>CM071137.1:11344131-13978298 GCA_036417725.1 Clanis bilineata
AGTACAGCATATGTAGCACTAAGTACATATTATGCACTCTATTATTAGGTATTGACCTGCGCGCATGAAAACCTGAAACTGAATTTGCTACACAATGGTAAAGCGTTTCCCCGAACAGTGGTGTTTAAGTAACGGTTAACACAAAGTGTGATGCAGCGTTGTTTACTTAACACACGATACTTAACAGTAGCATGCGTTGTTAAATTTAGCTGCGATTCGATGAATGTTATTTCTTCCACCTAGCGCTGTATGTTACTCAATTAGTGCATGCTCGCTAAATACCACCAACTTTTATAACCACTTGGTGTTTATAATTACTGCAATATGAAATATGGTTTAACCGGCTACATTTTATTTTGGATATTGGATATGGGTTGGGAATAAATAGCAATCAAAATATTCAGTTACTGTAAGCTGTACCTACAACATTTGTTATTTGGTACTTGTAGGTAAATATGGACATACCTAGTGAAATCGAAATTAAATATGGCACAAGCCGAAAACTATTACGGGGATCTCATGATAATAAATATAAATAGAAAATTGTTTGGGAAAATTTCCATTATTCCATATTGGGTTCTTCTAGAGTCGGAGGTCGGCAACCGCGAGGGCTTCGACCTGTACAGTCGAGGCGCCTGCGCGACCCCGCCCGGCCATCGACCAACCCCTCGCCTGCGATTCCAGGGTGTGCCGCCCGGGACGTCAGCGCGCCCCGACTCCAATTTATTATTTGGGAACGGCGCGGCGCTTTAAAATACGACTGTCACTTTAACTTATGAACGCACTATAACTGCTGTAGATAGTGATAAGTCATTACATTAGCGTTAATATATTTCGGTCGAAATTTACATAATTAACGATTTGGTTTACATGCACGTATATTCAATTTTCGTGTCAACAGCGATAACTCCAGAAATAATGATTTGTAACGAAACATGTAATTTTTTTAGAAATGAAATATATATATTATCTGATTAACATTTCAACGATTAACATTTACCCGTATATGGATGGGACAAGAGCGCGAAACTAGTGATCTAAAAGTTGTGACCTCGTGGTCATAAGTCACTCAGACGTATTTGAAACATACACACGCAAGGTAATAATGTTAAGACAATAAAATTATCTTACGCGATTCTTGAACATTCACAGAACATTCTAGGGTGTAAATTGTAATAAGCGCCTTCGAATTGTAATAATAATTAGTGGTAGATGGCGTTACTAACGTTTGGGATATTTTTTGTTTTGTATGGAAACTTGCTTGATAGCCCTTTTATAATTAGTAATACCCGTCGGAGGCGGCACATATATATGTTACATAAGCGTATGGGGCACCGGAGGCCGAGCCGCCCGTGACTATTTAAATATTTTTGGATTTATGATGTAACACAAAGCACCATAACACCATTATGGTGCTTTGTTATTACATATTATTTTGGCAAAATTGCTGGATTCTAGTAGTTGTGGATTGTGTGTGCCACTCCACTGCAACCCGCCGCGCCGCGGCGCGCCGTCAACTAAACTTTATTAAGTAGGTAATTGTTATGATACAAGCGAATAATATTTTGTTAAGGTATTGTAACAATTATAAATTATATTTTATTGGAATAATATTATTGACGCATATTTCTGTCTTAATTGTGGAACATTTATAATATTTGTTTTTTAGTGAAAAGGTCTATGTAATATGTACAGTTTATAGAGTAAGCTATTACCACAGATAGAAGGTATGAACTCCGAATTTTGTTTTCACCAGAAACAAATATAGTTATAAAAGGGATGTATGTAAGTAGAGCATGGAACGGGGGTGTGGCGGCCCGGCGCGGCGCGGCAGCCGGCCGCTGAACCTCGCCGCTCGGCAGTCAAAATCGATACAGCTGCTCCCGGAGCCCGGCGAGCTTGCGCTCGTCTGGAGCCGGTCGCCATGGATACGCGACCAGATAAACGCAGTCGATGGGACGTTCCACCCCCGCCGCGCCGCGCCGGGCCGCTGTACCGCCGCCGCCACCGCTGCGCCCTGCCCTGCCGGCGCCCCGCACCTCAGTCGCTACGTGCTTCAACCCCGCTGACGTTCTGGGCCGCAATACAGACCGCTCCCAGATACATTCTCAAACTTGGCTCACTCCTTTCTGTGAAAATATGAGAGATTGACTACCTGTTGCCGCCACATGGGAATAAGTGAAATATTTTTTTTTAAATATAAATTTAAAGCTGGTAACTTATCAGTTCTTAGTTAACATGTTCGTCACAGTGATCAACAATGATCAATGTCTATTAAAGGACATCTTCCACAGTCAAAACTAAAAGTTCCGTCTGCTCTACTTCTAGGATATAAAGTAGCTTTTCCATACAATCTTCCATGTGGTTTATGTACCTACAGACTAAAGTAAATATGTACTTAGTCTTATTTTTTTTAATTACGTCCAAAATACGTAATCAGCAACAATATCAACTTTCGATACCGAAAAATAGCATGTCCTCCTCAGTCATCCACAAACTCCTTTACGCGAAAAATACCTATCTACATATGTATGAAGTTGTGGGCAGGCAACAATATTATTTTAACTTTCGAAGTTCAAGTCTTAATAGATAATCACCTTGCAATGTTAATGTATCAGCCAGTTTGCTCATGGTAAAAGGAATGACAAGTTCTTATTCCTAAATTTTGTCACAGAGAACTTGTTGCTTTAATATTATCTTTAGCATTAGCCACTGTTAGTGCTATATGTACCGATTACATTCTTAAAATATTTATGGGTTTTATTAAAAAGTTAATCACACTGATATTATAAAGGCGAAAGATTTTCAATGTGTATGTTTGTTATCTTCTTCACACTCAAACGGCTAGACCAATTCATGACTTTTTTTGTGGAGGTAGCTGATACCCTGGATTAACAAATGGGCTAAATAAATTTCCACGCCAAAGGAGTCACGGGCAACAGCTAGTTGCCTATAAAAATGATAGTTAAAGTCTTTAATAGGTTCCATGAGGGAACTGTGTGAATATTTGTGAGGAAATGCCATGTGATTTTTTTTTAAAGCCTACATTGTGTCCCACTACTGGGCAATGGCAATACATATTTATTTGAGTATTTTAGTATCGTATACAGAGACAGATGTCGCTTCCTTGGTCTAGTAGCAGCTGTAGACCAGGAGATTACGGGTTCGATTCCCAGGGTGTGGTGATTTCCTATCTCTATTTGCTCGAAACTGGATCCTCCAGATGGGAGTTACCGTCAGGCAGGCAACCAGTCGTAAAAACTAGACAACTACATTACATAGAAACTACATTTCTGCAGTTTGTCCACCACGTCGCGAGCATTGGTTTTGTGTCTTTTTCTTTCTATCTGCCTTTATCCCACTTTAATGTGGGGTCGGTGCAACACAATTTTTCAAGTATGTTGCAGACAGGATTTGGTTTAGTTTTTACGACTGGCTATCTGCCTGAACATCCATCCCTATCTGCAGGATCCAATCCCAGGCAAATTAAATTAGAAAATTTGCTTTGCCCGACCTGGGAGTTGAACTCAGAACGATCCACAGTCCATATATTATGATGCCACTAGACCAAGGAGGTGACTAAGAACTTTATGACGTCATTTCAGTTTAAAATGATCCAGTTTGGTTTTGTTAAATAGCGCTGTAATATTCGGCTGTGATTTACTTTTGTCACGAAACTTCAATATACCGATTAGGTACCTAATGTAAATTATAAATATTACGTTTTGATGTAAACCCATGGACCAAGGTGAAGACCTAATTGTATTTCCGACTTAATTTAATTATAAAAAAAATTAACAAGAAAAAATAAATAACTATCCAACATACATAATTAATGATATTTATTGATAAGTGTTATATGTAATCAAGGACGATTTATTCGTCTATGTATGTAATAGGTCTACAAGCCTAGCTTATCATTGATATATTATCCAACTCGTTTTTAATTATACTAACAGGTGAGGATAGTGGCAATTCTCAGTTTTTTGCGAGGCGAATTAGTTAAGCGGTGTTCGCAATCTTTGTTCTCTCTCGGGTGTTCTGCAGCTTCCGCAGCCATGACTTCTTCTTTCAACCCACTTTCTCTTCGCCAACTACTTTTCCCAGTATTCTTTCCTTCTACCTGCTCTTATCCCACCTTTCCCAGTATTATGTCATATAAAATTAGAAATAAATTAACAATATGTAATTATTGTTCACAGAATGTTGACCACCGTGCAAAATACCGCTCCAAAAAGGGCCAACTACCTTTTGTGGAGCTGAATGGCGAGGAGATAGCTGACAGCACCTTAATCATCAAGGCGCTTTCGGAGAAATATAACAAAGATCTCGATGCTGGTAAGCATACTAAGCTCTCGAAGAGTTCTACGAGATTACTTTATTATACATCTTTCTTTCTACCTGCCCTTATCCCACCCCGTCGGAGGCGGCACATATACATGTTACATAAGCGTATGGGCCACCGGAAACCGAGCCGCCTGTGACTGTAATGTGGGGTCGGTGCAACATTTCAAGCATATTGCAGAAAGGATTTGGTTTAGTTTTTGTCTGACGTTGCCTGACGTCAACCTCCCCTGAGGATTCAGTCCCGGGCAAATTAAATTATAAAATTAGCTTTGTCTGACCTTGAAGTCAAGCCCAGGGCGTCCCGGTCCACAGCCCATATATACTGCCATTAGACCAATGAGGCAACACCTTACCTTGCTATACATATTGACTAATATTATTACTGTCACGCTTCACTATGTAAGTACCTACAGGGCCTATAACGCAATCACGAGACAAGCATACGCTTGTCTCAATGATATCATTACAATGTAATTTTACACCATCTATAGGCTGCTTGTTATTATATCTAAGTTATTTCTGTAACAATTTGACACATTACTATTAAAAAGCTGATGCAGAATACGACTGTCTCTCATAGGCTACTTACATTTGAACGACCTAATTTGAAACTATTATCTACATTCGGCAGTAAAAGCTTTGCTGCAGCTATTTTTAACTACAGGCACATAAATTTAGGTGACCCTGGAGTCCTAGTATCCTAGATATTAACGGGACGTTGCGCATGTGCACACGAATGATTGCCAGACCTGGCGGGGCTTTACTTTACCGTTTCTCGTTACACGCAGCCCTATCTCCGGAGCAGCGGGTGATATCGCACGCGATGATCTCGATGATCGAGAACCACCTCGCGTGGGTGATCCTGTGGTGGCGTTCCAAGTATCCCGAAAGCGTCATCAAGGGATATCAGATGAATTTGCAGACTGCACTTAACACGCGCCTACCCACTTCCCTACTCAACTTCTGCTACAAGTTCACATATGGACGCAAGGTAGGAGAATTTGTTTAATTTGAATTTCATATTACTATTCAGAGTTTAGATAACGGCGATTACACACGTCATCCAAAATTCATCGATTAGTATAGAAGTGAACGAATTTATTTACAATTTTATTCAGACTTTTTTGTCTAAGTAATTTTGCGACCATTCATCATCATCATCACCATCATCAGCCACAGCACGTCTACTCCTGGACATAGGCAAAGATTTCCAGATCGACCTGGGGAATGACTTGACACTCGATTCGAATTTGATTTCGATTCGATTTGAATTAGTGACTTAAAATTCCACCGAAATAGAGTTTAAAAATGTACTAATACCACGCTAAAAATTACCGAATGACAAGTTCTCGAATCTAATGCGACATTAAAGTACTTTTTAACTTGATTTCGGTGGAATTTTAAGTCAATAAATGAAACCAAATCGAGGTGAAATTCGAATCCAGCGTTAAGAGTCTCCCCCTGTTGGTAGCGGCTTGCATCCAGCGACTTCATGCGACCTTTATTAGCATAAGGTACACGAAATTATTATTGCTTTCAGTTTGCAAACTTATTTAACTTGATTTTGTTCTTATACCGCCTACCATTTTAATACATGATACAATATGTGTATATTTCAATGAAAGCTTAATTAAAGCGAGTTTAGATAATATAGTAAGTCTAGTATATATATATATATATATATATATATATATATATATATATATATATATATATATATATATATATTCTAGTCTGTTTATACGATACTTAGTTCGTAAGTGGTGATCCTGGTAGAATATTGTAGAATACACCTGTCCACGTTATGTGTCATGTGTTCATATTATCTTCAGGGAATAAAGAAAGCTAAGGCTCACGGTATCGGAGTCCACAGCCAAGATGAAATCATTGAGTTCGGTAAGAACGACTTGCGCGTTCTATCAGACTTGCTTGCCGACAGACCATTCTTCTTTGGTGACGAGCCGACGCTTGTGAGTACTTTCATTTCTGAGTATTATAATGTAATTTAGCATTAAGTAATTTTTCTCTTTTTTCAACCCACTTCAAAAGGAAAAGGAAGAGATTGATTTATTCATTTGTTTTTTGTGTTAGATAAAGCTTACTCCAAGGGGTGTTTCTTACATGTATAGACTGGGTGAAGGCGTGATGTGGTATTGAATCTTTTTTTAAAGTTTTGATTACTTGATGTTTACTGAATTATAATATTTGTAATGTGTGATCGTTGTTTTCGATGCCAGCTGGATGTGGTTGCATTTTCGAATCTTGCACAACTGCACTTCATGGACAAAGAAGTAGAACACCCGCTGCGAGATGCGATGAACGAGTCGTATCCCAACCTGATAGGATTGGTGACGCGCATCAAAGAGCGTGCCTTCCTCGATTGGGATGACATTTGTACAAGCCTCGACTTGAATTCACACCTACCGAAGCCGGTGAAAGAGACGAAAGAGACGAAGGAGGGCACCGGTCCCGCCGAAAAGCAGCCCCTGCCAGATGAACCAGAGAAGGGCAAGGTAAGCTTAGTACTACGCATGTTATAACTTTGAACTTTAATTATTAAGTATGTATACGTTGACTACAATTCGTATCTTTTTAAACTACAGCGGTTTTCCACAAATTATGTTAAGTATCATCCTACTAGTGCAGCGTCAATAAGCACAATAATGCGACAAAATTACTTTGAGCGTTTAGGTGAAAACCTCAATAAAAAGTCAAAGTAAAATTATGAAATAATTTTATCATACTTTGGTTGCCAAAAGTATTTTGTTTTTGCCTTGTAATTGTTGCGTGGTAAGTGGTGCAAAACTCTTTTTTGACTAGGGGCCTAGGAGGCGGCTTTTCTTTTATGGTAGGTACGTTAATTTCAGTAGAGTTCAAACGACTTTAGCAGATTTTCCCAAGCACGTAGTAGCTCTTTCAAGGAGTAATGTACTTGACCTGATAAGCATTTTCTCGGGACGTTGACTTAATAGAGTGCGATTCCCCCTCGTTATGGGCCGCGCCACGCCGCGCCGCCCGCTCTACACTTGCGAGGTCAATTTCTCATCGAAGCAGATATTTAATTTGGACAGGACCGTAGTATGTAACGACAGAAGCTTATAATAATTCGTTTTGTTATGAATGTACATACTATAATGTACCTATTTATTTTTATTTATTCTGTTAATAAATTATTTATTGAGTTGACGATAGTTTCTGGCGATTTTTATAAACTCAAAATCTTTAAAAAAAAAATGTAATTTATTTACGATGTATGTATAAAACCGTTGGGAATTGAGTGAATAATAGATAAAATGATGTTTCCAGGGCGATGAGAAGGAAATGGAGAAGGAACCAGAAGATAAGAAGGAGAAAGACGACGAGAAGGAGAAGTAAAGCGCGAAGAGCGACGCGCGCGGCGATCACGTGGCTAACAACTCCATTGTGGCTAGTTAAGAGTCATACTCGTAATAGTTCTGTAAATTTATAAGCGCGTAAATCCATTTGTCTTTCCCGTATTTTCAGTTGACATGGATGCCGATGCGTCCTTATTTATAATTGTGTGTTAAATTTCATTATTATATTGTCATATAATATATTTATAGAATTTGCTTGATGTCGTGTCGTAAATAACATTGTGTCAGTTCATGTAGACGACGAACTATATAACATATTTTGACATACACATGACTGCTTCTGATTATTTTATTTATTTATATTAATATTGTTTCGTTATCATTGCACTGACAGGGTTTCCATCACGCTTTCTGGTCGGTGAAACGATTAAGGATTTGAATAATGGTATTTACAGTCGTCTCGAAGTAAGTGGGGTCAATAATTCGAGTCGTTACGTAATTGGAATTAATTAAACATGTTGTGCTATGATCAACTGAGAAGACGCAACTATACCTAACAGTTCTATATAATAAAAGCTAAAACATTTACACGTACCTACGCGACACGTATACTCAACAAATACCTACTTTGAGTTCGCATACCGCAATACAAATGCGGCAATACTTTAGATGTATACGTGAATACTTTGATATTAACATAGTTCTCTTGCTCATATTTCGATTTAATTGCGACTTTACATTGAATATTATTATGGTTCAATTTATTTAGATTTAGAATAATTAAAATCTAAAGAAAAAAACATAATTAGATATTGGAATGACAAAGCCATCGTCGGCATTCGGCAGCGCCACCGTCTCACACAAGTGAGCGGCGTTGCTGTCTAAGAGGTAACATTAGACTGTTTTGAGATTCTTGTACTTTATTGGGTTTTACAAAGAAAATTTTACATTTTACAACTTTTGATAGACGAAAAAGCCTGGAAGACTGTTTTTTCATGTTATTAATAAATCATAGTCCATAAAATTTTGATATTGTATTAATTGTTAAGATTTAGGATTGAATGTACTCAAAATTTATAAAGTTATACTAAATTGAATTGTGTCCAAGGTTGATGAAATGTCAATGAGTTTACGTTGAAGCACGTCCCTTGTCTCGCGTCTTGCGTCTACTGAATGTGTGCAATGTGCAATGTGATGTCAGATGTGCAATATTATACAAGCGCGCTCTAGTACTACTTGTGGTACTGCACTCGGATGTATGTGCTATGCTATATGGCCCGTGCCCCGCGGTGGCCTGTACTTTGTACGGCCCCGGACCCTGATCGTCCTATCAATTGGACCGTGTTGTGCAGAAATGATCCAACCCACAAAAACAATATAAAAAAATTACATCAATATGGTCTATTAATGATTTAGATCATGTTGGTATCAATTTCTTTTTTATTTGTGGGTTGGTTCATTCCTGCAGAACACAGTCCAATTTGTATTATGCGCTAAATCTACATTAGCTGAACACAAAATACCGACATATTTACCTTATTTTTAATACCTGAATGGTTGTTCCAATGTATGTCTGGTTGTATACATGACGAATATTCATTTGGCGTGTGTAAGCGTGGCGTTAATCACTGAAGCAGGCTTTACGTTGTGATCACATACTAGGTAGGTATATAATATCACGACGACTTACGACTGTTACGAGCCTAAGTAGCGAAACTATTCAGCAGCCTGAGCAGGAAGCTTTCTGACTATCGTAAATGTATTCGAGCTCGTTGCGCATTCATGACATTTGGTTAATATTTCATACAAATTTCATAGATGCGCACCGAGTTCGAATACATTTACGATTGTCAGAAATTATCATGCTTCGGCCGCAGCAGTAAGGCTATGACTTTTGTTGATTGCGTAGGTAATATTGTAATGCTGACAGTACAGCGAGCTTTGGATAATGATTTTGGCTAGGGCATTCGCTTGATTGTTTAGACCGCGATCGCTTCGAGATATATTATAAATAATTTATGAATGCTTTTTGAGTTGTGACATCTCTGCATTTCGTTATGATTAATATTAGAATAAATTAAATGTAAGTCTTTAGGTCTGAAAATAAAAAATAAATATAATAAAATAAATACATACAATACATATAAAATATAAATAGTCATTCAAATGATATATTCATAAGGTAATAGATAAATGAACGTAATGGGTATCAGGTAACGGTACTTTAGCTGTAGAAGATGAGTTGAGAGTTGAGAGTTGATGGGATTCTTCTCGGATAAATACTCAAGCGCGAGTAAATATCCATAAACACCCGTTTCTACTGAGTATTTACTTTTAGCGCATTTCTTTATAGCTTTTTTGCAATCTTGTGATTGTTTGAAATTTTATACTAAATCAATAATGAAATTAAGCTTATGCCTAATTTAAACCCATAACGTAACAACAAAGAAGTTAATTTTCGCGTGTTTCTACATAGATCATATACACGTGAAAAAAGTTAGATTTAGTATAAAACTTCAAACAATCAACATTGCCAAAAAAATAACTTTAAAGAAATGAGCAGTAAATACTCCGTAGAAACGGGTGTTAATGGATATTTACTCGCGCTTGAGTATTTATCCGAGAAGGATCCCAACATTATCGAGACTGGCCGCGAGTCGCGACATCGTGCCGCGCTTCGTCGCGGATGCTTCATGCTACATACAACACACTTCATAGTCATACTGTTTATAGGACATGCTTTCACGAACACGCGCTCTGTTTGTAAAATTACTGCTACCTCTAGCGTGGGTTAAACATTTTTAATGTTGTAAGCTCACACCCTGTAAAGACTCCACCAGCCATATTCCATTATGCAGTATCAAGGCGGCAAAGTGGGAAACTTGAATTTTACTAGACATGAAGCTCCAAAACTGAACCTTCACATTACTAACAATAAAAAGGAACATGCACATTACAATATTCTATAAATAATGGCACCACTTCATCGAGCTTACTTTGCTTAAATGATATGCATAAATTGATTTAAATATTGTGCGTTTAATATCTTTTAAACTGAAAGCCAAAGTTTAAAATATTCATGTAATGGAGTAACATAATATATACGTAGCAAGTGCTGAAACTGGGTATGGAGTTATATACATTATGCGAACTGTTAACACACCTTGTAGGTGTCCCACTTGCTCTTGAACTAGCTTCCTTTCTCAAGGAATGGACGAACGCGTCTTCGTGGAGTACAACGATAGCTTTCCTATGACTATAAACTACCTATTACTACCTATTGTAAATAAGGGTTCTACGGCGCGGTGTCGCGGTGTTGCGGTGTCGCGGTCAGTCTTCGTGAGTGTGTGGGTTGTAAATTGTACGGCTCTTAGCCTTAGGTAATACCAGATTATTTTGTTGTAAAAATCTTTTGTTCCATTCTCGGGGAAGGTTGACAAGATCCCTTCCCGCAACTGCTGACCATCACTGCCATTAGACACAAATGTAAGAATTTAAGAATAAGGAAGTAATTATTTAGGAAATGGATATATATTTGACGCGTTAGATGTCCGGGTTCGCAGCGCCATTCCATTTGTCAGTCTGCGGTCGGACCGGGAGTGTAGGCTAGGCTCACGTTTCACGGACAGACAGACGTACAGACGCTCGTGTTAGTAGACATGTAGAAGAGACTCGCTTACCTTCTGACATTCATTGTTATCTGTCACGCTTGTAGGCTCGCGCCAAACTACAGCTTGAGCCTGTTTCAGTGTGATGCGACTCCGCTGCTGCACTCGATGTATTTTGTCACTGTAAGGTGCCCCTAATGTTTGAACGCGAAACTTTGTGTAATTGTGTATTGCATATTCCACTCTTGTATCTTTAGATAAGTTAGGTGCATTTACATTTATAGTTATACGAGCATCACAGTTATTTCGCTCATATTATATCCAAAGTAGATACTGTATGGACTGAGACAATAAGGAATTGAAAAACATTCAAACAGTTAATAACTGAACCGCTTGTCTATATGCGTGCTATACACGCTCCACTGAATCCTGTTTTTAAGTTGAACACCTTAGTAACGTGTGGAGAATTAAAAAACAAATTCGTTCCTTATTGTCTCATAGATTTATAATTACCTATACTTACCTATATTATTGATATTATTAAAACTTAGCATGACATATTCTGACTCAATTTTTATTGTTGTAAGTTAGTGTTATTATACAATTTAATCATAATTACCGTAATATTAATAATAAGTATCTGAAGTATATTTAAAATATATAGAAAAGTAGAAAACATTAAGAAAAAACGAGTTGTAATATCTATACTTAGTTACGTTTTATTGTAACCATTGTAATTCATTTACTTATAGTCATTACATAGTAATTTTCAATTATTGTGTCAATATTTAAAGTTAAGCATACTTATCCCGGTAGAAAGTAATGGGTCGCTATAATATGTAGTACCATTCATAAACAACTGAGCTTTCAGGAGGACGCGATAGTCTTGTAAGGATTTCAATGTAATATTCTGTCGCCATTAAACTATAAAATACAAAATTTACCGTGGAGTGAGTCGATGTGAACCTTGATGATTTCAACTTTCACATGGACAAGCTTCACGAGCGTATTCATTTCAACCTCCTAACACTTTCGGGTATTTTTTTCCTTTAGTGGTTGGCAGAGGTACATACCTCCATTAGAGGTATAGTTGCCACTTATAAGTGAGGCCTATGGACTTGGGTTTGATACCCAGATCTGACTAGATGGGGGTCGACGCTAGGCAGGCAGCCGATCGTAAAAACTAAGCCAAATCCTTTCTGCGACATTCTTGAAAAAAGAGGATGGGATAAAAAGAAAAGAAGTACCTACGTATGTTTATAAAAGTCTTGTTATTTTGTCTCACAGTTTTATGTGGTCTATGATGTGGAATCTCCTCAGCAAACCCAGCTTGCTTAAAGCCGATTAAATTTAATTCTAATTCATCAGTTCTCAGGAGACGATTAAGGTGACTCAAAAACAGTTTACAGGCATGGCTCATACAAATCTCGGTAATAACTAAAGTAAGTATTATTAAGGTTTAACAAAACTGCTGACTACAGAGATGTGCAGTGAAAATTCATTAATAACAATAATTAAGTTTTTGAAACAAAGCCTGATACGGCAGCACAGACTTTAAAAGCAAACTTTATCATAATTTATTATCGCTAGTTATGAGTTTTCATACATAAGCTTACCTCTACATCCCCAAAGGTACATAGATAAGTGTGCTAGCCTGCATTAATGTAGATGTCGGTAGGGGTCAGTAGTCACGTCGCATTTGAGAACAATTTGTATTATAATGTATGGTTCGTATCAAACAAGACTGTAGCCCGTACATAATGTATGCACAGTGTTGCCATCTACAAATTTAATAAAATAACTTACGCCCGAATTGTCAACGCTACTCAACTTTAACGGTTTCTTACATAGACTTTCACCATACAATTTTATTTTATAGAGATAAGGCGACCTTAAGTGTATCAACATTCGGCGGTTATAATCGTATCGACATCTTAAGTTGCTGACTTGGGAATCATCTCCAGCTAACGGTGTCGTCTATAATTACTCTCACTCTTCTGTAATTCTTAACTTCTATAAGGAAAAATCTGAGCAATCTAATATACCTAATAATATACTAGAAAGGATAAAAGTAATCTTACTCAAATCTTACCTTATATTTTGTGAATAACGCCCGAATGGTCAAACGCTGCTCAACTTTAACGGTTTCTTATATTGATTTTCGCCATACAATTTTGACAGATAAGGCAGCCTTAAAAGACATAAGGCCACCTTAACTGTATGAACATTCGGCGGTAAGAGTGTAAAAGAAAGCACAATATTTACACGTAGTTATAGTTCTATAAGGGTCTTATTGAACGTGACCAAATCTAAAAAAATATAGGTACATATCAAATGAGTATTCCTATTTGGCTACTTTACAAAAAAGTGACTACAGCGACCTCATTTAGCTATCACCCATGTTAATTAGCACACTGTAGAGCTATAAAGTATATTTAATGTACTTATTGAATGTAGATGCTTTGGTAATTTAAAGAACTAGTAAAACTGTTTTACGACTAATTCTTCAAGTCTGTTATCACAGACTCGTAGTTATAAATTTTTCACGATTTACCACCGAATACTCAAACACTGACCTCAAGTCATTTAAGGTCGCCTTATTTATCAAAATTGTATGGCGAAAATGTAAGTACATGGCTGTTAAAGTTAATTAGCGTTTTTCGGGCGTTAATCACTTAAAAGTAACTAATTTATATTAAAAATTCGCCATCTGTTATGTATAATTTTAGACTGTTAACGTTAACTAAAACGAAAACCAGATAACATGAAAATAACCTACACTAGACATAATTTTATTACACATAGAATAAAAGTTTTACTTTGTTTCTCATAGATGGCGCGGAGTCAATATTTTGTTGATACCTACGATATTTTGATGTAACTTTAAAATAGATGACGCTGCAAGTCATGTATGTACCAAAGGTATGTACTTCTATCTTCTTTTGTCTAAGATGTACTTAGACACAAGCAGTGTCACGCTGCAGGCATTTTATAACGATTTCACCCTTGAAAGTTGAAGACAATGAAGTACCTAAGTACTAACCTAACCTGATTCAATGGGTTCAAAGTTCAAACCCCCCGTCCAATATACCGGATGTTTCATAAAGTTGGTACCAACAACAATCCCGTATACAGGAGAACGATTTAAAGTGTACCTAATGGTAAAGTTAAAAAATAAAAATAGAACTGTTTTTTTTTAATCAATCACATTATAAAATATTTTGTTGTTAAGCATGGGAATTTTAAAATCGCAATGAGACTTGTAAATCGTCGCAATTAGCACAGGAATGGCTTTGTGTATGCTGAAATTAATTCATTCTCCATAGGCTGTTTCCAAATGTATTGTAGTTGATCCAATGAGCCAGAAAATGATTTTGCGTCACAAATTCAAGTTTTCATTATTCAAAAATTTTAAACTTTACTGCTAGATTGCTAGCCAACCAATCTTTAAGTGTAGTTATTATTGATATCCACTTTATGAAACACCTTGTACATTACACTACCTTTTAAAATTATTTGGAAAATTAATGTTGGGTAACACATTAATGTTATTTTATTTTCTTGAAACACTGGCTAAAAGCTGACTGGTGTTTAGAACTACATAAGTGATAAATTAAACGAATGCCAAGGTAAAGAGAATAGATTAACGACATTAAACTATCTGGTACTTACTGAGAATATCTGTGGTCCTATAATAATACATCCCGTATTTTCTCCATATTACTAAATCCGTATTTCCATTAATACTCAAGAAGTCAAAGTAAGGAACTCAGTGAGAATTTGGAATTGTTTAATTTTAACAATAAAAACAGACTGACAGGCAGATTATGCAAAGATTTTATCGTAAAAAATGACTCGGAATAAGTCAAAATCCTCACTGAGTTCGTTTCTTTTAGACTTAGTCGAAGTTTGCTCTATATATCGCAGCCTTAGGATCTCGATTAAATTAAATGAATTATATTCTAAGCTTTGTTTTCTACAAAGACATTCAATATTTTTTAGGTCTCTTTAATTCACTCACGAGTTTTGGAGGACGTAGGTAATATAATATTAAGATTTTATTACTAACACATTTATGTAATTATTTTATATTATATGTTACTTTGTAAGGTATATCTATGGGCCTTAGTAGCCTTGAAACAAATAAATAAAAAGTAGGTACCTTGTTATTGTGCAGCAGCAGCAGATTTTCAGTGACAACTAGCTCCCATAGCTTTTCATAAATAGATAGATAGATAGTAAGATAGATAGATAGTAAGATAGATAGATAGATAGTGAGATAGATAGATAGATACATAGATAACAGAACAGGTAATAGAACAGGTGAGCAACAGAATAACTGTGCCTCTAGTAGCGGCCTTATCGCTAAAAGCGATCTCTTCCAGGCAACCATTGGATGGAGAGGAATCGAAAGAAGATAAAAGACGATATAATATACATACCGATAATTAGAGTCTAGAACCCAAACTCGGGGTTCGAGAATTCCCACTCAAGCTTCATCACGATTGCATTTTACATACATACGTAAGCTCACGCCTGTATCCCCGAAGGGGTAGGCAGAGGCGCACTAGCGAACTAGACCACCCACATTTCGCCGAGCTTAGTTCCGTCCCAGATGTGATAGGGGGCGAGCCTATCGCCATATCGGGCACAAATTCCAGACTCAGGGCTATGGAAAAATCCAATATCACTTTGCCCGACCCGGGGATCGAAACCGAGACCTCAGAACCGTAGTCGTACCAAGATACCACCACGCCACCGAGGCAGTCTTGTATTTGTATTATCATTTAATCCCAAATCAGCCTTCCAATAATTTTGTTACCGTATTATATCGACTGTCCATTACACGCTTACGGGCTACCACAAAATGACTTTCCTATTTGTAAATATATACGTTATGGAAATTTTAGTAAAAGCAATGTGGTAGTAAAATAATTAAGTACATTAAATACATTAATTATTGTTTTAAAATATGATACCTCAATATGTAGAGTATATGTAGAGAAAATATAAAGAACATACCTACCGCGAAGAAATGAACTTTTCGAGCATGATGTGACGTCAGTCATAGATACAACTGATGCATGTTGCTTTGTGTACCTATTGACGCAGGTTCTATTGTGTATGTTCGGCGACTTGTTCACCGGGAGGGATTGAATTCTACAGGTATGTATCTATCTACCTGCACACAGAATTTAGTACCTACATTTCTATTGGAGCCATGTTGGAGTGCGGAGACTGGACACACTATCGTTAGCTATCGTCATTTGAAGGACCTAAAACAGCTGCTACAATGTCACGAAACTTGTTCACAGTTCACATCATTTTGCAGGTGTTTAAAGGGATGGCTCAATGCAACTTTCTCTTATGTTGACCTTCCTTTCTGATGTGAAATATTTTTATTAGGTATATGCTACCTGGAAGAAGATCGCATAATAGGACTTCAATCACAAGATTATGGTGAAACGTCTCGTGCGGCCCGAGCAGGAAATGACAATCGTAAATGATTCGAGCTCGATGCGTATCTATGAAGTTTGTATGAAATATGAACCAAATGTCATCAGTGTGCACCGAGCTCTAATAAATTTATGATTGTCAGAATTTTTTCTGCTTGCGCCGCTGTTCTACACTAAAAAGCGTAGATGATAATATTTCTTATATTAGGTACTTACATAGTAGCTACAAATTATGGTTTCGCAGTAACGATATATTATACCATTTCATATAACGTGCACGCAACCCTGTTTAACCTAACATTTATTTCAAAAGCAGATAATTTCAATCAATTGCAAATAAACCCTCCAGATAATGAAATGATGTTTCATAGATTGCACGTTGCAATATCAAACGCTAAAACAAACTAAGCAAATTCCAGTAACTTTGATAGGCATCATGTCCGTTATTGCCAATAAAGGCAACTACAATTCGTACTTATATAAACTGTAATTGTAATTATGCGCTCTATACTTCATATGCTACTTATTATCATAAGTTTCCGTACACATGACGAATAAACGGAACCTTTTATTCTTTTAAAATAAAAAAATAATTTCTGTAGCAGGAAGTATAATTTTATTCAAAATAAACCGCCTGGCGGTTCTATTTCTGAAAATATATTATTAATAATGTGTAGTACTCTTTATGGTAAAAGGTTTAATCTTACATTTTTAATATTTTGTAAAAGATATAATATAAAAACAAAAATACATTTAAAAATATTCCCCTCTGTCCCCGACTCGGGATCCAAGCCACCAGCGGTTACGACCCCAGAGTGGAACCTCTTCACAATTCATGCCATATCCAATAACACTGCCTTCCGCATTTGGCTCTTACTCTCGTGCCAGGTCTAAATATTTAGACATTTTGACTCTTTCGGCTTTCACAAGGTTCTCATCATGCGGAATCGTGACATAAACAAGTATCGCCCGGCGCGTCAATCGATCTATTACTACATATTAGACTTATTAGCCATAATAGTCCTGTCCGTGATATCAGATCGATCCCAATAGAGCGTTGCATGACTATTTTCGAGAACTGGTTCAGGAGCATATTGATAATAAGGCACCTCAGAGGCCACAAGCTAATATCAAAGAGCAAGTTGCTGGTGTTTTATCTTGGCTACAAGGTTATGTCTATGCAAATACTCAATCCCCACGTTAGCAAGATACGAATAACCGGAATTCACATACCTGATAGATTCTCCGGGACGGTGGCATGCTCGACAAATGTCGGGCGTGCCGTCCTTCAGGATGTATTTCCTATAGTTGATTGTCTTGATACTTTCGTCCATAATTGTAAAGACAAAACCCATAATCTCCCTAAAAAGGTTACCGAAACGCCACTGAAGCGACTGGAGCAGTCGGGTATATACTGGCCCATAAAGAGCACAATAGAACCGACCATGTAGATAATTCTTTGCCCTTCCATATCTCCCTGCGCTCCCTAGTACCCAATACAGCAGGCCTCCGCTAATTCCCGTTATTAATAATTATTATTATTATTATATGATAAAATCGGGGAGTAATAATTAATATGGGTGATATTTGGTACCTATACGTTTGTTTCTGGAATTACTCAGGAAGCTCTTATCTCATTTATCAGAATTCAGAGTCTAAGGTCATGTTAGTTTTGTGATTATTTGAGCAGATTTAAAGAATCACTTAAGCACTATTTACTGACTGAAGTGTAGGTAAATTAACCGCGTAGTAACTTGTTCCTCATTGTTCTCGAACTATGTTCAGTCATGATTCAAATTAAGCTTAAGTTATTGAAAGCAAAGTTCTCGTTGTTGTTGTTCAAGTTGAACATCCTATGTATCGACTTTTATTTGTTTTTTTAAGAGAAACACATAAACAATACTTAACTTTTCTAATGTATATTTTATTCTATAACGGATCATACGAATTACGAACCACAGGTGTCTCTTTAATTCTTGTTGCTTAATTTCATTTGAAAATCAGCAATACCTGTGCCGCGGCCATGCTACGTACTATGGAATGAAAGGAAACGGGCATTACATTATTTGGGTCTGCGCAAATCTTATTCACTTTTCAGCAAACGCTTATAGAAAGCAGTAATGAACCGGCAGAGTCGACCCATCACATAGGCGAAATTATACTACAACGTACTGCGCGGCTCTACCAATTATTACAACAATGCCCGATGCCTTGATAACACTATAACGATGCAACATTGTTATATTGAGTGCTGCTGATTGCATTTTGAAGTAGATACCGTAGCATAAATAACTTTTGTATACTTATTCCAAAATTATTCTTGCTATGGTTTTAATAACTATTAATACAATTTAAATGTATAATTTTCCGCAGGTACAGCGTACAAAAGTATATTATAATTAAACATCCCGGGCAAGCCCTTGTACCAGGAAGCTTAATTACGGGAAATGAGTTGCAACTATACTATAAAATTCAATAGAAGTTCACTCGTATTTGAAGTTATTTTGGAGAGCTCAAAGGATGCAACGAAATTCACTAAGAGTGTTTTATTTGACTTGCTCTACCGGACAGTACAGAAATTAATTACTCTTAGGCTTATTCCTTTAATTAATTTTAGTGCAACTGTGTGCTTCTACACAGGAAAACTATACAACACACGACTAATTATTATTGCGAGTTTTTTTTTGTACTTCGAGTTTATATTTGTCTCATTTGGTGAACTGTTTCCTTGGTTTAGTGATAAACCAGGTATATGGTCTGTGGACTAAGAGGTACTAAGTTTGTAGGTAGGAGGTGTTTCCTAAAACATTATACCCAAGACTGTCTACTGATGGAGGACAATCAGATCACGCAGGCAGCCGTAAAAATGGTAAAGTCTAAGCCAAATCTTTTCTCCAACTTAGAAACACTATATTAGATTAAGATTATGGCAGGTGGAAACATGTAGTTGACAGCAACGAGACTATTGTCATGAGTAGTTACATTCGTTAATTAAAACCCAAGGAATTAGCGTTTGCTTATTTTTTTTATAAGTGTATACTCGTTTACTCAGTGTCGACATCTTCCGTGGCGCAGTGAGTGAGCGAGTAGCCGGCTGTGAAACGAGAGGCCGCAGGTTCGATTCCCGACAAATCTTTATGTGTATGTCATAGCCATGTCTCCTGCACTAAAATATTACATAAAACACCTATACAAAACGTGTATTTTTTATCTATGGCCCATTGTTCTACGAGCAGGAGACAGGTAAAAACGTTTTCGAGAAAAACTAGTACAGGAGATGCGGCCTCGGAACTTGGAAGAGAGAAATGTTTTGCGAATGTCATTTTCATGCTCTGTAGCTCAAATGGATTGATAGTTTTTAACATAGCTATAAGGTGTTTTTTGAGTGAGTATATGCTATCGTATTTTATTCTTGCGCCCAGCGGAAATAAAATACCGGCTGCTTAAACAAAACGAAAAAACAAGCGTTCAAAAGATTGAAACTGAATTAGTTGTTGCAGACGGAGCTAAACAACAACACTTGGTTTGTCCCCGCCTGCAACACCTATATGATATCTTTTGTATTAACGCAGTTACCAGCGAGAAAAGTATGAAAAAATAATCACAAATTTAAAAACTTAACAGACCGACTTCAAATCAGACCGTGACTAAATTTATATGGGACCACCCTTGAAATAAGCTCTATCGAATACAAAAAGAGTTTTGAAAATCGGTCCACATTTTATGAAAATACATAACATTGTAATAAAAGATCGCCAATGGATGACAAAAGTCGTGTCTCGTACTAGTGTCAATGACCAAAAAAAATCCTATACGAATCTATCAAGAATATTTTCACGAAGATAAACTGTAAACGAATCATTTGAATGCTGTCTATGGCTTAACGGGTTTTCTAAAATAGAAACGATGGAAATACAATAAAAAACAATATCTAGTCAATATTTTTTACTGTCCCATTAACTGTAAAAAAAAACTAACAAAAATTTTATAAAATAGACGTAGATTTACAACTAAAACTAGACGAAAAACAAAGGCTAGCTCTCTTTGGCTGTCGAACCATGAAACACAATAATTAAATCACTATGAAAGGAAGCAGTAAAGTCTGACATCAAACATAGTATGGACCTTATCACGCATGAGAACAGTATACGAAGTATTGATAATTATGGGAATAATTACTGCTTTAAATAAATACCTTACACTGCGCTATGGTCATATTATAGCAGTAACCAACTCTTACGTAATTTTATTACGTCCTACTCTATGTTACTAATAGTCGTGATTTACACGGCAAGAAAAAATGTAATAATTACCTTGTCATATTATTGTCCCACTGCTGGGCGAAGGCCTCCTCTATTAATGAGAGGGGTACTGGGCCTTGTCTACCACACTGGCCTAGTTATCATTATATTTAAAAATAACTACAAATTGGCAATTACCTTTTATGTCTATTTCTACTTTCAAACAGTTTTATAGGTAGAAGCACTATTGCATTCTGGTTTAAATGACATTATAGCTTCACTTCACTTCATCTAATGCCGGGTACACACCAACTGAACGAAGGCGAAAGATTGTTCGCGAAGGGCCATCGGCGATGCGGATTGAACGTCTCCGAACATTCCCGAATCTTCGTTGCTGCATTTACACAACAGTTATCCTGCGCACGACCGAACGGGACAGAATGTTTTCGTTCGTTCGTTCGTTCGGCTTCGGTATTGCGTCCACACCGACTCCTTCGCGACCATTCTTTCTCCTTCGTTTGGTTGGTGTGTACGCGCCATCATACTATTTCAGTGGCCCGTGTAGGAATATTTTTGACAATCGAATTCGTATCGAGTTCGATGCGCGTCTATGATATTTGTATGAAATATTAACCAAACAAGTGCACATCAGGGCACAGTGCAGTGGCACTCAGTGCTTGTTATTCAAAATGTGGGTGGTGTTGCTACTGTTCATGGCTCGTCATTCAGTTGCAATAAAAACGATTACGGAGATCCATATTATGTTGAACCTGTACTATCGGTCTTTCATTTAGCAAGCCTGGTTTTTATTTTTGTATTTATTTTCATGTAACATACAGTTTTTAGATAGATTAATGTTATCTTTTTTATAGCTGAAAGTTGCAAACATAGATTTAACATAGATTTAGATTTAATTATACCTAAAATTTTAAATATAGATAATAATATTAACAGTAATAATTACTGTAAAGTTAGATGGGGCGAAAGGATTTTGGATCAAATTGAACTTTATAGTAAGTTATGTCACGAAAAGTTGAGGCTTATAAATGTTCCCTCTCAATTAAGTTCTTGTTGTAACAATTTTTGTACTGAATCTGACCACCGACGTATAATCGACAATATGTATCATGATGTTATTAAAACTTTATCTAGTGCCGCCATTGATAGTAGTTACGTTAAATATACTAAGAAACGAAAAAAGAGACCTGTCGTTGGTTGGAATAAGCACGTTCAGGAGGCTCACGGACAGGCCAGGTCTAAATTCGCATTCTGGGTTTTATGTGGGAAACCGAGGCATGGCCATGTGTGGAATGAGATGCGTGAAAGTCGTAAGACCTTTAAGGCTCGATTGAGGTGGTGTCTTAATAACGCGGAGCAGATTAAAATGGACATCCTCGCTTCACAACATTCTAAGCGCGATTTCGGTACCTTTTGGAAGACCACAAATAAACTAACTTATAAACCGGGTCTGCCTGTTAGTGTCAATGGACTCAGCGACTCTAAACAGATCGCTAATATGTTTAAAGATCATTTTGCCGTGGCTTCGCCATTGGGGCCATCACAGTCACTCAATGGTGATGGCTTTAGTGGTCAGAAGATTTGCACTAAGTTTAATGTGAATGATGTTAAAAAAGCCATAACATCTATGTCTCGTGGCAAGTCTCCTGGCCATGACGGCCTAAGCATTGAACATCTAAAGTACGCTGGTGACCATTTACCTCGAGTACTTGCAATGTTCTATACGTTATGTATAGGACATTCATACTTACCATCCGAGATGATGAAGACTGTGGTGGTGCCAATCACGAAGAGTATAACTGGAGACATCAGTGATCGTAACAACTATAGGCCGATCTCATTAGCCACAGTTTTGGCAAAAGTTCTTGATAGTCTGCTTAACACTCAGCTCGATAAGTACCTTAAAATACACGATAACCAATTCGGTTTTAAATCTGGACTCTCAACGGAATCGGCTATTTTATCTTTAAAGCAGACTGTCAGGTACTACACGGATCGAAGTACTCCTGTCTACGCGGTATTCCTTGATCTATCGAAAGCGTTTGACCTGGTTTGTTACGACATCTTGTGGCAGAAACTTAGTGACATCTCTATGCCTATAGAATTAGTGCAAATCTTCAAGTACTGGTATTCAGGCCAGATCAACGTCGTTCGGTGGTCGGAAGCGCTGTCGGAGCCGTACAGGTTGGAGCGCGGGGTGAGGCAGGGGGGATTAACCTCACCCAGGCTTTTCAACTTGTACGTCAACGGCCTGATAGAGCAGCTCAGCGGCACCCGTGTAGGCTGCCATATTGATGACGTCTGTGTCAACAATATCAGTTACGCGGACGACATGGTTCTGCTGAGTGCTTCGGTCTGCGGTTTGAAACGGTTGCTGGTGATATGTGAAGAGTATGCGCGGGTTCATGGCTTGCTATACAACTCGAAGAAAACGGAATACATGGTCTTTCGGGCCAGAGGAGGCAAATGCCCTGATACCGTACCATCCATTAGATTGAACGGTACCGATATCGCAAGGGTTGAACAGTTTAAGTATCTCGGGCATATTGTAGCCTCTGACTTGAAAGACGACGTAGATATTGAGAGGGAGCGGAGGACGCTGTCTATTAGGGCAAATATGATAGCTCGCAGGTTTGCTCGATGTTCGAGGGATGTCAAAATGACTCTTTTCAAGTCATTTTGTACTTCCTTCTACACTTGTGCTCTGTGGCTGTCATATACGAGGAAACAATGCAGCGCCCTTCGTGTGCAATTTAATAATGCTTTTAGGGTGGTGATGGGGCTGCCACGGAGGTGTAGCGCATCAGGGATGTTTGCTCAATGGCAGGTCGATTGTTTTTATACCACCTTGCGGAAGCGTTGCACATCCCTGGTGCGCAGGGTCCGGGCCAGCCCTAACACCATCCTCAAAGTATTCTCCAACAGATTTGACTGCCAGTACATGAACCATTGTCACATGATTCATGTACTGGCTAATGAATTATATTAAGATTAAGATTAAGATTGTATTGAATTGAATTGAATTACTTGAATTACTATATGACTTGAAAAATTAGTTGAAATAAACGATTTATTATTATTATTATTATAGACGGGGTCACATGACGGTAAATGATCATCATCATCATCAGTCGCAGGACGTCCACTGCTGGACATAAGCCTTCCCCAAAGGAAATTTTTGTTGGAGGCCTATGTCTACATGATCTCATTCATCCACAAACATCGTGCATATAAAAAATAATGATAGGTGTATTGCCAACCCTATAGAAATGGATTATGGGGGGTTTGGGTCTCACCAAAAGAAATGTAAAATTGAATTACCACTTCACGCCGCCGTTTTTCTGTAAAAGTAGATAGTGAACTGTGATTTTTATTAGGATCTCCATGTTGGAGTAATAATTGGCGCCTCTATAGCCTGCGTTGGTCAAATTAATTGAGTTACTTTGGTTTGTTCGTCGTTGGCGCGGACCGGCAGGACACTATTTAACAATGCTGACGTTGTTGTTAATTGTTTGCTCCAATGCATTTACTCGAATTCTAATTTTGTTATAGACCCTAGACCAATAACGATCAACGAGAGCATACAGGGGCGTGTTAGGCCGTGCAGGTCAGAAGCAAATTGGCAATTAGGGTTTGCGGCCTTTTGTACTCGTTACAGCACAGAAACCTGAATGAATCATAGGATATAGTATTAATTAAATTGTATGATAAAAATGGGCTTGAAGGATGTAAGATTTGTATAAAGGGGCTCAAGTGGTAAAGAATGAAGATGAAACTGGAACCGTAAATAAGGTCACGCCTATACTCCAGAGGGAATAAATATAGATGCAACCGGTGCATACGACATAGTTCGCAAAAGATATTTTTATTCATTCATTTATTCATTTATGAGTTATAAGGGCAACCCTATTGATGTTCTGGCAGGACTGGCATATAATATCTACTCACAAACCTTTAACGTTTCCAAATGTGAAAATTAATTACAAACCCAAGTATTCATTTTAGTAAGTATAAAGTTCCAACGCATATTCCAACGTCTTTGCAAATATTATAACAATAACCAGTATGCAAATTTCTCAATTTGTCTCAAAGAATTCATATGTCTGTTAGTACTTTTTTGATAAATGTGTTATAATTAAGACGCCATTACGATTACATATTTTTATTAATTAGTATTATAAAAATTATTAAGCAGCGGTAGCTCAGTTGGGGATGGTTGGTACGGACTGCCGAGACGATTGTCGGAGGTTTGGGACTTACTCCAAAAAGAAACACATACTATTTCTATGTTAAGTGTGTTTTCATTGTGAATTATCGCTTGCTATAACGGTGAAGGAAAACATCGCGAGGAAACCTGCATACCCGAGAATTCTCCACAAGAATTTCGAAAGTAAATGAAGTCTACCAATACGCATTAGGCCGGCGTTGTATGTAGATTAAGGCGTAACCCCTCTCTAGTAGTCCTCTAGGAGGCCTGTACCCAGACGTAGGACAGTAATATTACAGGGCTGATATTATGTTATATTATTAAATATTGAGTTTGGAATTTGTGCCTGAAATGGCGATAGGCTCACCCCTATCACATCTGGGACGGAACTATTTCACCTTTGGGGATACAGGCGTGAGCTTATGTTATGTTAAATATTGTAATCAAAATAAGTAGTTTGACACAATTAACATAATTAATGTATCCTTAAAAAGTTGTAAGTTGAAAAAGTGGTAGGTAGAGCTTTCGGTAGAGACTTTAAAATAAACCCATTCAATTCATATTTTAAGCAGCATAACAGTACAAAATATTCGGTTACATAATTTAAATAAATACTACTTAGTTAATAAATACTTGCTTCAATTCCAATGTATTTTATCGTCGCCTTACTGTACTAGAGCTTGTTCGGATTTTTGGTAGCGTAATATTCCATACAAAAAAAACTTTAATAAATAAATTATCCTTTAATTAGCCAGTTTTCAATTTACTGAGAAAATTAATATTCCGATACAACAAACTGAGTCGAGGGGCGAATCAGGAATGAGAATTAAATATATTTATTTATCTCAGTGAAAATCTCGTTTTTATTCACCCCAATTAACGGTAACTAATTGAATTTGGTAACAGCCTTAGTTTTGTGGCACATATTTGCTTTGCTGGAATATTAACACCTGAAATTTCGACCATATAATAGATAATTTTGGATACAATATCGTCATCATCATTACCAGCATTGCTCACTGCTGAACATAGATCTACATTTGAATACATATTTATATTTCGATACATAGTGGGCTTCAAATGAGGTGACGTGCAGTATATTCAAAAAGAGAGACATTGTCTACCCTGTCCCAACAATTTGCTATTTCTTCTTTAAAAAAATATTTGCGAATTGCTAGTTACGCAAAAAAATAACATCAAAAACGGATATATTCATAAATGCTATCCTCAGCTTATATTTAAAATTGACATGATGATGATGATGGTGATGCAATAAAAAACAAATTGTTTACTGTACTGTGCATTCCTGTGCACGTTACTGCTCTAATGTAACTATTAGTTAATCCGTGTTCGAATGTTTAATACGATCTGAAATTAATTAACGCGTCTCACTTGAATGATTATATACGTGTATATAATAGAGCCATGCTGTAGATAACATTGCAACGTGAATGAACCACTCACCGGAAACTCAAATATAGGGGTATCTCTCCTCCCATTTTTAAGGCTCAGCAAATTGTTGTCACAGCAACGCACACTAATACCTACTTCTAGCATTATTTTGATTATCCGTGGGCGGTGTTCACTTACTTTTAGATGACTCATCATCTCTTAGCTCAGTTTAAATAATAGTATGTTTACACGTTACTAGATTTTGCTCTCCGCTTCACTGGGAAGCGCGACCGGATAAAACTCTATTGACTCGGATCTCGACAAAGAGGGCGCTCTAAGGCATTGGTTAATGATAAATATGTCATGATTTTGATGGCTCAATATTCATTATCATCAACAGGACGTCGACTGCTGGACATATGCCCTATAAGGGGGCCCCAAATATTTCCATATTTTTTTCTCGGACTATTATTAGTCCCGGACCTTTGGTAGGCATGCGTGGGGCCGAAGCCAACACGTAAGACGAGTTTAATTTAATATGGGATGTGACACCAACCGGCGGTTATTCCTGTGAACACTACAGAAATGCACCCGAGGACAACCCCCGGAGTGTTATATGATATATCTCACAAAGTCAGTTTGAATTAATGTTGACATCAATTGTTATCTCATTGTAACACCTGGATTTGATGAATTTCGTGGTACATTGTCAAGCAGGATGTAAAGTTTATAATAAGCTAAGAATGATGCACTTCGTAATAAGTTTGTTGACGCTCGTGCGGAGTGCCATATTACCAATCAGCGATACATGACGCGACGCGAGTAACAAGCAACTATATAACATCGTTGTCGCAAACTTCGACGATGTTGAGATGCTGTGGTGACGACTACGGATGCTGAATAGTAGTGTGTAATATGCGATATGTCTCTTATTTGATGTTGTACCTATATATGGGTATATACTGGTGAATGGAAACTAATATGGGAAATCGTTTTGCTTTAACTCATATAAACTGATAGTCCCTTGACTGTTATTTAAGTTCACAAAATTAGACAGCCTTGTGCCAAAATAGGTCCACCATAAACCCAAACTAGAAATGACGTTATGTTTGTAGTATGTATTTTTAAATACGTCTCGATGCAAAATGGTGAGATCTTAGTAGATATGATTTCCGTTAAAGAAGAGTTTAGTACACAATGCCTGAATTGTGTTCTGCAAGGAAGAGTATAGTTAGTAAGAGTATAGTAGTATAGGAAGAGTATGTAGTTACCTCCACATAGTGCACCCATCGCCGCCATCTTCATGCATCCAGCTGACAGGCCGGCGGCGGCTGTTTTTTTCCACTAACAGACTAATGAAGCGAAACCTACCTCATTGACACTAGTGACAACGCGGCCTAGCACATTCTCGAAGTATGTATGTCCGAACCAGGACGAAGAGCGCAGCGCTCTCACAGCAATCCAGTATCGACCGTGGTGTTACTCACGGTTGACAGTTGGGATTTGGTGTGCGATAGCCCCTTTTTTCCCTTCCACTGCCAGAAAAGGCGTAAGAAACGGTGAGCTGACGTCTGACCGGTGCCAACCGCCCCATGGATTTGGGGCATTTAGATTACTCCACCACGGTATTCCATATCTATTGTAAGAGGCGAACGGAATGGACAGCAGAACGGGTGGTCAGTTTCGTGCTGTCGTTGACTCCGAGTGCGGTTTTCAGCTAAAGAGCGGCATGAGCAGGGGCTGTTCCGGACCAAAGCCGATAACAAAAAAAAAATAGACAGCGTCATACGTCACTGACGACTGATGCATGTTATGAACGCACGTGTTTCTGTTATTTGACAACTTGACACAACTATTCAAGCTCATTGGTCAAAGGTGCTAGCACGACTGGTGACATGTGTCAACTAACAATGCCTTGTCCTCATTCCCCACTTGCCCCGTGTCTTTTCTGCACAAACTATTAGTACAATCGGCTGATGGTATCTTAATATTAACGTCTTAATGACGGATAATATTAACGATACCTATAATAAAGTTAATGATTGTTATACTATAACTAGTCAAGCATAGATTGGAACTACGAGAACAAATTATTGCTAATGGAAATTTATCGTCAACGAACAAGGAGACGCAATATTTTTTACTTAATATTATATTGACTAGTTCACTTAATGTTGACTGCAAGATGCAATTTCAATAATCGACGAAATAATAATGAAACTACAGAATATTTTCTTGAAAACATGCACGATTAAAGAATCTATAATTTAGAATCTTAATAATTTGCGATCTTTTCTGATTATGAACTAGACCAATGTGTTGTTTAAACCCACGCTGCTGTTTACAAATTTAAACGCGATTTCGGATTAATAATAGATCGATGAACGTCGTCGTTTCTAACGATTCCGCCAAAGTCTATTGTTAGGGTCTAAAAATACTTTTTCACTGTATGATCAAACGTGACTCAGAGAAGCAAAAAAAATACATTAAATGTGTCACGTAGAATTTTTAATTTCCCGGTTATCTCGGGAATAAGGAAAATCATCACGTCATCGAAAGTTTTTTAGACATCGGAGAGTATGTAAAATGATAATATAATTGATTACTGGCCACGAACTTTCTTAGTAGATCTGCTGCTGGTAAAGGCTTCAAGCATGGAATTTACATTAATAGAAATAAAATTGTGATACTTACCTAATTTATATCATCGAGATGAATAATATATTTTTGTTGATAGTTTCTAATTAGATAGTTCACAGCAATTTTTGTATTATTGTACTTAACTTTATTTTATTTAAAAATCCGAACTATCTACGTCTCAACTGTCCACTAATAACAAACGGCAGAAATCAACATTCTGAGTGATTTTGGGTGCGAGAGTTTCCAAGGATTTCCCGGGATCGGCAACTCCGGAAAAATGCTACTATTTATCTCAATATTGTTAAGTGGATAATTATGTATGCAGCATGCGGCATGGCAACTTAATAATTATTTTTATAGCCTATACAATACCTTAAGTAGGTATAGATAGAGCTACTGTGAATAATTTCTGTATGAATCACACGTTTTGTATGATGATGGTAGATTTGTCCTTGGTTTAGTTCATTGACTTTCCGAATTAAGTATAAAAATTGTCAAGTCATGAATGCGAGCTGTCCTCCGAGCCATTTGAATAAAAAGGACCAACTTGGATTCGAGTTGGCACTACTTATTCCAACAATAACAGCAAGTACAAGTAGAGTACACAATTTAGCTTTTGTTTCCGAGTTTATTTTTATTTTACCACCCACCTTGCTTGAAAATAAGCTCAGTATAAATATAGTAAGTATTTAGTTTTTTCGCAGAACAACTGCAGTCTACAATATTATTCTTGTTCATTGACTCAACTCAGTAATAATAACAAATGTAAGTATACTCTGCCATAATAATAAAATTATATTATTACTTTCATTTAAACTGACCTACTTTCAAAGTGCATGCGCATCCTGTAGTTGACGACGATTAACAGTAAGTTTAAAAATAATCAAGTATTTCGTAGAATCGAGATAACGTTCATAATAAACAGTAGAGTACTTATTAGGGTTGAAGTTAGGAATATTTTTAATATATCCATGGCCACTACACCAACGAGGCGACAATTATGTACCTTTATTTCACTATTAAAGTTATAAGGTAATATTCAACAAAAACATGTTTACATAAATCGTTTGAAGCACTGTATGTGAATAAAATTGTGTTTCTATTTGACTGCTCTTGAAGAAGCCAACTTATTACCGATAGACGCATATTGTATTCCACAATATTTTATTTGAAAACCTATTGGAAAATTGTTTGAGTAAACATGAACTAAATGTTGGTAGTATTTATTATAAGTTCAAAAGGACTTTGAACACTTTTTAAATGAAATAAGTTTTCATTTGCTCATTCATAGTGACTTTTATTAATTAGTAAACATTACTTTGCTAATGTAATTATTGTAGAGATTTTATACCATTCATTGTATTATAATATTATACTTGCTATTGCCCGCTACTCCGTTCGCAGGAAAATATAATTTCCGGGATAAAAAGCTGCTTATGTGTTATTCTGACGTATAATCTATATAACAGCAAAGTTTCATCAAAATCCATCCAGTAGTTTTTTCGTGAAAGCATAACAAACATACAAACACACAAACTTTCGCCTTTATAATATTACTGTGATACTGATTATATAATCGAAAATTAATCACTTTGGCTAACAGATACACTCCTTAAAATTTTCCGCTTAGTTAGCAATCATGCATTGTTTTATTCATTCGCTTGCTGTTTTTATGAAATTGCCTACGCAAGTACGCTATGTGTCCGATCTGTGTTTTAGGCTAATAGAAACACGATACACTGCATGTTCGATTTTAACGTTTACACTATTAGGTATTCTGTGGTTGAGATAAAAATATCTTCCGTCGTCTACAAGCCTGCAGTTCACGATGTCTAACATGAGTGTGCTGGTAATTTATAAGCTGTTGCTCATGCTGATGTCAAAACTAGAGGTACATCACATAATGGTGATATAAATATTTGTAAGTGTGACCAAGACTTTTTGTTGCGTTAGTAACGCACGTTGTTTGTAAATGTAATTATCAACTATGGACTTTTTTTAAGTCCATGTTATCAACATTATAAAATATATGAAATTGCGATTGCTGTTTTCATCTTTTATGAAGCAACAAAGAACAAGATGTTGGTATAGATATATTGCGAGAGATTTGATAAGTGGTAGAGCTATGCTACCTAGCTAGTTATTTTTTCAGCACGAATGAGCCGGCTCGACTAGGTTGTTACCGCATTTTTTTTTAAATTACTTAGTGATTTCAAAAGAAATTAAGACTGAATATATAATAATTCTATCGTAGACATATTGATAAAGTTGAAAATTGTTGTAGGGTGCTGTACCGGTGTGGCCCGTGCGTTAAGCAAATAGTCTACTTTTGTAAACACACTTTTAACTAATTATGTCATTTTCTAGTTCAAGCAATACAAGTTCTAATATAATAGACAAACTCAAAGTATTTTAGAGAGCCTAGCCACAAGAATAGCACTCCTTAGTTCAGCTTAACTATACGATGAGGTATATGACAGACATAACACTCTATCGGCCTATCCTATTTCAATTTTAGATGTCCTCGGTTAATAATAGGTTCTTTACGTCGATTATTGCTCATTAAGTACTTATGTACAACTCAAGAAGAATTTTAATAATGTGTACAGTGTACTTTCATTGTCAATAGAAGAATGTATACCTACAAAAGAGTTCGTTGCTTTCAAAGGTTCGATGTTACCTTTCTACAGATGCTTGCATATTTAAAAACAATTTAAATGCTTAAATGTATTTTGTATCAGAAATGTTGATTTTGAATAAATTGAGGTTTATGATTATGAGAATTACCTGTGATGGGAACGAAACTCCCAGTGTGACGATTTGTACTGGGCGGTGAGCACACTGTAGTGAACACGATACCGTAGAATAGTACATCTCACGAGTCGCGAGTAGAGTTCGAATACCCAGTGTGCCGCCGCCGGAATCGCCAGTCGCCATCCGGGACTCGCACTCGGCCACTCGCTCCGCGGCACGGCGGTGCTGCGCTCTTCCGCACGTTCAACTTGTACCAAACTGAAGTTGTAATAAGTCGTTCATAATGAGACTTTTATACTTTTTTAGTTTTTTCTTACTTTTCAACTTCTTTGATTTGTCATCATCGGTCAAATTTTGCCCGCCAAAATGTCAATGTAATCGAAGTAAGGTTGGTTGCCTTCATCAAGATATGTTAACAGTTCCCAAGACGCCGATCGACACCCATACACTGTAAGTTTGAATTTACAAGTTAACTTATTTATTTTTCTATTTATTAATAACTTGCAGCTATAATTTTATAAATAAATATGAAATATGAAACAAGCGCGCGGGCTGCGGCCGAACGCGAAATGTTATGTTGTTGCGAAACTATCTGCTTCTGCTTTGCCTTATTAAAAATGTACATTTCTTAAGTGGGTATTAAACCGCTGAGCGATGCGCGAATTAATAAAACTTCGAAAATAATATTATTGACGACCAATTTTAATATAATAATGTTCACAATATTTTGAAGAGGCAATGAATTAAGTTTTAAAAGTCATTGGTAACGTTTTAGTCTTGATTTACGGTGGCTAAATACATTTTATTTGTTTGTTAACCTTTTTTAAATAATAATAATTAACTATAGCTATTTTTGGTAACAATTTTGAAATTAGAATTTAATAAATCAGTAGGTATTTGAACAGATTGTATTTTAACATCAGCTGGTGACCGGCCGCGACCTGCGACCGTGACTCGTGATGCGATGGTATACTTACCTACTGTAGTCCAGTGCGAATGAACGCGCAGAACAAGTCACTGTCTTTTATTTAGCCATCTTATCGGACATGCCGTCGCTTGTATGAGACCGGTGTTCAGGGTGATGTCATTGTTATCTGGCACATTCCACTCGATTTGCCTACCGAATATGTGCTATATAAAAATATGTGTGTCAAAAAGAACAAAAATAGAATATAGTAACTACTACATGTGTGTTGTATGTTGTATGTAATTGTATTTAAGTTATAATTATACTCTTTCAAACATGTTACTAAAATAATTTGGCTTAGTTTTTACGACTGGCAGCCGTTAAACCCCCTCTCGAGATCCAGTCCCAGGCTAATCATGCTAGAAAAACACCTCGCAAGACCTGGGAATCTAGTCCAAGACCTCTCGGTTCGCAGTCTATAACTGCTGCCACTAGACCAAGGCGGCGTCTAAGTTATAACAAGTAATTTTAACTTTTTATGCAAGATATCTATTAATTATTAAACATTAAGTTTCTTGTGGCACATTTCAACACTTTCAAAGCTTACCGGTTCAGTTTATTGACAGAATAATCCCTCTTCTACCTACTTCAGCACTTACAATGTTAGTTTGGAAACTCGCGTTCACCAAGAATTCAGAATTGGCGATTGCACTTCAAAAATATGAATGAGATTTTCTACAGTAATGCGCTCGATATTTCTAACATTTAGCTTTGTATAAGACTTCGCGTTCCTAGGAAATTGGAAATGTCTCTTCCGGGGAACGAACTGTCGCGAAAATCCAAGATACTTATCGACATTGGAATAGTATTAAACTAAGTCAAAATTGTAAAATAGCCAACTAAAATATCCTAGCTTCACAATTTTGATGCAAGAAAGAGTTTGTTTTTAATCCTTATTTAAAAACTAATACTATCAAAAGCTTACACGACGAACATCTTAAGAGGCTCTCGGGCGGTGCTTGGGTCAAAAGCCAAATACAGAAGGCAATGTTACTGGACACGGCACGAATTGTGAGAAGGTTTCACACTCTGGGGTCCTAACCGCCGTCATCGGAGGGAAATAATTTTACATTTTTAAATGTATTTTTGATTTATATACATAAAAATATTAAAAACACTTTTTGAAATAAAGAGTACTTTACATCAAAGTTTCAAAGCAGATTTCAGAATAATAACAAAAAATTCTTATTCGCTTGTCGGTGCCGTTGCCAATAAGGATCAAATGAAAATGCACCCACACTAAATAAATTGTTATTGATTTTTAGAAGTAGATTTTTAAGATTTTGTGAAACTGCAAATTCAGAGCTCTATAGTCTTTACGTAAATTCTAACGCAAAAGCTTAATCGCGGAGTATGTGGATGATGATGTCCGTTGAAAAATTTAATCCTCAATCCTTCATCAGACCATAACATAATCACAAGTTTAAATACCTAACGGACCGACTTCAACGGGACCAAATATATATGGGACCACCCTTGAAACGAGCTCTATCGAACACAAAAAAAATTTTGAAGATCGGTCCACATTTGGCGGAGATATAGCGTAACATACATACATAAAAAAACAGACGAAATGAAGACCTCCTCTTTTTTGGAAGTCGGTCGAAAATTAGATCACCATTATAATAAGTTATTCTATTTATATAAAAATAATATTGAAAATCTGTGTACATCTGCCGGTGATATCTCAAAACATATATCAATAACATAGAGACTTCACTTGAAATCCGTTAGGAAATTATTTGTTATATATTTCCTGTTAACGATGCCTGTTAGTCATATTCCATTATGTGACATAAATTAGGTAGGTGATACACTTAATGAAAGAGATTTATGGACTGCAGTCAATGGTCCCCTTGATATAAAATGCATTTAAATGATGTAGGGAGGTAGCTACATAATTTAGTGCTGCTCTACAAGTTCTCCTCATGAAACAAGAAATCGCAGAAACGTTACATTTTTCCTGGCGCCTGGAAATACAATTAGGCGGGGAAAATAAAAAATCAATTGGTTCAATTTCGCATAAAAAGTGTTGAGGATTGAGATTGGAGTAAATCTCGTTATGTAATTCACAAACCTGAATGTTTTATAAAATAATAATTGTAGAAAATAAACTAACCTCAGACACATGCTTTAGTGACACACGATTTAGTTTCTGAATTAATATAATGTGTGCTAAATGCTAATGTGCGTTCCAGAAATATTATGGGTTTAACACATCGATATATTATATACCTAGATGCACAGTTGACGCTCGAAAAATGGGACAGCAAACGAGTGCTTAAGCACTTGTTTTGCATACAGTTGGACGCTAGGTTATATTATATTGATGGTTTAACATAATTATTGTTTAATATCATCATCGTCATCATCGTCAGCCACAGGACATGCACTGCTGAACATAGGCCTCTTCCAAAGATCGATCTGTTGGAAGAGGCAAGGACGACTTTGATAAAGGTCTCTTCCAACTGGTTTATTTTTGATATAGTTTTACCTCAATGTCATAGTGGTATTGCGTGCCCGGTACAACTATCGTCCTGAGATCTCGGGTTCGATCCCTGGGTTGGGCAGTGTTCTTGGAATTTTCAGTATCAGCCCGGAGTCTGGAATTTGTCTACGTTATGGCGATAGGCCTTATCACATCTGGGACAGAACTAAGTTCGGCGAAGTGTGGGTGTTCTAGTTAGTTAGTGCGCCTCTGCTAACCCTTACGGGGATACCGGTGTGAGCTCACATATGTAATAACTAGTTGTTTATAAAGTAGATAGATTACAGAAAACAATAATATAGTAGTGTTCTATGATTTCCTTAAAATTCAGTAAAGACGGTTTATGTTAGTGTGTATAACCATATTGTTGTTCCTATAGTACATACATTTGGCAATAGGAATTATTAAACAATGCACGTGCAGAATACAATACACAGAATACATATCCCCATTGAAGTGCAGTACATCTTCGTGGTAGATATCTACATGAAATATTTCACGAGACGCTACTCCTAGGCATTAACATTTTTGCTAATTGTTTAGCAGGTTAAATATAATCATGACTATGTAATGTGTATATTTTGTAAATATGTAGTTGGACACATTGAGATTACGAGGTCTATACTGTTGTTTAATAACGAGTTTAGTCTGTACTTTCTAATAGGTCTTGACTAGATTACCCTTACATATATCGAATATCGCTACATATATCGAACACAAAAATAATCTTGTCAAACGGTCTATATATACCAGATAGGTCGCGTAACATATAATAACAAGTTTAGGCGAATTGAGAAGCTCCGTTTTTCTTGAAATCTGTCAAAAAGACTAATAGTAACTACATGCATCATAAGCTATGTAAGGCTCAATTGCACCACTATTATTAACCTAGAGTTAGTCCTAACCGCAAGTTAAGTTACATGTCATTCATACATTTTCTGTCAATTTAGCTTGCGGTTAGGACTAACTCTAGGTTAATAATAGTGGTGCAATTGAGCCTTAGCTATTTACATGCTAGCTACGTGTATTATACAAGACTACTTCCATACGAAATTCCTTCGAAACTATTTTGGAGCAATAATAATTAATATTCAATCGATGCCAAATAACTACGCTAGCCTGGATATTCTAAAATAACTAATTAATTTTGTTGAATAATACTTTTATTTTGCCAGTGTATCGATGATGATAACAGAACCACAAAGGCGTCTTGAGAAAATGAGAGCCGAAGAGGTCATATAGCTTCTTTTTATATCAGATACTTGTTGATAAGAACTTGGAACTTCAATAATTAAAAAAAACGCGGCTTCACAAATTATATAATTATTAGGTAATTTGATTTTATGGTATCGAAATTCTGTCGGACCATATTTATTTTTCCGAAGATAAAAACATAGTTTAATGTTTGGATAACAGGTTGTTTGTATTTCTGGTGTTTGTATTAGGAATCATACGATTCATAGTCAAAACTACATTTTTCGTTTATTTTAAAACTAAACGTATCCTCTTTCAGTTTTAGACATTCCTAGCAGTATTTATTTACCTATTATAGTTACTTTTGATATCTGATAAAAAATAGAGAACATTTCTACTACAGATTTCGCTACACTGCTATTTGAACTTTGAACAGTTCCAATTATTATTGTAGCTTCTCACAGACCATCTGTGTAACTACCACTAGGAAGGTATTTATAAAGTCATAAAAATCTCATATAATAACTTGTTCTTCGAGTGATAAATAAATGATGTTTGATATATTTTTATTACGTGCCTCAATTTTTTTACCAAATCTCAGGTTTGTTTCAATCAAATAAACATTAGTAAAAATGTATCCAGTACATACTACAGTTTAATGTACGTCGATATAATGAAGCCGTGATTCATAACACTAGTTAGATGCATTTAACAGATTGTGTTACCTATATCCAAATTATTCCAAATATAACACAGCCTCAATCTTATTTGAAGCAAGCAAGTTCCAAACTTAAAAAAGAGTTATTTCCAAAGATTTTAATCAAATCAAATTAGGTAATTGTGACAAAGATATTTTGTTACTCAAGACCCCTTGTTAAGATTTTAGAGTCCTAATACTCTCTATTGAACCCTAAAACTGCCGCGTTCAATACATATCACTTTTCAGTACTCTTCACACAATATATAACAATGCCATTCAGAGAAAGCGATAGAAAAGCTGTCACATGAAAATTCATAGGCTGAATTTATATGCAGAGTTATGGAAAATTATAGAAAAATATCGAAAAATGTGAAGTACAACGTTTGGTTTGATAAAAACAACAAAAAAATAAAACTCAGCATTGTTATGTCTCTAACAATCCAAACATGGCGGTTAAGGTTACAATAAAAATAGATATGGTTTTAATCCCAATTCGATTTAAAAGTCATAAACGATAGCGTTTACATTCTGTTTTATACAGTTTATGTATTCGTTGTTTTTTTTATTGAGCAATATGTTCGTGATTATGCAATTGAAATGAAAATTGACAAAACAAAGTCAAGAAGAAGACGGCCGTGCCACGCATTTTTATTAATAGACTGATTTATTAAGAGTTACGACTTCTTTAGAGCTTCCCTCGTCTATTCTATGATAATAATATGAAATTTCTACGAGTATTATAATGTCAATCTTGCAGGAAATACTACTATTAATGTAGAGAGACTTAGGTTTAGGTCTAAAGTTAATGCAATTTGGTATATATATCCAACATCGTGCTTCGAAATTCTTCTTGATTAAGCAACTTAAGTAAATCTTTACCATTAAAGATTACCAATCTCCGATAAATCCACACATATAAAACTCAAAGTGATTTGATTCACTTGGAGTTAGTTTATTTAGTTTGGTTTCGAACCTGCGACAATCATTGTGTGTTGTGTGTGACAATCAGTGGTAGTTGATAATATTTTTTACTGAGTTATTTAAGTATTAGTCCACTTTGTAAAGTAAAACATACGATCAAAAGTACCTAGTAGAAGATAGCCTGGTGTTATGTATTAAATTATGGTCTTAATAGGTATTATAACTATTATACAGAAATTTACCACGTTTAATGATCGTCAAAATTACCTATTGTTTCATAAATGAGGTTGTTATTAAATATCCGTTCGTGTTTGCATCTGTCCAGCACTTGCGCTGTCCACTCATTCGCAGAAAATCTCCATTTTCCTTCACGTTTATTGTAATTTTTGGCTCGTGATCAAAGTTTATTAACATTTTACATTTAAAATGTTTGGCTCGCGGAAATTATCTAAGATTAGCTAAAATATTGCACAAATAAAAAATACTGGAACAAGCTCAGTAAATACTAAACACCATGATTGAGGTATCATGACAAACATAAAAGTCAAGATTGAAATGTTCCACAGAAAACTGTTACTGGCATATGATACGATAATGAAGACGATGGCATGGTTGGTTTAGCTGTGGCACGTTTATTAAAGTAAACGTGCCACAGCCCACAGCTGTTAATGAACCATTCTGTTAATGATACGTATGAAAAACAATGGTTTTTCCGAATTCCTTAAATATGTGTAGGTTAATAATAATGTTCATGCTTTAAACAAACATTTAGAAAAAAATATATTGTAGAGGATGTCGTAGGAGAAACAGAGTTACCTATTATATAATACACACAAACTCACGGGCAGTAGAAAACCAGTTAATAATTTCGATGTTACGATTTATTTTTGTAAATAAATGACTGTTTTGCTCAGCGAGTGGGACTATTCGGTCTTATTAATTAGAACACAATAATATCGGTCGGTCAGTCCGGTTTTGTGTGAGGTTTTAAAATTGTAATTTTAATATCAGATACAAAATACGGTATCTAATGTATATGCCTATGAAGATCCTAAACATAGTAAGGTGAACTTGACATCCGTATAAAATTACAATATTTGCCTCCGTTAAACAAAACCATTAGTTCATAGTATCATAGCATCTAGTCAGGAATTGGAAAAGGAATAGGAGGATTAGTAGAGAAATCTGAATAAAACAAACACTATAAGACGCCTTACCTAAAAAAAAAGGGTATCTGGAAATTTCAGGGAGATATATCCTGACATCAATTATGAGTAGATTGTACAGAGGTAATGTATTTACGTAAAAAATGAAAACCCAAACCAACTACGAGGCTAAAACTTTACTGTGTGTTGACTTGAATACTAATTACTTATTATAAGTTGTAACTTGAACTTAGAGTAAAGAGAAGAAAATAAAACTAAAACCCTTTGACTAAAGTAGATAATACCTACCTGTAATAAAATTATAAAGTGTTTAGAGAGAGATTTTACGTAAGATGACATGTAATCCGAATATTATGTATTACGCGAATAATGTACGTTTAGGTATTCTGCCGTCCTCAAGCTAAAATGCCGTTCAATAAATAAACCTAATTTTGGGATATCTCCAAAAAACGTAGAAAATATTATCCTTAGAGGTTTATTAGACTGTTGCTTTTATATTTAATAGACTTAATAACTTGTTTACTTTATGATTAAAATAACCATAAGTCTATGAAATGTCTAGAGACCAAATTTTCCACGTTTTTTGAAGACATCCCAAAATTAGGTTTATTCACTTACGGTATTTTAGCTCAGGGACGGCAGTATTACACTTGGCTATATTTTGTACTTATTTTATGTGATAAAACAGTTGACCTTCGCTAATGTATGATGGAGGCAGGGCCGTCACGCTTCTCGCTCTTTTAAAATACGAAATGACTTCTTATTAGTTGCAGTTTGTTGGATTTAGTTCGTTTTATGGACCATGAACGGGGCTCGGCTTGTCACGCCCTGGTATTGTGTATTCCTATACCGAATGTCCCATAAAGTATGGTCAAGGGCACATGGGCAAAGACAGAGAAGCTAGGAAACATTATATCAAAAACATCTCAATCGCTTTTATTCTTGTTTTTATTTCAAATTTGCTTTAGTTCATCTCATTATAAAATACTATAAATAGTTATTTTATAATATACACTCTTTTTTCTAATCAAAATTAAATTATATTGTGGTGTTTAGGTTATCACTCTAGTCTCTACCTCTGGCTTACCGCTAGACCATACTTCTTGGGATAACCTGTGGAAAACTGGAAAGTAAAAATAATGATAAGCAGATTCATTATTTTTGTTGCCAGAATAAAATGTCACTTGAATAGCTCAATGATTGCAGATAAAGTCTAACAGACTAGACGGCAATTTTAATTTTTAAACAGAACGCATACTATATTAAAGGTTAAAGTACAAATAAGTAGCTCTTCCATGCTATGTTGAGAGTTACAAGGATTTTATTGGATTTATTCAACTGGATACTAGTTGAGTTCCTGGCATTCCCAAGCACAATCGAATTGTAAATAGCTAAAGCCATGAGAACAAAGCTTAGGTCGTTGTTCTAATTCGAATCCGCGTGTATTCAGGAATAACACAAGACATAGGTTTGCCAACCCCATTATATGTATAATTACCTATAATATTACATTTTTATTACAACTGGTCAGACTGGTTTAATTGAAAAACATACAAGTACATCGTAGGTGAAAAAGCTATTTATTAATAACAAGGTAACTAACGACAACACAATACTTTGTGTTATACGAAACTATGCACCTACCATTACCTATCGCTATATACTGTAATGTAATAAAATAATAAATAAATAAATAACACCCAACATTCACATACATAGTCCTGATCCCACACTAAGATCGAGTCTTGTGTCGTGGGTATCAGGATCTACGAGAGACTTTCGGTCTCACAACACCCAGACCCGAAACAAATATCTGTAGGCCATACAAGCATTTGTCTCGGTGCGGGGATCGAACCCGCGGCCTCTCGCTTCACAGCCGGCTACTCGCCCGCCGCGCCACGGAGGCTGTCTGATGGTAGGACTGTCTCCGTGGCGTGGTGGTATTTCGATACGACTACGGTTCTGAGGTCTCGGGTTCGATCCCCGGGTCGGGCAAAGTGATATTGGATTTTTCCCTATCAGCCCGGAGTCTGGAATTTGTGCCCGATATGGAGATAGGCTCGCCCCCTATCACATCTGGGACGAAACTAAGCTCGGCGAAATGTGGGTGTTCTAGTTCGCTAGTGCACCTCTGCCTACCCCTTCGGGGATACAGGCGTGAGCTTATGTTATGTTATGTTATGATGTTATGCTACCATTACGGTAGGTGCATAGTTTCGTACTTAACGGAAACTAAATTTTGTTGGCGCTTTGTTTAAAATATTTCATTCAGAAAGTGTAGTAACCGTGTAGCCACGCTATTCATTTAGTTGACGAAGTTAGCGCCTAGTCTGACCGATTATGTCTAGGGAATACCAAAAGTACACTCTATTTCTGGGATGAACTCGGTAACTTCATCATAGAAATAGATTATCATTTAGCAGACGCGTATCTCCAGGGTCAATTTGGAAGAAATATTAGAAAAGTTATCATGTTATAGAACACTACATAACAAATTTTTGCGGACATCATAAAATTGCCTTATTGGACTGCCTCGGTGGCGTGGTTGTACTTCGGTATGACTACCGTCCTGAGGTCTCGGGTTCGATCCCCGGGTCGGGCAAAGTGATATTGGATTTTTCCATATCAGCTCGGAGTCTGGAATTTGAGCCCGATATGGCGATAGGCTCGCCCCCTATCACATCTGGGACGGAACTAAGCTCGGCGAAATGTGGGTGTACTAGTTCGCTAGTGGGCCTCTGCCTACCCCTTCGGGGATACAGGCGTGAGCTTATGTAATTTTATGACATAAAATTAAAAAGCCAATCGAAAACCGTCTTTCTTAATAAAATGTTAATAACATGTGTATGTATAGTTTAATCTAAATAAGTACATGATGTCATACGGCTCTACCCCGTAGAGTTTACACTCTACATATTAGTAGGTACAAATATTCATAATTTTATTCTGCGATTGGGTCAAAATATTACAGCTTTATGTGCCAACCTCGAGTGTTGTTTAATTTTAGTCATTTAATGTACAATGCACATGTTTATCTTACATTTGTTTTTGTTTCGTTTGCCTTTATTGCAACAAGGGCAGACTGCAATTATGATTATTAAGCTTCACATAATTTGTCTTATGACTCAAGTATATTATAGTATTTTTGTGACCTTTACGTTCATTAATATTGACGTGTTTATAGTGAGCGGTCCGCTACAGCAGCTGTCATTGTGCGTAGCCTCTATTCATGTTGTAGGTGGGACGTGTTGTAGATTCACTACAAAGGTGAAATCAAACAATCAGCACGCAATTACGCAAATAGTTGAAAATTAAACGAAAAGCGAACTAGTTAAGGACAGACAGAACAGAGTTTACAGTTTTGGCCGCCATTATCCTAATGACTATCATATCCTGCTCTAAATCTTTTGTTGAACGTCCAATGCAGAACTTTTCAAACTACACGTAGTTTTGCTTCAAAAAGCTTTTACCTTTATTCTTGAGTGCAGTGTTGAAGGAACTTGTGCGCGTCATTTCTAAATGCAAAGAAACTGGGTTAATAGGTGTCAAGGGAACATTATAAAGCGGTTTATCTAATACCAATCATCACTACATAGTAAAAAACAAAATCGCTTCCAGCTGTTTGTCTGTCCCTATGTATGCTTAGATCTTTAAAACTACGTAACGGATTTTGATGCGGTTTTTTTAATAGATAGAGTGATTCAAGTGGAAGGCTTATATGTATAATACATGTATAAATTCATCCCATAAAGGGATGTAATGGGGGATGAATGTTTGTCAAGACTTACGCGGGCGTAGCTGTGGGCAAAATATAATTCAAGATATAACAATTAAAAAAACAGCCTATTTCCACAACCGGCTTTTAGTTGAATGTAATCCTTAAGTGTATGTATTCCTGTAGTAAAGTGTAGTGTATGGATTTGTATGGGATCCCGAGAGTAAACATTAGATAAAAAATACACGAAGAATCACCCATTATATCGGTCCGCATTTGGAGAAGTTATTATATAAAGAAGGTTTATAAAAAGTTTCGAATTTAAAACCTATTTTTTATTACAATATGGGTATTGGCGATAGGCTCGCCCCCTATCACATCTGGGACGGAACTAAGCTCGGCGAAATGTGGGTGTTCTAGTTCGCTAGTGCGCCTCTGCCTACCCCTTCGGGGATACAGGCGTGAGCTTATGTTATGTTATGTTAATATGGGTATTGGCAAGATTCTCGTAATACGTAAGCGTATGTAATGTTTAGCCCAATGTGGTAACATTTTAATCGTCGTGGCTAAATAGCCAGTTTTAAACTGTTTTTATAGATTTACCTACCTCAAAGTAAATACTTTGAGGTAGGTAAATCTATAAAAACAGTTTAAAACTTTAAACAAGTTGCGTTATTACATTCATCCAATATAATTAATATATCGGTATCCAATATATTTGTATTTTAAAATACGAATCCTCAAACATTAACGTGAAATGCAAAATTTCGTAGAAATTAAACAACTATGTTCACCGAAAATTTATTAAATGTAGAACATATTATATGGCTTTTTCCAAACAAATTTTACCTTTGACACTGCGACGGGAACAAATATTGCATCCACGCTTAAATAGATTTTGTTTGCTCTGCCCTTGGGCGGAGTTTATACTAAGGTATAATATTACAATTCAATAGTACATTATAGTTATAAAGTATTATATTCTTTCTATATATTTGCCCTTATTCCACTAATGTGTGGTCGGCGCACCACACCTTCAAGAATGTTATAGAAAATGATTTGGCTTAATTTTTACGACCGGTTGCCTGCCTGACATCATGACCCGCCTCTGGGGGTTCCAGTTTCAGGCAAATAAAATTAGAAAAATCGCTTTGCCTGACCTGGGAATCGAACTCAGGATTTCCCGGTCCACAGACCAAACATGCCGCCACAACTTCAAGGAAGCGACTTATAGTTATTATATTTTTAATATAAAATATATATGCAAACAAGTTGGGATTCGAATGGTTAAATGTGGCTTATAAAGGTAAAAACAGATAATACACAATTTTATAAAAAAAAACTCTACGCACCTCTAATTAGACTTGCAAGATTTATGGACTGTAAGCCATTGGAAAATTTTATAAAGATTCATGTATGAATGGTATTATCAGCACATCTTTAACCCATCGGAGGCGGCACATATACATATATGTTACATAAGCGTATGGGCTACCGGAGGCCGAGCCGGCCGTGACTATTTAAAAAATTGTCAGTGTGTTGTTGTTATGGGCATCATCTTCTTTTGCGCAATTAAGAGATGATGTGATAGCCTACTTTTACAGGTACTTGCAGTACTTAGATAAATCTCAAATCTCTATTAAAATATAGAAATGAGCTGTAGGATAAATCGAGTTTAGGTCTAACCCTAAATTAGCAATAGCGCTGCAAGTCACCCTTAGGCGTCTGCGAAATATATTATCACGAAGTAGATTAGATTTATACCACATTTCAAAAGTTATCTAACCTACTACAAGTAATTAAAAAACCAGATCTGAGTAATTATGTACCCACCCATGGTCTTCAACAAATTGAAAATAATTAGAAGCGAATAAATTATGTACGATGATGTTTTGAACACATTTTTAAAAGATTTCGGCTCTCCGGTGTTGACTAGGTAGTTGAGTGGGTATCTTAGTTCTACTTAGATAGGTCTAGTATAATTTACATTTTAGACAGGTATGAGTATCTACTCATACCTGTCTAAAATGTAAATTATACTAGACCTATCGTAATGTAAGCCAGAATCAATAATGGCAAAGAAGCCAGTGTATTTAACATAACAAACTCACGTCTGTACTCTTGAAGGGATAGGCAGAGGCGCACTAGCGAACTAGAACTCCCACATTTCGCCGAGCTTAGTTCCGTCCCAGATGTGATAGGTGGCGAGCCTATCGCCATATCGGGCACAAATTCCAGGTTCTGAGCTGATACTGCCCGATCCGGGGATCGAATCCGAGATCTCAGAGGGGTTACCACCACCTCTTATAGCAGTATTATTATAATCTTACTAGTACCGATTCCCATACAAAACAAACGAAGAACGATTATAATAATACTGCTCTAAGAGGTGGTGGTGACCCGACAGGTCAGGACATTACTCGTACGGCGTACCGCGTACGCAGTAGGTACCACCAAATTAAATTAGAAAATTTACTTCGCCCGACCTGGGAATCGAACCCAGGACCTCCCGGTCTACAGCCCATACATGCTGCCACTAGACCAAGGGGGCGATGTTTTTGCTAAATGTCAATCGATATTAATAATTCTCTTCGTATTGCAAAGAGTTTACTCCAAGGGATATCCGAGAATAAAAGTAAAAAAATCTTATCGTTAAACGAGTTTTAAAAGTAGTTTCTTTTAACCTTTACTCCAGTTAGGTCATCAGTCTAACAAATAAAATTATACTCCTTCGCTCGCCTCTAATATAAAAAATGTAAGATCCATGTTGATGTAAATATTGTAAGTATGAGAAAATATACGCAGAGTTGATCCAGCCGAATGAAGCAACTTTCATAATGCAAAAGTTTTTAAAGCGCATGTGAGCTAACGATAGCGGAAGTGCAAAACTATATTATTATGATTTATATAAAATTCTGTATAATTTCCATTTCGATATATCGAGAAAAGGTATGGATATATCGGCTTTTAACGCATTATTAATTAACTACTTATGTCCTCATTTAGCATACGGATCTCAAGATTTTTCGGTTCCCAGGAATAAATAAAAATTCTCTATAAAATTCTATTCACTTAAATGTCTACCACCCACGTTTAAGTAAATGTTATATCTGGGACTTAGGTAAAAAAATGTGAGTAATGAATTTGGTATAAAAAAAAATAATCAAAATAAATAAAAACACCCAACAGACACAAACATGTGTCATATATAAGTATAATAAGTATAATTTGCAATCAAACACAATTACGTCCTGAAATATTCAGCTCTTTTTGGCACTATTAATTTGTTACGGTATGTTATGTTATATGTAATTTGTTACCTGATTAAACGTGAGGTCGGTTTGTTTATTATAAGATTTAACTTTCAAAGTGCAATACAGGAATAGGGGTGGTTTACTCAACAAGTAAATTAATATGCACTACTCGCTCACATACGAGGAGTTACCTAATAAACTCGTTTCATTACGTCGTGTTGGTTTAAAGCTGTCCTTCAGCGGGCCTATATGTAAAATTAAACGGCCCGATACACGTTGCTCACAGACACAGTTCACGCAGCTTCCACCAAGATTTATTTATACAGCAACACTGCATTGGGACAAAGGTACTTTATTTTGCGAAAGCCAAACGCGGCCCGAGGCGATGTTTTGTTTCTTCAGTGTTGAAAACAAGTTGCTGTCCAGTAAGCACCAAGCTTAAAGAACGTTGTTTCGCGAATTTGAGATGCTTATAATACTATATGGAGTAAGATCAATTGACGTAACACGTAATTTAAATGGAGGAAAAGTTATACACGTTTTACCTATGTTATAAATTGGGAGCACAGAATAGACAACTTGTTAACATGTCTGCGGCGGAAAATTATTTTACAATAAGTATGTGAACGAAAATTTTGTTTCAATACTTTATAATAATGTAGTTATGCTTTTCTTGCGATGTTTTCTTGTCTTAATCGTTACAATTTTAATTCTAAATGTATTATGATAATGTATTTAAATACTTCTTAGGCCTAACTAAGCAATAGGTCGGTGACCGCACGTCTCATTCATTAATCTAAGAATATTTTTTTTTACCTACAACGTTCTCCAAAGTGTAAAGGCGACTTGCAGCGCTATTACTAATCTAGAGTTATACCTTATATCAATTATTCCTACAGCTCACTCCTATCTTTAAATTAAGATTTCGGATAAATAGAGATTTTCGCGGAGCTACAAGTGGCCCTAAGTACTGTATGTAAGTATAAACATTCCGTACTCCCCATACCTGTAACTCAAAGGAATATTAAATAATCCTATTTGTAACATAAATATGTATTTTCCTTATGACTGTAAACCTAACTCAGCCGGCAATCGGCATGCTTTAAACCAAACCTCTTGATGATAAGAAACTATGCATTTCAAATATGAATATCTAGGTCTATTGTTTGTTAAATGTCTGAGGGGCAAATCTTTCTGCGCACCATAGGATACGGATTTTCATGAGAAGTCTGACAGGGTGGGCGTCGCTTGTTATAATTATTTCATATAATTGTCTGGAGTTGTGTTTGTTGTTTTAATGTGATATGGTTATATGCACCAAAATTCTGCGAAGATGGACAGTATAATGTGGAAACTTTTTAATCGGTGATCTTTGATGAGTTTTGCTTGGTGCGTTCGCTGGCTTTGTCTGGTCGATTCGCTAAGTGAAAGTAATTTGAGGGGCATCACGATGGACGGAATTGCCGCCATAATCCCAGCAGAGCTTTGAGATCATCCGGATCTGGGTCTCATGGTCATTGTGAAAACTTGATAATTGTTACTCACCTTGACATTGGCTAAATCATCGCAATGGCGTGGAAGCCCTTATTTTTAAAAGAAGAAGAAGAAGAAGAAGAACACATGGTACAAACTAGGGTTTTTATTTCCCGGTTTGCGATTCGAGAAGAAATATTCACGTTCTCGATGCTGAAATTTTACATAATACTTCTTCATGTTATACATACTTTAACAGCGTGTCATCTACATTTTAAGTTATTCATGTGTACTAAAACTACAAGGTACTTGACTAATTTTTTTTATTCATTTTATATGAAATTTACGTCGTCTAAAATATAAAACAGAGAAATATGGAAATATTCATTTATTTATTTATTTATTCTTAAAAACAAAAAGTTATAAGCCTTTGAAGTTTGGTGTAACCTTCAAACCGCGGGAAAGAGAAGTATCAGTAAAATCACGTCAGAGCCATCACGGAAAGTGCGTTGAAAAGGGATAGCAACATATCCCCACTATGCCCCCACTCTTGCTCATTGCAGATTTTAAAATATGAATTACTGCCTCATTTTTCAACCAATTTCGATGCAGTTTTTACAGGAAGGTTTCTATTGTTTTATAAGCTAATTACATAGAGGTATAAAAATGTGTATAAAATCGAACACTGTCAAGTACCCAATTTTCACATTATTAGTTTTGGGAGCGTCATGGAATTGAATTTACTCATCAATATTTTTGACACCGGAAGATATCGGACACCAGGGGGGTTACCATCACGTCTTAAAACAGTATTATTATAATCTTACTTTATTTTTTTAAGAAAATCGGTATAAGCAAGATTATAATAATACTGCTATAAGACGTGGTGGTAACCTCTCAGGATAAAATCCTAGAAGTTCAAGTCATAGAGTGTAAAATATGGAAATTATTAAATTCAATATATGCACTCTAATATTTCGAAGCTTACGTTATTTCGATGGACAAAACTCCGTCATTCATAGAGGTATTAAACAGCTTGAATAATTTTAATAATATCTATGTACTAAGTAACAGAAATAGTATTTAGGCGAAAAACAACATTAAACTCCGTTTTTTTTTAAATTACAAAATTAGATCGCAAAGGTGCCAAAATTATTATCTACATAATTTGAAAAAATAATATGTGCCACATTAATTTGTATGCGCAAGAACACTCAAATATTTTTATAATATATATAATACTAGTAATGATAATAATATCAAGTTAGATACAGTACCGTGACAGTACATTCAATACATATACATGTACATTTTTATATTTGGTGATCTGTTGACTTGCATCCGGTTCCAATAAACAATCTCAGTTCGAATGTGCAGATAGATTATAAAAATTAGCCAATAAGAACACAGTTTGAACATGACTCCTTCAAATGACTTGATTTGATTGGTTCATAATCGCGATGTATCTGCACTCTAAACTGAGATCGTTTATTGAAACCGGCCGTTAGTCACTTCTAGGTGTTAAAAGTGCAAAAACATAATTGTACCGTGCGAACCATCCGAATATCACATACTCACGCAATCCAATAATCTAATCTAGGTTTTATAAGTTGTGTGCATATGGATGTATTCAGTGTCCATAACTCCGTACATAACTGTGGCATTCCGCATAAACGCATATAAAATACAAATGACAAACATAAAATTTAAGTACCGATTACGATTATTTTAGTTTAAAAGAGTCAATGAAGTATTGTTAAAGCTTGGTTCAATTCGAAAAAGCTGTCATACAATATAGGTACACAGTCTACAACGCCAATGCAAATCAAAGAAAAAGAGAGTAACTCCAAAGTGAGATTATTTTTGACTTTCGGAAATGGATTTTAAGTTTTATTAAACTTTTTTTTTTCCTGCTATCGCAACATTTTCAATGCGTTCAATTCTTAATATAGACTATACATGATCTTTTTGTTGCAGCGACGTCCGTTTTAACAAGATTCATGACTTGGAGCCTGGGGTGTTCAGTCACCTCCACCAGCTGCGATCACTTCTGCTGAATGACAACAGGATACGAGAGTTGCGTTCGGGTGTTTTCCATGGATTGCGGCGACTTAAATATCTCTACCTGTACCGTAACCGGATCACACACATTGACGCAAACGTGTTCCAGGAGTTAATACACTTGGAGCAATTGTGAGTATACCCTAGTTAGCTATATTTACACTCGCACATTCTTCACGAGTACCATAAGATAAGCGACCTGTCAACATACTGGCAATAGAGGACAGTTCTATTAATATGATGCATTTCAAAGCCCGTAGCCGACATTAAATGGATGTAAAGTAAAATTTGTTATATTCATTTGAAAATGAATGCGGTAGTTAAATACAGTGCGAATTGAAAATGTCCTTAAACAGACTGTTTAGTGAAACGACTTTATTGTGAAATGGTATTTCAAAGTAAAATCCTGCCTTTCATAAAATTTTGATGACATAGTGTACACGCTTCAAATTCGTACCTTTATGTTGGTCTTGTGCATACATCGACAATGTAGTTGTCGCTGTGTACGTAGAACTTAAATAAGACTATTCTCAATTATATCAATGCTGTACTTAGCAAATATAGTTATTATGTCCTGTGCTGCTAATTAAATCAACATATTTTTTTCTAGAACAAATATTAGATTATTACGAATAGATATTTGAGGTCATCAAAACAATTTTTATTTTAAATTGAAGGCGCGTGTTTGAAGATACTTACCTAATTTTAGAGTTTGGCTCGCTCGTATAGACCAAATAAAAACAAACTACATGTCTAATGGACAGTGTGCAGACTATCTTTCGTTATCTCTATTTACATTCTAACCATTGCTGGTTTCGATTAAAATATGCTGTAAATATTTTAAAACGTATGCCTAATTTCTCACGTATCTAAAATAATTCTTGTTCAATCTATTTATATCATCAGATAAAATCTTGCGGATATTTCTTAAAATCGCTAGCATTAGATAACTACATACCAACATGTTTGTTACTTTTTCCTTCTCATGAGTTAAAATAGTTATTATCTTGAGAATAATTGGGAGGTCTTAATTCAAGCCAGGGGGCTGACTCTTTATACTTGATTCGAATTTGACGTCGATTCGACTTCATTTAGTTACTGAAACTTTCACCGAAATAGAGTTAACTAATGTCACGTTAAAAATTACCGAATGTTGCAGTTGAGTTTTTTGAGAGAGTTGCAGTTCAAGTGTCAAGTCAGCCTCCAGATTTCCTATTACTTATAAAGTCAAGCAGTAACATAATTTAAACTTACAGTAATTTACGAAAATCTGTCTATGTAGAGATTATTATTAATCTCGTAAAATGGTATAATTATTTAATTAAATCATTATTTAAACCATATACATACATACCTGTATCTATGGCTAGTGATTATCGGATCATTGGGCCTCCACAATGTTCTTAGTTCATTGTTTGAAACGTTCTCTGTGGCCGTGGTTCGCTTTTCCATTGTCGTCCTTGCAAGGCTTCACTTAATAAATTGAAATTGGGATGTAATACAGTTGCACAATTACATACTATCTCAAGAAGTGATATTTGTGTATATTCGTTTATGTCATGTTCAACGCTATTTACGTAGAAGCTCTCAGTCTATAAATGGTATGTGGTAATGAGATATGTAAGTATGACGAATACCTACGCGACCATGTTTAATAGTATCCCCAGAAAATGATGTCATTGTAATAAATATGTATTGTAATATTTAACCAGAAATAGTAGGTACTTGTGATTGACTGACAAATAAACATGAACCTATATAAAATTATTTTATTAACGTGTACTATATAGCTCATACATATTATCAATTATGATACACGTACTTAATTCAGTGATTATTAATTAAATTACGTTTTGGACATAATAAAAATAACAAGAATCTGTGTGATAGCAACACTACACCGCGTGTCATTAACTTATTACAACTCTAATTAATTAATCAGAAAGGTAAAATATGCAATGAATAGTGCACATACAGTCCTGAGCCCATGCTGGATTTAATTTGTATCGTGAGTATCAGAAACAACGGGGATTTACTGACCCACAACACTCACACCCGAAACAAACATCTGTGGATCCCTCCCCTTTCATTCCCTCCTTTTAGGTTGGCAACGCACCCATGATTCTTCTTGTGTCTTGGGTGTCTATGGGTGGTGGAGATCACTTACCATCAGGTGACCCATCTGCTCGTTTGCCAATCTCTGCTATTAAAAAAAAAGTTCGATTTTATAATTCAGTTTTAGTTTAGTTTTGCAGCAGCAGAACAGCCTCTGATTTGCTTCTCGTATTTTTTATTTTGTTCAATGACAGTAAATTGTCACCAATTTTGATCGACGACTCTAGGCTAGCCAATTTTAAACACATAAAACCGCTCATTCATAAAGAAACAATGATTTATGCAATTTAAAAGACATATATTAAAATGCGTCATTGATTCATATTAAGTACCTTATTGTATCAACTTCGTTTTGTTGGCACTTGAACCATTTAACCGACTTAAAAAGTGGAGAAGTTTTAATTTTGGTTCATCCGTGCTTAGGATTCCTGAGATTCTCTACATCCAAACTGATCCGACCGGCTCGACCGGTTTGATACCAATGTCTCATAGAAAACCGGCGTAAAATGGCAGCTTGCTGTCCTGTTTCGTTCGATGAGTGAGATTTCCGGTGGCTCATTTCCTACCCCCCCTCCCTTGCTCTCAATCCCTTTTACCTCCCCTTCTATGGGCAGTGGAGATCACTTACCATCATCTTGCTTGTAGCCCGTTCTAGGTAAGATTAATAAAACACGCACATTATTTCTAAATTCTAATTTGGTGGTACCAAGTTCTGATCAGAATCATCGGAAATATGTAAAGTATAATTCACATGAAGTTATAATTGAGTAACGTGAGATAAAAGAACAAAATTAAGAGCATTTTGTTCTTTTATATCTTTGAGCTCGTGTACAAACTACATAGAGCACGATAGGATTTTATCGAAGAAGATAGGTCTAATATACATATGATAGATATATTTAAAGAATAGACTATTGAAAGGATTTTTTAAAGATTTCTTTAAACTTTATTTTTATTTTGTAAAAAAAGAATTCCTATACCAGAGACTCATCCTGTGCCAACAATTTTCTAATAATTCACTCTACAGCAAGCTGAAATTCAGGAGTTATCGAAAGAAATGCGTGACCAAATTTTTGATATTGTCGCTGCTCACTAAGGCGTCTGGGGCCAACGTTTAAGTTTTGGGCCAAGGGATGCCCCTTGGCCCAGAACTTATCCTATTAAATACAGTCAATACATTAGTGTTAATGTACGGACTGTATTTAATAGGATCTGGTGATGAGATCCATTCCCCCAACTCCCCCTTAATGCGTCTAAGTCAAAAATCAACTTTTTGTTCCAGATATTTACATGTGAACGAACTACATTACATTCAGCCCGAAACATTCTGTAACATGCCTCGATTGGAAAGACTGTAAGTTATTTCAATAAATATTAATCTATGAATCCAGTTTTTAGCCGATTTAAAAGAAAGAAGAGGTTTTTAATTCGGTTCATGTTTTTATACTAATAAATAACATAAAACAACATTATTTTTGGGAAGCTCTAATAAAAATATTTTTGTTAGAATAGAATAAATGAAAATACTTAGGTAAATCTTACAATTCCTGTCGTTATTTCCCATCCCACTTTACTGTACCAGATCGGTGCAACACACCTTTTCAAATATATTGCAGAGTCTGTAAAGGAAGAGGTATTAAATTAATTAATTAATAAATAATTTACGTGTCACATTCTCATATTTCTAGGTATTTGCACAACAACCGATTAAAAGGCATTCCAAACGGCTCATTTAGTGGTATGCCTAAACTACGCAAACTACGTTTGGACAGCAATGCTCTGATCTGTGACTGTTCAATGTTGTGGCTGGTACAGATGCTTGCCGAACACGATACTATGAATGTTGCTGCCACCTGCTATCAACCGTCAAGCGTTACGGGAACTCCATTGGCAGCTATGAAGGAGAACGATTTTAAATGCAGTATGTAATTATTGTACCTACTCTATGTTAGGTACTCCTAACATAAACCTACTAATTATGTTTTAAGCAAAACATCTTATGATGGGATGGTATTTTAAGTGTCTAAATTATGATTCTGTCATGAACAGTCTTTCTCTTTGTTCTGTTTTTGTAAGATATTTTGCTGATACAGTAACTGACAGAATGTTATTTTAAATATCGTAGAAATGGATAAATTATAAGAAATTAAGTATTTTTTAAATTCATATACTCATTACAGAACGACCCGAGATCAAAACGGAACCACAAGATGCAGTCGTCAGTTTTGGCGACAATGCCATGTTCACATGCGTAGCAACTGGAGAACCAGAACCCGAAATAATTTGGCTCCGTGATTCGGCTGCCTTACCTTTGGAGGGAAGTCGTTATGAGGTTCTTGGTAATGGGACTCTCATGGTTCATAAAGCCGATGAAAATGATGTCGGAGCATTTGAATGTATGGCTATTAATACTGCTGGCGCTGCGCATTCCAAACCAGCCAAAATGATTGTTCAACGGATGGCACAAGAAGAAAGTAGTAAGTGTTTACATACATATGTGATATACGTTTCGGTAGTCAGTAGTTACTGATTAGATTACTTAGGAAGTTGGTTACAAAGTATAGTCATATTCGTTTTACGAGTATATCGATGTGCACAATGCAAAAAAATACTATTCTTTAATATTAGTGTGTTTGTACTGCTATAAAAACTATTGTTGTATATTCGTGATGATAATCTTTATTGGATTTATGATTGTTACTCTATAACCTATGTTTATTTGTATACCACTAGTTATCCATAATAATAAATAAATAATCAATTTCATATTTCAGGTATGCCTGAATTTACGCTATTGCCCAAGAGACAAATTGCGAAAGTAAACCAATCATTTGTAAGTTTCGATTGTGAAGCAAGCGGTTTTCCAAAGCCTCATCTAATATGGTTCTTTAATGGCGAAAGGATTTTGTTAACTGAACGGGTATCCATATACCGCAACGGCACGTTGTCAATCAAAGACATTCAAGAGGCAGATGCAGGTGAATATATGTGTCAAGCTGAAAATAGGCACGGAAAAGTTTCCACATCTGTATCACTTGAAGTTAAAGGTAAATTTATATATTTTGAAATACTGAAGTTTTATTGATTGTTTTCACAGATATTCATAAAATTATATTTTTCAGCCGCACCCTCATTTGTCGTTGTTCCCAAAAATACGACTATTCCCGTTGGAGATAACGCTGAATTTATGTGCTCAGCCAGAGGTATTCCAAAACCATCACTTCAATGGTTCCGAGACACTTTAAATTTACCGCCAAGTCAAAACGTTATTTACAATAATGACTATCAAAACTTAACAATAGTCGCGGTAACAAGTGAGGATGAGGGAATTTACCATTGTAGGGCAGAAAATACCGAGGGCCAAATAGAAACTTCGGCTATATTAATAGTCCAAGATATTAAAATAATTCCGCCCAAAATCATTTTAAGACCTGAAGATACCGACGCATATAAAGAAACATCCGTCCAAATGCCTTGTGAGGTAGAAAGCGAACCTCCAGCTTCAGTAGAATGGCGAAAAGATGGGTCCCGTATTTTGGAAGATGATAGATTATCTATAACTATTATTGGCAGCCTTATAATTAGAAACGTATCAGTGTCTGACAGTGGACGTTACGAGTGCTCAGCCTTTAATGAATATGGACGAGATACAGCTTCTGTCTTCTTAACAGTAAAAGATCATGTGCTTCCCGGAGATGAATACGTAAATATAGCTCTAACTCAAGCGACACGAGATGTGGACCAAGCTATAGCTAGAACTATCGAAGATATGTTCAAAAACAACAGTGGCAAGGTGGATATACGTGATCTTTATAGAATGACGAGATTTCCAAATGCGCCTGCAAGAGAAATTGCCCGCGCAGCTGAAATTTATGAAAGAACTCTTGATAAAGTTAAAGAATACATTCAAAACGGGCAGAAAGTTACTTCCGCAGAACCGTTTAACTACCAAAACGTCCTAACAAATCAACATTTAGACGTTATTGCTAGACTATCAGGGTGTGTTGCTCACAGAGAACCAAAGGATTGCACCGATATGTGTTTTCACAGTAAATACCGCACTGTAGATGGCAGTTGCAATAACTTTGCACATCCCACTTGGGGAAGTTCTTTAACTGGGTTTAGAAGAATTCTTTATCCCATTTACGAGAATGGTTTCAGTCAACCAATGGGATGGAATAAAGATTTAAAATATAATGACTTTATTTTACCAAGCGCGCGATTAGTATCGACAACTATCATAACAACTAAAGATATATCCCAAGATATAGAAATAACTCATATGACTATGCAATGGGGTCAATGGTTAGATCATGATTTAGATCACGCTTTGCCATCAGTTAGTTCTCAGACGTGGGATGGTGTGGATTGCAAGAAAACTTGTGAATATGCTCCACCTTGTTTCCCTATCGATATACCGCCGAACGATCCTCGAGTCACCAATCGTCGTTGTATCGACTTTATTAGAACAAGCGCGGTTTGTGGCTCTGGTATGACATCAGTTCTTTTCGGAACACTACAACCGAGAGAGCAAATAAATCAACTGACTTCTTTCATCGATGCATCGCAAGTTTACGGTTTTGAAGAAGCAGTAGCTGAAGATCTCCGTGATTTGACAAACGATAATGGATTGTTACGAGTAGGTGCTACATTTCCAGGACGTAAACCTCTGTTGCCAACAGTTGGAATAAATGGAATGGATTGCAGGCTTAATTTAGAAGAAAGCACACGAAACTGTTTTGTGGCTGGTGATATAAGAGCCAATGAACAGATCGGTTTAGCAGCAATGCATACAATTTGGATGAGAGAGCATAATAGAATTGCTTTACAATTAAAATCGTTAAATCCATTTTGGGACGGGGACAGAGTATATCAAGAAGCCAGAAAAATTGTGGGTGCTGAAATTCAATATATAACTTACGAACATTGGCTCCCCATCATTTTGGGACCTGAGGGTTATAGACAAGTAGGAAAGTATAAAGAATATGATTCTTATTTAAATCCAGCAATTTCAAATGTTTTCGCTACAGCTGCCTTAAGATTTGGTCATTCTATGATTAACCCTGTTCTGCACCGCTACGATGAAAATTTCGAACCTATCCCGCAAGGACATCTACTACTTAGGCACGCCTTTTTCTCGCCTTGGAGATTAGTAGATGAAGGAGGCGTAGATCCTTTGTTGCGGGGGATGTTTACAACACCTGCCAAATTGAAGACACCTACTCAAAATCTAAACTCTGAACTAACCGAAAAACTTTTCTACAGCGCTCATGCCGTCGCTCTTGACTTAGCTGCCATCAATATTCAAAGAGGTCGTGATCACGGCATACCAACTTACACGAAGTGGCGGGAATTTTGTAATATGTCTGAAGTAGATAACTTTGATGACTTAGCTGGGGAAATCTCTGACAAAACAGTGCGAGAAAAATTGAAAGAACTGTATGGTTCCGTACACAATATTGATGTTTGGGTAGGCGGCATCCTTGAAGACCAAGTCGAAGGAGGCAAAATAGGACCCTTATTCAGGTGTTTGTTAATAGAACAATTCACACGCTTACGGGACGGGGACAGATTCTGGTACGAAAATCCTTCTGTATTTAAACCTGATCAATTGCGACAAATCAAGGAAACTAGTTTGGCTCGAATTTTATGTGATAACGGCGATAACATTGATACCATCGGAGAAAATGTGTTTTTGTTACCGGAGGTACAAGATGGGCTTACTTCTTGTGAAGATTTGCCCGCAATGGATCTGCGCTTTTGGGCAGATTGTGAGTCTTGCTTTGACGATAATAGTTATCATAGGGAAAAACGACGTGTCCGAAGGGATGCGGATTCGAATAAACTAGACGTTGAATTAAAAGAAGAGGATCGCTTAAATAATCTGGAAAAAATGCAAAAACATTTACTCGAGACTATCGAGCAGCTGCAAAAGAAAATTAACATTCTCGAACGAAATTGTGAATCAGGCTAGATACAATGCGATACCTATAGATACTTTATTATTTATTTAAAAACTATACCTAATAATCCGTAATACCTTTCTACTGAGAATATATTTTATGATTTATGAATCTACGTCATATATCTAGTGTGCTATCATCTTCCTATGAGGTCCAAACACATGAGACTTAAATTAGGTACTTATTTTTTATGATTATGGTATTATACTACTTTAGCCTAAGAAAATCTTGCACTGTTATTGTTTTTGATGTATTTACTAAATAATCTAGTCTTAGACGATATCAGTATACTAACGACGCTGAAACTTTATATTCCAGCATTATTCCAGTGTTTTTAAATGTTTATGTTTTTATTAAACATAATTATTTATTTTTATTTATAGTATAATTTAGTCCTGACTACTGATGCAAGGCCTATTATCTATCAATCCAACAATATCTAGCCTATGCCCTAAACTGAACATAAGGGGATGATGAATTGATGAACGGAATCTATACAAATGATAAATTATTGCGAAAAGATCAACAATTATAATCACACTGTATTCAATTATATCTAATATATCTACTTATATTATACTTGCATAACTCAACTTTACGTACATACATATACATGCAACACTTTTAGGCTAATATTAGTAAGGTTTTATAAAATAATTATTAATACATAAAATGTGCGATTAAGTTGGGTTTAGACCAAACGAACGAGTAGAATTGAACAAGAAAGTTTAATCGGTAGGTACCAGTAGATGTACGGCTGCTTATATGTAACAAAATAACGCTCCAACTTTGTTTACTTACTACTTACTTTTCGTTTAGTCTAAACCTAGTTATTACATTTTAAAACTATTACTCACACATAATGTAAGTATAACTTATTGTCATTAACTGTTAAGACCGGTCGTACTGTGCTTAAAAATACATGATAAATAAAGTAGAAGATGTATTGGTTGTTTTCTTTCACCTAATTAAAAGAATGGGCAAAGCGATCTTTCTAATACGATTTGTCTAGAACTGTATCCCTCAAAAAGAGTTGAGTCAAACAGACATCCGATTGTAAAAATAAAGCCAAATCATTTTCTGCGACACGCTAAGGTAATAAATTATGTGTATTGCGACGGCTACACATTGGACTGGGATAAGGGCGAGTGGAAGATTTAACTTTACCATTGTTATTCAGCAACGGCCAAGGAAGAAAATTTTCCTTCTCGGAGTCTGATGTTTCTCTTTAAACACTTATTTATTAGCAAAAATGAACCCGAAGTACTCGTGTTGTTGGACCTTCATTTTTTTTATAGCACAGATTGGCAAACGAGCAGGTGGGTCACCTGATGGTAAGTGATCTCCATCGCCCATAGACACCCAAGACACAAAGAATCATGGGTGCGTTACCAACCTAAAAGGAGACCTAAAGGGAGTGGGGAAATGGGCCACCGGAAATCTCACTCACCGAAAGAAACGCGACAGCAAGCTGCCACTTTACGTCGGTTTTTTGCGACACAGTGGTTTCAAACTGGTGAAGCCGGCCCATTCGTGCTGTAGACGTTACTGTCTACAGCCTGCCTCTGTACCCCTCAAACGTGGACCTGCGCCACTGCCATTCATGCGCCTCGAATGTCGCTCGGGAACGTGCCATGTCCCGGGGTCTACAAGAACGCATAAACGAGAATAAGAATATCGATGTCAGTAGGCCACGTCTAAGCTTTTTTAACATTTCTAACGACTCTGTAAAATATCTATAGAGAAGATTATACCTTTTTAAGAAAATTGCGCGAACGAATGAACGTGAAATTTGACACAGTTAAAGTTGATATGGAGAAGAAGTGCATAAATATTTTTTTTTATCTTTAACAAAAAAACTCTAATAAAATTAAAACTTAAAAATTTAATGTATTATGGTTGAATTTCGACTAGTTGGTATGATATCTAATGAATGGTGAGTTCGAATGTTTTCCGCAAATCGACTTTGCCTCTTGACATGAAGAGTCCCTTGACATACATACGCTATAAGTTCTGGTCTGTGGGCAGGTGCAGCTACAATTTTGATTACAGGTGCCTATTGGTTAAGAGGTGAAGTGGTTCGTTATCTGCGATACAATCAATCAGGCTCGGCCCCAGGAATCAATTCAATCACGGACCAATTTCACTTATGCCTCAATTTAAAATGCTTTGATTTTACTTTACTGTTGGGATATGTTTCCCGCGTCCCATCCATTGAATATCTGAATCAAAAACATTTTATAGAAAAAAAACATGAAAATCTAATATTATAAATGTGAATGTGTATGACATGGACTGTGTATGAATGGATGACGGACTTGGTGCTCAGTCTTGCTAGAACAGCTGAACGCATCTGGATGTTTGATACAGACCACGAGCATAAAAAAAGATGGACGGAGCGCTAGTGTGTGCGTAGGACACTTTTGTACAGGCGCGTTTGTGTGCGTGGCTTCTCTGTGGCGTCCGTTAACTATAGGCGAGATGGTGTCCTTCTTTTTCTTTACATCCGTGGCACAGTGATATATTACAATCTGGAATAGCACATAGGTTACATTTTTCCGGTAAAATATTCGGTTCCAGTGCGATAGATCTTTAAACCATTCGAACGAAGTCGCGTACAACAGCTAGCAAATAATAACTTATACGGCAGTGTTAATTTAGAGCTTTGCCGTATACCGCACCAGAGATTATAGAATTATTAAGGCACTACAACATCCGTCAGTTAAAGATAAAATTATTGTAATTAGCAATGGTTTACGTCTGGTTTATGTTGTAAAGATCGTTTGTTTCCAGATCGATCAATAACAAAATATTTATACTTTGTGTACTATTGCTTGTTACAATAAGTTTATCTAACGATAACCGAAGGATGGTACAATTATACCCAAAGTGTGCCTTTTTTTGTTATCGCAGGGAAAAGTGTTTTACCACGTCCGGCACGCCTGGGGGGAAACGTGACGGTTATGTCGGGAGTTGCCGGTCTTACGGCCCAGCGTCATAAAGCCCGGAGATGGAAAACATCCAGGCGAACCGGGCCTAACACTATCACTGGCAATAACTAATTGCTTTGTTGACGATCTATAGATAAGCTTAATTAAGAAAAATAGTAAAGTAGGTCGGTAGGTACATATTTCTCGATTAATAAAAACTATATAATTGTCCATGTTTAATTTATTTAACTAATAAATATATCTACATAAATCATCTACAAGCTTTCCCAGCGGAAGGTTGTTGAAAGACAGGCAGGCACCATGCATTGTATCATAAAATATATTCAATAGTTCTACAGCACAATGCTTATACAGTTGTAATGTGTGTGTAATCATTTGGCTCGACCATGATTTTTTTGCCATTTCTCGCTAGCGACTAGTTAATATTGTATCATTACGAATAGTAGGTACAAGAGTACGAGATTTTCTCGAATCTTGAAATCGACGATAGTTTACAGTTTCTTCATACTTTTTTTTAGTTCGTTATAGTTTCCGCAAAGTGGCGTTGCTAGTCAAAGATATGGATAAAACGCAAACTATCGTCGATTTCGGGAATCGAGAACTATCAAAATAAACTCGTACTAGGGGTACTGAAGACTGCCAGTGGAGAATTGATGTTCTGTATTCAAATTATTTTACAGAGTTGCTAGTCTTTCTTTCTGTCTGGCGTTTACGCGGCCTAGTGCCAGGATCCGCCTTCCTTCTTAAACGCTTCCACTTCACTCAGTCTTGAGCATCCTCCACGGTAAGACATTGGTTCTCATATTAAAACGTCCAGCGCTTTTTGTGTCGTCGATGAGGACACTTGCGACTAACGTACTCCTGTGGTTGTCTCAAAACATGATCAAATCTAACCAAATACTCAACCAAATTTTATATAGTTGCTAGTGAGAAATAAAAAACCTCACAGGCTAGCTACTGATAGTTTCATGGGTTTATCTGATATATTATAATTCCACTGGTCTATTTGTAACATAACATGACTAATTCACTAAACATGTTAACTATCTATGTACACATCGCTTGAAATTATAATTCATACTCCAATGTATTTAGTATGGCGACCGATAGCCAATAATTGATCTTTGTCTTTATTCCGCACTTTCACCTCCAGGAATGCTATTTTTTTCCCAGTTTTAATTGTAGTTGCTTCAACTTCTATATTGTCACCCTCTCTAGCAGCACCCATGTAACTAAAAATAAAATAACATTGATTAATTATCAACATTGTTTGAAGTCACATTATATTTGAATGACTGATCTTTGAAAGAAAAAAAGTAGTAACATGGTACTGTTTTTTGCCTTTTATGCCTACCACAAAAATTATAGTTCATCATCATCATCATCATCATCATCATTATCAGCCATAGGACGTCCACTGCTGAACATAGGCCTCCCCAAAAGATTATAGTTATAATATTTCTATTGTTATAGCTGTGTTTTATCATATAAAGCATGTAAAAAATATCAAATAATTACAGTAAAAAAAAAATGTAAGCAAAAATCATAAAATAAATTGATGCAGCTTCTAATCTGCACATCTCACTAAATAAAACTAGGTATATAATAATAGGTATCTTAATACTTATATGAAGATATTGGCAAATAAATTCTATGATTTTATTATATTTTATTAAAGTAATGTCATTAGTCACTTCCTTGTTCTAGTGGCAGAGTATTTAGGCTGTAAACTGGGAGGTCCCGGGTTCAATCCTTCTTCCTCTCAATTTCTGGGGTGTTGTTGCCAGATCAAGGGACAAGATCCCACAGAGAGGTTGATATCAAACGGGCAACCAGTGAAAAAGAACTAAATTTTAGTAATATGCTATGGTATGTTGTGACTTTTGCCGACTTCATATAGGGCAGGGAAAAGGTCGAATTAAAGTATTATCATTATGTGTAACAACCACAGAACATACCTCACACTTAGATCAATGGACACCCCTCTAGTATCAACTTTTTCATTTGTAGTCAAGGCATAAGTTGAAATGGAATCAACAAGATGCGCAATGAATCCTCCATGAAGCGTTCCTCTCTGATTGAGGTGTTCTGAACCAACTTGAAATTCTGTGACCATTTTGCCATTTCCACTACATACCACCTTAACCTAAATTGAAAACATTGGCTGAGAATATTGTTTTAATGTTAATTAGAATCTTAGGCTGAGATCTATAGAACGTACATAGACTAAATCTAAGTCAAAGAAACAAACTCAGTGAGGATTTCGAATTTTGAAATCAACCTTCCCCTTAGTCTGAGCCATTTTATACAAAAAAAGAGACTGACAGACAGACTAAGCAAAGATTTTCTTGTAAAAAATGACTTGGACTAAGACAAAGTTAGATTTAAAAATTCCAAATCATCACTGAGTTTGTTTCTTTGACTTACGACTTAATCCAAGTTCGCTCTATAGATCTCAGCCTTTAAATAGCTAGAATACTGTTATACCTCTATATAAGCTTAAATATAATAGTATGTAATGATTATCGGCCACAGGACATCCACTGCTGGGCATAGGCCTCACCCCAATTTTCAAATCAAGCTGTTGGAAGCAGCCTGAATCCAGCAACTTCCTAAGTATCTATATTTTTAGTTTCTGCTGAGGGATAATGTGTAGATACTACGGCTGAGATCTATAAATCGAAGTTTGATTTAAAAATTCCAAATCCTCACTTAAGCTGAGATCTATAGAGCGAACTTCGACTTAGTCTGAGTCAAAGAAACAAACTCAGTGAGGTTTTGAAATTTTTAAATCGAACTTTTCTTAACGGGAGTCATGTTTTACAAGAAAATCTTTGCAGTCTGTCAGTTTGTTTTTTATATAAAAAATGGCTCAGACTAAGTCGAAATTATATTTTAATAATTCCAAATTCATTGACTCAGACTTAGTCGTAGTTCGTTTTATAGATCTCAGCCTGAGTTTGTTTCTTTGACTCAGACATAGTAGAAGTTCGCTTTATAGATCTCAACCTAAAGGTAAGACCCTAGAGGTATAAGTTGTTATATAGTTGAGTATTGTAAGAGTTACACAATTAGGTAGATTATACCAATTAGTAAAATTAAAATTGATAAGAACTCCATTTCTTTGTGAGATAGAAACACATTTAATCATTATTCAAATAAAGTGGAGACATTTGTATGTTTAGGATTATGACGAACATCTAGAATTTACGTAATATAATAAAATACCCAACGAATATGTACTCTAAATATGTAATTGTGAAGTTTTCTTACCTTACGAAGATTATGATCAAAGCATTTAGTTGTAGCTACTGCTTTAGTAAAAAGTTCGGCAACTTGTATACCTTTATTACACATTTTGTAGTAATATGGAATAGAATTTATACCACACACAGCCAAACACACTCATCCAAAATAAAACCAGCTGAGTGCCACTGGGTGTTTTTATCAAGTTGACCGTGATAACTGACAGTGACAATTGATACTGACAATGATTCAGTGAGTGATGACAATTGACATTCGCAGGGTTGTCTTTCTTGGTTCCTCATATGATTTCGAAGGATAATCTAAGGATTTCGAGTTTCGGATAAAGCCGCGTCGCCTGCAGCTGTTATTCTCAAAACAAAACACATATTCAAATCAATGATTTTCGCTGTCCCCTGCTCATAGAAATAGATAAAAATGTGTAGCGAAACCATGTTAAAGTTTTAGTACAGGAGACGCGGCTTTATAAAAACATTGGAAAGAAGAAAATAGAGATGAAAAATAAAATGCATGGATATAATCGATATAATATTATAATCAAAGACATTAAACAATATATAGTACTAGACCGGGCGGGCATCACCACAAAACTCGTGATCCTTATCCTTTGACCAAGTGGTCATTTATTAGTCAACTGTCACACAGTACAGTGTAGTCTGAGCGTCGTCGTCTGCATGAACATTAGAGGCTTAGATGGCGTTAAAATTCTTTGAATATAGGCTTTTTTTTTGCTGCCCCATGTAGGGACATGTAAAGTGGGGATGATTTTTTATCGATGATCCTATGGTGTGGGATATTTTTGGGTTTGTCAAAACTATTTTTTGATTCGAGGCTCTGCGTGCGAAATATTAAACTTAAAGTGCTAATTTTTGGTAGATTGGGGGGTCCGGCGTTCCCCGCCCCGATTTCCTAAACGGTTGGTTTTGATATTGATTTTTTAAGATTACGGTTGGTTTTGGTTATGTGAAAAAAATCTCAGTAGTAGCATAGTCTATTATAATAAATAATAATAGATATAATGGATTTAAAAGGAAAACTATCACGGCTAAGCAGGCTTTAAAAGTTAACGAGCAATAGACTACCAAAGTAATAAGAAAAAATACAAATAATTTTGTTTCTTAGTTAAGTAATGTAAAACAGATAGTAATTATGTAGTATATATTATATGTAAGTAACAGTTACCCTCACTTCGGAACCCTTTACTGTGCGTGGTTAGCAGATTTATACAGCCTGCACTTGGCCATTTTGTTTTTATTTTAAGAAGTTTATTTAAGTCCCTGATCGCAGCGCTCGCGGCAGACCGCCACGCCGCCGCGCCGCGACTCCTTCGCTGAGACCGCCACAATAACCAACTACGCCTACGTTTGTTATTTATATCAAAACTCTTGATATAAAAATTTATATGAGGTTTTGTAGATTCATACCTACTCGCGCTTAGCGATAGCTTAGCGCGATTTAAACTAACTCTCAAAGAGTTTCTGAGTACACAGTACATACACTATATAGGTCTACATGTAGGTATTATAAAAGCTTGTTCTTTATTTTTTATTTGCCTGAATAAAAATACGAAAAAGCTCAAAATACCCAACAGGTGTTTCAGTTAAAGACGCAGCAATAATAGCAAGTTCGTAATGGAGTTTCGTTGAGTTGAGAGTTCGCTGCTCGGGAAATGCAAACAACTGGAAATGCATACCTGGGTCAGACGTCAAAACCTGGCAACAATTGGGTACTTGACTATGTTTGATACACATATTTATATGTAATAGCAAATAAAATGAAAAAGAAACCCTTCTGTAAAAACTGCATCGAAATTGATTGAAAAATGAGTCAGTACTTCATATTTTAAATTCTGCAATGAGCAAGAGTGGGGACGTAGTGGGGATACCTTGCTATCCCTTTCTAACGCACGTACCCTTATCGCCTTGACGTGATTTTACTGATACTTCTCTTTTCCGCAGTTTGAAGGTTACCAAATTTCAAATGCTTTTAACTTTTTATCTTTGAGAATATTTCAATAATTATTTCAGTGCTATATTTTAGACGGCGTTAATTTAATATAAAATTAATAAATAAATATTAGTTTGACTATAGTAACCCATATCAATGAATTTCTGTAGGAACATAGATTTATCATCTTAATAACGTATGCAATAGGAATTTATTAAAAATACTCCAAGGACAATTTTATTTTAGTAATTTAAATACTTAATTTTTTATCTGTGAGTCACGTGACGGTAAACACCAATCACGATGCATGATGTCAGATTACTCATTTTTCTTGTTTATTTGCTCCACGCGGGCCTAAGACCTAAGATCCATAGTCATACTGCGAGGTTATTTGGTAATTCTATAAATCTTTGTGTGTATAAGCGTTCGTACGTTTTTCATACATATATTTTACATCATATCTAGCGTGAAATGCCAAAAAACTCATGGCCGAAACTCTGGAGCTAAACTTATACGTACGCCTAAGTATACTTTCAAGTAGTAGGTATATTTAACTTGTTTTAATCCCAGTCGAATGTAGGTATCCCACAGTTAAAAGTTGCAACACCCTTTTTCGTTAAATTTTTACGAAGTTAGTTTAGTTTTGACGAATTATTCCTTCGGGGAAGCTTCGGGGAAACATTCTCGAACAAATCGTGTAAGTAACTCATCAACTCATATTTTCACAATAGTGGGAAAAGTGTTGGCTAATTTAGATTCGCCCTATATTACATTAGACATACGGAACATGAACAAGATATGTCGTTCAATGAATGTCATTGAATACGTTGCACGCACGATTTATGTAACCGAGCCTTGTTAGAGTTGAGGCCTGTGGGTCAGTAGGCAAACACATGTACCTAGAATGACATACTTATGAAAATCATTGAGTAATACAACGTGATAAGAAGCATGGATTCCATGAGAATCACCACGAATATAAGACTTTTACAGTTCCCTTAGTAGGTACGAGTTGTTTTGACAACTTTCTCGATTCTCGAAATCCTTTCCATATATTTTTTTGTTATTAGCAGTTTTCGCAAGTGGCGCTGGTGAATGGAGATTGGAGACATTATCATTTTTGCAAACTGATAAAACTCGTACCTTAGTAGATAAAAATCATCCCCAAGTAGTACCTACCTAAGGGCCATTGGTGAGGACGCAGTTATTGAAACTCCCGACAAGGATATACAATTGGGTACTTGACTATTTTTTAAAAGTATACAGGGCTATTTATTAGGTATCCTTATCATGTAAAAAAATATTTAGTAATTTATTTTCATATGGTTAGTTAAAAAAAGCAAACATTAATAAGTATAATTTAGTTTGCCGCCAAAAGCTACCTGTTAAATGTAGCTACGGGTGACGTCATTGTTTCTTACCATAGATACAAAATCGCTTTTAAAAAATATATTGAGGAAATAACATTCATGATTTCAAACTAAAAAAAACTATTTTGTCGATCAGATATTGATCGTCGAACACATCCGCATTGAAATTAAGTTGAGATTTAAATAAAAATACGGAGGGAGTTTTGGCGGGAATTCTGACGGTGCGGGTGGTCGCTTGTTTTAATGATTTCATATTCTAGTTTAAAGTTGTGTTTGTGGTTTAAATATGATGTGTATCTAAGCAATAAACATCAACGAAGATGGACAGTATGTGGAAGCTTTGAAATAAGTGATTTTGGACGCTTTTTGTCGGGTGGATGGGTCGACCATGTTCGATTCCTCTGCTGCGAGAAAATCGTCTAAAAAGCATCAAACTTGAAGGAATTGACGCCAAAACTCTAGTAGGGCCTTGAAATCGAACACATCCGACTTCACTTGCACTTGTGAAAAATTAGATATAAGCAAATAAAGAAATAAAAAGCATATTGATTTCTTAAGTTTACGCGAATGCTATTCATTGAAATAAAATTACTTTTACGGATTTTATCACGATTTGGTTTTAATTTTTATTCCCGACGTTTCGAAGGCTTTGCAGTCTTCGTGGTCACGGGGTGGACTGAGATGTCATTTGTCCAAAAATGTTAGTATTACAAAATCTACCTTCATTTTAGAATTATACAGATTTTTAAAAAGTTAACCGTTTATGTTCCGATCTACGCAGTACGAGCTCACAGTGTCTTGAGGTCTGGCAGCTGGTCTTTTGGGTTCCGATTTGATTAAATGTATAATTGGATCCCAGGCTTGTGCAAGCTTCCAACCATCTTCTCTATTGAAATTAGGATGTTTTTTAATTTCAATAGCCTCGCGTATCATCCTAGGTAGGAATCGTTGTTCTTTGGCAAGGATTTGTGGCTTGTCAAATCTTAGGTAATGTTTGGAGCCTTCCTCTGAATGTTCGGCAACTGCAGACTTCGTAGAGCGTCGGTGTTTCACGTCAGCTATATGTTCTTTTACGCGGGTCCCTATATTACGCTTTGTTTGTCCAATATAAGAGAGACCACAGTCACAATCAATTTTGTACACGCCTGGTTCTTGCAGAGGTATGTTACACTTGACGGGTGGTAGGAATTGACTAATCTTCTTAGGCGGCTTGAAATAAGTTTTTATAGAAGCACGCTTCAGGATATAGCCAATCTTGTCGGTGACTCCTCTTACATATGGTAATACAACCGGGACGCGTTCAACAGTGGCTGGTTTCACTCGGTTTCTGTGACGGCGCCGTGGAATTTGGAGCTTGTTGTCGCGCAGGACTTGCTTGACATGATGCAGCTCAGCGGCAAGATGTTCCTCGTCACAGATTCCTTGTGCTCTCTGAAACAAAGATTTACCCACGGTAGCTAACTGTTTCGGATGGTGGTGAGATTCTCCATTCAGGTATTTAGGTAGATTTTGTAATACTAACATTTTTGGACAAATGACATCTCAGTCCACCCCGTGACCACGAAGACTGCAAAGCCTTCGAAACGTCGGGAATAAAAATTAAAACCAAATCGTGATAAAATCCGTAAAAGTAATTTTATTTCAATAAATAAAAAGCACTTAAGACGAGGCTGTATGGGCTAGATCCCTTTGCCTTCCCGAAAGGGAAAATTAAAAAAAAAAAAATACGAAAAAAAAATTACCAAATAACCTCGCAGTATGACTATGGATCTTAGGTCTTAAGCCCGCGTGGAGCAAATAAACAAGAAAAATGAGTAATCTGACATCATGCATCGTGATTGGTGTTTACCGTCACGTGACTCACAGATAAAAAATTAAGTATTTAAATTACTAAAATAAAATTGTCCTTGGAGTATTTTTAATAAATTCCTATTGCATACGTTATTAAGATGATAAATCTATGTTCCTACAGAAATTCATTGATATGGGTTACTATAGTCAAACTAATATTTATTTATTAATTTTATATTAAATTAACGCCGTCTAAAATATAGCACTGAAATAATTATTGAAATATTCTCAAAGATAAAAAGTTAAAAGCATTTGAAATTTGGTAACCTTCAAACTGCGGAAAAGAGAAGTATCAGTAAAATCACGTCAAGGCGATAAGGGTACGTGCGTTAGAAAGGGATAGCAAGGTATCCCCACTACGTCCCCACTCTTGCTCATTGCAGAATTTAAAATATGAAGTACTGACTCATTTTTCAATCAATTTCGATGCAGTTTTTACAGAAGGGTTTCTTTTTCATTTTATTTGCTATTACATATAAATATGTGTATCAAACATAGTCAAGTACCCAATTGTTGCCAGGTTTTGACGTCTGACCCAGGTATGCATTTCCAGTTGTTTGCATTTCCCGAGCAGCGAACTCTCAACTCAACGAAACTCCATTACGAACTTGCTATTATTGCTGCGTCTTTAACTGAAACACCTGTTGGGTATTTTGAGCTTTTTCGTATTTTTATTCAGGCAAATAAAAAATAAAGAACAAGCTTTTATAATACCTACATGTAGACCTATATAGTGTACTGTGTACTCAGAAACTCTTTGAGAGTTAGTTTAAATCGCGCTAAGCTATCGCTAAGCGCGAGTAGGTATGAATCTACAAAACCTCATATAAATTTTTATGTGAATCACAGTGATCAACTTCCAGTTATGTTCTAATTAGGTGCAGTAAACAGTAAGAGTTAGCAAACTTCTTGATTCGAATAGAGATGGCAATATACTGCCTACCACGCAACTGTGGTTTCATAAGCCAGTGCCAGCCAGTACAATATGTGGTTCTTTTGAGTTCATCTGCCCTTATCCCACTTCAATGTGTGTGCGGAGCACACTTTTATTAGAAAAACAGCTTTGTCCAACCCGGGATTCGTGCCTAAGACCTCCCGGTCTACTAGCCTATATAAGTAAGCGGCGATGACACTAAGAACTCCAAGAATGCAACTACTCTATGCCTACGGTGATTTTATTTATATTATTTTTAATTTATTCCTGGATCGCTCCCTCTTTCTATGATTACCGATGGATTACCGACAATCGTTTTCTAGAGAGTTCGTGGCAATGATTATCTAACTACCTGGGCTAGAGAAAAAACCTAAAAACTGAAAAAGGTAGTTGGTCACCAGAATCATAGCGGCAGAAGATTGAAGCAGCAAATGGAGTGGGCTGCAAGTTGCGACAGAACAGGCGGATTATTAATGCGTGCACAGGAACACACGGATGTACCCCATACCTGCCAAGTGCCACACCCAACCATCACGTAGATCTAGGCACGTCGCAAGCCTCTCGGAAGAACTGGATATACATAATACACTTGCATACATCTGGATCGCGATCCGTATAATCACTAAGGCAGGTTTTAACACAATTTTTATGGTGATCGCTATCCGCTCGATATGATACCCGTCAAGTAACTTTTATTACCCCACTGGCACTGCCTCGAAAAAAGGGCATTTTTTAAATAAAACTAGTTTTTACGGATTTTATCGTGTCTCGTATGTGCGATGCGGTCGACCTTTACCGACTTTTCCTTCCACACTCGTCTTGTGTATCTCTTTCGTCAATCTCCTATCATAGGAGATTGACGAAAGAGATACACAAGACGAGTGTGGAAGGAAAAGTCGGTAAAGGTCGACCGCATCGCACATATTTTAGCCAAGTTGATAATATACTAACTAAGGGAAAGATAAAAAGTACCCTTAACCGACGCGAATGTATGAAGAGATTGATGAAAGTAGATGAAGCGAAAGTAGTGTGTCAGAATCGGGCGAAGTGGAAATCCATAGTCTCTGCCTACCCCTATGGGATACAGGCGTGATTTTATGTATGTATGTATGTATGTGTATAAGGTGTCACCTTAGTCCGACCCGTGACCACGTAGGCTGTAAAGCTTTCGAAACGTCGGGACTAAAAAATAAAAACAAAACAAATCGCGATAAAATCCGTAAAAACTAGTTTTATTTCAATGAATAACATTAGCGTAAACCTAAGAAGGCAATTTTTTTACCTACTCCTGCAAAATATACATGTAATAATTTGAGTTCTCTTGACGTCATAACTTACGGATGACAGGAAATACCTATAAATATTACATTTCCGTGCAGGCCTAATATAGAAATATTTTGTATCTGGTGATTGTTATAATGTAGATAACAATATGTGCCTACTTAGATTCTAAATTATATTATTACCACATTTGCTTGATGTGTACAATTAACGGAGGACTCGTGTAACTTGCCGGACGTCTATCTTCTAATTACTAGTAAATGCATATACGGCATGAGATGGCATATTGATAATAATTAACGTTCCACTTTCACAGTAGACTTTATCTAAACAAGAAACAATGGACACAAGCACAACAACGCACCACTTGTACCTACATAGAGCGTTGTGCAACAGTTCGCTAAACTGAACTAAACTCGTGTAAGGTGGGTGGTTGCCGCCGCTCCGCGTCTCGCCGTTAGGACGTAAACAGTGAGAAAGTGATTCGACCCGTTTCGCCAAGGAACCTCTTCGGCAAGTTCCGCGTGCTCAGTGCTCACTGCTGTCACCCGCCTTGCCTCCTTTGCCTCATATCGGAACTAGCTGAAAGACAAGTTTGCCGTACGTCAAGCACTTCCTCGTTGGCTCCCATCGTCAACTTGTTACATGTGTATACCTCTATAATAATACGACAATTAGTCCTAAACCCATTTATAATTAAGTACCTTTTTGAGGATGCTTTCATACTTGGAATCCAAACCTTATTAACTAATTACTTGCCATTCAAATGTTTGTGTGGCCCACAGATATTTGTTTCGGGTCTGGGTGTTGTGAAACCGAAAGTCTCTCCTAGTTCCTGATACCCGAGGAAACGACACAAGAGTAGTAACATACTGTGGGGTTAGAAGTCAGGACTACGAGTAGGACTGTTGAGTGTTATTATTATAAAAAAAAACTTTAATATTTTAATAAAATTATAATCCTTTACAAAATAGCTAACAGCTTGCGTGTAGATAGTCTTGTAAAATAGGAAACTGCATTTGTACATTCCTAAGAATTATATAATTTCATGTTATTGGATAGGTATATACGTATTGTTATGATAGTTGACATTCATTTGCACCTACTCGTATATAGACATGAAAGGAGAAACTCCCTGTTGCTCAAGATTTGCATAATCTTACAATTTGTCGGTTACACCACGTGGATAGGTAGCACATATTACAGATGAATTTATTGTTATCTTATACAACAGGCTACACAAATCCGTGTAAAAAAATAAATTTTCAACACGTGATATACCTACATATATACTGAGCGCTAGTTCATTGTTGTAAACTTGTGTTTGTAAGGTTTTACAGCGCAGGTTTGGCGCCACTAATTGCGAATGTTATATACCACCTGACGTTGTTTTCATTTTTTGGTCATTCGATTTATAACGAAGCCTTTGTTTCGAACCACAGTCAGATGAGTATGGGTATCCAGTATGAACAATAAAATTCTAAAATATCAATACAGTGCATAAGTACTGCATGCGTTTGAGTAATTAACCTCTAATTTACTTTAACAATGACTTCAAAAGCCTTGTGCAAAGAATAAACAATTCAACATATCTATAGTAGTTATCTGAAGTGGTGGTTTTCTTATTGTATGGACAAAGGTTATTTTCGTTGGTATTATTGTATAGACAACACGGATTCCCAAGACTAAATTTGGTGTGTATCTACAGTGGCGTGCATTTTACATAGACAAAAAGACATTGTCTACCCTGACAATTAGCAAAAATTCCATAATGATAGAAAAAAATGGTCAATATAGTTTTTCAAACAGCGCTCTTTGTATTATTTTAAATCGACTTGAGAATGATCATGATGGTTAAAGTAAAGTAAGAATAAAGTGAAGAAAATAATTATGCAAGATTTTTGTCTACTCTAATCTAAATGCCTGTGCACGTCACTGTGTATCTACTCATTACGAAATAATAATCTCGGCGCCAAAAATAACTACTTCCTTCTAAGAATACGAAATAATTGCGGATTTATTCTGAGGAAGAGAACAATGTATTGATTTTCAATAAGTTGATATGAATGAAAGAACAACAACTCGAAACAGTGGTTAAATCTGCATTGCTTCATTGATACTATGGTAATTAATATAACACAACAAAATCACTTATACGCTGTACCTACACTTACTTGCGGTTAGGGTGGGACAGTACATAAATTAACTTTACAGTTTACATATATTAAAAATATGATCTACTTTAGTAACTAGTTCCTAAAAACTTAAAAAACTATCAGCATTCAGTGTATGTTACTAAAGTACATATTAAAACGTAAAAACGTTTTTTCAACAAACATGAGAATAATGAAAAATAAATCAAAAAAGGTAAGTGACAAGAAGACTAGTATGAACATTATACAAATTGTACGGGGAGTACCATGTGAAACATAATCATATTCATAACAAATACAATTTATGAAAGCCTTTTAAAACTCGTGGTTAAAGCTCAAAGGCTGTCAGATAAATGTGGTCAGATGGAAAAAATCCCTTACAGTGAGTGGCGAGTGGCGAGTGGCGACGCGCAAGTCGCAACGGATGTGCTTTGTGCCGTCTGCCCACTGATCGTATATTTTTAGGGTACCGCACCAAAAGACAAAAATGGAACTCTCATGAAATTAAAGTTTCCTGTTCGTCTGTCTGTTCGTATGTCAAAGGCCAGAAATTTTATTCTGAAACTATTGGTGCTTAAAAAGTAATTATACTTAAATAAAAAAATAACGATATGTGTGTTTCATACAGGAAGCGCTACAGAAAGTGAGAGTGCAGTTGAGAAAAATATTTTTTGGGAGTCACCACACATGTAACTCATTGTTAAAAAAAATTCATCACACAAAAATGCATTTTGGTTATCTATGTAATCATAGATAACCAAAATGCATTTTTGTGTGATGAATTTTTGGTTTAAAAATATTATCGACATTTCTAAATTGTATTACTTAAATCTAGTTACCTGCTTGATTTTCGAATCTAAAGTCTTAAAAATTGTGCAAACCCCACTCAATTGCTTTTAATAAGCTTTAAGGGATAGCAAGATGTCTTTACTACGCCCCCACTCTTGCTCATTGCAGTATTTAAATAAAATATGAATTACTGTCTCTTTTTTCAAACAATTTCGTTGCAGTTTTTACAGAAGGGTTCCTTTAATGTATTATTTGGTATAACATATAATAATGTATATAAAACGAGTAAGTACCCGATTGGTATGAGTAAGATGTGAAGAGCAGTTTTTAAGTAAATAAAAGATTACCTACTTAGGGCTCCAGAACCCTTTACTCTGCGTGATCTTGCACTTTTTTGTCAGTTCCGCGATAGGTTTTGAAACATTTTAATTGCATAACAGAACATCGCGATTTACGAATTTAATTGCATTACATATAGGGAAACTTGAATGGTAACGTTAAACATATATTCTTTTTTCATATCAAAAGAAGGACATGATGCTTAAGTATGTAAGTAGGTGCTGAAAATGTTACGCGTTATTATTAATCGAGTTATACAATTTTTGTTAACATAATCAACTATTCAAAACAGTTCATTTAAATTTAAAATTTTTCGTTGATATTATTTTCACTTAACATATTAAGTTATTAATAAATATCATTATATCAAGATGCATTGCGTAAAAGTATAATTATTGTGACTGATTTAATCAACACCACCAGTCTCTAGGCATAAATCGACCTATGAAAAGAATAAAGTTATTATTATTGAATCGTAAAGTAAATGATAAATCTCAAATTATAACTTGGAAATTGCTGTACACCATTGTTTGAAAAATGATAATTTCTAAGTGACTCGTGAGTAGTGGTTGTTCCCGGCCTCGCTCCTATTCCGTAGAGATTGTCTTCTAAATGTTTCATATCAAAAGATCGCCTACAAACTGCATCAACAATCATTATTTTTCTATTTATCTTGTAAGTATTTTCGATCACTTAAATGACTACTGTACCATATTATTGATTTTTTTAAAGCTTGTTCTTATTGAATAATATTTAATCACGTCAAAGAACCAAACAACTTGGTAGAGATTATTAGATCAAAATTTCTCTAAATAAAAAGGATAAATACTTATTCATTCAAAATAATCACCATGTCAATACTTAAAATAAAATAATTTTAATCGTTACAGTGATAAAGATCCGCTACAGATCGTTTGATGTGCTAATAACAAATATTCGTAACATTGTTTTTGAGATGTATCATATTAATTACACGCTTTATTTTATTAATAGATTGATGACTGTTATGCAGCCATTCATAAATTATTTTTGCTAGTGTGCTGAGTAAGAATAAGTTATTGTGTTGTACGTAAACAGTAAGGTCAATGGTCATGTATTAAAAATATAGGGCCTTACTTATAAAAATAGTTTAGCTGAGCAAATGGCTAAGACTAACCTGTCACTTTTTACTTGTGTCACATCGTATGAAAATAAAAGAGACAGGCTATACTTTACCATTTGCTCAGCTAAACTGTTTTTATAAGTAAGCCCCATAATATGTAATAAAGTTTCATGTAAAGTTCCGTTCGTTCCTAAGAACAGAGGCTGACCTTGACACTCGATTCGATTTCTTTTAGTGACTTAAAATTCCACCGAAATTGTGTTAAAATGTGCACTAATGTCACGTTAAAAATTACTAAATGACAAGTTCTCGAATCTAATGTAAACTTAGCGCACTTTTTAACTCGATTTCTGTGGAATTTTAAGTCAATAAATGAAACCGAATCGAAGTCAAATTCGAATGGAGTGTCTAGAATCAGGCTAAGATGGTAAAGATGAGCACGGTCTACGGATCACGAACACCGGAACATCCCACGCATCCTGGGAACCACCGAAGGTACTCACAGTTGCGAGCCCGCGGGCTGCGGGACGGGAGCGAAAGTAATCGCGGACACGCGCCCCACCGGCAGGCGCATGGGGTGGGCCGAGCCTTATATAAAACCATACTGAACGGCATCTAATAGAGTAAAAAGAGTTTCGGCGTCTCACCAAGTGGAACGGCCGCTCCCCGCCCCATCATGCGAGGGATCTGGAGCCAAGTGGTCAGTGTTCTAAATCATCCAATTCGGGAATTTATAATTCACGTTGCGTTTTAACTTAATTATTAGAAAATTTTGTGAAATATTTACTTTTTCTAAATGGCAAAAGTAATGGAATTAACATTAAAACAACACATTACCTCTATAATATAATATCAGATATATTAAACTGACTGAATTGTAACAAGTAGTAAATTAGGTGCAAGTGCAACTCGTCCGTGCCGTCCGTGTAGACCTGCCGCGCTGTACTGGACAGTTCCGTTAAGTGCTTTCGCAACTTTTATTTGATTTAATTTTACGGAACGAACATACAAATAAAAAAATGTCGAATAAGTGTCAATAAGTCCTTAGACAGGCTCTGAACCCTTAAGTGGGCGCGAACAATATGCAAGTAATATTTAGGAACTTTAACGTTTGTTTACATTTAGTGCCAGTAGCCAGTTTAAATATTGACAATGCCGCTTAGTTAAATTTGTATTTCTGTTTTCACGCTCATTACTTATTATTTTTTTAAACACTAAAATGGTAATTGGCAAATATTCGATGCCACCATGACGCCGTTAATTGATTTAACGTAAATTCATGTATTGTATTCACGCAACACGGGTCTTTAAGTATTTTCCACGGACTTATCTGTGTCTGACATAACTTTGTTATCAATTTATTAAATTACTTATATATTACGTCTTTTAAAAGTAGGTACATACAGAAGCAATCCGTAACAGTGTGATGATAAAATCAACTCTGGAGCTATACGTGAACATGATAAAGTACTTATTTTTTCCTAATCGATAGTTAAATGGGATAATGTGTAATTATCCTTATTTTCTCATTATTGTTGTTTTGACAGCACGCATAAGGAAGTAGTTCCGTGTTGCCGCAATGACTAATAAAGATGAACTCGAGCGCGAGCACTTTACATAATGATGATACGTACATCCTGATCGGACCGACATCCGATTTTGGTCTGTTTGGTTTCAATTAAGTTTTTAATCATGGATTTCAAAAACAGTTTTTAATATAAATTTAATTTATGCGAATAAATCATTCGCTCTATTAAGATAAATTATTTTGATAAAATCTTAATCTAGTAAAACAGGTGTGTATTTTTTAAAACAATATACATTTGCTTTTATTGTGATTCTATAGTAACGATCTTTAAAACCATGCTTAAACATTATGTAAGTTGTTACAAAAAATGGGGATTATAATAAAGTACTTATCATTGTAAGTACAACATACGCGTGATATCTCTCGCCTTATTGGTCAGTGTGTATAATAACTAACACAATATTTATTGCCTCATATTAAATTCACCTCGTGTTGCCATCTGTATATGTATGGGCAGGTTATTTATTTGATTGTCGGTCACCATTGTCATGGCACGGTGCCGTAACTATTGCATAATGTCGTTCACTGTTGTATCGTACTATTAGTCTCAGGTGTGAATTACACTAATGTACCAAAATGTAAACTTTCACAAGAAATCAGTGATCCTTTACATAAGTCCTGTTACGCACCATTCTGTGACGTATCACAGTAGCTATGAAAATACATTCGAATCGTATTGTGAAGTATACTATAATGAAAAATATATCTTTCGACTGAAGTAAGCACTTCACTTGTTATAAATAACTTATGACTGGCAACCTGAAGTTTATTATGTTACATAAAAATAAGCTTCTTTAGTCACGAAGCTAATTTTGGCAATACTTTCTAGGACCGTTTTTGTAACAATACATTGATGTGTGTTGTTGCTTTGACGTACCTAATATTTTTTTAGAAATGAAGATCGGTTGTAGGTATACGATTATTAGATAATCGTATGCATCCGGTTTACCATATCTAAAGTCCAAAGAGCATTTTTATTAAAATGGAACGAAATGTTTTATTAGCAATATTCGTTACGGCAATTCTTAAAATAAAATGGAAATCGCAGTAAATTGATTACTTAAAGTTATGTAGAAGTTAAAAATACTTCCTGGTGTCAGGTCAGGTTTGTTACTAGATGGACCGCGTTCCGGCCCCCACCATCTCACTATTAACTCGTCTTGAGAACACTTTCTTTTTTTTAAACACTCAAATGTACTCATTATGTAACAGATACACCAAATGACGCAATTATTATTATGTATACTACTTATAGTTCACGATAACAATTTAATGGCTAGCTTTTGCCCGCAGCTTCACCTGCATGACCAGGTTTATTCCGATGGCAACTACAAATGAACTTTATGAATTCACAAAAAATGGGAGCTTTCCATATATAGGGTAAAAACCATAATCGTAGTAGTAGTGTTATTATAAACCTTTATTAAATTAATAATTAATTCAATAAAGTTTTATAAAATTCAGTAAATATATCTTCTCTATCATTATTTTTAGATTTTTTAAAAGTTTTATGGAAATTCATCTAGTGGAGATAGTTTTTGCATTACTCGCGAACAATGGCGGCATTCTACTATTTTATGTATATGGAATGAATATTTTATCTATATGTGCAATTTTATAACCCAATTCTCCTAACCAAATTTAAGGTTCTCCGATATCTACCTATGAGCATAGGTATCTACATTTAGGAAGTGTATACTTTTAATTAAACTAAAATAGCGCTGTGAGTATGAAGCTTCGCGATATTAACTATCATCAGATGTAAAATTGTTTTGTGTACCTACCTAATTTTGTGCCATCGGTACTGTATGAAAGCTGTGCGTTTAGACTCTATACCTCTACATGCTTTACTTAAAAATATTCCAAAATTGTATTTTCTTTGTTACAGATTACCCTTGCGGTAATTTTGCAAATTGCTCTAGTTTCTGGCAAGGCATTACCTCAACAAAATCAACAAGCACAACCTAGGGTGGTACAGGTACCGGACAGCGACAGTAATGCTCAAAGACGCGAAGGTTACGACTACCCAGCGCCACCACCTGACGCTTTTAATCCATTTCAAGACAGCCATGATATAGATTCGCACCATGATCACCATGACGTAAGCGACCATCACGACGACCATGAACACCATGATTTCCACGATCATCACGAAGAACATCACTTCGAGGAACACCACGAGGAACACCATGATCATCACGATCATCATGATCATCACGATCCTGGTTTCTGGAAAAAAAAACTTATCTGGAAGCCGGGATGGAAAAAAGTTTGGAAACCAGCTAAGAAGCAAATTTGGAAACCATCCTGGAAAAAAGTTTGGAAGCCGGTCTGGGTACCCACTAAAGTCCCTGTTTGGAAAGAAATTAAAGTTCCAGACTGGAAAAAAATATATAAGCCCGAATGGAAACCAATTAAAGTACCTGCTTGGAAGGAAGTAAAAGTCCCAGACTGGAAAAAGATAACCATCCCTGTTTATAAAGATATTGTCGTGCCAGGCTGGAAAGATATTCAAGTTCCCGCATGGAAGAAAATTTGGGTACCTGAATGGGTAAAAGTGGGCATACCTGGTGAAAAATATTTGGGTAAAGATCACGATGGTTGGGAATACACCTCACACGATCTGTGGAAGAAAAAACTCGTATGGAAACCTGTATGGAAGAAATATTGGAAACCATCTAAGAAACAAATCTGGATTCCTGACAAGAAATTAGTGTGGAAAGATGAATGGAAGCAGATTTGGAAGACAGAAAAGAAGCAAATTTGGGTTGACGATAAGAAATTAGTGTGGAAGGAAGCGTGGCAGCAAATCTGGAAGCCATCTAAGAAACTCATTTGGGTGCCAGACAAAAAGCTGGAATGGAAGGAAGCGTGGAAACAGATTTGGATACCTGATTGGAAAAGTATCTGGGTACCAGGAGTAAAGAAGATCTGGCGGCCGGTTTGGATATCTGAATGGTTCCCGTCACCAGATCATCATGAACACGTGCACGAGTCTCATGGATGGGACAGAAGCGATAATGATGCAGCTGCAAGCCAAAAATCGGTAGCCGTTAAAAAACCACCCCAAGAACCTGCACCCAAACAACCTCAACAATCGACATGGCAATTCCCTAAATAAGTACTTTGGAACTAATATGCTTATTGTACCTTATGCGTAAGAAAAATATTTATTTCGATATTTCGAAAAATGTCGGAAACTCGTCGTGATGGACACAAGAGTCTGCCATATAAAGTTAAGACTGCGAGAAACATTCCAAGATCTATTCTCATGCAAGGAACAATCCCGTCTTGGCCAGTCGCTTAGGTAATATTAATTTCACAGTATTTAATAATATTACTTTAAGCAAAGCGAATTAAATGTGCCAGCGAGGCGATTGTTTCTTGTCATCCACTTAAAACAATTTATGCAAAAGATACCGAAGAATCGGATTTTGCACAGTTTTTGTTAAGTAGCTCAAGACTCAAGTTTGTTTTGTTGTAGTTACCATTATAAGTCTGAGTAGTACATGTAAATGTTGTATGTTTTGGTTTATAGGTCCACCATAAAAAAGTACCTATAGTCTGTACCACTGATGCTATGTGTTTTGTTGTTAGGTTTTAAGTTTTATTGTTATGTGTTTGTATTACTAGTTAGTTTTCATTAAACGCGAAACCAATGAAGTAAATATTAGTAATAAAAAATAATTGTTTTAATGAAGATATAAAAGCGTTTTAATTCCATCATTTGGGGATAGTGTAAAACAGTGTAGATAATACTTAACTATTGTAATCATTTATAAATAAGAGGAGGAAAATAATGATAGTTTTAAAAAAAACATAGGTTTACTTGCGGCAGAACTATTTAACCGCACTCCCATTGACGCACAAAAATAGAGATGAGGTAATAGAGATAAGTTAATCCTGTATCTCATTATGGGACTAAAATGAGATTGATGAACGGAAAGTGCAGTAGTTGCACCTATGTTTACCGCTGTGGGAACATGGGAGTGAGTTTATGTTAATCCCAGGTGAATAAACTAACGCGCTAGCCTGCTTTATTGGAAATCAGGAAAACGCACCTTAATTAGAACACCGGCATGTTACAAAGACCATAATCCGGATTTAACATGGCTCTGGAACATTTTGATTGAAACAGAATTAATTTAAAGAGCATTGTTCAATACTCAGATTCAGACATAATTAAACGTCGATATTATTACAGAGTTTCATAATGTTAGCAGCGGATTTTTTAGCAGTCATAACATTTTTCGGAGGGATTATTTTGTCTACATATGTCGCCATCTTGGTCTAGTGGCAGCATATATATATGGACTGTGGACCTTGGCTCAAAGCGATTTTTCTAATTTGATTTGCCCGGGATTGGATCCCCTGGAGGGTTGATGTCAGACAGCCAGTCGTAAAAACTGAGCCAGATCAATATCTGCAATTTGTTTGGAAAAGTGTGTTGCACCAAACCCACATTAAGGTGGGATAAGGGGAGGTAAAAAGAAAAGTGGTAATCTATAGTGATTTCATATTTCTGTTTTTTGAGTAACACAATATTTTCTCGGAAAAAGGTTTTCTCAGCAATGGAACAGATGGAAAAAACTTGTCCAATTGTACAATTTTATTACAGGTGCTTCGTGCTTCAGCGTGCTAAGACAATGAGTGGGAGACGTTGTGAGAGGCTTAATAATATCGACCTATCTATTTTCTCTTCAAATGGCACGTACAATGTCTGTGTTTACTGCTTTTAAACATTAAATACTGAATTCTAAATACTTCTGGATGAACAAAGCAAACAAATCTGAATAACTAAAACCAATGATTATCACATGGCGTGTATTGAGTAATAGTTGACTAAAATGTTTATATACACAATAAAACAGTTATTAATATTTTTTAAACCACCCATTAATTGATATCATTAAGTACATGGGAAAGTCACGTTTAAACATCTTGTAATGTCGAACTACGAAGCATGTTTTCGAAGCAAGTTTCGGAAGTCATGTTACATTATTTTTCGGCATCGCACGCATGCCAGATTAGCTTCAGGGGGGTTACCATTTACCATTACTTCTTATAGCTGTATTACTTTAATCTTACTTCGTTTTTATTTTCGTGTACGGGAATCGGTACAAATAAAATTATAATAATACTGCTATAAGTAGTGGTGGTAACGCCCCAGATGCTTTCCTTCAGCGCAAAATGTTATTCTAAACTATATAGAGGTAGTTTGAGGAACGTTTGGCACGTATTTGATCTATACTGTCGCACGCTATTGATGTACACCGATGAAGTTATTATAGTCCTATTGCAAATTAAACGGAGTAAACTGACAGATCGAAATGTCACATTTAAAAATAATGTTGCTTACTTTCAAAACATAGTGATTGATAGTTCAATTTTTATCTTTCAAAGATACAATAACTCAGCAATAGTTTGCAAAATTAGAATTTTATTGTTTTTAGGAATTTCAGCTTAACCCATCGAGTAAAAGACGTGTCAATAATTTTGCGTATATAATCACGACAGATACGCGAAATGATAACAATGAAAATTACAAATATTACTTTTATTATTTGAGAAAAATTACGTTCCACACATTCATAGCTTTTGTAAGTTTTGTTTACAATAAACCATGTCTATAATTCCAGTAGACCTAGAGTCGGACTTTAGAAAATGAAAGAATAGAATGGTTCGTTGAATTGAAATGTTTAAATAATCTTGATCTTTTTACCGCAGCACTTTTTAAATTTCGTGAAAAAGCGGTAACATTCGAAATGTCAGTTCACTCCGTTTAATTAGAAATCCTACTATAGATTGATATTAGTTTTTTCTAATATGAATTCAAAAGTGTCTCAAATAGAATATTTGTAAAATAAATGTGAACAAAGCTTAAGTGCGCTCGATAAATTTCAACCTAAATGCGTTTTACATATAAATTCCAACCTTAGCCTGGCGCCGCGCCGCGCCGCGCCGGCATGACACAAGCATTATGTACAAAATACAACTACTTCAACTTTATTTTGCATGCTTGTTTTATAGATCTACATAGTAAGTAAGATTAAAAATAATGCAAAACCTCAATCATTTTACTTTGTTTCTACCTGCCCTCATACCTCTTGGTGGAGTAGGCGAAACAAACTCAAGCATATTGCAGAAAGGATTTGGCTTATTTTTTATGACCGGCTACCGACTGACGTTCGAGTCTCCGACAAATCAAATTAGAAAAAATGTTTTTCCTGACCTGGGAATCGAACCCGGGACCTTCCGGTACACAGCCTAAACACGCTGCTACTAGACCAAGGACACGACTATTTACTCCTTGACTACCTACCTCTATTGAGTTTCTCAATTATTTAAACTATCCAATTGGCAAAAATATTATATGCGTTTTCACTGCTATGCAATGCTTTGTTAATTGGCATTGTGCTTACAAGTCCATTTAAATATATATATATATATTTATATCCATTTATATACCGACAGGAATAAAGGAGCAAGCCAAACAAGCCGGGGCGAGTTGGAATTCGAATTAACACAACAACAAGTAATAGTTACAGTAGTATATCAGCTTGATGTCACGCAGAACGTTTGTGATGTCCTTTGATGAGAGCAATGCAATCTCAGAGATTGTGTGTGCCGTACCAGTATTCAGTATTGAAATGGACTTGTGGTTTTGTCGGGAAGTGATCAAAGCTACATAGGTTTGTCCATAGGTCATCAACTGTAGTTATTTGAAGATGTACACGAAGATACACAGGTCTGAATTAATTAAACTCAATGACGGCATTTTTGCCATTTGTACTGTACGTACAATGTGATTATGCGGAATATGTACGTCGAAATACTGAAGCCAGTCGAAATATTCTTTGTGCATGATAATCCCTTCCGTTCTCATATTATCTCAACTAGCTTAATATGATCAGCTGCCTGCATGAAGGTGATAAAAAAATCTTTCTAATTTGCGTACAAAGATCTACTCAACATCAAGGTTAAACATTTATCAAAGTTAATTAATTTGTTGATAAGTTCGTAACCAATAATTGAAAATCTACTAATAATTAAAAGCCGTCAGTTAGTCGGGTTTACCTAGTTATTTTACAGTAAACCGTGAATCTGCCCAATTACTATTCTAATTTGTACAACATGAGATAATTCATCGTTCACACTCTCAAATTCTCAATTATTCAGCTGCTACGGCTTAGCATCATTATATAATAGGAATAGATATAATAAACTGAAAAGTTTATTTGAACACAATAATCTCTGAGGCTAGGTAATTAATCCATTTTGAAAATAATTTATCTTTTTGACTTACTATACTTCTTTACCGGGAAAGTATTTTATTACAGGTCTGGAGTGACTCTAGTATACACTGTATAGATGGGTTATCATCACGTCTTATAGTTCTTATGGTATAGTTATCTTCAGATCGACCTGTTGGAAGCGACCTGCATCCAGCGACTTCCTGGGACCTTTATCAGATCGTCGATCCACCTTGTAGGTGGACGTCCTACGCTGCGCTTGCCGGAAATTTTCAGGAAATCTTTGGGGAAGACCTATGTATTTTCAGCAGTGGACGTCCTATGGCTGATGATGATTATGATGATAGTTATCTTATAACATTACTTGTTTTTTTGTACAGGAAAAGTTACTAGAAAGATTATAATAATACAAGGCGTTGTGGTAACGACGCGACGACTGCGACAGGTGTGGTGTATCGGTTCTGAGGATGTGCATGTGTGGTGATGATTAATATCAGTTTTTTCAAAAGCCCTTTTACTCATACAGCGTTGGCTTCTGGTATACATAATATAAAACAAAATAATATTTATACACATAACATACCGTTGGTTACTTATGTAGGTTGCATATCAAGGGGCATAGCTAGCCAAGTGGGTGGCTTTCAAAAATCCAGGCGTTGAACTGTGTACAATAGTCGTTTTACTTCATAGGTCCGGCTGCATGCGGGCAGTAATGATCCGAAAATGGAATCTGCTTTCCAAACGGAAATTCGTGACATAGATTTTTTAAGTCCGTTCGTGGGTCGTGAAACGAACTGTCCAGAGTTGGTATTTTATAAATTGAGTTTAGGTACTGTGTTTTATTGAGTTTCTTGGACAATGGATGAAATAATTTAAACTAAATGCATCGTTAAAAGGTTTTAAAATAATACATACTTTAATAATAATAGATACAGCGTGCCTGGGCTGTATCGTATATGGATCACTGAAATTAGATACTCGTTTTGATATATCTTAAGTGGTGGCTTCAATTACCTTTTTACTTATTTCACGATTGCGTTCCCGAGTTCTAGTGATTTTTCGAGAACCAGAACCTTAGTCAGCAGTGGCGTTAAGTCACACAAAGAGACGCTGTCACCCTGACAATTTGCTATTTACACAAATAAATAATTAAATTAAATAAATAATGGAAAAATAAAATTTTCAAAACAGCAACGTCCGGCAAATATTTTAAATCGACACAATAATGATGTTAGTGAGGGTGATGTAAAAGATGAAGAAAATATTTTTGCTACTTTTTGTCTACCCTGATCGGAATGTCTGTGCACGTCCCTGCTAGTCAGTACTAAGCAACTACTCATAACTAAATTACTAGCGCTTTTGTGTCGAAGTCTATACAATTAGAATTCGATGCATACGCCGCTGCAGTGTGACCATCGTCTTTATGAGGATCAGTATTCGGTAATCGTGCAGCTACAGCACTTGAACCTCGATCGGGAATAAGCGTCGCTGTTTATGTAATGTAAGAAAGCGGACACCGCAGCACGCATCGCGTAGACTTATGTAACTTTATGTCTAATATAACACACTATCATGATGAATAGAGCAAATAATATGTAAAAATAAAGGTAGAAACATACATACTTGCAACAAAAAAAATTTGTGGCTTACCATCAGGCGATCTGCTGGATCGTTATTCGGTTGTCGCAATAAATATTATTATAGACACTCATGAGATTCATGATCATGATTCATGACGGCAAAAACTTGACTTGAAACCCTCATTATATAAAAATCAATACATCTAGGCAGGTACTTAACGATAATTCGTAACATCCATGAAGTTATAAATAGAGATCTTCTTAAACTGGGCGCTTATACGGTATAAGTTATTTCTAGAGAACAGAAACGAGAAACGAAGAGCAAGATAGGTCTTTATATTATTTCAAGCAATTACCTTTCCCGTTGAAGAAAATGTTTTAAGCGTTCATCGATAAGACCGTCTGACGTACAATTCCAAGATGAGAGCTCTTTAAAACTACATTTCCCATTCAAGAACCCTTATCAATGTAACATTCTAGGAAGTGAAATAATATCACTGGTTGTACGTAGGAAAATATTTTTCAAGAAAATATGGAATATTATTTTTTTTAAATAGAATAAGTACTTAGATACTTTGAAATTCAAAGTGCACTTTGATAAATTAATTAAACAAACTGAAAGCTACGTTTTCATTACTCTGGAGGATCTGCCTGAAATAAAAGGTCCAGTTGATAAAATCTCACCAATGTACATGGATTCTTTATGAAAAATCTCAGAGAAAATTAATTTCAAATAAAAAACAAAACAATCATTCACTCACCCACAACAATTCTATCTGTTCTCCGAAGTGCGCATTTTCTACTTATGTTGTTCCTAATGGAACCATGACCACAACAATGAACAGCATGTTGTGGAAATAATACGTGGTTTATCTCAATTTTCAACTGCAGACATTTTAATTAACTACGATTTCAATTTAATATTCTAGTTCATTTATGTTTGCCTCCCCCGTTATCATTTTGATACTTGTTTCTTTTATGATGTATCGATTTTCATTTTTAGGGTTCCGAATCCAAATGACATAAAAGGAACTTTTTTAGTTTCGTCATATCAGTCCGTCTATCTGTTTGTTTGTCTGTCTGATTATTTCAGAGACTATAAGTACTAGAGGGCTGAAATTTGGCATGAGAGAGATATTTATCACACTAAAAATGTCGTGGAATAAAATATTGACAAATATTTTTAGGGTGCCTACCCTACATGTAAAGTGGGGGTGACATTTTCTCGACTATACTATGGTGTGGGATCGTTGGATAGATCTGTTAAAAACAGTTGACAGCCTCTGTGGCGTAGCGGGCGAGTAGCCGGCTGTGAAACATGAGGTCGCGGGTTCGATTCCCGCACCGAGACAAATGGCTGTGTGGCCCATAAATATTTGTTTCGGGTCTGGGTGTTGTGAGACCGAAAGTCTGTCCTAGTTCCTGATACTCACGATACAGGTAACACCTAGTGTGGGGTCAGGACTATATGTGTGACTGTTGGGTGTATTTATTATTATTATTAGTGTGGGTTTACAAAAACTAGTTTTCGATTGGAGGCTCTGTTTGTGATATGTGATATTAAGCTTTAAACTGCAAATTTTCGGTAGAGTAGGGCGTCCCCCTGTATTTCCGCAATGGTTGATTTTGGATGCATAACAAGTTCTTTTGAATATAACTTATTAGAAGTTGTTAGTTTTGTAAATCAGGTAGTAAATATGAGTTTAGGGACCATATACTTAAAATGTCTAATAAAATTATATTTAAGTAACAATTACCCTTACTTCGGAACCCTATACTGTGCACGATCAGATATGCCGCATGCACTTGCACGGTTTTTTGTTAATAAAAGAGTTAACTCCTGTATTTGTCATTATGTAATAGTAATCCTATTACTAATAGGGTTATCGATTACCGTTAAGTGACATGAGGTTAGATTTGGCCCCTTTCCTCGGCCTCCCTAGGATTTGGTGAAAAGTGGGTGCACCGGGTTCGCCCCTGCTTACACTTTGGTAGATAGCAGACCCTGTATTATTTAAAAGTTACTAGGCTCTAAAATGTATAGGCACCTATTTTGTCACAGCAAACAATAAAGGCGGGTCTCCTGCACCTGTTTTTCTCGAAACAAAACCCAAAATCACATACACAAAACAATGAATTTCGCTGTCTCCTGCCCAAAGAATAATGGACCATTTATAAAAATGTGTAGCGAAACCATGTTATGTGTAATGTTTTAGCGCAGTATAAGCGGTTTAAGTAAAACATGTATCAGTGTCACTAGTCACTACGCAAGCTGTACACTGCAGGTTGTTTTCTTTTTTGTTGAAGTTCTTTTTGAAGAATTTTCAGACAAAGATCTCGTGTTGTTTGCCTGCACCGGAATTCCGGCAAGTATCGACATCCGTCTCACTGAATGAATCCAAATTATTGACACTGTTTCACCGAAAATTATCGTGGAGTAGTAATTCTGTTTCCGTTACCTTTTGTGATTAACACTTTCGGAGACTCAGATACCTACCCCCTCTACTTCCTAATCCCTATTCCTTTCCTACTTAGGATTTGGTTAGCAACGGAGTTCTAAGTTCTTTTAAACATAACATAAAACAAGCTCATGCCTGTATCCCCGAAGGGGTAAGCAGAGGCGCAGTAGTGAATTCGAACACCCACATTGCGCCGAGCTTAGTTTCATCCCAGATATGATAGGGGGCGAGCTTTTCGGCATATCGGGCACAAATTCCAGACTCCGGGCTGATACTTTGTCCGATCGCGATCGAACCAGGAGCTTTCAGAACGGTAGTCGTACCGAAATACAACTACGCCATCGAGGCAGTCAATCATTTATTATGTTCTTTTAGGTATTTATTAATTGTTAGGATGGGAGGTGAGTGGTGACACGTGGTAGGTGTACCATGTTCGTTGGGGTAGACATTTAAGGGAAGGCAGCAAATCTTTGGGGTAAGCCTATATTCAACAGTGGACGTCCTATGGCTGATGATGATGATTATGCAGCTACATGATTATTTTCACTAAATAATAGACCGCACCTTAGGCAATAATTTACTTAAAAAGGATTTTTAACAAAATATTGTAATTTTACGTGAAACTTTTTATGGTAAATAGTTGCCTCCTTGGTCTAGTGGTAGTATGTATGTATGGGCAGTGAACCGGGAGGTCCTGGTTTCGATTCCCAGGTCGGGCAAAGAAAATTTTCTAATCTAATTTGCCCGTGACCGGATTCCTCATAGGGGGTTGACATAAGATGGGCGACCAGTCGTAAGAACTAAGCCAAATCCTCTGTGCAACATGCTTGAAAAAGTATGTTGCGCCAACCCCACATTAAGGTGAGATAATGGAAGGTAGAAAGAAAGATTGTAATTTTATGGTACGGTTTTTACATGCATACCACGACGTGGGAGCCGCGAGCTAAAGCTAACTAGTTTTATATATGCAAATCATCAAATAATAATATACCTACTTAAAAACTATTACGTATTGTTACCAAAAAAAAACGCTACAATGTTGAGTTTCCACCTTGTCAGCAACGATATTTATTATCTTGTCGGACCATTTTTCATTTCGGAGCTTTTATTGCTTAATTGAAAACCTGTATGAACTAAGCTTTCTTTGCTTAATCTAATAAAAAAAACAATACACTAGGGATGCACAATTACGTATAAAATGAGCTGCAATAAATCGAATGAAAGTGTCTCAATTACCATATATCTATAAATAAAAAAATATAACCTTTTTTATATTTATAAGATGCAGGAAAAACTGACTGACTGACTGACTGGTATATTAGTGTACACCCGAAACTTTGTTTTTTTATGCTAAAAGAAAAAAATAGGCAACCATATTTGAGTAATTTAAATTATTTAAAATTCGTGGAAATTACTTAACTTACAATATTTTCTGTTCTTTTTATTTCGATCCGTAGGGCGGGAAGTGATAGGTACTGCTACCATTACCAAAGTCGTAGGTATTTTTAACTCATTTTCTTAAAATCATTTATAACTATACAATGTTAGTCGGAAAAGCGCTGGCTGGACGTTTAGGAGGAAGATATGAGAGCCAATAGCCCCACCATGGAGGATGCTCAAGACCAGGCGAAGTGGAAGCGTTTAAGTAGGAAAGCGGACCCTGGCAGAAGGCCGGGATAACGCCAGGCAGAAAGAAAGAATGTTAGTCAGAATTTATGTAAGAAACTGAAAAAATACTATAATAGGTACTCGTAATAACGTACAACTTATAGATGAACGGGTGGCATGTGTTCTTCCTCCACCAAAGGCAGAATCTCCTAGTCAGGAGGGTGTTGTGCCTGACCGCCGCGGCTCCTCCTGGAGTTGATGTTTTCGGAGGTTGTATATGTAACGCTTGCTCCAAACTTTGCCATCGCGATTTAGTATGGATGCGTTGATTGGTGATTCATGTTGTAGGTTCCGTCCTTTATTTAGGCACTAATGCCGTTGTGCGCTGGCGCACGATGCAGAGATGTCTCCACATCATAGTTTGGTGTGTTTCGGCAGAGATGTCGCCGATGATTATATTTGCACTTTATTTCAATATACCTAATACTTTCATAGATAATATCATTTAAAGATTTGTAAAAAAAATCGCATACAGAACCATAATATCAGCTATTTCATATTCAAGGTTACGAACCACCACCACCACCACGTTTGCCAGGGCAAACGATGTCAAATGAAGTATCTCCGGCGGTGTAGATCACAAAAGAAATGTTATTTTTTTCATAATTGTTTTGAAGTTTAAAGTGTAATCGTTATTTTGGTGTCTATTAATTTTTGTTCATTATTATTATCTAGGTACTGCGTGCCGGTTGCCGTGCGGATGCCAATGTGCCGCATAAGTCTTAGATAAGAATAATAAAAGGACACGTAGTAGGCGCCTACATCGTAATTAGAACGATCGCGCGGCGTCGCGCGGGTGGGTGAAGCGCACATAACGCTTTTACTCTAAAGAGGTGACGCGGCGCGTGTTTCACCTTTTCGAAATCATGAGATAGGTTTGTATGTGTTTTTTTTAAATAAAAAACAGTTTATGTTGTTTGTATGAAAAGAAAAATGTTTCATTATTGAAATGTGGCACTTATGGTAGAAATATATACCAAGTACCAACAAATAACAATACATTATGTTGGCCACTGCCCTCTCCACCATTTCCGACTAACCTTGTAAAAGCAGTTCGACTATATGTCGTTTATTCCACAATGCACCTTACTAAGCACGTAACAATTCATATTTTTAAAATAGTTATCAGCTTCGTTGAGTTTGACAGTAAAAAAGACTGATGCTACCAAATTAAGTTAACGAGATATTAATTACTCAATACTAAGTAATCGAGTACTTAATCGGATCGTATTGTTGTACCTCCCTCTCTACATTTATTGCGAAATAAATTAACAGATGACAATGTCACTTTGACATTTCTACAGTACCTACTTGCTACTTTTAAATATTTTCCTTAAGTTCGTATTTGTAACTAAAAGTGTCTTTCAAATGAAAAACCCCCAAGATGCCTACTACATCGAATCTATTTCCTTATCTTCATACGATATTATAATTACATCAAATCATTAAACCTGAAACTATTAATTCGGTTTATTGAGTTTGTATCGCGTTCCTTCTCTGTGATGGTGATTTATCTTTTGTTTAGGAATTAATTATCTAGTTATTAATAATGCAGCCTTTAATAGCAGTTGGTACGTATGTATTATATTATTTATGAAACGTGTTTTTGTTTCTCTGGAAAGTTTACACACATAGTGATATAGCAAAATATACATGCTTAAACAAAATTGATACATGCTTGAACAAAATTGATACATGAAATGTGCCTAATTTTTTAACCATTGAATGACTATTTGTTTCAACACTTCAGTGTAAATACATATAATGAAGGTAGTTTTGTTGTGATCTTACTATTTTATTAAATGGGTACATATCCATTCTGAAAAGTTAACTATGAGTCATATTAGATATCGTATTATTTCCTTTGTTCCATGCTTTATTAAACTAACCAATGTATATTGCATATATAATGAAACAATATTGTTTATTATACTACAAAATTCTTCTTTGGTGTGAAGTTAGGCAGTTTAAAGTATAAAAAATGTGTTGCGACAACGAGGTCATCAAGTTTTTACACTAAGCAGGTTGGCAATGAGTTTGTTATGCTACAATCAAAGAGATTTAATATTACTAAATATAGAGGGCTAACAAGCAAGTTTCAATACAAAAATATGATCTGAAACACCAGTAACACACTGCCACTTATTATAATGCAAGGATGTTTATTACAATTTTTGGATCACAAGTTTTCTGCTGTTGTCCCATCTATGTATTGTTGAATGGCTTTGCCTACGAAATTTAACTTTATTAACATCTAATAACATCACTGTTACTGATTAAATACTAAACAATGGTCTTGATTACTGCTACCACATATTTACTGTTTTACTATTATTTATAGGCGTAAACTCATTGATGAATTAATAATATTATTATTCCTAACAATCTTGCTTTAGCAAAGGCCTTTTGGCCACATAGAATTTGGAACCTTTTGAAAAAGAGTAGGAAGCACATAAAACCTCTTTGTGTATGTATCTATTTGTGATTTAGCCCATATTATTGTTTTACATTTATTCAATGTTGGTATGGTTGAATTTGAGATTAGTTCTCAGTTCTACTATTAGTATGGTTAGCTATAATTGAGAGATTGAGAGATATGGATCTTATGAGAAACCTGCTTCCACCAGCACTTCCAAGTTTTCTCAATCAGTTAACTTCATCCATTTCCTGTAAATTTCATGATTCCATTGAAGTTAATAAATAGTGACGCTTATCTAACATATAGAGGTATATGTGCCACCTCCAACGGGTTAATAATAATTTATGCAATTTGTTCACTGAACAGTCACATGCACTAGAATTTATTATAGGTATGGTCATTTGTAAGTAGTAGATCCACCAAAGAGATCCACATTATAAACAATTTTGTTAATAGCATATACAACAGTTCTATAATCCTCTGACCTGATATAACATAACATCAGTTCACGCCTGCATCCCCGAAGGGGTAGGCAGAGGCGTATTAGTGAACTAATACACCCACATTTCGCCGAGCTTAGTTTCGTCCCAAATGTAATAGGGGGCGAACCTCTCGCCATATTGGGCACAAATTCCAGACTCCGGGCTGATATGGAAAAATCCAATATCACTTTGCCCGACCTGGGGATCGAACCCGAGACCACAGGACAGTAGTCGTACCGAAACACAACCCCGCCACCGAGGCAGTCTGACATGACATGAATATAGGTAATATGTTGCTGAAACAAATTCTACTGTTTTTTCTAATGTCTAGAATGAATTGTTTTAGTAAAGTCAATCATATAAGAATTCACATATTAATATTGCTGATTTAATCACAGACATGTGTCTAAGGATTTAATTATAATAAAAATAATTGATGACATTTTGCCCTGCTAAAACAATGTTTAGAATTATGAGATTAAACAAAATATATGATTGATAAACGGGTCAGACTGCAAGCTAAAAGAAGATAAAAATATTCACAACCTTATAATAAGATCGATGTATAAAAAATACTGATAAATACTCAAGGGACACAATACATATCAATTTTACTTCAGTCTTTAAACTAATTTTGTAATATAAATTCCCCTTTAATTTAAATTGGTAATTCCAACATCTCACAAATATTAATACAACCATTTGAATTTGATACTTCAACATTATCACCACTAAAAAAACAAAGTTATCTGTTGTTTGAACATATTGCATGTGTACATATCAATTACTGATCACTATTAGGAAGACTAACATTAACGGTAGTAGAGTTTGTGATGCTCAATACTCAAGTACTCAACTGGTGTTGATAATTCATGTGGAATAATACGCTGGCTGACACCCATTATCATGGTAGAGATACCCCTTCATGCATTCCATCGTAATGACAATTTATTTTTTATCATTCACTTTAAGTGTAATTTCCTGTCATGTGGTTATGATAATGAACAGGGATTTACCATAATTGTATTCATATATGTGGTGTAAGATTTAAATCTGTTTTTTTGCTTGCAATGGCTCATTGTGGATGTTTGTTTAGTGAAATAAATGTGGACGAACAGTGCGAAAATTATATTATATTGGTTACAGATCATGAATCTCGTTATAATTCTTATCGCGCATCTGACGACAACGAGCGCAGGCCGTCAGAAGAGACACCTTTGCTTCATAGATTTCCGCAAGCTGCTCCGGCCCCGAGGAGTACATCTACCACGGTGATAGTAAGCCTCCTGCTTATTATATTGACAGCAGGCGTTGTGATCGGAGTGTATCTGCTCATACTACAGAACAATGCAGGTTAGTCAATTTTGATATTTTATGTATTAGTTGTCGCCATTTGAACACCACCTGCTCGTATGCTAGTGTGCAATGAAAATTAATAAAATTTCAGAGAATGTGTTGCCTCCAGTGGAGATTCCGTTACGGCTAGTCAGCAGAAGGCAATGGGATAGTAGCCCAACCAAACTTCCTCTGTCCTCATTTGCTTTCAAAGCTAACTCAGTTATTGTAGTACAGACGGACACAAGAGAATGTGCTACAACCAAATCATGTATGAAGCTCTTACATGATATGCAGGTGAAGTTTAACCTCATTATTACTTTTAAGCATACATTATTTAAGATAAAATTTTATACAGTCTCAATAAAATGTCAATGAAGGCAGAAGTAGTCTAACAGCAAGTAATGTAAATGAAATCAATTAGTATACCACCTTTTGATACGATTCTTTTGAGTATCAATAGTTTAGATGTCATACTTCAATGTAGCATTTAGGGTGACTTGCAGCATTGCGATAAACGACGTTTAATCGTAAAATAAACTCCATTTTGGCATCATTTCAGTTCAACGTCTTGCACGTCGTGGTTTTACCCTTCATCTCGATTTAAATAAACGTTTAACTTAAATGGGCATGGCCGCCGGTTTAAAGTCGCTAATCTTGATTATAATGACATAACATAACATAACCTTTTCACATTATTTATTGTTGTTTAATGAAAATCTATGATAAAAATGGCTTTGTTTTTTACACTGAACACTATTTGGTATGAAACAAGGATGATGAATTCGTAAAATATATAAAAACTCAAGTTTTTTTACGAAGAGTACTTTATTATCAATAACCCATACATATACCTTACAAACTAACATTGTATGTACATAATCTCTTGAAAAACCACATAATTATAACACTTCACTATTATGCACGATATTTGTGTGCGCACGTGTGGCACTAGTCCTTGGAAGCGGTGGTATACCACCCACGCCCGACCCGGCACTTTTTCCTCGATGTCTCGTCGCACCTCGGGGCAGGATAGGCTTCGGCACACGCATCACAAACGCCTTGAAACTGGCGCAACTCCACACTTAGTTCACCACCATCAGCGAGTACCTTGTTTTCTTGTGGACGCTCGCACTCCGCAATGTTCTTCTATTACAAAGCACATTAGTTATTCTATTTTCTAGGAGAGCGTTGTTTTCGAGATGATAAATTTCACTTAAGTTAACGAATTGCAAAGTTACTTCTTGATACAATTTTATTATACCTCTGTTATAGAAATTACCATTGTTGACAATAGACTTGTATAGTTCGCGAACGAACTAGTGCGGAAGACAGCTCCCACAGAAGAAATGAACGAACTAGTTCCCAGAACTCTCGTTCTTTAGTTCGTTAGTTCGTTTGATAAGTTAGATAGATTCTAAGTCTTGAGTATCATCCAAAGTAAGACCATTGGTCCTCATATCATTCTCTAAAAAGTCCAGCCAGCGCATTTGGGGTCGTCTGGATTTTCTTAAAATAACGCTGACAGACCACGTATCGTACATGTACACAGAAGTACTGGCCAAATGATGGTCTTGTTTTCGTAACGTAGTCAATAACCACTAGGGAAATATGGTGCTTTTTCAAGCTATATTCAAATATGGTGCGCAGCACTTTTTAGTCTCACAGATGGCAACATATCATAATATTTTCTTTTACTTTCTTCGATAAAAAATATTTGAAAACATTTATAAAATACTACGTGTACGCAACTCATGTACTTGATCTTTAGCACATTTCCTTTCAGTCGGCCATTTTCAAGCGGCCCATAGACGCTGTTTATCTTAGACATCAGCGTACATGAACACCCACGGTGGTTGCTGAACCTCCATAGTGAAAGGGAAGGGTTTGGTGACGCCAAAAGCAGTCCAAATCAAAGATTTTGATCGGAAGAACATGTCTTCGATAACGTCAACATAAGCTTCTGGCACCCCTTTGAACCTTAGGGCCCACCAGACCACCCGTCGGGACACAAAGTTAAAAGCGTTCTGCAGATCCAGGAAAGCGATATGCAGAAGCTTCTTTTTCAACATGCATGCCTCGCAAAACGATTTAATAGCAAACATTTGGTCCATGGTCTGCCCCCCATACCCTGCAAGGCAAGAACCCAGGTTTCGCCAGCACCTAGTCCGTTACTCAGAAAAGTGTACCACATGCAGATAAGGTTGGCTTAAACCTAAAGGTGTTGGTGACCTACTGTGTAAGTAGGCCACCGTCATCGTTGGGGTCGTTTGGTAAGGGTTGTCCCTTAGACGATGTCACTACTCCCCAAGTATGTACAAGTAAAAAAAATTGCAGCATATTATGAAAGCATAAAAAAAATCGAATCGGCCCAGGCGTCTTCGAGTAATCCGGGAACATACATAAAAAAAAATTCCAATGAATTGTTAACCTCCTCTTTTTTAAGTCGGTTAATTCACCTCCTCCTTTTTTGAAGTCAGTTAAAATTCGTGCAAATAATATTTTTTTAGCCTTTCTTTGGTTCGAGACGAGAACTAAAACAACGAACTAGTTCGTTCAGGAGCCGCGAACTAAAGTGACCATTCCTTATCGCAAAATATTATACGTATGTCTAGTTGACAATTCGTAATCCAGACAATTGACACTGATTTATTTTTTTCAATTTTGCCTTTCATCAGTTAGGCAAAGGAAGCAAGCACATACAACCTCGTCGTATGTGTGTTTATATTACATTTATTCAAACTGGATTAAAACTAAATATTTGACAACTATTGACACAAGAGAATCTATTAAAATATCATATAAAATAAAATACAATTCTTTCTACGCGAAATTGTGATGATAGATATTGCGAGACGGCATTATAGATAATAATATGAAATTTACGGAACATAAATAATGAGTAATTGTTGGAATTTATTTTATTTTAAAAATAAAAAAATATTTTTTTATGCGGAATTTTGATTGTGGTTATATATATTTTGTGAAACGGAACTTATGAACTTGGAGTAGTGGAGACTTGCAGGCATCTTGCCCGCGTTGCAAAAGTTCCCGATTTATCGGGATATCTACTGATTTTGGTCATTGTCTCACGATGTCCCGATGTAGCAGTCCTATCTGCCGAATTTTTGAATTTTCAACTAATGTAAAATAATAATCGTATAAAAAATGGAAAATAATATTATTAATACGGCAAAACTAAAAGAAACCTGTAATACAATACAATACAATACGGCCTATACAACAATACTACCTCTACATACAATAAAATACGACCATTCAACTTCGCGGTACATTAAAGCAAATTGCACTGAAATACCTTATAATAGAGTTTATTATTGTCTGGTGAGTATACAAGGGAAAATAAATAAATAACACCCATCTGTCACATACATAGTCCTAACCCCACACTAAGATCGAGTCTTGTGTCGTGGGTATCAGGAACTACTAGATACTTTCGGTCTCACAACACCCAGACCCGGAAAAAATATCTGTGAGTCACACAAATATTTGTCTCGGTGCCGGGATCGAACCCGCGGCCTCTCGCTTCACAGCCGGCTACTCGCCCTCTGCGCTGCGGACGCTGTCAAATGTCTCTAAAGATAACTTCGTTCGGCTTGTTTCCCAAATTGGATAACTTATACTTACTTTAGTCGTTCATTATAGTCCATTCATAGAATCGCATGCACATGTCATAGAAATATAACACATAGAACGACAGTACACGGCCGCGGCGTGAAGGCTTTCCAAGTGAGACATTATTGTCTCACTATGTTGCACGGCGTCAGTATCCAAGGTTAAAACTTAGTTACGAAGAGCTCGCACAAAAATAACGGAATAAACTTTCCACTTAGTCAATGGTAGGTCTTCTACACACAAAAAGATGTATAGAAGACAACAATCAATGTTGTTACATTTTTAATAAAGATGAAAAAAGTTCACGAAAATAGGTGGTAAGAAGACGAAAATGATTAATCAATGTACAATATATCAAACTATAAATGATGATTATATGTAACTTACTGATTATAATTAAACAAATTAACGCATTATTAACATAAAATACTTGTGTTTCATTCCGAATAAAAATCTCCCGATTTTCAGATGCCAAATCTAACGATTTTTAATTTTACACTTTTGCAACACTGCATCTTACTCTATTCGCCGTTTTATTAATACACGAGTCAGTCCTAAATGTCATTTAAATCAAATGTCCCATTAGTTGTCTTGCACATACACATTTCTGGTTCGATTTAAGAAATCCGAGTGTAGATTAATGATCCGCGATTTCATTACTACTACTCATTCTTTACGTTCCGTTAGATTCATATCTAAAGTTCCGTCTCAAAACATCTATCATAACAATTTCGCATAAAACGAATTCTAGTTTGTTTTATATGATTTTTCAATAGATTCTCTTAAGACAATAGTCGTCAAATGTTTACATGTAATACGAACACACATATGATGAGGCTATTTACCAGGAGTAACTTTGCACTTTGTTAGCTCAAGCGGAATTTATCATCTCGTAAACAACTGCAGGGTTAACACCACCTCTTATAGCAGTATTATTATAATCGTTCTTCGTTTGTTTTGTATGGGAATCGGTACAAGTAAAATTATAATAATACTGCTGTAAGAGGTGGTGGTAACCCCCCTGTCTCCTAAAAATAGGAGAACATCGCGGAGTACATGCGTGAATCAGAAAACGAGGTACCTAGTTGTTGAAACTGGGTGCCATGGTAGAAAACATAATATAAGCTCAGGCCTGTATGCCCGAAGGGGTAGGCAGAGGTGCACTAGCGAATTAGAACACCCACATTTCGTCGAGCTTAGTTCCGTCCCAGATGTGATAGGGAGCGAGCCTATCGCCATATCGGGCACAATTTCCAGACTCCGGGCTGATATGGAAAAATCCAATATCACTTTGCCCGACCCGGGGATCGAACCCGAGACCTCAGAACCATAGTCGTACCGAAATACCACCACGCCACCGAGGCTTAGGTAGACTTGCACCAATTTTGAGGCGTTTGTGTGCGTGTGCCGAATTCTGATCGCCGTGCAGGGCAAGTGGCTTATGTGGTAGTCGAATAGAATATTCGAATAGAATAAATGTATGGAAATTACATAAGGTTACGCCCCATTAGCGTACTCCTCCGTGCCGTGGCGACGCGATGACCACACAGCCGATAGCCTCCGTGGCGCAGCGGGCGAGTAGCCGACTGTGAAGCGAGAGGCCGCGGGTTCGATCCCCGCACCGAGACAAATGTTTGTATGACCTACAGATATTTGTTTCGGGTCTGGGTGTTGTGAGACCGAAAGTATCTCGTAGTTCCTGATACCCACGACACAAGACTCGATCTTAGTGTGGGGTCAGGACTATGTTTGTGACTGTTGGGTGTTATTATTTTCATAAAACAACAAGAAATAATATGAAAATGTTATGTTGTTTGACATTCAATAATCGCGATTAGCCATTTAAACCGGCGGCCCCGATGATTTAACTTTGTCGTTTATTTTAATCCAGATAAGGGGTAAATCGACGACGTGCAAGACGTTAAACTGAAATGATTCCAAAATGGGGTTTATTATAAGATTCATCGTGGTTTACTGCGGAGCTGCGACTGAATTCGAGACAACTAATATGACATTTGATTTTAATCAAGTTTAGGACTAAGTCGGAGACTAATAAAATGGCGATTATAGTGAAATCCCTGCAAGTCGCCCTTAAAGAGATTGGTCTTAAACATAGCTCTAGAACTGGCAACAAAACCAAATAAAAATTAATACAAAATTTTGGAACCATATGTTCAGCAGTGGCCGCACTGTGGCTGATGATGATGATAGTGATGACTGATGATGATTAAAACCACAGAGCAGATAGGTAAGGTTCAACTGGTCTGTGATTAAAACCATTTGATGCAGTATTTTCATGGCTATGTATACTATATTATAGTCTGCTATAGCATATGTACATTAGCGATAAAGTCAAAGACGCAATAATAATGTTTCCATTTGAATAAGAACGAGTCTATAATACGAATTTTATAGCGAATTATGCAAAAAATCATGTATAATTTTAACGAAAACAAAGCCAAACATGAATCATTCGGTGTTGGTAATGATGTCATTGCAACGGGATCAAGTTTCGATGTGTCCACCTACTATTCCCCAAGTTATTATTGGTTGAGGGACAAACCCGAGCCGATTTTACTTCGACCTAGATAATACGTACACAGTGCGGCGGTCGTGCCCTAAATATAATAAGTAATAGCTATTGTAATTTAATTACCGTAACAATCATATAGTTTTATAGACTTACTAGGTCCTCGTAACGATCTGCGGGTTAAGGCACAGGCGGAGGATGCAGTGTCTCAGGGCAAAACCATGATAGCGGTCTCTTTAGATATCTCCAACGCATTTAACTCGCTGCCCTGGGCCTGCATTCACGAAGCACTGCGGTACCACGAGGTGCCACCCTATCTACGACGCTTGGTGCAGTCATATCTTTCCCATAGGTACGTCGTGTATCCGGGCGCCGACGGGTGGCACCGAAAAGAGATGGTATGTGGTGTTCCACAGGGCTCTGTCTTGGGACCGCTCCTGTGGAACATCGGATACGACTGGGTGTTGCGTGGTACCAGCCTCAGGGGCGTTGACGTAACTTGTTACGCCGATGACACGCTGGTAACAGCGTTTGCCAGGACCTACCAAGACGCCGCAATTCTGGCGGCGGTGGGTACCGGCCATGTTGTTAGCCGCATACAACGGCTAGGCTTGAAGGTGGCCCTCGAAAAGACCGAGGCCATTTGTTTTCACAGGCCTCGGAAGGGGCCACCGGCCGGTGCCCACATTGTCGTGAATGGGGTGCGAATTCCCATCGGTAAAACCATGAAATATCTGGGTTTAGTTCTGGATAGCCGGTGGGACTTCCGCGCCCACTTCAAAAGTTTGGGGGCTAAATTGTCCCGGGCAGTAGGTGCTCTAGGACGACTGCTGCCCAATTTGGAAGGTCCTGGCATCCCTTGCCGAAGGCTGTACGCCGGAGTCGTGCGGTCTATGGCCCTGTACGGAAGTCCTGTTTGGGCCGAGTCCCTGAGTAATCGATGTGTCGCCCTGCTGCGGAAACCGCAACGGGTAGTAGCGCAGCGTGCGATCAGGGGCTACCGCACGGTCTCATTCGAGGCGGCTTGTGCGTTGGCCGGTTTCATACCGTGGGAATTGGACGCCAAAACCCTCTCCGTCACTTTCCACTGGCGGGAGGAAGCGTTCAGACGCGGGGAGATACCGGCCCAGAGGGAGGTGGATGCCATTCGTGGCTCCCTCCGCCGAGCCGCTGTGGAGGAGTGGCGTCTCAGGTTGGAGAACCCGTCAGCGGGTCATCGGGCCGTCGCGGCAGTGCAGCCTGTCTTCCAGAAATGGTTAGACAGGCGCCACGGTGCTGCAACGTTCCGACTGACACAGGTACTAACCGGCCATGGATGTTTTGGCGAGTACCTGTGTCGCGTAGCCGGCGCAGAAGAGTCCGCCGTGTGTCACCATTGTGACAACTGCCCGCAGGACACGGCTCAGCACACCCTCGAAGTGTGCCCAGCCTGGGACGAAGAGCGCAGCGCTCTCACAGCAGTCGTCGGAGGCGACCTCTCGCTGCCGGCCGTGGTGTCAGCCATGGTCGACAGCCGGGAGGCCTGGCGTGCGGTGGCCCACTTCTGCGAGTTGGTCATCTCGCAGAAGGAGAGTGCCGAAAGGGATCGGGAACGATCCGATCTCTTCCGCCGCCAGAGGAGACGTAGGAGGCGCCGGGTTGACGACTGACCGGTGCCTCCCGCCCTGTGGCTGGGGGCGTTTGGAGAATTCCACCACGGTATCCCCTGCCCGTCGTAAGAGGCGACTTATAGGGGCCATCGGGGGTCGCGGGCGCGCAGCGGGGGGCTGTCGTAGCGCCCCTTTTAGTACTATTGTACATGCGACCCCGGGATGGACGGCAGCACGGGTGGTTGGCCTCGTGTTGTCGTTGACGCCGAGGGCGTCCTTCGGCGGCGGGGGCTTATGAGCCCCCCCTATAAAACTGGAGACGGGCCGCAATGCGGCACCGCGCAGGGACGGTTCCGGCTGAAGCCTGGGCGCCTCTCGCCTAGGGAAACCCGGGGCCGTCCCTAAAGCGCCGAAGAGGGCCACCGCGGGGTTTTTAGTCGGTATTGCCGGTGTAGGGTGTATATAGCGTTAGGGACTCGGTCCAGTGTCGCCCAGATGTTTTCCATCTCTCCTGGGCATTACGACGCTGGGTCGTAAGACCGGCGACCCCGACATAACCGTCACGTCTCCCCCCAGATGTGGCGGCAGTGGTAAAACACTTTTACCCGCGATAAAAAAAAAAAAAAAAAAAAAAAAAAAAAAAAAAAAAAAAAAAAAAAAGGTCCTCGTAACGAACGGCTATGTAACGAGAGGCCGCGTGTTTGATTCCTATAGCGAACTCAATGTTTGTGGAGATCCACAAATATTTGTTTCAGGTTTGATTGTCGTGAAACACTTCCGGTTTCGTATCCCGTTGTTTCTCGATAAGTAAATAAACCAATAATTAGACATTTCTAAAAATAACGGGCCTTACTTATAAAAATATTTACGCGCTTCTTATCTTAAGCAATAGTTTGTCCCTTTCATTTTCAAACAATATAACGCAAGGAAAATGTGACAAACTATTCTTAAAGATAAGAAGCGCGTAAATGTTTCTATAAGTAAGGGGCAATATCATTGTGCTACTTACCGAACATGTTTAATTTTTATACTTGCAAAATGCGAACTCTCGTCGCTCTCTTTCTGCGATTTGCGTCATATTATTATTTGAAAATACTTTGAGGCGTACTAGCCACTAAGGTTGAGATCTATACAGCGAACTTCGACTAAGTCTAAGTCAAAGATACAAACTCAGTGAGGATTTGGAATTTTTAAATCGAACTTTAACTTAGTCCAAGTAATTTTTTACAAGAATTCTTTACTTAGTCTGTGTATTAGTCTTTTTTTGACTCAGACTTAGTCAAAGTTCGTTCTATAGATCTCAGCCTAAGTAAGATGGGGCGAGTACTTCTTCATGGCTGCACCTGTAGGGATACGCGAAGGATAAATAGAAAGTAAAGGCGCGTAACCCGCACCTGTTTTTCTCGAACACAAAAACACATATGCAAAACAATGATTTTCATCTTCTGCTCACAGAACAAGGGACCATAGATAGAATGTATAGCGAAACCATGTTTTGTGTAATGTTTTAGTACAGCAGACACGGCTTAATACCTACAGGCTACTCGTAGGTGGGTTTTTTCCTTGTGCGCTCGCGCTTGGTTGCACAGTGTTACTGCGCTCTATGTCAAGCGCCCTCAAGTCTCGGGTTCAATCTCCCGGGTTAACTATATTGGGTTTTCTACTTAGTGTCAAATCGGAGTCTGGAATTTGGCCCAATATGGGGATAATACGCCCCCTTATAACATCGTGGTACGGCAATGAGTATAGCGGAAAATGGATGCAATAGTTACGTCTCTGCCTGCCTTAGGGTAAGAACTGCCCGAATATGCGTATGTCATCGCGAACCGTTAAATTTTTCTCTCGCATCTGTGTTGGAAACGTAACCTTAATAGAAAGCGGGGAAAAGATAAGTATAATTACGTCACATACATATGGGTACGTGTGTCGGAAAGGATTAGGAAGATATCTCCACTATACCCCCACACCAGAATTTAAAATATGAATTACTGCCTCATTTTTCAACCAATTTCGATACAGTTTTTACATAAGGGTTTCTTTTTTGTTTTATCTGCTATTGCACATAAATATGTGTATGAACATAGTCAAGTACCCAATTGATGCCTCTCAGTTTGTTGACTTGTGTGATGTGTATTGTATATGCACTTTGCGGTCTCCTATCTCGGTCACGCACCTTAACTTTATCTTTATAGTTTGTATTATAAATAAAGGCGTTGAGAATAATTTAAGATGCACACACTGCGATGCGAATTGTATCCTAATAATTATATTTTAATTTTTAGGCTAGCACAAATTATTCGAAATACTTGCCATACAATTTTCTGGTGTCTTCAAATGGTCAGACATACGAGGCGCTTGGATGGCATAGAGTGTCTCCAATGTTTCCAGAATACTCCGGATCGGCTTTAATATTAGCTTTTATAGGTAAATGTATTTAATATATTATTATAATTTAGGTTTAAATAAACCAATCCATTGTTGCATGAGTGTCTTATAAACATGCAGTTATATTTTTTTTATGATATTGTTGCGGCAGTTTTTCTTTACGTTTTAGGATATATCACGCACACAAACGTGTTAGCTAGAATGTGTTAAATTATGAATAACATAATATTGTATATAAAACATTAAAATGTGACAAAGGAAAAACAGATCTTCTAAGATAAACTAATGTTTCGAGGTAGTTTTTATTGGAAATTGCTTAAGCTTTAAGCTTGCACGCTTTTATGTATTCATTTCGAAACTATGTCAATAGAAGTTTTTCGTAATATGTTTTGTTTGTAACCACATTAATATTTCTAGGTAATTACACCGATGTTCCGGCTACACGAGCACAGATCGAAGAGGCTAAGAACTTTTTTGCTGAATCAGTGAGTCATCAATATTTAGACCCCGACTATGTGATTATAGGGAAGAAAACTAAAGATACACCAAAACTATTGTTTACGAGCTTAATGGATTTGCCAAAGTGGAGTACTGAATTATCGGACACGTAAAGGAACATCCATTCCTAATAATTCCTATACCGCGGAATACTCATACACTTAAGGTCGCCTTATGTCGTTTAAGGCCGCCTTATCTGTCAAAATTGTCTGGCGAAAATCAATATAAGAAGCCGTTAAAGTTGAGTAGCGTTCCAGTATTCGGGCCATAGACACGCAACTTAACAGCACAGACTCGGACATTTCGTAGAGAATTGTCAGTAGAAAGATCACTTCTATGCAAGTTCGGTTGTTAGATATTGGTACATAAAAAATGTATGAAATATTTTTGAAGTGTGCGTTTGTACGATTGCGTCAATGATAAAAATAAGGACTTCGCATTACTACGAAAAGAACGTGCATATCTAACGTATGGAGACAAACCAAAACTGATTTGGCAAAAGAATAATCCCAGTAATGTAGCAGTTAGGCATCTTCTTCACATTCTGAAATGAGTTTTATTATAGATGAATCACCGTATTTATATTAAAATCAATAAGTATTTATACGATATTAAAGTCATTAGGACACTGACGTTATTATATGATATATCAAGAAACTAATATGGTGCAACCAGCTACAAAATAAACAAATTTTTTCGTAATTTGCCAAGTTCTTATTTTTCTTTTGTCGATGGTTTGCGTATATGTATAAGATGACTGTAAATATCATACATCCTTAATTTAATTAAGACTTCCGTTTCATTGACAACCAAAGTAGTATATTTTGTATGTGCATATAGAGTAGGTAGAACACATTTACCTAATTAAGTAGTAGACTATCGTATAATTCGCTTCAAATGAATTTAGTAGCTATTGCAATTTCATTAAGTTTCAATATCATATGGTTATTTTCTAAACGTAACCGCGTCGTAGCAAAAACAACGTATTACAAAACATATTCCGACGAGTTGTTTTCCTAACATGTGAAACGTATATTTATGGACCTAATAAAGTTGATTATTGTAATTAAATTACTTTTAACAGGGTTTACTGCCCGGCCGCTAAGAAATGCACATTTGATAATTAATATATTGACATAACTAGAATGAATGGGCAGTTGACGTAAGCTTGCAACGGCGGAATAGAGGCGGCAAAATATTTTCGCTGTTTCAAAGTTATATCGAACATTCGATAATGAATTGTAAAACTGTTAAATTAACAATCTAAAATGTAATTGGATTTTGGAATTTGTTGATTTTGGAACTGACCCTTCTAAATAGGCATTATAAAAGGGAAATGAGCGTGTTTTAGGATAACAATATTGATCTTATCAAATATATTATAGGCTGTTTCAGAAATATGGAATCATTTATAGATGCTCCTAAAAGGAACATGCCTACGGATTTCGCGGTAGTGTCGTTCGTAGTCCCGTAAATATCGTTGTTTTTTTATTATCAGAATTTGAATTTTAATTATTTTTAGACCGGCTATAGGATCGGCTGCTGCATAAATAAAAACTATCCATAATATGTTTAATTAAGTACGTTTAACGTATACACTATCGATCTCTGAATACTTGGTTATGAGGTCATGTTTTTAAGACTAACCCCCTTATTCATAATAACTTAGTAGAGCGTAATAAGACCGCAATAGTACGTTTCATAAAAAATGTATTCATAATCGTTCAATAGCGTTAAAACATTCCAACGTTCGATAGTGAAAACATGGCCGATTCCGATCAGCTGTTTCAAGTTTGATGTTGTTTCTTAATGACATTAATATTGTTATAGTCTAGGACGCCATCTAAGATTGATATATATTTTTTATTTATTGTATCCAGCCAAGACTTCCTATTTGACTCGAAGCTTGCCAGAGATAAAAATAATGTTTTTTCTGTAACCAGCAACATTGTATTCGATAAACATATTTTAGTTATCTTTTTGCTAAAGTAGGCAAAAGTAGGGTTATGCATTCGATAAGAACAAGATTTCATTATGAATAAGGGGGTAATTCTTTATTATCACTGCTAAAATTACTTACATATTCCAATTTATGGAATTATATGGATATTTATGGATATTTTACTGGCAATTTCTTAGTTATCCTAACATAATATGTTGTTATAAAAGATGTTACATTTCTGAAACACCTTGTATAAATAAGATCTGCCCAAAGAATGTTAAAATATGTTATGTTGTTATTACTGTATGTGGGACATAATAATTGGACTATGTACTAAGTCCTGTAATTAGTAGTAATACATACTTTCTTAATATTAAATGGGATTCGTTCTTGATATTAGTTATTATTCTTTATCGAACAGCACACTTCGAATTAGGGAAATATCATTGAAATTAATATTTTCACTTTAAATTTAAGACTGCCTCAGCGGCGTAATTCAAAAAGCGGTATCATCTGTGATTGGTCCGTGATCTTGGGTTCGATGCTCTGGTGGAGTTTAACCCAGTACCAAGTCGAGCAACTATAGCTATTTGAGGTTTCGGTTTGATAATTACTCTTGAATTACACGTGGGTGAGGTTTTGCACAGTATGTCACTAATGCTTGCTCCTGATCACACTATGGATTGGAAATAATTACGGCGAAATGCAAAATATAAACAACGACGAAACGACGTTGACGTCAGGTTATGTTAATTTACGGCTGGTAACTAGCTGTCAAAATGCAGGCTTGACATTTAAGATAATGACAGTAGCTTATGATATCAATATATGACGAAGTGGAAGCATCTGAGTAGGTAGGTACCAGCGTGGTAATTAGGGTGGTCTTAATGGTGCCTATGCATCTCGTGCAGCACAGACACGAGTTTTATTTACAATTGTCGCATCTCGAAACCAACGATAGTTTTCGTCTTCACACATTTGTCTACGAACACCATTTGCGGGAACTATATCGAATTAAAATATATTATGGAGAAAATGAAAACTATCGTTGACTTTGACAAGCAAGAACTGTCATAAATGACGGACTAGGAGTACCAAGTTTTGGGTCATGCATGGACGTAGGCATAAAAGCCTGCACCGAGCGTATAAAACAATTAAAGCCAGTTATGGCACTGAGTCGGTATTAGACCTAGTGAACCCCCGGCAGAAAAGTGTTTATTTTGCATTTGTCTCCATGTACTTTTTGTTCACTTTGTCAGCCGTGGATCGGTCGTCAGCTTATTATTATGGATTTCAAGCATTTGATTTGGTGTTGCCAATAAGACAGTGTAAAAAAAGGTGTACAATAAATATGTAAACAAAACAATGTTACTCATGTGTAATAAAAAAATTAACTGTGATTTTATCTAATAATAGGATTTAGGGTTTTAAATAGTCAATTATGGGTTTGTTTATATATTTATTATTGTATAGATTTATAAATAAATGCAATATAATGAAACTCATGAAGGCTATATAGATGTCAATTTTATGCATCCTGTTTGTATGTTATGTTATGTGTTGTGTTTATGTTTAACGCATAAGACGTCACGAGTTTTTGCCATTACGTCTATGTGCTGTAGCGAATTTAGGCACCTACTAAAATTCACTACAGCATTACGAATTATTAATTACGAATATTATGAATTAAGAAAAAACAATTAGTAGTAAAAAATGCGTGGCATTTATTGTTATTTGTTAAAATATATTAAACTCGCTGGTGAATAGAATGAAACTGGTTTAATTTTTAACGGCAGATTTTTCAATAGCTGAATAACTTTTATAAGATGAATAATTTTGACGCATAATAAATAAAAAATCTGTCAAACGATTCTTTGTTAGATGAATGTAAAAAAAAAAACATAGAAAAATCGGCTGTAAACCATGTAAACTGGTTTATCTATATCGACATCCAAATATAACATCATTATCATCAGCCACAGGTCGTCCACTGCTGGACATAGGCTTTCCCCAAAGATATCCTGATCGACCTGTTGGAAGCGGCCTGCATCCAGCGACTTCCTGCGACCTTTATCAGGTCGTCTGTCTACCTTGTAGGTGAACGTTCAACAATAATAATAATAATACTATAACCTTTAGATACTGTCAATTTTGAATACGAATTTGTTTTAGCTTATCAATCCCTTAGTCTGAATCTATATCAAAATTTAGTTTTGATTCACCCGCGAGTTTCTAGCCACCCTGTCTTAGGGTGTACCCCCACTAAAATAATTGTCGTTTTCTATAATTAATATTAATAATTGTTAATATAATATTTGGGCAAACAGTTTATTGTGTATTTTAATTGTTTGGCCGATTTTTCAATAACCGGACAACTTGGTTTGAGGGATAAACTGATTTGACAGATGTCTCGTACATTAACTGTTAAAACGTCAAACTTATTCTTCAAATATAAGTTAATTGGCTTTTCAAAATCGGCCCTAAATTACTCTTGTCTGTTGTATATAGATGAAATAAAATACCGGTTATGTTACCAATAGAGATTTGTGATAAATTTTGTAAATCTAGTGGACATATTACGTCGAAAGTAGATTTTATATTGTGACGATGGTAAAAGAATAAGTATGCCTATTTATTTTACGTATACGTATACAAATGTAATAATATTTCAGTTATAATATCACTTTATAATAATGTATATAAGTCCAGAATCTAGATGTCTTTCATTTAAGAATCATTAGTATATTTGAAAATTTACGTTAGTTTTATTTCATTTTTTATAGCATTATAGCAGAGGCTGGCAAACGAGCAGATGGGTCACCTGATGGTAAGTGCACATGCAAGGTTTTTTTAAATCTATATTATTCATTTAGAGGGTTTGATCGGACATGATACCACCCCTGTGGTAATACAAAAACGTTTATCTACGTTTAATAGCTGTTCGTACTAATTTATACAGTATTTTGGCTTCCTTAGATTGAAGATATGCCAAGATGCTATTATATTCACCTAGTACTTGTAAATTAGTAGGCAAGTTATATCCACAGCACAGACTTTTTTTGTTTCGTGCTTATATCTAAGAGATAATATTGAAAAATTTATCCTTTTCTTGTTAATTAAAACACATATATGTCTGTTATTAAGACTTTACAATATAGACTGTCCCGCCCGCACACCCGCCCCTGTAACTCCTGTAAGCCATGATCAACAGTGGCACGCATTTTACGACACCGAGCAATGAAGCTCGGCGAGTCTCAGATAATGCAAAATTGTCTTCATCCCGCAATGAAATTAATTAAACAGACATATAGGGAGGAGTTGGAATTATAAGACTTTACAATAGTGACAAATGAAATAAAGCATCCATCAGTAACTTAATTACATCAAGGGTTCGGTCTATATTATACTTTTTGTATATCGTTAATGCCCAATATATTAACAATATAGACACAATAGAAGCAGCAATAGCTCAGTTGGGAATGGTACGGACTGCCGAGACAAGTGTCTGAGGTTCGAGACCAACCCCAAAATGGAGCATACACCTCTGACTCTTCTATGTTAAGTGTATTTTCATTGTGAAATATCGCTTTCTATAACGGTGACGGAAAACATCGTGAGGAAAACTTCATACCAGATAATTTCTTCACAGGAATTTCAAAGGTATGTGAAATCTACGAATCCGCATTGTGTCAGCGTGGTAGACTAAGGCCTAACCCCTCTCATTAGTAGAGGAGGCCCATGCCCAACAGTGGGACAGTAATATTACAGGGCTCGTATTATATAGACAGAATAATTTTCGTCTTAATGTTTTTATTATGACCACCAGTGGCGAAGGATACATTTTTTTCAAAAGAGAAGCTAATGTAGCATTTTCTTCCAATTAATGCCTATTTGTGAACCGGATAATTTAGCAAAGGTAAGCCGGTAGGAATCGTGTTATGTGGACCCTTCACCACTGATAACCACACTATAGGTATCCATTAGTTTGTAATTCGTCCGTTCGAACATAGACATTCCTAGGTGTTGCCAACTTTGATGGTCCTTCCCCTTTCTCATAGAGCCGCTTCTCTATGGGATACTATGGCGCGTAGCATGTCATTGTTCTAGCAATTATGGTGCTGTAGTGGTCGCCACCAATAATAACGCTATAATACAGAGCCTTTTTGCTGTTACTTTGCATTGAAAACCTGTTGGTGTGTGTTTAAAGTCGCGTCTCCTAAAACATTACACAAAACACCTACACAAAACATAGTATTTCTACAATTTATTGTTTTTGGTCCATTGTTACATATATGAGCAAGAGACAATAAAAAACCTTGTTCTGTGTAGGTGTTTTAAGTGTTTTGGTTCAAAGAAACATGTGCAGGAGACGCGCCTTTACAAGGCTGGTCCTGGGATTTCGGGTAAAATAAAAAGATAGAAGACTTCCCGATTTATATTTTATAAAACTGTAAACGTCTTATACCTACTTATCTTAACTTGTTACAAAATAATCTAATTATAAATTCATATCACAATTTTAATATTGTATACCTACATTACGTGATTTCTACAAAACCTAAAAATACAATATTAGTAAAATACCAGATTTTATAACACAATAAGTATCCTCCGTTTGTAATAATAAGAGATAATCAGAGCAATATGGAATAACAAATATACATTGAATAACGGCCTTACACTAAATGACATTGAAAGTAAATTTGTACAGTACCTTAAATAGTACCTAGATCCGCATGCGACATGCTGCGTTAGAGTTTAATTGTATTTGTACCCCTTTTTACAACACCTTGTAAGTATAGGTTTTACATCCCAAAACGTTTAACTTTGAAATATGTATATTAACATCATCATCAGCCACAGGACGTCCACGGAAGAACATAGTTCTCGAATGGACCACGTACCGACCACCGGTAAGCGCAGAGTTGGACGTCCACCTGCAAGGTAGGGATAAAGACGACCGGATAAAGGTCGCTTTCAACCAGTACCGGATCTAGGCTTTTTCAAAGCGGGGGCAAGCTGACAATTTTCCTGATTTTACCGCTCTTAAATTAGGGCGCCATCCAGATTTTGCCGCCTCCCAATTCCTGCAGCCCCTGGCACGTGCACCCTCTCGCCCCCCCCCCAACCCCTCTAGATCCGGCACTGCTTTTAACATGTTGATCTGGTAATCTTTGGAGACACTGATGTTGAGCAGTACTTACAACGGACGTTAAAAAGCGTTGTAATGGAACAAATTAGTTCTAGTATAGTTATGCAAATGTATAAACAGTTTGTATACATTGCTTTTGAATCAATAAATTAGGAATTATTCTCGGACGCCGAATACTGAAAAATGTCATGAATAATAGTACTATTTTAAATTATGTAATCAAAACAATGTACGCAAATGGCATAAAAATATACCTACATACATAATAGTACGTGTGTACTTATACAAACTTAATGTATAGAAAAACTACGAAATGAGGAATTTAATCTATTTCTAATTTTCTAAAACTTCCATCGACGGATGTAGTGTCGCCATTTACCTTGTTCTTAGATCGAGACGAGGTAATGCCTCTGGTATCTATAATCACCATATCGTCTAAAGCGAGTACTTTCTTCCTTTGCTCGCTCAGTAACTGTTTAGTATAAGTTATCATATTTTGTATTTCTATCGGCCCTCCGTAGGTTGTTGGAAGACACTCGATGTTTGTCTGCTTATGAAGTTGTTTTATATTTGTGTGTATCTGAAATTTTAAATACATGAAAAAAATAATATTTTTCGTACAAAATAAATAGCAAAAGTTCGGTTACTAAACTTCACAACATTTATACTGTGTAAAAGCGAAATCGAATGTAGGTAAACTTCAGTAGGTATGCTACGCGTGGCCGTCGTATCCACGTTATGCCGGAGAACTCGGTTCATGTTTGTTATCGACAAAAGTCTTTGACCGCTAAGATCAACTGTTTTAGGTCGCCCTGAACGTACATAGTAAAGTACATACATGTGTAAAAATTGAGAAAACTAAAAATCAATCCTGTGGCTAAACTATTTCACCTATTCGACTGATTTCAAACAAGACTTTACAACGATATAACAGTAAGGTATATCCCGGATGATTTAATGTCGTTATTTCGGCGCCACTCGATATATGTATGTGCAATACAGATACAAATTGCATTTTGAATGATGTATGAAGTTAGCAGTGCCTATCACTTTGTAATCATTTGTCAACGATACTTATCGAACATCTCTTTAGCAAGCTTCATTTGAGCTGTGTCAAGTACTTCACTGGCTCCACGTAATAATTACCTCATTCTACACAAACAAGATGAATATCGTATTACTTACGTGCAGTCTCTCAGCCATCTTCGGTGTCACTTTACTGGTTGCGAAGTCTATAATGTACTTGATGGCAGCCGGTATATTTACTAGTTGAAACTCCTTGTGGCGCATCGGGAGTGATTGCTGTAACAATTGCATTGTCAACGTGTTCTTGATTATCTTTTTGGTCGTCTTGGAAAGATTATGTAACATCTACGTGTGTGATTTTAGAGATAATTTTGCAGTTAGAGTAGAAACTAGGCACCATTTTTTGTCATATACATTTGGCGTCCATTTTGTATGAACGGCAATATCCTATTGCTTTCTAATGAAATGAATGTAACTAAGTAAAGTAAAATACATATTGACTACTTAGCTATTAAGCTATTGCTTAGATATTAGAATATCTTCCTAATAGCTTCTATTAGTTTGCTCCTTTAAATGAGTTCACCAGGATCTATAAACGGTGAAAGGGACATTTACCTCTCCCCATTTAATTATTCTGGCAAAGTCTGTAGGATTCCAGGCGGTAATATGGGCGCCCGTCACACCGCTCCCGCCTCCCACGTGGGTAAACCCGCATATCTGATCCATGGGCTCATCCATCAAGCTCTCGAAGATCACCATGTGAACGCGACACATGTCCCAACAACTGAACTTGTGGGCATTGAATTTATCTGCAGAAAACATTTTAATTACAGTGGTTATATCGCGATGACTTACCGATCACGGACGTAAAGAAATAGAAGGACATCATCTTGCATATAGTTAAACGGACGCCACAGAGAAGCCACGCACATAAACGCTCCTGTATAAAAGTGTCCTACGCACACACACGCCATTACGTGTCGATAGATCGAATGGCTCGAAAACCCTGCTTCACTTCCAGTGTTCCTAGCACTCCATCCATCTATATTTTGCGTCCGTATTACCGATATAACTTGTCGCTCAGCTCGTTATAGGGTCGAGAAGATCTTATTAACCTAACATCATCACTAATATTATAAACCTGTATCGTAGTGTACATAAAGCGAAAAGGATAAATCGAACAATACAATTCATTTGACAAAAATATTTTGGTAGCAGGTACAAGAATCACCGACAGCATTATAAGCACCGCAAATATAGGTAATTCGCTTTATTATAAACGGAATAAACCTTCATTTTAAGACTCGCATTGCAATAATATAAACACCCATATAAAAATAAAACAAAGTCAGAAAGTAGAGAAAGTAAAGAAGAAAGTAAATAATTAAGTTAAAACATTTCTTACGCATGTTACAAACGATGACTCGACGACCCTTGCTATCACGGACAGGTGAAACAACTAAGTATCTGAAAATTAAGAAACCATTTTGTAATCAAGGCAAACGGAATTATATCATCGGGCGGCAATAATCGCCATAACAAACACGCATGCGACGCAACGACAGTTTAGCACGGCCAGAGTTCAAGGCATGAACATGTGAAAACTTTCTAATGATCGGCGGATATGTAAATACAATATTATCTACGTAGTACATACATCTAAATAAGCTGTATTCCCGAAGGTAGGTGGATTAGCGAACTAAAACACCCACATCTTGTTGAGGTAATTTCCGTCCCAAATGTGATAGGAGTCTGTCGCCATTCGCCATATGGGGCCAAATGTTATATTCTAGACTCTATGATACTGAGTTGAAAATCCAATACCACTTTACTCGACCCCGGGGTCGATCCCGAGACCTCATGACAGTAGCAGTACAGCGCACTCAATACAACGACGCCACCGAGGCAATACTTAGTAGATACCTACCTACATACCTTCTTTCTGTCTACCTGCTCTTACACCACCCCAACGTTAGGTTGACGCAACACACCTTTTTAAGCATGTTGCAGAAAGGATTTGCCTTTGTTTTTACGACCGGCCTCCCTGACGTCAACCTCGACTGAGGGATCCAGTCTCGAGCAAATTAAATTAGTAAAATTCGCTTTGCTCGACCTGAGAATCGAATTCAGGACCTCTCGGTCCACAGCCCATATATGCTGCCAGTTGTCACTAGACTACACCAAGAAGGCGACTAGTACCTACTTACATAAATCAATTATACAAAATGTTTGTGTAAAGCCGGTCTCTTGCGCATGTTTTTATGGAAAAAACTCCCACACAAAACAATGTTTATCGTTTTCTCCTGCTCATGAAACAATGGACCATAGAACACAAATATGTAGCGAAATCATGTCTTGTGGAGGTGTTTTGTGTAATGTTTCAGTGCAGGAGGCACGGCTTAACTGTTAAAATATAATTATACAGGTGAACCCACATTACTTTAACCGGAATCATTATCGTCAATCAAAAGAAGCGGTGGTGAAAATAACGGATATTACCCATTGTCGATAATTTCTTGAATTTTCGGATCTTCGCAATCTAGATTTTTAAATATTTCAGGATAATATTTTCGGAGACTCAAATACTTCAACAATGTCTGCTGTGCCATTGGTACGCTGTACTTTTTATGTCGTAAAAATCTCAACAAGAATGCGTCATCTGTAATTAATCGAAAAAAGGTCATAATTATTAATATCTATGATAAAAAGATTCGAAGCAGTTTTATTCGGCTGTGCTGTTCCCAAATACTTGTAAATCAGACTAAGTTGGAAGCAACTACATATATTATCATAAAATATATGAAAATGACTATTATCTGTATGTCCTCCCCACTCCCCACTTTACGTGTAGAAGAGGTAGGTAGGTACTCAGGGTATAAATATTTTCCAAGATTTTATTTGCGACTTTTTCGGTATGAAATGTAATTGATATATTTTTGATAAATTACAGCTTTCTGGTACTAATAGTCTCTGAGTTAAACACCGATCACACAGACAAACGGACAAATATGACAAGGCGAAACTATAATGGTTCCATTTTTCCATTTATTTTCGGAACCATAAACAGGAAAAGGTAGAGACTTTTTTATTTGTCTGTACTCTGTAGGTTCGTCGTGCTGCCCTTTTAAATCGTTATAAAAACTGTATACTTCTATAACCTTGAGATATTCGGCTTCCTGTTAATCGAAACAGCCTATTAAACAAATTAGGTACAAAGAACACGAATCCGTTTTCTGACTGTTTCTAAGTAATAAGGTACGTTAAAACATTATTGGGTACGTTATTCAATATTTCATTCCAAACTTGATATTATAGAGGCTACGATTTGGCGGTCACTGTGCAAATAGATAGATAATATAATATTAGGTCATTATGTATGTACTCGATTACTCCTATCTTTAATTCAAGATTTGGGATAAATAGAGGTTTATTGCGGAGCTGCAAGTGACCCTAAGGTGTTTAAAAATTAATTATATTTAACTTAAAAGATTTCATACTCACCTTGGCGTACGTTTAGAATATCATTGTTCTGCTGAATCCAGTCGCGCATGATCGCGAGAGTCTGTTCCTTAATGGTGGAGGTTTCTCTAAGCTCTTTCAACGCATCGGCTACCACTGCCCTCAGAGAGTGTCCCAGGCGGCTACCATCTTTATCCTGTTTTTCGTTGGTAACGTTCCAAGTGGTTGTTACGGTCAACAAGATGCTTGCGGTCGTCATTCTGCTTTAAGCGGATGACCTAAAACAAGGTGACTGAGAAACAAGTATTTACATATTAGTTCGTTACCAATCTTTGCATATTTTATAATGGTTGAAAACCTTGCACAATTCGTGTGACCGAGAAAATATTTATATACACACAATTTAGTATCTGCCATATATTGTATTCATTAATTTGAGCGTTGTCTTGACTAAGCTTTTATAATTTTAAGAATGAGTGTTAAAATTCATTTAGATACAAAACTGCAATTTGGACTTTTAATGGTTAGTCGGCGCAACACGTGTAGTAATTTTGCGTGTAGTTTATAATATTTGACAACAGTAAAAAAATCGCGTGACTGTTAATGGATCTAAGGTTAATGGTGATAATGGCGGATGATGCGGAACGTACCTCGCGTCATTGCCAAACATACTTCTCTAAATATTGGGACAACATTTTGAGCGTCGATTCCTGCCTAGTTAAGCCATTATCTGAAGTTCATTCATCTAGGGCAAGGGTTCCCAACCTTATTGTTGTCACCTCTCCCTATTACCTAAATGCATTAGATACATTACATGCCCACGCCCCCCCTCAATGTATGTAAAGCTCAAACCTACTATCTTGCCTGGTAAGCTAGTAGGTTTGAGCTTCGAGACGAAGTTTTCCAGTTTTTAGAAACTCCATGAACTAAGTATTCCTGAAATTCAGAGAGTCTTAGAGTGCGTAAAAGTGGTATTTGCTTATCTATTATATATGTTTAATTTTTAACTCATTGAACTTAAAATCGAAAGTGAATTCAAACATAATTGATCACAGGGTTTATTATGGTGTTGCAACTATGGAAACTTAAAGCTTTATTTCCTATGCAATTATTTCTGGTGTCCTAAGTCAAAAATATGAACCTATTGCTATGCGGATGACAGCACGGGTGATTAGAATAGTATCTGAGTTTTGTCCGGATATAAACTGGTACATCTGGAGCTTTGGAAACCTAATAACCCCAAGGTTATCTTCTTGAGACTCCATGCAATCCCAGTGGTGCCACTATTGTGGGAAGAAGAAAGCCTAATTCGAAATGGACTTTAGATCAGCTGTTTTTTAGCTATAAAGTCTCCTCTTATCTAAAATCGTATTCCTTTCAACGGCCTATTCAGTGTAGTCAGGGAACAGGCAGAAGTCGCAGGGAGTCATATAAGAAAAGTATGGCCGTCCCGGTGGCTAGCTGCCCTCGGATGTGTGGCCATCTTAAAACCTTTGTTCGATGCTCATAGCATTGTCACCGAAAGGCAAATGATTCTTCCGGATGGTTTTCGCCTGGCTATCACCCAGTTTCTATAATTTTCCTTTACAACGAAAATTCGGTGAGGGCAATACACACTACCTCACTAAAATGCTGCTTGTCAGCAACAGAAGCCATCAAATAGGCAGGAAAGAATCACGTTTATGTACGAAGGTTTAAGGTTGTCTAATACAAACGCGCTTGATTCAAATCAATTAGGTTTTCGTAAAAAAAGTCGAATACTTTTTTAACACACCTCGTATATCAGTACCAGTAAAACTCTCCACGGAGCGTATTGTAGGTGAAAGAAAAGCTATTGAAACTTGTATCCGAAGAAAGCACCCACCCTTTCATCCTTTATCGCGGCCTTTATTGGAAATAAATAAAAATGGAACTTAGCAACGTATATTATACCCTTTAAAAATCCCCATAACTGTTGTATTTACTTCAAGGTAGGATATTTCAAATAGGTATTGCATAATCTTTTATTAGGTTTTCCATTTCAATAACGTGATTCGTTTTGTGTCTGATTTGCCACACACTACTTTCCGACACACATGCCTCTATATGGAAATACATGACTCTAAGTTGGCGTGTTTCTAAATTTGGATAATTTTAATCAATGGCACCTTAACAGCTGAACTGACTTGGATATAATTTGGCGCACAAGTAGACCATGGCCTAAATTACGTCATATAATATTATTTATCCTGACTGAACGTTCCTATGGAAAGTGGCTTTCAGGCGAATGGGGAGTAAAACCTTCATCGCTTTAGGAATATCCCTAAAATAATAGGTCAATAGTCAACACTTATGTAACCCTAAATACTCAGATCCAGGGGCCTACATACCGCCGTATCAATGATACAGGGCCCCGAAAGTGTGTAAGAAAAAAAAAGCCTGCCGGGGCACACAGTCGAAGGCCTTCTGCAAATCTAAAAAGGCGACACGCAGAGGGTTCTTCGCTTTGTATGCTCCGCCCAGCGATTTTATAGCAAAATCCGGGTTCATGGTGTCACATCCCGGTTTGAAGCCATACAGGTATTGACACTCGCAGATGTCACATTATGTATAAGTAATAAGTGACTGCCTCGGTGGTCTGGTTGTTTTTCGGTACGACTATCGTCCCGAGGTCTCGGGTTCGATCCCCGGGTCGGGCAAAGTGATATTGGATTTTTCCATATCAACCCGGAGTCTGGAATTTGTTCCCGATACGGCGATAGGCTCGCCCCCTATCACATCTGGGACGGAACTAAGCTCGGCGAAATGTAGGTGTTCCTGTTCGCTAGTTCACTTATGTTATGTTGTATAAGTAACTAGCTGACCCGCGCAACTTCGTCTGCGTATGAGAGAGAGGGTTGAAAGAGTGAATCGTAGGGACCTATAATCCAATATATATATACTACTACTATACCTCTATTCTAAATAAAGAACAAATATAAATAATAATTTTATCTTTTAATAACCCTCGATGAATACGTATAATAAATTAATTTTATTGATCAATGATAATTTCGCTAATGATATTCATCTATCGTCTGACCACCATAAAATATTTTTTCACCTTGTTGGATTTTATGTAGCTTTGCAATTTATTTACATAACGCTTTCAACACACACATGGTTTTTATTGCCTAGAAATAAGTTTTACACCTACTTACAAAATTCGAGTTAATAAAATACGACGGGTTACGCAAAATGTAGCGTTCTATACAGTAGTTATTCCAATCTTATGTGTTCTCATATTATTTGTTATCTTTCAATTTATGCTTTAGAAGTGAAATATTCGTACGGTAAGTTCAGGCTAAGTTAAGGCAGTCTAAAGTGCGTGCTATGTTATATATAACACCCTACCTATATTCTTCTCTATATTACAAGAATTAAATAAGTATGTTCATCTAGTGTCCACCCCTATAACGAGATTTATGAATCCAAAGTCTAACCGCCGAATGTTCATACACTAAGGTCGCCTCATGTTGTTTAAGGCCGCCTTATCTATCAAAATTGTATGACGAAAATTAATGAAACAAGCCGTTAAAGTTGAATGGCGTTTGACTTTATTTTTAGGGTTCCGAAGCCAAATGGCAAAAAGGAACCTTTATAATTTCGCCATGTCCGTCTGTCTGATTGCGGTTTACCTCAGAGACTATTAGTACTAGAGAGCTGTAATTTGGCATGAGTATACATATCAACCACGCTGAGAAAATTGTAAAATAAAATTTAGAAAAATATTTTTTTAGGGTGCCTCCTCTACATGTAACGTGGGGATATGTGTGTAAGATAAGTGGATCCTCTACATGTAGACTATACCATGGTGTGGAGTATCGTTGGATAGGTCATTCCATAAACTTTGTAGGTTTGTCAAAACTATTTTCAATCCGAGGCTCTGTTTGCGAAATATTAAGCTATAAAGTGTTAATTTTTGATAGAGTAGGGCGTCGCCCCTCTCTCTCTGCTAAACGGTTGATTTCGGATACGTGAAAAAGTTGCATAATATAGTTATCATGAATATAAAAGGAAACCGATCACGACTTAGCAGACTTTACAAGTTAACAGGCAATAAAGGATCAAATTATGTCTAATAAAATAATATAAAATTATATTAAGTAACAGTTATGTATCCTTACTTCGGAGCCATGCACCTGTGCGTGATCGGATATGCACTTAGAGATGTGCAGCATGCATTTGGCCGATTTTTTTTAATGTGTTTTGTATTTTCGTAAGGAAAAACAATTTGTGGCTGCCAAAAATAAACACCGATCATTTGTATTGAATGCATAATTTTGACCTTGTTAAAAATTGCGTAGGTAATCAAACCATCACATGTAAATATTTATTTCTTAAACTATTGTGAAATCCATCCTAAATTCTTTACCAAGTTTATGAGGCTTAGAAAATGGTGAATAGCACAAAGCATTCTTTTAAGATACATACATATTATGAGTATTTACAATTATTGTTTAAAATGAACACCGATCAGCAATACCCATTTCAATATTGATAACAGATTACATTATTCATTATACCTCTATATTAGACAGTAAACTAGTAAAATGTAATTTTGAATTAAAATCATTTGTACTCGTCGAAGGTAAAACAGTAAACAGACGCAGGCGCCTATTGATGACTAAATATCCTGCTTACAAAGGTAGTTATTACCAAACAGATTGGCCAACTTATTGAACACTTAAAAAATGTATTCCTTTATGCGATCTAGAACAGTGGAATTTGATTATTCTACTTCCTTTTTACCGACAAACGAATTCGTAAAACTGTATCATCAGCCAGTTTCAGTACATTTATGGGAGAAAATTGGAACGGTGAAATTAAATAACTCAATCATAATTAATTATAATGTTGATTTTAATTACACATACATATTTAGAGGCCGTACAATTAAATAGGCGTGTAAATTAACTATGTCCATTAATTAGAATATATAACATAATAAAAACAAGTCGAGTATGAAATAGCAATATGGTTTCAAGATAATGTACCTCTAGATGCATATTATGCTAATTATTATTGATCGCTTTCACTAATTATTGTGTACTATTACCAAAAGATCGCCTGTCCATGAGGTCTTTGGGTACGTGTTTCAAAACGTTACCAAGTATTTTTTTTATATCACTATCCCAATTTTCGGGTGATCCAAATGCGTTCTTATGTTGAGCTAATAGCGCAAATCCAGCAAGAACCTGTTCACTGCAGTGTTTCAATTTCCCGATCATAAAAGCAGCCTCCTTGTATTCTGATGGATGGATTCTCAGTATTTTATCTCTATTAAATGCACATAGTATGTTTCGTAAAGCTGTAAGATCATAGTACGTGAAATCTTCTGGTTGTTTATTTGCAAAGTTTACGCGTATTCGGTCAGCAATAGCTGCAAGTTGGGCTTCATGCAAATTGTAATCTTGGCCAAAATTTTGTATCACGTCTATGTCGTCTAAAGTCATGTTTTGATACTCTTCAGGAGAAATTGCGGGTGTGGCCCAGTTGAGCGACATCAATATTTCTGATGGTATGAACTGTACACCGTCGTAATGATTTTTAATGGATTGCCATATAAACTGTGATTCAGTTGCTGTTAATTTATATTTCGTCAAATCAGCAATACATTTTACTATCTCAGCTGGCACCGTAGTTTGCAATTTTGTAAAGGGTAATTTATTAGGTGAGGATAATTTTAAAACCTCCTCGCATGTGAGACAACATATAGAATTTATGCATAAAAATAATAAACTCATCTCATCATACATTATTACTTATTTACTTAGTTTAAACTTATATGATTATTAAAAAGTAATTTTTACACTAGGTGCCTCTAGGCACTAGCACACATACTAGCGTGAATGTATTAGAAGTTTCACTGACAGACTAGCACTTAATTCATCGAAGGCCCACAGTCGAACAAAACCGGCTATAAAATATTTAACGTTTCAATTACAGACAACTCGACTAGAGTAGTTAATATTTCAACTTGAAGACGTGATTTGTGGTAATTATATATGTATGTACCTACTACTTATATGCTTATGTTAGGCTCCGATGCCTTCTTGAAAAGGCCATGTAGGTACTATATCCATGTCATCGTGTATTAATGAAGAGCCAACAACGCCTAAATAAGTCATTGTATACATTGATTTATCACTACTTTTATACAGCTCTCCCTAGTCTAAATAAACTGGATAGGATTTGAAGTATAAGATGATTTATTTAAAGTAAATAGATTATGGTTTAGGTTAATGATTCTTTAACTTTTTATGTTTTCTTATACAGTCCCTGACCCTACATGCTCAGCAGCTTACAAGGCCTGAGACAGCCTAGTTCCGATTTTAAAAAGCAGTAGATTTAAGAAAGCAAATTAAATAATTTTATGATTATTGCGTTTCATTCAGGACTTGAATATCGTCTTTTATTAATAAGTAGTAGTTTTTTTAAACAAGATTTTACTATGCAAAAACCAGCTTTAATTCTAGATTAGCCTGATTGTCGTGCTGTAATACGGGCCTATTACCGTTTTTTTGTGAAATATGGTTTGTAATACATAAGTAATCATAAACACACAAAGATTAGGTAATTGAGTAATTTCAACAGCTAGCATATCTCTGGTTGCTTGTGGGACAGTTCCTTTGGCCTTGTCTTTATTGTGTCATCGACATGGTTCTCAGCGGATTACATATCTTAAACGGTCATATTGTTATCGCGATTAAACTGGACATGTTTAATTTGGTATTACGATACACTTATATTGTCACATTCAATGCGGAGGGGGGGGGGGGGAGAGTGCACGTGCCCTGGGCGGCAGGATTTGGGTAGCGGCAGTAAATTTGAACAGCGGCGCCTTAATTTGGGGGCGGTAAAATCGGGCAAATTGGCAGCTGTCCCCGCTTTGAAAAAACCTTGATCTGGTAATGGTCACATTGAATGATAAATAATAATATCAACTCTGTAATGGCACGAATTGTGAGGAGGTTCCTAACTCTGGAGTCCTAACCGCTGGTGGCTTAGGCTCGGTCCCGAGCTTCGCCATCGGAGAGGAATAATTTTATATTTTTAAATGTATTTTTGTTTTAAATTTATAAAAAGGAAAAAAAAACACGTTTTGAAAAATAAAGTACTGTAGACGTATCAACCCTGTAATATTATTATCCCGCAGCTGGGCTGGGGCTTTTTTTGCGAATGAAAGGTAATTCCGTGTGCAGTCCGTACCACTCCTAACTGAGGTATCGCTACTTTAGTGAATAATAAGTGCATCTTTTTTTTGTCGACTTTAAAAAGGAGGTTTCCAACTCGGCTATATTTTTATCTGATAAATGCTGACCTTTATGGTTTTTTTTTCACCAGAGTCTATGTCAAGAGGTTGTCCTAAATACTTGTAATATTGCTCGTAAAAAAATTGTATAAGATTAAATTAGGATTTCCGAATTACGGTGTCATGTGATATTATGTACTAATTAAGTATTACAATGAATTACAATAAACAATATATTATTTAACAAGATTATGATTACCTACTCTATCTTGTACAAATATTTACACGTACATTAGGTAGGTATAAATCCTTCATCATCATCAGCCATAGGACGTCCACTGCTGAACATAGGCCTCCCCCAAAGATTTCCAGATCGACCTGTTGGAAGCGGCCTGCATCCAGCGACTTCCTGCGACCTTTATCCTTCACCAAATTATTATTTTAATACTTATGTGTTGAGGTAGGCTACCTACAATCACGCTAATGTGAATGATACTCGATTGAGAAAATGTGTTGATACCTATATTACTTAGTTATTAGTATTATTTCTTTTTACTCTTATCCAGTGAAGATTGTGGGGTCTGTATCGATTAATAATTACTTAATCTTCGCATCACAGTTATATAGATATGGCGATAGGTGCGCTCTGACATAGAGCGACGGATATAGACTGGGCGAAAATGTAGGTGATCTAGTTCACCACCGCCGCCTACGCCTTCCGAGATCTCGGTCGAGATGATGATCCACGACTGTGCGTCGTGTACACAATACAATGCATTACAGCAAGACTAATACACGCTAGAGTAACTACTAACGAGTCTAACTTCTAACTAATACTTACTTATTATAAACGAGAAAGTTTGTGAATATGTATGAATGTATGCAAAAATGTATAAAGATATTTCGACTCTGACAAAGCTGCGGGCAACAGCTAATAGATAATATTAGTTTATCAGGACGTCATGATGGTTAGCCATTTACCGTCACTCAACTCTCAATAATATGGGCAATGCATGACGCATTAGCGCGTACTATGGACATGCGAGGAAAGGAATTGGAAGAAGTTTACCCCTGTAGGGACGATGATTCTAAAGGCGAGTCCTGCGCAAGTTTTCCTGAAACACTACACAAAATCATCTACATAAAATAATTGTTTTGCTTAGATACACGTTGTCTCCTGGAACAAAGGATCATAGACAAAAATGTTTAGCGAAAACATGTCTCTTTTAGGTGTTTTTGTGAAGTTTGTGTGTTTCGAGAAAAACATGAGCAGGAGTCACACCTTAAGTGCCTTAACTCGCCTCTTGAAACTGTTATAAAAAAGTTGTGTTCGAATCTAGCTAGACATTTATAGATATTGTTTGATTGCAACGACCCTAGATTATTCATTAACCAATCAACCTTACTAGAAGGTTGCGGCGTAGTACTATTAGATATCCTGTGGTTGCAGTGAAATCAACATCGATCGATACTTTGTTACTAAGTATAAAGTGATTGATAGTGGTTTAGATAGAAAGTTGAGACCAAAGAAGCAAATAAATGCTATATAAATAGACCTAAAGCATTCTTTATCCAACGGCTTATTTTGAGATTTTGAGTTCCAGGTCATTAGGGTTTGGTGCCCCATAAACCAATGGAAAAAATCTTGTCCCCCTGACTTTCACTATTCCAATTGATTGTAGCCATACATGATACAAATTGGTGTATCGTGCCGGACACGCCACGGGTTGGAAACACGATCATTTGGCACCATTATGTAAGTTCTAACTGACTTCTAAGGAATACTGACGTTTCCCAGTGACCTTTGCACGTCAGTAACGTGCACAGATACTTCGACCAGGGTAGATAAAAATCTAGCAAAATTATTTTTTTCAACTTTTACATCACTATCATTATGTCGATGTCGATTTAAAATATAACTTTGACGTTGCTACTTAGATTTTTTTCTCTTTACTCGTGTAGATATCAAATTGTCAGGGTAGACAGTGTCACTTTGTCTATATGGATTGCATGCCACTGTTACACGTGGTGAGTGATCATGTGGAAGAATGTGCAAACTCGATCGGTCTGGCCGTAAAATACGCCCCTGGTATATCATTGGTTTTTACACTGAAAACAAATGATGGTTAAAATAATGATTTTAAAGTTCTTGTTCTAGCTGTAACTTTTAGTTTATTCGTCTAAATTCACCGTAAACAACACTATACGTGATGGTAGCTCTATATTACATATAGTGTTGTAGTACGTACGTACATATGTACATACTTACGTACGCTTCAACAAACTACCATCGATGTAAACAACGCATAATTACCCAGAACCTTTTTCCGTTTTGATACAAATAAATGGTTTGTAATTAAGAAAATAATATTAAAATTTTATAAATTAGGACCAGCAGGTCTTGGGTTCGAAATCCAGGTCGGGCAATGATTTACTGATACAACTTGCCCGAGCGACTGTAATGGATCACATAGTGCGTGTTGACGTCAGGCAGGCAGCCGGTCGTAAAAATCAAGCCGGATCATTTCTGCAAGAAGCTTAAAAAGAGTTTTGCGTCGACTCTATATTAAACTAGGATAAGGGCAGGTAGGAAGTAGGAGAAAAACGAGCACACGGGCAGGTGTTTCGTGGTTGCCCGTGGCAAGTGACCATCGAATTTTTTAAACTAATGATTAGGGGCTGGGACCGAGTTGCAGATTATTTCATCAGGAAAATCGACTAATTTGGGTATTATAGCCAAAAATATTATTTTTATTGGATTGCGAATGCAAATGAAGCAGACGGCCCATCTGACGATAATATGCTGCCGTCATGCCATAAATAAATATACATATTTACATAGTTCCATAAATATGGTATTATACCAGTAGTGTTTGCAAAATATGATAAAATATTATTATACATATGACACAAATGGGAAGTCAAAACTCGTAGTAGGTATCTACAGTGGGGGATTTGGAGTGTTGGTCGCCCTAGGCCCAGTACTGACTGCCTGACTTATCTTGACTTCAAAAAATGAGGAGTTCCACAAATTGTTTGTATATCTATATATTTTTATTTTATATATGTATCGTTTCTTATTTGGCCGCCCCTAATAATATAGCCGCCCTAAGTCCTGGCTTATTAGGCTTCCCCACCACTGGCCATCTATCTAATCTTCAAATAAGGTGGGGGCGTGTACAGTCATATCCTTTAGGACTACGAGCATTTCCGGAAATTATGAATTAGGGTAATTTATTAAAAAAACACACTGAACGTTGTACTTTCAAAATGTCTACTACTATAATCTATATCACGATGGACCTAGTCTTTGTATAATTGGAAAGCATTTATAAACAATTAATTTAAAAATGTAAATCAAGTTAATAAATATCCCTATTTATTATACATTTGTTTTCAGTCACGAAGTAGGGATATATCTGTGTAGGTACATACTGTGTACCAAGTATTATACAAGCAAGCACTGCTATTTTTACGAGATCTTTAAAGAGAATTATCTGAATATATCTTTCGCTATAATGAACTGAGTTACAAACTTATGTATTTTAACTTTTTTTGAGTGGTAGAGCCATGCTGTAGACAGTAACGTTTATAGCACGTATGGGCCGGCTCGACCGATTTGACCGATTCTCACAGAAAACCGACGTAAAGTGGCAGCTTGCTGTCGCGTTTCTTTCGACGAGTGATTTTTCCGGTGGCCCATTACTCCCCTTCCTTTCCCAATCCCTTCTTCCCCTTTCTCTTCCATTTCTTCCTTTTAGGTTGGCAACGCACCCATGATTCTTTTTGTATCTTGGGTGTCTATGGGCGGTGGAGATCACTTACCATCAGGTGACCCATCTGCTCGTTTGCCATAAAAACTCTTACTCTGATATAAAAAAAAAAACACAAAACGAAAACGCATGTAGTGTGTGCAATACCAATAATACCATACATTTATCTATCCAATTTTGGAACATATACGCAATACTATATATTTATCCAATTTTAGCAACAAATGGCACGAATTTCATGTTTGATTTACGCGTATGAAATCGAGAGTTTAACTAAGTATAACACTACCACGACGTTGCGGTTGTAGCCACAATTCTACACGCAAGTTTTGTGAATACATGTAAAAAGTCATATAAGTAATATGACTAGTTTCTAATTATGTAACGATCGCAAAACGATGTTTAACTTGGAAATTAATTGGTTTTATATATACATACATACATAAGCTCACGCCTGTATCTCCGAAGGGATAGGCAGAGGCGCACTAGCGAACTAGTACACCCACGTTTCGCCGAGCTTAGTTCCGTCCCAGATGTGATAGGGGGCGAGCCTATCGCCATATCGGGCACAAATTCCAGACTCCGGGCTGATATGGGAAAATCCAATATCACTTTGCCCGACCCGGGGATCGAACTCGAGACCTCAGAACCGTAGTCGTACCGAAATACCACCACGCCACTGAGGCAGTATAGATATACAGTAGCAGACCATAACTTGTGTGTGTGTATATATATATAACCGAGGAGTTATATATATACACACACACAAGTTATGGTCCTGCCTCCTGATTCTTGACACTCGATTATAACTTAATTTCGATTCAGTTTCTTTCATTGACTTAAAATTCAACCGTTATCACTATGCACTTTTTACCTCGATATCGGTGGAATTTTTAGTCACTAAATGAAATCAAATTCGAATCGAGTGTCAAGAGTCAGCTTCCTTGTAACCTTAGGTAGGTATACTTAAGTTGTGACGTATTGATTGCTGATCGTAAACAACGCGGCCAATTATTTGTTTAATACATTCCATTAAACTTGAGCCGTTTATTCTTCGCAAGAATGCATTTTGTCAGGAAATATGAACACATAATTATATAACCTATCAATATTATTATTAAACGCACTGAAGATATAGTAGAAATCATCAAATAATAGTCAGTAAACAAAACATTCAAGTCCTGAGTTACATATTAAATAATAATTAGGATAGGAAATAATTAGAATAAATATTGCTCCATAAAATATAATAAACTTCATCACTTCACTTCGTGTGAATTAAAAAATAAATTATATGAGATCCCTCTTGGAATAAGCTCTGTTGAACACAAAAATCCTGAAAATCGGTCCACATTTGACGCAGATATCACATACACAAAAAAAACAGACGAATTTAAAGACTTTTAAAATCTATCGAAAATGTGAGTGTGTGTTTTGTGAAATCTCTAATATAATATTGGAAATTCTCTAGATAAAATACCAGGAAATATAATTTTCTGGTGTGGAATATAATTAAAGCAAAGTATTTATCAAATTCAGTGAGATAAATAAACTTTTACTAAATAAAAATAGAACAATATAACTCACGTTGTGATTATGTATGTGCGTATTATATGTTTTCTGCGATCACGATACGTCGTGCTCGTTGACGCGCCAACGTATAATGTTCTACTGAGTTGGAACTTGGTTGTAAATGCCCCTGCCTCCTTGCTGCCTTCTTTCCATGGTCATTCTGTGCAATAGGTACTTGTTACCGGTTGCTACCACATGCAAAATCAGCCCGTATCCAAAATATGAGTAGGTAGTACCGTAGTAGGTACATTAACGGTCCCTTAAAAAGAAACCTTCGGTCTTGATGGTTAATTGAAAAAATCCAGAGATTTGCGAACAATTCAGGTGCTACTTAGATACTTCAATGGTAGATATGATTGCTTTGATGGGATAATGCCAGCGCGAAAGAGTCCCCATGCCTGTCTTTTGCCAAAATTATGTAAGTACCCAAGAACCTTCAACTCGCGACTTGTAAAACTCAGTGTGTGATAAATAACTAAAGATCTGCGCACCGTGTCGTGTTGCAGGATAAATAGCTAGACATATTAAAAAATACTGTCAAATTCCAAGCAACATCAGATTTTCTAGTAACTAATAGGTAAAGGTGTGTGAAATTACTAAAATCGACGGCAGATGAATATGTACGTATACATTTAATGTATCTACAAGAAAATTCACACTTTTGTTCAAGATATTTCAATTTAATAATTGAAATTTTATAAATGTCTTCCTTTACAAATAGATATATTTACTTCGATCAGACACACACCGACACCAAGGCACGATGTATGTATAAAGTATAAACGTAACCAACTATCAGAGTTAAGAGTTTCTGTGTAGACGTTTAAAATTAGTTAATATTCACTAATGTATAAATAAAACCTGCATATTATTATCTATAACTTCTCATTTACATATTTTATTCAATGTCAAATTCGTATAAATAGTAAAATTAGATAATATCCACACTAAGGTTTGACTAATTAAAACATTAATATTTTTAATTCATACAAACATTACTGTCGGTGCCGGAATCGAACCCAGAGCCTCGTCTCACACAGAGTGTTCATGAAGAAAACTCGAGAATGTTCTCTCGTTCACATTTTTTTTTTCTGAGCGGTATTAGGCCCGTTAACATTCTAGGATCTGCCTTAGTAGTGATATCGTTGACTTACAGACTGTGAAATATTCGGATGCGTAAGGACTAAGGCAGATCCTACCTCTACAATAGAGGTACAGTGTGTTGAATTTCCGAAGCTCCAGATCCCGCTCCGCTTCCTAATCACCATCATCGTCTTTCCAATTTAGACGCAGGCTTGGCTGTGCCCCCTGACATTGCTCGTATACATGAGCGGTGATAACCATTATCCATAAAGTGTGTTTCTTAAGCCAATAAAAAATATTCCGCCTCGGTCCAATCCGGTAAAAACACAATGTCATAGGAAGGAAAGAACAGATGAGAAGGCTATTGGTGATTACGATTATTGGTGGTTTTAGATAATATTTAGTATACCTACATAACGCTGTCGTTTACACGCTCTTTAGCTACGTACTAACACTAACAATTATTAGAATTGATAGACATGTCCTATAGTAAATGGAGATATAATTACAAGGTATTTTCCTCAATAATATTGAACTACATCACAATCACGTCATCAAAGGTCGATCATAATTGTCTGGTATATACCATCTATTTAGCAATAAATTACTAAGCGAAGCAGCTATGTTTGCATTTTCCATTCAAATAGAACTAAGTACATTATACCTAAAATAAAATTGGATAGGCCGCACCGCATTACAAAAAATAATATTATGATCTCGGACTTTACCTATCACAGAAAACAATTCAGAGTAGCTCATTGACTGACACAGTTAAGCCGCGTCTCCTGCACTAAAACATTACACACAAAACATGGTTTCGCTATACCTCGTGTGTACATAAGTTTTGAGACGAAATAAAAGTTGCATAACTTTTTTAATAATTAACTTATATTTTTAAAATTTTCACATAACATAACATAAGCTCACGCCTGTATCCCCGAAGGGGTAGGCAGAGGTGCACTAGCGAACTAGAACACCCACATTTCGCCGAGCTTAGTTTCGTCCCAGATGTGATAGGGGGCGAGCCTATCGCCATATCGGACACAAATTCCAGACTCCGGGCTGATAGGGAAAATTCCAATATCACTTTGCCCGACCCGGGATCGAACCCGAGACCTCAGAACCGTAGTCGTATCGAAATACCACCACGCCACGGAGGCAGTCAGTAAAATTTTCAGTAAGCATTAAGTAGATAATAATCAACAATAAAATATAATTATTATTCAAAATGACCACGCTTGTTTTTAATATTAGACGATTGGCCAGTCATCAATGGCGGCACGAACCTTTTCCAGCAGAATCCGCTTTGGTTCTCGGCTGAGGGCTCACTTCAGTGACTCCAAGTTTGGGTGGGACTTTCGGCAGGCCCTGAGCTCTAATTCAGACCACAATGAATAATCCAGCGGGTTGAGGTCGGGGCTGGAGGAAGGCCATTCGTCCGCGCGATGAAGGCCGGTACATTTCCCCTCAGCCAAGCTTGGGTGGCTTTTGCCTTATGGGATGGCGCGGAGTCTTGCTGGAAAACCCAGTCCTTGTTGTGAAATAAAGTACGTGTCAGGAGTTTCACAACAGGCTCTAAAATGTCATTTTGGTAATTTTTAGCTTTAACCTTGACGCCATGTTGGCAGAAAAAGAGCGGAGTCACACCTTCATATGAAACGCCCCACCATACCATAACACTAGCCGGGTGATGGGTACGCGAGACATTCCGTGTTGAAGCTGGGACGTCCTTGCTGCTTTTGGCATACACTTTGTTGTTTTGTTCGGTTTAACTTTTCTTCGACAGTAAATATTGTTTCGTCGGTGAAGAGAATCATCCTTGCATCGTGTCTCTTGAGCAGTACTGGACAACGTTCGCTTCGTTCGTATTAAAAACATGGGTGGTCATTTTGAATAATAATTATATTTTATTGTTGATTCTTATCTACTTAATGCTTACTGAAAATTTTAAAAATATAAGTTACATATTAAAAAAGTTATGCAACTTTTCTTTCGTCTCAAAACTTATGTATACACGAGGCATATTTTTATTTGTGGTGCATTATTCTGTAAGCTGGAAACAGCAAAAATCATTGTTTTGTGAATGGGTTTTTGTATTCTATTTCGAGAAAAACAGAAGCAGGAGACGCGGCTTTACGTGTACAGCCTGTTTGAAAAGTCCTAATATTTGACAGCCCCCGTGAAGCACGTCTCCTGCGCATGTTTTTCTCGAAGCACTGCACAATAACTGGCTTCGCTACACATTTTTATCTATGGTCTATTATTCCATAAGTAGGAGAAAACGTGTCTAAACGAAAATACTGTTTAATTTACATGTTTTTAAGGTTTCGTAGTGAAATGGCAAAAAGGAACCCTTAAAGTTTCGGTATGTCCGCCCGTCTGTCTGGCCGCGGTTTAGTTCAGAGACTACATATTAATCACACCGATAAAGTGGTAAAATAAAATCTTGGAAATTACTTTTTTCAGACTGTCTCCCCTTCAGATAAAGTGGGTATCAGAAAATCTAGACAATCCGATATAAAATATACACCTGTTTATTTTTTATCCAGGCACCGCAAAGTAATGACATTGCATCTGATGGTAAGCATAGTGCAGTACAAAAAAAAACTATCGACCACTAGCGACTATTTATGCATTTTCACGCTCCGAATCCGAAGAGGGAAGAGCAAATCGAGGGGCTTGCGACAAGACAGGTGGATGACCGATGAACACACAGGGATAAGCCCTTCAAGAGAACCTACAAATCTATTGAATACCACTTCGATGGAGTTAGTCCGTTAACTCATACATATTTTCTTCCTGTTATATATAGGTAAACATATGTAAAATAGGAAGTAAATATGAGTTTCCGGACCATGTACGTACGTAACATTATGTCTAATAAATTTTTACTAACTTTTATGTACCCCTACTTCCGATTGTTCTTGGCCGGTTTTTTTACTATATTTATTTGTGTTTTGTTTCGAGAAATACATGCGCCTTTAGATGGCCGCAAATAACAATAATTAGCAGTGGGTACTTAGCAATTATATTGATACAATGTTATTTGTAGCTACTTCCAATCTTGTCGAAAAACTATAGTTAGATACTTTTAAAATCTTCTTTTTCGACTGTTATCATATTCTGTGCAGCGATTCTACGCGCCAAAATGTTTGGATGGTAAGTCTAATGTGATTATTTTACTCACATTTTATAAGTAGGTATATAATCTGACAGTAACGTACCTACTGTATGTATTGACATACAGTAGGTATATTATTGAATATTGAACTCTAAAAACCTAATTAAATTCTAATATTACAGGCGTGAGCTTATGTTATTAATAATTCTTGTGAGATAATAATTATTGAAATTTTAGTCTTTAAACACAAAGAAACGTTAGTGAATAATATGTGTACCGTCGCTCATAGACCCTGGCAATAATAGGCCAAACTGATGCCTGCTCGGTTCGGATCATATGGGTAGGGAAATAATAATTATACTAGCCCAAATATTAACTATTAGCCTGTAATATTACTGTCACACTGCTGGACCTCCTCTACTGATAGGATTAGGCCTTAGTCCGCTACGCTAGCCTAAAGGCACGTCTCCTGCACCTGTTTTTCTCGAAACAAAACACAAAAACATAACATAAGCTCACGCCTGTATCCCCGAAGGGGTAGTCTGAGGAGCACTAGCGAACTAGAACACCTACATATCACAAAAAAAAAACAAATTTCATTACAAAAACACGCAAAATAATGATCCTGCTCATAGAACAATGGAGTATAGAAAAAAATGTGTAAAGGAACCATGTTTTGCGTAGGTGTTTTGTGTTGTTTTAATGCAGGAGACGCGCCTTATCGCGGGTGGATAGACATTACACACCTTCGAAATTCCATTGTTTTCCATCCCCCGTTATAGCAAGCAATAAATGATAATGAATACACACTTACCTAGATAATTCAGAGGTGCATGCTCTATTTGCTTGTCTCGGCAGTCCGTAGATACTACTCCCAATGAAGCTATCGTTGGGGGTACTTTGGGGTGCATAACGAGTTGTAGAAATTAAAAGCTTTTATCGTCTATTTTAACAAGTGCAAAAAACAAATAATCCATGGCAGCATAAGACAAGCAGTCATTACCTACTGCTTCTGTGTTCACGTATGAACTAATTTCTAGGCGGTAACTTGTAGAGGCACATCACATCTGGGACGGAACCACGCTCGGCGAAATGTGGGTGTACTAGTTCGCTAGTGCATCTCTGTCTACCCCTTCGGGGATACAGGCGTGAATTATGTTATGTTATGTTTAACTTGTAGAACTTCGATTTTAGACTTTAGGTAATAGACGTCCACGTAAACTCTTGAAGACTAGACCACTAATCTCATACTTAAATGTGCGGCACGTACGTTGATAAGTATCCTATCTACGGACGGGTGTGCAAGGCAGTGACTGAGTGCAGTCCACAGGCATTCCGATCAGGCTAAAAAGAATATCGCAAATTATTTTGTTCAAGTCTCACATCACCATAATTATCATCATCCCTGTCCGTATAAAATATAAGCTAACGGGAACTGCTATTTTTCTAAATTCGTTTTCAGTTAGGATTTTTACACTTTATTTGTGTAAATAGAAGACCGTGTGTCTTTGTGTATATTGACTGCACGACACTGGTGCGAGGTTGCATGCAGGCTGGATTTGAATTAAACGACATTGTAGTAAGCCATAAGGCACTGAAACATGTCACACGAACACTCCCTAAAGTACTAGATGTTTCTAGTACCTACTGCGAAGATCTATCTTAACGAGCGTTACTCATTTACGTAAAACGTAACCTATTTTTGAAAAGTAGATATTCTAATTCAAAATAATCAACATCAGCCACAGGACAAATAACTTACAATAATAAAAAAAATAACTTTCCCATATTGTGTTCCCCTAATCGTAAGTCCTTTTATTTTATGATATTAATATACATTCCGCTTATAATGTACAGAATATTTAACGAAAACATAGAAATCATATTTAAAATTCAACATTTTAATGATAATAAGAATGTTTACTCTCATTTGGTACCGGTAACGTTGCAGATCTAATGTCAATCCACTAAAGGCACAAAAAATTAACTAGGTACAAAGGGCTTTACAGTTGACAAAGCGACGTCCTCCCATAAAAGCACTTTGAACATCTAGAGGAAAACATAATAATTATTCCTTTCAAGCGATAATATTTTTAGTCTTCGCAAATAAGACGGCGGATATAAAGGATTATTATATATTATCAATTATCAATAATGAACAGTTCTAACCATCTTATTTCTATTTAATGAATAATCTAACCGTGCATTTAATGCATTCCGAGCGTTCTAAATGGTCGTATGTACCGATGATATACACCTTGCAAAAGGTTTTTACTAGGAAAGTATCTGTAGATTACTAACTTAGTATTTTAATAACATTTTTGCAAACACGTGGGCGAATGACAGGCGTGGCCCAGTCCCATACTTGTTATGAAAACAAAAAAGAAAGAGAAGCACTATGAAGAAGCATCAGTATAATCACGTCCACGCCATAACGGTACTGGCGTGAAAAAGGGATAGCAAGATATGCTCATTACGTCATTCTTGCTCATTGTAGAATGTAGAATTTAAAATATGAATTACTACTGCCCACTATTGCCTCATTTTTCAACCAATTTCCATGCAGTTTTTACATAAGGGTTTATTTTTTTTTATTGGCTATAACATATTATAAACTGTGTATAAAATTAGTACCTAATTGTACGTAATAATATTATTTCCTAGATTTGCAATAATCATTATTTATTTTGTCAAACACAATATTCTTATAACTTATTTATGATACATGAATGCAACAGAACTTGATCAGTTCTCATAAAACTTATATTAAAATAGCTGACATCAACATTCCAAATTAAATTATTGAGGACACGGTGTGGATGTAATATACCGGTGACTTTAAAACAGAAACATTTCAAATATGCCAATAGCTTCTAGTTGATGTACCTATCACATACAATTTATTTCCTACCACCAAAAAGTCACCTGGTATCTTCGATATAGAATAATCTAAGCATGCCCTGTCATTGATATGACACCTAAGTCGCATGGTACAAAAATATTAGCATACTTGTTTAAATAATGTATGTTAAAAATGCTACAATTGATCCTTAACAATTTGAAATACTGTCAGTAAAATTATGTTTTGGTTGTTGGATCATATTGCATAAAAATGTATTAAAAAAACTTGGGTTTTTAGGAGATTTATAAAAGGATACCTACAGTAAACTTTGGGTTAAATTATGAAGAACAAAAACAAGTACAATAACAATAATTCAAGTTATGATTACCAACCAGAAATTATTTTGCAAAACAATAAAAAATATTAAAAAAATATAAAATAGTGTAGTTTGCAGTGAGTCATACCATCTAAATCTATAGGAATATTAAAAAAAATAGGTACAATATTCATTTTAAGATTACCATACACTTACTCCATAAAAATATTATGTCTCTAAGGATTAATATTCAATCGCCAAATATATTTTTTAAAGATAATAATTTAGCATTTCAACTATGAAACATGTATCAATACAACACAAATATCACTTGAATAAAAATATCCAACAATTGAAATATCAGCCAAAATTTAAAAAAACAGGATTGAAAATTAAACTTAACCAGGTAATGATGGATTTATTGAAAATTACTGAATATGAAACATTTTTTCTTACTGTTGGAAACGCTTCATTTTCCTTTCTAGTTTCTTTCGTTTTTTTTCATCCTGCTCTGTGTCTTGGGGTGCTTCTTGGAAGAACCATGGGCCAAGAATATTAACCCATAATAACCAGAAAGCTCTCAGAGGAAGTAGGAGAAGTAAGAACCAGAAATAATTCGAAAATACTGCTAATACGTGTGTGATGGACGTTAGTATAACTATATCCTTAACATGTCTGGAAAAGAAATTATATACAATACAATACAATACAAAAACTCTTTATTGTAAAACCAATTATTACATTGACATATATACCTGTTACGAACAATGTAATACGGACCTCCTTTGTCTCGTGGCAGTGCATATGAGCAAATATTTTATAATTTCATAAGAAATTGTCACAATTCAAGCAAGTAAAAGAAAAAATTATTACTCACTCTCCCATACCACCTTCCATGTTCAGATCCAATCCTGGGTCAAGTAGCTGACTATTATCAGAGTAGCTGGGGCAGCTAATACTCTTCATCACTTGATAACATGCCACATAGAGTAGGACAACAAAAACGTTCATAACCTGAAAGTTTTTTTTTATATAAGCACCTGGGAGGAGATTTTGGAGTATAGTGCAAGTAGCATTCAAGATTCAATAATTTCCTGGGTACAGATCCAGTCTATAAGATGGAAATAATTTTGATGAACCATTGCATTTTATGAATGACACACTGGATAGGATTTATTATTTTCATATTGATTTAGTATCATGTCCAGTGTATCTGCTGTCAGTAAACATAAAAGTATCATAAATTATAAATCACTGACAATATTGTGATTTTACACAAGGAGTTCTTATTGAGTTTTTCTATATTTCATTTATTTTTACTAGTTACAAACACTAACAAAATTAAATACTTACAATAACTAAAGTTGTTATATATTCATAATATAATACTAATGTAACAGATGCATAAGCTACACAAGCTGCTAATGACATGTTACGGTAAAATGTCACTGTTGCAGAATTCTCAGCAAGTATTTGTTTTGCTCCCTTAGTCGGAGCTTTGCCTTTGTTGGGCTGGAAAGAATATGAAAAATGTGTTATTTAAAATTTAAATAGTCACGGGCGGCTCGGCCTCCGGTGGTCCATACGCTTATGTAACATATATATATATGCTGCCTCCGACGGGTTAACATCCAAGAAGGCACAATTTGTGAAAGAGTTCATGTCCTTTAGCCTCTTGGAGGTGGTGTAATACACACTACATTAACGTCTAGCCGCTGGTGGCCAAGCTGTTGTGGAAAGTATTTGTTCAAATTAGCAACTATTGATAGTTATTAATTTTGATACGAGGAACTCTTGGCCTACTTTATTATGAAAAGTTTAAAAAAGAAGTTAATTCCTTACACACAGGTCAAACAACAAGACTTGAGCTGGACTATAATGGAAATAACTTCAAAAAGTAGGGGTAATACCTAGATCAATTTTGTCGATGTCGTAAGCAGGAAGGTATAATATGAGGCTTGTCTAAAGTTATCCAAAAATATATGTACTTAGATTAGATTATTACTTGTAATACAATACAAATTGAAGAATGGAGAAAATAAGAAACATATATCGCAGTGGAATGAAGTATGTAATAGATAAAAATGTAAAGAACTAAAATAAAATGTGCTTACGGGAGGCATAGTTGATTTTTTTATTGTTGATTCGATTTGTGAAAATCAACTACACTGAATTTATGACGGTAAGTAAACTTGACTGAATACTTTCCTAAATGCTTTACGCGATATGTGCACGTCCGCAGCAAACAAAAAACATTTTCGATAAAATATTCTGAAAAGTCACGATTCAATACTCGCGCAATGAAGTGTCAAAATTGTTACGTATGTCACTATTCCATGTGGCAGTACGTTCAAAAACATTTCCACAGATTAGTATATCGAAAACAGAACTCGAAAACCTAACCTATTTGTAGTAACTAGTAGGGATGACCTACCGAGGCGAGAAATAAGTTTTTTTTGTGATTATTGGTGAATCAGTTGGAATCGATTAATGGCGTCTCATCACTAAGACAAACTGTACTCTGTAGCGAAAGATCTGCAAAGAGTGGTTTCGTTTCATTTATTGATTTTGTTTAGTATCATCTACCTTACAATGGAATTCTAAGTGGAATCCTATATAAAATCGTCATTGTTTCTGTAAACTTCGGCACTGAATTCTAATAAATAACAAAAGTAGTAAAACTATGAAACTCCTGAAGGCAATATCTTCAACCTGACGCTATTTAGGTTGGTTAATATTTCTTTAAAAGCATTGCTACAGGTACATAATAGTGTTTGTTACAAAGGTAAGTAAAGTGTGATTTATTATTTTAGATTTATAATATAAATGGTGTTTCGCAGAGGGTTGGCCTTTTTAGCGGTAAGTTGCAACTTGCACCTTTTGAAAATTGTGCGTGGATTGTACAGTTTGAAATGCATTGCGAAATATTTGTATTGTTATTGCTTTTTTGAGTTTATACCGATGCTATCTATGGTATTCAAATGCTTAGCGAAAGAAGTTTCGTCATTTGTCTACATACTACATTAAAATTGTAGGTAGGGAATTGTATAATTAGTTCTACCATGCAAAACGCGCCCAATATTGGCAAAAAAAAGTTGCCCTAAAACTCAGTCAAGGTAACTTTATAAACATTTAAAGATCATTTGTATTTGATATTTGCTGCAGGGTTTATTTATATTCCAAATGGTTGGTGTTCTGAATTGTATATGACTATTATTTAGGTATTATGTATTTATCCATAACAACAATTTAACAATTCTCCCTGTGCAAATTGCAGTACATGGATACTTGATCTGACTTACTTCATAACTCCTTTTTGTTTTAAATTACAAAGTATGTACGTAATGTTTTTAAATCAATCTCATTATAACCCATAATAAAAATTGTTCTATAAAATCAATACCAGGACAAAATGCTATGAGTATTATGGAAATTGGTAATATCCACACAATTATTGGGCATGGGCACATTCTGAATAAACAACACAGATATCATTTTCATTTTCAATTTTTATTTTTCCCGTAGTACCTATTTTAATTAATTTCTATCATTGAGTGGCCTAGATTTAGAGACCTGGCTACATGCAGAATTCTAAGCTCAAAATGAGGACAAATATCTGTACAGCCATTTGCAGCTCTGTGATAAGCCTAGTTAAATCTTGTCTCAATTTATCCTACAGCCCACTCCTATCTTTAAAGCAAGATTTGGGATAAATCTTGATTTATCACAGAGCTGTTAGTGAAATAATCTGAAAGTTTAATAACTCACTGTTGAAAGTATGTAAGCCAACACTGGTGGAGTTGGTAATTTCTAAAGATAAGTAACTTTTCAAAATAAACTTTTCTATAAGGTTGGCATCTGCTTTTTTACTTTATTTTTTACTATATAAGAGGATTTTAAATTAAGCTACTGGGAACAATTTACTCATCTTGAGATAACATTAAACCAGTACCACATGCCAAACCAAAATGTGTATTGCCCATTAGGCACTGTATATTTATAATTTGTAATGTATGCAAAGGCCAGCTAGTTCTTTTTCACTGTAGCCTGGTTTGAAAATTTATTTTTGATACAATACATTTTTTGCATAGAATAAACCAGCAAATGCATGCCTCCATCAATACATACATATACATCATATGTTTACTTGTGCAAGTTTATCTTAAATCTTAAACTTTCCTGTATTTCTTCCCGGCATGAATGGACGATGTAAAACATGCTTCTAGTGAATGTATTCACCAAACATGGAACATATCATCATCAAAGGAAATGACATCACCACTTGGACCCAAAATATCACAGATATCTGTTTCAGTATAGTGCCAGTGCCTAGACTGATAAAGCTAACTATAATAACTATAAGGACAGCCTCTGTGGCGCAGCGGGCGAGTAACCAGCTGTAAAACGTGAGATCGCGGGTTCGATTCCCGCACCGAGACAAATGTCTGTGTGGCCCATAGATATTTGTTTTGGGTCTCGGTGTTGCGAGATCAAAAGTCTCTTGTAGTTTCTGATACCCACGATACAGGTAATACACCTAGTGTAGGGTCAGGACTATGTGTGTGACTGTTGGGTGTATTTATTTATTTATTAATACATAGTATTTATACAAATAATATATATTTATTTAGTTGTTATATATCATTTACTTGATTATTAATTTCAATTACATTACACTAGCTGTTGCTTGGGAGTTCGTTCACATGAGTACCCACCGGAACCATGGATTTTTCTGGGATAAAAAGTATTCTATTTTACTTGCTGATAATGTAGCCTTTTAGAGTTAAAAGAATAATTGTTTAAATTGGATCAAAGAAGGATTTTTTTACAAACAAAAATATAAAAAAAGCATACTCCCTCTTTATAAAATTTGTATAGATAGTAGCGAACGCAGTCGCGAGCAATAGCTAGCAATATAATAAAAGTGAAATTAATAATATTAAGGATTAGGGGAGTTATAGATCAAGAGCATTATTGCTTTTGGTATTTTTACAAATAATGGAAGTTTATCTGAGTACTGTACCTAATATCTCATAGCGACTTGCAGAGCGATTACTAATCTAGACTTAAACCTAAACTCAATTTATCCTATAGCTTACTCTTATCTTTAAATTAACATTTGGGATAAATAGAGATTTATCACAGAGTTGAAGTGGGCCCTAGTACTTTTTTATGGAGTGGATTAATGACGGCAATTTAAAATAATGAATATTATGAAGTAGATATTTATAGTATGCATTTTTGTTGTATAGTTGTAGATCCGAAAATCAATCAATGATACGTGACTTTTACGATAGTTCTGATGATGAGGATGTGGAAAGTCAGTATCACATAAATCCAGAATGCTCAGTGCTGACTCCGTCTGATAAGGATATGCATAATCGGTGCTGTGGAGGCAAAGCATGGTGTATTAAGGTGAGTTTGTTAATCTGTGCCATATAATCTGTATTGGTGTCATTAATACCTCGTTTCTTGATGGTGTACTTAGGAGTTACAAATTAATTTAAAATCTAGTTTAACTAGATTTTGATCATTGCTCCTCCTCCACCATCCTCATTCCTGTCATAATAATATGTTTGTTGCTCTTATGGACCAAATCCATGAAAGAAAGAAGAAAAAATCGTGGTCTTTTGTTGGATGCTGAATAATTTCAAAAAGATGTTTCACATCAACATGTAGATTCCAGTAACATTTATAATATTAGTTGTAGTAAACCAAAGTAACTCGCTACATCTTTATGTACATGCCATTCAGTCTATTAATAAGTGACGGGCGGCTCGGCTACCGGAGGCCGAGACACTTATGTAACATATATATATGTGCCCCCTCCAATGATTTAATAATGGCGAAGTCTGATAGACAATTACATGTTTCAGGATATATGCGGCATAATATGTGCAGTGTTGACATGGCTGCTGATACTATATGCAGAGTTTGTGGTGATGATGGTGGTGCTGCTGCCAAGTTTGTCAACTTACCCCTTCTACAGTTATGTCAACATATTCATATTCCAGAGTTTGGCATTCCTCGCCTTTGCTTCACATCTGAGGACCATGTTCACTGATCCTGTAAGTGTACTATTTATGATATAGAGGTACAATCCTTTCAATGTATGGCCTATAACTAAACAAATATTTAAAAATACATGGTATGTTTGAACTCTATTATATTATGTGCATGTTAGTATCACATATAATTTAAAATAATGTTATCATGTCAAATTACGTTGATGTCAGGCACACAGCAGGTTGTAAAAACTTAGTAATTTCCGTTCTGCAATATTCGTAATGTTCAGCAGTGGACATCCTATGGCTGATGATGATGATGATGATTATGAATATTCATAAAAATATGTACTGACCCTACTTTGGAGTGGGATATGGTTAGGTGGAAGAAGTTATTATGAAACAGGTGTATGGTTTAACATTGTGTTTCAGGGTGCAGTACCAAAAGGAAATGCAACAAAAGAAATGATAAAACAGATGAGCTTCCGTGAAGGACAGGTGATATTCAAGTGCACCAAGTGTTGCAGTATCAAGCCTGAGCGAGCACATCACTGCTCTGTCTGCCAGAGGTGCATTAGAAAGATGGACCATCATTGCCCATGGGTTAACAACTGTGTTGGTGAAAATAACCAAAAGTACTTCGTTTTGTTTACGGTATGACAATCACTAAGTAAATAATTCTGTTTGATTTTATTCTTTAGTATAATTTGTTTATGTTGTATGGTTAGCAAGATATGGCGCTTATATCACCACGGTATGGGATTTGGAAAGCGTATGTTATATGCTGTAAAGGCAAATATAAAAAAAAAATCGGGTTAGTCACACCATTGCCATATTTTTTAATTCTTTAGTATAATTTGGTTATGTTGTATGGTTAGCAAGATATGGCGCTTATATCACCACGGTATGGGATTTGGAAAGCGTATGTTATATGCTGTAAAGGCAAATATAAAAAAAAAATCGGGTTAGTCACACCATTGCCATATTTTTTTTATTAACGATGTCATTAACCTCTTCTTATGCCTATGTCGGTATGCTTGAATTTTAACATGAAATTCTCTGAAAAATTTTATCACAAAAAATGAAATGTTGTATTTTCAGTTCTATATAGCTGCTTTGTCGATCCACGCGGTGGCTCTAGCCATATATCAATTCGTGACTTGTATCCGACACGAATGGCGCGACTGTAGCACCTACTCGCCGCCGGCAACAGTGGTGCTGCTGTTGTTTTTAATCGCCGAAGCCCTCTTGTTCGCCATATTCACGGCGGTAATGCTTGGTACGCAGTTGCACGCGATATGGAACGATGAGACAGTAAGTTAATAAAATATTATTTCATCTGTAAAGTGTTGGTGAATATTCTGTGTATTGTGTTTATAGATGGTAAACTCCTTCGTGCCTGATATGTACTACATTAGTGTGTTTGTAAAAAATGTTTAAACTGACGTATGCGTAGCGACATGGCCTAATCAATTTATCATCTAGGGTTTAGACACCTTCAGTATTATAACAAAAATATATCTTAATATATCTAAATATATATACATATATAAGTATATCTTTATGTATTTCCTTTTTTATAGGGCATTGAACAATTGAAGAAGGAGCAAGCGCGCTGGGTGCGTAAGTCGCGATGGAAGAGTATTCAGTCGGTATTCGGTCGTTTTTCAATATTTTGGTTCTCCCCTTTCACCCAGCCGTCGCCGAAAACAAAAGTTGAGAGCTACCTGTACAGCGTGTAATCTGTGAACCAATCTAGAGTTTCATGTTTTTAATGCGTTAACATCGTAAGTGGTAACATCGCTGTTTTCATGTTGCTGAAAAAATTAGCTTCGTTTGGTACTGTGTTAAACTGAACTACTCAAAATAAAATAAGAGCCAATCTATATTTTTCATATTGTGAAATTGTGCAGTTCTACAAAGGATAATAACAATTAAAATTGTATGATTTTAACGTAGTGATATTAGAATTTAACTATTACATTTAAAAATTTGCTATGCTAAAAGGAAAATTTGAAATTTACCAGGTTACCTATGTATAACACATTTATGAGCTGTTCTTCATTGGATTTGTCTTCGTTATTCTGTTAAACGCTTCATTTCAGTAGAACCCACACTTATTTATTTATTTATTTATTTCAATTCTTCCATCGGATTCAGATTTCCGGTCTAGACAGGCCACGACAAGATCTCTATAAAAGATTCTTCGAAAGCTCCTCTGATAGCTCTATCTGTACGTTCTTAAACATTGTCTTCTTATTGTCTTGAATCAGCTTGAAACTACATTAGTCGCCTCCTTGGTCTAGTGGCAGCATATATGGGCTGTGGACCGGGGGGTCGTGGGTTCGATTCCCAGGTCGGGAAAAGAGAATTTTCTAATTTAATTTGCCTGGTACTGAACCCCCTGAGGGCGTTGATGTCAGGCAGGCAGCCGGTCATAAAGACATAGCCAAATCCTTTCTGCCACATACTTGAAAATGTGTGTTGTGCCGACCCCACGTGAATGTGGGATAAAGGCGGGTAGAAAGAATCTGCTTGAAACTACATCCTCTCGTGTGAATGACACCACATGGAATCTTATGACCTTAATGCTGTAATGCTGAGCTGTGCCCTCATTTGGTATTACGAGTTCGGTTGATTAATTTTTACCCATTTTACACGTTTTATAACATGTTATAAAAGTTTAAATTATTATTAAACGTTTTATTTCATTCTCATACTTCAGTTTCAACAAATTAGTCTACATTATAGAACAACCAATGGGCCCTTATTTTGTTTTAAGTAGTAATTATGTTATTTAACTATTGCATGATATTTGTAACATTTCTTGTGGATTTACCCAAACAGTGCAATCCGATAATATCATAAAGCAATAATATTTTTTAATTTTTCAAATAGTTCTGTAATTTATTATCGTTTAAGTAATTAATAGCTTTGTGAGGGTATTCTATTTTTTTAATTGTGTGATGAGCTTCATTGTTTATTTGTACGATGATGACTGTGTCGGAATTTATCCACGAGTCGTTTGTATAACTTATAAAACCAAATGAATTGCATTTACCTACCACTTAACTATATAGAGATGCTGGTATTCACATTGGTGCGTAAATTGAATTAAAATTGCTGTTAAAAATGTATTAATGCTCAGATAAAATAAATATTAATTTGCCATGATTATGTTATATTTGTGTACATCTTATGCCGCGTGCACACCAACCGAAAGAAAATTAATTAATCTATGCCTGTTGCGTTCATACAAAGAAACTTCTGCTGTTGTGCGAATGCAACAGGTGTAGATTCGCGAATGTTCGTTCAGTTGGTGTGTACCCGGCATTATACGATGTGTACACAGTATAAATCAGATATTTTCTTGTCAACATCACGGGTGTTTTGTTTATAAGCTTCACTAATACACTCACTCCTACGATCAATGCAAAATGTGTGTTGTAATTTACTATTCTTGTGAAATGTACTTGTAACAAACACAATTAATGATATCAAACGAAGGAAAATGAGTCTGAGTGTAGTTTAGACGTAGCTTGTTATAAAGTTTTGTGAATATTAATTATAATTGATATTGGAACTTCTGCTATGTAAGAGTTCAAATCACAAAATATTTTAAGAATAATCTATTCTATTTATTAATGTAATTTAAATATTCCATGCTTTTGAATGTCAATGTTATGTAGGGATCCTATAGGTTGAGGACAAATCTATGGATGGAAATGTAGTCTATACAATGAACTGCTTACAGCTGTTTGACGTTTGTATTTCGTTTGATTTGATAATTGGGTACTTGACTTGATTTTATACACATATTTATATGTAATAGCATATAAAACAAAAATAAACACATATGTAAAAACTGCATCGAAAATGGTTGAAAAACGAGGTAGTAATTAATATTTTAAATTTTGGAGTAGGGGCATAGTGGAGATATATTGATATCCCTTTCCAACGCACGTACCGTTATGGCGTGACGTGATTATACTGATAATTCTCTTTCCTGCATTTTTTATTTTTGAGAATATTTATATGTTCTATGTTAGACGACGTAAATTTCTAATAAAGTTATTAAAAAAAAATAGTCAGGTACCAAATTGCCGGATTGGAAAACCTGGCAGAAGAAATGCACATGGAAATTCCATTAAGATTTGTTCAAGGCCTTAATAGCAGTGCTATTCTGTAAGCCAAACTCGTCATCGAGTTTTGTGAGTGAGATGAAATCGCTCACTTTACCTGTAACTTGATATCTCACCGTGGATTCAGCTGTCGAGTTAACAAAAGTTCTTACAGAATACCGCTAAAGGGATCAAAATTACAATAGAATGATCTCTTTTTATGTTTAAATGTTGTATAATATTATGTTTCGCGTTTCTTACAAAAGAAGCAGGTATCTTAAAGATCAAAATATTTTATATGCAATAATTAATTTATTTAAAGCTTAGGTAAATAATATTAGACCATTTCAGGGCTCTACTACTGTATAACTATGACAAAATAATTAGCAGCTAAGCTTGCATATGCGAGAATTAAAAGAAAAACAATCTAACTATACGGTGATAACATTAACTAGTTTAAATACAATATTTACAAACATCCCAGGACCAAGGGCTCAACGCCCACTAATGCATCAAAGCGATTAAATTATTTCAAATATATGAGGTAGATCCATAACAGCGCGCGTCTGCTAATTACCAGTGATCAATTCTCATGAGTAGTCGCATGTAGTCGCATGCCTCTATCGGTAGTACAAGACAGGACGAACCAGTGAGACAGTGAAACCGTTAGAAATACTAAAGTCGCATCTCCTGCACTAAAACATTACACAAAACACACTAATCATGGTATTTCTAAATTTTTTTGTCTATGGTCCATTGTTATATGAGCAGGAGACAATGAAAAACCTTGTTTTCTGTAGGTGTTTTAGTGTTTCGAGAAAACCTGTTCAAAAGACGTGACTTAACGCGTTGATACACGTTTCCTCTCTGGACAAGGTGAATATGATAAATGAATCGCTATTAAACATTAATTAGTTAAAATCTATCTCGTTTCAAGCCTGCTGGACAGTCAAACGAAAGAGATGCACGATGCTAGGCGTGGAGTAACATCTATCATTTCTCATACCGATATTCGAAAAGTTTCCTTTACTTTCGATGCCAATTTCATGAAAGGTTTACATTTCCCACCATAATATCATAAAGTAATTAAAATCAAGCACAGGCAACTACTCTATTTGACGTTATGCTACATTTAAGCTCTGCACCGATGTGCTCGAGTTCTCTTGGTTATGTATAGTATTCCATACATGATAGTTACTGGTGTAAATTGATTATGATAGTCAACATACATAAGTATAGTTGACGATTAAGGTTTTATATACAACTTTTTGCCTGCGGCTACGCTCGCGTGAGTCTTAACAAACATTCATCCCCCATTACATACCTTGAGGGCAATAATTTATATATATAAACCTTCCTCTTGAATCACTCTATCTATTACAAAAACCGCATCAAAGTCAAATCATACATCAAAGCATACAGAAAGACCGACAGAAAGCGGGAAGGTACTTTGTTTTATACTATGTAGTGATTTTGAATAGCGATAATGGTAACAGTATGAATCCAACATCACTTCCTCTGTTGCAATACATTTTTCTTATACTTTTCTGAATCTATCTTCCATATTTTCAACCTTTCTACTAAATACTACCTTCTAGTTTTCTACTAAATATGAATGATGTAAAAAGATCCTGTTATTGTGGGGTTGATGGTTATATAATTTTTTATTCCGTTATCATCTGTCGTTGTTAATATTTTGTATATTTTCATTGTAGTCATCTCGCCTATGGGATCAAATCATTGATATTAGTATGGGCCAATATTGGAAGATGTCGAAATTATAAAAACTTACTCAACTTTAATATAAAATGTAAGCATTAGTAAAACTATACCATAATAATATAATAATCAAAATTGTAGTCATGTATTTTATATGAGCATATTAAAATAATTTTTGATATCTGCCTAAAATACTCATAACTTTTAATTTAAAAAATCATATTTCATCACGTTTCTAACAGTTTTTGCTGTGGCAGGAATGTAACACTTCTGGTATTGGTTCAGATTACTTTCTTTACTCTTTTTTATTATTATTTATTTTCAATATACTTATGTGTTAATACATTGTACATTGATTGCTGTATATTTTTTTATTAAATAGTTTAAGGTCTTTAATCGTATAAAATATATAAATTAGTTAAGGAATTGTGGTGATAAGATGACTGCATATGTAGGTTTATCTCACGAATATGATAAAGAAGCGATATCGTGTGCGTATTGTGTTTTTGCATAATATAATGATTTTGAACAAATACACTTTAAAATAAAAATAATTGAAGTTGGAAGTTAAAAGAATTTCATCACAAATAATAAACGTCAACAGAACTTCAGCTATATGAACAAGTCAACATTATTAACGTGGACAAACAATCGCTCAAGAAAATAGACGTATTTCGGGTATAAATTCATTGAATGGTCTAAAATGTCTAGGTGTCTGGAACGAATAAAATCTTTTACTTTTAATGGCGGATTTTTCAAAACCCAAAAAAAAGATAACTTTTGTTTGGAGAATGATTTTCAAACATCTGCCAAAGCATTATCATTATCCCCGAAGATTATCCCTCTGAATTAATTCAGTTTAAGTAGGAAACTTCAGGCTTTGGCTTGAGTTTGAATACTGGATACTCCCAAATCATTAAAAATAACGGTCGTAATTTTTTTAAAGAAGAAAAACATCAGGCTGTTGCTATATCGGCGCTAAAATAATATATAATGTTAAATTGTGCAAGTTGCATAAATACTCAAAAGAATTTAAATACAGTAGCCACCACATTCGTAAGTCCATTTTTCGTTCTTTCGTCAGATTTTTTCCGAGATCCCTTTCTTCATATCGGTCATAAAAAAAATAACATTATTTCTAAGGATTCTGGAGCTAAATGGAAAAAAATTGAATCCTTATCACTTCGCCATTTTCCTTTTAGCACGCAATCCATCAAATGACGGAGTGACCTAGATATTGATTTTAATAGAGAATATAAATTAATTTAATCGGCCTAAAAATAAAGAAACAAAAAGGTTGACACCGCCACTACCGCCACCATTACTGTCATCACTACTAGAACCATCATCCCCACCATATATCACCATTACCACTATAAACCATCATCACCATTGATGATTCTAAAACTATTCCTACCATCATCATCATTATCATTAGCACCACTACCAGTATCAATACCGCCATTATCACCACTTCCATCATAATTTATAAAATAACCACCACTGTCGTCATCACTACTAACAACAGCCACCATTACCATGACGGTACACCAACCCCTCCCCTACTAACTAACCACCACGCAACATGTACGCGAACTCAGTATGGCGTCCGCGAGGCGAGGAGAGTTGTCAATACAGCTTCGCGCTTATTTTTTATTTCATCATCATCAGCCATAAATACATCTAACAGTCACACACACATAGTCATGACCTTGATCCCACACTAAGATCGAGTCTTGTGTCGTGCGTATCAGGAACTACGAGAGACTTTCGGTCTCACAACACACAGACCCGAAACAAATATCTGTGTGCCACATAGACATTTGACTCGGTGCGGGAATAGAACCCGCGACCTCACTTTTCACAACCGGCTACTCGCCCGCTGTGCCAAGGAGGCTGTCAATATCATAGAGCCGTAGGACGTCCACTGCTGAATATAGGCCTCCCTTAAAGATTTTCAGATCTACCTGTTGGAAGATCAACCAGCAAAGCCTGAAATTCCTGCATCCAGCATTTTTTATTTGATACCTATTAATCAATAATATATTATTTTTGGATATTTATACTTTTTTGGCCGGCAATAGCGATAAACAGAGAATGCTGGAGAAAATTAAGGGAGACCTTTGCCTAGCAGTGGGACAATAAAGGTTAAAAAAAAAATTGGATACTTACCTACATATAGGTTATTATTTGTGTTGTATTTGGCTGTACCAAGCGAGCATGCCAAAAAAACGAACCTGACTAAAGAAGAAACCAGTCTGATGAATGAAGCAAATGACTAAAAACGGATCTGACGAATGTCGTGGCTACCATAAAAACGTATACGCATACAATATGGGATCTGGTGCTTTATATAAAGCTATTATGTATCGAGAAAATTTTGTGTAATTAGGAGAATTTTACTTGAGATAATGGGGTTCATGCACTTACGTTTAAATACTAGTGAATGAGAATTACGTTCGTGGAGGCGCATAAAATCAATGGCATGAAATGAAGCCAGCGCAGTATATTTTTCTGAGTTACTACATCGCTGATCCATTGGCTAAAAATAGATTTACTAATATTAGCCTAGTAGTCGAAATTCGACAATCATAATAAACTTTACTCCATATTTTTTAATGATAACATCTCATCAATGGCTGCTAAACAAAAACAAAAAAGAAAGTCAGTTGTCAATCATAAGAGAAAAAGGTATTGAACTGTTTTGCCTTTGTCTTACTTACATACTAATTTAGAATATATAAGTGATTAACGAGATCTGACTCAAAGTTGACCTATTGACTAATAGAATTGTTATTAATTTACTCCTTTCTAGCACTATTTCGCAGTCAATACTAACGTCGTATGTTTATCAACATATCAAGAACGAATAGTGGTAATAATGTGATATTTTCCGACCGCCACGAACGTAGTCACAACTACTTATTATCATTGGCGTGCATTTCATATAGACAAAGAGACATTGTCTACATTGACAATTTACTAAAATTACATAAAGTAAGAAAAAAAGGTCACCAAAAAGAGTTTTTCAAACAGCGCAAGATGTATTATTTTTATTCGACGTGAATGATCATGATGGTTAAAGTAAAGCAAGAATAAATTGAAGAAAATAATTGTGCTCGATTTTTGTCTACCCTAATCTAAATGTCTGTGCACGTCACTGCTTATTATTAATAACATCTCAAAATATTAACCGATAGTGTACCTAATTATTGTCATGTCACGGTGTTCATAATGGTGAACGATCTGTTTTCAAAAAAGGGAATTCGTCTGGCAAATCGAGTATTTGAGTGAGGTATTCGGATGATAATTAATATACATTATTATCATTGGGTGCGAGCTGTATAAATCCTACATGTATAAGCTTCCAACGCAGGTACTGATATAATTTATTTCTAACTAAGTATTCCTTCTTTAAATATAAGTATTAATTAGTTATTAGGTTTCTGACCGGATTCGTTCGAGTCTTATTCCCCTAGAAACTATGCGTTGTAGTGTAGGTATGTGTTAGGCGTTTGTCTGTTTTGACGCGTGACGTCGCGTACAAACATAACGATTGTGTATATCTTGTAATATTACTTTACGAATAAGTTAGTCAGTTAAAACATAATGGGCCTAAACATTTTCTGCAAGAAATGTTCCAGCTTAATTTGTTTCTGAACAATAACTTAATTTTTATAAAAATTGCTTTACGAGCTTATAATTTTATTATAATTTATAATTTTAAAACGCGTATTTATTTTGGGCCGTTGTTTTAAACCAGATCATTGAATTTTGTAGCATTGATTAAGGTCAAAATTATTCTTCAAATAAAAGTTACTTGGATATTGAAAACTCGGCCCTTAATAGCGGAGTATATACACACACAGCCGTCCTTTATATCACGTATATACATTCAGTTCCAGTGCCGGATCTAGAGGTGGGCGAGAGGGTGGGTGCACGTGCCCCGGGCGGCAGGATTTGGGGGAGCGGCAAAACCTGGAGGGCGCCCTAATTTGGGGGCGGTAGAGGGCAAATTGGCGGCTAGCCCCCGCTTTGAAAAAACCTAGATCCGGTACTATTCAGTTCTAACAAGTAACTGGTGTGGTGGTCTGTATACTGACGCCTACCGGCCAAAAAGGGCTAACCGTCACTTTACGAACTTTTGGTCAAGATATATGTCTACATAAATTTTTTCACTATGTGCCTGGTTACAGTTTTAACACAAATTCTAAATAATTATATCAATTTGTTTATAACTTATATACAATCCTAGCAATAGTCTGCGTGAAGGCTAATAGAAATTGCACAGGTAGCATAGTGGGCAGTCGTAACAAATTTTATAATTTAAATGATTCCGGTATATTAAGTTAGACATATTATAAACAGATCTCCAACTGATTGTGGCTGGAAGTAGTGAGCAGTTTTATGGGCGCTGAACAGGTTTCAGCGGATTATTACGGACTTTATGTCATTTAATTTACTGACTCTATTGGTTCATTTTAACCCAGTTGTAACCAAAACTTTAACCGACACCGCGTCGGAAATATGATTACTCCCTTATCGCAATTAAATAATGTATATATTTACATTTTCTGCAATGTTACGTATTGAGAGAAACGTTATTTGATTCTCGCATCTTCGTATTATTTTTACTTGTTATGAGACTTCGCGCCTTCGTCGTTTTCAATATATCACGACATAATGAATAGGTACACGATTTGGTCACAAATAGTTTATTACTTTTTCGGGTGCAGGTTTGCCTAAATTTTTTTTATTTGTAAATATACTTATATTTAATTTAACATAAAACATTACATTAGGTGTTAAATTATATTTACCAAATATAGAGCTATATTTCAAAACTCATAATGATTGGTACAATAACAATAATTATTTTTATACAGTATGTTGTTTGAAATTTATTTAATGATTCAAAAATAGATGCTTTTAGTAATTAAAACAAATTAGGAAAAGTATTTTTAAAAATATGTACTTACCATATTTATCTCTACCATGACGTTGGAATTAATGTGTTAAAAGGTTAACGATATTAAAATTGTTGTACGCATATTACATTGGACGTTTAACTTTAAAGTCTGTTTAATGTTTGCTCCTTTTAGCGCAGGGGATTAGTCGTTAAACAATTAAGTATATGTCGGGAACTCGGACTCTTGATGTCCACATTGTCACTATCTCTTTATGTTTTGCTCTTTGTGTAAGATATACATCGGCATTTCCTTTAACAAAGGTACACAGTAGGTATTTTAATGAAGAGCAAAAACATTATTGTATTTACCGTATTGTGGAGGTTCATTTACCTTAATATTTTATGATAAGAATTATGAAATCTGCTTTTCTAATGAATTATAATTATTCTAATGATGAATATAGACATTCTTTCCGGAACACTAAGCTGGAATCATATTTAAGTTTATTTCTCAAACGATATAAGCCACGTGTTGCCATTGCTGCAATACAAGAAAAGAGCTTCTTATAATAGTCTCATCCAAATAGGAACTTGTTATGTGGAACTTGGAAATGATAACATTAAATCTATCTACCAGCTTTTTGCTCTTTGTTAAGTTACATACTGTAGATTGTGTAGAAGCTTGAAATGTGTATTAAGGTTATGTTTGTGTAGTCCATTATATGTGTACCCAGACCCTATATGAAGTTAAATCCAGTTAGATAATCAACTGCATTAATGTATTATGTACTAGTGTCCTTTTCTGTCTATGGTAAAATAAATTTTGGAAAGCAAATATTTTAATTAAATATAACATATGGGATAACTGTTGTTTGTTTATTTTACATATATTTAATTACATTTGACAAGATGCAAATATGATAACCTCGGCAATTAAGTTAAACTTGGCATAAACAAAATTTAGAACCATTTAATATTACGTGCGAAAAATGTAAGTATATGAACACGACCGCAGCGTCGGATCGACCAGTTCGTTAGCGGCCGGCAACAACGCTGTTAGTACCACGTTGTTCAAAGGGAAAGTATAGTGTTGCGAAATCGCGTGCGTCCAAGTGCCCCTCGAGCATATCATTCGATTTTAGCATGAGCCACTCGGCGTCAAGGTGATCGAGTGCGGCGCGACCCACCGTGCCACTGTTCCAGTTTCGTCTATTGCGTCCTCTACGCGGTCAACCATTGCGTAACTAACTAAACTTTCGGCCAAACTGAGTAAACTTTTAGCACTGTAGGTAATGGTTACGTTGATTTTAAATTTTTCTATTGCATCAGTTGTACGTGAAATTGTACTTTCAGATGCGAGTCGTGTATTGTGTAGTGTGTTGTTTGCTACTATTGGCGCCATCTATGTCCCGCCCGTATGATCCGGATGATGACGATTTGAAGAATGTGCTGCCATCTAGCGGACAATTCGAGGCGTTTTATCCTCGTATGGCGCACGGTATTCCTAATGGTTCTTCGAGACCTGCGCATGGGCATGGTAGTTTCTACAAGCATCGCAACCCGGCGCTAGTCGACGTAAAGAATGCGGCCGCTTACGGATTCAGATTCGATGGGATGAGAAGGTTCAATTTCGATGACGAATAACTTGATTTAATTGCAATGTTTATAAAATTATTTAAATATACATGTAATTATCAAAATAAAATATATTTACACACGATTTCTTTGTACATAACTATCGCACACTTTAGTGTTTTGCTTGTGAAATCCGTAAAGTGCTTATTTTTATTTGACATCACTGAGCGGAGTGTTAAACCGCATCTCTTGCATTCACTTTTTCGAAAGAACACACTAAAAACACCTACACAAAGCAAGGTTTTTCATTACTCCTGCTCGTAGAACACTGGACCATAGATAAAAAATACATGTTTTATGTAGGTGTTTTGTGTAATGTTTTAGTGCAGGAGACGCGGCTTTACGGTAGGACCACTACTTTGTCTGTTTCTGTTTGCCAAGAAGCAGTGTAAGTACTATTGTATTCGAGTTTGAAGGATAACTTTTGGTAGTAAAAATACTAAGTATTAGGCAAAGACTTCTATGTATTACTAGACAGGCTAATCGGTACATACAATTTGCATACTAAGTTTCCGTCAATTGACTGCAACTCGCTACAGAGATTCGCTCTTTTCCCTATCCGTCAAACGGTTAAACATTCACCATAATGTGTCACAATTTTACTTATAAACAAGTTGTCTAGTAGTATCAGCGATATAGAAATCGCTCCGCTTCGTTGTATACATATAAATCTTTGGTGTTAGGAGACTTATTTTTATGTATCGGAAAGATTATCGAAGCATCCTTAGTACTCAAAAGGTCTGCCGTCTGATAGATACAACTGTACAGGGGCACGCAAATTATTTTAAACGACTTCTTTTCCTTTAAAAAAATATGGGTCCACCGCGCTAACGGTATACGCAATACGTACATAAAAGGAGGTTTTCAGTTTGTAGGTATTTTTATGTTACTCGATTACTTAAACGGTCGTTTACTTGGTCTAGTGGCATCTTATATGGTCTGTGGGCCGGGAGGTTTAGGGTTCGATTCCCAAGTCTAACAGGGTGTTTCAGTTCCAGTCTGACTAGATCCCCTAGAGTAGGTTGAGGTCAGGCAGGCAGCTCGTTGTAAAAATTAAGCCAAATGCTTGAAAAAGTGTGTCTCGCCGACCCCACACTAGGGGGCTTAAAGGGCAGATAGTCGACTGCTTATATGCTATATAAAAGTCTCTGCTTCCACCTGTCCGAGTCTCCGTGGCGAATAACCATCTGCAAAACGGGAGGATACGGGTTCGATTCCCGCACCGAGGCAAATGCTTTATGAGCCTTACTTATAAAAAACATTTTAGATGAGCAATGAACGGTTAGGAATAGTGTGTCCCTTTTATTTTCAAACAATGTGACACAAGGAAAAATCTGACAGACTATTCTTAATCATTTGCTCAGCTAAAATATTTTTAAAAGTAAGGCCATACGTCTGTAGATATTTGTTTGGAGTATGGATATTGTGGGGCTGTGAATCTCGCGACGTTTGTGATACCTCCTTCAATAAATAAATAAAAATAAGAAACAAGCTAAACCTACTGTGGGGTCAAGACTATGTTATAATAATCTATTGTTATATGTTCAATGTTTTTGTTTAAAGCGTTGGGAGCCATGAGTCGCAGCTAATTTCATAAATATTTTATTAATAAGAATTAGTTGAGAATACAAAGTTTGTTCATAATTGCAATGATATTATCATCAGGAATTTTCATTTTTAGACTTTAAAATTTACATCCGGTTCAAAGGATTTAAGTAATGAACTGTAACGTGGCCGTTCTATATTTTTTAATATCGTGCCTTTGTTGACTATACCCATTTAAGATTTCATGCATGGAATAGCATGGCGAGTCACCGGCTCCGATGGAGCAGAGTCGAGTGCAACCGGTAATGGACACGTCCCGGCAATTCGATACGAATGTCAACCGCATCCTTTCCTCGGACTTGGGGTGCGACCGAGCCCAGCGCCGGCAATTCACTTGATAACTTCCTTCTAAAAACATCGTCAAAACTCTCTTTAACCACTTTAGAAAAAAAGTGTGAAATTATCTTAAGTGGGCTGTATCCCCGAAAGTCCTTTTTAAAATCGGGCTAATATAACGGTACGTTCTAAGTAAAGATAGAAGTGTAGATAAGTTAATAAGATTATTATTATACCTCATGTTGAGGTCGGGGACCGGCTTTTAAGGACGGAATGTTTCTGATACCGTGTATAAAAAACGGCTGGACTCCAGGGATCGGTCATTCCGCGGCCGGAGTGGGTGCACGCATCTTCGTTCCCAAAAATAAAAACTTTTTTGTGTAAAGGCATCTTAATCCTTCATTCTGCTACTAGTAATAGTCTCGAGTTAAATCTCACGGGGGGTGAACGTTACTGTAGTTGTTTAGTTCAGTTTAGATAATAATACACCGATTCGAAATATCCGTCTATCCGGATACCAACGGAATGGTAAGTGATTTTTGTTTATATTTACATTGATTATAGTTATTTGTTAATTATTATTTACTAAATATTTGTGTATTATATTTATCCTTAATTATGTCTACCTTTATATTCAAGTTACTCTATGATTATGTCCAGTGTGCGCCTGAATCCTTTACGTGCGCGTTGAAATCGTTTACATAGAACTTCAATATGCTTTAAACTGCTATGTTTAATTGATCCAAATAATTGTGAATGGCATTATTGAATTTATTCAATCCAAGGTAAATAACACAAACAATATTTGGATATGATATTATTACGAAATTATGTTTTAAAGCTACAAATTATGTTTTAAATATGTAAATTGAAGTACAAACAATAAAGCCAAAGAAATATTTTTTACGTTCTAAATTAATTTGTTTATTGTTTTTATTGATATGTCTATTGAGTAGTAAAATTTCAATTTAATAGTCAATAACAAGGCTCAATGCTCACGCGATGAAAGCAGCAAGCGATGCAAGTCATCCCGTTGAGTAATCACATCTCCGTTTTGTTAACATCTGTGTTGTGACAGCCACCGATCTATTGAATTACAATGATCATATAAAAAAGGCTCAAAGTGATTTCAATTTTAACTCTTTTCAATGTGTTATTCCAGTTGGGATGACCTAGCAAATGTCGGTCAACGTTTGTTCAAAATTTCCAATACCTTAAATATTTTCCGATTTTGGTACGTAATATTAGATACCTATGTTTGAATCCGTGCAAAAACATATTTTAATTTAAAAATAAAGTGACGTAATTATGTGCCTCCCTAAAGCTGAGATCTATAGAGCGAACTTCGACTAAGTCTAAGTTAAAGAAACTAAATCAGGGAGGATTTGGGATTTTAGACTTAGGCTTAGTCGAAATTCGCTCTATAGATTTCAGCCCTTATCTTCGACGATACATGCGTGAGCTTGTCACCAAATAGTAGTACTATGGAGTATGTGTATCTTTAAACCATGCTACCCGTAATTACCGGGTAAATTAAGCATTATAATCAACCATCAGTTATATTTCAAATAATCATTTGTGTGGTCAGGAGTACTATTTTTGGATCGAGACTGAAAATTCACTGAGGCACCTACATAATCCACGACAAAAGACTTTATTTCGTATGAAGTCAAAATTATTTATAAATATAGGGCCTTGCTTAAAAAACATTTTAATTGAGCAAATGGTTAAGTAGTCTCTCCTTTTTATTTTCAAATAATGTGACACAAGGAAAAAGTGATGGATTATTCTTTAGCATTTGCTCAGCTAAAATATTTTTATAAGTAAGGCCTATTAAATAAATACATACACTCACGCTTGCGTCCCCGCAAGGGTAGGCAGTAGCGAACAGATGAAGTAGGACGTTTCACCAAGATCATTTTCGTCCCAGATGTGATAAGGGATGAGCATACAGTGTTCAATTTTATAAATGTAGTTCATGTCAGTGACCTGCATGGCGTTGCGATGTAACGAAAATAAATTAAATATTTATGAGTTTGGGTCTAGCATGGTCCATTTAACGATTATCCACGGACCGACACAAATCACTTTATAATGTTCCCGTCTAGCGAATCATTGGATAGACACCGTGATTGGCCGCCTGTTCCGAAAATTGTACGCTGTTTCGATTTCACGGAAATAACGTTGTAATGTACCTCTATTTAAGGATGTTTTTAATTATTGTTCATGCATTGACATGTACGACAGGAATCTAGATATATTTATTATTATTTATTTAGTAACACCAACGTAACGTACATTATTTATTTATTTATATATTAACGTGCATTAAAAATATATATTATATAAATATTACCTAAATAATAGGCTAAATGCGGTTACAATGAAAGGCGAACACGGCATTAAAAGCATACATACATACATAAGCATAAGCATGCATTTAAAGCTAGTTTTTACATAAGTACTTAAATCTTGTTTCAAAACTAGATAATGTCGAAGTATAATTCAATGTAAAAGTAATAGAGAGAGCCTCAAATAAATAATAAGGTCGTCCTAATCAAAATACATACATAGACGCACGCCTTTTCCCCATAGGGGTAGGCAGAGACAATGGATTCTATTTATCAAATTATTAATTGTAAATACTTAAATCATGAATACTCACTGTGCGACGTGCGTACATTGATAATATTAACAACATACGCACTGCAAAATTAATTCAGAGCCTTTTATTTGCCTAATGTAAATTAACAATTTAGATTACGAAAATAATATTAGATTAGGTAGCAAAAGTATTTTCGAAGAATTATGAATATTGTTACAAAAACCTAAAGTAGTGTACATTAATAAACATTAGATAATATAAAAAATTTAAATGCACTATCGTAAGTATTTATTTTAGCGACAGATTATATTTACCGCCGAATGCCTATACACTTAAATGTCGCTTTATGACATTTAAGGCCGCCTTATCTGTCAAAATTGTAAGGCGAAAATCAATGTAAGAAGCCGTTAAAATTGCGTAGCGTTTGACGATTCGGGTGTTACTCACATAAATACCGTATACGAGTAATTAAGTACACTGCAAACCGTTTAATACGCCTGTTTGGTACTCTACTTGTTTTATATAAATGAATAAACATTTACAAGTCCAACTAAAAGCGTAGGCGTAAGATGTTCTTAATTTTTACCCATAATAAGAGTACTCTGAAGATATCCTCGTTCAACCAGATTATGATTGACATTTGAGTTTGTTTAAAACTGTAATTACCTACGCGGCGTTCTAAAAAATATAACATGAACATCCATTAATCTTTGTATAATTATCGAATCATATTATCCGGTTCCTTTTTGAATACAATATTATTTGTCTTGTAATTATCAAACAATTAAAAATCTACTTTAAAATGCAACCATTTTCTACCTACTTACTGAGAGTAACTCTTCATATTATTTCGTTGAGATTTAGTTTTCAACTTGCACTCTATTAATGGGTTTATTCAATTCAAGAATTTGTGCCCGATATGGCGATAGACTTACCCCCTATCTGGGACGGAACCAAGCTAAACAAAATGTGGGTGTCTTAGTTCATTAGTGCGCCAATGCCTACCTCTTCGGGGATACAGGCGTGAGATTATGTATATATTTATGTAAAATAGAATGTCTCTTCAATATGCATATGTTTTAAAATTTGATTAGAATACCTTAGGCTAAATTAGAGCGTCAGGCCGTTTCCAGCATATCGATCTAGAAATCTTTGGAGGAGGCCTGTATCCAGCAGTGCACGTCCTGTGGCTGATGATGAAATTAGGTCAACTAAATAACCACATTTGTTTTAAATAATAATTAATTTAATTTTAATAGTTTCAAAACCTAACTTCTTTATCTTCGAATGGGTAGGCAGAGGTGCAAAAAGACTGGATGTAGCGAAAGAGGTGCGTTTGGACCAAAACACTTGTGCTTCATAATCTCTACCTACGTCGACAGTATACAGGCGTTAGTTTATGTAATAATATATGTATGTAATCAGCTCTCGAAATGGATTTTTTCTCGAGAGGGAACGCATTTCCCCGTCTGTTTTTTTACCGACTTTAAATAGGGATGAGGAACGATTTTTTACGAAAGGGAATATGTAGTTTTCAGGATTAATAATTGGTTATAGTCTTTCTACCTACCCTCATTTGGCGCATCACACTTTTTAAAGCATGTTGCAGAAATGATTATAGAACCGATTATATTTTATTTAAACATGTTGTCCTAGCCGTAACTCGACCATGAGTTTTTTGATATTTCACGCTAGCGACTACGTTAAATTCATTCTTATGAAATACATCAATTCCCCACGTAACCGCTAGAGGCGTTCGGGTGTTATTCATATAAACGTTTTACGGAGTCGCTAGCGTGAAATGTAAAAAGAACTCATGGTCAAGCTACACGAATAATTTTGACGATCGAATTCGTATCGAGCTCGCTGTGCACTGTTGATATTTGATTGATATTTCATACAAATGTCATAGACGCGCGTCGAGTTCGATTCGATCCAATCGTCAAAAATATTTCAGAAGCTTGACCATAAATTTTTGTCTTGGCATTTTCAACAAACACCTTTAGAGGTTACGTGAAGAAATTATGTTTTTCACATAAATTATTTTATGGAGTCGTTAGCGCGAATTGTCAAACAATCTCATGGTCCAGCTCACAGCTCGGATCTTGCATTTTTACTTATCATAGTTGTGCAATAGTACTTATGTTAAAAACAATATGTAGGCAATGAACTGTGGATCCAAAAAAAAAATGTAATTGTCTTTTCAGATGTGCTTCCTGTTAACGTTGCTGTTGATTGCGTCATCGGAGGCTTTCTTCTTGAAATGGGGCTCCGATTCCTCGTATGTATATTACATAACGTTATTCACACGTTCACACTTTCATGTTTCAAACAAAATAATAAAATAAAAAACATTTAGAGAAGGCAAATAGATATACATGGAATTCATAACGCAGTGGGCGAGTAGCTGTTTGTTAAGAAAAAGGGAGAAATTCTCGTGTATTTCAAATTCGAAAAAAAAAACAAATTTGCAAATTCGTTTTATTTTTCGAATTTGAAACGCGCCAGAATCGGCCTCCAGGGTTTCGATCTACACCGAATTAATGATTGTGTAATACATGTTTGTTTCGGGTCTAGGAGTAGTGATACCGAAAGTCTCTCCTAGTTTCTGATACCAACGACACAAGGACAACACAACTTAAAAAGTAATTATTGGCAAGATTTCTGAGCGCGTGGCAGTATTGCAAAACAGTATTGTTTAAAAATAAATTTAGATTTAATTTAATTTATTTTCATATTTTAAATATTTTTTTGTAATCCCTCAGCAATGCTTTCTTTATTTAAAAAAAAATGGCGCCAGTTTGCTAGAGTTGCCTCTGAGCCACAGAAAACTTTGCCTTCTGTATCATTTGGCTTTTATATCTAAAATCACATGTAGGGCATAGATCTTGTATCTTGACACATATTATTATGAGTATAGGTGTATACATTGATATTACATATTAACTAAATATTGCGATGCGACTTTGTTATTGCCCTGCGATTTTTATAATACTGTATGTATTTTTTATAAGCTGCGCCAAATTATATTTTAACTATGACATATTTTATTCAAATCCTTGTTTTGAAAGGTGAAAATACTTAGTTTGTATAGTAAAATCTTAGGTCTGTTCAGTCCACAGACGTACAGTACGCACGTATTACTAACAAGTACTTATAAATAAAAACTTCTAAAACTAATAGTGATACGATTATTATATTAACAGTTCAAAGCGAAATATAAAACCTATATTATTAAATTAAATGACAAAACTGCGTAAAATAATAATATAGTTGGATGAAATTAGTTCCTGAAACAAAACTACGAGGGCTAATTTATCCATTTTTATCTGAGGAATAAGTGATTCTGATATTTTGAACATCAGTCAAAATTTCAAAATTAACTCTCAGATAAAAATAACTGACTATTAAAACGACTTAATATAAATGCTTTACTTAGGTCGTTCTGTTTCAGGGCACAAGCAACACCTCAAAGAACTTGGGTGCAAACAATGACTCCGAATGTCCCCCAGGTCACCCGTTATCAATACACGTACAACCCATATGACTCACGTAAAGTGTACCAAATGCAGTCATCTCAGTACACACAAGAGATCCCCATGCAGCAGAACATGGCACCGATACCCATCAGTATCCCAGCTGGGGCGAGCCTCACGCCCGTGTCCTTGCAGCACGTACAGCTGGTCCCCTGCATGTGTCCCGTCGCACCGGAGGAGGCAGAGCAGCTTCTAGAACAGAACAGTGCTCGACCGTACGGGGGTCAAACTTACGCCCAAACTTTCCCGGTAGCGCAACAAGCGGCCGTAGCACCTGAATCTGATAAAACTACAAAAAATAAGTAGACATGATTCACCTGCGTTTAACACGTATAGATTTAAAATGCCACCAATGATTATGTCTTTTTATGTGTAATTTATTTCATTATATTGCTAAATTAATCTTCTTAGAGTAAAAATTGACCATATTACATTAAAAATTCATAATTTCAATTTAAATGTAATACTGGTTATAATAATGTAATTTCGTTGTTTTTCACTCTAAAGAGTATTAATAATGAAGACTGATAGTTTAAGTTAACGTATGTGAAAATTCTTAATAAATATAAAACTTAATGGATTTTTCCTTCTACCCTGATGTTCTCTTATAGGACATAGTAAGCACAGAATAAACACTAACTACGATGCTTACATTAGCTTTATACCTACTTCGTCAATGGTTTAACGTTAACGTAAGTAAAGGAAATCCACAGCCCAGAGGTCTAATAATGTCGTGTTATGAAATTGTAACAATACATAAGTAATGTGTGTAATTATGGTACAAGGTGGACTGTGGATGTCGTAACAGCGAACAGCGGACCGTGTTTGTTTGGCTCAGCACGAACGCACACTGTGGCTGAACCACTCGGAAATTGACGGGAAGTAACATTATGTAACACACTTTCATTGTAATTTTCGATATCACTCCAGCGATACTATTCATTCTATATGAATGAGAACTCTATTCTCACGCTCTGATGACTGGATTCTATAATGTTCTAATTATTTGGAGGACGGAAAGCAATTGCCTGTAACGATGCTTCGCGACGTCTGATATAATATCATAATAGTTTAACATCTTTTATAATCACTAAAATAAATATAATTATTAAGATAGATGTTATACAAAAACTAGCTGCAATACATACAACCACAATTATTGTTAGTGAGGTGTTAAGCGAATCCATTTTCGTCCACGGGGAAACTGAGCCACCCTTTCCCTGCGGATCTCGGGGCGGGCACTCAGTAAAACTAGCTAAAGACTCGAGAGGAAAACCTAAAAAATTAAGTTATAATATATTGGTAAGTTGATACAATGTTGCCTCCTTGGTAGAGTCAAATGGCAGCATAATATAGGCTATGGACTGGGAGGGCCTGGGTTCTATTCCCAGGTCGGGCAAAACGATTTGGCTAATTGGATTTGCGCGGGACTGAAACCTTCAGAGGGTGATAACGGCAAGCAAGCCGCAGGTAAAAAATAAGCCGAATCCCCTCTAAAACATGCCTGAAAAATGTATAGCGCCGACCACACATTGTAGGATAAGGCCAGGTGAAAAAAAGTAGGTAGTTATATTGTTTATTAAACTTATAAAAATATACTGTTTAGTTAAAATTATTTAAAAATATAAACCATCTAAAATGTCTCTTTTGACGTTGACATTAAGTATGAGATTCTTGGTGTTTACATTTTGGAAGGTTTTGGATTACGTAGTACAACTTACAAATTATTTAATTACCTTTTTATAGGTCCGGGTGGTTTTTTCGGTGGTATATTGAGTATCTTTAGTGGTATAATATGTGAATCAATTTGGATGTTTAAACTGTAAAAGTAAATTAAATAGGTACCTTGAATTCTTACGCCGAGAAATCAACACATAAAATGTTCATGACACATAAGCATAAATCACTCACTGCAGAAGATTTACAGGAGAAAATAAACCAACTGAATCAAGCCTATATGCCTATGGACTTGAACTCTTTGTATTATCGCAATAAAGTAAACGCTATAAAGAAATTAGAGTTTATTTTAAGTCACAGTAACCGCAGGACTTTACAAGACGCAGACTTTGAAGAATTGCTCCTGTGTTCCCTGACATTGGTATATTTTTTCGGTATGAGACTTAAATTGCGTCGGCTCACGTCACGATACAGTTACTGGTGCGGCAAACGGCATTTCAATAAAGCAGAGTCAGTATTCCAGAAGACCATGGATCAGCTGCACCCGGAGCGCAGCAATATCACTATAAAAATAACTTTGAACTTCTTTAGTCAAGTCTTTTTATGGCAATTCGAAAGTTTCGTCGAACAAATATTAGAAGTGGTACTTTACTACAATAGAGGAAAAACTACACTTTTCAACCTTATGCTTACAGACATCCATTGTGTGTTATTTAAAGATACGAAGTCGGCCAGACATCGCATGAGAGTGTTGTATGAATTGTTGAAGAGTGCTAATTGGATTATTGATAAACAAAAGCTGCTGCCATTCGTCACGCGTCTCCTAGACTTCTTTGCTTATAGTATATCGAAAGGGGATTCTAGATTAACTGCTTATAGCTACCTACGTAAGGGTTTCGAGGTTTGTTTACGGCGCATTTTTGAGAGAGTTGAAAACCAACATCGTCTAATGATCATAACTACGATGCTAAACTGGTTTTCGATGGTCAATATGAACGACGATGATGTTTTGGAGTTCTCCTGTCTACTAGACCGCGCTGCTGAGTTGTATACAGTAGGAATATATTCTGATAGCTTCCGTGAAGGAGTTTTCGAACACGTACTGGTGAATTTGGTCGGATCTAACAATTCTTTATACAGTATAGTTGGTTGCCGTCTATTACACAGGTTTTTGGATCGCCAAAATAATGGGGCGTACTTAACAGTACCTACACTGTATTACGAATTTTCACAGGTTTGTTTAATCTTCCTTTCTACCTACCCTTATCAGGCTTATCCCACCTTAATGTGGAGTCGGCGCACAGTGGCATGCAGCCAGAAATCTAACCTCCTGGGTTCGCAGCCCATATACGACGCCATTAGACCAAGCTCTGTTTAATACAATATTAATTTAATAAAATATTATAAAAAAAATTATACTCATCTTTCTGTTGGATTGCGAAGAAAGTAGATATTATGGTCTAAACGAATTATATTTTAACCGACTTAAAAAAGGAGGTTATCAATTCGACCCGTATGTATGTAATATTGTTAGAATTGGACGATATTTGCATAATATGTTAGTCTATATAGGCTTCTAAATAGATGTGCCCAACTTCATAACTGTATGTATGTATGGTTGTTCACGTATATTTGAGAAACTTTAAATCGGATTACGATGAATCTTTTTTATTAGAATAGGTATCTTCCAACTTAGGGAATAGTGCAAGTTTCAGCAAAATCGGTTCAGTAGTTTTGATGTTATGGACTTAATGTGTGAAATTGTTGAAGTCGGTTTTAAGTTTCTGTTAAACATTAATTATGTACCTTACATACATTACGCATTTCCAGGTTCGACTTAGCGTTGGATGTTACGACAGCAGAGATAAAGCATTCATTCGATATCACCGGGAAAAATTTCACGAATTCTTTTTAAAAGCTATTAAGCTACATTGCCATAATATCGGAAATCTCAAAGCAGTGTTTGTAATAATATGTACTGTAGTGCTGGAAGTCCCATGCGGGCTGACTGCAGCAGCGGCCGCTTGTATAGTCATGACTATTCAAGATTATGCCGTTAATGGAGAGAATTTGAGTGCAACCTGCCGGTACTGGATGCATGCGATTGTGATATCAGTCATGTCTCTGATATGCTGGGTACACAAGGCACCGGTGCTCTATCGATACGTAAATCAAATAATATCAAGACGAGCTAAAGAGGCTCCACAATTAAACCCACCACTGATGCAAATTTATAACATTGGGCGCCACCACGTCACGTGGAACAAGCCGACACTGTTCTTCGAAGATTGGGAATTACGATACGGACTGTGGAAGCACTTTAAAGACGCGCAGGTACTTTTTAAAGGAGGGCATGTAAAATGTTACATAATATGCCGCGTTGAAAAAATAAATATTATTGCGGTTATGATGTTGTAAAATTACAGTCTTATAATATCCCATAAGAAGGTGAAAATGAATATGAATGCATACGTGAGTGTATATTCACGCCTGAATCCCTAAAGGGACAGGTAAAAATATACCTCTATATTATAAGTATAACATTTTTCTACCATTTCTGTTAGTCTTCAAGAAGTATTTATAGTATCACCATCGTCATCAGCCACATGATCCTCTAATATAAAGAATGTCATAGGACTTTCCCAAAGCTTTCCAAACCAACCTTACGAACCGAATTGTACTAGTATATAGTATAATTGTAGTATTATTAACATGCTTAATAATATTTTAGCCTCCAGTGAAGAAAACTCAAAGCAAATTAGGTAAAAAGGCGCCGACTATGGATTTGCAATGCTAAAAATACTTAGAAAATAAGTAAAAAAGCGAGTATAGTAGTTAAGAAAGGAAATCGGACATGATATGGGCCGAAAAATATAGGGACGTGATAAGAGAAGTGAAAATGTATAACACTTAAACGAAACGGTTATGAAATACCGGAAAATATAGCACCAAGAACATACACAAAAATGGCGTCTCTTTTTAATTTGGTTTTGTTAGTTACTATTTTAGGTTTTATGAGTGGTATCTTACTTAACGATTGTGTGCAATTAATACGTGGTTACGTTACTATTTTGATTACAAGAGTAGAGGAAGTTGTTTCCGTGATTTACCTAATGAAAGTAAATATTGTAGTGTAATTGTGGTCTATAACATTAAGTTTTATAGTTTCCTTGTAAATAATATTCTCTTGCCATTATAAGTTAGTTCATTAAAGTCTATTTTATAAGTCAAATACTTCTTTTTTTACTATAGACAATAATTTAATCTTAACGAAAAATGGTTTCTTCTATTATAGAAGTAGTATATATAGAGGTATATTAACTCCATAAAATATAAAAAGAAATGTCAATCAATTTACATTTGATTGGTAGAGTCACACTACAGCGTGAATGGGCCGGCTCGACCGGTTTGATGCCACTGTCTCACAGAAAACCGACGTAAAGTGGCAGCTCTCTGTCTGAGAGATTTTCGGTGGCCAAATGACGCCCTCCTTTGCTGAATCCCTATTTCCCTCATTTTATGTTGGTTAGGTTTCAACGCACTCATGATTCTTATTATGTCTTGGGTGTCTATGGGCGATCGAGATCACTTACCATCAGACGACCCATATGTTCGTTTGCTAGTCTCTGCTATAAAAAAGCATTCGCCGGCGCAACATAAGTAGGTAGGTATATAAAAAGACGATTTGAGAATATTCTTTTTGAATTTTATTATTTTATATATTAAATAGTGAAATAATGAATAGTTATTCATTTATAACAATGTAAGTAAGTACTGCTAAACTCTCACTCATTTCTTTGTTTAATTAAATTATATGACGTGAGAACGTGCCATGCTTTGTCGAAGGTTCTGTAGATCAGTGGCGAAGTGTGCATACAACACGATTCCTTCCAAAAATTTTGGCAGAGGTACTGCCAAAATTTCTGCTAATAAATAGGATTTAATTCAAAAAGAAACTGGCATCGGATTCCATTTTAGAAATGTTCACTCTTCGCCACTGCTGTAGAATATAATTGACAGCCTTCGTGGCGCAGTGGGCGTGTTGTTGAATCAGAGGCCGTGGGCTCGATTCCCGCACCAAAATAATAATTTATGTATACATATTATGATACACAGTTGTCTGTTTCGGGCCTGGGTGTTGTGGGACCGTAACTTCCTCGTAGTTTCTGATAGCTACGATACAAATTAAACCTAGTGTAGGGCAAGGCTATGTATGTGACTATTATAACATTAGCCCTGAAATATTACTGTCCCACTGCTGGGCACGGGCCTCCTCTACCAATGAGAGGGGTTAGACCTTAGTCTACCTCGCTGGCCTAATGCGGGTTGGTAGACTTCACATACCTTTGAAATTCCTGTGAAGAAATTCTCAGGTATGCAGGTTTCCTCACGATGTTTTCCTTCACCGTTATTGCAAGCGATATCTCACAATGAAATGCACAACATAGAAAAGTCAGAGGTGCATGTTCCATTTTGGGGTTGGTCTCGAACCTCTGACACTTGTCTCGGCAGTCCGTGACTATTGGGTATGTTAAATTAAAATGTAACTATTCAGAAATCAGCCAATCTAACAATATGAACTGTGAATGCGCATTGCAATTGACTATCTTTATATTATGTAAAATTCAGATGAAACCAAACTAGCAACTAATATCTAAAAATACGGATCGTAATTCAATCCCTGATTACCAGCGGAAATTACAAGTGTTTCTTAGCTGCGCCTCCTGCACAAAAACTTTATACAAAACATGGTATTTCTGACTGCCTCGGTGGCGTGGTTGTATTTCGGTATAACTACCGTCCTGAGATCTCGGGTGATATTCCCGGCTCGGGCAAAGTTATAATGGATTTTTCAATATCAGACCGGAGTCTGAAAATGATATGCCCCCTATCACATCTGGGACGGAACTAAGCTCGGCAAAATGTGGGTGTTCTAGTTCGCTAGGGCACCTCTGCCTACCATCGGGGATACAGGCGTGAGCTTATGTTATGTTATGTGGTATTTCTAAAAATTTTTATCTATTAAATGAGCAGTAGACAATGAAAAATCTTGTTTTGTGTAGGCGTTTTTTGTATTTTGTTTCGAAAAAACATGTGCAGGAGACGCAGCTTTACATTGCTACGGATCTATAAAGAGGAGTAGCAATTATCGACGCACCATTACACTTCACATAATTATCGACACATTGTTTCGCCGCCTACATGTTTTTACAACTTTGCTAAGCTACACAGCGCGCCACAAGCATTCTCAAGTCGGGGAAACAATATACCTATTATGTGTATAATATACCACGCACGTAGAAAAAGGACGTAGCTCTAGGAACATTGAATGTGAAGGAAGGTTTTCTGCCGATCCGATGTATTGACACGTAATGGCAGCAACTGAGTGTTAGTATGTGTATAGAGGATTTTTGTAGGGGCGCGTTTGTATGCGTGGCTTATCTTTGGCGTCCGTTTAACTTTAGGTGAGACGGTGTCCTTTTTTTATATATCCGTATCTATACCCCTATCTATATTTTTTATTCTGAGCACGGAAAAGTAAACCTGATGCCAGCCCAACCAACTATCAAGTCATATATTTCCATCTGTCCTTATCCCAATTATTGATAGATAACTACTAAAATGATTGGAGCTGAAAGTGAACTGTAGGTAGTTTGTAAAAGAATTATCTTATATGTAATTAAAGTTACATGGAATTTATTACTCATACATACATACATACATACATACATAAGCTCGCGCCTGTATCCTCGAAGGGGTAGGCCGAGGCGTCGCGCCCTAGCGAACTAGAACATCCACATTTCTTTTACTCTTCTGCGTAATCAGACACATGTTTCAAGGTTTTTCTAATTGCAAAAAGTAGGGAAGTTTGTATTCAACACAAATGAACCCGTTAGCTAAAAGTAAAATAAAAAGTTTTTGATAATAGATATTGGCCGTGATACACGAGTAACATTTCGCATTATCAAATTGAGCATAATTGCCTGATAAGTTTGTTGTGCCAATAATAAATTGGTCAATTTGCGAAGACAACGGCTTGCCTAATTTTAAAACTAAAGTAGACCTAGGTCAATAGCACTATTATATAACAAAATAATTCCAGAGACGAATTGCAATATTATCTTCATGGTTTTTATTGCCGAAATTTAAAATTGACGGTTTCTCAGCGTGGTAATGACTTATGAATGCTGTTTTTTACGGATTTACACAATTTATCGAAATTGATACGTTTCGCTAGATTAGTTATGAAGAGGTAATATTTTGTCATTAATAACAATTATATTATTGTAGTAATAGTTGTAGACTGATTACATAATTACGGCGTTAACTTGTGAGTATCTAGGTTCAATCTGGACGATGGATGATAAATAATATAGTCATTTTAGTTGCCCGGGATTAAACTCATACTTTACACACAGCATAAAGGTAAATGGGTTGTGGGCCGGAAAGTCCTGGGTTCAGATCTTAAGACGGATGAATTCGATTTTCTAATGCAATATGACCGGAACTGGTTCCCACGCAGAATGTAACGTCAGAGCGGCAGCCGGTCGTAATAATTACGCCGAATCTTTTCTGCAACATGCTTGAAAAAGTGAATAAACGATTCGATATAGCGATAGGATAAGAACAGGTAGAAAGAATTTCTTAGATAAATAACAACATTGGCACCGACAGTTAACTTCGAAAAGACCTCCAATCAAACTATTTACTTTTGGAACAATTTAAAGTTTTGTTTTTATTGTAATTATTTTTTATCCAGACTTTAGGCGGTTGGTTTGCAGAGCTGATAATGTCTTCGCGTCATTTACAAGCCCTCAGACGCTATAGACGTGTGTGTTTTAATGTTTACATGTTTCGTTCACGTATGCCATATATAAGTATAGATAGGCGTAACGCCTTTCATTGTCAGACAATCGTTAGGTACGAGCGCATTATTTGCGCTCAAGTGGGAAAGTGCAATTTTCCGCAAATTAAAACTACGTAAGCTCTGAGATACGCATCGTTGTTTCTCACGCTGCTACGAGCTTTTTGCATACATGAATTGAATAGTGCTTTCCAGAACATTGTTTACCGCAGTAGATATTTGATAATGGATTGCAGAAATGTGGTAAGTAATTAACTGGTTAAAAACAAATTGTATGTTATGTTTTTAATTTGTTTTTTATTTTACCGGTGTTTTCAAAAATATACTTTACTTGATAAAATAAATAATGTTAATAAAATTATACTTGGTTACTTCATCAATGAAACATTATATCCATGTTTTAGCAACTGAATGCGAGTAATAGCCACCATTAATAGTATATAGTGTGTTTCTTAATTTAAGCTAAAAGCGAAGTTTTAATTATATTCATGTTATGGTATTATAGTACATCTTCCTTCTTTTCTTAATATTTTAATAAGATCAATGAGCTAGTTGGAGTTAAACTGGTATTAAGAGTAGTGAGTATTAAGATAAGCATTTTTTTTCGTTTCAGCTGTTACTTTGTTTGCTTGCCGTTTTGGTTCTACTAGTAACAGAAACATTTGGGTAAGTATTATATTTTTATTGTAGACTAGTTGTTGCTCGCGGCTCTGCTGCTGTATTCCCCCGAAATATAAACCAGCCTATGTCGGTCAAAGTTGAGGTAGTTTTCTAATACTGAGTTTTCAAAATCGGTTCTGTTCATTTATAAATTCAAACAAATAAACTATATTGTATGGTAACTTTTGACACTCGATTCGGATTCAACTGCGATCGATCAATTTCATTTATTTACTTTAAATTCCACCGAAATCAGTTTAAGAGCGCACTAATGTCGATTTAAAAATTACCGAATGACAAGTTCTCAAATCCAACGCGACATTAGCGCACTTTTTACTAGATTTTGGTGGAATTTGAAGCCACTAAAGAAATTGAATCGTAATACAAATCGAATCGAGTGTCAAAAGTCAAGGGGCAGGGTTCATTATCGTAATAATCGATACATCGAAACATAATCGATACTGTTGCCCCCAACGTGGCTAATACATCGGATAGGACTTTTTTGGAGGTCAGTTAGGGTGTTTTGTGACTTGTGTTTGCTTAAGACTCTTAGATATATGTACATACCCTCGTGCTTTGCAGTCCGAGCTTCCTCCCGGTCGACGCGCGAACTATGTAGCTAGGGAGCTCCCTATGGTCGTGGATCCGTGGCATTTTGCGTGGCATGCTATCTTGTAGTGATGGCACTGCCAGCATTATAATATTAATACAAATTCAATTATTTTATACCGTAAAATTAAATATTATATAAAAATAAATTGCATATTCCTTGAAATTATCGTCTCGCATACTGAAGATTCACACGTGGTTTTACATCTATCAAAGATGTTTGGTCGAAGGGCTGTGCTGCATTTCCAAAAAAAAAAAATATATATATATTTTTCACACCTTTGATGAGCTTCCTCCCTAATTAATATATGAAATTATATGTTTTATATTTATGGCAAGCAAACCACACGTAATTCCATATGTTTCCTCGTCATCTAGAAAACTCATGTTCCGACAAGTTGCAACTCTCTTTGTTTTTGCTAGTAATTATACTTGTCTGAAACGCTGTGTTCACATAATCTTTAAATCGATGCACTTTCGTTTACTTTTTGTTTTGCACGTCTACCGACTGCAATTCTGTGCAACATGTGTGGCTTAAATGGTGATTAAAGTATCTTGTATCGTATATTCTCATAATGTTCTCTTGGGATTAGTTGAAACGGTTGGTAGTAAAGATTTGAATTTTATTGAAAGTGGGTTATCAATATTAGGACGGATCACTGTATTTAATACAGTTTACCATACGTAATGTTATTTTAAGTAAATTTGTGAGGGAAATATAAGCTTAAAATGTAATAGACGCCTATGAAGTACATAATAGGTATGTAAATAATCACAAGTTTAATATTTTAACTGACCGACTTCCAACTTGATCCGTCGTGACCAAATTTATATGGGACCACCTTTGAAATAATCTCTACCGAATACAAAAATAATTTTGAAAATCGATCCACATTTGGCGGAGATATCGTAAGATACATAAAAAAATACAGACTGATTGAGGATCTCTTTTTTGGAAGTCGGACGAAAATTGATTGTATCAGTAGATATAAGCTGCCACTTAGGCTCAATTGCACCACTATTATTAACCTAGAGTTAGTCCTAACCGCAAGCTAATTTGACAGAAAATGTATGAATGACATGTAACTTAACTTGCGGTTAGGACTAACTCTAGGTTAATAATAGTGGTGCAATTGAGCCTAAGCAAAATACTTTAAATTACGTACTCTCCTTAATAAACAAGATACTCAGAATTCTAAATAAACATTAACACTTACCGATAATTCTCCGAACTAAGTTATAATTTCTATAGGAACTTTCAGTGACTGTTTGACTGACTGACAATGACGTTTTTTATCCAACCAAACATATAAGAAAATTTTTAAATGTTAATTTTAAATGTTACGCCTGATAAAATCAATACTAATTTTCGTTAAACCACCGCATTTGAAGAATCTCCTGATGCGTGAGTGAAGCAGCGTGACAGAGCGTGCCAATATGCTATTAGTTTTACTATCGATTTCATTTAACACCACTTAGCATTAAAATGATTTAATCAATGTAATACAGGATTGCCCGGTTATGTAAGGATACATTACAGTGCGAATAATGATTGTTTAAAAAAGGTAAAATGCACATAATATGTTTATTAATTCATTAGAACGATAATGTGTCTTCATCGATGCAAAACGATTACCAATAAATCAGAAAATAGAATATCATAGCAAATACTCATCCATACTAATTCGCCGAAATAATTTATTCCCTATCTTAATTCTTAAATAATTTATAGTACGTACTGAACCTTCAAATTGGGCGGAGAATTACGAGACGAGACAATTAGTAAATATACTATTAGGTATGCGATACATTACACGTTATGTATGTTTGCCATGTTTTCCCGCTATAGTAGGAAATGTTATAATACCACTCAAGCGCATCGAACCAGGAAGCTCCCGAAATGACTGCTCTATCACGGAACCTCGGCTTTTAGTACGCGCAATCTAAACAATAAAACGTAATATGTAAACAACGAAGATAACCAACAATCTTAGTGAACTCATGCAAAATTGTTCATTGTTCTTTCTATGGTTCTTTCATATTTTTCTCTTTGACATTTGTTTCGAAATCGTTTTATTACAAAATTATTATAATAATTATATCAATTGGTATATTATTCATAATTTCAATAATTAAATTAATATACATGATGATGAGTTATTATTCTTAAATTCATACAGCATTTATTCAATAGCCAAATTGAAATTAGTTGCGTTATATATTACCAACATATCAGTTTTAATTAAATTATATATTACAGTAATATTACATCTAGATATAGCAATCCTTTATATAGGGAGTTGGTCTTTAATTTTTTAATCACACAATAGAATACCTGAATTTTGGTATTTCCTGAATCATTATGAGCTGCAGGGACTATATTTTTTTTATCCTGGCATGGCAAAGTAACTCACTGCACTTGATGGTAAGCATAATGCAGTTAAACATAAACTAGCGACCACTGACAAAACAATAGATTTATTAGTGGTCGCCAGAATCATGCCGGCCTATTTATGCTTCTTCACATTCCGAATCCGAAGAGAAAAGAAACAAATCGAGGGGCTAGCGACAAGACGATTTAACATGCCTCAGTGACATATTGCGGTACGACTACCATCCTGAGGTCCCGAGTTCGATCACCGGGTCGGGCAAAGTGATATTGGATTTTTCCATATCAGTCCGGAGTCTGGAATTTGTTCCCGATATGGCGATAGACCCGCCCCCTATCACATCTGGGACGGAAGTAATCTCGACGAAATATGGATGTTCTAGTTCGCTAGTGCGCCTCTGCCTACCCCTCCGGGGATACAGGCGTTGTCTTATGTATGTATGTAGCTTTAACATGGATATCATTGATCAGCAGCCGCAGCAAGAAGGTGGTGATCCACGTGCCGTATAAAGTGAAGAAGGTGAAGCACACCCACACAGTGTACAAGACGATCCATCACCACCACACGCACCACGAGCCACACTCGGACCACAGCTCCGCTCCCACGGAAGAGCACGAGCACTTCCACCACATGCATATACATAACGAACCGCCTTTGGGCCAGCACAGCCAGCCACTTCCTGACCTTGGCATACCTGAATTTCTGCCAGATGGTGCTTTGGATGGACCACTGGAAATTCCGGATATACCCCGCGCGATCCCGAAATTACCTTCTAGATTCACTATACCTCTTTATAGACGAAACCAGGTATGTACTTTGTTTGATCGCTAATCTAATTTAACGATATATTATGTGGAATATAAATGTTCCCCGCTCACTGGCGATACTAATCCTTCCTGCCTCTATCCCATTCCAATGTGAGGTCGACGCAACACACTTTTTAAAGCATGCTCTAGCACGGATTTGGCTTTAGTTTGTACGACCGTTTACCAGGCCCGTCGTCAACCATCGTTGGGAAAATGACCAATACTAATATTCTTTTTAATGAATAATAAATTTTTTCATATCGTCCATTAGTGACCCAGCGTTGGTCCAACACAGTCCTAAAAGAAATAGGACGGGTTATGAAATTAACTGTGGATACAAAATAGATCAGCAGCCCGAGCAGGAAAATTCCTGACAACCGTAAATGTATTCGTGCTCGAGGCGCGTCTGAAATTGTATGTATGTATATATATTGTTTGTATAAATATTAACCAAATGTCATCAGTGCGCAGCGAGTTTACATTTACATTAGTTTTTCGTGCTCGGGCTGCTAGCCCGAACACGAAAAACTAATGTAAATGTAAATATATTCGAGTTCGCTGCGCACTGATGACGTTTGGTTAATATTTCATACAAATTTCATAGACGCGCATCGAGTTCGAATACATTTACGGTTGTTAGAAATTTTCCTGCTCAGGCCGCAGAGCATTAAAATCTTCAGAGTATATATCTCTCATATTATTTTATTTTTATAGTAGATGCTCACTATCATTAGATACCTACATATTATTTAGATAGGTACCTGAAAGACTCAAATCTAATCAGAATTTAGAATTGATATTTTGACAATACTACAGAACCAAATACCCTGACAATCATAAATGTTATTCCGATAACCTATCAGAAACTGGCCGATGGTCTTATAAAATCAAAGTTCACGTAAATTTTTAATCTTTTCAGAAAACATCGAAATAAAAACCCTGATCCGAAGATGAAACTACATCGTAAAGTTAGCCATAGACTGAAAACTTATCTTGTTTTCCATATTTTTGATGATATTTAAGAAGCTACACTTTTAGAGGAAACTAGGCCAAAGAACCTTTGCTGAGGAACGTCACAAAAATATTGTACAAAAATAAAATAAGACTGAGTATTCCACTAGGCAACAGTTATCTACGAGCTTTAAAACGCTATAGGCTGTAACTTTAAATGTGACTAATTAATAGTACTCGAAAATGTAACAACATATTTTAATAAAAGGATCATTGAATTATTGTTACAATAAAATTAGATATAGGCGGTTGAATATCCGCCTTTAGTAAATTCTATTTATTATTATTATTTCTATTAGTTTTAAGTGAAATAAGCTAATTTTATACTACGTTAATAATCCCAGATTAAATGAGTGTGTGTATAAGGTGACACATTTTTTTTTATAAATTGAAAATATGTTTCAAACGCACGTGTGCGCGCGTTGAAATCTTTATACTTACGCACGGATTATCGAAGGCAACCACGTGAAGTTTAAATTGTGTTGTTTACAACGTGGGCAAATACTTGAATCCAAAAACCCGAAGTATAATAGCGATGCCAAAACCAACCCTCTGTTAATTGAAAGTCAATTTGATTTCTCTTCTAGAAATCGGGTGTTCAACAACTAAAGCCAAGATAATAATCAAATCACCGAATAAGGAAGACATATATTTACGAAGCCACAAAATTCGTTCCCGAGGGAAATCAATAAATCGGAATGTAAGGATAATTAAACTTTAATGGGATACGTTTACAGTTGGCTTTATTTATGAGCACAATCTGACGCCTACGGACTTTATTTATTAGAAGACCCCACCCCACGCTGTTGGAGACTATTCATAGTTATTTGTCGTTACTCGTTATACAAGCTTGTATAGATCTAATTCGACGATTGTGTGAACTTGATTGTAACTAATTATTTGGATTTAAGAGTAATTAAAAAAAGTTTGTATACATATAAATGTTTATTTTGTGTTTGATGTATCTGAATATAATTAATTTTGACATTTGAAATAGGACTAAAATAATTTAACTAAATGGAAAAATGCACAACGGTAGCTACAGAATATATCCGCGTGCAATCTATGACTGTTACGCCATCCACAATGCGGTCTGATCGAATTCGCTGTTTTGGAACGTTAGTGAAATACTTGTTACTCACAGTTGTCCACAAAGAGTAAAAAAATATAATGCAACATAACATTTCCTAGTGTACGAACCGGACTCTGCACCGATAGAAATTAGATCGACAATCGCCGCTCGGGTACTCCAAGCCGCGCCGGCCGGCCGTGCTGCCTTTTCCCCGCCCCGCCCTGCCGGCCGCACTACCGTCCGCACCTCCGCTGGTCTTTAGGCATGCTCCGACGACAATAGCAATTGTTGTCTTTTTGTTGATATTACGGGTTTATTTAAGTGAAATTGGATAAATGGTCATCTCATGATGTTGCGCGACTCAATCCAATGCGGCGTTGCGGCGGTACGGTGCTCAACCGTGAGGCTCACTCGGTCGGACTGTAATAACCCAACTATAGGGAATAAAAGAACGTAATTGTTATGGTGTAAGGCAAAATGTAAGCGTCGGTCGATTCCAGTGCTGTTTGTTTAGTTTACTTGGATTATAAGATTGTGGACTGTTCGCTTGCGTGCTCACATTAATTATGGATTTTACAAAGTACATTGCGGTGTTAATGGTGCTGTGTTTGGAGAGGGGAGAGACAGGAGGCCACGGAGAGAAACATCAGTAAGGACTCACCAAAACTTAATTAATTGTAAAAATGCGTGACAATAGATCAGTAAAATCATAGACATTTATACTGTTAACAAATTTTCCTTTTTTGAATTATTTGATTCGAATATAACAGTAGCGGCTATTGCTTTGCGATTTATAATATGTTTTACTATATTACTAAATTAAATTAAACTAAATAAATAAATTGGGTGTACTAGTTTGCTAGTGCGCCTCTGCCCACCCCTTCAGGCTTGAGCTTATATTATGTTAAAATTAAGGAAAAAATATAATTTCACCTCTTTAGTACCCACCAACGTTTAGATTAACGTAAAGTGCTTTGCGAACTAATTGTTATTATTACTTTGTGTTACAATGATTACTTGGTTCTACTTACCAAACAAATTTATTTTACAGTGATCACATCAAATTACATCTTCCCGAATTCATTCATCACGATCATCATACGAAAGTGATAACTATCCATCACCATCACAAACCAAAGAAGGAACACCATCATCATCATCACCATCACCACCTCCCTAAAAAGCCACATATACCATACGGACATCATTATCATCACCATAAAAATTCTCATAGTATTAAAACTACTGTGACAAAACACGGTAGTCATGGGCAGCATAAGCATCACGGACATGGCCACCACGGTCACCACGGTCATCACGGCCACCACGGGCATCATGGTCATCAAGGGCATCATGGTCATCATCACGACACACCATCATACAGTTATGAGCCCCCTGCAATCCCAACATTTGATGAAGATTATACGTCATCTTATAGTCCATCAGTACCATCGTACGGCGCAGGTGTAGCACCACAGACACCACAAGTGCGCGGCGTGACCCACACGATCAAACAAGTTAAAGTGTTCGATTCTTTACCCGGTGTTATACCAACAAACATTCATTCGCATGGTTATGAAGTGACTGAGGAAGGCCAGGATATTGATGATGATATGTTAAACTCTGTTCATGGGTTCCAGAATGCGTTCCCAGCGACATACGGATATCTTCGTGGTGCAGCGGCTCAACCAGCGGCTCAGAGTGCTTTTGCTCCACATACGCCGCAAACCGCTATAACGAACACTCATGATCCCTTCGCTTCATCTGAAGCCCATATCGCTGACTTCACGGGAGAAGGCTTTGGATCAGCTCAAAACATTCTACATGATGATAATACAGGATTTTCGGATGTGCAACCGTCGGCTGATTTTCCAGTAGTATTTCAAGGAAGTTCCGGAGTTGAAGATCCTAACTCTTACGCTAGTGCTGAAGGAAACGGGATCTCATTTGCTGCTGAGCAAGATTCATTTTCCAACGATACACCGGTAACCTTTGCTCGAGAAGCAGGCGTACAACACTCTTCTAATACTCGTGGTGTAGAGACTGTTGTATATTAGTTGTTGTTTTATTATTTCGAAGACAATAATATTCTAGATGTGTAATAAAATATAGTACAAACATCGATGGCTTAAGAATTTAACAAATTCACGCACGTAATTCTCGAATTTATATTTTTTATTAATCACAAATAATAATTTTACGATCGATATTTATTACTGTTGACAATAAATTATTTTGTATTGTTTATTCTTAATTTGTTGTTTATTATTAACATATACATTTTCACTAGGGTTTAATAGAGTTTGTTTCTGAGTATCCGGGTATTTAACTATTTATAAGTTCTTCAACCTATTTAAATGCAAAGTAAATATTTAAATAAGATAATAACATAAGGATCATTTTACATGTAATCAATATTCCCAAAATGTGGAAATTCCTGGGTTACTGAAATACAAAGCAAAAAGTACAAAACACAACTCAATTCCGTTCGTTACATAGTCGTATTATTAACGTCTGAAAGGTATTATGTCATGAAGCCGTGATATAATTTACCGCATCCAAAAAGTGAACGACATTCGATTACAATGCGATACGCCCTAGATCCGGAATTGCATGAAGTGTATAAAATAAAACTATGTAGAAATTTTTATGCGAACGTAACTATTGTTGAATAATTTAATAAAAATAGATAATGCTCTATTATAACAACTATTCCAAATTTATTATTGTTAATTTCATGCATAATGAGGCGAACTCATAAGATTTAATGCATCTATGATTTTCATTAAACATTAATGGTTCCAAGCGCCTAAAGTAATTTTAACACCAAAAATGTGCCTAAAGTATCTTGAGTTCTTGAATACTTGGGTAAAAGTGACACTGAATAATAATTGTAAGAATAAAAATTAAAAATCAAATAAATCTTATATTCCTTAATTCCTGAACCGTGAATCACACTTGAAATAAATGAGCACTTCTTGCCGCAGCGCATTTAATTGGATTAAAGGAAAAGCAGTGTTCATAACTCCTATTTGTAAATGACGTAATAATTGTCTGAAAAATACAATTTTATTTATTATAAAAATAATTAATAAAATCCCCCTCGGGGATACAGGCGTGAGCTTACGTTTTACGTTTTATTTATTATAAACTAATCAGTATTTCCACCAGCACCTTATTCCACTCCAATGTGGTGTAGGCGCAACACAATTTCAATCATACTGCTGAATAGATTCAACTTAGGCTTCAGGTGGAGGATCCAGAGTCCAGACACGGGAAAATTGTATTGCAAATTAGGCTTAACACGATTAGCGTCCTCAAAGAATCCAAAACCTTTCGGTCCGCACCAGAGTGACCATAAGTAATAACGAGGATAACATAACATAAGCTCACGCCAGTATTCCCGAAGGGGTAGGCAGATGCGCACTAGCATAACATATGAGGATAACAATAAAAAAGGAATCAATAGCTGAACTCGGAACGCATCTCGACTGAATGTTAGTTTCCAACATGGATACAACGCAATAGTATAATATGTTCACTATTCGCTACTACTATCTATCCAGACATAAAAATAGTTACCTTCTGCAGAGGTGATGAACTTATGAACGAGTCTCTATGTAGTGGTTAGGTATAGCAGAGATTTTCACTATTATTATAACTGTTGCTATTCGATTTTAATCTACGTACAACCGAACACAGAAACTTTAGATGTAATAAGTTTCTATGATACGATTCAGTTAGTATTTTTAAGGGTTGTATAAATAAACTTTCCTTAAGTATATTCATGAGTCCAACTGAGGAATACAATACACATTGGTGACTTACATCTCTATCATCTTGTCTAGACCAGGTTATTAACATTGTTTCATAGCAAAACGACGTGAATTACATGCTTGTTGATGCCTTCCCCAGGCCCAGTTGCCCTACGCTCTTCTATTACGGATACATTCCTTCTATAGTTGCTGCTTACCTTGCAAAAATAGAACGAATGGAGATTGCCCATTCATTCAACAGTCATTATTCTGCAGTTATTCTGTGCGCCTAGCAGTGTTGGGCGCTAGCGGCACCGCCACACCAGAAGCCCAAGCAAGGAAAAAATTAGAATCTAGCTTATTTAATTATTTGTCAATATTATTCCTGTTAGGGCCACAGGTCTGTCTACTCATCTGCGACGAAGGCTTCTAAAAATCATTAAGTGCCTACAGGAAAACTATATATTATTATTCCGATATATTCAGATAAAGCTGACAAAATATAATTAGGTATTTATATTGTTATTACATGGAAACGAATCAATGATAAATACCATCGATAATCAAAATGATTACTGTATCCCATTAAAATAATGTCGGCCCTATCATGAGAGAGTGTCCAGTTCGAAAGTAAAATGTTACTGTTTGGTTTGTTACGACACCTGGAGGCACAGAATGTAAAAAGAACAAGAATGTACTCGTAGTAGAAAATGAACTGTTATTTTGTTTTTATATTTTAAAGCAAAGATTGCTGTTATTAATTTATGTTTTAAAGTCTTTTGCAACTTAAGTTCATATAAGAGCTGTATGAAAGAATATTCTGTTTTAAGTATGTAAGTATTGCGCATTTAATATTATTATGTAGTGAAATGTGACTTTGAACTAAAATATAGTTTACCTATTAAAATATGAAGTTACAAATTAAGAGTAAGTAAGTACTTACTCTTAATTTGTAACTTCAAGAATCAGGAACCAGGGAAGTCCCTGGTTCCTGATCCCGCGAATTCCCGGGAAATTGCAGATACGTAGCTCCGGGATTTAAATGTCGGGAAATCAACTATGTCTCTAATATGTTATTTTTATTAACGCATTCTATAAATAAAGTCAATGTTCGCAACATAATCATATTGGATATTAGAAATAAATATGTATTTTCGTAGACGGAGTAAAGGTTTGTTAAATTAATAACTTATTTCGGTCTCCGCCCCTATTAATGACAATTTCAGAGATGATTTAAATTCGGTTCAGAGATTGTCCCCTCACACAAACAAACTAAGCTCTTTTTATGCATATTGTACGTACCCAGGAGTGAGATTTGGCAATTAAAGTTTGTATTGTATGGAGGAGTGCAAGTTTAAATTATATGTTAGAATATCAGGTACAAATAAGTATTATTTAGAAAATTTCATTGTTCACAACCAATTTATGATTTGAACCAAATTATGATAACGTGACGTTTTTTAAAAAATCCAGCTGCCCGAGCAGGAAAAATTCTAACAATCATAAATGCATTCGAGCTCGCTGTGCACTGATGACATTTGGTTAATATTTCATACAAATTCCATAGATGCGTATCGAGCTCGAATATTTACGATTGTCAGAAATTTTCCTGCTCGAGCCGCAGTTATTATCCTCAATAAGTCGTTCTGGTAATCTTTGGGGGCAGGTATTTATTAAGGGCCACCTGCAGCGCTATTACTAATCTAGATTTAGATCTAAACTTGATTTATTCTACAGCTCACTATCTTTAAATCAAGATTTGGGATAAATACAGATTTATCGTGGACTGCAAGTGGCCTTAAATTGATTGAGATTGAACCACAATACAGTGGACGTCCCAGGAACGATTTAATTTTATCTCGTTAAAGAGTTTCACCAGGATCATACCAGGTAGGTGTGTCCCTTTTGCTGCAACACTTTATCTTGCTGAAATCTTTTAAAAGGCGGAGCTTGATTTGAGTGGTGGCAGCTGTATAACTTAAAAAGCATCCAACTGTGTGATGAAATTATTTATTTGCTCTATAGTCTCCTATAGTTATAGTGTAGTCATAGTTTCCCGGACTCTCAATTTCATTGGTACTCATCCCTTATAATGGCAGTACCTACTAATTGATCAGATCACGGTGAAGCCTTCACGGTCTACCGCATTATTAATCTGGATCTAGTCTGTGAATCTGGCCTCCTAGTACAAGTTATGACTGTTTGCAAAAAAGGTGATAGTTTAAATTTTGTTATTAAAAAAGGTTATAGTTTAAATTTTGTTACTAAAAAAGTTGATAGTTTATTAAAGAAAACTATCATTGTTTTCGAGATGTTAGAAGAGGGCCCTAGACCTCAGTCAGTTGCCCATATCATTGCCCCCAGTAATTTAAGGATATACGTCTGTATTACAGGGGAATAAAACACGATCAAAATAAAGTATGATTTAACTTAACCAAAATATAATATTAACAACAAAATCCCGCTTCAACCGGAATAAAATAATTCACAACGCAACTACTTAACTAATCGTAACTATACAATAACAGGTAATGATAATCAGACATTTAGAATAACGAATACCAGTTAAGATATAACTGTTATTTATAACGGATATACTTAATATTTACAAAAAATAACATCCTAAATATTCCTGCGCTTGGAACATTCATAATAAATGGGGTTATTAGTAGGGACAAATGGGAAACGATTCTCGAAACGCCATCGAAATGTTTAGATAACATACGGTTACAGTTACGAATGCAATGGTTACACTAACGTATTCCATTATATTAATATTGTGTTTCGTTTCCATGTTTCCGTATGTATATATTTGTAATACATTATTTTCATTTGCAAATGTAATTCTATCAGGTACATCGTACCTACTCACATTTTTAATACTGTGTAACAACCATGTTCACCTATCTACAGTATACACTGGTTTATCAGTAACTTGCATGTACTATCTCATTGTAGAGTTCAGTAACCGTCGTGCCCTGAGGAATATTCCTCTCCGGCTCCTGATAAAGCGTAGCCACCACCTTCACTGCCTTCGAAGCTTACTGGGGAGTCGCCGTAACCACCATCATGACCTTCGTCGGCCGCACCCCATCCGTGACCTGAAAACAGAAGACATAATAATTATAGTACTTCAAACTATTATAGAGTTCTACCAATAGCAGTATCTTGTACAATATTTTGGAGCCTATGTCCAGGGGGGTTACAACCACCTCTTATAGCAGTATTATTTTCATCTTGTACCGATTTCCATACAAGACAAACGAAGAACGATTATAATAATACTGCTATAAGAGGTTGTGGTAACCCTGCAGCACTGTAGGGTTAAATATACGATAGGCTATGTATAATAATAGATCTCGGGTGCGGCGCAACACACATTTTTCAAGCGTATCACGGAAATAATTTAGCTTTACATTTACGACTGCCAGCTAATGTAAACCCCCTCCGATTGTATTAATTAAAAAAAAACACATACAGAAGTCACGCCCGTATCGACGAAGGGGTAGGCAGAAGCGGGCTAACGAATTAGAACACTAACATATCGCGAAGCTTAGTTCCGTCTCAGATCGTTCCACTTTGCCCGACCCGGGGATCGAACACTCAGGCGAATAAATTATCAAATTATTGTCATTTGCAAGGTCGTCGAGTCGGTGCAACACACTTTTCCAAGCATATTGCAAATAAGATTTGGCGTAGATTTTACTACTGACTGACTGCCTACCTGACGTCAACCCCTCTGCGGGATGCTCGCTTCACAAATCACATAACTGAATTTAGAAAAGAATTATTTATTTATAAAATGCCCACGTATACGTATTTATACGAATATTGTCCACGTTTATCGAGAACTCTATACTATTCTATACTATAACTCTATACTATTATAGAGCTAACTAATATTGATACTCTATGTTTATTGCTGTTACATGCAGCATTAAGCTTTAGTTTCTTGTCTAGGTTGAATGATGCCGACACGACAGTAATTTGACGTCAAGTTATTGGTCTCCGACGAAAATTTATTGTCATGCTTTCTTCTCAGAAACATAAATTTTGTGTCTGAGTGTTGAACGACATTAGTTGCATTAAGTAATGTGATACCAGACCCTTTAAATATATTTCTTTGTGTTATTATCCCTTTCAAGGCCAAAGTTAATTTTATTTTTAATGTATAACAAATAATAAAAGGAACTAAGGCTTCTTTGAAAACTGACATACACACTCACGCCTGTTATCTCCAAAGGGGCAGGCAGAGACGCAATTAGTACACCCACTTTTCATCAACATTATTTCCATTCCATGGTGTGATAGAGAGCGAGCCTATCTTTCATATTCGGCTCTTTAAGTACGCTCGGCGAAATCTGGGTGTTGTAGTTCGCTAGGGCGCCTCTGCCTACCCCTTCGGGGATACAGGCGTGAGCTTATGTTATGTTTATTTTTAATATTCGAATTTAATATAAGTCGCCTCCTTGGCCTAGTGGTAGCATATATGGGCTGTGGACCGGGAGGTCGTGGGTTCGATTGTCAGGTCGGGAAAAGAGAATTTTCTAATTTAATTTGCCCGGGACTGGATCCCCCCGAGAAGATTGATGTCAGGCAGGCAGCGGGTCGTAAAAACTTTACCAAATTCTTTCTGCAACATGCTTGAAAAAGTGTGTTGTGCCGACCCCGAATTAATATATAATATATGAATGGTATCATTTTTTTTTTATATATATATAAATATATATATATATATATATATATATATATATATATATATATATATATATATATATATATATATATATATATATATAATATCAGCCCTGTAATATTACTGTCCCACTGCTGGGCACGGGCCTCATCTACTATTGAGAGGGGTTGGGCCTTAGTTTACCACGCTGGCCTAATGTGGGTTGGTAAACTTCACATACCTTCAAATTCCTGTAAAGAAATTCTCGCGTATGTAGGTTTCCTCACGATGTTATCCTTCACCGTTATAGCAGGCGATATTTCACAATGAAAATACACTTAACATAGAAAAGTCAGAGGTGTATGCTCCATATTGGGGTTGGTCTCGAACCTCCGACACTTGTCTCGGCAGTCCGTACCATTCCCAACTGAGCTATCGCTGCTTAGCTATCATTTTTTAATATCCATAATATAAGAAAAAATTTAATGAATACCAACCAGGGCCATTTTGGTACTAGTTAAGGCAATATAAAAGTAATAGAACAACATTTGTTTTTGTATTAAGGTAATTGATGTAGTATAGTTCAGACTAATATGTAGATGCTACCTATATACTGAATATTTATTACGGTAAATATTTCCAGCCGCGTAGGAACACAAAAAGGACCTACCACCGAATATTGAAACGTTATTAAACTTTAATGGCTACTTACATTACGCCGTACAACTTTGACAGATAAGACGACCTCAAGTATTTGAGTTGCATTTCAGTATTCGGGGGTTAGTAACACGTAGGTATCAACGTTACCTCCTCCATGCGGTGCAGCTTTAGGTTGACCGTAGGTGTACCCGAGGACTTCGTAGTGGTCCCCGCCACCGCCTCCGCTCTTGTGGTGGACATGCTTCACTATAGTGTGTTTGTGATGGTGGTGCTTCACGTACAGCGGCACGTGGATGACCACCTTCTTGTGGCCGCCTCCGCCGCCGCCCGCCGCGATCAGTGACATCAACTCCGTCGCGCATACTAACACCAACTGGAAATTGACAAATACGAATCATTAAAAATTTGGTCTTTATTTATTTGTAATTACTGTATTATTTTTAATATTCAACAGGTAGATTTTCTAAGAAACGCCACAACGTTGCGATCGACGCCTCGCTCCCGCAGCGCACATCGTTGAGATCGACGAAACGTTCAACGTTGTTTGATCAGAAAATACCATTTTCCATACATTCCATTCATTTTCCTAGTTCGCATAAGCGCCGTCATCACGCATAGCGCTAGTGCGTGCGCTTTGTACCTTGCTGAATACAAAAATGAAAACATCGTTGCCGCAACGTTGTTTTCACAAATGAAACCTTAGAGAATCGAGCAGCAGAAGCTCACAACTCTGGCCCAAATAGACTTCATAAATGGCTTCGGAATTGTTATTGGAATTTCTCATTTGAGACATATTTATTCAAAGTTGGTAGCATGAAAACATTGAAATAAAAACATATCAAGGACTAATCGAATCCAGCTCGCTGCACGTTCTACGTACGAGTATACTTTAATTAAAATAGACATAATATCTTATTTACACTAGAGTTTGCGCACTTGGCCGCTCCGAGTTACTGGTAACCTGTTATCAAAGAATACCTATAATCAGAGCTATAACAAAGTGTTTGAGGACGCAGGAATAGATCTTGCCCCGCCAAGTTATGATGCCCGTATATCGTATCATTTATGTGTAGGTGACGTGCGGCGTGCTTCAATCCTCATTTTTATGTATACACTACTCAAAAATTAATTTAAAGAAAAATATCGCTGGAGCACATTGAAATAAATCGCAAGGCATATGCATTGTAAAATAAATAAACAAATAAAATTTTGTTCAACGTCCTAGATGCCCTTGATTGAAACATATGTATATTGCTTAAAAATACATATTTTTGCAAACGCCATAATAAAGCATATTCCATTAATTGGCAAAAGTAGAAGATTTTGTGCAGTAGCGTTATTCTGTAAGAACTTTTGTGAAATTCGACAGCTGAATCCGCGGTGCGATGTCAAGTTACAGGTCAAGTTAGCGTATCTTATCTCACTCACGAAGCTCAATGACTAGTTTAGCTTTTTACAGAATAGCACTGCAGCACTCTAACAATATGGGAAAGTGTATTGAAGCATGGAGATCTTATAGGGGTATATTTTACCTACTGCTACAAACCTAGAAAATTAGTATTCATATTAGGCTTATGTTTCATAACATTTTAAGTAACAATACCAATCGGATAATTAACGTAGGTTATAATATTCTGGGGGGTTACCACCACCTATTATAGCAGTACTATTATAATTTTACTTGTACCGATTCCCATACAAAATAAAAGAAGAACGATTATAATAATACAGGTATAAGAGGTGGTGGTAACCCTGCAGATCACGAAATTACATACTTTATTAATCTAAGTACATACTCATAGATAGATATGTAACGTTTAGTAAGACTTACATTGACTTGTGTAATATAAAATAATATGTATTCTAATTTCTAAACTGTCTTCATGGCACGATATCACAGGAGCATTTTGTAGCGTCGAATAGTGATTGTGTAACGTTCAAGAAAAAAATAAAGAAAAACATCAGAAAACGAGCGCCGTTTACTTTGTACTTTTACTCGCTCGTGATGTCATCGTACTAGTATTAAAATTATTAATGGGAAAGTTTATATTATTTTTGTAAAATATTATGGAGTATACAATTTTCTTGTAATATGTTCTATTGACTAATTCATCAAAACAAGTACTAACTCCTGCTAAAATATTAAAAGGCAAAATTATTATGAAAAAACGTGTATCTCAAAATTCTATGTCTATAAAAGCTACCAGCACCTTAGCTATCACGGCATTTTTTTTAAGTTATCATCGATAATTAAGGTCAGACAGAAAGAAAGAAGTTATCATCGACAAGTATATTAATGTAATTTTTGTGGCTACAAAATTATTATTATTTATCCCTCTATATTTGTAATATGCGTATTTTTTTAAATAATTACTTGTATGTGGTTTGTATGTAATTAAAATGAGCAATGAACTCACCAGAAACCGAGCCGACATGATGTGAGTAGAGCTGCAACGAGGAGTCACCAAACGCTGTAACAGACTGTCGGTATGTGATAAATATATTTTAACAAAACTTCCTTTTATATCGCAACGTGGTCGAGTTTCGCGACACTGCGTCTTGGCGGATTCGATCTGAACCAACACTTCATTCATACTGAACGAATTTCATTTCTAAAGCCAACGTCGAGAGCTCAATATTCACAATTTGTGACGGTTTCATGATCAAAACCCTGGTGTTGTTATACAAATTTAGATTCTATCCCGGTGACATAAATATTGTTTTCAACAATGGTAATTACTGTTCATAATATATCTTTAAACATCCATAATTAAAGTGAAAATATTGTCTCTATTGTAGTAGTAGAGTGGAAATTCGAACGAGCCGAGGGAGATGAAAATGTTGATTTTTATGGTATTGTAGTTTTTCAAGGCTGGTGAACATGGCTTCTCTGAATGTACGAGTGTATTATTATAACGATATTACTTCGCATTGGACATGTAGCTGCAAAATATATTATGGCAATTTTTTTATTATTCTTTACACCCAGGATACACTATTAAAGTTTTTAAAATTGATACAAACACCCTGCTTAGTAAGTAGGGTGTTTGGTTAGACATTTTTCTAATTCCCAGGATACCAGAATAAATTAAACATCTTATTGATTACTACAAAAAATATTTATTGTATATTGAGATACAAAAAATAAAAAATCTTTATTTGTCACGTATGTAAAGCACTTACGAGTTACGACTTACGACAAGTCAAAACAAACAAATCTATAGATGACGACCATATAAGCGGAGCGATTCCAACGTCACTGATGACGACCGGAAGAAAAAAGACAGAAATAAACTTCGGGTCAAGATAATCGTCAATTGTCAATTCTTTTTTTTTCAATTGAATTAATTATGAAAATAGGTAAAACTCATTTTTATATGGAGTTATGGATACCCAATACTACTAAATGTATACGTACATACGTACGGGAGTGAAATTAAAAACAATGAGCCGGTATTGGAGGATGCATAAATCCATAATGATAAAATATCCTTACATCTAAGTATACCCAAAACTCTATTTATAAACATAAAATCTAACTTAAACTAACTAACAAACAATTAACTGAAAACTAAGAATTGTAAATTCTTTAATGCAATGGTCACGAATTTGTAATCGTGATAATTTTATCTATAACAGCTCATTGTTGTAAAATTAGAAACATATTATTAATAATAATTAAATGATCATAGTTATTGACAATTAATTACATTTCAAGATTTATTTTTCTACATTATTAACTACTATTCTATCTACTTTCTGTTTTTCTATCTACTTTTTAAATCTTAGTCAATTTACTAATAATCTATTTTCTTAAAATTTTATAGAATTCTATTTCCAACTTCCCGTTGTTTCCCGACCCCAATTTCCCGGGACGACAAATTAGTTCCCGGTACATCCATTCCGGACTCTGGAAATATCCCTAGTAGGTACAATGCACGCGTACCGCACCTACGACCTCCTTTCATTGCAGAGCACTGAGCTTCCTTACCCTTATCATATATGGCTTACTATTTCTCAGTTTTCAATTAGGATTTATCATGAATCATCTTATTGATGAATATTATAATATGACTCGTCAGCGACGCTTTGCCGTGTTAGCTAACAGTGATATAATAATATTATTTTATTACCCTCACTTATCTTACAAACGTACGTAATGATATCTCTTGTATGAAAAGAGCGAAGGATCGACAAGGTAGAGCGATTTCGGAAAGGCACATTTCAAATATTAGACGCATACGAGCATTACAGGATGATTTAACATACTATGTAATTAAAGTATACCTCGTCGTAAAATCAGTTGGAGCTACTGTAATACACATGTTCTAGATTATAAACAACGTTCCAGTTAAAATCTTTCTTATTGGTCTCGTGATCTAAATAAATTAAAAAGGTGCGTGCACATACATATGACCTGCATTCGATCGGTGCAGCAAACGCGACTAGAGCGAGCGAACGGAAGACACTCTCACTTTTACTATCACTTCACAGAGAGCGAACTTGATGCGTTTATAATAACAACATATGTAATATTGCAATTATACATAGTAATGTATGCACAACTTACCTTACTGACGATGTCACACAGGTCAACCCTAAATACAGAGAAATTAGACATACTCAATACATTTTTAATGACTCTGTTCTGATTACTCATCATTATTGTTACAAAAAAATCAAGGTTTTCTAATTTAAAACTAAAAACTGTTCACGCGTGTGCACTTGACTTAACTTCTGCATGATTTTTGCTACAAAATGTAAACCGCAACTTCTGTAATAATAAACTGTTTACAATAATACACGTCCTAAAGTTACGAACCAAAGGCTCCAATAACATGGCCGTTGACATCAAACTTGGAAGCGATACCTGCTCACTAGCTCGGAACGTCTCGGTCATCGAGAAATAGAGAGTTTCCTGCATCCACTGCGAAGGTCATAGTGTAGGTGTAGTAATATCTGCAATTTTACATTCTGTACAAAAAAATAATTGGCTAGTTTCACTTAATCTGTTGGTCTATTGTGAGAACAGATAGAATTCCTGAATGAGCCTATTAAGAGCTCTAATAGTTCCCAACTAAAATGGCTGTGATACAGTCGTACATGACGAAATTATTAGAATATTAAAATGAATCCTAAAATGGCATAGCTTCGGCATGAATTGACCGGCTCGATTGGAGTAGATACTAACGTAGAGTTAGAGTATTCTGATTTCTGCCACAAGTATTGATACCTAATTAACAAAGTCGTTACTTTGTTAATTATCAATAATAATAATATCATTATGTTTCGTTAAACAGTAAATATTGTTTCACATTTTTCATACTTTTTGTGTGTGCCACTGTCATGAAATGACAGAGTGCTGTCACAACTCACAGGATTTAGTGCAATAAGACATCCGGAGGCTCAAGAGTCAAGACATCCGGAGGCTCAGTCATACCACACCCCCCGCCCCCGCCTTCCTCAATCCCTTCCTTTAAAATTCTTGTGGTGAGTGTGCGTGGGCGGTTCTGATCACTTCACATCGGGTGAACCTTTGTTGTAAAGAAACAAGAATATGTGAAGTAATCTTTCTCCAGTATGTTAACATTATTCGTGCGTGTACATAATTCTCAAATTCAGATTGTAATATTGTATAACAAGTTTAGTAGGCCGTTATTTACAAATCGATTGTTTTATTTTAGTTTTACATCACGGAAAGCCTTTCTACGAATTACCGGCGCAGTACTAGTTTTATTTCGTAGTATCTCAATTATCAGTCTGATCTCTCAAATTAATGATTTACCGGGATTTTTTTCCTTTGAAGTTTCTTTATGGCTTTTAAAAATAAAGTAAAAATATAATCTTTCATAGTTGATATAAATAATACTAGCACTACCGACGTAATGAATAAGAACCATCTCAAAGACACCATCTCGCCTATAGTTAAACGGACGTCACAGAGTAGCCACAAACGCACCTTTACAAAAGTGCCCTACGCACACACAGGTCATTACATAACGATAGATCCAATGGGCCGAAAACTCTGCTTCACTGTCAGTGTTTCTAGCGCTCTGTCCATATTTTTATCTACGTCCGTGACTAGTACCAACCCTAGTAAATACACTGTCCGAGTGCGCCCGGACTCGGAACTTAATCTTTACGAGTGAAGATAGGATTTAGGTCTTATTCTACGCTTCACCAGTAGTTTAGAAGTAAAGGTAACTCCAAATTTCATTTTCAACGGATCACAAACGGAGGAGGTTCTCAAATCGTCTCAAATATACGTACGCGATAACAACTTAAATTTGGACCGATTTTCAAAATTCTTTTTGTCTTCAACAAAGCTTATTCCAAGGTTGGTCCAATATTTTTTAAATAGGTTGTGTCGGAGGTTTGAGTTCGTTTTAAAGCTTTTAAACTTTTTGGAAAAGTGTACAAATTCCGTGACGTAATTTTCCTAGCGAGACAATTTAATTAATATTTAATTTTATGTTATCTTAATTTTGCCTAGCTTTTCAGATGTTATGCGCAGATGACAAACATAATTCGTTTCCCATACGAAATTAATTGTTCTGTTACTTAATTATAAAAGCAAGGGCGTCACCCATACTAAAGGTGATGTACCAAGCCACCAGACCAACGAGGCTTTCGGCTTATAATCTAAGAAGAATCTTTAAAATTATTGAAGCTAACACGTTCTGATTAATATCTAAAAGTAAAGGGAGCTTGTCGGACGTTGCGTTCAATGAAAAAACAAAATAAAACACATATTTGACAGACGTTGCGTTGAATACTACACCTTACGCAACCAAATAATATACAATGTACTAGACGGGCTTTCACGTTAGTACAATGTTAAATATTATGTACTAGTTCCTGCGCGCAGCTCCGCTAGCGTGATTTGCCTTATCAATTTATTTATAATAAGAGTATGATTTGTGTCATTTTGTATTAAATGTGCTTTTAAGAACGTTGTGCGTCCCTGATGCGTAAAGTGCGGGCCCGTTCCAACAGCATCCCAAACATGCCAGCCGCGAGGTTGGATTGTGCATATGTGAGTCGTTGTTGTACTATCTCTCATGGGGTGGAGCAGAGGTGACACACATTATGCACATTACGATAGGTACATAGATTGTAAGTGGATAATAACACTAACACTAGTCTATAAGTTTACTAACCCATGTAATGCTTTATTGAGCAATCCAAACCAGGAAGTTCGCTTAACTAAACGCTGTCCTTACATAGGCCATCTCTAAGCAAACTCGTAGGTACCATAACAGGAACTGCCCACTTAACAAACATTTGTACAAGTTCTAGGTACGACCGACAGCCCCCTGTGTAGGGTATGTCTGTCGGCCGACGAGACAGCTGCCCACGTCATCCTGGAATGCGAAGGCGTTGCTGCACAACGGGCTGAAATCCTCGACACACCGAGGTCGCTTCGAGAAGCCTGTGGAAACCCCAGAAAGATCCTGCGCTTTTGGTCGGAGCTAGGCTGGCTAGATTCCTAGCTGGCATTCGCGTCACACACAATGGTCCACTTTTTTTGAGGCTTAGTGGGGAAAAAGGAGCCCACACAACAAATAAACAAAACAAACGAAAACCTGGTCTACGTTATACCTAACGTGAACCAACAAAAATGTATTCTATGACGTAGAATACATTTTTATAATGATCTCCTAAAAATAATCAAATAACGTATATTCTTACTGGTTGAAATATAGAAATAAATGCGACCAGTTCAAGCATCTAAGCTATCACAATTATTCGGATTAGTTTTATAGTAAGTAGATAAAATTGGATTCTCAAAAAGTATCAATTATCCGTGACTCGGGGAACGCATTATTTTGAATAAGCCCTTAAAACATCAGTACGGACCGCCCTGCATTCCGATATAATCAATAGTGGAGTTAACAGAAAAAACATTAACCGGGAATATACTTTCACATGCGGTAAGGAGCGGGCGCGGGACAGGCGCGGGCCCTTCTTGAACTCGAACCCCGTGTAATGTATCTTCATTCGGTCGATCCGGCTCTATTAGTTAAAATACACATAATGTAAGCATGCGGCTTGACAACTTGTTCTAAACTCAGCTCTCGCATGCATTCAATAGCATTATCTCAATACTGGGATAACTGCTATAATGTCTTAAGTTGCATTTGCTTAGAATACAATGTTACTACGAGTACTTGCTGTTTACAGTATTACAATTGAATGAAGTGACATAAGGCATTCTAATCTAATTAAAAATATAGTTTATATTGATCCACGAATTTTTATTTATACCTTTTTATGGTATCACCAATAAAAACTAAAACTCTAGGCGTGGTGACATTTTTATGGTGATTGGTGGTGGTAAAAAAAATTATAGGAAATATATTTTATAGCAAATATGTATTTTTTCGAAACTTCGTTCTCCCTGGCATTATCCCTTCCTAATGTCATACAACCTGGATCCGCCTTCTTTCTTAAAATATTCCATTTATTTTATCAATACAAATCAATAGTAATTCCAGTGATTAATGTGACGTCAATAAACTTTCATATCCCCACCCCGATATGCCTTAAACCCAATTCATTTCCTTAAATTAAAGATCAACATCACGCTCATGTTTCTTGTGGTTTTGTGGGTACATTTGGGCGTTTGAGATCGCTTATCATAAGATTATCCACTAACAAGTTTACTGGTCGTCTGTTATTATAATTAATAATGTCCACGGTTATACCTCTACTTTTATCTTCATATGGTAAAGCATAAGTTTTTGAGCGCTGTCAACTGTAAAGTCCAAATATGATGTCGACCTTATTTCGACCATATAGGACTTTACTTATAAAAATAATCGCATATCTTATCTTTAAGATTAGTTTATCATTATATCCTAGCGTCACATTTGTTGAAAATCAAAGACACAAGCAATTCTTTAAGATAAGAGGCGCTTAATTTTTTTTATAAGTAACGGGCATAGTGTTGGCACACAATTTTTTTAATACATATTATGTAACTTACAAGTTCAACTATTTCCAAATAATTAATGCCGATAGTCATTGACAGTAGTCATTTGTTGAATGGAAGTGTATTTTTAATGGATATTTAGATAAGATAATATGTTAGTAACGTAACGGTACAGTGTGGACTGAGAACCTTTTATTTTTTTATTGTGATATCTCGAACAATCAAAAACAAATAAAGCTATTATGATTAAAAATGATACTCGAAATAAACACACATAATTTGAAACAATTTAGGTTACACAACCCTTATAGAAAACATTTTAAGTGTGGGTATTTACAGCTCCATCTGGGGAAATCTTGACGTACTGCACAACAGTACGCGAAACAAAACATGCTCTTGCCAGTTACCTACCATTATCTAAATAGCAAAAATAGTGCTACATACATACATTCTCTTTTCAGTCATTCGTTAGACATACCACAGATGGCGCTAAGTGTTATAAAAGTATCATTCGGGACTTAGCAACCGCGACTTTATGACCATAATATAGTCGCTAGCCACGAAGTTAGACCGCATAAGTAACTGCGTGACTACGGAAACAAACTTACTTTTAGGGGTTGAGGTCAGGTAGGCAAACGATCGTAAAAATTAAGCTAAATCCTTTGTGCAACATGCTTAGGATCTTGCGGCCACCGCACTGAGTTGGGATAAGAGCAGGTAGAAAAAATGACATTTATTCTACAATAAAGAATAATAATAAATAAATAACATCCATCAGCCACATACATAGTCCTAACCCCACACTAAGATCGAGTCTTGTGTCGTGGGTATCAGGAGCTACGTGAGACTTTCGGTCTCACAACACCAGACCCGAAACAAATATCTGTAGGCCATACAAACATTTGTCTCGGTGCGGGGATCGAACCCGCGGCCTTTCGCTTCACAGCCGGCTACTCGCCAGCTACGCCAAAGGAGGCTCGGAGGCTGTCAAAGAATATTTAAGAATAAAGAAGATTAATTTATTAAATTATAATTTCCTTTTTCTAATTCGGATGTTGGTACTTCAGCGTCACGCGTGGCGGTACTGTCTCCGATGCGCCACACACGGTCCATGCCCGGCCCGTGCCCGGCCCGCACCCAGCCACGCGGAGTCCACATGGTCACAGCCTAAGGAAACGGCTGAGAAGCCGATTATCGTAACACAAAAAAATGTTCAGATAAGCCGACCTTCTAATAAACCCCGCTAGTCCAAGCCTTCTTTCTCGTACATAATAAATCTTAAGGAGTCCTCTTTTTAAACACAATGCATCTCAATCTTTGATAATTATGTCAATGATACCTATTTAATTTAACCGGTAGCACCTTAGAGCATTTATGGGGCTAGCACAGAAAACTAATTCAGCGACTAAAAATATATTAATTCTTATAAAAATAAATTATTTCATGTTTCTAACCACCTACTGGTTTCTACAATTTATAATACATGCCCAGTATTACCATCTGACTGGTATTACACTTTAGTTCATCACGTTCATCTTATGCAGGTTGGTACAAAAGTACCAACCTGCATAAGATTTTTTATGTAAAAACATACCTTGGAAATTCTTATGGACTCTCATGTAAGCAAGTTTCCAACATTTTTCGAAGTTTAAAAAGTTCCCATTTAAAATCATAACATACATACATATTCTAGATCTAGATGACAACGTATTATCTTAAACAATCTACCATATTATCACATCTGCCGTAAATAAAGTTCTCTGCAAAGGGAATTATGGCTCTCTGTAAAATAGGGTCTAAATTCTCATCAAGTTGTAATGTGCCTGTTTTCATGGAAAAATATATTAAATGAGAGCAAAGCAAATAAGGCTACAAAGTTTGACCGCCACTGGCTGACATTTTAATGTGGCCTAATAATAAGAAAAAGAAAAAGTATGAAGTGTACCGGTGGGCTTTAGCATGGCTGTAGATTGATGCCTCTGTCGGGAGGTACTGTTGGTAGGGCACCTCTTATCGAGACCTTTTTCCACTTTTTATCTTTAAACGGCGCGTCGCGTCGCGTCGCCTTCAAGGGCTTGGACCGTTAAAAGCGATACGCGTAACAGTGAATGAACTCCGGTGTCCACGTGGTACATTGATAGCTAGTTTTTTATTTCTTATTGCATTTCATGTTTCTAGTTCAATAAATATTTGAGTTTTGTTTAGCGTGATGTTTATTGTTACTTGCTTGGGAAAATAGTGTTTAGTATTGTAATTTAAACAGACTTTTAACTATCTACCTCACTGCAAATCTTTTTGTTCTCAATATATTAAAGAATCACTTCTTAAGACTTCTACACTAATTCAACTTTCACTCAACTGATGACTTCTAGGTTCTATGTAATCAGCAGCCCGAGCAGGAAAATTTCTGACAACCGTAAATGTATTCGTGCTCGATGCGCGTCTATGAAATTTGTATAAAATATTAATCAAATGTCATCAGTGCGCAGCGAGTTTACATTTACATTAGTTTTTCGTGCTCGGGCAGTAGCCCGTAGGTACACGATACTATGTATAATACGAGTTTAGTGTTAACGTATAGTATCGTGACTCATGAGCTATCTGTGACTACAATAATTAATTATTTCATCGTTACCTTATTATTGTAGTTTTCATATTTTGTTCATACTTCTGCCTGCATCGGTGGTGTAGGTGAAAATATTTTGGGCCTAACTTATAAAAACTGCTTAGCTGAGCAAATGGCTGAGAATAGCCTGTCACTTTTTTCCTTGTGTCACATTGTTTGAAAATAAAAGGGACACACTATTCTTTACCATTTACTCAGTTAAACTGTTTTTATAAGTAAGGCCCATAATGCGTATACAGTATTCTATGTGATTACCGTTGGAAGGCATCAGTTTCTACCTGATAAAGTGATATTGGATTTTTCTAATGAGTATCAGCTCGAAGTCTGGAACTGGTGCTTGATTTGGTGATAGCGTAATGGGACGAAAATCATTCTGGCGAAAGTGGATACACTAATTACGCACTTGCGCGTCTGCCTACCCGAGGATAACAGGCGAGAGCGTTTGTGTATGAATGTGTAACACTTCACAGTATTCATTAAAAATAAGTATGCACCTCTATAATTATAGTGCGCATTCATCAAGTGTGCAACTATGTTTTGATAGAGTCGGATAGTTGCGTGGTCGAGCGTCATGCTTCCTGTACTTACGCCGCGCCGCACTGCGATACGGCCTCGACGTGACGCGCCGGTGAAATTCATGAAAATGCGCCCGTTACCAGGGAAGCAAGCGCTAGTGAAAAAGTGATTTATTTATTATACCAAAATTATTTTTATATTGGGACGCTAATTAAATTTATAATACTTTTACTTGATAAATGCCTAATATTTTATATATAAATCACGCCATACATTGTCATTGTCACACACACGCATATAAAGGTATAAAATCATAAGCTTCCTCACGTGACACATATACATAACATTTAATGAGAGGTTTTGCCCATTACGAAATTTCATTTTCATAGAATTGCGAGGAAATTCTTTGATTGATAAACGATAGCGTTACGATTGGATATGGTTGGATGAAGTTCTTCTCCAGCTGACACATCAAATGTTCCTATCAAATCCAAATCACGAACGAAGTGACTATGTTAAATATGACCCGTATCTTTATAAAGACCGCGTGATCACAAATAATATACAAATTATTTACTTATAATTATTATTTGGAATATAATTATTATTTGGAAGTTACAATGTCACCAACATTATCACATTGAAGGATGTTCTATTAATTTATCAACAATTCATATGAATTTCGATATTTATTTATTAAAAGTGAAAACATCAATAGTTTATATTATTATTTTTTTACACAAATGATAATAACCTAGATATTAAGATGATATTTCAACAATATCTAAAAAAATACGCAATTAACTTTAACATCGTTGATTTATCGAAACTATCTCGAGCCATTATGAACCATTATTTATTGATTTTTTTCTATTACATGTGTGTGCATTTGCTACTACACAGTACGATGACTACGACGAAGTAGTTACCGCGTATCGCAGAATTTAAGGAAGGACAAAAAACCGTATATTCTGCGATATGTGCGTTTGTGATAAATGTGTATTAAATGGCTTCCAACATCTTGGAACGGAAATAAGCTAATTAAGACTCTGCCTTCTCTTTCGGGGATAACAAGCATGAAAATGTATAGATAAGTATTATAAGTATCGCGCAATGCCGACCCTAAACACGTCCTTAGGAAGAAATGTGGATTGGGAAGGAAATGTAGGCTTCCAAAAACCATGCTGACCTAAGAAAAATGACAACGAACTGCCACGCATGCTATAAGATATCCAGTCCAATTGAGTCATTAACGCCTACGTTAAGCAAAGCAGCAAAAGACCAGCGCAACTACTCTGATCAAAAACTTTTCACCGAATAATATAAATGATTTTATGGTCAACGCAAGACGTCAGTGAGGTAGGTAAATGCCAAACTAAAGCTGATTCGACTAATATTCAAAGTTACCCCATTCGTGTTAAACGACGCTTCGTTGTTGCGTAATAAAAACGTTCAAATTGGTTACATTACTCCGGTTACTGCCTCGTAACATTTTAATAGCATAATTTCCCATTTAGTGTGGGAACAGTGTCGGCATACCTATAATTGTGATGGGTTATCGTTATGCGATTTAGGCAACATCGTAAGTATAGACTATCTACATGTGATTATAGTTTATGCATAAAATAAAAATAAATAAAAAAAATTATTGGTCTCATAGGCACATCAAATGCACTCATGACAGGTCACAACAAGGTCTAGATACATTTATATAATAATAATCATGTTACAACACTATCAATTTAGAAAACAAGCAGGCAGGTATGGACACAAAACAAGGATGGGGCTTAGATAAATGGTTGTGATTTGTAGGAAAGGGAACGAACGTTATGTTAGTTATTTGAAAAGCAACCTCTTTGGTGTTGTTTAATATCAACTTCAATATTATGAAATTTATTCTGTAAGAAATAAAGAATTATATTAATATAAAAAAATTCTATAATATATAATTCGTTTGTAATATAATTATGACTGCCTCGGTGGCGTGGTTGTATTTCGGTACGACTACCGTCCGGGCAAAGTGATATTGGATTTTTCTATATCATCCCAGAGTCTGGAATTTGTACCCGAATAGGCTCGCCCCCTATCACATCTGGGACGGAACTAAGCTCGGCGAAATGTGGGTGTACTAGTTGGCTAGTGCGCCTCTCCTCTGCCTACCCTTTCGGGGATATAGGCGTGAGCTTATATTATAATTATAATTTGGCATAGGCATTATTACACTTTTCACTTACATAATAATATAGCACACTATGTTTGCAGTAGATTACACCACACACAAGAACAGTGGATGCAGGGGTGGTGAGATATTGTTCCGTTTCCTATACCGTGTCGATTACTATATACTTTCTGTCTATTTTTTGCCCAATCATCAATTATAAATCTTTTTGCTTGAGCTTCGTTAACATCTATTTCCGTAGTTTGTAACACGGTTCTGATTTGAAGTGCTTACTTCCGATTTTAAAATGAGTCTATCCAACTGCTGTATTTACAAAAGTTCATACATTAAACCACAAAGTTATGATTCATATATTCACTAGAGCAGTGCAATCAGTTTGGAAATCCACAATTTTCATATTTTATCATATTATAAGAATTTATTCTGAAAATTGCAACATAACATCATATCAACACTAATAACAACGTAATTGATATATCTGATTACAAGTGTGATTAAAAATTATTACACTCCCACTTTTATTAAACTTCAACTAAAATGAACCTACAAAGCATTTTATTAAAACTCGCATGTAAAATATGACGATGAGCGACTGTAGATAATATAATTTCGCAACAACTAGGTACTATATATAAATGCATATCGTCCTAGATAGACATTTTATAGATAAGTGTACAGGAAAGAAAGGAAGCTTAATGTTTTATTGCTAATTGCAGCATTACCTGGTGTCAGTTGATGGACAAGTCTTAGTTAAAGTGATAGAAAGTGGGAAGCAAGTGATTTTGCATTAACAATGTAGAAGAAAAATTGATGATCGATATTATAACATTACCTGTGGAGTAATTTTACAAAATAATGTATTTTTGTGGATATTAATATAAAAAGCTCCGGTGATTATAGCATTCTAAAACAAAATTATATATTATATCTGATGTTTATTCTCTACAATCAGTTGGAGTTAATAATCGTTAAAAAAATATATTACGACGAAAGTTCGTTTATGTTCATAACAATTATATTTTAATCGAACTCAAGTTAATCTCAATTCTATATATAAGTGTTTTCGGTTTTTCAAACATATAGGTGTTTTGGGGGATTCATAAGGGAAGAACATAATATTTTACCAACATACATATATGTCATAAACAACAATTTCACTTTTTTGTTTAATTCATGTTAAACTATAATATTGGGCTTTTAATATTTTTGGTATTATTTCAATACAATGATATGTTAACTATAATGACTACAATACAATTATATTAATGACCTTTTGTGTTTAACGGACCGTAGTAGTCCCGGACTAGTGTAACGTCACTGCTCCAACGCTCCAACGCACAACCACTGACTCACGGGAATGCATCAAAGAATAATCATTAGGCCTTACAAAATTGGGTGTTTATTTTTGTAGCTACAATTTATTATCTATATGATATAAACTTGAAATAGGTATTTATCGATGGTATTTATCACATCTTAAGAACTCTACAGGTACAATTTATATATAATAACAAAAGCGTGTTAAAATATATTTTTATTTTAGGTAAATGTATACGTTTTCACGGCCTATGCGCCTTCATTCGTTCTTATTTTCAAAATTGCCATAATAGGGGTATAATGTTCGTAGTTCATCGATATTGTTTTTCTGTGTTGATTAATTTCATATTTCTTTTTTATAATTTAAATAATCTTCAAAATAATACTTAGATTTTTCCTTTGCTTTTTAAACATATGCAGAACATTTGGCTAGTCTGGAGCTAAACTGGTCCAAGTGACATTATTGGGGAAATCGACACAACATAACATAACATAAGCTCATGCCTGTATCCCCGAAGGGGTAGGCAGAGGCGCACTAGCGAACTAGTACACCCACGTTTCGCCGAGCTTAGTTCCGTCCCAGATGTGATAGGGGGCGAGCCTATCGCCATATCGGGCACAAATTCCAGACTCCGGGCTGATATGGAAAAATCCATAATCACTTTGCCCGACCCGGGGATCGAACCCGAGACCTTAGAACCGTAGTCGTACCGAAATACCACCACGCCACAGAGGCAGTCTTTTAAGCAAATCGACTTTTAAGCATTTTCGAAATTAGAAACGATGTATGCATCCATGCAAAAGTGACCCATACCTAATTTCGGTATCAAAACCATAAAATTTCAAGTTTTCAATCCTAAAGTGGTCCAACTAACCCTATCGAACATAGCACAGTATGTAACTGAAAATAAATTAAAGATTGACTGCCTCGACCTCGGCTTCATCATTTGGAACTACGGGGCTACTCAGATATCGATTTGAAATCAATCGGCAGCAAAACAAAGAAAATTAAAATGGCGGCTGCTTTTTCCAGTTTTTGCACCGAATTCATCTTTTGGAATTATGGTGCAACGCATAATATATCGATTTTGAAGTCAAACAGCCTTTAAAACCAAACCAATTTATCCCCCTATTTTCCTATTTAGGGTTAAAAAATAGTCCATATTAAATTTCATCAAAATCGGTTTAGCACATCTGATTTCCCATACAAATTTTCATTCCCTGTTTCATCACCAACATCATCTCCATTAGGGTTAATTTCATGAAAATAACCTGTGTCTGCCCTCACTGTTCAAAATTATATCCTCATACCAAATTTCATCGAAATCGATTCATTTTGTCAAATATAACCACTTTAGAATTTTAAGATTATTCAAAAAACAACAATTCTAAAGTGGTCTATGTGACAAGTTTCGAAAATTTTGTCATTTTTTTCTATACTCAGTTATTTAATTTTCAAACGAGTTAAATGCAGATAGTTATGTTACATACATATATATATATGTAACATGATAATATATATTAAACTTGCTTATAAAAACCACATATATAAACCATACCTTGATAAACATATATTCACTTCAAACGCGATTTCTCATTTTTCTCCACATTATAGAATTATCACATGGACCAGTTTAGCTCCAGAGTTGCTATTATGATATTTATAATCAACAAATGACTGCCTCGGTGGCGTGGTAGTATTTCGGTACGACTATGGTTCCGAGGTCTCGGGTTCGATCCCCGGGTCAGGCAAAGTGATATTGGATTTTTCAATATCAGCCCGGAGTCTGGAATTTGTGCCCGATTTGGTGATAGGCTCGCCCCCTATCACATCTAGGACGGAACCAAGCTCGGCGAAATGTGGGTGTTCTAGTTCGCTAGTGCGCCTCTGCCTACCCCTTCGGGGATACAGGCGTGAGCTTATGTATAATCAATAAATATCGGATATTATCGGATTATCAAAACCCTGGTGTACGTACATTTTCAATAGCTGAGAAGTGAGTATATCAATCAACCAAGAAATATGTTTAGTGACGCATCTAGGATAATTTTCTATTCTTTTATTCACGGATAGTTGATTTAGTTAATGCATCTTAATAACTGACCCTATCTTTATATGTACCGGGAAGTGTGTTAAGCTCTACCACAGACAGTTCATTTAGATGGATTTTTATGAGGAGACCACCAGCATTAAAACCATTGAAATTAATGCACACAAAATGTTTTTTTAAAGTTAATATAGCTACCCATTTGTCTTATGTCATTTACCAGTTCGTAGGTAATATTTCCAATTTCCAAGTCAGTGCTTTGATTTCATTTATATTATAAGTAGAAAAGTCTTCTTTAACCTCATGTATTTTGAGCTAAGATGATCAATTCGTTCTTAATTATATTTTATTTTGTAGTTTATTATAGTTTTCTTTAAATCGTTGCAGGGTACATCTTTAATGCCATGTGTATAATTTAAAATAAATAATTCCTCTTTCCAAAAAAAAAGAGGATTGCATATTGAACATACAACAATTTATTTATTTCATTTTTACTCATGACATTCTCAAATATCATAAAAAATATTAACATTATAGTAATAGCTCTTACAATAACATCGTATTTCAATAACATCATCATCATCATCATCAGCCATAGGACGTCCACTGCTGAACATAGGCCTTTCAATAACGCCTATAAATAATTTTGTAAACAAAAAATTTCAACGCGTTCCCTAGATTATGTAGAGCAATAAAACTAAAGAACAAAAAGACAGTATTCACTATAGTAGGATTGCTGATTAAACGGAGAAAACTGAGATTTCAAATGTTGCCACTTTTTTCGTGAAATTTAAATAGTGCTGCGGTAAAAAGATCAAGATTATTTAAACATGTCAATCTAGTGAACCATTTCATTCTTTCATTTTCTAAAGTCTAACTTAAAGTTGTAATTCCTGCCTAATGTGTGATTAGCACTGCATGTCTATGAATTATAGTCATAGTAAATTACTGCATGCTAAGTTATGGCATGTCTACTAGAATTATAGTTATGGTTCATTATAAACAAAACTTACAGTAGCTAAGAACGTGTGGAACGTAATTTTTCCCAAATAATAAAAGTAATATTTGTAATATTAATTGTTATCATTTTGTGTATCTGTTATGATTATTTACGCAAAATTATTTACACAGATATTTAGTCTAAGTATAAGCTAAATTTTCCAAACAATACGCAATATAATTCTAATTTTGCAAGCAAGTGCTGAGTTATTGTTTCTTAGAATGATAAAAATTTAAATAGATCAATCTAGTGATAGTTTTGGAAGTAAGCAACGTTATTTTGAAAAGTGACATTTCGATCTGTCAATTTACTCCGCTTAATTAGCAATCGGACTATAGCAAACAACATTTCAATAAATGATGGATTAGTGTTGCGTTTGAAGCTCAAAATATTGATTCAAAGAATTTCTAATTGGGTGGGATTTTGGGGGTGCCTAAACACTCGTATTCTTACTAATTTGTATACATATAATAATTATTAAAGTCTTGTTTTAAGTAGTCACTTACCATGAGGTACCCAAATGCTCGCTGCTAAGAATCTCAAGAAAATAAATGAAACTAGTAACTAAACGAGCAAATTATACATGTCATTTAACAAATTAGGTAGAATTCTTTTGAATAGTGTATTTATTACACAGCTTCTGTTTAACACGCTGATTAATTGATATATCAAGCATGGTACGAGTCGCTGCATGTATTTCCTTAAAAACAAACGTGTGTTGTTACGCGTGTTGTTAAACGCGGATGCATGTCGTTGCGTGTGGAGTGAGGAGTGAGGACAGCGCATCAACACGCTATTATACGACTAATTTCATCTCTTGATCTGAGCCCCTTGTAAGAGTTAATTATGAATTATAATAATTTTTATTTTAACAATAAATTTAATTTAATTCATTGTAGTGCTCGCAAATAGCGCTGATGGATAAAATGTATGGAAAAAACTAGTCAGTCTAATGAGGGCACTCCTCTGTTATAATATTAGTAAATAGTATCATTTTGTGAAAAATTACAATTATATTAATAATAATTACATCCAATAGTCATATCTTAACGATACTCTAGTTTTGCCGATCGCCCCGCGGTGTTCCGATCAAAAAACATTTAGACAGATAGGTCCTCTATAACGCTACTCCAATACAGATTGCGGACAGGCACAAATCATATCTTCCATTTTTTTTCAGGAATAAAGATTTCCTGACGCATTATATACTGTTGTATTCATATCTACATAAATGCAACTATGCTTTCGATCGTTGAATTACCATTTGGATGCCATAAGTTACGTACATATATATCACGTCATTAATTCAATATCTCAGTAAGTTTATACTGTAACACGATTACCATTGTTCGTCTATGACGTTTAAACCACTATACTATACTTTGTTCATATAATACACACGTACACTGACAAAATCTTGACAATGATACATGCGTGATGTACGTCATTTGCGGCGCGTATAATTTTACGCAATTAATTGGCTTTTTTACAGTGATTTATATCCAATGTTGACAATTTCGTCAACAATTATTTTTTATTTCACTTACCTCAATTAGAAACCTCAATTATTATAGGCCGGGTTTTTCGATAATCCTTAACTTGTCAGGTCTGACGCTAGTTTATTTCCGTTTATAACATAAACACATTACATTATTTTGTTACACACATTATGGATGCAGGTCTTTATCAGGTCGTCGGTCTACCGGCGATCTGTTAATCTTTGGGGGAGGCCTATGATCAACAGTGGACGTCCTATGGCTGCTGAGGACAAATTATGGTATTTTTATGACAACAGTGTAGAAAACGTTCTAAACATTAGTTATTATATCATTAGGTACCTTATTTTTTCTGATACAAAACTTTGTATAAATAAAGTTAGTATGAATAGGGTGACAAAAATTACACAATAGGATATGGCTGTGGTATGGCCTCCCCATTCTCGATTTATTATTTTATGGGTCATTTTCAGTAGAAGTGACTGAAAACTACAGTAATTTGCTATGCAGAAACATGTGCAATAATTAATGCATGTAAACGTAATTAGTCCATTGACTCTTGACACTCGAATAGAGGGCAGGACGTCTCATACATTTAGCCAATGTACAGTCAGGAAGGATTTAACTTCGCAATGCCTACAATTAGCATTGGGCAGCATAGAAAAATGTTGATAATATCATAATATCTAGTCATTTTATAACCAATTATGTCACTTACTACCGAATAATATTCAATAAAAAGTTTACAGTATTTCCTTTATTGTACCGTGTTTACTGTCAAAAATAAATATTTTATTCACAGTCAACCAATTATTTCAAGATATTTATTATTGATAACATGTTTGTAGACTAGATTACATTGTAAAGTCAGCCGATACCTCCAGCTGATCGTTGCAATATGAATGCATAGCGATACGCACGTCGCGAGGATTCTTTCAGCCGTGAAAATGAATGTTATAAATAAACAGGCACACTGCGAAAAATTATCATATGGTCTTGAAGGCCAGTGCGGTTTCAACTAGTGTTTAGGAAATCTTGAGCAAAAAAAATTTACCAACATTCGTCTCTCGGCCGTCAACAGCAGGAGGCGGCAATGGATTGGTTGAAATTGGTCGGTATCAATAAGGATATGTAAAGATTTTGCATCATACGTGCATAGTGACGTTCAGTGAAAATGTATAAGGATTGTGTATGAAAGTGATAATCGAGTGGAAATTATTAGTGACTGTGGCTGTTCAAATAAGCACTATGAAGATTAGTACCGGTTCTATGTGTACAATGTGATATCGGTAGTTATCGTGCAACCAATAAGGCAATTTTCAACAAGAACTTTTCTATAGAGATTGTCTGGTCTGTGGTAGTAAAGTACTCAATTGTTTAGCCACCATGCCACAAAGTCTTCGAGGTGTAATCTCAAGTTATTTATAAGGCTTGCCATTATTCAGACTAACAGGTTTAGTACCTATTTCAATATAAAAAAATTGAACAATCAAAAAAGTTAATCAAAATATGTGTCTAAATGTAATAATCTATGGCATCCATTAAATAATTAAGCCTCGGGCTAAATTGATACTTAAATAAACTATTAATTTACAATAAAACATCAAATTCTACTTAATTTCGGTTCACGATTGGAAATTTTAATAAGTAATTTGAATTATAAATGAGATTTTTATCTATCAAAAGCTAAAAAAGCTAAGTAAATAGGCATGGTTATCTTAGAACTAACATTATCTTACCTTTTATTCAATATTGCTCACTTAGTAAAAAAATACATAGGGGTTTAAGAACCTTATAATTAACATGTTAGTTAATATAGACTGTTAATAAAATTATACATGTATTTATTGTAAAATTATGCTATGTAAATATAGCATAACCCAAAGGTAGTCATTTTATATAATAAAAAATATGTAGGTATTTGGATCATACGATAATGGTGATCCTTTTCAGATAATTAGATACAAGACATTGAAAATAATTATTGATAATAAATTACAGGACTATTATAAGATTTCTTTTTTAACATACGGTAATATTACATACCAAAGTATGTTTGGCGGTACAATAAAAATTCATAATTACAAATAATTGTCATAATACACCAAGACAGCTTACAGATTCCCTATTTTATGTATGTAGGTACTAGAATTCGCTTCCTTTTATAAATATTAACGCAATTTAAAGACTCCTTATGCACATTTTAATCTATGTTAGTTGTTTGTAATTAAATAAAATCGAATATAAAGTATCTGTCTTATATTATTTTATCGACCGAATTTCAAAAAGGAGAACGTCCTCAATTTGTGTGTATTTTTTATGTATGTTACGCGATATCTCCACCAAATGTGGACCGATGTTCAGAATTTTTTTTGTATTCGATAGAGCTTATTTCAAGGGTCCCATATAAATTTGTTCACGATCGGATTTGAAGTCGGTCCGTTAAGTTTTTAAACTTGTGATTATTGGTCTAATGGTATGAAATAGTGGCGCAAATTCCCGATCGGCCAAACCTATTTTGTCTTTGAATTTTCAATTCAGAACATCACTTAATATATTGTCTGAGATTGGAATTTATTTCAGGTAGTGGCGATGGGCTTATCTTTTATAAAACAGTGGATTAAAAATAAATAAAGGAAATTAAATGTAACTGTGAGGTTATTCTATATCTATCGTATAGCTTTTCAGTATCTATAGTAAATGATCACTATTAAAGATTAGATCGATTATAATAACAGCTTAACAACACCGACTTTGTAATTGCAGTGTAAAAAGTGTAAAAATGTTTTAATTACAAAATACATACACATTAACATTAATTAAAAATTTAATTTATTAATATTATTAACAGCCATAGTCTTATATCCCATGGTATCAACATAAAATATATGAAAATTGTCTGTTTTTTACAGTTCGCTCTTTTGGTTGCTGTTGCTTCCATTTATGTCGCGGCAGAAGGACCTAAGTAAGTTTTATAATTTTTTTTTACTACTATCTGTTTCTTAATGTCCGTAGTTATAATAATTTAAGAAAATTGTACATGTACTACTTGTCACAGAGAGAACCGTTATATTATTATGTCACAGAGTTCATACTCGTTAAAGTCTTTTGTTCTACAAATGATTAGTCCTATAGATTTCATTAGCGCTTGCGTCATAAATTCAAAACTAAAATTAATACATTATTAAAATAATTTGTTTGCCATTTTTTAAATACGTAAAAACATTTATTTTTAATGCCGTGAAAATCAAATATTTTTGTAACTTATTTCTTGTTATAAAATTATTGCGAAGGTGCTGTCATTTGTGATGCCTAAAGCAATGCGATGGAAATATAAATAAATGTACATTGTACAATATCAGTATGCCGACGATTCTACTGTGATTGTTGTGTTTCACCGCTGCGCTAATTGTCCTAGTATGAACGTTGAACTCTACTAGGTGCGTAATGAACGCCCATTGAGTAGAAAGTACAAATTTATCATCGGTACATCGATAGGCAGGTAATTGTGTTAGAAAACAAGTTGTACTCATCAAAATTGTAAATCGTCGCTAAACATTACGTTGGTTACTATACGCATGTCGTTGCTGTCACACTCATCCATTATATCAGCGGTCACGACGCGACGCAATATGTCGCTGCGTCACGTCGCGTCGCATCGTTGCTGGTCGAGAGGGAAAGCCGCTACCGCGTCACGCTTTATGCCAATGACTTCGCACCAGACGGAACAACTTCATAGCAAAAACATTCGCGAAGCGTGTATTCGAAATGTTACCGTTTATAAATGCCGCTTTTACACGTATTTATTTTGTTTCAGGAAAAAGATCCGCATTCATTTGCCACAAAAAGTGAAACACATTCATCACCACAAAAAAATTTACATTACGAATCATCCTGCGGCGTCGCAGTATGCACCTGCCTACATGCCAAGTGCCGAGGGAGCTGTGGCGGTGCCAACTAACGTCGCTTTGCCAGCTGTTACGAACATCGTGCCACTGCATTCTGTTGAAGTATACGAGGATTCACACAGTCGCGTGCCTGGCATGTTAGCGGCGGCGTCCAAACTTCTGCCCTTGTACAGAGCGCGTGGTTACTATGGCCCTTCACCGACAGAATGGGATGATCAAGAGTATGATTTGGCTCCACCACCTGAACCGACAGATCATTCACATGTTCCCACAGCATTCTCAGCACCTTCTGGAGCAGCAGCTGACCCACCGAATCCTCCGGCAAAAAGGGTTAAAGTCGTAAAGGTGAACGAATCACCACGCAAGAAGGTGGGAAGAAAAACAAAGCCAAAGAGAGTTGTTGTACGTGGACGGCCACAACCGGAAGAAGAACATCCTGTGTCGACTTTTCACGAACAGTTTTATTCAGATCTAGACGGTTCCGGGACCATACGAAAAATAAAGAAACCACAACGAGTTGAAAAAATTATCGACGGTGATACCGAACACATCCACACATACAGCGAAGAGCATATTCACAAATTATTTTTCGACGACGGCTCTACTCAGATGGCTAGCATGGTAAATCCTGTCAATAGCATTTCTGCGTTCACTGCCCCGCATTCACTAATGCCCATCAAAAAGCCGCATACGCTATTAGCTTTTCCATCGGATGCACTAACAGAATATGCAGCGATAGGTTCTATGGGAACACCGTCTCATATGGAATATGCGGCTTACAATCCCCGTGAAGTTACGCACGACCACATCTTTCACGACCATGGGGAGATTCCCTCTGATATTGATGTAGCCAAAGATCCTTTATCAATCCCTCCAAGAGTTTCATATAATAGCCAAGGATTACGCATTGGCGGAATACCAAAGCTAATTACGAATAATTATTCCCAAAAGTATGCTAAACCTACTAAGCCCGTTGCCGTTAAAGATTATTCTTACTACGAAAACATGTATAACCCATATAACAGGGTCAGGAATATTCAGAAGCCAACGATTCCACCAGCCCAATACGACGCTTCCACCGGAATTAATATAGATGATTACAGACCTATACCATCCTTTAAATTGAAAGACAAAGGGTACACAAAACCGCGTAATGTAGTTCCAGCGCTTTATTTCAATAGTGGGAAACAAGTGTCTGATTACCGACTGCATGAAGCGAGTGTACCTGCACCTTTCTCTGTTTCGTCTACAGTGGTCCACGACTACAAACCTAAGTCCTATGCTGGACATGTTTCTGATACAACAGGATTCACAAAGTACAAAGATCCTCTAGTAAATTTCAAAGATAATAGTTATTCTAATAACTTTGAATACGACACGTACGCGTCATCTTCAAATTTATATACAAATGAAGAAAAAAACGAAACTCCGTCATGGACGTATCAAGGAAAACGAGGAAAAAAGAAATCCGTTTCGACACAGAATATAAATTTTGGAGGACTCGATCATCATACCACCGTAGATCATCTTGAAGATTCGGGTATTTCTGCCATGACCATGAACGATGACGCTCCCACTGCTTTGGAACATTATAATGAGTACGACCAACCGAAAGTGCCAGAGTATGCCCCATCTACACCATTTACTATAAAAGAAACATCGCCAGTTCACCCCTACTATTCAGCTATGGCAGTAAAGGCATTACACGGTGACCAGTTATCGGTTGCAGAGGCTTCAAATGACAACTTTCAGTATGCTGAAGCACCGCTTCAATCAACTACACCTTTCCCATCATCTGTAGCGACGACTACAACTCGACCACATGAGCATTATGAAATTCAAAGCACCGAAGCAATAATAACAGAACCTACTGATAACATATCTGATACGAGGCAAAGGCACCGGCCTAAAGATAAAAAATTTGATGTCCATAAGGATCAAAGACAAAAGCAAAATCCAATAGTGAAATTGGATCCAGCAATGAAAGATTTAAACATACCTGAGAAGCTAGTGAGCGCACGCACAGTACTTAATGGACCTCATTATTCATATAAAAATGAAGAATTGTCCAGCACTACGGGTGCTTTGAAGTATGGTGACAAAATTTAAACCGATTGTATCAATGAAAAAACTTCTCAGGAAGTGTGATTATATTTAGTACGAGCGAACTCCGAGACTGGTTAAATTTAGACTTTTTTACCTTCTAATTAAGATTTGTTTCTATATTTATTGAGCTCTATTATAGCTACAATCATCTGTTTTGATTATAAGCTATAGATAACATGCGAACGAAACTCGTATTATTGCATTTCCTACGAAATCTTAGAAAGATGTAAAATACAAATGTAAATAAAATCAATGATTCGAATTTCATTGAGCGCTTTGACGTTAAGTTGCTCTTAAAAAACCTTAAGGCGTATAATATATGCTTATTATTGCTTATGCACTACCTACTGTAGTGTGTATTCGTATTCGAAACATATAAAAGTGATACAATTAATTTTTTGTAACAGCCGTGGATCTACTTTTCTCTAATTTAGTTAAAGGTGATCTTATGATTGCTGGTAAGTTATCAGTGATAGGTACCTGCCATTAAAAAATCATCATCAGCTACGAGACGTTTACTGCCGAAAAAAAAAATAGGTTTACCCTAAAGATTTCCGGCCTGGAAAAAATAAAAAAAATACTATAAAGCATTCCGGTTAGCGCTTTTTAACAGAAGACAGCAAACTAACGTGGTGAGTCACCTAATGTTCTCAAAAATACCACTCTCTATCCCATATTGTCAATAGAACCATGGGTGGTTTCCGTCCATAATGCGATAGCCAGGGCAACTACTACATCATTATAAATAACAAAAACCGCATTTTCCAAGGTACTGGGCATATGACTACAGAACTTCCCGGTTTCACATCCTAAATGCTTTTGTTTCAACTATAATCTAATGGTGTTGTAGTGTACAATGATCAAGGAAATGTTACTGGAAGTACGAGTAGCTGAGATGAGTGATCTTGCGAGTGAAGTGAAGGGCGGGGTGCAGAACAATCGGCTTACATAACAAACAGGTACTCAAGAATCAAGATCCTATCGAATCGCACACCGAGGTGACTATAACACTTTGTATACGGAAGTTATGTAGAAAAAACAATTATTATGGAGTTTTCGTTCCTATACCTATTACTTTTAGAAAATAATTATGTTATGCTATGTGTACCTAAACTTAGAAAAAATCATTACAAGTAAGAAAATATTGAAGTTACATTAGCTACATATTATAAAGTAACACTCATCAATCGAAATATACATATATATGCTGATTCAGATAAACAGAACTACAAAATGTAGCAAATTTTCCATATGTCATCCAGCTATAAGATCTTTTAGGTATACCTGTTAAGGAAACCACTTCTACGAATAATTCCCCTTCTTTGATATGCCTTTCGCCGGAAGAAGTCAATTTACGTAATAAGCATATAATTATTTTCGGTGACCTCAGTATATCATAAATATTTACAATATGACTTATTTATTTAAATTTGCTTCTGCATACAAATGCAACTTGTGTTTAACAAGATTATACATGGCGTATATTTTCAGAGATATGGGGTAATTACGGGATATGCGTTACGGATATTATAACTTTTATTCATATTATATTTTCATTCAAATATTCACAATAATTTATGGGTTATTATCATTTTTCCAAATGGGAATACGTTGACTCTGCCTACCCTGAGAACATATGTGAGTTTATAGAGGTATATGCAATACTAGTCTTATTAAACTATTTTCTTTAATTGTAATAGTACTAAAGTAATGTTATGTTACCATAACAATAGCTACATTACTTTAGTACTATTGTACCTACATGCAAATTGAAGTAGGTAGCTATCTACCTACTTCAATTTACATGTATATATATATGTGGGTATAGACCCACATATATTTAAGCATTCAAAAGAGATATGATCTCGCCAAAAGTACACCTACAAGTAAGACCTACGATAATGTTTATATTTCATACTTTAAGGTGAGAATTAACAATGACAGTTTTTTATATGAGAATTATCAGTAGTAACGACACTGCAATTTCAATCTCTTATAAAATAAAAATGTTAAAATAAACAATCTAGAGATACTGGTGAGTCAAATAAAAATGCGGAAGCAAAATGTAAAAAGTCCTAGTTACTGAATGAACATATAATATAATTCAACTAATTAAAACAATATCTTTAATCATTATCTAATACGAATTCCAGCTATATTTTAAATTTCACCGCAGTATTTACAAGAGCCTCTTATCGACCCAATCCCAATCTCTTACTTTACATTTTACAAGATGAGATTAGCAGCGTCTTGACTACCCATAGTATTGCCAATGTCTATTGGCGACGATAACCAGCGGGCAGCGGGCGTATGGTCGGCTGTGAAGGCTACGGGTTCAATTCCCGCAAGTGTTTGTGTGGCCCTCAGACATTTGTTTCGCTTCTGGCCCTCTCTCGTAGTTCCCACGGCACAAGACTCGTATCTTAGTGTTCATGACTATATATGCAACTGTTGCGGTGTGATTTATTTATTACTTATTTATTTTATAGGTCAGAATTTGGTAAAAGGAAGTAATAAAACACGATTATATGATAACAATTTCTTTAATATAAAATTAAATAATGTTTAGGTACTATAAAAACAATAATAACTTAAATTACAATTATTTACAATAACAAGTTGTACTTCAAACTGGATACATAATCCATATTATAAAATTAAAAAGACTATGACTTAGTTGGCCGGTGAAGCGTTGTGAACCGCTTATTTTCTCTTATGATAGGGGCCGCCGCCATGGCCAGCAGCGATCGCGTTCGTGTAGCTGTCGCCACCGAAACTACTGTGGCCACCGTGCCCACCGCCGCCGAGATCACCTAAACTGAACCCTCCGTGACCACCTCCATGTCCGCCGCTTGACCCGTGTCCACTTACAACAATGTTGTAACTGTCTCCTCCATGCCCTCCAAAACCACCCCCGTGGTCGCCGAGAGAACTTCCTCCTCCTGAGCTATAGCTATCTCCGCCATGACCACCGCCGCCGCCTCCGAAAGAGTCGTAGCTACTGTGGCCCGAGTAGCTGTCGTGTCCAGCGCCGCCACCGCCAAATCCGTGACCACCAACGCTGTAACTGTCATGTCCACCGAGACCACCGCTGAAGCCGCCGCCCAGTCCACCACTGTGACTACCGAGTCCTCCACCTGACCCATGGCTGTCATGTACGCCTATACTGTAGCTATCGTGACCAGAATATCCCCCGCTACCTCCACTATAACTGTCATGGCCTCCAGATGAAAATCCGTGATCGTGTCCTCCTAATCCAGAATCATGGCCGCCTCCGAATCCTCCGCCGTGACCACCGCCAAAACCACCGGCATGGTCGTCGCCGAAACCGCCATGACTTCCATATCCGCCGCCATGACCTCCGTCAAATCCACCGCCGTGGCCGCCACCTAAACCTCCAAGATCTCCACCGTGATCACCACCGAATCCGCCTCCGTGGCCACCTCCAAATCCACCACCAAATCCGCCGCCGTGACCACCTAGATCGTAACCGCCGCCACCATGACCTCCGATGTCGTGTCCTCCGTGACCACCGCCTCCAAAGTCACCACCGCCATGGCCGCCAAGATCTAATCCACCGTGACCGCCTCCTAAGTCATGTCCTCCATGACCGCCGAAGTCATGACCACCTCCGCCACCCCCGTATCCGCCGCCAAAGCCACCGCCGAATCCACCGCCGTGTCCTCCACCGTGGCTTTTCAGATGGTCGGCGAATCCTCCGTGAAGATGATCGGCTAAACCACCCCCGTGACCTCCTCCTCCACCGTGGCCTCCTCCATAACCTCCGAAACCTTCTCCTCCACCGATGTGGCCAATATCTTCATGATGTTCATGCACTACTACTTCCTTTGAGGAGTGGTGTTCTTCAGGTATATGGACGCGGATGTGGACACTGTAACAAACATGACACGTAGCTTTATAAGTATCTTGATAAAAAATCACAATTAGGTATTTTATAGTGTTATTCGCTTAGATAATATTAGCAGTACCTACATACATAATATTACAGATCGCAAAGCCACAGGTCAAACTAGATAGAAGAGAAACCTAAAATGTAAGGGTAATCTGTCGTCATAACACAATAGGTCGATTTTCACCATTTACCGCAATGAAGAGATGCGTGAGAATCTTTTATAGAAATCTTAAACGAATTGCTTTATCACTATCTTTATGCCTGCACCGTGTAGCGTGACTAATTACATATTCAAAGTGGCGAAAAGCCATCCAGTAACAAAACCCCACTGAAAAAAGCCCTTACACACATAATATAGGGAACAGAATATACTAACTGTTCAGTTCCAAAAGTCGCCAAGCAGACACCAACGCTAGCCAGTAGAAAGCAGCTCAGCTGAAATAATAACAGTAAACAGTGATTTAGTTTGCATATTTCCTAGCACAAGATTTATCCTAAGATTATGTTCACTTTAAACTAATATACTGAATGAAATTGAAAGTGACCGAGCAAGTTGTATCTACTTAATGGTATCTCTTGTTCTAAACGGCACAAGTACCTACTCTACGTAGAGACGTAAATGATAACCGCTCGATTACGTAACTAAATGGTCTTCACTCTAAAACTAAATTGCGGTTACCTAGTACTTATATCATCGTCATGTAATTTATTATAATGAGTATGTAAAAATTGCGGAAATATTATGGAGACTATATTCCTGAATAGTATTTCCTTTTGTATAAAGTGGCAGGAATTTATATTATATTAAGTTTTAAGACATATTTAATTTAATATATATAATCAATCACAGGTGATATTATTATATTAAAAGCATAAATAATTATTAACTTTATTTTTATTATTATTGATGTCCTTGAACCTTGTAGTGATAAAGTGATAGTGAATACATTAACTGTTATTGTGAAATGCTTATCTATATTATAACACCAATCCGTTATTATATAGGTACAAATATCGCACGTGACCATAATATATTATTATAATTTCACTTTTCATATCACTAATCCATCCTCCGGTGCACGGATATACGAAGCTAACAAATTAGCTTTCTCACGTAAACTTATAAATGTTACTCACGGCTATACGGGAAGCCATGGCGCATGGGGAGCAAGCGTGCTATGACTTTGCGACTGCCTCTTCCACACCACGGTCTGGTGCCCAACCAACGAACGTAACTACTCTTATGACGCTCAGGCTCCGCGTAAGCCTTTTATATGACAGTGAATGTCCACAACCCCTACTCCGATGTTAAATATAATGATAATATTAAAATCCATGTAATTAATAATAAAGCGTAAATAAAGATGCGAAATACGCATATCCACGAGCTGTGTGCATACCTGTAGTTGCTTATTATGAGCGCATTCAATCGAAATGCAAGTTTCATTTTTTATTCTTATTATCTATGATCTCGAGGTTTGATTACTGCACTAACGACGATTGCTTCTGTTGCCACTTAGATGTTCTAGACTCATCCATCCAGACTTTATGTCATGCAAGACATATCCTAGGAGTAGTATTCAATAAATACACAGGCAAGTAAAACAATATATGTAGGTACCGAGACAGATAAGAAACTATCCGCCGAATGTTTAAACACTTCAGGACGCCTTATGTCGTTTAAAGCCGCTTTATCTGTCAAAATTGTAAGGCGAAAATCAATGTAAGAAGCCGTTAAATTTGAGTAGCGTTTGACCATTCGGGCGGAGCTTTAATTTGCTCACATTGAACTTCTACGTATCAGGCAAAATATCATATTAAGCTGTTCTTTTAAAATAACTATAGTAGGTATTTGTATAACCGTAATCCCATTGTTTTAGGACAACTTGACCTACTGAAGTGCACAGTATGTACTTCTAAATAATTATTAATACTATGATTATATATATACAGTTATTAATAACTAATTATATCTATGACTCATGTAATGCCATGTTTTTTGCAACCTGTACAATGCAGTTGAGTCACTTATGACTTACATATGAGGTCAAGTCATTCAAAAGTTCCAAAATTATAGGACTTATTAAAGAGACTACATACGACTTTCGAGTATGTATTTGTTTTCATTTCTAGTCTAGAATAAGGATTATTAATTGAAGAATCACAAATCAATGCACCTTGTTTGCGAAAATGCGTATTTTTAAAGTGTTAGAGCCACTCTGTATATCGCTCTGTATCTCGACCGTTTTGATACCACTGTCTCACAGAAAACGTAAAGTGGCAGCTCGCCGTTGTGTTTCGTTGGGCGAATGAGCTTTCCGGTGCGTGGCCTAATTTCCTCCTCACTTTTCCAATCCCTGTTCTCCTTATATTACGTTGGCACCTTTGATTCTGTGTCTTGGGTGTCTATGGGCGGTGTGGATTACTTACCAGCAGGTGATCCATCTGCTTGTTTGCCAGTCTTTGCCATATAAAAAATACGACTAGTAAAGCAATATCCAAAGGTGGACTTCAGGAAATAATCAGCTATAAGTGACAATTTAATCGTATCTACTTATACAAATTTAAAATCTGATATTATTGAGCTGCGCCGACAACTCGTTTCTGTCTAGTGTGTTACTTAATAATACGTAACGTGGTGTACGAAAGCTCCCCCATAATGTGTTTTGTACAATAATACCACATATTTCCTGGCACACTTTATGGTAGTATACATTTACTGACCGCCGCCGTGGCGCAGCAGACGAATGAAACTAAAGGCTACGACTTCAGCAGCCATGAGTTTTATGGTAACGCTAATAACTACGTAAAATTTTGTATGACAAACACCCGAACGCCTCTAGCTCCTCTATAGGGAATTGTTGTTTTCCATGCAAATTATTTTATGTGAAATGCCAAAAATCTCATGGTCGAGCTACAGGTCTGGGTCTGATGGGACCAAAGCTTCTCATAGTTTCCCGATACCCATAACAACAGAAGAATAATATCAACAAGGTACTCACATTGAATAATTTGTCTTGTCGCAAGCCTCTAGATTTGCTTCTTCCTTCTTCGGAGTGAGAAGAATATTGGATATATTTTCGATCGAGTTCAAAAAAGGAGAAGGTCCTCAATTCGTCTGTATTTTTGATGTATGTTGACTGCCTCGGTGGCGTGGTGGTATTTCGGTACGACTACGGTTCTGAGGTCTCGGGTTCGATCCCCGTGTCGGGCAAAGTGATATTGGATTTTTCCATATCAGCCCGGAGTCTGGAATTTGTGCCCGATATGGCGATAGGCTCGCCCCCTATCACATCTGGGACGGAACTAAGCTCGGCGAAATGTGGGTGTTCTAGTTCGCTAGTGCGCCTCTGCCTATACCTTCGGGGATACAGGCGTAAGCTTATGTGTTTTGATGTATGTTACGCGATATCTCCGCCAAATATGGACCGATTTTCAAGATTCTTGTTGTGTTCGATAAAACTTATTCCAAAGGTGTTCCCAAATAAATTTGATCACGATCGAATAAACTTTGAAGTCGGTCCGTTAAGTTTTTAAACTTTTTATTATTATTCATACTTCCAACTATAAGTACACCCAGTGTTTTTTTCCTATGAAAATTTCCAACTGTGAAAATTGAACACCGGGGTAAATGGAACTAAGTGCTATTATAAAAGCAGTCCGCCGACATTGAGCCTTCGTGGTGTAGCTGGTAAGTAGCCGATTGCGAGAGGCCGCGGTCTAAGTTCGAACCCAGCACTGAGATAAATGTTTGTGTGATAACTTTAGTAAAGCGCGATAACTGGATGGTGAGTTATCTCTGTTATTCTCGGGGCTTCTCGCCGTCAGCCGTAAGTCTGGAATAATCTGCGCGTGGTCCCAAGCATGAACCGCGTACTGAGGTACTTGATATATACTGATTATCCCATAAACCTACTAATTTTCCTAAATATCTGTTCCATATATTTTTTAAATAAATGTGTAGAATTTTTATCGTCTATTCTACTGATATTATTACACACTAACTATGAAAAACTATCAATACAACTACTAATATCCATTACATAAGTTATTAACCACAGACAGAGATCAACAAATATGCATATCACCCGATAAATTGTTTTTACCTGTCAATATTACATCACGCGGAATGAAACCAAAAAGTCAGTTTGTTGATTCATAACTATGTGTACCAGATTGAAATGATTACACCCGAGTTATTTGGCACAAAAGTGAGTAAGTCGTTGACCAGAGAACAGTTGGTGCCAATCTGATTAAGTATAGTTATACAACATTTTTATTTTATCTTTTTTAATTGGTTCAGTATACTTATACCGCTATTCAAGCCTAATAACTGAATATATAAAACTGGATGTTGTTCGTGGCTCTGTTCCCATTATATATTTTCCAGGATAAAACGCCTACGCTGACTGATAGCGAATGCCTCGAAGTGTAGTGTATGCTTACAAGTACAGTCCATAAGTGTCAGTGTCAGTCAGTAAGGTGTCGAGTTCCATCCCTGTGTCGGGCAAAGTGATATTGAGATTTTCTATTCCGTATTAGCCCGAGGTCTAAAATGTCCGATATAGTGATAGGCTTCCTTAACTTCTCAGCGTCAACTACTCAGTTCACAACTAATATTCTGGTTACCTCTACCTATAAACAAAGACAGCCATAGTTTTATAACAAAATTCGAAATAACAAAAGATTATGCCTTGTTGAAGGATGCACAAACCACCCACACAAACAACGCTTTCATAATACTAAACACCAGCTAAACATAGATTGTGTATTGTTAGCTGTGCCAAATTCTATCGCGATGTTTATATAAGTAGATAATGCGGTAAGTTCGCGTCTTAAAACTTCTAGAGCTGTGAACATTGAGCATAGCTTACATTGGCGATGCATCATTGAATAATAATCCCGCGCTGGTGACATGATACTTCTGTTCTACCCGCGAAATATCACTACATAAGTAATCAGTGACGTGCATAGATAATTCGATCAGGGTGGACAACGTTTGCTAAATTATTTTCTTGGACACTTGGATCACTTTCGCTACAAACATCATGCTCGTGTCAATTTAACCGCTGCTATATTGAATATATACTTAATATACTTAATTCTGTAAATAGTACTAAATAGCAAATTGTCAGGGTAGACTGTGTCTCTTTGTCTATATATACTGCACGCCACTGTAAGTACTGAATATGGTTACCATTTCATTTAGGGTAAATACTAGGGATAATAGCACCATTGGTAGTAATTCACAATTATACATACCAAAATATTAAATACAAAGCTGTTAATTTTCTCTATCAAATATTTACATAATTGATTTAGCCAATGGTAGGTGTAAATCTAAAGATCTTAAGGAGAGCAATTACATTCGTGATGTTACACAAATTGAACATACCTTAGAAGCTATGGAGTAACCTTTCCTTATAGATATATGCAAGTACAATTGTTATGGTAACAGTCGTAAATTCGTAATCATAATCGGATGCTTCAACGACTAATAAAAAGCGGTCAAGCGGTCACAGCACTCATCGCGACAAGTTGCGCTGCACGACCGTTTGATTCGCCTATACATGAACTGAATACAAAAGCATTAGATGAGGCCATGATGGTTCTAACTTGAAGCTATCGCAATTAAACTGAGCCATCACGCAATGTTAGGTGAGACCATCATGCTGGTATAGTGTGTATGCAATTTTTACGTAAAACGTTTGATATGGCAAGCGCATTGCTTTATAGATGCGATATCCTTGGCTCAATGCTCGACGCTTGTGAAACCGGACGTCCCACCACCAACTTTGAGCAATTTTTTACTTATGCGGTATTGTGGCATCGCCTCCTTGGTCTAGTGGCAGCATATATCGGCTGTGGACCGGGAAGTCGTAGGTTCCATTCCCAGGGGCAGACTCTTGACACGCGATTCGATTTCATTTAGTAACTTAAAATTCCACCGAAACTGAACCGAAGTCATATTCGAATCGATTGTCAAGAGTCAGGGGGCTGGTCAGGCAAAGCTAATTTTCTATTTTAATTTGACTGTGACTGAATCCTCCAGAGAGGGTTGACGTCAGGCTGACAGCCGGTCGTAAAAACTTAGCCAAATCCTTTCCGCAACATGCTTGAAAAAATGTGTTGCACCGACCCCACATTAAGGTGGGATAAGGTCAGGAAAAAAGCGGTTTTGTAGCATCGGGCTGACTTCTAGTTCTAAGATAATGATAAGTTATTTTTACGATAACAGTGGTGTTAATGGTTTTCAACTACCTAGGTACATATTTGTATAGGAAACAACTTTATTTTTGTGTTTTAGAAAAGATACGCTTGTTATTCAATCGGACGTCTTTATAAAACCGCTTTACCCACAGGCGTCAATTTATCGGTGGTTCATCATTAACCACTACTCAATTATTTTACATTTTCAATGAAGTAGACAATGCACGTTACTAAACGACCTGATACTATGCAAGAAAACTTCCTCCAACCTATATAATACGCGAATGATTCATCGATGCATCTTCAAGAATCATGTTAGCAGATTTCTCAGTATGTTTATAACAAAAATAATTATATATGGCTACGATTACGTGAGTACGTTCACTTTTATTTTTTAGAGAGGGGAAGTACGAGTATCCAAGTATCCGGCGCAGGCCGCAGCAGCTGTTATTATGCAATGGTGCCCTGTGCCCACGCGGCCGTGTGACCTCTATCACTTCCCACCCATCCATACTAATATTATAAATGCGAAAGTAAATCTCTACGTATGTCTGATACATTTTCACGTCTAAACGATGGAGCCGATTATATTTAGTATGAAGGAAGCCTGAATTAGAACACGATGTATACTTTAGTCTCAAAACGCTAACAGAATATACTCGTATATACGGCATAAAAGTTAATCAGAAGCGCCTAACAACATTTTAGTCGCAATCACACACGATATAAACAAGAGATCCCAGAAAAAACTACCAGTAGCAGGCGGAAACATGAGCAAAATAACACAAAAGCAATTCACACACTATCAAAATAGGCCAATTACAAAAACAACGAATGTAAATAGTTAGGGAGCATTTTGAGTGTAATCACGTTCTCTATAAACAAAACGATGTAAGCATTAAAAACGTAACTTAAAATTACGCTAAAATATGATGTAACATGAGTTTAAAACATTAGTTATCTAAACGACCTTTGCGGTGACTATGATGTAAACAGGAATACTTATTCGTTGCATTTTACGAATTTCTTCATTAAACAAGTTTTATATTGTCAAACAAAAAGTAGAAAGCGAACGGCGCGGCAGCATACTTGTCTGCAGTCAGGAAGTAAGGAAACGCACTAATGTTGGCTGGACCTGTTCCTAAAACTAGTATCCGGTGCGCGCTCGTCCGCGGATAAGTGTTATTATGCTCCCACAAACACTCAAGAGTGTACGGTGGAACGGCGGGCTGTCCGCCAGCTTTCTTCCGGCATTTTTAACCACTCTGCTACACACAAGCATAAGTGAATTGCGATCTAAAAATACAGTGTTCCTATAATGTCCAAAGACTTTTTAAAAAGGGGGTTCTATTTATCCATTTCAGCCACCTCATTGTCTTTGTTGGCTGTTGTTAAAATGTTGGTTTGGAATGAAGTTGCAAGGGGAAAGTTTCCTCATGCTTATGTAAGTATGGAGCAATTTTCCTTGCAACCCCTTTCTGAGTATGTAGGTACTCGACAAATAATGAGAAAAATATCGCGTATCACAAAAATATTTGGATACAAAATAAAAAAATGTAGACATCATTTTACAAGTTTGCCAAGATTAGCCTCTAGGAATATTCTGGAATATATTCTACGTCGGCATGTTCAATTCATAACTCTAACGTATTTGTTCATTCCAATATTTCCAAAAAAACCTATGGAAAATAATATATTCTTAATAAGAATTCAAACAAAACAAAAAAAAACATTACCCTCCTTCCAAGGCAGTCTGGTTACGATTCAGTTGGGTATCTCATTTATCTGTCATTGTTGAGATTACGGGAAAAATGTCTCACGGGCACAGACATGTATGTAGGTAAGTCACGACTCACGGGAATGAATCGATTTAAACCTGGCAGGCCTTTTTGGTAAAATATACCTAACCCCGCTCCCCTTGCCGCTGTGTTATATCGCCACAAGAAATTTCTACCACTTGCCTCGCATCCGCGCGAATGGCATCATCCGTAGGGTGTTCGCACCCTAGCTTCCATTCTATTTTTTCGCACATTTTGTTTTGTTTTTCTTACTTAAACATCCTATTTGTATTCTAGATGCTAGCTTTGATAAAGAAGTCATGTCGTCACGCAATAGATCTTTACGACCTGCGCTTTTGTAATTTTTTATCTCCTGCATACCAATTCCATATTTTGCCCTCAATCTATTAACGATAGATTCTGGCAAAGATATTAAGAAAATTGTCTTGAAACAAATAAATAAGAATTTATCATTCTGTACCATTAAATCGAAATATTTAAATAGCCTTTGTTATGAAAAATCCGAAGCGCGGTTTCATATTCCGCTTTAATGTTGTCAGATTTTAAACGTTAACGAATTTAATGGCATACTTGTAGCAAAAATGCGCCTATATAACTTTTTTTTCGAACTGGAAATTCTACCATAATCTATGATGCTCCAAAGTGATCTTCACGCCTTGACAAATCTTCTTTGACTTTGACAGCAATTACACTTTAGTAATATCAAACATGACCAAATTATCATATTAAAGTTATAAAAAATAAAAATAACGTGATTACCAGTGTGTGACATTAAAATTAAATACTGTAAGGACTCGATAATGAGGAGAAACGGGCGGACTATTTCACCAAATTATATACTTACGGAAATGTTGGTTAGGGCCATTCTGGTGGCGGCGGTGTGTGTGATGCAGTTTATCAAGCCGCACATGCACCACATCACCAATGAAGAACTCTACACTTACTATAACCGCCCTCGGCAGGATTCATACGTTTCTCCGTGTGTGACTATCTTCCTTATCGGAATATTACCTGCCGTTATCATCTTCGCACCATTAATATTCATGAAGAAATACGCAGAAGCCATTCAAGCATTACTAGCCTGGACCTTAGCTCTATCAATAAACGCAGTTATTACAGAAACAGTAAAGTTGATAGTCGGTCGACCACGGCCCGATTACTTCTACCGTTGTTACCCTGACGGGAAAACGAAGTCTCCTTGCAGGGACATCCTCGACGGTAGAAAGTCATTTCCTAGTGGTCATAGCAGCTTTTCTTTCTGTTCTCTGGGTTTTTTGAGTTATTGGTTATGTGGAAAGTTAGAGATATTTTCTAGAAGTAGAGGCCAAGGATTCCGGGTGGTGACCTGCTTTGTTCCTCTATTGGTTGGAGGTGTGATAGCTATTAGCCGATGGTGTGATAACCATCATCATTGGGAGGATGTAGTGGCAGGATCACTTTTAGGGTTTACTTTAGCATATTTCTGCTATCGACAATACTACTTGCCTTTGGACTCTGAATTTTGTGGACACCCCTACACGCTACAAGCAAACTCGTTAGTAGATTCTGAAGAATGTTGTACGTGGTATTCGAGTAACTCATTTCGTGTTACTGTACCATTTTGTAATAAAGGTGATGTAAATTGAATAAACAAGTCTTATTTGCTGTTCTATGGTTTGTAATTTTGATGAATTTTCGATTAAAACATTCATGTATAAATAACATATAAAGCATTTATTCGCATTATAATAACATTAAATTAGTACAAATATTTGTTTAAATCATCAATTCGGTGATGTTTATGCGATTCATAGATAATTTCCATAGATTCTTAGCTAACATTTTCGCACATGTATAGAAATTAAGATATTTTTTATTATGTGCATTCTTGAAGTGATTATATCTGCAATTGGATAGATCAGATAAAATTTCTCAATTATTACATAAGATGGGTAAAAAAATACTAAAATACATAATTAATTCAATGAATTCATATAATATCAGTAAAAACGTATAATTCCGTATATTACGTCCAATCTTATCCGATATAAAACTTGGAAGCCCGTCTCTTTATTTACGTAATGAGTTATCTAAAAAAAAACTAAATAAAAAATGTAATATCCTCACCGCAAGGCGGAGACACAAAAATATCTCACGATCTTGTATACAAGTTTACTTTAATATTAACCTCATTTAAGTCTGCAATCAAGTACCGAAAGTTTATAATAAGTACGAGGAATGTAAAAATATTTAATTATATAATAAAAATTGTTCGTATTGTCATCATTCAAGCAATAGTCATACTACGTAACTTTTGCGATAAACTTATTTATATCGTAACAATAACAAGGCCAATTCTGATGTTTACGATATTCCAACTGTAGGCATCGATATACTGTAGGTCAATTGTTCAATAATCAAAGTCAATTACATTACATTTGAAATAATGTTACACACACCGTTATCTATACTAATATTATAAAGAGGAAATATTTGTTTTTGTATTTTTGTTTGTAATAAATAAACACGGACGTAGAAAAAAGAGGACGTAGCGCTAGTAACATTGAAAGTAAAGCAGGGTTTTCTGCCGATTCGATCTATCAACACAATGGCGGCGACTGAGTGTTAGTGTGCGCGTAGGGCACTATTGTAGATGCGCGTTTTTATGTGTGTGACATATGTGGCGTCCGTTTAACTATAGGCGAGACGGTGTCCTCTTTTTTTATACGTCTGTATGAATAAGCTCAAAAACTACTAAGCCGATTTTAACAATTCTTTTACCTATGGAAAGCTACATTGTCAGTGGATACCATACAATATTTTTATCATGGAATGTACAGATTCCACGGGATATCCACGCGAACGAAAGTTACAAGCAACAGCTAGTATTATACGTAGTTCTAGCTGTTTCCCGCGACTTCGTGCGCGTGGTAATGTATTAATAAATATATCCTACGATGTGTTCTTCCGGACTATAATCAATCTCTGTGCCAAATTATCAGTTGTGTGCTATTGTCGTTTCAAAATTGGCCTCTTCTAAATACAATATATAAATAGATATGATTTTGAAGATCGTCGTTTACCTTATAATACGTATCTCGATATTAAACGCTTACAATATTTATATATTAAAAATGCATTCAATAATTATATTACACGTTAATGAATACTTATTATTAAAATATAGAGACATAAGGTATTATTTATAAAAATTTTAACGACGATTAATTAAGTTTTTGTCTATTTTACTCTCGACTTTCTCTATTTCAACTAATTTTAAAAGAGCATGAAATCGGGTCAACTATGTATTTTGCGCACTTAGTAAGTTTATTTTTATATTTTTGTATGTATGCGACAGGGATACATGTATATAGAGGACCTATAACGGATTCCACAAATATCGACTGCCGACCTAAATAGCAAGTTGGCGCCGATTTTATGTAAAAATTCTCGTAATATTAATAATCCGATTTTTTGGGAAAAAGGAGTTGAAAAACCTATTGGTAAAGAATAAAAAATCTACAATGTTAAAAATGTTAAGTAAATTCTCGGAATCGCCCAGTGTTTATGCCTCATGTTTATTGCTCAGTCTTTCATTAAATGCAATACGATAACGATAATACATTTACATATCAACTCAGTAGATGTTTTACTATCATAAATACTATTGATTTTATTAGTATTTATTCATCTACGGGAATGAACGCTTTTAAGGCGACTTGCAGCATTTAGATAAATCTCCATTTATCCCAAATCGCGATTTAAACGTTGGAATGAGCTGTAGCATATATCGAGTTTAGGTCTAACTCTAGATTAGTAATAGAGCTGTAAGACGCCCTTAATAATAATATGATGTACGTCTATTAAAACAAGATTGATTTTCAACCGCACCGCTATCAAGGCGTCTCAAATGACCATTGGTACACTACACTATCCCATTAGCAAAAAATCGGATTACATACATAATTATATCGAAATAAGATGACAAGTATATATCTATATAAATCTTTCTAAAACTGGAATTACTGTACTTACGAAAGTTAATAGCGCCGGTATAAAGCACGAGTTTTATTTTTTTTAAATAAACGATATCATTACTGATTTATTAATCATTAACGATATCATTGTTTGAATACTATACAAAGTACATTCAACAAAAATATAACAACTTTCAAAATTTTAGAGGAATTAGGTTCTAAACATCACATTCATCGATCAGAGACACGGCCGCGACGTTCCATACCACGCAAAATGATCGGGCGAGTTATTGTAAAGAACAACCAGTGTGACTGCACCGAATGTACAGATTTGTTGGTACCACTTATGGAATTTGTTACGTTTCTCATCACCTTATTTCGATGAATCTTAATAATATAAATATGAGAGCTAAGGTCCTAGTATATTTAAACTACATAATATTATTATTACATACGAGTATACAGCTAGCACTCGACTCGGTTCTGTCATCCGTTAACCTGAGGCGGTACATATATATGTTACATAAGCGTATGGACCACCGGAGGCCCAGCCGCCCGTGACTATTTAAATACATAATTAAATTATGAGGCAGACTGGAAGCATAGCTAAGTCGTTGTTTACCGTGTAGTTGGGGTGGACAGTTAACTCCATATTTGTGGGTGGGCACAATTAAACTAAGATTAAAGTGAAAAGCAATCGAGAGACACTAAGGCAGGGAGTTCATTACAGAGCTTGCACGTGCTTTTTTTATATATCCGAGACTGGCAAACGAGCATATGGGTCACCTGATGGTAAGTGATCTCCACCAATAGAAATAATAATAATAGACACCCAAGACACAAAAAGAAACATGGGTGCGTTGCTAACCTAAAGGGAGAAAAATAGGGATTGGAAAAGGGAAGGGGGAATCGGGCCACCGGAAATCTCACTCACTGATCGAAACGCGACAGCAAGCTGGTTTTCTGTGAAACAGTGGTATCAAACCGGTCGAGTCGGCCCATTCGTGCTGTACACGTAATTGTCTACAGCGTGGCTCTACCACTCAACTCGTGCTTTGTGGAAAAGATCGCTGAGAAGGCATCGTACTGCTCCTTATTGTTTCCAGGTGATATGAATCAACATCGGGATGTCAAATGGTTCCTCACCACACTCCCCATGGAAACAGAATCATTAAAGGCCTCTCTAAAACATCCACTTTGTCCACGAGATTTTGGTCATCGACAAGTGGTGTGCTGTCCGTAAAGACAAAGAGACACTGTCTACCCTGAGAATATGCTATCTACTAAAATCGTGACCAAAAAGAAATTTTCAAAATAGCAGTGCCCGGATTATATTTTAAATCCACATGGGGGTGATGATGATATTGGTGTGTAAGAGTTAAAGAGGCGGAGGTGATAATAGTAATGGTGATGTAACAAGTAGAAAAAAGATTTTTACAAGTGATACAAGTTTTTTTGTCTACCCTGACCAGAACGTAGCGCACGTCACTGGTCATCGACGATACAAAGACGCACCAAATCAACTGAATCAAGCTAATATTTGAAGGACCGTGTATTTTATTACAATAAAACTTGTTATACGACGACGCCAGACCGAGCCACTAATTGCATTATTGTACAATAATAATTCATATTACATAATAAGTATAATAATTAATAATTTTAGAATCAATTATAGATACTAATATAATCTCAAATTAACTAAATTGAATACAAAAATATATTGAACTATCACTACTCAGTTCTTAACTACATTAGTAATGATTTTAAACTATCCTAACATTTCATATTTATAAAATCCAAAGTTATACAAAGGAATATTAATTTCCAAATACAATACAAAAGCAGTAGCAAATATTGACTTATATCCATGACGTGAATAAATGAAATGTGATGAGTGAGAACTAAACTATGGGTTACTACGAAGATCACAATTCGTCTTTCACCTTGGCATGGGAGCGGCAGAATTTCAGCATGTCTTCCATAGATCGGTCTCCTTCATAGTCCGCGAGGAACTTGCCCCCAGCGAATATTTTGAACGTGGGCAATGTTTGTATGCCGGCAAAGTCTGCCACTTTAGGATTGTCTGCCGCTTCAACGGCGATCACTTTCACCGGCGAGTTTTCCGACTTCAACGTTGTGGCCAATTTACTAAACGCCGGTTTCGCTGCTACACAATGCCCACACCCTAAAATATATTTCACGAATTAATAATTTGTAGGAACCGTCATGTCATAATACATTTTATATGTATACGTGAAATCTGACTGTAAATAAACATTACAATTAATTTTTTTACCTAACTGACTCGAGAGGACTGTTCGAGGAGTAATGTGTTTCAGTAAATTTGATCTCTACTCAGAACTTTTTTTTTTATAAATACACACATCACATACAAATTGTTATCCACACACTAGATATAACCTGTATCGTGGGTATCAGTAACTCCTAGAGAGTTTAGGTCTCAACATCCAGATCCGTAACAAATATCTGCATAGTATTTGTGTTTGTCACACAAGCAAGAATCGAACCCGCGACATCTCCCCCGCTGCGTGACGTAGATTTCAATTTCTTACATACCACAAGCTCATACTTATATTTCTGAAGGGATAGGCAAATAACTAAAACACCCATAGTCCATATTTCAATAACTTACACTTAACACAATACCCCTTTTAATACATGAAAATAATAGATCTGTTTGTTTACGCCTTCATGCTTTATAGAATAATATTCTATCAAAGTTCATTGCCTTAGAGACTATAAGAAGTCGGAAAAGCACTAGAGCTCACTCACATAGACATAATCAAGAGGAACAATAATTGTAATGGTGAGAAAATATCACACGATAATTAAAATATTCCCTTGTCATTGTATTGTTAATATTAAATGGCCGTTGTGCATACAATGCGATGCAGATTAATGTTGTGTGGTTGTGTTAACACTACATTTTCTCTCAAATGGAGCTTTATTTGAAGGGGCGACCACTGTCACACACGATGTACAACTCTCCTTAGTGACTAGTTCGGGCGAGGACACTCGTGGCATGGCGGGTACACACCAACCGAACGAGGGTAGGGTATGGTAGGGAAAAATTACCTAATTGGGTACTTGACTATGTTTGATTTTGTACAAATTTTTATATGTACTATGAAATAAAACAAAAAAGAAACTCTTCTGTAAAATCTTCATCGAAATTGGTTGAAAAATGAGTCAGTAATTCATATTTTAAATTCTGCAATGAGCAAGAGTGGAGACGTAGTGGGGATATCTTGCTATCCCTTTCTAACGCACGTACCGATATGGTCCTGACGTGATTCTATAGATACTTCTCTTAAATCTCTCAAATGCTTATAACTTTTTTATTTTTGAGAATATTTCAATAATTATTTCAGTGCTATATTTTAGATGGCGTAAATTTCATATAAAATTAATTTAAAAAAATATAGTCAAGCACCCAATTCTTTTTCTACCTGCCTGCCTACCTAGCCTATTATACCTGATGTGCCCCTGTAATATTGGAATATACAGGGGCACATCAGGTATAATAGGCTAGTCGAGATGGATCTCGATGTGGGGTCGGCACAACACACTATACGGATTTACGTCTGGCTGGTCCGCTTGACGTTAACTTTCTCTATAAATTGTGTTAGAAAGCTACTTTGCTCGCCCTGGGATATGAACTCAGGATCTTTCGGTCCATAGACCGGTCCGACCACTAAACCGAATAAGCGACAAAATGACCTGCTTAATACATTAAAACATCGTACTGTGTCATATAAAAATTTTTAAAGCACTACTAAGACGTAACTGGGTAACACGCATTATCGAGTAAGTTGTAGAATACTTACATGTGGCATAAAACATTACAAAGGTGGGTGTCGACGCGGCAATGACTTGCTCAAAGTCACTATCTGAGGTCAACACGACGTTTCCTCCGAATCCTTCGTCTTGTGTAGTTTTCGCCTTTTGTAACAACTGATGGTCACCCATTTGATTATGTATGAATGATACCAGATCGGCCTCCTACGGAAACAATTCATAATATCAAAATTCTCATTGAAAACAAAATTCCATGGGAATACTTTTGCATTTTCTACTTCTCATAATTTGCATAGTAAAAATAGTAATAAAAGTGTCGTGTACACAATGCTTAGAGAGTTGTTATGTAACAATTTTATAAACATTATATAATATAAATAAATAACGCCCAACAGACACACACATAGTTCTGACCCCACACTAAGATCGAGTGTTGTGTCGTGGGTATCAGGAACTATGAGAGACTTTCGGTCTCACAACACCCAGACCCGAAACAAATATCTGTGGGCCATACAAGCATATTTGTCTCGGTGCAGGAATCAAACCCTCGGCCTCTGGCTTCACAGACGGCTACTCGCCCACTGCGCTATGAAGGCTGTCATTATTATTTATATTAATATTATTTATTATATAATATACATGACGGCTGATGCTATATTCAAAACATAGGAATATAACACACGTTACGTACGTTATTACTCTAAGATTCAAAATGAATATTCATTTTAGCAGGGTATTTTTTACTTCATTATTAAAGACCGTATCAAATACCTTAATTAAAAAGCAATATTGTTCAGTCATTTTTGACATATAACTATTTATGAAAAGATACTAGAAATATGTCCACTATAATAATATGTTATATGACGACACATTGAGCAATTTCAGTGGGTTTAAACTATTATAGCGCTGCATTTTAAATAATTTAAGTACTTATCATATTAATTATAAATGGAAAATGTTTATTGTTTTTTTCCTTGTTCTACACAATAACAGAGCAACGTGACAGAGTCTGAGTTTTATTCCAGAAATATGACGAGAAATACTTAAAAAATGACTGTGTAGCCGCAAATAAAACTAATAAAAATAAAATTAATGTATGTAGTAGGCTAAACTTATATTATGAAGAAAAAAGATTTTTATTTTTGGTTGTGATGAATAGGCTCAAAAATTACAGAACCGATTTTAAAAATTCTGTTACCTTTGGAAAGCTAGTCGTACTTTATCAGTAATATAACATAGACTACTTTTATCCCGGATAAATGTACGGTTTCTGTGGAATATCCACGAGAACAAAGTCGCGGGCAACAACTAGGCGCTTATATTTATGATCATGTCCAAAATCTTATAGACTATAGATTAATATCGGCCACTCACCTTTCTGCCACCAGTGTATTCTTTGACCTGTTTCTCAAAGTAGCTAAAATACTTTATGGTGGGGTATCCCTTGACGTCATAGTTTGCACATAACTCTTGTTCAACAGTACAATCCACAGCACCAAATAACACCATAAGCTCATCTACAAATTTTTCTGCAGCTTTCACAAACTCCGGTTTTGTACTTTTGCAGTGACCACACCCTAAATAGTGGAAAATAAATATAATATAGTGTTAGAGAATTCCTTATTATTTATAATTAATGAGGGTGTTAAAAGTACATAATGTTGGTTGGTTGGTTGGTTGTTATGGTTAACATAACATAAGCTCACGCCTGTATCCCCGAAGGGTAGGCAGAGGTGCACTAGCGAACTAGTACACGCACGTTTCGCTGAGCTTAGTTCCATCCCAAATGTGATAGGGGGCGAGCCTATCGCCATATCGGGCACCAATTCCAGACTCCGGGCTGATACGGAAAACTCCATTATAATTTTGCCCGACCCGGGGATCGAACCCGAGACCTCAGGATGGTATTCGTACTGAAATACAACTACACTACCGAACAGTATGTACCAACAGCAAAATTATTAGTGTTGGTGGGTAAATCAATTACAACTACAAATGGAGTGGCGACAACTGCTATAAAAGAGGTGGTCAATCCATTTTAGTAGTCAGTCTGTAGCCAGTCTGTAGCCAGTCTGTAGCCAGTCTGTAGCCAGTCTGTAGCCAGTCTGTAGCCAGTCTGTAGCCAGTCTGTAGCCAGTCTGTAGCCAGTCTGTAGCCAGTCTGTAGTCAGTCTGTAGCCAGTCCGCGTCAGTCCGTGACCAGTCGGTTGCCAGTCTATCAGAATTCCATCGCGAGTCCATTGGCAGTCAGTTAAGAAGTTATACGCGATAGCTAAATCCTCTCTGCAATATGCTTGAAAGAGTGTGTTGTACTTGCGCCTACCCCACATTAAGGTGGGATAAGGGTATAAGGGCAGGTAGAAATAAAGTTGTGTGGGTTTTGCATGTTTTTGGATAGACAAGGCGCTTGCTATCAGACAAACGACTGGCCGGCTGATTCAAGCCGAAATCCTGTCTTGGTTGCCTTTCTCTCGCCTCAGAGTTTGAATAAGCTTAAATATATGACTTACATGACTCTGATGACCACCAATAAACCCATTGTTTGTTAGTGATCGCTGTTTACTATTATCGGACTGCACTGCTGCGCTTACCAACTAGTATAGTGTTGTCACTTTGCCGTGTTTATAACATACTCAGTAAGCAGAGTGTTCAATACTTACAGGGTGCGTAAAACATGACGATGCTATGCTTAATCTTGCGCAGCGTGTTTCGGAAAGTGGCGGATGTGAGATGACGCACTGGAGTGTCCTCCTCAGACCACGGCTGCTCCGGCGGTGGGGGCGGTGGCGGCTCTTGTGGATCCTAAAAAATATATTTTCAACAGTCATAAGGGAACGTACCCATACTACGTGAGCCATTTTTAAGACCCTTCTTCCCCCCAGAACGAATCACGTAGTATGGGTACGTCCCCTAAACTACATACGGCGAAATATGGTCATGATGCCGTAGACTGTCCGAATTGAAACTGTGTTTTCTGGAATCAAATTTGAATAACTACGTGATCATAGATTATAATAAATAGCATATTGTATTTTCATTTCTAATTTCTTTAACAAGTAAATAAAATCTATGTCAATAAATAATAAGTCTTTAAAGTTTTCAACAAATAAATAAAATAATATTATATTCAATTAAGTTTCTATTTTCATATATTTCGCTTTACTATGGACAAGAAATGATTCACTACTCAAGACATTCGAAAAAGTACCGCATTCTTGTTCCGTCGTATCTCATACATCTATTATACTTTGTCTCTCGTATCTCCATCCCAAATCACTTCAGTAATAAGAGATAGAATATTTCTAAAGCTATTAAAACACTGTATCATATTGTAATATACTACTTGCCTTGATAAAATCGACAATCTGTTGTTCCTGCCTGGCGTGGCCGGCATCGAACTTGTATTGGCCATGATTAAAATACTTTAGCGTCGGGTAACCTTTGACTCCAAACCGTGCGGCCAATTCAGGCTGTTTGGTCGCGTCCACTGCCGCCAGTATCCCTTTGACCTGCAAAATTTAATATAATCATGTATTCATGTGTGATTTATAAGTTGAATTTTTTTTGCAGAGAAACAAGCAGGTGGGTCACCTAATAGTAAGTGGTCTCCACCATCTATAGACACCCAAAACACAATAATCAAGGGTGCGTTGCCAAACCCAAGGGGAGGGAAATGGGGTTTGGAAAAGGAGACGAGAAAGTGGGCCACCGGGAATCTCACTCACCGAACGAAACGCGACAGCAAGCTGCCACTTTAGGTCGGTTTTCTATGAGACAGTAGTATCAAACAGATCGAGCCAGCCCATTCGTGCTGTAGCCGTTACTGTCTACAATGTAGCTCTACCTCTCAAAAACACTTACCTCATGTCATTTTAACCCAAATATTTACTTCCTAATTTCTCTGTGTGTTTAGTCTAATCTTTGAAACAGCTATATCGTTTTAGACAAGATTGTTAAAAGCTTTAAGTTTTATGTCATTTGATAGAACTTCCTTACACAATAACATCATTCTTTGTATAGAGGAAAATAAGCGACAACTAGCAACAAACATTTAATTCATGATAATCATGCCCTGCCTTGGAACTTGATTCCCAATTAATTGAGTTTAATGTTGCAATATCAAGTGTAACAGTTTAACATACCTTTGCATCCTTTATTTTTGTAGCAGCCTTTTCAAATTCCGGTTTAATCCGTTTACAATGACCGCACCATGGCGCGTAGAATACTACTAGAGCGTGTTCGGCGTTCGACAACACCTGATCAAAATTATCCGCTAAAACCAAACATAAACATGACATGTTGTTAACTGTATCCTTCTGTAGTAATAAATACACCCAACCGTCACACATAGTCCTGACCCCACACTAAATCGAACCTCTATTGTAGGTATCAGGAACTACGATGAACTTACTGTCCTACAACACATAGGGTCTAAACAAATATCTGTGGGTTACATAATCATTTGTGTCTGTGCGGAAATCGAACTCGCAGGTTCTCGTTGTACAGCCAACTGCGTCCGCTGCGCCAGAAGCCGTCATATAGATAACGAATGGATTTCTATACGTCTTTTCCAATGGATGGAGTGATTGAGTAGGAATATTTGCATATAAACACTTATCCCGGAACTCGTGGCATACTTCAACGCAGGCGAAGCTGCGAGCGAAAGCTAATACTTTATTAGGAAAGATGAAAATCCATTGTCTCTGCTTATCCCAGCAAAAGGTGTAAGCCTATGTATGTAACGAAGATGAAACAATACATTTTCATACATGTAGGGCCTTACTTATAAAAACAGTTTAACTAAGCAAATTATAAAGAATAGCCATTTGCTCAGCTAAACTGTGTAATGTTATAAGTAAGGCCCATTATACATATACCTTCACACAAATACCGCGCTAAATAACGCCCAATTTTCATAGTGGAATAAATACAACAAACAATGGTTATTGGTACATGACGATCACGTAAGCTAGAGGAATTCTATACAAAACACTATGTTTTTGACAAATATAAAACAAATCTCATGTATTCAATAAAGCATTCTTGCACTGAAATTCTAAAGTGACAATTGCCATTATGACATATCTAGATAAAGAACTTCAAATTCTTGCCAGTATTTAGACCATAGATATACACAAATATGGTTTTAAGGTTTTAATTAAATTTTATTCTCCTTATTAATCCTAGAACCACGAGTACAACATTTCGAATCGCTATACTTTGGAACCTATTATGTTAATTTAATACCTTTAATAGCTATTTAACCCACAAAAGACCTCAATAATGTTATCATGAGATGAAAAAAGTTGACATGCACAAATTACACGCACATCCACGGCCCAGTACCTTTTAAAATATAACAGTTTCAGCGTCCTCTTTTTATAATAGAAAGAAAGAAAAGAGATCCCCCCCAGAGATGGTTGACGTCATGCAGCCGGCCGGCAGTAAGTAACACATCGTCTTTGAATGATTCTTGAAAAAGTGTGTTGTACTAACCGAAACTGTGTGATAACAGCAGTTGGAGAGGATTTTTTTAAGGATGGGCTGAGGATGGCGAATCTCTGTCCATATTATATATGAGTATAATGATCATACAAATTGTATTATATAATAGGTATTAGTTTTAATATAAGATGTATTGTATACCTGTTAAATGCACAACATCAGTTTCAGGTGACCAGCTCTCATCTACCACTTCCTTCTTCTTCTGATGCGTAGGCGCCGTCGGATCCCTCATAAAGTCCACAATAGCTTGTCTTTTATTCTCGCTGTTATATGGAAATTTGTATTGACCTTTCCTAGAATATTTTAAAGTTAATTTATTATATGTAGCAAATTAACATTTACCTAATATGATTACCCACGGCCGTGATATTGTGAAATTAATCAAATTAATATAATTACTTACTCATAATACAGCAATGTTGGAAAACCAGTAATATTGTATATTTGCCTAATTTTTGAATTTCCTGGTTTAGCAACGTCGATTGCAGCTAATATAGACTCGCCCTATAAGCAACGTAAAAAAATTAATTTCAAATACGACTGTTTGTGATTGCAGCAAAAAAATTCATTTAATACCTTCATAACTAGATCCATATATTTATTGTCACATAATACATAAACCGTATTCACAAATAACTGTCAAATATGTATTCGAATCGAGTTCAATAATTTTTAATTAGTGCTACAGACTCACTGTGTAGCCGAAATATGATAAGAACCAAAGTATACGTCGCGTCACGCGTGTCGTCTCGTGGGTGTTCGAAATCATTTATAACAAAAAACTATAACAAAAACATAGTCACGACTCACGAGTAAGCAGCGTTAGCTCAGTTGGAAATAGTAAGGACTGACGAAACGAGTGTCAGAGCTTTGAGACCATCCTCAAATAGGAGCATGCAATTCTGACTTTTCTATGTTAAATGTGTTTTCATTATGTATTATCGCTTGCTATGACGGTGAAGGAAAACATGGTAAGGAAACTTGCATACCTGAGAATATGGAAGGTATGTGAAGGCTGCCAACCTGCACGGTAACTTTTGACACTCGATTCGATTTCGACTACAATTCGATTTCATTTAGTGACTTAAAATTCCACCGAAACAAGTAAAAAAGTGCACTAATGTCGCCTTAAAAATTACCAAACGACAAGTTCTCAAATTCATGCGACTTTACTTTTTAACTCTATTTCGATGGAATTTTAAGTCACTATCCACCAAATGCTCATACACTTACGGCGACTTGCACCACTATTACTAACCTATTACAGTTAGTCCTAACCTCAAGTTAATTAAATTTAATCGAATAATGAATTACATAACATAACATAACATGGTGGTGCAAGTCGCCCTTAATGTCGCCTTATGTCGTCCAAGGCCGCCTTATCTGACAAAATTATATGGCGAAAATCAATGTAAGAAGCCGTTTAAGTTGAGTGGCGTTTGACCATTCGGCGTATATAAAATCAAATCGTATTCGAAGTCGAATCGAATGATAAAAGTCAAGGCGCTGTATTAAGCCAGTATGACGAAATAAGGCCTAACACTTCTCATTAGTAGAGGAGGTCCTTGTCCAGCAGTGCGACAGTAATATTAGAGGGCTGATATTATAGTCATCACCATCACACCCTGAGGTGTGTTTGAGGTGAATTTATACTTTACCTGAGTAAAGTATAAATTTTTGTAAAAATATTCTTAAAATAATATTACCTTTAAATCAGCAGCAGCATTTACATATTCTGGCTTCATTGTCTTACAGTATCCACACCAAGGGGCATAGAACATAATCATCGACCTTTTCTGTGCTCCGGGGCCTTTTTTCAAAAATTTTGTAAGGGCCTGTGAGAATAGAATTTAAGATATTATTAATATTCTAAGCAAATTCTTTACAAACATCATTTTATTGAATATTAATCTATCTGCACATGAAAAACTATATATTTACTTTCGCAGTGTAAAACCACAAATAATGTTTCTTGCAATATGCAGAATCAAATGTACTTCTAATTTAATAGTCGCTACGCATCTTACAGTTACTTAATAATCATAACCCAATATGCAAACTTGCTTTCTACCTGCCCTTATCCCACCTTAATGCAGGGTCGGCCCAAGACACAATTTCAAACATGTTGCAAAACAGTTAGGTTGCCATCGTTTTTACGACCGGCTGCCTACCTGACGTCAATCCCCCTTTGGGGGATCCAGTTCTAGGCAAGACAAATAAGAAATACCGCTTTGCCCAACCTGGAAATCGAACACAGGACCTCCCGATCCACAGCCCGTTTATACTGCCACTAGACCAATAAGGTGGAATAGTCACCTTATTATATATTTTTAATATGGGATATAAAAAAATCAATCTGAAGTACACGTAACTGAATTCAAAGTGCTGCATTTTATCAGCTTGTAATACATTTACGACCAATACGCCAGTGCAGCAACAGGCAAATATAATTACCATAAAATCAAATCAAAACATTCGCACATGCATAGAGTTCTAAAGAGCATGGAAAAACAATTACCAATGGCAAATCAATAAGCATGTCTAATGGTTTCACAAACTATAATTTTACCCTGTATTACATTAAATATTGACATACATTTAAATTACACTTCCTTTTTTCTTTCTACCTGCCCTTATCACACTTTAATGTGGGATCGGCGCAACACACTTTTTAAAGCATGTTGCAGAAATGATTTGACCAAGTTTTTACGACAGGCTGCCTACCTGACGTCAACCCCCTCTGAGGAGTTCGATCCCGGCAAATTAAATTAGAAAATTTGCTTTGCCCGACCTGGGAATCGAACCTACGACCTCCCGGTCGACAGCTCATACATGCTGCCAGTAGACCAAGGAGGCGACGATTTAAATTAAATTACACTTTCATAGCTGCAAATTTCGACAGCTTTATTGATTAAAATAGTGACAGGCTGCTTGGCCTCCGGAGGCAGACACTTATGTAATATATATATGTGCCGCCTCCATCAACACTGTCGCTCAAGGCATTGCTCCCATTGTATTTTTATTTTCATACTTATTATGGGACCTTTGTAGTGAACCACATAATGTGAGCAGATCTGTGAGTAAAAGCTAGTGCTAGAAGAAACAATATCAATCTTACATCGCCATCACTAAGATGATAGATGTCTGTGGCAGATGGATCTTCTTCCCATGGCAGGTCTCCAGTAGGGTCTCGGAGGAAATTAGCCATAGAATTAACAGTTTCACTTCTATCATAGTCTTTGTTAAAGTCTCCATCTTTGTAATGTTTTATACTGTATGGTTTATCTGCAGGTACCTTCATTTTCTTACATAATTTTTTTGTTTCACTAAAATTAATACAATTTTTAGTCTTGTTTAATTGTAACACAACTCTAATATTTCCACTACACTACTAATGAAGTCGCCTTGATGAAGTAATTGTCGAAGTTGACCGAAGTCTGAAGCATGTGACCACATACTTGTGCAACTTTGTGAGGATTATCAAAGGACAATCAATCTGGCTCCGATTATAGTGTTTTTAGGAACTAATAATTTATTTATTAATATTTTCAGGACTTTGGCACAAAAACTGACAACAATTGAAGAGGCACGAAGTTAATCAAGGTGCACACACACACTGTCATCCTCACTAAACTTTGATTAAATTCATGAGTAGTGTAGTGGATGCATAAAGATTTGTTAAAATAGAAATATAATTTTGTGTTTGAAATATTAATTTGATAAATGCTAAATTGAGTTAGTATTATTCTTATAGAATCAAATGTTTATGTTGGTTAAATGAAATATTAATCATTAATAATTTATTACCATATGTTACCATAATTTACACTTTATTTTGGTTTATTGCATATTTTATACCTACTATTATTTTATACTCTTATTGGCTCTAGCATAAACCCTTATAGATTTTTAAAGCTGTATAAATTCTAATGTAATGTTTACACAAATAAAAAAGGAAAAAAAGTATCAATATCATATATACTATTAGAATGGTTAATACAAAATATCATTTACCACATACATAAATACATATTCATTCAAACTGTGATTGTGAATAGTTATGATATGATTTTATGTTATCAATGTTATATTAAAAATGTACATACCTATTACTGCAATCCATAATAATCAGTGTAGCCTGGCCTCTCATAACATCAGCAGTATCTTTAAAAACATCTACTAAAGAATGTGATAACTTGGGCTCATTAATATACAGCACCAAAACATTAGACTTTGTCCTTAATAGTTTCTTAAACTCTTTTATATCACTTATTTCACTTACTACTGCTGTTTTCTGCTTCTTGCTCTCTATTGAAACTAAATTTAGTATTAAGATTAACAGTAGAACCTGAAATAGAAGATTAGATAGAAAATCTTTGAAATTAGCCTGGGGCTTTGTCTGGCATCACTGTTGTCTGATCCCCTAGCCTTTATTCCTTACAGTCCATTATAGACCATCACACATTCATAATATTTGCAAAACAGATTTCTATTTTTATTAACTTCATGTAAATGCCCATTGTCTATCTGGAAATCTTTGGGGGAGGCTTATGGATTTTATGTTCAGCAGTGGACAACCTGTGGCTAATGATGATGACGATGATGAAATGCTTTTACCTCCTAAAAGGTTAATAACCACCAAAGATTCTATGTATTTACTGGACAAGTAAATAAATTAAATGTAAACACATGTCACATAACAGTGAGTATTTGACATTTTACGGCTAAGGAAAAGAACAAATCTCAACAACAACAAGATGTTTTTCAAGATGTCTGAATAGCTATTTTTTGAGTAATGGATTTATTAAACATTGTCGTTGGCAAAATCATCAACCTTTGATGGAGGCCATATTTTTTAAATAAAGAAGAAGGAATCTCTATAGGGAATTGTGATCTATTGACGGAAACTTAGTGCGCACATTCTATGTACTGATCAGCTAGTCTAGTAATACATAGAAGTCTTTGATAACCACAGATACCTTTAACTTCGAATTAAAAAATGTGATCATATTAAGTTTAATTTTTAGTCATGATAATCATAAAAGGCCGCGTGTAGGTGTCATAAAACAAAATACCGGTAGTTTATGGAGGCAACCTACAAACGACTGTTCCTAAACCTTACTTTTTTATGCTTTTCTGTTCAACATAAATAGTTAATTACAGTACAATATATTAATAAATAACTAAACAAGATATTTAGTTAGATTACCTTAAACATTTCTCGATACATGATTCTTGTTTTTATTGTCACTAATTCTGAACACTGGTAGTCTGCAGAATTGCCAGGAGTTTGTTAGTTTTCATTAAATGGTTTTTGATTTCACAATAATGGGTTTTAAATGGCTAAAATCAACATCTTTATTAGTTTGAATCAAAGCAATATATATTTTGTTTGACGAATGCCGACTAATATAATTATAACTACCTTGACTCTGGTGTCTGGCAAAAGTCAAAAGTACGCTATGCATTTGACGCACAGGGGGGTTCCTATTGTCTATTACGACCTATCGAGTATAAAATTTGATAGTATCAGCAAAAAATAATGCTATCTCTTTTCTACTAATAGATGTCAAGGCAGGTAAAGTAGGATCAATATACAAGTGTTTGTTCCCATAGACCCCCATCCGTCAATAAGCCACGGCTCCGGTCCGAGGTAATAATAATACGGCAACCGGAATGGCGGTCTAGTGACAGGCATGATTCATTGCGTATATTATCGATATCGATAAAATGTTTTATTCCGTTATTTCACGGTATATTTTTGTACATTACATACATTTTATCATACCTGTGTACCATAAGAGTAGGCAGAGACTATAAGTTTCTAATTAGTATGATTAGAAAAGCTATAATGCGCTTATATAACGATTTTTATAGCTGAGATTAGCAAAATATTTTGCGAGTTGTTCTCATTATTGATTTTGTCATTGAGTTAATGTTTAAACGTAGACATTCTGTGGCTGATGATTACATCATTAAAACTAATCGTGCCAACAATACTCTAATATTTTAACTAAATAATGATTGATAAACTTAAGTAAATCAAATAAAAGCAAGTAATAAATAACGTACAAAATATTCATTTTTGAACATATAAATGAACATATTGTTTTTACAAAGCAGTACTTATGTACTGCTTTGCATAAACAATACAAAAATGTTTATCGACAAATCATCGACTATATTACTTAGCGCACTAAGCTTTCCGCCATCTTTAACTGCCAGACTGGTGCCAAGGTCACGGAGATGGAACCGATCTTCTCTATCTTTAATCTAAGATTTGACGTGCCAGTTAATCACTAGAGATATGCGATTATGATATGTATGAAAACATAATAATTATACTTATTATAATTCTATTATAAAAAAAAATGGGTGCGTGTACTTATGTACGCGCGTGAGAAGTTATACTTCTTTGTTTAATAATATTTAGTGTTAATTATATTAAAAAACTAAAAACATACGCAAAACAACCATTTTAGCTGGCACCTGCTCGTAGAACAATGGCCCATGGTATAAGATGCATGTTTTGTTCGTTTAGGCGCAGAATGTCCAATTCCCACATGGTCCAATTCTCAAAATGTCCAATTCGCACAATGTCCAATTCTCAAAATGTCCAATTCTCATAATGTGCAATTCGCCAAATGTCCAATTCGCGAAATGTCCGTTTCGCAAAATGTCCAATTCCCAAAATGTCCAAATCTCAAAATGTCCAATTTGCGAAATGTCGAGTCCTCAAAATGTCCAATTCGCACAATGTCCAATTCGCACAATGTCTAATTCGCGAAATGTCCAATTCTCAAAATGTCCAATTCGCGAAATGTCCAATTCGCGAAATGTCCAATTCCCAAATGTCCCATTCGCGAAATGTCCGTTTCGCAAAATGTCCAATTCGCGAAATGTCGAGTCCTCAAAATGTCCAATTCGCGAAATGTCCGTTTCGCAAAATGTCCAATTCCCAAAATGTCCAAATCTCAAAATGTCCAATTCTCAAAATGTCCAAAACGCGAAATGTCCGTTTCGCAAAATGTCCAATTCCCAAAATGTCCAAATCTCAAAATGTCCAATTCTCAAAATGTCCAATTCGCGAAATGTTCAATCCTCAAAATGTCCAATTCGCGAAATGTCCAATTCGCACAATGTCCAATTCGCACAATGTCTAATTCGCGAAATGTCCAAAACGCGAAATGTCCGTTTCGCGTTATGTCCAATTCTCAAAATGTCCAATTCCCAAAATGTCCAAATCTCAAAATGTCCATTTCGCGAAATATCCGATTCGCGAAATGTCCAATTTGCACAATGTTCAATTCGCTAAATGTCCAATTCGCAAAATGTCCAATTCGCAAAATGTCCAATTCGTAAAATATCCAATTCGCAAAACGTCCAATTCGCAGAACGTCCAATCGAAGTAAATCAAATGTTACATTAGTCACAAGTAAAGTATATTAATTAATTATTATTATATATTTAATATTATCAAAGAATTTAAACAATATTAAATTGCAATCGAAGTCAAATGGGTGCGTGTACGTGTACGCGGTTAAGCAGACAACTTCATACTGTAGACAACTTCATACTGTTAATTTTGTCTCACAGATGCGCGCGCATCTGAAAATTTCACTCTCATCATTTTTTCATAACGCGCCTAAAGAAGTATAACTTCAAAAATATTCAAGATATCTAATGCAATAATGCTCTAATAATGCAATTCATTAATTATATTATTATTGTTTTTTCTTTCTGGCTCCATTGGTTGATGATTATATTGTTGTTTTTAGGCATGGAAAATCATAGGGCCTGAATGTTTCAACACTCCCATTACTCCAAGCCGCAAATTTTGACATTTTGTAAGGGGCACCAATACTTGAAAATAAAATACATTTACGCTTAGAGCATTTATGACTGGAGACGCAACTCATAGCATTTCCCATCTGTCGAGGTACAAGATTCAAAAATCCATCACGTTTATAAAAACTTTATGTGGAATCGATTCTGCTGACTGAATGTATTAGACTGAGTCTCACAATCGTTTTCGTGGCGTTTAGTTCTCCGTTAAAAATGTCCGTATATGCAGTTAGCACATACACAAAAAATTCCAATACATCCAGTTTACAAAAATATGGAGTTATATTTAACATACAAAGTAGTAAAGTCCATTCTTAAAACGTCCTTGTACTATTAGCTACCTAGATCTATACTTGGTTTTAAACTTGCCACCTGTGAGGCGGTAAACGCGCCTTATTTGAATTAGTATGGCTCGAAAAAGCAAGAATTTTGCCTAGAGGATATTGACTATGTGACGAAAACTTAAGACCCCCTTCCGCCCCTTTGACCAAGCGTGGTATTTTGAAGAGCCCTCCCCCCAGAACGTCAAGTAGTACATGTATGGGTACGTTCCCTTAAAAAAAAAAGTATATAGTCAAGGAATAAGCAAGTAACATGAAGCTAGGCATAATATTTTGATTAGGGATTAAAACCTGTATAATGGGGTGAATAGATAGTAGATAGTAGATAGAATAGCTAGCATGTAAATAAAAATATATTGGTTTTGCTTTTTAACTGTCTAAAGTGGCCAAAAAATTTAACAATTGATCATCAGTTTTGGGCACGAATATTATGCTTTAGTTTATAAAATCAATACATTTGTGTTATAATTCATTCATCCATTCATAAGCTCACGCCTGTATCCCCGAAGGGGTAGGCAGAGGCGCACTAGCGAACTAGAACACCTACATTTCGCCGAGCTTAGTTCAGTCCCAGATGTGATAGGAGGCGAGCCTATCGCCATATCGGGCACAAATTGTGTTATAATCAAATGTAAAATCTAGTTTCTATTCACCTGGTTTTCGACAGCCTACGCGACAGGAAAATCAAGAGTTATCGATTGAAATAAAACTATTCTTACGGATTATATAATAATAATTAAAACCTAATCGTGATAGAATCCGTAAGAATAGTTTTATTTCAATGTATAATATTCACGTAAACTTAAGAAATCAGTAAGAATTATCGACTTAAATTAAAGAGAGATAGAGAGAGGTTATCGACTATGTCTACTTTTTTTATGTTCTACCGAACATGATTATTGAAATTTAACAAAAACTGGAAGTTTGTGCTGGAGGCCCCAGCCGAAGTAAATCAAATGAAAAGGCACGGACTCGAAGAGAGAATAAGAGATTGTTTTTATTTTTTACTTTTAGGCGTTTCGTTTTGAAGTCGGTTCCAGTTTTTGTTGAACTTTAATTATTTATTAATTTTAGTGTTCAGTAACGTAAAATCAATCACCGATAAAGTTTGAATGAAAAAAAATTGCGATTATACGAAACTTTAAGAATTATCCTCTATGCTCTGAGTTATTCAGGTGAGCTGATGATGCAGATGGAAGGTAGTCGTTAAGGGTTAGAGGCCGTTCAAGTATTACATAAGCAGATTTTTTACTATTATTAACCCCTCCCTCCCCCTCGTCAACAAACCCCCCTCCCGGTTACTTACGTAACATTGGTACATGAATTTTTCAATGTGTTCTGGTTTCTTTATTAAAATAAAATCCAATAAAGTAAAAAAAAAATACTGCTGATGTAATCACCATCCAGACCCCTCCATCCCCCATGTCATCAAAAATAAGCAATGAAAAGACCCCCACACCTAGTGCTTACGTAATACTTGAATGGACCCTTACCCCTAACTAACAAGATCAACTCCATCATTCACATTCCATCATCAGCTCACCTGAATAACCCAAGAAACATAAGTTATAAGAGTCCATAATATTTAAATAATCATTCACCAACTCCTTATAGTTACCGAGTTATATTTTTTACCGTCAGTTCAGCAACATGAGATGATGAGAACCAGACGCAAATACTTGTATAGTGTTAGAAAATATACAAAACACATGCGTCCCTATAAAATTTGAGGGCTAATTTCTTTTTTGGGACCCCATCATCAGATTCTGTCTTGGTCATAATGGGAGTACCTCGGAGTCTTCGAGTAATCGGGGAACATACATGAAAGAAAGATTCAGACGAATTGTTAACCTCCTCCTTTTTCTGACGTCGGTTAAAACTGTCGATAACTCGTATTTCGTAACAGTTACCCTGCAAAATAAATAAATGAAAACAATGCTAACATTGTTCTAGCTTTGGTTTAGTACTTGACTATACTTTCTGGTGTATGTGTATTGTGTATAGTTACTACATATAATAATAATATTAGCCCTGTATATTACTTTTCCATTGGTGGGCACGGGCCTCCTCTACTAATAAGAGGGTTCCAGCTTTAGTCTACCACGCTGGCTGAATGTGGGTTGGTAAAGTTACTATACATCATACGAAAACATGAACAAAGTACCTACATTCTATAATCACAAGTTTAGAAACTTAAAGGACCGACTTCGAAACTTATCCGAACGTAACCTTTATATACCCTTAAAATAAGCTCTATCGAACACAAAAATAATTTTGAAAATCGGACCACGTTTGGCGGATATATCACGTAATATCCATAAAAAATACAGGTGAATTGAGGACTTCCTCCTTTTTTTTGGAAGTCGTTCGAAAAGAGATCCATAGAAGATTACCGACCGATCCCAATAAAAATAAACGATCTCAGTTCGAGTGTGTACTAGGGCATGCAAACCGGTTAACCGAAAACCGAAAAAACCGATTAACCGACCGTTTTTGAAGACCGGTTTTCTTCGTCTTAAAAACCGGTTATTTCGGCGTTTTCGGTTTTTTTCCTCCTTACATCAATAGTGAGTAAATACGTACAATTAAATACATACACAATGATAAGGAACGAGCTTGCTGTAAAAACGGACGAGTTTAAGTATCTAGTATCTATACTGCATGAGTCTGGAGTCATCGACTCCAACGTCAAGCCCCGTAGTGGCGCCGATTGTGCTAAATTGCAAGAGGGAAAATCATTCGGCCTGTACTTTTATATGGATGTGAGACGTAGCCTGTTCTGAAGCGTTATGTTAAGGAAATTCACGTCATGGATATGAAGATGATGCGGAGGATGGGCAACGATACACGACTGCATCGAATACGTAACGTTTACATCTGAGGTAGTATTGGTGTCTGCAACGTGGCAAATAAATTTCAGAAATATCGCTTGCAATGGTATAGTCACGTTTTGAGAAAACCACAGGAGTACGTCGATCGCAAGTGTCTGGACCAGATTGAAACAGGAGTGCGTCCCCGTGGACGGCACAAAATGCGCTGGCTAGACGTTTTGAAAGAAGATATGAGAACCAAGTATCCCATTGTAAACGATACTCAAGACCGGGCGAAGTAGAAGCGTTTAGGTATGAAGGCGAACCCTGACACTAGGCCATGATATTGCCGGACAGAAAACAAAATAAAGCAGCCACACTATTGTCATGTTAATGTAATAGCAAAATGGTGGTCCATTTTTCATATCTTACATTGTACGTATTTATATATTATGTTTTTATATTATTTATTTAGGTTAGATGCAAAACAGGATACAATAAAATACATTAATACAATTTTAAAGTTATGTATTACTTAAAATTCAATTGTATCCAAAGCACGCGCCCTTATGTAGAATATTGCATAAAGTGGGGACTACAATAAATAAACTAGTCCTTATTACAGATCGCCTATTTCACTGATTTATTGAGGGCTGATTTAAAATGATAAAGTACGCTATATTTGTCCGCAGAGTTAAAATTTATCCTCACATGAAACATCAATATCGGTTCAACGGTTTCGCCGTTAAAACTCCACAGACAGACTTTATTTTGCATTTATAATATTACTATGAAATAAACTGTAGCTTAACTAGGGTCACTGAAAAGTCGGATGAGAAATGATTGCATGCAGAAGAAATGAGAATGTTGAGATTGATGTGTGGAGTGATAAGGATGGACAGAGTTAGGATTAAGCACAGAGGAAGCTTGAAAGTGGCACCTGTGGTAGGTAGATTAGAAGGAACCAGTTTGTCTTGGTATAGGCATGTTATGAGGAGAGAAGCGACATAATAAGTGGATAAGAAAGTGATGAATGTGAATGTTGATGGATGGGGAGGTAGAGGAAAACCAAAGAAAAGGTGGACAGAGTGTGTGAGGGAGAACATGAAAGATAAGAGGGTGAAGATGAGATGATCGTGTTTATGGAAGACGAATACATGTTGCGCCGACCCCAAATAAAATTGGGACAAGGGCACGAGAATGATGGTGGATTAACCTGTCGCCCCTTGGTCTAGTGGCAGCGTTTATAGGCTTTAGAGATGAAGGGCATAGCTGTTTACTATGTAATACGATTTACTCGAAGCTGGAGCCCCCAAAGAGAATTGTCACTTGACATCAGAAAAATAGCCGGTTGTCAAAATAACATCTTTTCTGCAACATGTCTGAAAAAGTGTTGGGCGGAGCATATAGTGAAATGAGATGAGGGCAGGTAGAAAAAGAAGAATAATCAGTGTTCTTCCGGCTGGAGCCTGGACGCTTTAAGTGTAGGGCAACCCCGGGCCGTTCTGTTTCGTTAGTCGGTATTGCCGGTGTGGGGTACATAGTGTTAGGGACTTGACCTAAAGGTCACCTAGATGCTGTCCATCTCTCCGGTGCGGCTTAACGTTGGGTGGTAGGACAGGCGAATCCGACATAATCATCACGTCTCCCGCCAGGCGTGGCAGTAGTGGTAAAACACTTTTCCCCGCGAAAAAAAACCGTGAGTTTATTTTTACCTTTCTCGCTAGCGACTACGACTACCTATTTGTATGATAATCATCCGAAAACCCCTAGCAATTACGTTTGAAATTAATGTTTATCATATAACATAACATCACACGCCTGTATGCCCGAAGGGGTAGGCAGAGGTGCACTAGCGAACTAGAACATCCACATTTCGCCGAGCTTAGTTCCGTCCCAGATATGATAGGGGGCGAGCCTATCGCCATATCGGGCACAAATACCAGACTCCGGGCTGATATGGTAAAATCCAATATCACTTTGCCCGACCCGGGATCGAACCCGAGACCTCAGGACGGTAGTCGTACCGACATACATCCTCACCACCGAGGCAGTCGCCATGTCGTTCATCATATAAATTGTATATTTTAGGTAGTCGCTAGCAAGAAATGTCAAAACTCACGTTAGAGCCTCTGAACTGAAAATAACTACGTGCAGAAATTCAACTTCATCTCTTTAATCAAGATTTAAACTAAAAAAAAACGAAAATATAGCCCAAAAACCGAATAACCCGAAAAAATAGGTTAACCGGTTTTTTAAAAATACAAAAACCGAAAAAGCCGGTTTTTGCATGCCCTAGTGTGTACATATATTTCGAAAATGAACCAATGAAATAAAGTCATTTTTGACAGACTTCAAAAAAGGAGAAGAGAGGTTACCACCGCTTATAGCAGAATTATTAATAATCTTACTTTTATTATTTTTCGTACAAAAAAGAAACAATGTTAGATCAAAATAATACTGCTTTAAGACATGGTGGTAACCCCACTGAAATCGTTTATTAGGACTGGCCGTAAGTTTACAAAGCTTATATTGCTATGTAAATTTAACAATGCATTATTATGGTATAAAATATAAATTATACTAAAACTTAAAGATAGTCACACAAATTACTATCGATTGTAAAGACAGCCATTATTCGTATTTAATATTTAATCAGTCTTGTAACATGGTTTAACTGTAAACACCTAACCACTAATATGTGTGTATGCCGTAGTAGTTGATTTTGTTACTAAATATTTTAAATTGATGATTTTAAAATACTTTTAGTTCAAAAATTAATCATTGGCTATGATGCTGGCTATACAGAAGTGATATTAAATTGGTACGTCATATGTTTGGTTTTGTTCGCTATTGATTTGAATATGTGTATATTTATAATTTGCATTGGCATACTGACAACACACATCAACAATATTGATTCTGCATTTATGTTTAGCTTAATTTTTTTTACCATATTTACTAGTTAGTGTAAGCATAACAGCCACCTCCGCCTCGTCACTTGGCAGTATATATGAGCTGTTGTGGTTAACGTCCTCCAGGCAACCGGTCGTAAAAACAAAGCCAAATAATTTCTGCAACATGCTTGAAAAAGTGCGTTGCGCCAACCCCACATTAAGGTGGGATAAGGGCAGGTAAAAATACTACTAATACTACTGTTAGAATAACAATTTTGAAACATAGTAATAGAAAGAGGTATAATTTTTTTTTAATATACAAAGGTAAATAATCTTAAAATATAATGTTTATCGGCATTTCTGCAGTGACAACATTGATGCGGAATAAAGGCAGATAGAACGAATGTTAATCGGCAGATAAATAATATGCCCGTATTACTTGTAAAATAAACATATTCGCGGATTCAGTCACTCCTAAGGGCCATCCCTGCAACAACCTAATCTACTCGCCAGTGCAGTACCTTAGCAGTAACTTCATCCGATAATGCCTTTTGATATTTATATGTACCAACTATTAGACCAAAAAACTATAGCCCATATGAGAATCAGATACCTGACCATTTTTTTTAATTCTCAAAAATAATAAGCCTTTGAAGTTTAATGTAATTTGTAACCTTCAAACTGCGGAAAAGTGAAGTATCAATATAATCACGTCACCGCCATAACCGGTACGTGAGTTGGAAAGGGATAGCAAGATATCTCCAATATGCCAGTCAGTACGCCAGTCCAGAATTTAAAATATGAAATACTGCCTCATTTTCCAACCAATTTCGATGCAGTTATTACTGAAGGGTTTTTTGTTTTATTTCCTATTACATATAAATATGTGTATAAAATCAACATAGTCAAGTACCTAATTATGCTTATATAAACAGTACACAAAAGACTATATAAAAGTATTAATATTTCCTTAAATATAAATGTTATAACTAAATGACAACATATTAAGCCAAAGTATATAAGAAATATAATATATAAAGTTATGCAAATCAAAGGAATATTTGGTTTTATTATACCTCTCTCAATATACATTACACACATTCAGCTGTAAGTCTACATAGCCCTTTTCTTTTCTTTCTGCCTGCAGTTATCCCGGCCTTCTGTCATAACCCCCTAATTAGTTATATTTTATTTACATAACCAAGCTGTGGCAAATCACAATACAAAACTTATTTATCAACTAGGTACCTATAGCTTATTTTTAATTTAGTTAGGCTTTTACTAATTTAAGAAACTTATTGAACATTACCTTCTCTAATTGATAACTATTTATGAAAGAAATTAAAAATATAACTTGAATTACAAACGCTACGACTACTTACCAGAAAAAAAACAAAGGCATGGTCAGTCAAGTCTAGCTACGGACCTGCGCAACAATGACTTGAAGAAGAAAATAGACACAACTCGCAATTGTTTTTTTTAAGGCTGATGAAAATTAACTTATGTGTGTAAATTGATTGTTGATTTCACATTCCTTTTAGAAACCAACGGGAATGGGAACCTTTATAAGTTTTTAAACATATATTCTCCCTATTTATGTTATAAATATGAGACTAAAAAAGATAATTAGAAAATATATGTATGCAACATCTTGTACTGTATCCATTCCATGATTTAAGAACTCAGATCTCCAACGTCTATCCCAGTGTCATCTCCATTGTCTTCTAATAATTCCTGAAAATTATAAATACATTGATGATAGAAATGTAACGTTTTGTTGCATATATATAACAATGCAATGCGAGTCGAAAATTCAATTTATTTTGATATTCTGTGAGATCGTTTTTCTAGCTAATAGCCTAAATAAGAAGGGATTCTTTGTGAATGAAAATAACCTAATACATTCTTATACTGTCATTTTTTGTCTAATATTGTTGTTTTGCACCTATGTATTTAGGAGTAATTAAAACAGATAGAGAGGTAACCAACCTTGCAAACTTCTATAAAGCTATTGGCTTCATCCAACTTCTCCTTGTATTGAGCATTTTCTTCAGTGAGAGCGTCTATACATTTATGTAGCTCCCGATTATCGCTCAATGCTTTTGATAAAGCAACACTATAAAATATAGTAAAATAAATCATTGCTTCAGACATATAACAAAAGTTTAATAACTACATATTCATGATACCATATTAAGAGCATTTCTCACTGACATTATGCCCCTTACTTATAAAAATATTTAAGCGCTGCTTAACTTTATACCATAGGTTGTCCCTTTCATTTTTAAACAATGTAACACAAGGAAAAAAGTGACAGGTTATTCTTAACTATTTGCTCACCTAAAAATGCTTTTATAAGTAAGGCCCTATATAACAAACTAAAATAGTACAACAAATGAAATTGTTATTTATTTAATTGTCATATATACGATTTAATTGTCATATATAAGACAATCTATTGGCACAATAGTTTACAATATTTTGTATTGTGGATACAAAAATGTATCCAACAAAACAACACACACACTGGCTGTACAGATTTTTAACGTTTGTAAACACATAATAAAGGATAAAATATGTAGTTATATAATATTACCGTCTTTCCTCAGCCACAACTATCCAGAAGTTTTTGGAGGACACTTTATTATCCAAGTCTTTTTCCCACATGTATCTATCTAAATCTGCTTGAGTTTCTTTAGAATCAGTCTTTTTTTCACTTTCACTATCCCTGTAATGCAAAACAAAAATAGCTCAAACAGCTGCTGGGGCCTTAAAGCTGAGAAGCCACTCAAGTATTGCGTAAGCAGATTTTTTTTACAATTATTAACCCTATCCTCCCCTAGTGAGCAAGAGCAAAGCATTTTTCAATGTGTTCTGATTTCTTTATTAAAAGAAAATTTGCTAAAGCAAAACACAAACTACTGCTGAAATAGTCATCATCCAGACTTCCCCCCCCCCCCCCTATACCCCATGTCATCAAAAATAAGCAAAGAAAATACAACTCTTCCCCCCCTAGTGCTTAACTAATACTTGAATAGCCCCAGGCACTGTCAGATCTTAATGTTAGTGTCACATATCTTTTAGAGCTACAAAGACTTTAGAGCAGACTCAGGCCCATCAGGTTTTAGATGTTAAAACGCCATACATCTCTTACCCCCTTACCCATAATAACTTAGTAGAGCGTAATAAGACCGCAATAGTATGTTTCATAAAAATTGTATTCATAATTCCAACATTCGATAGTGAAAACATGGCCGATTCCGATCAGCTGTTTCAACTTTGATATTCTTTCTTAATGACATTCATTTTGTTATAGTCCCTAAACTATCCTGGGGGGTCCTAACCCCATCTCAGATTGATATATATTTTTTATTTATTGTTTCCAGTCAAGACTTCCTATTTGTTTCAAAGCTTGCCAGAGATAAAAATAAAGTTTTTCTGTAACCAGCAACATTGTATTAGATAAATATATTTAATATTATTTATATCACTATGTATTCGGCTGAAGGACTCTGTATCCATGGCTATGAATAAATTAAAAAAAAAAAAAAAAAAAAATATATTTAAGTACTCTTTTAGCTAAACTAGGCAGAAGTAGGGTTATACATTAGATAAGACCAGAATTTCATTATGAATAAGGGGGTTAGAGTTAAAGACATTTTAGAGCAGACCTATCAGTTTTTAAATGGTGAGCACAAGTGTCAGGTATAACTGCAGCAACACCTGAAGAATCAATTAAAGTAAATATAATATGATCACAAATTGCGAGGACAACTGCATGTCATACATCAGGACATTATGCAGCCTCCACTCAAAATTATAAAAGAATTGGCAAAGAAGTTCTTTCTTAAATACAAATTCTGCAAATACCAATATTTCCAATTGGGTACTTGACTACTCTTGTAAAAGTATACAGGCTTATTTATTAGTTTATCCTAAACATGTAAAAAATTATTTCCTAATTTTTTTGCATATGTTTAGTTAAAAAAAGCAAAAATTATTATATATTATTTAGTTGGCCGCCAAAACACTGTCTGTTAACTGTAGATACGGGTGACATCATTGTTCCTTACCATAGAAAAAACGTTGAGGAAATAACATTTATGATATCAAACTAAAAAAACAGGCCTGCTATTTGTCAAAAAAAATACAAAAAAAACTGGCAGTACAACTTTGGATCTTAGGCCTTAGGCCCTTGTGGAACAATAAAATATGCAAGAAAAATGAGTAATTTGACACCATGCACCGTGATTTGTGTTTACAATCACAGATAAAAATTAAGTATTTCAATTACTAAAATAAAATAATCCTTGGAATATGGACAGCCTCCGTGGAGCAGTAGGCGAGGAGCCGGCTGTGTAGCAAGAGGCCGCGGGTTCGATTCTCGCATTGAGAGAAATGTTTGTGTGGCCCACAGATATTTGTTTCAAGTCTGGGCGTTGTGAGACTGAAAGTCTCTAATAGTCTCTGACACCTACAATACAAGTAATACCTAGTGTGGGGTCAGGACTAGGTGTGATTGTTGAGTGTATAAAAAAAAGTGTTTTTAGTAATTTTCTACTGCACACGTTATTTCGATGATAAATCTATGTTTCTACAGAAATTCATTGATATTGGTTACTATAGTCAGGTACACAATTGATTAGCCATTTCAATATAAGTGTGCAGTTCTTTTAAAACCAGCCTTGGCAATAACAATAAACAAAACCCAAGGGAAAACTCACAAAGTAACAGGTCTGCATTTGGAAGAAAAAAGCTTTTTCCCACAAGAAATTGTATGTGACGTGCTGAGTGTTGAGCCGATAAAATCTACATCATGTAGCAAAAGATGGAAAACCAACAATGTTGTGTAAAATGTCTTAAAATAAGATGTTACAACCAATTCATCTGGTAGCCATTTATTGATATTTTTATGCATGAAATGAAAAATACTTGCCTTAACAAACAAAGATCTTTCAAATAACCCTTTTCATTAGACACAAGTCCAGTATCTTCATCACTACTTTGATATGTGTTAAAAATTTCCACGTGGAATTCATCAGTACACTAAAAACATCCACAAAAATATTGTAAATGAATTCATAGGTATCCTATTTGTGATAGTTTTAAAATATTATTGCTTAATCACTTACTCCACTCATTGTCGTTTAAAACTTGAATACACTGGTAAATGACTTGTAACAAATCTATGTGGGAAAATAATTATGTTTAATAACCATGGGATAGAATTTTAGAAGTATATTTAAAATAATTTGTCGGTTGATAAATAATTGTTCGACACTTGACACTATCAGTGGGCACATGAGTGAATACAAGGGGAGGGGGGGCTATTATTATATTGTCTATTACAACTATAGAGTATAAAATTTGATAGAATCCGCAAAAAATACTGCTATCTCTTTTCTACTAATGGGTGTCACCTCAAGTAAAGAAGGATAAATATACATATGTTTAGCCTAAGCCTATAGACCCCTTTGATTAAAGAGAGAGAGAGGAGATCGGTTCCATCTCCATGACCTTGGCACCAGACTGGCAGCTAAAGATGGCGGAAAGTTTAGTGCGTAAGTAATATAGTCGATGATTTGTCGATAAACATTTTTGTATTGTTTTTACAAAGCAGTACATAAATGTTCAAATGTGAATATTTTTGAACGTTTATTATTTATTACTTGTTTTTAATTTGATTTATTTTAGATTATTAAACATTACGTTTATTATTTAGTTAAAATATTAGACTATTATTGGCACAATTAGTTTCAATCATCTATTCATCGGCAACATAATGTGCACTTTAAACATTAACTCAATGACAACATCAATCATAAGAGCAACTCAAAAAATCGTTCGTTATAAAAATCGTTATCTAAACGCACTAGAGCTTTTCTAATCAAACGAATTAGAAAATTATAGTCTCTGCCTCCTCTTATGGTATGGACAATATGTATGTAATGCAAAAGAATATACTGTAAAATAACTAAATAAAACATTTTATCGATAACATACGCAATGAATCACGCTCACGTCACTAGACCACCATTTGGGCTGCTATATTATTACTTTGTTCCGGGGGCGTGGCTTATTGACGGATGCGGGCCTATAGGAATAAACACTTATATATTAATCCTTCTTTACCTGAGTTGACATCCATTAGTAAAAACGAGATAGCTTTATTTTTTTGCTAATTCTATCAAATTTTATACTCGATAGGTTGTAGACAATAGGGGACCCCCTGTGATAGACCCATATAGGTCAATAAGCCACGCCCCCGAGCCAAAATAATAGTAATACGGCAACAGAAATGGCGGTCTAGTGACGCAGTCGTGATTCATTGCGCATATTATCGATATTGATAAACTGTTTTATTCCGCTAATTTACGATATTTTTTTATTCCATTCATTATATTACATTATTATCACAACTAGATCCCATAAAGATAGACAGAAACTATAACTTTCTAGTTTGTATGATTCTGACAATCTACTTACACATAATTTTTAGTTTAGTTTTCTTCATTCTCGTATAAATACTGTTGCTACAATAATTAATGCTTAATATGACCTCAATAGTATTTAATGTAGATACGGACACATTTCAGAAAAACTCTAGTGTGCTTCGATTTTATTATCAGAGATTAGCACACCATTTTTTGAGTTGTTCTCATGATTGATGTTGAGTTAATGTGTAGAAGCAGACATTCTGTGGCTGATGATTAATCATTGAAACGAATCGTGCCAATAATACTCTAATCAACACTCTAATATTTTAATTATATATAATGTACGTAACGTTGATAATCCTAAATTAACCAAATAAAAGCAAGTAATAAGTAATGAACGTACAAAAATATTCACTCTTGAACATTTATGTACTGTTTTATCAAATCAATACAAAAATGTTTATCAACAAAATTATTTAACGCACTAAAATTCCGTTACCTTTAGCTGACAGATCGTTTTCAAGTATACAGATGAATGTAGCTGATCTTCTCTCTCTCTCTCTTTTTTAGTCAAGTCCAAAGTAAATGCAGGTACATGCAGCTTTACATTTCAATGTCATTGCGGTCATCGCCGACAGCACCTTTCTCTTTGAACGATCTAAAATTACAAATACGAAAGCCTCATTGTCATTGGTCGTTACATTATATCTATCATTTTTCCACCAATAGGATAGAAAATGTTATACCGAGTTAAATAGCGTGTAAATGAAAACTATTTGCTAACAGTTCTTTCCAATCTTGACTGGTGGAAAATTAAATACCGGCTAGAAGTGATTATCTTTTTCTAAGTATTTATTGCTCGTATATCATTTGAAAATATTAAGGTATGTTTTAAAAAAAAATTGCTTTTAGTATAATATTTTATGATGCTTTATTGCAAAGAATTAGTAATAAATATGTCTCCGAACCACCTTGGTACCTTTATCTTCTAATTCACATGTTAGAACTGATATTTAAACCTGGGTATTTAAAGTTTCGTTGACGACACCAAATGTTTGTTAACATTTTTAGTATTACGTTTTCATAGGCTGTGTATATGTATGGCTGTCTATATAATTATTTACTCCTACAAAAATAAAATTGCGATGCGAGATGCCCTTTAGATAATCAAAGTCAACTCTCAGCTTTACATTTTTATTTGTACTGTTTTGTACTCACTGCATTGTAAGGATCTAAGTACATAAATAATTCGATTCGCCCTCATGACCTCATTGGTTACATTTTATCTTCATCTTCAGGTTGATCTTCAAAAATGGGCCGGAAATTCGTCGTTGGAGGAAACTGGAAGATGAATGGCGACAAGAGCCAAGTCACTGATATTGTCGAGACATTGAAGAAAGGTCCTTTGGACCCTAACGTCGAGGTATTGTATAGTCTGCTTGGACTACTCTAGTATTTATGTAGATCATCCATGTCTGTGATGTAAGTGCATTAAACAGGTCTGGACTCATTGTTGTGGTGTCCATAGAGCAATGAAACAAGAACAAAAATTATAACTAAAGTAGTATTCATTAACCTGTCAGAGGTTGCACATATATATGTTACATAAGCATATGGGCCACCGGAAGCCGAGCCACCTGTGACTATTTAAGTACTTAGTTATCTCAAATTCAGCTGACAGTTAACTATTTTACTCTTAATTATTTTTGTAATTCTTTAGCACTACTAAATTGTTTATATTTTCTGATTAATTTTGTTTATTTTGTACATAGGTTGTTGTTGGTGTCCCAGCTATTTACCTTTCATATGTCAAGAGCATTATCCCTGACTCCATTGGTGTTGCTGCTCAAAATTGCTGGAAGGTCCCTAAAGGGGCATTTACAGGTAACATACTCCTCTGACAGCCTCTGTGGCGCAGTAGGCTTGTAGCCGGCTGTGAAACGTGAGGTGGCGGGTTCGATTCCCGCACAGACACAAATGTCTGTGTGGCCCATAGATATTTGTTTCGGGTCTGGGTGTTGTGAGACCAAAAAGTATCTCATAGTTTCTGATACCCACAATACAGATTACACCTAGTGTGGGGTCAGGACTATGTGTGTGGCTGTTGGGTGTATTTATTTATTTATACTCATTTATTTATTAAATATATTGGGCCTTACTTATAAAATCAGTTTAGCTGAGCAAATGGCTAAAATATTCTCACATTTTCATTTTGTTACATTGTTTGAAAATAAAACGGACAGACTATTCTTTACCATTTTCTCAATTAAACTGTTTTTATAAGTAATACCCATTAAGCTTAAATTGAATTAATTCACACTTTATCATCTATAATCTTCAATTATTCATAATTGATAAGATATTTAGGACTATATTATATATTATTCACACTTGCATGCCTATCATTAAATGAGTATTACGAGCTTATACTATGTGATGAGTGAGTAATGTTACCAAAACCATAATGGATATTGTACTCTGTATACTTTACAGGTGAAATTTCACCAGCTATGATAAAAGATGTTGGAGCCAACTGGGTGATTCTGGGACATTCTGAACGAAGAACTATATTTGGTGAAAAAGATGATCTAGTTGCTGAAAAGGTACAGTGTTTGAATTTAATATCATCAAAGTGGGTATAGATGTATAGGTGTTAAATTCTTGTTTATAAATTATTATTTTGTTTATTTATTTTCCTTAGGAATCCTCTTCATAAAAGTCTAAGCTGCTGTAATTATTTCTAGATCATATTAATCTTATAAGTGTAATGTGTAAACAAATTGAACAGAGATTATAATATGTACTATTTTGTGTATAATTTTGTGATTTTGTGAAGGTGGCTCATGCTCTTGAACAAGGTCTCAAAGTGATAGCATGCATTGGAGAAACACTGGAGGAGCGAGAGGGTGGCAAGACTGAAGAAGTTGTCTTTAGACAGACTAAGGCATTGGTGCCAGCTATTGGTAATAACTGGGCTAATGTGGTCATTGCTTACGAGCCTGTTTGGGCTATTGGCACTGGCAAAACTGCGTCTCCCCAACAGGTACAAATATTTTAGTATTGGCTTTCTTTTTCTATACTTAGCATATAAAATTCAAGCCCTTGAGTGTGAGGGTACAGATATGTTAACTGAAGCAACAAATAAAGAAAACCCATCTTAATGTGATATAACCCAACATAATGTTGGTTCTTGCATAGTATAGTGTTCAGACATATTTATAATATTGCAATGATCAAAAAAATACCTAATATACCTAATGGGAATGTAATATGCCTCGGTGTGACTGCCTCGGTGGCGTGGTGGTATTTCGGTACGACTACGGTTCTGAGGTCTCGGGTTCGATCCCCGGGTCGGGCAAAGTGATATTGGATTTTTCCATATCAGCCCGGAGTCTGGAATTTGTGCCCGATATGGCGATAGGCTCGCCCCCTATCACATCTGGGACCGAACTAAGCTCGGCGAAATGTGGGTGTTCTAGTTCTCTAGTACGCCTCTGCCTACCCCTTCGGGGATACAGGCGTGAGCTTATGTTATGTTATGTTATGGGAATGTAATATACATTTACAATATTGTAATCTTATTTCACATACTCATCATTAAATGCACATACACTGCTTGTGCATGCATGTAATATATTTATATGATTTTGCACCATTTATCATATTATATTGTATAATTTTATTACGATCCAATATCAATCACTGTCTCATAAATTACATTTACTTTATTAATAAAGTTTTATATAAAAACATATTTTATGCTTTTATAAACCAATTAAATGATATGAAACATTAAGTTCTGAGTAATAGATTCGTATTATTTGCCTTACTTATGCTAGTAAGTATAAATATTCAAAGTTATGTGTTAAATATATTTTATTTCAACAAACCTGGCACATTATAGATTGGTAGAATAGATTTAGTTAATTCATGACAAAAAATGTGATGGAAAACTGGTGATAGGGTTCCTAATTATTTATCTATAAATTGTTATCGGTTTGAAGGCCTTTGGTGATATCTGATATACTTTTGACTAATATTATATATATTTTTCAGGCACAAGATGTCCATGCTTCTCTCCGCAACTGGTTGTCGACAAATGTGTCGCCTGATGTGGCAGAATCGGTCCGCATTCAGTACGGGGGATCGGTCACAGCCTCCAATGCCAAGGAGCTGGCCGCTTGCCCCGACATCGACGGGTTCCTCGTCGGCGGCGCTAGTCTCAAGCCAGAATTTGTGGATATTGTTAACGCTACTCAGTAAATGAGTATATTTTTGTACCATTTGCTTGCGAATTGTTTGTATTATCATTGTCATGTTAACGTGCGAATTCAATACATGTCATGCGCTGAAGCAATAAGTCCTTGCGTTTTTGCAGTAAAATATATTGTAGATTGATAAATATTGATGATTGCAGTAAGTATATAATTAGCGATATCAGTGACATGTTATTGCGTTATATCGTTGTGTAAAACGAAATATCGTTATCATATAACACAAGCAATAAGATAATGCTTATCATATTTACAATAATTTTAATTAAACAAACTCCATACATTTGCAGCATATTGTGCTGTTTATGTGTTTAAATTATTCTAACAAATATTTTTTAAGGTAAATACGAGTATTTCTGCAGGTAATGTTGATGTTATCCATAGTGATATCATCAACAATTATTGTCATATAAATAAAGTTAATCCATATGCGTATAAATTGTACTATTTACGACAGTGATTTATTTATTTAGTGTATTTTAAGCTTTCTTATATTATGATCGCCATATAAACTGCAAAGTACATTATTTATGTGGAAATAAATAATAAACATAGTAAAAAAAAGGTTTTATTTGAAGCAATAATTACAAACATGTATTTAAGCATGGAGCACCAATCCACCTTAATTGACTATTTGAAATAGTATGTACAGCGTAAGCGCGTAGAACATAAAGAGCTTTATATATTTTGACACTACAAAGGGTCAAAATTTCAATAGCCATATATCTTCCATCTATGCTATTAACTTATAGGGCGTTACTTATAAAAACATTTACGCTTATCTTTTCGCTAAGAATAGTCTGTCACCTTTTTCCTTGCGTTACATTGTTTAAAAATGAAAGGGACAACCTATGGTTAAAGATAAGCAGCGCTTACATATTTTTATAAGTAAGGGGCATAGTTTGCAACGAAATATTTAACATATTGTCTTCAATGAGCCATACAGGCTGCTCTTTTCAACAACATCATTATCGTTTTATTTATTGCTTAACTACATACTTTACAGTGTAATCGCCAGACCTGCATCAGATCTTCAGTAATCTTAAAATACATCGTACCATATTATTATCCAATTTGTCACTTTTAAATATCTAACGTACTTTTTTTGGTATATCAAGTCCTAATTTCCTTTTTATTACTGTAACAAAGCTGTCGATTACATTTAATTATACTACATAACTCGTAGTTAGAGGGCCCTTAAAATAACAGTTTTATTTATGAAAACAAATTGAATTATTTCTTGCTATAAAATGAAGCCCTCCCCTGGTTTTATAGCAACAATATTATACTTTAATTAAATATGTCAATGCTGGACATGTACAAATTGCAAAATTTCCCTGCCCTTATCCTAAAAACGTAAACAAGTAACTATTGTTAAATAATTATTTTTGCTCATTTAATAAGTAAGGTGACCATAGCTTATGACATAAGTCTTATTTATACCTATTATTAATACAAAGCTACATTTGACATGCAATTATGCCACCATTCAAAGTAGATAATATACTTTAGGTACATTGGGATCGATCTCCGTGTACTACGTCTCTCTATTTAATCTAAGGCAGTGATCGGCAACCTTTTGGCAGGCAGGGGCCGCAAGGTGGCAAAATACAGTAAAGGCGGGCCTCACCTCATATTTTCTATCTATAGAAGTATAATCTATAACATTTTAGATATTTATGACTAATTTACAAAACAATCACGGGCTGCAAATAGGATTTCACGGGCCGCATGCGGTCCGCGGGCCACGTGTTGCCGACCGCTGATCTAAGGTACTATGCGATTTATATAAGAATAGGAACGTCAATGAATCTTTCAGATGTCACTTGAAAAGTAAGGTTTGCAACGAAACCTTAATTGCTTTTCAATATATTTTTTTTGTTTTACTGTCTCAGTTAATCGCCGTGAAAAAACGCCGTATATTATAAGGTTTCGTTGCAAACTTTACTTTTCAAGTGACATTTGACATATAGAGGCCATTGACGTTCCTATTCTTATTTGAATCGCACTATACGTATTTTGTTCTTATTTTGTTTTTTTTTTTTATTATTTTCCCTTTCGGGAAGGCAAAGGGATCTAGCCCATACAGCCTCGTCTTAAGTGCTTTTTATTTCTTTATTTGCTTATATCTAATTTTTCACAAGTGCAATGAAATCAGATGTGTTCGATTTCAAGGCCCTGCTGGAGTTTTGGCTGCTTAATTTTGTTACTACCCACCGCTTTTTCGCATCGCCTTCATGCATAATAATATATTTTCCTAAAATAATATTCTTTGATATACTTTATCACTGGCGTTTTATTACAATTAGTGGTAAATGGTAACTAATGGGGTTTATAATCAAGAGGTAGAATTCGCCAAAGTTTTATTTAATAAATTGTTATTAACTTTTCACTAGTAACATCGTGTTATAAACAACGAATATGTAAAACATTAATTACATGCTTTAAGAATTTAAAAAAACTATTACTTTTAGTTTGAATGGAGACTTGAAATTGGAAGAATGCAAAGCAGAGTTTTAAGCTACTGGCCAGGGCATACAATCTCAATACATAAAATCATAGGGCCTAACTTATAAAAATAGGTTAGCGGAGCAAATGGCTAATAGGCTGTCACTTTTTTTGTTGTGTCATGGTTTGAAAATAAAAGGGACAGGCTATTTACCATTTAAACTGTTGCTCAGTTAAACTGTTTCTATAAGTAAGCCCCATAATGGCGGGTACACACCAGCCGAACGAAGGCGAACGAATCTATACCTGTTGCGTTCACACAAACATACTTTCGCTGTTTGGGAAATGGGAAAAAACAAAGCATGATTCGTTGCCTTCGTTCGGCCCGGTGTGTACGCGCCATAATATGTAAACCTATTTTGGCAACATAATATGTAGATACATTGGCAAATGGCAATGTCCGTAGCATCCAAGGATAACCGACTGGCTATAGTAGTATAGTATAGTATATCCGATCATTAATTTTCCTTCGTATTTAATCATCATAACATCCTATTCGAGTACTTCTGCAAATCACTAAATAAACATCTTTTACTCACATAAAGTATTTATTGAAATTGAACTTTAACGACAATGGGTACGGCTCCGTTTTGATACACGACTGATGTTAAAATGACCTTTGTGTGTAAATATCAATAGCAATTTAGTGGTTATATTTACATTTTTTTTTCAGTCTATGCAATTTTTTCTAATAACAACATAATGGTTACATGTTTCTTACTTACTTGTTAATCGAATACATAATTATAATGTAGCAAATAACACAATGTTCCTCAGTGTTCATTCTTGAATACACTTGGGCCCAAAAACGGTAAATGCTTAACTAAAGGCTCTGCGATGGAGAATACGGTCCTCACTGGTTCAAACCATGACGCAAAAAATGATAAGATTAGCAACCAAAACAGAGTCATGCAAACGATGTGCAACACGTACAAGCTGAAAAGAACAAAAAACGATCATGCAAAAACTAATTCGATTTTCACTTTTGTGAAATTGGTAGGTAGTCTAACTTTCTTTCACTCTTAAACTATTTGACAAAAGGAAGAAAGAAGCAAACTATTTTAAAATCACACACATACATAGCCTCAGTCCTGACACCCCAAAGGGTAGGTAGAGCTGAACTAAAACATAGAACATACAAATTTCACCGAGCACATTTCCTTCACTGATGTGACAGGGGGCGAGCCATATCGGATACAAATTCCAGATTCAGGACGATACTGAGTAGGAAAACGCAATATAATTTTAACCCAACCGAGGATCGAACCCGAGACCTCAGGTAATTCGTATCGCACACTCAATACAACCACGCCTCTGAGGCAGTCAGGAGGTAGTTTTGAAGGTTAAGCTTTGTTTAATTTCACGTAAATGGCGTAATGTTTATGTTAATCTCAATCGTATTTCATAGGCTCGATACAGATCCTAGGCTATTTGGAGATAAGTCACAAGAAGTCTGCCATGTGTAGGTTTCTATATTGGTTTTTATTGTTTGCACTTGAGATCCAAGTTCCAACTGCATAACGTGCTCGAGCCCAAAGGCGCTCATAGCTAAGTATTCTATGTAGGATTAAATTCATGTCACTACATCGTTGTAGTTGCATAACTAACCAAAACAATTCTGCTAGCCGAGCTATGAGCCGGTCTAAAAAAAGACTAGCATTTTACGAAATTAAGTGAAAGCTATTATAAGAAAGTATGTCTAGCTTGTCGGTTCCGCAATCAAAAACTACAATATGACTAAAACCAATCTCGAGTTCTCAATCATGAATATAGTTATAATAAACGTGACTAATTGTGAGCGACGGGTTGCACAACCAATTACTTACAAGTTGTGGTAAGATCTGTTGATGGCCATCTTCCCCGGGTCCTCTTTTAGACAATACACGCGTCCGCCTTCGACACACTTCCTCATGTACTCGTCACGGTCAATGTCAGTTAGATCAGTGTTGAATATTTTTTTTTCTTCCTCGTTCAACTTCGAGTGAATACCGTCGAAATTGGGGCACGGGAACGACCACGGACGCATCGTGAAGTATTGCAAAACTTGTAGGCCTTGGCTGATTCTCTCTTGTATTCTGACCAGACTAAAACATTAAAATATTAATACCTATCTAACTTAATTATAGCTGCATATTACATAAGGGGAAGCGTAGCACCAACTATATACGATTCGAGTAATGATTACCTACCTAATGATTCTCATTTCAATTGCACTCGATTTCGATGGATAAACTTGACGATCGACATTCAATAGATAGTAAATAACGTTCTTAGGAAAGGCAGGTGAGGACAAATACATACATACACATATATACATAAGCTCACGCCTGTATCTCCAAAGAGGTAAGCAGAGGCGCTCTAGCGAACTAGAACACCCACATTTCGCCGAGCTTAGTTCCGTCCCAGATCGCCATATCGGGCACAAATTCCAGACTCCCAGCTGATAAAGAAATCCAGTATCATTTTGCCCGACCCGGGAATCGAACCCAAGACTTCAGGACGGTTGTCGTACCTAAATAGGTACAACCACGCCACCGAGGCAGTCATATAATGCGATGGAAAAGTAAATAACCAATCTTGGTTGATTGTAGACCAGCTTTCAATCAAAATCATTTTATAGGGAAATTGAGCTAATACTTACAAACGCTTCTGTCCTATCAAGAACAGGATGGTATCGATGCAATAAGCTGGTAGCAGATGGAAGAAAATGCGTCGTAGCTCGTGCAAAGTATGGTTTGTGGTGATGTCTCCATTGGGATACCAAAGAGGCCAAGACAAGGGATACTTTCTTCCGTAGTCTTTTGCAACATTCAATACGTCACCCCATGTCGTTGGTTTTTGATGTCCAATATTCACGTTGTATACAGGTATGGTCTCGAGCCTATAAAAATAATGAAACTTGTGTTATGCTCCATATACGAATATCTCGTTGGGAAACGAGAATATGTATCTCTATGAGAATATGTCTATGTATGGTTCCGGCTGAAGCCTGGGCGCTTCTCGCCTAGGGAAACCCGGGGCGGTCCCTAAAGCGCCGAAGAGGGCCACCGCGGGGTTTTCAGTCGGCATTGCCAAAAAAAATAAGATTTTATTCCACAACTTTTTTTAGTTTAATAGATATGTATACTCGTGCTAAATTACAGCCCTCTAGTAATTATAGTCTCTGAGATAAACAGTGTTCAGACAAACAGACAGACGGACATGGCGAAACTTCCTTTTTTGCATTTGGCTTCGGAACCCTAAAAATGCAGATAATTCCTAATAGGACTGTACAACGTTGAAAATATAAAAGTTACTTTAGCCAATACTACAAGGAAAAATATCGATATTACGCTACCACCCCTTTTTTTTTTTTTTTTTTTTTTTTTTTGTCGCGGGGTAAAGTGTTTTACCACTGCCGCCGCGCCCGGGGGGGTGGACGCGGCGGGTATGTCGGGTTCGCCGGCCTTACGACCCAGCGCCGTGATGCCCGGGAGAGATGGTCGACATCCGGGCGACGCTGGGCCGCGTCCCTAACAAATGCCCTACACCGGCAATACCGACTAAAAACCCCGCGGTGGCCTACTTCGGCGCATGAGTGGGGCGGCCCCGGGGTATCCTGAGATAGCCTCGGATTGCTACCGGAACCGCCCCTGCGCGGTGCCGCCTTGCGGCCCGTCTCCGATTTGGGGGGGCTCAGAAGCCCCCGCCGCCGAAGGACGCCCTCGGCGTCTACGGCAGCACGAGGCCGACCGTCCGTGCTGCCGTCCGTCCCGGGGTCGCAAGTACAATAGTACTATAAGGGGCGCACAGCCCCCCGCTGCGCGCCCGCGACCCCGGAAGGCCCCTATTAGTCGCCTCTTACGACAGGCAGGGGTTACCGTGGTGGAATTCTCCAAACGCCCCCATTCCACAGGGCGGGAGACGCCGGTCAGTCGTCCACCCGGCGCCTCCTACGTCTCCTTTGGCGGCGGGCGGGATCGCTCTGCTCACGATCCCGCTCGGCGCTCTCCTTCTGCGAGATGGCGCGCTCGCAGAAGGAGACCATCGCACGCCATGACCTCCGGCTGCCGACCATGGCGGACACCACGGCCGGCAGCGAGAGGTCTCCTCCGACGACTGCTATGAGAGCGCTGCGCTCCTCCACCCAGGCTGGGCACTCCTCAAGAGTGTGTTGGGCCGTGTCCTCGCGGCAGTTGCCACAATGGTGGCACACGGCGGACGCCTCTTTTCCGGCTATGCGACACAGGTACGCACCAAAACACCCGTGCCCCGTCAGTACCTGTGTCAGCCGGAATGTAGGCGCACCGTGGCGCCTGTCCAGCCACTGTTCGAGGACAGGTCGCACTGCCGCGACGGTCCTCAAGCCCGCACTCGGGCTCTCCAGCCTGGCATGCCACTCCTCCACGGCGGCTCTGCGAAACACGCTACCACCCCTGCACCGGAGAGAGATAGGATGGTAATGTTATTTTGCCAATCTTGAAGCATAAGCCATGAATGCTGGCCTTACGAAACTCATCCAGAGTCACAATAGACAACTCCAGGTGAGCGTATTAAAGAATACAAGTTATGTATGTTGAAACATCCCTCCTTGGACTAGTGGCAGCGTGTATGAGCTGTGGAACACCCGGGGTTTTGGGTTCGATTCCCAGGTCGGGCAAAGCGAATTTTTTAATTTAATTTACCCGCGACTGGATTCCTCAGAGGGGGTTGACGTCAAGCAGGCAGCTGGCCGTAAAAATTAAATCAAATCCTTTCTGTAATATGCTTGAAAAAATTGTTGCGTTGACCCCACATTATGGTGGGATAAGGGCAGGTAGAATAAAGTAAGAAGCACGAGGCGACTAACTCCCATTCATTTTCGTTAATTGTATGTATATACCTACTTTTCCATTCTAGTTCCTTCGAGCATTCCTATAGCGATGATCGCATTGATAGCTATGTCCACAGGTATTACTTGCGCAGTTAGCGTGCCATCGCACAACATTGTGCGGATCACTCCTTTACCCGCGCCCAGCATCACACCGACAGGTCCGTTGAGATTATCGACCCAACCGGCCATTGGCTCCGAGTATGAAGGACATACTGGAATGGTCAATATAACATGTAGTAACCAAAAGTCCTTCAATTTCAAAACACATAATTATGCTCAGTCTCTATCGATAAAGATTGGCTCAGAAATTAAAAAAATTATTAAATATCTTCCACTTTAAGGTTTTAGTCAATTCTACTGAAAATATTATTTTACAAAAATAATGCCAAGGATAAATTATAGGAGCAGTAGATTGAATTAATGTTATTTTGAATTACTTTTGTATAATAACAAGTATTCACAAGTTTAAAATCCGACTTCAAAATTATTCGATTTTGATCTTTACATGAGACCTCTCTTGGAACAAGCTCTATCGAACACAAAAAGATTAATGATTTCTTAAGTTTACGCGAATGTTATTCATTGAAATAAAACTATGCCCGATGTTTCGAAAACTTTGCAGCCTTCATCTGCATTGCTTGCAGTCTGACCCGTGACCACGAAAGCTGCAAAGCTTTCGAAACGTCGGGCATAAAAACAAAAATAATGTTCAAAATCGCCCCATATTTGGAAATCTTTGGGCGAGGCCTATGTTCAGCAGTGAACGTCCTATGGCTGATGATGATGATACATAAAAATACTTATTTTAAATATTTATTACCGATGCTTGGACGAGCGATGACAATCGGGAGATCTTTGTAAGCCTGTTCAACAACGGTCTCCGCCAACCGCTTCGAGTAAGTATAACAGTTTGGATGAGGACCAAGAAGTGATGGTGTTAATAGAGCTATCTGTTTATCATCCAACCATTCTATAAGCTTCATCACTTGTTCGGGTTTCGCCGGCGCTGCATATAACTGGGACACCATAATCAACAAAGCATTAGATACTTATTGCTACTTAAGTACTAGTCTCAATGTACTATTTCGCAATATGACTGATCTAGTCTTATTTAGTTTACAACCTCATGATTAAGTGTTCTCTATGATGATAATAATTACAGAGATTCCATCTAGGTTAACTGATTGAGACATGCATTTAAGTTATAAGTACTTGCTTAGAAATTAGCATTCAACGTTTATTTATCAAGCTACTTGATTTTAAAAATCTTACCTTTTCTCCCAATACTTCATAGTCAGGATAACAAAAAGCAGTAGAGAGATGAACGAAAATTGACAGTTTCTTAAACTTTTTAGCCACGTTTAATGTTCTAAGGGTCCCAGAAGTGTTCATATTCACATTATCTTTTAAAGGAGCTTCTAATCTTAATGTAGCAGCAAAGTGGAACAAAACAGATACTTCGTTAGATAAATTTTCTATGATTGCTTCCGATAATCCAAAATCTTCAAATAATACATCTCCTTGTAATACTTTTAGCTTATCAAAAGCGCCGGGTCTTTCCGTTTTAATTCTATCAAAAAGCTGAAACAAAATATTAATTATAAAACGAATGTCGCATGCCAATTCGCAGTATAGTAAACATATTATAATACAAATTCGTCGAAATGGCAATTAAAGTGAGAATTATTTCAGAAAAGCAGTGATCATACATTTTTAGATTTGAAGGAAGTCGGTATCCATAATATGATACCTAAACTTTTCTATTTTATTAAGAAAGTCGCTAATCTTAAAGATGTTTGTTACTTGACTTGCTTTCATATTTGTGTTTTTGAAGAGTGTATTATAGTAATTATTCTTGATACTTTGTTCCGCCTTTTCGATAAATAATGGAAAGTAATACCGGTAGTCGTTGCATGTCTTCAAGTCTTTGAGCAACTGATTTCCCTCTCTTAGGCCTCATGAGAACGTAGATATTGCCGATGTCGGGCACCGAATATAATAACTTCTCTATAAGAACTTTGCCCATGAAGCCAGTGCCACCAGTCAGTAAAACGTTTCGCCCTTTATAAAATTCTCGCACCGATGTGGTGGACGCCATTCCTGTAACGACAGAATAAAATATAATTAAAGAAGTATCATCTTAGAAGACGTCTAAAATTTCTTTATCTTAATACTTTTTAAGATATTATCAGAGACGCAATGTGACAGCGAGGTATTATAATTACGTGAACATAAATATATTTGAAATCGGTAAGATAAAGATCGTATTAGCTAAAAGTTTCAATGCTATGATTACTGTTGTATCTATAGCCTTCGTAAAGGCACGTCTCCAGTACCTGTTTTTCTCGAAACAAAACTCTATATACTCTATAGACTATTTTCGCTGTCCCCGCAATGGGCCATATATAAATAAGTAAAGAAACTATGTTTTGCGTAGGTGTTTTGTCTAATGTTTTAGTGCAGGAGACGCGACTTTCGATGTGCAATATATTTTCATATGTGGCTATACACAAAATAAATAGATTTTTAATTTCAATATGGTTTACTAATATGGTTTGCTCGATTTGGGATTTCAACGCAGAATCCTAACTTTTCTTATCTCTTTACGTTATGCCGTTACACCATAGATGTGATATAAACGTCCTTGTATTATATAATTATAGTAGAAAATTGGAAGTTGATGAGGGAGGCCTACACCAAAATGCTTGAGAAAGGCTGAAGAAGAAGAAGTAGAAAATAGTTATGGAAAAATATTATAATTCTCTTTCGTATAGTTTTACATCGGTTTTTGGTAAATAATAAGTACTATTATTGTAATCTTGTAAAACAGATATACAACGTCAAGTGGTAGAGAATAAGACAGTACAGTACCTACACAGTTAGGTAGGTAGGTACCTAAGGATGATGATGAAACAGAGATCATGAAACTTTCCACTAATTAGTCTACCGAGGGCTCCGTTCCATGCAATATGGCATTTAATTGTGGCTAACTCTGAATCCGACAATTTGGCTGTCTAGTGTCGTAACATGCCCACACACTAGAAACATTGCTCAACTAATTCGGTTTTATGAAGGTTGAACTGTTGTTAACGTAATATTTTTATGTAAGGCACAGGCGGCGACGTTTTATGAGTATTTGTTTAATTAGAAGTCCTCAACCATCCTTGACAGTCTCCGTGACGTAGCGGGAGAGTAGCCGGCTGTGAAGCGAGAGGCCGCGGGTTCGATTCCCGCATCGAGACCAATGTTTGTTTGGCCCACAGATATTTGTTTCAAGTCTGAGTGTTGTGAGACCGAAAGTCTCTGATAATCTCTGACACCCACGATACAGTTTATACCTAGTGTGGGGTCAGGACTATGTGTGTGACTGTTGGGTGTATTTATTATTATTATTATTATCTTTCACTCGCAAAATACGAGGACTATCACTGTTAACTTGCTTGCATCTCGCATTCCCTGGCTAAAAAAACTGAACCTGGATCACTTCGTCCTTTGGTGAAAACTGTATGAAAATCGGTTCGGTAGTTTTTGAGTTTAGCGCGTTCAGAATTTCAATCAGATAGACGAAGCAAGAGTCACCATATCTAACTACAATCTTCTAGAGGTAGACATATAGGAGAGTTTCTACCAATGTTTTTCGTGATCTCAAAGACTGTTTTTTGTATAGTTTAAAGTTTTATATGTACACTTATCCTATAAACATTTACAAATTCGGAGTAATGGCTTAGTATAGGAAGGTAATTGAATTCCAATTCTAGAACATTCGTGTCAAGAGGATATCAGCAGTCCACGGAGTGAACCTAGTCACGCAAGCGAAGCTACGAGTAAAAGCTAGTAGGAAGTTAATAGAATTGAGTCTACGATCGCAGCATCTTCTAATATAGTTAATATTTTTGGTAGTGAAAGCAGTTCACGGCTGTGACAAGTAAAACAGCTCGGTATCTACTTTCTCCTCCACAAATTTAGTTCGAAGCAATTCGAAGACTGATCATTAGAAATAAACAAAAAATTCTACATGATCGTAAAGTACCAAAATATCTTTAGTTTGCTATTCTAATGGGCGTAACGTTTGATTTTCGTGTTGCATAGTTTGCGATAGGTGTTAGAGGAATTTTTGTAATAATGTAGGTACCTACTTAGTCAAAGGTTACCTACTAGGTACATCTTTATTTCGATTTTAGTTTAATACTACATACTGCATGCTGATGGAGTTTTTATTTACCATTTATATCAATTAAAATTAAATAAAATAAAATTACATTGATCAAGAAAATTGTTCTATCTTAGGATACTACGCGTTGCGCCACCTGGGGTTTGAAGTTTGAACCTAAGACGCTAGGACCTTTCGATCCACATGCCATATATGCCACAGGATGATGGAGTAAATGGCGCTATTAATGCCGCAGTAGATTTTACCTACCTGGTAATCTAATATTGCAACTTGCGAAACCAATGTAAGCCTCATAACTTATTCTGGCCTTCTCATTTGTAGTCAGTAATCGGTATGTACTAACAAAGTTGGGCTGTGGTCTTGTGGAAGTTGCCTATGACATCATTAAAGATAAATAATATTTTAAATGCGAAAGTGTGTTCGTTGGACTACGGAGCAACTCATCTGTTTTTAAATATAGTATAATTATGAGCTAGAGAGTGATGCAAATTTATTTTTTGAGTCCCGGAAATGTAACGTGGAAGAAGGCCGAGTCTTGTCTGAAAGACGGCATTAAAAAAAACAGGAACTAGCTCGCAGTACCACTTACCTACCGACTATAAAAAAATGTCAGTCTCCGTGGCGCAGCGTGTGTAAATATTCTTCACACGCTTTGTCACAGTTTAGGTAACGAACGCTTTGGAGATTTTGGGAAAAAGAACGGTCTGGTGTGATCTATCTGTGATCTCTATTATTTTTATTTATTTATATAGAGGTAAACAAAAGGTTAGCAGTCCCCTTCGACATTTTTATTGTATTATCGCAACCCACTAAAACCATCTTCATTTTGTTTGAAACATTACCTATTTTAAAACTTGTTTATTGGTAGAAATAGGTCCTAAATGTTACATAAGTATTACTTTATGGGTATAGCTATTGTACTTATTACCTTGTCGTGTAATAAAAAGAATCTAAGCAAAACTAATTTTGGGTAATAAACATAATTAATGTACATATAATAACTCAAAGAAGTAATTAAATGTATGTAACAGCAGTTACAAACACTTGTTTTACAGTTTTAGAATACTAAATGAAATGTGCTTACAATGCAAATAATTTGTAATAAGTAGTATAATACGGTTACGTACATATGTAATATGTAGTGTTCAATTATGGCAATCGTGTAATGTTTATGTATAAGACTCATTTTACATAAGCTCACGCCTGTATTCCCGAAGGGGTAGGTATAGGCGTACTGGCGAACTAGGACACTCACATTTCGACAAGTTTAGTTCCGTCCCAGATCTATCGCCATATCGGGCACAAATTCTGCTTAAGACTAATTTGTGATTATAAATATAAAATAAATTATAGTTTTTCAACTGGCCCTTATCCCGATTGGGTCCTTAGGTTCTTAGTGGCGCAGCACAGTTTGTCGATAGTCCGATTGCTAATTAAACGGAGTAAACTGCCAGATCGGAATCTCACTTCCCAAAATAAAATTGCTTACTTTCAAAACACAGTGATTGATCTAGTCCAATTATTGTAATTCAAAGAAACAATAACTCAGCCCTGGCTTGCAAATTAGAATTGTATTGCGTATTTTTAGAAATTTCAGCTCAACCTTCGACAAAATGTCTGTGTAAAATAATTTGCGTAAATAATCACAACAGATACGCGAAATGATAACAATGAAAATTACAAATATTACTTTTTTTATTTGAGAGAAATTACGTTCCGCACATTCATAGCTTTTTTAAGTTTTGTTTATAATGAACCATGACTGTAATTCAGTATACAGGCCATAAGTTAGCATGCATGCATGACTTTGAGTCGGACTTTAAAAAAATGAAAGAATGAATTGGTTCACTGAATTGAATTGTTTAAATATTCTTGATCTTTTTACCACAGCACTATTTAAATTTCATAAAAAAGTGGCAACATTCGAAATGTCAGTTTACTCCGTTTATTTAGCAATCCTACTATAGCATGGATTTGCTCTAATTCTTACCACCGGCTGCCTGCCTAACGTTGATATAAATACTACTACAATTGCCATAAAAAAATTTATAGCAAAACCATTTTAAAAAATCGAGTCATATGTATATCTAGGATTTTTGTTGTAAAGATTTTTGTTAAGATAGTTGCATCAAATTATTATCTATTATTTAGATTTCTATACCACAATGCTTACCTACTTATGGCTAGTTATGCCGGTTTAGTTTGGTTAATTTTTAGCTCATTGAACTAGTATCCTACCAACTTTGCAGAGTAGTTGTATAGAATGCAGTAGCCTCTCTATAGCAGGGTGTTCTTATTTTGCATGCTGTTAATTATAGTAGATACTATGTAGTGATCCCCATTATTACGTATTTTGAAAATAAACAATAAAGCTCCGCTATGTAGGCACTCAAAATCATAAATACGAGTCGCCAAATTATCGAAATAAAATCCTGTTTCTGAACATAAAGTTATACCTATGTCTGACAGGAGAGTATTCACGAAATTAAAGAGAAAGTGAGATTAGCTGATAGAGTAAAAAAGATAAATGACATCAAGTGAAGTTCGGAATACTATGTGACCCTGACACTTAGCTAATTGCGTAAGACGTGGAGCTTTATAATATGAGCAAGAAGTTTATTATTAGCTTATATTTTATAATAGTATCCATTTTATTACATTACTAATTAAGGCAAGGTGCAAATTCCTGGTTTATCAACATATCCAACAGTGGCTATTATAGCACACGACCTTGGAGTTTAATTTACAGGTCCATAAATCAATTTCGATTTCATTCGTTGGTGATGTAACGAAATCCTCTTGAAGAATATAATGCTCTACGAGTATATCGGGTTCCATTAGGACCAGGGGGTTACCACCACTTCTTATAGCAATATTATTGTAGTCTTATTACGTTTTATTGTACGGAAATCGGTGCAAGTAAGATTATAATAATACTGCTATAAGAGGTGGTGGTAACCCCTACGGGAACGCGCAAGAACGACGTTTCATTTCGTGAAATGATAGTTCCCTTTCGTAAAAATGAATTTCACAGCGTTCCCTTACGTGACATAACCGTTTCGTTGCATAAAAGCAGCGTTTCCTAAATTCAGGTACGCAGGGGAAAAGCGTTCCCTCTCGTGAAAAATCCCATTTCAAGGACTTATTAGAACCGTTATATAATATGCACCGTTTGATGTGCAAAGTTAAAAAATCTAAGTAAGTAACCGTAGATTATTAAATATAGAAACATATAATAATAAAATATAACACAATAAAATTAACGCACATTGTGCGAAAATTGTCTATGCCCATGAGAGGACTGAATCTGACGTAATGTTTTTAAGGAATTAACGTCTTTAAGGAAACAGTTTTTTATTTAGTTAGTAAACACGTACACGAGGGCCACGTGGAGTCGTGGTCCATTGTACACAGATAACTAAGTTAAACTTCGTATGATTCACGCGTTTACTACACGCTTTTAGTTGCAAAATCGTCTACGACTACTAGAGGTACAAACCTTCGTATGTCAGTTTCTATTGCTTGTTAGTTGTCACACATCCGCTCTATGAAATCCTGAGTGTCATTTATATAATATATTTATTTTTATTTATTTATTTAAAATACTTTGAAGAGGCGGACTTAATGCCAGAGGCATTCTCTACCAGTCAACCTCTGTGTGGCGCAGACAAAAGACAACGCAGGTGTACATGAGAACAAGATAAATAATAGCTCATATAACGCGTAACTGTGCTATACTTTATGGCTATACTATGTAACAAACTTGAGATTTGTGAGGTGTTTTATGTAACATCCCATTTAGATCAATATGACACAATTCAGACATAATATTATAATAAACTTGCATGGGGTTGTCATACTTACCAGAGATGCTATAAGCAATAAGCGTAGTACCTATCTTTAGAGGAGGCCTATGTTCAGCAGTGGACGTCCTATGTCTGATGATGATGTAATACCTATTATCAGATATTCGGTACCACAATGTTAATAATATGACAACTGGTAATTTAATTATCATGCCAAACAAGTTTCTTCCTCCATTAAACCTACGAGTTACCTACGACGCGACACGATATCACTCAAACATGTAACTCTTGTGAGGCAGGTTATAGTAGTTAACTTTCCTATGTTTATTATAAATAATAAATCTTTATTTATTCCAGACAAATAGATTTAAAAGAAACCACTGTTTCCAGGTTACGAGGGCGTTAGGACCACGTGACTCATGAGTACCTATACATATAAGCGGTGAGGCATGGGCCTTACTACATGTCTGTGGGGCTGAAACTAACAACGATAAAAAGTATCAAGTTATGATTACTTTAATATATTATTATCTCTATGTGTTGTTTGATATTAAGGATGCCTTACTTATAAAAATATTTTCATTTATCTTTTCGCTAAAAATAGCCTGTTACATTAATCTTGCGTTACATTGCTTAAAACTGAAAGAGACAACCTATGGTTAAAGATAAGCAGCGCTTAAATATTGTTGTAAGTATGGGGCAATCTATAAATCTAAGGTATACTTATAGTTGTGCAAGGTGAGTAATAAAATAAAAAATTACCTATGTATAAATCTAGAGGTAGTTTTATGTCCCATATGTTTTAGTAATAGTCGATCAAAGTAAAAAACAAAATTTCGTACAAATATTACTAAATACAACATAGATGAAGTTGTTACTTATGTAAAATAGGTAGTAAATATATGTTTATGGACTATGCGCCTAATATTATGCATTATTACAGTAACATTTAACCCTACTTCGGAACCCTATGCTGTGAGTCACATGGTCGGTTTTTTCTTTGTGTCAAATTATGTAAAACTATAAAGGGACTAGCTAATTTTAATGATAAGAAACATGTATGTATTATTTTTATTTAAAAAAATCGACGAATTGTTAACGTCCTCCTTTTTAGGAGTGGGTTAAAAATTAAGAGTACCTAAATGAGGGGCATTATGTTATCCAAGAAACCATCGTTATGTACAAAACAATTGTTAGAAACACAAAAATTGGCGTAACTACCTACCTATCATTAAAAACGCATATACATCCAACAAATCCGACCATTTTATACAGACTTGCAACAATTTTGTATTAATACGAAATAAATTGCCCCGAACTTGTTTAGAAATTTTTATCTTGTACTGTGTGTGACTAATGATTTTCTAGTGCCGTTATTCTTGCCCGTCGGAGGCATATGTAACACATATATATGTTACATAAGCGTATGGGCCACCGGAGGCCGAGCCGCCCGTGACTATATACGATCACTACTAAGAGATCTATTGAATAGGTATTTTTGAAAGGGGCGTTTCCATTAAAAGAGGTTTTTAGTGACGAAAACAGAAAATCATACATACATACATACCGACTCACGTCTGTATCCCCGAAGAGGTAGACAGAGGCGAATTAGAGAACTAACGCCCGAATGCTCAAACGCTACTCAACTTTAACGGCTTCTTACATTGATTTTCGACATACAATTTCGACCAAAAAGGCGGCCTTAAATGACTTATGGCGACTTAAGTGTATGAGCATTCGGCGGTAAAACACCCACATTTCGACCTCACATACGAGTTACATCCCAGATGTGATAGTGGGCGAAGTTACCGTCATATCGGGCACAAATCCCAGACTCCAGACTCATACTGTGTAGAACCCAATATCACTTTTCCCGACCCGGAAATCGAATCCTTGACGTCAGGGCGACAGTCGTAAGTTACGACTCGTAACGGAATACCATCACGCCACCAAGGCAGTCATGAAAGAAAATCATGTTAACTAAAACCTATTTATTAATTAATATTTCGATATTTGAACACCGTCTGTAAATATCAAAAGTAAAAAATATATTTATTACCATTCCGTCCCTTCATGATTAGTACATTACATTACATTACATAAGCTCACGCCTGTATCACCGAAGGGGTAGGCAGATGCGCACTAGCGATCTATTCTAGAACACCCACATTTCGCCGAGCTTAGTTCCGTCCCAGATGTGATAGGGGTCGAGCCTATCGCCATATAGGGCACAAATTCCAGACTCCGGGCTGATATGGAAAAATCCAATATAGCTTTGCCCGACCTGGGGAACGAACCCGAGATCTCAGAACCGTAGTCGTACCGAAATACCACCACGCCACCGAGGCAGTTGATTAGACCGAGTTATTAGTACCTACCTAGAAATGGTAGTACATAGGATAAACCAAAGGATAAACCAAATCATTATGTTGTCGCAGCGAAACTATTTACAGATGTTATTTACCTACATTACGCACTGAGAGCAAGCCGCAAAATTACTGGAATTACGCAAATTGTGGTTCCAGAGATGTGGGAATTTTTCTTCAGAGAAGAAGCAAAATACTTACTAATTACAAAATTTCGAATTAAGGGAAAAGGATTTCTGCCATGAAAACATGAATTTATATTTAGCAATTATCTGGATTCTAAAGATACTTAGATCAAAGACATGGTTACGATCTCTCTATTTAATGAACTTCAAAATAGACTCCTTGGCAAAACTAGTTTGTAGTCACGGACTTAAAGAAAAAGAAGGACACCATTTCACCTATAGTTAAACGGACGCCACAGAGAAGCCACGCACACAAACGCGCCAATACAAAAGTGCCCTACGCACACACACGCCATTACGTGTCGAATCTAAATCGAATGGGCCGAACCCTGCTTCACTTTCAATGTTCCTAGCGCTCCGTACATCTTTATATTATGTCCGTGTTTGCAGTATTCTTCAAAATCTTAGCATTCACTTCGGCCAAGGGAAATGGGCAATGATGCATGGCGCGCCACGCTTGATGCGGAACCTAACTTCTATCACATTATTATTACACGTAGATTTTATAGCGAAAGCCAAACGACAAGCAACTTTAATGCACCTAAAAAGCACAAACATGAATCAAGTGATTCATGATAAATTATTTGCTGAAATCTTTGCCTCTACAATAAATTTTCCTGATCGACGACCGTGATATACAAGAAAATATAAATAAAATACATAATATACATTTAGACTTGTTACCCCGAAAGCACAGACGCATCACGTAACGATTGCGCCCACTTTTCACCAATGATATCAGGAACAAATTCCAGTGGCTGGACTGATATTGAGCAGACAAAATGAAACATTAGCCCGACGCGACGTAGGGATCGAACTTGAGATCTCGGGATAGTAGTCGTACTGCGTACGCCATACAACTAAGTCACCGAGCCCACCGAGGCAGTTAGTATTATGTACTTACATACATATAATATAGAGGTACAATACCACTTATTGATTTAATGTGCCTGGTGTCTCTAAGAATGCGTTTAAATAAGTGTGATTTCCAAAAACCACGATATTCAATTAAATTCAGTTAATTTGTCTTATAATTACATGTTATGTTTGTTACGGAAATACGGCGCGGCGCGAAAAAACTGTATTAACAAAGAAAAACCGGCCAATTGCGAGTCGGACTCGCGCACCGAGAGTTCCGTACAAACATGTAGGTATATAATAAATTTCGCAATTTTTCTTTTATCTGTGCTATAAGACTTTGCGTCGTACCAAATTTCACGATTCTGAGTTCACAGGCAGTACCCAGGTAGGTTTTGATTACCTTGCGAGTTGCGAGTGTCTGAGCGAGTGTCTGCGAGTGAATTTGCAGCATAAACGGCTATATGTTTTGATTGCGTTAGAAGTTTGATTTTTTCACAACACCAAGGGACAGTAGACCTGAGTATTTGATATGAATTTTAGCTTGATACCTCCACGTGTTCTTGAGAAAAAGGTTCGTGACAGACAGACAGACAACAAAGTGATCCTATAAGGGTTCTGTTTATTCCTTTTGAGATACGGAACCCTAAAAATACCTTGAAACTAATAAAAAGAATGGTAATTTAATGATGTTAGCAATTTTTTGATGTATGTATGATGTTTTAAACTTTGAACCTTGTTGTTTACAAAGCACATTAATGATGATAAAATCGTACATGTACTTATAATTGTATATGATATGGATGGCAAGTGGTAATACACAGTAACAGTAGGTTCCGTAGTAGGGAATAGCGATGAATGAATACATATAAAAGAATACTGCGCCATACAATGGCCATTACGGTATTGTGAATTATGCCATTATAAATTAGATTATTCTTTAGAGTACGTGAGTGTCCTCTATTATTATTAAACGATGACTTTTTCATATCAAATATTTTTTTTCATTTTGTATAAGGATAATATCATTCTAATAATTCGCTTATATTGTGCACTGTGACGCGCTCGGAAAATGGCGTAAATGCTCTGTGCACTACGTTTAGCTACCTACTCCTTTTACGAGATTTGTTTGAACAAGGTGTATAGGATTTTGATAATCATCCCTTCTGGGGAACATGTTACTGAACGTGGTTAGACATACATTTAGAAATGCCTTGGATGGTTTTTTGAGGTTTGGAATTGATGGCGTAAGTGCGACTGACACTGAGCGGCGTGCCAGCCCGGCACTTTAGTGAGGTACTTATTATTATCATAGAAATATCATACATATTACATAGAACCGCAGTACACGGCCACGGCGTGAAGGCGTTCCGGGTGAGCCGTTTTAGGTACTCAACCCCGCACGGCGTGTCAGTGTCCTAGGTCAAGTCTTAGTATGAAGAGCTCCCACAAATTTAATTATATTATGACGAACTGCGCTATCAAAGGATGTCACAATACAATTAACAAGAACCAAGGAAATATAAAGATAACATTTCACAAGTAATTAATTGCTGACATGTTTTAATATCAAGTAAAACATTCATCAAAACTAAAAATAAAATTGTAAAAGTGACAGACGCCATTTACGTTATGAATCATTATGAATGTTGCCAATAATGCCAACCAATTTACCCATTTTTTAAATTCTATTAGGAATAATGAAAGGAGAGGGAAATGCTTCCATACAATCTTGGGCCTAGATTGTAAATGGATAAAAGTAGTATCAATTAATAGATAGTATATTATGAGATCATTAGTAAAAATTTGGCGATTTTTTGTAATCTGAGAACAGAGTTAAGAGCCTCACTTTGACTTAAATAAAAGTGTGGTTATGGAATAAACTATAAGCAAACAACTGATGTTTATAAGTACAAATCTTACCTATTGATATGTTTTAATGTAGATAACATAAGCTCACGCCTATATCCCCGAAGGGGTAGGCAGAGGCGAACTCAAATAACCACATTCGATAACTACATGTTGGTCACAAAGACGATTATTCTCAGGAACATAATATTTATACTGGCTGAACAACATTGTTCTAGTAGAAAATGATTAAAACGATGGAAATCACCCAAAACGCACACGCACAAAACAATACAAAAACGAAGCAAATGAAAACGATTATTAAAATGTCAATTCATAGTTTTTGTTCCACAGGGAACCAGCTAAGGTCTGAATGCATGCCGCCAAGCTATTCAGTCACTATTTTATTATCTAGAACTGTTTATTATGTTAGTTCTTCTTATCTTATTAGCCCATATCATCCCACTGCTGGACAAATGTTAGTTATAATCTTTTTAATTATTTTTACATTATATATTTTTTTTCACTCATTCATCTTAATCGATTAAGTAATCGATTCTATTTAGTGTCCTTTACTTATTTTTCAGATATCTCATTTTCTAGATTGTGAATTGAGCAGATTTTTTATATTATGAAATAGAAAACATTGACATTGTTTTTGCCATATCTCAACTCATTACATTTTGGCCCAAAGATCCTCGTCTCCTTTGGTAACTTTATATTGCGATAATAATAATTATTGTTATTATCCCGTGAAACATCCAGGCAACTAGAGTTGCCCAAATAAAAAATGTCCAAAGCGTCATCTCTTATTTTTGGTCTGTTATTGCTATGAATAGGACCTTTATCTAATAAAGTGCCACCTTTTATCAATGGTTGATATCAAATAACACTTATCACAATAAAATACGCGTGCCAAATAAGAGATGTCGTTGACTATTTGGGCAACTCTAGTTGCCTGGACGTTAGACGAGTTATAATACAATCGAGGTAGAATTATGATTTTTAAATAATAACAGTACTGAATACTCTAGTTATAAAACGCAAATCTATATTCATATTAAACTAAATTTATCTGCGATAATAGCTCTATTTGCGCAGTTGCGTGCACTCCTTATAGAAAAAGCGATACTGTCTATCCTGACAATTTGTTATTAACATAAATAATGAGCAAAATCAAATTACACAGCCTAGCTTATGTTTGATATCAAAATGGGGATTATGATGATAGTAATTGGTTATGTAAGAGTTAAAGAAAATAATTTTTAACTTTTATGTGTACTCTGATCGGAAAGTGTGTTTTTTGCGTATTCACGGTTTTATCACTGTACCGATTTTGATGTCATTAGATATGATTAAGCCTAAAGGATTTTCTGTTTTTTGATCTTTTTAACGAACAAATAAAGACCAAAAGGAGACGGGAATCTTTGGGCCAAAATGTAATGAGTTGAGATATGGCCCAAAAAATTGACAATTATTTCTATTTCAAAATATAAAAAAATCGGCCCAATTCACAATCTAGAAAATGAGATATCTGAAAAATAAATAAAGGACATTATTAAAATAGAATTCATTACTTTATCGATTAAGATGAATGAGTTAAAATACATATATATATACATATACTAGCTTTTGACCGCGGCTCCGCACGCGTATTTTTCGAATGTGGGTGTTCGAGTTTGTCTCTGCCATCCCTTCGGGGATATAGGCGTGAGCGTATGTTATCTACATTAAAAAATATCAATAGGTAAGATTTGTACTTATAAACATCAGTTGTTTGCGTATAGTTTGTTCCATAACCTCTTTTATTTAAGTCAAAGTGAGGCTCATAACTGTGTTCTCAGATTACAAAAAGTCGCCAAATTTTCAGCAATGATCTCATAATATACTATCAATTAATTGACACTACTTTCATCCTTTTACAATCTAGGCCCAAGATTGTATGGAAGCGTTTTTATTTCAAACACGTTATACACAAATATATTCAGACGAACTTAATGCCAGCGGCATTCACTACCAGTCAACCTTTGGGTGGTGCAGAGAAAAGACAAGGCGGTGCAAGGGACAAGTGACAAGGGGTGTATATGAAGAAAATAAAAATGAGAGTAGTGTTAAATATAATGTTGCATATACTCATAATATTAAATATCATTGCGATATATAGGTATAAAAGAATATAACATATAATATACATAAATAAATTCATAATCGTAATATTATACATACACAAGCATACACATACAAAGCGAACGCGAACATTACAAACAACTCTATCGAACAATTGGTAAAAAAGTTATGTTTATACAGATAAATTGAGAACCTTTTTATTTTAAAGTCGGTTCAAAACTATACAAATGTTTTTTAAGTTTAGAATAAAACAAGGGTATCATTATTAGAACACTTTCGATTTCCCTATTTTGTTGGTAAAATGTCTTTTACTTGCAACACTATTCACGCGCGTATGTGTGTGTCGACGCAAGTAGTTACGCGCCGACGATGCACACATTGAATCGTTATCGGCTTCAATTTTCGAAGGAATTTTGTATGAGACTATATCTCTATACGTAATTACTCTAAGATTATTATCTAGTAATCGTCCTTGGTATAGTGACAGTGTATATAAATATGCGCTGTGAACCGAGGCGGTCTGGGTTCAATTCCCTGGTACCGTAGCGCAATGCGGTTTTTCTAACAAGATTTGTCTGAGACTGGATTAAGAGTTGGTGGATGAGAAGAACGCCGTAGCGTACATTGTTATAGTGATCCGCTTATTATGTAGTTAAATATTTATGTAAAAAAAGTTATGGAACAATTACAAAAATTTCCCCAATACCAAAATATTATGCTTCAACCTTTAAAATTTATTTTGTTTTGACCATAGGTTTCACAAATTAATCGAAAAGTTAAAGCATATTTTGTTTTGACCATAGGTTTCACAAATTGTGTGAAATTTTCTGGAAATGTTCCGTAACTTTTGCCGGGATAACAAAAAGCACATTTTATTACGCGAACTGCTGAAGTCAAATCAGCTTTTAAAAGGTCAAGTAGCTCTTGCATTTTTATTTCTCAACATTTAAAATGTTTGTGTAAGGTATTGAATTTGTTAATAAACATACGGTTCTTTAAGTAACGCATTATTTGATTTTCACTAGTCATAGTGAATTAATGATTTTCGAGTATTTTTCTACATTCTTGAGACTAGACACCGAGGAGGAGGACGTGTTAAAGCACTCAGACTTACATAATGTACATACCTACTTGAACTGAAGTTGTTTAATTTGGGTAGGTATAATATATTCACGATAAAAATATTGTTTTGAGTCCTTTTTATCTAATTTTGGCAAGTTATTATAATATGCTGCAATATACAAAGGTTTTAATAGAGTGGCTTTGTAATATTACAGGGCTAATAATTTTTATTTATAAAGGTTGTCCAGCAGTACACATATAACATAAGTGAAGACAGTACATAATAATATAAAAAATATACAACAATACCTCTATATAGCAAGTATGATCGATCTATGACGCTTCTTAAACCGTTTTATCAAATTATACTCGGATCAATAGTTGTCTGCACTTGACCAAAGTGCAACAATTAGAGGTCGTAGGTATAAACATTAAGAACTTGAGAGTATTGAAACGTATGTACCTATTACTATTATACTGCAACCAAATATGCAATATAGGAATAGTCCGGTGAGCAACATTCCATATAATATGATTCCTGCTGACTTAACTTTGCCAAATTGTCGACAAATAAATAGGTGTTAATTCAAAGCGAAACTAGTATCACCTTCCCATTTATCATCCTTCATCCTTCACCACTGGTGTAGTCGTAGAGGCATTAGGTACCGGATGTAATAGGCACCAAAGGTAAGGAAAGCTAATATGATGCAAATGTACCGGAAGACAATCTTGTTTGGTCTTTGGCGCTACCAAGTCAACTCTACATTTCACCGCAGTGAGTATGTAGTAACTAAGTTCCCTTCTTTGTCTAGTGGCGGTGTATATGGGCTGTGAACCGGCAGGTTCGATTCCCAGGTCGGGCGTGGCGTTTTTCCAGCACTATTTTCCCGGGACTGAATCCCCTAGATAAACCAAGCCAAATATTTTCTGTAACAAACAATCTGAAATCTGAAACATCAACATGAAATAGTTTTATTTATTTATCTATTTATTATTAAAAGGTTTATGATATAAATCATACTTTGACGCTAGTAATCGTTACAAATCACATTTCATTCGTTTTTATTTACATTTCGGAACTGATCCCTTATGTATCAAGCCACAACTTCAACATGAGTGGTAGAGCAAGGTATAACTAGCACGCATGGACCGGCTCGACCGGTTTGATACCTTTGTTTACGACGCAAAGTTGCAACTCTCTGATGCGCCTCGTCCGGTGAGTTACGGCGGCCTCATCAATGGCCTCATGTGTGCTTAACGGGTAGTCAAAGTTCCTCCACCCCTTCCCAACCCTGTTTTGGCCTGAGGGTCTCAGTATCCTATTTGCAGAGACCCCCCAGTTAATACAAACAGAACCAATAAAAGGCCCTTTTTGGCAACGCATCCATGATTCTGTTGGTATTAAAGGTGTCTATGGACACTGGAGATCAGACCATCAGGTGACCTTAGCTCGTTGACTATTTTTTTATATAGAAAAAAATATGGGTGTCATGTCATCTGGACCGAATGTTACACGCACTAATCTAGTAAAAAAATGTGTGGAGGTTTGGAGAAAGCTCATTTAATATTACTAATTCTATGGCCATTGGCCGGAGAAAAGATGAATGTAGCTTTATGTTTCGTCTTACGAGAATTTTATTTTATTATAATATAACTTACGACATTATGCTAATATTTTTTGTATCGCGATGTATATTGCATAAACATATGATTTATATGAATTGATTGCGCCCTTAATGCAAATGTAATGGAAAAGTTTTCGTTTTCGTATCGAACATAAATGATTGGATTTTTCCGTGAAATTAAATTTCATAAGGTTCCAGAAAAACGTTATGGTAAAATGAAATTTATTTTTATATGACGATGATAATAACGTTTTCCAGTTTTTGTTAAACTAGTTGTCTGAGAGATCGCGCTTAGAGATACGACTGGCCATTGTTGTATACATAGTATTTTTAATGTGAGTAATTATATATTGATCATTACAATAAAAGATGTATGATTACTGTTCATGGGTGTTGGAGATTACTTAGCAGTAGTTGACCCACTTGTTGGTTTGCCGGTCTCTAGAATTATAAATACGATGTGAGTATACAAAGTTATTAGGTAGGTACATGATAACTAATCTTTTGTGCTACAGAGTAACCACATCGAACAGATTTTGGGTGGTAGAGCCACGCTGTAGACAGTTACGTCTACAGCACGAATGGGTCGGCGGTTTGATACCACTGTCTCACAGAAAACCGACGTAAAGTGGCAGCTTGCTGTCGCGTTTCGTTCGGTGAGTGAGATTTCCGGTGGCCCAATTCCCCTCCTCCCTTTTCCAATCCCTTTTCCCTCCCTTTCCATTTCCTCTTTTTAGGTTGGCAACGCACCCATGATTCTTATTGTGTCTTGTCTGGTGTCTATGAGCGGTGGAGATCACTTACCATCAGTTGACCCATCTGTTCGTTTGCCAGTCTCTGCTATAAAAAAAAAATCCTACGGTGTTTTATACTTATGTATCGATTTGTATAGAAATAACATTTAGTGAAATCATATGACCTATGCAGCTGGCACTTGACACTTTGATTTGATAGGATAGGTGTTTCTATACAGGATTAACTAGTCAAGAGAAAGTTCTTAAGATATTAAAATACTTCCTCACCCTTGTAAATATCTTTGAACATTTCGTATACCTATAGACTAGCAACATTGTAAGGCATTAGGCAAGTTGGTGGCATAAGGTGCAACCAAGAAATATCACGGCCAAAACAATCCCTATGCCATGAAATCGCGAGTATCGATGGGAATACCATTGACGACAAATGTGTTAAAATTCATGCCACTATGTTAGCTTAGACAGACATATACGGTCTTATCATCGGTCTCATTCAAGTTTGAAGTTCTTTTATACTAATATAAGTTTATACCTTCGATAAGGATTTTAATATGAATAAGACCCATAGAGATTACTAGAGATAAATGATTATCCCATGATAAAATTAGAGAGGACAAAAGCTTATTGTGCTTGCATGATAGGCGAATTTCATAGGTCTGTATGACACGGCGTACAACTACAAGACGTAAATATATCAAAAAGTGTAATTAGAAGGAAGTGGCAATACTTCTTTTTCTCTGTCAGTCATTGGCCCGACCACCCAGACCAAGGACAGGGCCAGGGACCAGACTCCGCCTTCCTATGTTTAACGCTTTCAACTGTTTTTGTTTTACTCCAATACGTTACGTTTGCTTCAGCAGGGCTCAAATGTGGTGCTTGTTGACAGGCATCATCTAGCCCAGGCAATTGCATACTTCAGTGGTTTAAAACGTTATCGAATATGGTGATCTTAGATGTAATTAATATAACACGTTCGATTCGATTGTATGTCGCTATTTATTTTTTTGTCTATGGACCTAAGACGAAGATCCTTGGTGCTGATACCTATGTTTGGGGCCACTGAGTATAAGATAGAATAAGATAATTCTGTGTTATTTAATTGCCTAAATTTAGATACCACCTCTTGTGCTTGTCTTATTGCATGACACAAACAGAAGTTACAATGTTTTTAGTGCCAAATTTTTCGTTATATTTTAAAATTGTTAGTCTGGAACATATTTTTTATAGCAGAGACTGGAAAACGATCAGATGGGTCACCTGATGGTAAGTGATCTCCACCGCCCATAGGCACCCAAGACATAAAAATATACATACATATCAACTACTCTGAGAAAACCGTAAAATAAAATTAAAAAAAAAATGTTTTTACGGTACCTCCCCCAAATTTTAAGTGGGATTTTCTCAACTATCTCCTTGTGTAGAGTGTCGTTGTACAGGTCATTCAAAAATATTTGCGGATTTGTGAAAATTATTTTTCTATTCAAGGCATATCTTTAGAGGTACTTAGTTACACCTTGCACTTCGCCGGTTTTTTATTTTTAATACCTCGGTTAGAATAGACTTAATAATAACATTTGGCGGTTATTATATTAATTCGCCATGCTATATAAAATGATCGCTTCTGCTGTTGTCCGTAATTTGCAATATAGTTATTGCCGAATAAACGTAGCCATTCGCGATGCCTATTCAAGATATATAGGTTTTTTTAATAGTAATATATTTTATATTGCTTTAGGAAGGAATATTATCTTCAGTCTACACGCTTTACGTAAATGTGTAATATTTGGTTATAGATACATTTTACACTGTTATTTAAATTAGAATCTAAACAGACAAAATCTATTAAAGGCGTAACCATTAAATGACTGAAATGTTTGGACTAAAAACCACGGTGTTATTATAATCTAGACTTTAGTTTATAAGACTAATTGGTAGTGCATCTTTAAATCGCCTTACATCCAACGCTATGGTACAGACCTTGTTAATTGTCAATGCATTTAATTGCAGAATAAATTAAAGTTTTCATCTCATTGACTTAGTACTTCCATGTCAATTTTGCAATCTACACTAGATTTGTAATAGTAATTCTGAATAACTATTAACTTTCCACAATCTATTCAAAGTCTGCTACGTAAATTATTTTCAATGCAAAAACTCACTGAATTGTTTTGTTCGCGGACGTAATAGAGAGACTGGTCAGTGGTGAGCGAATAGGCGCAGCCTCCCGCGAGCACACTCAGTAAATGACTGTACAAGCGACGACCGCGAAGCCTACAGATAAAATAATCTTCTAACATGAGAAATACCATAAGAATAACGAAATCATTTTATGTATACAGCGGAGTGCCCGACATTAGCATCGAAGGCGGCCGTGGCGTCGCGAGTCGCAACTCGCGGCTCGTCATCGAGACGGTTTCCAACAATGATCCTATATACATACATACATACCTCTTGATAGTTAAGAAGTAAAAAACATCGCATTGAAAGTTTATTTCGGGCTTTTCGAGCTCACTTTTAACAACCTTGAAATTGATTTGCAATTTTGTGTTAATGCACGACTACGTATCTACAGCAACTTTATCGAGCTAAATTTAATTTGACCATCATCATCATCATCATCAGCCATAGGAAATCCACTGCTGGACATAGGCCTCTCCCAATTCAATACTTCGTGGTTGGCATATGTAGTCTACCTAGTACCTATGTAGGCCGGACGCATCAAATAGCTTCGGTATTTTATTTCTTTGCGGAATGCGGCCCACACGGTGCAGATAAGACTTGTATAGCTGTGGTTTATATTGCGTAGTGCGTACTTACTGTGAACTATTTTCTTTCTACCTGCCCTTACCCTAGCTTAGTGTGCGATACCACACCCTATTTCAAGCATGTTGCAGAGAATGACTGCCTCGGTGGCGTAGTTGTATTTTGGTATGACTACCGTCCGAGGTCGCGGGTTCGATCCCCGGGTCGGGCAAAGTGATATTGGATTTTTCCATATTAGCTCGGAGTCTGGAATTTGTGCCCGATATGGCGATAGGCTCGCCCCCTATCACATCTGGGACGGAACTAAGCTCGGCGAAATGTGGGTGTTCTAGTTCGCTAGTGCACCTCTGCCTACCCTTTCAGGGATACAGGCATGAGCTTATGTTAATATGTATGTTTGCAGAGAATGATTCGGCTTAATTTTTATGACCGACTGCCTGTCTGATGTCAACCCGGGGGGCATTCAGTCCCGAGCAAATTAAATTAAAAAATTATCTTTGCCCGACCTAGGAATCGCACCCAGGGACCTCCCGATCCTAAGCCCATACATGCTGCCGCTATATTAAGGAGACGAGTAACGACTATACCTACTGTGTTCACTATAGTACATAATACTTATGCATTCACTGCATCCCCCTAGAGCTTTTAGGCTTTACGGTGCCGACAAATATACGCAGTGCGACCAATAACTTTCGAACTTTACCAACTTTTCCATCCACATTGCTCATGAGTAGGTACATACATACCTAACCACTTCGTCAGTCTCTACTCTCTTATTATACAATCTCAATGCTGTGTCTATCCAGTACCTACTTATAAAAATACATCACTTTATGTGTTTACTTTACGTACAATTAATTAATGTTGGTTTTTCATATTCGGATCAATAATTTAACCACCTTATATTTTTACCTCTACTAGTTTTATCATTAGTGCAGTCATGAAGCAAGGGAAAAAAGCAAGTCACAAAAAAAACATTGATGGATTTCATATTTAATTATATTCTTTAAACATTTTATCATTACATTATTTATTTTTTTCTACACCATTTCTTTCTTACGCTTTTATCGATTATTCAGCTTTGTACTTTGTAGTGTAATATTGGTAAATATATTCTATAATTCTAATCATTAGGTACTTAACCAATAAATTTTATATCTTAATATATTTCAATAAATTACACGTATTTATAAAGTTAAGATTTGTAGTGTTACATAAATATTATTTCCTAATACCTACTTTAAATTATAATTATATTTAAATAGTAGCACACTTCGATATTTTTATATAACTAAAACAAACAATAGTATAAATTTTTTTATGTATATTTTTTGAATAACTAATTTTGTTTTACTTTATAGATAAGAGGCATCTCAGAGGAGCAAGTGTGCAAAACTAATTTTTACGGACTTTATAGTGATTTGTTTTATTTAGTTCCGACTAATATAATCCGTAAAATAATTTTATTTCGACGTATAATGTTCGCGTAAGCTAAATAAACTTATTATGCGTGTAATTTCATATCACCCAGCCTGTGGACCGGCCACATGCATTCACAACCCGCGGGGATTACCATAGTGCGTGTCTCCCAACAATCACTGGAACAAAAAAATATCATATAAATATCCAAATATATTGCGTTGTAGAAAGAGGATTAAACTTAAATATCTATCGCAAAACATATTACCTCTTACTTATAAAACTATTTACGTGCTTCTTAAGTTTAAAACTATATTGCGTTTAAATTCTTTGTTGTCCCTCTTGTTTTCAAACTGACGCAGGGAAAAGTCGAAAACTAGTTATAATTAAAGACAAGAAGCGCGTAAACGTTTTCGACCGACTTAAAAAAAATGTATATTACTCCATATCTCGGCCAAATGTGGATCGATTTTCAGGATTGTGTTCGATAGAGCTTATTTTAAGGTTGGTCCCATATAAATTTGATCACGATCGGATAAATTTTGAAGTCGGTCAGTTAAGTTTTTAAAATTGTTATTATTTTATATGGAAACTTGCTTGATAGCCCTCTATATATTTGGCAATACCTACACTCATAATTATTAATTTATTATCGATATCGTGAGTGTCTATATGGACAAGAGAAATTACATAATGTGTGTAAAGCCGCGTCTCCGCACTAAAACATTACACAAAATACCTACACAAAACATGGTTTCTCTTTACATTTTTATCTATGGTCCATTGTTCTACAATCACAAAACAGAGATAATCGCTGTTTTGCGTATGTGTATTTGTGTTTTGTTTCGAGAATAGCGGCCTGAGCAGGAAAATTTCTGTATTTCAGCTCGATGCGCGTCTATGAAATTTGTATGAAATATTAACCAAACGTCATCAGTGCGCAGCGAACTCGAATACATTTACATTTACATTAGTTTTTCGTGCTTGGGCTACTGGTGCAGGAGAGCCGCGAGGCTTTATTAAGCACATCGTGAACGTGACGTTTTTTTGCCGACTTACCGCCGAATACTCATACACTTAAGGTCGCCTTATGTCGTTTAAGGCTGCCTTATCTGTCAAAATTGTATAATGAAAATTAATGTAAGAAGCCGTTAAAGTTGAGTAGCGTTTGACCATGTGGGTGTCAGTGACGCAGAGACCAAATATCCGATCAAAGGAAACAAATATTGTCAGTGTTAGTGCGCTAATATTTATTCCGGGCAGATAAAATTCCTCGTAGGCCTTGTCCTACAAGGTATCTAACGTATCTACGGCTTATCCTAATTTACTACACACCCTCAATTGCTGAATAGCTACTAAAATTATTTCTACCTCCCCCTAATTCCACCTCAATGTGAGGTGGGCGAAACACACTTTCAAAAGGGAATTAACTTAAGTTTTTACGACCTGCTGCGTGCCGACATAATCCACGTTCGGAGCATTCAGTCCCGGGAAAATTATGTTAAAAAATCTGCTTTGCCTTTCCTTGGAATAGAACTCATTAGATAAGGAAAACACCTGGCTGGCTATTAAAGTATCACGGCTAATATACTTTATACTTTGGCCTCAAATGATACTTCCTTAAATGTCTAAGTTCCGTTTCAATATTCGAAAGATAAAATAATAATATAATTGTTATCTTAACGAGGATTGCGTTTTATTTATTTTTGAGGTTTTTATTTTACAGACTTTTCCTGCTTGACGCTTATTATTAATATCTTTTCACGCTCTTTTTATATCCATTGGGGATCCAAGAAGAATTCCCCATGCAAAACTGATACTTACTAGTTAGTTACTTCTAAATATTATTGTAGACGTAGAATAAATTATAAAGGTTTTAATTTAATTACCTGGAGTATCTTCTTCGTGTTAAGTGAATCGTCTTATTCCATTGAACGCAGGAAAATCCAAGGCTCGAACAAATCTGAAAATTGTTACCTACTATAAAGTGGATGAAGAAAAAATAAAATTATTTAATTAAGCAAAAAATAACGAGGCTAAGAGTAAATCTGCCATACAGATCGAAGTGAGAAGAAATGGTACAACCATTCTTGTACATCAACAGCACAGACCACAGTTCATAGTCCACGCATTGACACCAGGAAGCCGTCTCAAACTCGACGGGATTTTATCAGTGTTCATCAAAATTTATTCTACCTTTATTCATTGATATATCGATATGTATCATATAAAAGTGAGGAGTTTATCTGATGTTATTATGATTCCAAACTTGAAGAACATTTTACATTACATTACGTACTGGGCAGTAGGCAGCTCATGCCTGTATCTACTCTCGAAGAGGTAGGTATACCATATAGGTGAACTAAAGAACTATACATTCACATTGGGATTAGGTGCTTTGGGCTATTTATATGTAGGTACAGACTAGTACCCACCTCGTTAGTAACTCCGACATCATCGTCCGATGATGCCACACATCGCACCTCCTCGTAATAAGCTGGCCGATACTCATATTCGTTTGTATTTAGTTTCCTTATTTTCCTCTCCAAATGACAAATGGGATAGTGTTTCTAAAACAATACTTTTAATAACTTATCTATTTTCTCTAGATAGCTATAGAAAATTACCAGTTGTATAGTCGTTGACTGGTCGGAACTCGGAATATACAATTACTTTAGAGGCATTTAACTTAACGCAGCGTAGGACGTCCATCTACAAGGTGGACTGACGACCTGATAAATGTCGCAGGAAGTCGCTGGTTGTAGGCCGCTTCCAACAGGTCGATCTAGAAATCTTTGGGGAGGCCTATTTTCAGCAGTGGATTTTCAGCTATGGCTGATGATGATGATGATGATTTAACTTACTTAGTGAGAGTGAGGGTTTGGGTGAGCAATATTCGTTTTTTTACTCTTAAATTATTTAAAGTCTGAAACTTTGATGAGGTGGTGGTTTGGCCGTTAAGTCGAAAGAAAATTTTCTTTCATTTTCATCATTTCAACAATCTACCACCTACCACAGTGCACATGGGAAAATTCCACCAGTCTCGTCCCGGTAAGTAGGATCGGTCGTTTCGATGTCAACCACTGTACACTGCATCATAATTTTTGAGAAATTTTGATGATTCAAAATTATACAATAAAGTTGGTACTTTATTGTATTTTAAACTTTGTTTACTATTTTGGCCTAAGATAAATGTAGTCTTAATAGATTAGGTGCATTTTACGCAAATCTACTAGTTAACTATATGTAGAGTTATTTTTTTAATGAAAAATATCTAATTACCTGACCTCCCGACTGTCTCAAATCACGTTCTCGAGATCCAATGGATTCGGTGTATTCAGACAGAATCTGCGAAAAATATAATAATACTCGATCAAAAAAATAAATGATTATCAATAAATTATATAAAAAAGAAAGCTTCTTATTTTTGTATAACTTAAATATGACACTTGCTTAGACAATTCTATATTCCCACCAAGTGGGCGGATGTTTCATTTTCGACATTGAAAAATGAAAATCCAAATGATTGCGACCAATCTGATTGTAATACATGTAATGGTGTATTGTTTTATGCTCTAAGAAATCTTCTAAGAACGATTAAGATAAGCACTCATGGGAGCTCATCGTTTTAAAGCAATGGGCCATTTTATTTTACCTCAGTAGATTCGTCACAGTCCTTTTGTTCTGATAACCTGGGTCTGGATAAAGCTTGTTGTCTATTTTTTTCCAGCTTGCCAAGAACTGAATTCAGTACGCGATCAGGGTTCGGAATTCTCAAAACGTGCTCAAAGTAATCACGTGCAGTTTCTTCACCAGTACTGCGACATATGACAAGACCCACAGTTATGCAAATAGTCTGAAATTAATGTTTCCTTTTATGTCCTTCCAACTGACAAATAAATATTATCATCAACTTTTAAAGGACCTTAGATAATAGATTTTTAACAACTATAGAATAATACCCGCAGAATATTTTGTAACAATATGTTGATTAATAATTAATTTGTGAGGGTAATTTCACAAAACAATTTTAATTTGTAATGCACTTGTCAATTTTATAGTTAATTCTGCAAAATGTTTGAAAAACTGAGAGGGAAATTAGAATTACAGCTGCTTCCTCGTGCTGATAGATGCGCAAGATGACAGCTGCGTCGAATACTACGATATAGCGTGTGTCACTCAGCACTGAGTTATGTTGAGCGGCTTGTTTAGTTGATTACGCGTGCTTCGTCTGTGTTCTGATTGGCATTCATTCGGATCTCGGCTTGTGCCTACTCTGCACAGGGGCTTCAGTGGTCTACAAACATTGGCACTTTGTCCTATCCCCACACATCCGTTATTATTAAATAAAATTGTCAAAAAAATATTTCAAATAATTTGTGAAATTATCCGAGTTGAGAATCTTAATAAATTGTTACATTGCATAGGTAAGTATGTACTTAAAAATCTGGACAATTATTGAAATACCCATGGCAAAGGTACGAAAAATAGGGATGAAACTTCACGGTAAAATCAGATTTTGTTAAGTGTTCTTAAACCTCTATATAAACTACATAAATGTTGTCTGAAGTGAAGACTGATTGGGTTGGATTTTCAAGTGAGTTTGTCTAATCTTAGTTTGATTCAACTTGATGAACCTTCATTAGTTAAGTATGAAAATGGGTCCTTAGAATACCTACAAGGATAAGGTCCTAGCGGAACACCTGGAGGCCTCCAGGTATGTATTTGGTTTAACAGGTTTCGAATTCACGATTTTATTTGGTTGGTTAAACATCCTGTGTGTAACCTGGAGGCTTAATCTTGACACTCGAGTCGAATTTGATTTCGAATCGACTTCATTTATTGATTTAAAATTCCACCGAAATAGGGTTAAAAAGTGCACTGTGTCACGTTAAAATTTACCAAATGACAAATTCTCGAATCTAATGCGACATTAGCGCACTTTTTAACACCTTTTCGGTGGAATTTTAAGTCAATAAATGAAACCGAATCGAAATCAAATTCGATTCGAGTGTCAAGAGTCAGGGGACAGGCCTAAGCCTAAGAGAAAGCCTGACCTCACATGGAGCACTGCTCACATATCTGATTTGGGGCACTCAAAAATTATAATAACAATATTAAAATTAGATAATTCACATAATCCAAGCATTAATTTGCTTTCCTGGAATCAGTGTTAAGTGCTGATGTATCGGTGAAGTTTGTACGTAAGATCATAGAGATAGATCATACGAGGTACCTACAGGAAAGAGAAACATTTTTCAATTGGGAGTGACAAACATTGATTGGCGATCCCTGCGGTCGTAACTTTGGCCCGTGGGTTGAGCTCTGCACACATTAGTTCCAATTCAGAAGAAGTGATGCCACCTTCCTTGTATTTGATTGTGATAAACAATAATTTTGTTGACGTTTAAAAATATGTTTTATTAGTGATATTTTATGAACGTTTACCAAAATATTCCGAAGAATATCAATATCCATGTCAGCTGACATAGGATATATCTTGTCTACGCTTGTTAAAAGGTACATAAACAATAATAGTCGTTCGCAAAATATATAGTCATCACGGAGTTAGATAATATTGTTTAGTCAATTTATGTATGTGTCATACAGTAAGTTACCTGCATGAACATTGAATATCACATTACGTTTGTCAGTTTATAATATAATATTATGTGAGTTGTGGTTAGAATTCAATTGCAGGATATTAAGAAAAACTCTTGAAACATAAAGACGAATTATATAATTTGACGATTTAAATACAAAAGAAAAACTCAGTACATTATGCATTTTAAATAAAAGGCTAATCATAAGTCAATGCCGATAGTTATTGTTTTCGGAGGCTTAGCTGAAATTACCCATGTGTAATGTATTAGTTATTCATGTATAATATTCAAATCTACTATATAAAAATAAGTCGGGTTTTCCTTCCTGACGCTATAACTCCAGAACGCACGAACCGATTTCCACGGTTTTACATTCGTTGGAAAGGTCTCGGGCTCCGTGAGGTTTGTAGCAAAGAAAATTCAGGAAAAATTTCAACAGAAAAGCGGGAAAATCTTTTTTCACATACAGTGCCATCTCTGATACATAACATGTACTACAAACCAATATTTTAAGTAGATGGCGCCGGTGCGTGAAAAAAGATTTTCCAGATATTAGAGATTTCACAGACGGGGTGACAATCGAGCAGATAGATGGGGTGACCGACTGGGTGACAGACGGGTGACAGACAGGTGACACACTGGGTGACAGATGGGTGACAGATGGGTGACATACAGGGTGACAGGCGGGTGACAGACGGAGTGACAGACTGGGTGACAATCGAGCAGATAGATGGGGTGACCCACGGGTTGACTGTCGGGGTGACCGACGGGGTGATGGACGGGGTGACTGACGGGGTAACTGACGGGGTGATAGACGGGGTAACTGACGAGGGTACTGACTGGGTGACTGACGAAAACAGACCAAAGTAGATCATCTCATTACCTCCTTTAGAATTATTGGATTATAGGTGCCTACAACTCATTCTTTCAACCCTCTCTCTGCTACGCAGACGAAGTTCCGCGGGTCAGCTAGTCATGTATAATATGTAAATCAAAAGCAGCGATAGCTCAGTTGGGAATGGTGCGGACTGCCGAGACAAGTGTCGGAGGTTCAAGACCAACCCCAAAATGGACCATTCACCTCTGACTTTTCTATGTTAACTGTGTTTTCTTTGTGAAATATCGCTTGCTATAACGGTAAAGGAAACCTGCATACCCGAGAATTTCTTCACTAGAATTTCGAAAGTATGTGAAGTTTACCAACCCGCATTAGGTCAGCGTGGTAGACTAAGGCCTAACCCCTGTCATTTATAGAGGAGGCCCGTGTCCAGTAGTGGGACAGCAATATTACAGGACTAATATTTATTTCATGTATAATATTTCATGAATGAAGTGCTAGGTAGTAGGTGCTTAGACGGCAGGACGGGTGGTCGGTCTCGTACTGTCGTTGGACGCGGGGGTTTATAAACCTCCCCCCCCCCACAAATGGACACGGGCCGCAAGGCGGCACCCCGCAGTGGCGATTCCGGCTGTAGCCTGGGCGCTTCTCGCCTAGGGAAACTCGGGGCCGTCCCTAAAACGCCGAAGAGGGCCACCGCGGGGTTTTTAGTAGGTATTGCCAGTGTAGGGTGTACATAGTGTTAGAGACTCGGCCCAGTGTCGCCCGGATGTTTTCCATCTCTCCCGGGCATTATGGCACTGACCCGTAAGACCGGCGAATCCGACATAACCGTCATGTCTCCCCCCAGGCGTGGCGGTAGTGGTAACACACTTTTCCCCGTGATAACAAAAAAAAGTACACTTTTTTATAGCAGTAAGCAGATGTTGGCAAACGACCAAGTGGGTCACCTGATGGTAAGTGATCTCCATCGCCCATAGACACCCAAGGCAGAAAAAGAATCATGAGTGCGTTGCCTACCAAAAAGGAGGAGAATAATGATTGGGAAAGGAATCGAGCGAGCCCTCTGCATGCCTCAGAATTCTCCACAAGAATTTCAAAGTAGGTAGTTATATGAAGTCTACTACTGACATGAAAAAGTCCTTAATTTCTTGTTTGGCCTTTTGTGATATGTACTTTATTGGAACTATGACTGCAACATGAAATCTGAATACTATACTTAAGCTAAGATAAGAGCAATGAAAACTGGGATTGATTCTTGACATACAATTCGAATTAGATTTCGATTCGATTTCATTTAGTGACTTAAAATTCCAACGAAATAGGGTTAAAAAGTGCACTAATATGACGTTAAAAATTACTAAATGACAAGTTCTCCAATCTAATGCAACAATACTTAGTGCACTTTTTAACTCGGTTTTGGTGGAATTTTAAGTCACTAATTGACATCGAATCGAAGTCAAATTCGATTCAGTGTTAAGAGTCAGGAGCAGGATTCAATTCAAACTACCATTTGATTGAACTAGATAATAATATTAATTTAGGTCTCTATCAACTTCACGAACGAAACATAGGAATCGCCTATTTTAGAAAAAAGTGAAATATTTACGCATCCTTAGATTAATAAAAATTCTTTGTACGCATCTAATAAAAATCTATCTTTTCTTTATACAATTTGTCCCTGATACAACTTACTAGTGATTTATTTAGCCTCATCAGAATGGCGAGAGATTAGTGGCGTTTTATACATATTTGGGGGCTTACTTATAAAAACAGTTTAACTGTTTAACAGTTTCCCTTTTATTTTCAAACGATGTGACAAAAGGAAAAAAGTGACAGCCGATTCTTAGCCATTTGCTCAGCTAAACTGTTTTTATAAGTAAGGCCCTTGGTTTGTAAGGTCAATTTGGGAATATCTGCAGTGTAAAGTGGAGCGCTATTTTTAAACAGATTGAACTAAATGGGGTTCTGTATTTATCTCTCCTCGTGTCGATTGAGGAAGAACCTTACATCCTGTGCGTCGAGAGGCGACAATCGAGATCTATATTTAGATCATAATCCTTCATGCCTGTCACACTATTTATGACGTATTGAATATTATACTTGGATGTTTGGATGGTTATGGGCGGCGCGGTGATGACTTTAAGCCGCGTCTCCTGCACTAAAACATTACACAAAACAAACCTACGCAAAACATGGTTTCGCTACACATTTTTATCTTTGTTCCATTGTTCTAGAAGCAGGAGACAATGAAAATCGTCGTTTTGCGTACCTATGTGTTTTTGTGTAGTGTTTTGAGAAAAACTAGGCAATGTTGCGCTACATATTTTTATCAATGGTCCTTGGTTTTGTTTATACCGAAACAATGTTTTTGCTTTCTGAGTCTGATGGAAAACATATTGGGCCTTACTTAAAACAGGATTTTTAGCTGAGCAAATGGTTAAGAATAACCTGTCACTTTTTTCCTTGCGTTACATTGTTTAAAAATGAAAGGGATAACCTATGGTATAAAGATAAGCAGCGCTTAAATATTATTATAAGTAAGGGGCATAAAATTTGCCCCTTCGCGGCTGACGGGGAGCGACGAAATGTAAAAATTGGAAAGCTTTGAGTCGCGTTCAAGTTTTAAGAGAATATTGATGGTCGTATTCAAAATTTGAACATTTTGCTTTTTATTTACACAACAATCTGTCAAAAAGATTTTATTTTAGTGTGGAGTGGCACAAACAAACGATGTACTACATTTTTAAATATGGTTAATAATCCAGCAAAACCTTGAAACTATCAGCGTTTATTTTTACTTGACCTTGAAACTAACTTAATAATTTAAGGACATCCCAATAATTATAATTTCAAAATGATTACGTTTTGTGATATTGACAAATTACGAAGTAGTTCGATGCCGGCAAATGTGCAAACCGCACCTTGCCATAAAACAACAAGTAGGGTTTGTAGAGAGCAGCGAGGAGACAACGTGTACCGAAACAGAAACATGGTTTTGAGTATGTGTTTTCGTGTTTTGTGTCGAGAAAAATTAGTGCTGGAGATGCTTTACCAGAAATCATGACTCGATACAAGACAACTGCCAAAAGCTTAATATCAACTGACGCACTTGATAGTTGGTCACCTCTTCTAAAAGAATACATAATCGAAATGATTGTATGAAATAATTTAACAAAATCATAATTTACTGATCAATAAACCTAAATGCGCGTAATAAGTAAATATACAGGGTGTTTCATAAAGTTGGTATCAACAATAACTGCAAATAATAGATTTAAACACACACATTATATTTAACCTACTCCTTTCAGTTTTAGTTTTGACTCTCAGCTTACAATAATTATTTTATTTTAATTTTCTCACGATAATTACGCGAGAAAAAATCTTGAGTGTGAATGCTATAAAAACAAACTAGAATTACGATAAAACAAACGATTATAACATAATCGATAGTGATTGTATCAATAATAGATGTCGTTACAGGAAACGTGTTCTGTTTACACTTTGCATTTAATATTCTTAACACATGTAATGAAAATGCATTTTCTCAGTGCGCGAAGCGTGGACATGCGACGAAGGCAGCGAGCCACGTTCAGAATGGAGCCGCCACCGGATAAGGAAACAGTTGACAAAAACAAAAATGCCGGTACCAGGTTAGTCCCATTTTACATAATTAATTATTTATATGGAAAGCTACGCTTATTAAGCCTTCGCTTAATTTATATGAAAAACGACGTTTAAGCGAAGGCTTAGCTCTCAACATTCGTTAAAAAGCGTCTAAACATGTCTGTTTAATGTGTGCTTGAAAATCATTCTTGTCTTGTTATAATAAGGTTTATTCTACAAACCACCCAACGCCCGTCGTTTAAAAAACGCAGCGTTTTAAAAGCGCCGGCGGTTATAGCGGTTTAAACGTTATTGTAGGCAATGTCACTATAGTCCGATTGCTAATTAAACGGAGTAAACTGACAGATCGAAATTTATCTTTCCAAAATAATGTTGCTTACTTTCAAAACATAGGGATTGATCCAGTTCAATTTTTATCACTCAAAGAAACAATAACTCAGCACTAGCTTGCAAATTTCGAATTTGATTGCGTATTTATAGAAATTTCAGTTTAACCCTTCGACTAAATGTCTGTGTATATAATTTTGCGTAAATAATCACAACAGATACGCGAAATTATAACAATGAAAATTACAAATATTATTTTTGTTATTTGAGACAAATTACGCTCGGCACATTCATAGTTATTGTAAGTTTTGTTTATAATGAACCATGACTATAATTCCAGTAGATATGCCATAACTTAGCATGCAGTAATTTACTATTACTATAATTCAGTAGACATACAGTACTAATGACATATTATGCAGAAATTACGATGTTTAGTTGGAATTTAGAAAATGAAAGAATGAAATGGTTCACTGAATTGAAATGTTTAAATAATCTTGATCTTTTTACCGCAGCACTATTTAAATTTTATGAAAAAAATGGCAACATTCGAAATGTCAGTTTACTCCGTTTAATTAGCAATCCTACTACAGCCGTTAATCGCAACTGAGATGTCAACAAAAAGCATTTTCTACGCGGTGACGTCACGTCTTTTTTAGCGCGGGGTTTTGTAAATGATTTGTTTTGCATATTTTAATGTTTTTCTTTCTGGTGTGTTTTTTGGAGACCTGGTTTTTTACAATGAACTAAAAAAATTACATGCAAATTCCCTATGCAAGACCTATCTTATAACAATAATTCCTTCTTGAGCTTACAATCTATAATTACATTAATTAAGTACGTTTAGCAAAAGAATTATTAGTAATTATTCTTACCTGAAGAAGGAAACATCTAAGCGTCATTGTTACAGATATTCCAATTTGATTTTTGGTACAGTTTGTCCCGTTATTAGCACCGAAGAATAAAATTCACAGAATGAAGGAAATTTTGTATCACTTCTCTTTTTATATCCCAATGTTTTTATCTCAATCCGTTACAATTGTTGTAATGAAAATGTTAAGTATAATCTCTCTGTACGTAAGAAATATTGTGGACGAGATTTTGCTGTGATAAAAGATTTTCATTCAAAGAGTTATTTTAATTATTAATATTTATATCGTAATCTTAAATTCAGCTACTAACAATATTTACACACAAGATAATGCAATTACACAGATTTTATAATATGTTTATTAATGTATTATATTATTACGAGCTTTTGGTCGTTTAAACTATCCAGTACACTCCTTTCATGCTATATCCAGTACTTACCAAAGTATTTTTCTTTGTAATAAATTTTGTTCAGCGAAACGTAAAAGTTAAATCTATGCAGTTGTTGTAAATCCATGAAAGTTCTTGTCTCTGTTTTATTGAATTAATGTTTCACAGAGCTTAGGGAAAAACCCCTTTTAATTATTCAAGATAATTGTTGTTTTAGTTATAATAGCATTTTATCCGTTACTAATGTTATTGGCAAGTTATTTCCTTATAAATTTTTATTAACTCCAGAAATGTTTGATATGTCGCCTAACCTAAACTTTTTTTTAGTACGAAAAGTTAAATTGTAGTTAAAAAAAATTATTGACTTGGTTGGTATAACAGACATCGTTGAGATTATTTTTAAAATCTTAGTCCTTTGAAATGAGCATTACAAAATATTAATATAAATACATTAAAAAAAATCATGTCCTTAATGATATAACGAGATCGCCGCAATCACCGGGAAAATTTAATTTCCTACCTATACAAAGCGGCAGACCAAACAACAGTGGGATTAGTAAACGTTATCGAGATTTATTTTCTGATTGTTCCCCAGTCCCGACACCGAAATGAAATGACACCATTTAAAATAATACAATCCCGTTACTTAACTAATGAAAGAAAATAAATTAAGGTTCGGATTATGTTGGAAATATTTTTGGTTATTTTTATTACTACGTTTTATAATAGCTCTCCCAACCCCCATCCCTCAGAGAGAGGAGGTTGACATCAGGGAGCCAGTCGTTAAAAATAAACCGAATCCTTTTTGCAACATTCTTGAAATCATGTTATATAGAGACAATTAAATAGAAATATTTTTTTTTAATTGCTCAGTTCTTAGTGGAACATCGTATAAAGGATGTAGGTTCGAATCTAGTCCCAGGTGCATGCATCTCGGTTTTTTAAAACAAGTGTGTTTTGAATGGAAACTTATATTTCAATATTCATGTGAATTCTCCAAGAACTTTGATATGTGAAATTTACAAACGCTCAATGTGGGGCTAAAATTACTATGTTTTTGTTTAGTTTTGTTTTATCGTAATTGTGTTATACCATCGCGTACTACGCATACTTAGCTCAACTTTATAATAATCTAACAGTAGTCTTCAAATTATGATAGACATGGCAAAAGAGTCTGTTTTCATATTTTTTAGGAACCTTAAAAACCGAAGATACCTAATATAAATTAATATTGTATTATATACATTGTTAAGTATAACGAAATATACATAGTTTCAAAAATGTATTTTAAAAATTTCATTTGATTTTTCGTCGTCGTCATTTTTAGTTCTGTGTTACAACTTACGAGTTACGACTGTAATATTACAGCCTCGAGCACTTTTCTTCTGTCTGCTGTACCCGGGTCCGCCTGTCAATTCAAGCAGAGTCTTGCACTGAAACTACTAAAACATTATAGAAACACCTATACATTACATGTTTTGTGTAATGTTCTAGTGCAGGAGACGTGGCTTTAGTGTGGTATAGATACATTGGTGTATTATGTACCACAGACTTTGTATAGCTAATACCTACATTTCAGTGCATCTTTTCCATGTAGCAATCTATCATGTCAGATGACTTTTTAGTCAGATGCGTCATGCGGCTCTTCGATTGCCTATTCAATGTTATTGTATTTGATAAAGGCCCACAGAGGTGCATACGAGTTGAAGACTCGTGGTCGTTATGTGTACATACCTAAGTGATTTTTACCACCTATGACGTTGGTATAATCACGTTACCAAATGGGATTTTGGATTGGATAAGACCTCTAATAATTCAGTCACCATATGAAACAGATTCACGAGTAGATTTTCTTAGAGATTAACGCCCGGTTCTAATAAACAATCTCAGTATGTGCAGATAGATTGCAAAAATTAGCCAATAAGAACATAGTTTGAACAGTTAAAAAGTGCGCTAATGTTACATTGGATTCGAGAACTTGTCATTTGGTAATTTTTAACGTGACATTAGTGCAGTTTTTAATTCTATTTCGGTGGAGTTTTTAGTCACTAAGTGAAGTCGAATCGAAGTCAAATTCCAATCGAGTGTCAAGACCCCCTAGAGTTGAACCGGCCGCGACCTAAATTGGCCCATGTTCAAACCCCAAATGTGACTCTACCACATAGGTATGTATCAACATTTGCGTTAATCAGTTGTGATATATAATTATTATTTATTACATAATATATGTATTGAGTATTTCATAATAGGATACTCCATTTTAGTATATTCTCTTAACTGTAATATAGAGGTTAGTACCCATTGATATATTTTTGGAAATGAATAATTTATTACAATTATTTCAGTCATGCGCGTGAGGAAATTATACCATCTGCAGGGGTTCATGGAGTTTTTCGACAGGTAACTTTTACTAATATTTCCTTTTTTGTAAATGCAAATTGTATGCTATAAAGCGCATCGCGGGGATTGACCATAATAGTAAAGTTAGAGCTCCGATTTTACTTTACGTACAAGCTGCGCATAAGACCAGGACAAAGATGAGATATTAAAGTTCGAACTTCAAAGTACATAATTGCATTTTCTTTTACTTTTTTAAATTACTTATTGTGTGTGTGTGTGTGTGTGTGGCCCTGAGAAATTAATGAAGGTCTTGGTAAAATCCGGGAAATATTTCAAAGGTTGATGTGACTGTTCGATTTCCGCCATGAACGCAGTTAGGCCTCCTTGGGTACTTTGAATTATGATAATCAGCACAGAACACGCGATTTTTTTTAAAAGGTTAAAGGACCGGGAGTATTCTTAACTTTGCTTGAAAATCTGATCTATCGTTTGAAAGTAGCTATTTTAGGTTTACATTTTTGTTCTTCTCTCATATTCGGATGGAATGGAAAGGATTCAACATGACATCCATCGCTTTAATAATTTATAGCAAATATACCATGTGGACTGTGGCTCCTTGGAGTGGCCACAATTAATATGTTATAGATAGATGATTAGAGTTTGATGTTCGAGCATAAGAGTATCAGGGAAAGGAATACGAGTTTTAGAGGATATCGTTAGTCGAAAAGTGTAATAGATTCTATGTGGCGTTAGGCGTCGGCGACTGCCAACAGCCTCGCTCCTAAGGCCGCGGACATGAAATCAGCGCGCGGCTGCGGCGCTGCGCTCGGCGCGTTACAATGCATATTGAATGAAACTGGCTTCCAAGGTAGCGGCGCAGAGACGACCGGTCCAGCGGTACGTTGCCGCGTTGCTCCTCACGCCGCCCTCTGAGTTCGTGTCCGCGGTCTAAGGGGGCTGCGCACCCGCCCTCGATTGGGAGTGGGCCCCGTCGGATAAAACTGCCAATATATTTTGCCGAAAAAATAAATGGGCCTCGCAAAGCTGACGTCGCCGACGTCCAATTTTGGTATAGCTCTGCCACTACACATTACCTACTCACCACTTACCAACGATTCATATTATGAACATCCATCGTTAGAGCTATGCCTTCGAGCTTAAGTTCTTGCATCGACGTAGGCTGTGTGATCGATGAATTGTCGCTACTCCACTGTGTCTGTAGTGCGGCGCGGTGCAGGTGAAAGTAGGTAAGCTCTGTAGAACAACAATGAGTTTTTTTGACTTTACTCGCTAGCGACTCCGTAAAATATTTGTATGACAAACACCCGAACGCCTCTAGCGGTTACGCAGGGAACTGACGTTGTCCATACAAATATTTTACGTCCTCGCTCGCGTAAATACGTGTAACAAACTCATGGTTGAGCTACTGATCTCTACAGTAGGTAGAGGTCGATGTAGGTGGGCTAGAGTCGCCAGACATGCTCGAAGTGTCGACTTTTCATTTCGGTCGGCCCGTGAAGGCGAGCTGGAGATGAACCAAAACCTTGCCAAGGACCACTAGGGATAGCATAGATATAGATGCCGCATAAAGATACAGCCTTAGATTAATACCGCGATACAGCATAGCTCAGCTGCCTTCGAGTTTATTAAAATATCATTGGGTTTATTATTATGTCTAGGATATTTAAAAAAATACCTACTTTATAATATTGAAATAAAATTATTTTTACGGATTTTATCACGATTTGGTTTTAATTTTTATTCCCGACGTTTCGAAGGCTTTGCAGTCTTCGTGGTCACGGGTTGGACTCTTTTGAAATAATTTTATTTTAATGAATAGCATTCGCGTAAACTTAAGAAATCAGTATACTTTATAATATGATAATATTATATTGAATAAACTAAAATTTATATAAATAACAAAATTATATTGCAAAAGGACGTAGATAAATAAAATGTAAATAAAGACAGTTGTATTATAGCGCCAACTTATATGAACTAATCAAAATAAATTAAGGAAGGAGCCAAGGAGGAAACACAAAAAGGTTTTGATAATATTATATAGAGGGCGTCATTATTAATGTAGTAGTACCTATACTTATTTATCATCTTATTATTTTTCATTCAATTTTGGACTTTTTTTAGTTAAATAAATTAATATTTAATAAATATTTTTAGAAATCGTCCGTTACCTGTGACCGTCAAATAACCGCATTATCATCCTATGCGCGAGCTGCACGATTGTCGATCGGAACGGCTGCGGTAGGAATCGGAAATCTATTTAGTCGCAAAATGGCGGCCAGTGCAAATCCGATATATTCGTGGCCTAATAGTCAGGATGACTACCAATTAAGAGACGTTATTGGTATGTGTAGAAATATCGTAAATATTATTTTAGGTCCCATATAATTTGGAGACGTATAGAAATTAATATATTATTAAATGAGACGGAATACCATGCCCGATGCACATCAGCTGTCAAATTCCATATGATGTCTGTCATTTTTTTTTGCAATATTGCATTTTTATTTATATCGGGAGTTGTAACGGTTGTAACTTACAAGTGCTAAAAAGTAAATAGTTAAAAATATATATAGAAATCAAAGTAATAAGTAGTAAGTTGCATAAAAAATCAAGTTCACGAAATAACCTTAAGTTTAAGATCACGAACCATTATACTATTCTAGTTGGTACATTTTGCAATGAATTTCCTAGTTAATACAGAACCGTTTATTCAATTTATCACTTAAATCCGCATACATTTAGTGCTATTCATAACATTGGTGCTTAATTGCCGTTAATGGACTCAAATTACGCAAAATATTGCAACGATCGTTGAAGCATTGCGTGTTGTTTGTTTTGAATAATGACATTATGATGGGCCTATCTATAGAAACGCAAAGTGGTAATGAAGTGAACTTGTTTGTATCTCCTTCAGGTGTTGGTGCAACTGCAGTTGTATATAGTGCATATTGCAAGCCAAGGAATGAGAAATGTGCCATAAAGAGAATAAACTTAGAGAAATGGAACACCTCCATGGACGAATTGTTGAAAGAAATTCAGGTAAAATACAATATATACTTATACTTATTAAATAATTCAATTACTTTACTTGTAAGGTATTATTAATCTATGTCTCTTACATCTGATTTTTTGGAAGGAGTGTGAAATGTTTGTAAGTACTTATGAGATGTCCACTAATACAAAGCTTATAATACACTTTCTCTGGGGGTAAGTGCTGAGTAAGAGTGAATAAACTGAAATATTTGCATCAAAGATAACATCAATTTACATTCACAAACTAAATATGTGTGAACTTGGGATGACTAATGGAACAAATTTACTTTTAGGCTATGTCAAGTTGCAACCATGAGAATGTCGTAACATATTATACAAGCTTTGTAGTTAATGATGAATTATGGCTGGTCTTGAAGTTACTTGAAGGTATGTAACATAATTGTCACAAAAAAATTAAAAGAGATCAGTTTTCTGAATCTTCAATTATCTCCTGTTTCACAATATAATCAAGTTGGGGATGACCATTTGCCGATTAATTTATGCTTTTTGTACTTTATTTTATCATAGCTACTACAATTTATGCCCAACATACCTGCAAATAATATACTAAACTGGACTTCCTCAGTATGACCTTATTATATTGTTTAAATAGTCACGGGCGGCTCGGCCTCCGGTGGCCCATACGCTTATGGAACATATATATGTGCCGCCTCTGACGGGTTAAGGCTTTATTTTTCCTAGATTATACAGAGTTTTTCATAAAGTTGGTATCAATAATAACTGAATTTGAAGAGAGGATGGCTAGCAATCTAAAGTAAAGTAAAAAATGTTTTAAGCTCATTGTTTCTGAATAACGGAAACTTGAATTGGGACAAAGAATTGTTTATTGGCTCATTGGGTCAGATACAGTGCCAGTACATTTGCAAGCAACCTATGGAGTAATTAATTATTTTTGGAATACACAAAGCCATTCCCCTGCTATTTGCAATGATTTACAGATCAAATTCTGATTTTAATATCTCCATGCTTAATAATTATTTCAAGAAAATAAGTTTTCCCTGTATGTGGAATTGTTATTGATGCCAACTATATGAAACATTCGATATATATACCAGTAAGAGTAACAAAGCACATTATAGATCAATAATATGAATTTATGGACAAGGCAATATTTATAGTAAAAAAATAAACTTTAAAATTGGTCTTATATTTTTTTCAGGTGGAAGCCTTTTAGATGTAATAAAACATAAGATGAAAGTAGCTAATTGCAAACATGGAGTGTTTGATGAGGCCACCATAGCCACTGTGCTTAAAGAAGTCTTGAAAGGATTAGAATATTTCCATAGTAATGGGCAGATACACAGGTAAAAGCAACAGTGATCCACTTAATAAAATATTTTGACCAGACAACATTCAATTTTCTTTGTATCTAATTTTATTATAAGCCCTGCGAGTTTTATAAGTCTTAAATATGTTAATAATAGCAGTTGCTTACCAAAGTTTTATGTTATTTTTTACTATTGAGGCGAATGTTTATATTATGTATGCTACAAAAGGTGATTTATAATTAGCTTAGTTATGTAGTTTAGATAAAGAATTATGGATGTTACAAAACTGCATCATATAGCCAAAGTGACACTGTCTATTGCAATGACTAAAGAAAAAATAATAGGACTCGGCATAATAAGAAAATTACGTGTTTACTGTAAATCCGGTTTCACCATTTTCATTTCGCGATCTATTTACCTGTTAGTGGTAAACGTGTCATAAAAATTTAATAACGTATAAATGTTTATTGATTTTATTGTAAATATGGTGTGTCATTTACAATAATACTAATTTCGGAATATGAAGAATTTACAAAGAAAAATTACATTAATGGAATCTTTTTTTTGCAAGTTGCCATTTTGGTTTCGTTCCATATATTAGGAATGCTTCATATTTTCGTAGTTATGCCCTATCCTCTATGTTATTTTGTCTAAGGTCTATTGTGACAAAAGTTTATATTTTAAATCAAGCTGATGAGGATGGTGGTGAAAAAAGAGTATTTGTCTACTCCTAATTTATGTCACTGTAGCCTTGTCAAAATTGTATTCTGCTTGCTTTCTCATTTGCGACTTGAGCCATGCGTTGTGTTGTATTGTTTAAAAATGAATAGTAAATATCCTTTTACGGTCACTTCTCAGTCGTACACCATCAATTATATTCCACAAAATCATGAATTGCGCTATTTTTCTGATTGGTTACAAGTTAGTGTTAAGATTTAGAAGTGATTAAAGAAATCCCTGCTTTAATTTAAATTGCATTGCATCTTACTATTCGTAAAACTATGTTGTCATTCCTCTTCTACGCACAATGTGAAGTCGGCGCAACATCTTTAAGCATGTTGCAGAAAGTTTTGGCTTAGTATTTACTACCAGCTACTTGATTGACTTCAACCCTGCCTAGGAGGAACGAGACCCACACCAATCATGTTAGAAAAAATTGCATGCATTATAATCAGTATTGTGCGGTTTTTATAAAAGTCTTGCTCATGCGAATTTATTGATATTTTTAGATTGTAAAACTTGTTGCATAATAATAAATTGAGCGTCTTAGATTAAGCAAAAGGTCTTATATTGTGCAAAATAACATTGCATATTGACTGTAAAATCCTGGATGAATTTTAATTTTATTCTTCTTGCTAGATTTTTTTTTATTCATACAATGGCAATTTGAAATTATTTAAAGCAGTATTCAGTATATAGGCCTAGTATGTTCAGCAGATGCTTGATAAAGCAGTATTTGGCTCCTCGTCCTCTCTGTTGGACCATGGAATGGAACAAATCGCATTTCTGTCTACTTGGCAAAGCTCTCATAAGAAGATCTATATAACAATATTAATAACAATTTGCATTTGTGGGTAGTCCTAGTAGCTACTGAGGTAGTGTTTATATTTTTGATAATGCAATCTAATCACATTTAGACTGCATCGCGGATTTGAAATAGTGCTGCGTCGGTTTTATAAAAATAATTGAATATTCTTGTGAACTGAACTTGTATGTAAATTGCTAATAATAAACTAAAAATAGATGTGATTGACTTTTCGACGGACTTCAATAGAAGGTAGTAATCAATTCGTCTGTATTATTTTATGTATGTTATACGATATCTCCACCAAATGTGGACCGATTTTCAAGATTATTCTTATGTTCGGTAGAGATTATTCCAAGGATGATCCCATATACATTTGATCACGATCGGATAAGTTATAAAGTTGGTCTGTTTTAAACTTGTGATTATCACTAAAACTAGACAAAATATTAAAATCTTATCTGTTATATATTTAGAATAAACAGTACAAATTAATTTTAAATAAATTAGTGGAGGTTGTGTTCCATAATTGTTAATAAAAAAAATATATTCGCTCTTCACCAGGGATATAAAAGCTGGCAATATACTGCTAGGCGAAGATGGGACGGTTCAGATTGCTGATTTCGGTGTATCAGCTTGGCTGGCGACGGGTAGGGATATGTCCCGGCAGAAGGTCCGACACACTTTTGTCGGAACGCCATGTTGGATGGCACCGGAAGTTATGGAACAAGTAAGAATCTACGCAATAACCTTAACAGCATGGCAAAGGTCAAGCCACAGAAAAGTGAGGCCAATAGAAGTACTAAGATTCAAAATTCGTATAGGTTCTATTGTTGCCATAGATACAAATGAACGTTATCTGATCTAAAAAAATACTAATCAATCATTCGTAAGTTTGTACATTTGAAAATATACCTTCAGTCATGGACATAAGATGTATTTTACGATAAAAATCATAAACTGCATTTTCTACATTAGTGACCCATCTGACAGCGGTGATATTTGTTCACTTCCACTTCACATTTCCACTGACTTCTTTTGTTCTGTGGGTCTAGATAGATAGATAGATAGATAACACTTTATTGAACACAAACATTTTGAAACAGTAAAAACAAGAAACTTAAACTATACAATGTTACAATAGGCGGCCTTATCTAGCATACAGACATACATAAGCTCACGCCTGTATACTCGAAGAGGTAAGCAGAAGCGCACTAGCACACCCACAATTAAATCTAGCAATGATGAAAAAATAAATTATTAATGAAATATTCATTTGTAGGATCATGGTTATGACTTCAAAGCCGATATTTGGTCATTTGGTATAACAGCAATAGAAATGGCCACCGGCACTGCACCTTATCACAAATATCCACCAATGAAAGTATTGATGCTTACATTACAGAATGATCCTCCTAATTTGGACACAGGTAAAATATAAACAGCGAATTTTAATAGTTTGAGAGTATATGTTTAGATGACACACATTACAGAGAGATCTGATTACATCTTTGTTGTACATATAGGATTAACTGTCATTTATATGAACTTTGGGCCGGGGTGGACCTTTTTTGTTAACGTGGGGAAAACGATTTATCGCTACCAATCCACTTCAGGGGAAAGTGGAATGGTTATGTTGGGCTCGCCGGTCTTACGACCCAGCGTTTCGCCACCTTGTAAAGATGATTAATAGTCGGTAGCTGGGCCGAATCCCTAGCACTATTTACACCCTACACCGAAAATACTAATCAAAACCCTGCGGTGGCCCTCATCGGCGCCTTAAGCATGGCATCGGGTTTTCCAAGACGACGACTGCCGGGGAGGACCAGGATTTAAATCCCAGGTTGGGCAACGTGGTATTTCTTATTTCTAACATACTTCGCCTAGGACGGATGCCACAGAGGGAGTTGATATCAGGCAAGCAAATAGTCGTGAAAAGTACGCCGAAAATTCCTACAACCTGTATAAAAAAAATTTTGTTCTGGCCCCACATTGAAAAATATAATTATTGAAAGTTTTTAAAATTACGGAAAATTCATAACTTATTAATATTGGCATATTTTAGGAGCTGATGAGAAAGAACAATATAAGGCATATGGGAAAACGTTTAGAAAAATGATAATTGATTGCCTTCAAAAGGACCCGTCAAAGAGGCCAACAGCCACAGAACTACTTAAACACCCATTTTTCAAAAAAGCAAAAGATAGAAAATATTTGACCCAAACTCTTGTTGCAATTGGACCTAGCATGGAGACAAGGGTACATAAGGTAATTATCGATAATATCTTCTCAGTAAATATCACTGGGACAGAAGGGCCTACTATTTCACATAATGTGTCATTCTGACATGTGACAAATACATGACGTGATATGGATACATATCCACTATATTAGGATTGCTAATTAAACGGAGTAAACTGACATTTCGAATGTTGCCACTTTTTCATGATATTTAAATAGTGCTACGGTAAAAAGATCAACATTATTGAAACATTTCAATTCAGTGAACCATTCCATTCTTTCATTTTCTAAAGTCCAACTCAAAGTCGAAATTCCTGCCTAATGTGTGATTAGTATTGCATGTCTACTGAATTATAGTCATAGTAAATTTTTACATGCTAAGTTATGGCATGTTTACTGGAATTACAGTCATAATTCATTATAAACAAAACTTACAAAAGCTTTGAATGCCTAACGTAATTGTTCTCAAATAATAGATATAATATTTGTAATTTTCATTGTTATCATTTCTCGTATTAGTCGTGATCAATTACGCAAAATTATTTACACAGATATTTAGTCGAAGGGTTAAGCTGAAATTTCTAAAAATACGCAATAAAATTTTAATTTTCCAAGCTAGTGCTGAGTGATTGTTTCTTTGAATAATAATAATTGAACTAGGTCAATCACTATGTTTTGAAAGTAAGCAACATTATTTTGTAAAGTGACATTTCGATCTGTCAGTTTACTCCGTTTAATTAGCAATCGGACTATATAACTATTAGTATAGTGTCAAAAGTTCTTAATCCTAGCACAACATTTCAAATGGTTTTTCCAAACCTACACTTGTATATTTCATGATTTAATAGTATGTCATTGAAATAAAACTATTTTTTACGGATTCTCTCACGATATGTTTGTATTTTCGTGGTCACGTGACCACGAAGGCTGCAAAGCTTTCAAAACGCGCGTCGGGACTAAAAATAAAAATAAATAGAAAACAAACCGCAATAGAATCTGTAAAAACTAGTTTTATTTAAATGAATAACATTCGCGTAAACCTAAGAAATCATTATTGGAGTATGTTTCAAGGCTAAGTGAATACTCGACCTGTAAAATGACAACATTTCATTAATTTTTCGCATAGGTCGTTCAAATATTGTAAGATATTTTATGAGCATAATAATTATGCTTCCATAGCAACGAAGTATACATATCTGATTATTGAAAAAGTATATCATTGAAGTCAATTACTCATTATCACACTTGTAACATTATACACATGTGACAGGAATCATATGATTGTTTCGTCGTAGAAGTGATCATATGATTGGTAGGACACGACATGACATTATAATGTGCTAAATACTTTATCATATTTTTATCAGTGCATAGAGTACCACCAATACACTATTTATCACTGTTAAATAAATACCGTAAATCTGTGGCACGATAATACAATAAAGTGCAGTCAATTTGAAGCTAACTCCTACACCGGTGTAGAGTATCAATTGCAGTAAGAGAAGATTTTATCACTACATGAAGCACACAATCACATATGTTAGCGCCATTCTCATTATTGTGTTCATACAGGCAGGCAGTCTATTTCAAAATTGATAACATTATTGGTATAATGTTATCAATTTTGAAACAGACTGCCTAACTATGGTTAGTTAATATTTAAACCTAGACTTCCTTGGTGGTGTAGTTTTCGGTACGATTACCTTCCTAAGGCACCGAGTTCGGCCCCTGGGTTGGGCAAGGTGATATTGCGATTTTTCAATTCAGTATCAGCCTGAAGTCTGGAATATGTGTCCGATATAGCGACACGCTCTCCTGTCACATCTGGGACGGAAATAAGCTTGGCCATATATGAGTGTTCTAGTTTTGCTAGTCAGCTTGATATTGGGATACAGGTGTGCGGTTATCATGATAGACATTGTTTGTTTTGTCCAGTTATACATTCTTAGTATATGTCGCCCTATTAAGATTTGTATTTATCAATTGTCTTCAAAAGATGGAGGTAATCAATTAATTTTATGCGATATCTCCGCTAAATATGACCGATTTTCAAGATTATTTTTGTGTTCTGTAGAGCTTACTCCAACGGTTGTCCCATATTTTGATCACGATCGGGATAAATTTTGGGAGTGGGTCCGTTACTTTAATTTGTATGCAGGCTAGTAAGCGTCAGTCGGGCGCGTCTGGGCGGCTGCACCGCACCGTCACCGGCGAGTGGGTGTGGAGCGAGGAGGAGGACGAGCCCTCCGAGCCGCCGGACTCCGACGACGACACCTCGCACAGCGACGACAAGCGACCCATGAACGAGTTGCAGAGGGCCGACTCCAGCGGCAGTGACAATGAACAGGTCAGTGCCAGTGACAGGCAGGTCGTAGGCAGTTAGCAGTCAGTGCTTCTGTAGCGCAGCGGACGAATAGGCGGTGGTGAAGCGAGAGGACGCTGGTTCGCTTTCCACATCGAGACAATTTTTGTGTGATCTGCAGATATTTGTGTCAGGTCTGGATGTCTCTCGTACCTAGTTTCTCATACCTACGATACATGTTAAATCTAGTGTGAGATCAGAATTGTTATTACATTTTACTTGTAAAACACAAAACACACTTATCGTCTTATATTAAGGTCGCCTTATATCGTTTAAGGCTGCCTTATCTTTAAAAATATTACGGCGAAAAGCAATGTAAGAAGCCTAACGACTGAAACGCTACTTAACTTTAACAAGTTGAGTAGCGTTTTAACCATTCGGGCGCATATTAAATATTTTAATGGCAATAACAAATATTTGATTTATTAATATTAAGTAAGTTTATGTAATTGTTTCAGGAGCCACCTGAAAATACAATAAAACCTGTTAAAGGGCAATCGGTTGAAGAGGAACCCCCAGTCATAAATCTAGTTTTGAGGCTCAGGTATTACTGGTTGGAAAATCACTCACTGAAGATCTAAAATCTAAATAGATGCATAAAAAAACAATTAAAAAGCAATACCACACCTTAATAAGATGCATTAACCACATTCCTCACTCTGCCGTCTTCTCCACTGGAGTGTTTTCTAGTCGTATTTATGATCAAATAACCACTATTATTACTTGAGTAAACACCCTGATATATAAAATGTTTTGTCTAATTGTGAAGGATTTTTTTATAAGTAATTATTTTTGCTTGTTACTTGATTATAAATAGAAATGTGACTAGGAATAGTCTAGTCTTGCCTACTTTCCTTTCTATTATACTCCCCTTTCACACTGCTCATGGTCATCATCAGTTATTGATTTTTTTTTTGTTATAATATTACTAAAAACTCATAATAATATTACAAATATATTTTAATTTATAATATGTATGATTTAATATTAGACACACAAAAGGTTAGAGAGCGGCTGTAGAGAGTGGGTATGACGGTATAAGAGAGCGTGACAACAGACAGCGCGGTCTTACATGTTTCACATCAAAAATGTCCCAACAGGAACGCCCGCCGTGAACTAAACGACATACGGTTCGAGTTTATAATAGGCAAGGATAGCGCAGAGGGCATAGCCGCGGAGCTGGTCGGCGCCGGACTTGTCGACCCTCACGACTCCGTGCCCATATCAATCAACTTGGCGAAGCTGCTCGATGCACAGATCATCCCCGGACAAACTCCACCTAAAGCTGTTACATTCCATTTGGTGAGTGACCACCGATCATCTGACCATCTTTGTTGGCATTATTAATTATTCTATCTTATTAATTCGCAGCGAATCTAATACGATTAATATCATCGTAATGTTATTACTCCTATTATTATTGCTTCCATAATTAGTAGTTTTAACGTAGCTGGGCCCGCCTATAACTAAGTGAGCAAATAAAATTTATTCATACATTATATATCTGCGTTACCAAATTATTGTATCATCTGTCTGTGGATCAAATGAAACGTATAAACAAAAAAAAACGATAACTCAACTAATGATATATTATGAACCAATGCTGATCCACAAGAGCGTGTTTATCCTTTTGCTTGTTATCGGCCATCGGGGCTGTGTCGTATAATGCCTGACAAATGCTTTATCATATAAGTCTATAACTCTATACCGTAAGACTGGCGATCACAAGATCTTAGTCTATTATTTCGCGAACATAATTATACATTGTTTTTTTAAATTTTGGTATAATATTACAAAACTGCTTTTACTGTCCTCATGACAAGGTCCATATTAAAGATTAGTAAAGAAATTTATATTAGAAACGTTAAAAATAATTTTCACTGCCCTTGGAAAGCTAGATTTGTCTCTGTAGCTTTGTTTTTAATAAACTCTAATATCCAAGATAAAGCTTGACCTTGGTTTTTGTTATCTTATTGGGTTTGTTGGTAAGTAATGTAGTGGGTTATAGGTTTTCCCCAAATTGTTATTCTCGATATCAAAGCGGACTACAGTGTTGTATGTGGTTCAGTTTCGTAAAATATTTTTTTTATATTTTGAAAAATCTTCACATTTATTGTCATCGCGACTATGTCTGACATAAAGCGTACTTAGAATTTGCTGTCTTACCTCACACCTACAGTACGAATATTTCACATGCCGTATCATTTTTAAATTTTCTATTGAAGACTGTCGAACCGTTGCTACCGTAAAACTTAAGTTCAATTTTCAAATACAAAATATTAAAAGGTCTTTGGTGGGATGCGGCTTCTGACAACATCAATTAAATGCGAACTTTAGCTACACAAAAACACACAAATCGGGCGCGAATGGTATGAGGGTTATTATAGTAAGGTTTGAATAACTGCATAAAAAATGTATCTGCCCCCTGACGGAGAACCATGGTGTCAGTGTATCTTATATGATTTTTTTGCAGTTTTCCGTATTTTTAACATTTATTTTTATTTTTCAGAATTCCGCTGGTCCCAACGAACAATTCGATGACAAAGCTTTGATTGGCTTTGCGCAAATATCCATTGTCGAATAAGGTGTGCCCGAATTATGTTACCTGTGTAGTTTAAAATGTGGCAACATGGTTTTTGTCTGCCTGACGAATTGCTATGGATATTTCGGCTAATTTTTACACTTCTCGCTGTGTCATGACGCCTCTTCAGCTCATCAAAGAATGGGTGTCACTCATACGTAATCAAGCACAGAGCAAGACGTGTAAAAATCAATCGAAATATGTATACGATAGTGTATTTATTTATGGTGCTAGAAATGAAATGCTTCAACAAATGGATCAGTGCGATTTATGGTATATAACGCGCTGTCACTAATGCACAGGGTATCCATTATCGGCTATCACAATTTATGCTTTAGAACTATGTAGTGTCATAGAGCATTTTCATTTAACTCTTCAAAGCGAAGCAATTGTTATGTTATTAGTAAATCAAAGTGGTTTTAAAAGGTGTCTTTTTGTAATGAGTCATGTCTTAAAAAGTTTAAATCTCATAAACCATGTATTGTCTAATAAAGACATAGTGGAAAATTCACTATTTTAAATCGCCACGTCTAGGCTTTGCCTTCATGTGCCTGTTGTGATCGTACGCTGTATTGTTGAATTGTAAAAATGTTTATTCCATTAATATAATTAGCGACGTGTTATTTATTACATTTTACAAATTGTTTAATTTACTCGCCCGAGCCAAAGAATTATAATCTTATAATTAATCTATAAACACCTGTAAGTGCATTAAAATGAAATATTATTTGTTATACTTCTGTTTGAAAATATTCAGCATTAGGTGTTGTCCAGAGCTTTATGCATTATTATGCGTGTATTTACATGTATTGTATAGGTTTAAAATGTATGTAATGTATTTAATTAAATGCTAGATAATATAATAACTATATAGGTACACTGGCGGCCCGAACACCAGTCTTATGAAGTTCACCTTCCCAATTATACCCACCCTTCAAGTTTTGGCCGTCAGTGTACGTGCCAGTGCAAAATTATTGTTATTTTTATAATGAAACATAGATCTGGGTTATATGCCGCATTGTAGGGTTGAAATATAATGGTTTCAAGCATCAATATAATATACCCTAGATGCACAGTTCTTTGCAAATATCCTCCTAAAAAGTGGTCTCAGGAACAAAACAGAAAAATATCACAAGTTCTAATTCTGTCAACACAAATATAACCCTATGCACATGTTATAAAGTAGCTTTTTAATTGATATGAGCAAGCGTTCTTAAATTTGAATTTTGAAATTTAGAATTCTATCGGCGTCCGACTGTAGGGAAAAGACGTGCTTAAGCACTCGTTTGCTATCCCATTTTCCGAGCGTCAACTGTGCATCTAGGTAAATGATATATCGATGGTTTCAAGTGATAGATTTATGCGATAGTGCGTGATGTTATTTTTAGCAAGTATTTGCAGGGTAAGCTTAGATTTGTTTGAGCACTCAGTCTTTAGGTAGTAAGTGATACACTTGCTGGCTGCTTGTGTGGTCTACATACAGGGAGCATTATTAAATACCACGTCTTAGGAAGCGCTACAATGCCACTGTGAACTCATCCAATGATCAATGAATCCAATGTCCATGTCATTCATATGGTTTAATTTATTGCTTTAATATTAAAGAATATTGTATTTTTTATTATTAGGTTTATACACAATTGATTTTTCAAAATGAGTGTTTGCATCACATGTCACATAATTTTATTCTCGATATGTAAACCCGCAGTTTAAAAAAAAAAGATTTATGAAGTAAAATTCAAACTCACATACAGATTTAAAAACTGCCGAATGCTCGTACACTTAAGGTCGCCTTATGTCGTTTAAGGCCGCCTTATCTTTCAAACTTGTATGGCAAAAATCATTGTAAGAAGTCGTTAAAGTTGAGTACCGTTTGACCGTATCGTTTGAAACAAAGATCTTAATTTTACAGATTTTTCAAAATACGTGGGGATATTGAGGCCGCGATGGTTAGCGTTGTTTGTTTTCCAGTGAGTTGGTCTGAACTGTATCAATTGACAGGCATGTTAGAGCAGCTCGAGCAGTTAGCCAGTGATCAACATACACGGACCGCCCTTGCAGTCATAGTCAACAGCTTGAATCTGTCATTGATAACTCTGCTAATATCTGTTATAAACCAACTGCTGCAGTTGATATCAACTGCACGAGCAGTCGCAAAACGAGAGAAACTTCGCTTGAGGGAAGAGGGAACTGCACAATACCAGTCGACAGCTCGATCAGTCAGTGTATGCCTGCCCGCCTAGCATGCGCGCCACGAGACCATTTTGTCTACGCTTTTTGTCGTGTTATAACGGACCCTAACATGCGTCCTCGTTTATTTTCATACAATTTTCGACCGTTTTCCAAAAAGGAGAAGGTCCTCAATTCGTATGTACTTTTTGTATGTATGTTACGCGATATCTGTGTCAAATGCGGACCGGTTTTCGATAGAGCTTATTTCAAGGGTGGTCCCATATAAATTTGGTTACGATCCGATTTGAAGTCGGTCCGTTAAGTTTTTATGTAGACAACATTTCGACACTATTATAGAGGTATATCGCAACACGCATGCTAGTCGGGTTGGCGACTACCTGACTGCACGATCAAATTTCACCGCGCTGTCAAACTCTCGGAGTAGTCGCAACTGCTGGAGCGGTTCGTGTATGTAGGTACATAGAATACTGTAGTTTGCTATGATGTCGCAGCATTAAACAGTCGATGCCAGGTGCTTTAAGCTGCCCGTGTATAGCCAGCTTTAAGGTGAATACTGTACTCCGACCCGCATTATTTATATGATTTAAGTGATTACATTTCACCACCGAATACATGGCCATACAGTTAAAAGTGTCATAGTAAAATGTGGAATAATTTGATGCCTTATAAAAATATTGTTATGTACAGTAATGATTATGAAAGTAAATAAGTATGTAGCATATTTTTGCCAAGTCAGTTATTTTTTAATTTCTTTATGGCAATACATACATGATTTAAAACAGTCAAATCCAATAGTATCCGATTAGGTAAACTTTTAGTGTTAGAGTACTGTCTGATATTTGTTGTCTTATGTGGTTAAAATGAGGTGTTAAAATCTGTAAGAGATTTTATGGAGCATACAATACATGCAAAATAACTCGACGGAGTTGAAGGTAGGCCCTCGCGATATCCCTATTTTATTCAGAGGTTGGCGGGTAACAGCAGAAAGGATGCAGGGTAAGAGATAAAATTCAATGTAGAGTACTAGATTTTTTACAGTTATCCATACAGGTTTTTAGTTCGTTGTATTTTCCGCAAGTGGTGCTAGAAATCAGTTGTATGGAGGAGACGAAAACTATCGTAGATTTCGAAAAGACGCTTTTTTGCTCATTAGACGGAATAAACTGACAGATCGATATGTCACTTTACAAAATAATGTTGCTTAATCCCAAAACATAGTGATTGATCTAGTTCAGTTTTTACCTTTCATAGAAACAATAACTCGGCTTTAGCTTGCGAAATTCGAATTTTATTGCGTATTTTAGAAATTTCTGCTCAACCCTTCGACTAACCCTTCGTCTGTGCAAATAATTTTGCGTGAATAACCACAACAGATACGCGAAAGGAAAACAATGAAAATTACAAATATTACCTTTATTATTTGGACTAAAATTGCGTTTCCGCACATTCATAGCTTTTGTAAGTTTTTTATAATGAACCAGTAGAAATGCAATAACTTAGTATACAGTAATTTACTATGACTATTTTTCAGTAGACAACCACTAATCACACATTAGGCAGGAATTACTACTTTGAGTTGGACTTTAGAAAATGAAAGAATGAAATCACTGATTTGAAATGTTTAAATGATCTTGGTCTTTTTACTGCAGCACTATTTAAATCTGATGAAAAGGTGGAAACATTGAAGATGTCAATTTACTCCGTGTAATTAGCGAACTATAGGCGTACGTACAGTTTAGTCAAGTTATTTTACACGTATTATACGTAAGGATATAATGGACTGGAAATGAACATATCTGTGAGGAACGTGTTGTGGTTAAGTCATATCGTAGTATTGATTAAGAATTTCAATCGCTAGATACATAATAAACTGTCAACTATCTGTATAAAAAAGATAATTCTGATAAGTGTTGAAGTTCCGTAAGTTCTGAACCAGTTGTAACTGTACCTCAGAGGGCAGAGTCCTGACACCTGACTCTTTCCACAGATTATACGATTGAATTTAATATATTTAAATTACCTAAAAGTAGTTTCAAATTCTGCTGATTTTAAGACATAGTTACACTTCATAATGATACTTGGTTTATTCGTAATTTTTGACTTACATACATGTCTCTGGTATATTCGCTATGCCGCGATCGCAGAATATTTACAAGGGTAGTTCGTTTTATGACTTTACACGCTAATTTTGAGAAACTGGTAGAAAAATATAGTTTTTAACCTCCAAGTAACTAATAAAATATATGACCTGAATCGAAGAAAATAAAGGTTTACATTAGGTCACTTTTGTGCTATAATTACGTGATATAACTCGAGCCCGATCATTTTTTAAACTGAAGCGAAGAAACATATTTTATAATTTCGATTGACACGTTATTGTAATGTTTTCACCCGGGTGTCGCACTCCATTCCATTTATATCTTAATTACCTACATACCTAGTCACAGACGTAGTTCCATATCTGTGTACTACCTAGTATTCTTATTTTAGAGTTATCTAATTGAATTCAGTGCGTGCATTTGATAATGTTGGGCGTAGTTATTCTCATTCATAAGCATTCAATATTATGGATCGTTTTACGAAATGTTAAGATTTTTACGTGATCTGCGGCCCGAGTAGGAAAATTTCTGTCAATCGTATTCGAGCTCGGTACGCGTCGATGAAATTTACATGAAATACAATTTTCCTGCTTGTGCCGCAGTAGAGTAACTTTGACACTTCGATTTCGATCACGATTTGATTTCATTTAGTGACTTAAAATCCCAACACCTCGCCCCCGACTTTTGACTGTCGGCTTAAAAAGTGCGCTAATGTCGAAAATATTTTAACTATTTCGATGGAATTTTAAGCCACTAAATAAAATCAAATCGTATTCGAAATAGAATCGAGTGTTAAAAGTTACCCTACAATCTTCATTTTATTGTAATAATCGATATTTTTTATTCAAATTAATTCGCTGTGTTAATTTTATTTCAAAATTTAAAGGAAATAGGCTACAGTAGATTGAAGTAGAACCTTGTTGCAAACGATGGTTATTTCTTACATAGATCAACGGGCGACTCGGCCACCTGTGCCACCTCCCAACGGTTTAAAGGTTATTTTTTAAAATGTATTTTTTATTTTACCGTAATATCTAAGCGGTTGTTACACTACGGAACCATAAGCTTCGCGTCGCGGCCACACCCTTGAACCGTATTTATTATAGTAAGATTGCTAATTAAACGGAGTATACTGATCGAAATGTCACTTTACAAAATAATGTTTAAAAATTTAAACTCAACCCTTCGACTAAATGTCTGTGTAAATAATTTTGAGTAAATAATCACAACAAATATGCGAAATGATAACAATGAAGATTACGAAAATTATTTTTATTATTTGAGAAAAATTTCATTGCGCACATTCATAGGTTTTGTAAATTTTGTATAATGAACCCTGACTATAACATATACATAAACATAAACATAAGCTCACGCCTGTATCCCCGAAGGGGTAGGCAGAGGCGCACTAGCGAACTAGTACACCCAACTATAATTCCAGTAGAAATACAATAACTTAGCGGGCAGTTTTACTATGACTATAATTCAGCATGCAGAACTAATCATACATTAGGCAGGAATTAGGACTATGAGTTGGACTTTAGAAAATGAATTAATGAAATAGTTCACTGAATTGAAGTGTTTAAATAATCTTGATCTTTACAGCAGCACTATTTAAATTTTATGAAAAAGCGGCACCATTCCAAATGTCAGTTTACTCCGTTTCATTAGCAATCGCACTATAAGCCGCGTTTCCTGCACATGTTTTTTCTCGAAACAAAACGCAAAAGCATCTACACAAAACAACGTTGTTCGTTGTGTCTGCTCATGGAACAGTGGACCATAGATAAAAATGTGTAGCGAAATTATGTTTAGTGTAATGTTTTAGTGTAAGAGGGTCGGCTTAAAGTGGTACCTGCATACATGAAAATGTTCCATGCATGTATTTTGTCAACAATATACGGTAATATGATTATAGAGCTATATTTTAAAGACAGTTGTAACTTGCGTGTTGCGCCCGATTGTCTTGAATCTACTAGTTGCACTAAACGCTTCTCTTAGTAACTATAATAATCACATTATTCTTCCAAAGCCCATATTATTCATGTCAACATCGTTATACGGGTTCCTATATTTAGATTAATTACATTAATATTCATTTTATACAATCTGTACCGATCAATTTATGTGATGTAATGTGTACCTACCTACTGGAAGTAAAGTGATGCGAATTTGTTCATTAATAAAATTATGGAACCTCACTAGTTCGTATACTTATTTATGATTAACTAGCTGCTGCCTGCGACTCCATTCGCGTGGTAATTTATTTTATGGGATTAGTTGCCTCCATACCTTATCAAAATTCCATTTCCATCTCGGGTCTTTACCTATGAAGTTGCTGTTTTACGATACTAACCATTTGAAACTTAATTTATGTAAGGCTGATAACTCTAAATGCAAATGAATTTTATTTAAAAAATATGGAATTCTATTTTCAAATTCAATTACCTGTATATTGATTAGTGTTTTGTCTTCACCATATGTGTATCTTTTTTATCAATATGGACATCAAAGATGGACACTATAAAAATAAGAGTAATAATTGGGTACTTGACTGTGTTTGATTTCATACACATTTCTATATGTAATAGCAAATAAAACAAAAAAGAAACCCTTATGTAAAATCTGCATAGAAATTTGCAGTAATTCGTATTTTAAATTCTGAAGTGGGGGCATAAGGGAGATATCTTTCTATCCCTTTCCAACGTACGCACCGTTATGACCGTGACGTGATTATACTGATATTTCTCTTTCCCGCATTTTGAAGTTTACACCAAACTTCAGACGCTTATAACTTTACATTTTTGAGAATATTTCAAAATTTCTTTTTGTTCTATGTTTTAGGTGACGTAAATTACTATTAATAATAAATATTAGTCAAATACCCAACTATGGAAAACGTGTTCCTTCGCGGTTGGAACGCCGCACAAACGACTCTTAAGTCGCAACATTACGTGTACGGACTACGGAGTGAATACTGCCTCTACAAACGAACGCACGACGCATTTGAACCCAAACGTGCTGTCAGAGAGTTAGTGCAAAATCGGTACACGATGACGAGTGCGTTAATAGTATAGGTACGGGTGATAATGAGCGTAACATTAATTAGTTAGGTATATTTTTTGCATATTGTCAATTCTTATCTGTTTACCGAAGTTTAATGTGTTAAGGACAGATTTAATTATACTCATTTTAATGTACACATTAATAACTGCGACAAGAACGCCTTCTTTCCTTCTATTAAACAGTTTTCTTAGATATTATTTACATTTTGTAAATATTATATTTTCCTTGGCATCGTAGAACGTGGGCACCTTATTGTGTCTAGTGCGAGTTTGTGCGAGTATTTTTACGAGTTCGATCGCGATAACGTAGCTGTCATTTTGTTAGAAATAATTGCCAGACCTACGAATTTATTCATAAATCTACTTAATTTTGCGGAATAACAGAAAGCACAAAACAAAACAAAACCCACGGGTTTTTAAATATCGGAACTGGCATCACAGATTCGATCGTACATCTTGTTAAAATCATCGCGTTTAAAAGTGAAACAAACTCGCACTAGACACACAGATGGACTTAGATCGGAAGTAGTCACTTTCTTCGTCTAGTCGGGGTTGTGGACTAATAGGTCCTGGGTTCGATTTACAGATCGGGAGAAGACGTTTTATTGACATCAATTACTTAATACTTGGTATTGGAACCTCCTGTTGACGTCAGGCAGGCCGCCGGGTGTAAAAAAAATAAAGCCGAATCCTTTACACATGCTTAATAAAGTGTGTTGCGCCCACCCCTTATTTGGGATATTGTCAGATGGAAGAAGTGCACGGGTGTAGGTTGATGCTAATGAAATATAAATCTATCACCATAGACGCTGTGACTCTACCTCTATAGAGGTACATATATACTAATGCCTACACCTTTAAGGTTACAAGCGAAATATAATAATTATTTATATATCGGAAGTAAGTTCATAATGTTTATGCACTCGTATGTTTTTATATGTATTATGTTAACCTTGATCTATTTTTTAGCACGAATCAAAATAACACTTCTAACTATAAAGTTGAAACCATGACCTATTTTTTGTAGCGTGCCGCGTAGCAAAGATTTGCATCATCGTAAATTTTACACAACACGGATTAACAGCGCGATTTCAATATGCTGTTCTGTTTGTAATTATTCTATTTCTACATACATACATACATAATATCACGCCTGTATCCCATAGGGGTAGGCAGAGACTATGGATTTCCACTTCGCCCGATTCTGACACACTACTTTCGCTTCATCTACTTTCATCAATCTCTTCATACATTCGCGTCGGTTAGGCGATAGGCCCTGTATCACATCTAGGACAGAAATGAGCTCGGTGAAATATGGTCGTTTTTCATGTCTTGCCTACCCCTGCAGGAATATAGGCGTGAGCCTATGCCATGTCTATTTTAGCGATTTCGTGATCCGGTTGATCGGACTATCATTATTTCGTACGGTCCTCCACTAGATCACAGTAATTGTTAGTTATCGTTATTTTGCAATAACATATAATAACCATAGGGTTATACTGTGGCATCTATATGGCATATAGATACCACAGTAGAAACATTTCCATCCAAAATTAGACCAAAGGAAGTCATTAACAACAGCTTTACCCATTACAATAAGTTTTCTGTGGCCCAATTCCTCCCGCCCCTTTCCCTATTTCTTTTTTTTGTTAGGGAACGCACCCATGATTATTTTTGTTCCTTGAGTGTCTATGGGCGGTGGAGATCACTAACTTTCCCACCAATCCAGGTGGGTCACACCTGCTCGTTTGCCAGTCTGTATTTTTTTTGAAAATATAGTCATACTTTATATTTTTTGTGCCCAAAGTTTGCTCGTTTTTCATAAGTCTTCTTAAAATAATCAGGGACTTAAACGCTCTTCTACTACGATATAAACACGCGAACCACAAACTAAAATACCTCTAAATGACGCGAAATAATTTTTGTTAATATATAGGTACCCTATTTCTGAAACGATGAACGATCATTGCTATCTTACATAAAAAGATTGTTATTAAATACGAAAGTGAAAACATTATGAAATTTATCGCCTCAAGAGCTTAATAGGTAATTACCGGAAGATATATAACTACCTACATACCTACACCATCTACGAAGTTTCAATTCACGATGATAACAAAATGTCGGGCGAGTCATGAGCACGAGTATGAAGACTGCGAAATTTGATACATAACAGTTCCTGGAATGATATTGCGAGTCGTATTCTTAACCCAAAGCGTACTCGTTATATCTCCGTATTGTTTAATGAGATCGTCACATGAGCGGAGCGGTTCACAGGTCACTCAAATAACCGTAGCAATAGCCGACAAACAATCGGACCAAGGTCAAGACCGATTCCGACTCAATATGATTACGTCAACTATTGCCGTTTGTTTTCTTGCACTACAGTCTACACTCTACATCAGTCTAACGCCAGGTTATTTGGGTAAACAGAATTTAATTAATTTATATTAATTATCAAATCCTAGAATGAGCAATTGTAATTTTTTAAAACATTTTGCCGAGATCGCGAGAGATGAGAGAAACATTACAATTCATAGGTAAGTACTAATGCCGTGTACACACCAACAGGCATAGATTAGCGATCGTTCGTTCGGTTGATTTGTACCCGGTATAAAATTTAATGATTTATAGAAGGTCACCGGTATTAGTAGGTCCACACAAATCGAATGAACGTTCGGGAATCTACGCCTGTTGAGAGAGTTTGTTTGTATGAACGCAACAGGCATAAATTCGCGAACGTTCGTTCAGTTGGTGAGTACTCGGCATGAGACTTTGCAGCGCACAGACGCGCGTTTTATGAGCGCACATTTGAATCGGTAAGTACCTACTGTTACCCGTTTGAAGCAATTGCAACGCGCTATCGTTTCATCGGTGCATATGATACACGACTATCGAATCAAGTGTCTTTGCAACAGTGCTTCTGTATATTGCTAGCCACAGGGAATCGTCACAGTCGCACGCTGGCATAGCCAATTGCTTCCGTAAAAGCAGCAACAATCACAACCAACGTCGTCTCGACCGAAACCATCTTACAATATTTACATGGACGGCGAAACTATAAGGGTTCCTTTTTTGCCATTTGGCTTCGGAACCCTAATTAGAGGTACTGTATCGTCTTCAGGCATTCGTAAGTAGTTACTGAAGCGAGTCGAGTCACGTATGTATCGATGCTGTATCACATTCGCCACTAATGCCAGGATCTTAGAACAACTTGATGCGCTATTACTAATCTTGAATTAGTCTTAAATTCGATTGAAATATACGAATGATATGTAAGGTGAAAGCGCTATTAATTTCTTACGTGAACAAGGGGAGATATATGACCTGCGATAGCATAACGCGACTGGGAGCGTTTACATTGCTGCAAAAAGTCATCGTGGGCGACCTCCCTAAAAATACTTTCAAGTTTTCAACAATCGCATGTTCGCAAACAAAGTCCACATTATTGGATGAAAATGGTAACGGTTTGTATAAAATCGGGATCAAATGCTACTCTACCATAATCGTCCTACTATAAGCTCTGCTTATATAAATAAATATAGAGGACTAATGTGTTTTAATTAATGGCAGCAATGCATAACGGTCAAACATTAAAAGTGTTAGTTAAATAGTGCTTTCCAAATATTATTATACTAGCTACTCTCGTGGAAGACTATGGCCTAACCCCTCTCATTAGCCTCTATTAATGAGAGGGGGTAGGCCTTAGTCTTCCATGCTGGTCTAATGCGAGTTGGTATAATTTATTGTGGGGAAATTCTCGGATATGCAGGTTTTCTCACGATGTTTTCCTTCACCGTTATAGCAAGCGATATTTCACAATGAAAAAACACTTAACATAGAAAAGTCAGAAGTGTATGCTCCGTTTTGGGGTTGGTCTCGAACCTCCGATACTCGTCTCGGCAGTCCGTACCATTCCCAACTGATCTATGCGATAGCTAGCTAGCAGCGATGCTAGCTGCTTCCAAATATTACCTATCCTATATATAGATACCGTATATCTTACATAAATAAGTGCTTTCATTCATCATTCATACGGTTAACAGATACTGTTAGTATGTTTGTAATACCGTTTAGATCAATATTCTGTAATCAGCTGTGACTCAGCGATACGTAATTTATATGAAATTCCATTTATGTATCTAATTTACAAGTAATACCATTTTTAAGTGGTAGAGCCACGTTGCAGACAGCACAAATGGACCGGCTCTACCAGTTTAGTACCAGTGTCTCATGGAACACTAACGTAAAGTTACAGCTCGCTGTTGCGTTTTGTGCGGTGTGTGAATTTTCTGGTTGCCCAAAATCCCCTTTTTCTTCCCAATCTCGAAACTCTTTCTTTATGGTTAGTTTTGAGTAACAAAGCTGTACATTACTTCTATCTTCTCTATAATTAACCTTAGATATGTAGGTACTACCGTACTACCAGGGGTGCTAAGCAATTTTTTGGGAAATATCTATTGATTCGTTGTGGTCATTGGTTCCAAACATCGATATAATAATATAGTTCCAAATGACAATTTGTATTTACCTAGTTATTTCGTAACAAAATGCAATTCAATTTGTAAGTTTTAGTTCGTCGAAAACAGAAGGATAATTTAAAAAGTTTCAAAAGCAATGTGTTCGTACTGAGTGCGTTGTTTATCATAAGGCGTAGAGTCTATATAAATGTGTGAGCTGGCCGGCGTGCTCATACATTACTGAAATAGGCAAGCTGGTACATCGTTCTTTTGCTGCTAACAATTTTTAAATAATCAAAATGCTAAAATTAGTGGCCGCGTTTTTATTTTTGCTGATTGTGACAGTGCAAGCTAATCCCCTGCAATCGAGATCACCAATAAACGGTAAGTAAAGGATTATATAACAGCGACAGGTAGCTCAGTAGTCGATATTCAGTTTTAAAATTACTGGAATAGCTAGCGAATGTTTTTTCCAATATTTATAGTGTGTTTATTTGTCACAACTCGCATAGCAAAAATATTCATAGGCATAATTTAACAATGCAAGCGCTCCAACTTGGTTGATCGCTGATATTATTTGATGTTCCCTTTTAAAACAAATATTTAATTGTATACTAACACTAATGTCTAAGTAAAACTCGTAAATGTATAATGGACCCTACTCAATATACCGTATCGCATAGGCACGTAACTAATAATGAATATTACGATTTATGTTATTTACATAACTAAGTAATAAAATCCATGACCAAAATTGCAAAATACCAGCGCCCGGCTTATACTTTAAATAAATATACCCAACAATCACTCATAGTCCTGATCCAACACGAACCCCTAAATTCTTACCTGTATCGTGGGTATTAGAAACTACGCGACCCTTTCGGTCTCACAACACTCAGACCCGATACAAATGGCTGTGGGTCACACAAACATTAGTCTCGATGCGGAAATCGAACCTGCGGCCATCCCCTTCACAGCCGTCTACTCGCCGGCCGGCCACGAAGACTGTCATATTCGATAGGTTAAGAGTTGAAGAAAATAATTTTGCAACCTTTTGTCTACCCTGGTCGAATGACATTGCAAGTTCCTGCAAAAGAGTACAGACCAAAATGTATCGTTATCCCTTAAATGGGTATTTTTTAATTGTCAGATACTAACTATATTAAAATGCGCAATTATATAGGCACTTTATAAGGAAATATTTAGTCTAAAATTTCTATACAGACAAGTATGCCAACAATAGATAGGTAGACCTACGCGATAACATTTGTCCATATGACTATGAAATCATATTTATACATATTACCTAAGCATTACCATCTACCGAATTTTCTGCCTACTTGCGAGTTTCGACAAATATTTTTATAGCATGATTTTATTACTTACTTATACTAAGAACCTATAACTTCTATATCTATTATACTTGTACAATAAACAGTAAATAAAAATATGAATAGTATGTGTAGATAAAAATAAATATTTATATGCGTACCAGTCAACATGTTCATTACCGGATTCCGAAGTATATAAGCGTAATCAATCCTGAGTTCTTGGGTTAAGAAAAAATAATATATTTTAGTACCTACCAAATAGGGGAGTATTACAGACTCTTCATCGGACAAAACACGCAGTGTAGTTAGTTACGCCCGTACTGTAATTGCTAGGACCTTATATAAATTATAATAACCTATATATAAATTAGCTTGAAATTAGTATCGTTCTGTAATCCGGGCCCAGAATAAAGTAAAACATTTCATTGTATTTAAGGGTGCATATTATAGAAGGAAATATTATGTAAAAAGAGTAGGCACAGAACAACGTAAACCATGGAAACTCTAGCAAAAAGTCGGCAATTAGTTTAAAACAAGAATGATGACTATGACGATATACAACGATGTACTAATCTCGAACAACAAACACATTGTGGGAACGACAGATATCAAAACAAACGCGCCGGGACCGCATCACGTGAAATTGTTTTTAAATAAATTGTGTCAACTATTACGAGATAACAATTATCTACTGTTGTAATTACATCTTTGAAGTAAACGGATGTCCGTATATATTTCATTGTATCATGCCCACCTTTTTTTTAACTGTATAAGTAAGTATGTAGGTAATGCCGATCAAGTAGCTATGGATTTAAAAAGTAAGGTATATTGTATTGAATATTGTAATTTGTCTGAATAATTTATTATAGGTATTAAATAGTAGAGTAGATGTGGTACTATGTATACCTAGAGCGGAATTTACCTATGTGTGGCCAGCGATTTGAAATTCTTTATCTTTGAGCATAGATAATGTCGGGAAATCCATAAAAGGGGAATGAAGTAATTATAAAGCCGGATCTCCTGCACTAAAACATTACACAAAACATACATTTTTTATCTATGATTCATTGTTCTACGAGCAGGTGACAGTCAATATCATTTTGCGTATTTGTTTTTAGTGTTTTGTTTCGAAAAAGCTAGTGCAGGAGACGCGGCTTTTTGGAATCACATTATCTATCCACGTTATATTACCTCTATACATCCACTTTAGGTCACAATAGTAACTTTAAGGGACGCAATGTCTTGCAGCGGGCGATATTCTCTAAGTATTATGCAGCTCCACCATCTATAAAATAAAAATCAATCCTTGAATGTGTTGCTAAGCGCAAATCTCGAGAGCAGCTGAACGGATTTCGCTAATTCTTTCTTTAGAATATTCTTTAAAGTACGAGGATGGTTCTTACGGAGAGAAAAAATTTAATAATTTACTGAAAAAGTCTAAAAACGACACTTTTGTATACTCCCATAGAATCGATTCTTAATAATACTTAAAAGTCAATTTGAACTTTAATACCATACCATAAAGTTTAAGTGTTAGTGGAGAGGTTCCGGAAAGGCAAAATAATTGAGTGACGTTAGTATCGTATAAATATTAATATCAATCTGAGATGTCAATATGATGTGTAGTTACTATAGTCAAGTAACGCCCGAATGGTCAAACGCTGCTCAATTTTAACAGCTTCTTAAATTGATTTTTGCCATACAATTTTGACAGATAAGGCGGCCTTAAGCGACATAAAGTGGCCTTAAGTGTATGCACATTCGGCGGTAAGCCACTTTTTAAAGAAAGAAGTATAGTCAAGTACCTTAGATTAATTTAGTCAAAGTCAAGTACCCAATTTAATATGAAAGAATTTTAGGTGTTTTATAATTTTTATTTTTTGACATAATGTAATTGTTGGCTTATTAACTTTATTTTTTATCTTACTAGCTGACCCGGCGTCCCGAATAGCAGAATAAGTATTAAAAAAATAATTAAAAATCGACTGTTAGGCGGTACGAAGTTCGCCGGGTCAGGTAGTTATAAATAAAATTAACTTTATTTTTTCTTACTTTCTTTGATCTTAACCGATTTATTAGACAACCTTGGGTCTCGTCTCAAGTAAATTCTATCAAGCCTCACGGAAATTGAGTACCATTCAGCTCATTATCAGTACTTATGTATACTTACTTACAATTAAAACAAGAACTCCTTTTTTTTAAGTGGGCCATAAACTTGTGTTTGTGATGAACAAACAAACTTATTTTAATAAACATTGAGATAAAGATCTCATTCAGCGTTGTACAAATTATTTTTTAACTTTAGATAAAAGAGGTCAAAACTCAAAACCTTGGAGGTTCATAATTTGCGCATGGATAAACCATAAGCATGTTCTCAGTTCTATTATTCCAAATTACATTGTTTCGACATTGACCCATTTACTACAATTATCTCAATAATTATTAATTTAGGCAACGAGACTGCAAGGGATTTGATCCTACGTATTTGCTATACACAATATTATTTTATCAATTTCTTGAAGGTTACATTATACATTAATAATAAGAAAGCAAATATTTACATCCAGGATTAGTCGGTATTATATTTATCAAACGTACATTTATGTACTAAATAGTGGCATATCTATACTGTTGAATTATTGACATCCATATTTTCAAAGATAAAAAAGTTACTTATAAGCATTTTAAATTTGGTGTAACCTTCAAACTGCTGAAAAGAGAAGTATCAGTAAAATCACGTCAGGAACTCAGGACCATAACGGTACGTGCGTTAGAAAGGGATAGCTAGATATCCCCACTACGTCCCCACTCTTGCTCATTGCAGAATTTAAAATATGAATTACTGTCTCATTTTTCAACCAATTTCGATTCAGATTTTATAGAAGGGTTTCTTTTTTGTTTTATTTGCTAGTACGTATAAAGATGTGTACAAAATCAAACATAGTCAAGTACCCAATTACGCCACTGGTACCAACCTACCTATGTTGATGAAATATCTTTGTATCTTCGCAGACGCACAAGACATAATGCCGTTAGAGGAGGCGTGCGTACGACAAGGCGGACTCTGCCAACGAATCGAGGACTGCGACCCCGGGAATTTGGTCATCTTACATGAACACCTGTGTCCAAAACAAAAGCATCTTGGTGCTATATGCTGTTATGTGAGTTGTTCTATGATTACTAAACACATATAATAATTACGTATGTATGTAGGTTCCTACATTTTATGCGTGCTAACTGCTAAGCGAAGTAGGTACCTACCTTTTTAACATCGCGTCGTACCGCGTACGTGCCTAGTTGCCTATAAAATATTACGCACTATCTTTTAAAAATATTAATGTGTCACAAAGTAAAAAAAATATAGAGATATTATTGAGAATGTGCTGCTCCCTGTTGGTATTTTCATAAATATATCTTTTTGTTACAGTTTTGAAAACGTAGTGAGGGCATGTGACCTGCGCTATCTACCTGATTTAAAAGTTTGTAAAACTTTCAAAACTTAATTAGATTTAACTTATTATTTAAGACGTGTAACATTTATAAGTTGATATAAGATTTCATAAGTAAGTAAATAATATTATATTTCTTAAAAAACCACAATGTTTGATTTTCTATACTCTACATCTGCCCGCCTAGCATGCGCACCACGAGAATATGTCTACGCTTTTTATCGTGTTATAACCAGTTTTCTCTATTTCTCTACGGACACTAATATGCGTCCTCGTTGTTTTTTCAAACAATATTGTAGACAACATCTCGACTGTCGATTATCGATATATATCGTGACACGCGTGCTAGCCGGGCTACCGTGTACAACCAGCGGGCAGCTGAGTCGTCAACCCGCAGCCCACGAGCTCTATCTTTACACTACGCGATGTGCGTTACAGGTTTGGTTCCGAAGGCAAATGGCAAAAAAGGAACCGTTATAGAGCCTTATAGTTTCCCCATGTCCGTCCGTGTAACCGCAGTTATCTCATATACCATCAGCTTAGATAGCTGTAATTTGGCATATCAACGATATTGAGAAAATAGTAAAATAAAATTTACAAATAGAGTAATAAATTATTATTTACTTTTCGTTGTTCAGTTTTGAAGTAGGTTTTCAGTTTTTGTTAAACTTTATTCATCTTTTTTCATATCGTGTAAGCAAATAAATGTGACCCTTTCCACCCGCCCCATTCCACTGAATTGTGGGATCGGTGCAACACACTTCAACTTCTTAAAGCATGTTACAAAAAATATTCGGCTGTTTTTCTACGACCGACGTGATGACGACGTGTGACCGAGTATGACGTGAAATTATGGTCCTGATAGAAGTTTCTTAGTTGTATTGAAAAACTGCAGAATCTTTTTTGGAGATAAAAGATCGTTGTTTCTTTATATTAAAACTACAAATCTCATATTGGATAGAATTTTAATAAATGAAAACATACAAAAGCACATTTTTGGCACGTTTAACATAAGGTGTGTCAAGAAAATCACAATTTATTTAATTATAACATATTGGATTGTTAGGTTTTATTCATTAACGGCTGTCTAGATTAATGATGTAGATGTAATATGTAAGTAGGTAATATATTATCTCATACAGCCACGGTAAAAGGTTAATCAGCATGGAAATATGTTCTTGAAAATGGCATTGCCAGAATTTAGGCTCGATAATATTATGTTGCCTGTCTTGTCCACCACATACCTACTACATAAAGGTAATTAGTCAACGGAGATTCAAGATGGAAGCTTACATGAAGAACAGTATTATATCAACTGATTTGGCTTCGAAACTTAAATTTATTCAGACTGATAAGTTGTTAATATTTTAAAATATGACTAATTATACACAATCGCATAATAGTTATTATCAGGTGGTGCTCTTAAGAATATTGTATCCAGCTTCGCGATAACTACAGCATCCCACCAATAGAACAAAAAGGCCAATTTAAGTCTCACCAAACAGACAAAAATAAACATCAATTTATATAATGAAATACTAATAAACAATTCGTGAGTTTGTACATTCGAAAATATACCTTCAATCATCTACATAAGACGTATTTTGATATGATAAAAAGCATTTATGTCATTTTGAAATAGTTATGAATTACAAAATTACACATAACTTACGAATAAAATAATAATCTTCTTGGGACACCTTGCGTTGTTACCAAAGAACACCAAATATGTTTAACATATTTGTTTTATTTAACATAGTAAAGATTTACAATCAGATCGTAAATTACAAACATCGATTTAATAAATTACATTTTAATGGTTTCTATGTGTCTATAATGCAAAATAACTGCATACTTTGTATTTTTAATGAGAAACTAAATTAGTGATTGTGAGGGTATTGCCATTAATCTGGAGTCGTCGTGACCAATATTCCAATCAGGGCTCTGCCTAACTATACTGCCAACCTAACAAAATAAAAACATGTTTTACTGTAGAATCTTGTAGACAAGTGCAAACGTAATAATTTAAAATTATTTGTAAATTTTTCAAAACTGTATGAATAGTAGGGTGGTTATGCATTATGGTTGCGTACGATGTTTAATACATTCTGCAAAAATATGTACACATAAATTTTCGCTTAAAAAGAGATAACTTAAGTGTCTTAAATACATAAGTGCATAGCTCTATGACTAGTTAACATAAGCCAAAATTGTTACTCATGATTTTTTACCATTTATACTAATAAATCATACTCTTAGAATAACTATCAAATTGAATAATATAAACTTTTTACTGTATGCTACGAAGTTGTCCCAAATCCCTACTCAAACCGATTGGTAGTGAATTTTCCACCGACTTCCAAAAAGGAGAAGGTCCTCAATTCGTCTTTTTTATATATATTTTTATGTAGGTTTGTTACGCGATATCTCTGTTAAATGTGGACCGATTTTCAAAATTCTTCTTGTATTCGATAGAGCTTATTTCAAGGGTGGTCCCATATAAATTTGGTCACGATCGGATTTGAAATCGGTCTGTTAACTTTTTCTCATTAAAAATACATAGTATTACACCTTATGCTAATTATTTACTGTACATATATTACTTGTTACACGTTCAAAGTCTACAAAAACGTCTTGAACAGGCCGATGTAACTGTAAATGTCAATATATTTGCGCGTTATTTATGAGATACAAAAAAACTCCTGAAATATCAAGGCAGCATTATTATCTTAGTTATTATACAAAATGTTTGAAAGCCTTAATTATTTCAGTTACACTGAACACCTTAAAAATACGCAAAAAAAAATACTGGCACACAACCCGGATTGTGATGAATATAAAACATGTTTTAATTGCCTTTTGAAGACAACGCTTTAGTGGTGTGAAGTTAGGACCCAAACAACTGATTTAACATAAAAAAATAGATAACAATATTAGCGAAAAAAAACTGTTTTTATCCATAGAATCGTTAAATTAACAAATAAACATCAAAAATAGTTCTCTTTTTAGTATTCATTTTATAAATAAATTAACTAACGGACACTCATTGTCATAGACACGTACATATAATTATGTACATATAGTAAAAATACACATAGTATTTTTTGATTTTGCAAATCAACGCCATTACCATTAACCCGTCGGAGGCGTCACATATATACGTTACCTAAGCGTATGGGCCACCGGAGGCCGAGCCGCCCGTGACTATCTACGGCCAAAAGGATTTCTGACACTGAATGTATCCGTCTAGTCTACTAATAATAACTAACCTGTCAGTGGTCTGAGGCTAACTTCACGTCACCAGATAAAAAGTACACTTATCATTCTAGATAAAGGAAGGAAAAATTCTAATAAACACAAGAAAACTTAATATACAAAGATCTATGACACATTATGAAAAAAAAAACTTTTTTATTATAATGCTTTTCGCTTGCACTTCATTGAACAGTTTAGTTAGTCTTTTAACGTTAGGTCGCTTCTCCCATTCCAACTAGGGGTCGGCACAACACACTTCAGACATGTTGTAGGAAAGATTCGGCTTAGTTTTCACAACCGTCTACCCGACGTCAACCCTTTTCTGGGCGATAATATGACAACGAGGTATTATTTCCTACATAAAACACACTAATTGAGAACTTAAAAAAATCATAAAGTACCGTTTCCATTATACAAGACTAGGCATGCAAGTATGACGTCATATTTGCAGCAGTTGTTTGCATTAGAAACATGTTTACTCCGAGTCTGCATCGCATTTTCGGCGGATCTTTGTATTAAGTACATTACTAACCTATGGAGAGGGGGTGGACTACCACCCCCTCTGACTACCACTGACGTTAACATCTCACCTACGCCGGAACACTAGTTCTACCGTAGGTGAGATGTTAACGTCAGGCGGGTGAAGTGCCTGACAACCATGACTTCTTTGACGGTAGACATATTATTCTGTGCGAGTTTTTCTCTATTCTCGAAATCGACGATCGTTTACAGTTGCTCAATATATTTTTTAGTTCGTTGTAGTTTCCGCAAAGTGGCGCTGCTAGTCACATGTGTGGACAAAATGCAAACTATCGTCGATTTCGAGAATCGAGAACTGTTAAAATAAACTCGTACTAGGGGTACTGTTTGATTAATTTCGTTGCGGGATGAAGTCAATTTTGCATTCGCTGAGACTCGCCGAGCTTCAATGCTCGGCGTCGTAAAATGCATGTCATTGTTGTTTCTTACAAGAGTTACAGTGGCGGTGTGGGCGGGATACTAAATTAGACATATTATTATGCGCATGTAAACATTTTACTACCGCGACCTGAGACTTGGGCACAACGCTTTATGTGTTTCAACACGCCTGCAACTTGTGTCCAGGTTTATATCCTAGACGCCATTTAGTTTTTTGCCCTTAAGCATCGATGTAATAGAAAACTAAATATAAAGCTACATATACAGCTAAATAAGCAATCTTTAAGAGTTGTTTGGCAGTTTTCTGCTACATTCCAACATAAAACTATCAAAATGTGGTATGAAATTTTCGTTTCAGACCCACCGTACCACCGGCCGTACCCCTGGTGGTACGGTGGGTCTTTTAAAGTTAAACGGTACAACCGTATTAAGTGACAGTAGTGCTGTAACGCTACAGTCCCACCATACATTTGGCCGTACCCCAGTACATGCATACGTACTTACGGTGGACATTTTGAAGTTGAGTAATATAAAGTTAAACGATGATACCACGTCGACAAAGTGGTAAAATAAAATTTACAAAAAAATTGGGTACCTACATACCTTCCCCACAGGTAAAGTAGAGATGATTTTTATTATTTTCCGGTAGTGTGGGGTGTCGGTGGATAGGTCGTTCAAAAATATTGCAGTTTGGTGAAAATATTTTTCGGTTCAAGGATCCTAGTGTCATTTTTTGTTAGAGTGTTCTCACACACTATCAGCTAAACGGTTATTTTTGGATATGTAAAAAAAAAATACCTAGTAAAGAGTAATATTATATGAAAGCAAAATTATCGTGAGTAACAGTCGACCAAAGTAATAGCAGAATTTCGGACAAATGCAATTGCAAATCACTCACCAAACCGTGACTCTAAATTAGGTTTAACCTATAACTTGTGTTAAATTCCCAGGTCAGAAGCAGCAATTTTTCTAATCGCATCAATGTGGGTACGATGGGTTTGTAACGTGGTTATACAGCACTATTAGCTGGTGGTACCGTTTAACTTTAAAAGACCCACCGACCACCAGGGGTACGGCCGGTGGTACGGTGGGTTCCAAACGGAAATTTTAAGTAATCAAGCTGTATCCAACTTGCACAAGGCATATCGAATACTTGTACAGACATTCATGATTAATAAATTTACAAAATCAACGCTTCCTTCAAAAATTAACTAAGAATATGGCCCAAACTCACTAATTTAACATCCAAATTGCTCAAAAACGGGTACCCACTTCACCCTCCGTTCTTAGGCTACAGACCCAGACATTTAATATGATACTTTTTTCATACTAGATAGTGGATATATCCACCAAAATACTTATTTTCAGTTTGTAATTAATATTTATCTAAGTATGCATTAGACAAAACTCAATTTAAATAATATTCGTATTCATTGAACGTAATGTACATTGTACGTGCCGCTGACATTTTATCAGTCAATAATTCTTAATTTTCTACAATATTTTGATGCTCCGACATTTCTAAATACAATTTAATATGTATACAATACCAAACTTTATAAAAAGAGTTTTTGACAAGGCACAGGACATATTCACATATTATAATTAAGCCACATTAAAAGCTTAATATATTTCTAAATCCCTACAATATACGGACCTTCGTTATATTGTAGAATTGGGTACTTGCCTAATTTTTAAAAATTAATTTTATATAAAATTTGTGCCATCTAACATATAGCACTGAAAGAATTATTGAAATATTCTCAAAAATAAAAAGTTATAAGCATTTGAAATTTGGTGTAACCTTCAAACTGTGAAAAAGAGAAGTATCAGTAAAATCACGTCAGGGCCATAACGGTACGTGCGTTAGAAAGGAATAGCAAGACATCCCCACTACGTCCCCACTCTTGCTCATTGCAGAATTTAAAATATGAATTACTGACTCATTTTTCAACCAATTTCGATGCAGATTTTACAGAAGTGTTTCTTTATTGTTTTATTTTCTACTACATATAAGAATGTGTACAAAATCAAACATAGTCAAGTACCCAATTGTAATGAAGATCTATAAAATGGTACCTAAAATGGTAACAAGTGTGTGATCACTCCATGTAGTAACTTTACTCAAACTGCTAAGTCTAGCTGACGGTATTGTAGTTCAAGAGTCCGTAAACGCCAAGATATACGTCGTACTATAAAGACTGAAAGTATTATTGCTAAATTACACTCAAAAAGCAATAGGCAGTTGTCGACAATTCGCGTTACTTTTAACAGGTGGGAAATAGTTTATAAAATTTATACCCAACAAAAGTCTAAAAACCGTATTTCTGAATATTTTTACTAATTACGTCACAGATAATTGTAAACCCTAAAAATTTAATACATTCTAAATGCACTTATTTTATGGTATACACTGTAATATGTAAATACGTTCCTCAGATAAAAAAAATTGTCATCCCGTTACGACATTTTTGAATATCAATGAGCGACTCAAGTTTCCCCAGTATCCAACCGTTTTTATACAAAAAAACAGCCTTTAAACTATGACGTAGGTCTGGCGTTTAGAGGGTCTTGGCCTATTATTCCTGTAACATACAGGTTGATTTCTAAGTATATTGTCATTAAACAAATGTGGTTTATTGCATTTTTCATCTCAATACACGTTTATTATCACCATTACCACTATATTATTATGTTACCAAAAATCGTCACAAAATTATTTGTTTACTGTACATGTTTTTCTCAGAACAAAGCACAAATTAACTACACAATTATTTTTTGCTGTCTCCTGCTCATGGGACAATTAACCATAGACAAAAATGTTTAGCGAAACCATGTTTTTGTATGATGTCTTAGTGCAGGTGACTCGGCTTAACATGGTTGACAAGTTTGACAGTTGGTGATGGTTGCCATATAAAGATTGCTTCTAATTTTATTTGTTGTCACCTTTAATGTATGAAAAGATAATACGTGTATTTACTATCAGATCTTACTTTCTATCAGATTTACAACAGTTGAATGTCTTATAATAATTTTAAAAAATCGAGACTAGTATAAAATATTTAAGTACATAAATAAGTAATGACAGTAGACTATTCTCAACCTTCTTAAGTAACTTTTTTTTTGTATTTCACAATTCTTCGATTTTCGTCAAAATATTCGAGTATTTCATTGATATATAAGTAAGGGTAGTGATATTATTAGTGAGTATTTTATAAATAAAATGTCTATACAGTTAATTACGTGTATAAAATACTGAAAGCGACACGTATGTTTAAACCGATTTCAAAACGAACGAGGTCTAAGTCATATTGTTGAATGTGATGTTGTGTTACAGAGATTCGACATACCCTAGAGATTATTTGCGTTATTATATTTTATTTTATTCTTCCTTATCTTCAACTGCAGATAGGAACAATTTTTGGCAAAGATGGGTGAATTTAGCTGTAACAAGAAATAATAAGTATGTAATATTAGCAATATAGAGGTATTATAGGCATTTAGTCATTTTTCAGGTATAAAATTGTTTTCGACTAGTTAAACACAATCACTAAACAACAAACCGTTGTATGTCAAGTTTATCCCACAATAATGTGGGATCAGGACAACAATTTTTCAAGCATGTTGCAGAATTTAGTTTAGTTTTTAAGACTGGCTGCTGGCTAGAGTTGACCACCCTCTGAGGCATAAAAATATCTGTTATTATTTATTTGTGGCGAAGACAAGTATTACTATGGCGTGGGCGGTACTAATACTGTCTTCAGAAGGGTAACCTTTGAACACTCGATTCGATTTTGGCTACGATTCGATTTCATTTAGTGACTTCAATTCCACCGAAATAGAGTAAAAACTTACTAAATTATACCAAATCATATTCGAAATCGCGGGTGACAGTTAATAAATTAATTAACTTTCACCCGCGACTTTGTTCGTGTGGAAATTTATTATCCGGGATAAAAAGTAGCCCACGTGTTATTCTGATTTATAATCCATGTAAATAAAAGAGTTTCATCAAAATACATGCATTCGTTTTTGCGTATAATTTCGACACCTATCTTTCTATTTGAATAATATTGTTTTGAGATAAAGGGTCATAAATTCGTGTCATTGATGATCTTGGCTCACACGAGTTAGAGTGGCGGGTGTATGTTGCGCCTCCTGTACATATATTTTCGAAACAAAACACAAAATACCCACACAAAATAAAAACACCTACACAAAACAAGGTTTTTTATTGTCACCTGCTCATGTAACAAAGGACCATAGATAACAAAAGTAGAACCCAAGTTTTGTGTAATGTTTTAGTGCAGGAGACGCGGCTACGTACACATACACTCACAAACTTTCGCCTTTATATCAGATTGTGTACTGACTTGAGATATGTCGTACTGTCTTGGACTCGTAGTGTATGAGCGCGTAGTAGACGGGCACGCCGAGCAGCGTCATGCCCGCGCCCGCCAGCACCGCCGTCGGCTCGCTCACCACCGGCACCACCAGCAGCACCGCGCTCACGCCCACGAACACTATCGGCATCCACAGTTGCACCTACAAACAAGTCATCCTTTGTTCTCAAAGATATTAATACTACTAACTATAGGACGTACATCTGCAAGGTGGACCGACGACCTGGTAAAGGTCGCAGGAAGTCGCTGGATGCAGGCCGCTTGCAACAGGTCGATCTGGAAATCTTTGGGGGAGGCCATGTTCAGCAGTGGACGTCCTATGGCTGATGATGATGATTGATGATGAAACAAACAAACATGCAGGCAACTAGTAATAATATATTACATATTTTATAAATAATATATTCTACTGCCTCGGTGGCGCGGTTGTATTTCGGTACGACTACGGTTCTGATGTCTCGGGTTGATCCCCGGGTCGCGCAAAGTGATATTGGATTTTTCCATATCAGCCTGGAGTCTGGAATTTGTGCCCGATATGGCGATAGGCTCGCCTCCTATCACATCTGGGACGGAACTAAGCTCGGCGAAATGTGGGTGTTGTAGCTCGCTAGGACACCTCTGCCTACCCCTCCGGGGATACAAGCGTGAGCTTATGTTATATTATAATTTTTTACATGTTTAGCATAAACTAATAAATAGCCCTGCATACTTTTAAAAAAAAATAGTCAAGTACCCCATTAGATCTTTAGGATCTTTCCAGTAATATTTAAATACAACCGCAACAACAAAGTAATAAGTAATTAAAAAAATCGTATATATCTTCCATTAGGCAAACGATAACATCTTTTCATAATTACTTACTTTAATAGGCCTCGGTAGGTCAGGTTTCTTGTACCTCAACCACAGAACAGCGCTGCAGCTGAGTGTGGTGAAGAATGACTCGACGACTGTGCAGTATGTGATGAGTGACGTCAAATTATTGGGGATCAACATCACCAGTGATATCACCATCTTAAACATAAAACAGAAAATAAATATTATTACAGACATGATACACGTGATTCTTTAAGCGTTTTCCTGTTGCCATAAAATTGAGTTGCGTGTTCGTATAGCGAGCTTTATTACAGAAATACATAATTCATACTACATATACATAATTTTCCTACCGACTTTAAAAAGATGGAATACCGATATCTTAGAGGTATAATTAAATATTAATCTACAAGTATGTAAATAATGAACGAAACAATTAATTAAATTAATTTAAAAAATCGATGTCAAATTATTGTAAAACAACAAGGAAAATATACTGAAAATTCAACAAATTGGTTAGTGACTATACATAAAAGGAAATAACTAATTGGCGTCAAGTTCTCTGAAACTGCAATCTTTATCGCCATCTCAGGGCCATCATATTATGGTATACAACAAGTTGTAACTCAAGACTTCGTATCCACATTACACACAAAAACTTACGAGGAACACCAAGGATGGCATCGGTGACATGCACTTCATATTAATATGCGCCAACAGTTCAGGCATGTGTCCGTTCCTTGCGCCGGCAAAGCACATGCGAGACGACGCCATTATGTGCACAGACAGACCGCCGAGGATCGCAATAGCGACCAACGTAGGCATTGCCCACTTCACCCAGCTGAGTGCGGCCACTGCGAAGTCCTGTGAACAAATTGTATTTTTATACAACTGCTACAAAATGGATCTATTTGCTTCGATATATTTCATTCAATACACGCACATTACATTACCCTCATTATGGGGTTGGACTTGCAATTTATAAAATTATGTTATGTATGCGACATTAATATTTTGTAGAATATTTTGTTTATCCTTTTCTTTCTTTCCATCTGCCCTTAATGTGGGGTGGGCGCAATACATTATCTTCAAATATGTTACACGCAGGCTTTGGCCGACCGGCAACATGCCTGACGCCAGTCCTCATTTGGGGGAGCAAATCCCGGGCAAAAGGTGTTAGAAAAACACCTCGTCCTGACCTGGGAATCGAACCCAGGACGTCTAGGTTCACAAGACAAAAACGCTGCCACTAGACAAAGGAGGCGTTGTTAATCCTTATCACGAAAGATATTACATTGTTTGTTAAGATTCTTCCAGAAGAAATATTTTTCAATTTGGAAATCTGTAATAAATTAATTAATGAAAACTTACAACAGCTATAGCCTCTGTAGCTCTGACGCCAACAGGCCCCAACACGGCCAAGTAAGAGACGTTAGCGAGCAGGTAGATAATGGTGACCATCGGAAGAGACAGGTAGATAGCGCGGGGAAGATTCACAAAGGGGTCGCGTAGCTCTTCAGTCATGAAGTTTAAGTAACTCCTGCAAATATTGATGATTTAATATACGAAACAATAAACACATTATATTACCGACACTACAAGCTCGTCACACAACACTCCAAGATGATTTTCGAAACTCACGATCGACCAAAACAAACTTTATAAAATTATCAAACACCTCTACGTTAAGTGTTGAACAAACAGATTATTAGACGATCATGTGATGTTGGTATACAATTCTACTCACCAACCAGAGTATGAGAATATTCCCGAGTAGAAAGCAACGGACCAATCGCTAACTGAATTTGTTGTTCCTGCCCAACCGTCATCAAAGTTCTCCACTCCACCTAGGCAAATGTGTATCAATATAATAAGGCATTACCTTTTCTATAATCAACTCTTTTTATGTTGGATAGCCCATTTATCGAGGACGGCTATAGGTTATATAACATCACGCTATGACCTAAGGGGTGACTGACGGGGTGATTGATGGGGTTACTGACGGGGTGACTGATGGGGCGACTGACGGGGTGACTGATGGGGCGACTGACGGGTAACAGACAGGGTGACAGACGGGTGACACACAGGTGACAGACGGGGCGACAATCGGGCAGACAGATGGGGTGACCGACTGGGTTACAGACGGCTGACAGACAGGTGACAGACGGGGTGACAGACGGGTGACAGACTGGGTGACCGACGGGTTGACCGACAGGGTGACTGTCGGGGTGACCGACGGGGTGATGGACGGGGTGACTGACGGGGGTACTGACTGGGTGACTGACGGGGGTACTGACTGGGTGACTGACGGGGTGACAAACGGGGTGACAGACGAGTGACAGGCGGGTGACAGACGGGTGACAGACTGGGTGACCGACGCGTTGCCCGACAGGGTGACTGTCGTGGTGACCGACGGGGTGATGGACGGGGTAACTGACGGGGTAACCGACAGGGTGAAGGACGGGGTGACTGACGGGGGTACTGACTGGGTGACTGACGGGGTGACTGACGAAACCGGACCGAAGTAGATCATCCCATTACCTTCTTTAGAATTATTGGATTATAGGTGCTTACGACTCATTCTTTTTACCCTCTCTCTCCTACGCAGACGAAGTTGCGCGGGTCAGCTAGTAATTTAATAAAGGAGAGAAGGCAATATATCCCAGTAATCATTTAGAAGAGGATGAAGAGGAGGGAGTAGTTTTAATTTATATTATGTGTTTAGAGTACAGTATGGGTTGTTACTAGCTTTTCAGCTGCATAGTAACACTTGCTTAGATTCACAGACAAGGCCCATTACTTATAAAAAAACAATTACGCGCTTCTTATCTTTAATACTAGTTTGTCACTTTTTTCTTTGCATCATGCTGTTTGGGGAATAGACAGCTAGTTTTTAAAGTTAAAACGCGAGTAAATGTTTTTATAAATAAAGGTCACCTTCTTCAACTTACCTTTAGCCATCCATACAATACCGCCGACGATGATGATGACAAGCGCAGATATCTTAGTAAACATGAACACATTCTGAACCCTGGTGGTAAATCTTACATCATAAGCGTTGATGAATGTTAAGAAACCTGCAATCAAATTGTATAGAGGTATAATAATAATAATAAATAACGCCCTACAGTCACATACACATAGTTGTGGGTATCAGGAACTACGAGAGACTTTCGGTCTCACATCATCCAGACCCGAAAGAAATATTTGTGGGCCACACAAACATTTGTCTCGATGCGGGAATTGAATCCGTGGCCTAAGACTTTAAGGCTACTCGCCCGCTGCGCCACGGAGGCTGTGATATTTATTCAACTTAAAAGCATAAAATGTGTGACTGCTTTGGTGGCATAGTGATATTGCTTCCACAAACATTCAAACACACAACTTCAGACAAAATGATATTGGATCAATATGGCAAAAGGCTCGCCCCTGTCGCATGGGATGGAAATCAGATCGTCAAAATGTGGGTATTCTAGTTCGCCTCTGCCTAGCCCTCCGGAGATACTGGCGTGAGACTATGTACATATGTATGTATGTTACAAGCATAGTATGTTCATCGTATTTAGATTCCACACTATAATATCTTAAACTAGCTTGCTCTCAACTGTGCTGGAATGTAAAGTCTTGTTTGTACTGTTTCCTAATTTTAGTGTTCAATAAAGATTTATTACTATCAGTTATTTGACAGCCTCTGTGGCACAAAGGGCGAGTAGCCGGTTGTGAAGTGAGAGGCCGCGGGTTCGATGCCCACATTATTTCCCACAGATATTCATAGTCTCTGACACCCACGATACAGGTTATACCTAGTGTGGGGTCAGGACTAGGTGTGTGACTGTTGGGAGATAACATACAACCAGTGAGTGTAAAAAGTTTACCATGTCCTCAGGCTTGGATTACCAAGCGATGATCTACTGGTACATGAAATATCACCTAAATTAATTTAGCATTTGTTTATAAGAAAATTAACATACGGCCTTATACTTCTACATGAAGGTGTATGAAATTATTTAAGCAATATTTCACATTTTGTGGTCATGAACTCATTTTGTCATTGAACAGTTGTGTAAGCACTTGTGCAAGTATATTTGAGTTAAAATTTTAACACATCTTGGTCAATTTGCTCCAATTTAAAGTCTATGTGGTTTATTTTATAACTAATCATACTCACATATAGTAACTGCAGCTATCAACTTCTGGCACAAGGGGTCTATAGGACAATTTGGGAATATTGGCTCCAAAAGGTTGCTAGCAAACGTTAATGACATTATGGCATTGGTGCTCGGTCTGAAAAATAAACACCATATACTGTAATGTGAATAGAATTTTGGGTGAATTGAAACAAGGTTTTTAATGACACTATAACACAAGCCATGAGAGGATTGATGATAACATAGGAGTCCCAAAATTGTCGCAAGAAAATACGAATTATTAAAAATAAATTGAATTATTTTGTGATAGGGTTATGCATGGAACAGTATATCTTTCTGAATTACTCAACCAGGAAAGAACGAATGCAGTCCTTTGTAAATTATAGGACATTTATTAAAAATAACTTATGTCAAAATTAATAAAAAAAAATTTACTGTTTATATGATTGAAAAGAAAAATAAACAGATTTCTTCTATTCACCCGCAAGTTCTATACATTCCATTTTATGATACTGTTAATTTGCTACCTTTAACTTAAACACATCAAGCCTGCATCAAATAATAAAGCCTGAATAGATGCAAGAAAGGTACAAGGGGACATGTATTTGGTGTACATACATATATCAATGTTGTTTTCTAAATGACACATCAAACCAAATTTTTATACAGTTCACCTAACTTACTTTTTGTGATAAACAGAAAACATTCTATAATATTGATGCCATCATGTTAATATGTGGTGTTATTGTGTGCACAACTGCAATATTATATGCGGGCACCAGAGTTATGGCCTCGAAATTAATTTTATAAAAATTGTTTCCAATATTTTGTAGGATAGTTTTAATATTTTAAAGAAAATAAATGATGATAATTATGATGCCTGCCTGCCTAACGGCCTAACATTTTTATTAACAGGCTATTCCATGGTATTCTCATGGTATATTCAAATGTTTGCAAAACCAATGGATGAAGCTGCGCAGTGACGTGCACAGGCATGCCAATGAGGGTAGACAAAAAACTTGCAAAAATATTTTTCAACTCAGATATCAATATTACTATTCTAATATTTCCATTTTGATTTAAAGTATAAATCTTTGGGGAAGGCCTATGTTGAGCAATGGACGTCCTATGGCTGATGATGATTGAAAGGATAAACAGGGTGTTGTTATTATAAAAAAATGATTATGGTCTCCATTTTTTTGGTAAAACATTTTTGTAAATAGCAAATTCTCAGGGTAGACAGTATCTTTTTATCTATATGGACTGTACTCCACTGAAGGTGGGGGGAGGAATAAACAAATTTAGTACTGATGCTTGCAAACAAGAGATCTAGAAATACTTTTTAGTAATATCAGGTTGGACTCCTTGCACTGGAAATTAACTTAAGTTATAATATGTCACCACTTAAATGATGAAATGGTTCTACAACCATGTTATTAATGAAAAAAGAAAGTCTGACGACAGTCATATGTAGGTAAGATTAGGCTATATGAACCCAAGTTGACACTATTAATGATTGTGATAGATTGCGTTGGATAATAATTTTCTTATCAGCCCACACAACCTTACCTCTAGTCTATATACAGACAACAAATCATGGTTTGTTTGAATAAGTTAACCAAAGATTATATTCCTTTTATCAAAGACATGTATGAATTATGTATGTATACTATACTATTAAAAACATTGGAAGATTAACATAAATGTATATTTATACAATTTGTGTAGTATTATGACATTGATTTGATTTGATTATGATAAGGTTTTAAACACAAACTAGATTTTAATGTGTTTATCAGATATGTTATGCTAATAAAGATGGCATTGTTAAATACAAAATATTAAAAGTAGATCAATATATGTAGATTACTTTGCCTTAATATGTAACATCTGCAAATCCTAACATGTATGTGAGATACAGTCTCATTAGCTGGGCTGGATCATTGTGGGGGAATATAAAAAATGAACATACACAAATACAAGATTAGCATCCCACAGGTACAGGAATGCTGGCAGGGGTCCATATGCTTCATTGATGTAATGATAATCTCCACCACTCTGTGCGAGAGTTGTACCTGTTCCAATAGATAAATAATTAAAACAAGAAAATAAATTGCTTTATACTGAAGATATAACTAACTAAAAACACATATTGGGTCTATGTTCATGGTATGTGAGAACAGAAAATTTTAAGGTGTCTCTTGCACATATTTTTTCTAAACAAAACATACATACTGATTTATTTTGATTTCAATACAGCGTTGTAAATTAAACTAATAATAATTATTCAGAATATATATAAAAATGACGCAAATGACACCTCAGTCTGACCCGTGACAACGAAGACTGCAAAGCCTTCGAAACGTCGGGAATAATAATTAAAACCTAATCGTGATAGAATCCGTAAGAATAGTTTTATTTCAAAACATACATAATCACCTACACAAAACAAGGATTTTCATTGTCTCCTGCTCATATAACAATGGACATAGTCAAAAAATTTTAAAAATACCAAATTTTGTGTAGGTGTTTTGTGTAATGTTTTAGTACAGGCGACGGGGCTTTACCCACACAGTTTGATCAATTTAGACTAATGAGACCTTCAGGTCACATTAATTCAAATATTTGTAACATTGTTTCTACTTACAAATAATAATGCATGATTCTTCTGTCATAAGTTTAACATTGTTCTACTCACTTTTATTAACTTACTATATAAATCAGAATTCTTGATATGCGTATTATCTCGCGGCGCGCATGTGTTTTATTAGTACAACTGCGATTATATTATTGTATCCACAAAAAAAAATGTGTCAATTATTAATTTCCTTCCGTACATTATAAATTGGTTCACTTACCCAGTTCTGCGTAAGACATCGCACCAAGCGTGGCAAGCAGCCCGCATGCTGCCCAGACTATCAAAGCACCCCAAACAGACCCCGTCTTCTCAAGCACTTCTTTAGGCGAAATAAATATTCCACTGCCAAATATTATGCCTAAAATTATCGCTACGCCCTCCAGCAGCCCAAGCTGCTTCCGCATTTTGACTATTTCGCTCATCTTTACTACAGTTGAGAATGTTCTATTTTAACTTTTAATAGATCAGCCCCTTTTATTGCGGACACTACACACATGTGATTTACTCATGTAGTAATTGACCTCTCACATTACAAATCAACAGATTAATTGACGTGCTCGTGGGAAATACAGCGTTGTAAATTAAACTAATAATAATTATTCAGAATATATTGATGTGTTGACTGATTCGGAAAAAATATTTTTTAAAACACGTTGCTACTTGGAGTGGGTGTACACAATAGAGATGAAATACTAAAAGGTGTTTTTAAATTGTCTTTGGTACATAATTATCATTTATGTTGTTTAAAATAACGGTTTTAACGTAATGGTAAATACTAACAGCTAAATAGTTAATTGTTATTGTAAAATGTCAAAGTAACATAACATAAACTCACGCCTGTATCCCCGAAGGGGAAGGCAGAGGCGCACTAGCGAACTAGAACACCCACATTTCGCCGAGCTTAGTTCCGTCCCAGATGTGATAAGGGGCGAGCCTATCGCCATATCGGGCACAAATTCCAGTCTCCGGGCTGAAATGGAAAAATCCAATATCACTTTGCCCGACCCGGGGATCGAACCCGAGACCTCAGAACCGTAGTCGTACCCAAATACCACCACGCCACCGAGGCAGTCTAATGTCAAAGTATGGAAGTATTTACTTGGAATCAACAAAATAATATGCTGATATAACACGAGAGCAGGTAAAAAGGAATTCTAATAAATAATATATAAATAATTTTGATGTAACACACACTATACTTTTCTTTTATTTTGCTGACTCAAAACGTGATAAAATATACACTACTATTTTTTCAACTAAAACAGCTTTGGTGAGATTTCAGGATCTGGATCAGGATAATACTGAAGCAGATCAGCTACAGGCGCTTCCTGGTCTTCGTAAAAGTCGCATGCTAAGAGATACTCACGTTTTGAATAATCATCACCTTTGCAAAACATTTCACCTAAAAATCAATACACAAAAAAATAAAAAAAAAACAAATAACTTGGCAGAATGTTTTGTTACTTTATGTTTTGTAACTTAGGTTCTTGTGGAATAATTAACTTAAGAAGTGAGATTTATTACGTCATGCATCGTGATTGAATTTTCACAGTCAAGTAATATAGGGCCACTTTCAGCTCTGCGATTAAACTCTATTTATTCCAAAACTTGATGTAGAGATAGGAGTGCACTGTAGGATAAATCGAGATAAGGCGTAACTCTAGATTTATCGCGGAGCTGCAAGTGGCCCTTACAAATAAAAATGTTGATATCTAAATTATTAAAATAAAATATACCAACGATAATTTTATTTTCGACAGACTTCCAAAAAGGAGCAGGTCCTTAATTCGTCTGTATTTTTAATGTATGTCAAGTTACGCGATATCTCCGCCAAACCTATTTTTACCATTAAGTTTAATGTTTTAAATAGTTAATTTTCTGTCTATAAATCACCTGACTTTAAACACCGCTCACGACACATGACGTAACATTACTCTTTTATCTTCCTTATTTATTCTACATCAAAATATACGTCTAAGATAAACTAGTAAATAGCCCTGAATACTTTTTAAGAAATAGTCATGTACCCAATTACAATAAAAACATTGCAATACGTTTTTGTTAAAATATTTTTACCTTCAATATCCATAATATGTACAGCACTTTTAGATTCCAGGGCCCCGACGCAATAATGTTCTTCAGTGAGATCTGGATGCCAGTACATTATAGCATCTCTACAGGAGGTTCCAGCAATGGGTAGTAATATTCTATCCTGTAATAAAAAATACTCAAAACAAATTTGAATCCTCTTTATTGACACTAATTCCTTTAACCTCTTAATCTACAGCCCTTATTGACCACACACCAAAGAGGCGGCCAATCCTATTTTTATGCCAATATTAGAGGTATAATATAAATTATAGCAAACCTTGCATATTATTTTGTTATTTACGATGGGCTCCTTAACTTCACCAGTACAGAAAAATTTGCGTTTCTTTCTCATGATCAGTGTACTAACTTCTAAAACAGTTTTAATGCTGTTTCCTATTTAAAAAAATAGATTATTTCACATTAGCTGAAATTCAATGATATTTATTTAATAATTCAGATTCTTGCCTTTTTCTCCATTTATAGCTTCGAGTTCTCGCATACCTCTTGCTTGTGTCTCTCTACTATTTTGTTGTTTCATGTAATTAGCTAACCTGTACATGGCTTCTACAAATTCATCAATGGGTCCTAAAAGATTAATTTTGATTTCTTAATTGTGTCATTATGTTTTTGCCCAAATATTATCAGATTTGGTGCAGATATAAAAAGTCTAATGCCGTTACGGTTTGCCAGTAGGCATTTTAAATAGAGGTAATTAAATGAAACAGAGTGATTCCCGCTCGGGGATGTTTAGGCATTTAATGAAAATGTTTATCATTATGCTAAAAGTTATTATTTTTGAAGCTTACCAGTGCCAAAACTTCCCCCATCCAAATAGTTAAGAAATTGGTAGAACCTTAAAGCCTCATCTGATTCAATTTCATCCATTACTGGCCTCTAAATTGTATAAAGAAAAAACATTTGTATAATAACACAAAGCCTACTATATAATAACAAATAAAAAATCGAAATTGTGATGTATGTGTTATTATAGTTGAGGAGTTTACAATTTCAGTTTAATATATTAAAATATTCACATTGTTAACAAAAAGGTGCAAAATTTTACATAAAATAAATTCTGTAGTGTTTTCCTCTTAATGTTGTTTAAAATCAAGAAGATTATAAAAAATCGTAATTTGTTTACTTACGAATTTTCCACTCCACGCACCTACATCAGAGTAGAGTGAATTCACACGACTCGGCATCCAATCTAAAGATGACCGTGCCACTAATACAGGATGCTAAAACAAATAACGCAGCTTATAAACTTAAACAAAGCCTAGAATAACTTGATTATACAGGAAATAAAGCCAGATAAATTGACGGAGCTTTTGGAGTTTGTAGTTTTTCATTCAATATTATTGTATAAAACATTTGTGAACAAGTTATTAAAATTGATCTTTAAATGGACTGTAATAATTTACACTTTCATACTTGATTACATTAATCATGGCGGAGTATAATATAAATACGCCCGAAATGAAAAGATGGCAGATTTTCAAATAATACTTTATTAAATATTCATAATAATTACAAATAACAACGTATTAATGAATTACATTAATCATAAACAGTGCCTTACCATAGATGGTAATTTAGCATTACCATATTGATTTTTTATGAGTAAAAACATAAAAAGCACAATAAACTTCATACTTGAGAATATAAGTTTCAAATGTAACTTTCTAGTAAGCGTTCGGACAACAAGTCATAAAATTGCTTGTTATTGTGGTTGTTAATGAGATCGTATCAATTATTTTTTATTACTTCGTTATTCTTATACTATGGTAGTAATTGATATCCACCGCCTGTCGCCTCCTTGGTCTAGTGGCAGCATGTATATGCTGTAGACCGGGAGATGGAGATTCTGGGTTCGATACCCAGGTCGGGCAATTAAATTAAATTTGCCCGGACTGGATACCTCATAGGGGGTTGACATCAGGAAGGCGGCCGGTTGTAAAAACTAAGCCAAGTCCGCACTGCAACATGCTTGATAAAGTGTGTTGCAGCGACCCCACATTAAGGTGGGATAAGGGCAACAAGAAGAAAAATGGCGCTAGCCATTTTTTGGTAATTGCGGGCTCATTCTTGTAGGAATATTTCTAATATCTCAGGAATAAATATTCGTACTCCATCAAATGTTTGTTTCACAACTATAGTTTTAAATTTATATCATGTACATAATGATGTACTTCCAAAGAATTTATTTGAAATAACAACATTATGCACAGGTACTAGGGAATGTTTGTATATGGAGAAACAATTTTAAATATATATTTTGACGTAAAGCCTGGATTCAAAATAAAATAGCAAGCAAGGATCATATTTGAAATATTTGGTTTGTAATGATGGTCAAAATTGTATTTTGCAATATTTTGAATAACGATATCAAAGTATTCGTCATTTTAGAGGTTATTTATTGAATTGTCAAATGATAAATATACAAGTTATTTTTTGTGATAAAATGATAAAATAGCCTTATAAAATAATGGTAAATATAATTATATTGAATAATAATATTTAATCGTTATTTAATTACGTTATTCAAATATCGCATCTCTAACATCTAGTAGCTATGGTCGGTGACGGTTGCATGAATTTTCGCGCCATTTTTTCCGTTATGTCACATTATTCTACTCATTATTTCTACAATCGATGTGGTATAGCAGCGTAATTTGTGTAAATACGTAATATAAAATCCAATAATGCATGTACGTGTCCGGGTATTTGGAAAACCTGACACTATAGTCGTGGTTGAGTCAAAATTAACTAAAATAGACCAGTTCCGTAAAATAATTCGTGAAAAATTTGAGGTTCCACTGAAGTTGCAACGACTATTTTACGGCGGTAAACTAGTAAGTAAAAGGCCTTTCTTAAGAAGTATTCTATTGCCATGTAATTACATATATTACTTACTGTGATTATGCTATAAACAAATGTGGTTTTTAATAAACGCCAGTATAAATTGTTCAGAAGTTTCTTTTATTATGCGAGTTTGATAAAAGCGTAACTTATGTCGTGACGTTAAAATGTTAACGATTAGCATCCCATCCTGACCAACATCAATAATAATTTCTTCCACTTAACCATATCCCAATCCACTGTATGTTTGGCAAGAGTGCAAGACACATTTTCTGTTCCAACATATAGATAGAATTTAGTTTAATTTCAACTACCGGCTGCGGGCTTGATATTAACCTCCTTTTGGCGATCCCTGACCAATTGTAAATGGATTAAAGCATAGAGAACTTGTTGCTATTGGTGCAACCTCAGTTAAGACACAGCATTGTTGGCCATTTTTTAGTTATTCATGTTGGCCTCCCTCAAGCTCTGTTTTCACTGATACTCCTGTAGTGTTCCTCTTTCGTTGTGATACATACTATCAAAGCTTACATATCAATTATTTTGATTTAACAATTAACCCGTCGGGGGTGGCATGTATGTTACATAAGCACATGGGCCACTGGAGGCCGAGCGGACCGTGATTATTTAAGAGTCAATTCACCATCTGTAGCCTAATAAAGAGTTCTTTATATCCCCCACTAGTGAGTAGTGAGCGTAAAGTAATTTGTATGAAAAACATCAATTCCCTATTAGATAAGAGGCAGTTATAATAAAATTTGTTCTAGTTTTTCTTTGTTTTACATCAGGTTTAAATGTCCCACTTTGGTGTATCTGTTTTAGTTGGAGAATGGCTATACATTTCATGACTACAATATTAAACTCAATGATGTCATCCAGCTCATGGTTAAGATTCAGGCCGACTCGCCTGAAAAGAATAAAACCGACACTACAAATAAAGATGACAAAGAAGTCAATGATGATATAGATAAGAAAGAAATTGTATACAAAGGCATGTGTATTCATATTACTTGTGTATTTTTGTGTAGAATTGTTTGTATTATGTTAAGCCACAAGTATTATGTGTATGACGAGAGAAATAGTATTTTACAAATTTTATAATAGCATTTATTTATTATTATATTTATTTTATAATAGCAATTTTTATCTTATTAAAATTAGAGTAGTATTTTATTTAATGAAAATGTGCCAATCTGGTTCTTTTAATAACTACACATACATTATTTCTTTTAATTTTTGTTGTTACTTATATGTAGGTAGGTAGTCATCAGTATTAGTTATGGTTATATTACATGTTGTATAGTTACTGTAATATAATGAATATGTTTATCTTACAGATGCAGACAGCAAACTCTATGCTGTTGGTGATTTAGTTGATATAAGAGACAGGGAGCATGGTGCTTGGTTTGAAGGAAAAATAATAAGGATAGTTTTGGACCCCACAGTAACTAATACTGAGCTTGACAATTCTACACAAGAAACAGATGTATGCACAAATAAAAACGAACACCAAGAAAATTATGACAAAGAAAATGACTTGGAAAACAAACCACCTGCAGATGTCACTAATGGAGACACACCAAAGTCTAAAAATAAAGGAATAACAAAATATTTTAGTAAAAGCCCAAAGGGCAGGAAGAAAGTTGACAAGGATGTAGTGACTGACAATTCTAAACCTTTAGATGAACACATACTTTTTAAAGTTCAATTTGAAGCAGAGTTCGTATAATTTATTTATTAAGTGCCCTGAGCCCTCTTGTTTTTTTCAACAAAGCAATTATCAAATCAGCAGAGACAGACTGGGTACCATCAGTAACACTTCAATAACAATTGACTTTCTTATGAGCATACATTTTCAAGTTGCAATAACAGTTCAATTACTCTTAAGTACTAATTAATACTTAACTATGACATGAAACAGTCTTGATCTTTGATTGTTATTCCAATACTAGACATAATTAAAAAACGTTTTAATTGCAATTGAATTGAGAGTATGTTGTCATATGACTGTCTAAATATGTTAAATAACATTTTATTTACAGAGAAGAAGATTCAAACCTGTACTGTAAACTAAAAGAAATAAGACCTAGAGCAAGAACTGTGATAGATATCAAGAATCTTAAAATAGGACAAAAAGTGATGATCAATCACAATACAGATGATCCTTTAGAAAGAGGCTATTGGTAAGATTATTTCCTACATTGTATCAGCGTTTCAGATATCAGAGCGACTGCTTGTAATACATGGAGAATAATATATAATTCAAAATACTTTGTCTTAATTTTTTACAAAGAAAAGCATGTATGATTTAGCTATTGCATATATTTCTTTGCTATTACATTATAAAAATATTTCAGTGTTGTTGACTTTAAATATAGTTTGGCACTTTCACTTTTAAACTAAATGATGCAAGGAAAAGATGATAAAACTTTTCTTAAAGATAAGCACATGCTTATCTAAAAACATACACATGTATGTTTTTACAAGTAATTAAAAGCAAGGATCTATGTTATTAAACAAATATTATAATCATGGAACAGATAAAATAGTCTGATAATTGGCTATGGTATGTTATGTATATCTAGCTAGAATGAATAAATAAATGTAATGTTATACGCAATGTGAATCTTCAAATATGGCTTTGTTCAACTAAAACACCCACATGTCGTGGAGCTTAGTTCCGTCCTAGTTGTGATACGGCCGAGCATATCAAGCATAAATTACAGACTCCGGACTTATATTGAAAAATCCAATATAACTGCTCAATTCAGGGATCGAACCCGAGACCTCAGGAAGACACTCGCAACCCTCAAGCAATACCACTACGCCACCTAGGCAGTTTAAAAACTTGCCTAGTAAATAATTGTTTATTAAATTTTATCCCCAGGTATGATTTTAAAGTTAGTGAAATAAAGAAACTCAGAGTAAATTATGAGCTTATAGGTACACTATACCTTGGTCCGGATGCAGTCCCGCAAAATGACACTAAAGTAAGACTGAATGACAAAATATTTGCTATTGAGGAAGTAGTATCCTTAGCTGAAAGAAGTAAGGAGTACAAAGAGATGATGATCACTCCACCTGAGAAACGTAAGTTTTATGAAAAGTATTGATTAAAGTGGGAATAATATATACTTCAGGTCGGTCTGGAAGTCTTTGGGGGAGGCCTATGTCCAGCAGTAGATGTCCTGTAGCTGATAACGAATGAATGATGAATATATTTTAAATTAAATGTTTAAATATGTTTCTTTTAGGTTCACAACCATTAAATTGTTTGACGTGTCGAGATGATGAAGATGCACCGTGCAAGGATTGTGGATGTTACGTGTGCCTGGGAAAGGAGTACCCTGAAAAGGTAACTTATAAATAATTGTAGTAAAAGTAATTATTCTAGCTTATACACAAAATATTACAGTGATTTTTAAGATATTATGTTTCAAATAAATGAATACTTAGCTACCTATATAAACTGTACTTATCATCAGTCTTCTATTTTACTATCACATTGTTGGGTTTGAATGGAAACCTCTCAAATGGTATGTTAGAAGAGGCTACATATCGGATATAATTATACCGTATTCTAAGGAATGTAGATATCCTGATCTATTTCGTCACCATTCGTGTATAATTGATAATATATATTTCAAATGTGTATTCTGTAGGTTTTTGGATATTTAGAGCTCTGCAGCTTATCGCTAAGGAAACTAACATTGGTTTGTTGTGAATTCCAGATAGTTTTATGTGACGAGTGTAACTATGGTTACCATATGAGCTGCCTGTCCCCACCACTTAAGGAATTACCGGAGGAGGATTGGTATTGTCCTTCATGCAAACGGGATCCGAATGACGTCATAGCGCCGGGAGCTGCGAAACAAACGAAAAAGAAGTCTGCATCAAAGAGTAACAGAGATTGGGGCAGAGGCATGGCTTGTGTAGGTAAGGATGGTATTTCATGTACAATTTGTATTCACATTTCTATTTGATGACATTAAATTTTTTAGTAATGTGAAAGTTCAGCTCAATCGTTTTTACTCTTTGTACAAAAGTAAGTGACATGATGGATATGGACCAAATGTGGAATGCATTCTCCATAACTCAACCCGAACCAGATTGTGTTTTTCAAAATTGTTTAAACAATGTAAAACATGTGCGTGTGCCTGCGAATTATTATGTATACCATATTATCTGCAAGTGCGAAAGTTTTCACGTGTGAAATATACTTTATAATTTATGAAGCAAAAACTAGCAAAAATATAAAATAATTGCTATAATCGCATGTTTATATTATATTATGATAATTATATTTACATGACATAACATAAGCTTACACCTGTATCCCCGAAGGGGTAGGCAGAGGTGCACTAGCGAACTAGAACACCCACATTTCGCCGAGCTTAGTTCCGCCCCAGATGTGATAGGGGGCGAGCCTATCGCCATATCGGGCACAAATTCCAGACTCCGGGCTGATATGGAAAAATCCAATATCACTTTGCCCGACCCGGGGATCGAACCCGAGACCTCAGGATGATAGTCATACCGAAATACAACTACGCCACCGAGGCAGTCCTAATTACATTTATAAATATGATAAGTTCAAACTTCACCAAGGGGTAGTAAATGATTATTATTTCTTTCCTCTCATGCCACTCAATGGGGAGGTCGGCGTAACACCCTTTATTAAGCATGTTGCATGTGTTCTGTATAGTTTCTATGAGCAGCCTGCTCAACGTCAACCCCCTCTGGGGCAATCAGTCCCAGGAATATCGTATTAGGAATCCGCGTTGCTCGATTTGGGGTACCCAGCAGTGGTGTGCAGTCCATATAGACATAGAGACTGTCTACCCTATTATATACTAAAATCATTTTTCAAAATAATACTACCCTGCTTGGAATGTCTTTTGTCTACCCTGAATGGAATGCCAGTACACGTCACTGCTACCCAGCCCTCCCAGTCCACAGCGCAAGTGACTAGACCAAATCAAAAGCATTCAAAGCGAAATGTGTAATATCTACTTATGATATAAATGATCTGCAAAATAGTATCTTGTGCTGTGAAGTTGCAAGTTAATTCCCTAGGTCATAAACCAAAAAATGAAAATTTTGTATTAAACATCAGTTTCAGAGATTACGGTTATGGTTTATCCGAAAGCATAAGGCGTTGGCGATTATTTTTTAGGATGTTGGTGTTATCAATAGCGATTATATCTACATATGTGTTTGCATTTATTACGCTAAGGCACTTATGGAATATTACAGCTCCATATTTATATACATATGAACCTTGCTAGCTTTTGTTGAAACTTCGTGGGATTTTAATTCGGTGCAAGACCCAGACCTTTACCGTGGCTTGACCATAAGATTTTTCACATTTCTCGCTAGTGACCTTGTAAAATATTTATATGAAAACCACATGAACGCCCCTTGTGTAGTTACGTGGAGAACTGACGTTTTTCATGTAAATATTTTAGGACGCCGCTAGCGAGAAAGGATAAAAATCTCATGATTGCCCTACTGGTATACTGGTATATATATAACTTAATATTTGTTACGATCCAGCTATTGTTGAAACAGGTAAATTAGTTAAGCCATCAAGGCATGATATAAAAAAAATGTCCAATGTAAGAACTACCTACGTATGTTAAACTTCTGATATGAAGTGTAATCAAAGAGTGTAAGTCACTTTTGAGGAGTCTCCTAACGTATCTTTTATGTGTAATATTATTTCATAGAAAGATAGGATGCATTTGAAATTATTTTGGCTGACAAATGAGGCAAACTGTTGTCCATTGTTGATTGTTTTGGAATTTAAAGCGAATGCGAACTCACATCTATTGCAGCTGATTAGATCAAATTCCTCGCACACTTACAGTACCTATATATGTAGATATTGTGTGATTTCGGTGCAAACCCGTCACAGAATTAATAAACTGCGTACAGTATGCGAATGAAAAATATATGTGAGTACCCCGCGAACTGTTTTCCTAACGGCTCCATTTTAGGATGTATGCCTATTTACATTTTATGGTGTTCCAGGTAAAACAAAAACATGTGCAATGCCAGCCAATCATTTCGGCCCGATTCCTGGAATAGAAGTTGGAATGTGCTGGAGATTTAGGATACAAGTAAGTTAATTTCTGACTTTCACATATTAATCAACAAAATATATATGTTGGTACTAAGCCGGGTCTCAAAACACAAAGCAAAGTTTTTCATTGTTTCTTGATCATAGCACAATGAACCAAAGACAATAAAATGTAGCAATACCATGTTTTAGTGCAGGATACGCGGCTTTAGGCTTAATGCTTATGTTTCATGTTGTGGTTCCTGTTTTTGTAAAATAACAATGTTGAAACGTGAAAATAATGTGTTTTAAAATGTATCCATGTAGTGTTTTTCAGGCTCGTATGTAGTATTATTTTTTTTCCTAAATATTATATCACATTCTATCAAAAATCGCAGCTGACTTTTAATAGTGAAACATTAAATAGTCAGTTAATTTCATGACTAAAATATTGGTGGAGGTGTTCTTGATGGTTTAAACAACCAGACAATATAATGTCATGTCAATATTTCTTAGCTGTCTGAGTCTGGAGTACATCGGCCGCCGGTCTCGGGCATACACGGGCGTGATGTAGAAGGCGCTTACAGTATAGTGTTGTCTGGTACGTAATAATACAATCACATTATCGAAGAATAGGTATAATTGCTAATATTGAATTGTAATCTTAAAATGTATATTTGTTTGGCATCAGGTGGATATGAAGACGACGTAGACAATGGAAACGAGTTCACATACACGGGTAGTGGTGGACGAGATCTGTCAGGCAATAAGAGGACCGCAGAGCAGTCCTGTGACCAAACACTCACCAGGGAGAATAAGTAAGAGAGCTCTCACACTGAACTTATTTCAATATTGAGGAAAAAAAAGGATAAAGCTGCAGACAAACGCCAGACTTTCTTGTCGGTTCTTCTTTGGCGAAACGGACGTTCGAACTGGCGGTAGAGTAAAATTCTAAAGAATCTAAATGATGTAGAAACATTTTATGCAATCAATAAATAAATGATTTCATTTGTCAATTTTGTCTTCATAAGCCATGTACTTTAAAATTTAAAAGTAAAATTTGTTCTACTATAGGGCTCTAGCACGAAATTGTGCCGTAAAACAAATTAGCGAGGAGGGTGGTGACGCGGCCGACAATTGGCGTAGCGGGAAACCTGTGCGAGTGGTGCGCTCATACAAGATGTTGAAGCATTTCCCCAAATACGCTCCAAAGGAGGGCATCAGGTATTCGTTATGGCTAAGTATCTTGGCAGCAATTCAGTTTGTTTATTTTATTATTGATACAATGTAGTTGATATTGTGTAGTTGTTCAATCAGAATTATTTCCCTCCCTGTGTCACTATTATTATCGAAGAGTAAAGGGTGGCAGGAAGCAAAGTAAATCGGTTATGTTTCCCGTGACTAATCCAGGCGCGTTAGCAAATTAAGTATTGCAAGTATAGCAAATTTATTTTTTATTTGTAGCATAAAATAAGTTTTTTTGTTGTAGGTACGATGGTATTTACAAAGTAGTGAAATATTATCCGGAAAAGGGATTATCAGGGTACCGAGTATGGAAATACTTATTACGAAGAGATGACCCCAGCCCGGCACCTTGGGAACCTTCCGCGAAACATTATGACATTGTAGTGAGTATTCATTAAATATTGATTTCCAATCCATTTGACACTACTCTTGTTAGAGGCCCAAGTTATTTGGTAGTTACAAGCAAATATTGGACTAGCTATTTTTTGTGTAATGGTTTTAAACACTGTTGATGGCAAAATTATCAACCTTTGATGGAGGCCATATTTTTTTAAATAAAGAAGAAGTTTCCAGAAACATTAATTGCCCATGTATCTGCTAGACACACTAGGGTGTGTTTCATTCAAACATTTTACTTTGGTAGCAAGAAACTTGTTGAGCTATGGGTTTTATTCTACAGATATGTTATGTACTTGTGCATAACTTTATTTGCTAATAAAATTAATATGAATACCAAATTAATATAAAACTGTTGTCCTCTGATATAGTATCCAGATGGTTATTTAGAAGCCGAAGCCGAAAAAAAAGCCCTAAAGGAAAAGAACAGTAAAAGTTCAAAGGCTAAGAGCAATAAAAAGAGGGCACTTCGCGAGAACAACCAGACCACTGAGTCTGAGAGCGAAGCGTCACCTCCTGTCAAGAAACGAAAAACTGGTAACCAAGAGGAAGCCCAAACAAAGAAAAAAGGACGGCGTAAGTCAAATTATTATATCTTAAACGTCATTTCTGTTACCTTCGATTTTTCTAACCCGTAAGTAACGTAAATTGCATTCCAGAGTCGAAAAGTAAAAACGCTACTCCTGCAAAGAAAATCGCAAGCATGTTTTCTCCAAAAAAAACCAAAGAGGTGGAAAGTGTACTTAATGCTGAAGAACAAGAGGCTATCAAAGCTGACACACTCAATAGTAAACTGTGGAAAGAATGCTTAGCTGTGTGTGACAGTTCTGGAAAGAAGGTACGATTACTAACAAACAAAAACAGCTATGGAAATATCACTGAATCATTGGAGAACATCTCTGTTCCCTGAAAGGGATGGATACAAAATCAAATTCATCAAGACCCCCAAATCCCATTCCTTTACTATTTTAAAGTTGTCAATGCACCTTGATTCTTATGGTGTCATCAGGGTTTATGATTGGTGGTATCCACATACTTGTTTGCGGGTGTATGTATTAAAATAATTGGGTACTTAACTATGTTTGATCTTATGCACATATTTATATGTAATGGCAAATAAAACAAACGAGAAATCCTTCTGTAAAAACTGCATCGAAATTTGTTGAAAAATGAGGCAGTAATTCATGTTTTAAATTCTGGAGTGGGATATAGTGGAGACATGTTGCTATCCCTTTCCAACGCACGTACCGATATAGCCGTGACGTGATTATCCTGATACTTCTTTTTCCCGCAGTTTGAAGGTTACAACAAACTTATAACTTTTTATTTCTGAGAATATTTAAATATTTCTTTCTGTTCTATATTTTAGAAGACGTAAATTTAATATAAAATTAATATAAAAAAATCGTCAAGTATCCAATTGCTGCAATTTGTTTTAGGAATTGAATAATTATGTCACCCGTGTCACTTGTTCCTGTATATCAGTTACTATTATTTGTTGTAGGAATTTGTTGAATATGTGACACAAGTGTTCCTGTGCATCATATGCCAGGAGGTGGCAGTCACCCCGGTCACGACGCCATGTTTGCATAACTTCTGCCTGGTGAGTTACTTTCTTATTATATTAGCGTGGCAAATTGAGGTCCGTGATACTTGAAATGATATTTGTATATTTGCCATATTTTTATTGCGAACAAAAATGCAAACTTCGTAGCTCAGTTTCATAGTTCCGTCTAATAGTTAAATTATAAGCAAAAGCGAAAGATTATTTTTTTCAAAGACAAAGAAAAGATTTTTTCGTTATGATTTTTTTAAAAGCATGTTTGAGTTCAAACTGAAGTGGCCTAGAAAGAAAGTTTTTGTTATCTCACTCCCTTATTATCATTCGGTCGGTTTCAATCTTGGTTCATGTGACATTCTAGATTTATTAAAATGTTTATAGCTATTAATATTAGCACATTAAATTAATTAACTTAATAACGGACAGCTCAAGAATACCTTAATCTGATGCATGTAGATATTGATGAAAGATAAAACGAAAGTAGTATGTATATAAGAATCGAAATTGGAAATTCATAGTCTTTGTCTACCCCTTTGACAGGTGTGACATTATGTCTGTATGCATGTAAAAAAAAACATGATCAGTCCCGGATCTAGGGCGGCGAGAGGGTGCACATGCCCCAGGCGGCAAGATTTGGGAAGCGGCAAAATCTGGAGGGCGTTCTGATTTGGGGCTGGTAAAATCGGGCAAATTTGCAGCTTGCCCGCGCTTTGTAAAAACCTAGATCCGGTACTCCCCACGACTAGTCCACACTCATATAATTTTGCCAAAATGCAGCCTTGCTTGGTGAAAGTTTGACAACCACTAGATTCTAATGCCCCCTCATGGTTTATCTTGAATTTTGTAAATATTTTAAGCTGTGTCCATTGTTGCAAATTCCACTTGCAAATTGGCTCATCTACTATTGGGTAAATGTATTGCTAGGCACATTATAAAGTGTGTTTATGGAATTAATCAACTTACCGCGCATACAAAAAATAAATACGCCTAAAGTGGAAAATCGATTCCCACTCGAAATGATGATGGTGTATTCACTATATTTAAATATAGATTTTTTCCTAATAATCACTTAATGAGTATTCTTACATGAGTAGTCGCCAAGTCTTTAAAACGGCTCGACTAGCCGTGCATTGTGGTGTGTTAGTGCCAACTCTCATGTTTGGAAGCGTAAGTTGGGTGTGGCAGAAAAATAATGAAAGTAGAATAAATGCGGGTAGAAATGAAGAGTTTAAGGAGTATGTGTGGTGTAACTTTGAAAGATAGGGTAAGAAATAGTGTGGTGAGAGAGCGGTGTGCTTTGAAAGAGGAAATAGTAACGAGAAAGGAATGTTGTGGTTTGGGCATGTAGAGAGGATGGATGAAAGGAAGTTGACAAAGTGAATATATATGGCAAGTGTGAATGGTAATGTTGGAAGGGCTTCCCCTTCCAACTATTATTGATCTAGGTCTTCACATCATCGAACTTTCTCTGACCAAGTCGGAGATATACTCGAGAAAAGTCAAGTCAAGTACCCTAAACCCATGACGTACATGAAGAATGTAATGAGACTGAATGAGGTGAAAGAGGTGTGTAAGGATCGTAGCAAGTGGAAATCCGTTGTCTCTGCTTACCCCTATGGGAAAAAGGTGTGAGTCTATGTATGTATGTAATCACTTAATATTAATAAGAATAATGTTAATTCTAGGGGTGTATAAAACTCGCGTTCAAGTCAACCGGATCGCAAACGTGTCCGTGTTGTCGACATAACCTAGCTAAATACGAGCCAGAGCCGAACGAACAGTTGAAGACCGCGCTGCGAAGTGTATTAGCGGGATACGACGCTGGCAAGAAATAGCACGTCAGCCGGATCGGCGTACCAAAACCGCCGTAATGTGAGTAAATATTTAATAAACCGTTTGCTTTGTTGAATACCGCCGATCCGTTCGTTAAAACGGTGCATCGTACTGTACGTGCGAAATACCTTGACTAAATTGATGTTAGTTACGACTTACGAGTACCAATGTTGCAGTTGTTGTTTTCACCTACATTAAGGGAGGTTATAATTATTATTATAGGGGTGACGTGACCAACTTCAGTCTGGTTATTATGAATGAGTGAACACAGTTCGTCTAGTTCAAATATCTTTCCGTTTCCCCAGCCAATTGACTGGTGGTCAGTTTATTCACAGTAATTATAACTTTCATAGCATAAGTACCATTTTCGTATTTAGTAATAAAGTGGCAGTATGTGGATATATTATGGTTTTTGCTACATGTTGGTCTTCTCGATACCAAGACGAAAAGGCACCTTATTTTCTTTTAAAAATTAAAAAAATGTGAATAATTTTATTAAATCCGCTGATAAATATTTACATATGAACAACGTGGTTAGAGAAAAATCGAAGATGTACACTGGATACAATTGAGTATGTTTTAAGATTTTAGGAATGAAATTTTAATTTAATGTCAAGTAATAAATATTGCGCCTTTCAAGCAAGCTATTTACTTTATTAGATCTGCATATTTCAATTTAGTTTAAAATATGTTGATACTTTTACAAGTAGATATATTAATACAGTAATAAAAGCTTTTGTACTAATGGTGGTGAAAGCTAATCTCAGATTGCGCCACTGTGACATTGTCATTATTTTGGCCATTTTAACATTTTGGGTTTATCGCATATTTTCGATAAAATAATCGATTATTTTTGGGTAAAAAAAAATGTTTATATGTACTTTACAATAAATTCTAACTGGTGTGTAAAACAACCTTCCATTAATTGAAAAACGGTGTCAGTCTCAGCATGAAAAAGTAGACCTAGTTGAAATGTAACTTTATTTAAATTATTTCTAAAGTTTATACTAATTTAAGCATATTGCTTAGAATGAGTGTAATTTATTTTCATTAACCATGAGTAATAAGCAAGTAATAAGTATGAAAGTCTTAAATGCAGTGACAATGTATTATGCATTTCAGAGAAAAAATATTTAACGTAAATTGTTCTGAGGCACTCATTGAAAAATATCTTTAATTACATTGTCAAATCAATACAATGTTAGAAATTCTCACAGTTATTTAATAGTTATATACATAGGTATGTATTATTGTTATATTTTTTAGTTATGATTGTCGATGAAATGTCTATCCCTTGCTGAATTTGTGTAATCATTTAAATGTAAATGTCTAGAAACATTAACAAAATACAATTCACGTCACTTCCTGGTCCTTGCTTATTAGTTTATTAATAATTATAATATTGTATTTATGTAAGATTTTTTAATAAGCCTAAGGGTATACAAGAGCCTTACTTGTACATCACAAAAGGCTACTACTATTGCATTAAATCCGGGCGAGAATAGTAATTCTAAATGATCTTTTTATTAATTATTATTGGTTTATACCTGGATATAATAACTCCTGGGAGTGGGCAAATATTTAATGATGATGCTTTATTTGTATCTGTTTAAAATACCGTAAACTAGACTGTTATTAATATTGATATTTTGCCGTGAACACTTAACATACTTTATGGTACACTAGGTTTGTTTATTGGCCTATGAATGCAGACAATAGAAATGCAGATGATTAGATAGCCTACTGAATGGTATGTGGTTACCATAGTCCACGAACATCAAGCACTGCCAGGGCACACCACACAACCCAGCCACTGGATGACAGATGGAGTGGGGATTGGAAAATGGAGTATTTGTTTGTGATTGTGTACCTCTATATTGTTTATACTACCTCAGCTTACCACAGATATCTTGTTTAGTAATATTTCACGTGCAAACGAAGCTATTTGCCACTTAGTTAAATTTTCCAGTTATGTATGTAGATAATTCGCTATTAAAATGAATAATTTAGATATTATTTTTTAACGTTTTTATTTATACTTATGCTTCATTTTTAAAGGCTAATTTTTAAATAGATTTTTATCCCAAGAAACATTTTGTCATTTTGAGTATTTTGACACAATGTATGAAACATTTAACAAAGCTTCAAAATTTATCTTTGGATAAAAGTTAAGTAGCTATTGGAAAATCGACGCTTATTAATATTATAGTAGCGCCAAGGTGATACAGAATTTGTTTTGTTATCTCACTTAGACTTAAGTCTAAATATGAGGCACCAGTTAGTATGTTTTGGCCGTACTATTATTACCTAGTTATAATAATGCAATGTATTGTGGTCCAAACTAGTAGATAGTAAATTGTGTCCTACTTAATACACCAAGTTTTAACATATATAGTACAAATGTTAGTATTTCTTATAGTATAAGTCTAGCTATCTAATTATGTAAAGTAACGTTTGCATTTTAAGTAAGGCTTGTTTTATAATAAAATAAACTCCACTAGTATAATGTAAAATGTTTTAATTTTTTAGTATATTAATAGAAGCAGTGTGGGACAGACTAATGTCATGCTCCTATATTTTTTGTATGTACGTATACATCAAATTATCGTATGAAATATTAAAATATATACTGCACACATTCCTTATAAGTATTTTGTTTCATATACGAGTTGGCTGTCTGTAAATGTAACTTTAAGATTATACCACAAAAAATACTACTGTACCCTTAATACGAGTTTATTTTGACATTTCTCGATTCTCCATACATTTGACTAACAACGCCACTTTGCGGAAACTACAATGGACTAAAAAATGTATGGAGAAAATGTAAACTATCGTCGATTTCGAGAATCGAGAAAAACTCGTACTAAGGGTACATACTTGTATATTTTTTATCGACGCAATAGTATTGATACTTGCGTGTGATGTTATATATCAAGTAGTTAGTTGTCGTGGATACTGTGTTCGCACTCATGGACTTATAAGTATGATTTGTGTCGTTTAATACTGATTATTATTTTTTTATACTGATTATTGGTGTCGGGGTAATTTTATGGTGAATAGTGTTTAAACCATATATCATGTTAATTTTGGTGTTTTCATTCAATCATTGTATAAATGTTCTCTGGAAGAAACCAATGGAATGTTTTGTCAAATATCTCATATTATCAATAATGAATGTATACTGTAGTATATAAACCATCCAGATTATAATTGCGTTCTACATAATCTCTGCAATCACGATATGTACTTAATTTATTATTTCAAAGTTAGACCTTACCAATGTTATAAAGTAATTGTTCTAATCTGTCATTTTAATTTCTATATAATTTTTTTGATACTTTTGTTATGTCGCAAGATAATTTGCATACTGTGTTTTAAATCGTTTTGTCGGCAGCCACCGTGGCGCAGCAGGCGAGTAGCCGGCTGTGAAGAGAGAGGCCGCGGGTTCGATTCCCGCATTGAGACAAATGTTTGTGTGGCCCACAGATATTTGTTTCAAGTCTGGGTGTTGTGAGACGGAAAGTCTCTCATATTCTCTGGTACCCACAATACAGGTTATACCTAGTGTGGGGTCAGGACTACGTGTGTGACTGTTGGGTGTATTATTAATCATGTATTTAGTTAATAAACAAATTGTATATACGTACATATATTTACCCCGACATACATTGTGCCTATTGTTGATTTGATCTTAATTAATGCAGAATTTGTGATTCCATGTAATAAATTCAATTGTTTATTTGATTATTAAAATATTATGAAGAAAAAAATGCGTCGTTTTTACTATATACGACTACTATTCTATGATTTCATCATCATCATCAGCCATAGGACGTCTACTGCTGAACATAGAATAAACTTCAATGATATATAATTATTTATTATCGGCGGATGATGAAAATCTGACCATTTTGTTCAATGACAGCCTCCGTGGCGCAGCGGGCGAGTAGCCAGCTGTGAAGCGAGAGGCCGCGGGTTCGATCCCCGCACCGAGACAAATGTTTGTATGGCCTACAGATATTTGTTTCGGGTCTGGGTGTTGTGAGACCGAAAGTCTCTCGTAGTTCTTGATAGCCACGACACAAGACTCGATCTTAGTGTGGGGTCAGGACTATGTATGTGACTGTTGGGTGTTATTATTATTATTATTATTATAATAGCTTTTTATAAAAAAAGGTATTATTATTATTATTATAATAGCTTTTTATTAAAAAAAGCTATTATTATTATTATAATAGCTTTTTATTAAAAAAGCATTTGTATAAAACAATACTGTTTCAGGCAGGCATCTGTTTAGTATCAGACGGAACTGGAAACAAACAGTACAGAACGGCAACCCGATTCCTTGACACCGGCGATGCCAAATTACAATTAGTACAGCTGCTCTAATTCAAGCTCTTTCTGTATCTGGTGCTGTACTGTATTAGTAGCTGACTAAATTGGTGTTAAAAAGAGCAACGTCAGAGTTTCTTGCCCATTCTTCTCTGGCGAAACAGCCTTCCGAACAGGCGGTAGAGTTAAAATTTGACGGAATCTAAATAATGTTTGAACATTTCATGGATTCAATAAATGATTTGATTTGATTTAATTTATACGTAAGGAATATTAAAAAAAACAGCTGGGTTTATTAATGATATAGTTTAATTATAAAGGGTTTAAACCCAACATCGCTCTGAGCACATTATCACTGACGTGCGCGTCTTCATCACAACAGTACTATTAGCCAAAACAAAATAGTTCCTAATATAAATATTCAACATCACAGATTGTACTATACTGATGACCGGGAAGTATCCAATATGCAATACAGTCTTAGCTGGAACGTGGTGCAAGCTTCAATTTGATATAATATTCTAATAATTGAGAAAATGACCCGTCAGTCCGTTACTTTAATCGGAATTGTTAAAACTTCTCTTCTTTTGTCGGTTACAAACTTAATTACAAATAATATTTAAACGACATTATTTATAATTATTGTTATTTATGATATTCATGAATTTTAATGGTCGAATGTCTAATATCTTTTACGATTACGGTGCAACTGATATCACTTACCACGATGGTAAGAAGTAGATTCTATTTAAACTAATAATTACTTCAATTTATAAAATTGCAAAATGACAAAATTGTTGGATACTGTATTGTACGATTAAAATTATCTTAACTAAATTGATCGATACATTTTGATTTCATTGCTTGTTTTTCACAAAAATGATTACCTACGATAAAAGCTTTCGATGCAAGCTGATTGATGCAATCTTAAGCGGAATACTTTTTACATTCCATATAAAACACAATTATAAAGATTGAATTAAATGTTGTAATTATGTGTCACTGTTGTTTTGTGACGTTAGTTAGAAATGTCCGGTCATACAAAGAGTTAGTAAAAACGGGTGAAAACGGTAGAACAATTAAAACTGAAAACTACGTGTCGTTTGACACATGGTCAGTACATAAAAAAATAATTCTACGCTTGTAAAAGACTTTATGCATTTTTAACAGCGTTCTTTTATTAAACATATAAGAAATAAAGAATATATTATCTCTTTATGTCCAAAATATAAAGAGCTTTCAATATACATATAAAACTAAATAATAATAACGATCGTATCACAATACGTTGAGTTCTATCCCGAGTAACAAATTATATAGGTACCTACTTTAATTTAACTAGTTGTACTTTATCGACAGCGGTACATCAATCGATAAAATATATTACACGTATTGCTTAATTAAAAACGTTGAAAATGAATACATTCGACAAATGCACCATGACAAAGGTAGAGAAATTAGTGCAAATATGAATGAATAAATTATTACCCTTTCAGTAATACATGCATACAAAAAAGTAAATAAATATAGCTATAGAGTCAATCTTAGAGAAAGTAAAAATAAATGTAGTTATGATAGATAAAGAATTGTCAACTTTATTAAAACTATAGTTTTGTATGAATGAGTTATAATAGTCAGTACTTATTAGATGTCCGCATTCATATTTTCAACATTAAAGAAACAAACGCGTTAGTTGTACTTATACATTATTTCTACATATCTTACGCTATAAAATGCCACGCTTCTTGACATAATACATATCTCACTGTCACAGGATAATTTCATCTAAACTACAATACTTACTTATCTATGTAACAACCATATAAAAACGTTAACATTAATTTCATACTTAACCGACATAACTTTGTCGTTACTGTCCCGACAATTGTTGCGAGACGGTTGGCAATACTGATACCGTTTTTCATTTTATATAATGGCACAGAAGGCTTAATTTAATACAATATGTGTGGTCTCGTTGCAGTTGTCGGGATAAAATGATCAATGTTGTCTATGACAAGAATATTATGAGTGAACAATATCTTATCAATTATGGTTGCCCTTGAACCATTATAACATTATATTAAATACATAATACTAATAGTGCCTCCATCCAACCTGTGCATTGTATGCATGGCTGGTACTACTCATGGCACTGTTTGAGCCTGATTTACACATTGCCAACATTGTCGCGTGAATATGAATCTAATTTCGTTTAGTTGTTTTAAAGACAGGTCGAATGTGTAAATGAAGCTGCAACGAGCAAGCGTATTTTAATGCTATATTAAAATATAATCAAGGAATAGTTGTGGTTTCATTTAAGAAACCGAATTCTGTAGTGTTCATGACCGACTCGTGCTCGACGGGTAGGTGATTGAACTTGTCAATGATTCCTTCGAGCGAGGTCCATGTGCCGACAATCAGGCCCAGCACTCCGAATAGAACCACGATGACGTTCTTGATTAACATACGAATGCGTTCCGAACGCGACACGTAGTACCAATATGTGCAGCTTTGAATGAAGGCGGGGAAGGCAAGTCCAAGCGCTGACAAGCACAGAGCACCGAACAGTGAAATGAAGAGATCCAACGCGGGAACGGCGGCAGCGAGACCGACTGAAAATAAAACACATCTTGATCTCTAGACTGCTTATCTTCAATTGTTTATTTATTATGTTGCCTAACAATTGGTACCTATAGCTGGCGCTTGTCATGAAGACGAAAAACTCCGAAATGCTCACATTACATACCTACGTGTATGTCCTTGTCTGTTTTTCTGTAATTATACAGCACACTTACTAGTATCATAACAGTATTTTAATACACAATATTATGGGCTAGCAAAACGCCAATGATTAGGAAATAAGAATGAATTAGGAATTGGAAAAGACGCCTTTGTCAAAATATTTTATTTTAGCTAAGACTTCTATATATAGTAAATATAGACGTCTTTTTATTATAGGCCCAATTTTTCAATAGTCAGATAACTTTTATTTGGGGGATAATTTTGTAGTTTTGACAGATATTTCTTACACGTCAAAATTATTTCCTATAAAATCTTTGAAAATCCGGCTATTGAAAAATTATATAATATTGTAATTATATTTAAATAAGATTATGTATTATATTATGTATGACTGCCTCTGTGGCGTGGTGGTATTTGGGTACGACTACGGTTCTGAGGTCTCGGGTTCGATCCCCGGGTCGGGCAAAGTGATATTGGAATTTTCCATATCAGCCCGGAGTCTGGAATTTGTGCCCGATATGGGGATAGGCTCACCCCCTATCACATCTGGGACTGAACTAAGCTCGGCGAAATGTGGGTGTTCTAGTTCGCTAGTGCGCCTCTGCCTACCCCTTCGGGGATACAGGCGTGAGCTTATGTTATGTATTATAATTATATGAGAATTTAAAATGAATTAGTATATTCTATACTTACATGTGATTAAAACAATGAGAGTACGGACCACGTACTCCCAAATTATCCTGTGCTTGCTGTTCAAAAGGCGGTTACCGATGTAGTCGTTCCAGACGATGTCAATGGCCACGTAGCATGCCAAGCCGTGAGTGATGAAAATCGCAAAGGCAAGGAGGCCCTGGACCACGCTAGCAAGACTAAAACAAATATACGATCACTTAGTTATGGCAGATGAAAATTAAGTAAATAAATCGGTTATCTAAAAGTAGGACTTCCTCCTTGAGATGCCCGAAGTCGAGATTATAATTTTATGGTGACATTATCATAAAGTAAATATTTATGATGAATATTTCCTATTGCTTCCCTTATATTTTACTTTGAAAGATCCTCACATCTATCTAGGCTTTGATGATTGACGATCGTGAGAAAACGGGTATTAACAGTCAACAGTAGAAAGATCTTATAAGGGTCCCGTGGCTAACCTTTTGAGGAATCGCAATATCTTTTACACGCGGCATAATAGATTGCCTTATATAAAGGCGAATAAACTGTGAGGTTCCTCCTTCATAGGTGCACCTTTAACAGAAATCATTCTTTCCGTAATTATCGGTCTCTAATATGTGAATTGTTTTTATTTTCTCTTAATATACATATACGTTTAGTTTAACTTTTTTAGTCTTCTATGAAGTAAGGACGAAATCTGTATATTTACACTTACGTCTCTGTCTTGGTAGGCAGGTTGAGCGTAATACTGCCTTCAGCGTCGCTGCCATACTGCAGGTATCCGAACAGGCCCATGCCCACATAGAGGATAATAATTGTTATCATGGCGCGGTTCAATACGCCGAACTTGCCGACGAAGTCTTTGGGTGTCTTCATCTCATTCTCAAGAGGCAGAATCTGAAAATAATTATTGTGGAATTATACATTTTAGTAAATTGGATTGGGATTAACCTTTTCTCGAGCTTGATCTAATTACTAATCTAGCCCATTACGACGATGAAATAAAACTATTTTTACGGATTCTGACCCGTGACAACGAAGACTGCAAAGCCTTCGTTGGGAACAAAAATTAAAACCCAATCGTGATAGAATCCGTAAAAATAGTTTTATTTCAATGTATAATATTCGCGTAAACTTAAGAAATCAGTACATTACGACGATATTGAATGTAGTTATTCCTCGCGTTGTAATTGACTTCATAAATAATTATTTACTAAAGAAAATTGTACAAGTGTGCTCAGCAAGATTGGTCATTAAAGGGTTTTAATAAGTAGATTAATATGTACACGTGTGGGTTTCCAGGTACTTATACGGCCTAGGTCATCCCCAAGACACCGCCGCCTCTTTCTATGCGCCCAATGCGATTTAAAGTACTCATTGGTTGATAATTCCGCATAATGTTAAAGATTTTGTATGTAGTACCTATATGTAGTACCATTGGAATATATCTTATTTATTATTAAAAAAAAACAACTGAATACTAACCATTCCTATAGCTTCCAAAGCAAACAGCACAGTTCCGAAGAAAAGAGGAAATTTAGATATAGCTCCTGCTGGAGACTTGCCCTCAAATGAAGGTGCGTCCCGGAAAATGTAATATAGAATAATTGCAAAGCTAACGATAGTAACTGCGTTGGCCACAGCTGAGAACGGCGCCAGGTACTTAAGATCTCGAACCCAATTGATAAGGATCAGAGGCAACAGAACGCACAGCATCACGTGTTCTAACGTTATGTCTATACCAAACTTCTTTGTTAATATGTATTTTATATTCTCTGACACGAAAAGGACGTATACGCAACACGTTCCAATTTGATATATCAGTAAGAACACGTTCACAATGTGCCTGTAACAAAGAGATTTTTTTAGAAGAAAGAACAGTTGTTTTAAACAAAACGTGGCTCTATTTAAAGTGCTGTTCTTGTATACAAGAGTGTCTGCTTAAGAAAATTTTATCTAAGGAATGTAGTTAACAGGCTTTTCATTTCAAAGTCAACTACTCATTATACAAGATTTTTTCCATTACCTTCGAATTCAAGAACATGTGTTCCTCGAGATTTCCACTCAACAGTTATTACGTATTACATGTAAGTGGTAAGTGTCAACAAGCAATTCTTGGTTAACTCTTTATGATTTTCTGATAAAAGATACTTAGTTATTGAAAATGGATGTCTTCATATAGAACAAGTTTATTTATTTAGGTTTTAAAGCAGACATGACATTAATACGAAATCTTGCTTAATATAAACGCTTTATACACAATGGGCCTTACTTATAAAAACAGTTTAGCTGAGCAAATAGCTAGTAATATTCTGTCACTTTTTTCCCTGTGTGACATTGTTTGCTCAGCTAAACTGTTTTATAAGTATGGCCCAATATATGTATAATGCAAATAACGAGAAACTCAACATGGAAAGTGGGATTTGACAAAATGTATCAATTCATGTTTAGTTAGTTTTAGGCTCGGCGAAATGTGGGTGTTCTAGTTCGCTAGTGCGCCTCTGCCTACCCCTTGGGGGATACAGGCGTGAGCTTATGTATGTCATGTTTAGTTATATTCGGTATTTTTTTTTTTTAATTTAATAAAACGTAACTCACGCGGCATAAGGAGCGCATGCTTTACACCACTCTGGTCCTTCGGAAAGTGCAGCCTCGGCGGCCGCTGTATACGTGAGTGAGGGTACTTTCCGCCGCTTGCACAGGACGTAGGTAGCGTCGAGCAGGACATGAATGCAGTAGGTGCACAGTACGCCGATGACAACTGTGCCGATAGATCCAACCACATAACCAGCGTTGGAAAAAGCATGCGGCATGGCCAGGATGCCGGTACCCAGGCTGCCTTTCAGCAGATGGAGGAGAGTTTCCGTGTTTCTGTGATAAAGGAAAAAGGTTAAATATCTTAAAAATCGATAATTAAGATTATCTAGTAGTGTAGAATAGTGAAGTGGATGAATGAGAATGGCTTTCCAAAGATTGTTTAATATTTTTATGGCTGATTTGAGACATCTTAAAGCATTTTGTTACGCATAATAAAGACAATAACTAAGAAAGTCAATAAGTTCAATAGTAAGTCGGTCTACCACCAGTGGAAAGATCTGTAATTACTTGTGAAGTCACCGCATTAATGAGCAGTAGGTATTATTTTCCTTACTATGCTAATAATATGGAATAATATTCAAAACGCGCATCAACACTCGACAGGAAGGTACTCATCACGATCGCAAAAAATACGTTTTGTTTGTACTATAATATTACTTATATATTAATAGACATTACCCGATTGGATTTTTTTAGGATTTTTATTGAAAGCCTTGTCATAATAATATGTATTTTCGTAATGTATTTTAGAAATATATTCTGAAAGTTATGGAAACTTCAATGGTACCTGCTGCTACGTGGCAGTAATATGCTAAACATATTATGATCAGTATTAGTATCAGTAATTCCTGATTTAGGTAACTCGAGATTAATTACTACCATCTTTATAAATCGTGAAGTCATACTGATCTTGGACGGGCATAGAATATTTATATATGATCTAATATGAATTGCTTAGTAGGTACACCTATCAAGGCTGTGCGTTATTTTCCTTAAAGTCATCAAATTAAAGCAAACCAAACGATTGTCTACGGTGTCTCCCGTTGATCGATCATTGTAGTCAAATGCGTATTATCCTCTCAAACTGACTATTTATGAATTCTCTACCACCTCCAGAAGCCGGAGTTCTACAAGAAGTTAGGTAAATGAACTAGAATTATAATATGTAGTATCAGTTTGTGTGGCAGCACGTGGATCACCAAAACCACGTGTGGGACCAACGTGCCGACCTCACGACGCTAATTGTATACATTTTGAATGCACGTACAGTTGTCGGCTCACTTTGTTTTGATTATTATTTTGAGCGATAAACAACACATGATATCGCTTCTGTTGTGGAAAACTTAACATGTTTTACCTAATCGTCAGTATAGGTGTACGACGCCTTCTTTGGAATGTCAATTATTTTTCACAGTTTAAATTGATGGATCCATTAAAGAAACCCTACATTACGCATTCTATCCGGGAACTGCGCAAAAACTCTATTGGTCACCATTTCCAAGAACGACTGTCCATAACTTCGATATGGCGTCCAGCAGTATAACTATAGTATTTCTTCTCCAGTCTCCCATAACAATAAGGCAGAATAGCTCATTTGCCAGTTCTAGTAAATAAGTGTTATGCGATGAAACGATGATAGTTTTCTTTTTATCCATACATGTGATTGTAATGCCACTTGAGGAAACTACATTGGGAAACTACTAAGAAACTAAAATGTTAACAAGATAACATTGTTTTCGAAAACGATATGTCATAACTAACTCGTGTAGCTTATGGTGGTCTTTCATGACTATCATGTTTAAGCACAATAAAAGGAAAAGTCCTTGCGCGTCCATTTCCCAGAGCGTCCGCAATCCATACTCGTTTCCTGTCGCAGCGGAACTGATCGGCACGCTTGCTCCGAAGGTCGAAGATGACTTCTGGGATATGGCTTTTCAACATCGTGATTTAGATTCAATGAAACGACAATTTATATGCCTGACGGAGAGACGACGGGTGCATTAATGAGTCCATAAAAATGTCCTTATATTTTAAGTAAAGTGTGCCCGTATTAGTCCAGTTTGGTGAAGGAAATGCGAGTAAGATGACAGTTTAGATCACCTAGCATAGAGCCGCGGACTAATTAAAGTAATATTGTAAAATAAAATTAAAATGTAATATTATTATAAAGAATGTCGCCTCCTTGGTCTAGTGGCAGCATGTATGGGCTGTGGACCGGGAGGTTCTGCGTTCGATTCCCAGGTCGGGCAAAGCAAATTTTCTATTTTAATTTGTCCGGGACTGGATCCCTCATAGGGGGTTGGCGTCAAGCAGCCGGTCGTAAAACCTAAGTCAAAACCTCTCTGCAACATGCTTGAAAAAGTGTGTTGCGGCGACCCCACATTAAGGTGGGATAAGGGCAGGTAGAAAGAAACATTATTATAAAGAATGTAACAACGCTAATGTATAAATAAGGTGATATTCCGTATGTATTTACCAAAGCAAATTGTTTTAGACCATGAGAATTATTGAATGGTTTTGTTTTGCAACCGACTATTCTGTCGTTGGGCCACAGAGGCTGTAAGTTACCTAGGCAGATGTATGGTAATTAATTTATCATACCTACAATTAATTTTATTATCATTTTCGATACAATTATATAACTTTTTGTATTCAGACAAATGTATTGTTTACAGTAAAATTGTTGATGATTAAGCTGACTCACGCTAGGAATAATCACAAAAGGTACGTTTTTTGTTTAAGAATAATGAGTATACAGGAAATGAGTCCGTATTAATAATTTAAATTAACATAGATTTTTGAATTAGGAAATCTAAGTATTCAGAATAATAACAATAGAGTCAGAAAAAAGCTTTTCATAATTCGTGAGACCTACGACCCACGACACAGAATTCGTATCCTAATAATGTGTGTGATTGTTGGGTGTAACTTACTTTTATTTATACGTTTTTTTTATTCGCTTATTTATACGGTTTTATTTATACGCTTCGATAATCTTTATTTTTACTCGTATTAGATCTAATATGCAATGAATGCCCGGTCATCGCGTCCGGTCGGTTATGTAATTAATAGTTATTTATTTTTTAGACGCAGGTACGTATGGCTAATGTAGTAACATCATCACCACGAAGGTAATTTAAAAAAAATCAGTAGGTAGGTACCCATTACAATAACATGTCTTTGTGCAGGTGGTTTTGAAATAAGAATAATTGTATGTATATACATACGTGGTAGGGTGCGCCACGACCCTGTTGTCATAGGGCTCGTATTCTTCAACTTCCTGAAGGTCCTTCTCTTTCATATCCACCATGAAGATTCCTTTATCTCCCGGCCTCTTTTTCTCATCCTTGACCGGTGATAGGCTGCGGACATAATAATTATTCTATTACATTGTCAGTAAATACATGCAAAATGGAATGAAAATTCATAGTATACGCACTTTGAGACTGTAGGAATCATTACATTTGAACGAAAAAAATATTATGTTAATGCTTAATTATTAAGTAAATTAAAGGAGCCGTTTATGATGCTAACTTTAACCTATGTTAACAAATCACTATAAATGTTAGATTGAAGCCGTGAAATTTCTATCCAACTACTAACAATATGTAATATAGTTATTACGATGTTTATACAGCAAATAGAACACATTTTAAAGCATACCATTTCTACTGTAACGAGCAACGCAAAAACTTTGCTATCACCATAGTTTCAACACATGCCTCCCCGCGTTCCCTTTCCTAACCAGTTTGCCTAAAAATCATCTAGACAACTTTACGAAGAAAACCATTGCGAAATATAGTTTTTTCGCAATTCCAGATTACGTACCTAGACATGGTTGGATGTTTCTTATTACCAAGCAACTATATCGATTTAACCGTCCACTGGTTACTGGTTGGTTATTATTTTTATGTAGAATACTAAATAGGATTTTGGAAATTACGCCTAATAATTAAACCATAAACGGAATCTGTTTAGAAAAGTTGAGCAGTGCTTATGTTGTCGGTATAATCTAAAATATCCATTCTTTATATAATATTCCCTCACGAGTTCACGATATGTTTGGCAGGGACATTACATAGCAATTACAATTAGTCAGATACAACGTAATATTTGTTACCAACATAATAATATTTTCTATAATTTGTTGTAAGTAGAGGCAGTGTTTTATTGTGCTATCTAGTCCTAATATCTTACTATGGGTTGTGGTTGTGGCATGTAAAACTGCATGTGAGCTCATGAGAAATATGGTTTTATTAAAAAAACTGTTTTATTCTAGCGGGCTTAGCCAAGTGGCTTATGCGCTAGTCGAATAGAAGAAATGTGTGGTAATGAAATAAGAGTACCCTATATATATGTATATACGCTATAGCGTACTCTTATATTATTTCCATACATTAACTATTCTATTCGACTAGCGCATAAGCCACTTGGCTAAGCCGACTGATTGCTTTTTATTCGTCATTTCAAAGTAAACGCGATGGATTTTATGGATACCCATATAAGGCCAGTGACCAATATTCACGATGGGTACAATGGGCTATTATGACCGACGTCACTTATTTATTGTTTATGTGATTTGGAAGACTTTAATATCAAGCGACATGTCATCATTCATCACTCACCATGGATCAGTATGGATGATATCAATATTTATTTAAGTACTTATATTGAAATCTTAAAAACATGTCTCTGTAATGATAGTAACAAAATATTTATAACATCAAGCAAGATTAAGTATTGGAACGCTCTTTTTCCTGAAATGCACTAGCTAGTTACTTATTTACATATTTTACAATTTATATAAATTATAGCGAATAATTTTGATGGATTATGGATTCCTCACATACTATATATAATGCGTATCGTCTAATTATAAATTTGTCATCTAGCTACTTAATTTATTGATCACCAAGAGAACAAATGATTGTTTTTGTATGTATGAGTCAAAACCTGAAATTTCGTTTTTTATTTTAACGTAACGACTCGAAATGTATAACAATAAAAATTGAAGGCAAATGAGATAAGAATCGAATTTACAAGGCGTTTTTTCCTCATGACATATTTTAAAGATTATACCTCTATAGTCTTTTGGCATTTAGCACATGTAGTCTTTATTTTGAGTCTAAAATACACAAATCGCGATATTGATTCATTTTTTTTAATCATTTAATAACAGTCCTAATGGCTTCATTTCCACCTGCCTTTATCTCACTTCAAAGTGGTGGGTAACATAATTTTTCAAGGATATTGCTGAAACGATTCGGCTTATTTTTATGGCAGCGCTTATGGTTGTTATTGGAACATTTATAGGTAGTTGTCGACTGTATTATTAATACGATTTCAATAACAATTACCTGTGCGGTACGAAATCGTCCGGTTCGAAGGACGGGTTGACTTTCGGTCCGCTGTGACGTCGAGCCCATTCTTCTGCTTCCTGAAACATTTAAGTTATGTCAAATTATATTGAATTATCATTTTATTCGCCAGCGGGTAGGAGAAAAGGTATAATTTATAAAGGTTTGATGAAATCATAATTTTGTATAGTTCGATTATTCTTAGATGAGCCTCCGGCCCAAGCAGGAATAATTTTGTCAATCGAATTATCGAGCTCGCTGCACACTGATGACATTTGGTTAAAATTCCATAGAAATGTCATAGACGCGTATAAAGCTTTATACGAATTTGATTGTGAAAAATATTACTGCTTGGGCTGCAGATAATATTATGTACTAAACCTAAATTCCCGACGTCCTGTCAAGTAAATTAGGCACTTGTGTCATGTAAATAGGGAATAGCAACGCTGCTTGGCCTCCGAGTCCGATTAGAATTATACATAGCCAGTGACTGACCACCACATTTGGCTAACCTACCCTAACCATTTTTAGATGATGCATCTTACAACACGATACTTAGTAAGAATGGGAATACTTAGTTACGTCTTTAGAATATGCACTGACTTTATAATATTATACTACACTTAGGTTGAGATCTATACAGCGAACTTCGATTAACTCTGAGTCAAAGATTCGAACTTAGTGAGGATTTAGAATTTTTAAATCGAACTTCAACTTATCCGAGTCATTTTTTACAAGTAAAACAGACAGAGTAAGCAAAGATTTTGTTGTAATATAGATCAGCCTTAGATATTTCGAAATATTCTACTTTGAGTGTTCCGTGGATAGTAAATTGAGGTACTGAAAGTAAATTGAGTTACTAACTACAGGGATATGAGTGTTGAGTGGGGATTGCCACTTATGTAGTATGTTTTGTTACTTAAAACTGTTATGTAATTGACACAGTATGTCTTGTGGGGCCAATACATTCGCTAATCACCGGCGCATACAATGACGGACGAAGAAATATCGTAAATACATATGACTAGTAAAGTGCCTGGCTATAGAGAATTCACAGGCTGAGCATTAAAACCAAAAAAAATACTCTTGATATCGTAAATTAGATTTTTGTATTGAAGTGTTGTTTAATTATAATCACATATAATACATTTATATGGTATGGTTATGGTTTTGGTAAGTAAAGTAAACTAACTAGAGAAACAAAGATTTCTATAGTTATACTTAATGGGCCTTACTAAGGTATAGTTTTTCACTATTTTTCTTGTGTCACATTGTTTGAAAATGAAAGGGGCAGACTATTCTTTACCATTGCTAAACTGTTTTTATAAGCAAAGCCCTACATGTCTGCAATGCAACAGAGAATTAGTTAATAACGCAAGATAAACATTTACTAAAGTTCACGGTTTTATCCGCGTTTAAATCTTTTCTAGGATAAAAAGTAGTTTTCCTATACAAACATTAATTTTGGAGAGTATTGTATTGTTATAAAGTTTTAAATAACAAAAACAAATAAAGTACTCGATTTTCTTGTATATTTACAACCAATTTTCGTTACTTTCGGGAAGAAGATAATAAATGTGTTTACTTTCATTGAAATACGCTATTACTATTTACAACGATAAGCTTTTAGAAGTTTCTGTTTAGAAGTGTATTATTACTTATTAAATCTATGGGTTTCGTCTAGGCGTTTATGTCTATATCAGTCAGTCGCCAACTGCTCGATAAAAAACGTCTAGCTATTAGATCATATTTTGTCTGAGATCTAACTCAGCTATTTTACGACCGTGTTGAGTAATTGTTTTTTCTAAACCACCTAATAGAAAAGTTTCGAGTTTAGCTTTACAATATTTAGGTGTAGTGTAGTCACTTTGCCGTGGTTGGATAAATAAAATATATAACTATACTCTTATCTGCCTTTACTCTTAAATGGAAAGGTTGTCTGGTTTAGATCTCTTTAAGTGATAAGACCGTAGGCTATTGTTATTATTTTTTTGTTGTGTAGAATAAAGACTGATCTATCAATCTATATATCTTTCTTTCCACCTGCCCTTATCCCACAAGATGGGGTCTGCGCAACACACTTTTTCACGCATGCTGCAGAAAGTATTTTACTTAGTTTTTACGACGGACTGCCTGAATGACACCAACCACCTCTGAGAGATCCAGTCCCGGGCAAGTTAAATTTAAAAAATCCCTTATCCGACCGGGGAATCGAACCCAAGACCTCCCAGTCCATAGCCCATATATGTACTTCTAATATGCTGCCACTAGACCAAGGAAGCAACTATCCATCCTCATCATCTATCTATCTACTGTAATTGTATACATGTACATTTGGCAGTGCTTGCATCACGTGCAAGATGAGAGAGTGCATTGTTTATCACTTTATTATTAAAATATGATTATAAATAATTTCACGATTATTCATTGTATCATTTGGTCACGTTTATCACTGTTAAGAAATGTGTTTGTGTATTTTGGGAATGTGCCAGAAATGGAACAAGACTGATTGTGCTTTCTATAAGCGTTTTATGATTATGAATTTTTGTTTAAGCATTTCATATACAGAATGATCAGCGGCCTGAGCAGGAAAATTTCTGACACCCGTAAATGTATTCGAACTCGATGCGCGTCTATGAAATTTATATTAAATATTAACCAAACGTCATCAATGCGCAGCGAACTCGAATACATTAACATTTACATTAGTTTTTCGTGCTCGGGCTACTGTATAGTTTTATCTACATTCTGAAGTAATTACACTGCCTTCAAATTTCCTAGCATCATAAACTGCTCTAGCTTCTGTAAAGCGAGGACAACAAGTCAAGATAGGCTTCTGTATATCTATCTTGTTATCTTAGCTTGAAAACTAGTTCCAAGTATCGCAGACATCACAACAGTGCGGTGACCTTGCAGTGCTATAAAAAAAATAATTGCAATAAGTCAATGGTCGATTTGAAATTAACAACCTTGTGTGAAAAATTGTGATATTTATAGTCTAGCATATATTTGATATCTGCTAGAAGTCTAGGAAACTGTTAGGCTGAGATCTATAGAGCGAACTTCGACTAAGTCTGCGTCAAAGAAACGAAATCAATGAGGATTTGGAATTTTTAATCGAACTTTGACTTAGTCCGAGTCATTTATTAAAAGAAAATCATTGCTTAGTCTGTCTATCAGTCTGTCTGTAAGTCGAAGTTCAATTTAAAAATTCCAAATCCTCACTGAGTTCGTTTCTTTGACTCAGACTTAGTCGAAGTTCACTCTACAGATCTCAGCTTTAATAAGTATGTTGCAAAAGCATGTCGTTGACACTATCCAAGTTACAACGCCCGATGTAACAGGACCGCAATCAAGAGTGCTAACTGTTGTTTGTGCATTTGTGTGTATATTTCAGTTTTGGCAGAGCCTTATTTATTTAAATCTTCAAGAAGGGTCCAACCGGTTTAGTCATGGTTAAGGCGACAGGTTGAAAATATTGCATCCAACGATGCAGCATATTAAATTTTAACTTTGAATATTATAAGTTTTCATTTTATGAATAAGTACATATAAGAAAAAGTGTGAGCTAGCGGAATTTGTGCGATACGGCGATATATTGCGATAGATTCGCCGTCCTAGAATAGGAAAAAGTTTAGCGGACTGCGTATTGGTATTTAGGAGAGATTTTTGAGATCTATAGAGCGAACTTCAATTAAGTCTAAGTCAAAGTCACGAACTCAGTGAGGATTTTTTACTAAGTCCGAGTCAGTTTTTACAAGAAAAGCTTTGCTAAGTCTGTCTGTCAGTCTGTTTTTCTTGTAAAAAATGACCCGGACTAAGTCAAAGATCGATTTAACAATTACAAATCCCCCCTGAGTTCGTGACTTTGACTTAGACTTAGTCGAAGTTCGCTCTATAGTTCTCAGCTTAAGTGGTTATACCTCTAATGGTCGAGGTAAGGGATAATGATAATACAAGGACTAATTACCTATTTGTTTCCGAAGGGGAAAGTCTTCACTTTCCCCTTCGGAAACAAAGAAATAGGTCAATAAACAACTGTCTAATAAGAAAACTAGAAGCTTTGATGTTGTCTCTAATAACTTTGACGTATAAGTAGTATGAGATAAAACATGTGAGTAAAATAATTAAGAGTTTTGTTAGGACACACAGCAAATATTATTCTAGTTTTTTAATATATTAGCACACTAGAGGAAAAAAGTTGCTAATTTGCCTTGTCATGTCAATACGAAGTTTTATATTTCTTGATACTTTAATATATTGTAAACGAATCATACCACTAGAAGTTATGAATGTCTATGATGGTCGAAATAAAAAATTATAAGAAGTTGAAAGAGTTCGTTTAGTATAAGCGATATAATGTGGGATGGTTATTACCTACGTACACTAAACTTAGTCATGTATCAAATATACACAGTTACAGTTAAAATTGGCATTGCAAACACCATGTTTATATATAAACCGTCGAAAATAACACGCGTTGGCTCTAGCATTACTCATTTTACGCTCACAGTTTTACAAGAATTCGCACCTAATGTTTGCAGTCGTGTATAATTACTTAGCATTTGTGGGCGATGTTTACACAAACACATCTCTGATGTATGGCTAAGGGTGGACAATAACACCGATCACCAGTTTGGATCTTTTACAAGTGTTGTCAATATATACATAAATAATTCGGTCGTACGCAGACTTAAATATTAAAACCTATGAGTTTTGATAGTTGGCTAAAATTATGTTAGTTTTGGGTTTTCTCCATACTTCAAAATTCCATAATAGCAGCGCCACTTGCGGAAACTACAATGAATATTTTATAATGAGGAAATCGAAAACTACCATCGTTTTTGAGTAGTGAGAAATGGCCATTCTCATCCCACCCGATTTGTCTATTCGAAAATCGAATACAATATACCTCCACATCCGTACTACACCAGACATTGCTACGCTGTATACCATCTTGCGATATATCTATGCATTATGAAGTAATGTGTACATTACTATGGTCTATGAGATGTTAATTTTTGCTAGTTACTGATCGGCAATGACGTAGAGCTATGGGTAAAGACCTATTCTAGCGTTTCTCATTTATTACAATTTGTTGAAACTCTAAATTATATGCTTAAAAATCAAAATATTTGCTATAATTAGAGACCTAATAAATGTCATGACATATATAGGCCTACATCTTAGACTAAATAGCCTACGTGTACCTAAATCTATAATATTCGGCCAGTATTCGGCGTACAATGTGTTTATATAGTTTGACCAAAGAGTTTGACATTTGGAGCAGATTAATAAATATAAGCGTAGTTTTCGTTATTTTCATATTTAAAATGACCGTAACTATAGATAGAAGCAAGCAAAAGGAGTTGGCCATTTCGAACAGGAACCTACAATATAAGTAAGTACATGATAAATAAAATTATATACTTCAAAGTTTACACATATTAGTCAAAGTGTTAGTTTGGTGTCCCTCTATACTCTCATTATAACATCCGCGTTTAAAGCGCATAGTGTCATCGATCTAAAGAACGATTTACAGCTCCAATTGCATTTCGCACTGCACATAAGATCAGTAACCAGCTTTCAATCACAATTTTCAAGTCATTATGCAGTTACTATAAAAAGCAAACGGCCGCAATCGAAACGTCTGGCCCCTAACAACTGCCTTCCTGTGCATGCAGATTCCAATTAGGGTCCACACGACCATCGATGCCCACCGATTGTCGTAGGTCGACGCACCTCGCCATCTCTCGTCTCATCTCTATCTGGTCACGTCATGTATGTAACTGGTCGGAACTACTGGGTGTCAGAGGACACTCCGCGGGAATTGGGTCGGTGTTGTTTGCACATGACGATCATATTTGGTAGAGGCCGACGGAGGGAGAATAAGTGACGATAAGTACATATAAATTCTATTTATGGGCATTAATGCTTCTTAATTCGGTCGTCTTAAGTAGATATTATGGGCCTTATTTATAAAAACAGTTTAACTGAGCAAATGGTAAAGAACAGGCTGTCCCTTTTATTTTCAAAAAATGTGACACACGGAAAAAAGTGACGGGCTATTCTTAGCCATTTGCTCAACAAAACTGTTTTTATAAGTAAGGTCCTATATAATGATTTCTTAGGTTTACGCGAATGTTATTCATAGGAATAAAACTATTTTTACGTCATGCATAAAAATTAAAACCAAATCGTGATAGAATCCGTAAAAATAGTTTTATTCCAATAAGGCCCTATATGTTTGAACCAACTCCCATTAAACTTGAGGTTTACGTTGTATAATTAATTTGCTAATAAATAATATTATAGGTAACTGTAGGAATCTTTTATAATTAGTTTATATTATACAAACGTGTATAGCAATAAATACAATCATGTTATGGAAAATTTATGGCCAGAATTAGGCTCTATTTTAGTACTAAATAATAAATAAACCATGTCGAGTCATAGCGATATGGTACAGGAAACATCGGCGATGCAATGTTGTTTGTTAAAACTTGGGAGTTGGGCTGTTGTAATATGCTGCGCGGTGTTCGGAAAATTAAGTAAAACGGAGATTACTCACAGGTTTCGTGTTCTGTTATAGTAATGTATTATAACTTTAGAAATGCACACCATCTGTATGAGCATTAGCATTTTTATAAGGCAGAGAACTTAATAGTACTCGGTAGCTCGTTTTAGACTGACGTTTTGTTGTTACTGTATTTTGTACAAAAATGTTACCTAGCGTAATATTATAAAGTCTTTCTTTTACCTGCCCTTATCTGAATTAATGTGGGGTCGACCCAGCACTCTTTTTCAAACATGTTTCGGGAAGGATTTAGATTTACGACCGGATGCCTGCCTGACGTCAACCCTGGGGAACCAGTCCCAGGCAAATCAAATTCAAAAAGTCGCTTTGTCCGACCTAATCAAACCCAGGACCTCCCGGTCCACAGTCCATATACTACCACTAGAGACAGGAGGGGGACCATAATACTACAAAGTATAAAAATAAAATATTAGTGTTGGTTGTCTTTGTTGAGTTTGTTATGTCGGAAAAATTTAACTGCATCCTTAACAGCGACCTTGTGTCGGTTGTTTGAATTAAATAATAGAGCATGTCCGATATGAGTATAAATGCGATCTGCGTAACATGTACGTACTTTAGGCCCTTGGTTTTTGATAGTAAAACTATTGTACTAATATGTAATAAATAAATAAAATATACCCAACAGTCAACGCCCGCCCCGACATCCAACATTCTATATTTTTTTCTATTGTTTTATGACAAACTCAGAGCTGATGGGTACGATTTTTGTATCGTGGGTATCAGGAATCGAAAGGCACTTATAAAATTCAGACTGGAAATAGATATATGTGACAAGCCGGCTCACAGCCTGTTGTACAACCTATCGACATTAATACCAAATAAACCGAATTAATACAACAGGTACTAGTGTCTGGGAGCGGAAACAATCATCTGTCTGGCCGCAACAGACATTTATTCATGACTTCTCGTGTTACGTTTATAGCAAACTTCCCTTACCTAGTTGTATTTTAACTGGAAGCATGTGGTCTTACTCACAGGATGCTAGAGACTGATACACAGACATATGAGTACATACACAGAAAGTGGATTCCGACACGACTGATAAAAGTTAGAGAATTCGGAAACTCGTACACTTTGACTAACTCCTGAGATCTCGGATTCCATCCCAGATTCCGAGCCCGGATTCTGGAGTTTGTGCCCGAAATGGCAACAGTCTCGCCCCCTATCACATCTGGGACGTAAATGAGCGCGGCGAAATGTGGGTGTTCTAGTTCGTTAGTTCCTCTCTGTCTACCCCATCGGGGATGCAGGCATGAGTCTATGTACCTGTATGTATACTTTTTTATTATTTATTATAATGAGCTATTACTAGCAGTTTGTAGAGGTATTACCTCTATAATAAACGTACTATTCCTAGCAGTTCCAACCACGTGCGTGTTAGTACTATACTACTACTCTGTTCCTATGGGTGGTAGAAGCTAGATGGTTTTATGACATCGTCGTTGCATTCATCGGTCAAGTCTTTTAAACAAAACTCACAGGACCATGAATTGTTGGTGCAAAGATGCACCAAATTGTGCCAAAACTCAACAACGTGATAATAAGGATAATGATAGATAACCGAACACCATCTCAGTAGTTATCTGTAGCCCGAGCACGAAAAACTAATGTAAATGTATTCGAGTTCGCTGCGCACTGATGACGTTTGGTTAATATTTCATACGAATTTCATAGACGCGCATCGAGTTCGAATACATTTACGGTTGTCAGAAATTTTCCTGCTCAGGCCGCTGTACCGATCTGGTTTTACTAAACTACCCATTTCTTATAATCAGTTACTTGGATTTTACCTTACAATTTCCTCAATATATCTGTGGCTGTGAAGAACGTATTTACCTGATGCGATGATCAAGATATTGTTACGTTTTACGATTCTGTTAAGCTCGGTGAACATTGGGAATTTAGATTAGTTCTGATTGACGTAATGGCATTGTTTACTGACTGATTTAAGTATTTCGTCTTAAAGTAGGTATATTCTAAGAATATTTACATCGACCGTGAAAAATCTTACCGCCCAGATTCATTATCATCGAAGATACAAAGGGGTACATTTTGTGTAGTATGAGGGTGAGTGGGTGACGACTATATACTACGACGTGACTAGTTAATAATGATCTTCAGACTCAGACTTAGTCGAAGTTCGCTTTATAGATCTCAGCCTTATAGGCAGTTGAATATTATCGATTCGAAAGGTGTTATTGATTATCCACTTATAAGTAAAAAATATCAAACATAGGTGTTTACAGAGTTAACAATATTTGATCAGCATTACCGCTTCCCAGTAGTTGTTTAAATAATTACTTATATTATAAAACTCGTCTGTTTGTGGATTTGTCTTTTTCACGGATCTAAAATATTGTATGCATAGATGTATTTACTTATTGACCGGATAGAGGATATCTTTATCATGGATATAATACGCAGCACTACGGCGGCTAATCTTAACCACGAAAATTATCTATAAAATTGTAGTTGATTTTGCAATTATTACAATGTGGTATTTAAGAATATTTGTATCCAAATGTTTGTGATTCTGAGAAATGTACAAAATATGCGTTGATATTCTCACATTAATAAAGGGTCAGCGCAACAAACATTTCAAGCATGTCACAGAATAATTTGGCTTTTACGACCGGCTATTTTGCAGTCCCGAGTAAATCAAATTATAACAATCACTTTGCCCGTCCACGATATCGAACCCAGGATCTCCCAATCCACAGCCCATGTGTGCTGCCACTAGGCCAAGGAGGCGACTGAATGAATGACTGAATGCGTTGATATTCTCATGTTTTTATAAGTAAACTAACTGTAACTTCTTGGCCCACGTCGAAAAAAATATCGAATTATCGGTTACAATTCAATTATTAGCATCAATCACAGTCACATCACGCGCGGTAAATATTTATTCAGTGTTGTGATTACTTAAGTTGTTGCGCGGAAAATACCAAACATTATTATTCAATATTCTTCAAAACATACTAAACAAGCACATACTTAGTTTGCTTTTTCGAAGGTACAGTAGTCACCCGCGTGTATGTTATATTTAATTATCGCATAGATACATACATACACATACATAGACTCACGCTTGCATCTCCGAAGGGGTAGGCAGATGCGAACTAGATAACCCAAATTTCGCCGCGTTCATTTACGTCCCAGATGTGATAGGCGAGTCTATCGCGATATCGGACACAAATTCCAGACTCCGGGCTTATATGGAAAAACCCAATATTACTTTGCCCGGCCCGGAGATCGAACCCTAGACAGTCGGACGGCAGTCGTATCGAAATACAAACACGCCACCGAGGCAGTCGAATTCCTTTCCATTTAAATTTATTACCTATATATGCTACTACTGTGAATTTTTCACGTATCGGTTAGTTTAACTAACTGTATAGCTGGCATGACTCTACCTAAAACTACCACTTTAAAGCTTAATATTTTGGCAAACGGAGCCTTAAATACCACAACATTTTTAACGACATATCCAACGATATCCTACGCCATGGTATAGTCGAGAAAGAGATTTCATCCCCACGATACGTGTAGGACAGGTCAAGGTTTTATTTTACGACTTTTTCTGTCTGATATCTGATATACCCATGCATGCCAAAACACAGCTCTCTAGTAACCTCTGAGATAAACCGCGGTCAGACAGACAAACAGACGGACGGACCGTATATGGCGAAATTATAAGCTATAACTATAATTATTGGCATATGGCTTCGGAACTCTACAAAAGTGACAGATTCACTTTTACGCTAAATAGGCTTTTTGAAGTACATACATGACATATGTAGGTACCTACATCATGCCTGTGTTAGTGACACGCCTGTGAGCCTATTACCACATCGGGCACCAAATAGAGACTCCGGGTTGACAATGAATAGAAAAACCCAACATCGCTTATCCCAACCCGGGATCGAAACTCTATTAAACACATTCTCTATTGACCTTATTGAGGTAACATAAAAATAATCGTCGCATATCAGCATACTGAGTAAAATCCAAATACTATTCAAAGGAATCTGCCAAACATTGTCAACGTTGAGTCTAATTTATTCACAAGACTTGCGAATACAAAAACTAAACCCGCATACGTGCCGCAATAAACAGGATCTCAACATCATTACGGCTTTCAAAATACGTGAAAATACCAGCAGTTGCAAAAAGTACATCACGGCCGTCCGGAGGTGAACGGGCAGGCCGTATACACATTCCAGTTATTCATTGGTTTCTACAGTAAAAAAAGATAATAAAAAACAAACTCACTAGCTCAATCGTTAGTATCCACGATAATTTTTTTTATTTATTATTTAGGTATTTATATATTAAATACCTCTATGTTCCGTGATTAGTAATTATATTTGTATCACTAAATATAAAAGTAATGGTTGAATTCAACGGAGCGTGGCATTTTTAACTTTTAGGGCGACTTGCAGCGCTATTACTAATCTAGAGTTAAACCTTATCTCGATTTATCCTACAGCTCACTCCTATCATTAAATCAAGATTCGGGAAAATAGTGTCCTTTACAGATCACTTCAAACTCTAAATCGTAATTTATTTGCTGTGAAAACGAATTATCATTAATTATTATTGAATCATTCGGATTATCGGTTATTAGTATATTAGTATTAATATTTTAGTAAGGAAATTTGTATATGTTAGTATATAATATTACTAATAAAATATAATCGACTAATAGTTAAAATAATAATATTAGATATATTTTGCAGTTTGAAATTGAATAAACATGTTCCAAAAATGAGGCAATTATAAATATAATAAACGAACTGTCGAAACTTCCGTTGTTCTCAGTAATTAAGATAAGAAGAGAAGTAATAAATACAAACCGGCCATGCGCATGCTGCATATCATATCTGATCATGCACAGGTGACAGGACAGGGTTCCGAAGTAGGGTTAAATGTTACTGAAATATAATTTTATATGAATATAAAATGTAAAAACTTCGTGTATGTTGTATTCAATAGAATTTGTACGAATTTTTACTTTGGTCAACTATTACTTGTTAACTTGTAAAGACTGCTTACCTTTGATATTTGTTATACCCATAAGCAATTACCACGAAAAATGGTTTTATTAGCAAACCCTCAATGTTATCGAACGACCTTAAAGGATACCCCACACCATGGCATAATCTAGAAAATTTCATGTCCCAGTTTGTTCAACATATTTTCATTCCACTATTTCGTCGATGTGTTGGTGTATAATTACAGATTTCTGGTACTAATAGTCTTTGAGCTAATCCGTGCTCAGACAGACAGAAAGACAGACATGACGAAATTGTAAGGGCTCTATTTGTGCCTTTTGGCTTCGGAACCATAAAAAGAGCAATAATCAGCCATATACAGCCCATTAGTCATAAGAAATGAATGAATGAGTACGTTACACATAATTACCTATAGACTATAGTCAGATTAAAATCAAGAAACATAGACACAGGCTTAAATGAAATTTAATTATATACCGTGATACTAAAATAATAACGGTATAGGATCTAAAAGTTAGGTAATTCCCTCAGTATCATTAGTCGGTATCTAACAGGAAAACAGACATTCATTAAATACAACAATATTCGTAAAGGAAAAGAGGTTTCGACTCGAGCCATGTGCCTTATGATTTGTGAACAAGTAGGTACTAGCACTAGCGAGGTGAGCAGTGTGTACGCGCCCTAAGGCGAGCCGCCGCGACGATGTAACCGGATCGAACTGGATGTCGTCGAGCGATGGGCAATTCTCAATTAACATCTGACCTAGTAATAAAGTGATTTATGATTTTGAGACCGCAGATACATCTTTGAATATATTGTTTCAAAGATGGCGAAACGACTGAGATTGTTAATGGGACGACGACCTCCAAGTATAAACGCAATATATTGGAGTGGAGCACAGAATTAGGCTGACTTCTATTTATAGGAATTATTTCTAAGTACTAGTTACTAATTTGTATATATTATACAATAGGCAAATATGTTACGTCAAAGAATAAAGGGTAGATTATCCTGTCATATTTCAGCAATTCATCAAGTGTGAAAGTTGTCAAAAATATTGTTTATTTATAACAGTTACATTATAGAAATGAGTTGAATAGTAACCGTGACCTTCTACTGCAACCGAAAACACACTTGGCCCACGTATCTAATTTGTACTGAAGGTAACAGATGGAGAAATGGAGGTCGCTTATTTATGTACTTACTAGCTGCTGCCAGCGACTTCATTCGCGTGGAAATTTATTTTCCGGGATAAAATGTATGCCTAAGCCTATGTATTAATCAAGGGTCAGTTACCCCCATACCTAATTTCATCAAGTTTGGTGTAGCTGTTTGAGCATGAAGAAGTAATGAACATACAAACACACTCAAAAACCTTCATAATAATCATCAGCAGCCACAAGACGTCCTCTGCTAATATTAGTGTGATATATTCGCATGTTCATATAGATAGCAGTAGTGTTAGAGATAGTATCTACTAAATTTCATATTTCAGCTTTTCCTTAAATTAATATTGAAATGCGTGGCTCTACCTATACTATTTTCTAGAGTTTTATATTTTCAATCAATTTTTCGGGTTCCAAATGATTACTATCTCAATTTGAGGGTTTCTACTAACTAATAATAATATAGTTTAAAGATCTCATGTACAATCTGCATTAAGTGTTGAGGAATGAAATCGCCATGACCTATAAATTTAAACTCAACTGTGCAATAGTACCTAACAATGTAGTCGTTGACAGCATAATATATGTCAATAAAATGTTAGTTATAAATACGACGATTGTTTCTACTAAACAGAGATATAAATATCAGGAAGGGCTAATAAATTACCTGTAATGGATTTGTTTATTTGGTAAAACTAAATTATTTTTTGATGGTTCGCTAAATTTAATATCCCAATATGCCAAGGTCTAAGTATTCGTTATAAATATTACTGATTTTACAATTATGTACCTATCTCTATCAGGTTCTTAAAAAAAACCATTATGAAATTATTCGGTAAATATATTTTTACATTTTTGTAACAGGCTCTACCTGTCAGTGGCGAAAGGTTCATACAACTCGATTCCTACCAGCTTACCTTTGCCAAATCATTGGCTTAACAAATAGGCCTTAATCGGAAGAAAATGCAGTATCGGCTTCCCTTTTTAAAAGTATCAGCTTTCGCCACTGATACCTGTTAGTCATTATCTATTACTGCTCATTTATTCGTCTTCTCATTAATATCTATAGTTGAAAATAAACTTTAAAATTAAACGGCTTGATTATTTAAGTTCGTCCTTTATTTTATTCGTCATTTCCCACACTTATGTATACGATAAACACGAGATAAAATGTACGAGTATATGACGACTTAGTAGAATGAACCGCTGCGCTTGGGCCGATTTCTGTGCAATTATTATAATGCCATCGGTACATACATGCCGGCTCCGCCATATTGGCTTAATTGCACCTCCTTAAATCGAACAAGCTACGAAAAATACATTTTCATAACTGGTTTTACGGCGCTGGTTGTGGTGGAGTGGAAAATTTTACATTGTACAGACTATCGTCGCGTCGTGTGACGTGTCCCTTCCCTTTGTAACAAAACGCGCGAGCAACTACAGTACACGCAGGTTTTCAGCTATACTATTTTTCATTAGACGGAGTAAACTGAGCTCAAAATTTTACTTTACAAAATAATGTTCACAAATTCCAAAACATAGTGATGGATTTAGTTAAATTTTTATCATTCAAATGACTCGGCACTATCTTGCGAAACTCGAATTCTATTGCGTTGTTAGAAAATTCTGCTCAATCCTTCGACTAAATGTTAAAAATGTAAGAAATTATTAATATTCTAAACTTTAGACATTATTGATTGCTTATATAATTACAAAACACGCGCAAAATAATAACAATAAAAAGTGCCAATATAACTTTTAGGATTAAAGGGATTATTAATTTGAGAAAAAATACATTCTCTAAATTCAAAGCTTTCATAAGTTTTGTTTATAGTGAACCATCACTATAATTCCAGTAGACATACAGTAAATAAGCATGCACTAATTTATCACACATTAGGCTGGAATTACGATTTTTAGTTGGACTTTAGAATTAAATGGTTTACTGTATTGAAATGAATAAATAATCTTGATCTTTTTACAACACTATTTAAATTTGAAAAAAAGTGGAATGTCATTTTATTGATATTTGGATTTCAATCAAAAGCAAGCGTATTTTCCTCATGGGATTTTTTTAAAATGTCGTTTTTCCTTAAGTTATAAAAGACACATTACTCATTAGTATAGTTCAAACCTTCTTGTGAAATTCTGTTATAGATACTAAGTGATCTGGGACAACAAGGCTATAAAATAGCTAGGTTTCTACTTCCATTCATTACAGACATACCAGTAAAAGTAAAAGCATTAACTCTTAGATTTACGTAAATACCTAGGTTAAAATACCCCTTAATGAACTGTGCCCATTAAAGTACGTAAAAAAGCTCCCCCAAATGTAATCTACCTATTTTGAAAACAGAATCTAATAATGGTACATAAGCTAATTCCAAGCAACTCCACATCCAAAATAGACCTCAAATTGGCACCTTAATGTTATTATCGTTTTAATGCTTGCTATGTCAATTATAGTCAAGTCGTGATCTAATTTCGTCTAAAGTCATTTAGCCTTTAGGGCGCGATTGGTTTAACAAACACGATATATAGTGTATGTATACATGTAAACTCTCACTATACTGATTTCTTAAGTTTACGCGAATGTTATACATTGAAATAAAACTATTTTTACGGATTCTATCACTATTTGGTTTTTAATTTTTAATCCCGACGTTTCGAAGGCTTTGCAGTCTTGACCGACCCGTGACCACGAAGACTTTAAAGCCTTCGAAACATCGGGAATAAAAATTAAAAACCAAATCGTGATAGAATCCGTAAAAATAGTTTTATTTCAACTCTCACTATGTTATATTTTTTGCAGAATCGCGCCTCAAAAGTCTAGCGAAAATAAAATAGTACAAAAATAGGTGGTAATCTAAACGAAGTTCTAGATGCATTTTGCACCAAAGAGGTTCACCGTAAGACATATCGACAAATCGCGGACCGCGTTGATTTTGTGGTCGGGTATCTTTTCAATTTCACGAGTATCTTTAGGTGTCATAGCAAGATGAACATTCCATTCGTTTGAAAAATGATGTAAATCAATAGTACATAATACATAACAGAAAAGTGCAGTTTCCGAATCACGCGATTCCCGACCATGTCAGAAACAACAATATCGCTATAATATTATTGTTACCTACTTACAAACAAAAGTTATACATGACAGATTTTATGCATTTGCAAATAATAGAGTTGTTTACTAGTTTACGAGTTGTTGTGTATTTGCACGACAAGTTTCAAGTAAACAATAATAATTTATTATCTATAGATTTTTATATACCAAGAAAGTCACTGGATCGATGTAACTTTGCAAAATCTTCTAGATAAACAATATTAGTAAAATATTGACATACATACATAACATAAGCTCACGTCTGTAGGTAGTGGTGTAGTAGTGAACTAGAACACCCATATTATCAGTTCCGTCCCAGATGTGATACGATATGTGCTACCCTATCGCCATATCGGGTACATATTGCAGCCTCCGGGCTGATACTGAAAAATCCAATATCACTTTGCCCGACCCGGGGATCGAAGCCAAAACTTCAGGACCACAGACGCCACCGAAGCAGTCAATATTGTTTTTTTTTGTTTTGAAAGGATATCATAACAAACACTGGAATATTATAGTTATCAGAGTAGAAATAAAGTTCATGTTGGCTTTAATTAAAAAAATATATTATCATATATTAAGATTCCAACGATAAATTATTGAGATTGGTTTTAGATGTAGTAGGTTTCCTATAAAATTCAGCACGATCACGAACAACAACTAATACAATGTCGAAATACGATCCAAGCTAGATGGATTTGAAAGTAGATTTTCACAATATATAGCTACATATAAATCTAAATCTCTATGTCAAATCGATATGCCCATCAGTAGACAAACGCACAAACCTTTCCACTATTAGTAGAGATTGCACTACACCGCAAGTATGCCTGCATGACATTTTCATAATGATTACCACATTACGTGAATGAATGTATCGTAAATTACATATATGTATATGTCATTTGCACAATCGGTATGTCTGTTTGTATCTCTATATCTGTATCTGAACAGTTAACATAGGTCAGGGATGTTTGGTATCATACTGCACAAAAAGTATCCTGATTCCTGCTTCTAGTTTATACATAAAACTTTGCGTCCAACGTCATTGATAAATATAAACTAAATGAAAATGTTATAAATATTTTCAAAATAGTAGGAAAGGGAACGAACGGGATATGGCAGGAATGCTAGCAGGGAATTGACGGGAAAATAAAATAGGAAGCATGTAGGATTTGACTGGAAATGTGAGTAAGGAAAATCACGCCGTGGACTATAAGGCCCTATCCTAGCTAACCTACCAGCCTTTCTCTAGCTACCTACGGATGACGACCCGAAGAAGAAAGATGGAAAGAAACTCCGGGCTTTTCTTTTTTTCATCATCAATTGACTTTCCTTTTTTTACATTTTTTATTTTATATTTTATACGGATTTATGCATTCTCAAAATACCACTAAAAGTATAAGGTACTGTAAGTATGATAGAAATAATGCAGCATTGTAGGATGCATAAATCCATACTTACAAAATAGCCTTATATCTATGTCAAAACAATGTTCTTAATTATTAAATTTTACAGAGTTGATGGCATACACTCTTCAAATTGGTCGATCGGTTGACTTTTGTAAAAAAAAATAAAAAAATTAAAGTAAAATAGAATACCTATTGATAAGTAAATATTATGTCAAATAACTACTATTATGTCATGCCTGCTATGACTTATTTCTTAAGTTTACGCGAATGTTGAAATAAATCAATTTTTTTTAAAATATTTTTTTTTTTCGGTCATAAAAATTAAAACAAATCGTGATAGCATCTGTAAAAATAGTTTTATTTCAAGTATGACTAAGTTATCTTGTGATGTAAATAAAAGTTTTTTAAATGAAAGGACTGTCACTATTTCTATACATTTATAATCTCAATAATATTAGAAAGCTTTTTAACTGAACCACCATAATTAAAGGTTCTTTGCATTGCCAATAATTTTAGTAAATTCTTGAACAGAATAAACATTTATACAACATTAGACAAGAAATTAAAGTATTGCATGTGTTTATGACAGCTTTAGAACGATTTATATGTAATAATATGCAGTTGGAAACTTGGAACAGTGCCTTGCTCGTTATACTGTGACACGTGCTTTATGGAGCAGGCACGTGAGCTTTTACTATGACCTGTTACTGTGTATACATAATTGGGTACTTGAATATGTTTTATTTCATACAAATTTTTATATGTAATAGCAAATAAAACAAAAAAGAAGCCTTTCTTTAAAAACCGCATCGAAATTGGTTGAAAAATGAGGCAGTAATTCATATTTTAAATTCTGCAATGAGCAAGAGTGGGGACGTAGTGGGGATATCTTGCTATCCCTTTCCATCGCCATCGCCTTTATGACCGTGACGTGATTTTACTGATACTATTCTTTCCCGCTGTTTGAAGGTTACACCAAACTACAAAGGCTTATAATTTTTTTGTTTTGGGAGTATTTTAATATTTCTTTCTGTTTTATGTTTTAGATGACGTAAATTTCATATAAAATCAATAAAAAACATTGTTATGTATCCAATTGTTACTGTGTGTTGTGAACTTATAGTGTTGAAATAAAACTATTCTTACGGATTCTATCACGATTAGGTTTTAATTATTATTCCCGACGTTTCGAAGGCTTTGCAGTCTTCGTTGTCACGGGTCAGACTGAGGTGTCATTTGTCCAAAAAAGGTTAGTGTTACAATATCTACCATCATTAAAAAAAAATATAAAATCAAAAAAGGTTAATTATTTGTATTCCGATCTAAGCAGTACGAGCTCACGGTGTCTTGAGTTCTGGCAGCTGGTCTTTTGGGTTCCGATTTAATAAGATGTATAATTGGATCCCAGATTTGTGCAAGCTTCCAACCATCTTCTCTATTGAAATTAGGATGTTTTTTAATTTCAATAGCCTCGCGTATCATCCTAGGGAGGAATCGGTGTTCTTTGGCGAGGATTTGTGGTTTATCAAATCTAAGATAATGTTTGGAGCCTTCCTCTGAATGTTCAGCAACTGCAGACTTCGTAGAGCGTCGGTGTTTTACGTCAGCTATATGTTCTTTTACGCGGGTCCCTATATTCCGTTTTGTTTGTCCGATGTAAGAGAGACCACAGTCGCAATAAATTTTATACACGCCTGGTTCTTGCAGAGGTATGTGACACTTGAATAATAATAATAATTAAAACCTAATCGTGATAGAATCCGTAAGAATAGTTTTATTTCAATGTATAATATTCGCGTAAACTTAAGAAATCAACTTATAGTGTATTTTCGAACACGCACAACTAAGTTCGATAAACATTTTAGTATGCATTTTCTTTTATACTTTTGAATGATTGACATACCTAGCTTATGTAATCCTTTACTGTTTACTTTATATATTTCACGCTTGCTTTCTACTTAGCTGTTACCGCTTAATTGGTGTTAACAATAAGATCTAAAGACCTACAAATTGGAATTGTAGTTAGAATAGACTCGAAGCGCTTTATGGATTAGTAGCTAACCAGAGAGCTGATGTTGTGATGACTTCGTAAATATACTTCTTAGTTAGTTTTTCGTAAAGCTAAATATAATAAACGTATGTGGAAATTGCCATAGTTGATATACATAATTATTTAAAGCAAATAAAACAATATTATATTAGATAATACGATTTATAATTCTCAGTATGGCTCTTGGGTTAAATAAATCAACCAACACCCTGAAATGTGCATCGTCCGCGAAGTTAACCTTAGCTAATGTCAATGTGCAATACTTGGGCGATACATAATTAGGTATGTGAGGAGCACACTGATGGCTGACGTGACGTGACGCGATGCGACGCCGGCGCCGCACCTCGCCGCGGCTGTTGGCACAGGTACAGCGCCAGCCGCGCCAGCAAGCCACTCATCCCAAGCATACACTATGAACAATCTCAACGATCATCTGTCATACGTCGCCAACGCATCCAACTCATTAATGGTACAAACTCGCGATTCCCAGAAAAATGTTAGTTGTCATACCATTAGCTGATTTATTATCTCTAAATATCACACTAATGGCGCCTCCTTGGTACAGTGGCATCATATATGGGCTGTGGACTGGGAAGTCGTGGGTTCGATTCCTAGGTCGGGCAAAGCGAATTTTCTAATTTAATTTGCCCGGGACTGGATCCTCTAGAGGGAGTTGACGTCAGGCAGGCAGCCGGTCATAAAAACTGAGCCAAAACCTTTCTGCAACATGCTTGAAAAAGTGTGATGCGCCGACCCCACATTAAGGTGGGATAAGGGCAGATAGAAAGAAAGAATATCACACTAATATTATAAAGGCAATTTTGATGTTTGGTATGGAGGTAGCTGACACCTTGGATTAACACAGGCTACTATTATCCTGGAAAATAAATTTCCACGCTCAGGGAGTCGCGGGCAACAGCTAGTAATTATATAAACAAAGAAAATAATGTGTTGTAGTTTGGAGCACGTTTTACGATACTCTGGCTTGCCGATAAAAATAAATCTATCACAGCCTGAAGTTTTTGAGGATGGTTAGCCGAACATAAGGAAGGAGTAGGCAGATGCGCTCTAACAAACTAGAACACCCACATTTCGCCGAGCTTGGACGAATTGAGACTAAAACTATAACTCTAGCCAAAGCTCATAATATTAATCATCTAAATTAATTAACGGAAGATAAAGGAAAAGTGGGTTTCAGTAATTTCCCGTTGAAGTTTATATTAATATAATAATAACGTGCAGTAACGCCTAGGCTCGAGAGAGAAGCCCTGCAGATATGTACAGATAATGCACCCAGTGTTTGGGTGTTTCTGCCCAATCGACAAAGTTGGTTCATAATTAGTTATTTCGGGGTTTTACCGGTTTCCCGAAAATTCATTTCATTCATCAATTTCATTTCCACACCCGAAAATTCCAATATAGTAAAATCAATTTAAAAGGAAAACTATCATCTTATCTGGAATTACGAAGTAACTTTCCTTTGGTCTCAAAATGTCTGCAGAGTTACCACCACCTCTTATAGCAGTATTATAATCGTTCTTCGTTTGTTTTGTATGGGAATCGGTACAAGTAGAATTATAATAATACTGCTATAAGAGGTGGTGGTAACCCTTCTGAAACATATATCTATGGATTAATTGAGAAAAATGTCGGTGGTAGAATCGAGCTCGGGCTACTCGGGGTTTCCCGTTTTGCAACCGGTTTTTTGGCCATTGCGCCACTAATGCTTGTATTATATGGCCTTTGCTAGCGACTCCGCCCACTTGAAAATGTTTGTCGACTTTTCTGGGATAGAAAGGTTCCTTTCAATCGTTAACACTAAATTAAAACCCTTTAAATAACCCCTGTTCCGCACTAATTGACGAAACGATTAGTTAATAGATTTTTTATTTATTGGCAAACGTAAGAAAACGTTTTGAAGAGGGTGGGGTTTTTGCGTCACGCGCGTCGCACATTCCTGGACGTTCAAATTTTTCCGTCGGGATGCTATTATTGATATATGTTTCGTCATTTGGCGAACTTGCTAGCATTTCAGTAACAAAGCTTTCTTTAGTTAATATTCGTTGGCATTTTGTCTACGTTATCCGGATTTTTCCAGTATTTCCACGGTCATTAGTCTATTTTTATTATTTCTTTTTGAATTTGTTTTGTGTGAAAGCTGTTGACTGGAAAAATGACATTCAAAGACAGGTGTTCATTCTGGAACTTGGTTGTTTACAAACATGATTGATGTCAGGAAATCATATTAAATATTATGATATCATACAAACACCCATATATCGATGTAAGAACCATTATACAGTGTGGATTTATTGTTGTAGTCTATAATATGAGTTGATTAAAACAATAAACAGTTTTGCATAAAGTCGCACCAGCCAGCGGTACTAGTTGCCCGGTGCACCAGCACTTAAAAATGCTGTCTGTGCGGTGCAGAGTGCGCATAGACCGGTAGGCGCTGGAGCACGCTCTCGAGTCTCGACTCTCGATCTCGACGCGGCTGTAGCCTGCACTGCACCGCGGCACGGCACCGCACCGCACCGCACTGCACACGCCGCGCGAGCGCCCGGTCGCGGGGAGTTTCCATGCTTTCCTCCGTTACTAGTTGCGACTTACGAAGGAAGATACATACGCACTAAGATATATAGTTCATAAATACAGTACGCTTTACTATAAACCAAAGTTCATGCGCGATTGCGTGATCAGTATAAGTCGTTCCAACTTCAAATGGAAATTAATGCCGAAATATAATATGTACATAGTATATCATGTCAAATATGTATGTACAAATATGTATTTATTTAGCTTGTAATTTTGTAATAATACTATGAAGTATAAGAAGGGGTTTAAAAATTGGTTCAACGTCATCTTTTGGAATTTTATAATGCACTGTGCAGAACGAATCTTGTTTTTTGACTGCTTTATATTAACGCCTACCTCGACATTCCATGTCCTCGTAAAATATTTTCTACCTCAGATTGGGGTAAAAACTATTATTTTGAGGTCGTATCCATATAGTGAAAGAGCCTGTGCAATTGATCAGGAATTGGCGAATGCATGCGTCTCCAGCGTGCAGCCTGCTGCGTGAAACGTTTGGAACCAGTTTTATTAAGGTGCAGTTCGATTTCAAGGACAACAACATTTATCACGTGTTTGAATGCATTGGAAACTTGAGGAGTGCGGTTATAATGTTCGAGCAAAGATTTTACCGATCAATGTTACAAACATTGACATACCCACGTGTTAAACGAATATTCACGAGATAAATAAATCCTCCAACTGGCATCGTGTGGTTTATGCTCTTCGGTTGTTAGCATTCATTTATTTATTTCTAGGTACCTACACCAACAGCATACATATTGTTAAAATTAAATCAATAATTAATTTCATTAACTTTGACTGTTTGACAACCTCCGTGGCGCAGCGGGCAAGTAGTCGGCTGTGAAGCGAGAGGCCGCGGGTTCGATTCACGCATTGAGACAAATGTTTGAGTGGCCCACAGATATTTGTTTCAAGTTTGGGTGTTGTGAGACCAAAGTCTCTCATAGTCTCTGACATCCACGATACAGGTTATACCTAGTGTAGGGTCAGGACTAGGTGTGTGACTGTTTAAAAAAAAAAATATATTAGCATTTGCCACACTTGATGTAGGCAGAATTGTCCCAAAGGACACAGTTATATCTCACAAAAATAATAATAATAATAATCGTGTTTAGAACGATTTGCCCACCTTTAAGCTATCCTGTAGACCAGAACTTATAACATTCTTATAAAAAAGTATGACTATTAATAGTAACAGAGGTGCATAGCCACGTAAAACTATTGAGCTGTATTATAATAAATTTAATTATTATTGGGCCTTATTTATAAAAAAACAATTTCGCTTATCTTAACTTTATTTATACTATAACTATATTTATCCTTGCGTCACTTTTTTGGAGAATGAAAGGGACAAGCTATTCTTAAAAATAAAAAGTCCGTAAATATTTTTATAACTAAGGGGACTTATTGTGTTGATACAAAGTTGGGCGCGGCCTTATGTCATAATGCAACACTCATATCTACGCATTGATTTTCTATCGTTAATAGTTATGTCCTTGTTTTGTTGAGAAATAAACGACGCGGACGCCATTAATTGAATACCTACATTTATTCATTGTGTGAATTGCAGCTATGGATCAAACTACATACACTAAAATAAATCCATGTTAATACTTCCCTTTTGTGTGTTATAAAACAAAATATATGACCTAATTTGCAAAGAGATCCATACTCTGTCATTCTAGTATTATTAGGTAAAAAATATTAAATGTAGTGCAAATCAATGTTATTAAAGAGATAGAAACTTGCGTAGATAGCTACATCGTGGAATGTATAAGTGATCAAGATAAAAGCGTGTTTCATACCATTTCTATTCCCTTACACGTTCAATGTCCATGTTATAGGGTCGAATCTAGATGCCAATTAGTCACTTGAAACTTGTGAGCGACATTTCTACCTTTCATGGCTTTATTTTATGCAATTTACGAAAACCCTGTCAGTACACGAGACTGAAATTTATTATATGAGGATAAATAAAGCCCAAGTAGTTATAGAAAATAACAATTATGGCTATTCAAGCAACGGTCACTTCATACTTGGGGGGTTATTGTGTAACATACATTATTAAAACATAAATTGCATCTGTTTTTGAAAAAAAAAAAATAGTAAAGACATGTCTCCTGTACATGTTTTTTTCGAAACAAAACATACAAAACAACGTATTTCTGTACGCATGGAACAATGGACCATAGACAAAAATACCGTGTTTTGTGTAATGTTTTTGTACAGGAAACGCGGCTTAATAGACACAACTCACGAAAAATATAGTTACAGCCACTTAGGTTACAGCGCTTATAGGCGGCTTGCACCGCGGACGAGAGCATTCACTAAGTAGGCACTATGCACAAACCAGTCCGGCGCGGCGCGGCGTGTCCGCGTTAGCATATAGGTTAGCTCAAAGCGCTTTTGACTTATTATCTACTTTCCCCTTTAATAATTTACAGTCTCATCTACATCGTTTGAAGCAGCTGACCAAGTGATAGTCATTTAATTAAACATCTATCTGCGGGTTTATTGATTCACGTGGTATTAGGAAACGCTGTAGTACCTATGAGTATGTAAAAAATATCATGAAGGAACACCAGTTTTATAGTTGAGGACAAAATGTAACGTGTTACGTACGTGTGTAAATACCAGTGTGCATGAGATCTGACATTCAAAACATTGTGACGTCATAATATGGATCAAACGTCACTGAGTCCTATAGCGGTCGCAGTATTACTAATCAATGAAATAAAACCACATGATATTCACTCCATGCTAATGGAGCCACAGTGTGAGCTCACCTTAATACCACAAGGTACACATCGCGCATTTGCACTTACATATATTAGTTATTACTGTTTAATTTGAGTACACGTAAAATATTAAATTTTAGGTTCATAGTAAAATACTCGCATGACATAATAAACAAGATCTCATGAGACGTGTCTTAGAGCATTTATGCCTTGATAGAAATCATTTGAACAAAGAAAATAGCACAGACCAGTTTCTTTGGAAAATTGCTACGTAACGTAAAATTTTTTTTATCCGAGCACTTCAATGTGACATGTGAACACTACACCAGATGTTCGCAGATGGTAACCAATCCAAAAAACTAGCAAACTCCGACAAACAATGGATTACTGGTGGTCACCAGAATCATGGCGGTTTCTTGACACTCCGGAGAGAGAAGACGCAAATCGAGGGGCTTGCGACAAGACAGGTGGAGACCAATGCAGACACAGGGATGTACCACCATACCTGCCCCAACCAACAATCAAGCCACATTGCGAGCTCCTCGAGAGACAATGGCTGATCCTGGAACGCGAACCTCACGAGGAGTGTGGGTCCCTAAGCGGGTTTTAACCGTGAATTGATAATATCCTACCATCAGCTGAAACGCACAAGCTTTGATACAATAATTAAGAACAGAGCCGAACAAGTTAATGAGTATATTTATCAGCCGTATTTCGTAATGTATCGCCGTGTTCAGTTTCCTATTTTACCATATAAGTTATAAACACTTTACGACCTCGGTACTCAATTAACGTAGCTTGTAAATTCGCCGATGTTGTAAATCAACGGAAATTTCTCTAATGCATTTTATACTGGTACCAGTACATCAGTAATATAAACGCGGCAAGGCTTGCATTTTACGCGGAAACGAGCCTGTTATCCTTCACATAGCCTATGTGTGGGTGTTCACTGGTCAGTGGTCACTTGGGTCTGCCGTCACTCGTCACTCAACGCTCCGAGTGTACAATCCACAGTAACTAATTTTAATACAAAGTTGTTAGATCATACAATTAAGACGTTGTTGCTGATAATAAATACAGAGAACCAAAAAATGAATGCTGACATTTTACTCAATATTAGAATATAATCGTCACAACTTGTCTAAAATTATATAAAATATCTTTAATGTATTCAATTACCGTAAAATCGTGTTATCCTCAGAAGTTTTGTGGCATTCATTTGTTTGTGGGAATAAAGTAATATTGTAAATTGCACTGTACTGTCTATAAAGAGCGTGTCCGTATTTTACTTTACCCACAAGTGTTTCATTATATCAACAATATTGTTACAATATCTTTATACAGGTGCAAGATCTTATGCTTAGGTATAATTGAATCGGCTGATGGACATCTCACAACTTAGAAATAATTGAACAAAAATCAACAACCCAAGGTTATCTTATGACATTGACTGTTATAAATATGTTTAAGTTATACGATCACCTATTAAATTATCAATACCAAATCCAATCATAAAATTCAATAATGGATTCTTATTTTCTTTAGAATATGATATGACGTTTACAATTACTTGCTCTACGTTAATCTGACTCTACTAAGTGAATTGCGAAGTAAATCTTACTCCTTAGTAAATTACCAATCAAAGCACCTGCGTGCACGAATCACTGCGGTTGCAAGTTGCAACAGAATTGAATTGTTTAAACAATATACTCAGTCGGTTCATTGCGTTATCTGCAATTAGTGTTAGCTAATATTTAGGATAATTGAGAGGATACAACTACATAAAACCAGTTTTTTGGACTTTCAATTTATAGCTAATGCTTTTCCTGATTGTACTATACTTATTGTATATAATTCCTTGATTTACATTTGAAGAATGTAAAGCCTGCTTACCGTGAAACAATATTGTTAATCGATTTATTGGAAACTTCTACTGTATGCATGTTGACGACTTTACAAATACTATACAACACGATTGTCAACCATTCACTACGCCTTGAAATATATTCTATCTGATATTCATATATTTTTTATATTTTTGTTTAAGTCGACAAATAAAATGTACGTTCTAAGGGCCGTAAGATCAAATACAGTTTAAAATTCCGATTTAGTAACCGTCGACAACATTTGACTGAAGGTTTAACCCGATGACTTTAATATCAAATGGTCTAAATAAAAAGTTTGACTAAACTTCGATGATATGGTAACATTGTCATTTCGTTCATTCTTTTTTTTAGATCATCTATTCTTTTCTATGTTTGTTTACGGTTTTGTTACATAATTATTGTCATAGCAACGTTGTAGTGTCATACGCACAGATTGAAACACCAATACTTAAGTACTGGATGTGTCATATGATCTGAGACGGCTACCTAAGCACATTTTGTTCATCTTAACATGATCTTGTGTAAAATATTAATCTCCGTAATGGTTCATCATTCAAAGGCCAATTTTTTTATAACAGCGACTGGCAAATGGGCAGTTGGCTCACCCGATGGTAAGTGATCTCCACCGCCTATAGACACCCAAGACAAAAAGAATCATGAGTGCGTTGCAATCATAAAAGAAGGGAAATAGGGATTAGGAAAAGGAGGGGGATATTGGGCCACCGGAAATCTCACTCACCAAATGAAACGCGATCTGCATTTAACGTTACCGGTACCCTGTGAGACCGTGGTTTCATACCGATCAAGACGGCTGTGAATCATTTGTGCTGTAGACGTAACTGCCTACAGCGTAGCTCTACCACTCAAGATCTTAGTATATAATGTCAATTGTCAAATCATACGTATGACCATATCTGATCATCATGTTTAAATGAACAAAACGAACTTAGGTTGCCGCCCCAAATCACATCCAGTATTTGAATATTGATTGGTGTTTTATCAAAATAGTCATGGACGAATGTACAAAATTAAGTAAAGTATGCCTAATTTTACGACTACCCAAACTAATTTACTGACGATATTAGTATACATAATAAATACACTTGTATGTAAAGATATTTTGTGAAATCAAAACTATATTATGGTGGTCAATGATATTTAAAGTATTTGACAACGTCAATTAATACACAGTTTCAACCACACAGAGAGTTTAACCCTACTACCGGGACGGTTTAAAGGAATCGACTGTTTTACAAGCATCTGTGGGTTAAACTATCATTGGTCTTACAAAATAATCAAAAACAAGAGTTCAAACTCGCTTCCATGGTTTAATCTGCCATTGATCTTACGGGCCTAAGTGAAACAAACATCCAATAGTCTAAACCCACACCTGAAAACATAACACACCTAATAAGTACATGTGGCTAGTGCATTGACTTTGCTTAAATGTCAAGATTTGTTTAAGTTAAGGTCGTTTTATTAAGGCATATAGATTTGCTAATATAATATGGTATGATGAGTTATAAAAGTGCAAATTGTGATCGCTATTAAATTAATTTCATGCATCATAACCGTAGTGCTTTGTAGATAGGTAATTGTGCTATATAGCCTACCTATAATATGCAAACATTAATATGGAAACCTGTTTTATATGTTTACGACTTTTAAGGAACAAAATAAAGTAAATGTACCTACTTAGGTATTACAATAATTATCATAATAGCGAAATTAGTACAAATTACGAACAATTAACAATGTAAATGAGAGTGTAAATTGTTGTATTTTAACAATAGGTAATTTAGTTATTCCATGTGCTTATCCTCAATAAGTAGATCAAATCTACGCGCAATATCGCGCTGAAGCAAAGGAAAGCCAAGAGTAATATTATTGTGAAATCCTTAAATAGCCCCACGTTACGGCTATAAAGTGTTATAATTCGGCGCTCGTGGCCGCTCGTGGCCGCTCGTTGGGCTCGATACGAAATTACGAATAAACAGAGTTCTTAGCTAGCTTGCATATGTGGAGTGTCTAGATACATACTCGTGAAACCGGCGCAGCGCTACAACCCAGGGTTACCGTCACCTTAGGTTCATTCACTTATCATTGACGGCGCAATACTAGGTTAACTGGTCATTGGCAAAGTCACATTTTTCCTCTGTCATGTAGAGCTGGAGCCGTGATCGCGACTAGCGAGTACGTACACCGCGAGTGGAGATCAAGGCCAGCACAATGCTTGGCAAGCGTCACTGCTCACTGGCGCTGTCGATGTGCTGGTGCCGTTAATGAAAGAGAAACGTTTATTGGCAAAAAAACATCATTTCCTTAAAGTATCTGCATACTCCATAGTTATGTTTGCTAGTTATGAGAGGTTACAGAGTTAACATAAGGTAATAGAAAAAACATGAACTGTACTCTACAGTATAGCTATCTCTATAACATGCCACACAGCACTAGTGCACTTGAGCCATGATCCAGGGCCATAGAGGTTCCAACAGTTGAATGTGATGTAAGTTTCATGTAACCTACTTATCGGATGGAAGTCATGGAACATTCGCTGAGCAAAATTCGCAATGCAAAAATATGATCGCTTTGCTTCATCGCAACACACTATTAGATATTCAGTGATTATACGTACATATGTAAGTATTTATTGTTTATGTACTTTATGTGGTTAAGATAAAAAACAAAAGGCAATAAGCAATGGAATTAAAACGTGTGGAATTAAAATTGTTAAACTGAACGGTAAGTTATTTTGGAATAGAATGATAACGCACTATAATGTCGGTAAGTAAGTGAGTTGGTACATTTTGTATAATAGAGACTTGCAAACAAGCAGGTTTCCTATTTCATGAGAAATAGGATTATAGGTGCGCTGCCAACTTAAAAGGAAAGATATGAGGATTGGGAAGAAGAAGGAGTATCGTAAATCATGAAACATGCAAGTCGACGTAATTGTTTTACCACGTAACGAGTGAGACTCATCATTAGGTAACAAATAATAAAAAAAATGTAAGTATTGAGCGAGGTATATTGACTGCCTCGGTGGCGTAGTTGTATTTCGGTATGACTACCGTCCTGAGGTCTCGGGTTCGATCCCCGGGTTGGGCAAAGTGATATTGGATTTTTCCATATCAGCCCAGAGTCTGGAATTTGTGCCCGATATGGCGGTAGGCTCGCGCCCTATCACATCTGGGAAGGAACTAAGCTCGGCGAAATGTGGGTGTTCTAGTTCGCTAGTGCACCTCTGCCTGCCACTTCGGGGACACAAGCGTGGGTTTATGTTATGTGAGCGAGGTATAATGTAACACCTTATGGCTTATACTGTTAAACTTTCATGTAGGTACTTACGAATACATACTATCATGAAAGTATGTTGTTAAATGTGAAGCGTTATAATCAATTTATCACGGTAAGTGGCTGGATATTGCATGCCTAGTTTGTTGGGAATCTCATTGATAAATCAAACAAGGTAAATACTACAGTTGTAGTGAGTGGGTACTCAATTGATATAACGGCCTCACTTATAACACTTTGTTAAGTTATATATGTACGTCATTCATTCAGGGATTTAATGAAAATATTTACCCGATTAAAATAAGAAAATCATTGTGTTTGTACAAAAGATATATCTATTCGTGAATGTATAATGAATTTATGTAGGTACCTATCTAATGGACTAACTTGATAAACTGAGTATATACTAACTTTTATATTGAACTTTTTTTTTAAATGTCTTGTTACTTATTTAAAGTACATATATGTTAATGTAATTATCGGAGTATGATAGTTAGGCCGATTTGTCTGTCTATTGTGTAACCTAACCATAGATTAACTACTTGTATTTAAATTGGACAATTACATCGGTATTTAGGTCAAATGTGTTCAAAACCTTTATCTATTATGAATATTAGCTATAAGATTATTTACATTGCTCGCGCATTACTTATGAGGTGTTTTGCACATACCTACATAATGACGTTCATATATTAGCTATTGCATATTATAACATATAATTTCTATTAGATTGCCATACTCCGGTTTGTTGCAACATTGGTTGTTATTATATAACACGAGATATCCTACTAGAAAGATCTACTGGCGAATATTGTGAGAATTAAATGAGTGGTAGTCACGTTCTAAACAGCGGCTCGAGCAGGAATCTTTTTGACGATCGAATTCATAACGAACTCTATGCGTACTTAAGATATTTCTATGAAATGTCATCAGCGCAGCGAGTTCCATAATATTTCGATTGTCAAAACTAGTCCTGCTCGAGCCGGATCGACTGGTTTGATACCACTGTCTCACAAAAAACCGACGTAAAGTTTGTTCACTGTTACAGTTCGTTCTGTGACATTTCCGGTGGCCTAAATTCCCATTCCCATCCTTACTCAAACAAAGGGTTGTTTATGGTCCACAAAGAACTGAGGATATTTTTGGTATCACCCATGTACACTGTGAAGCTAGACTGAAGCATATGCCGTTTATGAGCAGTGGAGATCTCTTACCATCAAGTGACCCACATACTAGTACACCACTGTGCTATAAAAATGAGGAACAAAGTACATACTAAGTATGTACATACGTAGTATGTTAATTGAAGCTGTGGCGCAGTTTATTTAATACAATATCTAAGATGTTATGACACAACGTAGATGAATTCATATAAATTATCAGAAATGTGTATCAGTTATGGACTGCATTTCATAGTGTTTGGTGAAATCAGTTTGTAAATAAATGTTGAAATAAAACTATTTTTACAACGAAGACTGCAAAGCCTTCGAAACGTCGGGAATAAAAATTAAAAATTAAAGCCTAATCGTGATAGAATCCGTAAAAATAGTTTTATTTCAATGTATAATATTCGCGTAAACTTAAGAAATCAGTTTGTAAATAAATGGTAAAAATTAATCTGGTAATGAATTTTAGCTCATTTTGCAAAATTCGTTGCTTAGACAGCATTATAATACTATCTTAGATAGGGTTTTTAAGGTAACAAACTATCTGTTCTGCTGTGCAATACCGTTTTAAATGTATGAGGTTATTTATTTAATGACGATATTAAGGGTAACTGTAACTAATTAAATATAATGTTTTTGATAACGTTTGCCAATCACATCATACTAATATAATAAAGGCGAAAGTTTGCGAGTGTGTTTGTAAGTTTATGATTCCTTCACTCTGAAACGGCTGGACCAATTTTAATGTAATTTCCTATGGAAGTACCTGACACCCTGGATTAACACACAGGCCAACCGGTAAATATTTTGTTATCCCGCAAAGTAAATTTCCACGCGTAGAGTCGCAGGCAACAGCTAGTAGTTATTAATGCCAAAGTCCGTCACTCGCTAATAGGCCTGTATTCTTCCTACTAGTTTTTAAATATCAACCACTTTTAATTGTTAATTTTTTTTTGAGCCTGGATAATGGAGCCGGGAAAAAAACAGATGACATTTCACTTTCAAAAATATGTAAGTGATGTCCTGATTGCAGTCAATTTAAACTATCTGAACTCTTGGTTACTATAAATAAATATAAATTCGAAACTGTTTTATTAAATTTATGTCGTGCGCGAAGTGCAGTCGATTGCACTCAGCCTATCATTCAGGCGCCGTGCCATTTAGTGGAATATTTGATCCACTCCACACTGCTAGAGATATAGCAATAGGAATCCAATCACTAAACAATGTAATTACAATCTCTGGGTAAACGAACTTCAATAATCTGGTATTATGTACGGCCTTACGTCGACTAGTTTGCAATGTGGCTCCAAGTCGTTTATTGAAGTTATTAATTTACTTTAACGACATCGGCATTTAGACGTTATCACTTAGTAATTGCATTGATTTCGTAATAATACACCTTTCTATTCGGTTCGCCAATTTTAGTTCTGTGACGAACCTAGATACTTGTTAGCTTATGTACACTGTAAGATCATTAGGGGAATGACGAAATGCAGAATGTGCTGGAATAGTTCTGAATATTCTATCAGCTTTAATGGTCTATTCATTAAAACGTATAGTTAAAATAATAAAATTTGCAGTGTAGGTTGTAATTTTTTATTCTAAGTGTGAAAATAACTTTAAATTAGTTGTTGGTCACGGCTCCGCTCTCGTGTTAAGATCTGCGGGGTTACCACCACCTCTTATAGCAGTACTATTATAATCTTACTTGTACCGATTTCCGTAGAGAAAAAACGAAGTAAGATTATAATAATACTGCTATAACAGGTGGTGGCAACCCTCCTGTTCCCGAGAAAAATGGAGCCTATGTCACACAGATAAGAATGGATAAGATAAGCTTTCCAATATATTATTTTTTAATCGCTTCAATAGTTTTTCGAATTTTACGTAAATGTGGATAACATAAATACATATATTTAAAATATCAACTCAGTTACTAAAGATTGTTTATGAATGACCTACCTTTATTATTTATTAGTCTATTCTTCTCTAGCTAGAATTTTGTACCTTTTGAGTTCCGAACTAGCCACTGGCCGTTGCTAGGTATGAATCATGTTGTGTATGACTCAATTGCAAATTCTTTTTTATCGAATGTATACAGCAAGTTGGTAAAAACCTGAGATACAGATCTAATTTGGCGGTACAAGTGTAGGTACTAAATACTTTGCGTGCCTAACATCCTGCTAAATTATATTTGTATACTTTGATTTAGTCAGTATCCAAGGACAATGACGTTGCTACATTACCTACCTTTTTTAGTACCTCTATATACCTCTAATATTAGTAGTTACATTTACTACAACGGGATTCTCTTACTGGAGTGTGCTGAGTACCCAAGGAGTGTGTGCACAAGACATAAATATGCGTTAAGAGCACAGAACTGTGACGGATACTGCAATTTGGTCTGCCTTATTTTTAGCCACTGCGTGATTGGAGTGAAGTGACTTGACGGAGTTGATGGGTCCCCTACCCACGTCATCGTACGGTCGTTTAGTACAGTAAGGTATCGTAGCGGTTACTACTTTGGATGAAGTGGTTTGAGCTGTCCCCAGACCCCAACTAATGATTTCCTTTGTTTACCAGACATTTCCTCCCATCAAATGTAAAGATATAGTCTAGTTTAATAATTTATTATTACGGTGCTATCGGTATAGCTTCAATATACTTACAGCATAAATTCGCCTCAAATGTGCTATAAACTGTCTCCCTCAAAATGGGATTTAATACATATCACCGAAATGTAATGATCCAAGCCATTTGAAGCCTAAATGTAAGCGTTTTTTATGGTGTCCGTGTGTATGAAGAATAACAACGAGTATGCTGCGGCCGGTGGCCCTGGTTCCGAGCGGTTAGTGCTAGCAAATTCACGGTAACACTTGCAACTGATGTAATCTTCACACTCAACTCAATTAGCACTCCCCGCCTACTTTACTATATTTTTCAAAGCCTAGTCATCGTGTACTAAATGTTCATTATACCTACGGCGGTTTCGATCATATATATACCTACTGTTGTTTTTAGATATTGGTTCAGAATGAAATTCCTATTAGTTATTTGGAGTTTCAATCTGATCTATTAATTAAGAATTAGTCTGTTTTTAAGAATCTCATTTATTATTTATTTGGGTTTTACGAGATAGAATAACTGAGTAAGTTTAGAAAATCTCTAAATGGGTTTCGGAAGGTCATATACACTGTCTGAAAAACTAGGCTGCTTATTATTATCATAAATTAATGATAAGGTGTGTCGAATATAGGTACCTACATTAGGTTAAAAGATATGTCTATATTGATACAGAAAACTAAAAAACGGTTAGGGAATGTCCACTGGTTAGACTTGATCACATCGTCTCGTCTTCTTAACATAAATCATAAGCGAGCGACAGGGTCAGGTGGGTTGCTGAGTACGATAGGGCGGGACATACCCTTGTACCCGCTGATTATTCATCACGAGCTGTAGGTAGACAGACATCACTTTCCTTATTTGTATTAAATTTATCTGTCGTAATAGATGTAGACAATTTATAACCTTGCATCTAATTAAAGTAATTCATGAACGATTCTCAGAATATAAAGTTTACCTTGGGGGTTTACCCTTATGGACCCTTTATAAGCTCGTCAATTAAATATCATTGAATGCAAATGCCACGAATGTATTCGTTTTGATTGATGCAAAAACATTGAGCTATCAATTATTAATAAGTAACACTACACTCAGTGCCAACTCAGTATCCTCTCGACTCAAACGCGTTACTTAAGGAAGCAAAAAAGCATGCTTTCTAACAGCCTTGTCCCGATTAGGAGTTTAGTTAACAATAATACTATCTATCTCTAGTATCCTATCATCTAGAATTTACCAACCCGTTACTGAACAACGATTGCTTCCGCTATTGAGAAGTATATAAATCGTCCATTATAGAATCCTATAATTATATGCCTGTGTACTTTGTTACTATATGGATAGCTGTAATATATTTTGTTTATACGCAGTACGCACGCAGTTACTTGTAGTACTGATTAAACGAGATTCGAAAAACACCAGTGTTTATCTTATATACCTCATGTTAGTAAATCACAGTGGTTTTGTGGTCGGCCGTGACACAAAATCAACTAAGTATACAATTATAAATTCACTGCAGCGAGACTTCTAAATAATTTATTCGCGTGAATGTCCTTAAGCAGAATATGTTATGTAAAAGAAAACGAGATTTGCTTGCATTTTCGACCGACTTCTAAAAAGGAGAAGGTCTTCAATTCGTCTGTATGTTTTTTATGTATGTTATTTGATATTTCTGCCAAATGTGGACCGATTTTCAAGATTCTTTTTGTGTTCGATAGAGCTTATTTCATGATGGTCCCATATATTTGGTCACGATCAGATAAGTTTTGAAGTCGGTCCGTTAAGTTTTTAAACTTGTGGTTATTTTTTGACATGGCGAAAATCAATGTAGGAAGCCGTTAAAGTTGAAGAGCGTTTGACCATTCGGGCGTTACTGTTATAGGAGTAGACGAGAAAAATACGAGATGTAGGATACTTACTATTATACAACTTATGAAATTAAGTACATAGTAAGTCAGATTTGTCCACATCATTGTTTAAAAGGCAGAAGGAGGAGAAGGGGACCCCTTTTATCACGTTAAAAGCAAATACTTTACAAAACATTAATTCACTATTACTAATCCAGAGTTAGTCTTAAATTCGATTTAACTTATTCCTATATTTCAATCGAGATATATATATGTGCTGCAAGTTGCGCTTAAACTTTTTTTTTATAGCAAAGATTGGCAAACGAGCAGATGGGTCAGCTGATGGTAAGTGATCTCCACTGCCCATAGACACCCAAGACACAAAAAGAATCATGGGTGCGTTGCCAACCTAAAAGGAGGGAATGGAATGGAAGGGAAGGGGTTTGAGAAAGGGAGTGGGCAAATGGGCCACCGGAAATCTCACTCACCGAACGAAACGCGACAGCAAGTTGCCACTTTACGTTGGTTTTCTGTGAGACTTTTTGGCAATTGGGTATAGAACCCTTTAAATAGACTCGGTTATCATAATATTATTAATTACGCCATAGGTGGTTTCCAAATGTACAACAGCTAACCCAATATTTTGTTTCCGTCACAAATTAAAATTTCCATTATTCAAAAACTATGAATGAGCATTACATTTTAAACTTTATTTATCCATAAATTGCTAGCCATCCTCCTTAAGTATAGTTATTATTGATGCCATCTTTTAACAACACCAGCGGCCTGAGCAGGAAAATTTCTGACAACCGTAAATGTATTCGAACTCGATGCGCGTCTATGACATTTGTATGAAATATTAACCAAACGTCATCAGTGCGCGCGAACTCGAATACATTTACATTTACATTAGTTTTTCGTGCTCGGGCTACTGTATAACACAGGTACAAATATCCTTCATGAAAAAAATATTTGATACGAAATTTTCCTTCACCGTGACATTACTCCGGAATTGAACTAGGTAATGAGCTCACAAAGCCCATTCATTGTTACGTAAGCTAATTCCTCAAAGTTAAATATAACTGCCCCTGTCACTTTGTATACAAAATAAAAATAGTTTAGATGTATTTATTGATCTCATTTCAAGGTTTACGAAGTAAAGGTTTTATAAAAATATACTTCAATTATGGTATTTTTTAAAATATTCACTTTATTAATAAAATTGCAATGTATATAAATTATAACTAATGATGTGCGTTCGTTACAGAGCGGATGCTTTATCTATGTGGGTTCGGTGCAACAAGTTTTGCAAGCATGTTGCAGAAAAGAGCCGGTTTAATTTATAACGATCAATCAACCCCATAAGGCCACTTTTCCTCGAATATTTAACATTATGTATTTATACAGTGTATCCTGTGGTATCACAAGACATTGAGCAGTATACAGTATATAGACAGAACAACAGCACAAAACTTGTGATCCAAAAATTAGGACCTCTTGGTCATAAGTCGCTCAGTTTATTTGAAATATACGCGCACCAGTCGGCCCGCGTAATAATATTGAGAGAATAAACTTGTCTCACGTGATTCTTAACCATTCACAGAACATTATAGGGTGTAAATTGTAATAATCGCCCTCGCATAGTAATAAGTGGTTGGTGGCGGTACTGAAGTTTGAGATAAATATTTTTGTATGGAAACTTGCTTGACAGCCCCTTTATAGTTAGTTTTTATTAAATCTCTTTGGGTATCACCTAATTTATTGCAGTTTATAGTAATTGACACAGACATAATTGAAAATGAAAGTGAAATTAAGATCTGTTTTTCAATATAAGGCAGATATGGAGTACCCTAATATACATATAATATTATATTATAGTTTAAGGAATAGCAAAAAAGAACAACAACTATTTCAAATGAATTCAATCTTCAGTCTTTAAAGCACAATGGTAAAGTTAGATTTTTATTAAGCATGGGGATTTTGAAATCGGAATGCGATCTGTAAATCGTCGCATTTAGCATAGGAATGGCTTTGTGTATGCTAAAATTAATTAAATAGCCCCATAGGTAGTTTGCAAGTGTACTGCAGCTGACCCAATAAGCCAGAAAACATTTTTCGTCACAAATTCAAGTTTCCATTATTCCAAAACTATATCGCCCGAATGGTCAAACGCTATTCAACTTTAACGGCTTCTTACATTGATTTTCGCCATACAATTTTGACAGATAAGGCGGCCTTAAAAGAGATAAGGCGACCTTAAGTGTATGAACATTCGGCGGTAAGCCTTACTGATTTTTTAACTTTATCGCTAGATCGCTAGCCACTCTCTCTTTAAGTGTAGTTATTATTGATACCAACTTTATGAAACACCTTGTATATTATTTACGATTCTGGTTTCAACTCGAGAAAAACCCTAGAACACACTACCTACACATTGTACCCCTAACGCCACAGTACGACGTAGGTACTACTTATGTTTTATTATGAGGCAAAAAATTCATCATCATTCATTCAATCGGAAAGTTTTAGATATCAATGAAGTGTCCATTATTTGTGGTGCCATATCATTTACAAATTACAATTGCAAATTTGCAACTGATGATGTTCCAAAATTCAATGAAAATACAATTAGGCTCGAAGAATTAAAATAAAATCTTTTTATAGCTATACGAAGTACGAAAGAAAGTTATTTCACTTGTAGCACTACTGAAAGTGAGATACCGAAAAAAAAACCGTACTCTTATCGGTAATGCCAAATAGCTATTTGTAGCTGTTGTAAATACAGCTGTGTGTACATATATGGTCAAAAATAAAAGAAGTTAAATTTCTGTTTTCGTAAGTTTAAGGAAAACCAAGTTTGCAAAATACGACAGTTTGCGACAAAAATATATTTTTTTTATTATCCACACCAGTAGAAAGTTTTTATGGCTCGGCTCAATGATAACTGGTTTTGTTTTGATAAAAAAAACGCACCAGAACTGCTTTTGTATTACTATATTCTCAATGTTTTCCAAAGAACATCAGTCTTATGACTTATATTTAGTGATATGTATGAATACAATAATAATTCATAAATAACAGAATTCAGCTGGCGCCGCGCCGCCCGCGTCAGCGTACTCCTGGTGTTTGCAAACCATAACCACACCTACATAGATTAATATTTTCCACGTAAAAAACTAAATCGCTTATAATATTTACATAAAGTTTTTTTTTCACATAAGAAATTGGCCCCAATCCAATACATTCACTGCCACATGTAACTTACAATCGTTCGCGTAAGTATATCACCAAAATTCACTTAGCTATTCAGGCGATACACTGTTATGGAAACTTGTTTTTGATGCAATTTTTTGTTTATTTTATTCTGATGTTTTGAGACTGCCTGCGGCTCTTTTCGCAAAATAACGATAACTGGTTTTATGGCGCTTCTTTCTTATTTATAAAATTTTTATTTATTTTAAGATGTTTATTTCTTATAATCATTATAGTTTCGTTATTCGTATGTTTATTGAGGGTATGCACTAAGCACTGTTGACATTGTGCTACAAATATGACGTTGGACGTATGACGTTGAGTTATTTTTGACTGACCATGAATGGCGACTAGCCATTCATTCGATCCAAGACATACTGTCGGAAATCTGAAAATACCCCCGCACACACCGTAACGTGAAGATTAAACGTCTCGGGTCCATTCGCAGTTGGTTTTCTTCCGCAGTAATTAGGTATACTGACATAAAAACTACTCGCATAATTACTAGGTTTTGATATGTTTTAATAGTTTAGAAAAATAAATTGCACTATTTTCGAAATAATTGTTTTGTTTAACATAGGATTCTTTTTGTTTCAAATATTTTCTTAAAACTTATCACTCACCTTTTTATTTTGCCGGGCGGGTGTGAGACCCACTTGGGAGCCCATTTCTGCTAAAATATTTTTCGGCATTTTGTACACTGAACGGTACACACAACAAAAAAAAAATATCCGTGTAAAATATTGAATTTCGCGCTTTATAGTAACGTATGGTAAAGGCGACGCGAGATCGCGGCGCACGCGCTGTATCGAGTGAGCGCGCGCCCGCTGCCGCGTCCGGTTATAACGTGCGTTGCGCACACTGTCCGTGACGTCATATGTGAACTGCGGGCGCGTATCGCTTGTACCCCACGAATTATAGTACCCCTGTTGCATTTCCCCCATATTTACTCATGGTAGTGACGCAGTATGACATGTCTACTTTGTTTCTAACGCACATCTCATAAGTCATAATGTCACAGTCACTACAGTTATTCAGTCATGGATGAAGCCAGAGTACATCTTAGACCTAGTTGCAGAACTCATAAACATAAGCTCACACCTGTATCCCCGCAGGGGCAGGTAGAGGCGCACTAGCGAACTAATACACCCACATTTCGCCGAGCTTAGTTCCGTCCCAGTTGGGATAAGGGGCGAGCCTATCGCCACATCGGTTACAAACTCCATAACTCATAAGAGTGTGTTATTGTTATCATCGTCATTGTAAGCTACAGGACGTAGGTAACGACATAATAACGACACAGGCAGATCTCAGACGGGCTTGCTGGGTTATCACCACCTCTTATAGCAGTATTATTATAATCTTACTTGTACCGATTCCCATACAAAGAGTAAAGTAATAAGATATTGGGCCTTACTTATAAACACATTTTCGCTTATCTTTTCGCTTACTTTTTTCCTTGCGTTACGTTGTTTAAAAATAAAAGGGACAACCTACCTGTTTCCTTCCTGTCCTGTTTCCTTTTTGTGTTACCATGTTTAAGTACCTGTCTATAGAAAGCCTGGCAGGTTAGCTAAGGCTTTTTGACTGTAATCAGTAAGGATCACGGCGCGGCGCGTTGTTTTTCACACCCTTCCCTTTTCCTTCATATTTAATTCTTACTGTCTCAAAATTCCATAACATTTATTTCTTTGCTACAAACCATATTCCTTTTCAATTGTTGCGGTCTTCTCATATGATTTTTCCTTGGACCATCCTCGACCTAAGTGCATGCCTGCCTCATGCCTGATTACAGAACGATATGAGGGCATTAATCTAGTTTTGATTCACCATTTTTCTTTCGCATCTCCTGCATTAAAACATTTTATCTATGGTCCATTGTTCCATGGGCAGGAAACAATAAAAAACTTGTTTTGTGTAGTGTGTGTTTAGTGTTTTGTTTCGAAAAGCATGTGCAGGAGACGCGTCCTAACCTTAATCTAGATGCCTGAGTACCGTTCTATAACATTGTATTGTATTTACTAGACTCACATCAAATCTTATATTTCGTCTCACCTTACGTGATGCTGATGATGTTCAAGTGTGTAATTAGAGGAAAATCTGAATGGAATGTCGTTTCTTATAATTTTCGATTCATTCGTAATGAACACATTGGCAACTTCATAATAAATACGCATAAGTAAATTTTTAGGAAACGATATTAAAACCTTTCAACTCTCTCCTCGCCATCCAAATAAGATAAGAAGAAGAAGACCTTTCAACTCGTTTTATTACTCGTTTAGGTCGCCTGCATAGTCTATAAGTCATGAGTTCGATTTCAATGCAAGAACACGTGTGAGATTTTCCAACATATTTTTAATAATTTAATAATATGACTAATTATAGAGAGGCTTTCAACCAAGTATCAATACAAAAAAATATCTTAAACGTCAGTAACGCCATCTACCACTTATTACAATGCGAGGGCGCTTATTCCAATTAACATCCTGTGAATATTCTGAATGTTCTGTGAATGTGCATGAATTACGTAAGCCAATTTATTGTCTAAACATTATTCGTACTATTGTCCCGTCTATGTACTATTGAATTTCTTTGATATTCCATGATCCATCTATATTAATGAACCTAGGTACTTCAATTTTCAAAACAGCAATCGTTAGTTCGTTTCTATTCGTCACTCCATACTGGTTCATCAGTAGCTCGAGCACGAAAAACTAATGTAAATGTAAATGTATTCGAGTTCGCTGCGCACTGATGACGTTTGGTTAATATTTCATTCAAATTTCAGCGGCCTGTAGCCCGAGCACGAAAAACTAATGTAAATGTAAACTCGCTGCGCACTGATGACATTTGATTAATATTTCATATAAATTTCATAGACGCGCATCGAGTTCGAATACATTTACGGTTGTCAGAAATTTTCCTGCTCAGCAGCCCGAGCAGGAAAATTTCTCGAATACATTTACATTTACATTAGTTTTTTGTGCTCGGGCTACAGGCCGCTGATCTTATACTTATGGGAACACCCTTGGAGTAAATTCTAATGGACGCAAAGGAAATCTTGAAAATCAGTTCACATTTTGCTGGAAATATCACGTAACATACTGGCTTAAAATATCTAGTATTTATAAAACAGACGATTTGTTGTTTGATTCGACGGTAGCAAAGGGTACCTTTCCTCGTTCTCGTAATAATGTAGGGAAAATCTTACAGCGAATAATAAATAGGTAGGTGGTAGGTTTACTAACTACGGCAACTTTAGAGATACATGCATAATAAATGGACGTAAAAAAATATGGGCGGAGCGCTAGGAACATTGAAAGTGAAGCATGGTTTTCTGCCCATTCCATCTAACGACGCGTAATGGCGGCGACTGGGCGTGTTTTACGAGTGTTAATGTGTTGGCTTCCCTGTGGCGTCCGTTTAACTATAGACAAGATGGTGTCCTTCTTTTTCATACGTCCGTGGCATAATAGAATCAAGTAATCCAAACTCCTAACCACTCTTTATTAATCTGTTTATTTTATCGTAATAAGTCGATGTGTCCAAAATCGATTAACACAATTTATAATATGGCAGTCCTACATGGATAGTTCTATTCTATAGGTAATTAGTTCGTTTAGATAATTTCTATAAATCGTGATCAAATTATGAATATTTTCTCTTTATTTTCTCTTAGGAAGCTACAGTATATGTAGTTTCATTCTGTTATAATAAGTCCGTAAATAATTGCCTTTCAATTTGGTTCATTAAAAATTAGACCTAACCTACTCTTACATTATGACAACTCTTATTTCAGAACACCTACGCTACTGACCGCTAACGTCAGTACGTATGTTACATATTTTCAATAGATGATAATGTTTACAGAATGTCGATAAGCTCGTTTTAATCTAAGTAAAAAATAATAACTAACCCCCTTATTGATAATAAATAATAGAGCGTAATAAGACCGCAATAGTACGTTTCATAAAAATTTTATTCATAATGGTTCACTAGTGATAGTAAAAACATGGCCGATTCCAGTCATCTGTTTCAAGTTTGATATTCTTTCTTAAAGACATTAATTTTGTTAATGTCCCTAGACTATCTTGGGGGGGTCCTAATGGGGTTCTAACCCCATCTAAGATTGATATATATTTTTCATTGATTGTTTCCAGACAAGACTTTTAATTGTTTCAAAGTTTGGCAGAGATAAAAGTTTTTTTTTTTCTGTAACCAGGAACATTGTATTCGATAAACATATTTCAGTTCTCTTTTAGCTAAAGTAGGCAAAAGTAGGGGTTATGCGTTCGATAAGACCAGAATTTCATTATGAATAAGGGGGTTAACCTCTAGTTACATACTACTTTACTTAAATACTTATTCATAAATATTTTTCTTGTGCTTGCGTATTGCGTCAACTACACAGACCTATCCCTATTCGGCGGCGGGGGTTTATGAGCCCCCCCACAACTGGTGATGGGCCGCAAGGCGGCACCGCGCAGGGGCGGTTCCGGCCGAAGCCTGGGCGCTTCTCGCCTAGGGAAACCCGGAGCCGTCCCTAAAGCGCCGAAGAGGGCCACCGCGGGGTTTTTAGTCGGTATTGCCGGTGTAGGGTGTACATACTAATAGGGACTCGGCCCAGTGTCGCCCGGATGTTTCCATCTCTCCCGGGCATTATGGCGCTGGGCCGTAAGACCGGTGACTCCGACATAACCGTTACATCTCCCCCCAGGCGTAACGGCAGTGATAAAACACTTTTCCCCGCGATAACAAAAAAAAAAAAAAAAAAAAAAAGACCTATCCCTATTTCTATGTCCATTATAAGTATGAATATAACTACCTATGTATATTTTAAAATAATATAAATATTTAATATCCATCTAGGTATTTTTTTCATGTTACACATTTATTTATTTACTAGCTTTTGTCCGCGGCTACGCCCGCGTGAGAGTCTTGATAACCATTCATCCTCCATTACATGCTTTAGTAGGGGATGAATGTATGCATGTATTATATATACATATAAACCTTCCTCGTGAATTACTCTATCTATTAAAAAAACCGCATCAATATCCGTTGCGTAGTTTTAAAGATCTATCACCTAAGCATACATAGGGACAGAGAGAGAGAGAGAGGAAAGCGACTTTGTTTTATACTATGTAAAGATATAAATATTTAGTTTAGAATGGAGTTTTCACATGGCATTATCACGATTTTCGAAACGATGAAACGTAAATGTCATCAAATGACTCGGTAAGTGGAAATTACCTAAGTACTAAGTAGGTACAACACGTAACAGTGGGCAGAGCGACCTATAAGTATTTAATTAAGTAGGTACCTAGGTAACCTACCTATGTATGTCCATTTTACTAGATTTTTAGTGTCAGTAATAAATAGAAATGCTGCTAGTGATGAGTGGCGACGAATTGTTTAGCGTGCCACAAATCCTGGTAATGCCAACCACGACCACTCTGTCAAGAGCGTAATGACTAGGAAGAAGAAGAAGAATAAATAAAAATATTACCTATACCATCAACCTATACGATAAATAATACCTAAGTTTAGTTTAGTAATAGCTGACTTTATAACTTCTATAAAAAATAAACCTGAACCGTTCAAAAATTTAAAAAATACATCTAATAACGCTACGGCTCCACGATCAATGTTCCGAAAAGTTCCCATAAAGGAAGTTGGTCAATGTGCGAACGGGAACAAATCGCAACACTTGCGCCATGTCCAAGAGGAACCGAGAATAGTTGGAACTGGCGCGATCCGGATTGAAGCGGCCACGCAGTGGCACCGGCTACGACGAGTAGACGCGCAGGGCCGGGCGCACCGCGCCGGCCGGCCCAACGAGGAAGGCTCGGCGCGGCGCGCTGCCAGCGGGCGGCGCGGCGGCGTGGCGATTACTAGCATCACTAGTAGTAGGTACTTACTTTTTGTGTTATCGCGGGGTATAGTGTTTTACCACTGTCGCCACGTCTGGGGGAGACGTAACTGCAGTATTGCAGAGAATATTAGAAACAATACTTAAGTAAAATAGAGCATCTAGAAAATATCTAGAATAATCACAAGTTTAAAAACTTAATTGACCGACTTCCAACTTGATCCGATCGTGACCAAATTTCATCATCATGGATTTCCATCTTCTATTTGAAGTTTGGAGGTCCATTGGTGGAATCTGTTGCGGTTTTTGGCGATTCGCTTCAATTCGGAATATCGCTGGGTGGTCCATTCTTTTAGGTCGTCGTACCACTTCCGTTGTTGCCGGCCGGGGGCTCTCTTCCCCGGTATCCAGCGCGTAACATACATAAAAAAATACACACGAAGTGAAGACCTTCTCCTTTTTGGAAGTCCGTCGAAAATAGTCTGATGGGGCCCACAAAGTGCCAAAACCCAGTGACTATAGCTGCTCCAACTCTCCCCTTTTCTCGTAAGACTCCAAACTTTCTGTGATCCAGGTACAATTTTAATTATTATTATTATCTCATAATTATTTATAGGTATAGTCTATAAATATTATAAGGTACCTACAAACATTATATGTGAAAGTAGAAGTAGTAGAGTAGGGGATGAATTTCCAAAAATCCTTTCTTAGAGGTCACCTACGCCATAAAAGGAAGCCGTGTGTAAAATTTCACGTTGCTATTTCTATTAATTTCGGCTGTAAGCTGATACGTCAGCTTTTATATACTCATAAAGGTTAAATTTTCCAAAATCCTTGTTGCTTTCCCAGGATATAAAAAGAACCTACTCTCCAAATTTTGAAGTTCTGGCTAGTTTACGTTCCGCGTTTATGAATACTGATTCATTTCACGCGAAAAGGCCTACCTCTTTAGATGATTTCCTATATATATATAGAAAGATAAAAACCATTCTACTCCTTCTATATTATCGACCAGTACCTTAATACTTTAGAATGCCTCCAGTTCTCTTTTGTTTCCATAGTAATACGCATGCTCTATGCGAATAGATCTACTTGCTAAACTGGGTTTTCACTTTTCATCACGCAAGGGTGACTATTGAGTAGGTAAGTAACGTAACATAGTACCTAATATGACTTTTTGTCCACGCACATAAAACATTTGCTGACGTTATTGAAAAATACAATAATCCCAGGTACAACAAAGAAACATTTTCCTTTTATATCCACCAAGTCGGTTCCATTGTAGTTGTGAGTACTTAATGTTTCACACTGTTTTCGACATATTTCACTAGTAAGTTCATACTTACTAGTGAAATATGTACTAATTGACTTTATTAATCTAAGATGTTGTATTATATTTTTAAACACATTATTTTACGGGATCGCTAGCGCAAAAAGGTGAAAAACTCATTATGGTCGAGTTACCTACTGGTTTTGAAGTTGATTGTGTTTATTTATAATAATAATTGTGCTAGGTGATATGGTGGTAATAATACATACAAAATATTACACATGTTTACAGTATGTTTGTTAAGAATACGCCTATTAAATATTTTAATGCCTTGCTCTATGATAAAAGTAAAACAAGTAACAATAATTTCTTACTCTCTTTAGAGACGGCGCTGAGGCCGAAGCAGATTAAATGAAAAGACACAGACTCCAAAGGGAGTATGAAATTGTTATTTTTTACATTTAACCTCCCGCATCCCCCTGGCGGGGACGGCGTCAAGCCTTTTAGCAACACCCTTGAAAATGTGAGTTTTGCCGACCCTACATTGAGTGAGAGAAAAGGATAATTTGAAAATACCCCGTATCACGTACAGTGATGAGGCATTTGAATCAGTGTCACCGCTCCACCCACCGGCGTGGCGTTTGGAGTTGTTATAAGACATATGTATATGTACCTACGTCCTGAGATCACATTCATTATGATTGACACTAATTGCTCTACAAATCCTAGTACACCAATTACACAAGAATTGTACTCGTATCATCGTATGTATCTAGGTACCTACCTGTTACGCGAATGGTCCAGCCACTGTAGTCTGCGTGGTGTATACATAGTTTACGTGGATATTATTTATATTGTATGTACTGGCTAGTAGCTAGGTAGTAGGTGAGTACCTACCTGGTGTTCGTTCGAGTGATGCCGGGTACACACCAACCGAACGATCGTTAGCGAATCAATGCCTCTTGCATTCACACAACAGCGAAAGTTTGTTTGTATGAACGCAACAGGCGTAGATTCGCAAATGTTCCTTCGGTTGGTGTGTACACGCCATGAAAACCAGTAATAGTGGATACTGACATGATTTATAATCTTAGGTAGGTACATAAATGTTATTGTTTCCGGGTCAGGCTTCGATGAGGTAAAAGCGTTTATTTTATAAAATTTTAATTATAAAGTTACTAGCTGTTGCCTGCGACTTCGTTCGCGTGGCTATTTATTTTTCGAGAAAAAGTAGCCTATGTGTTAATCTAGGGCGCCAACTACCTCTATACCAAATTTCATTAAAACTGGATCAATCGCTTGAGCTTGAAGAAGTAGCAAACATAAACTATAAACACACACGCGCACACACAGACTCGTAAACTTTCGCCTTCATAATATGAGCGTGCTTACATGGTACGTAGTTTATACTTCGAATTACGTGAAGTAAAAGGAGGGCTTCAATGTTAGTACATTCATATTTAAAGTAGGATCACTTCTAATTAATTAAATTACAATTTTGTAGTCCCTATTATATATATTTAATCGTTGACACCCAATAATGACAAAATGCAATTCCATTATCCGGTACTGCGCTATGATTGATCGATTGCTCTCTGAATTGCCTATAATTCACATCATCATCATCATCATCATCATCAGCCATAGGACGTCCACTGCTGAACATAGGCCTCCCCCAAAGATTTACAGATCGACCTGTTGGAAGCACAATATGGAATTGGAAGACCTGTAATTCACATAGTAAGATATATTTTTATATAATTTGGTTAACGGGATACAATACTCGTAATGAGAATTTTTAATGCAATAAAATAAAAGCCAGTGATAACTTCTTTATTTTATTTGTATAATCACATCTGAAATCACGCAAATCTTCATACATTTACCAATAAAATTAAATATACCTATTTTACTAGAAATAGCTGATATATCACAAACATAGATTGGATGTCTTTATTTTTTAAAGAGTAAAACGTTTACAAAATAATCTATAAATACACCTAATGTTCCAACTCTCAATATCTGCCATAACTTGATTCAGTCTTCAGAATTTCATATCATTCTGCTTGCCATAGATTTACCTACTGTTACATTGGAATAAGGTTTTTTGGAAGTAAAGCTATTTGAAAGATAAGTAATATGTACTGTTACAAGTTGGACAGTCATCGATTCATCATCATAATTAAAGTTTTCATCAATTGGATAGAAAACTTTGATACTAAAAGCTAGATATATGGTTATGACGTGGATACAAGTCGACACTTCTTGACTTTCTTGATAGGAAACATTTAAACAGTGACGTCATCCTATGACTACAATATACAAACGACAATATTGTCCACTACTATTTATTTTCTATTTCAATACATATTTTCTACAAAAGGAAAATTATTTTATTAAGTCCGCATAATAATTATCTATTGTACAAAACACCGTAAGCTGATCGTAAAAGGATTTAGGATAGGATTGTATCAATATACAGATATAATAGATCATAGATGGTACTAGTTACTGCATTCATATGCTATTGTTCTATAGTAATAATATTATATCGATATACAAAACACCAATGTCCATATAAAGCCGTACTTGTTTTTCTCGAAACAGAATGCAAAAACACATAAGCAGAACAATGATTTTCGCTCTCTCCTTCTCAAAGAACAATGGACCATATATAAAAATGTGTAGCGAAACCATGTTTCGTGTAGATGTTTTGTGTAATGTTTTAGTGCAGGAGATGCGGATTCAAAATGAGTATGAACAGTTCTCGAAATGACTTTTTCAACGAGGGAACGCTTTTTCCCTTGCGTTATTGAATATAATAATCAAAAGTTGCTCTTATGATACGGAACGGGTTATTTCACGAAAGGGAACGGTACTTTCACGAAAGGGATTCGCCGTTCCCACGAGTTTCCGTCCATTTCAAGCACTAAGTATGAACTGGTTCATATGTACCTAGTGGTTGAAATGGACGGAAGGTTGTCTTTACATTCGGAATGTTTTTGTTGTCATCATTTTTATGTTCACCATGGATATGTGTAGGAGCTGCTCCTTAGCGATCACTACGTATGTTGTCAGCTGCTAGGGTTAAGACCCTAAATATTAACGTACCCTAAATATTAACGTTTCGCAATAAATTTAACATTCTGACTATTTTTGACTGTTCTACTACGTTACTGCAAAAATCGACATTTTTTACAGGAAAATAATAAAAGATATACACCAAATGAAACTTCGTCATTTTTAAAGTTAGGTAACGTAGCACTGTTTATTACACAAATACTTATGAATCATACACCTACTCTACTAGGGATTGCTGGTAATAGCAGAGGTCTTCAGCTGAGCTCTATACAGCGAAATTTGACCAAGTCTAAGTCAAAGAAACGAACTCACTCAGGATTTGGATTTTTTAAATGGAACTTTGACTTAGTCTGAGTCATTTTTTTTCAAGAATATCTTTGCTTAGTCTGTTTTTCTTGTAAATAATGGCTCGGAATAAGTCGAAGTTCGATGTAGATAGTCATGGGTGGCTCTGACTCCGGTGGCCTATACACTTACGTAACATATATATGTGACGCCCCCCAAATCCTCAGTTATAATATTAGCCCTGTAATATTACTGTCCCACTGCTGGGCACGGGCCTCCTCTACTAATGAGAGGGGTTAGACCTTAGTCTACCACGCTGGCCTAATGCGGGTTGGCAGACTTCACATACCTTCGAAATTCCTGTGAAGAAATTCTCGGGTATGCAGGTTTCCTCACGATGTTTTCCTTCACCGTTATAGCAAGCGATATTTCACAATGAAAATACACTTAACATAGAAAAGTCAGAGGTGTATGCTCCATTTTGGGGTTGGTCTCGAACCTCCGACACTTGTCTCGGCAGTCCATATCATTCCCAACTGAGCCATCGCTGCTTAGTAATCCTCAGTTAATTATAGTTAATTTCTATGACTCAAATATAGTCGAAGTTCGCTCTATAGATCTCAGCCTTAGAATGTGATTACTATCGCACCACAAGACCACTAATGAAATTAGAACAGAATCTTACTTATCGATGACCTTAATTAGAAACTTCATTAGTCTCAGAATAGTCATAATTCTGTATTTAAAATCACCCACATTTATCCTCTTGGTACGCTACAATGGATAAATACAACAATAAAAATAGTAATCGAAGAATTTGATACTACCAACTGCCACTTATTCCTAATGGTAGGGGAGACCGTGGTACATTGACCTTCACTCATGTGATCTGATGGAACATTTTTTTTTGTCAAATATCATTTATTTATAAACACCCCTATAATATCTTCCCTATCGAAATGTGTTCATAGCTATTTTTAATTAAATTAATTTTGAATGTTTTTTCAAAATCTTAACTCTTTTGATAACCGAAAAAATGTAATTATAAATGGTAATTTCGTGTTTTTTTTTTAACATATGTACATATGCCTTGGTAGGTTTGCCTACTTATTTTTTATGACTACTTGGCAAGCAGGTATGAACAGGTATGTCAATATAAGTAACTACACCGATCTGATAACCCATAAAAATTAGTATCATAAGAAAGATATTGAATTACAAAATCAATCGTATAAGCTTGGCTGCAAAAAACCGTTATGAAAAAAAATAGCCATGACCACTTTTTGATTGGCAAGCTATTAAAGGATGTTTGTAAATAATTGATATTTGATAAAAAAAAGAATATGTCTCATCTGGTTATAAGATGAGTTAAGGTCGATGTAATACGGTCTCTTAAATCATAAATATGGATTTTAAGAAAAAATACTATCCAATCAATGAACGGTAACTTAACTTACAACGTGTTCTGGAAAATGAATATATATGTTTAATAAATATATGTATTTATATTCCATTGCACGTCTTGTATAACTCACGTCCGCAGGCAATTCCCAAAATAAAAAGTATTATTTCTTCAGAATGACTAATTAACACGTCAAACACCGCGGTTTATGTATAGTAATGATGGATGCTTCGATACGCACTTTTGCCGATAGCAATATTTATAAAAAATATCGCCGATACCGATACGGACAGATACCTAGACTTCAGATGATGTTACAAGATGTGGTTTTAGGATAGAAATCGAAGACATTATTTATAAAAAATCGAAATGCGTCGAAAGTAACAATTGACAACAAACAAGCGGTCCAGCGGAATAAAATTATAAAAGGCGAGGATTCCCCGCGCGTAAATATATAATGCCGTGTTTACATGAAAGAACTAAACGCGGAGAAGATGATTCGGCGTTTACGCGATGAGTGGTTAATAGCGCGAAATAAAAAATGTTTGTAAGTATGTATCGAGGTCTCGGCAAACTAATGTCGCCGTCAACGTCAACGTGCTTAAAAATGTGTCACATCGAACTCAAAATTGAGTGAGATAAGATGAAAGAAAAATATATAATCATATTGATTCTCTGTCAAGTAAGTATACTACGAGTCCCCAACGGAATCATCTGCGTCTCTACAGGTTGTCTTTAAACTTTATAAGCGAGTAACGCCCGGTTCCAATAATCAATCTCAGTTCGAATGTACAGATAGATTACAAAAATTTGCCAATAAGAATACAGTTTGAACATGACTCCGTCAAATGACTTGATTTGATTGGTTCATAATAGCGATTTATCTGCACTCTAAACTGAGATCATTTATTGAAAACGGCCGTAAGTCGATAATAATCGCAGTTCTTTGGTTATTCATTTATCTGTGATCCGCAATCGTATTTAATTCCGTGATTTCAGAACAAACTTATTCACTGTGAACTAGCAATAATAAAGTCACATCAACAAACACGCGGGATGAAATTTAAGGGTGACTTGCAGCTAGGCGATAAACGACGTTTAATCGTAAAATAAACTCCATTTTGGCATCATTTCAGTTCAACGTCTTGCACGTCGTGGTTTTACCCTTCATCTCGATTTAAATAAACGTTTAACTTAAATGGGCATGGCCGCCGGTTTAAAGTCGCTAATCTTGATTTTATTGACAAACAACCAAAGAATTTAAACACAAAAAACATAGCCTTTTCACATTATTTCTTGTTGTTTAATGAAAATCTATGATAAAAATGGCTTTGTTTTTTACACTGAACATGATTTGGTATCGAACAAGGATGATGAATTCGTAAAATATATAAAAACTCAAGTTTTTTTACGAAGAGTATATAATTATCAATAACCCATACATACACCTTACAAACTAACATTGTATGTACATAATCTCTTGAAAAACCACATAATTACAACACTTCACTATTATGCACGATATTTGTGTGCGCACGTGTGGAACTAGTCCTTGGAAGCGGTGGTATACCACCCACGCCCGACCCGGCACGGCAGTCGGCAAGTTTTCCTCGATGTCTCGTCGCACCTCGGTGCAGGATAGGTTTCGGCACACGCATCACAAACGCCTTGTAACTGGCGCAACTCCACACTTAGTTCATCACCATCAACGAGTACCTTGTTTTCTTGTGCACACTCGCACTCCGCAATGTTCTTCTTTTACAAAGTACATTAGTTATTCTATTTTCTAGGAGAGCGTTGTTTTCGAGATGACAAATTTCACTTAAGTTAACGAATTTCAAAGTTATTTCTTGATAAAATTTTATTATACCTCTATTATAGAAATTACCATTGTTGACAATAGACTTATATAGTTCGCGAACGAACCAGTGCGGAGGACAGCTCCCACAGAAGAAATGAACGAACTAGTTCCCAGATCTCTCGTTCTTTAGTTCGTTTGATAAGTTAGATAGAATCTAAGTCTTGAGTATCGTCCAAAGTAAGACCATTGGTTCTCATATCATTCTCTAAAAAGTCCAGCCAGCGCTTTTGAGGTCGTCTGGATTTCCTTAAAATAACGCTGACAGACCACGTATCGTACATATACACAGAAGTACTGGCCAAATGATGGTCTTGTTTTCGTAACGTAGTCAATAACCACTAGGGAAATATCGTACTTTTTTAAGCTATATTCAAATACGGTGCGCAGCACTTTTTAGTCTCACAGATGGGAACCCATCATAATATTTTCTTTTACTTTCTTCGATAAAAAATATTTGAAAACATTTATAAAATACTACGTTTACGCAACTCATGTACTTGATCTTTAGCACATTTCCTTTCAGTCGGCCATTTTCAAGCGGCCCCTAGACGCTGTTTGTCTTAGACATCAGCGTACATGAACACCCACGGTGGTTGCTGAACCTCCATAGTGAACGGGAAGGGTTTGGTGACGCCAAAAGCAGTCCGAATCAAAGACTTTGATCGGAAGAACATGTCTTCGATAACGTCAACATAAGCTTCTGGCACCCCTTTGAACCTTAGGGCCCACCAGATTACCCGTCGGGACACAAAGTTAAAAGCCTTCTGCAGATCCAGGAAAGCGATATGCAGAAGCTTTTTTTTTCAACATGCATGCCTCGCAAAACGATCTAATAGCAAACATTTGGTCCCTGGTCTGTCCCCCATACCCTGCAAGGCAAGAACCCAGGTTTCGCCAGCACCTAGTCCGTTACTCAGAAAAGTGTACCACATGCAGATAAGATTGGCTTAAACCTAAAGGTGTTGGTGGCCTACTGTGTAAGTAGGCCACCGTCATCGTTGGGTTCGTTTGGTAAGGGTTGTCCCTTAGACGCCGTCACTATTCCCCAAGTATGTACAAGTAAAAAAAAAACAGCAGCATATTATGAAAGAATAAAAAATAATTAATCCGGGAACATACATAAAAAAAGATTCCAACGAATTGTTAACCTCCTCTTTTTTAAGTCGGTTAATTCACCTCCTCCTTTTTTGAAGTCGATTAATTAATAACCTCCTCCTTTTTTAAAGTCGGTTAAAATTCGTGCAAATAATATTTTTTTAGCCTTTCTTTGGTTCGAGACGTGAACTAAAAGAACGAACTAGTTCGTTGAGGAGCCGCGAACTAAAGTGACCATTCCTTATCGCGAAATATTATACGTATGTCTAGTTGACAAGTCGTAATCCAGACAACTGACACAAATTATTTTTTTTTCAATTATGCCTTTCATCAATTAGGCCAAGGAAGCAACCATATACAGCCTCGTCGTATGTGTGTTTATATTACATGTATTCAAACTGAATTAAAACTAAATATTTGCCAACTATTGACACAAGAGAATCTATTGAAATATCATATAAAATAAAATACAATTCTTTATACGCGAAATTGTGATGATAGATGTTGCGAGACGGCACTATAGATAATAATATGAAATTTACGGAACGTAAATAATGAGTGATTGTTGGGATTTATTTTATTTTAATTTGCAAAAAATATTTTTTTATGCGAAATTGTGATTGTGGTTATATATTTTTTGTGAAACGGAACTTATGAATTTGGAGTAGTGAAGAGTGTAGGCATCTTGCCCGCGTTGCAAAATTTCCCGATTTATCGGGATATTTACTGATTTTGGTCATTGCTCACGATGTCCCGATGTAGCAGTCCTATCTGCCGAATTTTTGGATTTTCAACTAATGTAAAATAATATTCTTATAAAAAATGGAACATAATATTATTAATACGGCAAAACTAAAAGAAACCTGTAATACAATACAATACGGCCTATACGACAATACTACATACAATAAAATACGGCCATTCAACTTCGCGGTATATTAAAGCAAATTGTACTAAAATACCTTATAATAGAGTTTATTATTGTCTGGTGAGTATACAAGGGAAAATAAATAAATAACACCCAACTGTCACATACATAGTCCTAACCCCACACTAAGATCGAGTTTGGTGTCGTGGGTATCAGGAACTACGAGATACTTTCGGTCTCACAACACCCAGACCCGGAACAAATATCTGTGAGTCATACAAATAATTGTCTCGGTGCATGGATCGAACCCGCGGCCTCTCGCTTCATAGCCGGCTGCTCGCCCTCTGCGCTACGGAGGCTGTCAAATGTCTCTGAAGATAACTTCGTTCGGGTTGTTTCCCAAATTGGATAACTTATACTTGCTTTAGTCGTTCATTATAGTCCATTCATAGAATTGCATGCACATGTCATAGAAATATAACACATAGAACGACAGTACACGGCCGCGGCGTGAAGGCTTTCCAAGTGAGACATTATTGTCTCACTACGTTGCACGGCGGCAGTATCCAAGGTTAAAACTTAGTTACGAAGAGCTCGCACAAAAATAACGGATTAAACTTTCCACTAAGTCAATGGTAGGTCTTCTGCACACAAAATGATGTATAGAAAACAACAATCAATGTTGTTACAATTTTAATAAATATGAGAAAATGTTCACGAAAATAGGTAGTAAGAGGTGGTAAGAAGACGAAAATGATTAATCAATGTACAATATATCAAACTATAAATGATTATATGTAACTTACTGATTATAATTAAATAAATTAACGCATTATTAACATAAACTACTTGTGTTTCATTCCGTATAAAAATCTCCCGATTTTCAGATGCCAAATCTAACGAGTTTTAATTTTACACTTTTGCAACACTGCATCTTACTCTATTCGCCGTTTTATTAATACACGATTCAGTCCTAAACGTCATTTAAATCAAATGTCCCATTAGTTGTCTTGCACATACACATTTCTGGTTCGATTTAAGAAATCCGAGTGTAGATTATTAATCCGCGATTTCATTACTTCTACTCATTCTTTACGTTCCATTAGATTCATATCTAAAGTTCCGTATCAAAACATCTATCATAAAAATTTTGCATAAAACGAATTCTAGTTTGTTTTATATGATTTTTCAATAGATTCTCTTAAGTGAATAGTCGTCAAATGTTCACATGTAATACGAACACACATACTATGAGGCTAGTTATTTATTTTTATTAAGGAGTAACTAGGAGTAACTTTGCACTTTGTTAGCTCAAGCGGAATTTATCATCTCGTAAACAACTGCAGGGTTAACACCACCTCTTATAGCAGTATTATTATAATCGTTCTTCGTTTGTTTTGTATGGGAATCGGTACAAGTAAGATTATAATAAGACTGCTATAAGAGGTGGTGGTAACCCCCTATCTCCTAAAAATAGGAGAACATCGCGGAGTAGGCACATGACATGGTAGGCATAGGACATGGTAGAAAACATAATATAAGCTCACGCCTGTATCCCCGAAGGGGTAAGCAGAGGCGCACTAGCGAACTAGAACACCCACATTTCGCCGAGCTTAGTTCCGTTCCAGATGTGATAGACGACCACACAGCCGATAAGGCTATCCGATAAGCGAGAGGCCGCGGATTCGATCCCCGCACCGAGACAAATGTTTGTATGACCTACAGATATTTGTTTCGAGTCTGGGTGTTGTGAGACCGAAAGTATCTCGTAGTTCCTGATACCCACGACACAAGTGTGGGGTCAGGACTATGTTTGTGACTGTTGAGTGTTATTATTATTATTATTTACATAAAACAACAAGAAATAATATGAAAATGTTATGTTGTTTGACATTCAATAATCGTGATTAGCCATTTAAACCGGCGGCCCCGATGATTTAACTTTGTCGTTTATTTTAATCCAGATAAGGGGTAAATCGACGACGTGCAAGACGTTTAACTGAAATGATTCCAAAATGGGGTTTATTACAAGATTCATCGTGGTTTACTGCGGAGCTGCGAGTGAATTCGGGACAACTAATATGACATTTGATTTTAATCAAGTTTAGGACAAAGTCGGGGACTAATAAAATGGCGATTATAGTGAAATCCCTGCAAGTCGCCCTAAATCACTTAAATAAATTATTGGAATGTACTACATTGACTTCATCTTTATTTCACTATATAAAATATAATATATGTTAGATGGGAAAATACGATTTCGTTAAAACGACGTACGTACGTTCGTACGTGGAGAAGTAATGTTTGTCATACAAATATTTTACGTGGTTCCTATGTAGAAAAGTAAAAAAAAAACTCATGGTCGAGTTATTGATGCAAATCTACAAATTATAATATGATCTTTCGTTCGCCTGTGATTGATGACAAGAATGAACAAGTTGTAGTTTGTTGTGTAAACAATTTATTAACAAAACTAGCTATACACTGGAAGACAAAACATTTGGCACAATTCAAATTCCATCCCATACAAAAAATAATAATTTATACATTAAGTATTGTTATCATCTTATTATTAAATCTTTGACAAACAATAAATAAAATATTTATCTTGTACACAATTATCTCAATAAAGACCATTCCATTCTAGCGATACTACTCTCTGTAGGATAATACTTTATTCAGTCGCGATGAGGCGGCGACTATAGCAATGTTTGTAATCGATGCTTGTTTTACGGCACAGTTTAAATATGATGTTACATAGGCAAATCTTTTCCCTCTATTTAGTCATGTGGTATGTGAAAGCAGCATCTATATTGTAATTATGATAATATCCATATTGGCCGTATTTTTATATTATTGCCTTTTGACTGCTTTGGTGGCGTGGATGTATTTCGGTACGACTACCGTCTTGAGGTTTCGGGTTCGATCCCCGGGTCGGGCAGTGATATTGGATTTTTCCATATTAGCTCGGAGTCTGGAATTTGTGCCCGCTGTGGCGATAGGGTCGTCCCCTATCACATCTGGGACGGAACTAAGCTCGGCGAAATGTGGGTGTACTAGTTCGCTAGTGCACCTCTGCCTACTTCTTCTATACTTGCGTGAGCTTTTGTTATGTTTTTATATTATTGTTACGGTAAGGGAATTAAGTAGGAAGGCGGACCCTGGCAGAAGGCCGGGATAACGCCAGGCAGAAAGAAGAAGAAGAAGTTACGGTAAGGGAATTCAAAAAAAATTAAGGGCCTCAGAAGTTGAGCATTTGTAATTTCAAAAATATTGCCGTTCTTTATGTTAATTTGTGACGGATGAATCAAAATGAAATTTTTATATAGTCTCATCATTACATTGAAATCATCATTGTAGCGTCATTGATTACTATACAGTTATAATACTAACAATGAAATATTGTTTGTGATACATTTGCACCATTGTATATACCTCCAGCTAGCCTGTGTGGCGCGTGTATGGTCCTGAGCAGTCCCTTGTGGCAGTACACGTACACCGCGTATAGTTTGAAGGCTAGCCGGTTGTTGGTCTATAGTAGCGAGAAGTGCGAGTCTGCGTTGTGGTGTATGGCGGCGGCGAGCGCGGCGTGCAGCGCGTGCGACCGGCCCGGCAGCGGCAGCAGCGACAGCACGCGCGCCTCCGCGTTACCGCTCGACCCCTCCGCGCCGGTGTACCGAGCCACGCGCGCCATCGCCGCCGCGCTTATCTGCGACCACGATCACGATGCATGCAATATAGTAGTGGTAGTGCCACGCTGTACAGGGTACCTCAGAGATAAACGTCTGGTAGGCGGCCGGGCGGAAAAACTAAACCGAATCCTTTCTGCATGTGCTTGAAAAAGTGTGTTGCGCCGACCCCACATTAAGGTGGGATAAGGGCAGGTAGAAATAATAATAGTGACATGCTGTACAGTAACGTCTACAGCACGAATGAGCCGGTGTTTGATACTATTATCTCACGAAAACCGACGTAAAGTAGCAGTTCGATATTACGTTTTATTCGGTGAGTGAGATTTCCGGTACCCAAATTCCCTCGCTACCTTTCCCAATTCAGGCTGTCGAGGCATACATGATTATTTTTGTATCTTGGATGCCTATAGGCGGTGTAAATATAGTGCTATAAAAATACTATACGGAAAATGTCTCCATAATCGTTATTACACAAATGTGTACATATATCTTCTTAATATTTTTTTTTTTACCTTTTAATCCTGACCTAATACGTAAGATAACCGCAACATTATAGCACCTAATACTATACATATGAAATACGAAGTAACAGTTGTCACGGAATCGCCTATACTACCACTAAACACTCAAAACCATAAAATCACATCATATTATACAACAGACATAGGTGGCTATTTGTTAAAATTTCTGGAATACCCATCGTGAATGTATTAATTTAACTCGTATTTTTTTCAGTGGTCGTAACAAGGTCGTAAAGATTAGGTTCAATCCCTGTATGCACTAATTGGACCTTACGATTAACATATGGGAAAACAATAAAATGAAATAATTTATCACGTAGCAAGTAAAAACATAATATAACATTAAATGGGTTCAGCTGAAAATCAGCTCTGTAGCATACTCGTGCCAGCATTATACTGAGTTGAGTCCATTTTGTTTTTTCAGACCTTTTTTGTGTCTGTAGTTTTTGTAATATATCTTCAGAAAAACCAAATAAATATTTTTTCTTTCTTTCTTTAACAACTAATTTTTGGCATGCACTACTAACGCATTAAATTCAACGCTATATTCACACAGTACACCGGTAGCACAACAATAATAAACGTAGCAAAATGATGTGTCAATATACCTGGTATTCATCGTCGTCATCAATTGTTCTAGCCTCTGCTATTTTCGATTGCCGTCTCTGCGTCACTACCAACTGGAACATGAGTATAAGGTTTTGTGGTGTGCACACCAATTTGATATTATAAACAATAGTTCTGGGGGGGTTACCACCATCTCTTATAGCAGTATTATTATAATTTTACTTGTACCGATTCCCATACAAAACAAAGGAAGAACAATTATAATAATACTGCTATAAGAGGTCGTGGTAACCCTGCTGGTCCTAGTTTGCGATATATTATGTAAAAATGATATGATATATATAAATTTAATTTTTAACTACGTTTACCTCAATTATTTGTCCTTGATAAGGTCCCAAGGAACAGAAGCGTAGGTCGATCATCTCTACAATTCGTTCTGATTCAGGATCCGCAACAACCAGAAACTGTGATAGATCAATATTAATTATATCGAGAGTAGGGGGAATAAGGACTAAAGTTAAAAGTCGTACATTATAAGGAAGATGATAAAATTGTTATTGTTATTCAGTTACACGGATTCGTCATCAAGAATCAGTAAGTATTTGACAAGTGATTATGGTAAAATAAGTGATTATGATTATGGTAAAACCTATAGCGTGAACATCATCACATAGCTTATTTTATTATCATAAAAACGCAAATCACATAGTTGCACTCACAATTTTTTCGTTAGGCAGACTAACATACTTGATAAATGTGAAAATATTATAAATTTCTATCTTTTTTTTTATACTCTCGCAGCAAAGTGCCTTCACTAGACCTGATGGTAAAACTAACTGAAAAGTAAAGTGAAGTGGCAGTTTGCTGTTGTGATTTTTATGGAAATGTTTACCGTGATTGGCAGTGGCGTGCAGTCCATATAGACAAAGATACTCTGTCTACCCTGAACATTTGCTATTTACATAAATCATGACCAATAATTCGTAACCATAAACAAATTGTCAAGAAATTAGTGCTCGGATTTTCAGAAAAGTTTATGTAAAACTTGAAGAAAATTATTTTTACATAACACATCAAAATAACTTTGTCTCGATACAAGGGTCGAACCCGCGGCCCCTCGCTTCACAGCCGGCTGCTCGCCAGCTGCGCCATGGAGGCTGTTTACAAGATTTTAGTCTACCTTGATCAGAATGTCTGTGCACGTCAGTGGTGATAGTAATGTTGGTGCACGTCACTGGTTACCTTGTGTGTGAGCAGCAGTTGTAGGGGCGCGTTGTCGAGCAGTACCTCGAAGCCGGCGAGCGCGGTCAGCTCGGCGAGGCGGAACGTCCACCGCACGCAGTCCCGTCGCCACCCGCTGGTGCTTTCGTTACGGCTCGCCCTCGTGCTTCGCGGCTGTTATACAATGTCACCCATATTAGGGGTTTCATTTCACCAATGGTCAACCTCGATTTAGCCACTAAATATATCGATATGGATAGTTTTCAGAAACTTAAAGTTAAGGGGGCTTAGAGGGCAGTTGAAATTACCGAGTTCAGTCTATTCAGTTTAGGGCGTATTATAAGTGAGAGACAAAATATGAGAATAAGAAGAAGTATAATAAAGAACGTTCCTTTATAAGAGCTTTCGTGTTGCCATATACCTCTATATTTACAGCATCTCACATCAATCACTAACTATACAAAATGGCTTAAATTTCATTGTACCTTTTTTTTATTTAACTCAAAAAGAAGACTGCATCGTAATAGCGTAATAAGTATAATAGTCAAAGGTATAAGCAACTGTTTTTAAGGAACGTGTTTAACCAACCTGTGGTACAGGATCCCATCCCGTTTGGCTAAGTAAGCCGTGTCCGGCATAAGCGACCAGGTCCGCTGTGGCGCTCAGCGGCTTGGTAAGTGCTCCGATTAGACCACGGCGTAAAGCTGCGGCACCACTTTCCGTCTCACCCACCGCTACACCTACCAACGGATGATGCGCCAACCCACCAACGGCACCTAGATTGATGTGAAAATATAAAGTATATTATCTTATATCGAAATAAAGTAGTAAAATCGCAAATATTAAATCTGGAAAATCTAAACCCCATTACCAAGTATATTAATAGCAAAATTAGTGATGCCGGCGACCAGTCCGGCCATTAAGCTGGGCGGTGGTTTCCTCCTGGCTGCGGCCGCTCTTCTGGCATGTTCTTCATCCCCGGCCAACAGGTCAAGGTTCCTGGCGAGGGAGCCAGCCCACGCGCTGAGAGACCTGAGCAGGGCGGCCGCGGCGGCGGAGGCCACGCCCCGCACGCCGCCCGTGGCGCTCCCCACGCGGGCCGCCAGCGCACCTGGAGCACCCAGCAGCTCCAAACCTCCCACCACCCAACCTTCGGAACCATTGCTATTATTATCTATATATTTTTTTTATTTCAATGTAGACAAAGAGTGATTTTCAGTGACTATTCACAACCACGACAAGTAATTATGTGAAAAATAAGTCAACAACAAGTAGTTATTTCAAAGTTCCACAGCGATTAGACAGGTGTTGTATGAAGTATAATATACTCACCAGCGCCGAGTATAGCCGCAGACAGGTAGTGCACAGTGAGCGCGTGTATCAATCGTTCGGTGGAAGTCATCACGTCGTGTAGTTTGAACGCGCTCAGCCGCAGTGGACTCTGATCCAACGCTATGTACATGCGAACCTACATGACATAGAATATGACAATAACATCATATTATGTACGATATAATGTTTTCGTAATATTGAAGAAAAAATTAATTATGGACGTATTTATGTTATTCGTAAAATATTTTATCTCTGTGATTTAGGTTTCCACCGATTAGTCGAGTGCCACCAATTAGTCGAATAACATGAATGTTTAAATAATCTAATATTGCAAGTGATAATATATATAACACACGAAACCGACTTTTGTCTTGAGTGGACATTACTTTGAACAATTAACATGAAACATGTATACACAAGCATATGTACTGTATCGACTGCTTCGGTGGCGTGGTTGTATTTCGATATGACTACTGTCCTGAGGTCTCGGGTTCGATCCCCGGGTCGGGCAAAGTGATATTGGATTTTCCCATATCAGCCCGGAGTCTGGAATTTGTGCCCGATATGGCGATAGGCTCACCCCCTATCACATCTGGGACGGAACTAAACTCGGCGAAATGTGGGTGTACTAATTGGCTAGTGCGCCTCTTCCTATCCCTTCGGGGATACAGGCGTGAGCTTATGTTATGTGTAATATGTTTAATGTATTGTATATTATATACTTACAGCGGTGTGCAGAGTGAGCGTAAGATCGAGCGGGTGTATGAGTAGTGCTCGCACCCGCAGCGGCGTGGTGAGCGAGCGCTCCTCGGCGAGTGCGAGCGCCGCCTCCCCGGTCAACGTCACCGCCGCCGCCCCCGCCGCCCCCGCCACACCCGCCACACCCGCACCGGCCCCGCGGGTCGGCAGCGCGAGCCGCGACAACTCCACCAGCGCCGTCACGTACGCGTCCTCCACGTACACGGCCAGCGGGCCCACGCGGATCTCAACCTCAGTCAGCTCTGCACACACAAATATAACATCAATGGGAGCCATCTGACAAAAGTCCGTGATTATAATCCACGCATCCACAAAATTTGGTCGCTTAGCATAATTTCTAATTTCAAGTGAGAAATAGTTTGTACTTTTACAAAAACGCTGTACGACGCGAGCCACACCGTGACCTTCCAAAAATAAATTCGCTCAAAATGCATAGAGTCCATTAAGCTGCATAATGTTTCTTTCCTTTTGTGTGCAGCTTACCTTTATACTTATACTTGACGACGTTCCACTTATCATGCTGCAGACGCAGGAGGAGCCTGGCATCAACGTGGCGTGTCGCGAACGCCTCCCTTTCCGCAAACATCGTCCAAAGTGGCGGCGGCGGGTCCTCGCGAGCCGAACGTTCGGCGCGAGTGCTCGCCACCACCGCGAAGTCGTACTGACCCGTCTCGTATTGCATGTTGTCTATTTGTACATCCGCAATCGATACTATTGTTTTCGTTCTCTGTTGATCATATTGCGATTTTCAGGTAATTAAGATATTCTAAAAAAGCACAAAAATAACGATCAATTGTTCACATAAAATTTGGTCTATCAACCATTTTCTCTATAAGACGGCATATCGATATGCGCAACGCTAGATAAATGTAATGCTGTCTATTTAGGTCTAAAGAAATCTAACTCACTGCACGAAACACCACAGTCGGGCACTTTACGTGTTTTATTTAAGACAGTGCTAATCTGAAAGATTTCTAGAAAATATAATACTGTAGGGATGAAACGTTCCTACTCACCTTATTATCAGTGAGTATCAACAGCGCAGCCCGATCGACATGGAGCGCCACTAGCGGCGGCGTGTCCGTGCAGGAGGCGAGCGACACCATGACGCCGGTCACCACGCACCGCAGCCGCTCGGCCGCTGTCCACATCGCCCCGCTCTCCTCCCAATCTGACACACCACACAACCATACAGAGTGTGAAGAACCATTCATACAGACTATTACAGTATGGATCTGGTGACTACCGATAAACTCATTGTTCCCGTTACATGATTTTGGCTGCACTGCGTTTACCGTTAGTTATAAATCGCTTTGCCTTGCTTATATAGTAAAACACCTCAAATATTAACGAGGCACCAGATCCAAAGTCTCGAAAATCGAACATTAATAGTCTAGTAAAATCTGTTTAATCTCCAATCCTTATTTTTTTATTATGATAAATTGGTGAGTACATACATACAACTGTCCCAGTAATACCTACTACATATAGGAGAAAAATAAGAAATGTAAAAAAGGAGATTCATTACCTCGCTGATTGACATCTTGTTGGAATGCATATGAATTTGCTCCTACTGACTCATTATCGTTCGTTATCGCTTCAGTTGTTTCTTCAGACTCGTCTATACCTTGCGCTACAACCAAAATAAATCATCATCAATACTTAGAATAATATAATTTGATTTACCTGTCTATTCTTAGTTTTTATTGATTATTTTTATTCAGTTGTTTGAACTATAACATATCACATGAGTATGATGGCTTTATTTGTAAAATCTAATTATAATAAAAAGGCAAACGCAACACTATGATACCTGGTGAATCCTTAGCATCTGGGTAGAGGACCATAGTTGATATAGAAGGTTTCCCGCCGTCTGTTTCAACAATCGAAGGCTGGGAGACTACCTGCATCCGTGCTTGTGCATCTAATTCTTCAGAGCCGTCGTGAATTGCCGTTTGTTCTCGATTCGCCTCTCGCCTCAGTACTGTTAGTTAGATGTAGGAGTTGATTATGGTAACACCTTAGATAGGTATACAGATATAGATAATGCAACATTATTAGATGGAGTTTGCCACCATTAATTTTATTGTATATCATCACGAATTTGTCATAATATAATGAGGATAATAGATTTACAAGCTCACATGTTATAACTTTAATATTTACATAAATAATAACAACGAGGGACATAAAAAAAAGTTTGGTTCTAATATATAATAGATGTTATAGCATATAATTATTCCGTGTGATTTGGATATTATTAATTTGGACTTGGTCTGCGGCATAAAATTCATAAATGTTCCAAACATTTTCAGTTGTAATTATGACTTCAATAAAATACATGTAGCTCTCTGACAAAGTAATATTAGATTTACGAATATTCCATACAAAAACAATAATTATTAGGTTTAAGTAAACTTACATTTCGCATCAGCTCCGACTCGTTCCAAATTAACAGAAGATGGAGTTTGCTAGAAGTAAATTGCAATAAATTATATTTTTAATTTTAGTGTAGTTCTTTTCTTGTTTTTTTTTTTAATTAATAAGTGTAATTATGACAAAAGTAGCATAATATGCCATATATGGCACTACAGCATATTACAGGGTCACGACAACAAGTCCCAATTATAGATTAGTAGGAAATTCACTTACAACTGGTATAAACGACTTCATAGAATAGTCCGAGGAAACCGCGCCGAAGAGCCGACGTCGGATGTCGCTAGCTGAGATGTCGCGCTGACAAAAAATATTTAAAAATAATAAAGACAATTTGTAACATCACCCGTGGTAAAGAGTCTATATAGAGCTATCACCTCATCGACATCCTGTAGTTCAATGTGCGTCGAGTGCGGGTGCGTGCGTACGCGCATTTTTATCGTATCGCCGCCGCTAAGTTGCACTAGTTGCTCGCCGTCAGTAACCGCCACTGGCTGACACCAGTCGGGATCACCTTTTTCTATTATAAATATCGTTAAGAAATGATACTGTTAGATACAAAATATATAATGCACATCAGACACAATTTCGAAGAAAAATAATATTTAGTTTGCTTTTTATACGGTACATAAAAATATTAATTACGAGTATGAGTCCCATAGCTTCTTATCCATTTAATTTTAGTCATAAAGGGAGTAAATCTAGAAAACAACCTTTACTCGTACAAATCTCAGTCGTATGCGTAAAGGTTTAAGGTTGAATATTAACGGTGCGGTTTACCTCTAGCCTTAGAGAATGTGAGGAAGGGCACGTGCGTGGGTTGCGGCGCGGTGTTGGGCGGCGGCGGGTACCGCTCGCAGTGCGCGGGGCTCGAGTAGTGCGTCACCGCGTCTGGGTGCACCACGCACCACCACTTTGTGCCGGAACACTCCGTTGTCGCCTGGGGAAGGTTTATCACTATAATCACTGTCTCACAGAAAATTGACGTAAAGAAAATATCTCGTTCCGTCTATAAACTATTGTGGTGCAATATTGTATATTCATACAGGCATACGACATACACATAGGATCTTGCACAGCCTAATTTATAAACTTTTACACAACAAAGCTGCATATAAAAAAAGTCTACTCACCAAAATAGCTGATGTAGAGGGCTCGTCGTTTATGTGTAACGGTTGCGCAACCGTGAGAGAGCCGCGCGATCTATTATGAACTACAAACTGTGGACACGGGTCTTTGTTCACAGCTATTAACCAGCGCCCCTCGTGCTTTACTTGCGTCACTACAACTGCCATCTGTGGGAACCATTGCCATTAATGGAATATGGGAAAATATTAGACGTTACTCATACCGGCAAGTTTTGGGTACGTTATGTTTTGATAATGCTTACATTTGCTGTTTACACTCGGTATAAATTTGCTGTCTTCGTATATAGAATAGATGAAGACAGCTGGCCAGATGATTTATCCTGCACTTGGCTATGGACATAGATGTCCATGGTCGATAGTATATAAATAATATATAATTACAGATGTGTTGTTGTGATCGATCAAGGCGAGCGCTCTGCGTACGGGCGCGGCGCCGAGTCGGACGGGCACGGGCGCGCACGCAGGGTACGCGCCGGCGGGCAGCGCCAGGCACAGGTACGTGCGCAGCTCCGATGGGTCACCACCGCGCCACCGACCGCGCAGCCAGAAACGACACAGCGGAACTCCGTGGATACTGAAACAGTATAATATAGTAATACAGTTACCAAAGGTCCCACAATATTATTAAGTGTTTAAAATGTCGCCCCATTTGTACTAAATATGGGCGGAATATAAACACTGAAGAAGTTTGATTTAATTACAGCTACTTGAATATAAGTTTTTGTAAAATAAATATCGAGACATACGATTATGCGACCTACCTGCCCTCTTTAGTAGGTGATATCACTTTAAACGTTTTTGGACGCAGGACCGAAATTTCGTCGGACTCATTTGGCACTGCTACAGCTGATACCTGTATATGAAATAATATAGAATACATATTCTCCATAAATAACGAAGTTTGACAAACTCTCTTTTAAGAAATATAAATTGATATAATATTGTTCTATAATTACCAGTATCTCTGTGTCAAGTCTATTGAGGAGTACATGGGTAGAGCTGACGCCGAGAACATTGATATCTTCCTTGATTTCGTAGTACATAGTCATAAGCGCCACCTGCGCAGCAAATAAAGAAATCAATTCAAGGCGAAAACTTTAAACTGTGGCATATGATTTTCAAATGAGTTATAAATGTAGTGAACCTTCTGATTGCATTGTATAGCGAAGTCAGCGGCGTGGTCGAGCGTGACGTGGCCGGGGGGCGGAGCGCCGTACCGACCCGGCTCTTGCGCCGACACCGCCAGCTGACCACTCACGAACGTCTCGCGGCCCATCTCCACGGACATGAATAGCGGCTTCTATATATAACATAAATTATATTAGTTACCCGTGTCCTTCTATACAATATTTTTATCGAAGCCCCTATTGAAGCGACACTGAAGCGAAACAACAACAAATTATAATTTGCCACGCTTTGTTTTCGAATGATACAAAACAATTCAAAACGCCCATGCATTGTTGTCATTGTGACGCCAGCACGTGAATATTAACATAGGCTTTACAGATTACTTAATTAATTCTTGCATATATTACTACGAATCCTTGTAACGTTAGCTTCATTACAATATTATCAATAGCTGACCCGGCGAACTTCGTTCCGCCTAACAGTCGATTATTTTTTTTAGTTTTTTTATATTATGTCTAAAATAAACGTACCCTAAGTTACTCCTTATTACATCAGCTACCTGCCAATAAAAGTCCCGTCAAAATAGGTCCAGCCATTTCAGAGATTAGCCGGAACAAACAGACAGACAGACAAATATTGAAAAAAATGTTATTTTGGTGTATATACCGTCTATATATTCATATACATGTAGTAAAACACGGTATATGTTAAAAAAGAAACCCTTGTGTAAAAACTGCATCAAAACAGGTTGAGAAGTGAGGCATTAATTTTAAATTCTGGGGTGGGGGCATATTGGAGTTATCTTGCTATCCCTTTCCAACGCACGTACCGTTATAGCGGTGACGTGATTATACTGATACTTCTTTTTCCCACAGTTTGACGGTTACACCAAACTTCAAAGGCTTATAACTTTTTTTTAGAATATATCAATATTTCTTCCTGTTCTATATTTTAGGCGAAGTAAATTTCCTATCAAATTAATAAAAAAAAAAAATTACCATGTTCCCAATTCTAATTAGACTTTATCAGCTTTGACGGTAACTTACTTTGAGCACAATAGACGGCGGCGAGATCGCAGATCCCGGTTCCAGTTTGCAGAGAGGCGCGGCGTCGTGAGCACGTAGTGTCAGCGCAATGGGCGTCGCATTACAGAGCAACACCACTGGACACAGCTGCACTTCGAGGCAGCACCCACCGCCCGCGCGAACTGCTTGATATCTCACCTGTCCACCATAAACGCGATAGATATCTTTATTTTTTATAAAGAGGATTCACAAATCTCTGCCTGCTGCCTCGGTGGCGTGGTTGTATTTCGGTACGACTACCGTCCTGAGGTCTCGGGTTCGATCCCCGGGTCGGGCAGTGATATTGGATTTTTCCATATCAACCCAGAGTCTGGAATTTGTGCCCGATATGGCGATAGGCTCGGCCCCAATCACATCTGGGAATGTACTAAGCTCGGCGAAATATGGGTGTTCTAGTTCGCTAGAGCGCCTCTGCCTATACAGGCGTGAAATTATGTTATGTGGATTCACAAATTAGTCAAATTATTCATCTATAATTTTAATGAAGACATACCGTGACGTCACACCTGGGCTGCAACAGAGCCGGTTGCCACATTCCAGGCCAATGTTTTGCTACCACCGAGTAAGGCCACGAGGATGATGCGCGTCTGCTAGACCTTTTTAACCTTAAGTACCAAAACAATCGTAATTTATTAAACAAATAAACATGCAATACGATTCTGATTTTGTTAAACCTGCACTGAACACAATGAAAGGAAATTAAATGTATATCCCGCCACAATAACCTTACCATTGTAAAATATCTTCTATGACTTCTTCGACACTGTTCACCGGCGCCCTCTTATCGAACACCGATGTATCTGTCACGCCGTAGTGGAGAGGCACTACTTCACGTGTCACGGGACATTCGATGTTTCTACATAGAACATTCAATTGTTTATGTTAAGCTGCGTTTCTTCGCATATGATTTTTCGAAACACTAAAAATACCTACACAAAACAAAGCTTTTCATTGTCTCCTGCTCATGTTACAATGGACCGTAGATAAAAAATTTTAGAAATACCATGTTTTGTGTAGATGTTTGTGTAATGTTTTAGTGCAGGAGACGTGGCTTTAGTTTAATAATATTCATGTTTCACTAAAGTTTCTCCGTCTTAGTGTAAAGCTCTTTATTATGCAACTACTTCTGCAAATAATAAACAAAAATGATCTTTGAGATACTTAATTTCAGGTTATCTAAACTATCGTTGGATTAATTCTATGTCTCTTATTCAAAGGCTTTTCTCTCTTCGTTCATGCTTATTATATATCAAAAATTCTTAGTAAGTAAATTCTAATATTGACGTGTTAAAATGTTTTTATTATCAGATTTTTTTACCTGTATTGGAAAGACAAGCTGTGCCTGGCCGCGGTAGTGCCCGGTGCTAGGAGATGTGTGGTGGTGCCGCGACCCGGCGTAGTCTGTATGATCGGCGGCGGTTGCGTCTGTTCTTGTGACAGCTCTGTCGACGACAACCCTGTCTCTGTTGATATCAACACCTGAGGCAACATTATTCACGTGTTAAAATGCCGTCACCGCGTGCAGTGAGGCGCGGTACGGGATAGGAGCAGGTGTAGAAACAAAATTTCCCGACTAAATATTTGATTGCTCTTTGTATTCTTAAAATGAATGAAATCGCGGGTAAGGAATTTTAGGCATAGCAAAGAATCCATTTACGCAAACCGGAACCATGACAGTATCGAGAATAATGATGTTATGTATTTTTGTAAAGAAAATAAATTTCATAGCTATAATACGATAACTGTACTAGTAGCGCTGGATGTTATGTGTATAATGTTTAAAATTGTGATGAAAATAAGGAGGACATTATGGCAAGAGTTGACACTCACATCTGTGTCGAGCGGTAGATGGGAATGCAGCACATAGAGCGGCCAGACCGTAGCGAGGATGCGTCCGTCGAAGCGCGCGCGCACCACGCGGCACCATACCGACATATATGGCACCTCACCATCGCTCGGAACTATACATATACAAACAGTACTATTTACTATACATCCACAATAGCATAATAGAGAACTATAACCACTTCATACATATACATCTCGTGTTTCTATAATGCTTTTGTACGTACCTTTCACTAGCCACGGAACATTTTCTTTCGGGCACTCCTTGAGTGGTATATCGCCGGACCAGCCGGTATCATGATTCATTAATTTTATTCTAGAAACAATCAGAATAATTGATTTCATGATTGCTATGTTATGTATAGGTAAGCCTCATTTAGATAAAGGGATCATATCGTTCGAGATAATGCTCGAGGTACGAGAGTATATTGAAAACTATTATTTATAAGGCCGCGTTATATAATTTGACAATAAAACTATTGTAATCCATCCAACTCTCGCCACTTAAATGGGACTTTAGTCTACCAGAGTCCTCCAAAATCAAGCAAAGCTCCAAAATGAATGATCCTTACTTGAGAACCATCTCGCACTCAGCACCGCACAGGACGCTCCTCCCGACCGTCTCTGAGACGAGCTCGCCGGAGCACACCGTACGCCACTGGTTAGATTCCGTGCATCTGGCTCGTACCTGTACATTTGTTCACATTATTTTTTGTTGAAGAGACGTATATTCGAAGTGATCTAAAGTAGGCCAACCATGAGTTTTTTTGACATTACTCGCTAGCGACTCCGGAAAATATTTGTATGACAAACACCCGAACGCCTCTAGCGGTTACGCAGGGAACTAACGTTTTCCATACAGATAATTTACGTCCACGCTTGCGTAAATACATGCAACAAACTCATGTTTGAGCTACTGATACCTTTATTACAAAACTAGAGATATGGTCAAGCGTTAACGCCGGAACCATAGAGGAAGTCCATCAATCCATCAGTCCATCCATATTATGATAAAATGTTATATCTACTCTTCAAATATTTAGACTACTTTTTAATATCTACACAACAGTGCATCTTTTTTTTAGGGCTTTGTCCACATGGACTCATTAGCCCTATTTTAATATTGTGTCATCACATCTGGAAGAAATAAATAAGGTTGCCGTAACTGGACGTAAGTTTGTATGTTACACCACATTCCCCTATTGCTCTTTCGTTATTAAAAACTACAGCAACAATGTTTCTTATGGAGACAACAATCTTTGTCATAATTTTAAAAATAAATAACTTGTATAAAGACGGTAATGAAGAAACTACAAGGGTTACATTGTTGCCGTTTGGCTTCGGAACGCTAAAAATCAATCATGCAGTAACGATAAAATAAACTACGATTAAAGTGCTTAAAATATGTCTAAAAAGTTGTACACGTAGGGAATGGGCGAAATGAATGAATGATGAATAGGCAATTTGTGTAAGTTGTAAGTATAATTTGATACTGCTCGTGGCAAAGTGTATCGCTTAATCCAGATGTTGTATAAGTTGACCTTGTAAAGCAAGTCGAACCGTAGCATGTTAGCGAGCGCGAGCCTCCCCGCCAGATGCAGGCATCGCCGCGCGCCCGTCTCCTCGACCTTCGCGTGCACGAACACTCCCGCGCCTGGGGTCATCTTATTACTTCCTAGTGCCTCAGCGTCTTCCAGTCGGATTCTGGCACTCCCAGCCGAGAACTGTATACCTATATGAATTCATGACCACCATTTGTTTCGATTATGATATTATCATCATCATCATCATCATCATCATCATCAGCCGTATGAAGTCCACTGCTGAACATAGGCCTCCCCCAAAGATTCCCAGATCGACCTGTTGGAAGCGGCCTGCATCCAGCGACTATGCGACTACATATATATATATAGAGGTATATATATAGGAGCAATAAATCAGAAAACGAATGAAGAAATTTCATTTCCTATGCTCTTACATATATACATCACTGATTACTGTGAATTTGTTATAACGAACAAAATGAATGCCTCTTAAAAATCTAAGTTTATTACTTACTGTTAGACCAGTGCCAATCGGTGGTGGGTCCAGCGAAAGCAAATCTTATTTTCTTGGCTGCTGTAGGATTACGCCACCTGTTAATAAAATTGATAAATTCTTTTAAATAGTGTTTTGATTGTTGATTCTTACATCACAGATACTATTTTATTTATTCTTGTAAAAGGAAATATAATGTCTTATACAAGTGATACGGCCCAACTATAAGTAACGATGAATCCGAAAGAAGTCCTAATGACAAATTGATAACTATTTTGTATTATTTTACCACACATAGCAGATGTAACATCCATTTACCGATAAGCGAGTCTTGCTCCAGGACCGAGTGGAACCACTTCATCAGTCCCCTCCTGCCCTATCCTCAACGCGGACGCACAACTGTTGTGTATCCAAAGAGAAACTCTTCCTTCGAGAGCGACCGCCGCCGCAGCCGCCAGCTCGCGTTTGTTCATAATCTTCTCACCTAGCAGCTCTGTTGCGGTGTATGACGGGGAATCTTGCAAAAACTGCAGGATGGTTAAGCTTTTACTCAATCCATATAAATAACAGAACCAGTCATAATGTTAAATGTATCCCATCATTATAAATCAAGTCCATTGAAGCAAATAATTATGTGTTAAAATATTACGAATTTAACTTGGTAAGGGAGTGTAACTAAACTTTACTGAGGTAGAAATACTAATTATCATAATAGATTTATCTTCAATCAAGTTTGTAGAGGTATGTACCACGATTCGCTTATATAATTTATTATGAAGTTAGTCACATCACATTCCCCTATTGCTGTTTAGTAACTAAAAAGTATAGCAGCGATGCTTCTCATGAACTGCCTTCTAGCATATCAAATTTAATCGATAATATTGTTATTGGTACATCATTTAAAAGTAACCTGATCGACAGCTGGCATCCAGTCGGAAGCGAGCGCATGCAAGGTCCTCAGTCGCGGCACGAGTAGCGATACACATATGTCGCCCGCGCTCACCCTCGTGCGCATGTTCTGGACATTGCCACTAGGTAGCGACAGACCCACGTGGCAGTTGAATTCATCAACGAGCCTTTCCATAGCACCCGACGTACTTTCTAATATGTCGCTCCTGATAAAAATAAGTGGTACATCACACTTTAGGTGTATAAAATTATGATAAAAATATTGATGAAAAGAGTAGAGTGAGATAGTCTGTCTCAGCATTATACAATGTGACTATGTAGGTATCCTGAGTCGTGGAGTTTCACAAAATAGATAAGCATTAATAATTAATGTATTCTTAAACAAAGAATACTTACGAAATGTTAGTGTCCAACAGGAAAAGTGTACCAGCCGGTGATCCCAGCTGCGTATGCGCCGTAGTGTCTCGTGCTAAGAGCGTCAACACACGGTGACTGCGCATTAGAGGCCGCGACACATAATATCCCTCCAACGCCGTCGCTTGACTAGATTGGAAAGTACAATACCGTCTTCAACTTTAATTTTACAAATCTATTGGTGTTGAGGTGTCCTTTTTTAGTTTAGAATATCGGAAGTTGGTCTATACAAATAATTGCCAGTGTTAATACATCAATGAAAGTAAAGACGCTCCGGCTGTTTATAATAGCATAGTTTTCCTGCGATTATAACATAATCACAAGTTTAAAATCTTAACAAATTGACTTCAAATCTGATCGTGACCAAATTTATTTGAGATCACCTTTGAAATAAGCTCTATCGAATATACAAAAACATTTTGAAAATCGGTCCATATTTTGCAGAGATATCGCGTAACATACATAAAAAATACAGACGGATTGAGAACCTTCTCCTTTTTGGAAGTCGGTCGAAAAGTAACCGAATTCGATACCTTGACAAATAAGGCAGCGAGTTATGCGCATGTATTTCCATAGACGCCACCCGCACTACAAATCTTGTTCGAGGCAGCAAGCGTGGCGGGAAGTACGAGTCGACTCGGAGCACCCCAGACAACTGCTCTGCCGTCACGCCGCACTCTGTCTTGCGACCACTTGGAGGTTCTGGTGGCGCGTCGGAACACTAAAGATAACGGTTCAACATAAGTATGGATTCATTATTTATCAGACACTTTTTTTTTAAATATGCAACATATATATGTTGTGGACCGGGAGCTCCTGGGTTCAATTTCTTAGGTCGGGAAAAGATAATTTTTTTATTTAACATTCCCGGGAACGGATCCCCCGAGAGGGTTGACGTCAGGTAGGCAGCCATAAAAACTAAGCGAAATTCTTTCTACAACATACTTGAAAAAGTGTTGCGCCGACCCCACATTAAGGTGGGATATGAGCAGGTAGAAAAAAAAATGGACAGGTAAAAAGAAAGATTCAATTAGAACACAATATCTGAAATAAAATATCTGTCCTTACCAAAGGGTCAGTTCTGGGGATGAACTTGTTAATTTGGAATTCGTAGGGTAAATCCACAACGTCCGAGTCGCTGAGTGCTCTAAAACGCCATATTTGTGCGAACACAGCTTCTGTAAGAATTCATTAATTATGAAGATACATTTGCTTATTTATGTATTGTATATCATAGACATTAAAAATACAGCAGGTTTAATATTGCGAAACTTCATATAACAGCCAATTACGTCGTAGTAGCTTTCCAAGCACAAGGAGAACTGTGCACTCACTCCAGTTTATTCTAATCCAAACCTTTTTGCAACATAATTGAAAAGGTGTATTCGCGCTGACTTTAAAGCCCAACAATAAGGTGGAATAAGGGATGGTAGAAATAAAGAAGTGGGCACATAATGATTATATCTTACCCGGCGGTACCACTTGCAGCTGCAACTCCCTCGGTTCCCCGACGGGTAGTTTGAAATACGAGTGAATTTCCCATTTCGACAACATTGGCGAATAGAATTCGAGGACACACGGCGTTTCCTTGTCCTATACAACAATAATAATTGTGTTAATATATTCACTAACGATCTATGTGCGGATTGTAGGAATGAACAAAATTATCGTATTACTACTTAGTACTCATATACTTATTACGTATAACTTTAAGTTACCACACTTTACAGTATGCTAACGAAATGTCGTCTTATACGATAAATAAAAGTATGGACTACGAGGTCTTAACGCTGTAAATAAAAAAAGGAATACTTGTGTTGTTTGATTATCATCGATTGTGTTCTCAAGCATAGCTATTCCTTATTATACATACATACGTCTATTTTGATTCGAAATGGTCATTGAGTAGCAAGTTAAACATTGGTAAAGTCAATAATTAATAGCTTTTGGAGTGGAAGTCGGTGCTTGGTAGAGTCACGCTGAAGACAATAATGTCTATAACACAAATGGGCCCACTCGATCAGTTTGTTATTACTACGGCAAGTTGGCAACGCGCCTATGATTATTTTGGTGTCATGGGTTCTGGGCGGTGGAGATCATTAACCTTCAGGTGACTTAACTATTCTCTTTTCCTGCCTCTAAAGTAACCTGATCTATCGTACCTGATTGGGTAATGGAAACACGATGACCCTTGTGATGGCCCTCGGGTGCGGATACCTCCATGAGACACAGCACCCGTACAGCATGACTTGATAAGCCATCGGTAGCTGTCCCCCGCATACTATTTTGAAGGCGCCACTCCTATGTGAGCGTCATGATGAAATATCTCACGCATGTTCAAATTACGTCGAATACACAACAGCCCAACTTTATTTATTTTTCTTAGACTGCGACTTCTTTAAATTTCGAATGCAGAAAGTAATTTTCCAATGCAAGTATGGTATATATACATTGATGCGAAAGGCGAGATTCGGAAGAAATCTTGACATGTAGAATTTTTTTTTTGACATTAAGTCCGCCCATAATTTACCCATAACTTAAATGTATAAATAGCGACTTCCTCGGTGGCGTAGTTGCAAGGCGTGCACAGCACGACTACTTACGAAACGACTGCTATCCTGTATTGGGTTTTTATACACTGTATTAACACTGAGTCTGGTATTTGTGCCCGATGTGGCGACAGTCTCGAACATCTGGGACGAAATTTAACTATGCGACATGTCGGTGTTCTAGTTCGCTAATTCGCCTCTTGCTACTCTTTCGGCAGACACGCGGGAGCTTACGTATGTAAAATATTATGGGCCTTACTTAAAACAGCATTTTTAACTGAGCAAATGGTTAAGAATAACCTGTCACGTTTTTCCTTGCGTTACATTGTTTAAAAATGAAAGGGACAACCTATGGTATAAAGATAAGCAGCGCTTAAATATTTTTATAAGTAAGGGGCTATATGTAAACTGTAATAAAGAATACCATTACTGCTAGCATCCTTCTTCCCCGCCCTTCACATAATGTGCTATTTATAAACCTACAAACGGTAGAAAGGGATTACAGAGTTCTGCCTGGACAATAATAGAATAAAATAGTATACCACCCACCTCAAATCATCCTTATAGTAATGATCGCCAACATCCCAGTTAACCACTTCCACAGACCCAGATGACCGATGTTCAAAATTCATCATTGAGGAAGGCGTGACTTGGAGCCGATTCTTGTACAGTGTCTCCGAGCTGGTGGTAGAGGCGGCTGGTCTATACTAAAGGAAGAGAAAAGACTTACAAAATACATCATACGGCATATCTCATGATTTTTTTTTATTCTTATGAGACTTACGCGATCAGTGGATTTGACAAAATAATATAAAGAAATAGAACATACCGTCGTGTCTTGTTTTTCAAATGTTTCATTGAATGCTTGTCGTATCCTTATCAAGGCGGAGAGGTCTGACGGTCGAAGGTCAAATATCACGTAGTCAAGTTCGAGGACCACTCGCACGGTGGGCTCGCACGCAGAAAGACCGCCTTCAGCGCGCCGCCACGCCTCCCAAGTTGCTTCAAGCTCCGCCCTGCCCCAAAGATTAATGTTGTTGCATTTTACTAAAATAATATTTATTTGTTATGCCCCTGCTCTAATACTAAGTATATTTTATCAAAAGGGGTCGGTATAACTCACTCTTTAAAGCGAGTTACAAAGAAGTATCCGGCGTACTTTCCCAATCGACTTTCTACCTGTTGCCAAAGGGGTTCCGTTATAGAGCAAAACGTAGTAGAAAAATCGAACCAATGTTGGATCAAGCTGAGCATACTTTAGAAAGAGACTACGGTATTGTCTCTTTACATAACATAACATAAGCTCACGCCTGTATCCCCGAAGGGGTAGGCACACTAGCGAACTAGAACACCCACATTTCGCCGAGCTTAGTTCCGTCCCAGATGTGATAGGGGGCGAGCCTATCGCCATATCGGGCACAAATTCCTCTTTAGGTTTGTGGTATATCGGCACTATTGCAAGACTGAAGTAGACCATTCATAATTCTAGAAAAAAAGACAAATATCGTCTGCATGACAAGAGACACTGCACGATCACTTGTATCTCTTTCACTTGAGTCGATATTCACATCACAGTTTGATGGGCGGGGCTTTATTTATTCCCTGTGTATGGTACCGCTAGATTATTTTACCTAAGTTCCTGCATGACGTGGAATTGCAAACACAATACGAAAATCTTCGTATATTAAAATTGTATTGGTGTCAACACTGTGAAGGTGCCAGTTTTGAGTAACCATCCTGAAAGTAGATCCAGTAGTACTGACCCCAGCATGAGCGGTTGTAGCAGCACGTGCCTCCTGTCGCCGGGCGGTCCCGCGGCGACCAGCAGCGCGGTGATCGAGGCCCGGGACATGAGCCGCTCGGGCCGCAGCCCTGCCGCCACTTGCAACGACGCACCTTCCCACCCCACAGTGCCCTCGATACCGCACACAGCTATCTGACTCGTCTGTATCGTTATACCCTCCAGACCTTGTTGCACTGCAAATTATAATTGGCCTATCAGATGTCAAGCATATTCTGTGTTTATGGTACTGTAATGATGATCTGAAACCACTTTTGATATATACCTTAAAATATAGTTAGTGATTTTTCATTTGTGTACTTGACTACAGTAACAAATGTGATTGATTTTTTGTAGAAAGCTAGATTTAACATCGAAGTCACGTGTGCATCAGAAATGTATTAAAAATAAGCAAAGGATAATTTAATTTTAATACTTGAAATTCTTAATTTTTTATCTGCAAATCACGTGACTAAAACACCAATCACGATGCCTGTCAACTTTCTTGCTTAGTTGCTCCATGGGGACCTATGCTCTAAGATCTAATACCATACTGCCAAGTTATTAGTTAACTAATAAATAGTCCTGAATAATTTTTAAAAAATAGTGTAGTACCCAATTACTCGTTGACAACCACTTGGCGTAACCGACTATAAAGCGAGGTGCCGCGGGTTCGATTACCACGCCATGTCGCTTTATAGCTCGCTTTACAAATGTTTGTGTTGCCCACAGATATGTTTCGGATCTGGATATTGTGGGACTAAAAGTCTTGCAGTTTCTGATATCCACGATACAGGTTATACCTAGTGTTTTTACAATTATACATATATGTACATGTATTATATACACTCACGCCTGTTAACACGGCAATGAATCTATCAGCAATAGCTAGTTTAGAAATAAAACTAAACAACTTTTTCAGATGTAGATACAACACTAACCCAACATCTTCCTTAAACTGTACAGCGCTGGTAGGTCATATGGGGGCGAATCACTGTATTCCAAACGATTAAGAAGGTTTTTCTCCAACTGCAATTAAAAAAAAACTAATAATATTTTTCGATTATATCTGACTTATAACATCTTGAGAGATTTTTCATGAAATTAACTGTCAAAACGTTATTTTATTATTGAATAATAATAATCAAAATATTTTTACAGTTTAAAAATCGAGTACTATACATCAGTACATAATTTACCGGTGAATGTAAGTAGATATGTATATATGTGAATATAGTAATATAATAAGTACCAGTGCATATATTCCTTTAAGCCGCCTTATTCTGTTCGTACACACGTCGATCATTACTGGTCTTTCGACATCGAGTTTGACGGTGCCTCTCTCCGATGTACTAGTTGATGAAGATACGTAGCCCACACCTTACAAATCATACAATTTATTGCCTAACATGCCTAAACATTTGTGCAAACAAAATTTTTTAATTATAAATTATAATAATTTAAGCTTGCTAGAGTGAGAAATTCAGAATCCATACAGTATGTTACTAAAAGGTAGTATATCTCAAATAAGGTACAACTAATGGCAATACCAAAGCATTACAAAAATACCTGGAATATATCGTATTACGTTCCGTACATATGTATAAGTACATAGATAATTAGTGTACTTACCACTGAGGGGCACCACGATCTTCATAGTTGCTAGTGCTGGCCTTATGTCAGTAACGGGATCAGGGACACCTTTCGCAGTGGAGAGCAAAACCTCGTGCCATTGGCCGTCCACCTGACCCATGCCGAGACCAACCCATGCATTGAACAGTGACACCTGATCACAAATCATTTGTCCCATATAATATGTCAACTCATCAGCCCCAAAGTGGCATACTTAAGTAGAGAAACCATCACTAGTCCAATTCCAGATTCAGTTATTATAATTTATATTCATACTACGCTACACACCTGTATAGTTCTGAGCGATTTCCTTTTCCAATAATAAAAGTTGGGCTGATGGAGAGTAACATGTAGTAGAGCGATATTGCCTTCAGATTTGCGAGCATGTGGCATAGGGGTCTGCAAATAAAAAAAAACCATGGCAACATTGTGTCCAGTAATTATTCAATTACGAACAGTACAGACTGCGATGATTATTTGCTTTTATATGTTCAGTAATTTGGCTAGTGCTTAATGCATTTAGACCACAAAAATAATTCAATTTTAACCACCATCGCGTGTACATATTAAATTTTAATTTTGATACATCATACAACCATGGCAAAAGTTTATAAAAGCAAAGAAAATTAAAGACAATATGATTTCATTTTTGTATCTTTCCTAATCGAAATGTCTGAATTTTTATCTCGATTATAAAAAAGATTTAAAATGCTAAAGTTATCAAAACTCACCGCCAGTTCAAGTTTCGCCTTGCCAATATCAACATTTCGCACAGTCTCCGTAATGCTCCTACTACCACCTGGTGAATGCACCTCTTCTTTCTTGGGCGCTGGTTCCCGACTTTCTTCTATTATAACCTAAGCATTAAATAAAGGGTAAAAAATATTGTATCTTTAATGTATGGACACATTTTCAATATTATTTCAACGTTAACAAGATCGATGTAGTCTACAAGGTGTTAAATACTCTGCAGTGCACTTAAGCATAGATCGGACATATAGATACGTAAGAAAAGTCTAAGGAAAAGTCTCACCTGAACATGCGGTTCGGGCGTCTTCGGTCGATCGACGGGTGGTGGACGCAGTGCTACTATCTCCGGGCTGCCATCGTCGGCGGTGTATAGCGACAGTTCCACTGTACCAATCGTCACGAACACCTCCAGGTACTCTGAAGCCTCAGCCCTAAACAAAATATGTTTTGCTGTCTTTGATTTCAATTCTATCCACCCGATCGATATTATACAACAATTTCAGCAAGTAATAAGTGTTTCTTGAGGACAACCACTACATATTATAAAACAAAGTCCTCCGCCGCGTCTGTCCGTTTGTTCGCGATAAACTTAAAATCTACTGAACGGATTTTCATGCCGTTTTCACCAATAGGTGAAGTCAAGGTTTTGATGTATAATTTTGTACTTTAAATACAGGGGCGAAGCTGTGAGCAAAATATATACTAAAATGGATATCTGTACAGAGTATAGACCATAATTCGTTTCATTTTTTTTAATACTGATAAGATTGCGAAAGGACATGATTTTCATTATGGTACCGTAAGTATACTAACATTCGCTCAACGAATGCTATGGAGACAGATTTTTTGGCGGTCACCGGATTATCGTCGAAGTTCCTGCCTGACTTGAAGGTGGAGTGCGAAGTTGTGTCTACGCCGGAATCAGCCGCCAATACTCGGCCCGTCTCACTTGGGATCTCAGTTGACTCTTTGGCTGTATTAAATAAGATTGATCAGATTTAAAAGACTACAGTCGATTAATGGAATAAAAAAATAATCACAAAAAGCAAATAATAAATCAGCAGCACTCGATTAAGCTTAATAATATATATACTTAACTTCTAAGTTTTAATTAAGCAGTTTGTTTATGTTTGTAAATTTTAAATACCATCGATGACTGACGTCTCGCTGAGAGAGAGCGTGGGCTCCTCAGCAGAATCGGGGCTCATCAGAAGCGTTGCATATGGACAAACGCCAAGTTTCTCTTCGTCAAACACAGTCCCGGAATCATGTCTACAATAAATTATTATACTATAATTATCATTAGTAACGTTAATCGTTATATTTAAACTTGTTTTATGAACGATAAGTTATATATGTTTCGGACATAAACTTACCTAGTTTAGTAACTATGTACACCCTTAGTTTGACTTTGCCTTATTATGCTTGTAACAATATTATAAAACCGATGGGGGTCTTGAGTTAATTACTTAAGATATGCAATAAAAAATCAGTGTCGAGTTTTTTGATTTTAATTTTCATGGACCGTCTGTTCATACTTGTAATTACTAAGTTAGTAGGAACTAAGACTTCATGGATTTTATACATATGTAATTAGGATACTCGACAACAGGCACAAGAAATAATTATAAGATATTATATCCACTGACCCCTCTATAACGGCGTTGTACATATCAGTCATGACCCGTCGCACCAGATCGAGTTGACTGATGCTTAGCTCTATGGCACAGTCGGACATGAGGTTCAGTTCCACTGCGGGTCCGCAGACCAGCAAGCCGCCTGCATACAACGCCGGCGCCAGTACGCATCCCACATCCATGCTGACAATATAAACTATGAATTAAGGGCGCGTCTCCTGTTTTTCTTGAACCAAACAGAAAAAGACATACGCAAAAGAATGATTTTTGGTGTCTCCTGCTCATATATTAATGAAACATAGATAAAAATGTGTCGCGAAACCATGTTTTGAATAATGGTTTAGAGCAGGAGACGCGGCTTTATACACGCAAAAACTTAGTTATTAACTATAGATATACTCTGGAAACAAAAATTGCTTGGCGGACATAAAAAAGAAATACGTACGAATGCAAGACCGGTGTTATCACAGGCGACACCACCGGCTGGCTCCACTTCAGAGCTGGATTCTCACCACCCGTGCCTTTCAGCATTTCCGCCTCACTCTCCTAGTGGGTAACGTTAACGTTTTAAAGTTACCATCTAATATAAGTATCAAGCTATCTCCAATAAATGGTTTGACGAACACTAAGCAATTGAAAAATCACTAACTATATTTTAAGGTATATATCAGAACGTGGTATATATCAGAATCCCCTCATAGGGGTTGATGTCAGGCAGGCAGCCGGTCGTAAAAACTTAGCCAAATCATTTCTGTAACATGCTTGAAAAAGTGTTGCGTCGACCCCACATTAAGGTGGGATAAGGGCAGGTAGAAAGATATCAGAACGTGGTTTCATCAACATTACAGTACCATTAACACATAATATGTTAGACATCTGATATGCATAAGGTAGATAAAAATGAGACTCGCCTCTTGGTTAACGATTTGGCAGAACTGCGCTGATCGTATCGCCACATTGTGCACCAACACCTCGTACTGCCGACCATCGAAGCTGCCGCCGCTCGTTATCCACCCACTCTCAGTAGCAGCATTGACACCGCGCCTAGATTTTACAGAACTTTTATGTTAACAATCAGCTTATTTTTTTAAATGAGCATATTTACTAAGTCGATATTTTAATAGATAAAACTGATATGACTACGTTATAATTTGAATCATATTAACGTATAGATAGTTCATAACATTACCTACGGAAATCATTTATGCAACACGTAATATAAAATATCACTTACCTACAGATTGGATTTTCAGGATGTGGATTGACGGAAATTTTGCCGATCTAAAAAAATACATTTAATTCAGAATGAGCCCAATCGTGCTGATTGATTAGCAAAACAGAATTTATTGTCGCAGCATTCATTTAAAATTGATGAAATACGTACAACAAACATGAATGTGTCATCATTTTCTGTATCTTCTTCTTCGCAAGTAAGTAATAGCCGCAGACCGCCCGCGGTCACGTAGCAGAATGGCCATTGCCATGCACTGGCTCTGTATCATAACGACGTCAGACAAATTTAAATTTTTGCCTTACTGAGTAGGTACTACATTACACAGGTATTATTATCTACTTTACAGCAAAAAATAAGCAAATAATAAATGTTATAGTTCGATTTTACTTCGCCATGCGAACATAATAAATATCGTAATTAATACTATAAAATAACTTGATCGGCATGAAGTTATTACATTTCTTCCTCACTCTAAGTTTCACCCTTTTGAGTCCGAAAATAAACTCTACTCGTAACTTACTTCAGACTGGACATATTAAATTGCTGAAACTGTACTGACAACTATTTACCTGGGCTCAACCTCCACTTGCAAAGGACAGAATGATCGCGGAGCCATTTCATGAATGATCGACACGATGTGTTCGATAACTATAGGACGCAACACCGCTTCGAGCGGTGCTAGCGTCGCATATATCTCCCACATACTATCCGCGTTCTGAAAAAGACTTCATAGGATTAATCAAGTAAACAGCTATACCCATTTCAAATCAATAAATATTATGCACATATTACAATATGTTTCTTTCACATGTTTCTTCAACTTCTGAAACTAATATTGAAATTTTGAATTGTAGAAATTAAGTATAAAAACCAAAACTTCTTGAATACTTTCAATATCTGAGTAAATGTTAAGTTACCCACACTTTTGTGTTCCAGTAATTTTGGATGAAGCTCTTCTTTCCAGCTGGGTGGCAAGTTGGATATTCTAAAAGATAACGTAATTTATTTTACACTGATTATCCAGATCCCAAGAATAAAATTACAATATGTTAATTTTGGTGAAGGATTCATAAACATCGCGTCGTACTTCTTCGACATAATAATACTAATGAGTATACAATTATTGGCCACCGTTATGTTGTCATAACGTACGTACATAACATTCGACATTAACGGTTATATACTGCGCCATTGTACTTACAACTTCCGTTTTTATATCTGGGAACGGCAAAGTGCCTACACTGAACCTGATGGTAAGTATAGTGGAGACCAAAATACCAGCGACCACTGACAAACAATAAACGCGAAACACACACGGAGTGTAGGTCACTATGGCGGGTTTTAGCAGCATGTGTACGGTGGTTGCCATCCGATCCTACCACCAGCGAAAGCGTTCGTTTATATACTTAGTTCATTATCTAGGGATAACTGTGGTATTGTATCAGAAAATTATATTTTAATATGTATTACGGTCTACTTACTGCGCCTGCGTGATAGTAATAGCGAGGAAATTATTCTCCTCTTTGGCGGTAGTTGGTTCCCGAGCCTCTAGTACGCGACCGCCTAGCACTCCAGCAGCCCACTCCTCACTTCCAACCCTGCATCGAAATTATTTAACGATGACACTGTACCCTAGAATAACTTAATCACATACTCCTTTTTATCAAAGAGAAAAATTTACTATCGATTAATCAACTATAATTGATAAATTATAATTCATGATCATTCTTCAAGTTCATGGTTATATGATCCAAATAACATCATCATCATCCATAGGACGTCCACTGCTGCACATAGGCCTCTCCCAAAGATTTCCAGATCGACCTGATCCAAATAACGCAATTTATTAATTGGTGTGTCAGAATCATTAGATTAAAATGAGGTAGTATAAATAAGATAACAAACCGTTACCTTTCGTAATGCCTAACTGATGCTGAAGCCAGTTTGACTCTAAGCTGATTGTAATGCATCTGCAGATCCATAGTGGATATGATATCGTCTATGTCAAATGCGAGCTTGGCGTGGTGAGTGGCGACCACCAGTGTGGCACGACTTACGACCCATTGGAACCAGAAGAAAGTCTTTAGCTTCGTGGGTGCTGGAATCGATAATGTATTCGATAATATTGTTACGTTGGAGGGTAACAATTAAACAATTCAACAAATGAAATATTAAAAGGGCCTTACAGTCCAACACAGACTGTGCTTCGAATATCGATATAAGTTCAGATCGATTCTCACTCGTCGTCTCATCGGAGGGACTTTGTAATTCTTCCATTTCCGACACCGACCTTATAAAAATAATATAAAAATAATTAGTTTGTTTCAAGGCTGAATATTGAAAAGTGTGATTTCATCAATAAAATTATAAACGAAAATACCTTATAAGTGACCGGTGTGAGCTTCCAATCGACATGTATCCGTGGCGGGGTACAGTCAACGGCGCCCGTTGTAGCAGAGTCAATATGTGTTTGAAACAGTGAAGTGTCGCTGCAACGACGTGTACCTTGGAGAATAATATAAATCTTGTAATACAGTGAAATCCTCACTTAAATATGAATCTTACGTAGAGAGGGTAGCAGATACAGTTATACATGGCCAGATAGCGACAACATATAAAAAATCGCCTTCACCAGTAACATTGCAGTTTGTAACTTCTTCAGCTTTGCATGCCATATCGGCTATTTATTTTATGGTGCCAAATGCCAATATTAGTTTGTCTTAGTTAGATGACCTATACCTTTATATTGCCATCAAATAAAAATAGTATAGTGTTTTAACAGTGTGATTACCTGGTCGTGTTCCAGTCTGACGATGATAGGAGGAGTGTCAGCGTGAAGATGGACGCCGAGAGATACTATTGGACCTTTTGTGACATTAAAAGCAGGAGGTGGATCCGCCTTTAGTTCCGATTGCTATTATACAAAACAAATAAAATAGGGATATTTTATATATTCCATTTCACACAACAAATAAATCGTAATTAAAAAGTCATCGGAAAATATGTAGCTTACCTCAGTTGGTTTCTTGCGTCTGCAACAAAAGTTACATTTCATTACTACTGTTTAGTCCAACATATTTATTATCAAAAATATTACCCTCCTTTCGAGTCAGTTGTATAAACTAGTTCTTTCTCGAGCTTGTGGGCTAGTAGGGTACTATTTTTTAAATACGTGTTTAAGCGAAAATTTTACCTGGCGGGACCTCGCACGAATTCTTTCAATGTAGCTGGTTTGAAATCCAAGCCCGTTGTAAAATATTTGAATCTCTGAAAATATAAAATTATGTGATACAATTTTTCGATCGTAATCATGCCTATTTGCCTTGCTAATGTATGCTAACTGCTTAGTTATAACTTAGGGGAGAGACCTCACACGATTAATTATATTGTACAATAGCTCAAGTTTCGCAATGTTTTTGGCCGTTTAGTATTGAAGATATAATAATAGACTTCACACAATGACTGAAGAAAAGTTTGATCCTTATTTTTAAGACCACTCATCATTGTTTGAATTAAATAAGCTCTCAGCGGGTCATGTTAATAATTTTGTAGTCGTAGACTTTTGACATTGGGATATAATTGAAAAATATCTAGTATTTAATAAATAATTTAAAAAATATGAATACACGCACCGACTCATCGACTTTTCCAGTCGCATGTTTCTTAACATCTTTCTTGGCTATCGTCTTGACATGCAGAGACTTGGTGACTACAGAGAGAGTGACCGTGGTGGTGACCAACTCGAGCACGGTCCGAGGCGCGGCCACGCACGGCATCTTCAACTGGGACCGGAGTCCACTGGTGGACTTCTCTTTGGAGAAACGGCTTCCAGTTCGCATCTCCAAGGTGTAGCAAGAAACGTCTGCCAGCCGTATCTTCCATGGAAACGAATCTGTTTCATCTGTTTGAGCAAATCGTATTTCGATAATAGTAATCAAAACTCGGAGGCAGAGACGTAATTATTCATTTAATAAAACTTCCGTATGAACCAGAATTTAAAAAAAAACGAAATTGGACGACATTTCGAAGTTTGAATGGATATTAAATATACTTACGAGCGTTCTGGTCCGTCCTGGGACTGACAAAAGTGGGACCGTCGTGTGCTATTTCATGCCACAAGTGTTTCGTGACCGAGGTGGAATGCATCAGTAAACGGCCCAGACTGTAACAGTTAAAACAATTTTATTGAACTTTATGCTTGGTTTTACTATCCATGAGATTGAGATGAAAATTATGCTCAATGGTGCAGTGTCAAACGTAGCTGTTGCTTTAGTTTGTGCTTTAGTTTGACTTTTGCTTCCTATGAAAAATTGGGGGATAATAAGTAAATCACATATTACACTACCATTGACGGATATAAAGGGTTTAACCCCCCTCTCTTAGCCTACGCCACTGGCGTAGGCGTGGTCGGCAACTCCCGGGACACTTGATAATTACACTGTATTACACTCCCGAGAGAAAATTCCATATCTCAGATAGCTTGTGTATACAAGCCAATGCAGATGCTTAGGATTATTCCTACGTTGGTTTTATATCTGAAGTTCACAGTTCAAGATAGAGTGTCAAGTTGTTTACTTGAGTGCGAGCACGTCGTGCGCTGCGTTGGCGTGTCGCTCCATGGCGTCGCGCACGGTGGCGCAGTCTGTGGCGGAGGCGGTGGTCATCGTCACGTACACCAGCACCAGCCCCAGCTCCACGTTCACCAGCGTGCGCTGCAGACGCGCGTGCAGAGCCAATAACTTGTCGCCGCTCCACCACTTCTCAGCGGGCTTAGGCTAAACAATTTTATTATATCACGTATTATACGAGTATACCTTACCATACATACTAGTTTCGGCCAACTCTCTCTTCTCTCCTAGATCCTGATACCCACGATACAGGTCTCTAAGAATAATAACTGACGCTTTTCGTATTATTATTTATGCATAGGTATTTGATTATTGCAAAATAGTAGCGCAGTAATATATGTGGTAAATAATTAGTACAATGTTTTAAGTACAAAGATAGTAAAAATGTCCTAATTAAAAAATAATCACAAGTTTAATAACTTAACTGACCGCTTTCCAATTTACCGATCATGACCAAATTTATATGGGACCACCCTTGAAATAAGCTCTATCGAACACAAAAAGAATTTTGAAAATCGGTCCACATTTGGCCGGAGATATCGAGTAATATACATAAAAAAATACAGGCGAATTGAGGACCTCCAGGCGAATTGATACTTTTGTGGAAGTCCGTCGAAAACAAGGTTTGTCATCTTTAATAGTACACCGATAATCTCTGATACCTAATATTATGTTATCTTACCGCCTGTGGTGGATGCTTTTCCTTCTTCTCGCTCGGTTCACTGCTGGAGCCTACACTTCGTGTTCTAAGGTGGACCATATCAGCTCCAGAACCTGAGCGGCTCACACCGCGGCCACTAGAAGACTATGGGCAATAACAAGACAATCAATTTAATGGTCACTATTAGATAAAATAAACAATAGACAGCGTGTTTTTTTTATAAATTACTTACCGGCGGAGTTGTCCGTCGCCGTAAGAAATACTGCGTTGACGAAGCACTCTTTGTCATGACAAGTGAGTGTGATTCCGATACTGTAAAAATATGGTGTAGTTAATTTTTATACAGATGTCATTAAAGTGGATGCAAATATTTTCTATCTCCAATGGGTTTTTACTTACTGAACGACTTTAATTGTGGTTTGTAGGCAAGCCAAGCTATGAACAACGGATCGACGCATATTGCGGTTGGCTCCATCCATACCCCGACATAGTCCACCCCATTGGGGATGGGGTTAGAGCACCACTGTATGGCCACACGTAGGTACGGCCTGACGTGCAAAATAACAAATATATTATGCTTTCGATACTTATTGTTATTTTAGAATAATCCAAACAAATATCTAAAAATTACTAATTAGTTGAATATACATACGACGTAGTGGGCGTGTCCGGTGCGCAGAAAAGCCATGCCTGTTTTAACTCGCTCCCTTCTACAACAATTATTATTCAAGCTTTAATAAGCAGCTTAGTTTAATCTAATTTACTAGAAACTCTAAACAGATCTTCATTTTAATATGGACGTTCTAAAAATTAAGGCTTCCATCCTATATCTATTGGATATTTAATATGTTTTGACTGAAATGATATTTAAAATAGGCCCAACAATTCAGCCAATAAATGCTAAAAAGTAAGAAATATTTTCTCTTTATATTAGTTACGACTTACGATAGATTACTTACTAGGCTTGTGAAAAGCCGTAGCTCTCGCAGAATGCATTGTTATCATATGCGTGTTCATGTTTTTAGTGATGTAGCCGCGCGTACCGAATTCTTCCACTGTTATATCTACCGCCACTGCTTCTGTATAAGATAACAAATATCTATTTAATGTTCCTCTGAGCCTCTTTGTCTGAAGAGAAAGTAGAAGTACAATACTGTTCCTAAGCCAACATGTTAATCGTCGATACACGCCAGACGCTCACAGCTTTCTGAAATAATTTTCTTACACCTAATCTCAGATCTCACGAGGATATCGAGGCTGAGCTTTTGGTCCTACCGATAGCCAGTATATTTTTGCACGGTGTCGATTTAATTATTCTTGTAATGTCGGCAACACTCTTCCACCTACATTATAGCATATTTTTAATAAAATCCTGATATATATTGTTTGTTGTCGTTCTAAGCATTTATGATCTGCTATTGGCAGCACTGATGACTTACGTCATTTTATACACAAGCAAATCTTACCCGTTGGAGGCGCCACACATATAGGTTACATAAATGTCTCGGCCTCCGGAAGCCGAACCGCCCGTCACTCATTATAATACACAATAACTGCGTACCTTCGTCGTGGAGTGCGTCTTTAGTAAGCGTGGAGTATCGCAGTGGTAATGAGGCGCGTTCTTTCCATAGGGACATCGGTATATGCCAGGCAGCCTGGAGCCTAGCTGCTGAACCGCATACATTCGCTTCACCTGTGAACGATCAACCAATTGTAATACAGTTTGTTTGGCTAAAAAATGGTTCGAAGTTTTACAGCTATTCAGTAGATAGTATAGAATATTTTTATAATTTATTTAGATTATTTGTTAAAATTAATAAAATGTACAGACTCAGAGAGTTAAATAGGCATTTTGTATGTTGAATAGACAGTGGTGAACATTAACTAAATTCTGGACAAACAAAATCCTTACGTATTTTGAAAGAGTAGCTGAACACGACGCTCTCTCTCCTGGTGAAATACTCTTTGTGTAGTAGTAAGTGCATGACTAGCCGCAGGTCGGCGCGTGCGCAGGGCAGTGGTTGCGCGTCGGTGTGCGCGCACACGCCCGCTTGCACGCGCGACAGGGCCACGGTGACGTGCAGCCGCGCGCCCTGCCACAGCGGACCTGCGTCGTCTGGCATCTGACATGCCGCTGAACACACTCTGACACACAATATCAAAACATATGTACAATACACTGATTATTATTGTACGCCTATATTGAGCTAACTCAGTGCGGTCGGTCACTCATTATATCACATGGTTTTAAGCTAATTAAATCACATTGTTTCTCATAAGTCAATTAGAATACATGACTTTAAGGGGAGCTCTGTGAATATACACTCCTATAGGCATGAAACACGAGCCTACATCTACAAAATAATAGGCAAACATGCAATCAATGCATCCACAGTCTGAAAATATTTAAAGTTTGGCCAAATTCATACATCATTTTGCAGTGAATATCTTTAGATTTTAATCCAGGATTGACGGTTTGGTGCCTTAAACATACGAAAATAATATTTTACATAGTTAAAAAGAAACAATACTGAATTGGGAAACTCACCGATGAGGATATAGAGGTCCATTGATGGCCACTGTCCATTTAGGTAAATGGACATCAAGAACCAAAGGCGGAGGCAGTGATCTCTCTGACGGGGCATGATCCCAGGGAAACAGCCTTAAATGTAGTCCTTTCGCCTCGATTGCGATGCGACGTTGTGGCAAATTATCGCAAAGGGCTTCGCACTCTTCTACAGTCAGCACTTTCATAGGCAATTCTATGGTTACAAAATATACTTAACAATTTTTGAATATCAATAACATATACACATGATTAGTTAATTTTGGAAAGACTTGTTGTTTAGTAGTCATGGATGCCACATGAAACCATTATTTAATCAAAATAATGCACGCATAATTGGTAGGCACTAGGGCATGCAAAAACCGGATGGTTTTGGAAACCGGATTTTTCGGTTTTTGTATTTAAGAAAAACCGGTTAACCGATTTTTTCGGGTTATTCGGTTTTTTGGCTATATTTTCGTTTTTTTAGTTTAAATCTTGATTAACGAGATGAAGTTGAATTTCTGCACGTAATTAATTATTTTCAGTTCAGAGGCTCTAACGTGAGTTTTGACATTTCTTGCTAGCGACTACCTAAAATATATAATTTATATGATGAACGACATGGCGACTGCCTCGGTGGCGTGGTTGTATTTCAGTACGACTACCGTCCTGAGGTCTCGGGTTCGATCCCCGAGTCGGGCAAAGTGATATTGGATTTTATCATATCAGCCCGGAGTCTGGAATTTGTGCCCGATATGGCGATAGGCTCGCCCCCTATCATATCTGGGATGGAATTAAGCTCGGCGAAATGTGGGTGTTCTAGTTCGCTAGTGCACCTCTGCCTACCCCTTCGGGGATACAAGCGTGTGCTTATGTTATGTTATATGATAAACATTAATTCCAAACGTAATTGCTAGGGGTTTTCGGATGTTTGTCATACAAATAGGTAGTCGTAGTCGCTAGCGAGAAAGGTAGAAATAAACTCACGTTTTCGCGGGGAAAAGTGTTTTACCGCTACCGCCACGCCTGGCGGGAGACGTGATGATTATCTCGGATTCGCCTGTCCTACGACCCAACGTTAAGCCGCAACGGAGAGATGGACAGCATCTAGGTGACCTTTAAGTCGAGTCCCTAACACTATGTACTAGGGCATGCAAACCGGTTAACCGAAAACCGAAAAAACCGATTAACCGACCGTTTTTAACGACCGGTTTTCGTCGTGTAAAAAACCGGTTATTTCGGCGTTTTCGGTTTTTTTCCTACTGATATCAATTGTGAGTAAATACGTATAATTAAGTACATAGACAATGATGAAGAACGAGCTTGCTGTAAAAACGGACGAGTTTAAGTATCTAGTATCTATACTTCACGAGTCTGGAGACATCGACTCCAACGTCAAGCCCCGTAGTGGCGCCGATTGTGCTAAATTGCAAGTGGTGCGATACTTGCGATTAAGATACGACTAGTATGAGACTTAAAGGTCTTGTGATCTTTTATATGAACATCATTCGGCCTGTACTTCTATATGGGTGTGAGACGTAGCCTGTTCTTAAGCGTTATGTTAGGGAAATCCACGTCATGGATATGAAGATGATGCGGAGGATGGGCAACGATACACGACTGCATCCAATACGTAACGTTTACATCTGAGGTAGTATTGGTGTATGCAACGTGACAAATAAATTGCAGAAATATCGCTTGCAATGGTATAGTCACGTTTTGAGAAAACCACAGGAGTAGGTACGTCGATCGCAAGTGCCTGGATCAGATTGTAAAAGGAGTGCGTCCCCGTGGTTGGCACAAAATACGCTGACTAGACATTTTGAAAAAAGATATGAGAACCAAGTATCCCATTGTAGACGATACTCAAGCCGGGCGAAGTAGAAGCGTTTGGGTATGAAGGCGGACCCTGACACTAGGCCATGATATTGCCAGACAGAAAGCTAAATAAAGCAGCTACACTATTGTCATGTTAATTTAATAGCAAAATGGTGGTTCATTTTTCATATGTTACATTGTACGTATTTATATATGTTTTTATATTTTTTATTTAGCTTAGACGCAAAACAGGATACAATAAAATTCATTATATATTCAGCATACAATAAAGTAATGCATAATTTTAAAGTTATGCATTACTTAAAATTATATTTTATCCAAAGCATGCGCCCTTATGTAGAATATTGCATTAAGTGGTTGAAAAAATAAACTATTTCTTATTACAGATCCCCTATTTCACTGATTTATTGAGGGCTGATTTAAAATAATAAAGTACGCTAGATTCGTCCGCAGAGTTAAAAGTTATCCTCACATGAAACATCAATATCGGTTCAGCGGTTTCGCCGTTAAAACTCTACAGACAGACATACTTTCTTTTGCATTTATAGCATAAGCATGCGCCCTTATGTAGAATATTGCATAAAGTGGTTGAAAAAATAAACTATTTCTTATTACAGATCCCCTATTTCACTGATTTATTCAGGGCTGATTTAAAATAATAAAGTACGCTAGATTCGTCCGCAGAGTTAAAAGTTATCCTCACATGAAACATCAATATCGGTTCAGCGGTTTCGCCGTTAAAACTCTACAGACAGACATACTTTCTTTTGCATTTATAATATTAGTATGAATTAAACTGTAGCTTAACTAGGGTCACTGAAAAGTCGGAATGAAGAAATGAGAATGTTAAGATTGATGTGTGGAGTGATAAGGATGGACAGAGTAAGGATTAAGCACATAGGAAGCTTGAAAGTGATACCTGTGGTAGGTAGATTAGAAGGAACAATTTTTTCTTGGTATAGGCATGTTATGAGGAGAGAAGCTATATAGGTAATAAGTGGATAAGAAATTGATGAATGTGAATGTTGGTGGATGGGGAGGTTGACGAAACCCAAAGAAAAGGTGGATAGAGTGTGTGAGGGAGGACATGAAAGATAAGAGGGTGAATGATGAGATGATCATGTTTATGGAAGTTGAAGACATGTTGCACCAACCCCAAATAAAATTGGGACAAGGGCACGAGGATGATGGTGGATTAACCTGTCGCGCCTTCGTCTAGTGGCAGCGTTTATAGGCTGTAGAGATGAAGCGCATAGCTGTTTACTGTGTAATACGATTTACTCGAAGCTGGAGCCCCCAAAGAGGGTTGTCACTTAACATCAGACAAATAGCCTAGCCGGTTGTCAAAATTACAACTGAATCTTTTCTGCAACATGTCTGAAAAAGTGGTGCGCGGAGCATATAGTGAAGTGGGATGAGGGCAGGTAGAAAAAGAAGAACAATCAGTGTTCTTCCGGCTGAAGCTTGGACGCTTTAAGTGTAGGGAAACCCGGCGCCGTTCTAATGCGCCGAAGAGGACCACGGCGGGGTTTTTAGTCGGTATTGCCGGTGTATACCCACATAATGTTAGGGACTCGACCTAAAGGTCGCTGTCCATCTGCTGTCCATCTCTCCGGTGCGGCTTAATGTTGGGTCGTAAGACAGGCGAATCCGACATAACCATCACGTCTCCCCCCAGGCGTGGCGGTAGCGGTAAAATAGTTTTCCCCGCAAAAACAAAAAAAAACCTGTGTTTATTTTTACTTTTCTCGCTATCGACTACACCTGCCTATTTGTGTGACAAACATCCGAAAACCCCTAGCAATTACGTTTGGAATTAATGTTTATCATATAAATTATATATATTTTAGGTAGTCGCTAGCAAGAAATGTCAAAAACTCACGGTAGAGCCTATGAACTGAAAATAATAACGTGCAGAAATTCAACTTCATGTCGTTAATCAAGATTTAAACTAAAAAAACGAAAATATAGCCCGAAAACCGAATAACCCGAAAAAATCGGTTAACCGGTTTTTTTAAAATACAATAACCGAAAAAACCGGTTTCCAAAACCATCCGGTTTTTGCATGCCCTACTATGTACCCTACACCGGCCATACCGACTAACGAAACAGAACGGCCCGGGGTTGCCCTACACTTAAAGCGTCCAGGCTCCAGCCGGAAGAACACTGATTGTTCTTCTTTTTCTACCTGCCCTCATCCCATTTCACTATATGCTCCGCCCAACACTTTTTCAGATATGTTGCAGAAAAGATTCAGCTGTTATTTTGACAACCGGCTAGGCTATTTTTCTAATGTCAAGTGACAACCCTCTTTGGGGGCTCCAGCTTCGAGTAAATCGTATTACATAGTAAACAGCTATGCCCTTCATCTCTAAAGCCTATAAACGCTGCCACTTGACCAAGGCGCGACAGGTTAATCCACCATCATTCTCGTGCCCTTGTCCCAATTTTATTTGGGGTCGGCGCAACATGTATTCGTCTTCCATAAACACGATCATCTCATCTTCACCCTCTTATCTTTCATGTTCTCCCTCACACACTCTGTCCACTTTTTCTTTGGTTTTCCTCTACCTCCCCATCCATCAACATTCACATTCATCACTTTCTTATCCACTTATTATGTCGCTTCTCTCCTTCTAACATGCCTATACCAAGACAAACTGGTTCCTTCTAATTTACCTACCACAGGTGCCACTTTCAAGCTTCCTCTATGCTTAATCCTAACTCTGTTCATCCTTATCACTCCACACATCAATCTCAACATTCTCATTTCTTCTGCATGCAATCATTTATCATCCGACTTTTCAGTGACCCTAGTTAAGCTACAGTTTAATTCATAGTAATATTATAAATGCAAAATAACGTCTGTCTGTGGAGTTTTAACGGCGAAACCGTTGAACCGATATTGATGTTTCATGTGAGCATAACTTTTAACTCTGCGGACGAATCTAGCGTACTTTATTATTTTTAATCAGCCCTCAATAAATCAGTGAAATAGGGGATCTGTAATAAGAACTAGTTTATTTCTTGTAGTCCCCACTTTATGCAATATTCTACATAAGGGCGCATGCTTTGGATACAATATAATTTTAAGTAATACATAACTTTAAAATTGTATTAATGTATTTTATTGTATCCTGTTTTGCGTCTAACCTAAATAAATAATATAAAAACATATATAAATACGTACAATGTAATATATGAAAAATGGACCACCATTTTGCTATTACATTAACATGACAATAGTGTGGCAGCTTTATTTTGTTTTCTGTCTGGCAATATCATGGCCTAGTGTCAGAGTTTGCCTTCATACCTAAACGCTTCTACTTCGCCCGGTCTTGAGTATCGTTTACAATGGGATTCTTGGTTCTTATATCATCTTTCAAAACGTCTAGCCAGCGCATTTTGTGCCGTCCACGGGGACGCACTCCTGTTACAATCTGGTCCAGACACTTGCGATCGACGTACTCCTGTGGTTTTCTCAAAACGTGACTATACCATTGCAAGCGATATTTCTGCAATTTATTTGCCACGTTGCAGACACCAATACCACCTCAGATGTAAACGTTACGTATTGGATGCAGTCGTGTATCGTTGCCCATCCTCCGCATCATCTTCATATCCATGACGTGGATTTCCCTAACATAACGCTTCATAACAGGCTACGTCTCACATCCATATAAAAGTACAGGCCGAATGATTTTCCCTCTTGCAATTTAGCACAATCGGCGCCACTACGGGGCTTGACGTTGGAGTCAATGTCTCCAGACTCGTGCAGTATAGATACTAGATACTTAAACTCGTCCGTTTTTACAGCAAGCTCGTTCCTTATCCTTGTGTATGTATTTAATTGTACGTATTTACTCACTATTGATGTAAGGAGGAAAAAAACCGAAAACGCCGAAATAACCGGTTATTTAGACGAAGAAAACCGGTCTTCAAAAACGGTCGGTTAATCGGTTTTTTCGGTTTTCGGTTAACCGGTTTGCATGCCCTAGTAGGCACATTACCTATATCCGGTACTGGGGGTAGTTCGATATATATGTTGCGAAGTGCTGCGAGTCGGTGCAACAATCCCGTACATAGCCTCATTTCCAGCGGTTCAATCTGAACCTTCAAGTTACATTCTTCAGCCCAGTCACTGTAACATAATTTTATTTTATCACACTCAAGAATTGGGTACTTGACATTTTATATGTCATCAAAAACACAGCACAGTAAGAAATATTGAATTATTCTCAAAAATAAAAAGTTATAAGCCTTTGAAGTTTGTTGTAACCTTCTAACCACGAAAAAAATAATTATTAGTCACGTCACGGCCATAACGAAACCTGCGTTGGAAAGGGATAGCAAGATATCCCCACTACGTCCCCACTCTTGCTCATTGCAGAATGAATACTGCCTCATTTTTTAACCAATTTCGATACAGTTTTTACAGAAGAGTTTCTTTTTTGTTTTATTTGCTATTACATATAAAAATGTGTATAAAATCAAACATAGTCAAGTACCCAATTGTATCTAAATAAGACCTAAATCACTGCCCACTGATCAAAATAGCTACATGTATTTCAGGGTCTATGAAAAACTGGTAAGCCTGTAAAGAAACATGCATAAGCGTATTAATTTATAAAATTAACCTTAGCGCAATAAAGTTATGGATCACATAGAAATTGATGAAAAAGCGTAACTACGGTGTCTAATATTAAGATCTTAGGTGTGTGGCGGCCGTAGTACAACTGTGGGATCGAGAATGTACTGTATAAACGCAACATGCTTCTCCGTGTTGTGTAACTGTAATTGGTTGAAAGACCAACGTGTGATGTCTATCATATCTTGTGACATCACAACGACCAATCACAGTTAAACGACATGGAGGGGCTTGTTATCTTTACACAGTACATTCTAGAAGCGCTGGTAAACTTTTAACCTGTGTTCAAAATCGGCGGGTGGGTTTTCGTACGGATTGATGTAAATGTGCGGCGCCGAGCGTTCGTGTGTATACTCCAAGTATATAATCGGCGCCATCTGTTGCCACAACTCGTCGATGTCTTCGTGGGCTTCTTTAGGCTCCGGCGAGGGCTCTTCAGGCAACCCGTGATCACTCTGATCATACTCTGCGGTTTGATTTTCGGTATCCTGACATAAAATACAATTAATTTTAATTAGGTATTATAGCAAGTACTTGTCGCACCCCTCTTCCCCGCGCCTCTCACCCCCGCCATCGGTGGTCCGCGCGCCTCGCCAACCAACGCGCCGCGACAGTCACACTTTGAACTCAGAGCTCCGATAACGCGTTTTTTTGTACAGGCGGCCGATTTGTATTCAGTACACCGCCTAATTCACAACTTGTGTAATGTGTATAATTATAAAATATACCCTATAGTATCAAAGATTATTAAAAAGTACTTCGACTCTCATAAAAAATATTACATACATACATAAGCTCGCACCTGTATCCCCGAAGGGGTAGGCAGAAGCGCACTAGCCAACTAGTACACTCACATTTCACCGAGGTTAGTTCCGTCCCAAATGTGATAAGGGGCGAGCCTATCGCCATATCGGGCACAAATTCCAGACTCCGGGCTGATATGGAAAAATCCATTATAACTTTGCCCGACCCGGGAATCGAACTCGAGACCTCAGGACGGTAGCCGTACCGAAATACAACCACGCCACCGAGACATTAAACATTTAAAATTCATGAACTATGTCATTAATAAGTAGCTCACGGGATTAGTTACCGGGTTTGTTTCAGGCGTATCCCTAGTGTGTTCCTGAGCGACCTCTGCCGTTTCTACAGTGTCGTCATTAAATTCTCTTTCAGGCCATTTCCACGGCTCATCTTCTTTCTCTCTATCAACCCTCTTAAGATATATTGTTGGTTCGTCGTTAGCCTATTAATTATTAAAAATAATTATTCCTCCGATCGACGACGCATAAGGACCGAAATGAATCAAATGTGCTATTCCTTCCTTATTTTACAAACCGCTAAGTCCAAAAAAGTATATTGTTTTGGTTACGTTATAAAATTACATCGGACACAGAAAAGCAGATTCTAACCTTATGCGTGGCTCAAAAATATGTCTAGAATAATAAAAATATTTAGAACTCAAACCAAACACATAGTCAAGAAAATATAGAATACATTTATATTCTTACTTTATATAAATAAATATATAAGTATTAATGTCTACTTACAGCATAATAGTCGAGATGTCCACACGCGCATTTTCCATGAGAGAGCAGCGCGAGCGTGCGTAACGCGATACGTACTCGAAGTACTGTCGGCGAACAAATATAACTTTTCATTGCTGCATGACTCACGCTAAGTTCCAGTACACCACGAGATCGTTTGCGACTTCCCGCGTCTAACTCCATAACCTACAGGCATTAAAATTAATCAGAATTACTGCTACACAAAAGCAAACAAATTAAGGCGTAGAATGTGTCAGGCTAACCTTAAAAACCAACGAGACATCATCGAGATAGGCAGTGAAATGCACAGGCGTGGGCGAAGCTGGCATGGGTGCCTCCTCTACTCCTCCCTCACGGTCCATCCACGTGGGCAGCCACGACCACGCCCACTCTGACCAACTCTCCGACCGAGCTGGCTCCGCGGAGTTAGAGGATGTCGCATCTACAACAAATACAAATAGAACACCAATAATTACATGTAATACTATTTACAGTGAGTGTAGGCGAAACAACCTTTTATTTTCGCGTAAAATATTTCTAAGCAAATACGCGCGGCGGTGGCAGTATCCCCCAAAGACCCCCCACTCGCACGCGCTGACTCTGCGCCGTTTTGTTGACTCGGCACACGAGTAGTTGCAGTGTCAACGTCACGGAAGTGCGTGCGCCCGCCGTCGCTCCTTGATTTTCGCTATTTTTATGTACGATACATATTATGTACCAAAACCTAGTGATATGTCATACTCTGTCATATACCTACTGTGTGGTTATTAAAGTGTCAGATGTTTAATCGGATCTTTTTTTGAATCAACACCGGTACCCCGCGCCAAATCTATTACAGTAAGGTCTAAGTTAAAAGTTCCTGTAGGCCGTGCAGTGTAGAAACAGTAGGCGCATTTATTGACAGCTAACTCTTGCTTACAGCTCAGTCTGTATGATATTTTTTTTGTAATTATGGTGTAAAATATCATCTAATTAAATCAGATTTCATAAATAAACCATAAATGTATCCATGAATTACACAAAGCGTTATAAAAAGACTCACGCAACGGCAGTTGGTTGACGCTAGGCTGTTTGGGAACTGGCGGAGGTGGCTTGAACACCGCGGTCCTCTCCCTCAACAACCGCAACAGCAACGTGAGTTGGTCACTCGTAACGCTCCACGCAAGTCTGGTCGACCTGAGCTGCACGCTCAGACTGCTCGCCCGTCGCGTGTTCGCAGACACCAGCCGTGTTAACACCCTGCCGACAATACGTCACTTCACCCTTCGTACACTTCGCATATCATGGCAGCTTGTAAATACACTCGCCGAGCCCTGATCAATACTATAACAAGTTAATTAATACTTAAATTAATAAAATTGATTTTTTGAAGTGAAAACTTCAGTACGCGCGCTGAGCACTTTATTTTGTGGGTATGGAATGAGACTGAGCTGTCACACTCGACTATGTAACGCTCGTTCGGGTGAAGTCAGCTCGCTCAAGTCGGCTAAGGGGGCGGGAGAGAGTGATAGTCAACGTGCCAATTCGCTATATTTAATACGTTATCTAATATAGAGTGTGGACATATTTTAATGTGACAAAATTCGTCATAAGATATAGTATGGTTAAGATCACAAGACACTTGCTACGTCTTTCTAATACCGTGAAGTCTGGCAACTTAACCATGAGATAGTCACTTTGCCATACACCGACTTTTTTGGAAAAATAAGTTATTACGTCGAAACCTTACTTTTTACCCAACTATATTCACTTTTATATGGAATTTTATTTTTTGATTGGCAACATTTGATTTTACATGGCAACAATCTTGTTTATAAACTGACGTTATTGTCAGTTACTTTTTTTCGCTGAAAGCGGCCAGAACGACCGTGCGTGATAACTTTTATCAATTTATATGGAAAAATTGTTGCACAGGTAACTCAACTTTTTATATTACAATCTTTAAGCGTTGCTTTAGTAGATAAATAAATGTAATCTTCACTTTATATTTAATATTGTTAGAAATTACTGCTGGCAATTTCAACAACCCAATAAATATTAAAGTGATGGTAAGTTTGCCATATTTTATTAGAGTCTAGGGTTGTCACAATGACTGTTCAGAATTTGTTTAGATCTATAAATACACTAAAATTTTTAAAGTTAACATATTTCATGGTGAGACCTATATTGTATCGTAGGTAGTTAGTTGGAGGTGATGTACGGTTATTGTCATGATTATGACGGTGGTGGTGATGGTAATGGTGATAGTCGTAGTGATGGTGGTCATTTTTTCAGTTGTTTTAAGCCCAATTCAAAATCGACATCTGAATCATCAGTGGATCATCACGAAGTTTTGAAGGATGGATCCGTGCAAAATCAAAAGATAGTGGCTAGGTACCTATTTTGTTTTTCTTTATTTAACATCCAATTGATTTCAAAATCGATATCTGGGTCGCCATGTAGTTATAAAGGATAGATCCGGTGGTAAAAATAAAAATAATCGCCATTTTTTTTCTTTCTGTAATTATTAATAGGTTCAAGTAATTTTCGATGTTTCAAATTTGCCCAGCTCATTTTTTATTTGATAAGCTTTTTGGCTATGTATATGCAGATATCAGACAATATTACATTATTGAGAAATTTCAATTGTTTTTAGAAAATGGAAGGATCTAGGCGAAAATTGGGAAGCAGAAGTTATAAAAACTATTCAGTAGAAACATTGGATACAGCAGTGGATCTCGTGCGTAGCAAGAAATTATCATCATTGGAGGCAGAGAAAAGATACATACCAAGCAAACTATAGATAATAAATTAAAAAATAAACATTTTAAGAACGCAGGTGGTCAGCAATGGTTTTCCGTTGCAGAAGAGCAACAAATTGGAAACGTTTTGATTGGTGCAGCTGATTTTGGATCGCCACTGTCACGTTTAGATTTAAGTATTATAGTATTAATTTATTTAAAAAAATATTGTTATTTAATATAAATATAATAAAGTGGAGTTTAATAAAAAAAAATGCTACTGTATACTTTTTTCGACAACCCTAATAAGTTTTTCTAGTTTGTTTGAATAAATTGAAATTGGGTGGTCAACTTTACCACATTCATTATAACTGTTATTTCTTGTAAAAAATATTATACCAATTAGGATTCCCTTACTGTAAAGAAGGATATGGCACAATGTGTATTAATTTTGTGTCATGATTCTAATTATTTAATCTTAAATTTAGATATGGTAAACTTACCAACAGTACTGGTTGGCTTTGCCATAAAACAATATACATTAATTTATTAATAAAGAGCCAATATAGAACATATATTCGGGAGTATTTTTGTTCTGTATTAAATTTACTTTATTTCTAATGGTTTTTCATAGTATGTCTCTATATATAATTTTCCTCAAAAACCACTTTAAACATTTTTGTGCTCAATAAAGTGGCAATGTTGCCAGATTTCACGGTAACGAAAATTAACCTGGCCCACACACATCGTTTTTTTATGAATACCAATGTGGCGTTGTCACTTAAGGTAAAATCTCTAAGATTAAGGGATTCCTAGCAAACCTAGCATATTAGTAAATTGTTACATTAGTGATAATTTTTCTATTAATAACTCACCTTAAGTAAAGTTGACATTTATAAAGCAATGGCTCCTGGTAGAATCGTATCTTGCCATCGGAGTCTGTGCGGTCGAGGCAAAGCGTGAGATCATCCAAATGGACCAAGCGCCTTATAATCGGTAGGGTCTGATCTATGTCTGTAATTAAAACCATTACACTACTTTGACTCTGAATTAGTAGATATTTAGTATTATATAATTTCTAACTAATATTATAAACGAAACAAGAAAATTTGTGAGTATGTATATATGTTATTCTTCAACGCCGAAACTACTAATTCCTTTTTTATGAAACCTTGCAGTCAAATATATTATACATCAAAATAACAAATAGGCTTCTTAATCCCGGAATAATTTACGGCTCCCATGGGATATTTCCAAGCGCACAACGCAACAGCTAGTACTAGTGTAAATTCTTCCTTAATATTAGTAAAATCCAACCCGCATTAGGCCAACGTGGTAGACTAAGGCCTAACCCCTCTCATTAATAGAGGAGGCCCGTGCCCAGCAGTGGGACAGTAACATTACAGGGCTAATATTATTATTATTTTATTAGTAAAATCATTTATTTACTTCTTAAACATTAAGTATCCTTAAGACATAATATCTGTCTTCACTTTTCAATTTGTTTTAGTATGATGATTGATGAGTACCAATAATGGTATTCACAGTTATTAAAAAGTACATACATAAATATTAAAAGATCACACCCACGAATTTTAGTATCATCATCATCATCATCATCGGCCATAGGACGTCCACTGCTGGACATAGGCCTCCCCCAAATATTTAAGATTTTCCCTTTCTAGTATATAATATATTAATTATTATATATATATTTTTATATATAATATACGGACCTGCAAACGCTGGCTCCCAGTTGGGGCCGGCGCTGTCGACGGCCACGTGTTTCACATTGAAGGACATCACGATGTCATCTTGCACATACTTTACTATAAGGTGGTGTACTCTGAGCGCTATATTGCTTACTATACGTCGCACCAGAGCCTGCATGTAACCGGGAGGTGCTTCCACCACTTGAGTCTTGCGACTGAATAAAGGAGATTGGATGTCTTATAATAAAAATGTCAAATACTATACAGATAGAAAAACACCAGTATATGCTTGTTTCCTGGACCTTTCAAAAGCGTTTGATTTAGTTTCTTACAATGTCTTATGGGATAAGCTTCGGGAAGAGGGCGTTCCTAACTCCCTGGTGTCAACATTATCACTTTGGTATGATAAACAAAGAAACTATGTTAAATGGTCTAAAGAATTGTCTGATCCATATAAACTAGAATGTGGTGTTAGGCAGGGTGGTTTAACATCTCCGAGATTATTTAACATATATGTAAACAAGCTGCTTGTGGAGCTCAGTGGCACCCATGTTGGATGCCACATTGAAGGAATAAATATAAACAACTTAAGCTATGCAGATGACATGGTGCTGCTGAGCCCTACAATCAGTGGAATTAGAAAATTACTCGCGATTTGTGAGGATTATGCTCAGCGACATGGGTTGAGATACAATCCGACAAAAAGTGAATTGCTTGTATTCAGAGGTCAAAATAAAAGTCCATCATATGTCCCTCCAGTAAAACTTAATGACTCAATTTTGAAGATTGTATCGCAATTCAAATATCTTGGCCACTTGGTTACAGAAAACCTCAAAGATGATTCAGATATGGAAAGGGAACGTAGGGCCATTGCTGTAAGGGGAAATATGGTTGCACGCAAATTTGCTGGTTGTTCAGTGCCTGTCAAGATAACACTGTTCAAAGCTCACTGTCAAACATTCTACACTAGTAGCCTGTGGTCAAATCATACTCAGAAATCAGCAGATGCCCTGCGTATACAATATAATAACGCCTTCAGGGCTCTTTTGAGGCTTCCACCCTGCTGCAGCGCATCAGGTATGTTCGCCGATGCACACACGGACGATTTTTTCGCGATAATGCGCAAAAAAGTAGCGTCCATTATACGCAGAGTGAGGGAGAGTAACAATAGTGTCCTTAAGGTTTTTGGTCAAAGGCTAGATGGGCCTACTATGAGTAGATTTATCAAACTGCATGTCTTACATGGGGTTTGATAAACCATACGAATTGCATTTTGTGTTCTATTTACTATTGTGTTATTACTAACATAGATAATAAGACATTTTGTTAACTAACACTATGGGTCATTGAAGCCTGAAAATTAAATATTTTTATTTTTATTTTTTTTTATTTTTATTTTTTTTATTTTTATAATACGAGTATAATATCGCACTGTGATCGGCAGCAAATATATACATAAAATCGGTAATAAGAGAATCTCGAGAAAGAAAGACCTTCTGGTATGTTTACCTAAAATATAATACCTTAGCTTTTAAAATCTTGAATTCAATATTTTGATTTTCGAGTTAAGTACAGCAGAGTAGTTTGATAACGTACCAGTGGCGTACCTATGGGGTGACATTGCCCCTATGGGGCAAAATGCCATGGGCCTATAAAGAGACCCCTAACCATGAGCATAAGGGCCCTGGCCGAAAAGGCCGTGAATTTGAATTTGCCACGGGCCCTCTACAGTATAGTTACGCCACTGTAACGTACAGTGTGGAGACAGATAGAAAAGAGAGTGTGTACTAGACATTACATCATAGACATCCCTGGTAATAAAATTATGTATTTGTCTAAAAAACTGAGACTACTGTATGTATATAATTTGGTCTCGATATTTCATGGCTGCCTATTGCTCTATAAAGGTGGTACTAAGATTAAGGCTGAGATCTATAGAATGATATAGGACATTCTATAGAACGAACTTTGACTAAGTCTGAGTCGTTTTTTACAAGAATATCAGAATGACAAGACATCTTAGCAAAGACTTTAAAAAAAAAATGACTCGGACTAAAATTCAAATTTTCACACTTAGACTTAGTTGGAGTTCGTACTATAGATTTCAGCCTAAGTTTTCAAGATCCGTGACTACACATACCTAGGTGACTCCGGAGGCGGGCTCTCCTCTGTTGGTGTTGGCGGATTGAGGCTTAAGACACATTCTGAAAAAAATGTACTGGTAAATTTTTTCATTCTTTCTACCAGCCCTTATCCCACCTAAATATGGGGAAGTCACAACACCCTTTTTCAAGCATGTTGCAGAAAGGATTTCGCTTAGTTTTGCGTTTTATTTTAAGTTTATAAGATAATATACATAACTGCAGATTGTTTCTTACCTATCGTATCGATAGTGACAATGATAGGCTCAGACATGATCTTCGTCCATGGTACTTGAATAAGAAGCTCGTGTATTCGCCCTGACACCAATGTGAATGGTAAAGCGACCTCTTGCTGCAGGACGTCCGCCTTGAGCACCAAGTTGTGCAGGGCGACGCCGCCACCCCATAGTGACACCTACACAGTAAAGATATGATTGCCTAAGTACCTTAACTTTTTAAGTTCAAAATAAAGGAGGAGGTTAACAATTCGTCGGAATCTCTTTTTTTATGTATGTTCCCTGATTACTCGAAGACGCATGGGCCGATTCGAGAAATTCTTTTTTGTTTTAAAGGGTATACTTCCCAGGTGGTCCCATTGGCGTTGTAGGGTCCGCTCAATCTGTATCTCCCTGGAATGCGCTCGGACCGTATTAATATCTCCGTGCACGGCCTCGCTCCATGGACTGAGTGCGCAGAGACCCCCTGCACGGTGGACCAATCAGAACGCGGCAGCAAAGCGACGTGCGTGCAGGTGATGAATCATCGCCGCACTGTGACTCCGGCGCGTAGACGCGAAGATATTTATAGTGTGCGAGAAGGCGGCGTTATGTGGCACGCACTGGAGTGAGCGAGATGGCCTTCTGCCCTCTCATTGGTTGAAACCTGACGTGGCTTTTGCGTACCATGTACAGGTTGAACTTGTCAACTTATACGATCCCTATATCACTCCCCCTCAAGCGAAGCGTACTGTATGTTTTACCACTCTCCCAGATTTGGTGACATATGGCTGGTTACGGTGTTGTTGCTGGTGCTTGTGACCGATGTCGCTCGTTGTGTCGCTGTTCGATGCGCTTGAGTAAACATCTGTCATGTCATTCAATATGTATGCGGGTTTCAACCTATCCAGTGATACCACAGTGGTGCGTAACGGTAGTTGAATTTTGAAGAACTTCTCGTATCTCTTCACCACCTCGTAGGGCCCGTCGTAAGGTGGCGTGAGCGGTGCTCGGACTGCGTCGTTGCGAATGAAGACGTGTGTACATGTCGCTAGATCCTTGTGAATGAATGGTTGTAGTGTCGAGTGGGAGCATTCGGGTAACGGTTTCAATTCAGCCATCGTGCGAGTGAGACGGCGTACTAACTCCGCATCTTCGATTTTTGTCTCTGTCTGTGTGAAGAAATCAGCTGGTACTCGTAGTGTGGCGCCATAGGTCATGAGGGCGGGACTTAAATTGTTATCTCGGCGTAGGGCACTACGCAGACCCAAAAGTATTGTAGGCAATTCGTCTGTCCATTGCATCGTAGCTCCGCGAGCCATCAGTGCGGCTTTCATTGTACGATGGAATCTTTCGACTTGGCCGTTCGATTGTGGATGATAAGCTGTTGTACGTAGTCTGGTAATGCCAAATTTCCTCATTAATGAATTGAACAGGATCGATTCAAATTGGCGACCTTGGTCCGTGGTAATCCTTAGAGGGCAACCGAATCGCACTATCCAGTTTTCGTATAGTACTTGAGCAATGATCTCTGCCGTGATATCTCGTACGGGTACTGCCTCGGGCCATTTGGTACATCGATCTATCATGGTTACACAGTATCTATAGTCGTTTGACACTCGTAGCGGCCCGACGATATCTATATGTATGTGCTCAAAACGTTGCGACGGTGGAAACTTGTCCAAGGGTGTAACAACGTGACGGTGAATCTTAGCACGTTGGCACCCAGTACATGCTTTGGTCCACATTCCCACCTCACGATTCAATGATGGCCAGAAGAATTTGCTTGCTATGAGCTTGCGTGTTCCTCGGATGCCTGGATGACAGAGCCCGTGTTGTGCTTTAAATGCTTCGTAGCGGTACTCTGCAGGTAGATATGGTCGTGGCGTTGGTGTTGATAACTCGCATGTAATCGGTACGTTAAGGCCGGGCAGAGTTATCTCACCAAATTTCAGGTTATGTTGTTCCTTCAATCGTTTTAATTCTTCGTCACGGTTTTGATCAATGCTCAGCTGTCTATAGTCTATCGTTGTGGGGCAATCAATCTCTTCTAAGCGTGATAACGCATCGGCGACAGGATTATCTTCTCCTTTGATGTACTTTATGATCGAACAAAATTGGCTTATAAAATGAAGCTGCCGCTCCCGTCGCGGTGTGTCAGACGAACTTGCTGATTTGGTAAGTGCGTAAGTCAGCGGTCTATGATCCGTGTATATGACCACGTCGGAGCCCTCAATGAGTCGGCGAAAGTGTTTTACCGCTGCGTAGATCGCGAGTAGTTCGCGGTCGTACACACTATAACGGCGTTGAGTGGCACTCATTGATTTTGAGAAAAACGCTAGTGGTTTCCAATCTGCATCGACCTTCTGTTGTAGAACAGCACCCATGCAGTGATCTGAAGCGTCGGTCATTATAGCGAGAGTGCTGCCTTGCACAGGATGACTGAGCATGGTTGCCTTGGTGATGCTTTGTCGGCACTCTTCAAAGGCTTTTTCTGCTTCTGTCGTCCATTGGATCGGCGTCTTGTCATTTTTCTTTTTATTGTGTAAGTACTTGTTAAGTTCAAACTGTAGATCCGCTTGATGGGGTAAGCAGTCTCGGTAGAAGTTTATCATGCCGAGAAAGCGTCTTAACTCGATGATCGTTTTCGGCTTGGGATAACCTGATATGGCTTGAACCCGTTCAGCCGTGGGTTTGATGCCAGCCGCTGATACTTCGTAGCCCAGGAAGTTAATTTCTTTTTTCCCGAATTCGCATTTTTCTATGTTCAATGTGACACCGTAGGTGTCTAATCGTTGAAGAATAGTGTGGAGAAGCTTCTTGTGTTCTTCCTCATTTTCAGCTGAAATCAGTATGTCATCGACGAAGCAGAAGCATCCTTCTACCCCTCTCAGTACCTCGTGCATGAAGCGTTGAAATGTTTGACTGGCGTTGCGAAGTCCAAAGGTCATGCAATTAAATTCAAACTGGCCGAAGGGGGTTATAATGGCTGTCTTCTGAGCGTCTTCTTTTGCGATAGGTATCCAATAATACGCCATTTTAAGGTCTAGTTTTGAAAATATTTTCTTGTTATTAAGTTGGTATGTAAAATCTTGAATGCGAGGTATGGGGTAGCGATCTGGTAGTGTGACTGCATTTAAGCGTCTGTAATCGCCACAGACTCGCAGGGTGCCATCCTTTTTCTTGACGACATGTAACGGACTTGCCCAAGGACTCTTCGAAGGCCTACATATGTTCATTTCTATCATTCGCTCAAATTCTTCCTTCGCGGCCTTGTACTTGTCAGGCGGGAGGGGGCGGGGGCGGGCGTAAAGTGGTGCTCCGGTCGTTTCGATGTGGTGAACCACTTCGTGTCTGGGTGGTTGTTTTAATGACATTGGTCGCAGGACATTGGTATACTGCTTCAAAATGTCATGATAAGCTTGATTTCCGCTGAGAACGTGAATTGATTCTGCGCAGGTTGAAATTTCCAGGGCATCTATCGCCAGCTCAGTGATCTTGTCAACCAGCTTCCTCCTATCTAGGTCCACCAGCAGTTTGAAATGACGTAGAAAGTCAGCCCCTAGTATGGAAGTCTTGACGTCGGCGACGACAAACGTCCAGCGGAAATTGCGACGCAGCCCAAAATTGAGGTTGATAGTCTTGTTTCCATACGTCTTGATAGGTGAGTTGTTCGCCGCGTATAATGTGAAGTTTGCGGGCTTTATGTTTTTCTTGTGAGTGACGGTCAGCACAGATATATCTGCGCCCGTGTCCACGAGGAAACGTTCGTGAGTGTTGCGATCGTGTACACAAAGGCGATTACTGATGTTCCTGACACCGACGTCCGCCACGGTCGATGTCGAGACTAGTTTTCCGACTTTTTGTTTCTCCTGGAGCATGGTGATTCGCAACGCTTCGCCTTGTCGCCAAATCGGAAATGGTACTTGCATTCCCATGTTTCATCACCGGGTTTGGGTGCGGCGGTTCTGCAGGTTCTTGACCGCGAGCGCGAGCGAGAGCGTCTGCGAAAAGGACGGCGATAGCGATGGTACTGGGTGCGATCGCGTCGTAATTCAGCGAGTTCCAGTGTTAATTTTTCAATTTGCTTGGATAAGAGCATAACATCGATCTGTGCTGTGCAGGATGATGTTGAGCATGATGGTGATACTGCTGCAACGGTGGGTTGTTCCGTATATTCCACCATTTTGTCGGCCATCGCGGCAAGTGTCTCTAATGTAGCTTCGGTGTTCACTGACAGCACGACTCGTACTTGTGCGGGAAGGTGATTCAGCCACTCGATTTTCAAACCCTCGTCCGTTATCATCCCGTTGCTTAACTCCCGCATCTTTCGTAATAAGTAAGAAGGTTTTTGATCTCCTAGTTCAATGCCACTAATAAGCTTCTGAAAGTTCTTAACGTCGGATTTCTCGTAAGCGGCGAGTAGGCGTTTGTTGACAGTTTCATATTTTTCCGAAGTGGGTGGGTTGTACAAAATATCCGTCAGGTGTTGAAGGTCCGCAGATTGTAGTTGTTGAAGTAAATAACGAAACTTCTGGTCATCGGACGTCTTCAGCGGGTCGATAACGGCTTCAAATTGGATGAACCACGTCCTGGGGTATTCACGCCAAAACGGCAAGAGTCTTGATTGCACGGAAACAGCGCTGATGTATTCATTGCCTGGTAGGTGCGGTGCTACTTGATCTTGAGATATGGCTTCTTTCTCCGCCATGGCTTAACAATTGTGTGTCTTCGGGGTCACCAGATGTAGGGTCCGCTCAATCTGTATCTCCCTGGAATGCGCTCGGACCGTATTAATATCTCCGTGCACGGCCTCGCTCCATGGACTGAGTGCGCAGAGACCCCCTGCACGGTGGACCAATCAGAACGCGGCAGCAAAGCGACGTGCGTGCAGGTGATGAATCATCGCCGCACTGTGACTCCGGCGCGTAGACGCGAAGATATTTATAGTGTGCGAGAAGGCGGCGTTATGTGGCACGCACTGGAGTGAGCGAGATGGCCTTCTGCCCTCTCATTGGTTGAAACCTGACGTGGCTTTTGCGTACCATGTACAGGTTGAACTTGTCAACTTATACGATCCCTATAGCGTCAAGTCAGGATCTGATGATGGGATCCTAGAAAAATCGAGGGCAACCCTCAAATTTTATAGGGACCCATAATATGTTTTATATGTTTCCCAAAACTATTCAGGTATCTGCATCTGGTACTCATCATCTCATGTTGCTGAGCTGATGATGGAAAATATAACTCCTTAACTAATAGAAGTTGGTGGATAATTCTTTCAATATTACATTAAAAACAGATAAATAATAATTAACGTTTAACAAAAACTGAAAACCGACTTCAAAAACAACCACTTAAAAGTAAAAAATAACAACAATTTCTTACTCTCTTTAGAGTTAGTGCCTTTTTATTTAATCTGCTTCGGCCTCAGCACCGACTCTAAAGAAAGTAAGAAATTGTTATTATTTTCTAATTTTAAGTGGTTGTTTTTGAAGTTGGTTTTCAGTTTTTGTTAAACTTTAATTATTTATATGAAAGTACGTATTTTTGGTACGTCAGCTGTGCTAAAGAAGCAATAAACATGCAAACGGTACATTTATGTTCTAATTGTAGTTCTGCACCAATACTTATTTTAGTCCAGTCTGAATGTTGCGAGCCCAAAAATTCCAATCAGTCAGTTTTCAGCAGAACAAAACTTAAATTGACTTACCTGTGCATCTGCCGGTTTGAAGTCCTTTACATATTTGTCAACATAGCTGAGTAGAATAGGTGTTACATAAGATTCTATCTTGAACATATTTCAAATTGATATTGACTTTATACCCATATTCTACAGACGGTGGTGTGTTATTATGTGCTGTAAAAATAATAATATAGTAATCAGTGGCAGATTTGGGATGTTGGCCACCCTATGCTTAGTACTAGCTGCTGCCCTTCTAACCTTGTTTTTAACCAACTTAAAAAGGAGCAGTATCTTTAATAGTCTGTTTATATTCATGTAGGTATATTTTTTATGTATGTATGTTCCTTTACCAATAGCTCAGAAACACATAGAGTTATATCTATTATACTTTTGAAAGAAAGATTATGCATGAGTTCATCATATGGAGAGCAAAGATCAGCAGGTCGATTCTCTAAGAAACACCACAATGTTGCGATCGACGACGTGCTCCCGCAGTGCACATTGTCGAGATTGACGGAGCGTTCAACATTGCTGGGGTCTTAGATAATACCATTTTCCATACATTTATGTCAAATACCTCCCTCGAGAAAGCTAGTTCACACAAGTGCCGTCATCACGCATAGCGCTAGTGCGTGTGCTTTGTACCTTGCTGAATACAAAAATTAAAACATAGTTTCCGCAATGATACCGCTAAGTAGTTTTCACAAATTAAACCTTAGATAATCGACCTGCAGCACTCACCCACGAAATTCTAATTTGATTGTGCTCTTTACTAATTTTAGCACAGTTCTTCTACTTAATGTCTATGTTTTCCTTAACTTGCAAAGTCTAGTTAGGTGCTTAATACATCGGAAAGAGATCCTTGAACCAAGAATTGGTTTCCACATACTCCCATTTTTTTTATATTATCTATCCAATAACATCCCGCACCATGGATAGCTAAGAAAAAAATCATCCCCACTTTACCTGTAGGGTATGTACCACAGCATTTTTAAAGCTTCTATTATTTTATGAGTGTAATTGACATGCATGTTAAATTACAAGTTTCTAGTACTGATAAGTACTGACCTAAAACACTGTCAGAGATTTGGAAGGACAGACATGATGAAACTGTAAGGGTTTCATTTTCTTAAAACAAATTAATACATAAAGTTCATTAAGTAAAATAGAAAGTCAATTGCAGGTGATTTCTCCATCAAGTTATAAACACTAGAAATAAAACAAAATGCAAGATGTAAACCTTATAAATATAAACCTTCCGAAACTGCTTTTGACTGAACTGAACTGATCAAAAACAGTTGAGTGTGATGGTCCATAAAGACCAGCCATTACAGAGAATATCTACTTCTATCAAAATAGCACTTTAAATTTATCTATTTTAAGCTATAATAAAATTACAATTCAGTCTAAAGCAATATTATTAATACAACCACAATTCAGTATCTAAATGTGATTCAGAATACAATAGTAGATAAAAAATACTTTGATAATAGCTTTCACCTCGAGGCCAAAAACAGTAAGTAATAAATTTAAATTTAGACTGAAAAATAATTGAATTATCATTCATATTAGAACCTCAATTCAATTCCAACTAGATCAAAGTACTTTAAATGGGGGGATATTAAGATACATTTATTTAAAATGGTAAGGAATAACATTAACTATAACACAATTTTTAAACAAATATGTGTTACTTACGTGTTCAAAATATTTTTATTATAAAATTGGGTTGTCATATATTTCGGCAAATCCTAAACAACAGTTAATTAGATCATATTGTACACTTGAAGTATTCAATTCAATACAGTTTCATGTGAAATTGCCATAAATTTTAAAAGATTATTTCTAAATCCTTTAATTTTTTGCTGCTATTATTACTAAACATGAAATCAGAATTTCAGAAATGACATTACAGGTGACTGACTAACTGTCAGCTGTCAAACTATGCTTAGTGCCAACCTATCGAGTATAAAATTTGATAGAATCACCAAAAATTAAAGCTATCTCTTTTTTACTAATGGATGTCAACTCAGGTAAAGAAGGATCAGTATACAAGTGTTCGTTCCTATAGGTCCGCATCCGCCAATAAGCCACGCCCCCGGAACAAAGTAATGATAATAAGAGGTTTTGGCGGGAATTCTGACGGTGCGGGTGGTCGCTTGTTTTAATGATTTCATATTCTAGTCTAAAGTTGTGTTTGTGGTTTAAATGTGATGTGTATCTAAGCAATAAACATCAACGAAGATGGACAGTATGTGGAAGCTTTGAAATAAGTGATTTTGGACGCTTTTTGTCGGGTGGATGGATCGACCATGTTCGATTCCTCTGCTGCGAGAAAATCGTCTAAAAAGCATCAAACTGGAAGGAATTGACGCCAAAACTCCAGCAGTTCCTTGAAATCCAACACATCCGATTTCATTGCACTTGTGAAAAAATAGATATAAGCAAATAAAGAAATAAAAAGCACTTAAGACGAGGCTGTATGGGCTAGATCCCTTTGCCTTCCCGAAAGGGAAAATAAAAAAAAAAAAAAAAGTAATGATAATAATACGGCTGCAAGCTGGAATGGCGGTTTAGTGACAGAGGCGTGGCTCATTGCATATATTATCGATATCGATAAAGTGTTTTATTCTGCTATTTTACGATATATTTTTTACATTACATACATACTATCATACCTATATACCATAAGAGTAGCCAGAGACTATAATTTTCTAATTCGTATGATTAGAAAAGCTTTAGTGCGCTTAGATAACGATATTTTCTCTGCTAGATTAGCAAACTTTTTTTAGTTATCCTCATGATGTTGTGTGTTACATAATATGTATTACAAAAATGGAAATGGGAAATAGAAATAGTTTACTTCTAAAATAGCATATGAAATACAACTCCATAATTTTGTCATTTGGTTGTATTGTTTTTTTTTGTACGTGCTAACTGCAAAAACTGGCATTTTTAACGTAGAATGACACAGGACAACCCGCAGTGATTATGCTTGTGACAATGACAGAAACAGTTTTTATAAAAGTGGTAGATTTTTGAATCTTGTCCTTCGTCAGTGGGGAAATGCTATAACGGCCGGTTTCAATAAACAATCTCAGTTTAGAGTGCGGATAGATCGCGATTATGAACCAATCAAATCAAGTCATTTGACGGAGTCATGTTCAATCTGTGTTCTTATTGGCTAATTTTTATAATCTATCTACACATTAGAACTGAGATTGTTTATTGGAACGGGGTAAGTATTGAGCATTTATTGTACCAATAACAATAATAATCTATGAGAATGCAGAAACATAAAGTAAATAATATTGCGTAAGTAGGATGTCCGATCCATATGAACTAGAAAATTATAGTATCTGCCTACCCTTGTGAGATATAGGTGTGATAATATGTATGTAATAAAAAATGATATCGTAAAATGGAATCAAACATTTTATCGATATCGATAATATACGCAATGAATCATGACCTACGTCACTAAATCGCCATTCCTGTTGCCGTATTATTATTATTTTGTTCCGGGGGCGTGGCTTATTGACGGTTGTGGGGTCGATGGAAACAAACACATGTATATTGATCCTTCTTTACCTAAGTAGAACCCTTTAGTAAAAAAGAGATAGCATTATTTTTTTGTCTTTCTATCAAACTTTATACTCGATAGGCTGTAATAGACAATAGGGGCCCCCTGTGATCAGATATCAAATGTACAAATGTCAAATGAGTAGACGACTTGGATTGCAAAGTTGCAAACTTGTTATATTTGAGACAAGTTGAATGATGAATCTGAAAGAGTTACTTGTTTGATTATTTGAGTCTTGGCCGGAACGAGCTCGTACGATACGGGAGGTCGTCGGGTCAGTAAAGAAATGCATTATATTAAGATGTAACTTAGCAGTTGTCATGGTTTTTGTCTTATTTAATCACAATAAAAAGAATAATATGGCTTTTTTGAAGTGCATGTAAGTTCATTTTCATTACCTACATTCTATTTATTGTATTATTTTTATAAGGTTATGTTACCATTTGTTGTTGTCCGATCATTGGGTGCCTGCTCCTTGTCTTGTTTTGCCGATTTTATGTTATATAATGTGAAATATAAATATGCTTCTAGTATCTATTATGTTAAGATATGATGATGTTTTACATTTGTATTTTTGTGTTTGTTTACAATGACGTTGAATTGTCTAACTTTATCACATTCATCATTATAATAAAGTTTGCTGTCGAGTGGCGATACTTGGCTGTTAGTGGTTAAACCGCTACAAATAAAATATTGATACAACATCTGTCTGTTATCCTCTGTTTAATTTACAAATATATAAGTAAGTAAGGGTTAAATAAAAAAATCCTATGTAGTTACAGTCACATAGAAGTAACAAACACCTTATTTCATTTATGTACTGATTTTGAATTTGTTATAAATAAATTTTATTACTGCCTTAATCAATAAGTAAATTACTATGCCCCTTACTTATAAAAATATTTAGGCACTGCTTATATTTAACCATGGGCCCTTTCATTTTTAAACAGTGTAACACAAGGAGAAAAGTGATAGGTTATTCTTAGCAAAAAGATAAGCAAATGTTATAAGTCAAGCCCTAAATATATTATATTTTTCACATGAGATGGAGTAAACTGACAGATCATAATGTCACTTTACAAAATAATGTCACCAACTTCCAAAACATAGTGATGAACAATTTTTATCATTCAAAGAAACAATAAACTCTGCACCAGCTTGTGAAATTCTAATTTGCATAATTTAGTAATTTCAGCTCAATCCTTCAACTTAATGTGTAAATCATACAGGGTAAATATCACAACAGATATGTGGAATTATAACAATGATAATTGCAAATATTATTTTTGGGATTAAAGGTCTAAAAGTAATTTGAGAAAAAATATGTAATGCACATTCATAGCTTTGTAAATAATGTACCATTACTTTATTTCCAGTAACTGAGAATGCAGTTACTTACTATTACTATAATTCAGTAGACATGCAATAATAAACACACCTAGTTTAAGATTTTGAGTTGGACTTTGGAATATGAAAGAATGAAATGGTTCACTAAATTGCAAATATTCAATAATCTTGATTTTACTGAAGCGCTATTGAAAATTGATAAAAAAGTTTCAAAATTAGAAATGTCATTTTACTCCATATAATATAATACAAGTTGCTTCTCATTTTGTAATGATCTATAGCAAAAACATAAATTAATATCATACCATACAGAAGTCATTGTGGAATTCCTGGATTACCACATACATATGTAGGGTACACATATCCCACCAAAAGCAATGTTTCTATTCATAATACAGTAGAATCCCAATTATCCGGATCAATTTAAACCAGGGGTAGACCAGATAATCGAATATCCGGACAATCGGAGTCCAGACAATCGGGGTTCTACTGTATAGCAATAATAATTTAATTGAATAATTGAATTTTCTAATTTAATTTATCGTATTTGCTTAAATTTTATTATAGAATGTAATCTAATAATTGTAAGTTGTAACATCATTCAATGATAATAATAATATTTTTAATGAAGTTTTCTCTTTGTTTCAGAACCAACTGTGCCTAAAGCATATTCCATGCCAACATTGTTGACACATACTGAAATTATCGTAACTTAAGCCATACATAATTTACAAATATAGTAACATATATTTTAATGCTTAATAATGTACACACTAACTTAAGTAGAAAGATATGCTGAAACTGACAAAAAGCTTTTACAGATATTTGAGGGTAGCAACGGACAAGGTACATGTGAGAAAATTTACACATTTGGCCAGGAAGAAGACATGTGGCACAGAGTGGAGTTCCAAGATAACATTGTTACACACCAGTCAAGTGTTAAGGCAGAACAAACGGCTGAGGATAAAGATACCATCACTAAGCACCGATGATACTAGTAAAAACATCCAAATGAGTGAATTACCACAGCCTACCAACAACCATGCCAGTTGTGGAGGAAAATTTGAAATGTGAATACTTTTTTTTATTTTGACTTATTATTCAGCAATAATGAAGAAATAACTTGTGAAAAGTTAAAAATAAAAATTATTCTTAAGTGAACCTATAATAAGACTAATAAACACCTATAGCTCTACTCATTACTAGAGCATGTAGGCTTATTAGTATAGATAATTATTAGTAGAGCCTGTAACATCATAATATTGTCTTGTGATATATTTTTACTACACCACACATTTGTTGCTACAGCTTTGTGGTCTTTTCTATTCCATCTCGAACTAAGGAGTTTGCTAATTCTTATTTTTGACGGATCATTAATTGATGGAACTGTTTTTGACCCATGTGTTTTTGACCCTCCTATTACATCTGGTCCTTTAACGGAGTGTGCTGAAGTACTTTTGGTCAAAACTTACCGACAATTGTGCTCAGGATAAAAATACAAAATAGTGTTTTATAATATTGTTAACAGCAAGTCAAGACATTGTATAACTATGAAAGATTGTTTGCAGTAATTTATTGCAAACATACGAAATTTACGCGATCTAGAACATTGCACAGAAAGAAATATCGAAATGATCTCAAAAATGCAACAGTTGTAAGCCTTTAAACTTTGGTGTAACCTTCAAACTGCGGGAAAGATACTTCATCAGTTTAATCACGTCACGGCCATTACGGTGCGTGCGTTGGAAAGGGAAAGCAAGATGTCCCCACTACACCCTTACTCTTGCTAATTGCAGAATTTAAAATAAAAATGTTTGCCTCATTTTTTTCAAATTTCGATGCAGTTTTCACAGAAGGAGTTTTGTTTTATTTGATAATATATATATAGAGGCAAAAATGTGTATATGTAAAATCAAACAGTCAAGTACCCAATTGGCCATTATTTACTGAATTGATATATAGATAGGTTATGTAATATACATACTATGATTTGTTTAACAGTTCTGACAGCCATCCTGCCGAGCAGTGGCGAGTGCACTCTAGTGACTCTGGCAGGGAGCCTCGGGTAGTGCCTCCCAACTTCAGGGTGTGGGAGACAGTCGGGAAGAGCAGTAACTCAACTGATGGTAATATTTGCTATAGTTTTATTTAAATCTGTGAGGGGTAAGAAATTCTCTTGGTTGAAAAAAGTCATATCCTTGGTTTAGTGGCAGCATAAATGGTCTATAGACCGAGAGGACCCCGATTTCCAAGTCGGACAATGCTAAATTTTTAATTTAATTTGCCCAGGATGGATCCCTCATAGGGGTTGACATCCGGCAGGTAGCCCATCGTAAAAACTAAGCCAATATGGGAAATAAGCAATGGAAACTTTTTTTTACAAAATCTACATTGATAGGTACTGTTTTGTTGGCCACCGAAACTCTTAGTTAAAAGTAAAAATGTTTACATTTTCTACTACAAGCGGGTTACCACCAGGACTACAGCAGTCGACACTGCTATAGCAGTCATATTATAATTTTCCTTTTTTTTTGTATGGGAAGTAGTAAAAGTAAGACTATAATAATAATGGTGATGGTAGCCCCTCTGTTGAAGTGACATAAAGCAATTATTATTAATGGTTTTAAATGTGTATGATCAATATAAAACCTAGAATGTATAACATATAACAACTATCTAGTTGTATACAAAATATAGTATTTCTGAATTCATTCTATTCATAAACTCTAGTTGTTAAGATGCACGGTACAGTAGTTCCAACTTGCAGGTGCATCATTCAAGTTCAAGGTGGTGTCGTACAATGTGCTGGCGCAGTGTCTGCTGGAGCAGCACAGTGAGCTGTACACGCAGTGCTCGCCGCGGAACCTCAAGTGGAAAGTCAGATCCTCGCGCATCTTCGACGAGATAACGCAACTAGCTCCTGACGTAACACACTTTTATGACCTCTGTTTATTGTGTTATTATTTAAAATATTACATACTTTGCACTAATGAGGAAGAAGTAAAATAGCTCTGGTGATTTATGTCTGTATTATACGACGTTATAACAATGTCATAACTATAAACATTCAGCTAAATTAAAACTCAATACCTACACTGCCTTTTACATTGAATTAGTGAAGCTATGTAAATAACAAGACTTCAAATTACGTAATGATTGTGTGTTAAATTTGAATGAATTTGACATTGTTTTTTAGATTTTATGTCTTCAAGAAGTCCAAGCGTCACATCTAAACAGTTTTTATCATAAGTTTGAAGAGATTGGGTATTTCGGGATATACAAACAAAAGACAGGCGAGCGTCAAGACGGCTGCGCTATATACTTCAAACAGTCCTTGTTCTTCATGCAAGATCATGTCAGCGTAAGTTTTCAATCTGTCGCTTATAGTATACACCCACACTCAATAGTCGCAAACATAGCTCTGATTCCACAATAGGATATGAGCGTTGTGTTTGTGGCCTGTGCTAAGACTTTTTGGACACCCAACACAAAAGGGCTTGTGTATAGTTTTGGGCAACAAATATGTGGATCATAGAAAAAGTTGTCTTGGTTAAAGCTGTTGCGGTCCGGAGTCTCCCAATATCGTTGCAAAGTAGATGCTATATAAATATTGTTCAATTCACAAATACAGCATATTTTATCACTAACATCCCGTTTCCTTGTGCTTTTGTATTCCCCATTGTGAAATTACAATCGGCATTGCCTTGGCCTGCGATCGTTGACTCTGTCTTGCTACTGCGAACGAAACTTATCAATACATGTTATCGACATTTAATTTTGTTTGAGCTAGTTGATCTCAGATTACTAATTCTAGATAAATGTGTTAACAATGCATAGTGTACTGTTATTTTGCAAGGCGATTTTACTTACACTGTATTGTATTTTGAAAGTAGGTATGAAATGTAGCAGTAATACGGCTATCATTTCAATTATTATAATATTTATATTGATAACGCACTCGGTACATTGGATCGGAAATTGTGTGCATGTAATAAAGTAGTAACGACTGCCTCGGTGACGTAGTTGTATTGCGCTACGATTACCATCCTGAGGTCTCGGGTTCGATCCTGGGTCGAGCAAAGATATTGCGTTATTCTATTCAGTATCTGGAGTCTGGAATTTGCGTCCGATGTGGCGATAGGCTCGCCCCCTATCACATCTAGGACAAACATGAGCTCGGCAAAATGTGGGTGTTTTAGTTTCTCTAGTTCGCCTCAGCGTACCTCATTGGGGATGAAATGGATCAAAAAAATGTAGTATGTTTTCGTATAAGGGTCGTCGTCAGTACATAATTTTATATTACTGCTAACGTTATTTCAGCATATATTAGATAATTATTTATTACCTCGGTGACTGCCTCGGTGGCGTGGTGGTATTACGGTACGACTACGGTCCTGAGGTCTCGGGTTCGATCCCCGGGTCGGGCAAAGTGATATTGGATTTTTCCATATCAGCCCGGAGTCTGGAATTTGTGCCCGATATGGCGATAGGCTCGCCCCCTATCACATCTGGGACGGAATTAAGCTCGGCGAAATGTGGGTGTTCTAGTTCGCTAGTGCGCCTCTGCCTACCCCTTCGGGGATACAGGCGTGAGCTTATGTTATGTTATGTTATTTATTACCACAGTACCAGTAGTGCCTTTAAGCTCGACAAGCAATTCTCGAATCTAAATTACATACATTTTCAGGTGGAATTCTACCAGCCCCGTCTGCCGATCCTGAATCGTGACAACATCGGTATGATGGTGAAGTTGATACCTCGCGCCCTGCCCACTACTCCAGTAGTAGTTGCTACCACTCACCTGCTCTACAACCCGAAGCGGTCGGACGTCAGACTCGCACAATTGCAGTTGTTTTTGGCTGAGATAGATAGATTCTCATTCTACAAAAATGGCAAGGAGTGAGTAGAATTCTAGTGAGTTTCATTGCTAAGATATAATTTGGTTGTTGTGAATGGGGTTATTTCATTATATTTATATGTAACTGTGAAAAGAAAACAGAAAATTACTTGTAAAGAATTGTCCGTGCCCATGGGCTGGGGATGTATGCGCGACCTCTAGGTAGAATGTAGAAATGGACTATCTACATATAGTTCGTTGCATACTTCAATTAAACGATTCCTGCTCATGCTACTATACCTGTAAAATATATAAATTTTGCATATATTTTAATAGTCTATAACTCTATACTGGTCAGCGGCCCGAGCAGGAACATTTCTGACAATCTTAAATGTATTTGAGCTCGAGGCGCGTCTATGTAATATTAACCAAATGTCAGAAGTTTTCCTGCTCAGGCCGCTGAACTGCAAGGTTACCACTACCTCTTATAGCAGTATTATTATAATCGTTCTTCGTTTGTTTTGTATGGGAATCGGTACAAGTAGAATTATAATAATACTGCTATAAGAGGTGGTGGTAACCCCCCTGGACTGATAACAATTTAGGAAGAAAATAAGGAATGCGAATATTTTTCAGAACGGGCCATTATCCAACGATCTTGACTGGAGATTTTAATTCTACGCCAGATAGCGCTGTGATAAAGCTGCTAGAACAGGGACACGTCAGGTAAAATTCACAAATCACAATACACGGCAATTATTACTTAGCTGACATGCAACATTAGTTAACCTAATGTTTTCTTAGGTTTAGGTGAATGTTATTCATTGAAATTAAACTATTTTTACGGATTATATCACGATTTGGTTTTAATTTTTATGCCCGACGTTTCGAAAGCTTTGCAGCCTTCGTGGTCACGGGTCAGACTACGGGACAAATCGTGATATAATCCGTAAAAATAGTTTAATTTCAATTAGTTAACCTATTATGCTGTTTTGTCTCTTACGATTCACTCTAAGGCCGCCAGTATATAAAGGTTAAGTTTTTGTAACAATAGTTTTACCAATATGTGAATTTCTTAATACGTCTCATATTAAGCTACTATTACCTTAAAATAAAATGGTTTTTGAAATTATTGTTGGTCGTCCATGCATGATTTGTTTCCGAAAAAAATAACGGACCGACTTCAAATCCGATCGTGACCAAATTTATATGGAACCACCCTTGAAATAAGCTCCACCGAACACAAAAAAAATAATTAAAATCAGTCTACATTTGGCGGAGATATCGCGTAACATACATAAAAATACAGACGAATTGAGGACCTTCTCCTTTTTTGAAGTTGGTCGAAAAAAATCATTATCAGGGTCGGTTTTATTTCCATCTCCACGCTGCTGTGTAGGAATCATTGTTTTTGTCAATCGTTTGTGATATGACGTTATATTGACAAATGTTCTTGCAGCCGAGTGAATCCGCTACGGGACATGTCGGATTGGAAACGGATAGGCGTCACCGACAATTGTCAACACTTATCCGTGTATTTAAACAGGCAGAGAGGCGAAGTGACCGAGTTTGGAGATGTACAGGTAATTGCAGTTTTAATTCAAGCGCGTTCTACACATTTGGTGAGACCTCTCACCGAACATGCGAGCTAGGATCTGTCTCTGACAAGAAAATTAATACAACTATCTAGATTCTTGTATCAAATTAGCCGGCATACTCAACTTACATTGAGGCAGGAGTACACGATTATTGAAGAAGTTGCAAAAAACGCGACTAAGTTGCCAAGACTCAGTGTCAACTCTCAAGCCAGTCTCGCCCGATAATGTTATGGACTGTGGGTTAAAATGTAGTACCTCACCTCTTAACTTCTGATAATAGATCTGTAGTTATTTTTTTTTTGTAAATCACAAAATTCTACATCTGAATATGAGCGACGAGCGACCAACGGTAAAATGAGTCAATAACATTGTTATCACTTTACATGTGTCAAATGTTACAAGTCAGTTATTGTTTGCAGATATTTAACTCAGAATACAGTGCTACATCACACGAGTCGGACTCGGAATGTCCAGACGAATCGTGTACTGAATTTAGTGAAATGTTCAACAGCGGTGTCATCGGACACTCGCTGAAGTTCGTCTCTGCATACGATAAATGCAAGGATGACGCACAACAAGAAGCGTCCACCTTCCAGGATTACTGGCTCACTGTCGATTATATTTATTTTAGGTGAGTAATTTTGTTTATACTATGTATTCTATTTGTGTCGTAATGTTCTAATCTATTTTATCTACATATTTATACAAAACGTAGAATGTTATTAGTGTGTAACTAGAATGTTCTTAAATTTCACCAATTTTATCGCTTAAAACAACATAATATTGTCATAGTACATTAGTAACCGAAAATCTTTTATATCTCACTTTTTTCAGAATTCCAAATTTTCAGAATAGGTAACTATTTGTTCACATCAGGATAGATTTTTTTAATGGCAGCTAACTATTCTAAGGGATAATTATGTTGCATTGGCTGATGTTTTGTACGTTACATGTCAAAACTTCAAATTATTCGTTATATAAAAGTTATGAGCCCCTCTAGAATGTACCGTAAAATCGAAACATACTCCTCCGTGTCGTGTTAACTATGGTTGGTCGATGTGATGTCACTTCGACGAATCGCAGTAAAACGTCACGGGGGAGTGCGATTCGTTTTTTCGGAACATTCTACATAGGATGGCTGGCTATTGCAAAAGCAGTCCTTAAGCCGCGTCTCTTGCACTAACACTAAAACATTACACAAAACATAGTATATCTACAATTTGATTGGTAGAGCCACGCTGTAGACAGTTACGTCTACAGCACGAATGGGCCGCCTCGACCGGTGTGATACCACTGTGCCACAGAAAACCAGTGGCATCGCGCTGTCGCGTTTCGTTCGGTGAGTGAGATTTCCGGTGGCCCAATTCTCCCCTTCCCTTTCCCAATCCCTTTTCCCTCCCGTTCCATTCCCTCCTTTTATATTGGCAACACACCCATGATTCTTTTTGTGTCTTGGGTGTGTATGGGCGGTGGACTTACCAACAGGAAAAAAAATGTCTATTTGTCCATTGTTCCATGAACTGGAGATACGTTGTTTTGTGTTTTGTTTAGAAAACATGTGCAGGAGATGCGCCTTTAGAACGAATGTAGCGAGTTGGCGACTATGCCACTCTAATGCGACGGTGTTGTTTAGCTGCTGCAGCGCCCTGCGACTGGTGGAGAGGCTCCGCTTGCCGACGGACACTGAGTGCGAAGTACTCGGCACCCTTCCTAACGACGTGTATGGCTCCGACCATCTCGCTCTTGCAGCACTCTTCGAACTCGTGCCTTTCAACACACCATTATAACCAAGTACCAACACACCTATATATACCAATACACTTTGAACGTACAAACTGAAGCGGTCCATCAGTATTTTTTATTTCAATTTTAATTTGTTTTATATATTATTATATTATGTAGTTATTGTGCATTACAATTTACTATAGATATCACCAAAACGAGCGTCCAACGATTTTAAAGGCAAACGCAAGTATTATGTATAAAATATAAATCGCCTGATTTATGCACGTCTTACTATGAATTTGTGTCTCGAATTGCGAAAGCTTGTAAATATAATAATATGGTTTGATTTGTGACATTAAGGTAATAACTTTCAGCCATCGTCTTGTATCTATTGAGAGGCACCTGCAATCACTGTGTTATTCATTATCATCATCATCATCATCAGCCACAAGCCGTCCACTGCTGGACATAGGCCTCCCCCAAAGATTTCCAGATCGAACTATCGGAAGCGGCCTGCATCCAGCGACTTCCTCCGACCTTTGCGTTATTAGGGGCACACAAAAAGACGTGCACAAATGTTTTCAACTATCGATTACCTGTTGTTAGTATTTTGTTAGTAACAAACCATATTGGTTTAACATATCGTGCTTACAGTACTCTGAAGTAAATATAGCATCTACCTTTAGAAAGAGATCATCTCTTAGTTCGGCTTCGTATTTTCGTTAAGCATCGTTTCTATTACTCACAAATATGTGGCATTTTGAAATAAAACTATTTTTACGTACTTCGTTGTCACGGGTCAGACTAACGTATAACTGCAAAACCTCGAAACGTCGGGAATAATAATTAAAACCTAATCGTGATAGAATCCGTAAAAATAGTTTTATTTCAATGTATAATATTCGCGTAAACTTAAGAAATCAGTATGTGGCATTTTATTGCCGATTTGTTTTTTTTCTATTGGCACATCTTACGACAGAGATAACGTATAAAAACATTCTTTCTAAAACTCAATGTGCTATATTTACTGCCGACTGTCTATTTTTGCCAAACTAATATGTGACTCGTGTCTGCTATATTGGCAAATAGCGTATCAGATTATGATCTGTTTTGTACAATCCAAAGAAAGTATGTTTGTATGAACAGTTTTTAATTTTTTTACATTTATTATGTTAGAGCAATAAATATATAATAGAATAATTCTTTAATTCTCGAAAGTTATTTTAGTATTAGTGAGCGGTGAGTGTTTTAATATTAAAACCAATGACTAGGCACATTTATTTTTGTATACATAGAGTCTATTTTAGTACTCGTTAATACAAGTGTGAATGTCGGGTGTAATCAATTTTTGTTGAAGATGAACGTTAACTTTCTGTGTATGATCAATGATTGTAATATTTCAACTATATATATATTGGATTACTATTTTACTATTACTATTTATATTACATCAAATATTTTAGAAATTTATTTATGTAACTTTGTTTTGTGTTTTATTTCAATGTATTTTTTAATAATTATAGCGACGATTCTGTATGTGCGTTCAAAGGACACGTAGTACGATTTTAACAGTTATTCTAGTATATTTTAATAATATTGTTGTTTTAACTCTTTGTAAATATCAGTTTATAGTATCAGAATGTCTCGAGATTGTCCACTGTATTTACTCCTTTCCAATAATTGCTTTTGAGGGCGAAATTTTCTTAGTGATACTTTATAAGGTGTCTAGGTATTCGCCCAGCATGATGGTTTACCATCTTTTTAATTTGAATTGACGAATCGCAATTGCTTAATTTAGCTGCGAATATACTAGAGATGGTGGGTCCTCCAGATTGTTATATCAGGGATTATGTTGTAATAAACACAGGGTAGACATTAGGATATTTGACAATATAAACAATGTTATGCGTATTATGTCATCTCGGATGATTATAGCATTTTAAAGAATATTCAACAGTTGTAAAAATGTGTATTTATCCTTTTTTGATTAATGTTTTTTAGACATCAATATAATATACCCTAGATGCACAGTTCTTTGCAAATATCCTCCTAAAAAGTGGTCTCAAGAATAAAACAAAGAAAAAGATCACAAGTTCTAATTAAATCAACACAAATATAACCCTATGCACGTGTAATAAAGTAGCTTTTTAAACGAAATGAGCAAGCGTTCTTAAATTTGAATTTTGAAATTTAAAATTCCATAGGACTGGTATGCAAAACGAGTGCTTAAGCATTCCTTCTTCTTCTTCCTTTGCTGTCCCATTTTTCGAGCGTCAACTGTGCATCTAGGTAATTAATATATCGATGTTTTTAGAACATAATTTTGATCGCTGGTCACGTGACTGAAAACGTCATTAGACTTGTTGTGACGTCACTCGGCAGTATTTCAGTTTGTGAAAAATAAAAAGACGAATGGTCAACGTTCTTACTCCAAGTTCAAATTAGTCGAGGCCTTATTACTCTAGCAATAATTTTTGATTCTGCTTTTATAAATGTTATAAAAATGTACAAATTCAAGAAGAGGCAACTTCAATTTTGTAATGTTTTAGTAAAGGTGCGTCTCCTGCACCTGTTTTAGTCGGAACAAAACACAAAAACACATACGTAGAACAATGGACCATAGATAAAAACGTGAAAGGAAATTAGTGCGTCGGTGTTGTGTGTAATAAAACGTATATCGAAATCAAGTTTTGCGTAGATTTTTTGAGTAATGTTTTAGTGCAGGAGACGTTAAGAAAGCCTATGCATAACGCCTATTTCTTATGCGCAGATAGGTCGATATGTCCTCATTCTCACCTTTACTATTTACCATGATATGGTAAAGGGATGCTCGAAATCGATCTATCTAAAGAATAGAGTTACATATGATAATGAATCGAAATTGCTTTCTTATTTTTCTGAGCTTATATTGACCTATGTATTTAACTATTAACCTATTTTTTTTAAGTTATGACATAATAAGTTATTATATATTATGACATAGCTTAAAAAATATTTACTAGTTAATTAAACAGGTCAATATAAGCTCAGAAAAATAAGAAAGCAATTTCGATTCATTATCATACGTAACTTTATTCTTTGGATATGTCGAAATAATTTCTACTTTGTAACGATATCGCGTTTACTCCGTGATAATGACGCGATCCAAACGCGGCTTTCATGCAGGTCGGTATCGCATTATATGCGTGTTTGTGTCGATATAATACTGATCTGGGGACTGACTCTTGAGACTATTCGAATTGGACTTCGATTCGATATCATTTAGTGACTTGAAATTCCACCGAGATAGAGTTAAAAAGCAAAATGTCCCGTTAAAAATTATCAAATAAAAAGTTCTCGAATCGAATGCAACATTTTGTACATTTACCGTGAAGTAACTGCGTATCAGGATCAGGAATAAACACGCATTCCGGAGGGTAACTTTAGACACTCATTTGATTTCGACTACGATTCGACAACATTTAGTGACTTAACATATCACCGAAATCAAGTAAAACAATGCACTGCCCCCTGACTTGACACTCGATTCGATTTTGACTACCATTTACTTTCATTTAGGCTCAATTGCACCACTATTATTAACCTAGAGTTAGTCCTAACCGCAAGTTAAGTTACATGTCATTCATACATTTTCTGTCAATTTAGCTTGCGGTTAGGACTAACTCTAGGTTAATAATAGTGGTGCAATTGAGCCTTATTGGTTTAAAATTCCACCGAACTGGAGTTAAAAAGTGCGCTGATGTCGCATTCAATTCGAGACCATGTCTTTTGGTAATTTTTAACGCGACATTAGTATTGCTTTTTACCTCGATTTCGGTGGAATTTTAAGTAAATAAATGAAACCGAATCTTCTTCTTCTTTTAAGAAATATGACTCCACCGCTCTGGTGGTGATTTTGCGAGTGTCCCAGTAATTTATTTAATTGAAGTTTTGAATAGGCATCCGAGCCGTAAAAAAATTATAAAAAGAATAGTAAAAGAAAAAAATTATTTAAGGAAGAAAGTAAGAAAAATTCTGTTAAAATTCGCTAAATTCGGACCAAGCAAGATTTTAGACAAACGGAAAAGGAAGGGATTGTTATTAAAGTTCTTATTTTAGAAAAAAGGTTGTTTAAAAAAATTATAAAAAAAATTCTTCACCAAATATTAATAGGAATGTAAGACTTATTTAAAAAAAAAACTACAGAATAAAGAAAGGGAGATGAAACCGAATCGTACTCTCAATCGATTCGAGTGTCAGAAGGTTCCCTACTGATGTCACTAAATGAAATCGAATAGTAGGTAGTCGAAATAGAGTTGTCAAAGTCAGGGCCCTGCTTGTAAGAAATACGACGTCGGCATACGCAATAAAAGTTAATAATTTATTGATTCGCGTAATTAAGGGTGTTTGTTGGTAGGTATTAGGTATGAGTGAGGGCGGCAAACACAATTTTAACATTTCTTTGTTGCGACATTTCGAATATTTATGGTTCAAAAATATTATTTTATTCAATACCCTGTTATCACAATGATCACAGCCAACAATTAGTAAAATATAGCATATCTCATATTTGGTTAGTATAAATGTCTTCGTTATTGTTGTGCAGAATTCTACTCAACAGCGATTTCTTTGTTACATTAGCGTTGCAGTTACATATTATTATATTTAAATCACTACATGACAGTCGCCGACAAGTTGCTTTTATTATTTTTAATAATTATTAACTTGTAGATTTGTTAATACATATTTTATGAATATTATAATAAATAGTTTTTTAAAAGTGTTGTTTGAATGCATTCCCCATAAACATATTTTTTTAAACCTATTTCACATATTATTATTTATTTTCGTAGTAAATTATTAACGTACAGTTACGTCTACAGAAAACCGACGTAAAGTGGCAGCTCGCTGTCGCGTTTCGTTCGGTGAGTGAGATTTCCGGTGGCCCAATTCCCCCCTTCCCTTTCACAATCCATATTTCCTTCCTTTTAGGTTGGCAACGCATCCGTGATTCTTTTTGTGTCTAGGGTTTCTATGGGCGGTGGAGATCATTTACCATCAGGTGACCCGTCTGTTCGTTTGCCAGTTTAGCTACAACAAAAAAACGAACACCTTACTATTTCACAGCGATACAAATATTAGAATATTAACATAAAACATTGGTGTATCCCGCCTGAAGGACCACGTAGAAATCAGTAACGGGAATCTTATCTAATCTTATTGGTTAACGCCCGGTTCCAATAAACAATCTCAGTTCGAATGTGCAGATAGATTACAAAAATTAGCCAATAAGAGCACAGTTTGAATATGACTCCGTCCAATTACTTGATTTGATTGGTTCATAATCCCAACTATCTGCACAAATTGAGAAAACGGGCGTTAGTCTTTTAGCGATAATCTTCGTAAGCATTCGTAAATAATCTCAATATTTTTACATTCTACTATGGTATAAAGGGTTTTGCTAAAAGTTAGTGGGCGTTAATGTGCTTTGTCACTAGACAAGTCGCCACGTCAATTGACCCGATAATATTTTATGGTTATTTGGTCCTCCCGTAATCTCATTACGGGTACAAAAGGCAACTTGCAAATTCAAGTATCAATTTAAATTGTGATATAGTGGTAGGTACCAATTTTTTGTTGATTGCGCGAAATCCGGAACACTTGCTAAATGCGATATGATAAAATGAAACATCAATATTGACTTTATTTTAATATTTATTACAATTCATGTAGTTTTTTTGATCCACAACTTATATTTCAAAGGAAATCCTTCATTACAGCACGGCAAGCACTGTTACAACTCAAGTACAAAATTTTGAGAAAGCTCCAGATACATTTTGGAATTATTAGATTTTTTTTACAAGCAATATAGGAAGATGTGCCTGGATTTGCAGTTACACGGCTCTGCTTTACGCGAATGAACCATTTCCGACCTAAACACTTGATTGATATTACGTATCAGATCGCTTACACTATTTGTGCAATATTTACATTTCCATCATTCAATATCCCTGATTTTATACAAATATGTAGTTGACCGCTGAAGTTTCAAAAACGTTACACATTCAGCCGTATGTTAATTTAATTACTTTCAAAATGTACTTCCTCTACTTGGCATATAAGTAATCAGGCGCAAAGATCATATCGTTATAAATCCCATTCATTATTTTCCGCACTTGACCTAGATGCTGCAGCCGTGTAATGTGCAATATCCAAACAAATCCACAAACGTTATCAGAAAATATTTTATATCCAAAAAATCGTCTCTACAGAGACATTATAGCTTCCAAAAGCACGATTTAATATGAACCATGTCACACATTTTCGTGCCAGCCGAGTTGCCAGCCACCGTTCTTAAAGCATATTGTTTACTGTGTTAGCAAATTAATGTATAGTCTATTTCTAACAGTGTTCACAGTTTCTTTGCAAATAATAAAAACTTTAACTATCGATAGTTAACCTTGAGAATCTTAGAATATCGATAAGGGTATTGATATTATCGATATAACAGTGACTAATAGCGCTATTAATATCGATATGATTGGCTGATCGATTTCGTAATTACTGTTATAATAATACCGATAATGTTATACATATAATAACGGTATGGATATCTAAAGTATTGCACTCTCGATATTTTTGATAACTGCCATAGAATTGTCCTATAATAGAAAATGTAGAGTATCAACTTTGTAAAAATTACTGTTAGAACTTCGCAAGTCCCCTTAATAATTACAACTCGTTAGTTTATATAATATCAGTTATTTGTAGTTGATGTACTGAATATGAGGCAATTAATAATTATGAGACAATATTATCGCAATATCTAAAATCAATAGTACAATACTTACAATAGTAATTGCTTATCGAAGGTACGTAGATTAATATAATTAATAATTAAATATGGAATCTTACGCTATTGCAGTAGATGTTCAAATAATCATAATTTATTATGTTTACGCGGATGTTACACATTGAAATAAAATTGGTTTTTGCGTATTCCATCGTGATTTGTTTTTATTTTCATTATACCGATGTCGCGAAAGCTTTACAGCCTTCATGGTCACGCGTTGGACTCGAAAAAATATTGCTAAAGAATCCGCAAAACTTGTTTTATTTCGATTAAATTATAATCGATTATATCGTTAGTACTATCGATAGCACGATCGTTATTGTAACTATTTCTCAAGGTTACTATAGTATAGATAGACTATCAATGTATCACTATAAGTATATAACATTAGTCAATACAATTGTTACGTTGAAAAGAAACAAAATGGCGTTGAGAAAACTATTTAATGCGACATTGAGAGGAATATTGTGGATTCATACATATTACGTATTATAGACGTACTAACGTGCGTACGGTGTCGTTGTACAGGACCTTTAGTTCGATGAAATCCGAAACCGACTCGTGGTAATGTAATTATATGGCCTAATATAATCTATGCTGTTCAGTAAATATAATATACTCGTAGTTAATGAACTCGGTTAAAAATATATGTATGGAGACTAGACTTTAGAGTAAAAAAGGGAAAATTTAAACTGGTGTACTCAACTGGCTATGTTAGTTGTCTTTTTATTATAATTTCTTGATATTTTCTGTTCGATGATAGCTGAGCATTCTTTTTTTCCATCTGCCTTTATCCCATTAGACTATTCCATTTTATCGAAAGGATTTGGCCTAGGTTTTTACGACTGGCTGCCTACCTGACGTTAATCTTCATCTGGGGGATCCAATACCGAGCAAATCGTGAGAGAAAAACACCCCGCCCGTCGTGGGAATTGAACCCAGGACCTCCCGGTTCAAATCCCATACACTAGATCAAGGAGGGGACATGAAAGCAAAGCCATTGTTCATTCTCATCATTTTGGAGCACTTAGTTGCAGCACTTTGATAAATTTTGATTTATCCCAAATCTCAATTTAAATATAGGAATGAGCTGCAGGATTAATCGAGTTTAGGACTAACTCTAGATTAGTAATAGCGCTGCAAGTCGCCCTTAGGGTTTGTAATCATGGGACAGAGGCACGATACATAAAACCCTTATAATGGAATCAAAATAGATAAATGTATTTTATGTAGTTTGTTCTGAATTTGTTGTCTCTGTCTACCCATATGGTAAACGAGTCTGTGTGTATATATTCCGATAAATGTTATGGCATTCGCCACTATCGCATTACTAAGAAGTTATAAACCACGTATCAAATAAGTTTAATAGCGATTATCAACGTTATTTGCGATCAAAAAAACACGCCCTCAATAGGTCGCGATGGCGTCGGGTTTTTACTATCTCGTTAAATTTACGCAATGTTATCGAAGCTTTGCTCTGCCTTTGTTGTACAAGTCTTTCCGGGATCAGGGAGTTTTCTAATACTGAAATTATTTTAAACATTCGTTCTATTCGTTATCGCGTTCAAACAAACTCAGATTTATATCAGTACATATCTATGTTTATGATTTCCCTTGATTGCATTCCTATTATAATTTGCATCTATGTTTTGTAGTGTAATATATATATCGATTATTTTACAAATGGATGTAGATTTAAAATATTATATAATCATATTTAAACATAATTGTTTACGAGCATTAACGAGCGAACGACACGAGCGATGGGACCGGGATGAATAGCAAAAATTGGAATCAAAAACTGGCAGAAAATTACTTCTAAAAACGATCTTGTTGGCCAATCATTATTACCTTATTAATACGGTAAAGGAGCTAAAAACGGCATTTTTCGAACCATTACACCCTATTCATCTAATAATACTGGATGGATAATATATTTAAATTATCGCAAAAATTCTGATTATTTCATAAGATCTCATTTTTTTCCGTTAGTATACTAGTCGAAAAGCCCTTAATCTTATTAAATCTTAATTTTAGATATTGTTAGAGGATAACGTATTTTTAGGTTTCTAAAACTCGCTCCTTGTATAACTTACATTAGATGATCGAATAAAGTACACACATAATATAGTACACGATGTATTGTTATATAATTATAAAATTATACATATATAAGCTCGTAGCTAGCGTAATACAAGTGTATATTATGTGTTATATGATCAGTTTTAAAAAATAATAATTGATGCTTATAAGCAAAATAGCCGGACTTAAAATATAAAAAAAAATATTTAAAAAGTTGTGAATTTTCCAAAAGATCAATTATAATTATCAAAAATGATATTAAGAAATGACATTTAAATTGTATTGTGTTTTAATATTCGATACACATAATATGTATATGATGAACACGCTTTAATCTGGACGGAGAGGGGGCAAGTGATAATAGAAAATTATACAAACTAGATAATTACAGTAGCATTAGCCCTCGTCACATACTTTCTAAACGGTAAAATTAATAAAAACAATACAGTCGTGACGTAACAAGTTTTAAATTTGTTCATGTACGTAATAAATAAGATAATAATATTTTAATTGTCTTATTTGTCGATTTTTTTTAGAATTACCATACATAGGAAATGTAAAATTAAATTTAATTTCGGTTAACTAATTGCCAATGTAAAAAAAACTCATATCCATTTTACAAATTGGTGTCAAAAATGTATGAATAAGAGTAATGTTTAATACCACGCACCACGCGTAAAATGATTTGATTTTGTTTGGTTTATTTTCTGTATGAGATTGATTTGGACAACAGGGTTTATTGGTATCATTTAATTACTATAAGCAATAATTAAGAGAATACAATTTATTACATGTTCAATAACTGCGGGAAATATGACAAAAATATAAGGTAAGGTGAAATCAGTCAAGACAGTCAAGTGTTGGAATCGAATCGTTTTAATAATGACGTTTTTCGAAGTAAGCTTTTGACTTGGTCATGTTGCGATACAAGGGCTTAGTAAAGATGGTAATTATAAGAATCTTGAGACATCGGAAAAAGTTAATGCAAGTGCTCTACCTCTAGGACTAAGGTTGCTTCTAATCAATTAAAAATGTAAGTAACTAAAAGACGCTGTATTTATTATATGAGGTAAATAAATGATATTGAGTTGGCAATTAAATTTTATTTCACATTCCTTAGTAGGCGGTCATATGTACGTTTGTACCTAATACATTAGCTGTGTGACAAGCAGGTCGGAGTGTGAAGCACAATATTGTAAAATGGTTGTTGAGTAAAACGCATCAGTACATTTCCCGCAATATATGTATGTAGGTACAGGTCCCATCTTAGGTTTCGGAATTCATTCAAACATAGGGCCGTAGCGCCTCGGCGCCTCAGTCGATAGTATCTAAATGTAAACGTAAAGTTTCACAAATGTATCGCATGGGCATTGGGTATGTACTACACACCGCTATTTTTTGCAGATATCACCTAACTATAAATCTTAAAACAAATCAAATTTTACAGATAAAATTATCGATAATCTTTGCATCCTACGGACCATATTAAATACAGTCGTAACGGACTTACTCAGACTTCTTAATTAAATTTAAAAAATTTCCAACTCCATCCTAACTACGAGATTGATAATACACAAGTAAATAGAAAAATGTGATTCCTCAGCGAAATCTACGTGGGCTTCTCTAAGACAATTTCACATCGTTAGGGTATAGATAAAATTAAAATAACGTTGAACGGAGTGGTATTAAACTAAACACACTGGTGAATGCACCGGGCCCGTGCCATCGCCTCTATTGGGTACATTACACTACGTACGATAAAAACTAATAATACTGAGCGAAAATCATAATACGCCCGCCGTGTAGACGGCGTAACTACAATTTTGGCCAACATGAGTAATTCACAAATACTTCTAACATGCATCGTGTCTGCGAAAATTGACAGTTGACGGGGCAAAGACTACTTATTTGCCGTACGTACCGATGCGACGTGAAGTGACAAGACAGAGGGCTCAGGCGGCGCATACGGCATACGTACGGTGGCGCCTACGAGCTACGGATGTTAAGTGCGCTACGAGTGCTACAAGTGCTACGAGCGCTTATCATACGTAGTATCGCACGCGTCAAACAAAAAAAAATGGAAATTCAAAGCAAACTCCGGCCACAACTTAGGCACCGTCGTACGCGCCACGAGCCGCCCGCCCAAAAGATCGATCGTACGCTTCTTTTAGTATGCAATGCGTCTCAACTACCTGCAAATTTGTTTTGACTGTCGCGCTAAAAGACATCAATTGAATTTTATCTTCAATTAGTTACTATTTTTGAGTTTTTTATTATGTCGGATGTGCACACCCATCGTCAGCTAATACTATATGCTCCGGTAATGTGTATAACCGTCTTGATTTGTGGGTACTCATCAAAGAAACGTTAAATATGATTTGTATGCAAAAATAATCAATGAAATTAAATAAGTAACTAATTGAAATTAGTGAAAGTAAATTGATGTTTTTGAGAGCAAGTAACCTTTTGACTTTCGAGTAAGTACGAGTATAATTTCATAGCGACACGTCATGCGCTACGATATGGGTGTTGTTTGGCAAAGCAATCTCAGTACAAATCGATATAAGTAGTCTTTAAATGACATTGGAATAATACATACACATTACACCATATGAGACAGATCGTATCGGTCAGTCACTTTAAACACCGATACATACGACACATTGACGGTTATTACAGGAAGTGTTTACAACGGGAATCAGTTACACTTTGAAAATCTTAATATAGAACACAGTGGTATAAGGATGTGAACTTATGACAGGGCACGGACGCGACACGACGCGACCTACGCTTTATACACAAGTAAACTCTTGCAATGATCTGTATTATGTTGCTATTGAGACATTCCCGGTTGAATTGCGTGAATGTTGGTGCACTGTCATAGTTCGTAACCTTTCGATACATCGCGACACAGATATACACAGACTAATATCGAGAGTACACACCGGTTATGAATTTCCGGATTTATTTATATTATAAACTAACATATAACACCAACAGTGAACTAATACCAAGCTTACTTACTGATAAACACCTTGCGGACACAATGGGGAATTTTACTGAATCCGGTAAGGGAGCGTCATTACGGCATATTACGTGCAAATTAAAATTAACGACATTCTTAACAGTAACTACAATTATATCAAGTAATTTTTAATTAATTATTAACGGAATTTTTACCTAAAGATAAATCAACAATGCTTATTAAATAACTAAAATCAATAAAATAATAAAATTTCATAGCTGATTCCTTGAATACAGACTAACAACTCATAAAATAGTATACAGTATAACAATAATAAATATAACAATAAATCTTATTGTGGCGTTAGCGCGTTCGGAGCATAATAAAATGGCTTTTATTTAGATGTTTAGTGTTCTTAAGCCGCACTACAGTGATATTGTGATAAGTTGCTTTGTGGATAAATATCCTTTTATTAATATAATTCCATTATTTTAACAAAAAGATAAACAAAACATACCTAGGTACAAAATAATAATTTTGATTATATTACCTGTCATCTAAATGCAATTAAATTGCTAAATCAATGTACAAGTCGGTACCACACTCGCTTAGGGGCAGCGGGTCATTTCGGCCTATGTCGATTCTTCATCTAGTGAAGAACAATCAGACCGGCAAACAATCGCTCATTTCCAATCCGATTAGATCATAGGAACGATCACAATCGATGGTAACGAGTCCAGAAGTCACGCTAAACGAATCTGATACCTACTTATCCCCTTATTCATAATAAATTAGTAGAGGGTAATAAGACCGCAATAGTACGTTTCATAAAAATTGAATTCATAATGGTTTACTAGCGTTAAAACATTCCAATTTCGATAGTGAAAACATGGCCAATTCCGGTCAGCTGTTTAAAATTGATATTCTTTCTTAATTACATTAATTTTGTTAAAGTCCCTAGACTATCATCGGGGGGGGGGGGGGTCCTAACCCCATCTAAGATTGACATATATTTTTTATTGATTGTTTCCAGCCAAGACTTCTTAATTGTTTCAAAGTTTGGCAGAGATAAAAATAATATTTTTTCTGTAACCAGCAACATTGTATTCGATAAACATATTTCAATTCTCTTTTAGCTAAAGTAGGCAAAAGTAGGGTTATGCGTTCGATTAGACCAGAATTTCATTATGAATAAGGGGGTTAGTATTTAAACTTGACTTGATTTATATAATATTATTGACTAAATTATAGTAAATAAAAAAAATATCACTTTGGTATTTTACGAGTAAATTAAATTCATTTACAACGTCTTCTTGACGAAAATAAATTGGCATTAAACCTTTTGACGTCCGTAAGTACCCTATTCAGTTTTTCCTTTTAGGGGGACTTGCACCTCTATAACTCACCTACAGTTAGTCCTAACCTAATTATTCATTACATGTATGTAATGTGCTACATGTACATACACATAAAACACACATACATGTAGAAAATATATGAATGAAATTTAATTTATTGCAGGGCAACCTAAGTCGGTAAAGGCTAGGGTCGGCAACCTTTTGGCAGGCAGAGGCCACAAGGTGGCTAAATATAGTAAAAGTAGGCCTCTTTTGTGATATCAACCCAAGAAGCCTGTTAGAGACGGCACATATATAGAGGTATGTTACATAGGCGTCTCGGCCACCGGTGGCCGCGCCGCCCGTCACTATTGATGTACGTGTAATTGGTCATATCCCATAGAAAATATGAAAAAACAAAAATGCTTTTAAAAATGGTTAAAAACACAAAAAACGTAAAACATTTTTTAATTTTATTGGGAATCAAATGAACTACACAAGAAAGAATGAAAATAATAACAAAACATACATGAATAATAACAAGGAAGTAGTTAAAACTTAAAACTGAGTTTAATGCGTATTTAGAATCTATAATATTTTCTATCTAGATTCTAGAACAATTTAGATATACACATGTGACTAATTTACAAAACTAAAAACAATCACGGGCTGCACATAGGACATTCACGGGCCGCATGCGGCTCCCGGGCCGCGTGTTGCCGACCACTGCATTACATTATGGACTTTACATGCCATTCATATATGTTTTCAATTTAAATTGGTGTTAGGACTAACTGTAGGTTAGTAATAGTGGTGCAAGTAGCCCTCAGTTACATTCAATTACTACATATATCTGACACAGCCTTTATCGACTACTAGAAACACAAGCAAATAGGGGCAGCGGGCCATAATACTTATATATATATGCTCTTTAAGTTTCAGTAACTGAGCTCTTTTTATGGCGTTTGCTCATCTTTACGTAGTTTACAATCAAACTACGATAAATCCAGAAGCCACGCTATTATTTGTGTATTTATTGCATTGTTATTCATATAATAATCAACTTAATAACCGAGTATTGACAAGCCAAAAATCTGCTTATTATTAAATAATAATTCATAAAAACAATGGATACTTACTATTAAAGTAAAAAAATACAAAAAATATAAGAGTTAATCAAAAAGTAAAATTATTGTACGTCGTGTAAAAAAACGAAAATAAGTACATTTTTTTGCTTTTTTCTGTTTTGTTCACAGTGACAGACATAATTATATTACATGAAATGCCAACGTTTTCGTCAAACACCCTACAAATGCATTGGATTTTCCGATAGTACAATACAAACAACTCACAAAGTAACTCAGGAGCGATAAAACAGTCTCGGAGTAGATTGCGGCTTGGATTTTGATTTCCTCAATTGCTCACGTCCTGGCACCGTCCCTATCTCAGCGGTCACAATGAACTGTCAAAAAATGTTTAAAGTTTCACTAAATTGACGAACTCCATTTTGCCACAATGATGTTCTGCACTGCACTATCGAAATGTAGTCATACCATAAAACCAGTCAACAGGACCCGCGTGCTTATACGTATCAATAAATTAACACTTCCTCTGTTTCCGTTTATATACCTCTATAACACTGACACATAATATATTATAGCAACAGTCTCGGCCACAGCCTTACGATGTCCACATAAAGTATAACGACACACGATCCACTAGATACTGTAACTGTACAGTTAACATAACACCGATTAATAATGTTACCATTGTAATATTGACAATGTGATAAACACGTATGAGATAAATAGTATTTTTTACACATTGAGCACTGATTACATTCTATCAGATTATTTCACAGCTATGCTTCACTTTAAGTGTCCATTCAGATATATTTTTGTTTCTTAACGCATTTTAGGCGATACGTATGTAGAAGAAACAGCAATTTAAGCTTAAAATAACATGCCAAACAATAATTATTAAACTAGTGATAAGTCTAAACTAATTGACAGATTGCATTGATATATTCATCAGACATATTTTGGTAAAACGAGTATCTACATAATCATTATTATAATTGCGAAGCAGCAAAAGTTCAAATATTTAGAAGTTATAGGGAGCAGCGTAAAGGGACCACAGAGGAGCGCACGCGGAGAATATGCTGCTTTGGAATGCGTATCATAAATAAAAGTCTAAAAATAACCTGGGAAAGTTGCTCAATAGTTAGTTACTTAAGAGTGCATATTTTTTTATTTACAGTGACTATTTCATTGATACAAGTCGAAGTGTGCATCCATTGTCATTTAAAAATTGACTAACATCCGGGTTAAGAAAATATTGGAAAATATACAGACAGGACAGTATTTTTTGTTTTGTCGAAGATAGTTTGCTATTATGACATGTTTCTTATTGAAATAGCCACCGTAATGAGATGCTTCTTTTTTGTATTTATTAAAAAAATCTATTTTAAACTATTCACATTAACACTGACGGACATTTAATATAAAGCAATATCCTGATAACATTTATGTACATATTTATACCTACACACCGATGGATTGTTCAGATTTTGAGGGAATGCTCGAATTGGAAATCGTTATTCTTACTGTAGGATATATTGTGTGTCAAATAAAAAAATATTTAATTTAATGTCAACCCAATGAAAAAATCTAACTACGTTGTTAAGAGGCAAAACAACAATATTTTAAATTATTTGTAATCGGTTGAAGGATCAAAGTGGTAGTTTAAAAAATATAAAATAATACTATGCCTCTTTCTTTTTTAGTCAAATTAAATGGTCAAATTAGCAATAAAGGAAAATGCCCAGTAAAAGGGCTGTACTTAAACGCTACAAATAGTATAATTACAAACTACACTACATTAATTACGTAGGGCGTAAATATAATTAATGTCTTTTCACCTAGATGTATTAAACGCTATGACATGTTTTGTAATGATATGAAGATAATAAGTATCGGATGTAGTATCTACACCTAAAATTTACGTTTGAGTATATAACTCAAGTTTACATAACCAAGCTACGAATATGCCAGTGACCAGCTATGACTGTATTTTATTCTACGGAAGCCAATTTTCTCGTTTAGAATTTTATTACGATAATACTGTACTCTTTATTATACATAAAAGATGTTTCATGAAGTTTGTCTTTCTGTGTTGCAAACTGTTGCTCGGTTATAAGCTCAACGAAGCAATGTGAACGAAACTAGTCACCGGCCTCATACAAACAACAATAATTCATACTGGATATGTTTAAATGATAATATTTTAATAATAATTATGATGAACATATAATTTCCCTTTCACACGACACGCGTAGGTAATCTTACGTACACACGGAATCTTTTTAACCAACAATATGTTACATTATTGTCAACAACTTTATTGATATAAAGAACAATAAAGACTATCCATTCCAGATGAGTTCCAATGAGATGGTAACAAACGAATATATTCCAACTACTTAGAATCCACTCCAATGTGGAATCGGCGAACACACATTTGTAAGCATGTTTCAGTTTGGATTTAGCATTTACGTCCATAACATAACGTAACTTTGGTCTTCCGGGGCAGAATCAAACACATGACCCGGGATTCGAACCCAGGACCTCTCTGCCACCAGACCGAAAAGTCGCCGCATTTTTGCGCATTAAGTTAAATCGCCTAATACCTGTATGTCTTTAATCCATTTCAATTCAGCGTGTGTAGTTACAACTCACAACGATCCCTTGATTACATCACTGTCAATCAATGTCGATAAATTATAAATTTAAAATAACAACATGGATTATTTTGGAAAACCCCTTTTGGGTGCATACTAAATCCGTTACAATTCAATTTCATCTAAATAACTATTAAAAATAAAGTATTGTGCCGCCGAGACTGTTGCGTGGTAGCTATCATAAGAACAGGAAACGTCGGGGGGGCATTGGACGTACTGGATACAGAACAATTACATCATTATTTATTGTTAATGTCCCACGCACGACATCATACAAAGTAAATAACTTATAAACTATTGCACGAGGTTGATTTCACTTTTCACTATGAAGTTTTAAATGCCGAATGTTCATTGAGACTGCACATTAAACGACGTAAACCAGTATTAACGCGTCACGTAACACGTTCAAAAACTAATCTGAGCTATTTGGAGTTACACAATACATGAAGTCTACTGCGGTGACGCGCCGTGCGCGCTGTGCCCGCGCGTGCAGCCTGCAGGCTGGCCGACCACGCCGGTGCCGGAGCGCTGTCGCGTGTCGAAAGTGGGGTCTCGGGGGCCTCGGGGGCCCGGGGCCCTGTGTGTCATGTGTGTCATGAGTGTCACGTCTGGGTACTGCGTAGTGGCTAGGACCGCAGGCGGCGAGGGCGGTCGGCTCGAGGGCGTGCGGCGCGCGCGCCTCCCGCCGCACTAATTTATTTACAATCTATTGTCAAGCGTTCAAGCGACGTTCCCCGCGAACGCAACGAGAACTTCTATAGGCCTATTTTCGATTATTATTTGTCTCGAAGAACCAATCCTAAATATTATTACACGTGTGTCGAAAATGTAGAAAGTGTTTGAAGCAGTTAGTCAAGCTGTTTCGATAATAATCAATATTTACAAAAGGGGCCAGGGCCGCGGCGGGTCGCGCTCGCAGTACAAGCATATATTTAAAAAGTTTTTTTTTATTTTTTTCATTTTATATAGTATTCGAAAACACTTGTTTGCTAATTTACCATAATATTCTAACTAACGGATCGCTTGGAATCTTGTAAGTTAAGCATCTAGTGGTTTGAATATTCACAAATCGGTATATTGGTGGGGTTGTCGGGGCATGTTCGGTCGGTAGTGGCCGTCGAGTAGTAGTAGGTCCAGTGGTGGGTTGAGTAGTGAGGGGAAGGGTGGGCGGTGTCGGCGGGGTTGTACAGTGCACGTCACACGTGACAGAGTGGCGGGGAGCGGGCCGGCAGCCGGCCACGCCACACTGCGTGCGCGCAGTCGCGCCGGCTCGCCTTTTCTGAAAATGTGCACATAGTAATATTACTATCACCGCTTGCTAAACTTCCGTTGCTGACAGAGCATGCGGATTGAATTATGGCAATAAGCAACTGACATAAAAATACAACAAAACATGCAGACGATACCTTTAGATCTCTACGATTGATCCAAATAATATGTCTTCTTCTGAAGTGAACATATTTTAGATCTCTACAATACCTCTATATAATTTTACACACAGTATACTTTTTAATGTCAACTAATAAAATAAGTGCGTCGATTTGAATTGTTGATACTTACTAACAAAATTATGATTCGTGATGGTTGAGATAGACATGTACCTTTCTTATGAAATAAAAACAACGCGTAACCCTTCGTTTACCTTAATATTAATTAGAAACACGTAACAAAGAGAAACTGTAAAAGTTGCCCGGAAAATATTTTGTTGTAATACAACTATGACTTAGCTACCTATGTAAACTATACCTACATAATAAGTAGACTCATTGGGCCTTACTTATAAAAACAGTTTAGCTGAGCAAATGGCTCAGAATAGTCTGTCAATTTATTCCTTGTGTCACATTGTTTGAAAATAAAAGGAACAGACTATTCTTTACCATTTTGAGCAAATGTTTTTATTAGTAAGGCCCAGTATTGCCTCGTTTGTTGATTTTCCTTTTTTATTTAACCTAATATTTAGCAATTTGTAAGAACTTTGCTGGAAGAGTTTGGAAGAGTGTCAAATCATCTGTAGGTATTTATTTTTTATAATAATTGGCATTGATTAATAATTAAAAATTAAGCGTGGTTCTATTTTTAATTATAACAATTTTAGCATTTCTGAAGTAGGTACTCGTTGGGAATTTTTAAACGTTACGTCTTCGAATAATATGTCGAAGTGCCGTCCATACCTACTTTCATATTGACCGATATTTATGTAGCCAGATGTATGTATATCTAAAAAAGGTGGACATTCCCACGCTGAAAGAACACAAACAGCATTATAGGGCAGGACGTTTATAAGTGTGTTACTACAAACAATGCAAGGAATCGTTCCAAGGCCACCAGGCGGTGTAATATCAATTCGTGATGTGCGGTCGAAACGGAGGGGCGGGAGTCCGAGGGTGTGCCCGGGATCGATTCTGTACGACCCCGTGCACCGGGTACTTGGGGCTTGTGCGGCGCGCGGGGCGACCGTGTGACGTCACGGGCGCGCCGCGGTGCCGCAATCATATCGATCCTGGGCAACCATCCATTCAAGGTGGTGTATCTAAGTGCTGCGACCGCGCTCCTCACCGTGAATGGTTTCCATTCACTCACAGTACATCACCATCGTTCATATGCGACGTAAAGTTTTTATTTAAAAAGGTCCCCCTCGGCAGTTGGTCCCCACTGCCTCCCACCGCCCGAAATGCATGCCGATACTTGAAGTTGATTTGATAACTTGATGTGCGCGGTAAAGTTTCAATGCACATTGACGTAAAGTCTCGCACAAACTTGTAGTGCAGTTCAGTCAACCGACGTTATGCATTTATAGTGTTTCAAGGCCGCCTCTGTTGTGTCGCACCTCTTGTCTGTGCATTATATGTATGTACGTAGGTATTTACGCGCAGTGCTCTTTGTGAGTAGGTATTCCTTGACATTTGAAACCATACCGAAAATTATATGGTTAGTTGATACTGAGGGTATTGTGATTGTGTCAAAGCGTCTAAGCCCCAAAATAGGTAAGTTTTTAGCACCCTTAGTGTCCTCGCAGGGGGGTACTGGAACCTATCTTAACTCATAGGAATGGTGTAAAGTAGAGCGGAAATCCCGGTGAGGACCTGGTTTAGAAAATATTCGTAAGATGTTTTTTTATCATTTCGATTATCAGTATACATATATTTATAACGAGTTCGATTCGAATATCTAGATATTTTTTTGTGGTAGGGTCTGTAAGTGTAGATTAAACCGAAATGTGCGTTCTAATTCCAATTCTTACTTATAGGTACATAACAAGTATTTCTATACACACGAGTTTTATAATATTTTGCAATTGTTTATTCACCTCTGCTTGGTTTATATTCAGACATTAGGATTTTCATGATTATAATCGGTAATATACAGTGTACATATAAGATTTTTATAACTAATTTTATATTTTCATTTATTGGGGGGAAACAATGTTATTAAACATTACTTGACGTATTAAGTGCCACTTGTAGCGCTATTACTAATCTAAGAGTTACTCCTTATCTCGATTTGTCCTACAGCTCACTCCTATCTTTAAATCAAGATTTGGGATAGAAATTTGTCGCGGAACTGCAAGTGGCCCTTAATGTTATATTAGTTGACAGTAGCGTTATCGGTTTTTAGACAGACATTTTAAACTCTGGAAAACTGAACTTGTTTATAGGAACAATATTTATTGTTTATCAGCGACTTATGTTGCATCTCTCTCTCCTTCGAGCGAATCTTAGATGAAAGAGTCTTTCGAGTCAAACAAATGGTCATCCAACAAAACCGGGGTGTTAATAAGAAAATCTTCTATGATGACTTCAAGAGAATCATAAAATAACTAATATACCTTTTATCTTTTCATTAATTCAGACCAAGTAATTCGAACAAGTTAATTAAAATTAGTCTTCTGAAGTTGTAGTTATTTATAAAAGATTTTCCTAAACTGCGAGTAGCATCCACAATAACACGAGTAAACAAACTAAAACATAAGTGGCGTAAAGTACAAAATTGAACATTCACGTTTATTACTACTGGGGATGGGGAAGGGTTGTCCAGGGTTGTGACTTACCAGGTGTTTACGGCTGCCTCCGCAGACCGCTTTCCGTTTCTTGGCCTACCATAGATTCATCACACATTATTAAGATAATTTTAAGACAATAATATGCATTTTATAAATCCTTACTGTTGTAAATAAAACACCACGCCGCCCAGCCGAGACGGACAATCTCGGTAATCAAACACATATTGGAGTTAAAGTTTTGTTTATGTTTTCTGTCAACATTCTTGCCAGTTCCGAATATTTTATCCGTTGTTGTTTCTTTGTGGTTTTGGACTAGTATGTCGGACATATCGTTTAAATATTATTTATACTAGATGTACCAATTATTTATTTCCTCCGTTTGTTTCGAAATTTACGTTACAATTTCAATAATTCAATTTCTTTGCTACAAAATTCAATAATTCAACTAACATTAATAAGTTCTTCATTCTAGTGAAGTTGGCCGCGCCGATGGCTTAGATCAAAGCCATAAGAGGTGATTCTGTTTTCAATTGTTTTTTTTATACATTTTATTTAAAAAAACTTTATAAAGTAAAGAGAACCTACTGAATACCGTGGTTCGTGGGTGGCTAAAGTATTAGGGACAGTTCACAATGTCCATACTGCCTCATATTAAAGAATGGCTTTTAACAATATGCAGTACATTATTATACAAAATTCGATACGATGATACCTTACCATATAAATATATAATGTAAATTATATTATATTATATTAGTCCTAATTTAAAAATTTACTTGTGTTGACTTGTCATAAGTGCTTTTTTACATGCCTACGTGATCAATAAAGATTTTTATTTTATTTTATTATTTTACCTTAAATCCAGGATTGTTACTATTTTTCGCGTTATACAAAAATTACTGTTCTGCTCTTCCTGGAGGACTCTATTATCAGGGTACCATTTGATTCTTCGAGTTGAGGCAGTATTGCCCATACTGCCACAAATAATTTGCCCATCCACTGCAACTCATTACATTATTGTAGTTTATTGCTAGCCTCTCTATTCATTACCTACACAACCCACCAGCTTATATTCAAATGAGAGACACTTTTCTTATTTTTTAATTATTCGGCTCTAAGGCGGGGTTGCGAATAGGTACACATTATTTTGTTATTTATATATTATAAAAAATACCACATTCATAATCTTTTAACAATTATATCGTCCTGTGAAACATGCAACTGCCATCAAAGAAGAAATTGTCAAGAGTCGATTACTACTACCTACTATGTATTTATGTGCCTCCTCTCATAATAGGCATAGTAATAACAATTGGGTACTTGGCTAATTTATTTTTATTAATTTTCTATGTTTATGTCGTCTAAAATACTGCACAGAAAAAAATATTGAAATATTCCCAAAAATAATAAAATTATGAGCCATTGAAGTTTGGTGTAACCTTCAAACCGCGGGAAAGAAAAGTATCAGTATAATCACGTCATCGCCATAACGGTGCGTACGTTGGAAACGGATAGCAAGATATCCCCACTACGCCCCCACTCTTGCTCATTACAGAATTTAGAATATGAATTAGTGCCTCATTTTTTTAACCAATTTCGATGCAGATTTCACAGAAGGGTTTCTTTATTATTTTATTTGCTATTACATTTAGAAATGTGTGTAAAATCACACATAGTCAAGTACCCAATTAGTGACGCTCTCTGTGTTTAGTTCTCGTGGACTTGATAAAATCTCGATCGCCGCTCTCTGTCGCGCCGCCACGTGTATGCGCGCAGCAGTATGATTTCATTTAATTATCTCAGAAGACTTCAGAGTATAAAAATCTTGAAAAAGATAAGCTTGATCCGAAACTCGATAAAGAAGTAGTAAATAGAAATTGTCTCCAAATGTTAATATAGTATGAAGATGATATCTGAATGCTGCACACAATAAATTACAGTTACCTAGACGAATTTCAAATTCTAAGCCTGTAAAAGGACTTAAAATAAAATGACAGAATATTACCATTTTTATTAAATTCGTATAAAAATCAAAGTCCTAGGTATCTAAGACGTAAACCTAGCAGAAGTACAATATATAACTTCTTCATTGTTGTTCTTTGACAGAAGAACAAAATTATAGTCTGTCGCCTATTTTAATTAAAAATATATTTGGTATGCTTGTTTTCTTTTTCATTTGCTGAAACGGAGGAATTGTCAGATTTGTAGCAATTATCACTTCTTTGTAGTGTAATTAGGTTGTGTATACAATATATAGCGAAAATTTTGACAAATGTTCAATTTTAAACTTTAGTGCCAATTGGATATCTATAATTATTACTAACAGCATTACAAAATAGAAAAAATGTGATTTTGAATAATATCTACGCTCTAATTTAATAATAATGAATATTATAAAATTGAAAAGCATTCGCATATAGAGAGAATGCATGGCATGGGTGAATACATCTTAGTGTATGATGAAATAGTAAAAAGTATAAAAATACTAATGAAGTGCAATGTAGGCAGAAAGTCCGAACCCGCCATCGTGTCTTATCTATACACTACCTATTGCGATTAAATCCGATATTTTAGCAATTCTTCATAATTTATTTGCTGATAATCACAGGGCATTAATAACCCAATCTTTTAACATTACAGAAGTATAAAATAGAACCGTCTATGTTACGACGATTCGCTGATGTAATGTTGTACAATAGTATTTACGTATTGTAAACTATAAGATGTCTGGAAAATAATCGAACCAATAAACATCTATGGATATTAAATAAATAAACATTTAAAATAATTTAAAGTACTATTTTGCATACTAAGACGATGGATCTCACAATGCCCTAACGAAACCAAATTACTGTCGTTTTTTAAGTATGCCTTTTATGCAATCGGTACCCAATAAACGCCGGCAAGGAACTGCAAACTTGATTATATACTTGTTGATCCTATTGTACGGAACTGGCGTGAATGCGTTATAATGATAGTGCACGAATTGAAAGCGATATGTAAGAGAAAATTAGTGCTCATTCATCTCTTTCTATTAATCTGTAGCACGGCGTGATGTCCATGTATCAGGAATCTGACTCAAATGAATGTAGGTGTGGTGATACCATTGTAATAATAATAGTAGATTAAATTATTGATTTCCAACATTGGAATGGTTTTTAAGCTGAAAAAATTAAGAAGAAAAAGGGTGCATATGAATTGGTATAACTTTATCCTCGTTATCTCAGTAGAGTATAAAAAATGGGGCACGGATCCAGGTTTTCATAGACTATTTAGGCATGTTGTAAAGCTGGACAAGCATCGATAACACTTATGCACTTATTTTGGCATGCAGGTATTTTACATACATTATTTGAAATTGCCAAATAAGTACTTAAGTTATCGTTGGTTTAGTCGCGTGTTAGACTTTATTTGCTTCCTGGATCTGCACTTGGTGGAGAGCGATGTTACCTAATAGTCAGACGTCAGTCTCGATGGCGTCTACAGCATGGAGGTTGTTGACGCGGACGGTGCAGGTGGCGCGGCGGCGCTCGCGGCGAGGCCCGGCGCCCTCGTGCCGCAGTGCCAGCCGCGCCGCCTGCGCCGCTTGCTGCTTCTGCAGCTCGGCTTGCTGCAGCTGTGACAGGTCGCGGTAATAGATCCTCTCATCCACTACTGCATATCGGTCCAGCCACATTACACACCTATTCAATACAGGCTTAACACACCCGTGTGTCGGGCGGTGATGAGAACGTGGCCATTACCAACTTTTTTGTGTATGTTACTTACTATTATTGAAAGACAATACAGTTTCTGCGGTGGTCTTGTGTGAATTTGTTTTTTTCTCAAACAGAGCATGGTAGTAAGGTACAAAATTCCTTCTGTATTATAAGCGTATTAGTATAGAATTATGTAAGCAAACTCACATGGTTAAGACGCAGAGCATCCTGATGCTCGAGTGCGGCAATATCGTCGAAGGTCCCTGCTTCCATTGCCGTCTGCTGCTCAAGAAGAAGGCGCTCCTCTTCCCGCAGCCGCCGCAGGTTCTGCTCGAGGTTGGGGTCCGCCAGCAAGGCGGTCTCGTCGAGCTCCATCATCTCCGAGGACGAGTCGTCGCTCATCGACGATTTCTTCTGGATGGGCCCTGAAACTATCGCCAGAAGTGTTGCCTTGCATCTTAAACGAACCGCGGTTATAGCGTGTGGTCACTCGTTGACATGCTGGTACTGTTCAGCCCTATCTATATGCCTATCACCTAAGCACAAAAATAAAAAACAAACTAGTACCCACCGAACAGTCGCATACACAGTCCTGACTCCTGTCCCACAGTAAGATAACATTTATCGCGAGTATTGGGAACTAAGAGACAATTTCGGTCTCGCAACACTGAAGCGCGAATTAAATATTGAAGATAAATTGTCTTGACCTCTCAATTAAAGCAAGTAACAATAAATAATTTTGTATCTACATGTGAATTTAGCATGTCTGTATAGCACGGACATAATTTATTATAAATATAATTGAAATGATTGTACAAGGTAACATTGTTTGACCTATATCGCCAACATGACGAATGACGCGTAATAGCACTGCTTATATACCAGTGTGAATAGTTTCAAACCATTTGCATTACCGTCAAATGTTAGGGTTAAACCTAATTCTATTCATTTAGGTAATAGTATCTAACCATGAATGTACAATATGTACAATACTTCATAGACAGCGGGTCCCTACGGATTACACAATAACTGGCATTCTATAATAAAAAGTTTCAGTGAAAAACTAACTAAAGCTAATAATATAAGCCGGCTTTTACTAATTTAATGAAGTTTTTAGAAAAGCACGGTAAAAATGAATTTGGATTGACTGAAACCAATAGGTAATATAAGGTATTTACATTAAATAATAATCTTTATTTAGGAGGGTTGTTTTATAGTTTACTGACTATGAATAGGTACCTATCTAGCCGTTAACTATAAGACTCGAATGCCTGCTTCGAGTGTTCTATGTGATACATGTAAAGCGTTGTTGATTACGACAGCTCTAAGCGTAACAACAAAAAAAAAAGAAATCATAAAAGCAGAAACATAAATTAACAACTTACTTTTAATCCAATACACACGGTCGGTGTTCACATCGGTATAAACAGGGAATGTACTCTATGTAATGGAAAGGGTGAAAACAGTAAAGTCGCCCATCCATGTGCGACGACGCACGAGGCGCCGACGGACGATGCGTCGTCGGTGAGTCGCCGGGCGCGTGCGGATTGACACCTTCAGTAGTAGCGAATAATAGAAGCGCCTGACTAAACATTTGAATATTCGTGCGTCGGTAAAGTCGTTTGATTGACAGCTTCACAACAAGCCAGCACCAAACGGATGCGGACGGGCGGCTACCGCCTGGGCCTGAATGGCATCTTACCAAACATATACTGCCAACTGTCGACGGGCGGAGAATAATCGCGCTACATCATCTCTCGTGTAATGCAAACAAATCGTAAAAACATAAACTTATATATTACCCATTCATGATAGAGGCACTGAATTAACGGGAATATATCCGATGTTATATACAAATAAATTATTACAAGTTGAATTACTCTTAAATCTGTCACTTTTGTATCAATATTGAAATCAAATTGCGGAATACTAATGGAGAAAAAGGAAGGCGTGTGATGTATCGGAAAACCTGCCTCTATTATTCATAACATACCTAAAAGAAATATTCTTAAGAAAAATCGTTTTACCCAAACATAACTAGAACGAAAATAAATAACATTTTTTATTATCTTATTTTTTACATCTCTTACCAACTAAAATATTTACACGAATGAGAGAAAATTAACACAAGGCACTCTTTCGTCTCTTACACGTTAATATCACAATGATCGTCTCTCTCGATTAAATTTATTTATAAGTCCATATTAAATAAAACGAACACAACTGTGAAATAGTCAGTGGTCACAGCAGACCTCCTCCTTCTCATCGTCTCTTCCACCTGAAATTACCGAAAACCAACGTAAAGGAAACAAATAATAACAAAATAACAATAAACAAAGATAAAAACATGCAGTGAAATAAAATCTTTAAAGCTTTTGTCATGCTAATAAAATGGGCTCTAACGTTTAACAATATTATGACGGTATAAATAAAGGACATCATGTAGACATTCGCTCATGTTGGTTCGTGCAAATAATATGAGGTAAACGGAGGAACGTGACAACTTACTTAAATACGGCTCGCCCATAGTCCCGGGCAGGTAAGGACAGCTGGTGACATGGTTGAAGTTCTGCGACTGCATCTCCTCTTGATCAGTCTCGCGATGGTAGAAGTAGTTGAAGTTTGAGACGATGACTGGCACCGGTAGCGCGATGGTGAGCACACCGGCGATAGCGCACAGCGAGCCCACGATCTTTCCCCACACGCCGACCGGCCTGCGCGGCAAGTCACATGTTCAAACATAATATGCAACACACGAACGGTACTGAGCCTGCACTATATAACAAAAACGTGTAAATAAAAAATAAATTAATATTATACTTCGTTAATAAATTAAATAAAATATATATATACCCAATGACAATGTACATGCGTCAAATGTACGTACCGGTGCCCTACATGATAACGCCTTCTAATACTAAAATAAAAAAAATTAAAAACTACTACCTGTATACTCGGTTCGGCAATAACATGTCAAAGTTAGGTAACATATTGTGTTTTAACATTCGCAAAGCTTGTCCGAGTCGCGAGCATTTCACTTTCAATCGTCTTCTTTCATACTCGCCAGCTAGTTACAGATAGTCTGTAACTGTATTTATCGCTATGCATTATAGTGTTTAACGCCAGCACAGCACCGAGTGTAAGAGTCGGAGTACTGGACAAGCACAAGTATCGGACTACGCGACTTGCACTCGACGCACCAGCTCTCGTCGATGCTACAACTTAACGTAGCGCGATACAGTCTGTCCGACGCACATTCCCACTCTAGTCCTGGGTGCAGCAAAGTTTAAGTATATCCTTAATTGAAATAAAATAACTAGTAACACATAAAATACGTACACCAGTATCTAAACAAAAACTAAACATTGACTTCTACTCTATATAAGGCTTTCCTTTTACAAAAAGATGAATAGAGTTACAGTCATGCAGATCCACATTGATTTCTAGTTTGTAACTATTGTTCTCTATCGAAAATGGTGCGAAATAATGATGATAGTGCTTTAAACAACAAACAAGCGTCTGAACAACAATTTTACATAGTAGCATACACGTGTAAAAGACATCATAACATCGTCGTACTACATGGGAACACACGAGCCTTGGCCATTCCGAACGGAGAGTGTACAAACAGATAGAAAAACTAATGAGAGTGGATACAGGTGGGAAATTTGGTTGTGAAAGCGATAGGACAGGCCTTCTACACGGCGTGTATACGATAGTTGAGTGGCAGTGCGTGTGTGAGAATGACGTTCACCATTTTCGATGAGTTAACGTAACATGGAGTACTTAGAACGAACAACAACATTGACACATGGTAACAGGGGCACATCGAGTGGTAGGCGTAAGCGTCCGAAAGTCACAACGCGGGGGCTGCGGTTCTCGATCGCGCGGAAGGAGCGGTAGGAGCGGAAGGAGCGCTCACAACTAAAGCAGTCTCATAACAATACGCTTTGGGACGGGCGATTGTCACACCGACGCCGACGCCGCGCCGTGAGTCGTGACGCGCTACCGCGGTCGCGCGCTCCCGGTGGCACATTTTACAACACGCTTCCATGTAAAATTGTGGAGGTCCAGGGTATGATCGAAAGATAATCAAAATAAAATAATAAAAAAGACAACAAGGAACGTTTTTGAACGTGCAATAGTAATTCTTAAAAATAAGTGAATAAAAAAACGTGTATGTGGTAGGTTTAGTTCCAAGCGAACTGACATGGTAAAATCAAACTGAAGCGTTTATTTAGTTACATGATGCCAAAGAAAATCACTGTAGTGTTAAAATGCCAATGTAAGATAGAGGGATAAAATGAAATGACGAGAAGGCAAATATGAAACTTAGGGTGATGTCGCTGTATCATACGTCATGTCTCCGTATCCTACGGTCGTCATTGTCACGACCGCCCACCAAAACGCATCAGGTATGGATTTGAAGAAGCTGTTCTCGCTTCCGGCCTCAGCGAAGTACACCGCGGACGAAAACAGCACCACACCTTTAAGAACAAGCACACACCAACGGAGAATACAGTGCGACATACAGTGGCGGGGAGCGATGCGAGCGGGCGGGGCGTCGAGCTCGACGGGGTTACCTCATGTCTCCATAGCCGACGGTGGTCATCGTTATGACCGCCCACCAAAAGGCGTCGGGTATTGAGGAAAAATTTGTATCGAGGCAATCTTTATCCGCAAAGAATACGGCGCTGGAGAACACTACCACCCCTGCGAACACAATACACGATGTGCGAGCGGCCTGCGGAGCGACCAGCGTCTGCCGCCGCTCGCACCACCTCACTCGTCATGGCGATTTCAGTCCATGTGCACCCCTCTTCTATTACGTCATTACATTATTTATGATACTCCTCATTTTAATCAAATTATTTCTATTAAATGTTTAATACATGATAAGGTTTTAACGAATATATGCTTTAAAATATATTGGTTAGTACAGGTAATGTTATGTGGATTGCATGGTAAAATACTACGTGAGACTTACCGATGAAGAGGAAAAATATCAACAGGCCAAGCTCGCGCATGGACGCTTTTAGCGTACGTCCGAGGATCTGAAGGCCCTTGGAGTGACGCGACAGCTTGAAGATTCGGAAGACCCGAACGAGCCGGATCACCCGTAGAATGGCGAGACTCATTGCCTGATTGGTGGATTTGTCTTGCGGCGAGACCGGGGCGCGAGGCAGGTTCAGCGTGTCCTCTTCTTCGGCGACGACGGTTGCGAGCGTGATGAAGTAGGGTATGATGGCTATTATGTCTATAATGTTCATTACGTCCCTAAAGAAATTAAACTTGTTCGGACAGGCCAAAAACCGCACTATCAATTCGAATGTGAACCAGATGATGCAGAGCGTTTCGATGAGGAAGAAAGGGTCAGTAATGTCGGGAACTTCATCTTCCTCGATCTTGGTGCCGTTGGTGGTGGTGTTGAACACTTTGTAGTGTTTGAACTCGGGCAGGGTCTCCAAGCAGAAGATGACGATGGACAGGAGGATGACGAACACCGAGATGATGGCAACCACACGCGCGGCCTGAGAGCTCTCTGGGTATTCGAAGAGCAGCCAGATTTTGCGCTGGCGCTCGTTGGAGGGCAGAGGTTTCTCTTCCTCCTTTATGAAACCCTCATCCTCACTGTAACCAAAGATGTATTTAAAAAAAAATACTATACAAATTCAACTGTCAAAAATATTCCTACACGGGTCGGTGATGTTTTATAAAATTACGTTAGGTAATAGGTTAACGAAAATTTTTTACTTTCTGTAACGAACATGACATTTTGGCTGTTTCTAAGAAAAATGTCAACAAATGATCTACAAAGCGATGCTGTAAAGTTTTCGGTATTCAATTCTGGATGTACCAGAATGGAACTCCAAAGAATGGGTGCTGAAACTTATATATTCAAACAGTTGACATGTTTAGATTATTAGAACATTAAGAATATTGCATTTTGTTACAATGTATAATGCGTATAATGTGGTCTTACCGGAATTTGTTGGTGGCTTGTTCGCCGAGTTCGTAAAATTTGATTTCCTCGGAAAATACATCGAGGGGCACATTCACGGGGCGCCTGAGGCGCCCCCCGCTCTGGTAGTAATACAGGATGGCGTCAAAAGAAGGGCGGTTCCTGTCGAAAAAGTATTCGTTCCTGCAACAATAGAGCAATGCGAAATTTTAGAAAAGGGGTAAGCTAGAAATCATATTACATTTGCGTATGCACTTGGTTGATTAATTGTTATTAATTATATTATTATTCCATGAAATATTACAATTTTGCTAGTACGATGCGTGTTACTAAACTAATTGCATATTCATCTATATTGGAGACGTAATACGTATTAGAAATTTACCTTAAAGGATCGAAATAGCGGATCCGTCTTGACGGATCGCCAAGTAGTGTTTCCGGGAATTGGTTCAGTGTACGTAGTTGAGTCTCAAATTTGAGGCCGCTTACCTGAGGAAGATGAGAAAACACTCAACAACTAGTGAAACATCATGTTAGTTGGTTAAGTGGGTAAGGATTAAGAAATCAAAATGTGTGTAATGTGTCCATTTCTGAACGTAAAACATAATATCACTTGTAAAATCTTCTCATTTATTATATTTTTACATGATGCATACATTGATGGATAAATTGTTTAAGAACTACCATTTCATTTAACTGACGTTGTAATGACTATCGACCTAGAAAACGTACTACGACCAAGGATATTGAATGCGGATTGAATCGCGCGCGACACCAAGTAAGCAAAATACGTAAAAATATATTTATACGAATTGTCGCCTGTGGTTGCACCGCGTGCGGGCGATGTTGTGAGCAGCGGTCGGCCGGCCGCCTTCCGAAATAGACGTAACGCCTTGACCTTTATATATTCTGCGGATTCTGGCGACTGCGCCCGTTGATAACGCTGCAAGGAATCTTTTTACGACACCATACTTATAACCCTGAACGCAAGACCACTCTTTGAGTGGTCTTGCGTTACGTTTACAACACGAATGGGCCGGCTGGACCGGTTTGATACCAATGTCTCACAGAAAACCGACGTAAAGGGTCAGATCGCTGTCGCGTTTCGTTTGGTGAGTGAGATTTTCGGTGGACCAATTCCCTCCACCCTTTCCCAATCCTTATTTCCCTCATTTTAGGTTGGTTACGCACCAATGATTATTTTTGTGTCTTGTGTGTCTATTGGCGCTGGAGATCATTTACCATCAGGTGACCCATCTGGTCGTTTACTAGTCTCTGCTATAAAAAACACTAACGGGATCTTTCATTCTACATTACGCCCAAAAAAACGCCGTGAATGAAGGCTAAGTTGGTCAGATGATACTTGCCGGCGTTGCTGTATTGTTTTAAAGTGTAAGCTATGCTACTTGCGTGACTAGTAGAGTGGCTCGAGCAGGAATATTTATGACAATCGAATCGAACTCGATATGCGTCTATGACATTTGGGTGTAAAATTAACTAAACGTCCTCTTTGCGCAGCGAGCTCGATATGCATTAGATTGCCAAAATTATTCCTGCTCGGGTCAAATAACTTGATAACGCTTTAAGTTTTACAAAATAACACTAAAAAAAACACTAGTTTTTTCAAAATGGACTTTTTGACGACCGCGGAATATCCTGCTTTTGCTACTGGTTTTGTGTTACCACCGATAAACCCACTGTTTGTTGGTGGTGGTGTTTTTTGGATTGCATTGCGCTTACCACCAAGTGTAGAGTAAGGCTCAATTGCACCACTATTATTAACCTAGAGTTAGTCCTAACCGCAAGCTAAATTGACAGAAAATGTATGAATGACATGTAACTTAACTGGCGGTTAGGACTAACTCTAGGTTAATAATAGTGGTGCAATTGAGCCTAAGTGTAGTTAATTTTTGTTAGTGCCTTCCCAGTAAAAAGGTTATAAACAATTACTTAGTTTAATTTTTATTGTTTCCAAATTGACATGTTAGATTGTTAATTTCGTTATTTACGCATTTTTCTAGCAAAAACCAAGTTTTACGCATGAAGATTAGAACGCTACTCAACTGCAACGGCTTCTTACATTGTTTTTCGCACATCATTTTTTTTCAGATAAGGCGGCCTTAAATTACGTAACACGACCTCAAGCGTTTGAGTATTTGGGAGATAGATGAGGAAAATATGGATTTTCACAAATTGCAATCGACAGTCAAATTTTTATTTTGGATTACGTTTAACACCAGTTTCAGAACATTTTACCGTTATATTTACAACTTTAATAAACTCTTCTATAAAATATGTAGCAACTCAATGTTCTAAAATAACACACTTTTACTTGGAGTACATTCGCATGCACGTTATAAAAAAGGACGCGATGATATTTATCGTCATCGATAAATCCAAATAGACAGGAACATAAATGTGGAACATTCAATCGTTTATCTAGTACATTTATATCGTATCTCTACATAGCGCAGATGGAACCGTCTGTCTGTGTGTTTGATTTAACGTTACCCGGTGTACTTTAGTTTTAAACATAGACACACTAAATATTTTTATGATATCTTGTTTATTTTTTATTTTGTTTGTTGATGCAATAAGCACTCATTTAATAAGGAATGTGCTAAACATTATTAGTTGCTAGAGATTATAATTATAGTTAGACAAACAATGGTGGTTTAAAAAGTGATTGCTCTTGTCCGATAAATGTAGAGGTAGAGAGAAAGCTCGTAGTACATGTATTATGCACCTAGAGAAACTGTTGAATGTTAATTTACTAGTGTCAATGTAGAGCTTACTAAAGATAAGGAAAGGTTCCATAAGTAAATTTTTCTCGATATAATTCTTATTTATTATATTTTTCTTACATTCTTGTTTCTTTCTACCTTATCCCATCTTAATTTGGGCTCGGCGCAACACACTTTTTAAAGCATCTTGCAGAAAATGATTTGGCTTAGTTTTGGCGACCGGCTGTCTGTTTGACGTCAATCCTCCTCTGAGGGATCCAGTCCCGGGCAATATTAAAGTGTGTTCACAATACTTATGCCAGTAATGTGAACAAATATAAAAATTATGTTCAATATGTTTTGATGTAATTTGGTATAATTCCATGGCGAAAGTAAGTTTGTACATCGAACATAATTTGCGCTTATCTTACACATGATGTTAGAATTTTAAAAGTAACAGGCTCTATAAAATTATTATTAGATATTTATTTACATCTGGCATAAATAAATAAATAAGGACTGAGAACAAACTTTACATACTTCTTACATACATACTTGTTTATATTATAACAATGCTTTATAATTACGTTACGGAAATTGAAGTGTTCGAATGAAAAATTGAATAAGAAGAGCTACCCGCGACTGCGAGCGAATACGCAGTTCCGTTTATATTCGGCCGGTAACGTTTCGCAGTATTGACGTTTTTATATTGATTTATTATAACGAAATCTACACAACTTATTTGTTTTCTTCGCGCCCACACTCATTATACTTTCGACTCGACGTCGTTTATTAAATTTCCATTTATTTATCACTTTAAGAACAATAACATAAGTACAATTTATGCGAGGTTGGTTGTTTAGTAAAAGAATACTTGGTATGAGGGAAGCCGAAGAAGAAGAATGATGGTATGATCAATAGATCTGTGGGTTTAATAAAAAATAATGGTAAATCAGTAATATTATTTGACTGATATTGTTGCAAAGTTCCTTTTGGTACGAGTAATTCATTCTTCGTTCTCACAACATACAATTATTAAAGAAATATAAAAGTTTGGCACAAATAATTTTCCTCTGAAAGATCATAAAACACTATGTTTGATTGTACAAGATAACATAGATGTAACGTTTCCTATAGAAGTTTTGCTTTATTTCATACATGCGAAAATATCTAATGCGTATTAGAGGTCATGTGCGTATTTGCACAAGCAAATGTGAATATAAATAACACTTATTTAGCACATCGAAATCGATGACTTGTAAACGCATAAATCATGACGTGTTTACGTTATAGAAAGCTGCCGCAAGTGTGAGCTGTCTCGACTTCAAAGCTGGTAAGGAAGTATCCACATTGTTCACGTTCTTGTCGATGCAATCGCATAATTCAGTGGAGCGACAAACACAAGCCATCATAAAACATTTCCCAATAATCATTAAGCACATAAATTAACCCACGATTGGTAGCGCGCCGGGAGTCGGAGTTTTGCTCGATATTTCTTTCGGCGGGCGCGTGGATGTTACTCGCCGGCTGGCAATGGACGAGTCCCAAAATAAATTTTACAGTGTGTTCCCCAAGGGCGGATCACGCTGTGATTGTCCAACAGCCGAAAGAGGTCGAAATTGCGTGATATCAACAAATATAATTTCATAAAATACCTAACGATGGTGCATTATGAAACTATGTATGTACCTCTGTATTAAACTAGGAATACGATGCTATTTACAGGAAATGCTATTTAATGCGAATAAATTGACAACATCCAATGTCTCCCTCTTAAGATTGTTATGTGTTACATCAGTTTGAGAATGTGTTTGCACAATTAAAATGTTATTGGCACGATTTTGGTTCCGCGTGTGTTGGCGCTGTCAAGCATTCCATATTTCAAGAACACAATGTGATGCCATATTTGGTTTTCCATCAATGTAAATCGGAATTGAAAACAGGTCGTCAGCGCTAGTTTACATTTGAAAATTCGTTCAAAGTATAATTAAAGTAAATTATTATGTTTTGTACTAATATTCTAAATTAGCTAATGGCAATGTATTTTATATTTTATATATATATACCTTATATTCATATTCTCAGAATTATAAATAATTTAGGTTTAAGCAGAATCAAGTCAGAGTTTTTGTATTTTTCTAGTAATTTTTTTATTTATTTATTCTTTATTGTACACTTAGGACAAAATAAAAGGAATATGCAAAAACAAATTGTTCATATAATGTAAAAATGTTCATATAATAAAATAGATTTTGTAAGTATTATTGTAGCGAGCTCCCTGACCGTGATACGGCAAATGCCTTCACGGCTTTATGAAGAAATTTTAATTAATTTTTCCCGTTGTAAAAGTAAACCGCGAATGGTGGCAGTTTTAAGGTCGTCTCATTTTTTATGAGCTTTGTGACGTGATATGCTGTGGTGGACGGTGTGTACCAAAACGTCTAACAAACTACATTTGGTACATTTACTTTACGTGAATGATAACTCATAAAAGCATGACGACTTATGCTCAATTGCGCCTAATTTAGACGCGGACAGTTAAATCCGAATACCGTGTACAAAATATATAAGCAAGAATATTTTGTATATATGTACTCGTGTATAAGAAATTGTCTCGCAAGTTGCAAATGACATTTTTCTATTTGTTTTTAAATTGCATGATGTTCTTTCGCCAGTTTTCTGGTTTATTCTCGCCTCGGATGTGCGATAAATATTTCATAAATATAAACATTTTTCTCAGTACGGTCAAAGGGTCGCCTTACTATGAGATATCTGTAAGAATTTATGATACCCGTTTTCAATTCAATAAGAGATTTTATCAGACTAAGGGCCTCGTTCACCACCCTCAAGTAAAGTGTCAAGTAGGCTAATCGTCAGTTAAAGTCACCCGTAACTGCACGTGTGAATTTCACGACGTTCGAGTAGCATGCATCTTATGATTAAACTGGCCAGTAAGCTACTTGCCACGTCGTCTGCCAAGTAGCGCGTTTACTTGACGGTTAAAGTTTAAAGTAGGCAGTTAATTGTACATTTTATCGTAGTTAAATAAACTATAAAATCAAATTATAGTAGTCATACCTTAATAACGATGTTTAACGTTTTAAATGAACGTGTTAACTGTAAAATAGCCTTTCATTTAAAAAATCAAGTAGTTTCAACAAAAACAAACTGCAATTCCGGCGAAGCGAACACCGATGTCCAGACGGGGTCACGCAAAACTCGTCCTTATGGCACACGATTTAGTACCTGTGTAACTATTTATATAGCAAAAAAAGGGTCCGGTAGGTTTTTGTGCCTTGTGGTGCGGACGCGGGACGAGTCACGAGTGTTTTTTTTGCCAAAATAAGATACTTTTGACGTAATATTGAACGAATGGGACGCAGGATTTGTGATATCATTCACTTAACCAGTAAGTTGCTACTCAGAGCTCTAATTTTGCTTGTGAAATTAACAGAAGTTACTCAGAACTCTTACTTGTCAATTAACGCTAGTCAGAAAGTAACTAATCAACACTTTACTTGGAGTTGGTGAACGAGGCCCTTATTGTTTTACTAGCTGCTGTTCGCGACTTCATTCGCGTGGATATCCAACGGGAACCTATATTTTTCCGGCAATAATACAGCCTATGTTACTCGTTGATAATGTAGCATCCTAGATGAATTTTAAATCGGCTCTGTACTTTTTGAGCCGATTCATTACAATCAAAATTATAAAAAGACAAATATATCTATTTTTTTCTACCTGCCCTTATCCCACCGTTTTTTTTCCAGGCACGGCAATGTGACTACACTGCACCTGATGGTAAGCGTAGTGCAGTCCAAAAATACTAGCAACCACTGACAAACACTGTGTTTATCAGTGGTCGTCAGAATCATGCTGGCCTATTTATGCTTCTTCACACTCCGAATCCGAAGGGGGAAGAAGCAAATCGAGGGGCTTGCGACAAGACACGCGGATGACCGATAGGTACAAGGATACCCCATACCCATCTCAACCAACCATGAAGTCATGCCGCAAGCCCCTCCAGAGAACCGGAAGTACACTGGCTGATCCTGGAACGCGAACCACACGCGGAGTGTGGGTCACTATGGCAGGTTTTAGCACCATCTGTACGGTGGTCGCTATCCGGTCGGATACGAATATCCTACCACCAGCCAAATTAATGTGGGGTCGGCGCAACACACTTTTTCAAACATGTTGCAGAAAGGATTTGGCTTAGTTTTTACGACCGGGTGCCTGCCTGACGTCAGCCCTCTCTGAGGGATCCAGTCCCGGGCAAATCAAATTAGAGAATTCGCTTTGCCCGTCCTGAGAATCGAACCCAGGACCTCCCGGTCCACAGCCCATATATGTTGCCACTAGACCAAGGAGGTGAAGATATATTAGAAATAAGATATTTTATCTAAAAGTATCAATTCGATAGTATCGTATTTGGTCGTCGAACGTCGAGGATATAGTGGCAGCTGAATGGCAGTGGCAAGTGCCGCCAACACGTGGCAGCGCTCGTAAATTTCGCGATACATTGGAGAATGGCGCCTAATATGTTCAATCACTGCGAACTGTGCACATAAACAATAAGACGCTTCTATGGCATTTTCCATCTCGACGGTAAAATGTATAGGAAGTCTTCAGGTATTTTTCTTTCTTTCTACCTGCCCTTATCCCATCTTAATGTGGGGTCGGCGCAACACACCTTTTCAAGCATGTTGCAGAGAGGATTTGGCTTAGTTTTTACGACCGCCTGCCTACCTGACGTCACCCTCCTATGTGGGGTCCAACTCTTCAAGCCTATTATATAAAATAAATACACTCTACAGTCACATACGCAGTCCTAGCCCCTCAATAGGTTAAGCATGTATCGTAGATAACAGAAACTACGAGCCTTTTTTTATATCAGAGACTGTTACCGCCGAATGTTCATACACTTAAGGACGCCTTATGTCGTTTAAGGCCGCCTTATCTGTTAAAATTGTATGGCGAAAATCAATATAAGAAGCCGTTAAAGTTGAGCAGCGTTTGACCATTCGGGCGTTAAACGAGCAGATGGGTCACCTGATGGTAAGTGATCTCCACCACCCATAGATACCCAAGACACGAAAAGAATCATGGATACGTTGCCAAGCTAAAGGGAGGGAAATAGGGATTGTGAAAGGGAAGGGAGGAATTGGGCCACCGGATATCTCATTCACCGATCGAAACGCGTCAGTGAGCTGCCACTTTACGTCTGTTTTCTGTGACACAGTGGTATCAAACCGGTCGAGCCGGCCCATTCGAGCTGTAGCCGTAATTGTCTACAGCGTCACTCTACCACTAATTTTCGACAAAGGACTTTTGGTATCTCAACACCCAGCAACAAATACACAGGGTCACAGAAACCTTTCTCGGTGCGAGAATTGAACTCACGGCCTCGCCCTTCATACCAGATTACACATTCGCTGTGCCACGAAGGCTGTCGAATTATTAGTTTATAACTGATTTTATCAAGAGATAGTGAGACGACTGAAGGGGACAAAACCTTTTAAGTAGACCTAGAAACCATTTTACTACATACAGTGCAGTGAGTGTTATTTCTAACTATCACGTGAACGTTGTATTTTCCTAAATAAAGTCAATATTATTATAAGAAATATGTTACGGCGTATTATAATGTTTAATCTGATTAGTGCGACTTGCGCCACTTTTATTAATCTAAAGTTAGTAACAAACTCGATTGAAATATATACGAATGACATGTAAGTTAAATTGAGTAAAGACTAACTATAAATTAGTAATGGTGGTTTATGTCTCCCTTAGACATTTAGGTTAAAAATACGTACTAGTCTTTAAACTGATTTAGTATTCCAATGACGTAGGTGCTCGCTTGTAGTACATCATTTAGGTGCATCGTGACCTTGACCTGATGCCACCCATACGTGTAATAGCTATTCTTAAGAACTTTAGTATTAACACTTAAGTCTGTATGCATGTATGTACCATGAATGTAATCGATCTTCGCTTATAAAGTGGGTTACTTTTCCCCGCGACAAAAAATAATTACAACATAATGATTGGCAGAAGGCACTGATAAAGGTCGCAGGAAGTAGTTAGATGCAGGCCGCTTCCAACAGGTCAATCTGGAAATCTTTGGTAGAGGCCTATGTTCAGTAGTGGACGTCCTATGACAGATGATGATGATGATTGGCCATTTATTCATTATGATGTTTAAGATTAGCCGACATAAAAAAGTAGAAGGTTTCCCAGTTCAAATAATATTACCTAGTAAAGAATAAAATACGTCGTAATTGACTCATGGTATTGGTTTCTACTTGCAATATCTGTACCTAAAAAAACGCAGTTTGTTTTAAAAAAAGAAACGGAAAGTGACAATTATAATCTTTTACATGAATATTTTTTGTGTCGGTTTATTATTCAATATACATATGTCTGTTTGATTACATTTATGGTTCCAATAAGATTTAAAAAAAAAGATTCTATAAACCACGTCATTAATAAGTTAGTAAGTTTTCAACACGTTACGCACAACATTTATTTTTGGTCAGAGAAACCCATCAAAACAAAGTTAAGTAAAAAAGCCCACGCGACGCGGACGCAACACGTGAACTTGTCACGACTTACGTCACTAAGCCTGAAAATTTTCCGCACCTTCACACCACCTGCGCTGTTTGAAGTAGAGAACTTCCAGAAGTTTGTCATAAGCGTGAAATGTTTTTCATTTACGATTATAGCTCTACATAGAGCTGTTATAATGTTGATGTGGTATCGCCTGTGGAGGAGCGGAAGGCGTTAAACTGTAACGAGCGCTAAACGTTTGAAATTTAATAAAATTTCGGCCTTTACGAGTGTGTTACGATGTTTTTGTTATTGGCCGGCTAGAGATATTATCATCTTTATTGAATGTTGAACTAATTACTGACGAATAATTCTAACTCTTAAAACAGATGTCGCGAACATTTGGTGCGCTTTCACAAGTGGAACTATAAATTATAATGGACTGAAAAATATTATAAGAATATATTTTGTAATATCTAAGATGCTGACACACATTTCAATAAAAAGTGTCTAAATCTTTCATCATACATATAATAATATTTTTGTATGTTTTAAACCTCATATTTCATTACCTCTACAATGTTTTTTCTCTTTGTTTATCAGCACGACTTTATTGTATTAATACATATATCCTATGTGAAACCCCATTTTTAGGATTGATTGTGTTTTGTAATAAAATATGTGTTGAGGAAAAATTCATTGTAATAATATTATTATTATTGTTTTGCAATTGCGTTGCAATTGAATATAGTAAGAATAGTCACCACTGATGCAGCTGTGGTTTATCATTAAGTTTATTTAGAGGTAAAATCTAAAAACGTCTTTACCTTAATGGTCAATTCAATTAGGATGATCTGCTGAGTATATATTATGCCGCTTCGAAATTACTGGATACTAGCTCATTCCGAAATCTTAAAGGAGCCACTATATGGGTTTGCACCTTGTACTCGCTGGTCGTTAGTCATTATGATAGGTACAAAAAGAGCAGCACCCTCCCACCAGGATTAGATTACATAAATGTGACGAAGTGAGAACTTGTATGGATTCTTACGCGGTATTATATAGGTAGGTAATTATCATGCATGGCAACGTAAACATCTGCACGACGGCTTAGGGCATTTCCCGACGCATGAAGCCACTGCATTCCTCGATGTTACGCAACCATGTACTCGATAATACTGCGCTGTTACCTACCACCATAGAGTAATTACTTTCCTACTACTAATAATATTAATCAACATAATATTATTTTAAATGAATTAATTTTCTTTTTTCATTATTCATTTGGTGGCATTTTTTGAATTTGAGCGTTAGATAATTATTAATTCGAATTATGTCAAGTCATTTTAATTAATTTAACTTGTTACACCAGTGATTTTTTTTACTTAAAGCCTGATCTGGTCTTATTTAAACAGAATTCATAAAATTGTTCTTAATATATTTTATAAGTAGGTTCTTATTGTAAATAAATTTAAAAAACAGTTTTTTTACACGATCCTTTCTATTAAGATATCATTTCGATCGAAAGCTAGCGGTAGACAAAAATCGGCAAAACGAAGACAGTTTAAAGAAACGTAGCCCTTTACCAGCTATCATCATCATCATCATCATCAGCCAAAGGACGTCCACTGCTGAACATAGTACTCGCCCAAACATTTCCAGACCGACCTGTTGGATGCGGCCTGCTATGGGATACTGTAATTACAGGTTCACAATAAGTGTTTGGGGGTCATGGGGTTATTTCGCCATCAGTGCCACTGAGCCTGTCATAAACGTAGTATCTTATGTGAACTCAAACGTACATAACTCAGATTTTTAACAACTATACAATAAACACAACGTAAAGAAATCAAATTTGTGTAGTCACAGGATATGCTTTCAACGACAAGTTCATTATTAGGATCGTTTATTACTCAACAACAACGCAATTTATTATTCCAAAACTACGGTCTCGAGTAAAAATAAGCTGTTGTCATATAAACAATTTTTAAGTTGATTTGTAGGTGCAGTTTCTAGAACTACGGATCCTATTTTAAAATTGCACAAATTTGATTACTCTTGTCCCTCTATAATATTAAATTATAATTGTTGCTATGTAATACTGTTACATTCTAATAAAAGATCGTACTACAGCCTGAGCAGGAAAATTTCTGACAACCGTAAATGTATTCGAACTCGATGCGCGTCTATGAAATTTGTATGAAATATTAACCAAACGTCATCAGTGCGCAGCGAACTCGAATACATTTACATTAGTTTTTGGTGCTCGGGCTACAGTTATAGATGATGATGATGATGATGACTATTGACCTACTTATTATGCATCGTCGTTGCTTTTGACTAGTCATAGAAACTTTAACATTTGTACAAATTATCGTGACCCGTACGTTAGTAAAGAATTAAGTTCTCTTGTGGTCATAACTTATGATCAGTCATTCTATAAAACTCAATAGTGACATATCCAGTGGCTGATACTGTCTCTATGTTATAAAAAAACAGATATTAAAAGTTAAAAAAAACTGATTTCAAAATTTATTTTTCTTTTCCGGCACAATCCGAAGAGAGTAGGAAATTGTTATGTGTTTAATTTTTAAGTCGGTTTTAAGTTATTGTTAAACTTGAATTATTTGTTTGCTGCATGTAACTTCAAACATTTTTTTGTGATTGGTACAAATTAAAGTTCATGTCTTAAAAATTATTGAACTGATTTTGTAATTTGCACTATTCCCGTAAGTAGTTAAAAGTTACTTATTCCATTAGAATATATAATATAATAGTCTAAAGGAAATACGCGGACAAACATCATTATATACATAAACATATGAAACTTGACACATCGGTTCAGGAGTCCACATAGGATACCATATACGAATATTGTGAATTCCAACCTCCATACATACGGCTCGAACTGAACCTCCTTTTCTGTAAGTCGGTTAAAAATAATAGATGCAGATGGAGGTGAATTATTACCTTATCATTTTCCGTAGACAATATCAAATTATTTCTAATAGTAGTTCGTACTCATACGAGTCAATTTCGCCCACCAACACAAATATGTATGTACGTAAAAAGTAAATTACTTTAAAAGCGAGCGTAGTCCTCAGGCACTAATTACAAGTTTGTATTGAAACATGGCCGCCGAACGGGGTTACACTATATTTACCAACAAGTCACCACTCGTTTACAAAATATAAACGTGATAAATCAACAGGTTAGTGCCGTGATTACTAACGTATGCCACTGGACGTCGCGTGGTAGACTCTGTGGGAGGTCACAGGGGCCGTGACACTCAATCAATTTAAAGGTGAAATTTATAAACCGCACTTAGATTTTCCTCTGACTTAGATATACGCATATCATATATATATATATATTTGTATAATTGAAAAATAAACTTATTGTCTTAGTTGTGTAGTGGTATATTGTGCGCGGTACGACTATCGTCGTTCGTAGGTCTCCGGCTCGATCCCCGGGTCAGGCAAAGTGATATTAGGCTTTACAATATCAGCCCAGAGTCTGGAATTTGTGCCCGAAATGACGACACGTTCGCGCGCCATCACATCTGGGATGAAACTAAGCTCGGCTAAATGTGGGTGTACTAGTTCGCTAGTGCATCTCTGCCTGCTCCTTCAGGGATACAGGCATGAGCTTGTGTTATGTGAAAAATAACAATGGTAAACATTACTACTAATTAACAATTTTTGCTTGATAACTTGATAATTGAAATATATTCGTAAGGTAAGTTTGAGCTAAGTCAGAGCAAAGTCTAGGTGCGCTCTTTAGTTATTAGCATAAAAAGATCAACGTGACGGATTCAATTTATTATCATGACGAGTGCAGTTTTCTATTTCAACGTGTATTAATCGAAAAGTAATCATCGCACTGTCTACTAAAATTGAGGCTATTTGTGATGATGATGAGGCGTTTTCAGATGCCCAACTTTATTTGGCGCAATAAACAATTTCCAGTTGCAACAACAAAAACGCCATAAATAAGTAGATAAGTAGTCAAGAGTTACCGGTTGTAAAGCCTAAGGCCTCATGAGAGCTTTTTCAACGCACGTTACAAAAGCGTTGTAATGGAACAAATTGGTTCTAGTATAGTTATTCTAACGCCGACGTTTTTAAAACGCGGCGTTTTTAATTTCGAACCTCCAGTCGATTAATAAAAGTATTGTCAGGTCTCGACTTTTATTTAAAAAAAATCCAATTGCGTAGTGCTTGCAAGTTCTTAAATCTTTCCCCTTGCTTATATATGCTTCGTCAAATCCATCATAAATGCTTAATTACTTCCATAACACATGATTAATGAACGCATTAAATGCGCAAATAGAAGTGTTTCCCGAATAACCGTTTTAGATTAACTACCTAATTTCGAGGTGTTTATTATTCAGTCGAATGCACGCGTTGATGACAACTTGATACGATCAATGTTATGCAAGCTATAAGTCAAAGTATTATAGCTGTTTTAGAATTATGACGCCTTTGTTCTTTACGACGCAATACAGATGATTAGTAATTACTAAATAATTTAAGTATAATATTTCCAAAGAATCTTCTTGTACTTTAAAATCAAATTTAATTAATAGCTGATGTCGGTAAGTACTTCTTAGATGAAAAAATCAATAAAGCTGACGGTCTATTATATTAGTAGAATATGACGCGCAGTTAGATTTACGATATTTAAACATGATAGTCACTGTAGCCACATATCAATTAATTAGGACCTTTAGTTCGATAGTTTACAAAAAGGACCATAATTCTTGTTTTCTTTAACTTTATTTATTGGTGTTACTTAGTCATCATCACCAACATCAGCCTCACCTCACGACGACCACAGGTGCTGAATATAGGCCCCCCACACAGATTTCCAGACCAACTTGTTGTCACTTGTCAGTTTGATTTATTTCGTTCTATTTTCTTTTTATTGTTGATTTTATAAAAATGTCACGTTAAAAATATTTTGATTTCTTTTTTGAACATTGTGTGTTGATTCCGTGATTCAGATTCATACAGCGTTCGTGTAATTATATTTTCAATTTAGTGTTTCGATTGTGCACACAATTCTGAATGTGTCGTTAAATCGTCGAACGGCGCGGCGCGGAGTTCACTGTGCGCCTGGTTACGTCGCGTGACGCGTCGAGTGAAAACAGTGCGCCTACCGCATCTCGTATCGCAGCAATGTTGCCATTTAAAAAAAAACAGTAGACTTAGCAAAAAAAGAATCGTACATCAATCATATAGCAATCCGTATTAGGTCTTGACCCTTAAGACCTAGTTGATAAATATAAGTAACACTAAATAAACCTTGGCGATATTAACGACTACAGACGTGTCTGTAAAGGAACAATTAACAAAATGTTATAAAATTATCATAAAATAACATAAGCTCACGCCTGTATCCCCGAAGCGGCAGGCAGTGGCGCACTAGCGAAATAAAACACCCATATTTCGCTGAGCTTAGTTCCGTTCACGATGTGTTAGGGAGCAAGCCTATTGCCATATCGCCTTTATTTTGTCTATACATACATTTTATGACCTTCCGTACCTTTACGACAATCCTTTTTTCTCTCTGTCAATCAATTCTATCATACGGTATTTCTGTTTGAGGGGCTCGAATAAAACAAATATAGAGGTACTAAGGAAAGGGCTCAACGTCTGATATTAAAAGTTGCCCTGTTCAAACCACGTATGTACCCAACTTGCAGCCTTTACAAAGAAACAAAATTACTAACTATAAGGCAACTTTATATATTAGCTACAATTCTAAAAAAACATAACACCATAAGCACTTCGGTAATCCAACAGAAACTAAATACTCGAAGATTCTATGATGTGTGTGAAACTACTTCAATGAAAACTTCGTTTGCCAAAAAGTTTTTTACTTATAATGGGGGCAGACTATACAACAGGGCTAATAAAATACTCTCTGTTACTAATATGTCTAAACTTAATTGTAAAAGAAAAGTTACAGACTGGTTATTAAATTTGGACTATGACACGACAGAACACCTTATTAATATCCCATCATAATAAATGATTATGTAGTGTTTTCACATATACACACTCACATATAAGTTCAAACGCATACACACATGTACACACACACACACACACACACACACACACACACACACACAAACAAACACAAACACACATTTAACTTATTTTTACTTTTTCCTTTTTTAGTGTTTTTTTTAGTTCAAGAATATCTCCTGTTGTAGTGTAAATATGTCATAAAACCTCGTCACTATACACCAAACTTCCGTGAGGGTGGGGCCAGGAATCCATAGTACAGAATATCCTAGTTTGGGTTCCTGACTCCCACATTTATTAATTCAATAATAGGTTTATGATATCACTATTTAATGACATATTTTTGTGATCTAACTCATTATTATTATTCTTATCTATCTTATTATTATTTTTTTCGACCTGTCCTTATTCCATCTTAATGTCGGATTTTTCGAAAACATTATCCATTTTGAAATATCTATTAATTTCAAACCTTTTAAACTACATAGTATACGTACGACGAGTAGTGTATTTTATTTGAACTTCGATACTCCGTACATTATAAATGAAAGATGTGTCAACGACACTCATTCTATTATTGTCTATCTATTTTTGTTTCATTAACAAGTTTACTATTTACGTTTGAGTATCCGAAATAGCCAAGTTAAGAGACTCGGTCTTACATAATGCAACAACGAATTAATTCGCAGTCACGTTTCAGGCACTTGAAACTATGCACTTGATCCCAAGGGCATCTCGGATTACGCCGATCCATCGCACCGAGGTTTTGTGAAATCCGACGTCAAATAGAGCGATCTTCAGCGCACTAGCCGAGGCACGTTTCAGATATTAATACCGAGGGACATTACTAGTTAAATCACGCGGGACTTCATTTCAAGGACAGGTCTAACCTTCAGATAAAAGAAAATGTAAAATGAATAAGTGAAACAGGAAAGAGTAATACAGACAACTATCATATACGAATATATAACTATAATTAATAATTAATGAATACAATTCTGTTGTATGATATTACGTTATATACAATATATTATTATTACAGACTCAGGCATATCATGCAATGATGCAATAACCATACTCCCCAAACTAGGACTTGTTGAATTACTGATACGCAAGTATAATTATATCAGTACCTATGTAAAAGTTTTACATACTACATACAAAATAGGGCATGGATGTTTAAATATTTAGGCCCGTATTATAGAATCACACACGGTAGGCTGCGGCTTGGCTGTGCCCCTGGCACTGCTTAAGTTCATGGGCCGTGGATACAGCTTACCATCAGTCGGACCGCTAGCTCGTCTGCCCGCTTTGGTAATAAAAAAATAAAACAATCGGGCATGAAAATAGATTTCAAGCTAGTTTTTACATATTAAAACTAGATAAATGAATGAGTTTTTTATTCATTTATTTTCATTATATTAATACTGACCTAAATTACTTTAGGTACAATACTGAATCTGCATTATGTTTTCGCACATAATCCTCAGAGAGGAAAGGTTATTTATATACGAGTAGGTAGCACACATTTGTTGTACCACACATTGTTGTTTGATGCCGCTCAAAGATTCTCAGGCAGGACAATGGACAGGAAAGCTGTCGGGAAGGACGACGCAACTCAATACCTTCACAAGGCTATTCAGAGTTCACACAGACCTATTCAAATAAAAAGTAGGAATTGTTTTAAGCATGATAAATAGGTGTGTAAAATATGCACCATGGGAAAACTATTTTGTGTATGAACAATGATGTCGATAAATTTCTATATCACGTTGTAATCTTTTAATTGCAAGCCGAGCAAACACCCGTAAGGAAGCACCTTTTGAAGTCGAAGATAATATATAATTATTCAGTAAAGTACCTATCACTCCAGGGTGGACCAAACATTTTTTTACGAATGTCCATATCGCGAGAAAACCTTGTATTAACTTCGTTTAGACCTATAACCGTTGAATATATAACATTCTCGATATTTCATAATAAAATTAAAATAAAAAAATATTATATTTATTATTTATAAGCTCACGCTTATATCCCCGAAGGGGTAGGCAGAGGTGCAATAGCCAACTAGTACAACCCCATTTCGCCGAACTTAATTCCGTCCCAGATGTGATACGCGATATGGCGATACGAGCCTATCGCCATATCGGGCACAAATTCCGGCCTCCGGGCTGACATGGAAAAATCCAATATCACTTTGCCCGACCCGGGAATCGAACCCGAGACCGCGGGACAGTAGTCGTATCGAAATACAACCACCCAACTGAGGCAGTCTAATAAAAACAAAAATTGAACATAAAATTCACCCAACACCCAACAGGCACACACATAGTAGAGTAGACATAGACGTAGACTCCTGACCCCACACTAACTAGTCTTGTGTCGTGGGTATCAGGAACTACAAGAGACTTTCGGTCTCACAACACCCAGACCCGAAACAAATATCTGTGGGCCACACTAATTTTTGTCGCGATGCGAGAATAGAACCCGAACCGAAATAACATCATGTTAAATGATGCTATGATTGAAACTTTGAAACCTTTAAGCATTTTCTCCCTTTTATTATTTGTAGTATGGACCCATGCATGTACCCAACGGAATTATTTAATAATAATAAAATACTTATTAATATCACTTAATAAAATAATCAACCCTTATTGGAAAATATAATTATAAATTTTAATTATGTGTCTTAAGAAGATTACTACGTTTAACTGCAAAGAACGTCATTTAACGGAATTAATGCATCGCGGGATCGCGGGTTTAATTGACGATCGTCAAAATCAAAAACAAAATATTGTTAACTTTACCTAAACCGATACTGGAGACAAACGACTCGAGGCAAGCAATCATATTCATGTAGAATTTAATTTATGTCATATGATCCTCTTATTCCAACACTAATACTATAAACATGATTTCCGAAACGGAACCGAACTGTCTGATGTTTAAAACGGATCACTAATACAGCGGAAATTACAAAAAAATTAAACGAAGTTGAATCAAATCATAAAACTTTTCGCAAACGAAGGCGTACCTAAATATATGGATTCAAAGGCGCGATGACGCGGCCAGTCGGAGCGAAATTAGCATGACACAGAAATGTTAAGTTCCTAAAGCCCGCTGGACTGGTTAGGATGTCGATCAATCGGTGAAGTTTCATTCTACGCTCGGCCGATAGTCTCAAACCTCGAATGGATTTTATATTTTAAAATAATATATTTTTCGAAAACAAAAAGAAATAAACATTATTGGTATCAGATGTAACAACTGGATGCGTATTATAATTATTATGTAACGGTATTTTAATACGATAACTAATGAAACAGCATTTCATGTTGAAACAGTTATTCACTTAGAAACTTACAAAAGAATGGCAAAACATAACTAGAAATAAGAATCGCTGTAAATCATAAACTGTACCTGCTTATAACTACGGAATTTTTATTGCAATTAGTGACGTTTAGAAAATTCATCAATAATATAAATTGGTTTATAATTAATGAATTAATTGATAAGTTTGAAATAGTTTATAATTAAGACGGATTTCCTTATTAGGACCTATCCATTTTAAACTCTTACGTTCAATACATTTGTGAACTATTTTCGCTTGAAGAAGCCACGCGGAATAATTAAACATTGCTGACCGACTGGTCACTGAACAGCGTGTCAGTGTACGTATTCTATAATTAACTACTGTAAAATTAAATGTACTCACATTAATAACTACTCTCTCGCAAAAGTCATGGTCGTGTTGAATAGGCTCGAAGGTGACCACCCCACCCTGCGGTGGACGGGCACTTTCCTCTTCCTGGGAGCAAAGCTTTGGCAGTGACCTGATGACAAACGTTAACACAATAAATATCAATAATAAATACACACTTAATGACACGGCTTTACAGGTTTATGAAGGAAAAGCACCTCTGCGCCACATTGTAACTTACAAGCACCATCTAAATCAATAAATCAAGTTATATATCATATATTAAATTCACATCCGAAATGTTTTTAGAAATGCATATAAAGTGCTATCACTGCAGTAAAAATCGACAAGAAAATTGTTATCACAATACGCACAAATAAAACTGGGTCATGGTAATGCAAAAAACACAAAATCACTGACACGTAATGATTGCACAAAAGTGTATACTAACGCTCTCGAATTCCTTTTTGTTGTAATTAAAACCATTACGAACGAAATTAAACACCCCATTATGCTACGAGTGCACCACTCGGCGCTACAGGAGAAATTGCATCTACAACCTATCTGTTCGGGTGCCTGAAGCGTTCTACCCCGAGTCTCGTAAACAAATAACACGGGCCCGGAACATCCGACTTACTTCCACTAAACAACTACCTATTGGAATATTATTCTATCACCTTTTTAGTTGGAATTTTAAATAGGTCAATGTGAAGTTTAATAATCTATTCTAGACTTCTGATCTTTGACCTTATGTATTAGCGGATTGCGATGTAATTGGACATAACGAGTTATTTTGGTTTAGTTAAATCGATTTTGTTGTCATTTAAGTTCAATGGGAAGAGACCCGTGGTGTGGGCGAGTTTTGAAGATTTAAGAACGAGAGATAGCGTATCATTAAAATATAGGCGGATAAAATGATGATTAGGTGGTAAAGTGTCGTTTATATATTTTTTTATTTTACACAAAACAGATTACAACTGTAAATACAAATGTAACTGTAAAAGTATGCTTACTTCAAATTTAATTCGACACATGGAGTCTATGCTACGTGTTATCGTTAAATAAATGAATTTTAGATATTTTTATCTTATTACCATAAACATGTAATAACAATATTTACACATTCTAGTACAAATACTATACTTGATAAATGTTTTTTTAATAAAAGTTACTCAAAAAACAGAAAGAAAGAAAGCGTTCTCAATTCTTCAGAAAATCTGATATTCAGCATGGTTAAAATTTTACAGCAAACCAATTCTTTAAGGCTCTAATAATTAATAGAGCTACATACTTCTAAATGTGGACAGTTTATCGAATGTTATATTTTTATTTATGTTAAGGACTTCATATTTTTATTGCAGTAGAATGATGAGACGAACTGCACGACCACCTAATTTATTTATTTTATTTAAGTAATAAAAGGCATTTTTTATTTTTTTAATCTATATCTGAATAATAATAATGTCGCCTCCTTGGTCTAGTGGCAGTGTGGTGGGTTCGATTCCCAGGTATGGTAAAGCGAATTTTCTAATTTAATTTGCCCGAGACTGGATGTCTCAGAGTGTGTTGACGTCACGAAATCCTTTCTGCAACATGCTTGAAAAAGTGTGTTACGCCGACCCCACATTAATGTGGGATAAGGGTAGGTAGAAAGAAAGAATATCTTGTTTAATTATATGTCTTATAACTTCCAGAATACAGTGGCAAACATTTCTTACAAACCGGAACACCACATTGCTGCAACAATGCGACTTCCGCGGTAGAAATAGACTTAGCGGTAGTAACTACTTAGACGGACTCTCGCATGGGAGTCCTACCAGTGATGTACGAGAAACTCGATGTAAATGGGGTTTTGCGAAATAAATAAACACAAACAGTGTTATATGTAAAGCGAATGCTAAATATAGAAGAGCCCTTCCAGCATATTTGCGGAGGCGCGGGCGCGGGCGCCTCGGAGCGCGGCGACCACGACCACTCGATCACGATTCACGCGCAGCTCTCTCAAGTCTAAACTCAACCACTCTCTACTCCGGCACGACTATTTTACGCTATTGTTTCCTATTATTTTATTTTATTTTGAACATTAATTTATTTTTTATTTTTCTATTCATCTAACATGATCGAATTGTGAAATAGTTCAAACATATCACTTATCATATTTGCTTTTGAACACAAGATTTGAGGGTAAAGAGTTCAACGTTATCTGCACTGTTATCTTAATAACATAAAAAGTCAGCGGCCTGAGCAGGAAAATTTCTGACAACCGTAAATGTATTCGAACTCGATGCGCGTCTATGAAATTTGTATGAAATATTAACCAAACGTCATCAGTGCGCAGCGAACTCGAATACATTTACATTTACATTAGTTTTTCGTGCTCGGGCTACTGATTTTACTTGGAAGTGTATTATTAATTAGCCTAAAATGGTATAAAGTTATTTTATCTTCGATTCCACAATTATCTCTCTCTCTCTCTCTCTTTTCTAGGCTATTTTGCCCTAATGCTGGTGGGGTCAGCTTTTCTTCGATTCCACAGTTATGTAAATGGCATATAAGCAATTGTATTAGACGTATATCTAATGGTGGAACAAATTAAAAAAGTTCCACATTGGTACATTACTGATAATTATAATATTATTAATTTAATTATAATTATTATACACTAAGGTTACAAATGAATTTTGAAAATTTTGCATTGTCTAAACTTTATTTCAATTAAAATTATTTAAGTATATTTCGTATAAATTATTAAATAGTTTGTGCTTTCTATACGAAGTGCTTAAGACGGTATCTAGTGTATACCATTATTTTGGTTGCTACGGTTTAAATATCATATTAACTTTTCTTTCTACCTGCCCTCATCCCATCTTAATGTGGGGTCGGCGCAACACACTTTTACAAGCATGTTGCAAAAAGGATTCGGCTTAGTTTTTTCGACCAGCTGCCTGCCTGACGTCAACCCCCTCTGGAGGTTCCAGTCCCGGGCTAATTAAATTAGAAAAAATGCTTTGTCCGACCTGGGAATCGAACCCAGGACCTCCCGGTCCACAGCCCTTATATGCTGCTACTAGACCAAGGAGGCGTCACACCATATTATCGATAAATAATAATACAAACTACATAAAACCTATGGATTCTCGTTAATAATACTACTGCAGCAACAATTTAACGCTATGCGTTGGTATAGCGTCATCTTATCATTTCATATGTTGATACGAGATGATGTGGCTGAACCTTCGAACTCGACTCTAAGATAATACATATTACAAGCATTCAGAAACAGCTAGTGCCCTGGCCCGTGGTCATATTTACTACTATCTCTTGTATAGAAAAGATATAGGTCTGTATTCGCCGATTCAATATTCATATTGGCACGTCTACAAAATGATAGGCCAAGTACGTGCCGATGAGCAAGCTGCGGCCCGCTGCGCCAGCACTCACCTTGAAGGGTTCCGATAAATGCTGTTTTCTACAAAACAATACGTTATCACCGATCACCGAGAGCACTTCACCCGATATCTCGATGATAGTAATGGTTCATCTTTTGTTCAAACGAGCCTCGACGGCGCTTGAGATCATGAAGAGCGGCCCGGGACTTGGTGTGTCGGATATTATGTGAAGGGTGCGATCAAATTTAGGAGCCTATAGACTGCTGCGACTGTCGAATTTAAGCATGGAATTAAAATATGGCTTTCTTAATAAAACTTGGGTTCAGGGCTTTGAGTTTCTGAATAAATTGTTGCTAAAAATTATTTATATATCTCATAATGCTTTCAATATCATCATTTTATCGCACTAAAAGACAATAGTACCACTACAAAGATTTCTATGTATACTACTACTACGAGTATTATTAAGAGATTTGATCCAAGTGTCCGTGCAAATTAAAAATACGACTACAAGAGTATTCAGTTCCTTAGAAAAGAAACGAGGAATTAATCACAAACTTAAATTCCTGAGAGAATAAATGAAAGATTAAAAGCTCAAAGCAGTGTCTTGGAGTCCAATGGCAAAGTAGTGAGCGAGAAAAGTAATTTAAATGTTAAAGAACAAAATGAATAGTTAAATGCTTTAAAGGAAATTGCGTTTTTTATGCACATTGGATAGGTTAAAGATTAATTTGTCCAGCAAAGACTTTAGTGTTGAAGGTTAACATAACTAATAGGTAATAACAGAATCAAGTTGTAACATAGCTGGTGGTCTTCCTATCCGAGCGGATGGCAACCACAGGGGGGTTACCATCACCTCTTTATTCCCATACAAAACAAACGAAGAACGATTATAATAATACTGCTATAAGAAGTCGTGGTAACCCTGCTGTACACATGGTGTTAAAACTTGCAATAGTGCCCCACATACGTTGTGTGGATCGCGTGCCAGGTACAGCTAGTATATATCCGACACGACTTGAAGATTGGTTAAAGCGGGCATGGGGATACATTCCTGTAGGTACCTGTATCAGTTATCAGTCTTGTCGCAAACCTCTCGATTTAATTATTTTGTCTTGGGATGTGAAGAAGCATAAATAAACAGGCACGATTCTGGTGACCACCGATAAAACCATTGTTTGTCGGTGGTCGCTAGTGTCTTTGGACAGCACTGCTTACCATCAGGTGTAATGTCACTTTGTCGTGTCCAGATAAAAAAAATATAAAGATAAAATCTAAATTGAAAGTGGATTTTCCAAAAATACATTAATAGTAAGAAAAATACTGGTTTGGAAACTTTCAAATCAAGTCAATAACTTGGTGGAAATGTTTGTAATGTATTCTGTATATAAGTCAAACAATATTAAAGCTCCGTGTCAGTCTGTTTATTGCGCGTCAAAGTGGTATTTATGAGGCGAACCATTAGAATTCATAGTGAGACAAATGGCATTTCAAAAACAAGCGACACACCGCGAGAAGTTCACATTTGCAATATTGTTTTTCCGTATCCACATGCGCAATGGTATTTGCAAAGGCCAAGCTCGGATTTTTATATACGGTATATATATACGGTATAAAGTATTATTCTCACAGGTTTTCAGTCTTTATTTCATAAGTAATTCTATCTACTTAATAAAGTAATGTAGGTGAGGCTTTCCCTTAGTTTCTCGTAATACCACCGTTCTTTCCACCCACATATTATGGCCAGGGTGGTACCTCGAAGTTCCAAAAAGTACCGTCCAATCTCACGGGGTGTTGTAGTGAAAGACTAGAAGATGGTGTTAGAGATAAACATATTATGGGACTCATTACCATAACCGCAAATTACACTTGTTGGCATCAACAAGCCTTTTTTACAACAACAAAAATTCGAAGATAACTTTATGTTGTATCCAAATACGTTGCGCCAATTCCAAATAAATTGAGAGTAGGTCAGGAGAATTATAATGGAAGGACATGTTGTTCAGTACATCCGCACCGCCGCCACGTGTCCCTGTTTACTCCTGCGCCTGCCAAGCACTCAACGTGAGTGACACATTCATTTTATAAGACAGCTTCTTTATGTGGCATTGAGATAAAACGTGCCTCAATTAACCTTCGGAAAATAATTAAATCTTAAGTTTCTACGATAAGCAATATACAAAACAAGCAGGTTGGTAGAAATGTTTGATGTCTAAACTATATCACTATCACTTATTGAACTTTATATTGACCATCATATTATTTTTCCGAATTATACCTGTGGAATGCCAGTCCGATTTGTATATGAAATTGTGATATTTTGGAATCAAATCTTAACTCTGGCAACAACAATAATTTGCGTTAAACATTTCGATTCGAAAAATCATGTGCTGACTGGGAATAGTATACTTACCAGGTACTTTATTGGTCTTTATAACATTATTGTCATTATTAACATTAATATTATGATGTAAATTGACAGGTTTCTGTTTGTGATTTCTGAATATTGTACACTTCCTGGAATAGTTAAGGATTTTGTTATTTTATTTTATACTCTTGATATTAAGATTTAGTTGTAATATGTTGTCTTTTGGTAAATGCTGTGTATGCCCCTGTTTAGCGCACATATCAGAAATGTACCTACTTATATATAGAATTGATAATGTTTGTAATATGTAGTGCTGTGGGTGTACCTTGAAAATAAATAAATAAATAAATAAATAAATTATTGACTTTAAATAAGTTTGACAAACACTGCATGCATTGGTTGCATATACAATCGGAAACCATTAACTAAAATAATTATAATTAGTACTTCAAAGATCGCAGAGAGGTATATAATTTTAAAATATATTTTAACTGAGGTATCCGATTTGAGCAGAGTTTATTTCAATAAATTCTTATTCTAAGCAATTCTCATATGAGTTATGTAATAAAACGTTACGGAATTGAATTCTTCCCAAGCATTGAGTTTATAAGGAGATAGCACATTGGAAATGTCAGTTCGTGTAATATGAAATTTTTATCAGATTTAATATGAATCCAATGCAACATATTGGATCATATGACGGGGTATGTCTAAGCTATATTGGCTCAGAGTGGAAAGTTTGCAATAAGGAAAATTTCATTCGTAATAGATAGGAACTAAATGAAAGTAGCAATAATAATTTATTAAATATATATTATAGCAATAACTGGCAAATGAGCAGGGGTTAGTTCTCTTTTTTCTAAATTAGGCTAAAGTAGAGTTATGCTTTCGATAAGACCAAGATTTCATTATGAATAAGGGGGTAAGTTTATTTTCTCTTTATCGTCTAATCAAAAGCTAATACGCGAGCCATCATTACTTAAGTCATATAATTCATTTATAAAAACAATTTTAAATTCGATTCATGTGAGCGATAGCTTAGTTGGGAATGGTACGGATTACCGAGACGAGTGTCGGAGATTCGAAACCAACCCCAAAATGGAGCATACACCTCTGACTTTTCTATGTTAAATGTGTTTTATTTGTGAATTATCGCTTGATATAACGCTGAAGGAAAACGTGAGGAAACCTGCATACCCGAGAATTTCTCCACAAGAATTTCGAAGGTATGAGAAGTCTACCAACCCACTAGGCCAGCGTGGTGGACTAAAGCCTAACTCCTTTCATTAGTAGAGGAGGCCCGTGCCCAGCAGTGGGACAGTAATATTACAGGACTATTATCATATCATATCATCTTGTGGACAGATCGCGTAGCTAATACATGAAGAATCGGACGAACTCGAGACTTTTTCCTTTTCGGAAGTCGGTTTAAAGATAAATTTTGAGCGGCTTATGTCGACATGTCTTTTCAGCGTTCAGTCATTTTTTAACTGTCTTTCCTGAATATTCTAACCGAATAAATTTTTAATATATTATATAGGCGAATAATTATATAGGCAAAACTATACTTGATTTAAAATACGGACTTAGTTTATTTTTGTCTTAATAACTGAAGTACGTCAACAAATATTCGACCATTAAACAAAGCCATTACAACTGAACTAACGTCTTCGCAATCATTCGTGAAACCATTAAACTGCGCTGTGGTCATAAAATTATCATACTTTTACAATGAGCCATTCTTACTGAGCAATACGTTCAACTAATTTATTATGTGTTTATGTTATTTCCTTACATATGTATATTATACATATACGGTCTACCGACCTGCATTAGGCCAGCGTGGTCGACTAAGGCCTTACCCCTCCCATTAGTAGAGGGGGCCCAAACCCAGCAGTGGGACAGTAATATTATTATTCGATAACTGATAACATAGTTAACTCAGACCCACAAGTTACACGAGTATATCTGCAATTTGACCGTAATAATTATAGTACAAGCTTCAGAAATGTTTTATATTCATCGTACCCACATGAGTTATTATAATACAATTTTTATAATTGACTCATTACATATTCACTGAATACAAATATATGTAGTATGTACGAATTCAATACCAAACTCACCATGTGAAGTTTAATCGTAAATGAGTCAAATCTCAATATATCCAAAGCCGCAATAACACGAACAGCTGACCGGTAACTCTCCATAGAGAGGACGCACGGCTCACTAAAATAAGTACGTTTTATATTTAGGCGCGCGCGTTTAACGCGCGCTGTAATACAATAAATAGAGGCGACGATGCGTGGGCGGGCGCACGACACGCTACGACACTCGCCGACATTCGCCGACACCCTCCGACACCCGCCGACACAACACTACACGATCTGCGACACTGCGCCTCCGCTGTCTCACTCAATATACTCATTCAATTATTTTTGGGTATGTGTCTGGGTGTTGATTTGTGTATGCGTCTGTTAACCTCACAGTATTCAGGTATATCCGGTCTGAATGATCTAGGGAATTTGTTTGAATATTTTATGCATGAAAACAGAGATTTCTTTGCTGCATCGGTTAGTGTTAGTATACGGACCATGGGGGATCTCGTTTGCAAGACTGATTGTCCCGTACTTTGGATACCACTTGATTTTTTAAATGTTTATTTGTGCGTAGGAAGTACATCCCATCCTAAAACGAATCAAAACGTGAAAAAGAATAAGGTCCTCGTTTTCTTACCACGTACTACGCAGGTTAGGTGCGCTTGCGCCACTTTTCTGCATACGTTTTTCGCGATATGTGATTTTCCGTTTATCCCCGGCGTGGCGCTTATATACACAAATATATGTTGTCTCAAAAGGAATCATAAATAAATTCAAGAATATCACCCCGAAGACTGTTTATCGATAGAGTTGGAAGGGGAAGACCTCGTCGAACGTTCTCCGACCAAGTCAGAGATATACTCGAGAAAGGTCAAGTTAAAAGTACCCTTAACCGACGTGCATGCATGAAGAATGTAATGAGAATAAATGAGGCGAAAGAGGCGTGTAAGGATCGCAGCAAGTGGAAATCCGTTGCCTCTGCCTAACCCTATGGGAAAAGAACGTGAGTCTACGCATGTATGGAAGACTGTATAACATACGGCTATCTTCTTAATATGTAACTATAATCATAAATATATTATCTAAAGCAACAGTAATTTGAGGACTGGACACAACACGACAAAATTAAATAACGTCATAAAATCATGAATAAAAACACACGTTTTCATTACAACGATAACACTTTATAATTTGGCAAAATGCGATAATAATAACGATGTCAGTTAATGGGAATAATAATTAAAACCTAATCGTGATAGAATCCGTAAGAATAGTTTTATTTCGATGTCAGTTAAATTGTAACATTTTTATAATTATCGCTCACTGTGTGTAACTCGTTAGATGAACTAGATTTCCAAGAGTCCGTACACCACGTGAAAGATTAAAACTAGACTAAAATTGCTGACCTAGATAGAGCCTTGTTACTTTGTATCCCTCTCTGATATAAACGGGAACAATCGATAACCGTATAAAGACGTACATTTTTCTATAAGATGTATATTTCAGGAATAATACCGTCACAATAAAAGCCTTGGGTATGTGAGATGAATCCCACACGTGACCCGACATTCTATTATATTCAAGATCAAATGGTTCTACATACTGAGTAGCTACCTACACTCGTGCTTATTTCCCGCCCTTGTAAATTAAATCACTGTTTAGTGTTTACCCGCGGGTTCAATTTTAACCAAATTCACAATCTTAATGATATTGGTAGAAAGTAGGTACAATTCATATTGAAGATATAATCGGAAGGTTGGGTGGCATTTAGATCTGTAATTCCCCTTATTAAATATTAAAGCTTGCATGCAATGTTGTACAGAAGTTTCTATTATCGGAAACGAGTAGTACGTACGTGGCCTAATCGTTTCTGAAAAGGTAAAGTTGAATCTAATTTTAAATAATGAAAATAGACTTTAATCGAGGCACGTTGCCATTTAGCCGTTCAACATATTACAAATAAACATCCTTTCACGGACGGCTATTTATAGACACATAAATACAAAATAATGCTGAATTGGATGTAAGTGAACTGGCTCACTTGTTTACTATTAAATTGTTTAGTGTTTTGATATAAACAAGGAAATATTTTCCCCGTAAATTGTAAAATATTACGTACTAGTACGTAGGCGTATGAACGTACAACGCACACCGATTAACGTTTTAACACTAAATTAGAGGATGTGTTGAGAATATATATACATACTTACTGTAATACAGGGCGAACAAAAACGAGATTCCTAATGGGATTTTAACACAAGTGACACAGAGAGTAGTAGTAGTATAAAATATAGAGTTTTAGATTAACCACTTTTTAGATGGAGATAATATCTGTTGTCGACTCATGATAAAATATAACAGAAAACTAGAGGTATAATTTACAAAGTAATATTTGTTTTCTTAGTAATGGTAGATACCACGCGGTATTTTCTAGTCTTTTCTTTGTTGTGCAATAGGTCCTTAATCATAATAGAGCTATAACTTCAGATTTAGAAGTGTAGATCAAACAAATTTCGGAATTATTTTAAATGGTAGAAAAATCTTTCATAACCAAGTAATTAAATTCAAGGGGCGTGGTAGGTACTTAAGTGCACTTATTTTCATAACCTAATTTACTTTGAAATGCCACGCTAAGTTGAAAATCTCAATTAAAAAGGGTGAGAAGTGTAGACTGTGGCGGAGTGCCGGCTCCGAGACGCGTGTGACGCCAGTCCTACCAGTTATTTTAAATTAATATTAAGAGTACTTAAATTTTCCATGGGACGTGTTTTAAAAAATATATATTTATTCTACTGACCTGTGGTACACTCGGCCAAACCCATTGGTAGAGGAGGACCGTGCCCAGCAGTGGGCTACAATAATACAGTGCTATTATTATTATATGTGTACTGCACCGACCATACATTGAGGTGGGATAAAGACTGGTGGAAATAAAAAAGACTGGTGAATACTATATAGACTATCTGTCAATATAGTACCTTGATAAAGCAGCACGTTGTGACATCCAATATTAATTCCGACAAATGTTCATTTCAATTCAATGATCAAATTAAATTGAACAGAAAGCAACATCTTCAAAGTATCAAATATTACCTAAGTACTACGTAGCAGTACTTATACGGTGCGGCGGCGTGGCTGAATTTAATAACTACGCCGTTTGCGAACTGTTCCTTGAAGTTCGCTTTAGTTTTCGCTCCAATAGTCTCTATCAAAGCATCCGCTTCGCTTTTACTCGAAACGTTTTATATTTGTTCCATTCCGATATTGTTATATAAAATTTTAATTTATATGAAGTTTCCCTTTAGATTGTAGAGTGGATTCAATATTATGAGAAACAGTTTCTCAGAAACTGGTTATAAGTTTTCAAACATCTATCGGAGTAGCAGAAATTAATATTGTGGAGGCATTTAATATAAATATGCGAAATATGGGTTATTATATTAATTGTTTTGGTACATATTCATATTTCGTTTTTGTTGTCGACATTCATTAAGTACGAATGTTACCAGAATTATGCCGGCCTGAAGGCTCACTGACTAACCTGACTACAGTTACGGCACCACGGAGGGTTTTTTTATGTACATGGCGGCCGCTATCAAGGCTATTGCAATTATGTATGTGAAACTAGCAAATTATTTAAGGGAGAGTTACATTTATTTTAGATACGCATTTAGCATATTAGAAAAAACATGAATTTGCACGTTATATTCCTCTTTCTTACCGAATAGCAATATCCCGTGTGTATTAATATTATTTATGTTAATTCCAATGCATAAGAACAACGAATAGATTAGGGGATTTCGCACGGAGTAAATGTCAGATGCTTCAGTCGAGTCACAGCCGGCCGCGACCGGCTGCGTCGCGAGTTGTTTAGATGAAGCATCGAGTATCGACGTACCGGGGAAACAAACATAACGAGAGCAGTGTTTGTGCGATGATAAAAGGATTGTACACCAGCAATTAATGTGTTTGAATATAACAAAGGCTACACTGATTGTGTGTGTGAAGTGAAATAAACAAACAATGGAATACCAGCATTGATTGATAATTTTATTTTTTGGTTTGCCCAATCGACCTTCATGATGATAACCGTGTGCTGTGGACCTAGAGCTACTAACTTTCAATCTATGTAGGGTAACTTTTGACACTCGAAATCATGTAAAAAGTATACTAATGTCGCGTTCAAAATGACCAAATGATAAGTTCTCGAATCCAACGCGACATCAGCGCACTTTTTTTGATTTCGACGGAATTTTAGTCACTAAACGAAATTAAACCATATCCGAAATCGAATCGAATGTCAAGTCAGCGGGCAGGTTGAACAAAACATTTTTTTCCAATACGATTTGCCCAGGACTGAATCCTCTAAAAATAGAAAGTAGTCAGTCAGGCAGGCAGCCAATCGTAACAAATGGTCAATTATATTAAATACTATCTCACCATATGAACGTAGGTACATATATTATGTATGTATGTATATGTATGAAAGAAAATAAATAATTATATTTATATGTTTAGATGGATCAAGAATGTCCCGCGAACTATTGAGTTGTCGTCAGTGGAATAAAGGCGTTCTTTTTATTGTTATTCGGTTCTTTGAGACGGCAGTACTTTTATTGCTTGTGCTATTGAAATTGGATGTATTGTGTTTCACAAATAGAAAAAAGTAAAGTGTGGTAAAGTGCACGAGTACGTCTATTGAAGCGACATCTCTCACAAAATAGACGTATTAACTTAGAGGTATTTGATCGATTTTCAAGATAATCCTTTCAATAATACCTCTAAAGTTTTGTCGTCATAAGAATGCTGCTAAAAGATTTCAATATGGTCAAACAATTATGTAAAGAATATTACTATTACAACCTAATGGGAACTCAAATGGTTCGTAATCGACAAACAAATCAATGAGATGCGTCCAATTGTGTGGAACTTTCGAAATGTTACATCCCCGCTCTATAATGAGAACTGAGGTGCAAATGCAATTAACTCACCATTGGGAAAATGATACAGCGTAGCGGAACAGATAACAGAAATTGCGATTGAAGCAATTATTCGAAACGTTTATTTTGTAAAAGATACCCACTACGTAGTTTCATATACTCCTAAAATATGACTTGTACATAACTGTAGGTCATAAGTTCAAAACTACGTGTGTATTTGGGTATGTACTTGACTATGTTTGATTTTATACATATATGTAATAGCAAATACAACAAAAAGAAACCCTTTTGTAAAAACTGCATCGACATTGTTTGAAAAATGAGGCAGTAATTCATATTTTAAATTCTGGTGAGGGTGCATATCAGAGGTACCTTGCTATCCCTTTCCAACGCACGTACCATTATGGCGTAACATCATTATACTGATACTTCTCTTTCCCGCAATTTGAAGGTTACACCAAACTTCAATGGCTAATAACTTTTTATTTTTGAGAATATTTCAATATTTCTTTCTGTTCTATTTTTTAGACGACGTAAATTTCATCCTTACTAAATAATAAAAGGGAAAGTAACATTTAACTCCAAGGACGGACATAGGGTACTTTATTTTTTTTAAATCAACCCCTAAAGGTATGAAATAGTGGATGAAAGTTTGTATGGGAATTTTCGAATCGCTTAATGGATTTTGATGAAATTTAGTATGAGAACATAAATGGTGTACTTTATTTTTTTTATCAACCCCTAAAGGCATGAAATAGGGGTTGAAAATGTGTGTCTTTGTTTTTGGGCCGATTGACTTCAAAATGGATATCTGGGTCGCCCCGTCATTCCGAACGACAGAACCGCTGTCAGAACTGTCAAAAGTGGCCGCCATTTTGTTTTTCTGTTTCTGGGCCGATTGACTTCAAAATCGATATCTGAGTCACCCCGTGGTTCCGACTGACAGAACCGCTGTCAAACCTGTCAAAAGTGGCCGCCGTTTTGTTTTTCTTTGTTTTTGGGCCGATTAACTTCAAAATCGATATCTGAGTCGCAAAGTGTTTTCGAACGACAGAACCGCTGTCAAACCTGTCAAAAGTAGCCGCCATTTTGTTTTTCTTTGTTTTTGGGCCGATTGACTTCAAAATCGATATCGGAGTCGCCCCGTGGTTCCGAATGACAGAACCACTGTCGAAACTGTCAAAAGCGGCGTGCGGCGCTGCAGGCTAGTATAAAATAAGTAAAAAAAAATGTCAAGTACCCAATTGTTGTTGTGTTATAAATTAAAGTGTATTTTAAATTAAGAAGCATTACATAATACAACATTAAGCTTGTAATATTACTGTCCCACTGCTGGGATAATGGCCTAATGCAGGTTGGTTGACTTGACATATTTTTGAAATTCATGTGGAGAAATTCTAAGGTATTCAGGTTTCTTCCTAATGTTTTCCTTCACCGTTATAGCAAGCGATAATTCATAATGATACACACTTAACATTTTGTAGCATGATGTTACACTTTTTTAATTTATTTTTATTTTTTTCATCTGACCTTATTCCAATGTGAGGTCGACGCAATACATATTTTTGAAACATTTTTCGGAAACTATTTGGCGGTAGTATTTACAACCTGATTTGAACCTCCTTATATGTGATGTATCACAATAGACAATCATAATAGACACATAAGTTTATTTTAAGAACGTATAAATATGCACGTTTTCGCATTGGTCAGTTACGTTTTGTAAAGGGTAAAATATAATATGGTTTTAACACATAGTTAATATTGCACACTTTCCGAAATTCATTTTATATTAACTCGCTATATATAAATGGCTTTATTTTCTATTTTTAGATCAGATAACAGAACGAGTTAAACGAGCACTGATAGATATGACCCAATTTCCAGTGTTATAATCGTGACCTGGACGCAGGTCGTTATGCGACGACTGCTAGCGCAATCCATCATTGTATCGGAAATTCATTCGTTTACAAATAGCTAGTGCAGCCAAATTATTAATTTTCATTTGGAGTTTACCATTATATTTTCACTTAGGAAACATAACACGTAACACAAAACAGCAGTTATAGCTATAATATCGTTTGCTATATCAATGAAGGAAAGCGTGAGGAAATCTCCATACCCAAGAATTTCTCGACAACAATTTCAAAGGTATATGATCTCTATTAGTAAGGTGGTTCTTAAATGACTTTTCCACCAGCAACGAGGGACTAAGCGGTAAGTAATGGTGAAATTAAGTTAACAATACGGAAGTCTTGCAGGATCTCGTCAAGTGCTACGAGCATAGAGCTACGAGAAGTCTACGAGACTACGTTTTACTTTGGCATGGGGATAATTCTATCTGCAATTTCACCAACAACCATTATGTACAGCAGCCCGAGCAGGAATATTTTTGACAATCGAGTTCGTATCGAAAACACTGCGTTTGATGACTAATGACGTTTGCTTAATATTTTATACAAATATCATAGACGCGTATCGAACTCGATACGAATTCGATTGTCAAAAATATTCCTGCTAGGGCCACTGCTGAAGTAATAATTAAACTAAAAGTAAAATCTTTTACTTGACTATTACAAATAGGTACATTGGCTAATATCTTGGCAATACTGATAGGTGGGCAACAGCAGTTAAAATTGTAAGTTTTTAACTGTTACTTTTATTTTATTTTGAGGGTTCTATTGACGAAGCCACTGATAAAAAGCGATAACGAGTTGCAGACTACACGACGACATTACTATTACTAATATTTGAGTCAAGTTTGTAGCTCGCCGGGTTCATCGAGTCTTCCTTAAAAACCCTAGCTTATATATAATAGTAGAGCCACGTCTGCAGCACGAATGGGCCGGCTCGACAGGTCCGATACCTACCACTGTCTCACAGATAACCGTCATAAAATGGCATCTTGCTGACGCGTTTCGTTCAGTGAGTGAGATTTCCGGTGACCCAATTCCACTTCTCCCTTTACCAATTTCTATTTCCTTTCTCCTTTTAGGTTGGCAACGTTGAACTCATCCATGATTAATTTTATACCTTGGATGTTTATGGACGGTGGAGATCACTTACTATCAGATGTGACAGATAATAAGAAAAAAATGTAACGTGACGCATTACCCTTCCATTTGTATATAAGTTTAGATAACACAATGGTTCTGGTGAATCAGAAGGACGAACGTCTTTAAATATCGTACAGACTTTATTTTTGCGATAAACACACGGTAAAGTTCAAAGCCGACATATCTTTACCTGATGTCGTATACTTAAAAATACATTAAAATCTCGACATATTATGGCATAACGTGACATAGACTATTTCATACAGCGAAATTTACAAGACATGTTAATGGTAAACACTTTTGTTTGAAGATGCGTAAATAAACACATAAAATTTTGTAGCCTACGCAAGTTCTCACGGCTTTCATGACTTTGTCGTATAATTAGCTACTCATTAATGCAAATTAATAATATTACACGTGTTCGTATTTAAAATGTGGTCAACTCAACTCGCCAGAACTGAATGTACATAATACCAGCTGTAATAATATAAACACATAGTTAATAAGCTAATGCCGTAAACAAGTCCGTCTTACGGCATGCATTATGCCCTGGGCACACAAGAATTTAGGGGCCCATGAAGAATAAAAATATTGATCGTTTAAGAGAATATAAGTACTTATCAGCCTTTCGGGACCCCGAAAGGCCCAAGGGGCCCCGGGCCCTGGGCTCAGGCCTCGCGTGTCTTTATTATGGTAAAGACGGCACTGGCCATAAACATAATTATTATTACTATTCAGTAATAAAGTTTGGATATATGTTATCACTGTATGCTTTGCGAAGCAACGTACTAGCAACATTATTTTAAATTATTAAACTTATTATGTGAAGCATATATTGTTACATGTATTAAGGAGTACAATTAAGTAGAGGTAACATATTACAAAATAGCTATTAGTCTATCATTAAGTTTGAAGGACATCAAGACAGTGGGATTTCTGATGCTACTTAATTAAGTTAACTCGTAGCATACAACCCTGGATTCACTCACAATTTGATCGACAAATATGTATATATTTACCGTATGGTTTCGACTAAAAAAGAATAAAAAAATCGGACCGCGTCTAAAATGTCTATCTTTTGTAATTATTGTAACTTTGTATTGTAATACAAAGCACCCTTTACAAACCAGCTAGAGCGAATTATTATATGCTAAGATTGAAGGCATATAATCTGCTAGGAACACAAATTGTACTGCTTACTAAAATTACCCCGGGTTTGTAGTGATGAAATCATTGCATAAAATCTATCATATTGACAATTAGGAAGTGATCGAATCATATCGACGGGGAATCGCCTGTAGCTTCGTTTATATGTGTAGATTGTTTCTAGAACAATATGCGATTTAATGAACAAATAATATATTGCAGTGTAACATGTTGAAATAACCAAATTTTACATAATATTAATGTAGGTAAGATTTGTGGAAGTGCGGACGCAAACATCAATAATAGAATATCGTACATATTTGTAAATTTTTCGAAGACCTATGTATATAGTGTGAACTGAGGATTAGAAGCAAGTAAAAGCAATTAGAGTATATAACTTCAGGGTAATTTTACGTAAGTACTTTATTGAGAGACGCAAAACGTACATATACAGAAACAGTATGTGCCACATTGGAATTTGTGCCCGATATGCCGATACCCTCGCCCCCTATCACATCTGGGATGGGACTAAGCTCGGTGAAAAGTAGGTGTTCTAGTTTGCCTGGGCGCCTCTGCCTACCCCTTCGGGGATACAGGCGTGAACTTGTCTTATGTTTTATGTGTCTCATTGTAGTCAGCAATAACAATCATCAAATTTTTTTTTGATATATAAATTAAGTATGTAGTGTAATTATATTAGAAATATAAATTACTAGCTGACCCGCGCAACTTCGTCTGCGTATGAGAGAGAGGGTTGAAAGAGTGAGTCGTAGGCACCTATAGCACAATAATTCTAAAAAGGTAATGATATGTTTTGCTAAACTTCGAGAGATAGTACGTGACTTCGGTGCGGTTCCGTCAATCACCCCGTCTCTCACCCCGCCTGTCACCCAGCCTGTCACCCGTCTGTCACCCCGTCTGTAACCCGTCTGTCACCCCGTCAGTCACCCCATCAGTCACCCTGCCTGTCACCACATCTGTCACCCCGTCTGTCACCCTGTCTGTCACCCCGTTTGCCACCCCGTCTGTAACCCGTCTATCACCCCGTCAGTCACCCCATCAGTCACCCTGTCTGTCACCCCGTCTGTTACCCCGTCTGTCACCCCGTCTGTCACCGCGTCTGTCTTCCCGTCTGTCACCCCGTCTGTAATCCGTCTGTCACATCGGCTGACACCCCATCACTCACCCTGCCTGTCACCCTGCCTGTCACCCCGCCTGACACCCGTCTGTCACCCCATCAGTCACCCTGTCTGTCACCCTGTCTGTCACCCCGTCTGTCACCCTGTCTGTCACCCCGTATGTCACCCCGTCTGTCACCCCGTCTGTTACCCGTCTGTCACCCCGCCTGTCACCCGTCTGTCACCCCGTCGGTCACCCCGCCTGTCACCCCATCTGTCACCCAGCCTGTCACTTATCTGTCACCCCGGTTGTCACCCGTTTGTCACCCCGCATGTCACCCGTCTGTCACCCCGTCTGTAACCCGTCTGTCACCCCGTCAGTCACCCCATCAGTCACCCCGTCAGGTATTCCTTAGTCACCCCATCATTCAACCCGTCGGTCAACAGTAAATGAATTTTTCACATCGAACCAGTAGTTTCCGAGATATCAACTTCCCCGCTTTAAAACATTTTTCATTTCTGCTCCGCTCCTATTGGCCATAGCGTGATGTTATATAGCCTATAGCCATCCTCGATAAATAGGCTATCCAACACAAAAAGAATTTTTCAAATCGAACCAGTAGATACTAACGACACTCAATTGTTTTGCCTTCCCGGAACCTCTCCACTAATACTTGAACTTTATGGTATGGTATTAAAGTTCAAATTGACTTTTAAGTATTATTACGAATCGATTGTATGGGAGTACAGAAAAGTGTTGTTTTTAGACTTTTTCAGACAATTTTTCATTTTTTTCTCTCCGTAAGAACCATCCTCGTACTTCGATGAGTATTCTAAAAAAATAATTAGCGAAATCGGTCCAGCCGTTCACGCGTGATAGCGTGACAACGGAAAACGGGTTTCATTTTTATATATATATAGATTATGAATACATAATTACGAATCCTAGTTTCTTACAAGAGAAAACATATCTCAAATCAATCTTAGGATGTGTACTTAGTTATAATTGTACAATTATCAGATAGCGTGAACGTAATCCCGAAATACACTATTATAATCAGGAAAAAAAGGTACGCTAAACCAGAATGCATTGCTGAATTGAATGCAGAAAGGATTGATGAAAGTACAAAAAGTGAAAGAACGAGACTGTCCCGCTCACACACCCGCCACTGTAACTCCTGTAAGCCAGGATCAACAATGGCACGCATTTTACGACACCGAGCAATGAAGCTCGGTGAGTCTCAGAGAATGCAAAATTGTCTTCATCCCGCAACGAAATTAATCAAACAGAAAGATAGGGAGGAGTTGGAATTATATGGTTTCCACTTCCCTCCGTAAAAATGCAGGAGACAATGTAATGAACTAAGGAGGCATCAGCCTCATACATAGGGATATTTACAACTGGAGAGGCCAGATGTAAAACACTACGGAAATAATTTTAATTTTAGTGGGTCCTATCATGCGAGCTGTTAAACATAAAGTGAAAGTAGTATCACTTCAGAACCATATGAAGTGGAAATCTTTAGTCCCTGCGTACTCTTATAAACCCTTTTCTTTCTACCTCCCCTTATCCCACTTTATTGTGGACTCGGCGTAACACACTTTTTCAGGCATGTTGCAGAAAGAATTTGGCTTAATTTTTTCGACCGGCTGCCTACCTAACGTCAACCCCCTCCAGGGGATCCTGTACGCGGTAAATTATATTAGAAAATTCGCTTTGCCCGACCTGAGAATCGAACCCAGGACTTCCCGGGTCACAACTCATATATGCTGCCACTAGACCAAGGAGGCGACAAGGCCTACTACTATAAAGTACAGTCTGATATTATATAACTCACAAACTATGAATACAAAGTTTGATGTTATTATAGAACAGCAAGTGTTTTGATCCCAATTATTCCATCACAGTTGCTGTGGAAGTAGCCTTTTCTCTTCTCAACACCAATCAATACTACACCCCGACATCGGACCCTCCAGAAAATGCTAAGATCTCCCACAGCAGACCCTCGGCATACTGGTACGCAGAGACGATCATCAATTCTAATGCCCAGCGCTATCGCTGGGGATTAGAATTGTTCGTCTGAGATGATGAGATGATGATGAGATGTACTTTTTCAGAGTTTCGAACCTCATATTGAACTATTTCAATATGAGGTTCGAAACTCTGAAAAGGTACATCTGTGTTCAATCGCAGAAAAAAATATTGTATTGGTAGCTAGAACTCCATAAACACCGGATATATTTTCAGGTGTAAAGCAATTTTGCTAACAAAAAGTCAATTGGAAAAAAAGAATTGAATTGAATTCGCTCATGACCAAATTTTTAACCCTACGATGTTCATTTTCAATAAATACAAATATTTAGGAATGGGACATCGACATTTTATATTCTTTTATGAAGCGAGTAACGAGTGACATTCTCTTGGCGACTTTATGACCTAACAAGCTTCCTCAACATTGTAACTTTAACTAGCTGCACACCGACCACATCTTCGTTGGAATTAATCTATATGGTAATCGGGGACGTGAGGATTTAGCTTTTGGCAACAATGTATCTATAAATGCTGTAACATTATGAATAATGAAACTTATATATCCGGCATATACCTCTATACTTGCAAATATGCGGTCAAATAGAGGTATAACTTTCCTTTAGGTTTTGAGTCACATACCAGGTTATACTAAATATCTGTGAGTATCAGAAATTATAAGACCCTAGAATATAAGGATTATGGACCCCCGGCAATCTGACCTGAAACAGTGTAAACCACACTTATATGGATCTAGGATATATTAAGGTTGTTTTCAACGGAGAATATAGGCAATCTCTATATTATTTATACTTGTTTTAAAAAACATATTAACATTTACTTCCAAGAAATTTTGTATCTGCAATATTTATAGTATTTTCTTTTCATCTTTCATTTCTTCCCATTCTCTCATATCTGATTATCTGTATCTGAGTGATTGTTTCCGATTGATCACCAATATTTCCGGATATTTTTTCAGCAAAATTATATACTGTCCTTCTGTTTTCAATCGTGTTTTTAAATACTTTGCGTTCTTTTAAAAAAAAATAACTCGATTTCTTGTTATTTCGCTCAGAAAAGATTTTGCATTTTTTTTTCTTTAAATGTAGATTTAAACATAGCAAAACTGGATTGGCACTATGGTTCCATGAGACTTACCACCACCTCTTATAGCAGTATTATTATAATTTTACTTGTACCGATTCCCATACAAAACAAACGAAGAACGATTTTTAATCGTTCTTCGTTTGTTTTTATTATTATTACATTACATAACATAAGCTCACGCCTGTATCCCCGAAGGGGTAGGCAGGGGCGCACTAACGAACTAGAACACCCACATTTCGCCGAGCTTAGATTATTAATACTGCTATAAGAGGTGGTGGTAACCCTGCTTATATCTGTATATTGATTCTGTATTTTGATCGACCTGTACTTTGTGCAGTGTACATCCATGAGTCACTTATGTTACATGTACTCATGTTTGGCTGAAAACCAGCGTCAGACAGTTATTGTCTGGTATATGCTGAGTTTAAACCTTTTCGGCAGCATCGTGAGACGCAAAGTTGTAATGTGTTAATGTCATTAATTTATTATAGCCTCCTAATATGTTTTTTCTTTTTTTTTCCTTTCTGTTAAATTATTGTGTCGCATTATGTTGTGCCGAATGAATCTTTCTTTGTTTCTGATGCCTCTAGTGTTGTAAACAGTGGTGAGTGGTGAAAATATTCAAAAGGGATGCCGATACTGCATTTTCTTTGATTTATAGTCGAAAATTAGACAAAGGTTAACGGTAAGAATCGTGTTGTATGAACCCTCCGTTACTGGTTGGTAACTAAATCCTTGACTGACTGTTAGCAGACCTATATATATCCAAAGATTGGAGATGGACCTTGGTGGTGAGCTACAAGACCGGTAAATAACTGTCAGTGAAGCCATTTAGTTTAGACTTACTGAAGTCTTATTGTTATTATGATATATAATTGATATATTTAATGCTGTCTTAGCTTAGTTTTATCATATGAGATTTTCTTCATTGGACAAAGTTGATAAGTCATTAATATAGTTTAGTCAAATGATATTATAGCAAGATTCACGATTTGACACTTTGATACTGTATTGCAGTAAGAGAAAAAGTCAGGGTATATAGATGTCATGTGCGGTGTATTCCAGATTCAATACATTATAAATTTCGAGTTGCGACGTATGCCTGTATGTTTTAATGTAGACGGCGGCGCCGTGTTTATGCGTACATCAACACAACAGACTACAACAGTAAATATTGCGTTTTAAATAGCTCACATTTCAATGAAGAGTAACAAGCATATTGCACAGATTAAGCTCGTTACGTTTTTAGATAGATTCATCACGTTCAGTAGTTTTCTTTTGATTAATGTATCGATGACTGATACACAAATAAATTTCACTAGTTATAAAAATGGTAAGGTTAAATAGTCTTAGCAGACGTTTGAATTGCGGTTTTGTTACGAATGGTTTTAGTAAAACGCAGTCTGGAGTCCTATTATTTATCTTGGAATAACAATTCCGTCAGTTGTATCTCACATTATTTTGGGATAAACCAAAACACATTACGAACATCTTCAATATATCAGTTACTTGAAAATTTACGACATATTGAACCTATTTAATGTTATTTTATACAACGTGTTCAATGGCGGGTGTTGGGGTTTTGTGATTTAACTGGATGAGTGCGGACAGCGAAGTGCTGCGTCTGCGTACATGCTACGTTTCGGCTACAAACACGACTAGAATATGATTGATGATCCTGCGTACTACCTATGCTGGCTTTCGACCGCTAATTTATTAGATCACAACACGTAACTTCTGATTCACGACAGTTATATTATTACACCTATATTGATTCTGTGCGGTCTACGAAGTGTATTCGACCTAGTTATAAAGTTTTTACAATGTAAGTCATCGCTATTTTTACATTAGCCGCAGGACATTTGGACAACCGACGATCGTCGAAATATAATTTTTATCTATCGCCCGCCTAATGGTAAGCGGTTATTGTAGACGACAGACGCCTGCAACACTAGCAGAATCATCATCCAAATAAAATTCTTGTTACGCTCTTTTTACGGTGTTTATGTGGATCCTTTGGGAAGACGTCAGTATTTTCGGACGATGGTGGAAAATGCTCGCGAGCTTCATATCCAACAATTCCTTGGCCTCGATCCATTAGAAAATATGCACAAGGAGGCAAAATATATGCTCACACTAAAGTTCTTCGACATAACGATGCGATCGAAATACAAGAACGGTTCGTATTAAACAATACAGTACCCGGTTGACATGGCAGCTTTATTCAGCTATTGCAGCTGCAGTGACCGCACACTGCAGCACGAAGTCGACCGCGAGAACCTCACAGCCCAGATGACATGAGACAGTAACGTCGCGAGTGCGCCAAAATGCCGAGTGGGCTCTCACCGATTGCCGGGATGCAAGTGCTAGTACGTATAGGGGTGGCGGGGTTGGTGGCGCGGTGACTGCGCGCGGTGTGACGGACGCGGTGGTTGCGGCAGTTGCAGCGGCGCACTCACCAACACATATCGAAGTGTTCCATGGTAGAGGGCGCGCGACGTGGTGCGGCGCGGTACGAGCGCGTGCAGCGTGCGCGCCGAGGGTGGCGTGTGCCCGCTGCGCGCGCCTCGGCGTGCACGCTATTTTAATGACGCAAGCGGAACTCATGCTGACCACAGACCGGTTTACGAGCGCCGCAGCACGTCGCCGCCCCCGTTCTGATCGTCGATGCCGCCCATACGTACCTCTGGTCTCCGCCTTGCTCTTGGGCCCGGGGGCATTCCTGCCTCGGCCTGAGGACAGGCGTCAGCCCCCATTTCTCGACCAACTCTATGCGAGCAATGGTGGCTGCTCAAGTTCAATGTGTCATCGGGTCGGAGCGCGCGCCCGGTGGGGACGCGACGGCGTGGCCAGCTGGTCCGCGGCGCCCCCCGGCCGGCTGTCGGCGCGCGCCTCGCCCGCCACCTTATTCGCGGGCCGGCGGCGAGCCCGCGCACGCTCCGGGCTCGGCGGCGCTGCTCATACTGTGCTCACTCGCATGGCGCACACCGCCCGCGGACACTGCGGCACGCCCGTGTGGCGTCGCGATCGGCCGCCTCGCGCAACGCGCACTCGTTGAAGATGCGCAACCTGTCCAATGCTCGTCGAATCAAACGTCCGTCTCGACGGCTCTGGCGCGGGATCACGACCGCGCGCTATGTTGCTCTTGGATCCGCGCGCTCTTTTCGGCTCGCTTTTATGATATGTATGTGAGTTCGATATGACTTCAGATATGTATGATGACGCGATGGCGTCGAGTGAGCGTCTTTCGCGATGACGGCTCCTTACGTAATGCTTGTGCGGGGCGCGTGCGGCGGCGCCTCATCGAGCACGACGAGTCATGGCCTCGGCGGATGGCCGCGTGGCGATCGCGAGGCGCGGGCGGACGAGTGTATCGCCGTAGCGCGGCAGTAGCGTACTGATGCGGGCGCGCGTGCGTCCTCCCGCGCCGGGAGCTCTCCGCCCTCCTTCCTTCCCCGCGTCCGCCGCCCGCGCGTGCTCTCCGCCCGCCTTCCCGCGGCCGCTGTACGGACCTGCTCCCGCCCCCGTCCCGTCCCGGGCGGCCCGTCCCGCGCGCCGCACGCGTATTGACACTGAGCGCCAACCACTGCATCGCAGCCCGAGCGGGGCGCGCCTGCCACGCGCTCGGCACGCTGCGCCGCCGCGTCGCTTACGATAGCACGCAACCCATGAACATTCCACTTCCTAACAAAACATTCGCTTTCCTTGCCCTTATTACAGTTTCCCGGAACGTTGTTCACTTTCAGGCATCTACACAAAGACGCGCTCACATATTTCTACGATGAGATGCTTTATAAGGATGGCTTGGAAGTGAGGTACTTACTGGCGGTGCGGTAGTGAATATTGAAAACCATTTTGCAACAGAATAAAGTTACAAAAGAGGTTAAACAAGTTACATAATGGTCGATTTACATGGACGCGCGGGTGCGGTCCGGAACGCAGATTGGCGCGTTGGCAGGTTGCGGCTGGCGCGGCTTGTCGGAACGGCTGACACAGTGTGCCTGGTGGGGTGAGCGCAGCAGCAGGAGCGGGTAGCACACCCGCCGGTGCTGACACACTCACTGAGAAAAGTTTGCGGAAATGCAACTTGGCCAAAAATCTACAACGTGCTGTTTTAATGACTGCCAACTTGCAACTATAATCTCGTTTGTTGGAAGTTCGTTTTTTATTTATATGCAATTTTGCGATTTTCAAACGAATAATCCGATTTCCTGACGGTCAAAATACTGCAGGTTATATCCATAATTGTCTCAAAGTCTATCTTTGCATTGGCAACATGCTTACTGATTACATGACATCACATAGAATGTTGCCTTACAAAAGGCTACGTCGCTACGGAATGCTACGTCTTCGTAGCGCTAATTTCGTTTCTTTGCGTAGTGCAAGAAGAACTACGGCGCAGCGCGGCGTCGAATTGTTAGAGCGCTCGGTTTCCGTTGCTACGAGAGCGTAACGTGTAAAACATAACCTGTACTATAAAACACTGTTTTGTATCGGGCTTTTATAACAAACACGTAAGAACGTAATCGTCGGACTAGGTTACGTTGTATTTAAACCTCTAAACCGTATGGAAAGCAATAGTGGAATTTTTTTAAAAGGAAGCCAACGCTACTTTATCTTCTAGATAATACCTACATATTTATTAGCCTATACAATTTGGCAAATGGAAGCCGGCAGGAATCGGGTTGTACGGACTCTTCGCCACTGGGAAGCAATCGCATGCGTGAGCAAATAATAGGCCCGACAGTTTATTAACACAGCGATAATAGGCAAAGTGAACAGTTAATTCCAGTAATTACTTTCGCCATAGTCGTGTTATAAGATTGAAGTTTGAAATGACAAGGTTATCGCAGTGGTGCATTATAAATTGTCACATCCGGATGACGAGCCACATTGTTACGTAATTTCAGTGGAGATGTTACAATGCAGTTGTTTGCTCCACAATGTTATAAAAATCGGCCAAGTGCATGCTGTATAGCTGATCTACAGGTTTTCGAAGTAGGGTTAAATGTTGCTGAAATATAATTTTATTAGACATACTGTAAATAGTCACGGGCGGCTCGGCCTCCGGTGGCCCATACGCTTATGTAACACATATATGTGCCGCCTCCGTCCTTAAACATAAGTACAACCCATTTTACATAAGTAACAACTTCATCTGTGTGGTATTCAATAGAATGTGTACGTGATTTTGCGTTTTACTCTGAACTACTTGTTTACTTGTAAACCCTGCTTAGTCGTGATAATTTTCCTTTTAAATCTGTATAGTGAATTGCGGTCAATTGACGAAAACTTAATGCGCAAAATCTATATATCGAACAGTCTATCTGGTAGTATACATAGAAGTCGTTGAAGATATACCTCTACAATAATTAATTTGAATGGAAATGATAATTATTTGGCGGATGACGTCGACTCCAAGGAGTGTAGATTTTTGTGGGTGGTTTGAATAAAAGTAGGTCAGTGTTTTCAACTACATCTGTAATACACATCTCGCCAATCGATTCCGGGTGTTGTACTAATAGTAGATATGGGATAGCGACCCGGCGCTCGGACTTTGGATGTTTGGTGTTTTTTCGTGTAGTTGTTCTACTCCGAATAATTATTTTTGTGATTTAAATGTTTCATACTGCTAATTATTTTTCGCTTGCGGTTGCAAAATAAAGATATACATTAAAATATAAAATAAATAAAAGACATAAGTATTTTCATTTTGTACTCTTTACTTCACTTTAGGTCTAGTAGCAGCGTATGAGCTGTGTACCGAGAGGTCCAGTGTTCAAATCCAAGTCGGGTAAATCAGCTTTTATAATAAGATTCGGATCAAACAGCCGATTGTAAAAATTTAAGCTGAATATTTTCTACAAAATCTTTTACAAACGATGTATGAAATGTGGACTCGGATTTTTTTTGTTGTTGAAAAAATTAAGCTACATTATCTAATCTCTTTAATCTAATTAATTTTATAAATGCTCTGATTAATAAATAAGTTTGAAGACCTACAAAAGAGTGCAAGGCGAATAGTAAGATGTTCCTACCTCACGTTCACTTTTGCCAAATTATTAAATATTAAGTACTAGCTGACCCGCGCAACTTCGTCTGCGTATGAGAGGGTTCAAAGAATGAGTCGTAGGCACCTATAATCCTATAATTCTAAAGGAGGTAATGGGATGATCTACTTCGGTCTGGTTTCGTCAGTCATCCCGTCAGTCACCCAGTCACTCATCCCGTCGGTCACCCAGTCTGTCACCCCGTCAGTCACCCCGTCGGTCACTCCGTTGGTCACCCAGTCTGTCACCCTGTCTGTCACACCGTCTGTCACCCAGTCTGTCACCCAGTCTGTCACCCAGTCTGTCACCCCGTCGGTCACCCAGTCTGTCACCCCGTCAGTCACCCCGTCGGTCACTCCGTCTGCCACCCGTCTGACACCCCGTCTGTCACCTGTATGTCACCCGTGTGTCACTCCGTCTATCACCCCATCTGTCACCCCGTTTGTCACCCCGTCTATCACCCCATCTGTCACCCCGTCTGTCACCCGTATGATATCCCGTCTATCACCTCGTCTGTCACCCGTCTGTCACCTCGTCTGTCACCCGTCTGTACCCCGTCTGTCACCCGTCTGTCACCCGTCTGTCACCTGTCTGACACGCAGTCTGTCATCTGTCTGTCACCCCGTCTGTCTCCCGTCTGTCACCCCGTCTGACACCCCGTCTGTCACCTGTCCGTCACCCGTCTGTCACCTGTCCGTCACCCGTCTGTCACCCCGTCTATCACTCCATCTGTCACCCCGTTTGTCACCCCGTCTGTCATCCGTATGTCACCCGTCGGTTACCCATCAGTCAGCCTGGCAGTCACCACGTCATTCCTCACGTCAGTCACCCCGTCAGTCACCCGTCAGTCACCCCGTCAGTCACCCCATCAATCACCCCTTAGTCACCCCACCATTCATCTCGTCGGTCAACAGTAAAAGAATTTTTCACATCGAACCAGTAGTTTCTGAGATATACATTTCCCCGCTTTTGCAGCATTTTTCATTTTTGCTCCGCTCCTATTGGTCATAGCGTGATGTTATATAGCCAATAGCCACCCTCGATAACTGGGCTATCTAACACAAAAATAATTTTTCAAATCGAATCAGTACTTACTGAGATATCAATCCTCCGTTTTTTATTTTTCATTTCTGCTCCGCTTCTATTAGTCATAGCGTGATGTTATATAGCCTATAGCCACCGTCGATAATCGGACTATCCAACACAAAAAGATTTTTTCAAATCGAACCAGTAGTTCCTGAGATTAGCGCGTTCAATCAAACAAACAAACAAACAAACTCTTCAGCTTTATAATATTAGTATAGATTGTGCAAATACCATCTCACCTTTTGAGGATGAAGATTGCCGAAAGTTATACCAATTATTCGATTATTTTAAACTTCAACTTGACGTAAATCGTAAGTAGCCATAATGAATAGACTCCAACACTATTCAACTGATCTTAAAGATTATTCGCCTATGGGAAGTTGTCTGTATCTAATGTACGGTTCCCTTGGGATATCCACGCGGATCAAGTCGCCAACAATAGTTAGTACCTATCTAAATAAAGAAGATAATCAACTGTCTTCAAAATGGCACATTCTATTATAAAATAAGACTATAAATGCGACCTTATAAGAGATGTGGCATTTTCCTACGATGTAGTCTTATTGTAACCTCAATTGTGATTCTTCGCAGAGGACGTGCCGGTAGCTACTAAGGATATTATGTTTTATTTTGTAGTGCATTTTCTGCTTCCACAACCAATGTGCGGTTTTTAAAACCTCATAATTTACGGGGTGTAGAGTCAAGCTTATGGATCGTAAAGTACATGGTTTAAGTTTGTGTGACCATGGTTTGCTAAAACACTTTTAGTAAAGTTTACTTTTTTTATAAAACGTATGTTACAGTATACAAGATTAAATTGCTGGATAAAACTACTCACCATAAATTATTTATTGTGATTATTTATTAAGTTCCTGACTTTATCGTTCATGGAGAGTGCACCCTGCTACAAATACTCACTAATCAGTACATATACTTTTCGCGAAGCTTATTTCCTTCATATGATTTGACAGGAGTCGAGTCTGTCGCCATATTAGCTAAACTCCAGACACAAGGCTAATATTGAGCAGAAAACCCAACATCACTGCACCTACTTATGGCCTATAAGCAATACGGCTACGCCACCGTGTCAAGTATCGTGAACAGCAATAAATAAGTGTAAAACTTGTGTTAAGCTAACAGAGTTGGGGATGTTGTGGACGAGATACTACGCCCGGAGGCTCGCTCACCTCACAAGAACTAGGTTATCACGCTTTGAACGGCTCGCACATCAAAGGTGCGCTGTAACGACGCTTAATAATAGCCAGCCAGGTGGTTTTGCCTCTTGTTAGTTTTATTGCCTTCAGAGAAAGTGGGACGGGATTTTCGATCGACGGTACTGTAGGGTAACTTTTGACCCTCGATTCGATTTCGAATACGATTCGATTTTATTAAGGGTTACTTGCACTACTATTCCTAACCTACAGTAAGTCCTAACCTCAAGTTAAATTTAAAAAATTATGAACGACATGTAATTCATATACATATTTTCTGTATCACTGTCAATTTAACCCGAGTTTAGGACTAACTGTAGGTTAGTAATAGCAGTGCAAGCACCCTAAGTGACTTAAAATTCCATCGAAATCGAGTTAAAACGTGTGCTAATCGTGTTGGATTCGAGAACTTATCATTTGGCGCTTTTGAATTTGAAGTAGGAAACTATTATAAATGGAATCGAATCGAAGCCGAATCGAATGTCAAGAGTCAGGGCCCAATCAAGAAAATAGACAAAAGCCTGTTTGGTTATGGGGTGAGTGAGCACAGTATAAGTATGATTAATGTACGAACCAAAGCTTTATGTTCGCACGTAAATTAACGTCATGATATATCAATATCTTTATATCACATCATATCGATGTCATAATATAAAAAAATTCATGTCAATATCATAATGCAATTTGATCCCGAAGTACTAAAAATAATTTAAAGAATAAAGAAATTATCCCATGATGAAATTAATTAATTATTTCATAAACAATTTTAAAAGTTTTTTTTTTAGTAGTGACTGGCAAACGAGCAGCTCGGTCACTTGGACCCCTCCTACGAGGTTTTTTTACAGTTCTCGTTTCTAGAAATGGTTAAGTGATCTCCACTGGCCATAGACTCTCATAGGCCAAGATACGGCTGCAAGATGACGTTCATCATGTATGTATGTAGTCAAAATCTAATATTTATGTAATTAAAATAATATTAAATAAAGATACTAGCGGATATATATTAATTGGCACCTTGACAAAAACAGATTCCTCCATTTATAGTTATAAATAAAAAATATATTTTGACCATATACATGATCAACGCAGTGATCTTGCAGCCCGATCGCGGCCTATCAAGACACAAAAATAATCATGCCAACCTAAAAGAAGGGAAAGGGAGGGGTGGAATTGGGTCACCAGATTATGTCTTAAATATATTTATTCATATATTTATTTAATTTATCCAACAGGTTGATCTGGAAATCTTTGGGTGAGGCCTATGTTCAGCAGTGGACGTCCTATGGCTGATGATGATGATGTAATGCAGTTATTAAATAATTACAAAAGGGAATAAAGACATTTCATCAATTTTAAAATTGACTGTTTTTATTATTTTTTTATTCGTTCATTACCTTAGAAAGTACTACGTTGATTCAAAGAAATCTCTAAAGAAATATACAGTTTCTTTATGCTTGATTACAATATATCTTCAGGTGCATATTTATTCTTCGATTTATTAAAATAATATTGGTATTTCATCAAAAGACAATTCTTTTTTTAAACTCAAATATCAAATCTTAATTAAGTTAGCAGCGGATAAAAGCTAGTAAATAATAACACTACATGTAATAATAAGCGCGTAATAAGTAGCCCATAACATAGACTTTCTTTCCTCAACACTTTCCCAACTAGACTACAATATCTAAGAAGACCCTGAACTGAGCTTAAGAACTCACAAGACAACTCATAAAAGTAGATATCAAAGACGTGCAGTCAGTTGGAATAATGTATTAATATCGTTACTTGTTCTCTAACTTTATACCGGCTTGAGGGTAAAGTTGGAGTCGGTAGCCAGCCGGAAAAATATCGTTTCAAACTTTAAAGACATGCTGTCTTCACCAGTCGATAACTTGCTTTAAAGGCACCGGGTGAGAAAAATATAAAATGTGTATGAACTAACAGATTAAAAAGCCATTTTTGGAGTTGATTCTTTTTTATGGCATATCAGTAAAATTTTAATTTGTTATTATGTATGATTATCAACAAAAAAAAATGCAAAAAAATTAAAAACCCAATATCAGTTTGCGCGACTCGTGAATCGAACCCGAGACCTCAGGACAGAGGTAGTCAATAATTTATATGATATCATTGGTAAACATTATTATAACTCCCCACGTAAGCGGTAGACGCGTTCAGGTGTACATACAAATATCATTGCTAAACAACAACTCATGTTTAATCTACCTCTACAGACAAGAGTCAGATTCCGTGAAGCAGCGGTCAGAGGAATGACGCAAGTGTAGCGAGTTTGCGGCGTGTGACGTCAGCTGGTCTGGCCCGAGTAAGTGTCCCGGTTAAACCGACCTTTATCCAGATAATCCTTACTGTGGGATAATATTGTGTATAAATATTATAAGAATGTTTACATATTTATAGTTGGATGGAGCAGCGGTGGGAGGGTTTGTCGCCTCCTTGGTCTAGTGGTAGTGTATAGGGGCCGTGAACCGGGTGGTCCTGGGTTCGATTCCTAGGTCGGGTATGGCGTTTTTCTAACATTCCATTCCCGGGACTGGATCCTCTAGATGGGGGTTGACATGAGTCGTAAAAAGTAAGCCAAATCCTTTCTGCCATATTATATACCTTCCCTATCCCAAATTAATGTAGCGTCGGCGCAACGTAGGTTCAAGCATCATGCTTGAACCTACATTGCGCCGACGCTACATTAATTTGGGATAGAGAAGGTATAATATAGGGAAGGTAGAAAGAAAAAGTCTTCATAACCTTGATTTCTTTTACATACAAAAGAAAGAAAGAAAGAAACAAAGATAATATATTTATTACCACAATAATCTCCATTTATTATGAATTACAGAAATTACAGAATGGTTGGTTGATTTATTATGTCTTTTCCTTCCACTAATTCTAATTTATCTTCTCCGACAGATAGTATGCTTAACGTCAAACCTCTGCCTGACCTCTGGGCAATCAAGTCCCGCTAAAATCGGGATAGACAAATCGCTTCTCTTGACCTTTTTCAAACTCAGGACTTTCGGAGCTACAACCAGTATACGCTGTTACTAGATCATGGCTACAAAGGCTGAATATCTTATCTGATTAACATAACATAACATAAGCTCACGCCTGTATCCCCGAAGGGGTAGGCAGAGGCGCACTAGCGAACTAGTACACCCACGTTTCGCCGAGCTTAGTTCCGTCCCAGATGTGATAGGGGGCGAGCCTATCGCCATATCGGGTACAAATTCCAGACTCCGGGCTGATATGGAAAAATCTATCTGATTACATACTTAAAAATCATCTCGTAAAACATACATAATCCTTTTTTCCTTATACCTGCCCTTATCCCACCTTAATGTGGGGTCAACGCAACAAACTATTTCAAGCATGTTCTAGAAACGATTTGGCTTAGTTTTTACGACCGGCTGCCAGCCTGACATCAACCCCATCTGGAGGATGATCGTAAAACATACATCTAATCTACGTAAAAGACAACATAAACTACACAGATAGAAAATTTAGCAATGATAAACCGAAAATAATCGTGTTATATGGACCCTTCGCTATGAATGCAAGCGACATTCCGCTGCAATGCGTATAAAAGACCGAGATCAGCGCGGAACCGTGCCAAAGGAGAAAACGGTGATATGCCAAAACGGACCTACATATCACAAGCACTATTCTACAACATGTATGTATGTACATATTCCAGAGAACTAACTTATGGCTGTAATTTGTTTATTACACATGTTTATGTACATATTATTATAGTTTTGTGTAAGCTTTTTTAGTTTTTTACTTTATTAAGCAGCGATAGATCAGTTGGGAATGGTACGGACTGCCGAGACAAGTGTCGGAGGTTCGAGACCAACCCCAGAATGAAGCATACACCTCTGACTTTTCTGTGTTGATTGTATTTTCATTGTGAAATATCGCTTGCTATAACGGTGAAGGAAAAACATCGTGAGGAAACCTGCAATACTCGAGAATTTCTTCACAGGAATTTCGAAGGTATGTGAAGTCTACCAACCCGCATTAGGCCAGCGTGGTAGACTAAGGCCTAACCCCTCTCATTAGTAGAGGAGGCCCGTGCCCAGCAGTGGGACAGTAATATTACAGGGCTAATATTATTAATTTTTTATTTTTACTTTACTAAAATTTCAGTAGCGTGAATTTCCGAGGATGTGCAGCGAGAAAAGTGAAATTCTTAAGAAAAACTACTTTATGCGAGCATGGTAAACACTACACTACAGTACAAACACTGTAGTGTACACCGGTATGCGCAGTTTAATCCAAAAAGACCAGTGACCACCAGTGCCGGATCTAGGGCTGCCGGAGAGGGTGCTTCGGGCGGAAGGATTTGGGACGCGACATAATCTAGAGGGCGCCCTAATTCGGGGGTGGTAAAATCGGCCAAATCGGCAGCTTGCCCCCGCTTTGAAAAAACTTAGATCCGGTACTGGTGACCATCGACACGCAATTTGTATTATATATCGGTGGCCACTAGAATAATGCCGGCCTGCCTAAATACTTCTTTACATTCCGATGAGATAAGCACCTCCAATCAACAATGAAGTCAAGTCGCAAGCCCTCCAGGAGAACCGGATATACTCGTAAACAAACTAACAACTATGCCTGCCTAGCACGCGCGCCACGAAATCATTTTGTCTAAGCTTTTTGTCCTGTTATAACCGGTTTTCTCTATTTGTCTACGGACACTAACATGCGTCTTCGTTTATTTTCATACAATATTGTCGACAACACGTAGACAACATCTCGACAGTCGATCATCCGAATATCTCGTGGCGTGCATGCTAGGCAGGCTGGACTGTGATCCACACAAGGTGTGTGGGTCACCACTATATTATGTACGGTGCGACGGTCGCTATAATTGCAATAAGAACGGATATTATGAATATCCTACCACCAGCTTTTTCTTACAATGTCGACCATTTGTCGAGCATATTGGGAGTTATTCTTGTCATATTTCAGGTATAAATGTAGCCTCGGGCTCACAATTAATTATTTAAAGCCAAAAATGTTAGTTATTGGTGCGTGAAAATGTGATGCGTATTTACAATAATAGTAGTGATAATTTATCAATATGGGATGATATTTATGCATTAATAAATAAAGCTTAGCACACCCCTGCAAACTTCACGAAGGTTAGGTATAATATATAAGGTTGAATGTTTAATGTTATGCTAATGTTAATGTAAATGTCAGTAATGTTACATAAATATGGAAAGTGCAACTGTAATAATAAAATATTTTATACTCTTGGTGGAGCAGAAATGTGCTTCAACGATCTAAGGTCGACACCCACTAATAGACATATTGAAGTTGATAAATGTCAGTGGTTATATAGCTAGACTTATCTATGCGTGTTGGGAGATCCAGAAATAGCATCGTTTTGTTATTTAAGATAAATAAGTAAATTGAACATTATTTTAATAAAACTCTTTTTGATATATATTTGGAAGCGGCCTGTATCCAGCGACTTCCTGCGACCTTTTTCAGGTCGTCGGTCCACCTTGCAGGTGGACGTCCTACGCTGCGCTTGCCGGTACGTAGTAGGCCGCTTCCAACAGGTCAATCTGGAAGTCTTTGGGGGGAGGGGGCTACGTCCTATGGCTGATCATGATGATGATATATATTTAGAAAATGGTTTCACAGCTATTGCCACTTATACACAAATTATATCATAACTAGTGGGACCTGTAGGTCCACGTAGGCATAGAAAAGTTTATTTGATAAATAATTATCGGCACTGCGCAGAGCCGCACTAGGCCACAATGATAGAAATTGATGATGTACATACATCAGGAGTTGTGACATTTACACAATAATAGCATTTGCACACTTTTAAAGTTTCTGACCTCTATTATAATAGGTGCCGCATCTTTTAGAAAAATACTAATACTATTGTACAACGGGGCATTACTTGGCAGAAAATTGAACATTCAAATTCTTTCTTTGTTTCACCTGACTTTCTATAACCTTAATTTGGAGTCGGCGAATGACACTATTCAAGCAAGTTGCAATACGGATTCTTTTTTTTATGACCGACCGCCTGCCTAACGTCACGTCCCTTTGAGGGATATAAGAACAATCTATTGACATGTATCACTCTCACAGTCTACAGAACGCTTAGCGTATCGTTACTTGGGCTATATGGGTCACCGTGTTGGCGTGTCGGAACGAATGCGGCATCTATTACATTACCAGTTAGTAACCGAGATATAAGGATAGGATAACTGCATTTAACTACAGTCCACGCAATTCCAGAGATATCCAACGCGTAATATAGTCTTAATTAACGTGATACGACATTGTACTTTGGATAGGCCGGGAAGATCGTACGATAGAAACAAAAGACAGAGATTGCCATGTAGACGGAAAACAAGAATCTCATAACGAGGCCTTAAAGCCAGTATTCTGTTGAGTACCTTTGCTAATGCAACGTTCAAGATACTACTCCATCCCAATTGGGATAAATATTCGTTCACGCCTATATTCTTGTAAAGGTAAGCACATGAGAACTAGAACACCCACATTTCTCCGAGCTTCTTTCCGTCCCTGATGTGATAGGGGGTGAGCTTACCACCATATTGGCCACAAATTCTAGACTCCCGACCCAGGCAGATACCAAGTAGAATAAACTAATATCACGTGACTTACGCCCGGAAACTGGAACGCTACTTAACCTTGACGGATTCTTACATTGTTTTTCGCTATAACATTTTGATAGATAAGGCGGCCTTAAACGACGTAAGGCGACCTTAAATGAATGAGTATTCGGAGGTTAAGGGGATATTTCTCCAATAACTGAATTCGTTTACCTAATGATGATTACCTAAATAAATAAAACTATACATCTTCCCTCTTGCTTGCAAAGTAGAAGTGCGGCAATCGCGTAAACAAAAGAAAGAAAGAAAGATATAAACTTTATTCAGCCAATGTCTCAGGCAACAATAAGAACTTATTATCAATAATCTTTAACCCAATATACCTAGTCTTTGTAAAGTTGATTAGCATAATAAATAACAATAAGTATAGTGTGAATACGTGGCTCTAATTTAAAATAATACTGGTAAGTTCTGAATGACAAAGTGAGACTACAATGACATAGTGGCTTTTGACTACGACAATTTTAATTACGACACGGCTCTATCACTTACAAAAATATTTGTGATTGAGGTCAATATTATCACAGAGCTTATTAAAATCTAATTATTAATACTTTAATTACTTGCGGTGAACCTGTCTAATAAATAAAGATTGCCAATGAAAATAGTTTTTCTGAAACAATAACAACTTTGCTATAATACCCTAACAATAACATTTTATTGTATTTTGTAAATAAAATAACGAATACAAACATTTCCTTAGTCATCTTTCGTTTAGTTGGTAAACATAGCACGTTATACGTCAGCTCATGAATATGGCCTATTTTGGGACAATGCCGAGCCTACGATGGCTGAAATACAATTTGTCAATTGGAGTTGAAATTGTGGTGGAGTGAGTGGCAGTGAGTCCGCGTCCAACAACGATACACCCAAATAGACGCCGCATTACAGGAACCGAAATCTGTCAACACATCTGACTATAAAATCTGATATGGTCCTCCATATATCCGCGCAATAGATTCAAATCGAATTCGACCACATCTCCGAGTCGTAAATGGATGTATTTTTTTTTTGTTAGCGAATTTCGCGAATAACACGGCTATGTGGTCACAACAATCAGATTGTGAGTTACTAAAAAGATGGCATAATTGAAATTGTTAATGTCGAACATATAAATAGGTATCTATTAGGGTACGTGGTCGCTGTCCGGCCCCACCCGAGGCCGGGGCGAGCGTCGCACTGCCGCAGCGTTCCCGGGCGTCCCGCGCCGTCGCGTCTCGCCGCGTTGTGCCTCGACGACCGCCCGAATTTGCGCCAAATCTCTACTACCTTATATCGGCCACTGTTACGTCTTTATTGAAGGATACACGCGATGTGGAACACTGTTGGAGTTTGCAGTGTCATACCGTTTTATAACTTTTTATAGGTGGCTCGTGTAATACGTTTCCGTCTACATTGTCGGTGTAGTATTATAGCGACACTGTAAAACAAAGTCGTATTTGCAGTCATCTGAGTGAAATTTCCGAAGAATTAATTATATTATTTTTATGAATGCTAACTCCTCTTAATAAACAATGTTGGTTAAGTAATTGGCATCAAACACGTCGACAAAGTAGTAGAATAAAATCTTGAAATAAATATTATTTTGTGTGAAAACCATTTTTCGGTTCAAGGGTCCGTTTGCGAAATAATAAATAATAATCTATATATTCATACGTGAAGCGAAAACTTTGTACAACCTTTTAAAAATAATTGTGCGATTCGTGCGTGCACCTTTTAAAACTTTGTTCACCTTTTAACAGAAAAAATAATTAAATTAATTATATTCGAAATTCGAGCACTGATAACCGCCCACTAGTACTAATAAATACATCCAACAGTCATACATAATTTATAGTCTGAACGTCACACTAGATTTAACCTACCTGTATCGTAGGTATCAGGAACTTGGATAGACTTTCGGTCTCACAACACTTTCTTTCGGCCTTCTGGCCGGGATAACGAACCTTGGGTGAACCACTGGCTCTCATATCTTCCTCCAAAACCTCCAGCCAGCGCTTTTCGGGCCGTCAACGTGGACCGTATCCTTGGTACGATCTGGGCCAGACACCTACGGCCGACGTACTCCTGTGGTTTCCTTAAAACGTGGCCATACCATATCAAGCGACATTCCTGCAGTTTATCTGACACCACGACTACTGCGGATATGCATGTTACGTATACGATCCAGTCGTGCAACATTGCACATCCAGCGCAGTATCTTCACTTCCGCGACGTTGATTTGCCTCATGTGAGGCCACGTCTCAAATCCATAGAGAAGTACAGATCGAATGTATATGAGACCTTTAAGTTTCATCAGCATCTTACAGAGGTAAGTGACGCCCGTGACCTGTCGCCACTTTGCCCAGGCGGCGTCAATAGAAGCCGTTACGTCAGAGTCGATATCACTAGATTCGTGCAGTACAGACCTAGGTACTTAAACTTGCCCGTTTTCACAGCAAGCTCGTTCTTTATCCGGATACTGTCCAGGTCTGCACTCCCGCATCCCATGTGCTCGATCTTCGCCGCATTTAGTTTCAGATCGCCGTTCTCAAGCGTCTTCTTTTACAGGTTTACCCTCTGCTCTAGGCGCTATTTATCCCCATCTATCAAAGCTATGTCATCGGCATACATAAGCACCCATGGAGGCTGCTCCTGTACTTCCGCCGCATTGACATCAAGCACAACGTTAAATAGAAAGGGATTCAAAGCCGACTCCTGGCTTTTGGTCTCACAACACTCAGACCGGAAACAAATATCAGTGGGTCATACAAATATTTGTCTTGGTGCAGGAATCGAACCCGCGGCCTTTCGCTTCACAGCCGGTTACTCGCCCGCTGCCCCACGGAAGGTGTGAATATTAATCTTTAACGAGCAAATTTTTGGAGGGAAATGTCTCCATCTCATCATATTTTTATCAGTCGACTAACGTCTCTCCACCCCCTACCAGCTAAATGGTTGTTTTAGGATATGTGAAATAAAAGAATTTATTACAGTAGTAGCATATTACATAATGAATTTAAAAGACAACTATCAAATCTAAATATGTATGTTTAACAAGTTAATAAGTAATAGATGGCCAAAGTAAAAAGCAAAATTTCAAACAAATTTAATTGAAAATCATTTAGATAAAGTTCGAAATTGTGTAAAACAGATAGTAAATACAAGTTTATTGATCATGTGAGGTCATATTAAGTAAAATTAAATTTTATTACCATTCATCCGTGCTTCGAAACCCGTTATTATTAACTTAGAATTCCAACGAAATCGAGTTAAAAGGTGCGCTAATGTTGCATTATATTCGAGAACTTATAATTTGGTAATTTTTAACGTGACATTAGTTCACTTTTTAACTCTCTTTCGGTGGAATTTTAGTCACTAAATAAAGTCGAATCGAAGTCAAATTCGAATAGAATAGAGTCAGCCCCCTGGTTACGAAATCTTACAAAGCTCGCCTTATAGGTACTCGTCACATTATATAGGTACTCGTCACATTAGTGCTGGTGCAAGTGAGTGGTAGAACCACGCTGTAGACAGCTACGTCTACAGCACGATTGAGTCGACTAGACCAGTTTGATACCACTGTCTCATAGAAAGCTGGCGTAAAGTGGCAGTTCACTGTCGCGTTTCGTTTGATTATAGAGATTTCCGGTAGTCCAATTCCTTTACCCTTCCTTTTAGGTTGAGAACGCACTCATTATTCTTTTTGTCTCTTGGTTGTCTATGTGCGATGGAGATTACTTACCATTAGGTGAACTTCTCGTTTGCCAGCCTCTGCTATAAATAAAATATTACAAAATATCGCCTTCTTGGTCTAGTGGCAGCGTACATGGGTTGTGGACCGGGAGGTCCTAAGGTCAAATCCCAGTCGTGCAAAGAGGCTTTAATGACCCAGTTTTCGATTGAAATTTATCCTTTAAGTTTTTTGTGCGCATATTTATGTAACATACTGCCTCAGTGGCTATTATCGTCATGAGGTCTCGGGTTCGATCCCCAGGTCAGGCAAAGCGATATTGGATTTTTTACCTGAAATTTGTATCTATCCCTCCGAGGATACAGGCGTGAGCTTATGTTATGTTATTTTCATGAGATTAAGTTGGCGCTTGTGGCGCTAATGTAATAAATCATTTAATGCGGTTGAGTTTTTACATGCTTGATTACATGTTATACACATCGATATATTAATTACCTAGATGCACAGTTGACGCTCGGAAAATGGGATAGCAAAGGAGTGCTTAAGCACTCGTTTTGCATACAGTCCGACGCCGATGGAATTCTAAATTTCAAAATTCAAATATAAGAACGTTTGCTCATTTCGATTAAAAAGCTACTTTATTACACGTGCATATCGTTTTATTTATGTTGATTTAATTAGAACTTGTGATCTTTTTCTTTGTTTTATTCCTAAGACCACTTTTTAGGAGGATATTTGCAAAGAACTGTGCATCTAGGGTATATTATATTGATGGTTATAAAACTCAGTTGTAAAAACCGTTAAGGAATATACTTAAAAAATGTTTAATAAGTACTATTAATGTAGGTTTACGACCTTTGTACAAAAGTCTTGTAGTTAATTAAAAATAATCTTCATAATTCTAACTAAACGTAATTGTTAAGATAATATATTTCGTTGCGTAATTTAGGGTATAATGTAATATATCCTAGAGCTTAGTATTTGTTTCGTTACTAGTAGCGCCATCTAGACACATTTTATAGAAACTTCTACAATGACATCTAGCGGCAAGATGCAGAACTACTTCATCACTATAGTTACTTCAGAGAATTTATGGTTCTAAAAAATATCATTAAAAAAATATATAAAACAAAACATGTTTGTTTTGTTTTTTTTTTTAATTTAGTGAGGTGCTTTCTAGTTATTCAATATTGAAAATTATCCTAGAAGTCGACAATAAACCTATGTGGCTATGCCTGGCTGAAATTAGAACTAGTTCGACTACTCGCCACTAGGTGGCGCTGTACCCATATTCACGCTATTGCTTATACACGCTCGTAGTCACTATTATTTATTCATGCTTTTATTTACATTCGCTCAGTGTTACTAGCAAACTGGCTATGGTGTAATGACATAATACAAGGGTGGCGTAAAACACTTCCGTATTGATCGATTGGCCACCGAAGACATTTTACATGATAACTACATCCGTGCTATAAACAGAAATAAATATAATTTACAGTTTGACGGTGTTTTTCCACTGGCCTGTAGACTATTTTATTTATAGTCATTGTTCCTTCGTGGAATTGAACTAGCCCACACGAGTGACATGTCACCGTGACTGTTTTGTCCCTCTGTTCCGCCCTAGGGAAATATAGGGAACAGTGACGAAGGAATCTTACAACAAAATGCTACAGGCATAATTTTGTCAAATTATTGACTTGATAAACGATAATTAACTAAAAGAACGTAGCGTTTGCTCTTGTTTTTTTTTTTAAAAAACACCCTTCACCATTCGTAGTGTGGTAATGGCACACACATTTTGTAACAAATTTTGACACATTTCCCTAAACCGGAAAAAGTGACCAAAACAGGCTTGGTAAGTCACACATGCGTCAACCTTTGCCACTGATACTGTGGTCCGCACACATTCCGTTACATCTATTGGACACATTACCCTAAACCAGAAAAAGTGACAAAACAGGCTTGGTTATAAAAGTCACACGTGTGTCACTGTTCCACACATCCGCAACAATGCTGGAATAGAGCACGGAAGTTTTACAATATTATAAGTGTTTTTGTTTAAACCGAATGTATCAATTTACAGTAAGTACATAAAGAGATATTCAATTGTAAGATGAAAGATTTGAGTACTCCGAAAGTTAGAGCTACGAAGATCTACGGCGTAGCAGGTCTACGTTGTATTCAATTAATATATCACAGATTGTACTGCATATGAGCAAGGCGTGACCGACCATATTATAAATAAAATTTTGCTTAACAATAAAGATCTTATTAAAATAGTTTATTAACTAGAAAACAATTTATGGATAAAACATTCAGCGTGTTGCCTATCAGTGGCGTAGGATGAAAATTTTCAAAAGCCCGTGCTATTTTCTCTCCCAGATTGTACTTGAATTCTTTCTACCTGCCCTTATCCCACCTTAATGTGGGGTCAGCGCAACACACTTTTTCGAACATGTTGCATAAAGGATTTGGCTTAGTTTTTACTATCGGCCGCCTGCCTGACGTCAACCCCTTCTGAGGTGTCCTTTATAGTACTTGAATAAATCTCATTTATTAGCCTCCAATCTGGAAGAGAGAAGCCGGTAGGAATCAGGTTGTTCACCTTTCGCCACTGTTGCCCATATCAGAAGTTTTTAGAGTCAAGTAGCTTGTCCATGAATTTAAAATAATTCTTGCTAGAGGCGTTCGAGTGTTTTCATATAAAATATATTTTACGGAATCACTAACAGGAAATGTTAAAAATAAACTCATGGTTGGCCTAAATATATGTTTATTGTATATGCAATTATACATTTAGGTAGTAAACGGTATTGTATTTTAATTTAATACGAACCGTTATAGGTAAAGTATATCTGTTAACTATACGTACATATTAAAAAAGCTGAAGAGTTTATATGAACGCGACAATCTTCGAAAATATTGCAAAAAAATTGAAAATTCATTTACTGTTTAGAAAGTGATTTTTTTACTCTGTACGGCGGATTTTTTTTATTCGAGTGAAGCCGCAAGCAATAGTCAGGCATTTAGGCTTGGAATAAAACAAACGGTTATTTTGGAACACTCCAAATGTGTCCCTGTTACTATTTCAGAGTATTAAATATAAAATTTATTGTTATTACTCAAAATACGACGAAGTTTTCATTTCACGACTGGGGTGGAATCGAGGAGGAATTTGGCGCGTTTGTCCCTTTTCCGCGCGTTACAACCACAACCGTGGTAGAAAGCGTCAGATATTATTGGGAATCAATCTTAAGTGGAGATAGCTATGTTGAGCAGCTTGCGGCACTGACCTTGCGATTTTCGATTTTACTCTCCCGGCACGTAGCTCCAGTTAAACGTAACAGAACACACCCAATGAACTCGGAAAACTTATGACCTTCAACCGTAGCCGTAGGTTTGGAGAGATTCCATGAATATTACACGAAAAACAATATTTTCGATAGCTAAACTGTAATTACTTTAAGCGGATAAACGTACTATGTCTTAAACGGTTTAATAAAAATAATGATTTATTTATAATAAACCAATATTTGTAGGTCACCGGTAGCCGAGCTGCCCGTCACTGTTTAAAGGATAAACGCGAATGAGCCTAAGATTTTCTTAGAAAGGGTAATAATAATAGAATACATTGAAAGATATTATTTAACAGTAAACATCCCAAGTAAGCTATAATGGAATAATTAGAATTCGCTAGCAGCAAAAAAGTGCATTTTTATTACAACTATTATCGTTAAAAACTGTAAAAAATATTAATTAGTCATTTATAAAAGTCAAAATTAAAAATATTAAAGTAAAAATAAAAAGAAAAGAAGTAACTGATGCGGAGCTGTCGCGTTACAAACTTATTAATATCGAAACAATTCCTTTTTTGCCAAAACATTCTTTTTTTTTTGCTTGCTCTGGAAAAGACAAATGGCAAAGAAAACTCTTGGGGACCGAAATAATTGTCTCGCTGCGACATTATCCCTTCTCCTTGACCTTGTAAGGCGGGGTGCATGAGGCCAAATGTGCCCCCGCCGGAGTTACATAATACCAGCCACCTATAGCGAAGTGCTATGCATGCAAATAGCATTTCAGTCGTAAACGGGAGCCTCGTATTTAGAGCTGGGCCATTTTGGGGTAAATTAGGGTGAATTGGGACTGCGTCTTTAGATATCGTTAAATTAGAGTGTTGCGCTCTATCGTAGTAAGACGATTATAACAATAAACTGAAGTAGTTAGAAATGTATTGTAAATTCCCCCAGAGGTTGTAAAAAATAAGCTAAATCATGTCTACAACATGCTTGAAAAAAGTGTGTTGCGCCGAACCCACATTAGACGTGGGGTAAGGGCAGGTGAAATGAGCTTTGAAATCGGTACATCCGTGTATTGTAGTTCCACCTCATATGAGTTATTCTGAGTGGTAGAGCCATGCTGTAGACAGTAGCGTCTATAGCACGAATGGCCGGCTCGACGGGTTTGATACCACTGTCTCACAGAAAACCGACATAAAGTGGCAGCTCGCTGTCGCGTTTCGTTTAGTGAGTGAGATTTCCGGTGGCCCATTTCCCTCCGTCCATTTTCTCTCCTTCTTTCTGTCCTATTAGGTTGGCAACGCACTCATGATTCTTTTTATGTCTTGGGTGTCTATGGGCGGTGGAGATCACTTACCATCAGGTGACCCATCTGCTCGTTTGTCAGTCTCTGCTATAAAAAAAGTAATCACGTTAAATAAATAGTAATGATAACTCATTGAGCTAAAAGCTTAATGTTATTGCGATACAATTCTGGTCCTCATACTGGTGATGCGTGGTGGATAGTCTGTAGTTTGTGGGCGTATTGTAATTCGTAAGGTACTCACGCCTCAGTGTTATCATCCCTGGACTCGGAGCGCTCGGCGTTGGCCTGGCCCCGGCGATGGCGCGCCCGCTGCTCGTCCCCCAGCCCGTACAGTCCGGCGACCGCTGCCATCTCGCTCTACGGCCCTCAACGCTCGCCACTCCTCACTCGCCACTCACATGCTCACTACGCCTCTTAATCTCATGTCTTACACCATCACGTATGCAGTTCTCAACCGCTTTAAATTACCGATTAATAAGAAAATTTGGACGCATAATTTGGTACAGTTCATCTAATTTAAGGTGTTTTATTTACTTTTTTAATTTTAAATCACAATTGAATTATTGTATCTTGTCATAAGTTTCATAGAAGCGATAATTAATGCTACGTTACAATTTTTTTATATTTTATATTGTTGCTTTAATGTATAAAGATTTATTGTTGCTGGATCTGTGGGATTGAATTAGGAGAGTCGGTTAGCCGCCCGTCGTGCCTATTTTCACAGGTCGCCGCTAACTGGTACACACAAGGAGCACGTTTCGCGGTGTTCATATTGTATGAGTAACGTGACCGTTTTTATGTGAACTCTAAACGGGATATTTATTGATAAAGTTGTGTGTATATATTTTTTTATTAATGGTATGTTTTAATTTTTATTGTATTTTGCTGTTAAGGGTTTTGCTTTTGGAATGTTTTAATAACCATCGCTAACGAATATAATAGGTACTCTATGGTAGTATTATAGCCTATTTCTCTGAGAGAGCGACATAGATAAGGGTTGAATCGGGATTACCCGGAACAAATACATGATATAAACGACCAATGGAATATGACCGTAGCGACAAAGCGAGCAATCGATACGACGGCAATTAATACGATTATAATTTTTATGTCAATAGAATAAGGTATAATATACTCGTACCTACGTAAAGAGGTAATCAAGTCCAGCTCAATTGATGATCCACTTAATATCTTCCATTAATCAAGCTGGAAATAATAACGGGGTAAATAATGGAAATATCCATCATAGCAAGTACGTACGTAAAATACTATACTTGTAGTAACTATTGTGTCGTTGTTTTAAGAGCTGACCTGTGAACCGAACTTAACGAGGAAAGATTGAAATCGAGTAATATACGACATAAATAGTTTAGTAGTTAAGTAAACGTAGCAAGTGTGTACAAACATTGACAAAAGTTTAGTTAAACTGCAGCCCGAGCAGAAATATTTTTGACAATCGAATTCTAAACGAGCTCGCTGCGTACTGGTGACGTTTGGTTAAAATTTCATACAACTGACATAGACTCGTATCGATCTCGATACGAATTCGATTGTCAAAAATATTTCGCCGCAGTTCAGTTTACGAATAAATGTTATGACTGTGAGTACATGACTTCTGGAACACTGATCAATACCAACAGGTCGATTTGGAAATCTTTGGGGGAGGTCTATGTTCAGCAGTGGACGTCCTATGGCTGATGATGATGATGACGATCAATACTAAAACTATGTCACTATTTGTGAAGTCACAATTGTTGCTAGAAAAGTGGTCAAATGCTTTTCTACTCAAAATTCCCAAAAACTTTTGACAAACGTGTCAAAACAAATGTTCCACGAATTGAATGATAATTATTTTGACTTTCAGTTGCCGTGAGTAAGCGTCGAGTTTGTTTCAGGCCATTTGTTTTAGTCTTTCTTTCTATTTAAAAACCTTCATTGAATAGAGATAAAAGTAGGTACTCTTATCTCTCTTCAATGGAGGTCTACGAAACATACATTTAAGCACAAAGGATTTGGGTTTATTTTTAATGCAACAGTCCATTACTTCATGTCAACTTTATGAGAGATCCAGAAAAAAATAGATGTTGTACGGTCCGGGATGTGAACCCAAAACCCTTAGTCCACAGCCCATATCGCTACCACTAAAGCACGGAGTCGACTACTTTATTCTAGTACCTAAAGTCTACTTTAAGAAAATCCCAGCGCGATGCCGTAATCGATCTCGTTCAAGTTTGTCTTCGTTTTCAACAGAAAAGACAAATTTAAGACGAGTTTAGAATTGATTCACTGGTGCAGACTGCAGATAGACGTTGAGATTTTACTAAGAAAGCCTAGTTTCATACTTTATAGCCTATCTTATCGAGTTATTGACGGAAGCGAAGCCAGAAATTTGAAAAATAAATAAATTATAAATAAATAACACCCAACAATCACATACATAGTCCTGATGCCACACTAAGATACGTGTCTTGTATCATGGGTATCAGGAACTACGTACAAGAGACTTTAGGATTCACAACTCCTAGACCCGAAATAAATATTAACTGTGGGCCACTATTATTTAATTTTCAAAAATGCGTCTAAATTATCCTATTTTATTTATATAATAAATTATATGAATTTGAATTAAGTATACATTATTTATTTACTTATTATATGTATTATATGTTATTGGGATCAATGATGAATGAAAATACTTATAAATGTTATTATATAACTAAAACACTAAATTTATTTTATTAGGTAATAACGTAGCTACGTGTCAAAACTCTCAAAATTATTAATCTATCTGGATATATATTATCTACAAAACGTTTGTTTAGTTTTAAAGTTGGAAACATTTCTATCAGAACTATATTTTTATTAACTTTAAACTTAATATATTTGTTGGACCAAGATCCAGTCGGCGTGAGAGCACAAATTACATTTCATTTTACCTATGAATATTTTAAGAATCATAAGAAGATTCAAGGAATTACGTTTTTTATTTATTTTTACTGAAATTTTGTAATTAAAAATAAACATATGATTTAAACATATATGGGCTAAATATCCCAGGGATACTCTACAATATCTGTAGATAATGCAGAGAAAATATTCCAAAAAGCTACTTTGAAACGTTGAAGTACTCTAAAGTCTAAATATTACCTACAGCTTCATACTCGGTTATCGGAAAATACGCGGTAAATCCAGTTAAAAGTTAGCCCACAGTCGTTGCAGTTTGGTAAAATACGAGTAAAAAGTGTTTGGATTTTCTCCTCTTTTTGTTTTGCCTTTTGTGCAGTTTTAATGAAATGAAAAAAATGGCGTTTCATTAAAACTTGTCCACGTTCCCCTGTTTAATCTTATTATAACCACTTCTTATAATACGTTGAAGGATTGGATTGTTTAATGATATCCATATTTATAAATAATGAAGAAATAGACTTGATAGTTCCAATAACAGAAATACGATCCAGCTCAATACCCAAATATCTGCTCAAAATATCTACGATGTCAATTTGCTCCAGCCTGAGTTATTTTGGTGCGAGACTGAAACTGTTACTGCTGCAATTCAATACAGAATTCTGTCTATTAAAAACAAGGTGTGGTCAAATGTGTCTGTCGTTGACACGTCAATTATGTTACGTATTAAACTATTCTAAAATCTGATAATACACTGTACTGTGCTTGTCGGTTCCAAAATTAATTACTGCATCAGTTCTCACAGATCAAACGTATCTCATTATAAATTCTGTTAAATTCGTATTGTGGGCATGACAGAAACCATTTTGGTAAACGTCAGAATACTGCAAATCCAGAATGAAATTTCAAAGTGGCGTCCAGCGGGTCACTGTCCAGTTACTTTTTGAAGCCAAAATTGCCTGAAAACTAGTTAGATTCAAACGTCACATTTCAGTGTATATTTTCGCCCAATTTGGTTAGTTCGGGCCTTTCACCCGTCAAACGCATGCTGGCGTAGCGCGAATATTAATTAAATCCCTGAAACAAGGGACGAAAGAGTTGCAACAATGCAATTTTCGATTTAGCTTCGTGCAACTACGATTTTCCAATTGCGGAAATAGCAGCGCGGCTGGAAGTGACAGAGGCGTCTGGCGATCCGGTCTCACGAAATAGCTATAACGGATGAACAATTCGCTACTTGAGTGAGCGTTAATGTTCAGTTGGATATTAACGAGAAAAAAAATTGGAGTATCGTTTTTTACATACATACATAACCTCAAGTCTGTATCCCTGATGGGTTAGGCAGTGGCGTGCATAGGCATTTTTTTAAGGTAGACAAAAACTTACAAAATTATTTTTTTAACTGGTACATTACCATCATGATCACCATTCTCCCCGTGTCGATTTAAAATATAAGCCAGGCGCTGCTATTTTGAATAATAAACCATTTTTCATGATTTTCATTGGTTATAATTTTTGTTCTTTATTTAAGTAAATAGCAAATTTTCGGAGTAGACAGTGTCTCTTTGCCTGTATGGACCGCAACAGAGAGGAACATCCAACACCCAAATTTCCCCTAGCTCAGTTCCGTCTCAGATGTGGTGGTGGTGAGCCTATCAAAATATAGGGCACGAAGTCCAGACTTCGGGATACCGTATAGTAGGATGGAACCAGAGACCTCCGGATGGTTATCGTACGACGCACGCAGTATATTGCCACTAATGAAGGCATTTCATTATTTCCTATAGCGCTTTTTAATGGGTTACTTAGCAAATATTATGATAAAATAATAAATAGTAAAATAATACGCCTACAAAACCCAAACTAATGCGCTGGGCAAGGAAAAACATATTTCGGCGTTTTTATGATTTGGTAGCCCCAACTTTTTTTCTACCTGCCTATATGCCACTTTAATATGGGGTCGGCACAACACACTTTTTCAAGCATGTTGCAGAAAAGATTTAGGCTTAGTTTTTACGACCGGCCGCCTGCCTGACGTCAACCCTCACTGAGGGATTCAGTCCCGGGTAAATTAAATTAGAAAATTTGCTTTGTCCGACCTGGGAATCGAACCCAGGACCTCCCAGTCCACAGCCCATACATTCTGCCACTAGACCAAGGAGGCGAATTGCCGAATTCCTTAGCCACAACGAAAAACAAAAAGGGGAAAACGGAATTTCTAACCATCTGTATATTACTGCCACTTTACTCGGAACCTACCTTTTTCAAAGCAGGGTCATTTGATGGTAATACCAAAAGAACGCGTAAAAGAAACGCTACACTTAGCTGTCACTTATGTGGGTTTTCTGTGACAGTGTATTAAATCAGTCGAACCGGCTCATTCGTATTGTAGACGGTACTGTCTAGTAGTGTCTTTTATACAGTACCGTTTAACATCTTTGTACACAGACTGAGATCTATAGAGTGAATTTCGACTACAACTCAGTCAGGATTTTCACTAAGTCCGAGTCATTTTTTACAAGAAAATCTTTGCTTAGTCTATCTGTCAGTCTGTTTTTCTTGTAAAAAATGAACCGGACTAAGTCAAAGTTCGATTTAACAATTACAAATCCCCCCTGAGTTCGTGACTTTGACTTAGACTTAGTCGAAGTTCGCTCTATAGATCTCAGCCTTAGCGTGGCTCTACCACTCAAATAATTAAATATAAATAGTATTTTTGATATTAGAAATTTAAAATAATTTGCAACCGTGTATAAAAATATAATTAACCTACTGTAATGGGTTTTGTTTTCTTAAATTACTTCAGGCATTAATCGGAAAGAGAAGCGAAGATTAATAAGATTCATAACGTGCAAAATATATATTTATTTACAAAGCTTTGTGCTTTTAGGGAATTTAAATTCCACTCCAATGTTGGGTGGGCGAATCACATTTTTTAAACATAGCTATTGTTGAACAGGACGCGGCTTAGTTTGTCACGATGGATATGGACATAACATTTTTTTTTTTTTTTTTTTTTATGGCCCTACAGCTGCTTGCCCGTCCGAGTCGGCAAATACAGCCACACCGGTCTGTTGGGATGAACGCAGATGCGCTCAACCCATAGGACATAACATAACATGTTATGTTGTGTTATCACATATTTCATGATCGGACTTCTTAACAGGTGCAATCCACAATTGTATTTATATTTGTTGCTAAAATGAATTAATCTTCTTGAAAAATTTTTTCTTTTTTGATAGGCCATGATTTTTTCCCAATTCTGCTACTTTGCACATAACTAATACAATACTAAAAGAATATATTATATCATGACTATTATTATATTTTATAACACACTGTGCACCTTACTTAAAAAAAAACATATAAAGATTAAAGAATCTTTAAAACTGGTTTGTCACTTTTTCATTGTTTGTAAATAAAATGGACCAACTAGTTTTAAAGTTAAAAAGTGCGGAAAGTTTTTAAATGTAAGACATTATTCCTTATTTCATGGTTAATTAAATTTATGAAGAAGATAGGCAAATTTTATTGTAATTATTAATTTCGTTATGAAATAATGATCGTAAAAATGAATAGTAAAATATTTTTATTGCAATGCACTAAGGAACGTAGAATAATAATATATTTTTATGTTCATATATTTAAAAATGTAAAATACTTTTAAAATAAAGAGTACCGAATATGGTACTTAATTAATAGTTACATAATATTAATCCATTATATGGCTTCAGTTTTAATTAATCTTATGTTTTTCTATTAAGATTATTTTTTGGTTTTATTTAAATTGTAGAAAGTTCAAAATCTTGATTCGTTTTAATAAATTACAAAAACACATTACGTCCAAATTTACTTACGAAGTTGGTGGAAACTGCACAGTCAAATAAAGAATCAAAGAAATTAAATTTAATGAAAATATAATGAACAAAGTAAAATAATATGTATTACTTGTTAATATAATAAAATTGTTATTGTTAATTTATTTTAAAACATAGTATAGTATCCAAAAGAAAATAATTGAATGATGATATTAAAATTGAATTTTCCGCCAGAATATGCAGTCGGATAGATAGATCCGCTCGATTCGGCGTCTAGGAGAAAACTGAGGCAGACTGGTGCGCGCCTACGTTGGAAACGGCAGCAAGTACGTGTACGACTTTCAGTTAGCCCTTTTCTAGAACGTTGAACACGATGGTACATACTTTATAATAGACATTAATAGAATCACGCATTTTAAGTCGGTTAAAAATTTTACCAAGTTATGTCATGTTTCATAAAGTTGTTATCAAAAATAAGTACACTTAAAGAGCCATCCTAGCTAGTAATCTAGCGGTAAAGTTTAAAATTTTCGCATGGCTCATAGTTTTTCAATAATGTAACTTGAATTTGTGACGAAACATTTTTTTCTGGCTCATTGGGTCAGCTGCAGCACATTTGCAAACCATTTACGGAGTAATTAATTATTTTAGCATACCCAAAGCTATTCCTATGCTAATTGCGACGGTTAACAAGTCACATTCCGATTTTTAAATCCCCATGATTAATAATAAATACACCCAACAGTCACACACCTAGTCCTGACCCGACACTAGGTATAACCTGTATCGTGGGTATCAGAAACTATGAGAGACTTTCGGTCTCACAACACCCAGACTTGAAACAAATATCTGTGGGCCACACAAAATTAAGTTCCATATTATTATTTTTTTACTTTACCTTGCGCTTTGAATCGTTCTTCCTGTAAGTAAAATTGTTATTGGTACCAATTATATGAAACACCCGGTATATTGAATCTGTAACTCTGTAATAATTTGGAATATTTTAAGTAGATATTCATAATACAAAGTTAAACATTGAAATTCTTTCTAACATAAGTTAAGCTTGGTTTATAGAGTCGTATATATGTACACCGATACATTCTACAAAAAAAACATTAATCTTCATATTAAAATTAAAGTTTTTATACGTTTTGAAATTGCACACATACATTTGAGTAAGAGGTTAATAAAATATAAATTACTTAATTATTTATGGTCATTCATTACCAATATTTAACGAATATCCTTAGAAATAAAAGCCAAGGCTTAGAAAATTAATTAAAACATTTTACATATTAATGTTTGAAACGCACTTTGGGGGTGCAAATAATGATTGTGTCAGGGAGCTACTAAAACGATACATTTTTAGATATTTTATACTTAGATTGATGAAGGCGGCGAGTCGCCCACTTTGTATGTTTATCGGAATTTTTTTTAGGTATGCGAATCAAGAGAGACGTAAGCAAAGGTTATGGTACAACTAAAAATATCTCCTTACATGCTCCTACATGCATGTACCCTCAAATATGTAGAGGCTAACTAAAGAATTAGTACACCCACATTTCGCTGAGCTAATTTCCGTCCTAGATATGATGTGACGAGTCTATCGTCATATCCGGCACCAATTCAGACTCCAGGCTGATCACTACATAGTATAAAACAAAGTCACTTCGCTGTCTATCTCTATGTATGCTTAGATCTTTAAAACTACGGTACGGATTTTGATGCGGTTTTTTAATAGATAGAGTGATTCAAGAGGAAGATTTATATGTATAATATATGCATAATATAGTAAGGTAAGTAAGGAGGTTGACAAAGCGAATATATATGGCAAGTGTGAATGGTAGAGTTGGAAGGGGAAGACCTCATCGAACATTCTCTGACCAAATTAGAGATTTACTCGAGAAAGGTCAAGTTAAACCGACGTGCATGCATAAAGAATGTAATGATACTAAATGAGGCGAAAGAGGTGTGTAAGGATCGTAGCAAGTGGAAATCCGTTGTCTCTGCCTACCCCTATGGTAAAAAGGCGTGAGTCTATGTTTTTCGTTTACATTGCAAACGTTGGCTGATAAATCAAAATAATGTATGTATATCAGCATTACACCCGTACGAAGCCGGGGCGAGTCACTAGTACTAAATATAAAACTCAATATCATTTTCCTCGACCCGGGGATCGAACCCGAAGTCGTACCGCAATACAACTACGCCAGCGAGTAGTCCTCTGGACTGCCTTGGCTAGAGCCAAAAAATATTTTAGTCTTCGGAAATCTAAGAGGATATTGAAAAGAAAAATCTCACAATAAATACTATAGGCCGTATTAACTAACTACGATACGTTAAAAGATTTAACGGGAAGAGCAAACTAGGTAACAGTGTTAAATAATTTGTCGCATCTGGGTTGCGGCGTGTGGCAGGTAAGTCAATTTCGCTCCACTAAAGGGATTCTATTAATTGGCTGCGGTTCGTATGCTTTTTTGTTTTATAGCAGAGACTGGAAAACGAGCTGGTGGGTCACACCCAAGATACAAAAAATCATGGGTGCGTTGCCAAACTAAAAGGAGGAAATGGAAGGGTAGGGAAAAGGAATTGGGCAAGGGAGGGGGAGAAATGGGCCACCAGAAATCTCACTCACCGAACGCAACGCGACAGAAAGCTGCCAGTTTACGTCGGTTTTCTGTGAGACAGTGGTATCAAACCGGTCTAGCCGGCCCATTCGTGCTATAGACGTTCCGTCTACGGCGTGACTCAATAACTCGTAGCTCTTTGTACTCTGTACCTGTTACATCTGTGTCTTTAGTATTGTGATACTATGCATTCATAGTGAATATTAAACAACTTTTTGGCATTGATTTTGAGCAGTATTCAATTGAAATAATTCATTAATTAAATCAACTATTAAATTCTCTTTCACTTTAGCTTTGTACAGTAATTATTCTAATGGAACTAAGGCTCGGAGGAGGAATATTTTTGACAATCGAGTTGGAATTGAACTCGATACGAAACAATACTAAAACTTTACAGAAATTGTTTTAATGTTACTGCAAAAAACGACGAAATTGTACTTAAAAAGTTCTGATATCTGCATCATAGGGCGCTTGCAGCGCTATTACTAATCTAGAGTTACACCATATCTCGATTTATTCTACAGCTCACTCCTATCTTTAAATCAAGATCAAGTGGCCCGTAGTTCATAATAATTATAATTTAGATATTGATAAACAACACAAAACACTTTCTGCCTGTTCGTAAACACATTACTTTAGCAGCAGCGTAAAATTATAAACATTTCCATAAACGTATTAACTAATTCAAGTGAAATGCTGCAGAACGTTTTATTCCAATATTACATTAGAAAGTGGAGTAATTAAATCACTCGTAGCGAGGAAGAAATGAAATATCTTATAGCATTCTATTTATGCCAACCTGTTTATAAGAAGCTGTTTGTTCATTAACACAATAATGTTGGAAAATTAAATGATGTATGAACCGGATCCTTGGTTCGAATCCCAGGTCGGGCGGGTGTTTTTTAACATGTGGGATTAGGTAACCCGTAAGCTGATATTAGGTAGGCAGGTGGTCGTTAAAAACGAAGCCGAAACCATTCTGCAAAAATGCTTCTGTGTGTTGCACTGACCGCACATTTATATGGGTTAAGGACAGGTAAAAAAAAACAAATGTTGACCATAAACCTTTGGTAAATAATTGCTAAAACTACAAATAATAAAATACTAGGTGTTACTCGCGACTTCGTAGTTTATTAACAAATATCATCATCCACTGCTGGACATAGGCCTCTTCTAAGTTAATATATCCTATAGAAACCGTACATTTTGTCGGAATATTAAAGTTTAACAAAAATTTAAAACCGACTTCAAAAATGAACACAAAAGTAAAAAATTACAATTTCTTACTCTGTTTAGAGTCGTTGCTGAGGCCGAAGTAGATTAAATGAAAAGGCACCGACTCCAAAGAGAGTAAGAAATTGTTGTTATCGGAAATCGGGGAGCATATTATATAAAAAAGATTCCGACGAATTGTTAACCTCCTCATTTTTCGACCGACTTCAAAAAAGAAAAAAGGTTCTCAATTCGTCTATATTTTTTATGTATCGATATCTCTGCCGAAGGTGGACAGCTTTTCAAAAAGTCGATTCATTAGAAACAAGAATACAAAAAAAACTCCCGTCTTTATAATCGGCCGATATCACAAAAAGGGTGAGGTTCTCAATTCGTCTGTATATTTTTATTGTATATTACACGATATCTCCACTCCGTTATTTTTGTGTTCGATAGAGCTGGGTTTGGATTTCATGGGTGGTCCCAATTATTATAAATTTGGTCATGATTGGATAAGTTTTGAAGTCGGTCCGTAAAGTTTTGAAACTTGTGATTATATTAAGTATAGATGGTATAGGAAATCGAATTGGTAAATCGAATTACTTCACTATTCCGTCTTTAGTAAAGACTTCATTATTTAAATAGCATGTAATTATTGAATGCATATTATAGTAGTAACTTGGAGAAGCTACAGTTATTATCATATGACAATGACAGGCACATTTATTAAATTCCTAGTACGTGGCATTAGACCGAAGGTCGCTGCATATTACATTTACACAAAAGTATTTACGACGAGTTTATTTACGACATCTGTGAATTTTCTCTAACAGTTCCTATGTTCCCAGATCTATACTAACATTAAAAGCCTGAAGAGTTTGATTCAACGCGCTAATCTCAGGAACTACTGGTTCAATTTGAAAAATTATTTTTCAGTTGGATAGCCCATTTATCTAGGATGTCTATAGGCTATATAACATCACGCTATGACCAATAAGAGCGGAGCATAAATGAAAAATGTTGCAAAAACGGGCAAATATACATCTTAGGAACTACTGGTTCGAATTGCAAAAATCTTTTAGTGTTGACGGGGTGTTCCACCGGGTGATTGATGCGGTGAATGACGGGGTGACTGATGAGACGGGGATGGGAGACGGGGTGACTGTTGGGGTGGCTGACGGGGTGACCCACGGGGTCATCGACGGGGTGACCGACGGGGTGACTGATGGGGTGGCCGACGAAATGACCAACGGGGTGACCGACGAGGTCACCAACGAAGTGACCGATGGGGTGACTAAAGAGATGTCCGACGGGGTGACCAACGGGGTGACCGACGAGGTGGCTGACAGGGTGACTGACGGGTTGAATGACGGGGTGAATGACAGAGTGACTGACGGACTGACCGAGTCACGTACTTTCTCCGGAAGTTTAGTTAAGTAAACTATGTTATAATCTTAACATAGATAATCCCATTACCTCCTTTAGAATTGTGTTATAGGTGCCTACGACCCAATCTTTCTAACCCTCTCTCTCATATGTGACACAGATGAAGTTGCGCGGGTCAGCTAGTTATATACCATTAAATCACATAATATATTATGCAGAACGAAGAGCTTCCGCGTCAAGTTGATTAATTTACAATGAAATAAGATTTGATACAGTGTACAAAAATTAAAATATGTTTCAGTGGTAGACCTTAGACTGATGTTACTTTTTATAATGTTCTCGCTTCTGAAGTTTTCGAACTAAAAATGTATGGTGAAAGAACCTTAAATGCCACTATATATGTACGTATATAACTCGTATATCTGTGGTGTGGGCTGCCTTAGTTGAATGAGTTTACATACTGATTTCTTAAGTTTACGCGAATATTATACATTGAAATAAAACTATTCTTACGGATTCTATCACGATTAAGAAAAGAAAGAAGAAAAAAAAGATTATAAGAATAGTTTTATTTCAATGAATGAGTTTAGACAAAACTAACTAACAATATTCAGCATGCGCTGAAGCCGCCGCATTACTTTTTAGCTCGTTAGCTCACTGTGTCAAATACCGAATAAGTAAAGTTTTTCCACGTTCTAATGAAAATGTTTGTTTTTTATAACAAACAGAATGCCGATTGCGTCGACGGAGTGCTATTCAAAAATATTTTAACGAACGCGGTATCTATTGTTTGGTTGGTTATACCTACATGTGAACAAAGTTTTTATGCTGTTTTGAAATACAGATAACTTTGATGCAACGTGTGAGTAAGGTATCTTTTTATGGCAACGCGCAGGTGGGTCTTCTAATAATGATTGGTACGTTCCCAATCTAAAATTAAGAGAATATCGATTTAATTGGACCACTGGAATTCTCACTCACTGAACAAAACGCAACAGCGAGCTGTCGATTTACGGGCGAAAACCGAAAAAAGCGAAAGCGAGCGAAGTTTACGTCGGTTTTCTGTAAGACAGTGTATTTAACTGGTGAACCCGCCCATTCCTGCTGTAGACGTCAATATCTACAGCGTGGCTTTACCACTCAAAAAAGGGATCCAACTTTAGTAGGTTATGTTTCATATATTGTTTTGTGACTCGTGTGATATCGTCATTTTGTGAATAGATTTGATCGCCTTATTGTACCTCTAGGTATTGTAAAAAATTTAATAATGTAATGGATAGATAAAAAAATTGAATGCCTAAGTGTGTTCTACCAATTCAATTGTGCTACCGCAACTGCAGTTTATATAAAAAATGTATGAAGCGCTATCTATTGTAATCTGAAAGTGTATTAATTCCATATAGGCCATAGCCTATTTGGAATTATTGTAATGTATGGATTACAAATACCTAAAATATAGTAAAACAACTCAGTCTATAATTATTATAAACACACATATGTTAGGAAACGTACCCATATTACGTGACCTGAGCAGGAAAATTTCTGACAACCGTAAATGTATTCGAACTCGATGCGCGTCTATGAAATTTGTATGAAATATTAACCAAACGTCATCAGTGCGCAGCGAACTCGAATACATTTACATTAGTTTTTCGTGCTCGGGCTGCTGTTCAGGGGGGGGGGAGGAGGTCTTAGGATTTTGTCACGTACATAGTCAATATCTCTAAGGAAATCTCGTGCTTTTTCGAGTTATATTCAAATATGGCGCGCAGCGTTTAGCACTTTAAAGTCACAGGTGGCAACACATCTTAATATTTTGTTTTTTAACTTTTTTTTACAAAAATGATGTAACACCATGGGGCCTTACTTATACACACAGTTTAGCTGAGCAAATGGCTAAGTCTAGCCTGTCACTTTTTGCCTTGTATCACATTGTTTGAAAATAAAATGGACAGGCTATTCTTTACCATTTGCTTAGTTAAACTGTTTTTATAAGTAAGGCCCTACATATATTTATAAATTACTATGTGACAACTAGAGGGGAAGGGGGGGTCTTGGTATATACTTCGGGTGGTCGCCGAGGGGGGAGGGGTATAGAAATTGTAAAAAATGGGTCACGTAATATAGGTACATTCCCTTATTATTAAGGTACGTGTAGATTACGAAATATGCGCAGAATTAGAGTAATGCAATGTTATATTTTTTTTATAGTAGAGGTTGGCAAACGAGCATGTGGGTCACCTGATGGTAACCTCCTCCGCCTTTAGACACCCAAGACATAAAAAAATCATAGGTGCATTGCCAACCTTAAAAGGGAATAAGAGATTGAGAAAGAGGCCACCGGAAACCTCACACACCGAACGAAACGCGACAGCAACCTGTCCCTTTACGTCGGTTTTCAAATATGTCAACAGATTCAGCTTGAATGGAAATTCATTATAATTAAGAAGATGTGATCAGTAGTATGGGGGTCCAAGTTTCGTATCTGTATACACGGAATCCTACTCCTACGAATCCTACTCCTAACCCCAGTTACCCAAAAAAAATAAATATATATATATATATATATATATATATATATATATATATATATATATATATATATAGATGCAATCTGATGATTGCATCATCTTGTGGCTAGTGATGATTCACCAGCCACAAGACGTCCACTGCTGGATCCCCCAAAGATTTCCAGATCGACCTGTTGGATGCAATATGTGATTAAAAATTTGCATTTGAAAAACATATTTAGACGTATAAACGAATTTGTATGATTTTTGAATGTTTGTTAAACGCATGAAAATATACTACTTTTTATCCTAGAAAACATTTAATTCGGGTAGGCGTGAATAAAGCTAGTCCACCACATTTCTTATCTTATTTATTACAATCATACCGGATTCGATAAATTGAGCCATTACAAACTAATACTATCACGGAAGAGAGTTAGTATAGTTAATACAGCACTTTACCTCATTACACGATGTTTATTGTACAACATGCTAAGTACGTAAGTGTATTTTGATATAGCGGCACGAACGATTTTGTCACGGAAGCTGCCCCAACTGCCGAGGGCTTAATCGTCCCCAGTGTAAACAAGGGTTTATGTGCGATACAGCGGTGAGGCCTTACCACCGGTGGAAAGTAATACTACCCGATTTCGAACAGAAGAGGACGTGTCAGTACATATTTGTCATGATGACAAGATTACTGCTACCTGTTTTTATTAAAACTAAATACTATGCCGCTAAAAAAAATATTTATGCGCTTATTAACTTTAAAATTAATTTGTCTCTTACAGTTTCAATTAATATGACGCAAGGAAAAAGCAAAGAGATTGAATATTACCAACTATAAAGGGGCTATCAAGCAAGCGTCCTTACAAAAAAATATCTCAAACGTCAGTAACAATTATACCCTAGAACGTTCTGTGAATGTTCAAGAATCACCTAAGACAAAAAAAAAAAAAAAAAAAAAATATATTAATAAATTTATTGTATAAACATTACGCTGACACGACCTTGCGCGTATGATTCAAATACGACTGAGTGACTTTTGACCACAAGTTTCACGCTATTTTATTTATTTATTTATTTTCAGGGAACATACGGTGATACAAAAACAAAGCTATACAAAACACTATACATCAATTACATGTTTCCACAGATATGTAGGTATTTAAAGTAGGTAATTAAGTAGAGCGCTTTCATTATATAATATAAATAAACACATTGACATACATGTAATCCTACTTAAGATAAATTAAAAGCCACAAGGTATAGGAAGGTACACAACAAATAACCGAAAATACACTGTAGCTTAACATTTTGAGAACCATGATTTACTGAATTCTGATTTTAATAATTGTATTTTTGAATTAAATAGGTCTAAGTCACAAAATTCTACTGCCGAGTTAAGCTCATTTGCGGCTCTGATGAAGAATGAATTGTGTCTGTAATTAGAAAAACTTTGAGAAATTGCCAAACACATGGGCCGTCTGACAGTTTTCGCTGGAATTCTTAAATTAATTTTGGAGAGGAGATATGGGGAATCTATTTAGTTTTATGCGATTTTAACCAATAAAACAAATCTTTCTGCTATCTTTCTTCTCTCAAAAAATTGTTATTTTTTTTCTGGGAAAAAGTGACACTAGTAAAGTGACACTGGGAAACTAGTTTCAAAAGATAAGAAGGGTGCAAATGTTTAAATTAGCAAGGGGCATTAAGTGTATATAGGCTTAAAGTTATTTGGTAATATACTTGAATCCATTCTGAGATTTTTTAACCGAGCACGGTAAATGATTACCCACCTTGGAATGGGAGGAAGTAAATTGAATTGAAAAAAAATATTATGGAAACCATAGGGAAGAATAAATAAATAATAAATAATACCCAACAGTCACACACATAGTCCTGACCCCACATTAAGATCGAGTCTTGTGTCGGGGGAATCAGGAACTACGAGAGACTTTCGGCCTCACAACACCCAGACCCGAAACAAATATCTGTGGGCCACACAAATATTTGTCTCGGTGCGGGGATCGAACCCGCGGCCTCTCGCTTCACAGCCGGCTGCTCGCACACTGCGCCACTGAGGCTGTCTGAATGTGAGAAATCTTCAATTCGTGTTTAAAAACACTAAGTATCTGAAACGCGAACTCGTTTTCATTACTGAGTTTCATCTTGTGAAAGAGGACAATAACAATTTTAAAACAGTGAAATACATTCGTGTAACAAAGGTTTATTCAGAACGAATACACAGCTTGGTGGATTGCACAATATGGAAGGAGAGTCGTGACTCGTGCCTCGTGCCTCGTGACCGAGTGAATCTGCGCTTACCAAAAATGCAATATCGGCTAGACGTAAGGAAGTGATCCATAACTCTATTGTAATCATTTCAATACGATTTATGCGAAACCCTTCACTATATCCAACTATTTAAAGTTGAGCATTGTAAAACCAAAGTTAATATTAGGTGTTTAAAAAAAGCGATCGAACAAAAAATAGCGTGTAGCAGGAAACACGACGGTTAATATTTAACGCTTTGTTATAGTTTTGTAATGAATTGCACTTGTAATGCCATTAATATGATTTATTGGGTAAATGTTTAGTGTTTTGGTTAAGCGTATTTAAATGGAAGATGAGCTTTAATTACTGGCCATTTGGGTTGCTTTTTGATCCTAAGGATTAGGAGGTCTACATACCAGTGTTAAAAATAATTTTATAAATAATTGAGTTAGTAGATTACATGATCCGCCTAAAAATAAATATAAGTACCTCACGTAGATTATAGTATGCCTAAATTAATAAAGTATCACTGTTAAATGTTTTGGTAGCGTTAAAGTTGAAAGACTTCTGAGTTTCAATGTGGCTTTAATAAAATGCCTTCGAATAAAAGGAAGCTTACCCTAGAACTTGGCTTCATGCCGGCCAACAAAGTAACTGGATATAAACGAGATAATCTAGAAAGGAATCTTCAGTGAGAGACCATAATTGAATATAATTCGATAAAGTGTAGCTACACGTTATATATAGTTTAAAATCGATTCATCGGATTAAGTTATAAACCTTCGCGTGATTAATAGAATATTATATTCTCAAATCGATTTAAACGTTACATGGGTTCATGTCATGGTTATAAATATAAGAATTGGGGATAATTGGGTGTTAACCTATTTGAAAATGAATATTTATTTTCACATATGTGTGTATATTCGATCTCGAAATCATTGGGGGAGGCCTGTGTTCAGCAGTGGACATCCTATGGCGGATAATGATGATACGTGCATGCCTGACTGCCTTGGTGGCGTAGTTGTATTGCGTATAACCGTACTGAGGTTTTGGGTTTGATCCCTGGGATGGGTAGTGACACTGAATTATTCTAATCAATATTAACTCAGAGTCTACAATTTGCCGATGCACACCATTGGGCTTAGTCTTTAGCTCTTTTTCTTACAAATGGAGCAATATAGGCTAATTATGATTATAATTATGGCTATAAGCTCGCCCTCAAACACATCTAGGACAGAAATAAGCTCGGTGAAACGTGGGTTCTAGTTGACTAGTTCACCTGTGCCGTAGAGGCGTAATGAGCAAGAAGTAATCCCCGACCCTTCATGTTATAGTAAGCGAGGGACTATTGCGAGACGTGGCATAAATTACAAACCCGGGTAAGTTAAAAGTTATTAGTTTAAAAATAATTCAGAAATACAAATTATGATTGCCTGACATTAGGATTTGCAACAAGAAATTAGTAAAGAACTACAAATATTTTACAAAAAGTTAACTCCAAAATTCCAAAATTGAACTGTGTAATGTCAAAATAACAGCAATTTGTTACTCTCTTTGGAGTCGGTGCTTCTTCATGTGACCCGCGTCGGACCCTGTATTTAAGTCCTTTTTTAAAGTCTGTAGTAGTTTGCGTATAAATTCACACTTAAGTTTTTCAGTGATTGATAAACATTATTTTAACAGTCCATACTTGAAAAGTACTGAATCGATTATGGTGAAGCTTGCCTTTATTCCCTAAGTTGAAAGCTTAACATAACATAAGCTCACGCCTGTATCCCCGAAGGGGTAGGCAGAGGTGCAATAGCGAACTAGAACACCCACATTTCGCCGAGCTTAGTTCCGTCCCAGGTGTGATAGGGGGCGAGCCTATTTCTAAATTTCCGGGAAACATGGACAAACATAAATAAATAAATAAATACACCCAACAGTCACACACCTAGCCCTGATCCCACACTAGGTATAACCTGTATCGTGGGTATCAGAAACTATGAGAGACTTTCGGTCTCACAACACCCAGACTTGAAATAAATATCTGTGGGCCACACAAACATTTGTCTTAACGCGGGAATCGAACCTGCGGCCTCTCGCTTCACAGCCGGCTACTCGCCCGCTGCGCCACGGAGGCTGTCATATATACATAATATTATAACCTATGTATACACTGACATGAGTAGTTACATAAACTTATGTTTTGCACATCTATTTAGAAGAGAACGAATATTGTATAATCCCTTATTTGGAGTTGGTCAATAAGTATTTATCAAACATTAAAGTTCAACAAGAGTTTAAAATTTTGAAGCAAGGCAAGTAGTTTGCCGATGTTATACTACAGGTAGAAATCACTAGTTGAACCGAACAGTGGCTAGACGATTCTTGTCAACTTCAACTTCTGCCAAAGTTGGACTTTGAGCAAAACAGACCGCGAAACAAGTGCTAAGTTTAAGATAATAACCAATATAAATCTAAGTAATTAAGTATTAAGCACTTTTCTTTCTACCTGCCCTTCATCATCATCATCATCATCAGCCATAGGACGTCCACTGCTGAACATAGGCCTCCCGTAAAGATTTCCAGATCGACCTGTTGGAAGCGGCCTGCATCCAGCGACTTCCTGCGACTTTTATCAGGTCATCGGTCCACCTTGTAGGATATAGAACTGATATCTGATGGGGCAGAAAAGTTCTCGAGTGGAGGACCACATACCGGCAAGCGCAGCGTAGGACGTCCACCTACCTGCCCTTATCCCACCGTAATGTGGGGTCGGCGCAACACACTTTTTCAAGCATGTTGCTGATAGGATTTGGCTTAGGTTTTAAGACCGGCCGCCTGCCTGACGTGAACCCTTATGAGGGATCCAGTCCCGGGCAAATAAAATTAGAAAATTTGCTTTGCCGACCTGGGAATTAAACCCAAGACCTCCCGTTCCACAGCCCATACATGCTGCGACTAGACCAAGGCGGCGACTAGCCTCAGTAATAATAACACGCATCTATCATGTCAAAATACCAGAAACTGCGCAGTGTAAACCAATATCCAATTATAATTGCTGCTGCATCCAAAATCCGTAAAATCAATTATCAAATCAATTTCTACACTGTGTATTAAACGATCCAAACAATACGTTGCATGTAATTAAGTTGCAGAACATAATTGCTGTGGACATAGTGAGTGAGCCTATCATTGCTGCAGTTCCACGGAAATATAGAGAGAGCTTTTGTATACTCAATATCTTTAAAGGCCAGATTAAAAACCGCTTTAAAAATCAAGAAAACAAAAATATCTTTAAAGGTATTATTATGGCATTAATTGCGGTCAATGAGATAAACAATTTAGCTGTTTGACATATGGATTGATATTCGCACTTCTTCTTATTGATGTATTCGCAATATAGAACTGGTATAAGAAGCCCGTTTTGCAAGTTGCGGTGCGTTCTTGGTATTGTAATTTTTCTCAAGTAACTTTTCTCGGACCTTCATGTGAGCTTATTATTTGTATGTTATTTGCCAAAAGTGTGCAACAAACTCAATCCAAATCGATTTTCGTAATTCGTGCTCTGCCCTGAGATATTCATAAAATAGTTATATGACGATCCTCGGATTTATATTAATTTTGACTACATAATATGCACTGAGAACCTCGTTTCTGTCGGTTGACTATTCTTAAACCAAACAATACTGGTATAACTACAAAAACTTTGAAACCACTTTAAGAATTTTCCTCGCAGTACTTAGTATCGGCTGCTGTCGGCTTGACGTAAACTCGGGCCGACAGTTTAATGCTCTTTGAAACACCAACAGTATCAAGATATTTGTCTCTACTGCCAACTTAACTCGCGATATTTTCATTTTAGACTTAAAACTTATGACACAGCAATAAATGTTTAATTATCTTTATAATTTCAACTTTTCCAATTAGTTAAACATTTTTATTTGCCAAAGTGATTATTACGTGATTACATATTCAAATATAAAGAAAAAACTTAGAAGAGTCGCCCAACGTTCGAAAGTTGCGTTGACCTTTCTCGAGTAAATATCTGACTTGGTCAGAGAATGTTCGATGAGGTCTTCCCCTTCCAACTCTACCATTCACACTTGCCATATATATTCGCTTTGTCAACCTCCTTTCATCCATCCTTTCTACATGCCCAAACCTCCGCAACATTCCTTTCTCAATCGTCGTTATTATTTCCTCTTCCAAACCACACCGCTCTCTCACTACACCATTTCTTACCCTATCTCTCAAAGTTACACCACACATACTCCTTAAACTCTTCATTTCTACTGCATTATTCTACTTTCATTTCACAACTTTCACTTTCATACATTAGAGTTGGAACTAACACACCACAATGCACGTCCAGTCGAGCCTTTTTACAGACCTGCCGACTACTCATGCAAGCGTGTAGTCCTCGTTCACCTGGTTCCCAGCATTCACTGTTCTTTCAATATCCCTTTCATGTTTTCCATCTCTCGTAAACAAAGTCCCCAAATATACAAACTCTTTTACTTACTCTAAATTCTCTCTCTCCCAATCACTATATCACACGGCGTCATATTTTCATCCCTTTCGATCTACTATCATAATATGTAGCACATCTGCCTATCTCTTCAGGAACACGGATTGACTTATGTGTGACAAAAATAAGCGGAAATTAAATAAATTGATTTACAGAATTAATGGTTACGGTATATTTATAAGCTCACGCCTGTATCCCCGAAGGGGTAAGCAGAGGCGCACTAGCGAACTAGAACACCCACATTTCGCCGAGCTTAGTTCCGTCCCAGATGTGATAGGGGGCGAGCCTCTCGCCATATCGGGCACAAATTCCAGACTCCGAGCTGATATGGAAAAATCCAATATCACTTTGCCCGACCCGGGGATCGAACCCGAGACCTCAGAACCGTAGTCGTACCAAAATACTACCACGCCACAGAGGCAATGTTATGTGTTATGTTATGTTATGTGGTATATTTATATTAAATTAAAACAATAAACACATTAAATGTATAAACATAATTAATTTCAATTAATTAGTAGGAAGTAGTTTTATAACCAGACAATGGAAAAAGACATCGATATTTACCATACCACTTTGATAATAAAAAATCTCTGTGAATTATCAACACTGGACACTAAAAAAATATTGTGCATACAAAAAAATTACGCTTATATTTAGACGTGTGAAGCATGAAGCAGAAAAATTCAGACGGAATTATGAATACAACAGCTGTTCAATTAATAGGCAAGCACCACGTGGCATTGGGAATTGATGGTGTGTTATTACCAGAGTCAGTAGGCGACCGAGATTTATACATTCAACTACAAAAATATATATTAATAATAATCAGTCGCTGTTAAAATAATCGCTAATAAATATTACAAAAACGCACAGCTGGAATGCTCGGCCCGCGCATTGTAGTGTCTGCGATTACAGACCAACGTCTTATAATACTCATACCGATGTCATCGTTTGTATTTTAAATGTAAGTTAATCGAAATATTTCTCATATTTTGTAGTTTTAGCAATGGGTTATAATAGCGCTAAACAAAATAATGTGATTATAATATCATTCCTGTATAGATACTCTCCGATGCCTCATGTGTATACATATTATAAGAGCAGAGTTTTATTAATGATGCAAGTGTAAATACTAATGTTTCACGATATGGAATAATATATTTAATCATCATCATCATTATCATCAGCCATAGGACGTCCACTGTTGAACATAGGCCTCCCCCAAAGATTAATAAATAATATAATTAATATAAACATTTTATACTTAATACAAATGTATATTTAAATCATACAATAGGAATAGGAAAACTAATATTTCTATTAAAAATGTACAAGGAAAGTTCACAAGAGAGATGCCAAGGCGCCGGAGTGACATCTAACTCGCACCTCCGGCTTTGTGGATTGGAGCTTTTAAATAATTCTACCACGATTCTATCCCTATTTGTCGTAAAAGGCGGCTAAATGGTCGAGGCCAAAAAGTGGAGGATATGTGGCCTTTGTATACTTATTCTGTACTTCGAGGTAAATACCATCGTGCTACGGGCTACCATAGTCGTGTCGTAGAAAGCGTCTCTAGTCTATGGAGTTTCAGTCCGTAAAGAAGAGGAATCGAAAAGATTACGCGCAGTTACGATTGCAGCACCTCATATGCATTCGAATGCAGAACGACACGGTCCTAATTCATCTCTTTCGGTAAAATAACTTTTTTTTCGAATTCAACTCGGAATACTTATACGAAAGTAGTTCGTACTATATATTCTGTTGGTTTTACTTTTCTGTACAAACAAAACTGCAAGACCACCACTCCAACTTCATGATTGAGACCATTTCCACTCTCATTTTATCATCTCGTTGATTACATTAAGTTACGAAGAAACAACAACGCTCTACGATTTTGAACCCTATACAAAGTTCTCGAGGGTAGAATGTTGGTAAGTGTACGTGTATTTTCGTAATGAAAAATGTTGTGTCATATCCTCGGTCTTTCTACTTGGAAGTTTGTTGAAAAGATTACTGAGTGCTTAAAGTGGCAAATCTTAATAAAGAAAATTGTATTCAGTAGGCCGCTCTTGCGGTGCCATCGCCATGTGCGTGTAAAGTTTGCATTTTTAAAGGAAATATTTTAGAACATAATTAGATTTAACATCTTTTAATTATCATAAATAGAATTAAAAATATTAAGAATTTAAAGGAGTATATGGCGTGTGGCTTTGAAAACTCATAGGTACCTTTTCTCTCACTGAACAGCCTGAACTCAGGCTCTCCATTTTTCCATATCAGCCCGGAGTCTGGAATTTGTGCCCGACATGGCGATAGGCTGGCACTCTATCACATCGGGGACGGAACTAAGCTCGGCAAAATGTGGATGTTCTAGTTCGCTTGTGCGCCTCAACCTACCCCTACGGGGATACAGGCCTGAGCTTATTACATTTAAACCCACATTAGCAGCATACTCGATACTTGTTGCTGGCTCTCAAAACGTTTGACTTTTCCCTTCTCAAGAGATCTTCAACTTGTATGCCTAAGAGGCTCAGAATCAGCGAATTTTCGCTGCCTGCCGTATATTGACTTTCGTTGTAAGCTTAATTATAAAGATTAAGCTTACAACGAAATTAGACAGATCCCATTGGTATAGCAGTTAGGGATCTTTTTCACATTCCGAAATTAGTATTCTTGTAAATAAAACATCGTATTTGTAATAAAACTACTAAGTATTTATACAACAGGTCGATTCTCTAAGAAACGTCACAACGTTGCGATCGACGACGAGCTCCCGCAGCACACATCGTTGAGATCCACGGAGCCTTCAACGTGGTTGGGTCTTAGAGAATACCATTTTCCATACATTTATGTCAAACGCCTCGCTCGAGAGAGCTAGTTCGCATAAGCGCCGTCATCACGCATAGCGCTAGTGCGTGCGCTTTGTACCTTGCTGAATACAAAAATGTAAACATCGTTGCCGCAATGATGCCGCAACGTTGTTTTCACAAATGAAACCTTAGAGAATCGAACTGCTGTATTTAAGTCTTATGACACGGTGACAACTTACACACATATAAATAAAATTAAAATGGCGGGACGGGTTTCAAAGTAAACATGTACATATTTTTCGTGGTTAGGCTAAGTCCTTATTTTTTTAGTCATTGTGTAGAACATTCAAAATGGAGAAAGAAAGTGCTCTTCCACGCCGCAATTGGAAAATAAACGTTTATAACTTGACGTGAACAAAGTCAGTAAACTTGCATAGGACTACGTGAAAGTTAGGGGTGTTAAAAATTTCAGTGCGATAATTTTGAACTTGTATTAGATAAAGCGCTTGAAAAATAACGATTATAATTAAATTATAATCGATTAATGATATTTATCGATATGTTACGGAAATAATATATATCAAGCGTTTGCAGATAATTTTTTTTTCTTTTTGTAACATCGCGAGGGCTACGTAGCACAAAATATTACTATGTGTACTATGTAATATTTAGGTAATAGCCGTATAACTTTTAAACATAATTCCTCACAATAGAATTAACAGGCTGTTTGAAAATCAGCCCTAAAATGGCCTTAAAACATAGACCAAAAAGCGGTTACAATCTGATGTACGTGGTTCGTTGCATCGCAGCTGCATCACTGGTAAAGAGTATATAAACCTTATATACATGAAAATACAACATAAATTGTTAAAAAAACAACCCGGGTGAAGACTCAGGCACGCGATATTGCATTATTTCGCTTTGTTTACCGTATAGTGAAAACTTTCGATTCTTTTAAACGATTCGCCTTGTCTTTCCTTCCAATTAAATACAGTTTTCAATTTAATGTTCTAATAAATTATAAAATCATTATAAATAGGTATAAGATTGTGTTTATTACAAGATTCTTTACTAAAGCACAATACTGTTAGCACAGCAGTCTCGAATTTAATCATTTCTTTACATTTGCTTCTATTTAAGGCAGCCGAAACAAATCAAGACAGTCCGTTGCTATTCCAAATTAAAGGTAACAAACAGCTCGGTTACTTTTATTATATGGATGCAGATTGAACTACTGAGGAGAATAAAAACACGTTGAAAGTTTATAAAACAACGGTCTGTCGGGCACTAACTGAAAACTGTCTCCGACCGAAGCCCAGCTGAGTGTGTGTTTTTATTTTCGTACAAAATGCGAAACGAGGACGTGGCTTTTTAGCCATTTTCCAGTCTTTTGTTTGATGAGTGATGTCTTTCTGGGTATTACGGTATTACGTGCAGACTTCGAAATTGGATTATGTTGATTTCAATTATTGGAATAAAAAGAATATGCTCTTTTTGACTGTTTGAGATGTGTGCTGCAGTAACGTGGTAATTTGGTGGCCGTCTTAAATTTGTCAACAATAGCAATAGCGCTTATTCATATAACCAACTTAAAAATAGCTGTTTTTAGTAAGTACAACATAGCAAAAACACAGCGTTACGATTAAAATAATGCGCTTTTGGAATATTCTGTTTCATAACAAAGTTACAAACGTATGATCTTAGATTAATGAATACGATCTACAATCACCTAATCAAGGTAATAATGATCGAATACAGACTAGTGGAAATTATCAATTTTGTTTTATAATACCTTATACATGAAGCAAGTTAAAAATATAATATAGATCACCAGAAACTTGTATCCAAGTAAAAATAAACAACACAATTTTAATATAATTTTTCAACCAGCAAGCGAAGACCAATCGCATCTATCTCATACTTTTGTGTTTTCTTGAATATTTTTGTTTAACAAGTCTTTAAAATGGATATTAAAATGAAATCTCCACCTGGAGCTGGAGCGCTGTTGCGCAAAATGTAATCCCGCGACGAGTGCTCGCTGTCGTTTAATACCGTACGGTACGCTATGATTTACGATTTAAGTGAGCAAGTAGCAACTAACTTCACGATACTATGTATTTTTAACATAACATAAATTCATGTTAGTATCCCTGAAGGGGTGGGCAGAGGCGCACTAGCACACTAGAACACTCACATTTCGCCAAACTTAGTTCAGTCTTACATGTGATAGGGGGCAAGCCTATCGCCATATCGGGCACAAATTCCAGACTCCGGGCTGATACTGAAAAATCGATAATCACTTTGTCCGACCCGGGGATCGAACCCGAGACCTCAGGACGACAGTCATACCGCGCACGCAATACCACTACACCACCAACATCTGTTATAACTATGTACTGATAATTATAATCTAAAGCCCAGTTTCTTCTTTGAAAGCAAAAGACAAAGTAAATATACAGTGAAGGCAATGGCTTTTGACACTTACGCCCGGTTCCAATAAACAATCTCGGTTCGAATGTGCACATAGATTACTAAAATTAGCCAATAAGAACACAGTTAGAACATGACTGTCAAATTACTTGATTTGATTGGTTCCTAATCGCAATCTATCTGCACTCTAAACTGAGATCCTTTATTGAAACCGGCCGTTAATAACGTTAGTAACATTGTATCTAACGTTTGAACTGTTATTAGCCAACGTGTCCATAATGTCAGTAATTACTTTAGCTATACATGAAGAAACCGGTGGTAAATGTGAAATCGTTTCAGGCTCTCAGCCATTTCTGTCCATCTGTATTTCCGCGGTTACCTCAAGTACAAGAAAGCTATAATTTGGCATTGGGAACAAAGTGATAAAACAAATAAAAAATAAATTAGCTGTTTTTACGTAATTTGAGAATCGACAGCCTTCGTGGAGCAGCGGACTAATAGCCGGCTGTGAAGCGAAAGGCCGCGGGTTCGATTCCCGCATTGAGATAAATTGTTTATATTGGCCACATAAATTTGTTTCAAGTCTGAGTGTTGTGAGACCGAAAGTTTCTCATAGTCTGACACCCGCGATACAGGTTATACCTAGTGTGGGGTCAGGACTATGTGTGTGACTGTTGGGTGTATTTATTTTATTTAATCCTTTGCTGCCCGTTGTTTAAGTACTAAGAAATTCTGTTCTGATTATAACTGGTTTCTGTATTGCGATATCGTTACCTACCTACTAGTTACCTATATGGACTACGGGCGATACATACGCCTCATCTGTCAGCGAGGCGCAAGCGTGGTCAAGTGAACCGAGACAGACATAATTCGACATAACACTTCGGTTCCGTATTTCTGTGTGACTAGATTATAGTGATCATATTTAACAAAAAAACATTGCTTAACTTTCGGTTGGCTTTAGTTTTGTAGAGTGTTTGAAATGGAGGAGAACGAGTGGAACGTCGTTTCCTTTCGAGAAAGTAGTTAAGTGGTAGATCTCGAATGGGCCGACTCGACCGGTTTGATGCCTCTGTCGTACAGAAAACCGACGTAGTGGCAGCTCGCTGTCGCGTTTCCTTCGGTGGGTGAGATTTATAAAATAAAATAATATTAGCCCTGTAATATTACTGTCCCACTGCTGGGCACGGGCCTCCTCTACTAATGAGAGGGGTTAGGCCTTAGTCTACCACGCTGGCCTAATGCGGGTTGGTAGACTTCACATACCTTCGAAATTCCTGTGAAGAAATTCTCAGGTATGCAGGTTTCCTCACGATGTTTTCCTTCACCGTTATAGCAAGCGATATTTCACAATGAAAATACACTTAACATAGAAAAGTCAGAGGTGTATGCTCCATTTTGGGGTTGGTCTCGAACCTCCGACACTTGTCTCGGCAATCCGTACCATTCCCAACTGAGCTATCGCTGCTTATTAGATTTCCAGTGGCCCAATTCCCCCCCTCTCTCTCTCCCAATCCCTTTTCCCTTCTCTTCCATTCCCTCTTTTTAGGTTGGTGACGCACCCATGAGTCTTTTTGTGTCTTGGGTGTCTATGGGCGGTGGAGATCACTGCTCCGCTCGTTTGCCAGTCTCTGCTATAAAAAAAAAAAGAAATGACTGTTCCCTTTCGTAAAAAATAATCTCACACCTTTCCCTTTCCTGATATAACCATTCCATCTCATAAAAGCAACGTTTCATAAATTCAGGAACGCCGGAAAAAAGCGTTCCCTTTCGAGAGTAAGTCCTTTTTGAACACTGGTTTTGTATAAGCTAATAGATATAGTTGAGTATGATACGAAGTATTTGAACAGATACCATAATAACCACTCTCATAAGCTTACGCTCTGCCCTTAAGGAGTAGGCGTTGCCAATGTCCATGGTGGCGGTAACCATCAAGGGGGTCACCACCACGTCTTATAGCAGTATTTTTATAACTTACTTTGTTTTTTTTTGTACGGGAATCGATACAAGTAGGACTATAATAGTACTCCTATGTGAAGTGGTAGTATATCCCTATAGAACCCTCCCAGGTAAGCGTTTGTTGGTCCCGCTTTCATAGGCCATCATCAGCCACAGGACGTCCACTATTGTACATAGGTCTCCTCCAAACATTTCCAGATCGACCTGTTGGAAGCCGTCTATATCTAGACCAGCGACCTTAGACCAATATAATAATAACTATTTATGATTCAGTCACGTGACTTGTGTAAGGTGTATGGCATGGTGTTTTGTGTATGAATGTGGCCTGCGCTCGACTATGCACGGGTCACGTAAGGCGGCGCGGCTAAAATCGATGGTGACCATGCCGGGCTTATCACACGATCTTCGCACCTAACCAGGTTTGTAATTGAAATTATTTTTAACTGTTGTCATTTTAAATATACGTAAAACAACATTCTGCTAACACATGACTGTGGCGTGGTTGTATTTGTATGACTACCGTCGTGAGGTCTCGGTTCGATCCCCGGGTCCGGCAAAGTATTGGATTTTTCAGCCCGGAGTTTAGAATTTGTGCCCGATATGGCGATAGGCTCGCCTCCTATCACATCTGGGACGTAACTAAGCTCGACGAAATGTGGGTGTTCCAGTTCGCTTTGCCTACCCCTTCAAGGATATAGACGTGAGCTTCTGTTATGTATGTACTTATGTTATATTACTAACACATTACATAATGGTAAATTAGTAGGATAAATTGTGTTTACGAGTTTTTGTTTATTTTTATTCGAGCACGGCAAAGTGACCACACCACATTTGATGATAAGCGCAGTGCAGTTCAAAAAAGAATCATGGCATAAATGGCCGGCCTGCATAAATGCTTCTTCACGCGTCGCTTAAAAGGCCCAATATTATAGGACGGAGATAACACGTAAGCTGGCAAACTATTCTACAGTTTAATAGTACGGCAAAAGAAGGCGGAAGAGAACTTTTTAATTCGTGCCGATATGGAAGAGACCACGAAGCTGTGGTTTCGTAAATCGGCATGGGTGGTTCTGGTATTTAGGCTGAGATCTATAGCGCGAACTTCGGCTAAGTATTTTAGTCATAGAAATGAACTCAGTGAGAATTTGCATTTTTTAAATCGAACTTTAAATTATTCTGAGTCATTTACAAGAAAAATAGCCTGACAGGCTGACTAAGTAAAGATTTTCATGTAAAATTGACTCGAACTAACTCGAAGTTCGAATTGAAAAACCAAATACTCACTAAGTTCGTTTTTATGACTCTGACTTAGTCAAAGTTCGCTCTATAGATCTCGGCCTTAGTCTTATTGTTGACATCAACAGGTCGATTCTCTAAAAAACGCCACAACGTTGCGATCGACGACGAGCTCGCGCAGCGCACATCGTTGAGATCGACGGAGCGTTCAACGTTACTGGGTCTTAGAGAATACCATTTTCTATACATTTATGTCAAACACCTCGCTCGAAAGAGCTAGTTCGCATAAGTGCCGTCTTTACGCATAGCGCTAGTGCGTGCGCTTTGTACCTTGAATACAAGTATGATAACATCGTTGCCGCAATGATGCTGCAACGTTGATTTCACAAATGAAACCTTAGAGAATCGACCTGCTGATTACACAATGTTATTTGGCGGTAGATAACAATACCCAGACGGAATCATGTGGGAGTCGTACCACCAGTAGCCGGAGCAGGAATATTTTTGACAATCGAATTCGTATCAACCTCAAAGCGCACTGATGACGTTCGGTTGATATTTCATGCAAATGTTATAGACGCGCATCGAGTTCGATACGAATTCGATTGTCAAATATATTCCTGTTCGGGCCATAGTAGCCTCATTAGCTCATGAAGATAAACAATTATCTCACAAAGCAATAATCGAGCCAGCCGATTCATACTGTAGCTAAACAGTCTATATCATATCTCTACCACTTATAAAGCTATTACTGTTGGGTGATTGCCGCGTAATTAATCGATTTGTTTGCCTTTACTTATTGCTGTAAAGTAAATATGTAGATACAAATATAAATCTTATTAAGAAGTATTAGCCAGTTTAGTGCAGAAGGACGATGTATCACATGCAAATGTCATCGACGCGCATCGAGTTCGATACGAATTCGATTGTCAAATATATTCCTGTTCCGGCCACAGTAGCCTCATCCGCTTATGAAGATAAACAATTATCTCACAAAGCAATAATCAAGCCAGCCGATTCATACTGTAGCTAAACTGTCTACATCGTATCTCTACCACTTATAAAGCTATTACTGTTGGCTGATTGCCGCGTAATTAATCGATTTGTTCTTGCCTTTACTTATTGCTGTAAAGTAAATAGATACAAATATAAATCTTATTAAGAAGTATTAGCCAGTTTAGTGCAGAAGGACGATGTATCACACTGCAAGATACCGCTCTGATGAAATTTTCTGCTATATTCGCGTCTTTTGCTGTCATACACTAAACCACCTAAAAGGGCCTTTAGCAGGTCACTTAATAAGCTTTATAAAATGTGTTAATACTCGGTTTGTGAATATGTATCGCTAGGTTTTCTAAAGTGGGCTCTACATAAATAAAGTCTCTTACGAGAGTGTCGACAGAGTTCGATAAAACCGAGAGGAGATTTATGCAGGCAGACGACTACAAATGGTTGCTCTATCTATAGATAGAGATATCTTTAGTGATGCATTAAATTATTAAAGTGAAGTATTTATTGAATCTATATATGAATAAAAAACAATGGAATCATGTGTCTGTATGTTACATTCATATGCATTTTATTTTAATAAAATATAATTTTTAAATTGTCTGTTTATAACATTTTCATGTATCACGCCTAAAGTAGGTACTAAAATAATTCAAACAAATCTATATAAAAAACAGAGCCTTTTGTTAGTTGAATAAAATGAAATAAATGTTTGTTGCAAAACAAAAAACGTTTCGTTAAGTTTTGGTCGGAACTTGGAGATAAATATATTTCTACGGCCAACTAAATTACAATTAGTTACCTGGCAAGCAAAATGGCTACCCAATTAATTTAGTTAGTTATGCATTTTCATAAATTTAACTATTTTCAATATGGGTAATGCAAAATCGATTTTTTTTTGTATAAAGGAATGATACAGCTTGGCAAAAACGCGGGGAATACACTAAAATAAACTTGAGCGTCTCCAAAATTTCTGTATCAGATTCATATTTGGCTTACGCAAATATGATCATGTTTCCTTGTTTCGTGCTAAGCTCAAGTGGTTACCCATACGGCTTCGTCGGAATACTCACATTCTTTCTCTTCTATACAATATCTTATTCAATCCTCTCAGCCCCTCTTATCTTAAAGATCGCTTTTCATTTCTCCATGAATCACACTCCAGATCCCTGAGGTCGTTGGAGAGCCTGAGCTTGAGAATGCCTGCGCATACCACTACGTTTATGGACAAATCGTTCACCGTCCAAGCTGTTCGATTGAGGAATGCACTTCCAGTTGTGATAAGACGAGCGCAAACACTGACATCTTTCAAAAAACTTGTCAAAGATCACTATCTTTCTTTGAGTACACCACACTGACACTACTTGTAATCTATAGTATTTATATATTGGTATGTATTGTATCTGTGTATGTATGTAGTATACCCCTATTTATCTTTATGTATGTATAAGTATATTAGCATGTATTTACTATTATTACATAAATAATATATATTATGCATATTTTTTTTATTTTTGCTTTTTTTTATTTTTAGGAATTTCCTCTTGCTCTCTTCCTGTACACTTCTGACTGCCCTTTCTTTCTCTTTTTCGCTTATATCCATCCCATGGTTGTCTGTAAGAAATTGCATAGTGCGATAAGACCGCCATTTGTACTGAATTTGTTTGTGCATATTCCTTGTATTTTGTCCTAAGTGTACAATAAAGAATAAATAAATAAATAAATAAATAAATAAAATATGTTTTTATCTGACTTATTATTATTATTTTATTCTACAAATAATTTTCAGCTGGCAATTTAAAATCACTCTGAAAATACCATTAAATAAGAATAAATAAAAATAATACATTTTACGTCGCAGTATATCGGGTGGCCATAAGCCTTCGTTAAATCCATACTGTTTTTTGAGAAACTGTAATTATTAACGCAATATAGTGGCCTGCAATCCACAATCATCACATCGTGATATAATAAATAAATATTTCAACTAAAAACAACCTACTTTTAATGCAAATTTAAATTACATCACAATTTCAGAAATCAGGGCATCTCTGGCAATTTCGCGAAATACCCACTTTCGTTGTATCCTAGCGACGTATGTGCACGTAAGATGTTTGCATACAAAATGGGAGGAGGCATCGATCTTTTTGGCTCGAAGGCTTTCACAGATATAGAGTAATTCAATTACGCTGGCAACATATTTTTTTTATGAAAGCCCGTTCTAATAAAACTTTGTGAAGATAAAAACTTTAATATGATTACTAATCAATTCTGGTTTTGTTTTTATGTTTTTAAGTGCAGGGACATTGCTTTTATTTCTTAAGAGGGGTGGGGGGGTTCTTTAAATCCTCCAATATTTGTGTACGTAATTGGATAGGACATTAACTTTTTTTACATTCATATGATAGGAGACGGCTCCAACGTCATTATGTATTTTTATAATGATTAGCTTTTATAATTTTTTTATAACGTTAGGTTTATGATTGTATTTTTATAATAATTAAAATAAATGATATGTCTCTAATGGTATGTAAATGTACACGAATGATGAGGTAGGTCAATTACAGACAATCTGTATCAATTTAAAATTAGAATGTTAGAGTCATGAGTCATGACGAGCTAAATATCGCGACTATGAATATGGCATAGATAAATATTACTGTCTTATTCATAATACTTTGTGGAGCTTATAAACGTTCGATAGTGCAAACATGGCAGTTTCGATCAGCTGTTTCAAGTTTGAAGTGCTTTCTACAGGCCTAAAATATATTTTAACTAATATAAGTTTATACCTTCGATGAGGTTTTTATTATGAACTGACCCTTAGTCTACAGTAGACCAAAGTATTGCAAAAATATTTTGACGGTATTCTACGTACCTATTTTTAACTTGTGTATATTTATTAAAAAAAAAAGAACGGTGTCGATATACGCATAGCGGATACACGAGTATAACCTTTTTGGGATGTTCATCTGAACCAGTGGCGAAGAGATATTTTTTTTAAAGGGAAGCCAGTGCTAGATTATCTTCTAGATAATACCTATATAATACTTATATATCAGCCTACAATCTGGAAAAAGGAAGCCGCTAGGGATCGGATTGTATGGACCCTTCGCTACTGATGTGAACACTAGTACTCAGACTCGTCTACCGCTAAAAAAGATCTAGAAGAAACTGTTTCTAAATAAATCCGTTTATTGCCGTGGGAAAGGGTATTAGAAACACGGCTCGGCCTCGCCGCAATACGCGTCGCACATAAGGGACACAAAGCCGATATAAAACGGCGGAATCATTCCACAGACGTAGTCGAATAAAAATAGATCAATATTTTTTGTCAAACAACAATTTGTGTCAAACAATACATCAATCACACACTAACAATCAGCCGAAATCACCGACGCGCGAAATGTCACCTGCGTTTGTCGCGCCATCAGTATCGACGCGACGTTGCGCCGTGACGTCTACACAATCCGTCTTACGTAACAATCGTAAGAAGGCAATAAGGCAATATGAATAAGGCAATGACTAAAGAAAAAATAAGAGGACCCGCATAACTACGAAAAATACGTGTTTACTATGAAGTCGATTCCGCCATTATAGTTTCGCGATCTATTTACATGTAAGTTGTCACCGTGTGATCAGAATTAAATAACGTGTAAATACTTTTTGAATTTATTATAAATACGGTGTTTTATTTACAATAATACTATTTTCGGAATATGAAGAATATGCCTTACTATTATAAAAGAAAGATCCCATTAATAGAGGTATACCTCTATTAATGGGATCTTTCTTTCGCAAAGTCGTCATTTTTGTTTCGTTCCATACATTAGGAATGCTTCATGTTTTCGTAGTTATGCCCTGTCCTCTATCTTCTTTTGTCTAAGGAATAAGGGGGATTTGGTTGTTCGTTCCCCCTCTTTTTGAACTTATCATATAAGTATAGATACTTTAACTGACATAAATATTACTCCACACCAGCTTCATTTAAGTAAAGCCGCGTCTAATGCACTCGTTTTTTCGAAACAATACACTAAAAACACCTACAAAAAACAGGGTTTTTCGTTGTCTTCTGCTCATGTAACAATGGACCATAGACAAAAAAAATTCAATACCATGTTTTGTCTAATATTTTATCGCAGGAGACGCGGCTTAAGCTGAGCGCACAGGGTCCATTCTCACTTGCCTATTTGTGGCATTGTTCTACAGATTGATTACAAAACATTTTTTGTATACCGCGTTATCTGATATTAATTGGACGATACGGTCAACTATAATGTAGGCTCCAGCACTATATAGCAATTAATAGTTAGTAGTAACCCACGTCACTCTTTCATTCCATAAAAATAAGCGATGAAACAAAGAGCCTAATAATACCTTAACAGCTAGTTTTATTTCCGGAAACAATTTTTATTCATGGTATAAAAAATACATCCATTACTACTAGAATCATTAAATACCACTAACAATTTCGATAGCAATTAAAATGAAGTCAATATGCCGATTTTGGTATAAAAATAACCTGACGCCTCACTAGTTATTAGAAGTGAATTCTACATATTGTGTCGATCAATAACACTGCCGTGTAATATAAGTTATGACTTCAACGGACCTAAGGTCATTTATTTGTATATCTATGGTTTATTAGCATTACATAATCAGAAAATGAAAAAGAGGACAGTAGAAACTCAAATTGTAATTGTATAGTCTGTAAAAATATTATTTAAAATTGTACTTCAGAATCTTTTTTTAAACACATAGAGATCAGATGTTCATAGATCATAAGTTTATAAATAACTGACTGATTTGTGTAGCTGTTTAAAATCGTGTCGTAGCTGGTCCTTTATAATGTCCACACTTCCTATAAATCCACGTAAAAGGAGGTGCCATTCTTTTTTTAAAATGGAAAATGACTAGAAGGTCCTTAAGCTATAATAGAGGTACAATTCAATTATCCTTGTAGTAGGTATGTGTATGTGTTCTTTTTAGTCATATATTTAGTTGGTGTACTTAATTTAATGCATCTTATTACTATAAAGGCAATAGTTTGAACTAATGGATGTTTTTTACCCAATCACAATCAGAACGGCTGAACGGATCTGGGAGAAATTTGGCACAGAGAAAGATTTTAAAATCAATCGCATAGGCTCGCCGGCAAAAAACCGTTATGAAAAAATATAAAAACAATATCCATGACCACCTTTCAGAAGGCAAGCTATTGTAGGCGTGTTTGTAAATAAATTATATTTAATAAAAAATATGTCTTATCTGGTTATTAGATGTGTGAAGGTCGACATACCACGGTCTCCCCTACCATACCGAAAACAATATAGAACACAAAAGAAATTATAAAACATTGCTGTAATTAATTTTGAGAAACGAAGCGAAGTCACGCCGCGCCCTCACTGGCTCTGACATGTAACGAACGAAATATTGCGAGCGATGCATGCCTCGAATTCCCATGCTTTTCATTCCAATTTTACAACAAAAACGACGCGACACATTACTCTAAAAATCCAACCTTCTTTCTACCTGCCCTTATCCCACCTTAGTGTGGGGTCGGCGCAACACACTTTTCCAAGCATTTTGCAGAAAGGATTTGGCTTAGAATTTGCGACCAGCTGCTATATTAATATTATAATATTGCAAGTAGCTCTGGTTATTGGGTTTTCATAAGTGAACTGCGGCCCCAGGAGGAATAATTTTGACAAATTCATATCGAGGATGCTACGCACTGATGACTTTTTGTCAATATTTCATACAAATGACATAGACGCGCATCGAGCTCAATACACTGGGGGGTTACCATCACGTCCTCTTATAGCAATATTATTACAATCTTGCTTGTTCCGTTTCCCGTACAAAAAAACATAGTAAGATTATAATAATACTGCTATAAGAGGTGGTGGTAATCCTCCTGATTGTGTTAAATTAAGTATGAAAAAGCTTTAAGTTTGACGAAGGAAAATCTGAAGGAATGATATGGGATAAAAATTGATCATTGCCCATTAAAATATTTTCGATCCGAATTGATAAACTCCTTTTTTAAGTCGGTAAAAATAAACTTTTACATGTATAGGCGTAGATGATGTGATACAAGGCGACGTCAAATAAATAAGCCTACTTACTGCCTAGTAACAATCGAGACGAAAACACAGAATGATAAATTGGCATTTACAAGAATAGAGCGGAAATATAATTTATTCCTCCTTTTAATCTGTTAATATATTTCATATTATCATAATATAAAAATGTTAACGCTATGATGAGTTGCAGCCATGAACCACACCGAGCCGCACTGGTTCGTTCATTAAGAAAGTTTTCTACAACGCAATTAAACATCTACATTTACTAAATCATAGATAAAAACGCTCAATTGGCCCTTAATCAATTTAACATATACTATGCTTTTTAAATTCACAGTGAACTATAAAAACGTCTTACGTTGTTGATAATCGCAGTATATGACGATTTTATGACGCGATCTCACCAAGAGGAAATGATTAAAGTCACCAGGTGGTCGGGACATTTAGAAAATATGATATTTATTTTTAAATATTAGACTTTTTCTCGGCCTCGGAAGCGTTTTAATGTCGCACGATCCCAAAGCCGTACGCCAAGGTTGTACGGAGCTGTCCTAAGGTCTGGCTGTTTTGGCGGAGCGCCAACGCTGCTTAGGGTGCCGTCGAAATGTACGATTCCATACGGGCAAACGTTAAATACACAAGTTCTTACGGTGGCTGTTGAATTATATTTTAATACGGGCGGCATTGCGGTCAACCGCGGGTTAGCGCCTGTGGTGCGGCCAATGCCTGCGGGGAGTGCCGCGCCGCGCCGGCTGCCGACCTATACGTTACATAACGATCAAATGCGATCAAATCATCTTTGCTTTTGTTTGATGTTCGCGTTTGAATGTGTTTCATATGACACGTATAAGTTTAGTGGCGGGGCCGATGTCCGCGGAAGAACTGCGATACTGTCATTGGAATGGCTTTAGTGTTCTTACTTCTTAGGGTATTTGAAAATGCATGTTTGGTGTCGGATTGTTACGGGCCGAATATATTTTGCGATATTTGTAAAAGTTTAATTGTTACTAACAGTTCATTAGTTGAAAAAGGTAGATTTAAAAAAATAAAATGGTATAGAGATTATAATAAATAAATCAATTATTAGATTTTTTTACTTTCTCTTTTATGTGACAAAGTTAATATTATTTTTTAATAATCACTTTGTATGGAATTCCGGTTAGAAACTAAATTACTTCCTATTGCATTTTCCACGAAATGGCAAATCCTAAATACAGTTAATTGTAAAAAATATCTTAAAATATAAATAGTTCACGTTGGTATAAAATTTGCTTGAATAAGTTTCGAAAGAGTAAGAACGCTGACTCATTGAGTGGCAAAATAATTATATAAACGGAACCTTTATGAAAAAAAAATGACTACACTGGCCCTGAAAAAAAATCAACTAATTACATTGATAATATGAGTTTATCACAGCGGCTTATAGCTTGCAGATAATGACGAGCTTTAAGTTACAATAAGAGTGCGATTTCACTGTATATTATCTCGATATTTTTATCGTTTAAGACTGTCATTTATAACTATTCCTATTATCTCGAATATCTGTCGTCATTGTGTCGTGGATTTTTTTATCTATAAACGACTGTCATGTCCAGCTATTCCCACTGGATTGTGACAACAAATTATTGTTTCACAAAGTAAGTCATTGTTATCTGTAATGTTGTTACGATTAATCATGTCGTTTATCTTTGGACGGTTATCATTTAGCTTTTCCCATTGTCGCATAGACTGTTTATACTTATAAATAAGCAATAAACGACAGCTTCAAATACCACTGTTTATGTAAATAATTCCAATATGTCTAAATATACAATCCACGACATAGAACAGCCCCCTTATTCTCGACACTCGATTCGAATTTGACATCGATTTGGTTTCATTTATTGACTAAAAATTCCACCGAAATCCAGTAAAAAAGTGCGCTATTGATGCATTTTCAACATAACATTAGTGGTCTTTTAACTCTATTTCGGTGGAATTTTAATTCACTAATTGAAGTCGAATCGAAGTCAAATTCCAATCGAGTGTCAAAAGTCAATCCCAAGACGACTATCTATTGTTACGACACAGTGAGAACGCGCCCTAATGAGAACAATGGAGCTAACGCAATGCGCAATTTGTCACTGTTTCTATAATAGCATCTGTCAATATAAACATATTACCATATAGCTTGGCAAACTTCATTGTACGTGCGGCAAAATTGCGGAAACATCATGTTTTATTATTTGTGGGACATTTATTATTAATAACTACTGTACTTAGTACTTAGTACCTGAAGGACTGAGACAGTTTTGTATTATATATAGCATATAAGCTCACGCCTGTATCCCCAAAGGGGTAGGCAGAGGCGCACTGGCCAACTAGTACACCCTATATTATTATTATTATTTATTATTAGCTTTGTATTCATTATTAAAATTGTTTTGTATATGTACAACGATTTGATTCACAATTACATTAAGTTTTAAAGACAACATGTAGTAATTTTGTATTGATAATGATGTAATTTAGTGGTAATATGGTATCAATATTGTAATGGTGATTATATTACCATTAAATTACAAAATTATTTTAGACCTAGTGACAACATTGTGCTCTATAGTCTCTGTTTCACTTGTGCATACCCCTTTGGCGACTTTAAAACTGTTAGTGGCGCCGTCTATACACGTAGAGATAAGTTTGCTACGCTATTCATTCATGTTCTGAGATGTTCTGTATACCCGTAAGAATAGATAGACAGCTGTGTCTAAACAAGTTAACTCTTTTTTTCATCCACATTATGTCTGAATTATACAAAAATATATTTTTTAAAACGATTTGTATTGTTTAGACTGGTAGGTATTGGTACCTACTCTTTATTATCCGAGAGTAAACTTGATGCAGTGCCCGGAGTTTAGGAATTTTTGACAGTTCTCGCTGTTCGAAAAAGACGATAACTTTCGTTTTTTCGATACATTAGACTTTTGCGACTTGCGGCAACTACTACGCACTAATAAAATGTATGGAGAAAATGAAAACTAACATTGTTTGATAACTTTAAAAATCTCGCACTATGAATCTCGAAAATCTGCCTACCCTAAAGTGTCCTACATAAATACTTATCTATTATTATCTACAGTTGACTATATTAATCATTAGACATAACGTACCTAATTTAAACAAATTTCCAATACATTAATATTTTCTTCATGTAAATGACGATTTGAATGAACTTTAATCCCCCTGATTCGCAAACATTTTCCCCATTCACTTTTAAAACTACAGCAAATTAAAGTGAGCCACGCTTTTATAGACATTTTTAATAATTTAAAAAAGTGAGGCGGTTGGTTAAGTTGCCGCATGTTGGTGCATCCCCAGCGGACACGTCACGTCGGCAAATACCAATATAGTATCGACTATCGACTACTGCTATCGATGTAAAATATTAATGCCTCACCACGGACGTAGAAAAAAGATGACGTAGCGCTAAGAACATTAAAAGTGAAGCAGGGTTTTCTGCCGATTCAATCTATCGACACGTAATGGCGACGACTGAGTGTTAGTGTGTGCATAGGGCACTCTTGTAGAGACGCGTTTGTGTGCGTGGCTTATCTGTAGCGTCTGTTTAATTATAGACGAGACGGTGTCCTCTTTTTTTATACGCCACACCCCCTCTATTTCTGTTTATTTTTTCGTTAGTCACCGGACCTTTGGTGTAATCGAGTTTATTGAACGTAATCCCTATATATACACTATTTTAAACTAAATGTTTGATTGTTCTCCGGTTTCTTTGCATATGTACAGCTAAAGTAAAATGAGTATTTTATGTATTTATTTAAATTACATGTTGGCAAAAGATAGTTCAAAAGGTTAGAGGTAAAAGAAAAAGCACTAGTTAAAATTATGAAATGTCCTTTAGCCATGGCTTTTACTTTATTATATAACTTCAACTAATCCGGATGTTGTTAACCCTATACATGACGTGTATGAGGTTGCGTACATCATACAAATAATTCTAACATTCAACGATTAGGGCGCGTGGATCTCGAGCAGCGATATCAAGTGAACACTCACCCTTAAATGAATTTAGTAAGTGGAATGTAGTTCAAACTAATTTACTATCTTTCTGCACAAAATACTAAGACCTGGGTTTCAAGTATTCCTGCTGAAGGTAAAGATTGTGCTGTTTTCATTTCATTTGATTGGAACGAGCAGTTGCATTTCACTTTTAAGTCTAATCTCGAGAGATCTTATTCATTCGCTATACTTCTTGATTTGAATCTTAACTAACAGAGTTTCCGTATTTTACACCGCTTCGACGTTTTGGACCATATTCTATTGATAACTGAAACTCATTTTGGTGAGGCAACTTGGTTGATTCCCAATCCATTCGATTTATGGCGAGTAAAAACATTTTATTCATCGAAATAGAGATTTATGATACTTTTGAGTTTATTCATTCTGTAGTGGCAGCGCGCTCAGGCTGATATATTTCATTTTCATTTAAAATCTTTAGTTTCGATGTTTAAACCCCAAGTCTGTTTTACAATTTGTGTTAGATTTTTTCTTCAACCAATTACAAAATAAGGAATGGCTTTTACTATAATTTAATTATCGACTATTGAATATCTCCCTAAGACAATTTTTATTATTTTTAATAATATCGTTATGCCTTTTTCACTCACATTTTTATATGAGTAACAATTGTATTATACCGAAATAGCTTTTTAATGGCATAACATATATGTCGTTGATATTGGTGTTTCCTCCTTTGTTTCATGTTTAATTTACAACCGGTCATTATGTAGGAGTTGGAACTTCTGGCCTATTGCTATAATCGGTTTAACCCTTCGAAATTCCCAACTCACTATGTGAACTCAACCAATAAATAATCAGCCGCCGAGAGCCTTAATTTCGAGCGGTCGAGCTACTGTAGGCCGACCATGAGTTTTTTGAAATTTCTCGATAGCGACTCCGTAAAATATTTGTGAAAAACACCCGAACGCCTCTAGCGGTTACGTGGGGAATTAATGTTTTTTATACAAATTATTTTACGTAGTTGCTATTTCGTTTCGTTCGGTGAGTTAGATTTCCAGTCAATTACCCACTGCCATTCCGTTGAGATGGGTTGCCCTATTCCTCTCCTTTAAAGATGATAATGCATCCATGATTATTTTGGTATAATTAGAGACATCATTTAATTAATAACTAGCTTTTGCCCGCGGCTCCGCACGCGTATTTTGTAGGGCCAAAGGAAAAAACTTTTGATTTGTCGATCCGCCCTGTCGTTTTAGTCTAAATATGGGCGACCGAGATATCGATTTTGAAGTCAATCGGCCCAAAAACAAAGAAAAACAAAATGGCGGCCACTTTTGACAGGTCTGACAGCGGTTCTGTCGTTTGGAACCACGGGGCAACTCAGATATCGATTTTGAAGTCAATCGGTCCAGAAACAAAGAAAAACAAAATGGCGGCCACTTTTGACAGGTTGACAGCGGTTCTGTAGTTCGGAACCACGGGGCGACCCAGATATCGATTTTGAAGTCAATCGGCCCAAAAACAAAGAAAATCAAAATGGCGGACACTTTTGACAGGTCTGAAAGCGATCCTGTTGTTCGGAACCACGGGGCGACCCAGATATCGATTTTGAAGTCAATCGGCCCAAAAACAAAGAAAAACAAAATGGCGGCCACTTTCGACTGGTTTAACAGTGGTTCTATCGTTCGAAACCACGGGGCGACTCAGATATCGATTTTGAAGTCAATCGGCCCAAACACAAAGAAAAACAAAATGGCGGCCACTTTTGACAGGTTTGACAGCGGCTCTGTCGTTGGGAACCACGGGACGACTCAGATATCGATTTTGAAGTCAATCGGCCCAAAAACAAAGAAAATCAATATGGCGGCCACTTTTGACAGGTCTGACAGCGGTTCTGTCGTTTGGAACCATGGAGCGACCCAGATGTCGATTTTGAAGTTAATCGGCCCTGAAACAAAGAAAATCAAAATGGCGGCCACTTTTGACAGGTCTGAAAGCGGTTCTGTTGTTCGGAACCACGGGGCGACTCAGATATCGATTTTGAAGTCAATCGGTCCAGAAACAAAGAAACAAATTTCCAACCCCTATTTCATCCCTTTGTAGGATAAAAATATATCGCACCCCATTTCGGTCCTTAGGGCTAAAACATCCTCATACCAACTTTCTTAAAAATACGTTCAGCGGTTTCTGGATTCCCATAGAAACTTTCATCCCCTATTTCATCTCATTAGGGGTTGATTTAAAAAAGTAGCCCATTTGTGTCTTTAAACTCAAAGATATGCACTATACCATACCAAATTTCATTAAAATCCATTAAGCGGTTCCAAAATTCCCATACAAACTATCATCCCCTATTTCATCTCTTTAGGGGTTGATTTAAAAAAAAATAAGTACCCTATGTCCGTCCTTGGGGTTAAAAGTACCCACATACCAAATTTCATCAAAATCGGTTCAGCGGTTTAGACGTGAAAACGCCACAGACAGACAGACAGACAGACAGAGTTACTTTCGCTTTTATTATTTAGTAAGGATTATTAGAAAAATAACGGTCAATAAATCTATTATCAAAGACGTTGGAGCGGCGGCTCCAACCGCCGCCTACATATCCACCTATCTCAACGATGAGCGCTGCGGGAGCTCGATCGTCGATCGCAGCGTTGTGGCGTTTCTTAAAGAATCGACCTGCTGATGCGACTCACCCATTAAATTTTAATCAACCGTAAGTTCAATGGCATTTGTTTACACTATAGCTGACCGCGTGAAGTTATGTATAACTAGAAAACGAGACTCAAACAATGGGTGAGCTGGGTGTACACGTGTGCGGTGTGACGTGTAAACAATGCGCGTGTTCACTTCAATTGATAAAATCAGCACAAAGTAATGCTCAAATAGTTTAAATTAATTATCAAACTGCATGCTCTTCTGGTTCAAATATCAAGTAGTAATTAATTGTTATTTTTAAGTGGAATACATTTACTGTGACCGGACCCACATTTTAAGCTACGGATCCTTGCCTAAGTATACTGTTCATGTACTAATAACGTTTATAAAGACTTAATTTTAGGATAAATAAAGTTTTATGACGCACCAACTTTATTAAGAGAGAGAATAAATTTCCAGAGATCAAACAATCTTCTTTCCGTGTGTATAATGACAAAGCGACAAATTGGCGAGGTAGCATTCTCAGTGAGGTGTTTTTTAATAAATGATGATGCGAGTCTTATTTGATAATCTTGAGCCATAAACAATTAGAACTACTAAACTAAACTAGATCAAAATTACTACACGACACTTTTACTACAGTACACAAACTCAGGACCAGCTCGCGAAATAACTACTGATTTGACCACTCTGTTTATTAAGCATACGGCATTAAACCAGCACAGATTATCCGCGCACGATAAAATGACTACACTACACCTGGCGGTACGTGCAGTGTCGTTAAAAAATCAGCAACAAAAAACAATGGGTTTATCGGTATACAAAAATTAGCATTGCTGATGTCATTGTGTAAGTAACCACTTACCATCAAAGGCAGTCTGCTTGGGTGCCAATAACGTGAGATATCAAGTGAATGAAGTCCCATATAGCCCAGTAACTTCTCATTGCTGTTTACGATAGACATGTATATAACGTTGGATACTCATAGTACTGACAGACTTAAATGCGAGAAATTTGCTAACAGTATAAATTATGTGTTATTCGGCCAGTTTCCATTTAGGCTTTGCTATTAGAACAATTATGGTCACTAATATAACGCATGTGCAGTCTAGCTATTAAGGCTATTTCATGTACACCATTAACGACAAGATACAGTCGATCGCCAAAATTGTTACAGCTGTTACTGTGAAGTGTCTAAACCTTTGACATTATAGTCGTCTCTGCCCCCAATAGGACGTAACCTTTGTAAATCGCCTCCAAACCTTATGAGAGTAAACCCCAGGCCATCGTGAACTTACCTCAACAACTTGGCCTAAAAATGACTTTGCTGATAATAACGAGGCTGTTATTGCTTCTTTTAGGGCTGAATATCCAAATAATTTACTTGTAGAATAATTTTGTTTTGACCGATATCATACATTTAACGTCAAAATTAGACCCTAAATAAATCTTATCAGGCTATTGAAAAATCAGCCTGTATTTATCACCTTTTTGTTTATACCATTATGTTGCATAATGTTGCGCCGAATAAATATTTTCTTTCTTTATTTCTTTTTTTATTGAGTAGGTATAGTTAAATATCAGTAGAAAATTATTTACATCAAACTCAACTTCATTACAATTTTAATTGCAAATCATATTTCATTTCAACGATTGAACTGTTGGATTATTTATGTTTGTATTAATTTTTTCCAACATCCATTGCGTGTTAGATATGAATAAACTATTTTGAATGATTAATTCGACAATTTATCAAGGGTAATGAGTTAAGACTATCATACATACATACATACATAAGCTCACGCCTGTATCCCCGAAGAGGTAGGCAGAGGTGCACTAGCGAACTAGTACACCCACATTTCGCCGAGCTTAGTTCCGTCACAGATGTGATAGGGGGCGAGCCTATCGCCATATCGGGCACAAATTCCAGACTCCGAGCTGATATGGAAAAATCCAATATCACTTTGCCCGACCCGGGGATCGAACCCGAGACCTCAAGACGGTAGTCGTACCGAAATACGACCACGCCACCGAGGCAGTTAAGACTATCAGTTTTGCACAAAATTAGAATGAGAGATAATTATTTAGATTGTTTAAAAAAAATAAGTATAATCTTTCTGGGGCGGCAAATGAACGGAAATTAACCCATATCAAACAATTGAAAATTAATTATAATATCGAATAATTTAAAGTTATAGAAAGGACCCACAACAGCATTAATTAAAGCCATAAAATAAGATTAGTATTAAAAATCTCAAGATCGTTGCGAGTTCAAAAGGCCTTTAATGAAAGTAAATTATGAAAAAAGATGCAGTGTATTAAATTATGATTAACATATTTATCTGTATTTAATGATATTGTATTAACTGTAAAGTTACTGCCTCGCTGGCGTAGTGGTATAGATTGCACGTTCCGAATATCGTCTTGAGGTGTTTGCCCGACTCGGGGATCAAAGACGAGGCTTCAGGATGGTAGTCGTAGCGCAATGTAACTACACCACCGAGGCAGTTGGATATAAGTAAAATACTTTTGAATCTTTCTGCCTGGCGTTATCCCGGCCTTCTGCCAGGGTCCGCCTTCCTACTTAAACGCTTCCACTTCGCATTCTTCACTTCGGATGTGCACATTACGTATACGATCCACTCGTGTAACATTGCACATCCACCGCAACATTTTCATTTCCGCGACGTGGATTTGCCTAACATGACGCTTAAGGGCAGGCCAAGTCTCACACCCATACAGCAGCACAGGCCGACTGATGGTCTTGCAAATTAGACCTTTAAGTATCATCGGCATCTTTCGATTGCAAGTGACGCCCGTGAAAGTAAAATACTTTTGAATGTAAAACATAATTTGAATTTAAAACGTATGTACTTTAATTATCTATTAGCATCCCTTTACGTATAATTTTGGTTTTCGTAGCTTAATGATAAAAATGCAACCCCGCACTGTCATCGCGGTTTTTGGTATATTTGCTTTACATCCCTTTTATTACTTTAACTAATTTCTACGATATTATTATGAATAATAATATGTTAATAAAATAATTAATTTATCAAATCATCTCCGTCCTTTTTTTTTTTTATAGCAGAGATTGGCAAACGATCAGATGGGTCACCTGATGGTAAGTGATCCCCACCGCCCATAGACACCCAAGATACAAAAAGAATCATGGATGCGTTGCCAACCTAAAAGGAGGAAATAGAAGGGGAGGGAAGGGGATTGGGAAAGGGAGTGGGGAAATGGGCCACCGGAAATCTCACTCACCGAACGAAACGCGACAGCAAGCTGCCACTTTACGTCGGTTTTCTGTGAGACAGTGGTATCTAACCGGTCGAGCCGGCCCATTCGTGCTATAGACGTTACTGTCTACAGGTTGGCTCTACCACTTGAAAACTACTTTATTCAATGTTAATCGGTATTGCAGTAACATACATATATATAATGTGCTAGTTTAGATTTAATAGCGAATTTATGTAACGTAAACTAACTATTAGCCCAACGCCTTTCAATAACAAGTTATGCAAGAAGTTTATGTAAGTATGTCATTTATAAAGCCATCGTATACTAGAATAACAGGCTAGTTATATGAGTCTTCAAATCAGAATCAAATATACTATCGATTTACGTAAATTCAATACAGTAGAAAGTTGAAAACGGTTGCAACCCCCTGAAATGAAATTGTTAAGAATAAAGTCGATAGTTAGATATGAATGAGAATTAAATCAATAGAGTTCGCTGCACGTTATGCTATGCTACAATATAATTTCTTTTTATTACATTACTTAGGTATTGTAGCAATAGCTCATGCGCAATGCTCAGCGGTGCGGAATGAATAACGAATGTCGTATATAATATAAAATATATAACTTTATTTTATTTTAACAATTGTGTGTAAAAATTACCTATATCCCATAAATTAAAAAGTTATAAGCCATTGAAATCTAATAGAAGGGGTGTAACTGTCGAATAGGAAATAAATGCATCAGCAGGTCGATTCTCTAAGAAACGCCACAACGTTGCGATCGACGACGAGCCCTCGCAGTGCACATCGTTGAGATCAACGGAGCGTTCAACGTTGTTGGATCTTAGAGAATACCATTTTCCATACATTTATGTCAAACGCCTCGCTCGAGAGAGCTAGCAAGCATAAGCGCCGTCATCACGCATAACGCTAGTGCGTGCGCTTTGTACTTCGCTGAATAGAAAAATGAAAACATCGTTGCCGCAACGTTGTTTTCACTAATGAAACCTTAAAGAATCGTCCTGCTGATGAACTGATATCACAATCATAACGGTGCGAGTATTGGAAAGCAACATATCCTCACTACGCGCCCATCTTTGATAATGCATTTAAAATATAATTAATTAAAGCTTCATTTTTCTACAGAACACTTTTTTCAATTATCCATTTTATTCTCACTCATCATCTAAGAAAGAAAGAAAGAATGAAATAAACTTTATTCAGCCAATGTCTCAGGCAACAATAAGTGGGAGAACAAAAAAAAAAGACAATATGTAACACTAAGAGGTAACAAATTTGTTAACTAGACGTGGTAAATATTATTCGTAAAATAAAATGAGCACACAAAACATCATGCACGTGCTCATATCTTAAACCATCCGTGCCCGAGACATGACTAAAAAGGTAATGACTAAACTAAATCTAATCGTACTGAGGCGATAAACTTTGCACTGCAATGACGTCCTAGTATTAAGCGTGTCTCATCATATTCTCTGAAATCGGGTAACCCTATGTTGGCCCTTAACAGAACAATTGACGGCAATCCCGGCGGCCGACAGGGCTAAGTGAGACAATGAACCATAAATGGCTTGAAGCCAAGGTGTTGACGCCTAATTGCATCAGTACTGTCACGAGCATATACTTGTACACACAGATTAATCCAGCCATTAGTATGGTATAGATTATATGAAGAGACAACAAGGTAAATGTTTTAAATACTCATACCTATGTATTGGACGTGCATATTTATATATTTTTTGGAGTTTAGGCTTATTTTAGTCTTTAGTAATAATGTGTGTAACATAGTGTCACGCCTATATCTCCGAAGGGGTAGGCAGAAGCAAACTAGAGTATTAGAACGCTCATATTTAGTCGCGCTCATTTCCGTCCCAGATCTGATAAGGGGCCAGCCTATCGCCATATCGGGTACAAATTCTAGAGTTCATGTTATAAATTCCGGAGAGGTTGCGATTTATGTCCCCATAAAATCACAGCTATCGCTTATAAAATATGAGGATTGTAAAAGCAAGTGAAATAAAAAAATATGAATTATAAACTTGTGGATTAAATACTAAGCAATTGTAAAATATCTTCTTGGTATCAGGGCGCATTATTACTAAACTATTGATTTTATTTAATCTAATTCAAATTAAATTACCATAAATGAATACTTGTATTAATACAAAACTGTCTAAGCAGAATAATTAAAAACTCCAATTTAGAATCCCTGTATTATAAGCTGACGAAGCGCTCTTCGAGACCGCATGGAAAACGATTCAGTATAAACTATGTTTAATATATTTTAAATATAATTTTAATGCTTTTAGTTAATAAGGGGATAAGCAGAATTAAGGTACTGCTAGCCGTCGCACACAGCATCAGCTACGTCGTACTACGCCGATATTTTAACAGTGCCCTGAATAAGATTGTTGACAGTTTGTAAAAACGATTTTAGATTACGTTTTCTTAATAACATTCGAACAAAAGCGCTACTTGCGGAAACTACCAAACTAAATTACGAGAAGTGAGGACTATTAAAACCTTAGACTAGTAATCCTACAAAGCTAACTCGTACTAGGGAGATAGAGATCGTTGGTGAAGCATTATGCGCGACGTAGTTATTCCTGCATACAGCGTATTTGAAGACAGTGAGACAAACGTAGCTAACGCTAGTAGGACTTAAGGCCTAGAGGGAAGAATATTATTAATTTAGGAGGTTAGCCTATGCCCTCCCTTAACGTGCTATAAACCATGGAGTTTTAGCCGGTACAAACCCGGCATTGACAGGGGTCCAAGAGAATATTCCCCAAGAAATAAAAGCCTTTGAGCATACTACGTCCACTACGGCATACCATGGAAGACTTTGGCATGCGAAATGCGAAAGTGTACCAAAATAAAAATAACAGTAGTACGTGCCGGTGAGAGTCGGCCCTTGTGTATGATGACGAGACATAATGTTATCGTTCATCTTTCCCTTCTAACAACGTGTGTCGGAGCAGTATATTTCACACGTTACTTGTTATTAACTAGAAGCGAATCCCTTTTAGGATTTCCACCGTAATGACAAAAATTGCACGCTTGAAATTTCATCATAAGAGAATCAAATATCTATTATATAGCCACATTACTTACTTTAGCATAATAGGTATAATCTAGCACATACACATACATCACCACCACTGTTGATGAAGTAATTCGTAGAATGTATGTATGTGTATAAGCTCACGCCTGTATCCCCGAAGGGGTAGGCAGAGGTGCACTAGCGAACTAGAACACCCACATTTCGCCGTGCTTAGTTCCGTCCCAGATGTGATAGGGGGCGAGCCTATCGCCATATCGGGCACAAATTCCAAACTCCGGGCTGATATGGAAAAATCCAATATCACTTTGCCCGACTGGGGGATCGACCCCGAGACCTCAGGACCGTAGTCATATCGAAATACCACCACGCCACCGAGGCAGGTGTAAATGATTATGATAATTTGACGTTTACATTATTTTACGCTGCCCAGTGACGTTATGTTTATGAATAGAGCTTGATACTGGTATCAAGCTCTATTCCTTGTAAGGACTGGTCCTTACAAGGAATATCACCAAGAGGCGAGGTTTAAAAGCTATACAATTTTATTTAAGGAATAATTTTGATGTTTTGATGTTGATGTATATATGTATGTAACATCAGTCCTTATGTCATGTCATAGCTCCAGCAGTGAACGTCCTGTGGCTGATGATGATGACGAAGATGATGAACAAGCAAGAAACTCATCGCTTAGATAAAAATTATCTAGCTTTATAAAACAACCCTAAATAATTTAATCAGTTTCTATTTACTAAATCGGCACTATTATGCCTTATATTTTGTTTGTCTCATTCGGACGAAATAACCTCTTATCACGTAAGTACACAGTAATAAATAATTCCAAGACCTCACAAATTCTTGACACAAAGCGTTTACAAAGTAAACGAGAAGAATACGAATCTCTATAGATTTTCCGAAGGTTAAAGTGGCACGGCGAAATAAAGATAATTTTTTCGAAAAACAAATTATTCGACTCTGAATATTCTGGAACTATGAAAGCCTTCTTTCGCAATCCGCTTATATTTTTCTTGGAATATGACTTTGATGATTCCTTTTATGATTTCAAAAGAACTCGTAGAATAAACTGAGATATAAAGGAATTTTGTAAAGCTTAGTTCATAAGCACTCTTATGGCAGTAAAATAATATTCGTATGTTTTTCATATCAGTCTCAAAACAAAAATACGTACCTAATTAAAAAAAATGCTCTGTGTAATGTACCCTTGTTAGGATTTCATTTCACCTTACTTGTTATACAGTCGGCACGTGTAGGATGTTACTAAGAAAACAATAGTGCAGCTATTTATATTTCGAACTAAATCAAACTTTCTCTCTCTATTGAAGTATTTTTATTTATTTTTTCTAAAAAATTAGAACCTTTTGATATTTCGAACACTCGATAATTCGCAATATTTTAAGAGTCTTCCGAGTTTCGAATTAACGAGAGTCGACTGTATATGCATTCTTTCATGTAAAAGAGGATTGTCAAAACCATTGATCGTTTGTAATCTATTGGCGGGTGTTTTAGTGAACCCACAGTAAATTTACTTATTACATCTAAGTTGGAAACATGAGTGAGTGGGTAATCAAATCAAGCATTGTATGAGACCGAACCTTACACTTGGATATGCTGAAATGCTATTGTGTATGACTATAACGTTTTTATAAAACGCACAAAATTTCTATGATATGTACAGCACAGAAATAAACCATAATTACCATTAGATACGATTATTATGATAGTATCAACTAAAAAAAAATGTCTATAAAAGTATTGTTGCCTGAGACATTGGCTGAAGAAAGTTTATTTATTTCTTTCTTAAAAGATACCTAAAACACGTTCTAATGTAACGATTCTCTCAATCGAAAATAAGCTTGTCTTTTGTTCTTTCTTCTGTTTAAAAAGTGTAGGTAGATATCAAACTTTTGAGTTTTATATGACAAGACATTATTAATTTGAGACTATTTCTGCACAAATCATATCATTAAAACAAATGACTAAAAACCATATATGTACACACTCATTTGCGAGTTCATATTCAAGTAATAATTTGCAAGATGAATAATTTCAACAATTGTTTATATTGTAGTCAATTTCATTAGTCATTTTTCTGTTCTTGTTGATTTTGCCAACCTAACATCTTGACCAGCCTTATTTATCCTCTTTTTTCGTAGCGCTACTACGAAGTTATTGTATAAAATGCGCTCGGTCATTGATGAACAAGCATAGAACACAACTGTTGTGGTTAGTATACATACATAAACAGAGAAAAAATATAGACCTTACATACGTACTATGTTCAAGGCACGGAGGTAGAAAAAAGAAGGACACCATCTCGCCTGTACTTAAACGGACGCCACAGAGAAGCCACACACAAAAACGCGCCTGTATAAAAGTGCCCTACGAACACATACGCCATTACGTGTCGATAGATCGAATGGACCAAAAACCCTGTTTCATTTTCAATGTTCATAGCGCTCCTCCATCTTTTTTTACGCCAGCGGTTCAAGGCTTAGGGTAGGCTTGGTTAGTAAATAAATGTGCAATTAATATAAGCATATTCCGCCAATTTAATTCTATACCTCTTCTGATGATCGCATAGCCATTGTGTCTGCAATTTTTGTTTGGAATTTATGTCTAAAATAATTGGCATTACACCCGAAGATAAAATCTAATTGCAAGATTTCCAAGTGACGTAACTTCAATATCATCTACTAGTTATTATCGCAATGGTTTATTATGTGCGTACGGTATTTACTTTCCTAAGGGTAGTTTTCGTCGCTTTACGTGAGAATTCTAACTTTGGTACGCTTAATGAGATTTAAAAGGCATAAAAAGAAAGTTGAAAGAAAAGAGAGTTCCTTTAATCACAGCATGAGTTGCACCTGGTGCAAGCGAATTTGGCTCTTTTCTTCAATTTGGCACGTTGTGTTCAAAAGCTGTGACGTTTATATAAATCGTTTCGTTCCAAATTGAGAAGTTTTTTATTTCAGTAAATGAATAAAATGATAAGAATAATTATAACGTATAGATTATAATATGTAGGTATTCGATTTTTGTATTCTTGTTATTGGTGTGTGTAGAAAAATATATAGTTTTAATATTATAGAGGTATTATCTAATAAAGTTTTTTGGAATGTGTTCCATTTGTAACATTAAAATAAACTAAAATGAAAATTTGTCTAATATAGTCGTTCTGGGATTATACAAAGTGTTGTACAAAATAATGTGTATAATCAGAACAAAATTTTCATCCACTTGAAAAAAGTATCATCGGCACTTTTTATGTATGTTACTAGAGACCTTACGAGTCGAGTACATGGGCTGTGAGAGTGCAGATCTGGACAGTATGCGGGTAGGGAACGAGCTTGCCTGGTCTGTATTGCACTATTCAGATGATACAGACTCCGACGTGACGGTCCGTATTGGCTCCGCGTGGGCTAATTGGCGACAGGTCACGGGAGTTACTTGCGACTGTAAGAGCCGATGCGACTTAAAGGATTCATTCACAAGACCTTAATTCGGCCTGTACTTCTCTAAAGCCTGCCCTTTAGCGTCATGTTAGGGAATTCAACGTCGCGGAAATGAAGATGCTGTGGTGTATGTACAACGGTACACTACTGGATCGTTACGTGTACATCCGCGGCAGTCTTGGCATCTGTCACGTGGCAGATAAACTGTAGCTATGTCGCTTGATTGATGGTATGGTCATGTTTTGAGGAAACCACAGGAGTACGTTGGTCGCAGATGTCTAGCCCAGATCGTACCAGGGGTACGTTCTCGTGGACGACCCTAAAATCACTGTCTAGGCGTACTAGAGGAAAATATCAGAACCAATAGTATCAACTACGGAGGATGCTCAAGACTGGGAGAAGCGGAAGCGTTTAAGTAGGAAGGCGGACTCTTGCAGAAGGCCGAGATCATGCCAGGCAGAAACAAAGTTACTAGATATCTTTAGCAAAGGTGGCCAGATTTTCAAGTTTCTTTCTGAGTTAGATTGAGCTTACTCCAAGAGACGTCCCATAATAATATGAAGTTAAAATCATGGGGTTTTGAAGAGTTTTTAAGTTTTCAATCATAAGTTTAAGAACTAAGAATCGATTTTAAAATATATTGGACCTCGACAACATTTATATGGCATCCTTGGAATAAGTTCTATAAAACACAAATATAATCTTAAAAATCTGGTCACATTTGCCTCCCACTGGCGGAGTCGCTTGAAAAATACTGCATATTGGAATAACTGACACATTTAGCCAGTTATACCAAAATGCAGTATTTTAGTGCAGTAAGTACTACGGGTACTCGAATCAGTGGTAGGCGCTGCCTATTCAACGATGATACGACGCGAGTTTGCGTGGCTCGAGGCCCGACCGCGGCCCGCGAGCAATTCGTATTGGATATTCTTTATTCTGTTGTTATATAATGCTACTGGATCGAGCATTTTTATCAAAGCTTCTTTTCCATAATCAGGATTGGCAAGGGAAGGGGTATATCATGGGTCCCTTTCAATGGCGTGCGATCCATATAGACAATAAGATATTTTCTACCCTGACCAAATTGGCTAATTAAATAAATATTACTATCAGGATTTGGCTTTTATTTTAAATCTACACGGATATAATGATAATACTTACAAGAATAATTTGTCTGCCCTGATCTAAATGTCTGTGCACCTCACTGGCCTCTTTTAATCTCACTTGTCGTTTTTTGAGTTGGCATTTTCATTATATGGGATATAAACTCCATCGCAAAACATAATTCTTAACACATTATCAAATATGAAAGAACGTAACAAGTAGGCCATAAATGAACCAAGACAAAAAAGTTTAGGTAGGACAAGATTTTGACTGGTAGAGCCACGATGTACAGTAAAGTGCACGGTGCGTATGATTTTGATACCAGTGTCTCACAGAAAACTGAAGTATATGAGTGGTATAACCACGCTGTAGACAGTAGAGTCTACAGCACGATTTGGCCGGCTCGACCGGTTTGATACAACTGTCTCACAGAAAACCGAGGTTGAGTGGCACCTTGCTGTCGCGTTTCGTTCGGTGAGATTCCCGGTGGCATATTTCTCTCCCTCCCTTTCCCAACCCCTTTTCTCTCCTCTTCCATTCCCTACTTTTAGATTGGCAATGCACCCATAATTATTTTTGTGTCTTGGGTGTCTATGGGCGGTGGAGATCATTAACCATCAGGTGACCCATCTCCTCATTTATCAGTCTCTGCTATAAAAAAGGGGACAGTAGCTTGCTTTCTTGATGCGCTTCGTAAGGAGAATGAGATTTCCAGTGTTCCAAATCCGCCTTCTCCTTTCCAAACCAAGAAAGGAAATAGCTCTATTTTAAGTTGGCCCTCCCATTATTCTTTTGGTATGATGGATGTATATGGACAGATGTATATTGCTCGCCATGTGGTGACCGACCAACTCATTTACCAGTTTCTGTGGTTTGTAGTAAACGATATTACTATTTATTTTATGAAGAAGGAACGAATATACATTATATTGCATTTAGGTTAGGTTTATCAAACAAGCTTTTAGTACAACTTTTCCTTTCTACCTGCCCTTAGCCTACCATAATGTAAGCTTTTACCATAAGAACGGAAAAAAATATCGACAACCACAGAACAAATCCCAAGGAACTAAGCAGTATTGTTGTTCTAGACAAGGAACAAATCGAGTGACATTAAATAAAAATAAATTAAGAAGATATTATTTGAAACACGGCAATGTATTCCGATGGAAAAGCAATAGAATACTTCAGCACATCATTATCCTCTAATTCGATTACCTATTAGATTGAATACGGGAAAGGACATTTAAGACGCGTCAGTACGATAATCAATAACAATATTGTAGGTATATATGTGTTGCTGAATATAAAGAACCTAGGAAAGGCTTTATCTTATATTTAAACTTTTCTAGAAAAAAAACAAAGATGCAGACTCGAAACTACCGTAGCTACGATGATAGTAGTAGTGAAGATGGTGCATTGGACTCTTATTAATGTTCTCACAACGAAATGTACCTATTTCGAATTCATAACCACAAACTATTATATTTATGATATAACATATCGGTGGAGATAAAATGATTAAATAATATATGTGTTAATGGGTTGAAATATGCATATTACGCAGATCGCGATCAAATGCTACGGCCAAGTTTAAAATTTATCTTCGTTTCATAATGAAGCAATTGGAGCGAGTTTCAATTGGCAGGAAAGGGTGCGAGAGGAAGATTTAATGACGCTAATCCGGTGTATCCATCCACACCTCTGGTTAGTTATGAAGCAATAATTTTTAATCCAGACTATAATTTGAAGAAAAACGACGATTTCACACGCCAAAATAGAAGTAGTGACACACACTACGACTATTAACAATATATATAGTGGCAAGCGGAAACCAACGTATATGTTTATTTTTAATGATAAAGGATATTTTAAAATATAGGTTAAATTATGACGTGGGGGTCTATCTTCACTTTAGTGGCGCGTTTAGTGACATTAATATCTGTTGATGGTGATGTCTACCGAAAACTTGGCCGCATTTCAAATACTACTGCAAAATTATATTTAATATTACGATTCTGATATCTCTTAAATCGAAGGTGTTCCGCTTCGTCATAGTGACATGATTTTGAACAAAGCATTCAGTTTTAAGGATACCACTGCTGATTACGTACCGATAGTTCCAAAACCACTCCGCAGCTACTGGGTTTTCATTTTTTCTACGCAAAAGTCGATGGTACGGCGACAACGCCGGGACGTGTCATTTCAAAATCATTACCATTTATATAACTTTAGCGCTGTTTGACGGTTGACGCTTTAGTTCCCAAGTCGATATCTATGGACAGCAGTAGGATCAGAAGCTTTTGTGACGCGAAATAAAATGTTTCGGCATACGGAAGCCGTGACGCGTAACAACGAGGAGTCGCACGCTTTGTCTGCCACGGTCTCTTCAGGAAATTGACGTTGACACTTAACCTGACCGAAATTCGAACGTGCTCCTTGCAGTAACAGGGGCGACACTGGTGCCACTAAGCACATGCCGATGGATGATGCGCGGGAACCAGCATCGGTTGCACGGCTGGCATACGGGGCGCGCGGCGCGAGGCGAGGCGACGCGGACGGGTTCGACGGCGCGGCGGCGGAGAGTCCGCACTCCGCGCTCGCATCGGGCGGCGGCTGGGCGCCGGGAGGTGGCGACTGTGCCGAGCGGCCGTGGCGGCGCTTACACGCTACTGCGGCACGCGCCCGACCCGCGCTTGCCCCGCGCCACACGACGCATCCCCCGGCCACTCCGCGCACCCCTTGCGGGCTCCCTCCATCCCGCACCGCACTCCGCACGCACGCCGCATTCTTGCCTTCAACCCGCCCGACGCCCTCGAGCGTGAATTCGGCCCGCACAAAGAGCTTAGACCACTCTCCGGGCGCCTACGTCACAGCGGCGACGTCCTGTACGGTTACGCGGCTGAACGTTTCACTGCAGATAACGTTAGCGATGCAGCAGACACCAGACCTTGCTGCTGTTCGCACCGAAATAACTACATAGCGTTTTAAAATGCGCTGCGGTGCAATTAATCACCAGCCGCGTTTAGGCATCGCGGCGCTAATTAGCGGCGACGAGCTGTTGCTCGGAGATGTTATGAAGGCCGCAAAACCTTCACGAGATGCGGAGAGATTAAATTCTATATTCAATCAAGCGAAGCGCGGTCTAGTTAAAGTGAAATGCAAGTTAGCGAAATGAGACTATATATTTTCGCTCTAACACTTCCACCTTCCATACATAAAGAACCAGTAAGACTAATGACTAGGTATTAATCAAATTACACCTTTAACAGTTATCATAACTTGTCATGTAGGTACAATTCCATTAAAATGATAAATAATCACTATGATATCCAGCATGAATGGAAAAGTCTTCTCCTATTATTATTAAACTACTATAGAATGTTCATTCACCACGTTGACCCAAGTTAGACTTTGTAATTTGTAAATAAGCCTTAGAAAATCTTATGAAAAACCGCTATGTAAAGTTTTCTCTTGGAGTCTTCATTCACCATTAATACAAGGGATAATGCACAAAGAACACATTGTATTGCGTACTTGTTTCGTTTTATTTTAATTACAAAGCTCTGCTGGATTAAGACATACATGGTTATGATCCTCTTAGGTCAAGTTTGTAGTACTACCTGAAAATACCAGAACGGCCAAATATCTTGGTACATCAGATAGTATATGAACAAAAACTTAATACAATCAAAGATTTCGAAGCCGGGAATAATAGCAATCTTGGGAGTTGGGAGTGATGAAAGCCGGCTGCAATGCAATCACTTTTCAACTTGGTAAACATTCATAATACTGCGTTTTGGATGATTAATGACTTCTACAATAGAAGAAAGGTAAACTTTAATATCCTTCACATAACTTATAATATCGTATAGTCATCAATCTACTTCTAGTCGTTTATATATTGCCATCAATGGCCCAAGCAAACAATTGTTGCCAGAGACATAGGCTAAATAAAGTTTATTTCTTTCTTTCAGAAATATTTTTGACAATCGAATATATCGATACTAATTCGATTGTCAAAAATATTCTTTGCTAAAGCCACTGATATAAATCGTCTATAATATTGCTATGATCTCCGTAACTTAACCTGGGTCTTTCACCATTCATTTCTATAGTGTATTTGTTTGTCTCTCTTCATTCATAACCATTCTTGGTAAAACGTAGACGTAAAGTGCAAGATAATTAATAATCACAATGATATCCAATACTAATTACATCATCATCATCAGCCATAAGACGTCCACCGCTAATCATACGCCTCCCGCAAACAGGTAATTATGACAATTGAAAGGAAATAAAAACTACAGGTATATGTTTAGAAATTAGTTTTAATTCGAAGACAGTGAGAATCAGGCCGCTTCCAACCAACCAACTTCCAACAGGTCGATCTGGAAAACTTTGTGGGAGGTCTATGTCCAACAGTGGACGTTCTGTGACTAATGGTGATCATGAAGAGTCTTTCACTTGAGGAGGCCTCCGTCTAGCAGTAGACGGCGACAGGCTGAGATTATGAAGAATCTTTTACTGTCGTTATTCCAGTCTAATGCTGCGTTCCTTCTTAAATCTTCCACTTAGCCCGATCTTGAGCATCCTATACTCCTACAAAATGCTTAGCTGACACTTTTTGGACCATCCACTGGGACTCACCCATGGTACAATTTAAACCAGGTAATTGCGACCGACGTACTCCTGTGGTTTGCTGATAAAACATGACCATCTTAAGAATCGTTCATAGTAATAAAAAAGCATTTCAGCTTACACATATTTAACACACACAATACTTTAAACGCATGATTTCACATTTTGTATTTTAACAACAAATCTGTGGAAAGTAGATATTGTGGATACAACAAGTTGAAACTTCAAGGGGCTTTTGAAACGCTCACTAGCATTGTTCATCGTCGAATATTATGTCAACATCTTGAGCTTGAACTATATATTTAGTTTAACAACACTTCTGCAGATGTTGATTGCCCATTGCAAGCCGTGGACATAGACTACGGTAATCTTAACTTAGTAAAGTGAAAAAAAAAACATAAAAAAATCCACAATTCATACATTGATTGAATCCCTCGTGTATGTTGCTCGAAAATAGAAAATTCTCTGGAACTGATATATTATTTATCTCTAATGAATTAAAAAGAATCATGAGCACCCACTCGAAATATTTTTGAACATCGTATTCTCTAACTTTGAAGAGTTTTAAATAAAAAAAAAAAATAGTATTTTCTCATACTGCCTATAAAAACTGATTGCGCTTATGAAGAATTAACCCTTTAAAAAAATCACAATCAAATTGTCTTCACGAAGAAAACCTACTGCTAGTAATTGATTTGAGTCTTTCTTGTTGTATGTGTTACGTCCTTTATAATGCGCCAACAAATTTTGTAGCAGCTAGTAGTAACCTATATCATTGTAAAACATAACGTAGAAAATCCCTTAGCGTTCCGTGGCAAACTCAGAACGCAATCAAAGTTTAGCAAAACACGTTCACAATATAACAAGATTAGATGCAGTGTGAATTGGGATTAACAAGTTGATGTTGAACAAATAATATCTCATACTCTCTTGAGTTTGGTCAAATCTAAATTAATATTATTATGAGACTCAGGGCCTCGTTCACCAACTCCAAGTAAAGTGTTGATTAGTTACTTTATGACTAGCGTTAATTGACAAGTAAGAGTTGCGAGTAACTTCTGTTAATTTCACAAGCAAAATTAGAGCTCTGAGTAGCAACTTACTGGTTAAGTGAATGATATCACAAATCCTGCGTCCCATTCGTTCAATATTACGTCAAAAGTATCTTATTTTGGCAAAAAAAAACAGTCGTGACTCGTCCCGGGTCCGCACCACATGACAAAAAACCTACCGGACCCTTTTTTGCTATATAAATAGTTACACAGGTACTAAATCGTGTGTCAATAAGGACGAGTTTTGCGTGACCCGCATTGCATTTTATTTTTGTTGAAACTGCTTGATTTTTTAAATGAAAGGCTATTTACAGTTAACACGTTCATTTAAAACGTTAAACATCGTTATTAAGGTATGACTACTATAATTTGATTTTATAGTTTATTTAACTACGATAAAATGTACAATTAACTGCCTACTTTAAACTTTAACCGTCAAGTAAACGCGCTACTTGGCAGACGACATGGCAAGTAGCTTACTGGTCAGTTTAATCACAAGATGCATGCTACTCGAACGTCGTGAAATTCACACGTTCAGTTACGGGTGACTTTAACTGACGATTAGCCTACTTGACACTTTACTCGAGGATGGTGAACGAGGCCCTCAATCACGCAAAACGGCTGAGCAGATCTGGATCAAAATTGGCACAGATACATTTAGATTATTGTGTGGAAATAGCACATAGGCTACTTTTTATTATTCCAGAAAAATGTACGATTTTGCTAATTCTTCTTCTTCCGTGTCGATGGTTTTTGAAATCGTACTATTTTGGCCCAATACTCAGCAACTGCCACTCCAGCGGGGGTAGCCGCAGCAAGGTCATCAGCAGTGCAGGAGCTAGGGCACTACGGACATGACAACAGATGCGACATACTTTGTGGGGCTTCTCCGCAGTCACATATCGGGTCCTTGTCACTGTACCCCCATTTTACCATATTCGTTTTGCAACGGCCAACGTGAGTTCGAAGACGGTTGAGCGACTTCCATATGGTCCATGGTAGATATATGGTCCTAGAGGAAGGTTTTCTGTAGGCGGTAAGTACTGTGGGGGTGGAGTGCAAGATTCCTGCCACAGCAAACAGCCGTATTTTTCTAAATTATATTCTAATGCAGTAGTGTGGCTTAAGAAACTTTTACGGCTTTTAAGGCGGGTGGAAAGTGGGGTCATGCCACAAAGCAGATGTCGGTTATCATGTTCTTGTTTCTATTTTTCAGCAGAGCAGGTGATAATTCTACGTATTTTGCTAATATCCCACGCGAACGAAGTCGCGGGCAACAGCTCAACTAGCAGAATTTTCTTTTGAACATACCGGCAGCTTTGGTTATATAATATAACATTACTTTGATATTTAAAAGGTTTGTAATATTTTATCAATACTATATAAGTCTCGCGAAATTGCATCGCTTTTGCAATCATCGTAGAAGTCATGTCAGGAAAATATTGAGTAAATATAGGAATAATAATTACATTACTTTTTACACGGCTGTGGGATTTCGCTCGTATTTCCTATGTTAAGATAATAATATGTTAAGATATTTCAGAGTAAGATAATAACTGTCATAAGATAAAATACCATTCCATCCTCTCAGCCGTTCATTTAAAACTTTACCAAATAACATTTTACAGCCTGAAAATAATAGCTTAGCTGAAGGAAACTCAGAATCGTTGCTTCTTTTGACATGGCTGCTTTATATCTGGATAGCGTAAACGAGACGTTACTCCTCAGTTGGAATCTCGCTTGGTGAATGCACATAAACAACTACTGCTGAGTGCACCCTGCCTTCGTAATTTCATGATTCATGAATGTTTTCCGGGTTGAAACTGAGAAATTCTTTCAATGCATCAAAGGGAAATGTATCATTTAACGTTTTGCTAATGACACCATTTAAATTATGTGTTTATTTTAAGGCAGTATGTTTTGTGTTGGCCCTTGACATACATAGTTCGGCTGAAAGTAATGGCTCTAGGGTTTGAGACACTGCTTGTGGGAGTATTATAAGTCTAGCGCATTTCATTAGTATTAAAACACTATGAATAGTTAACTAAATCCAGAGACAGAGAGAGAGAGAGAGAGAGAGATAAATTAAAACAATACTTACGACGCACAGCATATAAAACAATTTATTAAATTAAAATATTTTTAAACTATTTTGTTTTGAAGTCAGTTATCGATTTAAGTCTTTCTTTACCGTAACTATAAGAATGATAAGGAGAGGGGTTATGGGCATCTAAAAATATAACTCATTGTACCAAAACGGTACCAGCATGCTGTCATTTTAGTGGTAACAACCCGGTCGAACCGGCCTATTTACGCTTTGACAAATTATTATCGATAGCAGCTCTCCCACTTACATAATATATTAGTATGTACATACATGACAGAATAAAAGTAATTAATACACGCACACACCCTGATTGATCAGAAAACCATGAAGAATAATTTGATACGGTTCAAATTACAAAAACGTTTGTCGAAGCCTTTCAAGGTAATTTTAGAGTACTTTCGATGATTTTTAAACCACCGTACAATATGATATCAAATAAAAACAATGCACGTGAAATGTAAATAAAACCGCTACGTGACTTCCATGAAAGTCTTTTATTGCGCAAAAAAAGAATTAAGAAAGCTGTTTTTTTTTAGAAATAATACAGGCATTGTACGGAACATCAAGAAACCCCATAAAAATTCTGTACAAAAACTTTAGCGAAGCCATTTAAAGTCTTTTCGACGTATTTCTGTTATTTTTAAATTACCATACAACGTTTTTATAAACAATACACAAAACAAAATGCTGAAATATATATTTTTATATCAAACAGCCATATTAAACTATTTCATGTAAATTAGCCATAAAAACTCCGTTAAACGGCAGATTGGTGCCTATTTGATATGTCATGACGATTTCAGTATAGATACTTTTCAAGTTCCACAATGTCATGGCTATTGAATTTCAACAGAGTGTTGGATAAGGCAGCATGCGCATCTACTGAAAACCTAGTTCGACCTATCCATTTTATGCCAGCTGCTTTCCGCAAGTCGCTCAGTGCTGGAGAAACTTCTAAACTTTCCTAAACTAAAATATACTAATCGCTTTATCTGTAAGTATGTCAGCAAGTTGTCCGTAAGTAATAAGTAGTAACCCAAAAAACTTTGCTGAACCGAGCTAGTGATTTGCTTTTTGACCGTGGAAGTTTCGACATCTTTCCTTAATAAACGTGTTTTTAAGGTATTTGTTATTTACATTCTGCACGAATAAAAAACACCGCTTTATTTTTAAGATTTCGTGTAAATATTTTTTCTATTCTTTGTGTCTCTAAAAATGAAAGAAAGAAATGTTTATTGCTTATAACATGCAACATTAACGAACATAAGAATATACATTAAATTAAACTAAAACCATGTCCATACCGTAACAACTAATAAGTATCTAATTGCTTCATTGGCTGTTTGACACGTTAATCAGAGGTCGCTCTGTGAAGAGGTCTTTTTTCAAATCACAATATTTAATTTCTTTCTCTTTCAACTAAATCATCCATTCAAATTTAAATTCAAATTCAAATCATTTATTCTGCAAATAGGATATTTTATACCACTGTCACATGTCAATTACGAGTATATATTGATTTTAAGACATTGATAAAGTCCAACTCGTGACCACGAAGACTGCAAAGCCTTCGAAACGTCGGGAATAAAAATTAAAACCAAATCGTGATAAAATCCGTAAAAATAATTTTATTTCAATTTATTGATAAAGTAATAATGGCGTCGGCATTTCGTAGCTATCCCTGAGAAGAAATGCCGAAACAAACTCAAGGGTTCATCAAACCATGAGACGACAGCAGTTGGAATTTATGAGCAGTATGGTTGTAGACCCCCCCCCCCTCCCCTTATAATATTATAGGACATGTATATGTCATAAAGATTTCATACTAATATTGTAAAACAAAATAAGATAATTAAATTACAATTAAGCGATACTACTTTTTCCTAAGTAAATATGTGAATTATTAATAAACTTTTCTGGGGAAAGTATACCTACCATCTTCATAATAATAGACCTACTAAGTTACAGCGTAGCTTGAACTGCTATTACTAAACATATTTTAGAGGTAGTTGTGCTAATTTCCTTGTTTCCAAGGTGCACAACATGGTTATTAGAATTAAAAAAGGGTATTTTTAGCAAGTGGTAGCTGCATTGAAATCTTCAAAATAAATAAAGCCCAAATTTTTTTTTTAAATGAGCTTTAAAACTTAGAGGTATAAAACGTATAACATATCTTCATTAAATATTAGAGGTAAAGATTGTAAGTTTAATAAATAACACCCAACCGACACACATGTAGAGTTGCTGAGTGGTAGAGCCACGTTGTAGACAGTTACGTCTACAGCACGAATGGGTCGGCTCCACCGGTTTGATACCACTGTCTCACAGAAAACCGACGTAAAGTGGCAGCTCGTTGTCGCGTTTCATTCGTTAATTTCCGGTGGCCCAATTCTCCCCCTTCCCTTTCCCAATCCCTATTTCCCTCCTTATAGGTTGGCAACGCACTCATGATTCTTTTTGAGTCTTGGGTGTCTATAGGCGGTGGTGATCACTTACGACACCCAGATCCGAAACAAATATCTGTGGGCCACACAAACATTTGACTCGGTGTAGGGATTGAACAGGCGGCTTATCGCTTCACAGCCGGTTAAGTAGTCGCCCGCTGCGCCACGGAGGCTGTCATTAGTTTATGAGTTTTTTTGTAGGTAAGAAAGATCTGAACTACTGAACCTTCTTTTCTACCTGCCCTATCTTACCTTAATGTGGCGTCGGCGCAATACGCATTTTCAAGTATGTTGCAGAAAAAAATTGCCTTAGTTTTTATGGCTGCCTGCCTGACGTTAACTCCCTCTAAGGGATTACTTAACCGTTATCATCCTGAACTGCTGAACCGATTTTGAAAATTCTTTCACCAGTAGAAAGTTGCATTATTACGGTACGGTTCTCGTGGGATATATCTACGTGGACAAAGGCTCGTCACTAATATGAATTTATCTCTGTAGATAGTCACGGGCGGCTCGGCCTCCGGTGGCCCATACGCTTATGTAACATATTTATGTGACGCCTCCGACGGGTTAAAGTCAGTACATTTTCATTCGATTTATATCGGATATATATAATTTTTTTAAATTGTGTTTGATCCACTTCAGTAATTACAAGTAATTAATAAAAAATAAAAATAGAGGATCATTAGTTTCTCGCACTGGAAAACATACATACATATTAGCACAAATTATAAATATTTACAAGAAAGTATTTTTTAATTACATTTGAATGAGCATTGCGCAATCGATTTGCATTGACGGCCACACAGAAGACGGGATTTTTTTTTTCATAACGAACGAAGCTAATATAAATTTTCACTCAAAACAAATAAAATAAGGTTTCATAGCATATTTGAGAAAACTTGGGCCTATTTCTTGCCACGAATAACTACTTATTTGGGACTGATACTGTGAATTGGGAGGTCACGAGTTCCATTCCCAGATCGAGCAGGGTGTTTTTCTAACACGATTTGCCCAAGACTGAATCCCCGAGAAGTTTGTTGCAGACAGGTAAGCATCTGGACATAAAAACTAAGCCAAATCCTTTCACAACATGCTTCAGTAAGTGTGTTGCGCCAACCCCACATTAAGGCGGGATAAGGAAAGGTGGAACAAAATAAGGTATTTAATGTTGAACAGTGTGTGAGTACGTAGAGGTATAAATAGTCGATGTTTGGGTATCTTTATCTAATATCGTGTTAGGTAAGTGGGTGAGACGTTGTATATCTTAGAAGACAGTAAGAGACACGGACGTTATCATCGTCCTAATTCTAGTGACCCGTGAGTGTTAATTTTCTAGATAGATACGTTAAAGCATAAAGCAAGTTCTTATCAAATAACCTTTGTATACAATAACCTTGACCTCATACATAATATTTTGTTCTCGTTCTATATAAATATAGTCGCTTTCTTTCCTGAGTGAGGAGTTTTGGGTTCGATTTTCTGATTATGTCCGGGACTAAATCTTCCAGAGGGGGTTGATATCAAGCAGGTCGTAAAAACTAAGCCAAATCCACTCTGCAACTTTTTTATACAAAGTAAGTTGCGCCGATCCCACATTGGATAAAAGCAGGTGTAAAAAAAGGATCCTTTAGAAATATAGATAGTTTATAATATAACAGAAAACTGGTATTTATTAGTAGCTGCGTCATACATACAAACTATGTTCGGTGAAGTGTGGGTGGTCTAGTTCGAGTGTCCCACAGCTGGGCACGGGCCTCCTCTACTAATGAGAGAGGTTAGACCTTAGTCTACCATGCGGGCCTAATGCGGGTTGTGGTAGACTTCACATACCTTTCAAATCCTTGTGACGAAATTCTCGGGTATGCAGGTTTCTTCACAATTTTTTCCTTCACCGTTATAACAAGAATATATATTTGCAAAGAGGGTTTTCAATTATTAAATATGAATTATATTATAATGCTACCGATTTTGAGACAAACAGGCAGGTATGGACACAATAACAAGTATGGAGCTAAAATAAGGGGTTGTGGTTTGTGGAAAAGGGTGCAGAACATGTCAGGAATGTTAGGAGATGGGCGATATAGGAAACGGGTAGGAATTGAATGCACATCCCTACTCCTGCGATAAAGGTTTAAGCTTATGTTATCATACATACATAAACATCTCTTTTTCCATAGAATGAGCAGAGACAACGATTTTGATTACGGTTCTTATTGCATTGTTAATGTATGATACATTTTGAAATTAAGACATTTAGGACATTTTGTTATGTGTATTCGCGCCAATATCATATAAGAGTCGTTATCTCAATCGGTTCTTAATAAATTATTGTCGAAATACACCTTCTTCAAGCAATTTCTTGTAGAACATGTCGTCGTCGGTAGAGGCAAAGGAATGAACTACATTCATCCTTGGCATCGAGCCTCAGTTGTAACTTCTAATCCATCGCAAGGTGATATGGCTTCCCTTCTGTAATAGCGCAACAAGGCAATCCGTTTCATAATTACACGACAACACGGGACGCTGATATTTTGAACATATTACAATAATGGAATAAGACAATGTAAACATAGTAGCAGCGATATCTCAGTTGGGTATGGTATGGACTGCCGAGACGAGTGTCGGAGGTTCGAGACCAACCCCAAAATAGAGTATACACCTCTGACTTTTCTATGTTAAGTGTATTTTCATTTTAACATATCGCTTGCTATAACGCTAAAGGAAAACATCGTGAGGAAACCTGCATACCCGAGAATTTCTCTACAAGAAATTCTAGCAAGCAACCCGCATTAGGCCAGCGTGGTAGACTAAGGCCGAACCCCTCTCATTAGTAGAGGAGGCCCGTGCACAGCAGTGGGACAGTAATATTACAGGGCTAATATTATTTTTTTATTATTATTAAACATAGTAGGTATTGTAATTATAATGATGTGATTGTAATCTGTTATGTTGTCCTAATAAATAAATGTCGAAGATGTATAAATGGACTATTTAGATTATCAGGATTACACTGCAGTATGGTTGACACTCAAGTAATGAAATAAAACTAGTTTATACCGATTTTATCGGGATTTGTTTTTATTTGACTGCCTCGGTGGCGTAGTTGTATTTCGCTACGACTACCGTCCTAAGGTTTCGGGTTCGATCCCCGGGTCGGGCAAAGTGATATTGGATTTTTACATATCAGCCCGGAGTCTGGAATTTGTGCCCGATATGGCGATAGGCTCCCCCCTATCACATCTGGGACGGAACTAAGTTCGGCGAAGTGTGGGTGTTCTAGTTCGCTAGTTCACCTCTGCCTACCCCCTTCGGGGATACAGGCGTGGCTTATGTTTTATGTTATGTTGTTTTTATTTTTAGGTATACTTGATTATTATTAATACGCTGATCACGTTATTTATAATTATTATTTTTCTGCCTGGCATTATCCCGGCTTAGCGCCAGGGTCCGCCTTCCTACTTATATGATTCCACTTCGCCCAAAATAGTGGTTCGCAAAAGATAGACGATAAATGCTATATGTTTTTTTTTCTTTTCAAGTACGGAACTCAAAAAAAACAGCTTTGGGGGCTTACCACCACGTCTTATAGCAATATTATTATAATGTTACATTGTTTTTTTATGGGAAGCGGTACACGTATACTGCTATAAGACGTGGTGGTAAGCCCCCTGCTTCCTATAAAATTATAATATAAGTCATTTTTACTTTTTATTGGCTGATAAAAGTTTATGTGAGGTTAAAAAGATCTTAGATCTTTACTTTACTTTATTCTTATTTTTATTGTATTTTAACCAGAATTGTAACACACACATCTTTTATGGGATTTTATTGCCCGCAATAAAACAATATTATTATTATTATTATTATTATTGTATTTAAAGTTTTAAACTTCTCCCATATTTTGGGGTAGTAGCTAAAGTTGCGGGTTTTTGGCCAAACAACTTTAGTGTAATACGTTCGAAGTGGATTTATTGAATGGATAGAAATTTCCTAACAATTCTGCAGGTGTTTAGAATAACGGCTTTCTGTAACAGTGTATATGTGCGTGGGTGAATATTTAGTGTTATGAGGCTTGTGTGAAGGGTTTTAGGGATGACGCCGGTGCTGGATATGATTATGGGAACAGTCTTGACTGTATGGACTCTCCATTGAGTTTTGAGTTCAATTGTCAAGTCTGCATATTTTGAAAGTTTGTTCGTGTGTGTTGCTGTGAGGTTGTGTGTATTGGGGATGGCGATGTCTATGAGGTAAACTGTTTTATTGTGTTTATCGTGGAGTGTAATATCAGGTCGATTGTGGTGTATAGTTTTGTCAGTTAGTATAGTTCTGTCCCAGTATAACTTGTAGTGAGGTGAGTCGAGGATGATTTGAGGTGTGTATTTATAGTAGGCTGTGGTTTCTGTGATTAGTTTGTATTTGTGTGCTAATGTCTGGTGTATGATTGCTGCTACTTGATCGTGTCTGTGTTTGTAGTCTGTTTGTGTAATTGATGAACATGCTCCAGTAATGTGCTGTATGGTTTCAGGGTGTTTGTGACAGTGACGGCAGTGGTCACTATTTAAGCTGCTATCGCGGATTATGTACTTTCTATAATTTTTAGTGTCTATAACCTGATCTTGTATAGCCAGCATGAATCCTTCTGTTTCGGGAAACAATTCGCCTCTCTGTAGCCATGAGTTTGACGCTCGTTTGTCAACATTAGGGCTAGTCAGATCGAGACGGTGTCGCCCATGGAGGGATTTCATAGTCCAGCTTTCTATTTTTTGTTTATTAGTAACAATATTTATTTGTTTGCTGTGATCAGAGAGGGTTAGTGGCGTATATCTGTCTGCTTGAGATATGGCTTTGTGTAGTGTGGAGTGTAATGAGTGATTATGAAAGAATGTTCTGAGTGTTGCGACCTGTTTGTCATGTAAGTTGCTGATGTCGATGAGTCCTCTACCGCCTTCGCATTTTGGTAAGGTCAGTCTTTGGATGCAGGCTCTTGGGTGGTGTTTTCTGTATTTGGTCATTGTAGTGTTAATGATTCTCTGTAGGTTTGTTAGATCTGATTTTGTCCAGCGTATGATTCCAAATGAATAAGTTAATATGGGAATAGCAAAAGTATTAATAGCTTTGATGGTGTTGCGTGCGTTTAGGTGAGATTTTAGAATTTTGTTTAATCTGATTCTAAAATTTTGTTGCAGATTTTTTTTTATGTCTTTATGGTGAATCTGTTGCGACTGGTGATACCCAAGGTACTTATAACCCTCCACTGGGTCTACAGCATCTATAACATCATGGTTTGAAAGTTCGTATGAGGCGGGTACTACTATCCCTTTATTAACTGATTGAATTTTGCATTTATCAATCCCAAATTCCATACAGATATCAGTTGAGAATGTTTGGACGATATCTGCGAGTGTGTGTAATTCGTCAAGTGTGCTGCCAAAAAGCTTGATATCGTCCATATACATGAGATGAGAGAGTGTAGTAAGTTGTGTCTCGTGTTTTATTTGGAATCCTGTATTCGTTTTGTTAAGCATGTTTGAAAGTGGGTTGAGTGCAAGGCAAAACCACAGAGGGCTTAAAGCATCACCCTGGAATATACCTCGTTTTATCTGAATAAAATCGGTTTCAGTTATTTTGTCAGTGCTATGTATTTTTAATTTAGTTTTCCAGTTGGACATTGTCTTTTCCAGAAAATAGATGATGGACGTGTGGATTTTATAGTGTTTTAAAACTTGAATTAACCAGGTGTGGGGTACTGAGTCGAAGGCCTTTTTGTAATCTATGTACATAGTGTGGATATCGCGTTTTTGACTGACCGCTTGTTTTGATACTACAGCGTCGATTGTAAGCTGCTCCTTGCATCCCTGACTATTTTTGCGGCACCCTTTCTGTTCTTCTGCTAGGATTTGATGTTCATGGGCGTGCTTGTATATGGACTCACTTAAACAGGATGTAATAATCTTGTATATGTTCTGTAGACATGTTATAGGTCGATACTTAGCGGGGTTTTTGGAATCTGATAAGTCTTTGGGCAACATGTATGTTATACCCTGTGTGACGTAATGTGGCATTGTTTCTGGTGACCGGATAAACTTATTTATGTGTTTTAGTAACAGTGAGTGAGTACAGGTGAATTTTTTGTACCAGAAATTGTGAATGTTGTCGGACCCAGGAGCTTTCCAATTGTGTGTCTTCTGTATGACAGAAGTAAGCAAATCTATGTGTATTTCATCAAACTGCATGTCTGGTACATGTGATAAGTTACTTTCGTCTTCCTTAATCCAGAGATTTTGTTTGTGTTCAACTGGGTTGGACCAAATATTAGACCAAAATGCGTGCAGTGAGTCAGGGGTAGGTGTAGGTAGATTCTTTTCTAGCGAACTGTTTTGTTGAGCAATTTTTCTGTAGAAAAGTTTTTCATTATTACAAAATAGTTTGTTCTGTGTCTTTCTAATTGTGGTCTCCTTATATCTTCTTAATCGGCTAGCCAGGGTATTTAATTTTTGTTTTAGAGTATCTAAGTAGTGGGTGATATCAGTGTTTTGGGTCTCATGCTGTGAATGAACTTTATATTGTTGTTTTATTTTATCAATGTGTTTTTCTAACTTTTGTGTGCGGATGCCTCGTGCATATTCGGTCAGTCTACCTATGCTTACCCTCAGGTCGTTTATCCTTTTTTCCAGGCGTTTTTGCCATCTCGGTGTTCCTTGTATTCTGTTATTTAATGTATTGTCATCAACGATCCATGCACCCACAAACTTCGCTGTTGTGTATGCCGCGCAGTAGATATTTGTTTGAATAGTGTTGAAATCAGTGTCAGAAGATAAATATTTTGGGAGTATATGTGAGTTAAGTTGAGTTGTAATAGTAGCTAGTTTCTTCGATGGTTTGAGTTTAGGTAGATGTGGTCGATTAGTCGGGTGTGTGTCTTTAAATTTTGCATAAGTCTCTAAGAACATGTATTCTAGTTGCTGTCGTAACTCAACGGGGAGTTCAGGAATGTCATTAATAGATTGGTTTGCTGGTGAGTTTTCTTGGTGGGTGTGTGTAGGACTGGTTGTGTATGCTAATGACCTATTGTTTATCTGTTGGGTTGTGTCTTCGTTAGTGCGTGTAGTGCGTGCTTCTAACTCTAGGCGTACTTCTTCTTTAATCCTATTTAGTTGCTCTGTAGATAACAGATGGTTGTTGACAATAGATCTGCGTTGGTCGGCTATTCGCTGAGCAGAGAGATGGGCAATATTTGGACATTTAGAGATAATGTCTTGGTGTAATAGTGGCCGATAGGTTGTAAGATCAGTTTCTAGCTTCGTCAATGTGTAGTAGCTTTTCATAATGGTTTCATTGAGATCGTCACTCCATCTCATTCTTTGGGATTGAGTGTGCGTTGTGTCAGTGTATATGTCATGTTGTAGTTGATTTTGTAGCAGTGTGCTCACTTCCTGTTTAATATTTCTTATTTCTTGTTTAGATAAAAAATTGCGCTGAATTATAGCCCGGCGTTGGTCTCCTACTCTCTGTTTCCCCACTTGCATTTCAGGGAACTGTGTAATAAATCGAGCGTGTAAAGGTGTTAGGTATGATTTTGTATTGACTTCCAAATTAGTGAGGATGAAGTAATGGCGCATAATGAACATATTCATTTGCTTCGTCCACGTCTTATGTGTGCGCCGTCCGGCTTTGGCGGGTGCAGTAGAATCGGCTGACGTAGCCTCCTGCACAACATCAAAAGCGGATTGAAGTGATGATGAGGGTGATGAGCATTGAATTCCATTGATGTAAGAAGGTGGTGATGAAGGGACTGATGAAAATAGTGAATTTGGTGATGAACAAGACGACGGTGGTTGGTCGTGTTGCGCTGCAGCAGTTACAAACTGGGCAGGCTGGTGCGATACGGTGCCCTCCCCAGAATACGCAGGGCAGCCCGGGCTGGAAGGCCCGGGGCGGGATTCTCCATCGCGGTTAGCTCCGGTACCCGCCTGGGGTATAGTCCTGTTTCTTAGACGCATCGCATGTGAATGATTTTATACTAGTGCTTCGTTGGTCATTGGTGAGTGTATAGCTAAGAGCTGCCAATGTCCGCCCCTCACGTGACAACAGATGTTCGTGCCGGACGTGAAGTTAGATTTGTGAGGGGCTTATTATTATTATTATTAAAAACCATGTTAATAAAAATATGGTGTAATATGTATGGAAGAAAACTTAGCGGAAGGTGTATTCAAATAATGAAAATGTTATTAAAATATGACGTCAGCGTGCATGATCGGTGAATTTTCTCATTTTAACTGATTCAGTCAAGAAACTAACGCTTCTTTGCAATTCAATTCGGGTCATACACCCATCAAGGTGTAACCTAAAAGACTTTATAATCACAACTTTAAAACTTAATAAACCGACTTTAACACTTATTCGATCATTACCAAAGTAATATGGAACCACCCTTGGAATAAACTCTATCGAACACGAATCTTGAAAATCGATCCACATTTGGCGGCGATACCGCGTAACATAAATGAGGAGGTTCTCCTTTTTTTGAAGTCAGTCGATGAACAGGTTTTAAAACAGATTCCATATTATTCTACATATATGAACCATACAATCATACCGTCTCTCACTAGCACCATAATATTTTGCTTAGATCCATAAAAGGGCACATTATTTGTTTTTCCTTTACGACTGACTTCAAAAAGGTTCTCAGTTTATCGGTATTTTGTATGTATACGCAAATTCTCCAGAAAATGTGTACTGATTTCCAAATTTCGTTTTGTATTTGATAAAGCTGTCTCCAATGGTTTGCTCAATAACTTTATTATTACGGATCATCTGTGAAATAGGTTACCATAGGTCTGCGGCCGGAGGAACATTTCTGACAATCGTATTCCAGTCGCTGCGCACTGATGACATTTCCTTAGTATTTCATAAAAAATCATAGACGCGCATCGAGCTCGAATACATATTTTATGATTGTCGGAAATTTTCCTGCTCGGACCGCTAATGATGATTAGATCGGTAGGATGTATAATTAATGAAATACATCCTACCGTATAAATGATTTATGAAATAATTTAATTAAAGAAATTATACATATCCCGACACTTAATAGAAATTCCAATAAAACCGCCGTACGAATTCGCTTACCCAGTTACCCACATAGATATTTTAAAATTCTCTGGAAGCAAAGTTGACAGGAACGGCCACAATAAAAAATATATTAATCGCGTGTAAACACAGTCTAAGCAGACACTTCCACGTACATTTTATTGACACTGAAACCGAAAATAAACCGTAGACAATATAAAAATAATCTCACAGTCCAGTCCGGATTTACAGCAATGTGATTGGCGACGTATGACGAATATTATACGTCAAACGGTGGTCAAGCTAATACACTTATGTAATGTAGCCGACCTTCAATGTTTATTGATATTTTTTTAAACGGTTGTTATGTTTACAGATAAATTAATTATTTAGACCGTCCGTTATATTAAGTAACAAAAGTAATATATAAAGTTATATATAAGTATTAAAATATGCGAGAGAGTATTATTATTGGTTATGATGTTTTCAGACGATATGTTTTCAGATAATAGGCAATTATATCTTCTCGGAAATTACGAAACTCGTAGATGCGACGATGACGCAGAAGTAGCAACTGTTTTACATACATACATGTCTTATCTGTGTGACATTTGTCTTACATAGATGTATATAGTAGGATTTCTAATTAAACGGTGTAAACTGACATTTCGAATGTTGCCACTTTTTCATGATATTTAAATAGTGCTGCGGTAAAAAGATCAAGATTATTTAAACTTTTCAATTCAGTGAACTATTTCATTCTTTAATTTTCTAAATTCCAACTAAAAATCGTAATTCCTGCATAATATGTAATTAGTATTGCATGTCCACTGAATTATAGTAATAGTAAATTACTGCATGCTAAGTTATGGCATATCTACTTGAATTATAGTCATGGTTGATTATAAACAAAACTTACAAAAACTATGAATGTGCCGAACGTAATTTTTCTCAAATAACAAAAATAATATTCGTAATTTTCGTTGTTATAATTTCGCGTATCTGTTGTGATTATTTACGCAAAATTATTTACACAGACATTTAGTCGATATGTTAAGCTGAAATTTCTAAAAATACGCAATACAATTTGAAATTTGCAAGCTAGTGCTGAGATATGTTTCTTTGAGTGATAAAAATTGAACTGGATCAATCCCTATGTTTTGAAAGTAAGCAACATTATTTTGGAAAGTGACATTTCGATCTGTCAGTTTACTCCGTTTAATTAGCAATCCAACTATAGTGTCTTGTTACTATATGCATAATATAACATTATGCTAGACTAGTAACTTGTAAAAATAACGTAAAAGTAATACAAATAAAATAATAGAGAAAAATAAACAAATACACAAATAAATTAACAAAGAACAATAGATAGCAGCCGCAGAGATAAAAGGGAGAAAAGGATATCAGTAGCATACCATAGATGCGAATTATTGGAAAGTGTAAGCTTACTTAAAAGAATTAAATATAATAACATAAAGTAACACACCACAACAGAAATAAAGAGAAGGATTTAGAATAAAAGTGTCGAAAGTAAAATAAAACAAAATTAAATAAAAATCGCCACAGACAGACAAAGACTCTGGCGACTTTAGTCAGGGGACCTAGAGTGGGGCTCTAAGAGCTCCACAATAAAAAAAAAATAAAAAAAACTATAGTGGTTATTATATGGTATATGGTTTATGACATTGACAGTTTTTATCAGGAACATAATAATATTAAACTAATATTATGCACATATCATCAGTGAAACTTTATTTAGATCAAGTATGAGTTTTTGTACGAACCTCGCTAGCGACTGCCTTAAATATTTGTATAACATCAATTCCCCACTTAACCGTTAGTGGCGCTAGTATTTATCATATAAATATTTTACGCAGTGGCAAGCGACAATTGTGCAAACTTCGTAAAAGCTGCTCAGGATTGAATTTCGTATCTAATTTTGGGAATTTTAGTAAATTTCACCAAATGTGAACGGTTATCGGTCAATTAAAATGAATTTGAATTGAATTAAACTTTGAGTACTTAAACTCTATAATTTTATTACATGAGTTTTGTAAAAAATCGTAGGAAACCAACCAACTGTTTACAACACATTAATATATATACAATTTGAATTTTCGCTTGCTATAACTGTGACAGACAACATCATGAGGAAAACTGAATACTCAAGAATTTCTTCACAAGAATTCCGAAGGTATGTGAAAGCTAACAACCCGTATTACGCCAGCGTGGCAGACTAAGTCCTAACCCCCCTTATTATTAGAGGAGGCCCGTGCATAGCAGTGGGACAGTAAATTTACAATGATAACATAACATTGTAATATAAAACTCATCACGTTGGTGGTAGGATATTCGTATCCGACCGGACGTCGACCACCATATGGTGCTAAAACCTGCATAGTGACCCCAATTCCGTGTGTAGTTCGCGTTCCAGGATTAGCTAGTGTACTTCCGGTTCTCTCAAGGGTCTTGCGGCATGACTTGATAGTTGGTTGGGGGTATCCCTGTATCTGCATTGGTCATCCGTCGGTCTTGTCACAAGCCCCTCGATTTGCTTCTTCCCTCTTCGGATTCGGAGTGTGAAGAAGCATAAATATGCCGGCATGATTCTGACAACCACTGATAAACATATTGTTTGTCAGTGATCGCTAGTTTTTTGGGCTGCACTACGCTTACCATCAGACGCAGTGTACCACTTTGCAGTGCTCGGATAAAAAAAACGTTTTTAAGATATAGTTCAACTATTTACTTCGATAAATTCAAGTTAAGAGTGTACCGAATTCATAAGAGTCTCAGAAATATGTTATTTTTTTCCTTCTTTCCTTATGAAATGAGCTATTTCGATTCGCGTAGTGATTCATAATATCAAAATGATCCGATGAAATTATTAAGGATCTTAGAAGGTCTGGGTACTCATTAAATATAATGTGAAAAGTAAAATGATATGGGAATGGTTTCGAATTTTCGGTTTGATTTCTGATTGTTCTTATTTATTTACTTACGATAAGGTGCAGTGTAGTTACTTTCCCGTACTAAGATTTAAAAAAATAATAATATCAAAGTGTAGTTTCGAAAAAATATCATCATCACCATCAGCTACAGGACGTCCATTGCTGGACATAGGCCTCCCCCAAATATTTCCAGAAAAGCAGGCCGCTCCTTACTGGTCTAAAAAAATATACCTCTATTTATTAATGTTTTACATAGTAATTAAGTAATATTTATTAAGCCATTATTTTCACAGGTTGACCCACATTCATATATCCCATTATAGAGGTATTAACATTAACATCTTAAAGTATTAACCGAACAATATTAAAAAAAACATTAGAAAACGGGGAGTTTTAACCCAATGCCTGAATTTTATTCAAGGAGGATTGCCAAAAAATGATAAGAATATATTTTCTCATGGCACGGTTTTGGTCTAGATACGTTTAACTGTGTAGAACAATCGTCCCTCATACTTTGGATCTGGGTCATACTGTGCTGCTCTAATGTGGGTTGTTGAACGTATAGATTTAAAATTTAATCAGGAAAATCGATCAGAATGCGCAAATGAAATGGCCCTACCATTTCATTTGCGCTTAGCTTGATAACTTCTGACTTTTTATACATGTTACGATATCGATAAATTATAGTTTGCTCCCAAAATAAGAGTTGTGACACTTCTCGAAACGAAGACAGTCAACACTTTAAGGGTTAAATTTATGCATATATTATACATATAAACCTTCCTCTTGAATCACTCTATCTATTTTTTTGTTCAAAATCCGTTGCGTAGTTTATAAAAATCTAAACATACATAGGGACAAAGGGAAACACGGACAGCGGGAAGCGACTTTGTTTTATGCTATGTAGTGATATATGATGTTAATTAAATGTCACAACTATTTATCTCAATATTTTATCAAGGCCAAGAGTCCACATTTTATCATCAATGAATTATCACAGATCCCACTTTTAGGGTTGGTTACGCACCCATAGTATCAAGGGTGTCTATGGGCGGTAGAGATCATTTACCATCAGGAAATTCACTTGCTCATTTGCTAGTGTGTGTTATAAAAATAACCATTAAGCTGCATCATTTGTGACTTAAAAAATAGAACTTGACTAGGTACTTACTTATATATACATATATAAGCTCACGCTTGTATCCCTGAAGGGGTAGGCACAGGTGCACTAGCGAATTAGAACTCCCTTATTTCTCATTATTTATACATATATTTAAGAAAAAAAACCTTCATACTTTTTATGTTCTACCATAAGTATATTATGGACTTATAATCTCGGAGCCTCGAAGTTTTTGCCATTAAACGTTGTCGTTACTCAATACCTATATCCACGGACGCGCATTACGTCATTCGGAAAGTGGTTTTATAAAGTGATTTATTAACCTCTTATATGGCTTATCGAAGCTACCTAATCACAAAGATTCTTTCGACTTTCATACATTAATTACAGCTCTTTGCAGCTGCAAGTTCTCACAGAATTAACTGCGACACTTACCTGCAAGTTTTGGGTGCAGCAATTAATAATGGCAAGAATATTGATGTCGGTCGAGTCATAAAATAGGGCCGTATTTTGTAGGGCGAGATTCTACAACTTAAAGTAAATAAATAGATAAAAAAATACTCGTAAATATTCACACAATCTCAGTAATGGTAAATATAATCATGCGTTTGTCTTAAATGTATTTTTAAGTGCCTTAATATTCGATAAAGATATATTTTAGCGAAGACCTAAAGGTTCAAGATTATTAAAAAAGAAGTAAAAATCAATTCTTTTATGAATGAAACGAATAGACATACGATAAATTGCATCAGCATTAAAACTTTTAATGAAATATCGAATCAAATGTTAGTTTTAAATACGTTAATTAAACAAAATGAAGGAATGATAGTATATAATTCTTGTTTCTTTTTTCAACAATATATTTCTAATATTAAAATGAATTTATAGAAGTAATATGGTATTTATAAATATGGTATGTATAAATAAAAACGTGCTGAACTTTGCTCTTATTCCTGAAAGTTAGTGAATTCAATCCTCCTAGATATACCTCTATTACGGCTGTGTAAGTTATCCTTTAAATAATATTCAGAAAAAAATCTAGAGAACACTGCGATTCAAAAATGCACAGTAGTAAGGAAACAGGGGGGTAGAAATAACCAGCAATTACATGACTCTTTACGGACTCTTCATTCAACATTGTGGGTGCATTCATTAAATTGTCTTTTTAAATTTACACCACAATGCGCTCGCTCGTTTAGCTGTAACGTCATGTAAGTGCCTATTCTGCGTAAATATAAATAACATTTTGTTTTTATTATTATATTAAACTAGAATCGTAGCAAGTGGAAATGCTTTGTCTTTGCCTACCTTTACGGGAAAGTGGCGTTAGTCTATGTACATACATGTACATGTTACACCTAAATAACTTAAACTTAATACGTTTCTTTCAACATAATCATCTGATCTATTTTCAGTAAGTTATTATTTAACTAATATAAGTTTATTATCATTATCATCAGCCATAGGACGTCCACTGCTGGACATAGGCCTATGGCTGATGATGTTGTTGATGATGATGATGATGATATGTTAAATTATTTCGATTGCTATGACGTCCTAATGAATCCATACCTATTATATCGCAACCAGAATATCTTGCTGCAACGTTATTTAGTGCCTCTATCTGTTTAAGCTAATCTCATTTGTTATGCACCGGATTTCCTTTCGGCTTTCATTATTTATTTTACGAGAGCTGTCGAGGTAGGTTTAAGTACATAAAACATTAATCTGCGTCCAAGGATTTCTAAGGCAATCGTATTGTGTTCAATAAAGCTGAGGACGCCACAGACCACTGTAAAAGAATATTCTTCAAGTAAAAATTATTATTAAAAGCACTTATATATAGCACAACTTTGTTAACAGTTCTAATTTTAATCACCAAACAGTATAAATTAATATCGAAATATTATATTAATATCGGTAACATCCGAAATATGGGTGTTCTAGTTCGCTAGTCTACCTCTTTGGGGATACAGGCGTGAGCTTATGTTATGTTATGTTGGAAACATTCGCAACGGACGGTTAACTTTACGCCAAGCTGTGTACTATAAAGTTTGATTTATGTTAAGGGAGCCACAACGCACCGCATCAAAAAACAATAAATCGCTTTCTCATTTTACAGCGATAGCTCAATTGGGAGTTGTTGGGCTGCCCAGAAAAGTGCCGAAAGTTCGAGACCAACCTTAAAATGAGTATGCATCTGTGATTTTTCCAAGTTAAAAGTGTCTTTTAATTATGAATGATCGCTTGCTATAACGGTGAAGGAAAGCATCGTGAGGATACCTGCAAGCAAGCGAGATACGAGCAACCTGCATAGCTGAGAATTTCGCCACAAGAATTTCGAAGGCATGTGAAGTCTACTTACCCGCATTAAGCCAGCGTGGAGAACTAAGGCCTATCCCCTCTTAGGCGGGAAGGCCCATACCAATTACTGAGAAAGTAATAAAAAAAAACTAGTAGTTTTATTATTTACATTACAGTTGGGCCGCACCTATGGCCGCATAATGTGCGCGAGCCTTTATATGTCCTAACCACATCATTAATTAACAAGCTATTTTAATACTTGTATACCAAATAGTTTATATGCTATTGCAGAATTAATTGAATGAGAAGACCAGAGTAAATTAAGCTGGTGGAATAAATTATGAAATGAAATATCAACGGAATGCCGGAGTTGGCGAATGTTGGCGGGGAAGTAATCTACACCTCGCTGGCTCTCTGCATAACAAACGGCAGAACGCGCCAGAACCAACTGGATTTACTAATGACCTCCTAGAACACCTGGATTGTTTGAAAAACTTCTCGCACAACCGAGGTATAAAAGGAAGATTTATCAAGTTATCTATTATCTGCGTTTATTAAAATGTTACACAATATTTATGACAGCGTCCGTGGCGCAGTGGGCGAGTTGCCGGTTGTGAAACTAAAGGCCATGGGTTCGACTCACGCACCGAGACAAGAGTTTGTGTGATCAACAAATATTTGTTTCGGGTCTGGGAGTTGTGAGATCGAAAGTCTCTCGTAGTTTCTGATACCCACGCGACTATGCCAGTTATGCCTAGTGTGGGGCTACGTGTATGACTGTTGTCTGAATTTATTTATTTAATGAAATAATTTGGATAATACTGTATTGACTTAACTCTACAGAGTTAAGTCAATACAGTATACAGCTGCAGTGCGATAGTTACATTACAATGTAACTATCGCACTGCAGCTGTATAATAATATTTCCTGACGCATATCTATGTATAGTGCCATATAATTAGCGGTTCTGGTAATACGATATTCTGTGTAGCACATAGTAAATCTAACGCATTATAACAATGAACTAGAACAAAGATTGTTCCAATCGATTCCTTTCTCCCTACAGTAATAAAGGCTAGTCTAGGGCGGAACTATTAATACAAGTATCACATTTATACGAAACAGAACAAACTGCTTGGCGCCGAGTCTCCCGCGCCATTGGGATCCGACCTGGCTATGTTACGTAACTACTGTTTGAAGGACGCATAAAACGTTCATGCTTTCGCAATAGTCGCGTCAAATAGTTAATTTGAGTCTGTATTAATTTCTTGGTCTTTAATAGGATTTATATTGATGCCTTTTTCACTTGTTTAAATATTATTTATTGAATTTATAATAAAACTCAATTTCATTGGTTGGATGAGGCAGATTTTTGTTATTACCTGCTGAAGAGGCCTATATACGCGAAAGCGTTTAATTAACGCATGCTATCAATTAAGGTAATTATTTTTGCTTACGTCATCAACATTTATAAAATTGTATACTGTGTCACAGTTTACTTTTGCACTCATTAAAGAGAAGCCATCGGAATTACGTTGAATGGGGCTTTCGCCATTGTAGTTCACAGTACCTGTAATAGGCGGCCTATTTCGTCGTTTCTGTGTCGAAAGCATGCGATATTTAATGTTTTGGTATTGTTCGAGACGGATCGTTGGAATGTAAGGAAAAATGCCGATGCCCGAACAATGCCCATTTGAATACCGGATATGGTCCCTCTAAAAACAATGTTGTGTCTTGATGATTGCTTTTGTGATTTGTATGATAATCAGCATTCTTTGCCAAATCTTTTTGATAAATATTTTCAGTTTTTTTAACTATAACAAATTCCATAATACAATGGAGGGTAGATCATATATATACATTAATCCAATACTAAAAAAATGCATATAATCGAGTGAAGCTGGAGAGGATTACTTAATTTTAAAGCGATATATATTTTTTTGCTTTCCAATTGTTTCTCCTTTTATGTAGTTCCTGCGTTTCTAAATTGGCATATCAGGTAACGCAGTTTCCAAATTACCCATCTCACGTTGCATAAAACGAAAATGGGGTATGGCTCGGTAAACGATAAAAAGCTACCGAGATTTCCGGTGAGCTGTATAAAATGTATTAAAAAGTAGAATCAGCAGACAAGAGGCTATCAATAAAGTGCGCTTCCAATATTGTCGGCCAACAGGCGGAGATGTTACGAAACAGGAGTGGTCGCCAGTCGGCACCCGATGCAGCGACGCAACGCGATCAGCAGGGTTACCACGACCTCTTATAGCAGTATTATTATAATCGTTCTTCGTTTGTTTTGTATGGGAATCGCTACAAGTAAAATTATAATAATACTGCTATAAGAGGTAATGACACATACATCGTAAATGTATTTGAGCTTGATACGGGTTTATGAAATTTGTGTGAAATATTAACTAAATGTCATCAGTGTACAGCGAGCTCGAATAAATTTACGATTGTCAGAAATTTTCATGCTCGGGCCGCTGGTGTAAATACTCACACATTAATCTAGATGTGTTCACTATCTAGCATTACTCTTTACAAAACATAAAATATATATTTTTTCTATGATTATAACCTTGAAGGACCTAATATATGAGTAGTCGTATAAATATACAGTCGTAAGTAACGGGTGCTTCATAAGGTTGGTACCAATAATAATTCCACATACAGGGAGCACTATTTAAAGCACAATAGTGAAGCTAAAACATAAAAATTTAAACATTTTTTTTAATCAATAATAAGCACCGGAATTATAAAATCCGGAATGGAATGGACTTTTGTAAGCTAGAAAATAAATAAACACATAGGTGGTTTGCAAATGTACTGCAGCTGACCCAATGAGCCGCAAAAATATATTTTTTGTCACAAATTCAAACCATTATTCAAAAACTATGAACTTTATGAAATGTTATACTTTACCGCTAGATTGCTAGCCATCCTCTCTTAATAGTTATTATTGATACTAATTGTATGAAACACCATGTATACAGGAAATTAGATAATTCTTTGTACGCACTACCAAACCACCAAACTTGTTACGGATACACTATCAGTGTTCTTCTTTCGTGTCAATGGCTCCAACAACAATAAATCGAGTCAGATCCTTCTTGCCCAGAAGCCCGCCACTCCTAGAGCTGCGTCTGTCGCCTCCATTAGGTCTTCTCTTGGGTAGGTGGTAGGACACAGCGGACAAACAAGCAGTTGCGACATGTTCTGCTCAGGGGCACCACAGTCACATTCGAGCCCCAATGAATAACCATATTAGTCTTGCAACGATTCACGGTACGAAGGCGACCCACTCGGGTACGAAGGCGTACCACCTTCTGCGTACACTATCAGTATACTTACGATTCGTGTTTGTAAATTATATATCAAGACGTATTCAAACCAATATATCAAAAGCCCGTTTAGGGAACTGACCCATACTACGTAACGCGTTCTGCGGGGGAGGGGGTTTTCAAAATACCACGCTTGGTTACAGTGACCTAGGTTTTCCTCACGTAGCCAATATCCTCTAGGGAAATCTGGTGGTTTTTCGAGCTAATTCAAAAATGGCGCGCAACATTCTATAACAACACATCATAATATTTTGTTTTTTTTTTCCACTTTTCTTCGACATATTTATAAATTACTACTTGAAAACTAGAGGGAGAGGGGAGATCTTGGCATATACCAAGGGGGGAAAGGGGTATAACAATTGTAAAAAATGGGTCACGCAATATGGGTACGTTCCCTTACTGTACATTGAAATATGGTGGATAAAATTTCATTTTCTTTTTTTGACACGACGTGCGGTAAATAAAACTGCACACTGCCAGCTCGCTGTCACGTCTTGAATGGAGCGATTTAGCGTGAACCGTGAGTTGGGCTGAGCAAGCTTCTTTGCCGGTAATCCGGGACGTGTCTTAAGGCGCAGTTGGATATGTTAGCGGAATCGGAAAAATATAATATTAATGTTATATTACTGTCTCATTACTGGACGCGGGTTTTCTCTACTAATGATAGAGGTTAGGCCTTAGTTAACAAAGCTTGCCTAATAAAAAATATATTTTTTATAGCTTTGGCGGCGGCAGACGAGAGACTCGTTAATTAAGGGACTTTAGCTTACGAGCATAATACTGGAATAATCGTGCGTGTATTTTCGTCCTTGGAATAACGGAAGGGAAGTTTGAGTGGAGTTAACGTTAATTAGGTCTAGTTTGGGGATGACACTATTTTTGGACCATTTTGTACAGGTCACTTCGTCCTAAAAGGTTTATGCAGTACAGCTTAAGACTGAAAGATGCAGTATTGATTTTTAACATCTTAAAATAATAATGAAGCTGTATAGCAACGTACAAAGTTTATACTTAATGAAATTTGAAAAGATTTACGCTAAAAACCACTCGGTCATATTATCAATGTACAAGATTATTTTATTTATTATATTTTGCTATCATCATCATTGAGACGTTTGTGGTCTATTTTTGGATAAATTACTCTTCTATTTTACCATTCATTCAAATAAAATTTATCTCTTATTTATCGAAAATAAAATTAACATATTATATTTCAGAATAGAAAATATTTTTAGCCACAAGGTTTTTGAAATGTTCCATTTCTGATATAATTAATGTATATTAGCAATGTGATTTTTTTTATTCGAACACGGCAAAGTGACCACACAACATCTGATGGTATGTGATCTGCAGTCCAAAAATACCAGCAACCACCTATAGACCTTGTGTCCATCAGAGGCCACCATATCATGCCGGCCTGCATAAATGGTTCATCACACTCCGTTTGAAGGATCCAATGTTGTAGGAAAACAGTTTTGGCAATATCATAGTATTTTCTACAAAGGCTTGAGAATTGGACGGTGGCAGTGAAGTGCGCAGCATCGTTCCGTTTTATCTGATACCGCGATATATATATTTGATCACATGTTGGGTAAAGTCGGCACGTAGTCGCTCGTTTAATATGAACAGTACATTTAAAGTGAACAAGCTCTGTTGGCTTGCTTTAAGCTTTGCTTCATGTACGGAGATATAAGGTTGCAGTTCGAATGGCAGCGTCGGTGGTTGTAGAACATAGCCCGATTTGCTTTTTGATGGTTAAATAATAATCAATACATTAGTGCTATCTACTTAAATCATCATGAAAATATTTATATATAAGTCATCATCATCATCATCATCAGCCATAGGATGTCCACTGCTGAACATAGGCCTCCCCCAAAGATTTCCAGATCGAACTGTTGGAAGCGGCCTGCATCCTGTGTGTGTGTGTTGTTGTTTGTTGCTGTTATTTGTATATAAATATCATAATATATATAACATATAAGACTGCACTTTGTAGGTTTTATGTATTATCGCCAATAATTAATGATTTCTGCAAGACTTTTTAACAGGCGTCCCTATGTACCTTTACATACATAACATGTACCTTTATATGTACGTATTTTAATTTTATTTATTATTGGTATTAATACAGTTATAATTAAAATAAACAAGTAATGTACTCAACAGTATTATTTACAAAAATATTATTTTCAAATTGAAATAATATCCTTTTTAGATAATAAACAAACAAAACTGTTAGTAGTAATTAGTACCCAACTGCGGATGAGCAACGGTCGTTACCCAAGTGACAATTAAATACAGGAAAACCGATAGAGTCGACCACTAACACTCCACCGCAATCCACTTAGCTGCAGTGATGTAAACTGCAGGAGCTGATCTCAAATTTAATAACGGAAAATCCGCAGGAATATCCGACACGACACCCGGGCACAGGACTCGGCATCAATTTTATTACAAAGTGAATTTACTCCACAACATAAGCTCAGTTTTGCATCTCCAAAATATGCATAGTTGCAACTAGTAAAACTCATGGGACTCAGTATTTTTTCTTTTTAATTCAAATTCCAAGTTAGGAAAATTCATGCTTAATTTTATTTCTTTTCCCAATCCTTTTTTCCCTCCCTTTCCATTTACTTTTTTTAGGTTGGCAATGCACCCATGATTCTTTTTGTGTCTTAGGTGTGTATGGGCTGTGGAGATCACTTACCATCAGGTGATCCATCTGCTCGTTTGCCAGTCTCTGCTATAATAAAAAAAAATTGAAGTTACTGGCATCACTTGCAACACACGTTGCGTTCCAGGACGAGCAGTTTTTGTGGTATATTTACAATGGTTTAGTCAGGAAGAAAAATATCAGGAACCTACCAAGTTTAGAAGACAATTGCTTTGTATATTTGTTCGTGACGAGATATTAGGATCGGTGTGTGGGTGGGATTACTAAGTTGGTGGGATTAGTATCCCACCGTATGTTATTTAGCTTTTGGGTATAAAAATATCAGGTTATTTTCTGTGAGCGTATGTATAGGCGTCAGCGAGATTGTTCGCGCGCAGTGTAACCGCAGCTTAAGTAGTATTCCGCGCGGTATTACCTTCCGGTATAGTATAAGCGCATAATATATTTAAAATTCAGACCATATAACAAAAGATATAATCAATTTTAAATATTTCGGAATTTATACATGAAACTTTGACAGTACATAAATATTTAGTTATTTGTTAAACATTACCGAATTGGCTCGATCGGTTTGATACAACTGTCTCATACAAAACCCGTATACACTGTTGCATTTCGTTCGGTAACTGAAATTTCCAGTTTCCTATTCTTCTTCCCAATCTCTATTCCCTTCCTTTAAGGTAAATCTGGCATATTCCTGGCAACGCACACATATTTTAATATAGATTAATGAATGAGACCTACCGTGGACCGGGAGGTCCTGGTGAGGTTAAATTCTTCAACGTATGGAAGTTAAAAAATAGAAACAAAATTTCTATTCAGAATTCAAAAGCCGGCTTGACAACAAAGTAATGAGAGCCCCAATGGATGGTTACACGTTCCTCATGGATTTATTTAGGCAAATGAGTGTTTAGGAGGGATCCAGTGGGCGTGGAGGAGGGAAGGGGGACCAGGCTTGGATTAACAGCGTGACAATAATTAGAACTCTGTGGTTCCCGCCCGGCACGAGACACTTTGTTACCGAAATGTTACTAGTTGATTTGCCAATAGCTTTACGTAATGACATTATGTAGATCTCTATTTACTACGACCAATGGGTGAAACTCGACAGTTTTAGAATGTAATTCATTCAATATTTTAATTAAAAAGTGATCTTTATATTTTTTTTTATATTTTAAATAATCCAAACTGCGAACGTGTACAAATGCATAAATAGATGATTTGCCAATAGCTTTACGTAATGACATTATGTAGATCTCTATTTACTACCACCAATGGGTGAAACTCGACTGTTTTAGAATGTAAATCATTCAATATTTAAATTAAAAAGTGATCTTTTTTTTATATTTAAAATAATCCAAACTGCGAACGTGTACAAATGCAAATAGTATTGGATGTATGAACATAAAATAACAAATGTTATATTTATTAAAATTTCGTTTATTTTTTACTCGTTATATAACCTATTTTACGCACATTTGACAGCATCCGTGGCGCAGTGTAGCCGGCAGTGAAGCCAGAGGCCGCGGGTTCGATTCCCGTATTGAGACAAATGTTTGTGTGGCCCATAGATATTTGTTTCAAGTCTGTTTGTTGCGAGACCGAAAGTCTCTCATAATCTCGGACACACACGATACATGTTATACCTACCTGGGGTCAGGACTAGGTGTTTGACTGTTGGGTGTATTTATTTATTTATATAGATTTCTGTGTTGCTTCTTCGTGTAAGCTTAGATTCTTCCTTGCTTTAAATAGCGTCCGAAGTTTTCTCTTAAATTTATATTGTAAATAGAACAATGTTACTCTGTATGATATTATTTATGTAAAACCTTCGTAGAGACCAATATTCGTTGAGCCAATATACATAGATATAGGTCAGTAAGTATATAGACGACGTAAACATAACATATCATTTACAGATAATGTATAGGTATACATTACCGACTGCCTCGGTGGCGTGGTGGTATTTCGGTACGACTACGGTTCTGAGGTCTCGGGTTCGATCCCCGTGTCGGGCAAAGTGATATTGGATTTTTCCATATCAGCCCGGAGTCTGGAATTTGTGCCCGATATGGCGATAGGCTCGCCCCCTATCACATCTGGGACGGAACTAAGCTCGGCGAAATGGCGGGTGTACTAGTTGGCTAGTGCGCCTCTGCCTACCCCTTCGGGGATACAGGCGTGAGCCTATGTTATGTATAGATATACCACTACCCCTTACAGGTTAGGTACTTGCTATAATGGTGTGCCTCAAGCTTTGAAGAATATAGGTAACCTACACGCTTAATACTAGAATGTATTTTTAACTTATTAGTGCATTATCCCAAATAAAAGCTTGTTTTTAAAAATATGTTTTTTTTGTATTATATTATTTTTAACTTTTTAATACGTATTTTAGAATAGTATGTATGTTCCGGGATGGTTGGCGCTCATTTGGGGAGGCCTATGTTCAGCAGTGGACAGCGATAGGCTGAGATACATAGATAGATGTAAACCTAAGTCAAATCCTATCTGCAACATTCTTGAAAAGAGTGTTGCGCCGACCCCACATTAAGGTGGCATAAGGGCAGGTAAAAAGAAAGAAAAATTCTATTACTACTACTTGGAGTGCAGTGCCCCTAGTACGAGTTTGTTTTGAGTTTTAACTTCTACAGCAATAATAGTTTTCTCTTCTCAATGCTTTTGTTTTAGTTCATTATATTTTCTTCAAGTGGTGCTGCAGGGTTACCACGACCTCTTAAAGCAGTATTATTATAATCGTTCTTCGTTTGTTTTGTATGGGAATCGAAACAAGTAAAATTATAATAATACTGCTATAAGAGGTAGTCGTAGTTAGTGAAATTATAAGTATTATCGTTTTAGCTAACTAATACAACTCGTACTAGTGACACAATGAAAAGACGACAACTTAACGAATTTTCCAATAGAACAAACTGTATTTCGCTCGGTACATCGTATTTTGGCGGAATAACCGTGCGGTAATTGAATAAAACGGTTAAATTCAAACATTGCCCGATTCTGGGAGCTACAACCAACAGGGTGCGGCCTATATCTGCGCGAGGCAGTTTAATGACGTATTTAGGCGTTTCTATTGGGGCTACACTATATTTTGTTTCTAAGGAAAGCTGCTTAAAAATTATATTTACAATATTGTGTAAGCAAAATACAAATAATTTATTGAGTACCAAAAACATAATAATGACAATAATAATCGTGCATCGGTCCCCGCACTAGGCGCACCTGTATCGCGGGATACATGCGATTTTAAAAGATTTTTAATTTCAATGAATAGCATTCGCGTAAACTTAAGAAATCAGATTTTTTATTTTTTAGGAATATTCCTGTCGATTTTTCAATGATCAGATATGTTCATTTAAGAGATAATAAGCAGTGATAGTTTTGTTGTTTTAACAGATGTTTCATACTTTAATTGTCAAAACGCCAAATTATTCTCGTAATAAAATGACTTGAAAAATTTACCCTAAATATAGAACACTAGATTTTATGGAGAATATTAATAATATAAACCCAACTGATTTATTAAAATAACAACATTACTAAAAAAGAACGAGTTTTTGCACAAGTCGTTTTAAAACCTTTTAGCTTCTGTCAAAACACAAGTCTTCCACTAGTCTTTAGTCTATTCGCAATGTAACTTGACTGTAGGTGGTTTGGCCCCCAAATTACCACCAATTACGCGTTAGCTCGAAGCATTCTGATTGTGATTAAAGTCATGATTCAGCAAAGTTTATATTTGGCACGAACACTAGGCGAATTTTCATTAAAAACGTTTGATGGTAAAAAATGCGGTAACAACGAATATCTGTTAGATGATTTTCCGTCGACTCGAGTTTATAAACACTGTTTATGAGATTAACGTCAAAAAAACTATATTTTTAAAACACACACATAGGCTAACGCCCTGAAAGGGTTAGGCACAGGTTAACTAGCTAAGCAGAAAAGTTTTAGTTCGAAGAAGGACTGGTCATTTCGCCAAGCTCATTTTATTTCAAATATTTGTAAGATTGCGATAACTCGCAAGATTTTATTAAAAGCAAAGCGGTTCTTCAAAAGATTCTACAGTTGCCCTAGATCGCTAATCTAATTCCCGCTATAAACTTCAGTTATAAATGTAATTAAACAGTAGCTCAGACCATCAGGTTTATTTATTAGACCACTAGGTTAGCCTATTGGCGACTTGCACTCCTATTACTAATATAGGGCTAACTCTTAACTCAATTTAACTTACATGTCATTCGTATATTTTTCAATCGAGTTTCAGACTAACTCTAGATTAGTAATGGTGGTACCAGTCATCCTTAGTGGTTTAGATTTAGATATATTCATCTCAAGTAGCTGAAATTTTTACCTACCGGAGAGAGAAACAGTAAAAAATAACATCTAGAAGTCACCTGTCTGACTTCCGTCGTGCGGTCTCGGGTTCGATCCCCGGGTCGGCAAAAGTGATATTGGAGTTTTCAATATCAGCCCGGAGTCTAGAATTTATGCCCGGTATGGGGATAGGCTCGCCCCCTATCTCATCTGGGACGGAACTAAGCTCGGTGAAATATGGGTGTTCTAGTGCACTAGTGCGCCTCTACTCTTTCGGGGATACAGGCATGAGCTTATGTTTATCGGCCGACTTCCAAAAAGGAGAAGGTCCTCAATTCGTCTGTATTTTTTGTACGCAATATCTCCGCCAAATATGGACCGATTTTCAAAATTATGTTTGTGTTCGATATAGCTTATTTCAAGGGTGGTCCCTTACTAACCTTAGGGTGATCCCATATAAATTTGATTACAATCGGATTTGAAGTCGGTCCGTTAAGTTTTTAAACTTGTGATTATATTATGTACAGAAGTTTATGTATGTAAGTTTAGTAAGGAGCCCTGATCCCACACTATGGTAGTGTTATCATAGTGTTGTGTGTGTTCTTTTCGATTTCACATCATATATACGCTGTGGACGGTTATGGTTACAGCATGAATGGACAGGATTTACTGTTTTGATAGGACAGTTTCATAGAAAATCAAAGAAGTCGCAGCATGTTGCATTTCCTTCGGAGAGATTTCCTATAGCCGATATCCCTTTCTCAATTCTTATTCGACTCCTTTAAGGTTTTCAACGCACATATAATTCTTTTGGTATCGTAGGTGTCAATGTGGATGAAAACCAGTTACCCTCAAACGATCAGCTCGTTTGCCAGTCTCTGTTAGAAGAAAAAAACTTTATTTCTTTCTTTCTACCTGCACTTATCCCACCTTAATGTGGGGGTCACACTTTTTTAAGCATGTTGGAGAAAGGTTTTGGCTTAGTTTTTACGACCGGCTGCCTGCCATCCAGTCTCGGGCAAATTAACTTAGAAAATTCATTTTGCCCGCCCTGGAAATCGAATCAAAGACCTCCCTGTCCACAGCCCATGTACTAGCCACTAGACCAAAGAGGCGACTAAATGTTATAAAAAAACAACACACAATATTATCATTGTTGCGGGAATAGAAGTCGCAGCCTCTCATTTTTCAGCTTCTCAGCGCTACCTACTCTCCTATTACGCTACAGACGCGACGCTTGTTTAATAATCAATGTAAGACGGTGGAAAGCCATTTGCACCGGGAACCTGTCGTTATCCAATTTAGCTATCTAAGATAGATAGAACTGCAAGCTGCAACACAACGGAATTACACTATTGGCTATAAATATGTTCAACTAGATTGTGTTTCGAATATCAATGTCTAGTTATGTTAATAAATAATTTGATATGTCAATGATTTATTTTTACAAGCTGTATTTTAGTTTTTAGTCAAACTTTGTGCATTTTACAAAGACGCAAATTCCGAATTCTTAGCTTTATTTTGTTTTAATGGTACCATTATTGTCATGTATTACACTTCTATGTACACTTCTATGTATATATATATACTCGTTATTTAGTATTTAAGAGCAAGAAAGCGTGTAGAAATGTGAACTGTTTTTATCCAAGTACGGCAAAGTCACTATACTATATTTGAAAGTTAGCGCAGGGCATCTCAATAATTCCAGCGACTACTACCCGTCGGAGGCAGCACATATATATGTTACATAAGCGTATGGGCCACCGGAGGCCGAACCGCCCGTGACTATCTACGAATGAGTAGTCAAACAGAATCATGCTGGCCTGTCTTTTTCCCATTCATCTTTTAACGGCCAATGTTGTAGAGAGGGCAATCGCGCGCCGGTAAGCTGTTCCACAGAGTAATGGTACTTTAGATATAAGAATTAGCGAACTTCCTGGTACGAGTAGAGATGGAAGAAACTACGGAGCTGTGGTAAGTGAGTCGATAAAAGTTTTATTTGTTGTGTTTTGGACGTCGTGTTAACAATCGATAGCTTCCAACAATCGTACAGGTTGTGTATAAATCGATCCACACCCGACAAGCAACGCAGCTTAGGCAAGGTGTTTAACAATTATACGCCTGGTTAATGTTATTCGTACTGTTGCATTCTATATGTACTACATTTTTTTTATGAAAATCAGTGTCATTTTTCACATGTTTCACCTTCGAAATTCTTGTGGAGTAAGTTTCTCGAGTATGGAGGTTTCCTCACGATGTTTTCCTTCACCGTTATAACAAGCGATAATTCACAATGAAAACACACATAACATAGAAAAGTCAGAGGTGTATGCTCTTTTTTGTGGTTGGTCTCGAACTTCTGACATTCGTCTCGGTAATCCGTACCATCTATCGCTGCTTATATTTAGCCTGAGCTTAACTTTATTAACTTAAATATTGGTAAACGAGCCTATAATAGGTAATTTCCCGACATTTTCCCAGCACATTGGGTCGGTTCTTTCAGCGTAGGAGCCAGTGTCGCGTGCCACTACCGCCGGAACTGGGGCGGAAATGTCTGTTTGATTTGTCGGCCCATGTTCCGCATATAACCGCCGACAACATTCTAATGCCTTCTGCTCGATAATAACAAAACAACGCCACGATTTCGGTCATTTTATGTTTGATTTATCGCTTCTTGACGAGATACAGTGGCAAAGGCTGATGGCAAGCCGACGCTATTTTTTTTTAATGATATAAACCATCTTTATTATAAATAAAGATTTTCTTTCTTTCGTTATATATTTCGTCACATTATGTTATTTAAATTTCGCTGTAAATATTTTAAACATATGAAATGGATGAATTTTAAATTAAGAAGTATATGCGTCATTGACGGGATTCGGCTTAATATTTACGATCGGCTGCCTTCTTAATGTAAATGCTCTCTCGGGGATCCGCATGAGCAAATAGTGTTAGAAAATCCGCCGCCGCATTCCGCATTGACCGATATGGTATTTAAACTTAGGAGCACCGGGTCACACTCTATTTGCTTAGCACGAAACATGTGAATATTACCATACTCCTACAACAAACTCGAAAAACGGTTTGCGAACTTCAGTAACGTAAGTAGTAAGCATTTATATTTATAAACTGACTAAGCTATTGGCTGCGTAGCAGTAGTCTACGTTGTGTTATTAGGATGTTTTAATTGTATATGTTAGGTTGTGAACGTGCACAGACAATTAAAATAAATTACGCATTAAACAGGTTATTAATTAAATAAGCCGATCTACATACCCGTACTGTCATGCTACAAGGTTTGAACCGTGCTGCATCTTCTACACAAGAGCTACGCGGTCTCACGCGCGCTACGCGGTGTAGAAGATTTTCTACGCTGATAATCACCGGCGGCAAAATATCCGCCCTCGGCTATTCAACGCAAGTCCTAAATTTTTTCCCCAATGAAGAAAAAATATATATTACTAAAATTAAAATATTATAATTAATTACAAAAACATAACATACATTTTAAATGTATTTTTTGCTTTATTAATATTTTAAAATGTAAAAAAATGATAAATCGAAAATATAGAGAAATAATAGTAATATTAGCCCTGTAATATTACTGACCCACTCCTGGGCTCAATATTCATGTATAGTAAGATCTAAGCTGAAGTAAAATATGTTTTTTGATTGAGATAACGGATACGTTGGTAACTGGCAATTCAAAGGTTAGAAAAGTAAGGCAAACACAAAAAAATGTGAAATATCAAAAGTCGTTCCTTTCACTTTTACTTTCGATGAAGAGACTAGGAGTTAGACTGAGTCCAAGGTACAGAACTTATATATCTATGAATAGAATATATCTGTGAATAGCCACAGATCTCGGCCCAAAAGTTACAGTGACTTTCAGTGGTAAAGCATCATTCAAAAATAAACTAGCATCGGCTTCCCTTTTAAAAACTTTCACCCTACGCCACTTGTGACTTTGCTTTTAACAAAAATACGATAGTATAAAATGAGATTCTCAAATCGTACCAAGCTATACATACACCGATAGCTATAGGTACCTACTATATAAATTGTATTGAACCGTTGCACTTGTGAGATAAAGCGTGATTTATGGCCTAATGTCCGAGATGGTGTAGCGCACTGTGCTATCGATTTACTGACGCTATCATGTTGGAGAACGTGACATGAACACACTGTTCACTGACACACTGTCTCTTGTCGACCCAACATGAGTCATGGCCTCCGACACCAAAAGACGCTACTTCTTCCTATCCTAGATACTGCTGGAAAGATGAAGTGGAAAAGTACTTGCGTGAGCTGTCAACGACCCCATGACAAGAGATCTCGCAGAATAGGGAAAAGTGCAGTTAATATAATTTATTATATTAACTAACTGTCGTTTCTAATTTAATTTAATTCGTTTTTAATTTCTAATTTCGTTCGAGACTAATTCAAAAAATGCATGCACCTCTGGCCTTTCTGCGTTAAGTGTGTTTTCACTGTGAATATCGCTTGATATAACGGTAAAGGAGAAATAGTGAGGAAACATAACCAAGAAATTCCTTGTCCGGAGTCTCCTAACACAGGCACAATGTGCTTAAATGGAGGCTCCTGCGATCAAGCATTGTAACAGAACTGTTTGTTGTTAAATGAATAAAATGTTATTAAAATATGTTATACTTATACTAAATTAATGAGCACGATTAGACATTATGCATCTCTTATTGCGGGCCAGTAGATTTCTTAAGTGAGTTTAAGTTTCCACCTAATATCTAGTGATTTTTTATTCTGACAATTCAAAGTGACTATGAGGTCCAACAGGTCGGTCTGGAAATCTTTGGCGAAGGTTTATTTTCGGCATTAGACGTCTTCTGGCATCAGCCTCATTACCTCATTATCATCATCTGATGATGATTATATTGTATTATTCCGTTAAAAACGAAATTAGCGAATAGCGTTGAAACGTTTGAATAAATGACAATTTGTTGCTGAAAAAATGACAATGCGGACTGTACGCATTTTTTAGTTGTATAAAGATTTTATGTATGTTCTTAGGTCTTGTTGCATACAGTTTTCCCTGCCTTAATTCCACTCTAACGAGGGTTGGTGCGACACATTTTTTACCTGGCTAACGTCAACTCATCTGGAAATAATGCACTAAAGTATGCGTTCTTATTAACGAATTAGAAACCGTAATTCAAGATAAATAAGGTTATATTTAAAAATATCAATATAACAGTGTTTCCTTGTTAGGAATATAATCTGCAAAAGTGACGCCATAAATCCATTCGTACATCTCAAGGCCACGGTCAAGTACGCCGATTTGAATCGGACAGCGCGGCGCGGCGGTTGGTGGCATTTCAAGGTCTTCAGCGAAAATTCTGACTTAAAATGCAATCGTGCTCCAGATATTGTAGCCATACTCGTGTCTTTGCTCGTGTTGTTAGAGCATAAGAAAATTAGCATAGTGTTGCAATAGTTCATTTTTCTGTCGGCTCGCAAGACGATAAGACAAAATTATGCCATAAGTTAGTCAATATGTTTATTTATTTTGTCATAAGTTAGTTAAGTATAAGTATAAGTATTAAGAAGTAATAAAAATGTATTATTATAAACTATATAACTCGGGTTTACAAAACAAGGAATTTAGTTTTACAATTAGTAAAACTTGAGGTACGAGTATTTAATAGATAAAATTATTTAAAATTCATTATGTTGCCTTGTGCTCAATAACAAGTCCATATAAAACGCTTTGCTAAATATGCAAAAATGACATATATACATTATTATTTACAATATTACCTTACCTTAAGTATTATAGATGCAGAAAAAATAACTTACCTGAAAAGAAACACAATAATTAGTGACTTATTAAAATTTAAAATATTACTCGACGTCTTGACTCGAAATAAGTTTATAAAGTTATATCATATAAAAGTTATAAAACATTTAATCCTCGTCGTAGGGGTAACTGCCAAATACTGCACAGTCAAGGACGTGACGTCACCTCCCAGTATGTCCATTACGGTGCAAGCGTGTGAGGGGGATAGAAAGCCCCACTACTCATTTTTGCTATCAACAAACAAAATTCTATTTTTGAAATACATACATCTTTTGGATTCTGTTTTCACAATATGGTGTTTTATTTATTTCATGTTGTGTATTAAATATTGTACAAATCAGATAACATTTTTTCAGTGGTAGAGCCACGCTGTAGACGCCAACGTCTACATCTCGAATGGGCTGGCTCGCACTATTTGATACCACTGTCTCACAGAAAACTGACGTAAAGTGGCTGTTGCGTTTCGTTCGGTGAGTGAGTTTTCCGGTGGCCCAATTACCTCACCCCCTTATCCTTGATTATTTTAGTGTCTTGGGTATCTATGGGCGGTGGAGATATTTTACCTTCCGTTGACCCACCCGCTCATATGCCAGTGTCTGTTATAAAAAAACAGTCAACTATAAGGCAAATGAAGACACTAAAGTCAGTGAAATATAAAAACAGTTCCCCACGTGTTTGAATAAAGAATGAAATCAATAATCATACAGGGCCAACAGCATGGATATATTTTTCCATGCTATTGTTAACCGTTAATGTTGAATATTGTTTTATAGTCTAGTGGCAGCGCATAAATTTGGATGGCTGTGAGTCTTGGGTTCGAATCCCAGGTCAGGCAAAGTTTTCTAACACGAGGAACATTGGCCCGTCGTAAAAACTAAGTCGATTATTTTGAAAGGAATTTTCCTTTTCGCAATATGTTTAAGAGGGTGTTGCGCCGACCGGTGGACCTCAAAAAAGATAATGTTATTTTTATATTCATAATTAGACACCAATGAGCTCACCATAGAGAATGCTCAAGACCTGACGAAGTGGAAGCGTTTAAGTAGGAAGGCGGACCCTGGCAGAAGGCCGGGATAATGCCAGGCAGAAAGAAGATGAAGAAGAATTAGACACCTATGATATGTCGTGAAATAATTATAAATAAATAATTGTTTTTAAGAACTTAATTAAGTCAACAATTACGATCTCCAGCAGAAATAATATATTCACAATGTGAATCACTACAAACTAGCATTTGCACTTGACTTCGCCTGCGAGATGGCTCGTTTCAGTTATCCACGTTTCCTGAAAGAGTGATTTATTTAACAAATAATTAGTTTTAACATTGCTGCAATTCGAATTCAAAACCTTTTTATCAAACTCAATTTTAACTTGACATTATGACTGTTGGAGATATTTTTTACGTTGATCAGCCGTCGAGAAAACAGGCATTCAAAATTAAATAACTGAAGAGGCTGATTGCTCTATGCCCAAAGTTCAAAGTGAGTGTGTAAACTACTACACCTCATCACATTAATCAAATATATATTTAGGGCGCCTTGCAGCTCCGCGATAAATTTCTATTTAACCCAAATCTTGATTTAAAGATAAGAGTGAGCTGTAGGATAAATCAAAATAAGGTAACTCTAGATTAGTAATAGCGCTACGAGTCGCCCTTAAAGAGATTGGTTGTAGATAATATGTTTCCATATCATTATTATGTTTTATGTGAATTGCATTTGACGTGACAGGGCCGCCTAACGCATTCATTTTGGTCATAGTGAACAAAGCCCCTGCACTAATGTTGTTTGAACTCTTGCCTGAGCATAAAACTTTAAGTAGCACGAGTGACGGCTTAAAACAACCGCTTTATCGATTGCTAACTAGTACCGCTATTTATTATCTATATTTAATCATTGTACTCGTTTTTTTATAGCAGTGACAAACAAACGAGCAGGTGGGTCACCTGGTGGTAAGTGACTCCACCGCCCATAGACACCCAAGACACAAATGTATGAGGGGCGTTGCCAACCAAAAATAAGGGGAATAGGGATTGGGAAATTGGTCCACCAGAAATCTTACACACCGAAAGAAACACCGAGTTGCCACTGTACGTCGACTTTCAGTAAGACAGTGGTATCAAACTGGTCAAGCCAGCCCATTCTTGCTGTAGACATTAGTTGCTGTGTACAGCGTGGCTGTACCATTTAAAAACTATGATACTCGTATTTATTGGATAGATGTTATTGGTTTAAGAAGGCAGAAGGCCGTGGTCCACCTGATGGTAAGTGGTTATCCTCGCCCACGGCGATCGGGAAGAGGAGTGGCAGAAATCTCATTCACTGCACAATGCACAAGAGCAAATTATTTATTTTCAGTTTTCTTTGCCCGAACCGACCCATTCATATTGTAGGCAGAATTGCCTACAGCGTGGCTCTACCGCTTGAAAACTCCGTCCAACAATTTTATTGTACTGAATTAATTTAATACATTATCACTGAACCACCTAACTTACTTTTTATATGCAAAACCGTCTTTAAAAAGCTAGTATGTTAATTACAGTATTTAAATATAGACGATAAAAATGCAGCTGTGATATCGCCAAAACTTATTGTACGTAATATGTTAAGTTATACAAAGCTACAGGCTGGCAATAAAGTTAAATGTTTCTTTGCTAGTCGATATGACTGCGGCAGAGAGTAGTCGCCATCTAGCAGGGATTGGAGTAACAAAGTGCATAATTTCGCCTTGTGGTGAGTAGCTGAACTAATTTGTAATGCCTCTCTTTCAAGTACAGCGCCATCTATTGGCAGAGTCATAAAGCTTGCTGGAACTAAAAGCGCCTGTATTCACAGTAGGAAAATAAGTGCTGGTGTTCGCGCTAGGTGGCGCTGTACAAATGTAGTTCATATAAAATAGGACAGATGGCTCTGTACTCAACAAATGAATTTAAAGTTTGATGACTGAATAAGGCTCGCGCTGCAGTACGCACTTATTATACTTATGGTACTAACTACTACACCGTCAATAATATTTCAAACTGTATGATCCTGTAGGTTATTTTATTTTTTTTAAAATGAATTACATAATCAAAGCCTCCGTGACGCAGCGGACGAGTAGCCGGTTGTACGAATTCGAAAGGCCGCCGGTTTGATTTCCGCACCGAGACAAATGTTTGTATGGCCTACAGATACTTGTTTCGGGTCTGGGTGTTGTGAGACCGAAATTCTCTCGTAGTTCCTGATACCTACGACACAAGACTCGATCTTAGTGTGGGGTCAGGACTATGTACATATGTGACTGTTGGGTGTTATTAATTTATTTATTATTTATTTAAAGAAAAAATATTTTTATGACTGCTTACGTATGCTGTCCACTCTCTATGATTGAAATGCTTTGCGCGCTTATGGTGTTGCATTATATTTCCTTTTAATTCCATTGTAAGTCTTTTTTTAACAATATGACATTACGTTTTTTGCTACGACAATATTATAAGAATAATATGAAGGCTATGAAATGTGTTTTAAAAAAGTCTTGCAAAGTATCCTAGACTACATTAATCTAATACTTCAAAGAATCTTAATTAGTGTTCTTGAGTGAGTTATCCGTATACTTCTTCGCAGCGATCTGTAGCTGAGGTAGGTACTTGAGAGCAGACTTGGAAAACTTTAAATTATGAATAGCTACTTTACCACAGATTCCTCTTAACGTGGATTTTTCTTTACAGTTTTTATCTTTTTCTAATAAAAGTTACATGAGTTTAGTATAACAATTATTTTATAGATTATACATTATCATCTTATCGCTTATGGATTCGACGTGCCATCGTTACATTTTTCTAAGTCTGGAATTTTAAAAATCAGCAAAAAAAAATCATCAATTTAATTAAGGCTTTTACTACTGAGTTTCAATTAAATATTAAAGATAAGAATGCAACTATAAAAATATCATATTGTATTAAATTATATACATAATGTAGGTACTTAGTGTAGTCGCCTCCGTGGTATAGTGGCAGCGTATATAAGCTATAAACCGGAAGGTAGTGGGTTCGATAACTCCCAGATCCGGTTGTTTTCTAACACTTAACAAAGAAAAATCCGTTAAACATGACTTTAGGAGGGCCTACGTTTAGCGCGTCAGTTCACGAACGATATTCCTATTTTTGGAGTATTGCGGAGTGTAAGGGCCAATAAGGCGAATTCTTTATGACAATTGGTACAACAAACTTCAAGTTCAAATAACACGATTCCTTCCGGCTTATCTTTTCCGATATTTTTACGAAGAAATAGGTCTTAAAGAAATGAAATAACTAGTATCAGCTTCCTTTTTGAAAGTTCTCACCCTTCGCCACTAGAATATAGATTCGATTGTATTAAGGTAGTTAGTTACTATGGGTACTAATTATGTCGCAGTATTTCTTTAACGTAGTTGTGTAATATTATGTCTTGCTTATGATTTTAACTGTCATTCAACACTGCAAAATAAAACAGTGTACAAACATGTAATTATTTCTTAATAAGGCTGTGAATATCGAATAGATAAAACATTGTTAACAACCTCAGAAACCGGACATGAGAGACTATGCACTGCTCTGCCTATTTCTTCGGGATATAGGCTTGAAATTGAGGCTTGAGCCACTAAGTAATTGCGTTCAAATGCTATGCCAGTCCAAAACACGTTAGGAACTTTTTAGGTAGACACTGGTTCATTAAGCAATTATCCTGATAATGTTCTGCAACTTTTGTCACTATGGCAACGGTCCAAAAAACATGACCGCTGATTTAGCTTGAAAAGATGCAAATGGACTTATGACTGTCGCATGTAAATGTATGGACTTCACTAATATGATCTTAACTACAGCCCGAGCAAAGGAATTTTTGAATATCGAATTCGAAACGAGTTCGACACACGTCTGTAAAATTTGTGTGAAACATTCATCAATATAATATACCCTAGATGCACAGTTCTTTGCAAATATCCTCCTGAAAAGTGGTCTCAGCAATAAAACAAAGAAAAAGACCACTGGTTCTGATAAAATCAGCACAATTATAACCCTATGCACATGTTATAAAGTAGCTTTTTAAACGAAATGAGCAAGCGTTTTTAAATTTGAATTTAGAAATTTAGAATTCTATCGACGTCCGAATGTATGCAAACGGAGTGCTTAAGCACTTCTTTGCTGTCCCATTTTCCGAGCGTCAACTGTCTCTCTATCTAGGTAAATAATATATCGATGGAAACATTGACCAAATGTCATCAGTGCGCAACGAACTCGATACGAATTCGACTGTAAAAAAAAATCCAGTAGCTCGACGTAGAGTTTTTAATTTCAAAGACTGATAGAGAACACCGCCTAATATGTCGAATTGAGAACGTCTCTTCTTTTTGTCAGCTATAAAAAAATATCTTATTTACCCTGTGCAATCTAATATATAAAATTCTCGTGTCACAGTTTTCGTTGCCATACTCCTCCGAAACGGCTTGACCGATTTTGATGAAATTTTTTGTGCTTATCCGGTATCTATGAGAATCGGCCAACATCTATTTTTCAACCCCCCAAATGTTAGGGGTAGTCCACCCCTAAATTTTTTTTTTATTTTTTAGACAAAATTTTTAATTTCTATTTTTTTATGATACAACATACAAAAATACATACAATCCTCAATTTTCACCCTTCTACGATCAACCCTTATTTTTTAATAGCCATTTTAGTAATTTAATCATTTTTCCTCTCCGGTCGAAAAGATGTCTACAGGTGACAGACTGGGTGACAGATGGGTTACATACAGGGGACTGACGGGTGACACACGGGTGACAGACGGGGTGACAGACTGGGTGACAGACGGGTGACAGACGGGGTGACAATCGAGCAGATAGATGGGGTGACCGACGGGTTGACCGACAGGGTGACTGTCGGGGTGACCGACGGGGTGATGGACGGGGTGACTGTCGGGGTAACTGATGGGGTGATGGACGGGGTAACTGAAGAGGGTACTGACTGGGTGACTGACGGGGTGACTGACGAAAACGGACCAAAGTAGATCATCTCATTACCTCCTTTAGAATTATTGGATTATAGGTGCCTACAACTCATTCTTTCAACCCTCTCTCTCCTACGCAGACCAAGTTGCGCGGGTCAGCTATATAATTATAAAACTTTAACTACATCTGCCTATCCTCTTGACTCGAAGTCGTGAATAAATAACAGTTATGCCACAAGTTAGTAAGGTCGCGCTCATACAAGAACAGCTGTGGATCTATTGTGAGACGTTGAATGAACCACTTTATAATTCAATAAGGTATGAATTATTCTACTTAATGCTATATCTTAAACATAACTACGACAACGAGGGACGTACTTTGATGTAGAAAAGATATTGAAGGTTCCTTCATTAATAAAAACGCATCCACATCATACAACGATATTATAACATAGTAGGTACTGGGGATTTACAGTAATTTGTTCTTAATTTCAGACTGCCTCGGTGGCGTAGTGACTGCCTCGGTGGCGTAGTTGTATTTCGGTATGACTACCGAAGGAGGTCTCGGGTTCGATCCCCGGGTCGGGCAAAGTGATATTGGATTTTTCCATATCAGCCCGGAGTCTGGAATTTGTGCCCGATATGGGGATAGGCTCGCCACCTATCACATCTGGGACGGAACTAAGCTCGGCGAAATGTGGGTGTTCTAGTTCGCTAGTGCAACTTCGCCTACCCCTTCGGGGATACAGGCCTGAGCTTATGGTGCTATATATTACTCGATATCTTCACCAAATGTGGATCGATTTTCTAGATTCTTTTTGCATCCGATAGGGTCTATGCCGAGAGTGGTCAAATGTTACGATGGGTAAAATTTTGAAGTCGGTCCGTTTAGTTTTTAAACTTGTGATTATTAAGTTTTAAACTTTGATATGGTTATTGTGGTCTGCAAGTTCATTGATTTATGATTTGATTATGTGTTCATGCTTGTATCCCCGAAGGGATAGGCAGAGGCGGACTAGAGAAGTAGATACATCCGTTTTTCGCGCGGATTTCATGTATTTCATGTTTTTTCTTCTTATTTTCACAATTTTTTACTGAAAACGGCAAATATTGATAATAATTCATTCACATTGCTTCTTCTTATAATCGCCACTTAACTTTAAAATATATAAAGAGGAAAAGTATCTTACCCGCCGGCAGTGGCCCATATCGACTGCATGTTGGTGGACTCCTGACTCCTGCTCTCTCCTCTTGCAGTACACTCATCACAGACAACTGAATCACTCACATTTTTTTATTGCACATAGAAACGTCGTCCATAGCTCAGACATATTTGGCCTTAAGTATGAGAAAAATATGTTATAATTACTGTCGAATTAAATACTTATTGAGAACTATTTAAACAAAATTGGGCAGGCAGGTACATAATATCAAATGCCCAGTAATTCCACCGTCTACAATGTCTATGAAACCATAACACATCACTTTTTGCTTAATGCTGCTAGGTAGTTGGTGGTAGAAATATATACATATAGCGGTGGTACACCCACCCAGAGCAACTACTGTGAAAGCCCTGTCTTGGATTTTGAGGGGAAGTTTGATAGGGTGGCCGTAGTTCATTAAAATAATTTCATATTTAGACTTATGTTCACTAATGTCTAGAGTTGTATTTATTGTTTTAAAGTGATGTGATTTTATGCACTAAACTTCAGCGAAGATAAACTATCGTATATAAATATGTACTGTCGTATACTGTGGATTTTTTTTAATCGGTGATCTTTGATAAGTTTTGCTTGGTTTGTTGCCTGGCTTTGTTCGGTCGATTTGCTGAGCCTAGGTCGTCTGAGGGGCATCGCAGTGGATGGAATTGCCGTCATAACCCCAGCAGGACCTTGAGGTCGTCCACATCTGGCTCTGAGGGACATTGCGATTACTTGATAATTACACTACTGCCTCAACATTGGCTAAATAATCGCAAATTCGTCGAAGTTATTTTTTTTAAAAGAAGAAGAAGAAAGTCCTGCCGTCAGTACACAATAATAATATTATGTAGCTAAAGACCTAAACCTTCTGGAAGGTATGTAGCTAGGTACAAGAAAATTACACTTTACTCTTAATTGAATTGAGGCTTGATGAAGTTTTATGCAGCGGTGTCTTAAATATTTGTTTTATTTTGTGGAGTCCTACTTACTACTTGCAATCCAGAAAAGTGTAAATTAAGTTTTAATTTAAAGATATAGATTACTTAAACTTATCTAAATAAATAAATAACACCCAACAGTCACATACATTTTCCTGACCTCACACAAAGATACGAGTCTTATGTCGTGGATATCATGGACTACTTGAGAGTTTCGGTCTCATAACACCCAGACCCGAAACAAATATCTGTGGGCTATACAAACGTTTGTCTCGTTGCGGGGATCGAACCCGCGACCTCTTGCTTCACAGCCGGCTACTCGCCCAATGCACCACAGAGGCTGTTGAAGCTATAATATATATCAATATTAGAAATAAAAGTAAATTAGGAAATCGCTGGATGCAGGCCGCTTGCAACAGGTCGATTTGAAAATCTTTGGGGGAGGCCTATGTTCAACAGTGGACGTCCTATGGCAGGTGATGATGATGATGATGACGATTAGAAATATATAAATATTAGAAATAGGAAAGTTAGAAATAGGAAAGTAAGCTAATGTTACAAGTAACGGACACTAACTTATTGTTTTTAAGCTATAAATTGTGTATCTCATTTTAAGTGAAATGTAAATTTCTTAAGTATGAGAATAAAGTTCTTTACACCTAAACCTAAAGTAGCTCCGTCTGTCAATTACGTTTTCACGGTTATACGATTAAACCGATTTTAATAGAATTTTATCTTAAGAAAGGTTGAACCTTAATAAAAACATAGGTTATCTTTAAATTTATTTTCAAAGCATGGTATTAAATAATGCTCTAATTTTTAGTAGTATATAATATAGAGTAGAGAAGATGACATTCACAATTAGCCTGATTTTTCGCCTGACAATTCTAACAACATTTACCTGACACTGGACTCCCGAAGGGGTTTGATGTCAGACAGGTAAAAATGAAGTCGAATCCTTTATGCAACACGCTCGAAAAGTACGTTACGCCGACCCCACATTGGAGTGGGATAAGGGCAGGTGGGTAGGGGGAAAGGTGGTAATTCGCAACAGGTCACGTACGTTAAATTAATTAACAAATGGACTGGGACGCGTTGACCGTCGCTTCCCAATACTGAGTCACGCGACATTCACTTCTTGAATATACGCGCCAATCGATCGATATTATATTTACCAACAATTTAATGTTAATGTTAAACAGTGTTTTGTTAATGATACATGGCAATTAAAGTAAACTAATATGATTTATGAGTTATTGATCATCTCTATATTATATAACTAGATGCACAACTGATACTCAGAACATGAGACAGCAAAAGAGTGCTTAAGCACTTCTTTTGCCTGCAGTTAAACGCCGACAGAACTCTAAATTTCAAAAATCAAATTTGAGAACTCATGTCATTAAAAAGCTACTTTATAACACGTGCATAGAGTTATAACTGTGAAATAAAACTATTCTTCCGGATTCTATCACGATTAGGTTTTAATTATTATTCCCAAAGTTATAAGAATAGTTTTATTTCAATGTATAATATTCACGTAAACTTAAGAAATCAGTTATAACTGTGTTGGTTTAATTAGGATTTGTGTACTTTTTCTTTGTTTTATTTATTATGACTACCGATACATTTTAGAAGGATGTTTGCAAAGAACTGCGCATCTAGGGTATATTATATTGATGGTTATTGATACACATACATAAGCTCACCGTTATATCCAAGTGGTAGGTAGAGGCGAACCAGAGAACTAGAATATCTACATTTTGCCGCGCTCATTTCAATCCAAGATGGTATAGGGGGCGAGCCTATCGCCATATCATGCACAAATATTTCAGACTCCGGGCTAACTGTATAGAAAAACCTAATATCACTTTGCCCGACCCGGGGATCGAACCCGAGAACGCAGGACGGTAGTCGTACCGCGCACGCAATACAACTACGCCGACGAAAATATCTGTAAACATTGCTCATTATTTCCGATTGCGAGCAAATAATTTGCTCAACGAACTGATTACACCCTTCATTTTACTGCATCATAATTTAACTTATCACCAATATATTGAACAAACAATTTTGTTCGTTAACCTTAAATATCGGCGGAATTGATGTGACGTCACTACTCAGTACTCAGTGCATATTTTCACGGAAAACAGCAAAACAGTTTAATTGCTCGGCTTGTGGACAGCCTATCGTGTTACGTAAAATGACACTTTGTATCGAACGTGTTAACGTGGCAAACACAATATTTATGTTACGTGTCATTGTATGTCACGTTCGATCATAGAAGGAAATGTAGTTGAATTAAGTTGATATACTGGTCCTAATTAGTTTGTTTGAATATCAAAGTTTGGTCTAATGCTGTTTTTGTCGGCTTTCCTCTTTGATACAGACTTGAACTTAAGTTTTCGACCGACATCCAAAAAGGAGGAGGTCCTCAATTCGTCTGTATTTTTTTATGTTACACGATATCTTCGCGATATCGATATCTTCAAAAATATTTTTGTATTCGATAGAGCTTATTTCAAGGGTAGTATTCTATCGCTTGTTCCCATATCAATTTGGTCACGATCGGGTTTGAAGTCGGTCTGTTAAGTTTTTAAATTTGTAATTATATACATTATTTATTACATACATTTAGACTCAGACCAGTTATCCCCACCCAGGCAAAACTAGTAACACCCAGCCAAAACGTTTCGCCACATTTTCCTTTCATGATACGCTAGGGCCTCCGGGCTAAAACTCGGCATATAAATCGGATATCGCTTTATTAAGGGATCAAACCTTGGGATGTTGTACTAGTTGCAGTAGATGTAGGCATGTTTTATGTATGTTTTATGTCTAGTCCACACCCTCGCATCGGATACGTCACAACGTTCGACTTTCAGGCGCCACAGTCCCTAGACCTGCTGGCGCCGATGTCCTTATGACGAGGGCGTGTATACAAACGACTCTGTATTTGCACAATATATTCTTTAAACGAAGTCGGTTAAATATAATCATGTAAGTGCTTAGCTGACCACCATTTAGAACAATAAATAAATATCGAAACCCTTATTTATCCACTAATAATATTACAGAAAGGAAGGAATTGTTTTGTAATGGCTAACTCTAAAAGTACTGGAGAGATTTTAAAATTCCTTCACTTATGAAAGCTAATTTAATAATAAGTAATTTGATTTAATGAGAGGATTTAATGAGACTGTAATAACTTGTATTATTTATCTCCCAATTAGTTACCAATAAATGCTTTATTTCTTTCATCTTCCTGGAATATATTATATATTGACAAAATTCGGGATCGCGGTACAAGACTTTTATGACGGGAGTGGAACTGAGCGCAACAGCTAGTTTAAAATAAACGAACTTTACTCCTAAATATTTCGCCTTAATATTATAGTAATAACAAATAGTACCTAACTCTATTACCGTAGGAATTTCGACTTCCGCTCGAAGCGCTGAAGCCGCGCTGCTGAAATATGTTGCAGGAGAAAGGCTATTCACGAATATGGAACATGGAGAGGTTAGCCTCAGAAGCAAAATGAGGGGATGCGGTAATTGTTGCGGAAAACGGAAGTACGCCCAGTGAACGGTGTCGCGCAAATACGGTTCTTGTGGTATGGAAATATGGAATTAGAATTTAATACAAAGTTTAAACCTAAAGGCTAAAACTAATGTTTGTTGGAAATAATGTAGGTCGAAATTTTATTATAGTACTGGTTAAATATATTTACTATTTCTGGTTCTTTACTAACGGTACAAATAAAATATTCAATTTTTAGGGTTCCTTAGCCAAAATGAAAAAAAGGAACCCTTATGTGTAGTTTCGCCATGTCCATACGTCCGTCTGTCTAAAAAAAAGTGTAATAAAATCATAGTTAAGTAACCGTTACTCTTACTTCGGAACCCTTTACTGTGCGTGGTCAGATATTATGCAGCATGCACTTTATTGTTATTATTTCGCGTATCTGCTAAGATCATTTGCTCAAAATCGTTTCCATAGACATTTGGAACCCGACTTTGAAACCCCAATAGAGATTTTTATGCAGTTACCTATTAAGTTTAAAAATAGTATATTATTACGTAGAGCTAGCGCGCATGGGTGACTTTTGTTAGCGTGAATTTGTCACTTTTGTCGAATAATGATTTCTTAGGTTTACGTGAATGTTATTCATTGAAATTAAACTATTTTTACGGATTATGTCACGATTTGGTTTTAATTTTTATGCCCGACGTTTCGAAAGCTTTGCAGCCTTCGTGGTCACGGGTCTGACTTTTGTCGAAGTTAATCTAAGCTTTTGTCCTCCGGAAACTTAGATTATTCCGGAAGTATTTCGAAAGTCACTTAGTTGTCACATCAGAACATCGCACATTTCCATAGATAACCCCAGACCCAATGACTAAAGAAAAGATTACAGGACCCGGCATAACTACGAAAATGCGTGTTTACTGTGAAGTCGATTCGGCCATTTTAGTTTCGCGATCTACATATTTACATGTAAGTTGTTACCGTGTCATTAGAATTAAATAACGTATAAATACTTATTGATTTTATTATAAATACGTTGTTTTATTTACAATAATACTAATTTCTAAATATGAAGAAGATGCCTAACTGTTATATTAATGGGATCTTTCTTTTGCAAAGTCGTCATTTTTGTTTCGTTCCATGCATTAGGAATGCTTTATGTTTTCGGGCATAACTACGAAAAACTCTTGTTGAAAAACTCCTGTCCGGTCTGGGCTTAGACAAAAGAAGATAGAGGACACTCTATCTTCTTTTGTTTTGTCTTTTGTCTAACCGGACAAGAGTGACAACAGTTGACAAGTCAGTTGTACGCGCTCCCACTTTCATATATTACAGACTACTTGCCAAAAGCTAAAGGCAGTATTAGCCACTCAAACAGCGATAATCAACCACGAAAAATATAATAAATATAAAATATCGCCTGTAGTATAATATAATAAAAGATTCCGGCTGAATAAATGTTTCCTTATAGCTAGGTGCTGAGTGACTCTTTAATAATAAGTACTTTAAAACAGGTACTGTGCATAAGCAACATGAAAGTAATTACATTAGTTTTAGTCTTCCTGCTTCAGCACTCTCTGCATTTGACGGAGATGTTCATTTATTATTTTTAATAGTGTTTAACACGTTTGCAGGCTATAATCGGATACTAAAAAATAAAAACAATCTTTATATTAAATTACCAACTTTAGTGGAGGCGACTCGTCGTCTGAGTTCTAAAAATAACCGAACATAATATTATATTATATAGAGGTATAACGGAACATAACATTTGGCTTACCTCCGAATGCTCATACACTTAAGGTCGCGTTATATCGTTTAGGGCCGTCTTATCTGACAAAATTGTATGGCGACAATTAACGGTAAGAAGTCATTAAAATTATTAGAGGTCTTCCTTACACAGTAATTCCTGGACGTTGTTTCTTCTAAAAACTTATCTTCCAGTATATATAACGTCAACTTTAACAAGTAACTGAACGATATGAATAGAAGTATTATTAACTTTTATTTCGAGAATTATTATAACGAAACTATTATTTCGAGTACATAACTCCTATTATACATTTTAAACTGTCTATATTATTACTATTATTACTATATATATATATATATATATATATATATATATATATATATATATATATATATATGTGTGTATCTATCGCTTGACATTTTCAAATTACATTACTTTGACACCATTTGATTTAATGTTATTGTTATTGAATTAAATTTTAACGATGATTTTGTCGCCTCCTTGGTCTAGTGGCAGCATGTATGGGCTGTGGACCGGGAGGTCGTGGGTTCGATTCCCAGGTCGGGCCAAGCGAATTTTCTAATTTAATTTGCCTGGGACTGGACCCCTCAGAGGGGGTTGACGTCAGGCAGGCAGCCGGTCGTAAAAACTTAGCCAAATCATTTCTGCAACATGCTTGAAAAAGTGTGTTGCGCCGACCCCACATTAAAGTGGGATAAGGGCAGGTAGAAAGAAAGATTGAATTCGATTTTAAAAGTTAGGCAAAATACTTAATAGATCGTTTATTCGAAGCCAATTTTTTAACTATTCTAGTAAGCCGTGTAGCATTACATCATGTGAAAAAAAATAATTCCCGATTCAATTGGACAAAAAATTATTCAGATACCCATTTCATTGAAAAGTTGTTAATACCTTATTGGATTATTGAAAGTGATTGGACAGCTTCCAAAAAATATTTGGAATGACAAAAATATATTGATAATAATTAATATAACATATTCAAACACACTCTTCACCGTCATATCCATTTATCCATTATATAAAAGCGGAGCGATTCCGACGTCATTGATTAATTATTTATTATCTATTTCTTAATATGAAAACGGGTGGCCTGCATTTTTTTATCAAAAAAACATATTTTTATCTACATAAAAATCATCAAAATATTTATATAGAAGCGGTAGGTGCGCGCAGGTCGCGATCCGGGGGTAGTGGGCCGCGTATGTTTGGAAAACAATAAAATTTGATGGTGGGGCTGGTGCACAGTCTGCCAGGCAGTGCCAAGCACCGCCATATTGCTCACGCTGTGAAAAACAAAGTACTAGCTTATGCTAGGTGCTTTTTAGCTAGGAGTTCTCGTAATTAACGAGCGTATACGAAAAGACTTATTAACGTGGAAGAAGCGGAAGAGTGTGTTTGAATCAAAGACTTCTATGTATGCTACAAGTCCGGCTATTTGGTACAAAAAATGTGCGCACTCCATAAATACCTGCACCCCACCGCAACCCACTTTTCCTTAGCCGTCAAACGTCAAACACTCGCCGTCATGTTCCTCAATTTTATTTATAAACAGCTTGTCTAGTAATATATAGAAAGGTTCGGCTTGAATCGAAGCACTTGGTGCGCCTGGCTACCCTACGAGAGACATAGGTATGTTCATGTACATATGTATGTCGTGTGTGTACTAGCCTTTGCACTTCGCTATGCCAGCTGATAGCCCCGGTGGGATAAGAAGTTTCGTATAAGACTGTCGACCCTGCTGTTAAGTGGCGTAGACTGGTCAAGTACTATGGAAGAGCTTATGTCGGATAATATGTAGGTAACTGTAGCCACTAGTCACCAGTTGTTGTAATTATGAAATGTCCAGCAACGATCAACCACCATATTTTTTTTTGTGACTGCTTTACTTAAAATTGGTCGTCTCCTTGGTCTAGTGGCAGCATGTATGGGCTGTGGACCGGAAGGTCCTGGGTTCGATTCCCGGGTCGGGCAAAGCAAATTTTCTAATTTAATTTGCCCGGGACTAGATCCCTCAGAAGGGGTTGACGTCGGGCAGGGCGCCGGTCGTAAAAACTAACCCAAATCCTTTCTGCAACATGCTTGAAAATGTGTGATGCGCCGACTTCACATTAAGGTGGGATAAGGGCAGGTAGAAAGAAAGAAAAAATATTCATTATAAATAAAGTCTATGTAATTGACATTATTTGAAATATTTTTTATACCAGATAATATGCTTATTTAATGTTATATTCATTTGGTCTGTCATGGAAAATCTATTCTTTCATCGGATATATACATATCGGATATATGAAAATACAATTGTATTATACAATACAATTGTATTTTTATTTCGATTATTTCGATACGACTACCTTCCTGAGATCTTGGGTTCGAACCCCGGGTCGGGCAAAGTGGTATTCGATTTTTCCATATCAGCCCGGAGTCTGGAATTTGTGCCTGATATGGCGATAGGTTCGCCCCTATTACATCTGAGACGGAACTAAGCTCGGCGAAATGTGGGTGTTTTAGTTCGCTGTAAAATATGGTTTATATTTCATATTTATTGATCAATAAAATGAAGTGCAATTCATAAGTATAATTTTTAAAAATATTTAGTTTTGTAATCACTCCGAATTGTTCCCCATTTCTGCCACGAGCTTGCGCTGCGATTGTTTTAACAGCGTCAGTTGTGCAACAGTTCGCACCTAGCCAATACGGTCATTTACGTATATCCACACAAAACACACCCATAACGGTATGCGAGATATTGATAGATGAATCTCAGGATTCCACTACACGCACTATCGCATTCCGATTGGATTACATTCCTGGAAATGTTGCCTATTATTAATTACTAATGAATACTGCAATGAGAATATGCGTTATGATGTCTTTGTACTGGGAAAGCAGTATCTAGCTTTTCACGGAAACGCGCATATCGAATTCCGTTTTGTTTACTTTATTAGAAATATTTTTTAATATGTAGCTATAGAAATATGGTATGTACATGGATACGTGTAATTAAACAGGTCAACGAGACCGTCCAGATAACTTATTTTGAATTTAGAAGGTACTTATGTGAAGACTGATGTCTCCCCACCTGCTTTGGAAGGCTTTACCCCCATCATTAGTAGAGAAGGCCCATGCCCAACAGTGGGACAGTATTATTACAGAACTAATATTATTTTATCTAAGGCATTGACAATTAATATTTCATAATTAACAGATCAAGCGTAAAATTATTTTTTACTATGAAAGTTTCTTGGAAGAAATCTAGGTAATAAAAAAACAAATATACAAACAAACTATACGAAGATCGTTAATATAGCTATTGAAATAATACCTTATGTATAAAATAACCAAAGAAAAGTTAGTTTTTCAAGTATGTTGCAAATAGGATTTGGCTTAGTTTTTACGACCGGCCGCCTGCTTAATGTCAACCCCCTCTGAGGGATCCAGTCTCGGGCAAATTAAATTAGAAAGTAGCTTTGCCCGACCTGGAAATCGAACCCAGGACCTCCCAGTCCACAGCCCACACATGATGCCACTAGAGCAATGAAGCAACTGTATACCGGAACTACAGTATTATTTAAAAATAACACTCGGGCAAAATAAAACATTCTTTTTCGATGGGCTATTAAATTTTAATCTAAATTTTATTGGAAGCGGCGGCCTTTGAAGTGAACTATGTTAAGAATTTTTCTTTTAAACGGACTGCGTTCATTTTCCCGAGAAATATGCAACTAATCCAAATATTTTATTGTTTGAGTTCGTACATTCACGCTCTATACTTTGATATTCACACACAACAGTTTGATGAATAGGAGGATTTCACAGATTTATTTTTCTCCGTTATTTTGCATCCAAAATTAGAACGCCGGCCAATTTAAAATAATGGTTATTAAGGCTTTGAAACAGTTGTCACACACAATGTATATACGGTATGTTTCATACAGTTAATATGAATAATAACTACACTTAAGAAGAGGATGGTTAGCAATCTAGTGGTAGAGTTAAAATTTCGCAAGACTCATAGTTTTTGAATAATGAAACTTGAATTTGTAACAAATAATTTGTTTCTGACGACATTTGCAAACCACCTATGGGTTAATTATTTATATCCTACACAAAACTCCTAATCCTATGTTAATTGCGACGATTTACAGGTTGCATTTTAAAATCCCCATGCTAATAAGTTATTTCAAAAAACTAAGTACAATTTTTATTTTTTAACTTTACCATTGCGCTTTAAATCGTGAAATTGTTATTGGTACCAATTTTATGAAACACCTCGAATACGTCATCGTCTGAGACGCCATCAATAAGCGCCATCAAACATTATTGTGTCATTATTGTCAAGACACAATAAGACGGTAAGTATACGAAAATATTTTTTTGAGAAAGTATTCTAACGTTGGTGTTATGTCGTCCTCATCATTGTCAGCTTCTGATTGCCCACTGCTGGTCATAAGCCTGGTGACCAAGTTTTTTCTGCGGTCATTAATATATCGTTCACCCGTTACGCTGCTGGTCTGCCAACGGACTTTTCCCCTCTAAGTGTAATAGTGTAGCTTAAGAAATTACATTTCATAACCTTTGACATGACACGTTGACTGCCTCCGTGGCGTGGTGGTATTTCAGTACGACTACGGTTCTAAGGTCTCAAGTTCGATCCCCGGGTCGGGCAAAGTGATATTGGATTTTTCCATATCAGCCGGGAGTCTGGAATTTGTGCCCGATATGGCGATAGGCTGGCCCCCTATCACATTTGGGACGGAACTTAGCTCGGCGAAATGTGGGTGTTCTAGTTCGCTAATGCGCCTCTGCTTACCCCTTCGGGGATACAGGCATGAGCTTATGTATGTTATGTGTGACATGACACATTGACGTAATATAAACCTATGCAAACAGAACACATAGTTGAATGTCGAACTAGTACTACAATAGCCCATGTCACAGAGAGACACCTTTGTTTCCATGATACAAAGCCATTAGCCTAAGGCGTTAATCCGATATAAACTTGTTCCAACAGAACAGATCGCTTCCTGGAACAGTATTACAATACTCTGAGCCACAGAGAGTGAGACCTCAGTTTCTAGGAAAGACAAATTTGCGATCAGTCCAACGCCGTCCATTGAAGCCTTTGAGACGGTAAGATAATGGCTCAAGACACAAATCGGAAGCTGTGCTCACCGCTCCGTAATACCTAGAACCTTGATGTAAACAACGTTTATACCAAGTTTAGCTTTCAAGTTTAGCCTCGTGGAATTCTTATGCTATACTAAAGATTCTAGATAATTTTGTACTCTATTCAATATATTTAGTTAAATAAAGTGTGGTGTCCTTTATCGTTTTTGTAAACTTTACTTTCGTAATTCTTCATCATATCGTATGGTATTCATCTATACCGTCACCATTAAAGCAATCTATATTTAAATACAACAATAAATAGAATGGTTTGCCACTTATAGTAAATACCTGCAACATTAATATTATAAAAGTACCTATAAAATAAACAGAATCTTTATAATAAATTAAGGTCAGTTTGCAGCTCTATTACTAATCTAGAGTTACAACTTTTCTCGATTTATCCTACAGCTCACTCCTATCTTTAAATCATGATTTGGGATGAATAGAGATTTATCGTGGAGCTGCAAGTCCTATACCATACGAACTACACAACACCAGAAACAGCACTAACAAATTAAAAGTAAAAAAAAAGGACGTGTAGTCTATAATAAAAGATGGCCATATTCCTGTATTGCGATGCGAACCGTAACACAAGGTTGGTATTTTTTTGGACGCCTAAATATCGATACATTCCGAAATTTCAAAAAAAGGAAAATACAGTGCGACGAAAAACGTCATGGATTTTCAGTTTCAAAAAACCTTCCTGGAACCGCGCGGTTGGAACACGGACGAAATAAAACCCGCAAAAAGGTAAATCTTACCGTGAATATGCTGTTACGTCATGACTGCAAATATGTAGAAAATTTCGTGTCGAAAAATGTGAACTTAATCATGACGTACAACGTTGCATGCAGCAGACTGCTGGGAGTTCCTCACATTAAGTACGTAGCACATCAACCTCCATGCAATTACTGTAATGTAGCACAGGTATCAACTTGATGGATGATTAAGGGCCAAGGTTATGTACATGCAGCCTTAGACTGTTGTTCATTTACTAATGGATCATCTTATTAATCGATTGTACAAGACTGGGAATCGGGTGACATTGGTTTGCTTATTGTAGAGGTTTATGACGACTATATTTCTTCACGTAGATGAATGGGTATGTATGTCGGTTTATTCTTAAAGATAAGAAGCGCATAAATATTTTATAAGTATGGGGCATAATGACAGCTTCCATGGCGCAGCGGGGGGCCGCCGACTGTAAAGCGAGAGGCCGCGAGTTCAATCCCCGCACCGAGACAGATATTTGTTTCGGGTCTGGGTGTTGTGCGACCGAAAGTCTCTCGTAGTTCCTGATTTCCACGACTCAAGACTCGATCTTAGTGTGGGGTCAGGACTGTGCGACTGTTGACTGTTTATTTATAAAAAAATAATCACGTATTTCTAAGCCATTTTTTTGCTTTTATCCGCATAAAGTGAACTTAGGCTAAGAAGGATTTCAAAATACTATGATGATCAATGTATGTCTGGTTATATCAAGAAAAGAAATAAAATCATTTTCTATACCACAGTGGTATGGTTTTATACCACCCCATATCAGGACAAATATATTTAAAAAAATACCAGTATACTTTTTTCGCACAACAAGTGAACTTGACGCTTTGTGCAATATCAATTAGATACCTATTTCTATATTATAATAGAACTTAGAAGGTAGAAAAAAGTGTGAAATAAATCACTATAGGTATATCCATCTATCTCTATATCATTATATGATTATACAAAAAAAGTAAAATCTGCAATTTATACTTTAAAATATTTATCTCTTGTAAATCAGGTCAATTATTCAGGCTCAAAATTTTAATAACAGTTTATATCATGAATAAATCATTAATATGTACATATTTTGTTGTAAGTATTTTTATTGCATTAAGTTTTTATCATAAGAAAACAAGCAACAGTTAAATTCTTTCCTGAACGGAAAGCTTAATTTTCATCCATTTAAATTAGTCTGTAGTGGATGTTGCGCTGGATTTATTACTGTGAGCGTTGTTAGTCACACAGGATAGACATTGAAAAAAGATTTTTCTCCAATTAAGTGCGATTGAACCACATTTCCTAGTTTTCTATCATTTATTTAGAGCACAAAACCTATGAAAGGTATAGATAGGAGATAAATTAAAAGAGAATGGGATAAATAATAATTTTCCACACGACGAAGTCCAATTTATGTATTGAGACCGCGTTCATAATATTATTATGATCAAAGGGCGACTTCTCGATATCTTCTTATCTCGATTTATCCTACAGTTCACTCGTATCTTTAAATCAAGATTTGGCATAAACAGAGATTTATCGCGGTGCTGCAAGTAACCCATAGTGATTAAGACCTGCGATGTTTTTTTATTAAAATAGACTGACAAGATGAGTCGCTCACCTCATGGGAAACGGTACAGATACACATGAACACTAACAACACCACCAGCACTTTGAATAACAAAGTACTAAGGGGCACTACATTTTCTTCGGCACCCTGAGCCATTCAATGTCTCACAGTGCCCAATAATTACATTGGCTATAATTTCCTACAAACTGGGACACAATATTGCAAAATGTTATTTGGCTGACACAGACTTACTCAAAACGGTTCTTATTGACCGACTTCAAAAAAGGAGAAGGTCCTCAATTCGTCTGTTTATTTATGTACCTTACCGCCGAATGTTCATATACTTAAGGTCGCCTTATGTCGTTTAAGGCCGCCTTATCTGTCAAAATTGTATGGCGAAAATTAATATAAGAAGTCGTTAAAGTTAAAGAGCGTTTGACCATTCGGGCGTATGTTACGCCATATATCCGCCATAAGTGGAGCGATTTTCAAGATAATGTTTTTGTGTTAGATAGAGATTATTCCAAGGGTGATCCCATATACATTTGGTTTTGATCGGATACATTTTGATGTTGGTCCATTATTTTAAACTTGTGATTATTTTAACTTTATTGTCTATCCTATTATTGGTTTCCCGTACAAGTCAGGCTGCATATTGACGTGGCACGTCGATATCTGCCGGCTATGTAGACCGGTATAATTTGGTCAGCTACCGGCGGCCCCAACTCGATAAAATAATGACTTGATTGATGTGAATAGATTCATCAATTAGCAAATTTCGGTTGGATAGTACACTGAAATCCTTTCAATGGATAATTACGTAGTTCTGGTGTATTCATTTATAATGGAAATAAAATATTTAGGACCTATAAATGATTTCCAGAATGCATTCGAGTATTAACATAAGCTCACGCCTGTATCCCCGAAGGGGTAGACAGAGGCGCACTAGCGAACTAGAACACCCACATTTCGCCGAGCTTAGTTCCTTCCCAGATGTGATAGGAGGCGAGCCTATCGCCATATCGGGTACAAATTCCAGACTCCGGGCTGATATGGAAAAATCCAATATCACTTTGCCCGACCCGGGGATCGAACCCGAGACCTCAGAACCGTAGTCGTACCGAAACACCACCACGCCACCGAGGCAGTCGATTCGAGTATTAAAATTTAGTAAAGCTGGTGTTGGTAAGTGACATCTATGTTTCACTCCACAATGTGCTCTAATTATTATTATAGAGTAGTATTGTTATTAGAATTAATTTTAGCTACTATATTAATTTATAATACGAAAATCGTGAAAGCACGCACGGATGACTGTCAGTGACTGTTTTGAAAATGAAAACTAAGTTTAGCAAGAGTGACAAAAAAGTCACAAAGACAAAAGTCTAACTACACGCTAGGTCTAAACTTGCCATGACGTCAGGCCTGTAACATGAAGACATTTTGTATCCTCGCTTCACCCATAACCAGATATATTATGCAAAACATGCATCCTGCACACCGTTATCGGTTTTCTATAACTAAGTTACGTAACATGATGCTTGACATACAGTAGTAGTGAGCTAGCGCGTACAAGCGACTTTTAGTAATTCTTGACAAATGTATGGAAATGTATAGAAAGTCGTATATCTACATTTCCTTAGACCGAAAAAGAGTGACAAAACCGTCGCGGTCATAATTACAATCTTGTATTAAATAATTTATAATAGAGGTGTGTACACTGTATAGCAAGTACATTATGCCGTCCGGTCACTAAAAGGCCGCTAACTGAGTAAACCTAATTTTCTATCACTCATGGCAAAGTGTAGATAGATAGGTAGGAGGCAGGAAGAAGCCATGTATATGATGTATATTAAATATTATTATAACGTTATTATTTTATGTACCGTAATTATAAAATTAAGTATTTTATTTAAAAACCTTTTTTTGGTTTTGTAGTTCATTACGTGTATATATATATATATATATATATATATATATATATATATATATATATATATATATATATATACATAAGCCGAACAGGCGAACTAGCGAACTAGAACACCCACATTTCGCCGAGCTTAGTTCCGTCCCAGATAGGTGATTCTGAAATATCCAATATCACTGCCCAACCTGGGAATCGAACCCGGGACCTCAGGACGACAGCCGTACCGCGTACGCAATAGCGCTACGCCACTGAGACAATCAGTTGTATTTCATTATGTTCAGATATTATGGACCTTATTTACAAAAACAGTTTAGCTGAGCTAATAGCTAAGAATAGTTTGTCACTTTTATTCTTGTGTCACATTATTTGAAAATAAAAGGGACATATTAATTTTTATAAGTAAAGCACTATGTTTCAAAACTAAAAACACTACGATTAGCCTGTGTATGAAAAATATTTTTGTACTCGGCTATTTCTAGACAAAGATTTCTATGTAGGTATACTAGTATACAGGTTTTTCGGTACAAAGAATTTGCGCACGAAATTTCCGTCAATTGACCTCGACTCACTATAGAGATCTACTCTTTTCCTTAGCCGTCAAACATCAAACACTCGGCGTAATGTGACACAATTATACTTCTAAACAGCTTGTCCAGTAGTATAGGAGTCTTTATTTCTAGACATGGTTGTAAATAAAACGGCCAACGTCTGCCTATTCCAGTTCGACAATATATTATTCAAAATCTGAATGACACACTGACCACACCGTATCGATTAGTTATTTCAATCGCAGTTGCATTTATATTTAATAACTTGCAGGCAGTAGATGTTATCTATTCGTTGGTATCTCGTACTGTATTTTTCTACGTTAATCATACAGGGTGTTTCATAAAGTTAGTATCAATAAAAACTACTAACTCCTAGCTTCTCAGAAGCTGATTTACTAATATCAATTAACGGCTGTTATTTAATTAATTGTGTATGACACACATTTGAAGTCCAAGTTGAGTTGGAAGAAGCGATAAAATTGCTTATGAAGCTTGAGGTCATCTGGCCCCATGGTTTGATACCAATGAGCCTCAACCAATACTTTAAAAAGCTCTCGGCTGGTGCTTGGGTAAAGAGCCAAATGCAGAAGGCAGTGTTACTGGATACGACACGAATTGTGAGGAGGTTCCTCACTCAGGGGTCCTAACCGCCGGTGGCTTGTGGCCCGAGCCTCGCCATCAGAGGGGAATATTTTTATATATTTAAATATATTTTTTATAGCACAGACTGGCAAACTAACAGATGGGTCACCTGATGGTAAGTGATCTCCACCGCCCATAGATACCCAAGACCCAAAAAGAATCATGGGTGCGTTGCCAACCTAAAGGAAGGGAATGGAAGAGAACGTATTTAAAAAAATAAGAAAAATCATTTTACAATAAAGAGTACTGAACATAATATTTCAATAATATTTCTCTAACTGTTAGTGGTAAAGTTGTAGATAGTCACGGGCGGCTCGACCTCCGGTAGCCCATACGCTTATGTAACATATATATGGGCCGCCTCCGACGGGTTAAGGACACCCTCAAATACCTAACAAAATATATAAAAAGTTAATGACAATATATAGACAGTATGTTCATCCTGTTCTGTTGCCATCATTCACTTTCATGTATAATGTACTAATTATATGTTAGATTTAATGTCAATATTTCTGTTCCGTACGGATGAGACATAATCACCATGTATTTGAATTCCAATAAAAAAGAAAGAAAATAAATGTTGTAGTAAATTATCTAGGGATTCGTTACTAAATCCAATCTGCCGCTGTTTTCTTCCACTGCCGTTTACATTTCGTCTTGACTCCACTAAAAATCTACAAAACGTAAACGCAAGATTAAAAAATAAAAATCGTATCCAATCTACAGTTATTTACTGAGCGTCTGCGAAGTGTGTTCAGAGGTTAATAGATTTTTTTATAAATATACCTGTTTCTACAAGTATTTAGTTTGGAAAAGTAAATTAAAGTGCAATTTTTTTTATATACGTACGTAGAGATTATTTTTTGTAGTCTTTGATATATCACTTAAGTTTCAATTATCTCAAAAATATACAAAAATCATTAAAGGTTTCAATATTATACATATTTGTAACTATGCTTCTACTTATTTTGAGTTAATAATCTTCAGTTTCAATCAACGCATGAAATAGAAAATAATATAGACTGGGGCTTTTATCCATAAACATAGTTAGAATTGTTACTGTAGGGCGCAACCATTGTCTCAAAGTTGCATATGATCGTGAATACAGAGTTTAACCAACATTAATTTAGGCACTCTGTAAAGCAGATTTAGTTGCGACATCGAAGTTTGGTTTGGTGTATACTGTGTTAATTAATTTAATTTTGGTACAGAAACTCGTCAGATTTTGTAAAGCTGAATGCACGGAAGTTTGTGTCGAGTAGAGTGCATTGCAGTTTTCATCTACATTTAATGTGAATGAGTACGGCAAAGTTTATATTATGATAGTTTGTGCATGAACTTTTCTTCATGCTTTAAGAAGTGTGTTGCGCCGATCCCACTTGAAGTGGGATAAGGGCAGGTAAAAAGCAAGATTATAAAAGTTGGAGTAAAACATTTTACGAATTGGATATTACGATGATATTGAGAAGATTACGTCACATATCGTGGGTATAAGTTGAAAAACAATTTCGCATTTTATTTCAGCAAGTGATGAACTTTGAAGATAAAAGTTTTAGAGTCGCCTAACTTTATTTAATATGAACAACATACTCTGCAAAGAATCGTCTTATACTGTAATATTTTATCTATCTTTGCTCCATTTAGTAAGTTTTAAGACGGGCAACTCTTGGCTTGCTATTTGCATGTCTATCTTACGTTCATACACAACCTATTTGCACCTAATTTCCACCACTATTATTATAAATGCGAAAGAAATATCTGCCCGATTTTTTGTTAACTTTTGTCAGCTAAACCACTAAGCCGATTTGGATACAATTTGGTACGACGAAAGTAGAAAGCTTGAACCTAGGAGAAGGACATAGATTACTTTTATTCCTAAATGATGACTGATGATAATTTTCGCGACGTAATAGTAGGGGAGCCCACGATGCTAAATGGGGATTTACTCGAGCGTCGTAGAGACCTATTGGGATGCAAAGCTTAGATGATATGAAGAAAAAAATGTTATATGATATATACCTTTACATCGGTGGGGGAAGCGGCTATAGATTTTTAAATATGTAAAAAAAAACTGTTGCATGGACATCCTCGAGCGCGTCAGATATTGATAGCACCAATGCCCTACGTATTTTTAATAATGTACGTATGTTAATCTGATCGTTTGCATGATGCGAGTGGTTGTATTTAAGGGTTGAAAATGAAAAAAAAAAAAAATTTATCGAGCGCGTCAGATTTTCTAACGTAGTGTTAAGTGCACCAAAAAAAAGCTCTCATTCACTAATCTGACGATTTCGATGGGACGCAAACTCGCGGGCATTTTCATAATGTGCAAAAAAAATTCGCCATTTTGAAATACTCAAGCGCGTCAGATTAAGATATATATGGTTCATCTTAATGTTCTAAACGTACTGTCTCATAATCTGACGATTATCTAGAGGGATTGGCTTGATCTGACAAAAAAAAATTAGAAAAACGGTTCACCTTAAAGGCCATCCCTGCAACTTCCCGCTAATTCCATTCTTGGGCTCTTAAAATTGTACTTATGACATTTTTGAGCTCAAAATATAATTTATGTGATATTTTGAGCCCGCTGAGTTCAAAGAAATAGAAATTTCATAGAACACTATTTTTGGAATTTTCAAACCGCAATAACTTTTGAATGGATCTACCGATTTTCACGCGGTTGGCGGCATTCGACGCAGTTTTATCATCCTCATAAGTAATTTTGCAATTTTAATTGATCGAACCACAAATTTCGGAGTAATCCCGAAAAAACCCTTTTTCGGGTTTCTTTCGTTCACGATATCTCTCGAACGAATCAACCGATTTTGACCAGCTAGGTGGCGATCGACGTGGTTTTTCAAGCTCAAAGGCGGATTAGTTTTTGAAGTTGATCGATAAAGCCGGTTAAAAGTTATTCCAAAAAAAACACTTTCAAAATTTTTTTTTTTTTTAAATCATTGAACTTAATTGAAAAGCTCAGGAAGCAGAAACCAGAGTGGGGACGGAGTGAGAGAGTAATAGATAGAGAAAGAGTGAGAGAGGAATAGAAGCGCGGAGAAAGAAATGTAGGCATCACGCAACTGCACGCATTTAACTTTATCGACGAATTTTTATTTTTTCGGCTTGCGGAAATCGTCAGATTATATATTTTTCATTATTCTTGAATTATTTCCTTCAAAATAAAAAAAAAATTTAGCTACGCTCGAGAATGTCGAGATGACGTTTTTTTTTTCAACTTTGTTGCCCTCCCCTTTTTTTACGTCACTCTCAAATTGTCAGATTAGTGGAATATACACTTTTTAGGATGTAATTAACTCACCCTACCTTAATCTGACGCGCTCGAGAATTTCTGATGGACAATTTTTTTTTACTAATCTGATCCTGTATCCTTCACGGGCGGCCTTATATATGGGCCTCATATTTTGTGGAGGTACTTAACCGGGTACAAGGTATCCCCCTGTATATTAATCTGACGCGCTTTAGTAAATCCCGAAATCCCCGCTTGGGCTCCCCTACTATAAGTCATGAACGAATTTCATTAGATCATAAAGCTATACTGCTGTTATACTAGACAAACAAATATAATGTTGTTATGTTTGTCACTGAAATGGGTACTTGACTAGTTTTTTAAATTCATTTTATATGGAATTTACGTCATCTAAAATATAAAACAGAAAGAAATATTGAAATATTCTCAAAAATTAAAAATTATAAGTGTAAAGTTTAGTGAAACCGTCAAACTGCGGGAATGAGAAGTATCAGTATAATCACGTCACGCAATATACATGCGTTGAAAAGAGATACTGCCTCATTTTTCAACCAATTACGACACAGATTTTACATAAGGTTTTCTTTTTGTTTTATTTGCTATAACATATAAATATGTGTATAAAATGAAACTTAGTCAGGTACCCAATTGTGACTGAAACGACTCAAAGGTATATTGTTGATATCAAAATTGCGTGAACTCGCTAACATTTGCGCTTGTATGTGAAAGTTTCCGACCGTCCACTTCTGACGGAACACATATTTTTGCTTTATGGACTTCACGAGAGAAAAGCTCATAAGTCAAATACTACAACGAACGTCTAGTTTTACTACCTACTCTAATTTCAAACATTTACGACTTGCCACGAAAATATATTTTAAAGCTAAAAATATGTTTTTTGATTTATTCAAGCGTGCTCAACTACTGCGGTGGATGAGCATTGAAATTTCGTAGAAAGTGACCGCATTTGTAAAAAACAATCTCGGAAAGTGTTTTTTCATAAAACACTGTTGTATTGCACTGCGTCTGTCGCCTTTAATGTATACATTAAATTAAACAAACCACCTCCCTAGAGTGATTCTCGCATAGAACCAACAATTGTGTGCTTGACTGTAACTGTACTGGACTTGACTTGTTTTATACACATTTTATACGTAACTAGCTGACCCGCGCAACTTCGTCTGCGTAGGAGAGAGAGAGTTGAAAGAATGAGTTGTAGGCACCTATAATCCAATAATTCTAAAGGAGGTAATGAGATGATCTATTTTGGTCCGTTTTCGTCAGTCACCCCGTCAGTCACCCAGTCAGTACCCTCGTCAGTTACCCCGTCCATCACCCCGTCAGTTACCCCGTCAGTCACCCCGTCCATCACCCCGTCGGTCACCCCGACAGTCACCCTGTAGGTCAACCCGTCGGTCACCCCATCTATCTGCTCGATTGTCACCCCGTCTGTCACCCGTCTGTCACCCAGTCTGTCACCCCGTCTGTCACCCGTGTGTCACCCGTCTGTCACCCTGTATGTCACCCATCTGTCACCCAGTCTGTCACCTGTCACCCATCTGTCACCCATCTGTCACCCAGTCTGTCACCTGTCTGTCACCCGTCTGTCACCCAGTCGGTCACCCCATCTGTCTGCTCGATTGTCACCCCGTCTGTGAAATCTCTTAATGTGACAGCTCGCTGTCGCGTTTCGTTCGGTTAGTGAGATTTCCCTCCTTTTAGGTTGGCAACGCACCCATTCTTTTAGTGTCTTGGGTATCTATGGCCGATGGACATCACTTATCAGTGACCCATATACTAATATCTGGAAAATCTTCTTTCACGCACCGGCGCCATCTACTTAAAATATTGGTTTGTAGTACATGCTATGTATCAGAGATGGCGCTGTATGTGAAAAAAGATTTTCCCGCTTTTCTGTTTAAATTTTTCCTGAATTTTCTTTGTTATAAACCTCACGGAGCCCGAGACCTTTCCAACGAATGCAAAACCGTGGAAATCGGTTCGTGCGTTCTGGAGTTATAGCGTCAGGAAGGAACCCGACTTATTTTTATATAGTAGATAGCAAATAAAACAAAAAAGAAACGTTTTGTAAAAACTGCACCGAAATTTGTTAAATAATGTGACAGTCATTCGTACTATAAATTCTACAATGAGCAAGAGTGGGGGTGTAGTGGATATATATTGCTATCTCTTTCTACCGCACGTATCGTGATGGCGGTGACGTGATTATACTGATACTTCTCTCTCCCGCAGTTTGAAGGTTACACCAAACTTCAAAGGTTTATATTTTTTTTATTGTTGAGAATATTTAAATATTTTATTTTGTATATAACATTAATTTAAAAAACAGTGACTAAACAAGACTAGTGACAGTATGTTTCAGTGGTAAAGCCACGTTATAGACAGTTACGTCTACAGCACGAATGGGCCGGCTCGACCGCTTTGATACCACTGTCTCACAGAAAATCGACGTAAAGTAGCAGCTCGCTGTCGCATTCATTCGGTGAGTGAGATTTCCGGTGGCCCAACTCCCCCTTCCGTTTCCCAATCGCAATTTCCCTCATTTTATGTTGGCAACGCACCCATGATTCTTTTTATGTCTTGGGTGTCTGCGGTGGAGATCCCTTACCATAGAGTGACCCATCTGGGGAGGTTATCACAACCTCTTATAGCAGTATTATTATAATATTACTTCGTTTTTTTACGGGAATCAGTACAAGTAAGATCATAATAATACTGCTATAAGAGGTGGTAGTTACCCCCAAGTTCGTAGTTTAGTTCCTAGTTTAGTTTAGTATCGTTTGCCAGTCGCTACAAAAAAGTATCGAATGTAATAGACACAATTTGCCTAGGACTAAAATAGAGTCTCTTAAAGAATAGATAATATTTTTGCAGGACACATAGAGCTTTGAATAGTTACCAAAGAAATGCTAACCACGGACTTATAAAAAAGAGGACACCGTCTCACATAGGTGAAAATGGTTAAACGGATGCCACAAATAAGCCACGCACACAAAGACGTCTCTACAAAAGTGCCCTTTGTACACACACTCACTCACTGCAATTACGTGTCAATAGATCGGATCGGCAGAAATCCCTGCTTCACATAGAAAAAAGAGAACGTTGCGCTAGGAACTTTACAATGTTCATAGCACTACGTCCGTGATGCTAACATATTCTCATGACATTCAGACTCATTTGTCTGTGGACTCTGTACATTTTCATTCAAACGCCCAAGATTGTCCAAACATAATAAGTTTTCATTCATAACATGTACAAGTTTGTACAAATGTATTAAAATTAAATCAAATATTATGAATACATTTGCAACTAACTGAATGTCGCTTCCCGAATGAGAATCTACTTTCGGCTCACTCTGGTAATGACTTCGATGCACTCTCGACATGCTTTAATATGATTAAAATGTATTTTGCTTCCCGTTATAACTTCACTAAATTCAGTTAGTGCGAGAATTAAATGGTTGTGTAGAATAGATACGTCGAAGAGAAGGGAACAGGGGACTAGCATTGTTTTGGAATAGAGAGGGGCATTTGAGCTATTCTAAATGTACCATTACATATATTTCGTTTAACTGATAGTCAATTTTGTAATTATACGATTTACGATAGGGGAATAATTTTATATTTATTAAATGTATTTAATTTAGTGAGGCACAGACCCAAGCCAACGGCGGATAGGATCGATTCGAAAGTTCATTTCAGTTGATTAATTTGTAATAACGTCAGTAGTAAACCATCCATTGGATACCGAACGTCATAGTATAGATATTAATTGCTACTGCTATTAATTAGTATCGGGTGCCGCAACAGGTTTCCCAACCCGAGTCTACGGAATTGATAACATACTGCAGATTCAATATCGTAGTCTTCATAATTAATCAGCAAATTGGATTTGAGATAGGTATTTCACATATATGACTATCTCTATAATTATTATAATAATAATATCGGAAATAGGTGTACTATGTATTTTAAGCTTTTAGAAGTTAATAAAAAACTTATGGTTAAAAAAGTTTTATTGTAGAAGTATTATGTATTTCTCAAGGCGTTAGATATGGTGTCATATTTTATGCAAAAAGATAGATCACATAAGTTATTTTAAATATCTTTCTTTCTACCAGCCCTTAACCCACCTTAATGTGGGATCGGCGCATCACACGTTTTTAAGCACGTTGCAAGAATTTTGCTTAGTTTTTACGACCGGCTACCTGCCTGACGTCAAGCCCCGTCTAGGGGATCTAGACTCAAGTACATTAAATAAGAATATTTGCTTTGTCTGACCTGGGAATCGAACCTAGGAAGTTATTTTAAATAACTGAACTCGAACTTATGTACGTATGTAAAGCATAGATGGGTGCACTGACAACGATGCATATTGAAGACTGCGTGTCTTTCAAATAAAATATATCGCTGTCATGTGTAACAAGGAAAAGTGAAAAAGCATCTAAATGGATAATATATATGATGATGATAATATATATAATGGATATGGATATTTGTTTCGGGTCTGGGTGTTGTGAGACCGAAAGTCTCTCGTAGTTCCTGATACCCACGACACAAGACTCGATCTTAGTGTGGGTTCAGGACTATGTGTGTGACTGTTGGGTGTATTTATTTATTTATTTATTTAATACCAATAGCATGAATCACGTTTCTGGTTAGCTTAATTTATTTAGTGATGTATTTTTCTCAAGTTATATCTACAATAATTACAAGTTTAAAAACTTAACAGACCGACTTCAAATCCGAATGTGACGAAATTTATATGAGACCCTTGAAATAAACTTTACCGAATACAAAAAGAATTTTGAAAATGTGGACCACATTTGGCGGAGATATCGCATAACATACATAAAAAATACAGACGAATAGAAGACCTGCAGGTCGATTCTCTAAGAAACTCCACAACGTTGCGATCGACGACGAGCTCGCGCAGTGCACATCGTTGAGATCGACGGAGCGTTCAACGTTGTTAGGTCTTAGAGAATACCATTTTCCATACATTTATGTCAAACGCCTCGCTCGAGAGAGCTAGTTCGCATAAGCGCCGTCATCACGCATAGCGCTATTGCGGGCGCTTTGTACCTTGCTGAATACAAAAATGACAACATCGTTGCCGCAACGATGCCGCAACGTTGTTTTCACAAATGAAACCTTAGAGAATCGACCTGCTTCTCCGTTTTAGAAGTCGGTCTATAATATTATCGTATGTTACGTATACAAATATTTTCTTCGGTGAATTGGTTCGAGTATAGTTTATTAAGTAAATGTATGCCAATGTAGAGTTTGGCGTCATTTTTTATAGCGGCAATATTATTACGCATAAATTTCGGAAACTACATGAGACAATTCCACAGACATGGGACGATTCGCTATAAGATCAACATAAGCTGGAGCGAAGCCATTCTTTGACAAACTTTATGAGTAAATTATCGTTGCAGATATTAATGGGTTCCCTTACGAAAAACGTTACAAGAAATGAATGAAAATCGTTGGCATAGTATCATTAATATACAAAGACTTTTATGTATACTACTAAACTGGCTGTTCGGTACATAGAATGTGCGCACTAAGTCTCTGTTAATCGACCTTAACTCACTATTGAAATCTGCTCTTTTCCTTAGCCGTGAAACGTCAAACACTCGCCGTCATGTGCCATAATTTTACTTCTAAACAGCTTGTCTAGTTAATACATAGAAGTTTTTATTAATATAACAATGAAATAGAATGTATAGAGTTATATTCTATTATATAGATGTATATAAATAGAATGTATAGTTATATTTTATTATATAACTCTATACATTCTATTTCGTTGTTTTTAGGTTTTATCAGATGGGTTTATTTTTACATCGTTTTACGTGCTTCTTCTAACATCTCCCCTTACCCCATTTTGTTGTGACCAATGCAGAATGTGCCCTCATAGCCACTACAACCAACTATCAAGTTATATCGGAATCTTCTGAAAAATTGGATATAAAATTGGTGAATGAACTGGGACTTGAATTAACTAAAAAGGATTTTATGCTTATCTTTAATGTTTTACAAATATGCGCATATATGCCATGTGACATGTATATTACGCAAAGACTTCTATATATGTATATTACTAGACAGACTAATCGGTACATAAAATGTGCGCACTAAGTTTCCGTCAATTGACCGCAACTCACTATAGAGGTCTGCTGTTTTCCTTAGCCGTCAAACGTCAAACACTCGCCGTAATGTGACACAATTTTACTTCTAAATAGCTTGTCTAGTAGTATACATAGAAGTCTTTGATATTACCTAGTATTATTACTTAGATTGCGACATATTAAAATATTTTATATGTCACGCCTAAAGCTGGCAAAAATTACGTCATTAATTACATGTTCGTTTAATAATGAATGATGTGAGCGTCAAGTATGCCGGATGGAATAAAAATGTGGCAACTTAGAGCATGCCATTCAGACGCATCCACGTAGTTGAACTAGTTTACATTACTAATGAACGAGACTCTAAGATTACATTCTAGGGACCTATTGAAATTTTTAGCGGCGCAATCTCGACGGTTTAACGAGATGCCCTTAATTTGAAGATAATACATCATTACGAGTACTTACATGATACTATGAACTCGTAATGTTGATTGTTTTTCATTTGACGATTAGTCATCTTTCATCATCATCATCGACCATAAGAAGTCTTAACAGGTCTCAACAATTATATTCAAAAATTTTTACATAAGCTCACGCCTGTATCCCTGAAGGGGTAGGCAGAGACGCACTAGCGAACTAGTACACCCACGTTTCGCCGAGCTTAGTTCCGTCCCAGATGTGATAGGGGCGAGCCTATCGCCATATCGGGCACAAATTCCAGACTCCGGGCTGATATGGAAAAATCCAATATCACTTTGCCCGACCCGGGGTTCGAACCCGAGACCTCAGAACCGTAGTCGTACCGAAATACCACCACGGCACCGAGGCACAGTTAAATTTTTAAATGTGAAATTTTGGGCACATAATAAATACGAGGACATGTTCATTTTACAATTTAGTTAAATCACCATTCATACTATGGAAGCATAGGTACAGAATAAATAACAACTAAATATAACATACAACATAAGCTCACGCCTGTATAGACAGGGTAAGCAAAGGTGCTTTAGCGAACTAGAACAACCACATTTCGCCAACCTTAGTTCCGTCTCAGATGTGATAGGGGGCGAGCATATCGCCATATCGGGCACAAATTCCAGACTCCGGGCTGATACTGAAAAGTTCAATAACACTTTGCCCGACCCGGGGACTGAACCCGAGACCTCAGGACGATAGTCATACCGCGCACACAATACCACTACGCCGCCGAGGCAGTCAGAATTTATATTTAATCATAGTTAGCGCGAAACCGACTCTGAGGATGGTGAATCTCTAGACAACTTTATCTACTTTGAATTAAAAATCTCCAGTAATTAATTATTATTCATTTGCATTCATTGTGGAATAGACAGGCGCGTTGCACTATACCCTTTACATAGCGAAAATCTTCAGTACTTCTCAAAGCGAAAATCTTGGCAAACAAAACGTGTACCGCCAGTTCTAAGTAAAACAGAATGGAAAATCGCTTGAACTCCTTAACATAAATGCTCTTTGAAATGTCTTGGATGGATTTCATTATTTATTTTAGCAGTAGAGACATGCTTTTGAGCAGAATTTGCATTAATGATTTTATTTAGACCTTAATTTCGATCCCTCATCGTGATAAAATGTTTTTTTAAGTATTGACCGTCGACGGAGGTACAATATACTGACAATTCGAACGCTTTTACACATTACTCTCAAAGAGCATGTAAACTTTAATTACTCATATACTTATAAAAAAAAGCAAAATAACGTTGCCACTGGCGACCAAATCAGTAAATGAAAGTATTTGTCATTGACGTTGAATTTGTTTTAAATTTGAATTTGATTCAACAAATTCCCTTCCCCTTGCCTCACATAGTCACACTTCAGGTAGTGCTATGAAGTGTTTGTATTGTAAATAATTGCATAATTGGGTTCTTGACTATTTTTAAAAAGTATACGGGGCTATTTATTAGGTAATTTATTTTCATATATGTAGTTAAAAAAAGCAAAAATCAATCCGTATAATTTAGTTTGCCGCCGCAACGCTACCTGTTAACTGTAGCTACGGGTGACGTTATTGTTTCTTACCATAGATACAAAATCGCTTTTAAAAAATATTGAGGAAATAACATTTATGATTTCAAACTAAAAAAACGGGTCAGATATTTCGTCGATCAGATATCGATCGTCGATCATATCCGCGTTGAAATGAAGTTGAGATTTAATATAAATACTAAAATAAAAAAATACCAAATAACCTAGCAGTATGACTTTGGATCTTAGGTGCTTGGCCCATGTGGAGCAAATAATCAAGAAAAATGAGTAATCTGACATCATGCACCGTGATTGGTGTTTACCGTCACGTGACTCTCAGATAAAAAAATAAATATTAATATTACTAAAATAAAATTTTCCTTGGAGTATTTTTAATAAATTCCTATTGCATACGTTATTTAGATGATAAATCTATGTTCCTGCAGAAATTCATTGATATTGGTTATTATAGTCAAATACCCAATTATGATGTGTCTATCATGAATAATAATTATGCAATCAGTTTTAACCTTTATTGTTATACTCGTACTAAGGGGTTTTGTATGGCAGCGTGTGAAAGACAAATAAGTAACATATGCAGTAGAGGCACGGAACGAGGACAAAAATGGACATCGAAGGTACTTCAATTTGTATGCAAACTACGCATTTTTTTACTGCAAAATGTCTTTGTGAGTCCGGTGGACTGTACGCGTGGTCCAATTTAGATACCAGGTTGCGAATTTGTTGGATATAAGGGATCTATTTTAAGGTGGGATCTTTTTAGACGAGATAACAGGCATTCCAAAGAATCTTAAAATTGAAACGAGTAGCTGTTACCTAATATAGAATGGTGAAATCTTTAAGTTCCTCATTTCCGAATACGAAACGACAATCGAAATAGATGCGCGTTACAAAAAAAAACTCTTCACAAGGAAGGATTATGAGGTATGATGTATTTTAATTTCCCAAGACCTCTTTTGCGGCAGTCAGATATGAAACTTAAATCCGGAATATCTTGTTTAAACTAATTATAAATCTAGTGATTAAATAAATAAATATAACTATTCTCGCATTAATTTCTTTAAAAACGATATCTAATATCAGAAAATATAAACCTAGTTTAATTTTGATTCACTGTTTTTAGGGCCACTTCCGCAATAAATCTGTATTTAACCAAAATTTTGAGTTAAACATAAGGAGTGAGCTGTAGGATAAATTGAGTTTAGGATTAAATCAAGACTATTAAGAACGCTTCAAGTCGCCCTTAAGCAATAAAATATTCTATGATAAAATTGTGACGTCACATCAGCTGAATGTATCAGTCAAGCGGCAACAGATAAACCTTATCCAAAGGGATAGCCACGGCCCACGGTACATAACCTCCAGCTGAATAACTCACTACTCACGCGCTATTAATTAGTGATGACTTAGCCCCAGTTGTTTCACCTCTATTTTACCAGAGAAAGGCTAACTTTTATATTACGTATAGTAAAAAATTATGTTATTAACATTTTTTAAACGAAAATGAACGGGTTAGTCTTAGCGTAAGATAAAAGTGACGATTACGCTAACCGTTGCTTTACCAAATGGTTAACGTGATTTTTTTCAGACCGCTGCGTCAAAGTTGTCGAGTTTTATATTCATCTTTGTCATTGTTTTTCGACGATAACAATATTCATCTGTTGATAATTTTGCGTTCAATTGGTAAGGTGAATATCAAACTACTACAATGGCTATTACTAAAAAACAACGCTTTGTATTTAACGAATGTTAATCATTATATGCCTTATAAAAACATTTTAGCTGAGCAAATGGTTAAGAATAGTCTGTCACTTTTTTCCTTGTGTGACATTGTTTGAAAATAAAGGATAAACTATTCTTAACCATTTGCTCAGCCTAAATGTTTTTATAAGTAAGGCGCCATAAGTATTTGCTTATGCATACCCTTGTTACGTTAACGTACCTCGTATAACAAACCGCCCTACACTACAAAGGTATGTACTTACAACAAGTGCATTTCAATTTAAATCAGTTCAAAATTGATTTCTCATAGGAAATTTATGTGCTCTGATATTGATGGAATGATTTTTTATTTACGGCTTTAAGTAAATAAACTCTTACTTGTTTTATGTTTATTAGAAAATGCACCGCGCTATCAACTTAATTAAAGTTGTACTTTAAGTTTTTTCCCCAAAATTTATCATTCACTGAAGAAAAACTTAATGTGCACACAAATCTTGTTTGATGTAAATACTAAATACCTACAATATTTTCTCGTAAAATGCTAGCATATGTGCCTAAAATATATAATATTATTTTTCAGTAGAATGCTTGCTGGCATAACACCGAGGACTAAAAATAGTCACATTTTAAGCCTTCAATTCGGAAGCGTGGAATTCTATAAAAGCAATCTGAACTCCGACACATTGACATAATAATTTTAAAGAATCTGGAAAACCTGTTCGATAAAATGTCAGTGTCGGAATTTGTCGGATTCAGGAAAAGTGTATTTCCAACAAGATGATGTTCCTCTACGTCGGGACACGTTGAAGAGGAAATTACTGTCCTATTCAATAAACGCGTCATATTCCAGATCTTATATCTCCAGAGGGCTGAGCACGAACAACTTCCCACTATCGAGTACGAATCGAAATCGCTGTCATCACGACATTCATATAAAATTAGTTTTTGCTCGCAGCTCAATCCGCCTGAAATATTTTTGTCTTACCCATTATTAAAATTGTGTAATGTTGCATTGCATTGTTTGGTGCTTCTAAACTCGTTTCATCCCATGACCATTGAGGTAAACTTTCTTCCCATTTCACTAAAACCGTTTAACCGCCAAAACGTAACAGTAGATTCGTATTATTATTATTACTAGTATCTATTAAGTATGAATTATAATTTCGTGGCCACACGAGCTCGATTTGAATAAGCAATTGTTTGTGCTCAGTCTACTGACGCCTTTATACGGGATCAACAGAAAAGTGAAAAATGTACCAAAAAATACGATAAAATTCGGAAATTAATAATTATGACAGATGCATTGATGCACTTACCGGTGGCATTTTCAAAGCACATGTATCGCCAGATTTTCGCTATTAATGTTACTTATAATTAGTTAATTTTAATGAATTAAATCCTGTTGATAATTTATTTATTATTTCAATAGCAAACCGAAATCTTTATAAACATTCAAATTAAATTTATTGCACTCCACAATTATTGTTTACAAATGTGTTAGTATGATATAGTACAGAATCGTGGACCCTGTTGGTCACCTAAATTATTCTGCTACAAGTTACTAAATATTCTTTCCAGCATATTGATATTGGCCCCCTATAATAATATGATGATGACAGTGGTATGCCAGGCCGCCCCATACGACCATTATTGTAGTTTGATGATGACCGGTTATTGGCCCTGCACGAAAACAGGATGATGATTATAGTCGTATGGCAGTTGGCTTCGTATGACAATAGGACATTTTTTATAGCAGAAATTGGCAAACGAGCATATGGGCCACCTGATAGTAAATTATCTCCACCGCCCATAGACACCTAAAACATCAAAAGAATTGGGAAAGGGAGGGGGGAAATTGGTCCATCGGAAATCACACTCACCAAATGAATCACGACAGCGAGCTGTCACTGTAGGTCGGATTTCTGTGAGACAGTGGTATCAAACTGGTCGAGCCAATTCATGCTGTAGACGTAACTGTCTACCGCACGGCTCTATCACTCACACGATGATGGCCGATGTATGCCATCACGTCCTACAATGATGATGAACTCATGCGCTGCGGTGTCGTGCTATAGATTGTCGGGCAAAAAGTCTACAAATAACTTAAACGACTGGGCTACGGTTTACAATTATTAGGTATTTTACGAACATTGAAATATGTTTCACAGATAGAAAATCTAAAGTAGACTAAACTAAATCAATATTGATCTTCTAGAAAGACAGTTAAACGAACTCCGCAAACAGCCACGTCAAAGTTTTCTACGTCCCTACTTTACTTCCCTAGTTTTATTTAATTAAGAATTTCTCACATTATAATAATTGGCATACTGTATTTGCAGTAGCTACAGGTATAGTTGTACAGGTATACCTGTATACTGTATATACACAGGTATACTATATTATAGGACACCCTCCTTGGTCCAGTATCAGCGTGTATGGGCTGTAGATCAGGGAGGCCTTGGGTGCAAATCACAGGTCAAATAAAGCGTTTTTTTCTGACACGGTTTCTTCTGAACTATATACCTCAGAAGGGATGGAAGTGAGGCAGGCAGATGGTCGTAAAAATTAAGCCGAATATTTATTGACAAAAGCATGTTGTTCTGACATCATATTAGGGTAAATAAGTGTAATGAGTTAAGTAGAACTCATAATACGCGATTCAAAGATTTTTGACGATATGGGGTAACACTTTACATGGCGCTATATTTTTTATCAAAAAACAATTTCCCTGTTTAAGGGCAATATAACTTGAAAAAACTGACTGTATATGTGGCGTAGTGGTATTGCGTTCGCGGTACGACTATCGTCTCGGGTTCGAACCTCGGGAAAAATGATAATAGATTTTTCAGTATCAACCCGGAGTGTGAAATTTTTGCCTGATATGACGATAGGCTCACCCCCTAGCACATCTGAGATGGCACTAAGCTCAGCGAAACCTGGGTGTTCTAGTTTGCTAGTGCACCTTTGCCTACTCCTTCGTAGATACAGCCGTGAGCTTATGTATGTAATTAAAGAGAACTTTGAAAATGTATTTGAGTAATTCGTACATAAAATGCATTATATATCCTTTAAGTGAAATGAAGTATGTATAGTATAATAATACAGGGAAAAATATGACAGTCTGCAGGGTTACCACCATGTCTTATAGCAGTATTATTATAATCGTTCTTCGTTTGTTTTGTATGGAAATCGTTACAAGTAAAATTATAATAATACTGCTATAAGAGGTGGTGGTAACCCCCCTGAGCTTTTCGGTATAACGTATACTTATACCATGTCGGCATGATAAGTTCTCGAAATTCTAAGGTGCATGCCGGACTCAACTATAAATCATAAAGCATCCCGTTAGTTACTTATCTTCTGTCTATTCGACCGTTTAAGTAACGAGTTTAAAATACTGTTTTTCTTAGCCAAATCTAATCTAGGAGGTAATTGATTCTCATTTTCCGAATACAGTGTGCGTATTTTAGGAAATATTGTTGTAGTTATGACTGTAAAACGTTCTGCAAATAATTTATTTACACAAATTAACAGCACTAATTAAACACACTTATGAACACACAACACACATGAACACCCACACACAGATACACACACATACACAAGCACAAGTGCGCATGGACGCACACATGCATGATGCAGGTAAGTATGCACGCACATAATTATGTGCTTACATATGTGCATACGTCTATCTATATATACAGCATCAAACAATATTAACCGTAGTATGCGTTGGCTCTAACAATGTATTATGCACTTCTAAACATATTGATTTAACTAACCTAGTCTATTAAAAGGTTGTGGGTGGAAGGGCTATTGTGAAAGGGTGGCTAATACGTGAGTGAGTAATTTATCAACAATACACAGTATGATAATTTGATAGATAATTACGTAGAGCTTTTGAATTACTTTACTTATAGGCCTTTAATATAATATGTATGTTATAGATTGAAAATCCTTGGAGTATGTTTAAGGAATATGTTGCTCTACATTTGTTATTGAAAAAACTACAATTTATATCGCTTTTTATTAGTTTTCAAAGATAGATGGGTCATTTAAGTTAGGGTTATAGATTTATCATTACCCATGGAGTTCAATATTACCACCATCACTAAAATGATGACCCTGCTTATTGGTAAATAGCTTGGCTTTAGTTATAAGCTTCCTTTGAAAAAACACGGGTCTGTCAAATATATTGCAGAATTAACTCAACAGAGTTTTTAGAGTTCGTAAGCCAAAGGGCAAAATACCCTTATAGTTTCGTCTTGTTCTTCTATCTATCTGTCTGTTGTCGGATTCGCTCGGAGAGTATTAGTACTAGAAAGCTGAATTTTTGTATGGGTGTACATATCAATCACACCAACAAACGGTGAAATGAAATGTTGAATTTTTTTAGGATGTAGGGGAGGTGCCTACACGTAAATTGGGGGTTGACATTTTTTTTTCGATTCGATTCGTTCGTTAAAAGCCATAGATGCTTTGCTAAAACTATATCTGGATCCAAGAATTCATTTGTATAATATTTAGCTTTTAATATTTCGCTTTTCTTGGTTCTGGAAATGTGAAAAAATCATGGTTGTCGCATATAAGGAATATAACGAATAACGAAAATAACGAATTTAAAAGGAAGACCATCACGGCTAAGCAGACTTTACGAGGTAACGAGTAATAGTTGATTAAAGTAAAAAGCATAATTTCGTACAAATTCTATTGAATACATAATAGATGAAGTTGTTACCATGTAAACAGGGAGTACTATGTAAAACATATTTATGGACGATGTGCTTAAAATTATGTGTAATAAAACATTTAACCCTACTTCGGAACCCTACCCTGTGCGTGAACAGATATGAAGCATGCACTTGGCCAGTTTTTTATTAGACAATTAGTCTCAATCGATAGTAGAAGAAATGTTTAAAATAATAGTACATACATACATAATATCACGCCTGTATCCCATAGGGGTAGGCAGATACTATGGATTTCCACTTCGCCCGATTCTGACACACTACTTTCGCTTCATCTACTTTCATCAATCTCTTCATACATTCGCGTCGGTTAAGGTTACTTTTTATTTAGTTAATATATCATCAATTTGCCTAATATAAGTGCGATACGGTCAACCTTTACCGACTTTTCCTTCCACACTCGTCTTGTGTATCTCTTTCGTCAATCTCCTATAATCCATCCTCTCAATATGTCCGAACCATCTCAACATCCCTTTCTCTATTCTTGTCACTACATCTTCTTTCACTCCACAAAGTTCCATCACCACATTATTCCTCACTCTGTCACGCAATGTCACGCCACACATGCTCCTTAACGCTCTCATTTCAACCGCTCTGATCTTACTTTCGTGCCTCTTCTGCCATACCCAACTTTCACTGCCATACATCAGTGTCGGCATTAACACTCCCTTATGAACAGCCAATCGTGCCTTTTTAGAGACCTTTCGGCTGCTCATAAAGGTGTTCAGTGCGCCATTCACTCGATTACTTGCACATACTCGTCTTTCAATGTCGCTATCATGCTTCCTATCACTTGTAAACACACAACCCAAATATACAAACTTTTTCATTTGTTCTACTCTCTCATTACCTATCATAATTTTACACTCTGTCATTCCTTCATTTCTTTCAAAAACCATAACTTTCGTGTTGCTTACATTAATTTTCATTACCTTCCTTTTAAACGCATCACCCATAATTGTCAGCATTGTCTTTAATTCTTCCGCCGATGATGCAAGAAAAACTTGGTAAATAGTATTATTTATTATATTATAGAATAACGTTCATATATAAAGCACTAGGTATATTATTAAGTAACTTTATCTTATAAGTATGTAAATTTATATGGCGTCATAAACAAAAACGACGACCCCGTTTACAAAATCACAATGATTTTCGTCTTAAAGAGTATCTAAATAAACTCATTATAATAATAATATCACCTCATAAGTTAATATGTGTTTTCCTACACTGTTCAAAGGGTTCTTCTTCTTCTTTTAAAAAAATACTTCCACGTATTATTCAAAGGGTTAATATTATAAATTTCTACCAAGCTACCATCGTATATTTTAAGCATAAAGCAATATAAATGTGGTCCACAGACATAACGCAATTTTCTCGCGCGTCCAATATACTCGCATTCCTTCACATACACCGTCGCTTGTGCTTTTAAACTATTCTAATAAATACTTGTATGAAAATTTCATTTCTGAGAGCAAAGAGAGTTTTACATTAATGGTACGTACGTCAAGTTTACTTAAGTTTTGTTAAGAGGGTGTTACACTTGAGGAAGTATAAAAGGCACAGTACGCAGAAGCTACAATTAAAAGTTCGCTCATTACGAAAACGTATTAAATTATATCCAATCAAAATGATTTAAAATATCTAATAATTGTTAATACTTAAATATAATTGAAAGTAACTTAATGCTAATTTCATACTTTACCTGTACTCGACGCGATGAAAGGTTTGATTTTAAAAGTCAAGCTACATTATAATTATAAATGATAAACTCCAGTAATAAATAGTGATTTTTTTACACCACAAGCTGTTTGTGTATACGTGACATCTGAGACATATTGCTACAATAAACACAAAGTTGTTTCGCCTAATGCCTATATTAATCATGTAATTAAATGAAAAGCTAAATTCATTATTAATTTAACAAAATGAATGAGATAATTTTAATGCCTGGCTGTTTTTCAATAATAAAGTGATTAATGTTTTGATCGAATGATTTGTAACAAAGAGATGATTATTTTGAATGAAGAGTTATTCGCGCGCGAACGCCGGCACGATCTCAGCGTGCGATAGTGACTAGCGACTGTATCGCGTTATTTACTTGAAGCGACTGTTTAAGCTGAGTGTGGACAGCGCACAACGCATGCGCCACGCACACCCCATGAAATATTCTATGATGAAATGGCCATACAACGCCGAAATTAATTAATTTGAGTTTCAAAGTAATTGTTTAGACAGGCCTACGTTTGTCGATTCGTTTGACTCTATGCTGACACTTTTATTTTTTTCCCTTGACGAAATATGGAATGACACCTATTTTATTGCAATATAGATAGCTGTAAGATATTGTTTTCAAAATTTTTGCTAATTGTGTTACATTTATCAATGATAGCAATTCAGTGATTGCTTTTAAGAGCACTTTGTTCGATTAAGTGTCAACCGCAGTTTGTGGTCACAATGGTAATTTCAATACAATCGTAGGTCATTTTGAATAATAATAATGTTAGTGAATTGGTTGCTAACAATACAAAACATTTATAATAAATTAAACGAAAAGTTAGGTTTTGCTTTTTCATTTGCAAGAATCACTTGACTAAGTAAGTAGACTAAGTAAGGGGGAAAACAACTAAAATAAACGATGAAAAAATAAAGGATTACTGTTACTGTTCTTCTTTTCATTGTTCGTTAGTTTTTGTAATAATAATTGTAAAAATACAGTTATGACAATTATGACAGTAGTCGTTTCCTAGGTCGATTGGCAGCATATATCATATATGGGCTGTGGACTGGGAGGTCCTGGGTTCGATTCCCAGATCGGGCAAAGCGAATTTTCGAATTTGATGTGCCAGGGGCTCGATCCCCCAGTTGGGGGTTGGCATCAGGTAGGCAGCCAATCGTTAACTAAGCCAAATCATTTTCTGCAACATGCTTGAAAAAGTGTGTTGCGCCGATTCCACATTAAAGTGAAATGAATGAATCTTAATCGTTGGTTAAAACTACAATTACAATCGTTTGAAACCATCGTTTTTAAGCATTCCACCCTTATTGTTTGTAATAGCTATACACTGAAATAGTTAGCGCTACCTACAAACATTAATGTCTGTTAAACACACGGTACACTTGATAATTTTAGATTTTATACGTTGTTATTTTTTTTTAACTGTAATGCCTCGGTGGCGTAGTTGTATTTCAGTATGACTGCCGTCCTGAGGTCTCGGGTTCGATCCCCGGATCCGGCAAAGTGATATTGGATTTTTCCATATCAGCCCGGAGTCTGAAATTTGTGCCCGATATGGCGATAGGCTCGCCCCCTATCACAGCTGGGATGAAACGAAACTCGGCGAAATTTAGGTGTTCTAGTTCTCTAGTGCACCTCTGCATACCACTTCGGGTACACAGGCGTGAGGTTATGTAGATAAATAAATAAATAACACCCAACAGTCACATACAGTCATACAGTCTAGTGCTGTGGGTATTAGGAACTACGAGAGACTTTCGGTCTCACAACATCCAGTCCCGCAACAAATATGTAGTAGTACTGTAGGCCATACAAACATTTGTCTCGGTGCTGGGATCGAACCCGCGGCCTCTCACCTCACAGCCGGCTACTCGTCGGCTGCGCCACGGAGGCTGATGTTGTTGTTGTTTACGTGTAGGTAAACTTCAGTAGGTACGCGGCATGGTCCTCGCTTTCGAGACGCACCAGTTCACGTTTGTTATGTACAAAAGTTTTTGACCACTAATATTAGCTGTTTTAGGTCGCTCCAAATATACACCATGTACAAAAATTGAGAAAACTAATAATTAATCCTGTGGTTAAACTATTTCACCTATTGGACTGGTTTTTAGTACGTGGTAAGGTATAACTGGTATGATTTAATGTCGTTATGTCGGCGCCATTCGGTATAGTTACTTCGGCTTATTTGAACTTAGTTTTGTGTCGAAGTCACTGTAGTAAAGGTAGGTTCCAAGCAAAATGATACCATTCATCACATCTATCAAGTTAAAATGATTTGACATCTCTGCCTGATAGTAATCTGTTACTAAACCGTTTATTGTGACTAGAAAATGTCTGTAAAATCTACCATCTAATAAGAAATCACAATCACCAACACACTAATAATATAAAGGCGAAAGTTTGCGAGTGTGTTTGTATGTTCTTCTCGTTCAAACGGCTAAACCAATTTGAATGAAATTTGTTATGGAGATAGCTGATTAACACATAGGCTATCGGGATCCCGGGATTTATACCGGAAAATAAATTCCCACGCGAACGAAGTCGCAGGCAACAGCAACAGCAGTACTCGATACAACTGCCTCAGTGGCGTAGTTGTATTCGTGCGCGGTACGACTATCATCCCGAAGTCTCGGGTTCGATCCCCTGGTCGGGCAAAGTGATAACGGGGTTTTTCTGCTCAGTGTCAGACCCAGAGTCCGGAATTTGCAGCGATGGCCTTGCCACTTATTACATCTGGAACGCAAATAAGCCCGGCGAAATTTGGGTGTTCTATTTCGGCTCTATCTATTCTTCAGGGATACAGGCGTGAGCTTATGCTTGTATGTACATATATACATAATATAGAGGTATACTGAATAAACAGTTACCAACTTCTCTAATAACCGAGGCATGTGGCCTGCTGTCATACGCTGCAACTTATTCACTGAGATATTGCTTTATGAATGTATCTCATTGTATATATATGTATATATATTTATATTGTATGTATATATATATTATATGTATATATGTATATATATTTATTTATGCACAAACAAATAATGATTATGATAACTCTAGTAGAGTTACTCGCACATGTTATGTTAAAACAATATATAATATAAAATCCAAAACTACCGCTTCTTAGCCTTATATACTGCAGTATATAAGGCTAAGATATTAGTTAAGTTGCAACTTAACTAATAGATGTGATAAATAATGACAAGTTAAAAAACTTAACGGACCGATTTTATTGTAACCAAATTTATATGGGACCATCCTTGGAATAATCTCTATCTAACACAAAAATAATCTTGAAAATAGGTCCACATTTCGCAAAGATCGAGTAACATACATAAAAAACAGAATCGAATTGAGAAGCTCCTTTTTTAATATAAGTGCTTGATGTTGAGTACAATATTAAGTGATAAAGTAGTGTCCAGTTTAATACAAGTAGATTCGAAACAACTGTTCAAATATCACCGGCAGCGAGCCCTTGCGTACAAATAGAGGGTCTGTTTGACACAGCACTTTAAAACGTCCAAGCGTCGACGAAATTAAATTTTTTAGCTCGTCCGTTCAATATGTCACCTATTGGCTATTTGTCTGGTCATGTCTTGTTACACCTTTGTTGATTGTTCAATACTGGAGAACTATATTTATTTTTGAGCTTCGAGTCTGGTTAAGTGATATTGGGTTTTACTGCTCATATAAGGGTACGTACCCATATTACGTGACCTATGCAGGGGGGAGGGGGTCTTCAAAATACCACGCTTGGTCTTAGTGGGTTCGGTGGATATTAGGTTTTCGTCAATATCTTCGTCGTAGTCAATATCTTGTAGGGAAATCTCGTACTTTTTGGAGCTATATTCAAATATGGCGCGCAGCGTTTAACATTTTTTAAAGTCGACCAGTGACTTTAAAAAATGTTAAATTTATAATACGTTTTCGTCATCAAAAATTATTTAAAACCGTATTTATAAATTACTACGTGAAAACTAGAGCGGGAGGGTCTTGGCAAATACTATGGGTGGTCACCGAGGGGGCGGGGGTATAAATATTGTAAAAATGGGTCATGTAATATGGGTACGTTCCCTTTACTTGGAGTGGGCTTTTGAACAGAACACATAACGCGTAGAACCGATAGCCGATGGGGCAGAAAAGTTCTCGAGTGGAGATCACGTACTGGTAAGTGCAACGTTGGACATCCACCTTCAACGCGGATAGACGACCTGATAAAGGTCACAGGAATTAGCTGGATACAGGCCGCTTCCGGTCGGTCGACCTGTAAATCATTGGAGGAGGCCTACATCCTGCAATGGGCGTCCCGTGGTTGATGATGATGATGGCGATAGATTCCCACGTATCACATAACAGGACAGAAATAAATTCGGAAAATACATGCACTAGTTGTGCCCATAACAGGCGTAGGTAAATGTGTGTGTATATTTCATCATCATCATCATCATCATCAGCCATAGGATAGAGAGGGCACCTTATCTACGTGATCAAATCAGGAATGAGGAGATCCGTAGAAGAACGAAAGTCACCGACATAGTCCAGAGGATTAGCATAATTTATATACATTACATAAAATAATTACAATGTACATGACGTGTTTTCCTTTAACGGCCAATTTCAATAAATCATCTCAGTTTAGAGTGCAGATAGATCGCGATTATGAACCAATCAAATCAAGTCATTTGACGGAGTCATGTTCAAACTGTGTTCTTATTGGCTATTTTTTGTAATCTATCTGCACATTCGAACTGAGATTGTTTATTGAAACCGGCCGTTAGAAGTAAATGAATAAGTTTAGTCTTTATTCTTTGTTGCAACATAAAGTTACATCAAAAACCATCAACCCGAAAGATGCATTTTTAATGGAAAATTAATGGTCGCGTTTCCAAGAATTGTTATAATGGTGTAGGAATAGTGCCAATAACAAGTTAATTGGGTCAATAACCTAGGATGGAAATAAGATTTTGGCCACAAATTGTAGTTTCATGTTTTAAACTCAATAAATACATCATGTTTTAAACGGCCTCTGTGGCGTAGTTTTATTTTGGTACGACTTCCGTCCTGAGATCTCTGTTTCGATCCCTGGGTTGGGCAAAGTGATATTGGATTTTTCAATATCATTCCGGAGTCTAGAATTTGTGCCCAATATGGCGATAGGTCCCTATCATATCTGGACGGAACTAAGCTCGGCGAAATATGGGTCTTCTAGTTCGCTAATGTGCCTGTGCCTACCTCTTCAGGAGTACAGGCGTGAGCTTATGTATGTACATATATGTTTTAAAGAAAAGACCAGTAAAATAAATATATTATTTGACGGCAAGTGATTTCCAACGCGTCTGTACATCCACGTTGAAGGACCAACTGCTTCTGGACGCACAACACGAAAGTTCCTAGTTGTTACTTTTGTCAGCATTGATCACATCCGGTTCAAGCCAGACGATTCTAGCTGTCAAAAAAGCCTACAACGTAATTCTACTATGTTAACCTTATGATTCGATACGCTCTTTCGTTTGTTTTTAGTAGACATTGTCAAACTTACAGACGGGTCACCTGATGGTAAATGATCTCCATCGTCCATAAATATTCATGATGCCAAAAGAATCTTAGGAACGTTACCAACCCTAAAAGAGGGCAATAGAGATTGGAAGGGGGGAAAGGGGCCACCGGAAATCTCGCTCACCGAACGAAACTCGACAGCGAGCTGCAACTTTACGTCGATTTGTATGCAAACTCAGTTTAATCTATGTTCACGAAGTAGTAACTAGTTACTTCTTAATAACTTCGTTTGATGTTAGTTGAATAGAATCAAAGGTCTTATCTGGTCTAAAGAACGCTTCCTAGAGAAAATAATGACATAAAAGCAACTTACAGAATCTTTTTCAGTGGTGAGCTTTTGAAAATAAATATTTTCAATCAGTTAAGAGTTCCTGTTGCATGCAGCCCCGAATGAAGTATAAAGAGAATTTTCTGTAAATATTGCTAACTTCATGATATACTATATAATTATTAACGAGTTATAGCTCTGAATTTTATTCGCATCGTGATAAAGTATTAAATTAATGTGTATATATTAATTTAATATAATTACCAGAAGAGGATCGGTTTAGTCGTCATTTAATTGCAATAAATACCTCTAGAATCTGAATTAACAATTGATAAAAAGAATTTTCTGTATATATTGGTAACTTCAAGAAATATTATGTACTTACTATCAACTTTTAGCTTCGCAGTTTATTCGGATCGTGATAAATAATTAAATTAATGTGTATGTATTAATTCACTATTACTACTAGAAGAGGATCGGTTTAGTCGTTATTTAATTACAATAAATAAAGTCTGAATTAACAATTGACGGTGTTTTAGGGTCTTGTAAGATTTTAACATGATTGTCCATTTTTCTGTCTCGCTTGTTTAACAAAGACATTTTGCTTGTAAACTATTGGTAGATATTGATTAACTAAAATGAAAGCATAAATGGTAAGTCCGGATATAATATGACGACTTTTGAAATTCGTAAATAAATAGCTATTTTCCAGCCTGTTTTTAAACGTTAAATTGACTGTAACCGGAACGAAAAATTGATCGACGGAAATGCCGGCTAACAACATTTTAACAAAAGTTACATATGAATATGCAAATACTAGCCGGCGTATTCTGCCATCATAAATATCTTGCATATTAAATACGAAATGCATATAAGATGTTCCTATGCAAGACTATGTGACATAACCACATAGACACACTTTACCTAAATTGATACCATTAAAAATATTAGGACTCTAGTGGGAATGACTAATTTTAGCCTTGAAGAGGACTAGTGATGGGCGATTATAAATGATAAACATTATTCGAAATACTATAATTTTAATACTCGATACGAGGCTTTGATGATACAGAAAGGGAATCAGACCCTATTTCACTATGCTTATGTACGAGAACTTTTAGCCTAATAATATTGGTATAAAATGTTTCTAAAGGGACAGAAAATATTTTGGGTGCAAGATTATATTTTAAACATACACGAACTAAAGTTGAACATGATAATATAAAGTTGGGCCACTGACAGAAATGGGCCCTTTAACCATTAATATAACGATGCTATTTTTTTATTTATTACACAAACAAATATTAAATGCATAAAATTTATATATTGTAAGCCGACGACACCCTGTACAGAATTTCCTAGACTTATAAATTTATGGAAAATAAAAAAAAAAAATTGATATAAACTCCTTAGACCAATCACCCGTTAACACATACTAACAAACGTAATTTATTACGTGATACTCTAACATAAACTAATACTGTAATTGTGTCTTTGGCTTACTGCATACCACTTATTTACCACACCTACCCTTATCCCACTCCAATTTAGGGTGGGTCCTATGTGCAGAAAGGATATGGCTTAATCTTTACGACAGGCTGCACGCCTGATGTTCGAATCGATCGTGTTCGAAACATCGCTTTGCTCGACCCAGGATTCAAACACAAGAACTCTCAGCCCAAGGTCCATTGCTACCACTAAAAGGGCAACTTATTGCGTACCTCAGTGGTCAGTAAAGTATTTTATGTCTATTCTCAATCCTCACTCAAATTCCCGTAAGCACATCTGTCCATTACACGGAAAATATTTAAGGTGCCACAAAATTGGCAAAAGGGATGTTTCAATAAATGTGTCGGATTTCCCGTGACGGGATTCAGCGAGGCATGTTGTCACGTTGCATCGCCTGTTTCTGACTCGTGAAGTTATTGGTTTGTCTGTAGCTCAACCATGGTTTTATTAACACTTCTCGCTAGCGAATACGAATATATTTGTATGACAAACCCTAACATTGGGGAATTCATAGTTGATAGTGATACTATTGGTCGCCTCCTTAGTCTAGTGGCAGCATATATGGACTGTGGATCGGGAGGTCCTGGGTTCGATTACCAGGTCGGGCAAATTTTCTAATTTAATTTGCCCGGGACTGGATCGCTCAGAGGGGGTTTACGTCAGACAGGCAGCCAGTCGTAAAAACTACGCCAAATTCTTTCTGCAACATGCTTGAAAAAGTATGTTGTGCCGACCTCATATGAAGGTGGGATAATGAGGCAGGTAGAGAGAGTTGCTTAGTGATAAACGTCAAGATTATGATTGAGTCTCTGAACATTATCTAGCTTTTGCGTGTCAAACAAATAGATAAAATAAAGAAACTTTTCTTTGGGTTGTGATCGATGCTCTGAGACAGAAGTATCAACTAAACGGCCTTGAGACAGTTTTATAGTAGACAAAACCCCTCAAACACATTCGTCCAAGATCTAAAATACACCATTCCTACTCATACGATGACAAAAAAACTATCGATTTAAATAGCCATTTAGTCACCTAAAATTACTGCCCCGGTCTAGCTTGATCATTTATTCCGTACATATCATTATTGCAACTTTGTCTGTAATAGCATGTGAATACCATACCAACGATGTTCCCAGTACTAAAAGAGCTTTATTAAGGCGGGCGGTTGGGCCTCCGGAGGCTGAGACACTTATGTAACATATAAAAATATTTAAGCGCTGCTTATCTTTTTACCATAGGTTGTCCCTTTGTATTGTGAGGAGACACACAAATCAACAGATATGAACGTTGATTGTATTGAATCAACAGATATGACAATTATAATACAAACGGTGTAATAGTAATGTTTTTTCACATTCTCACTTTTTTTTTATAGCAGAGATTGGCAAACGAGCAGATGGGTCACCTGATGGTAAGTGATCTCCACCGCCCATAGATACCCAAGACACAAAAAAATCATGGGTGCGTTGCCAACCTAAAAGGAGGGAATGGAAGGGGAGGGAAGGGGATTGGGAAAGGGAGTGGGGAAATGGGCCACCGGAAATCTCACTCACCGAACAAAACGCAACAGCAAGCTGCCACTTTACGTCGGTTTTCTATGAGACAGTGGTATCTAACCGGTCGAGCCGGCCCATTCGTTCTATAGACGTTACTGTCTACAGCGTGGCTCTACCACTTGAGCCCTACCACTTGAAGCCCTTTAGAGAATGTTCTCAAAAAGCTCATATCTATAATAATGATCACATCAATACCATTTGTTGCAAACTTTCGTATGCAATTTCAAATATTTATTGATTCTTCAAAGGCCACGCGATATAAGAGAACCTTTAGAAGCTTCAAAACAGCAATGAAATATGAGATTGTTGTTTGCAATACACCGGCGCTTCGCTGCACCGTTAGCAACCTTTGCAATGCTCAATAAAGCCTCAGTTTCTCTCTGTTTACCTTTTGAACAGGAACGAAACAAATTAAACAACTCGTAACTCGTTACATTTATGAAATGAATTCAGATTTTATTTTTTTATTTTAAACGGTTTAGTATCAAACTTTTGATTTATTTTCGTTTCAAGCGGTCACCACTATAAGGCATTTCACTTAGTTTTAACATGAATCAAACATAACATACTTAAGCTCACGCCTGTATCCCCGAAGGGGTAGGCAGAGGCGCACTAGCGATCTAGAACACCCACATTTCGCCGAGCTTAGTTCCGTCCCAGATGTGATAGGGGGCGAGCCTATCGCCATATCGGGCACAAATTCCAGACTCCGGGCTGATATGGAAAAATCCAATATCACTTTGCCCGACCCGGGGATCGAACCCGAGACCTCAGAACTGTAGTCGTACCGAAATACCACCACGCCACCGAGGCAGTCAACATGAATCAAAATTACCAGAAAAAATAACTTGATAAAATTACAAGACGTTGTAAAGTTTTATAGTTCCTAAAGTGCCAATATACTATAGAGAGATTCATGTGAGATATTGACAACATAAGATAAGAACACGACGAAAACTATAATTTGCGTAACTATATACCTCTAGATATAAAATATCATTTACAAATGATATGATGCAGCTGCATCATGTACAACAGTGTACTTAATTTTGAAGCTTCAAAAACGAGTAGGTACACTATTATTCAATTCTAGCTTCTGTCTAAATTAATGTCTGATTGCAAACTTATTTCTAGAACTTACCTGTGGCTGATGTTAACAACGTAGTCCAAAACACTTACCTGAAATAAACACAATATAATTAAAAAGAATCCTTCACGCAGTATATAATTCAAAAACTTTCAACAGTATATAGACGGGACAATAGAACAAAACTTGTGATCCAAAAGATATAACCTAGTGGTCATAAGTCGCTCAGTCAATTTGATAAATACGCGCGCCAAGCCGGTCACCGTAATAATATTGAGAGAATAAACTTATCTTACGTAAATTGTTATAATTGCCTTTGCATTTTAATAAATGGTACATGTTGGTACTGAAGTTTGAGATCATTTTTATGTATGGAAACTGGCTTGATAGCCCCTCTATAATTAGTAATATTAAATATCTTTGATGTAATTACTGTAGACCGGGAGGTGCTGGTTTCACATAAAGTCGTGCAACGCTTGTTCTCTTGATACGGTTTCCCAGGACTGGATCCCCAGAATCGGTTGACCTCAGAGACGTTGCATAATTAATACAAAATGAATAATCAAAAACAGAATTATATCAAGTGACATAAGCTCACGCCTGTATTCCCGAAGGGGTAGGCAGAGGCGCACTAGCGAACTAGAACACCCACATTTCGCCGAGCTTATTTCCGTCCCAGATGTGATAGGGGGCGAGCCTATCGCCATATCGGCCACAAATTCCAGACGCCGGGCTGATATGGAAAAATCCAATATCACTTTGCCCGACTCGGGGATCGAACCCGAGACCTCAGAACCGTAGTCGTACCGAAATACCACCAAGCTACCGAGGCAAGTCTATATTTAGTGAAGTTGGCATTAAAATAGTTTTAAATGTAATCAAATTTTGAATCTCTTTTTTATTGAGTAAGCCCCGTATTCTATAAAAAAGAGTTTCAAAATCATCATCATCATCATCAGCCGTAGGACCTCCACTGCTAAACATAGGCCAGGTCGATCTGGAAATCTTTGGGGGTTTCAAAATAATACCTCTATAATATAAATAATAATATAGTATAACTAAATCTTGTTGTAGATAGTCACGGGCGACTCGGCCTCCGGTGGCCCATACTCTTATGGAACATATATATATGGCATACGAACATTTTGATACCTTAGTATAATTCTGTAATCTTCTTCTACCTGCATTTATTTTGGGATAAGTAATGATGGGATTCCTCTCGGATAAATACTCAAGCATGAGTAAATATGCATAATTACATACTTTTCATATTTTCTTCATCGTTTTTTTTTGTAATGTCATTGTTTGAAGTTAAATTAAACAAACATCAAATTAAGATTATGCATAATTTAAACTTATAAAGTAACAACAAAGAAGATAGTTTTCGCGTGTTTCTACATAGATTTTATACATGTGAAAAAAAAGTTGCCTCGATTTTAGGCTTTTTGGATTTGGAGACGCTTGAGAACGGCACCCTGTTTCAGACTACTTACTAACTTTTTGTTCTCGGTTATGTAGGTTTCCTCACGATGCTTTTCTTCACCGTTATAGTAAGCGATAATTCACAATGAAAACACACTTAACATAGAAAAATCCGCGCGCGCTCTTTTTCGGGGTTGGTCTCGAACCTCCGACACTTGTCTCGGCAGTCCATACTTCAGCTCAGTTGAGTATGGCAACTGAGCCGTCGCTGCTTCGCACAATAATTAGGCACCATTTATTTAAAATAAATACGACTAATTGTTACAATTAAACTACGAGCATTAATATTAAACTCGTTGTTGGAAAAGTTTAATAATAGAAATTATGGTCATAACTTGGTGTCCTGGGATTATAAAATCCATGTAATATTGTTTACGGTTACTAGGGGGGAGGAGAGCGGCGATGGGTGGTAGTCACTAGTCACTATGTTAAGGTTTGCGTAATACTAATTTTAAGCGTATTTTCTAGGAAATTCTTGGTGTAGACGCAATGTATACAGGCTGCGAACCGAGAGTTCCTGGGATCGAATCCTTCCATCCATCTCGTCGTCTCCGGATATTCGTATCCGACCGGATGGCGACCACCGTACACATGATGCTAACCTGCCATAGTGACCCACACTCCTCGTGTGGTTCGCGTTCCAGGATCAGCCAGTGTACTTCCGGTTCTCTCGAGGGGCTTACGGCATGACTTGATGGTTGGTTGGGACGTAAAGTAAAGTTGTAAAGTATGGGGGTATTCCTGTATCGGCATCGGTCATCCATCCGCCTGTCTTGTCGCAAGCTCCTCGATTTGCTTCTTCTCTCTTCGGATTCGGAGAGTGAAAAGTATAAATAGGCCGGCATGATTCTGACGGCCACTGATAAATACTCATCCGTTATTAACGAACACACATATGTATTTACTGTACAGACGAATTGGGAACCTCCTTCTTTTTAAAGTTGGATAATAATGTAAGAAAAGGCGACAATAGCAAAATAAACAAAAGAAATTGTAAAAATCTAATTCGATTAAATAGGGGCCTAATGTAAAACAACTCCATTACCATTGAATGCATTTAATGACTACTGAATGTGCTACTGAAGGAACAAAGCGCGAAACACAAAATGTTAAATCTAGTTATACGTATAAAAATAAACTTTTTTGTTATGCAATAAAGTCGTTTGTTCCGTGACAAGCGACAGGTGGTGCCCTCATTGTGTTGAGAGCGGTGGTCGTTGCTGAAGGGAAGCTCTTCATGTTTCGCTCGTTTGACACAAGATGGCGCAACAAGTACCTTTGTATAAACGCCAGTTAAAAGCAACTTTTGTTGCTTTTCTCGTTTTTATGCGCTGTGGAAGAATGAATTGTGAGGTTACATTCATTAAAAATGCTGATTTTTTAAATGAACCCTTATTCATTTATGATTTTTTTTTAACAAAAAATCATGCTTTATAAAATGTTAAGTTGGCCTCAGTTTCAGTGATAGTTGAAGCCCGGAGTCTCGAATTTCTGCCCCTTATGGTGAATGGATCATCCCCTAGCCCCTATTGCATCTGGGACGCAAATAAGTTCGGCGAAATTCGGGTGTTGTAATTCGCCTCTGCCTACCCCTTTGGGGATAATGATGCTCAATTTTTAGGTATTAATTCTTTATCTTTTAAGTAAGCTTCAATTCACTTTGAAAAGTTAAAGGTACCTTTGTAGCTGGTTTTGAACCTACGACCATGATCTTGACGCGGAAATCTCCGCACTACGAGTGTTTGACTCGTGCTTCGATATGTGATTAGCGTCACATGAAATTATGATGTAAGGGTAGTCATGTTAGCTAAATTGTTGCGCTTGTGGAGCAAAAATTACTTTATTGTCTAAGTATATTAAAATGTTTTAGGTTATATGTTTTATGTTGAACTAGAGTTATATGACCTAAAACATAATAATAATATAATATTAGCCCTGTAATATTACTGTCCCACTACTGGGCTCGGGCCTCCTCTACTAGTGAGAGGGGTTAGGCCTTAGTCTACCACGCTGGGTTAATGCGGGTTGGTAGGCTTCACATACCTTCGAAATTCTTGTGGAGAAATTCTCGGGTATGCACGTTTCCTCACGATGTTTTCCTTCACCGTTCTAGCAAGCGATATTTCACAATGAAAACACACTTAACATAGAAAAGTTAGAGGTGAGTGCTCTTTTTGGGGTTGGGGTCTCGAACCTCCGACACTCGTCTCGGCAGTCCGTATCATTCCCAACTGAGCTATCGCTGCTATTCTGAGATTGCTATTCTCTAGATCAACGTGTTTTTACTGTTTGATGTTGTTTTCTTAATGAGAGGTCGCTAGTAATGAACACTCAGTGGGGTGTTGTCCATAAAAACACGGTCTCTCCTGACAATTTGTTAATTAAATCAGGGTAGATAATAAGGGGTGAGTAAAAGCATGTTGCAGAAAAGATTTAAAGTTTAGAGCAACATGTGTTAGGTCATATCAGAACATCATAGCTTTAGATTTATACAGCGGACTCGCTGCGAATGTAACGTTGACGATTAATCCGGATTAGCTTGCGAATTGGATCGCTGTCCGTATCTGAAACCGTACGTGAAACGTGATATTATGTTATAAGCTGCATTCCGGGGTGGGCTTATGCCCGTTCATTATCATCATCATCAGCCACAGGACGTCCACTGCTGGACATAGGCCTCCCCCAAAGATTTCCAGATTGACCTGTCGGAAGCGGCCTACATCCAGTGACTTTCTGTGACCTTTATCAAGTCGTCTGTCTATCCTATCAGAATGCACGTTTGAAACGAATCTACTTATTTAAAAAAATAGTTACGAAGTCACGACGTAAGGTTTTGAGGCTCGTTCTACAGAACCATTCTAATATTATTAAGCTAATTTGAAAGAAAATAATGAAGATTCATGAAGAGTGTCGTTCCGTCTTTAAATCCAAATTGCATTGTCAGTTTTTATTTGTGTACATTTACTTGCCACCAGCCCGGCTAGCATGCGTTTCACGATATATCTCGATAAACGACTGTCAAGATGTTGTCTACATGTTCTCTACATTATTGTATGAAAATAAACGAGTAGGCATATAGCCCCTTACTTATAAAAATATTTAAGCGCTGCTTATCTTTAACCCATAGGTTGTCCCTTTCATTTTTAAACAATGTAACGCAAGGAAAAAAGTGACAGGTTATTCTTAACCATTTGCTCAGCTAAAAATGCTTTTATAAGTAAGGCCTGTAGTGTCCAAACAAATAGAGAAAAGCGATTGTAAGACGACAAAAAGCGTAGATAAAATGTTCTCGTGGCGCGCATGCTAGGCGGCTGGTCCCCGACCACGACACACTTTTTCAAGCATGTCGCAGAAAGGGTTTCGATTTAGTTTTTATGACCTGTCTAACTTTTATTCGATATTTCGTGTAATATTGTAGAAATTAGAGAAGATTTCTTAATTTGTACGTAAACACTCTCCGGAAAGAAAACAAAATTCTTGAGACGTTTATCATGCATGGAAGTGAAGCTGGCGATGCTATAATCAATAAAGAGATAAGATAATTTATCTATGGCCTCAGCACGAATATTTTTGACTATCGAATTCGAATCGAGCTCGATGCGCGTCTATGACATTTGTATGAAATATTAACCAAATATCATCAGTGCGCAGCGAGCTTGATACGAATTCGATTGTCAAGCTTTTGCTTTCAGTTTTGATTGGTCTTTCACGGTAGTTAGTTGTATTTGACACGATTACTGTCCTGAGGTCTCGGATTCTAATCCGAGACCTCAGGACGGTAATACTATTAAGCTAATTTGAAAGGAAGGACTCTTCTTTCTCGACCCTTTCGGATCTTATTTCTCGACTCGGAGGTCGACCTCCGGGTCGAGAAATAAGATTATTTCAATATCAGTCGGAGTCTGAAATTTGTGCCCGAATAGGTTCGTCCCCTATTACATCTGGGATGGAACTAGGCTCCTCGAAATGTGGGTGTTCTAGTTCTCTAGTGCGCCTTTACCTACCCCTTCGGTGATACAGGCGTGAGCTTATAAAACAAATCTCATGCTTTCATACATTCCGGGTGTTCGAGTAGTCGTTCCGGAGTGAACCCACGTGTGCTCGCAAGCCTGATTACACTCTAATGAGATGACATTCCTTCTGAGGGGCATATCTTTAAGTACATATAAATGAAGGCTGGGCGCCCTCGCCGTGTGAACGAGGCTACACAAGTGCCGCACAATAATTAGATTTGATGTAAATGATGTTAGTAAATGTACTTCACAGTGACTTATTGGGACCTTCTGCGATCCCGGCCTCAGCTCACGTACACTTGTCTTATTAGATATAGCTTCATTAGCTACTGGTTTAAATGTTACAGGTTAATCTATTGGTAGTTTCAGGTTGATATAGTTACTATGAATGTGCCTATATTATCAGCTAAGAGGGATAGGGAGACAGCCAGTCCTTTTCCCAGAAACCAGCCAGAATTCCTTCTATAACATGCTTGATTAGGCTCAATAGCCACATTAGAGTAGGTATAAAATGCTTATTTTGATTATGATACAAACTGAACAGATGCTTCTGGAATATGGATAGATGACTGTATTGCGTCAACCACACAGCATGATAGAGGATCTGGAATAAGATAGAAGAATAAATTATTTGGACTATTACATTAATAATAATTTTAAGACAAGAATACTGTCTAGTGAACATTAAAAAAATCTCAATACTCAACGTGTTGTAAAACAAATCGTTTCATATTCAAATCAGATGAATGTTATGGAGAAAAACATGGAGGATGTTAGTTGGCAGCGATTCAAACAGACGATTCATTACCGTCGCAAGCCCCATTGTTATTGACTCTGACATGAAAGTAAACACGAATGAAATGAAAGGGACTGCCTTATTGATGCATAATGTTCCATAGATTCGAATCTATTTGTAAACCGACTTCAAAAAGAAGAGGTTCTCAATTCGTGTTTTTTAAGTTTACGACCTTGAAAACCGACTTCAAATCCCAAATCAAATCATACTATTATCTGTTAAAAAGTTTTATCGTACTACTTCATTAGATCTTGAGTTTTATATGGCACACTTTTATAAGGGTATTGCAGAAACGATTCGACTTAAATTTTATGACCAATTGCCCGTTACCCGCTTCTGAAAGATCTAGGCTTAAAAATAATCCAAATACATATGTAACAGAAATACTATCTCGGCTATGCAGGCATTATAATAGGCGACAAAGATAAAAAGCAAAACTTCGTACAAATTATTTTGAATATCACTTAGACGAGATCTATACACCGAACTTTGACTAAGTTATGAGTTTAACTTTGAGTTAAAAAAACGAACTCGGTGAGAATTTGGAATTTTCAAATAACTTCGACTTAGTCCGAGACATTTTTTACAAGAAAAACAGACTGACAGATATACTAAGCAAAGACGAAGACTAAGTCAAAGTTTGATTTAAAAATTTCAAATCCCCACTATGTTCGTTTCTTTAACTTAGACAGTCGAAATTTGCTCTAAAGATCTCAGCCTTAGATAAAGGGCCTTACTTAAAACAGTATATTAGCTGAGCAAATGGTTAAGAATAACCCGTCACTATTTTCCTTGCGTTACATTATTTAAAAATGAAAGGGACAACCTATGGTATAAAGATAAGCAGCGCTTAAATATTTTTTATAAGTAAGGGGCAAAATTGGTAAGTAAAACATGTAGTAAATAGTTTATGGACCATACAGTTAAAATTATGTCTAAAAAATTATATTTATGTAGGTATCAGTTTTCTTACTTAGGAACCCTTTACTATGGGTGATCAGCAGGTACGCAGCAAGCACTTGGCCGAAGTCATGAAATAAAACTGGTTTTTCCAAGATTTCTCGCAACTGACTGAGTTCGAGACCCGTGATCTAGAAGGCTGTCGAAACGTCGGAAAAAGTAACAACAAATCCATAAAAACCAATTTTTATTTCAAGTATATAAAACATACTGAAGTTTAGTCACTGTCATTTATCTCTATTAACTTCGAAGCTATGAAAGCGATTAAGTGACGAACTGAAAGAGTACTTATACGGCGAACTTTACAACTCCAATGAAATCCTCTGATGGTTGATAAGTATGAAGTGCGGATGTCAATTAGCTGTTTGTGTTGAGTGCAAGTTATGTAACAAAGAGCACATTTCCAAAGATAATTAAATAAGAAATTCAGTATTTTACGGTAGATAAATTATTAAATACACCTTAATTGGTTTGTGGAATAAAATTTCCAGAGTTTATGTTGTAACCTTATTACTACAATCTAGAGTTCTAGAATCTAAACTATCCGATTTAAGAAATGAATATTTCGAATTTGTATTTCCAGCAAAGTGAGGCAAATAGCTTTGCCTGACCTGATATTCGAACCCAAGAACTCCCTGTCCACAGAATATATACCCTGCCGCGAGACCAACTAGGCAGAGCAGACCAGACCGTGTAGTGACGACCACGCAGTGGCGACGCTAGACCAAAATTAAACGTCGACGACCAAAGACTTCTACGTATTACTAGATAGATAGTTAGGTATATAGAATTGGCGTAAAAAGTTTCCGTCAATTAAGTGTAAGTCACTATAGAGATCTGCTTTTTTCCTTAGCCGTCAAACGTCAAACACTCGCCATAATGTGGCACAATTTCACTTCTAAACATATCGATGTCTAAACAGCTTGTCTAGTAATATACATAGAAGTATTTATCAGAGATATTAGATTTGCGAGGCGCCGTCATTTTTCCAGCAAAATATATTAGCAGTTTTATCCGATGAACCCCCTTTTAATCGAGGTGCAGGTGCGGGGCCCCCATAGGCGCGAGGTCGTCGGCAGCCACCGATGTCGCCAACGCCTAAAGCCACTGCGACCATGATCAGTATTTCAAGAGATAACTGATAGGAAAAATAATAAAGGCATAATAACTAGACAGGCACGGACCAAGCGACTTCACAGCCACTGTTTGCAAACAATAAGGACAAAACACAGACACTTCAGACATCCCCTCCCTCCCTTCTACGCCTCCCACCATAGGCGTAGAGGGGGTGAAGTGTCCAACTTCATCTCGGCTGAGTTATTTCGGGCGTATTATCAGATTAAGTTATTAAATCATTAACTTTATAAATAACATGCTTAAGAATGAACTCAAACAGGCAGACTGACAGGAACACAATGTTAATCTACATAACACCTGTTTGCTTGTTGGTTTATTATTAACTTTATTTAAACACCCCTACCACTGCTTTTTATCCTATAGGTGTGTTATATTAAACATAACAAACATAGTTTACGCCTGTATCACCGAAGGGGTAGGCACTAGTGAACTTTTCGCCGAGCACCCACATTTCGCCGAGCTTAGTTCCGTCCTAAAAGTGATAGGAGGCGTGTCTATCGCCATATCAGTAATCAGACACAAATATCAGATTCCGGGCTGATATTTAAAAAACTCAATATCACTTTGCCCTACTTGGAGATCGAACCCGAAACTTTAAGACTTGTATAATATAGACTTTTCACTCCTGATCTCTAGATTATATTCGGCTCTTATCGAGGGCTTCATAGAATAATTTTATGCTACTCGGAATCGAAGTTAGGTACTTCTAGATGCTGGTCGGGACATTAATTATTTACATTGCTACATTTTTCAATAGGAATGCGTCTCTTGCTCCGGGAAAACTCCTGCAGGTATGCTTTATGCGCTGGCGTCGAGCCAACATATGATTTTTATGAAGTTTTTCTTCCAAATGAGAATAATTTGCGACGTGAATCATTTAACACGGAGCTTCGTAATGGTTTCCTGTGTTTACGCGGGTATTACACATTGTAATAAAACCTTTTTATTTTTCTACTTCTACGAGAGCGAAGCTGCGAGCAAAACCTAATAGATGGGGAGCCCCAGAGAAGATTTCACACTTGACTCTTAGCTCCATGTCAATGCCAAAACAATCTGTCAAACAACTCTTGACTCAACACCCAGTGTCTTCATCGAAAGCATAAGGTTACAATTAAGTAGCTAATTATAGTAGCTAACTCCTTACTAAACAAACTGAAGTGTGTGAACTGTCTTTTTCTTCTTTTAAATATAATGGCTTCCACGCATTTGCGATGATTTAGCCAATGTTAAGGTGAGTATAGCAATTATCAAGTTTCCACAATGACCATGAGAACCAAATATGGATGATCTCAAGGCCCTGCTGGGATTATAGCGGCAATTCCTTCCAGCGCGATACCCCTCAGATAACCTTCACTCAGCGAATCGACCGGACAAAGACAACCAACGCACCAAGCAAAACTCATTAAAGATCACCGATTAAAAAGTTTCCACATTATATGTATGCACTGTCCATCTTCGCTGAATTTTGGTCCATAAAACCATATCACATTAAATAATAAACACAACTCTGGACAATAATAATGTGAAATAATTTCCCGTCAAAATCCCCCCTGTGTGAACTGTCATTTGCCAGTGTATTGGTACTGCCAAATAAAATATATTACTTCTATTTCAGTTATAGCTTTAGCTGCATTTTCAGAAACTGGGGTTAATGTGTATAGAACAAAAGCAAAAGTCAATAGGTAAACCACTTGTTAAAGTAATAATCGACTGATAAAATATGAAAAGGCGGCTACCGCTTGTCACGCCCTGATCATTACCGCCGCGCTGTCCCCACGCTTATTGCTTCGACGGACTGTTTGCATGAATATTAAAAAGACATAAAATATATTTACATGACAATAAAATTTCATTTTCATAAAATGTTATAAAATTTTTATTTTCATAAAATCTTATAAGAATTATTGTGGTATAATTGCGAAAACCATTAATTTTAGTAAACCGTAAACTATAAATAAAAATCATAACACTAAAAAAAATTGAAAATTGCAATTGAACAACGTGTAAAAAAATTAGGCATTTATTTTCTCGGGCATAACAATAACTAATCTACTTAGTCTACCTATGATTTCGTTTTATGTGCCCTTTTGTTCTAAGTAAAATGTTCATCATTTTAGTTTATAATCTTGTTATTGATATGTATGCAATTTCCAACATTAATCGTTGGCTTAGCCACACTCCCGCTTCGCCGTCTGTAAGACACGATTCTACGAATTTGTCTTAAAATAAAGTTCACCGATACTAGCCGAGGTTTATCTAATTGAAAGGTGGCTGGACAGTCGCACTGCTGAGTACATAATTAATGTTTTCTGACTGTCGCTGAAATAACTATTTTATAAATAGCATATGAAATGCTTCAAAATAGGAATACATGTATCACAAAGGGTACTTATTATCAGGGGCATAATTCTTAATAACCAGACATGATCAAATACATAATATGTATATGTCGGAGGGCCAACGCTAACGTAGTTTTTTAAAAACGGTGACGTCAGCATGGCTGACGTCACTTTTGATAATAAGATGTTTACTCATCTTATTTATTAACTGTGAACACTGAAATTCACTAATTCCCTTTATTAACGGTGCTCAACAGCACCGTCTAATCAGGGATGTGGACAGTCCGAGTGCCGGAGCACGACTGTGTCGAATTTGCTCCGAACACTCCTTTTATAGGGTGCAATATTTGCAACTACCTACTCGATACCGAATATCGAATGTCAAAGAAATAATTATAACGATTATTTTAACTTTTTGGAATCTTTTAACGATTCAACAGTTTAACAATTGTAAAATGAATTAATAACGTGAAATAACAACGGCTTTTTAAATAAGCGTGCGATTTTGCGCCGATACGGCCATTCTGATAGGCGGTGCGTGCTCTGCACCAGCCTTGTAATTTGTTGTGAATACTCGTAGAACAATTTTTTTTTTCTCTTTTTTTTTTATTTTCTTTCTTTTCCATTTGAAATAGCACGTGATCCTATTGAAAGCTCGTGGTTATACGCCGATACGGTTATTTTGAAAGGCGCCGCGCGCTCTGCACCAGCCTCGTTTATTCTTGCGAATTTAAGATTCCGTTTTTTTTTTTAAAACTACCACCGGATCCAAACGCGGCCCTGACTGAGAAGACCCAGCGAAACAAACTCAGCGGGCAAAATTTCCTGGCTCACAAAACAATTTCCCGAATTGACCACTCAGTATTTTTCTAATTGACCACTTATGACTTTTAAAGTTGATCACTGACGTTGGACATTTAGACTTCAAAAATGACTGCAACAGTGTTACATAAACCGTCTCGATCAATCCTGACTATAAAATCAGGTAGTTTTGTTTTTGCATTGAATTCTGAGATGAAATTGCACACAAATCAAAATACGGATATTTAGACGCACCGCGTGCCCTAGTTTATATGGTTTTTAGAGGAGGTATCCGACCAGCCTTGCCAGACCATATTATAAACATTTGTACACATGTTCCACACAATGCACTTTTTATGAATCAGTAGTCAAAGTGCTAATGCTAAACGCAATTATGCACTTTTCTTACGGGGATGATGCCGTGGTCCACAGGGGTTCTAAAGGAACGGGAAGGGTCGATGCTGTGGCGCTGAGCGGTCTTGTACGCCGTGGTCCACAGAGGCTCTGAAAAGTTTTTTTTTTCTTTTTTGTTGTTGTGCAAATGTTCCACACATTAATGCATTAGTGCAAATGCTCCACGCATTTATGCACTATTTTTTTTTTTTATTGTTAAGGATAATGCTGTGGTTCTGAGCGGTCCCGTACGCCGTGGTCCACAGTTTTTTTTTCTTTGTTAAGGATGATGCTGTGGTTCTGAGCGGTCCTTTACGCCGTGGTCCACAGGGGTTCTAAAGGAACTGGGAAGGACGATGCTGTGGCCTGGACCTTTATTATTGACCGTGGTCTACAAAGGCCCTGAAAAACTAGTTCGAAAGTATGGATCGAACTGAGAGTATCTCGGATTGAAAGTATCAGTCGGATTGAAATTATCAGTCGGATTGAAATTATCAGTCGGATTGAAAGTATCCATTGTCAGGGCAGAAAGGTTCAAGTTAAATGAGTGGGATAGTGATCCCACTTCTGATGTCGGAGGGCCAACGCTAACGTTGTTTTTTAAAAACGGTGACGTCAGCATGGCTGACGTCACTTTTGATAATAAGATGATTATTCATCTTATTTATCAACTGTGAACACTGAAATTCACTAATTCCCTTTATTAACGGTGCTCAACAGCACCGTCTAGTCAGGGATGTGGACAGTCCGAGTGCCGGAGCACGACTGTGTCGAATTTGCTCTGAACACTCCTTTTATAGGGTGCAATATTTGCAACTACCTACTCGATACCGAATATCGAATTTCAAAGAAATAATTATAACGATTATTTTAACTTTTTAGAATCTTTTGACGATTCAACAGTTTAACAATTGTAAAATGAATTAATAACGTGAAATAACAACGGCTTTTTAAATAAGCGTGCGATTTTGCGCCGATATATATTTAACGTACTCGCAAGATCACGTCAACGTTGTCTTAACAAAAGTATAGAAAAGTATTCTTTATACCGTTATCTTTAAGTCTATATTCATAAATGCGATCCGATATGGCGATAGGCTCGCCCCCTATCACATCTGGGACGGAACTAAGCTCGGCGAAATGTGGGTGTTCTAGTTCTCTAGTGCGCCTCTGCCTACCCCTTCGGGGATACAGGCGTGAGCTTATGTTTATATTCATAAATGCTAGGAGGTGCAGTGTTGATTAATTAGACAATAATGCCCCTATATTATGCTTTCATAAAGTTATTTCTAGTAAAAAAAAAACTTCACGTGCAGTGAAAAATTCTTAAATCGACATGATGACAATGAGCTGAAGGTTCGTGTAAATTCCAACATCTCAAGAATACATCTTGTGACATAAAATTGACAATTTACTCATAATTTTTGAAGAACTTATTTTGTGCGCTGCAGACAGAGTCATATCACAATTCACAATTCAGATACGCTAAATAAAAGGTCACCAGGCTAGTAGGTTTGGGCTTTGCATACATCAAGGGGGAGGGCATGAGGTCTAACATGAGATATACTTTCAAAATAAGATGGTACTGATTTAGGGGCGACGATATTGGGCTAATTGGCAGCTTGCGCTCGCTTGGAAAAAACCTAGATCCAGAGCTGCATAGACTTCCAGAGAGACTTGGTGGAAGCGGTCTATACCCAGCGATTTCTTGCGACCTTTATCAGATGTAAAAAGTACGAAAGGTTAACCCGGAACCTATACCGCTAATTAACTGAACCACACTCCATTAATAACAAGCGATAAAGCGCGATGTTGTGGAACATCACGGAAGGTTGAAGGGCTGTCATTGCTTTCATCTCTCTCGCCTCGCCGAGCGAGTGAGCCCTGTTTATAGCGAGCCGACATTATGATTTTTCACCTATAACTGTAGCTACATACAGATGTAATGTGTGGATAGCAGATATTATTGTGACTGGCGTAACAATATGTGTTGGGTGTAATTTAATCGTAATTGAGTCGTGTTCGATTTTCAACTGAGTTCAAAGAAGTTTTGTAGTAAGTTACGATCATATAAACGCGTTCGGTAAGTTTAGGCATATAAAAAGAACCTATGACAGTTTAACATAAGGTAATTCTAGATAATATTGTTATTAACATTATTATGTTAAACATTTGAATACCTGCTTTTCTCTTTTGTAGCCCTGTCCTAGCTAAACTAGCGATAGCTAGATATACGGAGGTATACGGATGATGAAAATCAGAAATATATTACTGTTATAATTTTATTTACAAATAATACATACAACAAGTTATTATATTATGGATTAATACATACTCAACACCACTAGAGGTGTAAATTAGAGATGCAATGTTTAAAACTGCTTTCCAAATAGTACAACCGTGTGTATCACAATTAAGTAGTATCCGTCCGGCATTTAATTTTAAACCCTAAATATATCACCATTAGTGCCATTTTTTCAACACAACGGCACTTCGGTGAAAGCATTTTTTTCTCAGACCATCCCCTTTGTTTGGCTGTGAAAAGAGTTAAGCGGTGTTTATTATTCATGTAACGCTTTGTGCTGTTCCAAGTCGGGGCTTTGAGTTCGCTGGGTTCATATCGCTCGACGCTAGCATGGTAATCTGTGCACTAGCGCTAGGCACACGTGAAGGCCTAAATTGAAATTTAAATTAGTATCCAAAGTTTCTCGGTCTAAAGTTCCCCAATAATATTGGACCGAATCCATCGAGCCGGAATGTACTTTTGAAATAGTTAGTGTAAAACATAGGTTGAGGCATTAATATGGAAAAGGCGTTTCCTTTTCCAGGGAATTGGTACGATATACGATAGAATACAATTAGGTAACGAATATTTTTTAGTTTTGTAAAATTGATGAATAAAGACTATAAAAGTAGTTGTGTAGAACTAATTACCAAAAAAAAGTATCATGTTCACCACCGCATAAAGATGAGCTACCTCGTCCGGGGTCATAAATAAGACAGATAAAAAGGCGCCGGAATAAACATTTTTCTCAGCAAAAGCCATTGGCTGTAATTCTGGCGTCGAGTGTTCATAATAGTAACGTGACTTAGCAAAACCGTTCCCGGAAACTGTGTGCAAATTTAATTTTATGCCCTACTGAACAAGTTCCTTTTCGCAAATGCTACAGTTATTCGTACAATTACACAATTGTAAAAAGGTAATGTAAATAGTAGTAAATATGTAAGGTCAGAATCATCTTTTAGTATTATAATTAGCCCAAAGCCCATGTATGCTATCAGGAAACCAAAGGCAACTTGTTTGCCATTGCTTCCCCTTAATTTAGTAACTAAATTATTAGTAACATTTGCCAAAAGCTAAGTTTCAGTAGGGAGGAGCGATGCTATTTGCGTCACGTTTGCGACAGCTTTGTGATGCAAACAAATAGATTGGCTCCTTTGGTATCGGACGCAACTGTTTCCAAAGCACCAGTACCAGTTCATAAGCGTACAGCGAAAATAAACTTATTAAAAAGTATTTAATTATTAATTTAATTAAAATTATTAATTTATAGTAAAAGAAAAAAGCACGTTACTACGGCCTACGTTCAGCAGTAGACGGAGATAGTATTAGATAGTAAAAGCAAAAAGCTTTGGGGAGGGCTGACGTCCTGTGCAAAGTCCTGTGATGATGAAAAGCCATTGACTTATATGTATACTACTAGACAAGCTGTTTAGAAGAAAAATTGTGTCACATTACGGCGAGCGTTTGTCGTTTGACGGTTAAGGAAAAGAGCAGAACTCTGTAGTGAGTAGTGACCAAGCAGGCTCACGCAGATGTGACAATTAAAAGGAATTTTGCCTTTTTCCAGTTCGTCTCTGCGTAGTATGTGAACTTCAATTATTATATTCTAGGTTTTATTATTATACTGTATTTATTGAGGAAAACGATAAGTAAATAAAAGCTAATTATTATTTTATCTATTGATTGATTTATCTGAAACTTCCTATTACTTCAACATTCACATATGGATTGTGAACTGGGAGACACTGCGTTCAAATCCCGCGTGGCACAAAGCGGCGGTGTGGTAGAATTTTCTAGAATACTTTACAATTTGGCACTAGTACAGCGTCTTTCTTAAGATACTATCCTCCCGTTTTAGTTTAATATCAATCTTGTTCTCAGAAGAGTTCAGAACAAAAAAACATAATTATATGTTCTGATGGTACCCATAAAAGCCTTCGTTTCGATTGTTTTATACGAATTAGATCAAATTATTTCGTATCCATGCCGAGAGAATCTGAAAACAAATCTGTATAGTTCACAAAGAAATAAACTTTAACATACTTAATTAAAAAAAAACAATTAAAATATCTGTTGAACTGCAAATCTTTGGGGTAGGCCTATGTTGAGCATTGGAGATCCTGTGGCTGATGATGATGATGAAATATTTTTTTTCTATGGAGCTTTTAGCTATCATGCAATATTTGAAACACAACTTCACCTCTCACCTATTAAAAATTACATAATAACTTTTCTACTTTTTGTCATATCTGCGTTCTTATATTCTATATCAACGTTTCGGTAGTGCTGCTCACTCTAATTCATTCTAAACAAGAGTAAGCGAAATAGTAATAATAGCTTGGCTGTTATTATTTGAAATTCACAACTATTGTATTTTACAAAACAATCAAACAATTAAAGAGTTACTAACCATAAATATCTTCCAATCACATCAACAAGATATAATAATAATATTTAAAGGATCACAATACACAATTAATACGAAATATTTTTTTCAATTCAATATTGACGGTTTCACAAATGACAACTATTTCTGTTGCTCTCTCGCTGTCTACTAAATGAGTCGTGGTCGTTTGACCCCGACCTACCTCCGCAAGTTCTATGTACTGAACAGCTTGTCTAGTAGTATTATTTAGTCTAAGAGTAGTATACATATAAGTCAATGTGAAAAGCAATATATTTTAATTGACAATACGTTGGCAAATGACAGTTCAAAAGATAAGGGCATAGAAATATTATTGTATCGGAGCGATTCCAACGTCATTGGTTAAATGGATTAATTGTCAATTACAAAAGAAGAATACGAACTTGGCATGCCAAGTCGTATACCTAATCTATGGAGAAAAACCACAATGACCATTTGGCAAAAGAAAAATGCCAGTAACATAACAATTAGGCTTCTTTTTTCACATTCCGAAATTATTATTATTGTAAATAAATCACAGTATTTATAATAAAATCAATAAGTATTTATACGCTATTGTAATGTTATGACATGACGACAATTTACATGTAAATAGATCATGAAACTAAAATGGTGGAACCGGCTTTAAAGTAACACGTTGTTTTCATAGTTATGCAAAGTCTTTACTTTTGTCATTGGATAAAAGGAAAAATAAAATCCACAGATAAAGTAGGAAGTAGCGAAATTTAGTCTTGGCCTTTAATTTATACCCTACTTTGATTTTGCTTGATATAAAGAAACTGGGGGACATTCAGTTAATGTCAAATAAATTAACGTCGTCTTTCTAGGTATACGAATCGCCTTCTACCATAATTGGCTGCAACAAACCAAAAAAGAGACATATCCCTAGCAGTGAGACTATAATAATAATAATAAGCATTTATTTCCATGCCTCTAGGTTACAATAGTTACAGCAGCAAGACTACATAGGTTAAATTCATTATGTGCCCAATGCATATCGAGAGGCAGTAAGATGACTGACTAGACTGAATAATTATATATCATACATAGTGCTCATAAAAAGCAAAGTGTTATTTTCATGCATATTATAAATCCCTATGATACTAATTGCTTGTCGTAATAACACCAAGTCATTGTTATAATATTGAAAGAATTCGTGATATTCCCTAATAGCTAATTAAAACTAGTAGGTATTTAGCTTTAACTACCAGAAGTGAATTATTATACGCCCCGGTAGCTGTTGTTTATTATTTGAACTTTTAATATTAAAATATTGAATTTGTATACGATTATTCACGCCGAAAAAAATATTAAAAAACAAACCTATGATTTTATGATATGCAAATCGCTTCAGGCTGTGACTTATGCATTTGAGATTCTAAGCTAGTGATAGTAACGAGAAGGGTTCTCAGTAGTGCTGTATCAAACGCATAAGTATATAGTGGATTGCGGTCAGACGTATACCAACGTCCAATTTATTAGCCTATTCTAAACATTTAATTAGTTCACTTTAGATTGTTGTAGCCTTATACGATATTTTTTAAGCCTCTTTAAGAGACGTTTACCCAACAATGGTATGTCAGTCTCAAAGGCGTTAATCGATGAAGGGATGAGGCCGAACCAACCTTATGTGCCATAAATCTAAACTATAACATAGGAATACGGAAAACGAGGTAAGGAAACAACTTGCTAATGCGTTTTGAATAGTGAGTGGGACTGCCTGAAGCCTATATAACCTAAATTCGTATGTGTTTTAAAGGCGGAAATTTGACATTAACATGGGCGAGAGTAACCACTTACTTGATGGTGAGGTGACTGCCCGTCTGTCGACGTAAACCAAAATAATCACAAGTATTAAAAACTTAACAGACCGACTTCAAACCCGACCGTGACCAACTTTATATAAGACCACCCTTGAAATAAGCTCTATCGAATACAACGATAATTTTGAAAATCGGTCTACATTTGTCGCAGATGTCGCGTAACATACTTTAAAAAAACACAGACGAATTTCTTCTCCTTTATTCAAGTTGGTAAAAATGACATTTCTTTATCACATCTGGTACGGAACTCAGCTCGGCGAAACGTGGGTGTTCTAGTTCGATGAGGATACCGACGTGAGCTTATGTTTGTATTTATGAAACATATATCATATTTTTTCAAACATGCCCAATAGTTGATGAATCAATTTAATCCGTCTTTTAGTGAGATTTTGAATACAAACACAAACATAAATTATCCGAGATTGGATGTATGCCAAATATGACTATACAGTCGGCACATTATTGATTTAAAAAATATTCTTATTTTCATTGGTACAGTAGAGTCACTGAGACTTAAAGAAATTCACGAGAGACAGGCGGAGGCATAGTTGGTTAAAAAAACTTAATGAACCGACTTTAAAACTTATTCGATCGTGACCAAATTTATATGGGATCACTCTTGAAATATCGAAATCGAAAACAAAAAATCTTGAAAATCGGTCCATATTTCGCGGAGATATCGCGTAACATACATAAAAAAACAGACGACCTTCTGCTTTTTAGATGCCGGTCGAAAAATTGCCGAATCCTCCCTTCACTATGCTTGACAAGGTATATTGCGCTGACCTCACATTGTAGTGGGATAAGGGCATGTTGCTAGAAAAATTCCAAAAATAAAGTTGATTAACCATAACTAGATGTGATAACCGTAGCATGTTTTGTTTATTCCAACTTGTATTAAATATTCATTATATTAGAAAACTCACGCGTCCTTGGTCTAGTGGCAACATATATGGGCTGTGCACCGGGAAGTCCTAGGTTCGATTCAAAGAACAAGTAAAGGGATTTTCTTGTTTGATTTTCCCAAAGGGAGATTGACGTCAGGTAGGCAGCCAGTCGTAAAAATTAAACCAAATCATTCTCTGCAACATGCTTGAAAAAGTTGCGCCGACCCCACATTAACGTGGGATAAGGGCAGGTAGAAATAAAGATACTACGAAACTCGACGAGGGGAACTTGATCTTAGGCTGAGATCTATAGAGCGAACTTCGACTAAGTCTGAGTCAAAGAAATTAACTCAGTGAGGATTTGGAATTTTCAAATCGAATTTCGACTTAGGCCGAGCCATTTTTACAAAAAAAAAACAAACTGATAGACAGACTATTTTTTACGATTTTTTAAAAAAATTACTCGGACAAAGCAAAATTTGATTTAAAAATTACAAATCCTCACTGAGATTTATTGCTTTGACTCAGACTTGGTCGAAGTTCGCTCTATAGATCTCAGCCTTAGACGGAATCTTTGGTAAACGATTTACTATAATAGCGTCTGGTAGACGGAGACCAACCATGTATAGTCCTTTGACATTCGGTGTTGATTGGCTTACCCACAGGCCTTACCAGTGTGCCAATTGCTCCTTTGACATAATCAATTTAACGCCGCTACGACGCGCACGTGAAGTGCTGCACGTTATACTATTGCTGTAGGCTTGGTATTTATAGATAATACACAGTGGCGAACGTTGAAAATTTGTATAAGACAAGCCAATGCTACTTTCTCTTCTAGATAACATCTAGATCATCACTGCTGAACATAGGCGTCCCCCAAAAATTTCCAGATCGACCTGTTGGAAGCGGCCTAATAATAACATAATAATACATAATAACATACGGTCTAACATCTAGATAATACTTATTTATTAACCAACAATCAGGAAAAGGGAAGCCGGTAGAAATCGAGTTATATGGACTCTTCGCCAATGATAATACGTAGGTTTTTTGCGTGTGGAGTTGTGAAATTGATATTGTTAAAAATTACACTACGTACATAATAAGTTTTCAATTCTTTCTTTCCTCATCCTCCCCTTATTAGGTTTATGTAGGAGCGGCGTAATTTAAGCATGTTGCAGAAAGGATTTGGCTTAACTTTTATAACCATCTGCCTGCCTAACGTTAATTCCCATCTGGTGGAACCCGTGGACTCCTAAACAAATATTGTTCGATAAATACCCGACCTGAAAATCAAACCTAGGACCTCCTCCTAGGATGTAATTTCTTCTTTGATTAAAATAGGTAATGTAGATGTAAAACTAGCTAACGCACAACAAATTCAAGTAGTCGGTCTAAAAATATTTTGGGCAGGCCTATATCAATGTACACCTCGTGCTGTGATCCATGATAAATGATGATGAAAACTAACTAATACAAGGCTAATTAATTTTTTTTTCCTATTACTTTTATTTCACAAACCTTCGTGTAAATGCCGACAGCTGTATTAAATGTTCACTGATTTGAAAAATCGATGTTTACAAAGATGACCGGACAAAGAATTGCGAGGAGACAAAGATCTTATTACATGGGCACATAAAACCTTATCAATAAATAAACTTTAATTTAACCAAGAAATGTAACTTGTGTTATCAGATCGGAGACCCGCAATGTCACAAAGGTCATCTAAGTTGCGTAATGTATAAGAAAAAGGCTACGCCTCGACGTTACGACGCTACATCGCTACACGCTACGACGTAGTCGGCTACGGCACTTTAATTCGATTAAGCTTCTGCATTAGTGAAGAGTAAAGTGGTTATTGATAGTATTATAAAGTACTATAATAATTGATTTGACATTTCAATAAAGTCAAAATGTAATTAATTTTTAAAGACAGTGGACATAAATACACACAACAATCACATACATGTCATTTCTTACCCAACACTCGGATAACTTGTAGGTGCCATCCCAGTGTCTGTACCGGCGGATAATCTAAGGTACCGGCAATGATTGTCAATTGTTACAATGACATACATTTGGTATGTGTGTTTATTGAGACGAAGGTGCAAGTACCGGTGACGAAGGGAGAACATTTCAAAGAGCAGTCAATTTTATAATTCTTACCGTTAATCATAAAATCTATTCATTTCTCGACAATTTAACAGACAACCGTTAGGTATAATTTTGATCATATAAGATATATTGTATATAAAATATTACCCTCTTTCTTCCGAAGCAGTCGAGTAAAAAGGAACAAGGTATCAGTGGCGTAGTTATATTTTAGTACAACAATCATAGTCTCGGTTTCGATTCCCAGGTCCGGCAAAGAGGTTGATATTGGGTTTTTTTCAATATCATTCCGGAGTTTGGAATTTATGCCCGATATGGTGATAGGCTCGCCCCCTATCACATCAAAGACGCAAATGAGCTTGGCGAAATGTGGGTGTTCTAGTTCATTAGTTCGCCTCTGCTTACCCCTTGGGGACACAGGCGTGAGACTATATTTTCAGTGTAGCCAACTTACTAATAGTAGAGTACAAATATAAAATACGAATCCCACAACCATCGCTACATTTACATTGTGGCAGACAGCCAGACGTATTAGAGGACCCTTTGTACGAAATGGGAAAATACAATAATTGTTATTGCGTTCTATCATCACTGCCTATTCATTGATGGATCGTGTAATCATAACTGTGCTCTAAATTTTGATTTATAAACGTGTCTCGATAATTCCACACGTATATAGCCTGGCAAGTAGCCAGATGGGCGCCAGGTGGCCGGTATTCAGAATTGGTCATACACTTGGTTGCAATAATTGTGATTGATCATCATTGCTCAAGATATTGACATTTACAAAATTGTTTTAAGAAAATAAAAAAAAATCTACTGAGGATTTATGAAGCAGTGAGCGCCACAGGTCTGCACGGATTGATATACTTCACATACCTTAAAAATTATTGAATATAAATATTTCCCAATATTTACCTATGATGTTTTATTGCTCCGTTAAAGTAAGCGATAATTCATAATAAATACCTTTTTATTTTAGAAAACTAGCATTGGTTAGTTTCAAAATGTACATGCTCTTGAAGTTCTTTTCGTACCGTTACAGGTATCTGGTTCGACCGTCTGTGCACTCCTGACGAAGCTATCGCTGCTTTGCTGAATGCATTTTTTACAAATGAACAAGTGGGTCACCTCATGTTATCACCGTCGCCCATAAACACAATACTGGAAGAATCATGGATGCGTTGCAGGCTTTGTATTATGCTTCTTTTTTATACCACCATAGCTAAACATCCAACCTTACACCTAACATTCATTAATTCTCCGAGTTATATAGATGTCTTGGCATGAAGCCGGATCTCAAACGACCTGCGAATGCAATGATCATGTATTTAATGACAGTAATTGCTTCTCAAGGTATAAGAATATTTGGTATTATAAAATTACTCTATAATTTAATTATTATTATGCAACTGCAATTTATGTTATATTGAAATGTTATTCAACTCCAATGCGAGGACAACCCAATACATCTTTTCAACATAACATAAGCTCACAAATGTATTTTTTATTTTTTTATTACACCCAACAGTTACACACAGTTAGTCCTGATCCCCCACTAAGATCGAGTCTTGTGTCGTGGGTATCAGGAACTACGAGAGACGCACGGTCTCACAACACCCAGACCCGAAACAAATATCTGTGGGCCACACATACATTTGTCTCGGCGCAGGAATCGAACCCGCAACCTCACGTTTTACAGCCGGCTACTCGCCCGCCGCGCCACGGAGGCTGTGTATTCCTGAAGAGGTAAACAAAGTCGAACTAGAACACCCACATTTCACCGAGATTAGTTCCGTCCCAGATGTGATAGGGGGCGAGCTTATCGCCATATCAGCCATTAATTCCAGACTGCGGCTGATATTGAAAAATCCAATATCACTTTGCCCGACCATAGGATCCAAACCGAGACCTCAGAACGGAAGTCGTTCCGAAATACAACTACGCCACACCGCGGCTTACCTTTTCAAATGTTGCAGAAATATTCGGCATAGTTTTTACGACTGGTAGGAAGAGAGTTCCAGTCCTGACGTGGAAATCGAAACAAGGATTCCCGGTTTACAGTAATACTTGCATACAACAATATAGAGGTAGAGCTATTATGTATATGAGAAAAATTTGACAATTACATAAATTCTGGTACTTAAATTAACTACCATGGATTCGACTTCTAAATGTAAGCCGTTGTAATATTATTTAAAACTTGGCAATGTTCCATAATTTGATTTATATCTTCGATATCGATTGAGACATCGTCTCGAGAAAGTACCGACAATTCGTTTTTCTCCGGGGCGACTGTAGCTGTTTGCTTAACATTATTTCTAGGAAAAGGAGGAAAAAGTGATAATAAGCTTATAAAAAGCGGACAATCTGGATACAAAAAAGCTTCCTTTGATAAAGCTAATGGTTAAGATGCAATAAAAATCTTTTATGCAAAAATGTTACGATAATTAAGGTAGTTATTGTAATTTGAACAAATTACAATGTAACATTTTTGAACAAATGATACCTCAGTCTGACTACGAAGACTGAAAAGCCTGAAATGTCGGGCCTAAAAATAAAAACAATACAGTAATTGTTACGAAAATAAATAACATTATACAAGTACGTTGGTTTATTCGTAAATAATATACCTCTATATGCTGTAGCCTATATGAGTTGTAGACCAGAAAGTCCTGGGTTGAAACCCCACGTCACTCAACGCGCTTTTTCTAATACTAATTACCTGGGAAGGATCACTCAGAAGGGGTTGAAGTAAGACAGACCAGTATTAAAAACTAAGCCGAATTGTTTCAGCAACATGTTAAGTAAAGTGGGATATTGCCAGGTAAAAGGAGAACACTACACTTAGCTCACGCGAAAGCCGAGAGAAATATATTTTAAATAGCTTTCTGGACTTTTTGATTTCCAAGTTAGATATTTTAAATATAGTAACTGTATGGTAATGATTTATTTTAGAGAATGGAATATCTTGGATATGATTTTGTAACGAAGAAATTTTGTATGCATTTGTATTTTAGTCTACCGTAAAATAAAATAAAGCTAAAATCTGCTAAAATATTGTTCAACGGTGTGTGAAAATAATGAACCGTGTCAGAATGAGCTATCAGATTATTGATTTCAAATAGGTATTTTTGTGTAAATAAATGGTCTGGCATAAAAGTATACTTATTGACATCATTATGCGACGATGGTGCGAGACAAGAAATAGGTCAGACCGCAGACGTAACATCGTGCGTAAAAACGAATGGTTCCATACTCTTTTGTAAGAACGATTCATAAATAAACCATTCCCTTTCAACGAAATAGTGTAAACACGAATAATAATAAATACACTGCCTCGGTAGCGTGGTGGTATTTCGGTACGACTACGGTTCTGAGGTCTCGGGTTCGATCGCCGGGTCGGGCAAAATGATATTGGATTTTTCCATATCAGCCCGGAGTCTGTAATTTGTGCCCGATATGGCGATAGGCTTGCCCCCTATCACATCTGTGACGGAACTAAACTCGGCGAAATGTGGGTGTTCTAGTACGCTAGTGCGCTTCTGCCTACCCCTTCAGGGATACAGGCGTGAGCTTATGTTTTTTATGTTATGTAATATATACATGTTTGCAGTCGACAGGTTGCATGACGCAGCGCGCTCGTGTCTGTTAAGCCACATCTCCTGTACTAAAACATCACACAAAACACCTACGCAAAACATGGTTTCGCTATACATTTTAATCTATGGAACAGCGAAAATGATTGTTTTGTTTCGAGAAAAACAGGTGCAGGAGACGCGCCTTTACGGAACGAGAAGTTATGAGTAGGAACCTCGGACTGAAATAGTACTTTGTGTGATCAAGAATATTTATCTGTGCGGATTTTGTGAGGTCGGCGCGATGTCTCGAACTACTTTACCGGCATGAGCATGGGTCTCTAGTACGGGGCAAAAATTATAATTTTTCGTTTTCTTTATACATTTGACTATCAGCACCAGTTACGGAAGCTACATCGACTCAAAATAAACTTACAGAAATAACTTAACATCATGATTTTTTGTGAGAATTGTCAAAACTAACACTTACTAAAGAGTAGGGTTAGAGAAGTAACTTTATGTATATAAAGCATCTGACATCAACGCATCTGGCTGACCAACCAGTATCTTCCCTCACTTTATTTCTTCATCCGTGTTATTGTATTCACCCCTTAATAATTACCACCGGCAATAGGATTTCCATAAAATATTACCTATAGTGTGAACTTCCTGCTGCGGCGCCGGTCGCTAATTTGCATGGCACGTTTGAACTGGTAGCACTCGTATCGTATCCGCATTTATTATTAAATACCTGTTGAATTATATTTTACTTGTGTGGTTTGAATAGTAGGACCTATTCACAGGTACATGTCGCGTGATTGAAAATTACTGTGTTGTGTCCTGGGTGGTAGGGTTCTAAAAAGTACTTTTTACTATCATGTGTCTTTCTTTCTACCTGTTCTTATTTCACCTTAATGTGGGGTCCGCGCAACATACTTTTTCAAGCATGTTGCAGAAAGGATTTGGCTTTGTTTTTACGACCGGTGGCTTGCATGACGTCAAACCCCTCTTATCAGTAGGTACTAAGCAAATTAAATTACAAAATTCGTTTTGTTCGACTTCCAGGTCCAGCACCGACCTCCAACAGGATCTCCCGGTCCACAGCCCATACATGCCGCCACTAGATCAAGAACATTTTAAAATATAATTATGTGAAAATGTGTCGATCTAGAAATCTTTGGGGGAGGCCTATGTTCAGCAGTGGAAGTCCTATGGCTGATGATGATGATGATGATGATGTGAAAATGTGTAAAATAAATTAAATTGTAGTCGTCTCTTTAAGTTGAGATCTATAGAGCATAACTTCGATTAAGTATAAGGTCTAAGTCTAAGTCAAATAAACGAACTCAGTGAGGATTTGGAATTGTTAAATCGAACTTTAAACTTATTCCGAGTAATTTTTTACATGCAAATTTTTGCTCAGTCTGTCAGTCTTTTTTTCTCGTAAAAAATGGCTCGGGCTAAGTCGAAGTTCGATTTAAAATTTCCAAATCCTCACTGAGTTCGCTTCTCTCACTCAGACTTTGTTGAAGTTCGAATAGTTCTAGAGATATAGATCTCAGCATTAGTCACAAGATTTTCAAGATTATTAAAATTATAATCAACTGATGAGTAGCCGCCAAATGTTCATACACTTAAGGTCGCCTTATGTCGTTTAAGGCCGCCTTATCTGTCAAAATTGTATGGCGAAAATCAATTTAAGAAGCTGTTAAAGTTGAGTAGCGTTTGACCATTCGGGCGTTAATCTATTCTGAGCACTGTCTTTGATTTATTAATCAAAGATCCCAATCGTTAAATGACCATGTATAATCATCCAAATAGATGCAATTATCTTTATAGACTACTTACAATCTATCGCATCATGGGACGGAAATAGCTTTGGCGAAAAGTGGGTGCTACTTGCGCCTCTGCCTATCCGATTAGACAACAGGCGTGTTTGTATTCTAATTTGATAAAATAAGTAAATAAAATCAGCAGGTCGATTCTCTAAGAAACGCCACAACGTTGTTATCGACGACCAACTTCCATTTGTCCCACCTTTTTCGAACATGTTTGAGATGAACATGTAGAAAGTTCATGACCACCTATTACACATACTTTTTTGGAACAATATGATACAATATAACAATAATTATATTGAATCTTTAATTGAATAAGGCAGTGGACTAATTTATTTATGAGATGCATTATAACTATGACGTCAACCGCCATCACGGTGTGAACATTAAAAAGAGATACTTAATACTTATCTCCACTATGCGCCCACTTTTACTCACCACAAAAAAATACCATTACTATTACATTTTTCAATTAATTTCGATGCAAATTTCATTGAAGGGCTTCTTTGTATATGATTCTCTATTAGTTATAAACAATGTAGAGGAAGATATAAAATGAAACATAGGAAACAACTCTCTTGGTTACCAAACATTTATACTACTGAGTTATAAAGTACTCGTGAAACTACGAAGCGTCGGTGAATTTAACACGGTCATTTAAAATATACAGCGCTGTTTACTGACCGATGAATATGTAAACAGACATTATTTCATAGCGTTCGCTTAGTTAATTACTCTTTTCTAGGTTTTGAAAAGTAATTTGCTATTTAAAACACGTTTTAATTCATTTTGCATTCTTGATTTCGTTTTAAGAATATTTCAAGTGTGTGGATTTCATGCATAGATTATGTATTACACGATACCGATTTTTATTTTTGCTTGCTTGTTGTTGCAATCGAAACAAAATGGTTGGTATTCAGTTATTCGCTATACAGTCGCGATTACGCGCGTCTTCGTCAAAGTACAATATTTATATTAGATAACCATGAATGATATTAGAATGGAGAAAAATATTTAGTAACCGTGAGGTTTAGGTTCAATTAAAATGTCGCCGCACCAACATTTCTATTTGAGTTTACCAATTCGAAAAGCAATAGGCTCTACCCTATCACGTGAAGGAACATAAATAAATTAGATAACTTAATTCTATAATTTACGCCTGTGTATCCTTTCGGTGATACATGCGTGAACTTATATTTAGGTATATCACTTCAGTTTGCACAATACCAACTGTAAAAGAGATTGCTTACGAATAATAAAACAGAGGACATCCCTCAGGTATTAAATAAAAATTGCAAAACCTTACCTCCTCTTACGCAAAATAACACTAAACAGACATGAAAGCAGCAAAAATATTTTTAATATTATCATACTCCAATATTTATTTAATTTGTTATACCTAAAAAATATAATAATAATATCAGCCCTGTAATATCACTGTACTAGTGCACGGGCGTCCCCTACTAATCAAACAGGGCTTAGGCCTTAGTCTATCACGCTGGCCTATGCCGATTGATAAACTTCGCATGCCTTCGAAATTCTTATGGAGAAATTCTCAAGTATACAAGTTTCCTCACGATGTTTTTCTTCACCGTTATAACAAGCGATATTTCATAATGGATACACACTTAACATAGAAAAGTCAGAAAGAGGTACATGCTCCTTTTTTTGCGTTGGTCTCGAACTTCCGACACTCGGCTCAGCAGTCCATGCCAAGCCCATACTGAGTTATCACTGCTTTTATCGGCCTTTTCAGGGTCCTAGATTCGCGTATTTTTTTATGTATTTTACCCGATATCTCCGACAAATGTGGACCTATTTTCAAGATTGTTCTTATGTTCCATAAAGCTTATTCCAACGGTGGTCCTATATAAAGGTCACAATCGGATAAATTTTGAAGTCGGTCCGTTCTTAAGTATAGAGGTATAAAAGTCTTCCTACAAACCACCAGGCACATTCCCATTAGTTGGACCAGTAAGTTCAACCGTTACATTACTGATAAGGGAACGTACCCATATTATGTGACCCATTTTTTACAATTTTTATACACCCCCCCTCCTCGGTGACCACCCGTAGTACATATATGCCCCCTGTCCCTCTAGTTGTCTTAATATAAATTTATTTATTACCTATATATTTATTTCTTGATGTTTAAATAATTATTTTACCCAAGTAATAATATTATTACCTATTCATATTATAATCATTCACACCGCTCTTTACAAATAGTTTATAAAAAATGATAACATACTATAACATTTGTGATATCCTATGGTTGGCGAAGCAATATTATTTTTGTATGCGTTGGATGTCCGTATAATAATAAATAGAGGTAAATAAATGAGCATACTAGCGATGGCTTTTCTTTTAAATAGTCACGGGCGGCTCGGCCTCCGGTGGCCCATAAGCTTATGTAACATATATATGACGGCTCCGACGGGTTAAACACCCTTCGCAATTAAGGTATTTTTATTCTATACAAGTAGTACATTCTTATTTTTTTTTACCTTAACAAGAATATTTAACACAGAACTGTTAATTCACAAAGAGCACCCCGTTAGCTAACATGTACCCCAACGATAAAATCACCAATTAGGACGAACCCATTACGAGAATGTCTTCATTGCCCCATCTCACAAATAAATGAAGGTTTTTTTGGTAAAAAATTGTTAATTTTATGACCATGTGGCTAATTGCAATTTATAAATGAATTTATTAATCTATGTGTGTTGATCGCTTAACATCAGGTGTACCGTCTCATTTGCCCCCTATTCCATAATTAATATACTTGGACTAGTAAGATCATATTTATTAATAGATACATGTCATATAATTCGCAACGATATATAATATGCAAAAGGTATGTTACCTCTAAAATGAAGAACATCCTTCTTATGGCAAGTCGGTTAGAAAAGTCTGCATGGTCCATTTTTTTTACATGGTAGAGCCACGCTGCAGACAGTAACGTCTACGGCATGAATGGGCCGGCTCGACTACTGCCTCACAGAAAACAGACGTAAAGTTGGTCGCTGATGCGTTTCGTTCGGTAAGTGAGATCCCGGTGGCCCAATTCCGCCCACCTTTTCCCAATCCCTATTCCCCTCCTTTTAGGTTGTCAACGTACCCTTGATTCTTTTGTGTTTTGGGTGTATATGGGCGGTGGAGATCACTTACCATCAGGTAACCCACCTGATCGTTTTGCAGTCTACTATAAAAAAAGATCTACCTATTACCATATGATTATTCAATATTACAATTATCGAAGCCGTATGCCTTCTATATATCTTATATAATATATCTTAACCTTCTATATATGATAGAAAGAGTAATAATCATTTTAAATAGGCAGAGTAGGGCCGAGATCTATATAGCGAACTTCGACTAAGTTTAAGTCAAAGTAAGTGAGGATTTTGACTTATAACGAGTCATTTTTTACAATTAAATCTTTGCTTAATCTGTCTGCGAGTCTGTTTTTCATGTAAAAAATGACTCGGACTAAGTCAAAGTTCGATTTAACAATTCCAAATCCTAACTGTATTCGTTACTTTGACTTAGACTTAGTCGAAGTTCGCTCCATAGATATCAGCCTTAGTGGCATTCATTAATGGAGTCTAAGTATATAAGATATGGGTACGAAAAGCCAGTGTCCTATAATATAAGTAGGTAGTAAACCCACTTTCAAGGATGCTATAAATGACGGTGACCTCAAAACTGCGAACTAGTGACCCCATTTCGTGGTCGTTTGAAAATTTGTCCTTACTTTTTAGGGTTAATAATACTTAGCAACTAAAGAACACGTCAACTTTGGTGTTAATAATACATGACTTGCTGTATGTTTAACGTATGAACAACTTCATCAGCAGTCAGAAGTATAATAGATTGTCCAGAAGGGTGTTATCGTATGGTCGTATAAACTAAAGCCAAATCTTTCTTGCATCATCATAGGCGTAAGGATGTTTGTTAGTTCTACAAAACAATAAGCCGTAGATGCTAGCAGTCGCTACGTTAATGCTACCTTATGTCTTACGTTTGAACAAGTCATTATTTAGCATTTACTCAAAGTTTATAAAACAGGCGCTTCTAATTTATTGTAGAAAAGAAACTTAAAACAAACAAAAGAACCGTATTTGTTGGCAATAAAATAACAAAATACGACAAAGGTATCTTGATAAAACTTTACATAATATTTTACTTCGCCTGATTTCGTTTAGGGCCAAGGTCGTCCTAGTTTTTCGGCGTTACGGGTTAAATAACTGCTCGGGGAGTGACGCGAACTCTATTAAAATTGGTATTTCAGAAACACCGTAGTTCGCAAGTCAAGCATAATTTTTCAATATTGACAAAAATCTACTAAAAATTTTGTTTAAAAAATATATTGAACTAAGAGTACTTTGTTTCATTGTTTTTGGTACTTCGATTGTTATTCCATGATAGAAAAATTTCATCAATCGGTTGACTTCAATGAATGGGTTTCTAAAATGAAATATAATTATAATATTACAGATCATTTATATTGTGTAATTTATAAACTATTTTATGCGGGAATGTTTTTAGATCTCTATTTTTGCTGTCACAGACCGGCCATTTATTATACGACGTGGAATTTTGCAACCAGCGAGGGCACTTACTCTTATAGGCCCATGTTTTGAAATGTTTCCCTTACTACACTATAAGATAGTTTTCGTGAAGCCTTCCATGAACAGTAGTAACCAATGTGGTTTCTCGTCAACTTGTGAGATTACATAAGGTACAGTAAAGCTCTTTTAGAGTTATGACGTTTTTGAAATAATTGATATCTAATTTTAGTTGGCATAATAGTGGTTTTGTTAACTGTGATTTATTAGGCTATAATTAAGAAAAAAAATATAATACATAATTATGTTTATACTCAGGAAAAATTGTGTTTAAACACGCATTTAGTCAGCGAACTTGATAATAAATCTAAATCTATCTACGTTTTATAAATATAGGAATTTAGGTCCTAATTAGATTCATCCATTTATAAAATATATAAGATTAGCAATGGACGTACTATGGCTAAGGATGATTATGATGATGATGTAGGTTATATCATTTTTAAACAGGCACAAAACCAAACGGTTTTATTCATTTGAGTTGGGGTTTTACAAATATTTTTACTGGAATTTCTTTTAAAAATCCACTATATTTTTATATAAATTATAGTATCTAACGTGTGCACATTTATAAACTTATTTTTATGGTTTTCCAAATTAAACGACTTTACATTTATTTCTTATAACACTTTGAACAATGAATAAAAGACTCGTCACAACTGAACATAGCTTTCCGCTAATACTGTCTGCCTGTCTGGCTACAAACATATATAAAGATTCAAGACAAGGCCAATAACTTACATAAATCTGATAAAAGTCGACGTCTAGGTTTTTCGAGAGTGGCAGAAAAACTATGTTATTGTGATAATTTAATTTATTGTGCTAAAGTAGGGGTATATTTTGCAAGTTGAATGATAAACACAATTATGTAATCACAACTTTAAGTACTTCAACCGTACTTCATAATTTGACCGATCTTGATCAAATTGACATGGGACCATCGTTAGAGTAAGCTCTAAGCAAAACTTGTATTATAAAAGTGATTCATTGAGTTTGTTAATATTTTTATCCTATGATAATAATACTCGTCTCCTTGGTCTGGTGGCAGCGTGTATGGGCTTTGAAGCAGAAGGTCCTGAGTTCGATTCCGTTCGATACTGTTCAATTTGGATTTTCGGTGGGATAAAAATAAGCCAAATACTTTCTACAACATGCTTGAAAAAGTGGGTTGCGCCGGCCCTACACTGAGATGGGATAAGAGCAGGTATATACGAGACGATATAGATAGTTACGACGACAAATTATAAAAACCTCCATCATGTAATAGACCGCTATCATCGTGTATATTACTGCGTTTTATTGTACTACTATCTTAGTATTACTGCTGGCTAAAAATAAAAACCAAGCGAGGCAGTTTCACAATCCACACCCATATTACGCTCGAATACGATGTCCAAACATGAAGGAGTTATTAAGACAAGAGTATGGGAGGTTATTCCGAGAATATAACCAACCTATTTACAATTGTATTAAAGACAATACTGGAATATAATATAGGAATTATAATATGGAAACAACTAAAATATAAAGATAGGTATATAATATCACTCCGGTATCCTTAAGACATAGGCAGAGATTTTACATAATTCTGAATTATAATTTACAGATTTCGGACCACCTAATTTCATACATTATGTTGGTTTTAAATAGATGCTCCAAGCCTGTTTTTAATTTATTTCGATTCGACTAATTTAGCTGATCAACTTCGACTCTTTCATTCCGCTTTCGATTTGAATTGATATCCGATTTGTAATCTTCTATCTTCCTCGCACACCCGCATCGTGGCGTCATCTTTAACATGTGCAACACACAACACAACAACAGTGCATCCTTTTAAAGTCGACATGACTTCATATAAAATTATGCATCCTTTTTCTGTCGTTTGACATATTTTATCTCGTCCATCAAAAAATGTCTTCTTATTTATAATAAATAAGAAAATGTAACTCTGCATACATAACATAACATAAGCTCACGCGTGTATCCTCGAAAGAGTAGGCAGAGGCGCACTAGCGAACAAGAACACCCACATTTCACCAAACTTAGTTCCGTCCCAGATGTGATAGAGGGCGAACTTATCGCCATATCGGGCACAAATTCCAGACTTCAGGCTGATATGGAAATTTATATTTTATCATAGTTACCGCGAACACGTAAGGTTTGGATAAAACCGTCTTTGAGGATGGTGACTCTCCAGACAACTTTACTTTGAATCAAAAATCTCCAGTAATTAATTATTATTCATTTCAGAACGGTATTCGTATCGAAATACAACTACGCCTCTGAGGCAGTCATATAACTTTATGATTTCAATAGCGAAAAGTTCTTCTTTTTGGACGGTATCTCTCCCAATTCGCTTGGACAAATACTGCACTGATAGAATACCGTGATCTGACATGTGACAACCCTACAGCGTGTGTATGACTGATGACAACACTTGACAGAATCGAATATCCGCGCGAGATAATTGCTGTGATATGATCGGAAACGGCGCGGCACAAAGTTTTGCTCACAGTGCCAAAGCCAATTCCTCTAAAAACACCAACGAATATTTACGTTTTATAAAACGTTGGATTTTGATTGGCATAAAGGAGCAATTTGCGTTGCAATGTTTATATACATGTCCTTTAGGAACGGAATGTGATATATGAAAACGTAAACGTTTCTTTAGATTTTTTCCAAATGTATTACCGAAGAGTGTGCGAGGGCGGTTTGTTTCGATTAGTATGTAACAATTGATATGTATAATTTTTTTGATTTATGATAACAACGGGAATAAAAGATTCACGACTCAATTAATTTACATATTTTCTTAAGCAAAACATACTATTTTTACACGCTTTGTATTAGCTTCACCTGTAATTATCTACATATGTATGTACCTAGGTATCAATGTATCTATGGAATGAGATCTTGAAAATTGGCACACGTATCCAGCAGGGTTACCACCACCTCTTATAGCAGTATTATTATAATCGTTCTTCGTTTGTTTTGTATGGAAATCGGTACAAGTAAAATTATAATAATACTGCTATAAGAGGTTGTGATAACCCCCCAGGACACCAATACTTACTATATTTTATAATTTTGGTCTGATCCAGACCAGGATCACCAGGATAACATAAAATGAAATACGATTAACTGATGTGTGAAATCAAGTCTCTAATAAGACTGTAATTAGGTTATGATAAAGCTTTTGCAGAAATAAAAAAATGTGCAAATAAATAATACTTACGATAATAAAACACAAAAACACGCATTGAACAATAATTTATATCGCTCAAGAACACACTCTTTATATTGAAAAATTATTTTCATTTTTTAGGGCGGTGTGCTACAATTATCTTACTATTAAAATAGTTTCACGTTCCATTTTAAAGTAGTAGTTATTTTAGACCAGACAGACTACTTTAACTATTCATGTCGCTTTTGAATCTCTTCCCAATAATGTGAACGACGACGAAACTGTCGATTTGTATCAAAATATTCTAATATTCAAATTGCTAGGGCCTTTTGTATCCATGCCTCTACCTGGGTGGCGTGGTTATATTTCAGTACGGCTACCATCCTGAGGTCTCGGGTTCGATCTCTGAGTTGGAAAAAAAGATATTGGATTTTTCCAGAGTCCGGAATTTGTGCCCGATATGGCGATAGACTCGCCCCCTATTACATCTGGGACGGAACTAAGCTCGGCGAAATGTGGGTGTACTATTTCGCTAGTGCGTCTTCGCTTACCCCTTTGGGGGTACAGACGTAAGCTTATTTTATGTTATGTTATATTTTGTATCCATTAATAATTAATGACAAATAAAAGATAATGAGATGATATGCCTTAAGACAGGACATGTGAGCTACTATTGATCGTGATGAGTGAAGAAATAAACGGGAGGACTTTTCAGAAGATTTTTTTTGCGATAATGTGGGCTAGTAAGATAAACAGAATATCATTGAAAAATTATGGGTCCAGTTTATAATGCTTCGATAAAATACATTCTAAAAATATCAGTAGCAAATAGTTCTACAAAAATCTTGTAACACGAGTTTAGAATATGGCAGTAAAATGTAGACCACGAGAAAACAGCGCGCATGAGTATAATCCAAAAGGGTGCTCATAACGCATGGCGCATCGAGATGATTGCTTTCTGTACGCGTCTTCTGAGCCTGAAGTGAACGCCTTCAAGCATGTAGATATACACGAACCTAGCACTATAACATAAAGTTAAGAATATTCTATAATGGTTCGTTGAGATATAAAAAGGAAACTACTAAAAGTTAATTCTGTATACCTAAAGTTATCTATATTTAATTCAATGTTGCATTATTTTAAATCCAAGTGAAGTTTTGGTAGGTGCAGAATATTAACTCAACTTTGTCACCCACAAAATGACCGACACTAAAATGTATTTAACCACATTGAATGCCACAAGCTTCCCGTTACGCTTAGCTCGGTAGACCTAAAACAATTTTAAACATTTTATCCGACTTCGTAAGAGAGGAAGTTTCTCAATTCGTCTGTAGGTACCTATATTTTTCTGTATGTTCAAGTACAGGCGCGTCTCATGCACTAATTTTCTTAAAAGATTACACAAAAACATATACGAAAAACAACGATTTTAGCTGTCACCTGCTCGTAGAACTACGGACTATACATAAAAATACATGTTTTGTGTAGGTGTTTTGTGAAATGTTTTAGTGCAGGAGATGCAGCTAAGACGCGTGGATTTGTTTTTGGATGAGTTTTTTTTAATTTCAAAAAGTATTATTAATTAAACTTGCTCCTATATAAGGTTAGAATAGATACTTTAACAAATAAATAGATACTTTAACAAATAAAGTTTTGTTAAAGTTTATTGTCTAAAAAGTGTTAGATAATCGACTTGCCCCCAAGATTAGAACATTACATATTATACTGGCTTTGTTATTCAGTGGATTTAACGGATAATATCTTTATAAATAAATTAAGAAACAATTCCCAACCATACTGCCGAGAAGCGGGGCTGAAAATACAATATCATGATGTTTATTTATTGACTCTTTATTACAGGTTTAAAAACCGGCGTTATATAGCTTCCGAATAATATTTTGTAATTACAACCAAGTTATTTATTGAGTAATGTAAATATAATACACGATGCGTTAATTATAATTACTAGTTAATTATAAAATAACTCACTCAGGCTCGGAATGCTGCGAACGTTCGAGAGCAGTTTTCGTTAATATTAGATCATCATCATCATCATCATCATCAGCCATAGGACGTCCACTGCTGAACATAGGCCTTCCCCAAAGATTTCCAGATCTACCTGTTGGAAGCGGCCTGCATCCAGCAGTGGGCAGGGCACATAACTCGTAGAACTGATAGCCGATGGGGCAGAAAAGTTCCCGAGTGGAGACCACGTACTAGCAAGCGCAGCGTAGGACGTCCACCTACAAGGTGGACCAACGACCTGATAAAGGTCGCAAGAAGTCGCTGGATGTTATTGGATATCGAAGCCGAATTCTGTATATCCCTAGTTCAATAGAGTGTAACACATCTCATAGCTTTGATGAAATATAGACTTGAAGAAAATGACATTAACGTTTAGATACTGTTTAAAACTAATTCCATTCAAGATTTTTATTAAAGTTGATTTCATAATTTCTTTCATCAGATTTGTATGCTTTCTAAGTTATTGATTATACGTGTGATAATGTTATATCATGACTTCATGACGCAAACACGTTCATATTATGGTTGTAGTAAATAAAGGCCATGAACGTTAGTCCATTTAATTCGCATCAGTGGCCCGAGCCCGAACAATTTTGAAAATAGAATTCTTAATCGTGGGGAATTAATGTTTTCATACATATTATTTTACTTAGTCGCTATCGAGACATGTAAAAAAATCATGGTCGAACTACTACTGACGATTTATCCATATTTTATACAAATATCATAGACGCGCATCTAACTCGACACAAAGATTATCAAAATACTCCTGCTCGGGCCACAGATAAAAAGTTTGTGGGTGACCGCAATTTGTGTAATACAACCGATTGGCGCCTTTTGTGGCAGAGCAGCTTCTGTGTGCTGCTTATACATAACCGATAGTGTCGGCTAACATATAGCAACCGATTTCCGCAGTGCAACCGCACCCTAATTACCTGAACTAACTATGCCACAGACATCCAAATACTACAATGAACTAAGATATATAACTACTACTATAATGAACAAATGTCTAGTATGAATGTCTAAAACGTTTTATAAATATTTAAATTAAAATTGTATAATTTGACCTAAAAGTTTACTTATAATGAATAGACATACAGTGAACAAAGTGAAAACAGTTATCTTGGTTTTAGGTAATCATTATTAATGCATACATAGTATATACGTAAATTTACATCTACGCAGGTAGTTATTTATTAATATCGTTAATGTAATTATTATGATTATATTACCTACCTCTGTGGCGTGGTGGTATTTCGGTACGACTACGGTTCTGAGGTCTCGGGTTCGATCCCCGGGTCGGGCAAAGTGATATTGGATTTTTCCATATCAGCCCGGAGTCTGGAATTTGTGCCCGATATGGCGATAGGCTCGCCCCCTATCACATCTGGGACGGAACTAAGCTCGGCGAAATGTGGGTGTTCTAGTTCGCTAGTGCGCCTCTGCCTACCCCTTCGGGGATACAGGCGTGAGCTTATGTTATGTTATGTTATGATTATATTATGTTACCTTTATAAAGTATAAACCTTATAGTTTAAAGAAATATTTATTATGGTTATATTACTACAATACTATGACAAAAGGATGAATAAAGAGTCCTTATTTATAATGACCTATCTATCTACAAATCTATCTATGATGTTAAAAACCTGTTATGATCAAAACATTACAAAAAACATCTACACAAATATATCGCTACATATTTTTATATAAGGTCCACTGTTCTATGAGCAGGAGACAGCAAAATCACTGTTTTGCATATGTATAGTTGTGTTTTGTTTCGAGAAAAACAGGTGCAGGAGACGCGCCTTTACAGTGACAAAAACATTACCCAACTTCAGCGATGGTTCGTATTATCACGATTTAACCAAAATATTCGAATATCGGTAACATCGGTATCGGCATAATATTTGATCATGGATGTCGCGCAAGGCCGACCTCGTAACTTTCTCGATAATATGATATGAATGTTGTCCGAATAGTACAGTAGCAAGAATAACAAAACTTAAAAACCACTTTAAAAAATCAGTAATAATTTAGTACTTTCTTTAGAGTCATTTAATTTTTTTCATTTCATTCGTTTGATCTGTATTGGTCTTGGCACCGACTCCAAAAAGAGTAAGAAATTATTTTTGACTTTTTAAAGTCTAACGTCGGACGACTGAAGTCGGTTTTAAAGTTATTACAGTTATTTTTTAGCTTTTCCAAATTAAAATTAACATTGCGGATGGTTACTCCTAAAACGCTCTTCTTATTAAAACGCTTATACAAAATTTGTAAAGAGTCAAATAGTGTAACCATTGATTTTTTCATCTGAAGATGGAATAAAACATTCATTGGTTACTCTCACGGCATCGTGTACGTGTGAGTTGCTACTGAAGTCCGACTGCGGCATTGCGGCGTCGATAACACGCGAGATGGCCCCATCCGCTATTACAGCTTTTATTTCTAACTTACTTTCGTCGTGTGGCTCTGCCCGCGTTAACTTTTCTAACCTGTTTCCTTCGTTGGAGGTGAAGTTAACAAAGCTCCGAATTAAAAGTACGGTCTTCAAAGTAAAGTTGCGTCAGATATCTAATTCTTGAAAACAAAACCTCTACAAAGTTTTGGTACTATTGGTTTGCGGAACTAATGCAACAGTAAAATACGTGGTTTGATTATAAGACGTGAGTGAGTTGAATTCAACTCGTACTCACTATTACTGAGTACTCTTAAGAGTTTCTCTAGAGTAAGATCTAAGTAATCATAAAGAAAAAATATGGTACTGAGGATTTTTAGTTCATTTAATTTTAAATAGTCACAGGCGGCTCGGCCCCCGGTGGCACATACGCTTATGGAACGGGTTAATACGAAGTACATAAACAGTTGTCTTAAAGTAAGTTTAGTGTTAAGCAAGGTTTTGTAGTAAGCTCAGCAATTTCATCCCCTAAAGCCAAGAAGACTTTAACCTACCGAATGCAACAAAGCAAGTCACTAAGTACAAACATATATTTTTATGAAAGAGGTACCTTCAATAAAACGGCAAAATAGCGCAACGAGAGTATGTTCTTGTATAATATTTTTTGCAAGCCGATTTCAACAGGTCGATCTGGAAATGTTTTGGGAGGCCTATGTCCAGCAGTGGACGACCTGTGGCTGAGGATGATAATGATGATAACAATTTTTAAGTAGGTAGTGTTGTTGCCTGAGCACTAACGTTGATTATATTCAAATCGAATAATCTGCTCATTGATGGCATTTTGTTAAATTTCATACAACCTCACTACATACTCTATTCGAGTTTGTTGTGCTCGGGTACAATTATTATTCACATTTAATTGTTTCTGCATTATCAATGTGCTATTTGGACGTACAATTCTATGTAGTAGTAATAAAAAGTCTAAAAAAGTTAAAGCAAACGAGTAAAAATCTTGTTTCCTAATACGTTATAATCAAAATTAATTATTGAAATTCTTTAAATCTGTCAAACCAAAAATGAAATCGACTTCGATGCAAAATGTAAACTATATACCAAATAAAAACAATCCACATTGGCCAATCTCTCTTACCACACAAAAATTGAATGAACGAATTGAAAACCTCTTTCTTGGAGTCGGTTTTTCAGACAGAAACATTCATTTCGCTACAATGCAGGTGATTTATTGCGTTGAAACCTTTTTACAAACCGCTATCTAATTTACGAACAGTGCCAAAATATGCACGACGACGTACTCGACGCCTTGGCACTTAGACCCGACGTGCATTGGAGTCTTAAAAGCATCGTGTACCTACTTTTGTAATACTTTGTGAGTACATATGCATGTTTGTTGGGATGTGTTTTTGTTGTAAGCCTTACATTGGTGGTAGAATAGTTAACTAAAGGATAGTTAACATACTTAAGCTCACCCCTGTATCCCCGAAGGGCTATGCAAAGGAACACTAGCGCACTAGAACATCCACATTTCGCCGACCTTAGTTCCGTCCCAGATGTGATAACAGGCGAGCCTATCGCCATATCGGGCACAAATTCCAAACTCCGGGCTGAAATCGAAAAATCCAATATAACTTTGCCCGACCCGGTGATCGAACCCGATATCTCAGGACGGTAGTCATACCGAAATACCATCACGCCACCGTGGCAGTCCATCAATTTCAAATTGTTATAAAGGTAGGCATCACAAATGAAATGAAAGAATCATTTTATAATTTGGTCTAATCTAGTCTAAAGTCTCCATATCCGGGGATTTCGGAGGTGTTTCCAAAGTTCGATGAACAGTTAGTGCATATTGCATCTCTGTCTACAGATTACAGGCGTAATCATGTGATATATTAGGTTATAACCGAACATAACTAGTCAATATGACCCTTTTTAATTATACTTGTTGACCTTATCAATAAAATAAAATATTTTTTAATAATACACAGGTAGCCATTTCAAATAAACGTTCGGTGCATATAAATTCGCATAAAATGTTATTCGCTTCATTCACAGTTCGCAGTCCAATTATATTCTGCTAAATCCTATAAAGCGCATCCGACCTGTGTGGAGCTTCCCATGCGGAACGAAATCTCTTTGAATTTCCCTTGTTACCGTAGACACCGTATAGCACCGCACCGTACAGTAATGCAAGTCGAGGTTGAACCAAACTTTGTTTTGTTTTGGACTTTGGTATCATTTGGTGTCCTAGAGATCACTTACCATCAGGTGACCCACTAGTTCTTTTGTCTTCTTCTATAAAGAAAACTTACAAGCAGACAATAAGACAGATGAATGCCCAATTTTTTGGGCTTTATCACCACTCTACTACTATCATGTCGCAAGCCCCTCGAGAGATATTATTCTAAATCAAGACTATTTTTACATACTTACTAGAAATACTAATATGTTGATATAATTACGTGAAGCGAAAACTTTAGAGGTTTACCTTTTTAAGAAAATTATGCTAACGGATGAACGTGAAAGACACAGTTCAAGTTAATATGGAAAATTACTGCATAAAGCATTTTTATATAAAATGCATTAGAAGTACCTTAAATAAATTAAAATAAACATTACACAATCCACTAGTTGAAAGACACACAACACACACACACTATGGTCTTTGTTTATGGAATTATGATCGAATTTCGACCATTGGGCGAACATTAATATGTTGAAATACTCATGGCAAGATTGTACTTGACGTTCTTAAAAATAAGTGGAATAAAAGTTAAAAAAAAACACAATTCATTCCAAACAAAGATTATTCAAAATAAATTGTGCTTGGTAATCGCAATCCGATTCCACGGAGCACCCTTACAAAGTAAAACTCCGAAGTAAACTTGAATAAATTGTGTATTCTTTCTCCAAAAATAAATTTCGCCGAACAGTTAGATATACATTACGTATATGGGGCCACAAATTTCATTTTGTTTCACCAGTAGCTCAACCATGAGTATTTTGATATTTCACGCTAACGACAAAGTAAAATAATTTGTAAGAAAAACGTCCGTTCCCCACGTAACCGCTAGAGGCGTTCAGCCATAGGACGTCTACTGCTGAACATAGGCCTCCCCTAAAGATTTCCAGATCGAACTGTTGGAAAAATACTTATTAGAATATATTTTTAACTTTTTGGTTAATTGTACCAGATAAAAAGTTTGTTTTACTTTTAATTTATTTAAGGTTTTATTCAGACGTGGATCAAATCTTGAATGTTCTAAAAAAGTAAAGAAACCTTAAACGCTCTAAAGTTTTTATTTTCGAGAAACCGTAACTAATTCCAGCAATAGTTTAATGTTTTAATTTTTTCAACGAATGAGAATTTGCGATGATTGTTTATGTAACCAAATATTTTTTCCATACATAAAAATTACTTTAAATTGTTTGTTTAAATGCTGTTTCCGTCAGAAACCGTGATGACGATACTTTTATTAGTGTCATCACAGTATTGCGTGAAATGTCGCGATATTTTTGCTGAAAAAAAAAACAAATGAAAAGCTATTTTATCTGAGGATATTTTCTATCATAATATGCATACCGGTAAACGTTTATAGAAGAACTCCTACAGGCTTTCAATTTAACGCGAGTAAAGATCATGTTCAAACGCGACAAAGCAATATCGAGTTTAATTAAAAGTTCTGTTTCTGCACGGTACGAACACGAGACAGGCGTAGTGGAAAAATATATTATGAAAGGATAGTGTTCGTTTTGTGAATTGTGCCAGCAATAAAATTATAAAGTAAGCTTCGTATCCTTTATATTTATGACGACATAAAAGGATACATTTTTATGACAGTCGCGTTGCGTCATCAACCTATTAGTGCCTACTTGTATAATAGGTATATGCTCCGCGGTACTTATATTAAGTTGTATTAAGTGCAGACCACATCGCAAGCTAAGATAAACGAAGCTAACTTTGCCAAGCTTTGGGTGACGATTATCCGAGATAGTAGATACCTATTTGAGACTTGTTTAACTTTGTAGATTTGTATGAACTAAAATATGAAGAAAAACCACAAATTCTACATAAGCTTAGTTAATCTAAGTTAACTTATGAGGTCACTTTATTCAATCATATTGCACATAGCAATAACCCAATTTTGTTACCTGTTAGTACTACAATGATTTTTCTTTTTTTCTGTCACTGTTGCCTGAGATATTGGCTAAATAAAGATTCTGTTTTCCTTTATCTCTTATTCGTGTAGCCTGCACTTTGAAGTCAGTTAAAAATATATTAGTATAATTTGAGTAAAGTAGGTTTATTGAAACGTTGATAGTCATTTGTGCGGTGCTCGGCGCGGCGGTAATCGCGGCCCACTTCCGGAGCGCTGCGGGCGCAAGGTCGCACCCGCGAGTTGCGGCTCATGCTACACTGGCACGCGAAAACCAGGTTTGTAGTAAATGTGGCTTGTTTAATTGACGTAATTGCCTTTTTACGTAAGCAATGCTTTATAAATCAACATGGTTGGTTAATAATTATTAATTATGAAAATCAGCGACACACTTTTGAAATATAATCACGATATATATAATATAATATATATATATTTCAATAGAGAAGATGGTTGGAAGCTTGCACCAACCTGGGATCCAATTATACATCTTATTAAATCGGATCCCAAAAGACCAGCTGCCAGAACTCAAGACACCGTGAGCTCGTACTGCATAAATCGGAACACAAATAATTAACCTTTTTTGATTTTGTATAATTTTTTAATGATGGTAGATATTGTAACTCTAACCTTTTTTGGACAAATGACACCTCAGTCTGGCCCGTGACAACGAAGACTGCAAAGCCTTCGAAACGTCGGGAATAATAATTAAAACATAATCGTGATAGAATCCGTAAGAATAGTTTTATTTCAATATATAATCACGAGTTTAAAAACTTAACGGACCGACTTCAAATACGATCGTGACCAAATTTATATGGGACCACCATTGAAATATGCTCTATCGAACACAGAAAGAATCGCGTTATCTCCGCCAAATGTGGACCGATTTCCAAAATTCTTTCATTAAAACATACATAAAAAATACAGACGAATTGAGGACCTCTTCCTTTTTGAAAGACAGTCGAAAATACAATTATTGAGGTTAACTACACGATCTTTCTTTCTACCTGCCCGATTTCCACGACAATGTGAGGTTAGCGCAGCACACTTTTTCAAGCATGTTGCGGATAAGATTCGGTTTAGTTTTTACTGCCAGCTGCCTGCCTGACACGAATGAAAATTATATTCAAATGTTACTACCACAGACGTATAAAAAAGGACACCATCTCGCCTATAGTTAAACGGACGCCACAGATAAGCCATGCACACAAACACGCCTGTACAAAAGTGCCCTAAGCACACACTAACACTCAAACACGCTCAGTCGCCGTCATTACGTATTAACAGATCGTATCGACAGAAAACCCTGCTTCTCTCTAATCTCTCCCGATATTATGGCGCTGGACCGTAAGATGGATGACGTCGACATAACCGTCACGTGTCCCCCCAAGCGTGGCGGTGGTGTTAAAACACTTTTCCGCGCGATAAATAAATCAAAAATAAGATGGCTTGCTTTCTGCGACACGACTGCCCATGTACAGTAACCACACAACCCCCAGTTTGAATAACAAAGCACTCAATTCTATTACGCTCATCACCCTGAATTATTGGATGTTAAGTCTCATAATACCTAAAGCCGCGTCTCCTGCACTAAAACATTACACAGAATACCTACATAAAAATGGTATTTCTACAACGTTTTATCTATAGTCCATTGTACTATGAGCAGGAGACAATAAAAAACCTTATTTGTGTGGGTGATTCTAGTGTTCTGTTTCGAAAAAACATGGGCAGGCAAACCTTTAACCCATTTACATTTTTCTTTATTTTTAAAGCACAAGCTTGTTGTTGTAGAAAGGATACGGCTTTGTATTTATCGAATAGGAAGGTAAACGAGCAGACGGGCCGCCTGATGGTAAGCGATAGCCGCCACCCATGAATCTACTGTTTACTTCGTTTATTAATAAATAAAATAAATATTAATTAGGATCACAAGTTTACGATTGAGTCAACGTCAAACTTGATTTATGGCTGATATGGCGATAGTTCTTGCTTTTATCACATCCTGGGACGATATAAGCATGTGGGACCACGCATGTATACTTGTAAGACTACTCATTCCTTTAAGGATACGGGCGTGAGTCTATAATTTCGTGTCTATAATATAAAATTCAATAAATTTCATACAGTGGCCCTAATATACAGCTGACAGCGTAGCGTTTCGTCATCATGACTACAACAAAATTTAGTTATCCGCAAACTGTTGCGCTCATAACCGGCTTGAACTGACTTGATACAATGTACATATCATTCTGTAACACTTTAATATTACTCTACATATGGTGTAGACAGCTTTCTTCAGCAGCTCGACCATGAGTATTTTTGACACTCCACGCTAGCGATTACGTGAAATATTTGTATGACAAACTCCGGAACGCCTCTAGCGGTTGCGCGCAGAACTGAAGTTTTCCATACATATTATTTTACGTTTTCACTAGCGTGAAATGTCAAAAAAACTCACGGTCGAACTACAGATGTGGAAAATGACAATATCGTAATTCTTTTCGACTGACTTCCAAAAAGGAGGAGGTCCTCAATTCATCTGTATTTTTTTATGTACATTACGCGATATCTCCGCCAAATGTGGACCGATTTTCAATATTTTGCGTTCGATAGAACTTATTTCAAGGGTGGTCCCATATAAATTTGGTCACGATCGGATTTGAAATCGGTCTATTCAGTTTTTAAACTTGTGATTATGTTTTATATTGTTATATTTTGACAGTACTCTACTTTCTTGCCACCTGCCCTGCTTTAATGTGGGCCGACGCAAACAATACCTACATTACTATTGTCAGAAATTTCCTGTTCGGGCTGTTGATAAATATTAAAGCCAGCCTGTTAATTGAAATAAAACTATTCTTACGGATTCTATCACGATTAGGATAATCAGTCTGACCCGTGACAACGAAGGCTGCAAAGCCTTCGAAACGTCGGGAATAATAATTAAAACCTAATCGTGATAGAATCCGTAAGAATAGTTTTATTTCAATGTATAATATTCACGTAAACTTAAGAAACCAGCCTGTTAAGTTTTTTTAGATTCCTTTTGTAATCGATAAAGCTTCTTCAATAGTCAAAGTCCCACATGAGATGATCAAGAAGATTCTTTTGAAGTATGCTTTTATTTTTTTATACTTATAACACTCTTCATACAAGTGACAACTTCAAATTAACACCAACCCTTTAACCGCTCGCTTATAAAGGCGTTCAACAACAGTATCAAAAAATTTGAACCGTAGCTTACATAATTGCGAGTGGCCGATAAAGCCGGATTATGCGGCGGTCGGGTCATGACCCTCACCTTGGTTCGAGACCTTGTACACGCTGGTACAAACGGACAAAGAAACCTCGTTACGAATATTATTACTCTTTCGTGTTGTAATTCTAGTTTCACGATTTAACGACGGTAATGGTGCTGCAATATGAAATTGTGTTACTGGTAGTGTATCTTGTGGACACTTAGTCACCTTAGCTATTTAGGGCCAGTTGCAGCTCCGCGATGAATCTCTATTTATCTCAAATCTTGATTTAAAGATAGGAGTGAGCTGTAGGATAAATCGTGTAACTCTAGATTAGTAATAGCGCTGCAAGGCGCAACACACTTTTAGAAGCATGTTGCAGAATAGATTTGGCTTAGTTATTAGGACTGGTTACCTGCCTAAAGTCAAGCCCCTGAGGGATCCAGTCCCGGAAAATTAAATGAGAAAATTTGCTTTGCCCTGGGAATCGAACCCACGACCTCGGATCCACAGCCCATATATGCTGCCACTAGACCAAGAACGCGACAAAAACAAAACAAATATCTAAATGAAAATTTATTCATCCGTTTAGCTTTTATGCCACAGACAGAGAAACAAAAGAAAATACACAACACACGTTAAACTTATAATAACACCCCTCTTTTTGGGTTGGGGTTTAAAAATAACGTCTCCCGATACCCTAGTGGATGATTGGCAATACCAAATCGGTGTGGTGGTTAACCATAGATAGGTAGATATAAAAACTATAAGTAGAAAAAGTTTAAAAACCCATAATAAATCTCGATACATTTAACTAGTCGCATAAACTATGTGAAATAGACGAAAATATGTGAAATGTGAAATACACCTATAGACGCGTACTAGGGAACGTGAGCTGCAATAGGTAATTAAGTATAAATAACTCTAATTGTGTTATTTTTAGTACAAAGCGAAGCTATTTTTAAATAGAACTCTCACGTATTTTTTTTTCACTTCTACTAAAGAAACAGGCTCGGTTTCTAGAAGGCCGATGCCGACATTTTTTAAACACACTTAAAATTTAGCTGCTAAAATCACGGTCTAACACTTTTTAATTCAGTGTCCCGAAACTTTAAAATATTCAGACCTTAAATTAAACGTTATCAGTAGGTATATAATTTGGTATGATAATTTAATCACCACGTTGCATATTTATACACGAGTATTACTCATACCGAAAAATTGAGTAAACGTGAGTAAGCCATCGCAAAAGAGCCCACGCCTCGGAATTGAGTTTATAGATGGAAAGCGAAAAAGATACACGAACTGCGTGTCTATCAAAAACAAATTTATTCCTAACCGACAACTCAGTCGATAGCTTTTACAGTTTGCGAGCCAGATTATTTATTTTTGTTATTGCTTTTTCACGGTACAATCGCATACAAACTCACTGACTTTGCATTCACGTCAATAGCGTACGAGAGGCACACGTTAAATTATTTTTGTTACAGTCGTGTGTAGGCGATCTTAAACTGTTTTATTATTTACAATAAACGGCTGTTTGAAACAATCGTAGTAAACGTATTGTTATGTAAAGAATGTAGATATATAAATATTCTTCTCACAATATTTCTTACGTTTATAATGCTTTCTCTGCCTCCTTCTTGATCTAATTGTAGCGTGTATGGACTGCAAACCAGGAATCCTGGGTTCGAATCCCAGGTCAAGTAAAGTTTGCTCTTCAAACGCAATGTTCTCGTCACTAGATCCCCCAGAGGGAGGTGACATTAGGTAGGCAGTTGGTTTTAAAACCTAGGCCAAATAAATTCTTTCTGCAACATTTTTGCTACAATTTGTTGCGCCGACATAATGCACTGAGTGTTGCCAATTCCACACACTGCTTACATCCAACCTTTTATAGAACGACAAATTGATATTGTACAATACGCAACATAAAGTATCAATTACGAAACCATTCATGAAAACACAGAAATTAATTTTTAAAAAGTAAATAGTATCTATTTTATTACTTTAAGAAAATTAAGCGTATGGAGGGGACATATTTCTATCTCTCTCGCAAGCTTGCACCATAAAGGCGTGACGTCATATCTGTAATCTGTACAGTGCATCATTATTAATTGACAATTATCCATTCTATACATCAATATAATATATCATTCTATATTGTAAAATCCAAACTATATTTGAAGGAGTTCAAACGTTTTTATTAATGTATATTGATAAAAGTTTTTAAATAAAACGCAAAAAAATAAATAAAATCTTAGTCAGCCCCATTGACCGGGCCATTCGATTTTTCCGAGCGAGAGTACGGTCTCTAATCTCACTTCCGGGTATCGCGGTCTGGTTGAATTACGTACAACTTCACTAAAGCTTGCTGAAAGATGGGTTACTGTGGACAGCCATTCTTTCGATAACGTCAAGATGTCAGACCAAGACATCTATGTTGAGATAGTGTTTATCTCGTGTTGTACAATAGATAACAAAAATCTTATGTTTAAAAGTAAATTCAAAAACGGACACAAAACTAAGTAAATAAAGATGTTTGTTACATTGACGACAGTAGATTATTTTTAGGAATAAATTAATGTAGGTATTCATTTAAATCATACTAGTATCCAAAGATAAATACCAACATACATAAGCTTAGAACTTAGGTTAGAAAGATGTCCCCGAGATATTTTGCAAAAATAATTAATAACTATGTCTCATGATGACACTAGCTTAATTGGAAATATAATCAACTGTGAAGCCTAATATTAAAATATTGAAAAAGCCCTACATTATTAGATTTTTTTTGTAGTTTCAGAAACATGCTACAATAATACATATACCGAGGAAGCATAAATGGTCACCATCGTGCAACAATTATTAATAATCAACGATGCACAGGTAGTTTGGAACGGACAAGCAATAATTGCTTTTCTGATGGAACCATTATTATCATCAAGTCATTGTTGTTGATCTTATAAAAGAACATTACAGCACACGTCAAGTGCAAATTCAAAGTTAATTGATAATATACTTTGTATTTACGCTTGACACTTTATTACAATGACGTATTTCAATGACGTTTAAACCACTATATGCGTTGTATTTCTATAGCAAAGGCTCAACGTCATTGATTTCTATGTGTATTATATAGTACGATTGCTAATTTAACGGTGTAAACTGACAGATCGAAATGTCACTTTCAAAACATAGTGATTTTAACTAATTCAATTTTTATTATTCAAAGAAACAATAAACTCAGTAATAACTTGCAGAGTTAGAATTTTATTGCGTATTTTTAGAAATTTCAGCTTAGCTCTTCGACTAAATGTCGCTGTAAATAATTTTGCGTAAATAATCACAACAAATATGCGAAGTAATAACAATAAAAATTACAAATATTACTCTTATTATTTGAGAAAAATTGCGTTCCGTATTGATAGCTTTCGCAAGTTTTATTTATAATGAACCATGACTGTAATCCCAGTAGTCATGCCACAACTTAGCATGCAGTATTAACTATGACTATAATTCAGTAGACATGCAGTACTAATCACACATTGGGCAAGATTCACTAAATTGAAATGCTTAAATAATCTTGATCTTTTTACCAGAGCACAATTTAAATTTCATGAAAAAGTGGCAACATTCGAAATGTCGGTTTACTCCGTTTAATTAGCAATCCTAATATAGATGTTATTTAACAATTTCAAAACGTTATACTCGTACGTTTTAAGCGCTATAAAGGTTATACTTTATCAAAATTCAAAACCCATAGAAATCAATAATGGACATCAATGCACTTATGTAATGTTTTATGTTGTACCATCAAGTACTAATGCACATGTATATAAGAAGAGAATAAAGATTTCTTAAGTTTACGCGAATATTATACATTGAAATAAAACTATTCTTACGGATTCTATCACGATTAGATTTTAATTATTATTCCCGACGTTTCGAAGGCTTTGCAGTCTAATAATAATAATAATTAAAACCTAATCGTGATAGAATCCGTAAGAATAGTTTTATTTCAAGAGAATAAAGGTTTATCTTAATGTATTAAAGGCCTTAGCATGATTTTAATTATAATACACAATAGGAAATCTTGATTAATAAATGTCGGAAGTCGGGACATAAATTAATTTGCAATAAGACTAACAAAGCAAATGGATTAAAGTACTTTAGCGGACAAATCTGTCTTTGTGCTCATTCAAGAGATACTTTATTAATGTATAAAGTTGAAATGTTATAAAAGTGACTTCCTCGATGGTGTAGTTATTATTGCATACGCAGTATACGACTACTGTTTTGGAAATTCGGGTACGATTGTTAAGGAATAACATTTTTTTGATGATTTTGTCAGCATTTTTTGGAATATATGCCCAAAAATGCCTCTATGACATTATGAGACGGAAATAGGAGTCGTGAAATGTAGGTGCGCTTTGACTTACCCCTTGGAGGATACTAAGCATGTGTGTTGTTCTAAGTGTAAGTTTATATTATTTTAACATTAACATCCCATAAAATATGACATATTTTTAAAATTACAGCAGTTTATACCACATAAAATACACTAGACATTACGAAATGTATCAACGGTACCTACTAATAATATTGTTGTTAAAAAGCCGAGAGAAATGGGCGTTCAAACAGAAATAAACCTTAACGTCAACGCCATAGCATTACGAGTTAAGGTACACTACGATGTGTGAAATTTGCTTTAAGTTACGAAAGGGGTGTGAATTTACCACCACAAACTTGCAGGAATTTCAAACATTAGTACCATTAACGAGAGTTAACTATGGCACAGTTCAGCTATAACGCTCCTTAACTAATGAATATCTTCAGTTTGTCACGGTTAAATTGACGTTCAGTATCAGTTTAACGCAATGATAATATTTTGGTAGGACTTTATAACTTTGCGCATATTATTGCACTTTATATTATGCAAAAGTTTTGGTAAATGAATTAATACTGTCGTAAGAACGAACATCGATAGCGTTTTAAACTAGATGTTCATTTGTTTTCTCCCCGTTAGTTTCTAATGAAAATGTGAATCACATCCAGGACCTACCGCTCCACAGATAATGCGCACTACCACTAGGCCAACATGGCGGCAGAAACTCCCCTTCAGAGTTTAAAGTATAAAAATTCTTGCTACCTTATACAAAACTAAACCTTCACAGTACCTACCAGATATTGGAACCCCAAGTAGATCGGACAAGTGTCAACCGTAGAAATATTACAATTAGTACATAGTTAAAGCAAAACATATTTAAGATACTTCAAGCGGACTTAATATTATAAAAGCCATAAAAACATGATGCATGACGTAGCTTCTTAATCTAAGTGACGGGAATATCACAGCCATGTCGTTTTTCACGATACAAAAACATTTAAAGTAGGTATAGCTTGACAAACGTTTCTGTAAATACGACGAAATTTAGAAACATTTATTTTATAATTCATCACAAAATAAATTAATTGATAAATATAATAATGAGCGCAAACGGCACATTAAACATGTCCATTTTTATAAATATTTATATAACTTTACATGATAATGGTAACACAATCGTTTTATGCTATCTCTATACAGATGTTTCAACGGTATCAATAACAACTACACTGAATGAGACTAGCAATGTAATAGTATAATTTATAAAAGTTTTATTTTTTAATCAATTATAATTTGAATATGTAACGAATAATCACAAGTTTAAAAACTGAACCGACTTTAAATCCGATCGTGATCAAATTTATATGGGTCCACCCTTGATATAAGCTTTATCGGACACAAAAAGAATTTTAAAAATCGGTCCACAATTGGCGGAGATATCGCGTAACATACATAAAAAAGTACAAATAAATTGAGGACCTTCTCCTTTTTGGAAGTCGGTCGAAAAGTAGTTTTTATAGTCTAGATAGTCTAGAATCTAGACTATCAGATCGCATATACGTATTAACAAATTACGTATGCAGTCGTTAAGTTTTTTTAACACATAAAATATGACTAATCTAACGCAAAATTAGACTATTTCATAGTCATATTACCATTTTAAAATAAAATACGTTTGTTTAGCTACTGATTCTTAAAGGCCAACGAGTTCAATTTTTCGCTTTTGCTTTTAAGATCTTGCTTTAAATTGTTATCTGTATAAGTCATCGAATTAATATAGAGGTAATATCCTAGATGCACGGTTTTGTACAAATATCGTCATAAAAAGTGGCCTCAACAATAAAATAGAGAAAATATCACAAGTTCTAATTAAATCAACGCAATTATAAGCTATACAAGTGTAAAAAAGTAGCTTATTAAATGAAATGAGCAAGCGTACTTTTATTAGAATTTTGAAATTTAGAATTCTATCGGCGTCTGACTGTTTGTAAAAGGAGTGCTTAAGCACTCCTTTGCTGTTCCTTCCCATTTTCCGAGCGTCAACTATGCATCTAGGCAAATAATATATCGATAGTATAAGTGGAATGATTATATATTTAACAAGCTTTTGTCCGCAGCTACGCCCGCGTCAGAGTCTTGACAAACATTCATCCCCCATTACATCCCTTTAGGGGATGAATTTATGCATATATATTATACATACATATTTATAAACCTTCCTCTTGAATCACTCTATCTATTAAAAAAACCCATCAAAATCCGTTGCATAGTTTTAAAGATTTAAGCATACAGAGGGACAGACAGACATACAGCAGGAAGCGACTTCGTTTCATACTATGTAGTGAAGATACCACTTTGTTGCACCCAATAATTATCCGGTAGCACCAAAGTTGCTTGAAGCGATTGGCGCTTCCGCTACACGTACAGATATGTTTGCCGAGCCATAACGTCACACCTTAATTAATGTCAGACGAGACGACGCCTTCATTACGGAGTTTTAACATCATTCAAAAACGGCTAGGGTTGGCTACATTTTTATTACATAAAAAAATTTGTTCGCTTCTTCGAACAAAAAAGACACCTGGTGCAACAAAGTACTCTTAACAAGCGTACCCTGTTTGTCTGCCCCTGTCTACTTAACTTGCAAAATTTATTTTTGAATTACACTAGACAAATAGTTAAAAATTTAAGTATTACTTTTAGGTATTAATGTCTGAATCGCACTTGGCATTGTTTTTAATGCATGGCTTATTTGTTGAAGGTATTAGTTTTGACTACTAGAGGTATAATGCTACGACGCGGCCTACGGTCATTTTACCGAACTACGAATGGCGAGGCGACTTCGTAGCCAACAATTGCCGCTGCGTAGCCTGCGGGCTTAGACAAGTGGGTTATGCGTTAATCGAATAGAATAATAAATGTATGGGAATGACGTAAGAGTACGCCGCATATAGCGTACTCTTATTCCCATACATTTATTCTAGTTGACTATTCTATCTGACAAGCGCATAAGCCACTTGGCTAAACCCGCTGGTAGTGTAGCCGTAGCATTATGATATAAGAATCATTTTTATCTACCCATACACGTACTCAATATTTGCTATATTATCAAATTCAGGATTAGGATTCAGGACTCACAAATTCTACATAGATAAAATCTATCAGCGGCATTGCACTCTATATTATGTAGTGTTGAATGTCTTTGTTCCAATGACTAAAGAAAAAATAAGAGGACCCAGCGTAACTACGAAAAATACGTGTTTACTATGAAGTCGGTTCCACCATTTTAGTTTCGCGATCTATTTATATGTAAGTTGTCACTGTGTCATAAGAATTAAATAATGTATAAATAGTTATTGATTTCAAGTAAAAACGGTGTTATATTTACAATAATACTAATTTCGGAATATGAAGAAGATGCCTAACTGTTATATTAATGGGATCTTTCTTTCGCAAAGTCGCCATTTTGATTTATTTCATATATAAGAAATGCTTCATTTTTTTTGTAGTTGTGCCCCGTCCTCTATCTTCTTTTGTTTAAGCTTTGTTCACTGTAAACCACACCCAAGAGTTTTGAATTGTATAACGTACATTTGTACATTGTAGAAAGGTTGGCATGAACACATTTACGTAGACGTTCATCGTATTTGTATTCACTTCTAGACATAAATAGGTACCTAAATGTCTGACAGGTAGCCTTGAAAACGAGCAACAAGCCAAGGCTGGCAAATCAAGGTGTTTGCGGAATTTCACATGCAGCTCTCTTGACAGGTCGAGGATAGGCTGTGTTTAAAATAATCGATGTTCAAACTTTCACCATGAGCTCGCGAAATTAGAGTATTTATTGGAGTATGTTTTTTTTTAATTCCATCGCAATACTGCACCTTATATTTATATAAATAATTTGCGCAAACAATCACAACGGCTACGCGAAATAATAATAATGAAAAAGGGTTTTAAGTTTTAATGATATTAGGGTTATTAATTTGAGAAATAATGACATATGATTTGTTGAATAAGAACTATAACTATACTTCAGTAAATATACAGTAACTTGATGGGAAGATTGTTTTCATCATTATTATATTGAAAGCAGCTATCAATAAAAGTTACTTAGGGAGAACAATGGATTGTTATAGTAATGACGTTGCTAAATTCAATCTAACCTCAAGATCGCACTTAAAAATATTTATTATGATACGATTATGCTTTGAACAGCTTTGATTATAGAGGTATATAATGCTTCAAAAAGTCATATTAAGAAAATACATTATACAATATTTATAATCGGGATTTTAATTTTTTAAATAAATAAATACACCCAACAGTCACCCACATAGTCCTGACCCCACACTAAGGTCAAGTCTTGTGTCGTGGGTATCAGGAACTACGAGAAACTTTCGGTCTCACAACACCCAGACCCGAAACAAATATCTGTGGCCACACGGATATTTGTCTCGGTGCGGGAATCGAACCCGCAACCTCACGTTTCACAGCCAGCTACTCGCCGGTTGCGTCACGGTTTTCGAGTTATGTATCAATGCACGCAAACCTCATTATAAATAATGTATCTGAGTATGAACTGACCCAATAGTGTCGATAGAATGGCAGTTAAAATAAACGTAATTATTACCAATAGATCCACCTCCTTTATCGTACCCTCATGTCTGTTGAGGATCGTGATCCGTGCAAGGACTTTGTTAATGGCCTTCATACATTTACGGCGGTTTTCAGCCTGATAGATAGCGACGCTGACTGGTGTTTCTAGTTGCTCAGCCACCTGGTCAAACCAGTGTTCGGGGTTCCTTCCTCTTGGTCGTTTGCCTATTACCAATAGATAAACATAGCCAATATCTCCAGTCGTCAACACTAATCAGTCTAAACGGTTAAAGTACCCATCTTAAACGACCATGGCATGAATTCATATATAATCATATTATACTATAAGGTACATATGTATATACATTCTTAAAAGATAATTAGCTCATATTATACTATAACTTAAAATCGGCTAAGTCCTCTTAACATCATAACAAGATTTTAGGTCATCGTCCATTCTGGGCGAATGCCAAATTTATTGTTGTTTTATATAGATATCTTTTGAAATGGCTAGAATATTATTAGTTATATAAGCAGCCGCTGCTAATTAGCGATAGCTCAGTTGGGAATGGTATGGACTGCTGAGACAAGTGTCGGAGGTTCAAGACCAACCCCAAAGTGGAGCATAATCTTCTGACTTATCAATGTAATGTGTGTTTTCTTTGTGAATTATCGCTTGCTGTAACGGTTAAGGATAACATCGTGAGGAAATCTGTAGCCTGAGCACGAAAAACTAATGTTGAATAAATGTATACGTAATAAAAAATGTAAACTTGCTGCGCACTGATGACATTTGATTAATATTTCATACAAATTTCATAGACGCGCATCGAGCACGAATACATTTACGGTTGTCAGAAATTTTCCTGCTCGGGCTGCATGCCCGAGAATTTCTCTACAAGAATTGTTTCGAAGATATGTGAAGTCTACCAACCCGCATTAGGCCAGCGTGGTAGACTAAAGCCTAACCCCACTCATTAGTAGAGAAGGCCCATGCCCAGCAATGGGACAGTAATATTACAAGGCTAATATTATTATTATAGAGGTATATAATTAGATACATTGAGGATTGTCATTGTTATTCCATATTGTTTGTACAAGTCACAAAATCCCCTTCACCATAAGAGTGTTTACAGCCCTATGTGTGTTGAGGCCTTGAGGGTGTGACAAACGCACCGCACCGCAGTATCAAGTCAGTTTACTCGCCCGCATTGTCGGTATATTCTATCAACAAACATTAGAGGAGATGGCCCAATGCATTAAAACATTGGGTAAAGATAAATACACCCAAAAGTCACACACCTAGTCCTGACCCCACACTAGATATAACCTGTATGGTGTCAAAGACTATGAGAGACTTTCGGTATCACAACACCCAGACTTGAAACAAATATCTGTGGGCCACACAAACATTTGTCTTAATGCGGGAATCGAACCCGCGGCCTCTCGCTTTACAGCCGGCTACTCGCCCGCTGAGCCACGGAGCCTGTCAAGATGGAACAAAGCCTTAATGTAATTGGATGTAATGGGCAAATCCTTTTTTTTTTATAAAATGGACCAGCCCCTTATAAACATTGGATGTGATGGGCCAATGCATTAAAACTTTGGATTAGATGGACCAAACCCTTATAAGCATTGCATGTGATGGGCTGATTTTTTAAACACATTTAATGAGATGGATCAACTTCTTATAAATATTGTACGAGATGGGCCGATCCCTAAGAAACATTAGACGTGATGGGTCAAGGCGTTCAAAATAACGGAGGAGATTAATCCACTTATAAATATTGGATGAGATGGACCAACGTCTTGTAAACATTGGATGTGATGGATCAATGCACTAGGTCTATCTTATCGAATAAAAAAAAAAAATACATATAAGCACAAGTATTTTGAATAGATATTTTGTTGGGCATTTATTATGGATGAATTGTGAAAGTGCGACACTTTCTCCTCGACAAACACTAAAAGCTAGTTTTATAATAATTTGCTGGTACCATATGAATGTATTGAATGAACTTAGGTAGAATGTATATTCTTTACTGCTCCTGTCTAACCATCTTTATATAGGGATACAGTTATAAGCGTATGCTTGTAATAACATTGCATAGGAAATGTATGAATTTAAAAACAAAATAAGTGGATTTTTTACGTTTGTGATTCAGGCATAGGGACTTTTAGTATTAAGGCATATTTCAAAGATACTGACAAATGTACCTATTTACTACAATCCTATGGTGCTGGAAATTATTATTTATCAAGGCCTGATCGCCGGCAAACACGCGATCGATCGTAAAAGCAATAAACCAAAATGTTACTTAAATATAGGAGCATCTTGTAAAGGCCACATATTACTCGCCGTACCCTCGTCTTGTGAGATGAGAAAAGACACAATGACCAAATAATGTATTTTAAATCAACATTTGTACTACGTTTTTACTTTCCGCTATTGTGTTCGTATTTCTAAATACATACGTACATACATAGACGCTTTTTTCCCATACGGGTAGGACAGTAGGTAGAGACAAGGGATGTTCACTTGCTACGATCCCTACACACCTCTTTCGCGTCATTCAGTCTCATTACATTCTTCATGCATGCACGTCGGTTTAGGGTACTTTAACCTGACCTTTCTCGAGTATATCTCAATACAAAATATTTATTTAATTATCCTAACATACGCACCAGTTGATCATGCGGAAGCAAAGAGATATAATATGTACAATGTCTAACTAAAGAGAGGTTATCAAGCAAGTTTATATACAAAAAAATATCTCAAACGTCACTAACACCATCTATGGTCTTTCGGGAGGGTTAACCGCTAAGCCTAGCCAAAGACTTCTATGTATTACTAGAGAGGCTGCTCGGTAGAATTTGCGCACCAAGTTTCCGTCAATTCACCGCAACTCACTATAAAGATCTGCAGGTTTACCACCACGTCTTATAGCAGTATTATTATAATCGTTCTTCATTTGTTTTGTATGGGAATCGGTACAAATACTCGCCGTAATGTGACACAATTTTATTTCTAAACAGCTTGTCTAGTAGTTTTTGACCACTGCACGTCGTATTTCAAAAGCATCGGATGTGTCGCGGTTTGTTTATCACAGTTAACCACCGCTTCTCGCGAAGAGTAATAAAAACTTGCGGGTAGGTGCGAACACAAGCTACCCGGATCGATTATGGCCCGTTGCGGCAACCTTCTGATTTGCAAACGGCCGACGGTCCCAAGGTGAGACCGCCGGTTTCGTTCAATGTCACAAAAACCGCAGGAATAAATTGGTCAGTAAATTATGCTGGCGTTCACATGAAATTATTTACAAACACGATATTGTATTGAACGTGCGGAGCGAAGAAAGTTCCAATTTGGACATCTCACAGTAATCACGAAATGCTTTATAAAGTTTTGCATTTTATTTTTTGTGATTATAGGTCCATGTTACCTCTATAAACTACGAGTATAACAAAGTATTCAGATTATATCAAATTATGATGGGTATGCCTTCAAAGGCAATTTTCTTTTATGCTAGAGACTGGTAAACGAGTAGATGGTACCTTATGGTAAGTAATTAGTGATATTTGTATCAATACAATACAATGTCGCCTCCTTGGCAGAGCAAATTTTCTAATTTAATTTGCCCGGGACTGGATCCTTCATAGGGGGTTGACGTCAGGCAGGCGGCCGGTCGTAAATACTAAGCCAAATCATCTCTGCAACATGCTTGAAAAAGTGTGTTGCGCCGACCCCACATTAAGGTGGGATAAGGGCAGGTATAAAGAAAGTATCGATACAATATCAACATAATTACGTTTTGTCCAAAACTTGTTAATTTTCAGGCCGACTAAGTTATTTTCGGTGGATTGTAAGGCAACGTTCTTTTGAAAGCGTAAGTAAATAAATAACAAGATATTCAAGTAATACATACAAAAAAGCCTATCCAAAAAATGGCCAAAGGAAGGCCAAATCTTTACTAAAATAGAACAAAGAAAAAAAATCACAAAAATTAACTTTCCTTCCTAGAAGTCGACATTGACGCAACGCGTGTTAGGCTCCCATAACAAAAGAGGCATTTGGAACATCTACAATGTTATATTGAGTAGTATACTAGTTTTTATTTAAATACATTTTAATATTAACAATTAATTAATTTACTTCAAATATAATGAGAGTGCATCGCGGATCGCCTCAACTAGTCAGATCCTGTGTACTTGCAATAGTTACTCCTACTTACCCTTTCAGGTACGAGTACAGGTGTCATCTTATGTGCTTAAAGTTGCGGGCTAACGCGAATAAAGAATTCGTAGGATGCAATTGGGTATGACAAAAAAGGTCCTTCACTAAAGATCCTTCACTAAAAGAATACAATAATAAAGAATAAGACGACGAACATCCAAGAAGTTCATGTCTACTGCTTATCCTAGGAAAATTGACTTTGGCACAATATGATATTGTTATGAATTTAGAAGAAATATCATATTAAATGAAGCAGCGATAGCTCAGTTGGGAATGGTACGGACTGCCGAGACGAGTGTCGGAGATTCGAGACCAACCCCGAAAAGAGCATACACCTTGTAATAGAGACTTAAGTGTCGGAGGTTCGACCCCAACCTCAAAATGGAGCATACACCTCTGACTTTTCTATGTTAAGTGTATTTTCATTGTGAAATATCGCTTGCTATAACGGTGAAGGAGAACATTGTGAGGAAACCTGCATACCCAAGAATTTGGAAGGTATGTGAAGTCTACCAAGCCGCATTAGGCCAACGTGGTAGACTAAGGCCTAACCCCTCTCATTAGTAGAGGAGGCCCGTGCCCAGCAGTGGGACAGTAGTATTACAGGGCTAATATTATTATTATTATGATATTAAAATAATAAAAAGCGGACAATATTGGAATCAAAACGTGATGCAATCTTGTTGTTTACATAAGTCGTACTTACAAAATTTTATGAATGAGATCTTTCAATTCACTGTTTTTTTTTGTCAAAAATATCTATTATATCATGTATATCTACATTTCACATTGCATCATAACGAAGTTATTGGTTTGTTAGTTGCAGAAGCGACGAATGTAAACTCATTTAAATGATACCATTTTGCCTCGTCGAGTGTATGTGGTGACTAGTGGTCAATGGATGAAAGTACTCGAAACAATTTAATGTCCTAAGAGTACCTCCTTGACGACAAAAACTGGTTGAAAGACTCACCTTTTCCTGGGCTTACGTCTCGGGCGCCTCCGCTCGCCCTCGAGTTCGTTCTCGAGGCCGCGTCGCCTCGGCCCACCGGCAGCCCGACGTCGCTCCAGCTTGCGCTCTTGTTGAGCCTCGCGGATCGCGTCTACTACGGCCACGCGCGGCACGCACTCATCCTCCTCGATAGGTTTAGGTGTCTGCGGTGCGCCCATCCGAAGATGGCGTTGACGCCACCACAGCACCCACGAACTGATGTTGTCGCGAATCTTGGAGACAGAGCACCCGGCGGGCGATATGACGTCGTCGCGTCTCCGATCTGACACGTACGGAATTTTTCAAACGTACGTTAGAGGCTCTCGATGTGGCGAAAGCGATCGCAAAGCGATGGACGGTGATGTCAGCAATCGTCGCGCGCGTACCTCGCACATCGCAAGCGATAAGCATCGATATATCTACTCTTAAGACTAAACTTATATAATTTGGCAGGAATGTATTGGCAGTCGATGTTCTGTGTGCATGTTACGTGTTGCCGTTGGGATGTTCTACGGTAGCCATGGCGACGGCATCTGTTGCGGTGCTCGCGGCGGGCGGCATGACTGTGCGCGCGGGATGGTCAGCGGTGGAAGCGTGCCGCGAGCTGGGTGGACTCAACAGATGTCGGGGACGGATGGCGTTACGTAACGGGCTCGTACCGGGCGCGCGGACGTAGGTGCGCGGCGACGGCGGACGCGCGAGTGTCGCGGAGGCTTCGCCGGCATCGCACCCTCCCGCTGCCGCCGCCGCCGCCACCGCCTCCCCCGCTTCACCCCGCATCGCACCCCTACCGCCCGCCTCTCGTGTAGCCGCCTTGGACTACCTGCACGCGCTATTGTCCTGTGCCAAATTTTCGACCTTTTTACATCTCTGATGAATACCAAAAGCCGAAATTTACGTAGCCAGCTGTAGCGGATGCGAGTACTCCGGCGGCTGTTGAGTGCGTCGGGCTCAAGGTCGTCGAGATCGCTTCGATCTAGTTTACGAGGGCTCTCCAGCCAGACGAATGCTGGTATTGGACGCACTGCGTAACATTCATAGATATTAAAACGCCCGCATCTTAAATTATCTTGTCTTTTTTTCGCTATAAAACATGTGTTTGGAGTGTACGTCACAGCGGCCACAGTCGGCCAGCGTATTCACTGTCAATTCTTTATAGTTTGTGTGGTTTTGTTACAATTTGAGCCACCACAGATGTCTTTTCATTGTTCAGCTCGCAAGATAAATGTTGGTTTTTAAACGTTACAAAATGTATGAAAATCGAGCTCCTTGAAGTTGATTTTTAAGACTCAATGAAATTACTTATAAGACTGAATTAAACTGCTTGGCAGAATTTATCTATTTTATCTAATAAGAAGCAAACTGTTGGATGTATGCATGTCACAAAAATAAGTATATTAGGTAAAAATAATTGTCATGAACATTCCTGACAAGATTTTCCCGATGATTTTCCGTTACTGAAGCTTAGGGCGTAACGCGTATTATATAGCAGTATTAGGATAATACAACAATGGATAGGAAAATATACATAAGAGTATTGTTAATTGTTAGTTATTCACCTCCTTGGTCTAGTGGCAGCATATATGGGTTGTGGATCGGGAGGTCTTAAGTTCGATTCCCAGGTTGGGCAAAGGGACTGGATCCCTCAGAGGGGATAGACGCCAGGCAGACAGCCGGTCGTAAACACTAAGCCAAATCCTTTCTGCAAATGCTTCAAAATTTTCAAAATTTTTTGACAATGTTGTCTAAATAAACAGACTCTTTGATCCTATCTTATAACAAGGTGATCAAGTTCATCCGCTTCAAAAGATTATCGTGTATAACCTATATAGAGGTATATAAGATAACTTGGCATAACTGCAAAATATACGTGTTTACTTTGAAGCCGGTTCCGCCATTTTAGTTTCACAATATATCTACATGTAAGTTGTCACTGTGTCATAAGTCCTAAATAACGTATAAATACTTATTGATTTTATTTACAATAATATTAATTTCGGAATGTGAAGAAGATGCCTAACTGCTATATTATTCTACCATTTTGCAAGACTCGAATTCGATTGTCAAAAATACTCCTGCTCGCGCATATTCCTGCTCATAACCCACTTTACTGTAGAGTCGGCGCAACATATTTTTTCAATCATGGCGCAGGAAAAATTTGGCTTACGTTTTACGACCGGCCGCTTGCCTGACGTCAACATCCTATCTAGTGGATCCAATCCCGGACTAATCGTGTTAGAAACACGACACTGTACCTCCTGGTCCACAATGCGATAATTATATTCAGATATTGAGTAGTAGAACCACGCTGGAGACAGTTACGTCTACAGCACGAATAGGCCGACTCGACCGGTTTGATACCACTGTCTCACAGAAAACCGATGTAAAGTGACAGCTCACTGTCACGATTCGTTCGGTTAGTAAGATTTCCGATGGCCCAACTCCTCCCCTCCCTTTCCCCAACCCTATTTACTTCCTTTTATTGGCAATGCACCCACGATTCTTTTTCTCTCATAGGTACCTATGGGTGATGGAGATCACTTACCATTAGGTGACTCACTTGCTCGTTAGCTAGTCTTTCCAATAAACCATACTACGTAATACAATACTACAAGCAGCGATACCTCAGTTGGGAATGGTACGGACTGCCGAGACAAGTGTCGGAGGTTCGACTCCAACCTCAAAATGGAGCATACACCTCTGACTTTTCTATGTTAAGTGTATTTTCATTGTGAAATATCGCTTGCTATAGCAGTGAAGGAAAACATCGTGAGGAAAACTGTATACCCGAGAATTTCTTCACAGGAATTTCGAAGGTATGTGAAGTCTACCAACCCGCATTAGGTCAGCGTGGTAGACTAAGGCCTAACCCCTCTCATTAGTAGAGGAGGCCCGTGCCCAGCAGTGGGACAGTAATATTACAGGGCTAATATTATTTATTATTATTAGTAGCTTGTGGTATAGGATATTCGTATCCGACCGGATGGCGACCACCGTACACATGGTGCTAAAACCTGCCATAGTGACTCACACTGCGTGTGGTTCGCGTTCCAGGATCAGCCAGTGTACTTCCGGTTCTCTCGAGGGGCTAGCGGTATGACTTGATGGTTGGTTGAGACGGGTATGGGGGTATCCCTATATCTGGTCATCCGCCTGTCTTGTCGCAAGCCCCTCGATTTGCTTCTTCCCTCTTCGGATTCGGAGTGTGAAGAAACATAAATAGGCCGGCATGATTGATGACGACCACTGATAAATCTAATTGTTTGTCAGTGGTCGCTAATTTTTATGGACTGCACTACGCTTACCATCAGCAGCCCGAGGAGGAAAATTTCTGACAACCGTAAATGTATTCGTGCTCGATGCGCGTCTATGAAATTTGTATGAAATATTAATCAAATGTCATCAGAGCGCAGCGAGTTTACATTTACATTAGTTTTTCGTGCTCGGGCTACTGGTGTAGTGTAGTCACTATGCCGTGACCGGATAAAAAAATATATGCTACGTAATTGAGATATATTCTCGTGATGTTTATCATCATTAGCCATAGAAGGTCCACTGCTGAAAACTACGTATTATGTACAAAGGCGTCCAGCATCCCGTATGTAAACTTGACTTCACATTCCGACATATTAATAAATCCACTTTTAACAAATTGGGGACTTATTCGACACGAGTCAACACAAAGTCTACAAAATACACTTAACATTCTTTAACTGTCCCGATCGCATTCAGGGCGCGCTTACACATAAGCCTGAAGCCTTAAAAGAATGACTCATATGAATGTGTTTATTGATGAAGGTACTGAGAGATTTCACCCGCTTTTAGTAAAAATAGTTGAGAATTTACCCTTCAAACTTAGATAGTAGTAGATTGAACTCTAGTCCCCTACCGTACCATGGAAGCTGTTTAAATTTTCTTTTTCGTTAGCTGGTCGAGTGAAACTGCGTAGATACGAAAGTGAAAACACATGTAACGCGTGCTACATGTTAATTGAGCGCCGGTGCCGCAGTGTGCACTCAGCTTTTGGACCTCAAACAGTAAGCCATATCGTAAGAGAGTTTTAGTAGCTTAAGCTTTGTTACGTTTTGTTCACTTTGGCCCGAAAATTCAGCACAGCTTTTTTTATGCGACAACGACTACCATACCAACGAATACTAACATAACTGTTTATATTAAAATAATTCCCTGATTTTAGAAACACACCTCTTTAATTCTTTTGAAATAAAGAACTCGTAGTTTGTGTATGTCAATTGAATTAATCCGTAAATAAAGTCTTTAATTCAGACATATTTTAGTCTATTAACAGGAAATGCCACGTTTTAAAATAACCACAACTAGCTACAGAGCACGTGAATCTAGGGATAAAAATAATAAAATAAGATCGTGTTTAGATAAAAATATAAAATAATTCTGAACAAACTCGCAATAAACGCTAAGACACAATACAAACCGACGAGCCATGTTGCCAAAACGATGCTTTCCCTTTCCGGCGCCGTCTTGTACCAGTTGGGAGTTCTTACACGGTGCTCTTTTGTGAGTCCTTGAACCAGTTATTTTAAGTTTTAACTGTGTAGGTTATTTATTTATTTATTCTTTATTGTACACTTAGGAGAAAATACAAGGAATATGAAAATACAAATTCAGTACAAATGGCGGTCTTATCGCACTAGGCAATTTCTAGGTTCTTTGACTTTCAGTCTTAAACTTAAAATTGAACATAACATAAAATCACTCTTATGTTAGATGAAAGAAAATCGATTTGAAGATCATACATATTTCCGTTCCATTACTTTTTGAAGTGTAAAATTTAACCGATGGTTTAAAAACTGGCATATTACCGAGTGCTCAAGAAGTTTTTCAAAGGCTAGTTCCAACTGCTATGCTGAAATGTTTCATCGGAAACTGCATTTAGAGGTATTTATATATACCGCAAGTCGCAAGCTAACTGTATTACTATCACCTGCAGAAGTGGGATGTCACTGATTTGTTTGTGGATTGTGGAGCTCGTTTTCAAAACACTTAATATATTATTGTAGAGGAACGGGTGTCGGTGTTCCTCCACCAGAGGGGAGATCATCACTTCAGGCGGGTGTAGTGCCTGACCGCCGCGGCCCCTCCAATGGTTCATCTTCGGAGGTCGTATATATATGCTACGTCTGCGGTAAACTTTGCCACCGTGATTTAGAATGTGATGGCTCCATCTGTTGTTCTGTAGCTGAAGCCAGTACCGTTGTGCGTTGACGCTCGATGTATGTAAGTTAGTTCGGCGCGCATTGCAGAGATGTCGCCACATTATCAACTTAATATATTGACTGCCTCGGTGGCGTAGTTGTATTTCGGTAAGACTACGGTCCTGAGGTCTCGGGTTCGATCCCCGGGTCGGGCAAAGTGATATTGGATTTTTCCATATCAGCCCGGAGTCTGGAATTTGTGTCCGATATGGCGATAGGCTCGCCCCTATCACATCTGGGACGAAACTAAGCTCGGCGAAATGTGGGTGTTCTAGTTCGCTAGTGCATCTCTGCCTACCCCTTCGGGAATACAGGCGTGAGCTTATGTATGTGTGGAATACCCAATAATAAACTTACTTTAAAAGCTCTAACTGTCCCCAAAACACTTCAGCTTTAAATGTTGACCGGGCCTGTCATATTTACAAAATTATGCTGGATTTTATGACTAAGAACAATCTTATTTTTTAACAGTCACGCACCTAGTTCTGATCCCACACTAAGTATAACCTGTATCGTGGGTGTCAGAGATGATGAAAGACTTTCGGTCTCACAACACCCATACTTGAAACAAATATCTGTGGGCCACACAAACATTTGTCTCAATGCGGGAATCGAACCCGCGGCCTCTCGCTTTACAGCCGGCTACTCGCCCGATGCGCCACGGAGGCTGTCTTCAATCCTAATGCAACACGATATTACAAGCTAACGATGGTAATAATGTTCACTATTCCACAATTTTCAACTAAAGAGTAACGTTGTAGTTCTATTCATTACAAAATTATGTCAATAGCTTCAACATTTTTACATGAATTTAATAGTAGTTTGCAATTTTCATGGTGACCTGCAGGCTGGTGACGCATTCAACGGGGACGAGGCCGTACGAGTATGTTGCGGAATATGCAATGACTACAATTTGTAATTAGAATATAGATTCTATGAATTATTTGTGGATTACCAGGAAGTTGAAGTTATTGTGGGCCTGGTTCGGCCTCTGTGATTTGGGATGATTGTTGACATAGCTATAATCACAATAATCACACACGTATGCATATCTATTATAACACAGGCGGCCTAGAGCAGAAAACACTGCAAAATCCGCCATTGGTGCTAACACAGTTAGGTTTTGTAAAGATGTCACATATAGATTTCTTAAGTTTACGCGAATATTATACATTGAAATAAAACTATTCTTACGGATTCTAGTAGATAGTAGGTAGATAGTCTTCGTTGTCAGTCTGACCCGTGACAACGATGACTGCAAAGCCTTCGAAACGTCGGGAATAATAATTAAAACCTAATCGTGATAGAATCCGTAAGAATAGTTTTATTTCAATGTCACATATATTTTTGATGTAAAATTCAACAGTAAATCAAAAGAGACAACATTAAATAAATAAGACGAAAACGATGAAAAAAAGGTAAGACTTCATGTTTTAAAGATGGTTTATACGATTTCAATTGAATACTAAGGCTGAGATGAGAGAAAAACAGACTAACAGACAGATTAAGCAAAGATTTTCTTGTAAATAATGGTTCGGACTAATTCGAAGTAAGATTTAAAAATTCCAAATCCTCACTGAGTTCGTTTTTTGACGCAGACTTAGTCGAAGTTCGCTCTATAGATCTTAGACTTAACTACAATGTCCACTCATGATGCAAACTATAAGAATACAGACAGAATATTGGTCAGCACTTGGTGGTTACGAAGTCGGGTATTCGCACTACCAGCCCCTGACTTGCACTTGGCGACAATAAACACGAGGGGTTTGCCACAAAGTTGTAAACATAGGCTTGTGGTCTGCGTGTCCGAGACGTGTATTCTAACCATAAGACCTATTTCTGAACATGGGCCATATAGCTTTTAAGGAATTATATATTTTTTGTCGCAATCCAGACAGATGTGGATTTTAGATTCGTAATTTAAACCAAAAATCTTAATCAGAGCTTAATTCAACGACCGGTTTTGAAGTCGGTCTGTTAAGTTTTTAAACCTATGAATTATTAAATAATATTCTTTATGACTATGATATAAATAGTTTTTAAAGATAAACTTTTCTAATTTAAGTGTACATTATTCATAGTAATTTCTAATACAGCTAGAATGTATAGAAATGTAAATAGTTTGTTAGATCCAACTACGTACATAAATAATATTGCTTGTTTGTTCACAAAGCACTGAGCTACAGACAATGGCTTGAAAGTCATTTAATAGAAGAGATAGCAAATGCACTTTAGCCGAATGTATGTTAGAACTAAATGCCCAGAACAGACATAGATAAAAGTTGACAAGTCTCACAAATAATGACTAATACAGTTTGGAATAGATAATCAGCCCTATATTATTACTGATTTTCTAATCTTTTACAGCCTCCGTGGCGTAGCGGGCAATAACCGGCAGTGAAACGTGAAGTCGCGGGTGCGATTCGCGTTGCGAGACAACTGTGTAGCCTACAGATATCTGTTTCGGGTTTGGGTGAGTGAGACCAAAAGTATATCGTAGTTCCTGATACCCACGACACAAGACTCGATCTTAGTGTGGGGTCAGGGCTATGTGTGGGACTGTTGGGTGTATTTATTTATTTAAAAAAATCTGACCTACTAGTGGAAGGATTTAGGCCTTAATTCGCCACAATGGCATGTGCGCTTTGATAAACAGACAAACCGCTGAAATTTTTATGTATGCAGATTTTGTTTCACCGTGAGAATTCACTAAGCCCTTACTCGCATGAGAGCTTTTTAAACGTACGTAACACAACCGTTGAAATGGAACAAATTAGTTCTAGTATAGTTACTGAAACGCCGGCGCTTTTAAAACGCGGCGTTTTATTTTTGGACGGTATGTAAAATATACCTTATTAGGCAAGAATGACATTCACGCACTCATATAAACAGACATGTTTAGACGCTTTTTTAACGGACGTAGAAAAAGCTCTATTGCGAATGAGGGCTAATACATAAAAAAAGTCAGAGCCTTTTCCATTCTTCAGTCATCGCCCCTATCACATTTGGGACGGAAATGAGCTCGGTAAAATATAGGTATTCTAGTTCGTTAGTTCGGAGCCACCAACGGCTTAGATGTACACGTAATCTTATGGATGTATATAAATGCAAAGCAACAAAACTATTCAAAATGTTTTGCAGTGTACATCCCACCAATACAAAGTTTTGTTTGTTATTTCAGTTATACAAACAATTATTACATACTATATGATAATATATGGGATATATTCGTAGCCAATTCTACAAAGCGTAGCAAAAACATGATCTCAGCATTTTAGTAGCCTTGTACATCCAAACCAGGAATTTTATCGGCGGCGAGCGGCGAGCACAATTATTAACATCAACTAGACATATTGGAATAGATCTTTCTGCGCATAATAAGTGACTTTTGGTTGGAGTATGAACAATTTTTGTGGTCGATATTCGAAAGTTTGAAGGTTTTTCCTTTGCTTGAGCTTCAGAAAACGAAGTTGATTAATTTATATCATGTTCATGAAAGTCTGAACCAATTCCGATTAAATTAACTATGAACAAAGACATTAAACAGTATAGTAGTGTTCTGTTAAATCTCTTTGATTATGAGCTTGCATATCGAGATTTTTTTATTGCATAACATAAGCTCACGCCTGTATCGCCGAAGGGATACGCGCACTAGCCAACTAGTACACCCACATTTTGCCGAGCTTAGTTCCGTCCCAGATGTGATAGAGATGTGTGTCGCCATATCGGACACAAATTTCAAACTCCAGGCTGATATAGAAAAATCCAATATAACTTTGCCCGACCCGGGGATCGAACCCGTACCGACAGGACAGTAGTCGTACCGAAATACAACCACGCCACCGAGGCAGTAAACCATCATCGAGGCAGTAAAAGTTAAAACATTTTGTATCGCAGTAAAACCATTTTGACGTTAGCAAGTTTAATTATTATAATTTATAAATCGAGATTAATTATTCCAAACCCAGGCATCGTGCACTAGGGAGCGAGGGGCTTATTGTAACAGTTTTCATGAAAACTAATATATCTTGAGATCTATTGATTAAATTTCTACTAAATAAAGACGGATGGATGCTGTAACTCTTCCTCTACCAAATTAAGTAAAAATAATACCATAACTATTGATATTTATTTTACAATAAATTATTTTCTAGAAGAAGTGCGGTGTTACAACTTACCTCGTCCTTGGGGCAAGTTGTAACGTCTACTGGGGCAAGTAGTAACGACAAAAAAAACAACAATAATACCTCTAATCATTAATTATTTGTTTATTTTTAACAAAATTGACGTCTTTCTAAAGTAGGTATTATGTAATTCTTATCAAAAATCAACTTAAATACTCTTTTTAAGTAATCAACACCAAAAAATAAGTAATTAACAGTTTTATTCAGTTAAACACTACTTATAATCATCATGGCACACACAAATCACTGTAAGTAATTAAATTATTGATATCTAAGGTATGCTTCGTAATTATCTCTTTTTAATATCTATCTAACAAAGTATTGCACTTATATAAGAATCAACATTTGGTGGATTTTATTATAATTAAATTCAGTCTTCATCTGAGTTACAATTAATACAAATAAAATATATAGTGTCTCCTGTAACATATCCTGCATGTGCACATCTTACAAGTGATACACTCGACCCAATCTTCCTTAGTAGAATCTGTGTAAGCTTCACCACATACCAAACAATACCACTCTTCTGATTCAGATTCTGAATCTGAACATTAAATATTTTTTTAGCTCTGTCCACTCCGGTTTTATTTTTTGTTGATTTACCTTTGCCTTTCCCCTTCCCCTCTCCTTTACCTTTTCCTTTAATTTTACCATCTTTTTCTGTTTTTTCTTCATCTTTTCCACATATTCCTTATGTAAATACGTCGCTTCTAGTGTCCTTAAAGATAAATGGGGATTTCTGCGCATAACATTTTGGAACCAGTCAGTACCAGCCATGTTATTTTGATGCGAAGAAGGAGGAATGTTTTAGCATTAAGCTGCACACCGCATTGGTAAGCTAGTTTCCTTACTTCTATAGGAAGTATTCCAAAATATATTTCGGCGCACTTGAGTAGGTAGGAAGCCATCTTACCTTCTTCTTCTGCAGTAAATACTTGTCTAGGCTTAATATAACCAACTCTTAAACTTTAATTATTCTTCTTTGTCTTTATGCACAATAATCCGAAACTCTGACTAGCTTCCCGAATACCGCATTTTTTTTCTGAAACTTCAGCTGCCGCTAACTCGTACACTTTTTGGCTTTGTGTTGCCCGCTCTGACTTTATTTTATACACCCTTATTTTAGAAGAAAGGAAAAAAGTATCTACATCATAACTTGGGGTATGTTGTAACACGTTACAACAAGCCCCAGGATTTTGTTACAACTAACCCCATGGTATGATTTTTAACATTTATCAAGATAACTATTTCAACAATTAAGCAACCTTAAAAACTGTTGCACATTATCAGAGATAGATAAATTTAAATGTAAATAAGATATAGAAAGTTTGAAATTAGTCGATAATAATAACGCAAACCAAAATTTTACGACAGTACAATTTTATATGACCTGGCAAAAATGAAGCGCGTGCACATTTTGGCTCACTGTGCCAGCCGACGGGATATTGGCTATGGCAACATGATGCGGCACGGTTTATAGGTCCAATCGAGTCAAAAAAATACGCTAATAAAGTTTAAGATCCTAGTGAAAAGAGCCTGTTACTACTTACCCCTGTTACAACAAGCCCCTCGCTCCTACTAAAAATATTTAATGCATTAGCGCTAATTTAGGCATGAAATACCAGTGGCCACTAATTAAATTCTCTCGAACTGCGACCAATATAGAATTCCATTTGAAGACCAATTTCAAATTATAATACGATTCCAATGCTGTGCGACAAACAACATTTCTTTCAGATTTCATAATAAATAAATAAATACACTCAACAGTCACACACCTAGTCCTGACCCCACACTCGGTATAACCTTTATCGTGGGTATCAGAAACTATGAGAGACTTTCGGACACACAACACCCAGACTTGAAACAAATATCGGTGGGCCACACAAACATTTGTCGCAATGCAGGAATCAAACCCGCGGCCTCTCGCTTCACTGCCGGCTACTCGCCCACTGCGCCACGGCATTACGCAACCTTCTAATACCTACTCGAAAATTACTCACAAATCATAGATTTGTTACGAAATTTTATCAATAGTGACTGTTTTATAAGGATTCCCCAAGACCGCAAGAAATGGCAAACAATGGAGAAGGCCTAGTAGTGGGTGAATGTGGAGTGAAATGATCCTGATGATGACGGTTTTTTACACAGTCAAGCGAAAACCACAAAAGTAAAATAAAACAGAACGCAAATATTTGCCCCCAGTATTTACTGGATTGGTCATACAGCCGGTTGCAAGCGGCAAATCTGTATTGATCACTTGTCAATCCCGTATTATGTATGGAATGTTTGGGGTCAGTGGTCAAGGGATGCACACGCAACGGTGGGCTGTGAGGCTTATTGGTGTTGATTATCGGTTATTAATGTACGATATGTACCTAATTCTTGTTTTTAATAAATAGCACGCTGACCTAATACGGGTTTGTATACTTCACATGCCTTCGAATTTCTTCTGGAGAAATTCTCGTGTATGCAGGTTTCCTCACGATGTTTTCCTTCACCGTTACAGCAAGCAATATTGCACAATGAAAATATACTTAACATAGAAAAGTCAGATGTGTATGCTCCTTTTTCGGGTTGGTCTCGAACCTCCGGACACTCGTCTCGGCGGTCCGTACCACACACAACTGCTATCGCTGCTATGTTAAAAAAATCTAAAAAAGTGCGTTATGCAATTAATAAATGCAATTTAAACACATTGATAAAAATATGTGAGGTGACCTGCAGACATGACCGCCGTGTGAATATTAAAACACGTCGTCGTATGGCCAGTAGACAAGCGTGCATAAATAAACACTGGCCATAGTGCATATCGTAGAAAAGGGTTATATATGTATTTCTATAGAAAGAAGAAATGTGTCCTATACTTTATCACATTACATTCAATTTAGCAATATAAACGAATACAGATAAAATATTTTAATTTATTTTCATTGTTCCTTTTTTTATTCGGACAAATACGTCAAACCACACGCACCAAAAGAAATAAGTACTAAGTATACAAAATTTAAGTTACATCAATGTATTGTAATATTTCTGGCAAATTAATATACATATTAGAACAAATTAAACAGTCCATTCTTATAGTTTGCAAATCAAAATGTTTGACAGCGATTTGCATTTACACCGGCCTTGTAAATATTACAGCATATCGACCAGTGCTCTGTTTGTTGCGCTCGCGTGTTTAGAGGCCCACGCCTCCAAGCGACCGTGGCCTAATTCTGCCAGCTGTTGGCTGTTGCTTAACGCATCCAACCATTTTTGTGTCATTTTCAACTATTTTGGCAATAAACACGTGTGTTATAGGCCTAACCTTTTTTATCGCTCCTTAAATATCACACCGTTTTTTCATCTCGGGAACCATGACCAAAATGAAGTTATTTCAGTCAATCTTAGCACATCGCCGTCCATTGCTGGGCGCAGGCCTCTATAAGTGAACGTATTTACCTTGTGCCTTCATGAAATGCACATTATTATGATGCGAAAGACGTTCCATTATTTCATCGTCATCAGCTACAGACTGTGTCGAACATGGGCTCCCCGAATAATTCCATATCGTCCTGTCGAATAACGTTAGTAAAACTTATCTTTCTACCTGCCTTATCTCACCTTAATGTGAGGTCGGCGCAACATTTTTTCAAGCATGTTGCAGAAAATATTTGGCTTAGTTTTTACGGCCGACTACGTGTCTGACATCATCCCGTCTGGGAGATCCAGTTCCGGGTAAATCAAATTAGAAAAATCGCTTTGCCCGACCTAGGAATCGAAACCAGGACCACCCGATTCACCGCCTAAATACACTGCCACTAGAACAAGGAGACGACAATTATAATTAATTATCATAGACATTTTAAAGTATCAATCACAGACAGGTATGAAGTTATCTTATTGAGGAGCTCGTAACCGCGATGAACATTACGGTTTGTAAATAGATTAACATCTTGCAGACTCATCGTAAACCGTCAGCAACAGATCGGCGCCCTATTGCCGGCTGTCAAATATACTAACGTCTGATTTCTTGAAGACTGATCATTTCCAAACACTACATATTGTAAAATAAAGTCCTCCGCTGATTGGATTTTCATGCGGTGTTCACTAATAGATAGAAGGAATTAACGAGGAAGGTATTGGTGTATAATTTTGTACTTTAATATGCGGGCGAAGCTGCGTGCAAAATATAGTATTAAAATAAATGACACCCATAATGTCGTGGGTGTAAGAAACTACAAGACACTTTCAGTCTCATAACGCCACCCCAAAATAAATATTTGTGGGTAAACAAACATTCATCTCGGAGCAGGAATCGAACACGCGGCCTTTCGCTCCCAAACCGTCTACTTACTCGCCCGCTACCTTAGGGGTTGTCAATTCAAACCTCTTAAAATTATAAGCCAGAATCGTTTTGCATAGAAACCAAAACTCTGGCAATTTAATGTTAATTTTATAACCCTTTTGGAAACCACGAGTTATCATTATGAAATTATGTTTAACACAAGTTAATTGCCTTGTAGTTTTATTGGTGAGTAAAATTTATGTTCACAGTAATATTCACTAGTATTAATGGGTAAATAGACGAGACTATAGTCCTGCACACAGCTCGGATTGTGCAGGCAGCCGGTCATAAAAATTAAGCCAAATCCAATCTACAACATGCTTGAAAATGTATTCTGCGCCGATCACACATTAAGGTAGGATAAGGGCAGGTAGAAAGTATCCAAGCTCATATACGCTGTCATGCAAATTATAATATTATAGACAAAAACATTACCCTCCTTCCCGGACAGTCGGGTAAAAAATGGGGGACACCGCGAATACTGTCTAATTAGTCAATCTGCTATTATAATATATTCTGGCGCATCGTATCCTCAGCCTAATTATGGTGAGCAGTAGCAAACCCTACTAAATAATTCAACCCCATCTGACCAGAATGCATAATGGACTTTTTTAATCTGCGCACACTTTCAGCCGGTGAATTCCTGCCATTATGCATGTGATTTATGAAACCAATCATTACCGGTTTCTATTAGAGGTTATTACACTTGTAGCCTGGCCACATTGTTATTTGTGGGTTAACTTATAATCTAACTGCTATTATAAATGCGAAAGTTTTGATGGATTCTTGTTACTTAATCACGCCAGAATGGCTGAACGGATCTGCGGCCTGAGCAGGAAAATTTCTGACAACCGTAAATGTATTCGAACTCGATGCGCGTCTATGAAATTTGTATGAAATATTAACCAAACGTCATCAGTGCGCAGCGAACTCGAATACATTTACATTTACATTACATTTTCGTGCTCGGGCTACTGATGGAATTTGGAACAGAGATTATAGAGGTAGTCTGTAATAGTACAAATCAAATCAAAATAATTTATTTGTAAGCATAGGTATTTTCACAGATGTTTACTACATACATAGTATTGTACAAGTTCTCCATGCCTTGCCGTTAAACGACATACAAATATTGATTGTGTAATTGCATAGGCTACTTTAATCCCGCAAAAATGTACAGTTATCTTTAGGAGATTTGTTAATAAAGAACAAAGTCACTTACAACAACTAGTAACATAATATTATTTTACGCCTACTTCCTCGAAGGCAGAGGTGATGGTAGTGTATCCAAATCTCACCCAGTAAGGGTAAGCCTATCACCATACTGGCTGCAAAATTCAAAATGTAAACAACGTACTGTTTTTATCCCAATTGTGTCTCTGCTTATGCAGATAGTAGGATATTCGTATCCGACCAGATGGCGACCACCGCTAAAACCTGCCACAGTGACCCACACACCGTGTGTGGTTCACGTTCCAGAATCAGCCAGTGTACTTCCGGTCCTCTCGAGGAGGTTGCGGCATAACTTGATGGTTGGTTAGGACGGGTATGGGGGTATCCCTGTGCGGATTTGGAGTGTGAAGAAGCTTGAATAGGCCGGCATGATTCTGGCGACCACTGAAAATTGTTTATCAGTGGTTGCTAGTGTTTTTGGACTGCACTACGCTTACTATCAGTGCATTGTAGTCACTTTGCCGGGCCCGAATAAAGAAAAAAAATATATATCTCCAGGAATACAGGCATGAACTTATGTTATGAAACTCAAATGAAATCCATGTGAGCATTAAAGTACTTAATATAGTACTAATCCCATATTGAGTGGTAGAATTTTAGAAATTCTCTAAAGAATATCGAAACCTTCTGAACTCAAAGCGCGAACGGTAGCAACTGTCGACGCCTATTCTTGGTAATACGGTGCTCCAACGCCTACAGCCTGTCTATGTATGTCAGGGTAACAACACTCCTGTAATGGGCCGAGGTCACCTCCACATGCAATCACGAATAATAATCCAAAGGCTTTTTTTGCGAGCCAACAAATTCACAATCGATATGTGCCCTACTAACTCAGTTATTGCGTCCAACAGGTGTATTTCGTAATGATTTCCGAAGCTTCGTGGTGTGCGCAGGAACTTAAACGGTACTCTAGGGATGGGCAACTTAATAGCAAACTGCGAGGGAACACGAGTTTTTTACGTAAGTACTGGTGGCGTAGGTCCCACGGCCATATTTATATTAGGCTGGCTGCAGGCCCGCTACGTGCCGGCGTGCAAGGTGTGCAGCGCACACGGGCGGCATGTTCAAGGGGGCAAATAGATATACAAATTATGAGAGGTTTTCCTGTATGGACCTTTATTGGTCAGTTTTGGAAGAAACGCTAACGTTACGAGGCGCGGGCGCGTATGGGGATTTTCAAAATAAAATACTGGGCAATAGTTTCACGTTCGGGGAATCCTTGACACATCGCTCACCAATTCCACCGCGTCCCCAAATGCACTTTGACGCCCCCATTAATAAGCTTCGAAGGTCTACAGATCTGCGTTTATGCTTTTAATTTCAACTCGAAACCTGAATTTGTGTTGATATTTATGAATTTTCATTTAACCCCGACGACGACTTTTCGGCATTGCACGCGGGCGCTCAAATAGCTAGCAGCGGGCCTGGCTGGCTGAGATCCGGCAAGATCACTACGTTCATCATGTATGTCGTCAAAATCTAATCTTTATGGATAATTATAAATGGAGGAATCTATTTTTGCCAAGATGTCAATCAAAATCTGTCTGCGAGTATTTGTAATTAATATTATTTTAATTTATATGGGACCATACATTTGTCGGAGATATCGAGTTCATACATAAAAAAAATACAGACGAATTGAGGACCTTTTTTGAAGTCAGTCGATAAGTAGTAATGACGACGGAATAACTCAATATAGAGGCTGTATCAACTATTAATATTTTCCTTGAGTTCTCGATCTTCTAACTTAAACTTTCGATCGCTAATTTGTCACGATCTATGATAAATTTAAGTGTGCATCGTGCCTAAACTGCCTCGTAACTGCTTACCGATTAATTTTGAAAGGTTCCTCCCATTTTTTTTTTGTTTTTTGTTGTGTCCGCCTCGTTGTGCTAGACAAAAGTATGAAGAAAATAACTATCATCGTTATAGGGGTACTTTACAAGCCGGTTAATTCGCCTGTAAGCCTGTACTTGGCTAGAATAAGAGTATAATAGCTCGCATGATAGTCGATAGGACCCATCAGTTAACATCTAATAATGTACCTGCCTAGGACCGATTAGTTTGTACCTACCTACGTTACATCTAACTGACTTCTCTATTTATAAATATTCTTATGTATTACTCATTTCAATTTCAAAGTGTGCAATTCAGCTTCGTAAATATCATTTTCCTAATGAATTCTCATGGCTTACGTACAATAAATATCTCTTGTAAACCGAACTTTAGACTAAACAGCGTCCCCTAGCGGAGACTGTTGGAACTATAGTACCTGAAACATAGACGTAGCGTTGTCGCACAACGAATACTGTGGAAACTACAATATATTGTTATACGGGTTCTTATCTAGTTATATGGAACCACAGTGTGAAACGCATAGTCAGGACAAGTTTCAACCACCCTCTCACAGATGGCGCTCAATTGCCACGATTCTTCTGTTTTCATCGAAAATAATATTTCCGAATGGGGAACTTGCACAAAATTATAACGAAAAATTGTGTTGATAAATTATCAATAAGCATCAATAAACAATTATCAATTTAAATGTGTTTTGTGGTTTTAAACGTCATTGTAGGCAATGTTACTAGCCATCAGTGTCAACTAAGATGTCAATAAAAAGCAATTTCTACTTAGAAAAAGAATGTAAAATTTCTACGCGGTGACGTCACGTCCTTTTTATTGCGGGGTAATGTAAGTAAATTTTTTTATTTGAAATAAAACCTTATAAAATATCTTTGATGAAACCTAATGAAATCAATGATGTTCGGGTCGTTTCTTACTATATATTATTCAAAGAATTATTGTCATTAATTCAAAAATTATGCATGAATCCAAAAAATAAATAAATAAATCCGAAAGGTTCGATACTTTTTCTTTTTGTGTTTATTGTGATGAGCTTTGAATGGTAGAGCCCATGGTCTAGACAATAATGACTACAGCAAGAATAGACCGGCCCGACCGGTTTGATACCACTGTCTAGAAGACCGACGTAAAGTAACAGCTCGCTGTTGCGTTACATTTGGTGAATGAGATTTCATGTGACACACACCCCTCTTCTGCTTCCCAATCTCTGTTCCCTTCTTTTGAGGTTCCAGGTTTTTCATATCCATGTGCCTATTAGGATCATGGGTGACTATGGGCTATGGGACTATGGTTCTCCGTATACCATCAGGTCAATCTCTGCTATAGAAAAAGTAAAGTGGGCTCATATTAGGAACAATTCTCTCACACGTTACGAAAGTGCATGTTCACTTGCACACCTGAACTGTAATGGCCTTGAATGAATCATGCGGCCCGAGCTGGAAATTTTCTGACAATCGTAAATGTATTCGAGATCACCGTTACAATTTAGTTCGTAATTGAACATTCCTTTGTGCCATATTTTGACTGATCCTAACTCCCATCAGATTTGATATCTCCCAATCACAGCCCCCAAGACACTTAACTTATTTATTTTTAGGTGATTAATGAAATTCTGATGATATATCTTAATGATTAGAATGACAAACATCTAATTACAATTTCCAGGTCGACCTGTTGGAAGCTGCCTGCATCCAGCGACTTCCTGCGACCTTCTTTGGAGGAGGCCTATGTCCAGCAACAAACGTTCTGTGGCTGATGATGATGATGATGGTGATGATGAATTACAATTTGAAATGAAGCTAATAAATTGTGTAAAACATTTATAATTATTGATCAAGTCCATTTTGAAGTCAGTAATTAAATTTTTGTTACCATTTTACAATTTTAGTATACAGTACCACTATTATTTGTTCTTTCTTTCTACATGCCCTTATCCCACCTTAATTTGGGGTCGGCGCAACACAAAGCATGTTGCACAGAGGATTTGGCTTAATTTTTACGACCGGCTGCCTGCCTGACGTCAACCACGAGGGATCCACAGGGAGTATACAGTATCACTGTTTCATAAAGAAAATGTTTGCTTTGGATTTTCAAATCTACTTGGTACTTCTCTATTGGAACTTGACCTTTGAAGTAATGAAATAAAAAAGTCATAATTTCAATCATGATATCACATAACTAAAATACATACTAATGTAGATTAAAATACCAATGTATTAAAGAATCCCCTCCATTGAAATCAGTTAAAACCCCACATTACTGTTAGAATGGAATAATTTTTCAACCAGACATTAAACAGTATAGTACTTAATCTCTATGTTTTCAACTAAAGATAAAGTTGACTATAATAAATCAAATACAAGAATAAAAGTAACTCTTGTCTAATCCAAACAATTTTGAGTCACTGTAATAATCAAAAATAACACCGACCGGTCAGCAGCAGTGAGCAGAATTTATTTTCATACAATTCTACACGTGGGTCTTATTTATTTTTCTGAAAAAAATAGGGAACTTGCATGTATTTTTTTAGTTAATTGCCAAGAACTAGATATCAAATAAACACAACAGAAACAAAAATATTAAAATATGCATAAATCATTTTTAATTATCGCAAGCATCGATATAATAATATACCTAGATGCACAGTTGACGTTCAGAAAGTGGGACAGCCAACAAGTGCTTAAAATGTAAGTAAGCACTTGTTGGCTGTCAGTCGGGCGCCGACCGTTCGTCTGTGAAGATGCCTAAATGCTCTGTGAAAGAGTGCAAAAATAACACTCTTACAAAGCGCAAAACACATGGGATTTCATATTTTAAGTAAGTATAATTCCCTTACTTGATTCTTAAAACCTTAATCATGTTAAATTAAGTATTAAACGTGTATAAATAATTAATTTAACGAATTCAGTTAATAAAATATTTTGTCCCTTTTGAAATCATGATTTGGAACAATGAAATATATGGAGTCGTTTTTTTTTGTAAATATATTATATTTATTTTAAATTTATGATTTTTTTTATTAATTTTATTTATTAATTACAGATTTCCATGAAATGAAATAGTAAGAGATAAATGGCGTAAAATTATTTCCGAAGAAAGGAGAGAAGAAAATTTTAAACCCAATTACTTAAATGTGGTTTGTTCAGACCATTTTGCCGATTCCGATGGATATTATACAGAAAAAGGGATTAGGAAAATTAAAAAGAATGCTGTACCAAAAATAAAGGTGATAAATTGTCATCAGCTACATTGTCCTTAACTAATGTTTACTATTTATTTTAACAATATGTATGCTGTTGGTGTACCTATAAATAAGTAAATATTGCCACATTTATTGACTTTATTTTAGATTGTCGTAACTACAAGTTTGAATGAGGCAGGGTGCAGTACCTACAAGTGTAATAGCTGAAAAATATTTGATACAGAATTCATCAATAGCAAGCATATACTAGGTACATAATGCCATGTAAAATGACTATTTAATAATTTGCGACTAATTCTAATAAATGTTTTCAATCAAAGTGTGCAGATCATAAAAATTTGCCAACATAAAGTTGAACATTCCGCTGTCAAATAATAATTTTAATGGTTCATTCTCGCGATTTTTCATTTTTTTAATTTTTCATTTTTATCTTGGATTCTCGGATTGAGATCATTTATTGGAACCGGTCGTTAGGCATAATTACTACAACAGTAATTGAGGCGTCATCATTTATTGGAAACATATTCATTTCCAGGAACCAGCAATTGAAGCAATAAATAATGAAGGATCACCAATACCATCAGAATTTTCATCAATCTTTAACACACCTAAGACGTTATTTTTTAAAGATAATTTGAAAGAACGCAACCAAAAATTTAAATTTAAATCTAATTTAGTGCGAAACTTAAAAAGGCAGAACAAAAGATTAAGAAAACGAAATGATAGTCTAAAAGAAATTATTAAGAATCTAAAGAGCAAAGGACGATCTTAGTGTGGGGCCAGGACTATGTATGTGACTGTTGGGTGTTATTTATTTATTTATGAATCACGCTAAGGCAAAACAGTGCTTATTTCATATTCATAACTAATAAGCTTACTTATCTTCTAAACATTTATACTCTATCTATCTCTTAATGTAAGTAAAATTATTATACAGATATCGCCATTCTCATCTACATTGTACGCCACATGGTCAACATTTCTCACAAATAAATACAAGAACTATTCGACTCCATTCAATCTTTGTCCAAGTGACTAGAATGTTTCTTTTAATAATGTCAAATTATTGTCAAATTCAAAAACGATTAGAAATTCAAAAATTTCGAATACTAGAACGTTTGAACATTCAATTTAAAAAGCTACTTTATGCCGCGTCTATAAAGTCATATTTGTGTTGATTTAATTAAATTTGTGATGTTTATTTGTTTTGTCTGTCGAGGACACTGTTTACAATGATATTTGTATGGAACTGTGCATCTAGGTATATTATTATATCGATGATCGCAAGTCAAAATATGACTACAAAAGCCCGCGCTAAAAAGTGACGACATTTTTTGTTCAAATCGACAGCTAGTGAAGCCAATCCTATCGAATGTAAAAAAATGTTAAAGCTATTTCTTTGAATAAAGAAGTAAAAGTAAATTGCACTATTGAATTCTAAGCGAAGAGGTGGGAAGGTTACCAGAAGTGAGGAATTTGGGAAGAGGAGGACCTCCGAAATCTCATTCACCAATGACTATACTATACAGAACAACAATAAAATATATACATACATACATAAACTCACGCCTGTATCCCCTCAGGGGTAGGCAGAAGCAAACTAGAGAACTGGATCACCGACATTTCGCCACGCTAATTTACGTCCCAAATGTGATAGAGGGCGAGCCTATCGCCATAAGGGGCACAAATTCCAGACTCCGGACTGATACTGAAAAATTCAATATCACTTTGCCCGACCCGCGGATCGAACCCGAGACCTCAGGATATTACTCATATCGTAATACCACTACCCCACCGAGGCACCGAGTCAAAATTTCGGATAAGTTTTGCGGTCGGTCTGTTAAGTTTTTAATCTTGTGATTATCTATGGGTCCATGTTAACTCCATGACTATTAATCATAATAAGGCATGCTTGCTTGCTTGTTTTTGCTTTAAGCTGCTTTATGCCAGTATCACTATTATCGACCGTCTTAATCTTACACAAATTTATTTTACTAACTCATTGATCACATACGTAGCTATGTTAGCTACGGCGTAATTATTGTTGAAACTGACTGAGCTCAGGGGGGTTACCACCATCTCTTATAGCAGTATTATTATAATTTTACTTGTACCGATTCCCATACAAAACAAATGAAGAACGATTATAATAATATACTGCTATAAGAGGTGGTGGTAACCCTGCTGAAAGAGAGAAAGTGACCCTGACTACTGTGGTCAACATTATGACCATTATTTTTCAACTGATTTATTTACCGTCTAGATTAATATTTTTCACGTTTTCACCAATATAAAAAAGAGGAATACCCCAACGGCATGGCAGGTCAATTAACACATACCTATTTTGCCGTAAACTTTATTAAAACGAGTTAGCTCCGCGAAACAACCTGTCACGTCACATGACAAAATATTTTCCCTGGTGTGGACAGGTTCAAATTTGTTTTTACACGTGGAAAGAGAGCGAAGCGAAAAATGATTGAAATTAATTGAATGAGATTTCGCGACGACTGCATGCCTGATTGATCCGGAGCCCCTGGGTGACCATGCTTATCGAAATGGAATTGGCTTAAGCCGGTCAGAGAGGGCTTCAAGTTTATATAAATGCGAAAAAGTCAGTCGTCTATAATGACGCGTCACGTGACTTGAGACCACTCGAGACTCGAAGCTCTACCGGTTTGATACCATTGACCGTAGAAAACCGTAATAAAGTTGTTGATATAAACCGATATAAAACCTTCTCCCCTTCTCAACCCCTACCCCCTCTTTTAAGATTGGCAACGCACCCATGATTCTTTTGGTACCATGGGTAGACGTGAACCACCTGTTCATTTCTTCTATATAAAAAAAAATCTATCCTGCCGATTTCTTCCTCGGCGCCAATCGCATTCATGCAGTAACGTAGACGACGACACTAATGTCATTGATATGGAAACAAGCTACCGAGACCGAAATTAACACCGCATGTTATCGTAATGCTCGTTGTATTTATTTTTATTCATTATTTAATATTGTAACTTAATTTTGAATTCAATTATTCACACTATTCTTAAACAGATTTCTTACTTCGTTAATAGTAAAATCATAATTGTTACTGCATTTGTACCTTTGTTCGATGCATGCTGTGATGACCTTAAAAGTGGTGCACTTAGATTTTAAGTTTTTTATTGTATGTATCAACCTAAACATCAGCAAAGTGTAACTTCTACTGGTTGTTCATTAACAAATAAATAGTGACCGTTCAGTTGAGAGTTGTATGGACTTCCGAAACTAGTGTCGCAGGTCCGAGATCAACCTCAAAAAACATGCACCACATAATTTTACATGTTAATATAGTTGATAACATAAAAACATTATAGGGAAACCGGCATACCTAGAATTTGTCCACATGGATTTCGAATGTATGTGAAGTCTACCAACCCACATTAGGCCAGCGAGGTAGACTAAGGCCCCTTTCATTAGTAGAGGAGGTCCATGCCCAGTAGTGGGACAGTAATATTACATGTCTAATATTATTAGACGACAAAGCAGCAGCTGCAGCAAATGTGATGCTACCACAAGATGTTACCATGTGTTGGGATCTATAGTCAGTAGAACTGGCAGGTTCCGTGTCGATAAATATGGTACGTCCCTATACTACTACTCTTCTGTCTACTATTCTACTGTAATGCTAAGGTACCACTAAATTACTCTATCGTGATAATTATATATTATATATGTGATGATATATCCAAAACAGTTATACCTATACTGATATAAAAATATTTTTATTATAATATTTACCAGTGAATACGCACATATATTACACGTTACCATAGAGGTAGAATTAATAGTCCACTTCCAATATCAATAGACGGAGACTACCTACTGTTTGTCAAAATAAGTACAGGTCAAAGACCCCGTTGAATCTCAGTAGTGGCCAATGGCTTAGCATCTGGCCAGCCACGCGCTTTGTAAACAGATGGTATTGAATAAAAAAAAGTAAAGAAGAAAATTTTCATTATATTTCTGTTTATAGACACACTATATTTAAATTAGTTTACGATCTCTACCAATGTTTAAGTAGTTTAAATTAAACACATAGTTGTTTTTTTAAATTTCGATTCACCATTTACTCACGAAGAGTGGAAGTAATTCGTCAAAAGTATCCAACAGCGATGCAGAAGCGCTTAGAGAAATATACAACGCTGATTCTAATTAACCTTCAGTACTAACTAACTAAACTCGACGGTGAAACCGACATTGCAAACTTTTGGAACGTCCGATTAACTTCATTTTCCAACGTGTATAAATATAAATAAAATTACTATGAATAATCATCAGAATATGTCCGCGGGGTGTTCATATTCCATTACAAATGGTCATCCATGGAAATTACCAGTCGATGCACAAATAAAAGTGATCCAGTACATTTGTCATATGCACGACGACCTTGCGAGCGGAGAGCCGCGCGTCCATATCACAATGCGGCGTCGCACATCACATGATTATGTTATCAACTCATATCGTATATTATAATAATAGCCCACTCACCAACTCGGCGCTACTTCTGTGCCTGAATTCGCATTAGTGCTCTCCCAAGGCGGCTTGGATTGCTTCTGAAATCCGGCTCCTCCACCCGCGAACATTAATAAAGTATGTATTAACGCCTGAATAGGAAACACTGGCACAAAACACAAACACCATTCAAGGTTGGATACACCATTCACACGTAGTGGAGGAGCGAGCTGGCGGCTGCTAGCAGCCCGCTGTCGCTCTCATAGTTCATCGCACAGAGCTAGTGGTGTAAGCGTCACGGGCGTCTCGGACGTCACGGATGGCACGTATGGTACGGACGGAACGGACGGAACGGTGGCACGGACGGCACGGAGTACGGGCACTGCGGCACCGGTATACCGGAGCGAGAGGCGCGTCCGACAAGTGGACGGGCGGCCGCACTCAGGCGTTTTCGTCGAATATTTTCAGAGAGAATGCGTAAAGTATTCCGGGACTCACATGTCTGCTTGCGACGATGGCTGGTTTTATTTTTGTACCGGACAGCGTTCTTTTCACATTTACGTTATTACATAGCCATCAGTTTTACATATGGATAGTATTGTGCAAATGAAGCATCGATGTGTGTGTGTTTTCCTTTTTTTGTTTATTTTATTCAGTTTTTATAAATAACTTAAATGAATTTACGTCGCGTAGTGTATCAGGTCAATGCCGGCGGACCGAGAGGACAGTATTATATTAAGAATCGATTACGAAATCATTTAAACCGAATGCGAATGTTATTTCGTAATTTACCTCCAGGGACGTTTGAAATTTAACAACGCGCGAATTATTTATGAATGCGAAGACAAATGTATTGAGATAACAACTTTGAATGTTTAATAAACGATGAATTGTAGTCATTGACTAAAATAATAAGACGTTTTGTATATTTATTTATAAGTAGACAACGTCATATATACTAACGAAATCATTTTATTCATTGTCTAAATGGGCAGACAAGCTAGCGGTCGCGCCGCTTTATGGTACAATGGTTACAGCCGCTTATGGACTTTACCAAATGCATTGGGATGGAGCACTCACAGCCAAGCCGCAACTACCTACCGTGTAGCGAAAATTATTTTTATAACAATTGAAAATACATTGTACATTATACATAATTGCCAACCGGTGAGATAGTTACCGTTGTCGAAACATATGGAAAAGCAAATTAATGTATTTCTTAGTAGTTAGTTTCGACGAGGTCAAGAGTAAAGGCTCTTTTAATTTTATAGCATCGCCTTAAAGTTTTCTGCCCGATTCTAGACAGTTTCTCACCGATAAACTTACACAAATACACAAATTCCATCAAACATTATTTACAATTTATGTAAATTAATAATCGAAATCTAAAATCCCTATATTATTAAAGAACGTTGTTTAATACAAGTACAACAGTTTGCTATTGAAATTTGAAATTAAATTTATAGTGCCTCATTACTTTAATCCGTCCATGACAAAATTTAATTTACCTGTTGACTCAGTATTTACGCAAATTGATAATGTTTAAATGGTCGAAAGACACGACTGATATAATTAATAAATTTGTATGGTATTGAAACCCCAAATTATATTTCAATTTTTACTTCATTTGTAAAATATTGAGTTTCGCAGTTGCATACGAAATAAATTACAAACATGGCAGATATATAATTACTGTTTTTGATTGCGGTAACTATATCAAAGGGAATAAGTTTGCATTGGTGGTGTTTTGACTTGCCGTTAAATGAGGTTTAAAAGAGTTTTTCTCAAACAACAGGCAACGGAATCGCCGCGACTAAATTCATAAAGGAAAATGAAAGCGCTATTTCTTGTAGTTACTATACAATCAACTTTACTTCAAAAAAGGTTAACATGAAGTCGTACTTTACAAACTACAGTTTTTGACTTACAACTTACTTGGTTAGTTAATACGGGTATGGGGTTATCCACAGGCACAGGCCTGCATCGGTCTGCTTGACCGGTTTGATACCACTGTCTCACAGAAAAACGACGTAAAGTGGCAGCCCGCTGTCGCGTTTCGTTCGGTGAGATTTTCGGTGGCCATATTACCCCCCTTTCCCAATTCCTATTTCCTTCCTTTTAGGTTGGCAACGCACCCATGATTCTTTTTGAGTCTTGAGTGTCTGTGGGCGGTGGAAATCAATTATCATCAGGTGATCCATATGCCTGCAACCTTTATCAGGTCGTCGGTCCAACTTGTAGGTGGACGTCCTACGCTGCGCTTGCCGGTACGTGGTCTCCACTCTCTGGTCGCTGGATGCAGGCCGCTTCCAACAGGTCGATCTGGAAATCTTTGGGGGAGGCCTATGTTCAGCAGTGGACGTCCTATGGCTGATGATGATGATGATGATCCATATGCTCGTTTGTCAGTCTCTGCTATAAAAAAGAATAGGATGGAATGATTCTAGTTACCACTGATGAACTCATTGTTTATCAGTGGTCGCTACTTTTTTTGGACTGTACTACGCTTACCAAGTGCAGTGTAGTCACTTTGCCGTGCCCGAATCGAGAGGCCGTGGGTTCGAGTCCCGAATCGAGACAAATGTTTGTATGACCTACAGATATTTGTTTCTGGTCTGGATGTTGTGAGACCTAAAGTCTCTCGTAATTCCTGATACCCACGACACAAGACTCCTTTCTTAGTGTGGGATCAGGACTATGTGTGTGACTGTTGGGTGCTTATTTATTTATTATTATTTATACGGTAAGGCGCCCATCACCATACAAATTTCAATACTGGGCAACTTAACCCGTCGAAGGCGGCACATATATATGTTACATAAGCGTATGGGCCACCGGAGGCGGAGCCGCCCGTGACTATTAATGTAATTTTAGACCGACTTCAAAATTGGTAATCAATTCGTGTTTATTTTATTAAGGAGGTATATGCCACGCGATTACGCCGCCAAATGTAAGATGTCAACCAGCAACAAAATTAGGATATATGTACACTTCGTGTATTGTGCCGATCATGTCATACGCGTCACCCGTGTTCGCGCACATACCGCCCAATCGACTTAAGCGTATGAAAGTCGTGCAGAATATCTTTTTACCACGAGCACTCAATGCTCCATGGTACGTTCGTAATCGCGACCTCCACGTGGATACCAATCTGCCGACCATCAGGCAATTTATGCAGATAGCGAGCAGACGCTATTTCGATGCGGCGGTACCTACACCATCCAAACCCACTCGTCCAACAAGCGTCAATTTATACTCCTTTCGACCGTGCGAAATGGAGACGTCACAAATCCGTTTTGTCAGACCTTGATGATGAAATCACTCTGGCCATCCAACGCCAGTTCGTGCAACTTAAACTGCTCACACACTCCACACGACCGCAGTTCCGTCCCCGCCGACGAGGACCACGCCGCGCCGCTCTCCCAGCCGCCCCGACCCCGTTAACAATTCCATGTCCGATAGAACTTATTCGAAGGGTGGTACCATATTTTGGTCACAATCGGATACATTTAGAGTTCGGTCTGTTAAGTTATAAACTTTTGATTATGAATGTGTATGTACATTGCTTAGACCGATTTTTAAATAGCCAGATAACTTCATTCGGAGATATCTGTCAAATCGTACAAAAAATATTCTCAGAAATCTAAGTAATCTGGCTATAAATAAACAGTCCTATGTAGGCTATAGGTAAAGGGAGTCTTATGTTTTCAAAAATATATTATATGTAGTTGACTTCTTAACATAAATGTATTAGGCTCAATTGCACCACTATTATTAACCTAGAGTTAGTCCTAACCGCAAGTTAAGTTACATGTCATTCATACATTTTCTGTCAATTTAGCTTGCGGTTAGGACTAACTCTAGGTTAATAATAGTGGTGCAATTGAGCCTTAGTCAACTAACGTCTCACTTCTTATACTTTATACCTATCCATGAAGTATTCCCTAAAAATATGGGAAAGTTGTAGGACTTAGTAAAACTAAAGCGCAATACACACCAAAGCCGCCGACCCGCCGGCCTATAAGTATTCCGACTTGCAAGAACTGAAGCCGCCAACAAGCCCGCCGAAAATGTTGCCGACGCCATAAGCCGGCGGGTCAGCGGCTTTGGTATGTATTGCACTTAAAGTGTTATCGTGAGTAGATACATTTTAAGAGCAACCAACTATTAAAAACTAGGTGCAACCCGCGGCCGCTACCATAGATAGTATTTTCTCCCAGGATTTAACGGATTTTATGTTGATCAGACATACTGTACTACTACTGTACATACTTTGTATTCTAGCCGAAATATTTTTTTCAATTAGGCTAAATAGTTCCTGATGGGATTTTTAGGAGGCCTGTGAAATAGTGTCAACCTATCCTTGGTTTAGTGGCAGCATATGGGTTGTGGACAAAGAGGCCTGTGTTCGAATCACATGTCAGGCATAGCGTTATTATAATTTAATTTTCCTGGGACTGGAACCCCCAGAAGGCATTGTCATCAGACAGGCAGCCGTTTCAACAACTAAGCCGAATGCTTTTTACAACATTCTTGAAAAAGTGTGTTGCACCAACTCCACATTATGGGATGAGGGTAAGTTGAAATAAAGAATTTTGTTATAATAAAATCAGAGCTTTATTTTTAATGCTTCATAAGCATTTAACACATTACATACTTATATCCGACACAATAGATACTTAAACTAAAACAAAACAATTTCGAATTTTTTTGCTTGTTTTTTTGTTTAAAACAAATCTCCGAAACGACTGTAACGATTTTTATCTGACTCACACTGGCAGATACCTGATATTATATTAATATGCTTTACATCAATTCATCATACCCGGAAGTAGATAGCTCGTTTACTAAGTTGTATGGTGCTCAGTTTACGGTGATGGTAGTCAGTTGGTGGTAGTGGTCCGTTGGGGGTGGTCAGTTGGTGGTGGCGGTGGTCAGTTGGTAGTGTTGGTCAGTGAGAGGTGGTGGTGGTCGATTGATGGTGATGGTGGTGACTCTATTACGATGTTTCACATCTGCCAGGTGTCCCGTAATGGTTCACTTTTTTTAAGTATCTACTTTATGACTAAGATTTTTTATTCCGATATGGAGTAACAAGGCCAAATTGTGTATCGAAAGTTCGTCGAAAATTTAAAATCTTGTCATGTATACCTACTACACACAAAAGCTTTTAACTATCTACACTATACTACTATAAGGTTTATTTGACCAAACCTGGCTACACAGATGTAATCATTTTGAAAATATATCCAAATTTGAAGCTCTGATTTATTCTGTAGAATATTGTATACAGGAGAACAAGTGACTGCTGAACTACGCACAATGACTTAAGGTCTGCAATACATAGATATTTTAATAAACATTCAGAAATAGAAATTGAAATAATATGTACCGAATATGAACGGTACATGGTTTTCCATACTACCTCTATAATCTACATTTAATTAAATTCACTACATACACATATCGCACGGTGCAAACGAAAGCATGCTTTTTAGTCGATACACTACGTATTTAGCTCAATTATTCAATACTTTGGATTGTTACTTTCGTTCTCACCGTGCTATATATGTGTATCTATACTATACTAACACATACATGAATTATGACACAGATTTTGAATATTAATTGCTATGTTGATAACAATTTAATTACTTTAAGAAGCAAATAAACGACGTAACAACGTAACGCGTTAATCGATTAACAATCTACCTCTACTATGCGTTTCAAAATATAATTATATATCATAAATCCAAATATATAATTTAAAATATAATTTGTGTTAAATAAAGGAGTTTAACAGCACGAAATTGTATTCGAAACAATAAAATACTGTAGCAAAGGTTAATTATTAAAAATTTACTATTTTTACCTTGTAGGACCAAGACTCATTATTCTCTGCCAATTTTATTATAATGAACAAATTTATAAGCATATTGATATAAAATAACAGAATATAAAATAAAATCAAAAATCGAATATACCCTTGACGTATGATAAATTGACGAAACACAAAATAAAGCAATATCAAATTAATAATGCAAAAATAATATGTTAAAAGCGATTTTATTTGAACAAGTGTTTTACTTGATAAGTAATTTGTCAACATCTTGACTGATTTGATACAATAAAATAATACTATGTGTGTAATGTGTAGGTAATATAAAACCAAAAGTGTTACGTAGTTCTAGACACCCACTAAAAATAGGATTGTCTTAGGGATCAGAACTATGTGTAAGAATTGGCGTAAATTTATATAAAATCTGGACCAGAGTTATGCGATGGTGTAAAACTTTAAGACTGTGTGATGTTCGTTGGGCCCACCATCTGTAAAAAATACCATACAATAAACTACTCGTATGTGAGAATTTGAAGTATCAACTATATGCTATAACTATATTATAGCCATGTAGTTGCGTTTTAAACGAAAAAAAAAACGAAATCTAATGAATATAGGGCCTTACTTATAAAAACTGTTTAACTGAGCAAATGGTAACGAATAGCATGTCCCTTTTATTATCAAACAATGTGACACAAGGAAAAAAGTGACAGGCTATTCTTAGCCATTTGCTCAGCAAAACTGTTTTTATAAGTAAGTCCCATAGTGATCACAGAGTAGTGATGTTGCATCAAAACCATAAACGACTGAGCATCTAGAGCAGCGGTCGGCAAAACGCGGATGTCCTATTTACAGCCCGTGATTGTTTTGTAAATTAGTCATAAATATCTAAAATGTTATAGATCCTAGAGAGAAAATAGTGAGGGCCGCCTTTACTATGTTTTGCCACTTTGTGGCCCCTGCCTACCAAAAGGTTACCGACCACTGATCTAGACAACTATCTATAGCCTCCATACAATTCACTTACCGTGCAGAATTGCCACATTACATAAGTTTTATGTAATACGGTGGTATTATTCCGTACAAATCATACCTGTATGCTGTAGACAAGTGTTGTCCTTGTTGGATAGCGTGGTTCTATCATATTATTAGATATTAATAATACTATACGAATGATTACACACAATGATATATGAGAAGTGCTGCAATATACTTAATACGAGATGAATGGTATCGCAAAGCAGTAAGCAGTTTTTAACATAGCATTATTTGACAATACTACGATTGAAAACCAAATTAATTGAGAAAAAATAGAAAAAAGGATAGTCAATTGATGACGACAAAAACAAGACCGGAGTTCCTTTCCGCCTTTCTTCTCCATCTTCATCCGTAGGTAGCTAGAGAAAGACTGATAAGTTAGCTAGGATAGGGCCTTTATAAACTGACAGCGTTTTATCACAATTATTATTTAAATGTACTTAGACCTTGGTTGTTGATGCCTACATGACCAATAAAGATTTTTTATGTAGATGTAGAATTTCATATACTTTTATATAATATTTTAATTTTATATTTATGCGATTTGCATCATCATCAATACATATAATAAGAATGTAAATTTCGCGTGTCTGTACATTGTTTAGATTTGCAAAAAACTAATGGGGGAAGGCTTAAAATTAGCATTAGACTACATTTTTAGAATTATTTGAATTATTATCTGTCTGTCTGTCTGTCTGTCTGTGTGTTTATACACGTATCAAATGAAAACCACCAAAGTAATTTGATGGAACTAGATAGGAAATCGTAGACCACATCTTGGGACAATCTTTGTTTTATTCAAATCGGTCAACTCTATAAAAAGAAACGGATATTTGTGCATTACGTGTGCGATTGTTGGGAGTTCTATGAAGCCTGAAAGTGATTTTCAAATTTATCAATAGATGGCGTTACCATATTTTCTGAGTCACATTGAATTTTTTACGACTTATATACTATACTTAAGTCGTTTAGTGATCCGGGGTCAAAATCTAAAAAGTGACCGCCATTTTGTTTTTCTTTGATTCTGGACCGATTTACTTCAAAATCGATATCTGAGTCGCCCCGTAGTTCCAAATGTCGGAACCGATGTCCGAATTGTCAAAGGTGACCGCCATTTAGTGAAGATGTAAATAAAAATGTAGTAAAGATGTAAATAAAACATTTTAAAAATCGATTTCAAATTGATCTTAATACGCGCACACTCTCATATTTGATCAATTTTAAATTCCGTTTTATTATATTTTAACTGAATTTCATCAACAGCTGTTATCAGGTACCTGATTATTCAATTATTCGTTGTGCATCGACGATTTATATTATGAATTTCATCGCTCGAGGCTGTGACACTAACAAATAAAATTTAGTGAAGAATTTTAAAGCATGTTACGAATTCGGATAATTGTTGTGATTTAGTACACGATATTGAAGGGTAGTATGTTAATTATATTTATATTAACTACCCTCCAAGTAATTCATAATATTTGTAGAAGGTATTTCTTTATTAACTAAAGCAAAAGGTATAAAAGAGCGGAAGCTATCATTATTGAGTTAGTCTCCCTTTGGAGCTTGAAGTGTACACAACTAGTTTGATATATACAGTAAAGTTGTGTAGCGAATATAGTGCATATAAGAGGCACGTTTTAATCAAGTCTTTTACATATCAGAAGCGGGATCGGCTTCAAAAGCCTATCATCGTCCACAAAATTACCGTGTGCCCCGAAATGGGGGCAGTTGATTTGTTTTCACGAGATTGTGGCTACCCTGTGCCCCGAAATTATGGCAATCGATTTATATTTAGTATTTAGTGGTAGTACTACATTATGGCTACCGTGTTTTTCGACGATGAAGGTCCTCAGATTTATTGAAGAGCCATGTTGTGCTCTGATTAATTGAAGAGCCAAGTTGTGCTCTGATTAATTGAAGAGCCATGTTGTGCTCTGATTAATTGAAGAGCCATGTTGTGCTCTGATTAATTGAAGAGCCATGTTGTGCTCTGATTAATTGAAGAGCCATGTTGTGCTCTGATTAATTGAAGAGCCATGTTGTGCTCTGATTAATTGAAGAGCCATGTTGTGCTCTGATTAATTGAAGAGCCATGTTGTGCTCTGATTAATTGAAGAGCCATGTTGTGCTCTGATTAATTGAAGAGCCATGTTGTGCTCTGATTAATTGAAGAGCCATGTTGTGCTCTGATTAATTGAAGAGCCATGTTGTGCTCTGATTAATTGAAGAGCCATGTTGTGCTCTGATTAATTCAAGAGCCATGTTGTGCTCTGATTAATTCAAGAGCCATGTTGTGCTCTGATTAATTCAAGAGCCATGTTGTGCTCTGATTAATTCAAGAGCCATGTTGTGCTCTGATTAATTCAAGAGCCATGTTGTGCTCTGATTAATTCAAGAGCCATGTTGTGCTCTGATTAATTCAAGAGCCATGTTGTGCTCTGATTAATTCAAGAGCCATGTTGTGCTCTGATTAATTCAAGAGCCATGTTGTGCTCTGATTAATTCAAGAGCCATGTTGTGCTCTGATTAATTCAAGAGCCATGTTGTGCTCTGATTAATTCAAGAGCCATGTTGTGCTCTGATTAATTCAAGAGCCATGTTGTGCTCTGATTAATTGAAGAGCCATGTTGTGCTCTGATTAATTGAAGAGCCATGTTGTGCTCTGATTAATTCAAGAGCCATGTTGTGCTCTGATTAATTGAAGAGCCATGTTGTGCTCTGATTAATTGAAGAGCCATGTTGTGCTCTGATTAATTGAAGAGCCATGTTGTGCTCTGATTAATTGAAGAGCCATGTTGTGCTCTGATTAATTGAAGAGCCATGTTGTGCTCTGATTAATTGAAGAGCCATGTTGTGCTCTGATTAATTGAAGAGCCATGTTGTGCTCTGATTAATTCAAGAGCCATGTTGTGCTCTGATTAATTCAAGAGCCATGTTGTGCTCTGATTAATTCAAGAGCCATGTTGTGCTCTGATTAATTCAAGAGCCATGTTGTGCTCTGATTAATTCAAGAGCCATGTTGTGCTCTGATTAATTCAAGAGCCATGTTGTGCTCTGATTAATTCAAGAGCCATGTTGTGCTCTGATTAATTCAAGAGCCATGTTGTGCTCTGATTAATTCAAGAGCCATGTTGTGCTCTGATTAATTCAAGAGCCATGTTGTGCTCTGATTAATTCAAGAGCCATGTTGTGCTCTGATTAATTGAAGAGCCATGTTGTGCTCTGATTAATTGAAGAGCCATGTTGTGCTCTGATTAATTGAAGAGCCATGTTGTGCTCTGATTAATTGAAGAGCCATGTTGTGCTCTGATTAATTGAAGAGCCATGTTGTGCTCTGATTAATTGAAGAGCCATGTTGTGCTCTGATTAATTCAAGAGCCATGTTGTGCTCTGATTAATTCAAGAGCCATGTTGTGCTCTGATTAATTCAAGAGCCATGTTGTGCTCTGATTAATTCAAGAGCCATGTTGTGCTCTGATTAATTCAAGAGCCATGTTGTGCTCTGATTAATTCAAGAGCCATGTTGTGCTCTGATTAATTCAAGAGCCATGTTGTGCTCTGATTAATTCAAGAGCCATGTTGTGCTCTGATTAATTCAAGAGCCATGTTGTGCTCTGATTAATTCAAGAGCCATGTTGTGCTCTGATTAATTCAAGAGCCATGTTGTGCTCTGATTAATTCAAGAGCCATGTTGTGCTCTGATTAATTCAAGAGCCATGTTGTGCTCTGATTAATTCAAGAGCCATGTTGTGCTCTGATTAATTCAAGAGCCATGTTGTGCTCTGATTAATTCAAGAGCCATGTTGTGCTCTGATTAATTCAAGAGCCATGTTGTGCTCTGATTAATTCAAGAGCCATGTTGTGCTCTGATTAATTCAAGAGCCATGTTGTGCTCTGATTAATTCAAGAGCCATGTTGTGCTCTGATTGATTCAAGAGCCATGTTGTGCTCTGATTGATTGAAGAGCCATGTTGTGCTCTGATTGATTGAAGAGCCATGTTGTGCTCTGATTGATTGAAGAGCCATGTTGTGCTCTGATTTATTGACGAGCCATGTTGTGCTCTGATTTATTGACGAGCCATGTTGTGCTCTGATTTATTGACGAGCCATGTTGTGCTCTGATTTATTGACGAGCCATGTTGTGCTCTGATTTATTGACGAGCCATGTTGTGCTCTGATTTATTGAAGAGCCATGTAGGTGAGCTCAGATTTATTGAAGAGTTATGTAGTGAAGAGCCATGTAGGTGTGCTCAGATTTATTGAAGAGTTATGTAGTGTGATCAGATTTATAGAAGAGCCATTTAGTGAAGAGCCATGTAGGTGTGCTCAGATTTATTGAAGAGTTATGTAGTGAAGAGCCATGTAGATGTGCTCAGATTTATTGAAGAGTCATATAGTGATGAGCCATGTAGGTGTGCTCAGATTTATTGAAGAGTCATATAGTGATGAGCCATGTAGGTGTGCTCCAGATTTATTGAAGAGTCATATAGTGATGAGCCATGTAGGTGTGCTCAGATTTATTGAAGTCATATAGTGATGAGACATGTAGGTGTGCTCAGATTTATTGAAGAGTCATATAGTGATGAGCCATGTAGGTGTGCTCAGATTTATTGAAGAGTCATATAGTGATGAGCCATGTAGGTGTGCTCCAGATTTATTGAAGAGTCATATAGTGATGAGCCATGTAGGTGTGCTCAGATTTATTGAAGAGACATATAGTGATGAGCCATGTAGGTGTGCTCAGATTTATTGAAGAGTCATATAGTGATGAGCCATGTAGGTGTGCTCCAGATTTATTGAAGAGTCATATAGTGATGAGCCATGTAGGTGTGCTCAGATTTATTGAAGAGTCATGTAGTGAAGAGCCATGTAGGTGTGCTCCAGATTTATTGAAGAGTCATATAGTGATGAGCCATGTAGGTGTGCTCAGATTTATTGAAGTCGTATAGTGATGAGCCATGTAGGTGTCCTCAGATTTATTGAAGAGTCATATAGTGATGAGCCATGTAGGTGTGCTCCAGATTTATTGAAGAGTCATATAGTGATGAGCCATGTAGGTGTGCTCAGATTTATTGAAGAGACATATAGTGATGAGCCATGTAGGTGTGCTCAGATTTATTGAAGAGTCATATAGTGATGAGCCATGTAGGTGTGCTCCAGATTTATCGAAGAGTCATATAGTGATGAGCCATGTAGGTGTGCTCAGATTTATTGAAGAGTCATGTAGTGAAGAGCCATGTAGGTGAGCTCAGATTTATTGAAGAGTCATGTTGTGATCAGATTTATAGAAGGGCCATGTAGGTGCGCTCAGATTTATTGAAGAGACATGCAGTTGTGCTCTGATTTATTGAAGAGCCATGTGGTGCTCTGATTTATTTAAGAGCCATGTTAGTGTGCTCAAGAGCCATGTAGTGTGATCAGATTTAAAGAGCCATGTAGGTGAGCTCAGATTTATTGAAGTCATGTAGTGAAGAGCCATGTATGTGAGCTCAGATTTATTGAAGAGTTATGTAGTGAAGAGCCATGTAGGTGTGCTCATATTTATTGAAGAGTCATGTAGTGAAGAGCCATGTATGTCAGCTCAGATTTATTGAAGAGTCTTGTAGTGATCAGATTTATGGACGAGCCATGTAGGTGCGCTCAGATTTATTCCAGAGTCATGCAAGCGTGCTCAGATTTATTCAAGAACAATGCAGGTGTGCTCAGAGTTATTGAAGAGCCATGCAGGCGTGCTCGAAATTATTCAAGAGCCATGTATGTGTGCTCTTTAGGTTTACTTGAATTAAGTCGGATCTAGATGATTGATTTGTTATATTATGTGCTTGGTGCTTGGCTGTAATCGAATGAACACACTAGTAGGGTGTTCAATTATGAGCTTTGGTTAGTCTAGGTATATCTAGAGCCTAAGGCCTAAACAAAAGCAGACGTGATTGAAGTTAAATCACAAACTATTTCAGAAGTTGATATGGCGAAAAGACATTTGGCCGTAAGACAAATTTTAATAACGATAGTAAAAGTTAGAAATGACTTCCGAACTTTATTGGTTCGTATAAAATTACTAAATGTTTAACTTTTTCAAGAAGCAAGAGTGTTATGATTACTTTATTGTGTACGTAACTACTAATATAGTAGTGCGTGCTCCGGAGATAGCACGGTATCGGATGGCCGAATGTTACGAATTCGGATAATTGTTGTGATTTAGTACACGATATTGAAGGGTAGTATGTTAATTATATTTATATTAACTACCCTCCAAGTAATTCATAATATTTGTAGAAGGTATTTCTTTATTAACTAAAGCAAAAGGTATAAAAGAGCGGAAGCTATCATTATTGAGTTAGTCTCCCTTTGGAGCTTGAAGTGTACACAACTAGTTTGATATATACAGTAAAGTTGTGTAGCGAATATAGTGCATATAAGAGGCACGTTTTAATCAAGTCTTTTACAAGCAGTAACATATTATTTTAATCGCATTTGCATATACAATATCACTCGCACTTTGCTGTTACATTCGCATTAAATTAAAATAAAATCTCAACAAACTACCTACTAGTAAGTATCCTTACATACTGATATTGTTACTACTGGTGGCGTAGCTTATTTCCTATACTTGTTACCGTTCGTGAAATACTTAGGAGACGCTGCTTTGAATGAGCAGATCGTAGGCCAAATCAATATGGCTCCTACAAAATAAAAGGTACTGTAAAGGTATCAAGTGACCATATATTATAAATAGGGATGCATCCGATACCTATACCGAAATATCGGCGGTACAGTTGATTTTCCGATATATCGGAATCGGCAATATTAGTTTGCCGTTACATACATTTTTTATTTCGCACTAATAACCCATCGTGTACTGACTGCCTCGGTGGCGTGGTTGTATTTCGGTACGACTACAGTAGTCGTACGACTACGGTTCTGAGGTCTCGGGTTCGATTCCCGGGTCGGGCAAAGTGATATTGGATTTTTCCATATCAGCCCGGAGTCTGGAATTTGTGCCCTATATGGCGATAGGCTCGCCCCCTATCACATCTGGGACGGAACTAAGCTCAGCGAAATGTAGGTGTACTAGTTGACTAGTGCGCCTCTGCCTACCCCTTCAGGGATACAGGCGTTATGTAACCCATCGTGTAAACGCGCCATCTTCATCCCCGCGCTTAGTTCTTTTGTGTAAACACGGCACCATTTATCTACACGCAGGGAATTCCCACCTTTTATAATTTTATTCCGCTGGATCACTTGTTGTTTGTTGTCAATTTTTACTTTCGATGCTTTTCGTTAGTTAATAGTGATGGGCGGCTCGGCCACCGGTGGCCGAGACGTTAATGTAATGTGTATTATGCCGCCTCCAACAGGTTAACATTCTAAATAGATATTTTATATAAGTAATGTCGTCGATTTCTATCCTAAAACCACATATTTTAACGCCATCTGAAGTATGTCAGTATCGGTATTAGAATCGGCGATACTTTTTTTATAAATATCGGTATCGTATCGGCAAAAGTGCGTATCGATGCATCCCTAATAATAAAGAAATAGATCAAACGGAACTGTTTTGACTTTTATAATTCAATAAGTCATACCAGTAACACCGCCCCTGTGTGTCAATGAAATAATAATTATAATCTTTCTTACTACTAGACACAAGCCCATTCCACTAATTTTGAGGACATTCTTCTAGGTTCTTTTCACTTCATCTGTATGTAATTTGTGCTTTTTATACCTGGTGAAATTGAACTCATGGCATCCATAAAATTTATTATTTTACTACTCATAAGGACTACTTAGGAAGCATTAAATACCAATAAAATCATCTTATATCTTATATTATCTTATATTAGCCCTGTAATATTACTGTCCCACTGCTGGGCACCGGCCTCCTCTACTAATGAGAGGGGTTAGGCCTTAGTCATAATAATAAAAACATAGACATAAAAAATATTATAAACCAAGTCTCAAATAGTTGCGTTGAGGCTAACTGGTGAACCACAAATCGCAATGACCTTGAATTATGTACTTACCAACCAATATTAGTGATTGTTTATTTTTCGTTGCCGCCCAGCATGGCACCCTGCTATACAATTTTGACACTAGAAGATTTATCTGCGACTATGGGGTATTTTTTATTATTATTATTATCGTGTTTATTTGCTATAATAGCCTATTACCATGAGATATATTATAATTTTTGGGGTTTTCCATGCTTGTACTAATAATATACTAATTGATATGCTTAATTTTAATCCTAATGCAAATAGTACCATGATTAGTGTCTAACTGTAAATGCATGCTCATGAATTCAATTTCAGCTGGTACAACTTCGCAAAAGAAATATATTTATATTTAATAAGCTTAATAATATTTATATGTATTTTTAATATCCATATGTCGACAAATTGTCAAATGTAATCCGGTAGCACCCCTTTGCCACCGACAGAATTTACTCCAAGGATGGTCTCAGAGTTGGTTATGATATCATCATGATATCTACTGATTTCTTAAGTTTACGCGAATATTATACATTGAAATAAAACTATTCTTACGGATTCTATCACGATTAGGTTTTAATTATCATTCCCATTATTATTATTATCATGATATCTGATCTGGATCACGGATTATGACGGAAAGTACAGAAAAAATGTGAGGCTGTTTATTAACAAACACGCCGGAAGTAGAAAAGTCGGTTGGGCTCTTACACGATGTTTACTAATTACATTGAAACAAAGACTCACAGAAGCGAATGATCGTCTCATTCCGGGTCTGATCGTCTCATACACCAACCGAACGAAAGCGAAAGAATGTTCGCGAAGGGGTCGGTGTGGACTGTGGACGTAATGGCGCGTACACACCGGGCCGAACGAAGGCGAACGAATCATGCCTGTTTCATTCCCACAACAGCGAAATTTTGTTTGTGTGAACAGGTATAGATTCATTTGCCTTCATTCGGCCGGTGTGTACCCGCCATAACACCGTAGCCGAACAAACGAACCAATTTAGCGACAACGGTTATACGGAGCGGACATGTGCACTGTATGAATAAAATGGAGGGCCCAATGACAAACTATTGTTACTAAATATTTTTTTAAGGATAAACCACGGTAATGGGTTCTGAAAAACGCCGAATATAAAATAAGAAATAAAAACAATTACACTGAATGGATAATATTATAAATTGCAATATTAACTTTTATTTTTGGAGAAAAGTAAACGTGAAATTAAATTTCGAAGGTAAGTGCAACACCATATTATTAAACAATGCGCGTCTATGAAATTTGTATGAAATACTAACCAAATGTTTGTATTTTCTAGAAATATAGATTTTTTATACACATCCCATTACAATATTTTTCCTTTGAGTTGACCGAGACGACAAAATTATAACGGAACATTTTAAATTTTTAACATTTGGCTGTGGAGCCTTAAAATGTTGCGTTCGCCAAACTTAGGTGCGATTCGCTAACGTTCGGTTGTTGTGGACGCAACAGCGAAGACTCCCGAACTTGCGGGAACGTTCGGCCATTGCCGATGGCCCTTCGTAAACGTTCTTTCACCTTCGTTCGTTTGGTGTATACCCGGCATAAAAAATAATAAATGAATGATGCAAACAAAAACTATTTTTTAAATGAATGTCCACTAAAATTCAGGGATATTACTTACCATTTTTGATAGCAATAGTGGTGCCTTCATTGATTTTGTCGGTGGATTTATTATCACAGATGGTCGATTCACATTCGGCGGCAACGTTGGAATCTGTAAAGCATGACTATGTACGTAAACAATTTACACACACCAAGAGTTTCGACTAGTTTTGTGACAGTTCTCGCTGACATGACAGCCTCCGTGCCGCAGCGAGAGGCCGCGGGTTCGATTCCCGCATTGAGACAAATCTTTGTGTGGCCCATAGATATTTGTTTCAAGTCTGGGTGTTGTGAGACCGAAAGCCTCTCATAGTCTCTGTCACCCACGATACAGGTTATACCTAGTGTGGGGTCAGGACTAGGTCTGTGACTGTTGGGTGTATTTATTTTATGCTCCCACTAGATCAAGGAGACGACAATTCTGAATAAAAATTGTTTTTAGACCATTTAATCCATTTTTGTACATTTATTCACCGACGTTCTTTGAGTAATTACGACGATTACGCTTATTTTTATTGTTCAAACGACGTTGTGATAGGCTAATTGAAACTGTTCCATTTCCCCTTTCTTCGAGTTATAGTTGTAAAAATGTAATCGCCATTTATACATTACATTACTTGAGTTGCTCTAAAGTTTGTTTTAATCATCATCATCAGCCACTGCTGAACATAGGCCTCCCCCAAAGATTTCCAGATCCACCTGATGGAAGTTTGTTTTAATATATCCTAAAATTGGTTATTAATCCACAAACAAGGTTTCCCGTCATATTGTATTTATATGTATATATTTTGTACTTTTACCATTACGCTTTAAAACGTACACACTGTATGTGGACAACTATGTGTTATACTTTTAAGTAGGTGTGTATTTCAGCAACATTCATTCTTACTGTCTATAAGAGCCGTTCCATTTTTGTCACTTGGCTTTAGAATCCTGAGAAGAAAAATGAGAAATTTAAATATCATCTCACCATTAATGGCCTAGGGTCGGCCTTTACCATCCGCATATACTGTGATTCTGTCGTCAAATCTTCCCTTGTATCTGAACTACTGTATGTAAAAAATGAATAATATATTACAGCGATAATAACCACTACAGTAACAAAAATGTAACACACAATAATAATCCAACGAAGCCTAACACTGAGCTCATCCGTCACGTAATCAGGCATTTTGATTTAGGATTGACGTTTTATGATAAGTTCTCAAAAAGAAATAGTTATATCAAATAAAAATAATATTAAATAATCAGTTAAAATATTGAAAGATGTTATAGAAATCGGATGACTCTTGGCAGAGGTGTGTTCACTTTTGCAATCTGTAACAAAAGATAATATGTTGTTAATACTTCTATCGAATAACTAATTTATAGTAAATTCTATTGACTTACGAAAACAGATGAGCAAACCGCTCAAATTATGGTTACCGTAAAATAAAATAAAAATAAAAATGTTTATTGGTCAGTGGTCACGTAGGCATAAGCACTTACGACAGGTCACAACAAACAAGGTTTAGATACATTTATATAAATTAATAGATTAATATAATTAATATTAATGTAATAATATAATAGTATTTTGTAATAATATTATCAATTTCAATAATAGTAATATGTTATAATACTGATTTCTTAAGTTTACGCGAATATTATACATTGAAATAAAATTAATAATTAAAAATAATAATTAAAACCTAATCGTGATAGAATCCGTAAAAATAGTTTTATTTCAATGTTATAATACTATCAATTTAGAAAACAAGCAGACAGATATGGACACAATAACAAGTATGGGTCTTAGATAAGGGGTTGTGATTTGTAGGAAAAGGAACGGGATATGGCAGGAATGCTAGTAGGGACTTTACGGGAAAATAAAATGGAAAGCTTGTAGGATTTGACTGGAAATGTGAATAATTAAAATCACGCCGTAGACGATAAGGTCCTTATCCTAGCTAACCTACCAGCCTTTCTCTAGCTACCTACGGACCACGACCAGAAGAAGAAAGACGGAAAGAAACACCGGGCTTGTTTTTGTCATCATCAATTGACTTTCCTTTTTTTCTCAATTTGGTTTACCGTCTCCGATAAATATCGGCAACGCTAAGGGCACAGCCAACCTTTAATCTTTTTGAAGTCTATAAGTAAACACTATTGCATTTTTATAAGTCAACGACATACTAATGTTGAATAGTGTTGTGAGAAAAAGATTTAAGAGAAAATTAGGATGGGAGAAGATAATATATTATGTTCATTTGTAGAAACCCAATAGCAAACCGCCATATAAATTTTCACTCAATAAGGCTATGGCAACTGGAAGAATGCTACCCATTTATGTTGTGGACAAAATACCAGTTAACGAGTTAGGGAATGTACCCATACTACTTGACCTGTTATGGGGGGAGAGGGGTCTTAAAAATACCACGCTTGGTCACAGGGGTGGGGGGGTCTCTTAGCATATACTACAGGTGGTTACCGAGGGGGGGAAGGGCATAAAAATTGAAAAAAAAAAATGGATCACGTAATATGGGTTGGAAGCGGCCTGCATCCAGCGACTTCCTGCGACCTTTATCAGGTCGTCGGTCGCTTCCAACAGGTCGATCTGGAAATCTTTGGGGGAGGCCTATGTTCAGCAGTGGACGTCCTATGGCTGATGATGATGATGATGATGAATATGGGTACGTTGCCTTATATAACCTATTTTCACTAAAATCGAGGAAGTAATTATAATGTTGAAATACACTACTATAGAAAGCCAGTCGTTTTAAACCAAATAAAACAACCATTTAAAGCTAAAGCACAAGGGAGATTTAAGTTACGGTGAGTATACGATTGACTGTAACCGACCATCGATAGTTTACCGTTCATCGCCGTGTAGTTTATTTTATGTTACTTTGGCTACTTTGACTTTGAAACTTATTTTACAAAACATTAAACGAAATTGTAGTAAATTAAATCAAGTAACGTGATTAGCGTTGTCTTCCTATCAGATCCAACATTTTGATAAAGAGTAACACAATATAGAGGTAGAGAGGAATAACATTTTATTAGAGAGTGATCATGAGTGGTTTCTGACATTTCTCGCTAGTGACTACGTACAATAATTCGTATAAAAACATTAAATCCCCACATAGCCACTAGAGACGTTCGGGTGTTTTTCATTTAGTTTTCTTTATTCGGCCACGACAAAGCGACTACACTGCACCTGATGGTAAGTGTAGTACAGTTAAAAAACATCATAAATGTTTTACGGAATCGCTAGCGAATAACGTCAAAAAACTCATGGTTGGCCTACTGTCCCTTTGATAATATGCATTTGTATGCACACTTACTTTGAGCATTTTGTCCAACGCAGCGTCAGACATTCGCAAGAATGCTACTTATAATACATAAAAACGCTCTAGAATATACTTTAGTTTAAACTTTTGCTTCTAATCTTAAGGATAACCTTCGTAGCACAATGGGTGAGTAGTGTCTATGAAACGAGAGGCCGCGGTTTCTATTCAACCCGCATCGAAACAAATACTTGTTTGACATTTGTTTAGACATTTGTTTCAAGTTTGGGTGTTATGAGACAGAAAGTCTTTTGTAGTTCTTGATGCTGATATAAGAATAATATTATATAACAATCAAAGTGATATTGGATTTTTCAATATCAGCCCTGAGTATCAACCCCTATCACATTGGGACGAAACTAATGTTAAACTAATCAGCGAAATGTGGGTGTTCTAGTTCGGTAGTGCGCCTTTGCCTACAGGCGTGAGCTTATGTATGTAGGTATGTTATATATTACAATATGGAAATAAGTAGGAGGCGGATCCTGGAATAGGCCGGAATAACGCCAGGCAGAAAGAAAAGATATTACAATATGAGGAAATGCTCTATTGCAAGGGTGGCCAACCAGACGATCGCGGGTATTTGTGTAGTCGATCGTGGCAAGGCAAAAACACATAAATATAATATACCTAATAATGATATTTATATATAAAATTACGTAGAACATATTTTATAATTTTCAATGCAGTTCCAGCATGACATTGATAGATCGTGCAGGGCATTGTCTGTTAACGATCCAAACTAAATCAACACCAAGCAACAAATATTTGGTATTCTTTCAAATAGATGGCATCAATGTAGAATTAGTTCGGGATATAATTTGGTTGCAAAGATTTGGTTAGGGTCTTGCATATTAATTAGATCAGTAGACAACAACTAAATAATGATAGGTCGAAAGCCTCTGAGGTCAATTAACTCCAACCTTAAGTTCTGTAGATCAAATAGTGGGATCAATAAAGTACCCAGTATAGATCAGTGCACAGTGGTGGTTTCGTTTAAGTTCGACCCTATTAGTGTACCCATTTAGGTCAAACTCCCCAAAACCGGTGTCTGCAAGAGCACTAGCGCACTCTGGCTGGCAGTGGCGGTATTAACCATTGCCAGTAAACAGTAGATCTTGGACCTAATCAAGTTGACCACCCCTGCTCTATTGTATAGATCCCTTTACGCAGCGTACCGCGTATCTCTCGTCGCAGATGCTATTCCGAGCAACAAGTGGTTCTCTTGTTGAATACAAAAATATTCACAGGTGTCAGTGTTAGCTATACTTTAATTTCGCAGGTTTATTATTAACCAATGCCTCGACTGCCTCTATGGCGTGGTGGTATTTCGGTACGACTACGGTTCTGAGGTCTCGGGTTCGATCCCCGGGTCGGGCAAAGTGATATTGGATTTTTTCATATCAGCCCGGAGTCTGGAATTTGTGCCCGATATGGCGATAGGCTCGCCCCCTATCACATCGGGGACGGAACTAAGCTCGGCGAAATGTGGATGTTCTAGTTCGCTAGTGCGCCTCTGCCTACCCCTTCGGAGATACAGGCGTGAGCTTATGTTATGTTATGTTGTGTTATTATTAACCAATGCCTTACGAGCGCAATGGAATGACTACTATTTTCGAACAACCGCAGAAGGATGTAACAATTTCGTCTGTATTTTTAGGGTTCCGAAGCCAAATGGCAAAAAAAGAACCCTTATAGTTTCGCCATGTCCGTTTGTCTGTCTGTCTGTCTGACCTCTATTTATCTCAGAGACTATAAGTACTAGAGGGCTATAATTTGGCACGAGTATAGATATCTATGAAACTAAGAAAGTCGTGGAATAAAATCTTGAAAAAAACATTTTTTGAGGGTGCCTCCCCTACATGTAAAGCAGGAGTGAATTTTTTTTCTCCACTATCCTACGGTATGGGGTATCGTTGGATAGGTCTTTTAAAAACAAAGTAGGTTCGCAAAAAACATTTTTCGATTAGAGGCTCTGTTTGCGAAATATTAAGCTTTAAAGTGAAAACATTTGGTTGAGTAGGGCGTCCCCCCCTGTATTTCCGAAACGGTTGGTTTTGGATACGTGAAAAAATGTACAGTAGTAGCAAATATCATGAATTTTAAAGGAAAACTATAGCGGCTATGCAGGCTTTACAAGTTATTGAGTAATAGACCACCAAAGTAAAAAGAATAAAATCGTACAAGTTATTTTCAATATCACTTATAACAAGTTGTTAGTGATGTAAAACAGGTAGTAAATATGACTTTATGGACCATACATTTAAAATTATTTCTAAAAAATATATATTTAAGTAACAGTTAGGTACTCTCACTTCGAAACCCTGTACTGTGCGTGATCAGTATGCAGCATGCACAGTACAGGGTGTTTTATGTATGTTACACGATATCTCCACCAAATGTCAACTGATTTTTAAGATTATTTTTGAGTTCAATAGAAATTACCGATTTCTTAAGTTTACGCGAATGTTATACATTGAGATAAAACAATTTGTTACGGATTCTATCACGATTTGGTTTTAATTTTTATTCCCGACGCACACTGTCACACCCGTACGTACCCACGAAGTCCAGTGTATTTTTATTTTTAAAAAATAATCTGATTTAAACTGAATCAAATTAAGAATTAATAGTTAAACTTCAATTGTTGACGTTACGTACTGTTGCAGTTCATAAGTCAACGATAATTTATTATTAGTAACACCGAATAAACAATTTGTGGAATAATTATTTAGGGACAAATTTTGAAATGCAAAAGATTACAACGCGCTCGCCTAGCCCATCAGTAGATATGATATTATAATAACATACCTCTAATCTAATATTTAGGAAGTTGTCTTTGATTATGGTTGGTAACATTATTTTATAAATTATGGATTAATCTTTAACCCACTTCAAAACGGGAGGAGATTATAAATTCGTCTGCATTCTTACGTATGTAACGCCATGTCTCTTGCAACTGTGGGCAGAATTTAAAGTTTGATAATCGAGAGAACTAATGTCAAGAGTGGTCCCATATATTTTTTTCGGTACCAACAAGACCCTTGCTTATCTAAGAAATTTTTATTAGCTTATCTTCGGATCCCGCGAGATCGTCTCATATTGCATGGCCACTGCGGGTGGCGGTACTAGTATAGGTAAAACAGTTAGAAAGTGCCTATTCCCAGATCCCTCCCGTTCTAGTGTCCTTCCAGCGGTCCGAATAGAAATATTTTTGACAATCGAATTCGTATCGAACTCACTGCGCACTGATGACATTTGGTATGGCGGACTCGTCATTCTTTCACCACAGAAAGTGTCCAAGAAGAAATAGTGGCCCGAGCAAGAATACTTTTGACAATCGAATTCGTATCAAGCTCGATGCGCGTCTATGAAATTTCTATGAAATATTAACCAAATGTCATTAGTACGTAGCGAGCTCGAATACATTGTTTTGTCTCTGCATCACCCTTAGGTAGACTGGTAGATAATGTCTTTGGCATTAAGTCCACCTTTATACATGTTTTGTATATAAAGTTTAAATAAAATAAAATCAATTTGCGATTCTCCTCATCGGAAATTTTCCTCCTCGGGTCGCTGGTCTTATTCGATTTGCCGATTCAAAGTGGTACAGGATTACAATCTCTAGTCCATTTAAAAATGCAGTTCAAATTTAACGTCATTTTAATTCTTTTTATATTCATTTCTTAACATTTTGAACTAACAAAACAAACACACTATTCATATCAATCGTTTAAATCGCGATTCTTGATTGTATACAAAAAAACTGACTGCCTGCTTCGGTGGCGTGGTTGTATTTAGGTACGACTACCATTCTGAGGTCTCGGATTCGATTCCCGAGTCGGGCAAAGTGATATTGGATTTTTCCATATCAGTTCAGAGTCTGGAATTTGTGCCCGATATGGCGATAGGCTCGCCCCCTATCACGTCTGGGACGGAACTAAGATCGGCGAAATGTGGGTGTTCTAGTTCGCTAGTGCGCCTCTGCCTACCTCTTCTGGGAAACAGGCGTGAGCTTATGTATATGTAAAAAAAATATAGAAAAGACACTTCCAATGCTTCCCGGATCGTCTGAGGTCCAACATATGATAGAATATTTTTTGTAACTTGAAAAACGATATCAAATGATGCGTTTTCCACTATGAATATCCCTTATCTTGGGATTTCTTGGATATTCGAAACCATCTCTAACATGGCCTTTGCATGCCTATACACACTTTACCGTACGCAAAACTCAATTTCAGCGGCCCGAACAAGAAAAATTCTGACAAACGTAAATATATTCCGAGCTCGCTGCGCACTGATGACATTTGGTGAATATTTCATACAAATTTCATAGACGCGCATCGAGCTCAAAAACATTTACGATTTTGTGACTATAAAACCAGGAGGTTCTGAAATCCATATGCCTTGACACTGTGAGTCGTTTTTCAAATTCAAATAATATATTGTGCAAATAGATAAATAATATCACTGTTACATATCTATTGTTTGTCTTAAAATAATTATTCTTCTTGCAAAAGGTATATTAGAGGTATTTTTAGACTTAGAAATGATTACATAACATTTACATAAAAAAGAAGAAAGAAGATGATTCTTACCGGAATTATTAAGTCTTCTTTGCTTATTCTGCGCCGCAATATGTCACTTTATAGGTTACAATTACGATTTAGGTCAGTATTTTATACAGAAAATTAAAAAAATCTAATGCATTTCCAGTAAGATTTACTTAGTTAAATTGAAAATACGTATTAAGAAATGATTAAATTATAACATTTTAAATATTTTATTCGATCAGTGGACATATTGCTTTTTGTGGGGACTTAATCGGGTGTATATGCTAATTATTATTACTTCAGTAGCGCTAATCGCCAGTGGTCGAGTGGTGTTTTAAGTTTCAATATTTTATTAATTAATAGTTTTATTATAAAAATCTATAAGATAAAAATATAAAAAGAAAGTTAAAAGAAAACGTATCGGGTCGGTTCGTTTAAGTCAACGACGTAAGCTTACTTATAATGACGTTTAGAAAACCGCAGCATAGATAGAGGTATAATATAAAAAATAAGTATATTTTAATAGGTAAGAATGTTTAGAACAAAGTTAAACAAAAGGACGTTCGTGGTACGATTGAATGATTCAAGGAAAAATTAAAATAACTAATTCGTTAAATAATAAAAAATAAAACTCTATCAAAAAGCTTAACACCACAAAACCACTAACGCATTATTATATTTACACACCGAGCTAGGGTTGTCCGATTTCCAAGCACTATACTTTGTAACTGTTGTCGAACTTCAAGCACAACTGGCGAATTTTCGGAGCCGGGTTCGCGTGTGATCTTCTCCAAAGCAACAGGTGAAGTGTGCAGTGTGCACTGTGCCGGGAGGGCGGGAAATCGCTGCGCTGCGGCGCAGTTGGGTTAATAGGGGATGGATGAAACTGTGTACTCTGTCTTATATCGATCATCAAGCTTTCCAATACAACCGAATTTTGTACCTTATTACATCGTGTTAAAGCACATAATTTGAAAGCGAGCATAGTCGATAAAAAATTTAAATTTATTTTATGAAAATAACAATATTACTCGCATAACATCTTCCCCTTATTAATTTAAAAATGTAAATCATATCTATTATTTTTACACTCTCGAAGTATTTTTATTACTGTTACGCAATTAAGTTATGTAGCAGGGACGTATTAAGTAATAATAATATTTTATAATAATAAATAATGTATAATAATTATGCCTAAAACCGACATACTACGTCGCCTCATCCCCATGATGCGCGCGCATGTGTCAGAGGCCACTCCCACTTTCGTGTAAAAAATAAATTCTTCTAGCTAAGTTAACCCGTAATTCGAATAAAATGGAGACGTTTTATTTAGGGTATTTCCATAATGTAACCACAGATTCTTATATTAAAAAGTAAGCACATGGTTCAAATATTGGTTTTCCTTCAATGAATATTAACAATTTTAATATTCAGATAAATCAAAGAAAAAATGCACCCAACAGTCAAACACATAGTCCTGACACCATACTAAGTTTAATGAAGTTAGTTGGATTTTACTTTTTTCCAGTTTTAGACAGTTATGATATATGATAATTATATACAATATAAGGCACGAAAGGGGCAGCTCAACCGGTTTGATGCCATTGTCTCACAGAAAAGTTTCCCCTCGGCGTTGTCGCTGTTGCGTTCAGTACGGTAAAGAACACTTATCATTAGGTAACCCACCTTCTCATATGCGAAATTCTGCTATTAAAAAAACGGCGAAATGCATGCTGCATATTTGATCACGCATACGACAGGGTTCCGAAGTAGGGTTAAGTTACTGAAATATTATAATATTATTAGATATAAGCCTATAAATATAAATTTACTTCCTATTTTACACAAGTAACAACTTCATCTATGTTGTATTCAATATAATTTGTATGAAATTTTGCTTTTACTTTTTTTTTTATAGCAGAGACTAGCAAATGCATATATGGGTCACCTAATGGCAAGTGATCTCCACTGCCCGTAGACACCCAATGGAAGAGGAGGGAAAAGGGATTAGGAAAGGAAGGGGAAAATGGGCCACCAGAAATCTCACTCACCGAACGAAACGCAATAGCGAGCTGCCACTTTATGTCGGTTTTCTATGAGACAGTGGTATCAAAGCGGTCGGGCGGGCCCATTCGTTCTGTAGCCGTAACTGTCTACAGCGTGACTCTACCACTTTGGTCGACAATTAGTCGTTAAATTGTAAAGCCTGCTTAGCCGTAATATTATGCCTTTTGAATTCATTATAGAGGTATATATGCGATTACTATGAATATTATAACAGGTCGATCTGGAAACCTTTGGGGGAGGCCTATGTTCAGCAGTGGTCGTCCTACGGCTGATGATGATGATGATGATGAATATTTTCACATTTCTAGATCTAATCGTTTAAATGATAGGAAGTGCGGACACTTTACTCTAACAAAAAATAGTACTAAAGCTTAATATTTCAGAAACGAATTCTTGGATCGCAAAATGGTTTTAGCAACCCTCAGTGTTTTTGAACAACTTATCCAATGATATCCCACACTGTGGGATAATGGAGAAAAAATTTTCATCTCCCACTTGTAGGGAATGTTGATTAATACGTATACCTATGCCAAATTACAGCCTTCTAGTACTAATAGTCTTTGAGTTAATCTGCGATCAAACAGAGGAAACTATAAGGGTTCCATTTTTGCCTTTTGGCTTCGGTTCCCTAAAAACGGCAATTTCATAATCTCTACTCTGTACAAGCTGTATGAGCGTCTTGTTCACGAGATTACCCGCCCTCAAACGGAAGAGATTCAAAATTCCTCGTTATTTGTATCATCATCATCATCATCATCATCATCAGCCATAAGACGTCCACTGCTGAACATAGGCCTCCCCCAAATATTTCCAGATCGACCTGTTGGAAGCGGCCTGCATCCAGCGACTTCCTGCGACCTTTATCAGGTCGTCGGTCCACCTTGTAGGTATAATGGGTCCTATTTGTATATATGATAGGAACTCGATATCTCGGCAAATACTATATGATCAAGGTGACATATGAAGATCCTAAAATTGATTTTATTTTGTTTAATTATTGTAAGTGAATTGTTTTAAACAAACTAGATATTGTGCAAAATGGATCTAACCCATAAAAAATCATGAGACAAAATTGTTGGTAGTTATATCCCGGTCTACTTCAATTGAATAGGATTGAATCTATTCAACCCAACCTGTAGATGGCTACATGTTGGGTTGTATAATACACACACAGCCTTCAATACACTTCAGAATTTCCCTCATCGGTTAATAAATGAAATGAAAATGTTTTTTATGCACAAAACGTGTTGGATTGCCACCTCATCAAATCCAGTTTAGTTTCATTCAAGATTATGTTTGAACTTTTTTGAAATGCCCCTCATGCGAACCAAAAAAATAACACATGTAATTATTCTTTCTTTCTACCTGCCCTTATCCCACCTTAATGTGGAGTCAGCGCAACACACTTTTCAAACATATAGCACCGGCTGCCTGCCTCACGTCAATTCTCCTATAGCGGATCCAGTCCCGGGCAAAGCAAATCAGAAAAACGCTATGCCCGACTTGGGAATCGCACCCAGGACCTTTCGGTCCACAACTTATAATAATATATGTTGTTACTATACCAAGGAGGTGACGAATTTATTCATATAGGTAATTATTATCTTGCAAAAAAATTATGATTGCATTCAGAAACTCGATGAAAAATGAAAGATCTTAGACTGGCTCTTGTGCTACAATATCATCAAAGCCTCACCGACTGTTTGTGACATGCAAGAATATTCAAACATTGATATGTGCAACTTCAATGATGTCTGCCTTAGCATATTAGATATCAAAGATAATGGATGAATAGTGAATGGACAATGATGAATCTTATCACAGAGATCATAGTACTATTTCATAGAAAACATTTCTTGCATGGATGGAGTTTAGCTAACAAGAAATTACAAAAAAACATTAAGTAATAGTATTAAGTAATAAAAAAAAATTGGGTAAAAAAAATTATAATTTGCTAAATGTTTTATCATTTTAGAAAAACTAAATCATAAACATCCATGAAGGTCCATAACTACCCCAGAAATACAAGCAGTAATTTTAATTTTATTTAGAGGTATATATGACAACTCTTAGATCGTGAATTTCAGATGAATCAAATACGTTTTATACAACATGATTTTTCGTTTACCCTAAAGTTTGGCTTAATTACATTTTTATTAAAAGTTAATTAAATAATAATAATAATAGTGAAAACTCACACGGTGACACGCCTAGGAATATTATTCAGTCTTTCTAATGAATTCACGAGTACCTTAGAATGAGGTTCTTTCGTACTTCAGTATTATGTCAGTAGGCTAGCGACTCGCGCGCTTGACTGCAGGTTGACAGCTGATTTTGTAAATAGTAATAACGGGATATCCAACTTGCAAGAAACTTTACTCTGGTTTAGGACAAAAAGAATACAAAATATAGCATTATAATATGTTAAAACTATAGTATTGGATTATGATAGTGATTGTGAACAAAATACTCGGTTATCAATTGTACAAAAAGTCACGTTGTATTATATTTACGCGATAATAATAATATATAAAATATAATAGTATAGTGTTAAAAATCTATTAATTAGATTATTACTCAGTTATAACATAGATTAACTTTGTAAGACTATCAGGCTGTTAAATGGGGATAAGGAGTGAAGTGGTTCCTTGAAGGCGAACTGATCACCCGCCTGTACTGCTGCAGGCGTCCCCACAATAAATAGAAAATTGAATAGGCTGGTATGCCTATTGGAATCGGCCTTATTATTAATAATAATTCATTTTACATTATCCTCTCGACGGCTGGTGGCCGAGCCGCTTCTGAGAGGAAGTTTTTTTTATTATTTTTATTGCAGAGACTGGCTAACTACCAGATGGGTCACGTGATGGTAAGTGATCTCCACCGCCGACAGACACCCAAGACACAATAAGAATCATGGGTGCGTTGCCAACCTAAAGGAAAAAGTGGAAGCGGAGGGAAAAGGGATTGGAAACGGGAGAGGGGAAATGGGCCACCGGAAATCTCACTCACCGAACGAAACGCGACAGCGAACTGCCACTCTACGTCGGTTTTTTTGTGAGACAATAGTATCAGACCGGTCGAGCCGACCCATTTGTGCTGTAGACGTAACTGTTTACAGCGTGGCCCTACCACTCAAAAGTTGATCAGGATCGGTTAAAAAAATGTCCGTAACCACGTAAAATCATTTTAATTTTGCTATAGTTCCTTAAATTATAGAGACCTATCCCAGAAAACCTTTTTCGCATGCCGAACCGCGAGCATAAACCAGTAAAGTGTAATAAAGTAAACAAAAGGGGACATAAATGAAAACCCCATAGCACTCCTCATAAAGCATAGTATTGACAAGGATCATGCCCTTTTCATCGGCCTATACCATCGAACGCATATACAAACAAATATGTTTGAAACCAGGATGCCAATGAGCCATGAGTATCGTTCAAAGCGAGTTTGTTTTGCAAATGCAAATGATTCACTTTGTGAAACGCACTGCCAAAATCCATGAAAACGCGCGGCGCGGCTGGGCGCGGTGTCAACTTGTTTACCTTTCTCTATTTTCTAGGCTAAATCCGTAACAAAATTAACATAGCTTCCGTTAGTTTGTAAAGTAGCCTTATAAATGGATATGTGCATGACATCCACAGGGTGCATCGAGTATTTTTCTTCTTAAGTATTACTTACTTTTAATTTTAAATACAATCCATCTGTCATGTTTAAACGTTTGTGCTCGCGGCGGCATTCTGTGTCAAGTCAGTCACTTTCGGAGGCCCTTGAATTTATGTTGTTTTGGTTACACCAGTTCATTTTGTACTTTCTTATAAAGGGAATAATGGCCCTCTTCAGTATCGGGATATACATTCAAGTGGAAGAGCCACGCTATAGTCAGTAACGTCTACAGCACGAATGAGCTACTCGACCGGTTTGATACCACTGTCAAACCAGACGTGAAAAAAAAACATGTTGGCAACATGCTTAAAAAATATGTAGCTCCGACTGCACTTAGAAGTGGGATAAAGCGAAGTAAAAAGGAATCATAGGACCAATCAAGGTTGATGCAATCCGCAAGACAAAGTGTAGAGACGGAATTAGAATTTGCGCCTTGATTTGCACCCATATGTTGTATAAAAACATCAATATAGTATTCATTAATAATTGGACCTACAGTAATTATAAGCAGGTAAGTATAATATTTTAGTTATCTCGGTATAAGGGCGAGAAATAACACAAAATATAACAATATCAGATCCACTCAATATCAATATCAAGTATCGAAAAACACTATTTATGAACGACATGTGTCTATAAATGAATAAACTTCTAGACAGGATTATATGAGCGATCTGTTTTTTGCCCTCAATTTAGCAACCCACAGCTTGGAAAAATACATTTAAAATTATTATGCATAGATAAATATGGATATAGGATATGGATATGGATATAGGAAGATATAACTGCATATCTGACTTTGGTATTTAATTTGTTACAGTCTGAAAATCAATACCTATTTTTAATGATACATAAACATTTTGTTTTAATAAATGCGTTTATATACTCTAAATTTCTTTCAATTTCACTACTTCAAATTAACGATATATCGGATTCGGATTGACGATTCGAATTATCAATATTTACTACCATTAATGAATGTAAATCACGGTTTTGTTATCGATATTTGTTTTATGTCACATCCCTATGAATGGCTATTTGACTGAAGCTTATGAAAACCTTGATTATACTGTGTTTCGCAATAAATTGCACCATGCTATTGCAGTTAATTTGATATATATTTTATAAATGCAATACAGATTATCTGAATTTCATTAGAATCCCGTAATAAATTGCTTTAAGTTGCTAATTGGCTGGGATCGCAGTTGAAATTCATTAACAACATGTCTAAATGAATATTGTACAAAACTGTCTAGCCAGTTTGTCAATGTAAATTTTATTCAATGGTATTCTCCGGAGAGGTGATTTTCAATAACCAACAATTGCAATTGCCAACAATTCTCACCGTCTGAGCCAGCCAGTTTTTCTATTAACGATACCGACCCCACTAGGGTTGCCAGGCATCCGGCTTAAACTGGACATATCCGGCTTCTTACTGTACGTCCGGCCTGTCCGGATTTTGTTTATATCGATTCACGGTTCAAATGCTCGAAATGGCCAAATTAATCGTCAAAGATAATCCTCTTTTTCGTTTCCGAAGCTAAATTGCAAAAATAAGTTTCACCATCTATAGATTTGTGGCCGCGGTTTAGCTCAGAGACTATTAGTACTAGAAGCCTAAAACTTGGCATTGGTATACATAATATAAATCACGCCGACAAAATGGTAAAATAAAATCTTTAAAAAATTATTTAAGGTAACTCGCCTACGCGTAAAATGGGGACGATCGTTTTTTCTCGAGTATCCCGTAGTGGAGGGCTCTTACAACAATAAAAATAACGACTTAAAATCTCTAGCAAAATTATATTTTAGTAATATTCATCCCTACTTTTGAAGCTTTTACTTGGCCAGTTTTACATTATAAAAGCGGTGACTAACTTTAAAAAGGGTTTTTGACTTTTTTATTTTAGAGGATGGTAACCCTAGATGCGACGCGACGCACACATTACTGGTCCCTATGTCTGGGCTCTGGATGTTTGATACGGTGTATCATTATGCATCTACAAATTCATTGATTATGACGCGTACCGTCGCGTCGCGTTGCCTTTTTGGGAGACCATGCAAACAAGTTAAAAATTTGAACTTTTTGAACATGCTATTTAGAACTATCTCCGGTGCCCTTATATGTACGTGAATAGTAATGTATATTTCAAACAGGTTTACTTCGTAATATGTTTGTGTAAAGTGATAAAAAATTTAATTTTACGTTACATATAACGTAAAAAAAATATACCGTCAAATAGAATCCTCGTTTTAGTGTCCGTGGAAATCCACAACATTAAGAAAATATAGTTGTAGAATTGTCAATGTGCAACATAAGTTTTTGTTTACCTCTAAAACTCAAACACTCAATTAAATTTTAACTGAAAAAGTCACAAAAAATATCAAAATTATTAATAATAATGAAATCCCACAGGGTGAGTGTGACGGCTTACGAATATTGTCCTTTCTCACCAATGAATGGTCAGCCTCCGTGGCGAAGCAGGCCAGTAGCCGGCTGTGAAGCGAATGACTGCGGGTTCGTTTCCGTGCCGCGAAAAATATTTGTGGGGCCCACATATATTTGTTTCGCATATGGGTGTTATGAGACCAAAAGTCTCTAGTTCCTGATGACCACGATAAATGCCCTCGTATCTTACTGTGGGGTCAGGACTATGTGTGTGACTGATGGATGTTATTTATTTATTATTAATTGATGAGCATCTCTGCGCGCGCGTTATTTCGTGCTAATTGTACTCTGTCATTAGACTAGCGACTCGCGCGCTTGAATTCAGCTGATTTATAATAATGAGGTATTTAACATACAAGAAATTTACTCTTATTTTACAAAAATAACATAATATGTTAAAAAAAATGGTAATGAATGAATTATAATATTCATCATAAAGCGATATTTGTCAACTAGACTGAACGTGAAAAATCCGATAACTGAATTGTCAGTGTATGCAAATTACACATGCTCTGAATACATATTAAAAAAGTATTCGTAGACACAACAAGATTTTATATCGATAAAGTTTAACTATATTTGGCTGGCTTTATACTACCGTTTAATTAAGCTTTGAAAGCAAGTGTGTACACAAACGCATCACCGTGCACGCGTGCGTCGAACAAGCAATTAACTGCATGCAAATATCTATAAAAAGTAAAAGCGTGCCAACATTGTATCGATAACCTATAATATTTATTTTTCACTCTTTTTCTCCTTATTTTACGATAGTTATCCCGGGACAAATTATGTATATTGGAAAAACAGCACTACTTGGAATTCGAATCCAAGGGCTCCTGGTCCACCGTTCATATACGCCGCCGCTAGACAAAATAATCGACAAATACAAATAACATAAATTATAAATGGACCGTGCCCCGATGTGGTGCAATCCGTGTCGAGTACCACTAACCTATGGTTATCAGTGACTTTACCGTGTGGCGTGTGCACAGAAGAACGTAGATATAATGCACTTCCACGCTCGTCGCGCCTCACCGTGCCGCGGCCATGCCCTCGTCTCGTCAAGATAATGGCGTAAGTACGCATTACTCATTAAGTAAGAGCATTCCAAGTCTAATCAGCTACTCAGGGATAGGAGGAAAATAACATGAGAGTAAGTATAATCTATTATTAAGTTGGGTGCAGATATGTGGCATTGCAATCAACCGAGCTGCGTCGCACTAGCGCGGGCTTGCTACGCGGGTGACGTAGCCAGCCCTGTGCTCGAATCACTGGGAATTATATAAAAGTAGAGGCTCATCACGCACTACGATTAAACGAAAATTGAAAACGCGAAACTCCATACGAAAACGTATAGCGGTTGACACATTGGCTTTTGTATCACCATGGATTTTTGGCAATGACTAAGTGAAAGGATACTTTTGCAAAATTGCGCGCTACAACATCCCGATCAACGGATTTTGACGAATTATTACAAGCTGAGGACCGGGAGGTTTTGGGATCGATTCCCAGGTCAGCCTAAGCAAATTTTCTAATTTGATTTGCCCAGGACTGTATCCCTCATAGAGCGTTGAAGCCAGACAGGCGGCCGGTCGTAAAAAAAATCCTCTCTGCAACATGCTTGAAAAAGTGGGTTGTGCCGACCACACATTGGTGGGATATGGACAGGTAGAAAAAAGTTATACTGCATTATTCTAGTGTACTGTCGCCATTACTATGTCAGACGAAATAACACAACCTATTTAAATCAACACTGTAAACACTGATTTAAAACAATTTAAAACTGATCAACAGGAAACAACGAACCTTTTTTCTAAATGACCCTTTTGAATAACTAAGCCGGTTGTTGTTGAAAAAGGTCCAAAAGCACGAATACGTGAGCTGCCGACACGGGGTGTGCCGCTGTGTGTAGTTGGTGGGAGGGAGTGGAGCAGCGGGCGAGTCAACTCTATCGAAACGACATATGTCGTTGCCACAGCTACAAAGCTTTGGGCGGTAAAATGTCACAAGTCTGGACACACGTTTAGAATGTCACGACACAAAATAAAACAAAAAACCGGGCAAGTTCACGCTGCATACTGATCACGCACAGTACAGGGTTCCGAAGTAAGGGTACCTAACTGCTACTTAAATATAATTTTTTAGACATATTTTAAATGTAAGGTCCATAAACTCATATTTACTACCTGTTTTTCATAACTAACAACTCGATATAAGTGATATTGAAAATAACTGTACTATTTTTTTCTTTTTACTTTGGTGGTCTATTACTCAATAACTTGAAAAGCCTGCTTAGCCGCTATAATTTTCCTTTAAAATTCATAATATTTGCTAGTACTGTAAATTTTTCACGTATCCAAAACCAACCGTTTCAAAAATAGAGGGAGGGGGACGCCCTACTCGACCTAATGTTTTCACTTTAAAGCTTAATATTTCACAAACAGGGCCTCTAATCGAAAAATATTTTTTTCAAACCCGCCTTGTTTTTGAAAGACCTATCCAACGGATACCCCACACCATAGGATAGTGGAGAAAAAGAATATTTACCCCCACTTTACATGTAGGGGAGGCAAACTCAAAAAAAAATGTTTTTAAGATTTTATTCCACGATTTCCTTAGTTTCATAGATATGTATACTCGTGCCAAATTACAGCCCTCTAGTACTTATAGCCTGTGAGATAAACAGTGGTCAGACAGACATGGCGAAACTATAGGGGTTCTTTTTGCCATTTGGCTTCGGAACCCTAAACACAGGTAGGTAGAAATATTCATTCATAACATACTTTCCCGGTGCCTTTGAAGCAACCCCCCCCCCCCCAACTTGTTACCTGCGTTTAGCGCAGTACACTATAAAGGCTATATGCAGGCACTATAGCGAGGGGAGAGCACATCACAATTCTCTATTACCATTACCACTCTTAACGAAATCACGATGCGTTTAATTCGAGTTAGCGAGAATGGTATTCTGCATAACTATGTCTAATTTCAAGTGTGTGATAAGCTGTAGTATGGCTGCAGTTTTGATTTACCAGCTTCAATCTAGCGCAGTGGGATTTGACGTGTGCTTTCTATTATAAGGTAAATAAGTGAACAGATATCGGTCAATACAAATGATATTTTTAATGTAATGTAATTTTTAATATAACACAAGTGAAGTGAGAAAACTAACGCATAATTCATGTCCAAAATTGATGGTAAATTGTTTACATTTTATTGTTTATAACAATTAAGCCAATTTATTTAGTTAAAAACACAAAACCAATTTATTTCTATTTACCGCATTTGCGGTACGATAAATTACATACAATAAAAAGTGCTTAGTTGAATTTTGGTGTGGTTAAGTTTACTTCCCTTTTTGTTGTGTTGTGTGAAATCGTAAATAGGTACCGTCCTTGTCTTTCAAGTCGATTTATTATGTCTATCAATAAATCCTACCCGAGAAAATATATTGAAATTTGGCCGAGTCCAGAATTCCATGGCTGGTAATTCCAGACTCACAGGCCCACAATTATTATGACAGTGGCACACACGCACGTTGGCGTCGAGTCGTTGCTGTTTCTACCTCTAGGTGAATAACTCAACGCAGCCTATGTAAATATCATTTAGCAACAAATTTTAAATCGATTTTTCTTCCATTTCATATAATGTGTCACAATATTATAATATTAAATTATAAGAACTTAAAACAAACATTCTAATTTAATATTCTTATTTTTCCACATTATTTAGGTAGAACTTAATCGAAAACATTGTACGGATATTTTTTTTAAAAACTTCATTACTCTCACAAATATTTTTTTGAAGATTATAAATATACTTGGTTACAGTTATAGTTTGTAATTATACACTCGTCGATATTTGTATTAATATTGGCTTGAAATGAAAACTAACTAGAACACTCAAACGGAAAAGTATTGAATGATATGAAAAAGTTTTACTGCCGGAAAATTCATTGTGATACAAAAACAACCACTTCATTATTAACGAAAATATTCGACTCACAAATCGAATATCTATTAACTTTAGCTCAATCTGATAGTGAACCAATAAAATGTAATAAAGTCCCGTCAGTGAAAAATTGGCAATTGATTGTTTTAGCAATTTGCTAATATTGTTGAATATCAATTATTATTCCAGCTAGGTAGGTAGTTGAACTATAGAGGTAAACACATTAAAATCCCATTTTCCTAATTCTCGAAACATCATATTCAAACCAATTTTCACTGAAACTTCAAAGTAACTAATCTTAATTGTTTCAGATTTTTCCACTCCTAGAAAAATTTGGGAGAAGGAGGCACAATTTAACGAGTCAAGAAACGAATATCTAGGCAATCATCCGACTTAAAAATATCTAGGTATATCATTTTAAAGACCTATTTTATTATGAGTAGATACTTAATATGCATATGAAAAAAAATCATGTGAAGCGGAGGGTAGCGAAAATGGAGCATATTTACCTAGCCCACGCATAATGTACAACACGCAAAATGTATAAAACTCAAAATATATTATATACTGCGCCAAACAATGTAACCACTATATTCACAAAAGCATATATTGCCAAAAATTTGTGAAGTGACAACTCAATAAGTTACAGATCATTGTATGGACAACGCTGCGAAAAATTACAATTTTCCTTACGCTCCCCAATATCTACGTAGTAATATGTGAAGTTGCTAACTAAGTAGTAGGCTAGTTTCATTATTTAGCGCCATTTACATTTTGAACTTTGTACATTTTGCGTTGTACATTATGGGCCTTACTTATAAAAACAGTTTAGCTAAGCAAATGGCTTAGAATAGGCTGTCACTTTTTTTCTTAAGTCACATCGTTTGGAAATAAAAGGGAAGGGCTATTCTTAGCCATTTGCTCAGCCAAAACTGTTTTTATAAGTAAGGCCATATGTGTTTTGTACATTTTACGTATTGGAAATTATGCCTCTTACTTATAAAAATATTTGAGCGCTGCTTAACTTAATACCATAGGTTGTCCCTTTCATTTTTAAACAATGTAACGCAACGAAAAAAGTGACAGGTTATTATAAGTAAGGCCCTATGCGTTTTGTGCGTAGCGTGTACGTACATGTAGCATTTTGGTTGTCATTTTATGTACCTCTATTGTACATTGGGCGCTGAAGGGAAAATTTTTATATTACTTGAATGATTGTTTGTTACAACAACTTTAATATTATCGACGTATATTATTTTTTATTAACCTACATTCTAGATACTTACTAGCTTTAATAATAAAATAACTAATTGTGAGATGATTAAAGCTCCTCCACTTTATCAATGACGTCTCTGTCATACACACAAAGAAAGGTTATCAAAGTCATTATCAAGAAAGCGAAGGTAGGAAACTACCTTCGCTTTCTTCTATTTCATTACAAGGATAATTAATATCCTGTGTTGCACCATGTCAAGTACAGGCACGCCATCTGGCGAAGAACTTACCCGTCTTGACGTTCAAGCTAATCAAGCTGTTAAAAGAAAACATAGCAAACGCGAAATTTTTTTTAAACCTGTCACTTACAATAATGTTGAGTAACTTTGCATAGCATGAAAATTCTACTGAAACACTCAAGTTATTACATTTTATTCAAAGAAGGGAAAATAGAAATATGTATATAAATCAAGATTTATGTCCCGTTTGATTAACCAAACCACCGTATTTCGGGACCCAGAAATATGTTTTTTTACCACTACAATATATTAACACGTAAGTCTTTTTTCATATTTTATTCTAAAGGGTTTGCGAACTTATTAAGAATAAATAGTCCTGTTTACTTAATTTGTTGTTAATTACTCTTTGACTCAATTCACAAAACACTACATTCCAGTTTTCTTATCTAACTGCAATAACACCTACGGAGTGGATGATAGAAAAGCTCATATACCCGCGAGCAGAACCGCGAGCGGGGCACTAGTTCCATATTAATTATAATCTCTGAGGAAAAGTAATTTAACAAATACTCCAGTGAAAGTACATTTTAAACTATTTAAATGGAAACAGTATTTCAATCAGCTTTAAAAATCAAGTTATTATTTGATCCATTTTTCAAGTTATTAAGTTGCAGATTTCTACCGTTCCCATTTTTATGGGTCGAGGTTATGAATGGTTATATGAATTAGTTCATTTTCTAAAAATAGACTCCGCTCGACGTCAGCTCGACCGGAGTAGTACCACTGTCTCTAGAAAAAAGACGTGAAGTGGCAACTCGCTGGGCTGAACAGTGATAGCAAAATTATTGCAAAAAAAGTGAAGTAGCAGCTTGCTGGGCTTGACCGGAGTAGTACCACTATCTCTTAAAAAAGACGCAAAACAGCATCTTGCGGGGTTGAACCGAGGTAGTCCCACAATTTAAAAAAAAAAAAGGGAACTGGAGGGATGATGATGGATTGATGGGCTCGACCGGGGTAACACTATGACTCAGATAAACGATGTAAAATAGCTTACTATTGGGCTGAATCGTGGTGGTACTATAATTTCTTAAGAAAAAAAAATCCCATATTTACGATAACAATTTTACCTAAGTATTCTCCATTGATCAAACTACTATTGAGCGTTTTGATTTATTCCACCCTAGATAGAGTTAAATAAGACTTCAAAACGGAACACTTAAATGTAAAAAATAACAATTCCTTACTGTCTTTGGAGTCGGCGCTGGAGGCAATGCAGATCAAATTAAAAAGCACCGAAATGGTTGTTATTTTTTACTTTTAAGTGTTCAGTTTTGAAGTTGGTTTTTAGGTTTTTTTAAACTTTAATTAGTGTTTTGTACGGATATTTGTTTCATCATCATCATCCTCGGCCACAGGACATTCACTGCTGGACATAGGCCTCCCCCAAAGATTTCCAGATTGATATTATTCATACTATTAAGACTATATACTTATAGAGGTAGTGTACTAATTAATAAACATTTGAATTTATTAAAAGACAAATTTCAAGTTAGTATTTAAAGTAAGATATTTCAACAAACTGAATATAGTTAGTAAACAATATTCACATGAGCAAGTAAATCATTACGGCGACTTGCAGCTCCGTGATAAATCTCTATTTATGCCAAATCTTGATTTAAAGATAGGAGTGCGGTGCAGGATAACCCGAGATAAGTTGTAACTCTAGATTAGTAATAGCGCTGCAAGTCGAATTAAATCGAACAACACATATTAAATAGCACCAAAACAGTAATATTACTTCGAAAACTTCTACTTTACTTGGTCCTCGATAATCAGCAACCAACAACTTTTTTGTTTCATCGATTGTTTTGTAGATACACACACGCATTCTCGTCTTTTATCTCTAAATAGGTGGACAGACATGCCACGAGTGCACCTACATTTCGCCAAAATTATTTCCACACCATGATGTGATAGGAGACAAGTCTGTCATACTGTGCATGAATTCCGATGATTTTGACTATAAAAACCTAATATCACTTTCCTCTACTCGGTACTATACGGTACTGTGTACCGCATACACAATTCACCTACATCATCGAGGTAGGTAAATTACAAAAAGATTTACCCCTTTATTCATAATAACTTAGTAGAACGTACTAAGACCGCAATAGTACACTTCATAAAAATTGTATTCATAATCGTTCAATAGCGTTAAAACATTCCAACGTTAGATAGTGAAAACATGGCCGATTCCGATCAGCTGTTTCAAGTTTGATGTTCATTCTTAATGATATTAATTTTGTTATAGTCTAAGACAGCATCTAAGATTGAAATATATTTTTTATTAATTGTTTGGAAACAATTAATAAAAAATATATAGCCAAGACTTCCTATTTGTTTCGAAGCTTGCCAGAGGTAAAAATAATATTTTTTCTATAACCAGCAACATTGTATTCGATAAGCATATATTAGTTCTCTTTTTGCTAAACTAGGCAAAAGTAGGGTTATGCTTTCTATAAGACCAATATTTCATTATGAATAAGGGGGTTACTATAGAGGGGCTATCAAGCAAGTTTCCATACAAAGAAATTGATCATAAACTTCAGTTCCGCCATCAACTAATTATTACAATGCGAGGGCGATTATTAATTACAATTTTCAAACATAGAATATTTTGTGAATGGTTAAGAAACATGTAAGATAAGTTTATTTTCTCAATATTAGGTCGCTGGCCGACCTGGCGCGCGTATTTTTCAAATAAACCGAGCGACTTATGACCTCTAGGTCATAACTTTTGGATCACAAGTTTTGTGCTGTTGTCCGATCTATATACTGTTGAATGTCTTTGGTAAATTACGAATTTGCAATGAACAGGGATCACAATCCCCATTTTCAATTAACAATGTCGATAGTAAGTATATGGCTTCAGTATTCATCGCTGACATTCGAGAGTCTTATGTTGAATTGAACATTTATGAAGCACGGCGTGCGTAGTAATATAATTTATTCCCTAATTATAATTATGTATAATTTCTCAGTACAATGGAGCGGATTGCCATTTCACAGAACTCTCAACCGCATAAATTGTAATTTAATTATTATAAATCCGTGTTCCAATTGCATGATACAGCGAAATTGCATCTCCACCATTTGCAATACACGATCATATTTTTAACACACACTCACGTCTGCATCCCTTGAGGGTAGGCAGAGACAATTGAGCGCCACAAGCTACGATCCTGACACACCCCTTTTACCTCGTCTACATTCATGCATCGTTTCTTACATTTCCGCCGGTTGAGGGTACTCCGAACATGCCCTTTACGCAGGAGATCGCTTATTTGATCCATATAGGATCGCGTCGGGCGCCTTCTTCTCAATATGTATGAAAATTATTAATATCCTGAGTCCTGACTCCTGACCGAGTGACAGGCTAACAGTTTGTCATACTGATGCCCAGTTTCTATATTAATTGACGATATAACAGAGGTTTGCCGTCCGTAATTCAACTACCGATACCCATGCATAACATAAAACATTGTAAATAACAGAACTAATCTCGTAATTATTATTATTAATTATTGTTGAAAATGGTCTAACAACTTGAATATGTAATACTTTGTACGACCGACACGGGGTATACGGTTTTGGTGAGGAATGAGCGAAGAAGTAGGCGTGTCTACATTCCGGTTGTCACAACATGATCCATCACGTCAATCACTAAGTATTAATAAATTCAAGTGTCTGAAGTATTTTTGCTACGAAACAGCTACAGGTGTACAGCTTCAAACAGCCTTTGAAAAAAAATCCCACTAGGATGGATCAGCTCGTAGCATATACGTAGCACATAATGGCGTAGCCGGGCAGAGATCACCGTCCACACTTGTAGCTTGCTACGCCTAGCAATGTTCGCCTATAGCTCGATAATAGCCATTTTTTTCGGGAGTTTTGGGTGGACCACATCGTAACAAAAATGTTTGCGTAGCAAATTACTTTCACACCATCGTAGCAGACGTTATACATATAGAAATACTAGCTGACCCGCGCAACTTCGTCTGCGTATGAGAGAGAGGGTTGAGAGAGTGAGTCGTAGGCACCTATAATCCAATAATTCTAAAGGAGGTAATGGGATGATCTACTTCGGCCGTCAGTCACCCCGTCTCTCACCCCGTCAGCCACACCGTCTGTCACACCGTCTGTCACCCCGTCTGTCACCCCGCCTGTCACCCCGTCTGTCACCCGTCTGTCACCCGTCTGTCACCCGCCTGTCACCCGTCTGTCACCACGTCCGTCACCTCGTCTGTCACCCAGTCGGTCCCCCGTCTGTCACCCAGTCTGTCACCCGCCTGTCACCCGTCTGTCACCACGTCCGTCACCTCGTCTGTCACCCGTCTGTTACCCAGTCTGTCACCCCGTCTGTCACCCCGTCTGTCACCCCGCCTGCCACCCTGTCTGTCACCTCGTCTGTCACCCGTCTGTCACCCAGTCGGTCACACAGTCGGTCACCCCGTCTGTCACCCGTCTGTCACCCCGTCTGTCACCCGTCTGTAACCCAGTCGGTCACCCCGTCTGTCACCCGTCTGTCACCCCGTCTGTCAACACGTTGGTCACCCGTCTGTCACCCCGTCTGTCACCCGTCTGTCACCCTTCTGTCACCCATCTGTCACGCCGTCTGTCACCCAGTCGGTCACCCCATCTGTCACCCCGTCTATCACCCAGTCGGTCACCCCATCTGTCACCCCATCTGTCACCCCATCTGTCACACCGTCAGTCACCTCGTCAGTCACCCCGTCCGCCACCCCATCAGTCAGCCTGTCAGTCACCCCGTCATTCCTCACGTCGGTCACCCCGTCAGACATCCCATCAGTCACCCCACCAATCACCCGTCAGTCACCCCTTAGTCACCCTACCATTCATCCCGTCGGTCAACACTAAAATATTTTTTCAAATCGAATCAGTAGTTTCTGAGATATAAAATTCCCCGCTAGCAGCATTATTCATTTTTGCTCTGCTCCTATTGGTCAAAGCGTGATGTTAAGAAAGCGTGAAATAGCCTATAGCCACCCTCGATAATTGAGCTATCGAACACAAAAAGAATTTTTAAATTCGAAACAGTAGTTTCTGAGATATCAACTTCCCCGGTTTAAAACATTTTTCCTTTCTGCTCCGCTCCTATTGGTCACAGCGTGATGTTATATAGCCTATAGCCACCGTCGATAATTGGGCTATCCAACACAAAAAGAATTTTTCAATTCGAACCAGTAGTTTCTGTCTGAAATATAAATTTTCCCGATTTTGCATCATTTTCATTTCTGCTCCGCTCCTATTGGTCATAGCGGGATGTTATATAGCCTATAGCAATCCTCGATAAATAGGCTATCCAACACAAAAAGAATTTTTAAATTCGAAACATAGTTTCTGAGATATCAACTTCCCCGGTTTAAAACATTTTTCATTTCTGCTCCGCTCCTATTGGTCACAGCGTGATGTTATATAGTCTATAGCCACCGTCGATGAATAGGCTATCCAACACAAAAATATTTTTTTAATTCGAAACAGTAGTTTCTGAGATATCAACTTCCCCGGTTTAAAACATTTTTCATTTCTGCTCCGCTCCTATTGGTCACAGCGTGACGTTATATAGCCTATAGCCACCGTCGATAATTGGGCTATCCAACACAAAAAGAATTTTTCAAATCGAACCAGTAGTTCCTGAGATTAGCGCGTTCAATCAAACAAACAAACAAACTCTTCAGCTTTATAATATTAGTATAGATATAAGTATAGATTTGTAGCAGAGACGCCTCTATGCTACAGCTAATAAAGCTTTGTACGGTGGCGCCTACGCCATGATATGGTATATGGTACCTATATGGTATATGGTACCTATACCATAAGGAAACATTACGCAATAAAATACCTATGTGCTATTGTAATATACTAGTAATATTACAAACTGTAATACAATTATAATAATAATTTTATTTTCGTTAACTTTTAGGCTTAAATAATTTTATTATACTAATATTTATTTTATATTACGCATATTTTACTTAAATAACATCCAATAGCCACACAAATAGTCCTGACCCCAGTCTTGTGTCGTGGGTATCAATAACTACGAGAGACTTTTTGGTCTCACATCACCCAAACCCGAAAAAATCATCTTCGGACCACATAATCATTTGTGCGGGAATCGAATCCACCACCTCCTCTTTCACAGCTGGCTACTCGCCCACTGCGCCACGGAGGCTATCGATTGTTATTCGGAAAACAATCAACACAGACTGTATAGATTAAAATTGGTTTTGACCACGAAAAAGCCTTTTTAACATGTAAAATTAAAATAAAGGCCGAAAAGCAAATATCGCGTGTATGATGTACAACGAACAATTTATTTTTCGGAGATGAATAGGTATTTTCTATTTATACGGAACTAGATTTTATTTAATGGCCATAACATAAAATGGGCCCGATCGTAACAAAATTAAAAGTCAAGTAGAGTTAGTACTCTACTAAGATGGTTCTTACATACATAAATTATAATTAACATACATAAACATAAGCTCACGCCTGTATCCCCGAAGGTGTAGGCAGAGGCGCACTAGCGAACTAGAACACCCACATTTCGCCGAGCTTAGTTCCGTCCCAGATGTGATAAGGGGCGAGCCTATCGCCATATCGGGCACAAATTCCAGACTCCGGGCTGATATGGAAAAATCCAATATCACTTTGCCCGATCCGGGGATCGAACTCGAGACCTCAGAACCGTAGTCTTACCGAAATACCACCACGCCACCGAGGCAGTTTATAATTAAATAAACATAAAAATATAATTAAATAAATATAATAAACTGAAAAATGAATTAAACAAAAACCACAAAGATCCAAAGTATAAAATATAATGGTTAGGTACCTGTTATCAAGTGGCGTGGCTGTTATCGTCCGTAGAGCAACGGAGACCGGGAAAGATTCTCGCAGAGTAATTGATTTTATACCACAAATCGGAAACGGGTGATCCCGAAAAGCGCCAGGTGCAGAGTGACGCATGTGGCGGTGTAGATGAGATGCAACGAACACCGAACCGAGCCGCCTGCCGAGATATTCCGCGCAGAGTCGGGTTGCTTTGGCAACTGACGAGACACTAGTCGGCGATGCGATCCTGATTCAACTTTTACCTGCCCTTATTCCGCCTTAATATGGGGTAGGCGCAATACACTTTTTCTAGCATGTTGAAGAAAGGATTTGGCTTAGTTTTAACAACCGATGCCTGACGTCAACCCCCCTCTGGGAGATCCAGTCCTTGCTTTGCCCAACCTGGGAAGCGAACCCGGGACCTCCTTGTCCACAGCCAATATATCTTGCCACTAAAACAAGAAGACGATTATGCTAGCGATATATTATAGTCTATCGACAATAGGTCATGTTCGGCGTCATACTAAGAATTTAAGCCCAATACCAGAGATATACTGTCTCGGTGGTGTGGTTGTAATTCGGTACGACTACCGTTCTGAGGTCTCGAGTTCGATCCCCGGGTCGGGCAAAGTGATATTAGATTTCTCCATATCAGCCGGGAGTTTGAAAATTGTGCCCAATATGGCGATAGGCTCGCCCTCTATCACATCTGGGACGGCACTAAGCTCGGCGAAATGTGGGTGTACTAGTTAGCTAGTGCGCCTCTGACTACCCCCTCGGGGATACAGGCGTGAGCTTATGTATGTATGTATGTACCAGAGATGTACGAATTATATCAACGACTTACGAGAAAACACACAAGTGATATGTCACCGCCTACGGTCACCGCCATAAACTATAAACTAAACGCATACTTTCTATCTACATATATTTTTGAGTTCTTGACTTCGTTATAAACCCAAAAAAATCTCTTCATTATCATCACCAGCCACAGGACGTCCACTGCTGAGCATAGTCCAAAAATATATAAAAATATACCTATCTAAATAATAAATAACCAATACGATATCACCATTACTATGGATTCATTTGAAGCAGTTTGAATAATGTAAAAAGCAATTGTAGTACCCCCCCTACACGTAAAGTGGGAATGATTTTTTATTTTGCGATAATCGCATAATTTCGGGATGTCGTTGGATAGGTCGTTTTAAAATATTGTGTGGTTGGGAAGACCATTTTTCAATTCAAACATCCGTTTGTAAAATATTAAGCTTTAAAGTGCTAGTTTTGTTAAGAGTCAAGTATCGCCAAGCTAAACAGTTGATTTCGTACAAATTCTATTGAATACCATTTAGTTGAAGTTGTTATATTTGTAAAACAAATAGTAATTAATATGAGTTTATGGACCATGTACTAATATTTTTTTTTTTTAGGTTCCTAATATAACGAATCCTGACGGTGTATTAACATGAATATAAATTTCGTGAAATAAATAAATATGGTCAACACTGAAATCTGTTATTCACTATTGCTTAGTTTTCTACTTTGCATTAATAATATAATGGCGCTACTGTCGTGCACATAGCCATAATTTGCGGTCAACCAAATCACACCTCCCCTTCCCAATTACTGTTCAAAGCGTAATAATTAATTACGTTGTTATCTTAGGTGTCTGACCGAAAGGACGGTGGAGATCAGTTACCATCGTACATATCATCTGTTTGTTTGCCAGTTTCTGTTATAAAGATCTCGACAGTGCGCTCAAACGTCACCTTCTAAATCCATATAAAGAAGGGGGAAATAGGTTTTGGCTTAAAGCTTTCCTAATTACAAAACAGGTTTCAGTGTTTTACAAACAACTCCTAAAGGGAAAATGGGGATGTAGGTAATAAGTTTGTATGCGACGCGGGCAAAGCGGTAATTAGTGTTTCAAGTTCAAGCTTGAACATTGAAAAAGAACTATTTTTTCCTTTTTTATCGCGTTTTTTTTGGATTTACTCCCGACACTTCAAAAGCGTCTTTCAATGTTTTATATTCATACATAAGCTCACGCCTGTATCCCCGAAGGGGTAGGCAGAGGCGTACTAGCGAACTAGAACACCCACATTTCGCCGAGCTTAGTTCCGTCCCAGATGTGATAGGGGGCGAGCCTATCGCCATATCGGGCACAAATTCCAGACTCCGGGCTGATACGGAAAAATCCAATATCACTTTGCCCGACCCGGGGATCGAACCCGAGACCTCAGAACGGTAGTCGTACCGAAATACCACCACGCCACCGAGGCAGTCAGTTTAATATTCATAAACACATAACTTAAAAAATCATCAATTAAGATAATATTCAATAAGTACATAGTGAAAATGGTATCCATAATTATTGTAATCACAAGTTTAAAAACTTAACGGACCTACTTCAAATCCGATCGTGGCCCAATTTATATGAGACCACTCTTGACATAAGCTCTATCAAATACAAAAATAATTTTGAAGATCGGTCTACATTTGGCGGAGATATCGCGTAACTTACATAAAAAAGGTACAGACGAATTGAGGACCTTCTTCTTTTTGGAAGTCGGTCGATAAAATAGTGTCCCATTTCTGTCAATAATAAGTATAATAATATTGCCATCACTCTACAAAATAAATGTATTACTTTAAAAGCTTTTATTTAACTTGCAGTGTATATTAATTTGTGAAGAGCAAATCTTACGATCTGAATCAGAACCACTTCTCGGTATTCGATTGGTCTGAAATTTTCAAACATGTGTGAATATAATGTAAAGATGACATGGAGTTGGTCTGATGATGGAGCCGGGAGGTCACCACAAGAATTCGGAAACCAAACGTAACAAAAAGCTTGTAGACTATAATTGTCTCGATCTTGATACAAATAATTATTCTAAGTAGAAATTTTATGTTGTTCTTTAGAAGAAATGTATAGCTCCCGAAAATCACGTGACAAGCTTTTATATCGTATAAAATTGTTTAATATAACAATCATTCAAATAAAAGCTTGTTTTTTAATTTTTTTTTACAGAAAATTATTTTTTATTCGTAGCATCCAAAAGAGACTACACTACGCCTGACGGTAAGCGCAGTGCAGTTAAAAAACGAACACCGATAAACATTGTATTTATTAACGCTCACCAAGACCACAATGAGGCTGAGATCTATAGAGCGAACTTCGACTAAGTCTAAGTCAAAGTCACAAACTCATCGGCGATTTGGAATTGTTAAATCGAAGTGTGACTTAGTCCGGGTCAATTTTTACAAGAAAAACAAACAGACAGACAGAATAAGTAAAGATTTTCTTGTAAAAAATGACTCGGACTTAGTGAAAATCCTCACTGAGTTCTTGACTTAGACTTAGAAGTTCGCTCTATAGATCTCAGCCTCAAGATGATGATGATGAAGTCTTATGATACCCGTCCTAACCAACACTTGAGTCATATTGCAGTCTGTCATGACAACCGAATTGACTGGCTGATTCTAGAACGAAATGAACACAACGTGTGTCAATCACTATAGCAGGATTTAAAGCCATATATCGCGGTCACAACCCAGGCGGATATGAATAACCTGACCATTATCAAATTAATGCATTATTGATTTTGTGTTGTAACCCTTTGACGTTGCCTTTGAACTTTCCACAATGGCCGGAATATTAAACCGTTAGTATGCGTGTAACAAGTGACAACTGACTGTGCACTATTGTTAACTACGGATCAGTTATAACTTATCTTGTATAATTTGTTCGACGTTACCTACCTACTATAATCTTGTTAAGATGATGAATTATTTAGGGAGCGAGCGATCAAATAACTGATAATAACAATCGTTGCTTACCAGCAAATCGGAACCGCTTTATTACAAATAAGGATTATTTATTGATACATCGTAATGATGTAGTCGCCTCCTTGGTCTAATGGCAGCATGTATGGGCTGTGGACCGGGAGGTCCTGGGTTCGATTCCCAGGTCGGGCAAAGCAAATTTTCTAATTTAATTTGCCTGGGACTGGATCCCTCATTAGGAGATTCACGTCAGGCAAGCGGCCGGTCGTAAAAACTAAGGCAAATCCTCTGCAACATGCTTGAAAAAGTGTGTTGCGCCGACCCCACATTAAGGTGGGATAAGGGTAGGTAGAAAGAAAGAAAGAACATTGTAATGATGTAGACTTAATTAAAAATGTAAAAACTCGATCCAAGACGCTCGGATTACCTTATTAGCTACTAATATACATATATTATTTAATGGTTCTATACGTAAAGTAGAAAAAATATGATGATCTAATCTGTAGCCCGAGCACGAAAAACTAATGTAAGTGTAAATGTATTCGAGTACGCTGCGCACTGATAACGTTGGTTAATATTTCATACAAATTTCATAGACGCGCATCGAGTTCGAATACATTTACGGTTGTCAGAAATTTTCCTGCTCAGTCCGCAGATCTTCAAATTTTCCTAAATTATAGCCTAACTCTCTCGATCAAGTCACTTGAAAAAAACTCAAATTTCAAGTGTCTGAGTTCACGGGAAGTACCCTGTAGGTTTTGATTCCCTCGCGAGTGTCGAAAATTTGCATTGTTGTTGTTTGTTGGCTTAGAAGTTTAATTTTTTCACAGTTCCAAAGGACCTAGACCTGAGTTTTTGATATGAATTTGATACCTCCACGCCTTCCTGAGAAAAAGGGTCGTGACAGACAGACAGACGGAAAACAAAGTGATCCTATAAGGGTTCCGTTTTTTCCTTTTGAGGTACGGAACCCTAAAAACAATGACGAGTTGTCACGATTCCAAATCTACACAATGATAACGATTTCCAATATGCAGTTCTAAGTCTTGTAATACGATTTACAATATTGCATTGTGGCGCGCGGCTCGCAGAGCATTCGCCGGGGCCTCGCGCTTCCAAGATTTCTTGTTAAAGCTTCTTATGCTATCACATTGTAAAAGTCTAATTAGCGGATAAAGTTGGGTATTGAGGTGCAGCTACCGTCCTGAGCTCTCTAGTTCGATTTCGCTACATGCGTGGATATTCTCTAAGACATTTTTTCTGTTAGCAAACAGATGTTCGATGATTTCATTTCCCTACCCTCTCTCTGTTCTACTATAAAAAAAACTGAATTAATGTATCTGAGATTTAAGACTAGGATATACATAGGAATATTTAGATACACATAAGATTTTAGCTTTTCGACTGGCTGCATCAATATAGATGCATAGGGCCTTACTTAAAATAGCATTTGTAGCTGAGCAAATGGTTAAGAATAACCTGTCACATTTTTCATTGCGTTACATTGTTTAAAAATGAAAGGGACAACCTATGGTATAGAGATAAGCAGCGCTTAAATATTTTTATAGGTATCGCCCGAATGGTCAAACGCTGCTCAACTTTAACGGCTTCTTAGATTGATTTTCGCCATACAATTTTGACAGATAAGGCGGCCTTAAACGAAATAAGGCGACCTTAAGTGTATGAACATTCGGCAGTAAGGGGCATAGTGTTTTGCAAATATCCTCCTAAAAAGTGGTCTCAGGAATAAAACAAAGAAAAAGATCAGAAGTTCTAATTAAACCACCACAATTATAACCCTATGCACGTGTAATAAAGTAGCTTTTTAAACGAAATGAGCAAGCGTTCTTAAATTTCAATTTAGAAATTGAGGGCCTTACTTATAAAATCATTTTTAGCTGAGCAAATGGTTAAGAATAACCTGTCACTTATTTCCTTGCGTTACATTGTTTAAAAATAAAAGGGGCAACCTATGGTATAAAGATAAGCAGCGCTTAAATATTTTTATAAGTAAGGGGCTTAGAATTCTATTAGCGCCCGACTGTAGGCAAAAGAAGTGCTCAAGCACTCCTTTGCTATCCCATTTTCCGAGCGTCAACTGTAGAGGGATAATATATCGATTACTGGCTGGATTGAAATTATATAAAGGTCTTGTGCTGCTAAGTAGTCAATGGTCATACACAGTTACACGCTGACGGGCGTCGAACGCACGAAATGAAATTTGGTGTCTGGGGAGAACGGAGGGTGGCATCAATCAATATACAATTGCACCCCTACACTGCACAAAGGTTGTAAATTAATACTCCACAATCTATAAAGTGTTTGCAAACTACTGGGAAAGATATTAACATGCTTATATTTAATGTTAGAGAAATATTTCGTTTTCATAATATCCATACTACCTAGCTACATAGTATGTTATATAGGCAATGTATGAAGTACCGATATGTTACTGAAGCTGCGAATAGTAACAGTACAATTCAATCTAGGATTTTATTACAAGCTAAGCTCTATGGTTTCTCGACTTTTCCTGCGATACACTTTCTTCGCTCGCCGACTTTTTTCTTGTCACGGGAAAAGCTTGGTAAATTTTGGTAGTTTAAAACTTGCCCGCACTGGGATGTGGCGGAATGGTAATAATTTTCAGCTCACAGTGTCATTTTTATGATAGGCAGGATATGCCATGGTGTATTTTTAAGCACCTAATGTATGGTAATGTATGGAAGTGAATCTTGGGTGCGGTAGAGGAAGCATGCAAGTAAGATAAATGCGGTGGAGATGAGATCGTTAAGAAGTATGTGTGGGCTGAAGTTGAATGATAGAGTGAGGAATAGCAACATAAGAGAGAAATGTGGATTGAAGGAAGATGTAGTGACGAGGATTGAGAAAGGAATGCTTCGGTGGTTTGGCCACGTGGAAAGGATGGATGAAAGTAGAGTGACGAAAGAAATGTATGTAGCGGAAGTGAATGGTAGTGTCGGCCGAGGACGTTCAAGACCTACCTTTAAGGACCAAATTGGCGATCTCCTGAAAAAGGGCCAAATAAGGAGTTCTCGTAACCGACGAGCGTGCATGAAAAGACTGATGACTGTGGTAGAATCGAAAGAAGTGTGTTTAAACCGAGGCAATTGGCGCTCCTTAGTCTCTCCCTACCCCAACGGGAAACAGGCGTGAGTTTATGTATGTATGTATGTATGTTAATCCACAGGGCAAGCGACACCGGTCAATCGTCACGTCGTCGTATCTATTATTACTCATGAAATGAGGCAATACAAGGCTACTATAATAATTTTAAACTTACTACGACTACCTCTGTAGCTGCGTACCTATATGTATGCGGAACGACTACCCTTTTGAAGTCTCGGGTTCAAGCCCAGTCTACTAGTTGAGCCTCTGCGTCTGATAATAGGTAGGATTATACGAGCGTGCGTGCGTGTGTGTGTGTGTGTGTGTGTGTGTGTGTGTGTGTGTGTGCGTGTGCGTGCATGCGATTTACCATCTTAAAGCACACCAGTATATCCCTCCGTCTCCAGACACTAATATAAATTTTTCTCCATAATAAAACTCAATATCGCTTTTAAAAGATCCATCCACCCTGACTTTAATATCAACCGATCCGCAATACAATTTAATATCCGAGTTATATTGATTTACAAGTGCATTTACAAAATAAATCAGACGGCAAACGGATTGATAAACCTATTATGCACTCGGCTCTGTAGCGGCGGTCTGGCAACCTGCGCGGAAAACGGGGTGGCTCCCCCTAGCAACGGCAATATTAAGTCAAAGGATTGTAATAAAGCGATGTTTGAATGTTATTAAATTGCCGGACTGAAACGATGAATTAGTGATTGAGATTTAAACATGGTATTCCATGAGTATCTTATTTAATCTAACTATAACATATATAACATAACATAAGCTCACGCCTGTATCCCCAAAGGGGTAGGCAGAGGCGTCCTAGTGAACTAGAACACCCACATTTCGCCGAGCTTAGTTCCGTCCCAGATTTTATATAAGATACATAGCTAAGCTCATAAGCTCTCGCTTATATCCCCTGAGGACTAGGCAGAGGGGCAACTTGAAAGACGAATTTCTGAATTTGGATCCATCTCCTCAAAGGGCTATAATGCCCCAAACAACTACTTTAACCTGTCTTCATCATAATTATCACCAAACAACTTTGTCTTACTGCCTTGTTCTTTCTTTCTACCTGCCCTTATCCCACCTTAATGTGGAGTCGGTGCAACACACTTTTCCAAGCATGTTGCAAAGAGGATTTGGCTTAGTTTTTACGACCGGCCGCCAGCCTGACGTTAACCCCCTATGAGGGATCCAGTCCCGGGCAAATAAAATTAGAAATTTTACTTTGCCCGACCTGGGAATCGAACCCAGGACCTCCCGGTCTACAGCCCATACATGCTGCCACTAGACCAAGGAGGCGACCTTAGTCTTACTGCCTACTTTCTATAAAAAATATTTTCGGGAAAATGGGACTGTACTTATTTTTATCGAAATTTTAACCGTCCACATTTTTCGTAAATAACTATAATATATATTTTTTTATTATATTATCGATTCTAATTGTTCCTAGGTTATTCTTTAGACTTTTAAGTTAGATTAGGTCAGAAAAAAATCTTATGATTTGTGCATTTATTCAATAATAAATTCGTTAAATACATTAAATTGATTATTGGTATAAAATTATTATATGGTTCAAAGCTGTAATCATTTACGTATTTAAAATGTGAAAGAATATTAATAAAAAAGCACATGTTGTTTACTCAGATACAGTCCGAAGAAATGCGAAGTAAGAGAATGACGTCTTCAGAATCTGAAAAAAAATGCGTATTTTACCAACAAACAATATTTATTTATTTATTTATTTATTTTCAGGCAACTAGGCCCATATATAAATACCTTACAAGCTAACATACATATTTATAACTATAAAAATAGATAAGATTCAACAATTTGGCTTTACAGCTGTCGCAAAAGAAAAAGTTTGGTTTTGACTATGCACATTTTGATTTAAAGACCTAAAGCGATTTATAATATAAACCGAATTACATAATATACCTACATAAACTCATGTCTGTATCCCCGAAGGTGTAGGTAGAAGCCAACTAGATCACAAACATTCCACCGAACTTATTTCTGTCACAGATGTGATAGGGGGCAAATTCTAGACTCCAGGTTGATACTGGGTAGAAAACCTAATATCACGTTACCGGGTCCAGGAATCGAACCCGACACCTCAGCGGCCCGAGCAAGAAAATTTCTTACAACGTAAATGTATTCGAGCTCGCTGCGCATTGACGGCATTTGGTTAATATTTCATACAAATTTCATAGAAGCGCATCGTGTTCGAATAGGTACATTTATTATTGTCAGAAATTTTCCTACTCGGGCCGCTGGACACTAATCATCGACATCAATAATCAACGGCACTGTCTAAACCAAATTCTACTTGAGTAAAAAGAAATTTAGGCCTTTAAAAAACAATATACAAACAAATTGAAACCCTGTTCCGGCCTTTCTCGTCGGTTAATAAAATGAACGGACATCCATTTACTGACATGGAGCCGTCGAATTCCGGCGCGGCACGGCGGTGCACTTTAAAAATCACTTATGCGGTTCTACCTCTATATTTACGAGCCTATTTGGCAATCATGGGGTGACCTTTTATTTAACAATAACAAGTTTAAAAACTGAAAGGCCCGACTTCAAAATTGATCCGATCATGACCAATATATGAGACCATCCTTGGAATAAGATCTATCGACCACGAAAATAATCTTGAAAATCGGTCCACATTTGGCGGAGATATCGGGGAACATTCAGACCAAAAATACAGACGAATTGAGGACCTTCTCCTTTTTTGAAGTCGGTCGAAACTCAACAGAAACTCATATAGTTTATGACACACATAGAAGAAGAGTTAATCAAGCAGATCTAAATAAGTCAAGAATCGCCCGGCATAGCGATGTTCTTTAAAATTCGAACTTACCGCAGCCATCGACTGTACTCCCACTTTGGCTAGTCCCAGCGCGTTAATATGCACCGGTTCTTGCACATTTATAAGGAATATTGCCATTGTCTTTCTGTTCTTTGTATTCATAAACTCCCACGGGACGCTGTAAACGGCATCTTTCAGCAAACCGGTCTGGAAGTTGTATTACAAACTAGCTTTACCTCACGGCTCCAACGGCGTGTATGGTGTTTCTGGACTCAATATTGACATTATATTGACCCTTAATAATTGACCCTTAATATTGACAAATTGCGAAAATGCCTACACTATTTTATTAGTCGCTTTGAACTTTTATATATCTCATATGAAAGATATACCTCTATATTCCCCATCAGGTATTTAAAAAAGTAACATATCCTTTTTCGCATCATAGTAGCAAGGAAATTGAGGTGGGTGTTATGGCGTGCATGAAGGTTCCTTAACAACGATTAAGGTTAACAATGAACAAACAGTGGCCCGAGCAGAAAATTTTCTAACAATCGTAAATTTATTTAAGCTCGCTTCGCACTGATGACATTTGCTTTATATTTCAATCTTTCATAGACGCGCATCGAGCTCGAATACATTTACAATTGGGTAATGGACTATAGTAACCAATATCAATGAATTTTTGTAGGAACATAGATTTATCATCTAAATAACGTATGCAATAGGAGTTTATTAAAAATACTCCAAGTATAATTATATGTTAGTAATTTAAATACTTATTTTTTTATCTGTGAGTCACGTGACGGTAAACACCAATATCGATGCATGACGTCAGATTACTCATTTTTCTTGTTTATTGGCTCCACAAGGCCCTAAGACCTAAGATCCAAAGTCATACTGCCAGGTTATTTGGTAATGTTTTTTCGTATTTTTATTTAAATCTCAACTTAATTTCAACGCGGATGTGATCGATATCTGATCGACGAAATATCTAACCCGTATTTTTTAGTTCGAAATCATAAATGTTGTTTGCGCAATATCTTTTTTAAAAGAGATTTTGTATTTATGGTAAGAAACAATGACGTCACCCGTAGCTACAGTTAACAGGTAGCGTTTTGGCGGCAAACTAAATTATACATATTAAATTTTGCTTTTTTTAAACTAAATATATGAAAAAAAATACGAAATATTTTTACATGTTTAAGATAAACTAATAAATAGTCCTGTATACTTTTAAAAAAATAGTCAAGTACCTAATTGTCGGAATTTTTCCTGCTCTGGCCGCAGTATCAATGACTATACGCTTGCCTTACCACAGTTCCGACAGTTTCAATAACCACAGAAAGTTGTATTAATTGCTGGAATAGCACCAGTGTCAGAGGTCCATATCGAATCAAGGCAGCCGCATCCTGCAAAACGATACGCTGTCTATGTAATATTATACTTCTACAAACCATATATTTTTCTTTCTACTTCTATTTATCCCACCTTAGTGGGATCGGCGCAACACACTTTTTCAAGCGTATTTCAGAAAAGATTTGGCTTGGTTTTTACGACCGGCTACCTATCTGACGTCAACCCCCTCTGAGGGATCCAGTCCCGGGCAAATTAAATCATATAAACAACAATCAACTTCTACAAACCATATAAACGATACAAAACGAATATACCCATAGCTTATATGCCCATAGCATACTGTTAGTGGTACACCGACGCACTAGTGACGTCTATCGTCGAGGGTCGTTTCTAGACGAGTGAACATTCTAAAATGGACCACTCAAACATTCTTGGTTTCCGGAATGTCGTCGAATCTTATGAAAATACCAAAAATCATAAGAGGATTGAGATAGTTCGTGATTGTTCTGGAAAGTTCCGCCGCTTGCGAACTTGCGCCAGTCGAGTATCAAAGGCGCGGGCGGAGTCCTGTGAGTCAGTGTTTCGTTGGAAGTGATGGGCGAGAATACATGGGAACGTCGTTCCATTTCGTGAAATGTTCTCTTTAAAAAAAATATAATCTCACACCATTCCCTTCCGAAATAATCGTTCCGCAGCGTAAAAGCTACGTTTTACAAATTCAGGAACGCAGGAGGCAAAGCGATTCCTTTCGTAAAAAGTCCATTTCGAACACTGAATGTACCTCTATATCCATCGACGATAAATGTGTAACGTACCCAAATGGGGTTGACGTCAGGCAGGCAGCCGGTCGTAAAAACTGAGCCAAATCTTTTCTGCAACATGCTTGAGAATTTGTGTTGCGCCGACCACACATTAATGGGGTAAGGGCAGATAGAAAGAAAGAAAAGTATAACGTACCATTTGTGAACATTCCAGCAACAACAGACACCCGCTGATCTGATGGAACATGTAGTAAGCAAATAACATCGGTCCGAAAGCCTCGGATATATCTTGAGTAAATCTTCAATACACAATAAACAACAAAATTAATATATTATTTTTAGTTTTGCCAAAGAAAATAAAATAACACTTAAGTGTTACCTAACATTCATATTCGAAATATGAATATAATATTCAATATAAAAAAAAATATATTAAAATGGTAGTGTAAATATTATATTTTAGATATTTCGGAGGAGGGGGTGTTGAACCCCCAAACCCCTTCCCCTGGCTACGTCCATGTCTTACTTTTTAAGATGATTAGACATTACTTGCGAATTTTGATTAGAGAATAAATCTTTCAAAATATACATAGATTTTAATAATTTGGGATAGTAAATAAAATAAATAAGTGATTTTATCGTATTAACCCTACTTTTAAGTAAGTTTTATTACTAAAATTGTCTACTTAGTCGCCAGTTAGAGTTCGCGTTTAGCTATCTGACCAGCTATCTTAATTTAAACAGTGCTGGGCAAATAGTGTTAGAAAAACATCACACCTGGGAATCGAACCCAAAACCTCCCGGTACACAGTGCATATACACTGCCACTGGACCAAAGACGCAACACAAACTTAATTACCTGATTACTTTTTTTTGTAGTGTTTTCTTGTGGTGTACAATAAAGGGCTATTTATATGTACCATTTACCCAACAAATTTTCCAAAGGGTTTTGACATCAGGTTACAAGCTAGGCAAAAAACTAAGCCGTATCATTTCTGCAACACGCTGGTAAAAGTGTGTGTGAAGTGACCCCACAATGAAGTGAAATAAGGGGTGGTGGAATGAAAAGATCTTTAGTGAGGTATTTAATAACACGGACGAATAAAAAAGGACACCATCCCGCCTACAGTTAAACGAACGCCACAGATAAGTCAGAAACACAAATGCGCCTGTAGAAAAATGCCCTATGCAGACACACTCATAACTACAACGCTCCGTCGCCGCCATTACGTGTCGATAAAACAAATCACCAGAAAACCCTGTAAACCCGTAGTGACGTCCATCTAATCCCTTATCCCACCTTAATGTAGGGTCGCGGCAACACACTTTTTAAAGCATGTTGCAAAGTAGATTTGGCTTCGTTTTTACGACCGGCCGCCTGCATGACGTCAACCCCTTATAAGGGAGAGATTAAATTAGAAAATTTGCTTTGTCCGACCTGGGAATCGAACCCAGGACCTCCCGATCCACAGCCCATACATGCTGCCACTAGACCAAAGAGGCGACCACATACATACATAATTCCTTAAAATTGCGCTGACCAGACTCAATTGAACATCGGAGACTCCGGGCTGATATGGAAAAATCCAATATCACTTTTCCCGACCCGGGGATCGAACCTGAGACCTCAGGACAGTAATCGTACCGAAATACAAACACGCCACCGAGTAAATATAAATACATTTCACATTGACCAGTGATATTACTTTAGCAATAAGGCACTATATAAACTCACTCGATTAATTGCCGATGGTAATCGATACATCGGTTCAACCTCAAAGTTACGTTTGCCATTTCTGTTTCATTATACAACTGGGCTTTGACGATCAAATCGTTTGCTTTGGTACAGTTATGTGATCCGGACGCAATGGCAGGCAAAGGAAAATTATTTAGGTCGTGAATCAATATTCTAAAATGACCAGTCACGGTGAACACCATTAACGACAGCATAAGATCGAACATGCAGAAAAAGTTACAGCAAATGTAGGATGCGTACCTGAAAATATTGTTATTATGTTTTTAAAAAGATAATAAAAAAAATATGTCACATAAGACTCTACGGCTGAGATCTATAGAGCAAAGAAACGAACTCGGTGAGGAATTGGAATTTTTAAATCGAACTTCCACTTAGTCCGAGCCATCTTTTACAAGAAAAACATACCGATAGACAGACTAAGCAAAAATTTTCTTGTAAAAAATTACTCGAACCAAGTCGAAGTTCGATTTAAAAATTCCAAATCCTCACTGAGTTCGTTTCTTTGAGTTAGACTTACTCGAATTGCGCTCTATAGATCTCAGCCTAAGCCCTCGTTCGCATGAGAGCTTTTCAAGGCGTGTTAAAAAAGCGTCTCAGCATGTCATGTTTGAAAATAATTCTTCGCTTGATTCTAATAAAGTAAATTCTACATACCACACATAAAAATGCCGCGTTTTAAAAGCACCGGCGTGTCAACAACTATACTAGAACTATGTTCCATTTCAACGCTTTTTAATGTGCGTTGAAAAACCTCTCGTGCAAATGAGGGCTTATGAATAACTCAGCATTGATCGAGCTCGACCGTGAGTTTTTGGCATTTCTCGGTACTGATTAAAATATTTGTATGACAAACACCCGAACGCCTCTAGCGGTTACGGTTAGCGGTGGGGATTTGACCTTTTCATACAAATTGTTTTACGTAGTCGCGAGCGAGAAACGTCAAGAATACTCATGGTTGAGCTACGGGATTATTTTTGAGAATCGAATTGGTATCGAGCTCGGTGCACACGGATGACGTTTGGTTAATATTTCATGCAAATTTCATAGACGCGCATCGAACTCGATATGAATTCGATTGTCAAAAATATACCTGTAGCTCGACCATGATATTTTGTGACATTTCAAGCTATTATAGCATACAATATTTTGTATGAAAAACATAAATTCCCCACGTAACTACAAGAGGCGTTCGGGTTTTTGTCATACAAATATTGTAAAACATTGCAATCAATCATCTACTATTGATAAAATAATAATTGTAAAAAAAATTTTAGTATTCTTGCTTTATTAAATTTCTAGCTGTTGCCTACGACTCCATACGCTTTGTAATTCTTTTTTTCGGGATGAAATGTATTTTCCGCGGTAAACTATAGCCTATATGTTAATCCAGAGTGTCAGCTCACCTCCTTACCAAATTTCATTAAAATTTGTACAGCCGTTTGACCGTGAAAAGTAACAAACGTACACACATACAAACTTGCGCCTTTATTATATTAGTGTGATTAACCGCCAAATGCTCATACACTTATGGTCGCCTTATGTCGTTTAAGGCCGCCTTATCTGTCAAAATTCTATGGCGAAAATCAATAACAGCCTCCGTGGCGCAACGGGCGAGTATCCGGTTGTGAAGCGAGAAGCCGCGGGTTCAATCCCCGCACCGAGACAAATGTTGGTATGGCGTACAGATATTTATTTCGGGTCTGGGTATTGTGAGACCGAAAGTCTCGTAGTTCCTGATACGCACTATACAAAACTCGATCTTAGTGTGGGGTCAGGACTATTTTTAATGTAAGAAACCATGAAAGAGTAGCGTTTGACCATTAGGGCGTAAGGCATGTTAATGTTAAGATAAAACTTATTAAGCTTACGTTTGAAGTTCAATATTACAATTAGTCTAGAACAAGTCAGTTTGATGTACTAAAATAAAAATATCAATCTAAAACATTCGGTCGGAATAAAACGTAGGAATTCTGGCTTTTCGTCATAAGATTCGGAGCATTTCCATATTCATAATGATTACCATATCAAAAATATCTCGAACACGTTCTCTTATCAAGTACACTGATATTTAACTTACCAATTAAAAGTGCAAATAAAAATATACCCATTCAAGTTCGTCAATATGTCAAAAGGAACTTTGTAATATATAGACAAATCGTAAGTGTCGTTTACTAAATATTTGTCGTTGAATCTGCCTGCTGCGTAATTGTTGTACATCGGGATTATGTTGAACAAAGTTAATCCCGCGAGCATTTGAAACTTCAAGAACATCGTGAAGAAATGAGATAATCTGTGCACTTTAACGTGAGTCTGAAAATAATATTTAAATAACACACATAACATAATATCACGCCTGTATCCCCGAAGGGGTAGGCAGAGGTGCACTAGCGAACTAGAACACACTCATTTCGCCGAGCTTAGTTCCGTCCCAGATGTGATAGGGGACGAGCCTACCGCCATATCGGGCACAAATTCCAGACTCTAGGCTGATATGGAAAAATCCAATGTCACTTTGCCCGACCTGGGAATCGAACCCGAGACCTCAGGGCGGTAGTCATACCGAAATACAACTACGCTACCGAGGCAGTTTATATATTTAATAAAAAACCTGTAATATTATTTTTACAGAAGAAAAATATTCTTTCTTCTGTTAAAATAATTATTCTTGTTATCGTTCTACTATCGTCTATCGTTAAGATTAGAGGTATATTATCGTTGCATATTTTAATAACGTAAAAAGGATGATGTATCTACAGCGATGATTTGGAAATATTAATACTGGTACCCAAGACTGGTACTTTTAAATTATATAGAGAAGATATTATCTTGACATGTGAGATTGAACTGAGAATTGGTCTGTCAAATATATTCAGTAAAATCTACAAACAATCTTTTAATTATATTATTTAGGGAACATGGAAATATCGATATTATTAGGGATGCAGTTTACACTTGTTTGTCGATAGTCGCAGATTTCTTTTTTACTGTCCCACTTTGCCGTGCTCGGATAAAAAATATACAAATAACTGTGACATTAAGTGTGACATATATTATTACCCGAACGCCTCTAGCGGTTACGCGGGGAACTGACGTACAAATATTTTACGTCCTCGCTCGCGTAAATAGTGCAACAAGCACATGGTTGTGCTACAGGTGCGATAATTAAAATAATAAAGTTTTTAATACGACGATTTAAGGATTTATTCTATATTTTTATTCCCATTTTTTAATTAAAGAGTTTGCAACATAGACTTTGCAACTGAACTCAAGCAAAACAAGGTAGGTTATTATTGCAAATTTACAAATTCTTATTTAATTGAACTTAATAGGGGCGTAGTTCATAATATGCGGTCCAAAAAGCGTTATAATACTGATATGACATACATTAGCTGCGTTCCGATGAAATGATTTTGCAATGCAAACACGATGAACCAATATCATTAGATGAACCGCAGCGCATTTGATATTGAATTCACGTGAACATCTTTAAATATTTGTTTTAAACGCAGACGATGTTTAATTTTCAACCAAAATACAAACCACCGTAAAAAGGGCTAATTCTATTTATTAATTTCAATTGTTGTTACTGCCTCGGTGGCGTAGTTGTATTTCGGTACGACCTGAGGTCTTGGGTTCGATCCGCGGGTCGGGCAAAGTGATATTGGGTGTTTTCAATTCAGTATCCGCCCGGAATCAGGAAATTGTACTCGATATGGCGATAGACTCGCCCCCTATCACACCTGGGACGAAACTAAACTCAGTGGAATGTGGATGTTCTAGTTAACTAGTGCGCCTCTTCCTACGCCTTCGGAGATACAGGCAGTGGCGAATTTGGCAATGCTGGCGGCCCTAGGCCCGGTACTAGCAAGCAACTTAAAAACAAGGGGTGGTTACCCCTTTGATTTTAACCGACCTAAAAAAGGTGATAAGTTTCAACTTTTGAAGGTGAGAACCTTGTCCTTTTTTTTCAATTTATAGTAGATAATGGAGTTGAATTCGTCAATGAGGTGAAAGTTGCCAAACTTTATTTCATGTTTGCCCTAGGCCCGGACTGGTTGGGCATAGGGGAAATCCGCCACTGGATACAGACCTGAGCTTATGTTATATTAAACTATTATTATTATGTTTATCTTCAATTGTTGTTTATAATTTATACATACCTTCATAGCAATCTCTGAGTCATCTTTATAGTAGAAGAGATGCATTTTCGTCAAATACTTCACCATTACTTTACGATACTTGGGGTTCAAGGGCAGAGAAAATCCACGTGACTGGTGAACATTAAAATTTATATAAATATTATGTAGTTTTCTTTTCTGTGATAGAGCCACGTTGTAGACAATTACGTCTATAGCACGAATAGGCCGGCTCTGCCGATTTGATACCACTATCTCACAGAAAACGACGTAAAGTGGCAGCTTGCTGTCGCATTTCAATCGGTGAGTGACATTTCCGGTGGCCCAATTCCCCCCTTCCCCAATGCCTGTTTCCCTCCCTTTAGGTTGGCAACGCACCCACGATTTTTTTTGTGTTTTGGGTGTCTATGGGCTGTGGAGATCACTTACCTCTGTCGTCTCTGATATGAAAAAAAAGTAAAATTAATTAGTAGTTCAGTTATATTAATTTATTCGCCATGGTCTAGCAGCAGCGTCTATCTGTATTTTAAAAGAAAAAAATTATGAATCTTTCGCAATTGTAACATATTCCCGTAACATAGACTTACCAAAGTGACGAATGTCATGAACACTGTGATGTAAACGTGGCCTATTTCAAAAAAGCTCAACGTATGTGAAGATTCTCTCAGATACAATAGCGTGAGATACAGACATGAGACTTTGACGAACATTAGAAAGAATAGAGGCGCCGTCTCATACTTTGTGGAATTTTCTTTAAGTTCCTTCCCCGGCCATGCCCCTAAAAGTTTCAGAGTAAATCGTAGTAGCTTCAAATAGCGGTACTCCCTAGGATCCTTAGTAGACCTGTAACAATAGTAATTTACAAAACTAAGGCCGCGGAAACGAACTCAGCGGGAGCGGAGCAGCACGGCGAACGGCGTGGCGACGTACTTCTAGACCAGCTGTACTCCACTCTTCGCGCCGTTCCCTTCGAGGCCAGGTGGTTGCCAGCACTTCTTATAGCAGTATTATTATAATCTTACTTGTACCTATTCCCGTACAAAAGCAACGTAGGGGAATTATAATTATACTGCTATAAGAGTTTTTGGTAACCCCCCAGTCCCATGTAAATCTATGCATTGAAACAAAAAATATTTATACATTTCAAAAATCAAAAGCCTTACTTTGCCAAAGGATCATCTTCCAACAGCATTTTTTATTTATATTGATAATTTCCTTCCTTATTGTACACTCAGCTTCGACTACTTATTCATTATCTGATCAAACGCACTTGAAGTTAATATAAATACCTATAGATACATATAAATACCCCTAGAAAGTAGATCAAACAGCATTATAATAATAACACGATAATTACTTACTTTCCACAATTTAACATAAGCTCACGTCTGTATCCCCGAAGGGGTAGGCAGAGGCGTACTAGCGAACTAGAACACTCACATTTCGCCGAGCTTAGTTCCGTCCCAGATGTGATAGGGGGCGAGCCTATCGCCATATCGGGCACAAATTCTAGACTCCGGGCTGATATGGAAAATCCAATATCATTTTGCCCGACCCGGGGATCGAACCCGAAGCCTTAGAACCGTAGTCGTACCGAAATACCACCACGCCACGGAGGCAGTTTCCACAATTTGTTATATATTTTTTATGGCTTGCTTTACTTGAAAATATTATTATAGATCATCATCATCTTCAGCCATAGGATGTCCACTGCTGAACATAAACAACATATTATATATAACATTATTATTGATACTGACTTGTACCTATTCTATGAATTGTTAGGTATGAACAACGACGATGCATAATAAGTAGTACCTAATGAATTATGGTTGAAATAAAGTCAAAAAATGGAATAACAAAAGCAATATAAGAAAAATATATTGAAATTTTTATATTTTAAAATGTAGATAGTCACGGGCGGCTCAGCCTCCGGTGGCACATACGCTTATGTAACATATTAATTTATAGATTTAACTTTTCTAGGATTAGGATCTAACTTTTATAAACTATTAGATATCTTTTAATTTAGAAAAGTTCTAACCACAATAATTTTATATAGCTAGTGATTTTTCCTATTCATCCTACGCTTTATGATTAACGTGATTCATTCATTAACTACTCAAAGTCAACTTAATATGTTTTTTCACACACTAATTGCCTATCGATTTTAAACTACATAATATTATATTACGCAAATATTATATTCTAAGTATGCATGTGTTGTTGAGTGTTGAGTAGTACATAGGCACATGTGAATATATTGCCCTAGTTTGTCCCTTTCATATTCAAACAACGTGACGCAAGAAAAAGTGACAAACTATTCTTAAATATAAGAAGCGCATAAATGTTTTTATAGGCATACTTACATTAGGCATAAGCACATATTTGCAAGTGGGCTTTAAGTTAAGTTACATTATTAAATGCGACCTTTGGACGTAGACATAGTCATATGTATATGCTCTAAGATAGTCGCAGATTTAGGTACACGATGCAGAAAAAAACTAGTTTCTGGTTGTTTAACTTTATATAATGACTGATATACCTACCCTCTATAATACTGATATAAGCCATAAAGCTTATAACCTCCTTGGATATATCCTATTATAGAAGATAGTATCTTGCGTACCTATGAAAGCCTCCGTGGCGCAGCGGGCGAGTAACCGGCTGTGAAGCAAGAGGCCGATTCCCGCATTGAGATAAATGTTTGTGTGGCCCACAGATATATTATGTTTCAAGTCTGGGTGTTGTGAGACCGAAAGTCTCTCATAGTCTCTGACACCCACGATACAGGTTATACCTAGTGTCGGGTCAGGACTCTGTGTGTGACTGTTGGGTGTATTTCATCATCATCATCAGCCATAGGACGCCCACTGCTGAAGATAGGCCTCCCCCAAAGATTTATTTAAGATGCGTGTATTTATTATATATTTATCGAGGGGTCAGCCCCACCCGCCATCGGCCCGAACACGTTTTGAAAGACCTCAATGATCCCAATTCCCATCACAGATACTGTGGAAGCAGCCCTTTCCCTTCTCAATACCAATTGTAATACCACCAGACCCTGACATCGGACCCGTCCGAGAGTACGAAGTTCTCCCACAGCAGACCCTCGGCATACTAGAACGCAGAGACGATCTAATTTAATTCTAGTCCCCAGCGATACTTCAATATGAAGTCTGAGCCTTCGAAAAGGCACCTCTGTGTTCAATCGCAGTCAAAGGAATATATTTCTGGCTAGAGCGCCATAAGCGCCAGCTATAAATTCAGGTGAAGCTGTAAATGCAATTTTGCTAACAGCACAAGTCCATTCGAAAAAAAAACTCAAAGATTCAGAACTACTATTGGGGCTTGGATATTATTTTTACTTGCGTAAATAGGAACGTAAAAATAAATGTTGCAAGCTTAAAACATTTATGGTACTTTTACAGAAAATAATGTCATAAGAGGAAAGATCAGCACTCGACCGCAAAATTGATATTTTTTTATTTCAGCTCAATCTTAGAGCTCAATTAAAATTTAAAACATGTAATATTGCTTTTGGTATGTAAATGGCTTTTGTTTAATAAGGCTTAGTTTTTTATAACTACCTACTTTTGCGCAATCATAATAGGCATCACGTTATCTATCTATTGTTAATCACATGGTTCCAATTCCAATTCCAATTTCTTAATTTGGCCGTGTCGTAACGAAATCACATGGTTTGATAATACCCAAACAATTAACATACACACGTATGTCAATTGTCATGATAATTACGATAGTTGTCTTGTCTGCTGAATTATTGTCATAGTAATTACAGCCAAGAATATACAGAAAGTCATTTTTCTCACTATACTAACCCAATTTAGACAATAATGACTTTATTAATCTAAGACAACAATATTATTATTTAGTAACTGCAAAATCGTTTTTAAACCTTCTTTTTCTTTATTTAAAAAATATGGCCTCCATCAAAGGTTGATGATTTTACCAAGGACAGTGTTTAATAAATCCATTACAAGCAAATAGCTAGTCAGACATCTTTAATAATCAAAAGTCGTTTTTAAACCTGTATCATTATTCATTATACAACAAATGACACTTGAGTGTTGACACTTGACATTGCTTGAATTGACACTTGACAGTTATAACTTATAACCTAAAAGTCTTCGATAAAAAATGGTTTAATATTACAAAACAGCTGTAAATGATTATAAAACGCATATTGCTGCCGTATTTCTGTGGATATATTGAAAATTATATAACATGTTGTCTATAAAGCGGCTGCCAACGCTGTCAGTGTCCAAGATACAATCAAGACTGCGTTTTGATTTGGTGAATTGTTCATCAAAACAATCAAACTCAGGTTATCACAATAACTTTATAAATATATGCCGAACATTCTCACAGCTGCACAATTTGGCTCACAAGTCAAAAAATACGGTAAGTGTTTGCCTCCAACAAATCTAAATAAACCATTACAACATGAATCATTTTAGAATAATATTTGGTACCTAAATTGTAAGTAGACCAGGTTCATAGGTATTTCTTACAATTTAGGTTATCCTTGAAACTATTAGCGCAAGCTTAGTACTAGTAGCTTTAAAAGAGTAATTTAAAGTAATTTAAATTAGTAAAAGAATAATTTAAAGAAAACCCTGTAACTGGTACATTAAATTAATCAATATTGCATCATAGTGTTTCTTTGGGAAATGTGTTGAATATCATCAAATTCAAATTTACCTCTGTCATATAAAATGCTAGACACTTCCGTCTTTAGCACTTTATATGACAGAGGTAATATGAGTTTGATGGTATTCAACTGGTTATGCCTAAATTGCCTATGCTCACTGAGGAGTGAACATAGGCAATTGCCTATATTGTGCCTAATTAGGCACAACCAGTTAGGTTTTATAGCAGATGTTGGTAAACAAAACATATTGTAAAAGATTGTAACTTATTGCATACACAATATGAAAAGAATAATACATAGTTTAAAAACAACTAACAATTTAACTCATTTGTCTAGATAGCAACTATTGTTATTTAATCAACTATAATTGGAATAGAGGATTTCAATTGATGTGTTCTATACAAGACAATATTTTAAACAAATGTTTAATTATGACTAGTATGAATAATGTGGTTTCAGACATTTTCTTTCAAACAAGAATACAAAGCAGCATGTGCTTTATTGAGGAGGTCAAATCTACCAGGCTTCAGCACAGTATTCAATAGTCCACATTTTAGAGGGTTACACACAACACAAACAAATTACAATGAAAAAGATAAGGAGGATAAGGTATGTGAGAATAATTTATTACATAAGTATCTTGGCTTCCAGATGCCGTGCCACTCCTCATTATTTAAACGTGATGAGTAGATAATAGTAGAGACCAGAATAAAATAACTGAGATTTTGAAGTTGTGCTTTCTTCAGTTCCATTGATTTCTATAACTGTTGCTCCACTTCATTTAATTTTTGTTTCTTCATTATTGTTATTAGGAGAAAAAGGAAAAGAAGAATGAAGAGCTTGCATCATTGATTATGAAAGCAGCATTTTGGATGTTTACAACATGTGTATTAATAGTAATGAGTTCAATTCTGGTGCCTGGAGACAACACACAAAATGAGGTACAATATAAATATAATATCCCAATTGCAATATATGTACATGTCAATATAATACCTATTTTTATTTCCAGCTTATACGCTATGTGTCTTGGAATGAGTTTGTATATTCAATGCTGTCAATGGGAGAAGTTCAGGAGCTCATCGTGAGGCCTGACTTGGAAGTAGTCACAATAATACTACATGAGGGTGCAGTCATTAAAGGAAAACGGGTGAGCATTTATATCTATCAACTTATTCAATTGCTAATGTAATGTTGATCACATAAATCCTATAATCTATGGAAAGCTTAAACAATTTTTACTATTTCAGCCATTTTCCCTATGACAAATACATAGATAGTTGTAGAAACCCCTATGGGTTTGATAGGTATTATTATGGTTTTTTGGTGTTTTTCTTAACATGATTTGCCTGGAAATGGATCCCCAGAGGGCGAATGACGTCAGACAGGCAGCTGCTCATAAAAACTAGGCGCCCATATTGAGGTGGGATAAGGGTAGCTGGAAAGAAAAAACCTAATACTCATGCTGTGATATATATAGGATTGTAACACCAATATAAGTGAAATAAAGTGACAACTATAAATGATTATAAGTAATGCAAACGATAACAACTAACATCAAACGATATAACATAATTGTTATGGATTAATGCTTTCAGACAAATCACCGTGTTTATCACATGAATGTTGGTGACATACACAGATTTGAAGAGAAATTGAGGGAAACTGAGAAAACCTTGGGTGTAAGAGAAGGTACTATTTGTATTAATCATACCTCTTCTCGTTCTTAAGATATTAAAAATAAAGTTATATGAGATTTCCTATATTACTAGGTGTCCGGGTCATATATGATAGAAACGGTAGTGTGGCTGGTAAAGTGATAACTACACTGCTAATTGGGGCTGTCATATTGTCATTCCTCTATTCTACCAAGAGCATGAAGATGAACATCAACATTGGTGGTTTAGTAAGTCATTTCTTTTTAACTTTAGACTATAATTTTGAGTGTGGCCAGTTCCGGCGTTATTCTGTCCCGATACTGTATGAATGGCCTCAGTAAAGTGGGTCGCGTTTCAGATTCAGTCAAAGAACTTAAAGGAGAGCATAATAATTTTGGTGACCATCAAGGGATTTTTTTTCTTATTATGTCATGACATGGTTTGCGCATCGGCCGGTATCAAGCTGTTTTTTTAAACAACCTAAAATAATACCAACGAAGCTCATTCTAAAGTGAGCATCTGCTTTTTTTTCATCAGAGTCAACTCGGCCGCGCGAAGTTCACTCTAGTGGACTCGATGAGTGGTCAAGGTAAAGGAGTGAAGTTCGAAGATGTTGCTGGACTGAAAGAGGCTAAAATTGAAGTCATGGAATTTGTGGATTATCTAAAGAGACCTGAACATTACAAGAGCTTGGGGGCTAAGGTATGTTTCGATTTTTATTATTAATACCGGAATATTAAGCCTATACACCATTATCTTTCGAGTATTTTATAGTTAAATTTGTATGTAATTTCAGTCAAATGTAATGTATTTAGCACACCACTATGTAGTCGATAGATAGTCGTGCTTGGGCCTTAGATGTTAATGGTCATCTAATGTATTGCTTTGTTGGTCAGGTGCCAAAAGGCGCGTTACTCCTCGGCCCACCTGGCTGCGGCAAGACCTTGCTTGCCAAAGCGGTTGCAACCGAAGCTAATGTACCGTTTTTATCAATGAATGGTTCTGAATTTATAGAAATGATTGGCGGTCTAGGAGCTGCCAGGGTTAGGTAAGTTGATAATCTTTTCTTATGTAGATTCCCAAGTCCCAAGGAATTAAGATTATATTTTTTTTTATCCGAAAGGCTATCCGTAATTTGAATCATCAAATAACTATGTTTAGTGATTAATAATAAGAAAGGGATTTTAGGAAAGTTTTGCGTGACTTCAGTTTTTATTTTTTATCTATGTATTCTTGTTATCACCTTGGAAACTAGGGGCCTACAGTATAAGGCAATTGCTAGAGGCATATATTCAACTGGTACTCTAGGTCCTAGGTCACCCATCCCATAAATCAAAACTACAGGTACATAAGTAATTTTCAAACTGTATGTATGTGTATGTACACACATAGAAGACCTTGCACAAATAGAGTCATTATTTATTTTCTATACTTTTGTGTTGCACTACTAAACGCAGAACTCTCCCCACTTCCACTGCCCTCTATTGTCATTGCTGCATTGTTGCCAAGTGGCTTCATGAGCATTGATATTGTTTCATCTCTTCCTGTACCCTTAGTAAGAGTTTTTCTCGATTCTCGAAATCGATGATAGTTTACAGTTTCTCCATACATTTTTTGGTTCGTTGTAATTTCCGTATAGTATCGCTATTAGTCAAATGTATGGATAAAACGCAAACTATCGTCGATTTCGAGAATTGAGAACTGTCAAAATAAACTCATACTACGGGTACTGGAATATACATCTAGATAGATTATATAATTTTCAGAGATTTATTCAAAGAGGCATGTTCGCGTGCACCCTGTATCATCTACATAGACGAGATGGACGCTGTGGGTCGCGCTCGGTCCTCGGGCGCCGCCTCCTGGGGCCCCGGCGGTGGGGAGGGGGAGCAGACCCTCAACCAACTCCTCGTCGAGATGGACGGCATGAAGAGTCGCGAGGGCGTCGTCGTGCTCGCCTCTACTAACAGAGCTGATGTACTCGACAAGGTCTGAAAGGCTCAGCAACATTATTCCTTATACAAGATATATGGGAATATCCATCATGCCAGTAGCTACCCCAGCTGGAGGCTCTGAAAAATACTTTGGTGTACCCAATGTCTAATATAAATTAATTGTGGTCAGTCATAGATTGTTCTCATCTGAACTTGGTCATTCTCCAAATAAGTAAATAAATGCTTTCTAACTACTTAAATACTATAAATTAAATAAATAAATTACTATTTTGGTAGGCATTGCTCCGTCCCGGGCGCTTCGATCGCCACATACTAATCGATCTGCCGACTCTGCAAGAACGAGAGGAAATATTCGAGAGGCATCTCAAAAATATTGTTCTCGAGGAACTACCGGACTACTATGTTAAAAGGTATGCCCGTTCAACTCTGATCCTGTAATATTATGTCCATTATTTTTATATGTGCACCTCGTAATTATAAAATACGAAGTAAGGAAAGGGATTGTATATAAATGTGTTTGAATGTTTCAACTATCGATATGAATATAGATCGGAAAACTAAATTAAATTAAGCCCGAAAACGAAGACAGATGGTGTCGCTGGTAATTGCGAACTTTGAAAAAATCAGCTGACCCCGGGGGTCAACGAACCCATTGTGTGATATGTTATAATTAACATTATTATATTATAAAAATATGACTATATATACTATACCACTTTAATGCATTACTCGATAGGATAGGTCGACGTATTTCGCGTTTTTATTTAGTGACATCATTTTCATATGACAGCATTACAACCTTTTTTCGTTTTGCAAGCATTTGTATTCCATCCATTATACTTACAATCAGGACGAGTGTAGTCACATTACCGTGCCAAAATAAATACAACCTTATCCCAACGTCCTTGGACACAGATTAGCATACCTGACGCCGGGGTTCAGCGGAGCCGACATAGCGAACGTGTGTAACGAAGCGGCATTGCATGCGGCTCGACATAAACAGAACATTGTCCGTGCCGCCGACTTGGAGTATGCTGTCGAACGAGTCGTAGGTAAGACTCCGACTCTCAAACTTTCGGGCGCTGTACCTCACGGAATGACGGACGAGTATCATAATGATTTCTTAGGTTCCGCGAATGTTATTAATTGGAAGAAAACTATTTTTACGAATTCTATCACGATTTGGTTTGGTGACCACGAAGGCGAAAACGTCGAAACGTCGGGCATTAAAATTAAGACGAGTATCAGTTATTAGATATTAGAAGCGATTTACTATCCTATTTAGTTAGATTCACCAGATCTTTTGTTCAAACTGTGTTGAGGCCCACACAAAATCCAATGGTAAATAATCATAAGTTTAAAATCTTAAGTGACCGACATCCAACCTGGTCCGAGCATGACCAAATTTATATGGGACCACCCTTGAAATAAACTCTATCGAACACAAAAATAATTTTGAAAATCGGTCCACATTTGGCAGAGATATCGCGTAACATACCGACATAAAATTACAGACGAATTGAGGACCTTTTCCTTTATAGAAGTCGGACGTAAAGTACAGTTTATTCAAATAATATATATACAATAAGACACAAGTAATGCATTTCGACAAAGCGATAATGATATCAAAGTCGAATTGTCGTGTATTCGTTGTAAAAACTAATGATTTCTCTATTATTTGTGAGGGCGCAGTAAAACGCGTCTACTTACTAGCACGATTTGCTCCAGACTGATTCAACAACTTATTTATTTATTTATTTATTTACACTTCATATACATGTAGTATATAGGCGGACTTAATGCTAAAAGCATAAACAACTTATAAGTACTTATAACAAATCTACCTCCGACTATCAGTATATTCATATAGCTACAATTTGTAGGTGGTACGGAGAAACGCAGTCACGCGATGTCACCAGGAGAGAAGAAAATAGTGGCGTACCACGAGTCGGGACATGCGCTGGTCGGCTGGTTGTTAGAGCATACAGACGCACTCCTCAAAGTGACCATCGTCCCCCGCACCAACATGGCGCTCGGTTTCGCTCAGTATACCACTTCTGATCAGAAACTGTACTCTAAAGAGGAGGTGAGACGACACCGCTTTAAACCAACGAAAAACAGCTTCTCAATATTTTTTTAAAGCAGAGACTGACATCGAGCATACCTATGGGTCACCTGATGGTAAGTGATCTCCACCGCCCACAGACACCCAAGACACAAAAACAATCATGGGTGCGTTGCCAACCTGAACGGAGAGAAATATAGATTAGGAAGAGTGAGCGGGTTATTGGGCCACCGGAAATCTCACTCACCGAACGAAACGCGACAGCACGCTACCACTTTACGTCGGTTTTCGGTGAGACAATAGTATCGAACCGGTCGAACCGTCTCATTCGTACTGTAGACTTAACTGTCTACAGCCTGGCTCTACGAATCAAAATGAATTATCATCCCACTGCCTCAGTGGCGTAGTTGTATTTCGGTACGACTACCGTCCTGAGTTTGCGTTCAATCTCCGGGTCGGGCATATTGGATTTTTTCAATATCACCCTGGAGTCTGAAATTTGTGCCCGATATGGCGATAGGTTCGGCCCCTATAATAACTGGGACGGAACTAAGTTCGGCGAAATGTGGGTGTTCTAGTTGGCCAGTGCCCCTCTGCCAACCCCTTTGGGGATTCTGGATACTTAAGTCAAGAGAAAATTCCAACGCCAACGTGATGAAATCGTGGATGAACAGAACTGATTAACTGACTGATGAACTGACTATCAACTGATTTTATATACCACATACTAGCCGCCGAATGTTCATACACTTAAAGTCGCCTTATATCGTTTAAGGCCGCCTTATTTGTCAAAATTGTATGGCGAAAATCAATGTAAGAAGCCGTTAAAGTTGAGCAGCGTTTGACCATTCGGGCGTTAATTATAAAAAGGGACTAGTAAAGGAACGACTCCCTTTCAATATGTAAACTTTGACTTCCCGCCGATCGAGCCGGCTTATTCATGATAAAGGCAAGATTATACACACCGTATCTTTAGTTCTACCACTTATCTATTTCAGTTGTTCGACCGCATGTGTATGGCGCTGGGTGGGCGTGCAGCAGAAGCGATCACATTCAATTCGATAACAAGCGGGGCCCAAAACGATCTTGAGAAAGTCACCAAGATCGCTTATGCACAGGTCAGTGGGTTTACTGCATCGAAACAAGATGACCACTGTAAGAAGGAATCACGAGGAGAAGAAGCAAATCGATGATAATCAATATAGTGCTTGCGATGTTATGTTTTTTATATCCGAATGCTATGCGATATAAGCATCGATATAATAATATACCTAGATGCACAGTTGACGCTCAGAAAGTGGGACAGCCAACGAGTGCTTAAAATGTAAGTAAGCACTTGTTGGCTGTCAGTCGGGCGCCGACCGTTCGTCTGTGAAGATGCCTAAATGCTCTGTGAAAGAGTGCAAAAATAACACTCTTACAAAGCGCAAAACACATGGGATTTCATATTTTAAGTAAGTATAATTCCCTTACTTGATTCTTAAAACCTTAATCATGTTAAATTAAGTATTAAACGTGTATAAATAATTAATTTAACGAATTCAGTTAATACAATATTTTGTCCCTTTTGAAATCATGATTTGGAACAATGAAATATATGGAGTCGTTTTTTTTTGGAAATATATTATATTTATTTTAAATTTGTGATTTTTTTTATTAATTACAGATTTCCATGAAATGAAATAGTAAGAGATAAATGGCGTAAAATTATTTCCGAAAAAAGGAGGGAAGAAAATTTTAAACCCAATTACTCAAGTGTGGTTTGTTCAGACCATTTTGCCGATTCCGATGGATATTATACAGAAAAAGGGATTAGGAAAATTAAAAAGAATGCTGTACCAAAAATAAAGGTGATAAATTGTCATCAGCTACATTGTCCTTAACTAATGTTTACTATTTAATTTAACAATATGTATGCTGTTGGTGTACCTATAAATAAATAAATATTGCCACATTTATTGACTTTATTTTAGATTGTCGTAACTACAAGTTTAAATGAGGCAGGGTGCAGTACAAGTGTAATAGTTGAAAAATATTTGATACAGAATTCATCAATAGCAAGCATATACTAGGTACATATTGCCATGTAAAATGACTATTTAATAATTTGCGGCTAATTCTAATAAATGTTTTCAATCAAAGTGTGCAGATCATAAAAAAATGCCAACATGAACAAAGTTGAACATTCCGCTGTCAAATAATAATTTTAATGGTTCATTCTCGCGATTTTTCATTTTTTAATTTTTCATTTTTATCTTGGATTCTCGGATTGAGATAATTTATTGGAACCGGTCGTTAGGCATAATTACTACAACAGTAATCGTGGCGTCATCATTTATTGGAAACATATTAATTTCCAGGAACCAGCAATTGAACCAATAAATAATGAAGGATCACCAATACCATCAGAATTTTCATCAATCTTTAACACACCTAAGACGTTATTTTTGAAAGATAATTTGAAAGAACGCAACCAAAAATTTAAACTTAAATCTAATTTAGTGCGAAACTTAAAAAGGCAGAACAAAAGATTAAGAAAACGAAATGATAGTCTAAAAGAAATTATTAAGAATCTAAAGAGCAAAGGACGATCTTAGTGTGGGGCCAGGACTATGTATGTGACTGTTGGGTGTTATTTATTTATTTATGAATCACGCTAAGGCAAAACAGTGCTTATTTCATATTCATAACTCATAAGCTTTGTTATCTTCTAAACATTTATACTCTATCTATCTCTTAATGTAAGTAAAATTATTATAGAGATATCGCCATTCTCATCTACATTGTACGCCACGTGGTCAAAATTTCTCACAGATAAATACAAGAACTATTCGACTCCATTCAATCTTTGTCCAAGTGACTAGAATGTTTCTTTTAATAATGTCAAATTATTGTCAAATTCAAAAACGAATAGAAATTCAAAAATTTCGAATATAGGAACGTTTGAACATTCAATTTAAAAAGCTACTTTATGCCGCGTCTATAAGGTCATATTTGTGTTAATTTAATTAAATTTGTGATGTTTATTTGTTTTGTCTGTCGAGGACACTGTTTACAATGATATTTGTATGGAACTGTGCATCTAGGTATATTATTATATCGATGGATATAAGTGCCAATTGTACTCAATAAGTTTCATGTATGAAATGCGAGTGTTATTAATGCGTGAGAAGTAATAAGCCGCGGTATTGCTTTGCGAATATAAATCTTCGCCTTTCCATTTTTGTGTTACGTTCAAGCGTCCTACAAACTTCCAAGTCTCTATTTGTGACAAGACTTTATTTGATCAATGATTTCAGCAATTAAAGACTGTAGTAAAATATACTATAAATGGCCTTGTGTAAATAGTCAGTTATATTACACATTCCAATAAGCCAAGACATGAAGCCAGGCATTGATCATTCATGAACAATCTATATCTGAACAATTTACACAATGCCAGTACTGGATTGGCTTGGTATACTGTCTCGATAATTAGTTTTGTGTAGACAGTCTATTAGTTTGATCTATCATCTCAAGATGAATATCGTAAAGGCGCGTTTGCTGCTCATATTTTTCTCAAACCACTAGTAAACAGTTACACATAACGTAGTTCTGCTACACATTTTTGTGTATGTTATATTGTTTCATGAGCAGGAAAACGTGTGTCCTGAACAAAAACATGTTTTTGTGTGGTGTTTTGAAAAAAACAAGAGCAGGAGACGCACTTTTAGCAAATCAAAATTATCATCATTTATTGACGGGTACACACCAACCGAACGAAGGCGAAAGAACGTTTCCGATTAATCGCGAATCTTCGGTATTGCGTCCACACAATAACAAAGATTTATTTGTGTACCCGCCATATTACAATTACCACTATTCATTTGAAACCATGTTGTAAATGTTGTTCACAGATCAGAGTCTACGGGATGTCGCCAACAGTCGGGCTGTTGTCGTTCCCTGACCTCAAAGAGCATGGAAAGAGCCCCTTCAGTAAGAGTCTGAAGAATTTGATTGACCTGGAGGCGAGGCAGTTGATAGCAAAAGCGTACTACAGAACCGAACAGTTGTTAAGGAACAATCGCGAGAAACTTAAAATGGTGAGCATTCGGCTTAATTTTGATGGTTTCACAGATGGTAAGCTCCAGGCATTTAAAAAACTGCAGTGATCACCGACAAACAATGAGTTTATTGATGGTCACTACAATCATGCTGGCCTTTAAAAAAATCCTCACACTCTGATGAGGAAAGAAGTAAATGGAGCGCGCAATGACACGACACGCGGATCATCTATGCAAGCACAGAAAAACATGGATTTGTGGAAACCATTGTCTGTCAACTGGACACTAGTTGGTCAACGTGCTCTCCAAATGATGTATGGGTCACCATGGCAGTAGTTTATGTGATCGCTATCCCGGCGAATATGACTATCCTACCACCAGCAAAATTCTACTATTGTTTATTGTTATTAATAAATCACAAAGCTATCCATAGTTAACAACTTTTAAGGAGATAGAGCTATATGCTAAAAGCAAACTCTATACAATAGTACTTATCCTGCAAAAATATCTTCGTATTTTTAATACAACACACTATTAATACATTCTAGCTGTCAGAAGAACTACTGAAAAAAGAAACGTTGAACTACAAAGAAGTGCAAGCGATACTCGGGCCACCTCCATACCCTGGGAAGAAGTTCATTGACCCCGTGGAATTTGAGACCAATTTGAAGAACATGGAGAAAGCAGCCACCGCCGAAGATAATACACCTGTCGGTGCACCATCTGCCAAGCCTGAGACGCCTGCAGGCCTCTAGATACGAGGTTGTTCGCCATAGTTCATTTTACCTACTGTACCGATATAAAACATAATGCACCGATACCACTGTCTCACAGAAAACAGACGTCAACTAGCAACTCGCTGTTGCGTTTCGTTCGGTGAATGAGAAATCCGGTGGCCCGAATACCGTCCCCCTTCCAAATCCTTTTTCTCTTCACTTACGGTTGAGTGTCTGGGTTGTGACATTCACATTCAAGTGATCCACCTGCTCATTTACCAGTCTTTGGTATATATATGTACAGATAGATTTAGCATTTAGTACACATTTTTGCACAGTGATTAAATTGTCTTGAGTGGTAGAGCCACGCTGTAGACAGTAACGTCTATAGCACGAATGGGCCGGTTCGACCGGTTAGATACCATTGTCTCACAGAAAACCGACGTAAAGTGGCAGCTTGCTGTCGCGTTTCGTTCGGTGAGTGAGATTTTCGGTGGGACATTTCCCCACTCCCTTTCCCAATCCCCTTTCCCTCCCCTTCCATTCCCGTCTTTTAGGTTGGCAACGCACCCGTGTTTCTTTTTGTGTCTTGGGTGTCTATGGGCAGTGGAGATCACTTACCATCAGGTGACCCATCTGCTCGTTTGCCAATCTCTGCTATAAAAAAAAGTACAATGCAGTCCAATTGTAGCACTCTCATACTATCTATTACACTGTATAACGACTTTGTGGATATCGACGGTTGCTGAAATTATGCTGCCATGGCATTACTGGTATTAAGTATTTTGTCTCTGTTCTATACGCGAATTTCTGTCCGCCCCATTTTACCGTATGTCATGTGTGTGTGAGATTGTAATAGTGTATCTTGTTCCGAGACATTAGCGCACCGGTTTAAACATTCTAAAAATCAATCAATACCTTCTAGTATGCGACACTATAAATTATTGATGTATGTTGTATTTAAAAAAATAATTTTAATATGTAATTATTAACATGGGGAGTCGCATCGCATACCATCGTCATTGGGTTGCTATAAGAAAAACATTTAAAAATTTATCGATTAAATATAAATATACCCTACAGTCACACACCTAGTCCTGACCCCACACTAGGAATAACCTGTATCGTGGTTGTCAGAGACTATGAGAGACTTTTGGTCTCACAACACCCAGACTTGAAACAAATATCTGTGAGCCACATAAACACTTGTCTCAATGCGGGAATCGAACCCACGGCCTCTCGCTGCACAGCCGGCCACTCGTCCATTACGCCATGGAGGCTTTCAACATACATACCTCTATATACATTGTATATACATCCATAGTATTACAATACACGCCTGTACCCCTGAACGGGTAGGTAGAGACAAACTAGAGAGCTAGACCACCCATATTTCGTCGCGCTCCTTTCTGTCCTCTCTCTTATTATTTCTGTAGTAATTGGTCATAATAGTGCCGTCAAAAGGAAAAAAATCGTATCTGACATTCCTTCACACGTCTCATCACGTCACGTCACCAATACACGTCTTTCCTTTCAAGTCATAAATTATGACTGAAATTCAGATGCATTTTATTTTTCATGTGACTGCAGTATATTCGTCGCTGTATTTGGTTTTTACTAAGCTTGAGGCAGTGACGTGCATAGACTTTCTGGTCAGGGTAGACAAAAATCTTACACAATTATTCTTCAACTCTTGCGACACCATCATAGTGATTATCATCTCTGTGTCGATTTAAAACATAATCCGAGGATTGCTATTTTTATCTGTATTTAGTCATATGGAAATAGCAAATTCTTACGTCAGACAGTGCATTTTTGTCTATATGGACTGCACCCCACTGGCTTAAGGATAATGAAGGGCGAGACGAAATGACTAACTTTAAGTCGGCTATATTTTTCTGATTTTATAATGTGCAGCATCCCTATTCTGCCCCCTTACTCTTGACACTCGATTCGATTGTGATTTCGATTCGGTTTCATTTATTGACTTAAAATTCCATCGAAATCGACTTTTAAATTGCGTTAATGTTGCATAATATTCGAGAACTTGTCATCTGGTAATTTTTAACGTGACATTAATACATTTTTTAACCCGATTTCGGTGGAATTTTAAGTCAATAAATGAAACCGAATCGAATTCAAGTTCGAATCGAGCGTCAGGAGTCACCCCCCTGTACGCTTCCATCATGAATTGATTGTAACAGGATTTCAGCACTAGACGAGTCCAAGCTAAACCCCGCTCTTAAAATTCGTATGCGTTTCTATAAAACATCGTGTCGCATCATTATGAACTTGGTATGGCTATTGGGTACTTAACTATTTTTTAAAAAGTATATAGGGCTATTTATTAGTTTATCTTATACATGTAAAAAAAATATTTCGTAATTTATTATAAACTAATTAATAGCCCTGTATACTTTCAAAAAAATAGTTAAGTACCCTATTATATTTTATAACAAACAATACATAATTATGTACTCAACTTAAGCCGGGTCTCCTGCACTAAAACATTACACAAAACACCAACACAAAACATGCATTTTTTATCTGTGGTCCATTGTTCTACGAGCAGGTGACAGCTAAAATCGTTGTTTTGCGTATGTGTTTTGTTTAATGTTTTAGTGCAGGAGACCCAGCTTTATGTGAACTTGAGTCTAAAACTATTGAGTATTTGTTAAGATGCGTCTCCTGCACATATTTTTTCGAAAAAAAAACACTTTAATAACACCTACTCAAAACAAGGTTTTTCATTGTCACCTGCTCATATAACAGTGGATCATAGACAAAAAATTGTGGAAATGCCATGTTTTGTGTAATGTTTAGTGCAGAAGACGCGGCTTTAGCGAGATATTAAGGAGACTGTTTTGTTTTTTGTAGATAAAATATTGAGCATTGTGCAATAAAAATCAATCTTATACAAAGTTGTTTTAACTTTAACCATCCCTGATTCTCAATTAGGTAATATTACTAACGGAAAAGTTATTATTTTAGTAAATCAAGCACTAATAAAATCCCCTCACAATAGTAAAGGAGGCGGTGCCCAGCAGTGGGACAGTACTATTACAAATCTGATATCACCATATTTTAAACAAGTCCTTAAGTTTTTGTGTGTGTGTGTGTGTGTACAATAAAAAGTTAAATTGGGATGAAGAAACGGCCCGCACTGAAGTCACCAAATTCTTGACATATCGTTGAGAATGAGCTGAAAATGTAGACCGCCTCCTGATTTTCGATATACCTATTCGTCGAGAGATGTCGCTATGTGTTATCATGATCATCAAACGTGCCTTGTTCTAGTTCAAAATATTTTCTTTTCCTCACTGTTCTGGTATAAGGTTCTGGTTCTTAGATTATTCACTTCTGGCTCAGATACTTGTGATTAATTATACTCTGGATACACCACGGTTAAAAAAAAGTTCATATAACTTTAAGGGCCACTTGCAGCACTATTGCTAATCGAGAGATAGACCTGAACTCGATTTATCCTATTTTTAAACCGAGTTTTGATATAAATTGGAATTTATCGAAGTGCTGCAAGCGTTAGACACCGACTTCAAAAAGTCAAAAATATTTTGTCTTAGGAATCGATGCCTTTTGCATTGGCTCTGGCTTCTGGGGATCCAATAGTCGCGGTCAAATCGTGATAGAAAACCTGCTTTTCCCGACCTTGGGTTTGAACCCAGGATTTTCCGATCCACCGGCCGTATACGCACTAAACCAGGACGACGGCGATCCTAAAAAGACTGTTTTTGTTATTTTCAGTGACAAGGCCTAGCTGAATAATAGCATTTGTAATGTTTCAGAAACTCAAAGTGAAGTTTGTGTGTTTGTAATGATTTTATGAAACTGCAGGTGAATAGATTATAATATTATTATATCAGAATAACACATAGCGTAGCCAGAGCCCTAGCTGTTTAGGGGTTCAAACCCAGAAATATCCGAAATATTACATTAATAATGTATAACATAACATAAGGTTACGCCTATATCCCCGAAGGGGTAGATAGAGGTGCACGAATGGCTAACGAACTAGAACACGCACATTTCGCCGAGCTTAGTTCCGTCCCAGATGTGATAGGGAGCGAGCTTATCGCCATCATCATCATTCACCATTATCAGCCATAGGAGTCTACTGCTGGATATAGGCCTCCTCCAAAGATTTCCAGATATCGCCATATCGAACACAAATTCCAGACTCCGAGCCGATATGGAAAAATCCAATAACACTTTACCCGACCCGGGAATCAAACCTGAGACCTCAGGACGGTAGTCTTACCGAAATACGCCACGCCACCGTGGCAGTTTTTAATAATTTCAATTATAATACTATTTTCTAATTTGTACTACCGCCCTTAAGCTAAAATTCCGTTAAGTGAATAAACCTAATTTTGAGAAGTCTCCAAAAAACGTGGAAAATATGGTCCTTAGAGATTTGATAGACTTATGGTTATTTTTAATCTTAATAAACTGGTTATTAAGTCTATTAAATATAAAATCCACAGTCTCTAATAAACCTCTAAGTATAATATTTTCCACGTTTTTAGAGGCATGTCAAAATTAGGTTTATTGCATAACGGCATGTTATCTTGAAGACGGCAGTATAAACCAAATAACAATATTACTGCAACATGCTTAAAAGAATGTGTAGGTACATATTTTATGAAAATACCTTCGGCCCAATATTACTTATGTTGTATGTCGCTCAGCGCGGAATCCGGTTTGCAATAGTGCAACAAGTGGCAGCAATATAAGCTATTGGTTCAGAATTCTTCGAAGCATTGTGTTCCATCAATATCTATTGGAAATATGCTCGTATATTTCGCTCTTTATTTTATAAACGGCAAGGTTGTTTACTAACAAAATATACCTAAACGTAATAAGTAGTAAATTTCAGACCATAGTCGTATTCATTTATGATTCGGACAGACTCCTTGGAAGTGACCTGCGACCAGCAACTTCCTGTGACCTTTATCAGGGGAACCTCACTTTAATACTAGTTTTTCAGTAGATGAACCCTGTGCCCATGACTCTAGACATGAGCTTGTTTATCTACATTCTACATACAGAAAATCAGCAACAGTTTATTTTATTTTTATTTATTTATTTACTTTTCATAATACAAAAATATAGTTGTAACAAATAAATTAAAAGCAATAATAATACATGATTCTCAGGAATTAGGATATCTGATGCCATCCACACTAGGTCGATCCTGTCACGTGGCTTGGTGAAAAATGAGAACTAGAGCTTGTTATTTTTCTTATAACCAGATATTGTTACCAGACAGGAGGAAGGTTATGGTTTAACCCGTCGGAGGCGGCACATATACATTTATGTTACATAAGCGTATGGGCCACCGGAGGCCGAGCCGCCCATGACTATCTACTCAAGAAAATAATTTGGAATTTTGACTATTAATTCACGAAACATCTGACGAAATAATATCCCTCAAATTGAAATACCTATCGATTGAATTTTCTTCTGAATTCTATCCCTTTAATAGAAATACCTATCTATCGGGCTAAATAAATATTTGAAAATAAACGTCTAAACTTATTTCTTGGAAAACAATTTTCACAAACTTATATTGCGCGTAAATCCGGCTAAGCCTTGCAACTGGGCTTCCAGTTAAATTAATTTATTAATGTTAGTCGCATCGCCATAGGGGTTATTATTAGCAAACTGGTAAGATTTTAATAAACTAACTATTGCTCGCGACTGCCTCGGTGGCGTGGTTGTATTTCGGTACGACTACTGTCCTGAGGTCTCGGGTTCGATCCCCGGGTTGGGCAGTGATATTGGATTTTTTCATATCAGCCCGGAGTCTGGAATTTGTGCCCGATATGGCGATAGGCTCGACCCCTATCACATCTGGGACGGAACTAAGCTCAAAGAAATGTGGGTGTACTAGTTGGCTAGTGTGCCCCTGCCTATCCCTTCGGGGATACAGGCTTGAACTTATGTTATTGCTCGCGACTGCGTTCGCGTGAATATCTCACGGGAATCGCACACTTTTCCGATAAAAAGTGGCCTATGTTACTCGCTGATGATGTAGCTTTCTATAGGATCAATATTATTTCTTATAAAGCATTTAAAAAATCGATGCACTATAATAAATAATTATAAATAAATACACCCAACAGTCACATATGTATATAGTCCTGACCTCACACTAGGTGTAATCTGTATTGTGAGTATCAGAAACTACAAGAAACTTTCGGTCTTACAACACCCAGACCCGAAACAAATATCTATGGGCGACACAAACATTTGTATCGGTACGGGAATCGAACCCGCGACCTCACGTTTCACAGCCAGCTGCTCGACCGCTGCGCCACGGAGGCGGTCTATTAGCAAGTACCTTCCTATACTAATTTCTTTCTCATCTTACCACATACCTTCGACTACAGCATTGTTACAAATACACAGCGATACAAAACTCTAAATGCTCTGATGTTATCATTTCTCAGATATAATATTTTTTATTTTTTCTCAATTTTTTTTATTTTTTCTCTTCAAATAACACTAAAAGTACGTGAACATGTTCTGCCCACTTACTGTAATATAACAACTAGTTTAATTAATCTGTGGAAAATGTTGTGGTTTGTGTATTTATGTATACTTTGTAAACATATCTACTGTGTAATATTTTAATACGCAATTGTTTGTTTTCCTGAATAAATAGAAAAAAAAAATACATTTAAAGAAAGAAAAAATTATAAATCTCACAAGGTGACTATAGGAGTATTACAATAATATCCAATATCATTTTTAAATAATTTTATTCACAATCAAGAGAATGCGACACGGAATAAACACCGATCATCAAGATAAGTAATACGGGTTACATCGATCCTTATAATCTACAACACTACATATACACACAGGCTACTGCGAGCGCTCCCGTGACACTGATCCGGCCAAAAATTACACTTCTGACAAATTTCTTGCTAATAAAAAGAGGCAGAATAGAGTTGCAGTACGTTGAATCTCGAATTCTTCAACTGCACTCTGCAAGATGACGTCACTGACTGCATAGTCAATCTTTTTATTTGCAAGAAGCCTAATTACGCATACGAGACAGGAGACCGACCGCCGCCAAGTAACTATGCAATAAAATTTTATGGAAATATCGCAAGTCTTTTGTCGCCGTACAACTCTGTCATAACCGCGGTCTCGCCGCTGTCGTCGCGCGATTCGGTCTCCCGTCTTGGCAGGGTACCTTAAGCCACTTATTCACTAGTAAAAATGACATGGACTTCTGGCCGGTCGGAATTATTGAGATGGTAGTACACGGCAGGGCGTAAACACCATCAATCTACTTAGCGACCACCAAACAACTTCTATTAATTATAGGTCCAGTCCAACGAGTAAGGGATGTGCCTTTAGTTTTCTTTCCTCCATCTGACCTTGCACAATCAGTCTTTAGGTTTCTCGTTCCTCGAGGTATGCACGACGGAGAAATAGTAGTATCCGATACAACATATACATGTTCTTTGTTCTTTCATTTGAATGTATGAAAGTGGCGTTGTTTGGAATTTGTGCCAGATATTGAGATAGACTCGCCCCCTATCACATAAGACGGAACTAATCTCGGCGAAATGTGGGTGGTCTAGTTCGTTGGTGGCTTCTGTCTACCCCTTCGGGAACACAGATGTGAGCTTATGTGCTTAAACACCTAACACCCAACAGTCACACACATAGTCCTGACTCCACACTAAGATCAAGTCTTGTGTCGTGGGTATCAGAAACTACGAAAGACTTTCGGTCTCGCAGACATTCGATGCGGGAATTGAACCCGCGACCTCACGTTTCACAGCCGGCTACTAGCCCGCTGCGCCACGAAGGCTAACATATGTTATTTACTCATGGAAAGTTGAATTATCGCCAATATGTTATAATCCCAATGACATGTCCGGTACGACTCGATACGATAAGAAACGTAACATTCTCGAAAACATTAATTTTAATATGTATGTGATGTATCCGAAACTATCTGAAACTATAGTCTGTAATATACTGATATCTGAAACATTGTACTAGTGAATACGTCGCTTTACACAAGTCATTTACATTTTGATGACTATTTCGTACGATCAATCGCATCCACGGAATTGCATTTGAGATAGTCAGTGTCACCGAGATCGACCCTAATACTTAGACAACGTGTGAACTACTTTTGAATATGTATCAGATATATATTTAAATATCAAATAAATGCAGTCTTCAAAATTTAATTAAATACAAGTCAGGGCTACACGCCCGCTTAGGTGGTAAAGATACTAATGAAAATATTAAATTCGAAGATACGTCGAGGAGCTATCGTCATATTCATTTATCCGTTAATGTATAAGAAAGAGATTATTGAGCTCTAAAATTCTAGACGTATAATTACAGATCTTTGGATGCCACTCTATTATAAGGTATAATAAATGCGTCTTGTCGGAACAATAAAAATTGCTGTTATTAACGCTAACGGTAATCTTTTATTGAATTTCGTTTTGCCAAAATATCGTTTAATATATTTACTATAATAATAAATAATAATATATAATCTTTGGGGGAGGCCTATGTTCAGCAGTGGACGTCCTATGGCTGATGATGATGATATTTACTATAGTGGACTTCTTCGGGGCCGTCCATTTTAGACTTTGGTGGACGGTCAATATCATTTATCAATAATTTCTTCGGAGCCATCCATTTTAGACTTGGACGGTTAATATAATTTATAAATAATTTGAGGAAACAATGTGTTGGCAGTAGATAAATGATTGTTGCTCATACATTAACTTCAAACGCAAGAACTTGGCGGAATATGACCCCGTCACTCCTCAACTCGCCTGCACATCAGGGTGCTCGAAAGGTAATTTAGACAACTTTGTGAAATTATAAATTATTTTATATAAACAAAATAAAAATTAAGTACAACGATCATATTGCACGTTATCGCAAACGAACTATTGTTACGATAGATCCGTAATTTGTATCTCGCGTCGCGTATTTCCATTCTATGCAAGGATGCATGTGTGGTACTAATCTCGTATACTATTTTGGCGTACTTTTTACTAACATTATACAAACTATACTCTAGCACTACGAGATTACGGTGTAGTTTAGGATGGCCTACGGAAATATACTGATTTCATAGTATACTGCGGATGTACTCGATGTGGATCAATATATAATTGTATAAAAGCTGTGACACATCACGTAGCACTTCCATTAGTATAATTGTGCGAGAAGTATGCACAGTTTTATAAACAAATCAGCTGCGATAAAATTAAATCTTGTATGTAATAAAACTTCAAATCTGGCACTCGCCAACCGCTGTTACAGCATACTTCGTTCTCTCTTGGTGCGTCCACACTGGGCCGAACGAAGGCGAACGAATCATGCCTGTTTCATTCACACAACAGCGAAAGTTTGTTTGTGTGAACGCAACAGGTATAAATTCTTTCACCTTTCTTCGACTGGCTGGCATTGGCTCGTCGGGTTAGATACCACTGTCTCACAGAAAACCGACGTAAAGTGGCAGCTTGCTGTCTCGTTTCGTTCGGTGAGTGAGATTTCCGGTGGCCCATTTCCCCTTCCCTTTCACAATCCCATTCCTCTCCCCTTCCATTCATACCTTTTAAGTTGGCAACACACCCATGATTCTTTTTGTGTCTTGGATGTCTATGGGCGGTGGAGATCACTTACCATCAGGTGACCCATCTGTTCGTTTGCCAATCTCTGCTATAAAAAAATATTACTCCAAAGGGAGCTTGCAAACGTACTGCAGCTGACCCAATAAGCCAGAAAAAATGTTTTCGTCACAAATTCAAGTTCCCATTATTCAAAAACTATGAGCATTGCAATATTTTAAACTTTAACGCTAGATTGCTAGCCATCCCCTCTTTAAGTGCAGTTATTATTGATACAACTTTATGAAACACCCTGTATAAGTAAATTATGTTAGAATTGTAAGTCAGTGCCAGGCGTTTAAATTCTTTGGCCAGGGGCATAAAGCTGCAATATTTCAATTTCATAGAATTAAATGACTGATCAAACTATTATTCATTTCAACCTAATCACATTTATGAAAAAAATAATATAATTGATGAAACTGCTTTATGGACTCTTGATCAAGCTAATCTGGACTTCAATCCATTACAAAAATTAGCGACCATCAAGGCAACATGAGTATAGTCGTATGGCTGCGTAGACCTTACCAGAATTATGCATTGTATACAATGTAAATACGCGACATCGTAAAAAAACGTTACAATATCTTGACAAACAAGGGTTTGAACAGAATGTATACAAATATTAAAATACTTTTGAGCTCTTAATATCTAACATAATATTAATATAGATACCTCGGCTTACTGAAATAAAAACATTTTTGTCTGATGTAAAAGACGTTTCATAATTTAGCACGTATATCAATCCATATTAGACATTCTAAACACAAATGCCAATTTAAAATAATTTATGCTTCGGTACAGATTCATGATAAAAAATGAACAAAATAAATAACGAAAATTGATGACGGTCTGCATTATTTCGATGACTGAAAGACTAGGCAAGCGAGGATTGCATTGTCCTGTTTGCAATGTTGGACCAATTTTGTAACGCGACCATGAGTTTTTTAACATTTCTCGCTAGCGACTGCGTATAATATTTATATGAAAAATATCCGAACACCTATAGCAGTTAGCTGGGGATTGGTGTTTTTCATACAAATTATATTAATTTAGAATTTTAGATCAATCCACTTATGCCCGGTTTCTGATGGTTTTGTAAATTAATTAGGTCAAATACCTACATGAACCGCTGTTGGGACTCCGGAAACCGAGCATGGGTAATACGGAAATGTAAAACGTAATTTGTATCATTTTCTGTACATGTCCTGATCGCTTGCAATCATGGCAACATTTAGATTTGAAATTTCTGTATGCAAGATATAAACTTATAACAATGTATGTCATGTTGGTGACCCAAAAACAAAATAAATAAAAATAAAATAATAAATATTACGAGAAATGACAAAAAACTCACGGTCGCGCTACTTTTCATTTAATCTTACAATCCTCAAAAAGTTTTTGAGCTTTAAAGTTAAGCTCTAAGATCACAAATCGATGACAGAACACAACAGTCGTTGATTTTCACGTCAACAACACATACCGATAAAGTCGGTACATAGAATACCGATATCCCGATAAAAAAACAGCGTCCCTGTCACATCACAGGACAAAACCTGCATAAAAACGTAAAACAATAATCACCTACACGCTTTTACATAAGATCATTTAACTAAAATTAACATAACTTGTGACATATTCATAGCCCGTGCTTCGTAACACACTTTACACTAATATCTCGTACAATCTATGATGTCTGTTTCTTTGCACGCTAAACCCACCTGTCCACTCATCTAACCTTCAAGGGAAGGGAGATGAGGGACTGACGGGTCCGGAACAAAGGCTTCGGGTCGAGAAACTTCTATTTCTATTCCTACACCAACCGTCCTGCGGTCTGGCAGTCTCGAGGAATGACGTTCTAAGACCCGCTTTGATATTCGTACATCATTCCTTCACCATACCGTTTTCAATGCGAAAATAAGATCAAAAACATCGACAATAGTCTTTAATTAATCGAAGCGTTAAAATATTAACTCAACGTGTGCTGCGTTGCAATAACACACGGTTAAATTTTGACGTGCCAAAAATAATTTTGGGTTTGTTATAATGAAGATTAAAAATAGTTTTAACCAAATATGTGTAAACCAATAATTGTGCTGTAAGAAGTAACGATTATTATACATCGAATAATACTAGGGAACATTGAGCATGTCGTATATCAGTTAAACACTAAAAGGTACATTTAATATTGTATAATACAATGTGTCGCCTAAAAGGGGCTCTATCTCTTAACCACATAATATAGAAAGTATGGTTTGTAACATCGTAATAGTCTTTTGCAATTACTATCAAAACATGTGTGTTAATTAATATGTTACGACCTCTATATTAATTCGAAAATTAATTTCAACGATGTATGTTTGCAGCAATTCTATTAAGTTTAATGCATTATGAATTTGAATAAAATGGTTTAATAACAAAACTGCATCTATATTAACGCATTGGGTAAATATTAATATGGGTAAATTAAAGAACCAACTTTGGAAGCGAACTACAAATGTGATTTAAGTGATGAATCCCCTTTCGAGACATTGAATATTTCAAACTCGCCACACCGCGCCGCCTCAGTTCCTAAAGATGTCCAGAAGAGAGCAAACGCGTGTGTGGTCTAAACGAACATGTTTTGTATGGTTAATATCTTAATAATGTGTATGATGTTTCTTTGGAACTGAGACGGCATGGCAGCCGACTGAGAGCATTTCGAGGATTGATGCCTTTTAGACCTATTTAGTTCATTATTTCCTTTATTGTTATTAACACACTCAATAATATCGCATCAGAATTTTAACGTAGTTCTGTCGGTACACGTTCAAGCGTTTTCGATAAAAATTGTGCGCGGAAATAAAAAAATCACATAAATCTTAGGTACGACTCTCAAATCGGCTTTACACTGAATACGTATCGAGTCAATAACTGTACCAGATCGCAAATAAATTGCATTCACGCGGCGCCACTCGATGATAACGAGTTTTGGGTCAATTTTACAACGATACTTTATTGGCGAATCTTTTTCTTTTTTATAATAATCTATGTAATTACGCTATAGGTTATTAATTCACACGTGTTTTAATGCTCAATTAGTTAATTAATTATTCGACAAAAGTGCACCCATTTTATCTGGCTAATGGATACAGCATCCCCGTCAATATAACCGCATTGTGCGGTGTACCGTATTTTCAGTCACCGCTAATTCAATTAAATAATTCATTTTATTATACCAAGTCGATTTAAATTTTCATTAACTCATTTTATTATTATACGAGTATACCGAGTGGCGCCAACATAACGACATTAAATTACCCCAGATATTATTTACAACGTTGCAAGGTCTTGTACCAAATCAATCGAATAGGTGGAATAGTTTATGCACAGGATTGATTTTTAGTTCTCTAAATCTTTGCACAGGATATACTTTCAGGGCGACCTAAAACAGCTGATCTTAGCAGTCAAAGACTTTTGACAGCAACTAACATGAACGGACTTATCCGGCACGACTTGGATGCAGCGCCGCGCCGCGTACCTACTTAAGTTTACCTACATGTAGATTTTCACGCATTATACCGGTTTCACACAGTATAAATAAATGGTGTGAAATTAAGTATTTACTTTGTTCTAAAAAAATATTTTTCAGTCTTGACCTTGTTTTTATTGGTGCGGCGAAATTTAGAAATACCTATGTAACCCATTATCTTTAATGTCGTTGTGTTGGCGCCACTCTGTATACATAGTTCGCATGTCGTGGCGTCGCATGCTCGCACTTCGCATCCCTATACCCAACACGTTTCCAGCACCCGGCGTTACACAACGTAACACATTTATGTACATATATAACACGCTAACATTTTATAAACTATACTACAACGTAGAAGCATAAAAACAATAAAATTGTGTGCTTCAGATTACATTTAGTGCGGAAAGACAGCCGGCTTATACCTAATTATTATTAAATTAAGCGTAGCGTAGACGACGTGCCAGCGTCGACTGTGGGTTAGTACTTAGTACATTAAACCAAAACACATTATTATTATAATTTTAAAATAAGAGGCCTTTTCTTTCTTTCTACCTGCCCTTATCCCACCTTAATGTGGGGTCGGCGCAACACACTTTTTCAAGCATGTTGCAGAGAGGATCTGGCTTAGTTTTTACGACCGGCCGCCTGCCTGACGTCAACTCCCTATGCAAATTGCATTCGATAATTTGCTTTGTCCCACCTGGAAATCGAACCCAGGACCGGTCCACAGCCCATACCAAGGAGACGAGGCTGAAATAAGAGGCTCTGTTCATGTAAAATTTTAATTATTAATAATACTCCGCATATTGACCTACTTGCAAAATAAATCTGTGATAATTAGACACTTGGTCGGTCCGGTTCAAAGATAATAAACTAATAGGCGGAGATCCAGCTACAAGATCAAGAACACTACGTTCATCGTGTAGTCAAAATCTAATTTTTATGGATAATTATAAATTTGGGAATCTATTTTTGCCAGGGTGCTAATCAAAATTTGCCCCGCGAGTATTTTTAATCAATTGTTTTAATTATAAGGTGGGGGAAACTTAGACACGCGTCTTGCTTGTCTAATGTGATCGCCTCTTAGAGTGAACTAAATTATGTTAAAAACGAAATGTTAATAAACGCCGACTGTCTTTAACACTTGTCTTCTTACCCTAAACACTACTAATATATTAGATTAACATTATGCGATTACTGAGAAATTAATTCATACCATACATTTAGGACATCGCGGGGTACACTTATACTGGTAGTATAATCAAGATACATACGAGTGATAAAGCCTCGGAAACTACTGATAAAATGTGGGTGCCATATAAAAATATGGGCCGGTTGAAAAATTCTATTCAAGTTGTAACTACGTATAAGGCGTTTTTTTTTTATAATGTGTTAATTTAAATATTACCACTCCGGCTCGGCAAAATAACGAACAGTCAAATACGAGATTTAACCACGCTGTCACGAACATACCTGATGGTCTAAACTTTCTCTTTTTTTTTCTGGCTCCATCGGTTTATACCATTCACTAAAGAGGATATAAGGAAGTCCTTATATCCTCTTTAGTCAATGGTATAAACGTTAACGTAACGTAACGTAACTATTTTTCGTGGTTATGCCAAGTGGCATAATTACGAAAAATACGTGTTTACTTTGAAGCCGGTTCCGCCATTATTCTCAGATTTAAAACTAGTTTTGAGACAAAATATAAGTCTGGTTACCGAGCTATAATCCGTCCTTTGTCTCGCGTTGTGAAAGTCTAAGCATTTCACTTAAAAACGACTTTAGAAATGAATCACAAGAGGTCTGTATATAAATAAATAAAATGTGACACATTTTTGAAACACGCTGTGACGTCACAAAAAATAAAATATGTATGTACCAATTTGGTAAACGATATTTATACAATTCATAACTATAACGGGTCATGTATACGAACTTCTCAAACGGTTCCCATATTTTATATAACACTGATTTATATTAATATATTTTTATATAGCACGGAGTTTTCTCTGGTGCATAATCAGAGACTCTGTTTTTCAGTGTAATGAGGGCGACTTGCAGCTCTTATATAAATCTCGATTTATTCCAAATCTCTACTTAAATATACGAATGAGCTGTGGGATAAATCGAGTTTACATCTAACTTTAGATTAGTAATAGCGTTGCAAGTCGCCCCTAATACTATATTAATTACAACGACCACAAACCACGCCGGGCCATATCTGGCTAAAGGCGGAGAGAAAATAGAAAATATTGTAGAGGATAAAACGTCCAAAAAGTTAGTCTAATTTGAATCGCGTGGTTTATGGACGAGGCGACTGGGAGATATAAATTATATTTGAGACACTAAACCCGCGTCTCCTACACTAAAACATTACACAAAACACCTACAAAAAACATGGTATTTCTACAATTTTTTGTCTAAGGTCCATTGTTACATGAGCAGGAGCCAATGAAAAACTTTGTTTTGTGTAGGTGTCTTTAATGTTTTGTTTCGAAAAACGTGTGCAGGAGACGCGACTTAACAGGACATAATTTTGAATTGATGTTATTGATTCAAAATTCCATACGCCACATGCTCAAAACGAGCGCCTACCTAAAATCAGGACCTAACAACTATGACTATACATTTACAACGTTCAAATACTAAAGGTTACCGTTAATGAGACTCCTAATCCATTGTGTAGTGAATATAATAAGCATCCAACCAGTGGTTTTTGGTATAAAACAATCGTTAAAACAACAGGCAAATACCTATAAAAACAAAATCGTACTCATTTTATACCTATAAATAGTAAAACTATGAGAAGATATGGCAAAAACAACAACACTATAGTGTTAAATAATAAAATTTGTACTGGGGTTCGTAACAAAATTGTCATTTAGAGTTAAAATAATAAGTACAGGTGGCATCATTGGCTAACATCACCCTGCCAACTGCACGAAGGACCTTTACATAATACGTGACTTCATACTTGCCCGATCCCGACGACGAATATACTGCCTATGGTTCCAAAACTACGTCGTATATACTGCCTATGGTTCCAAAACTACGTCATATATACTGCTTATGGTTCCAAAACTACGTCATATATACTGCCTATGGTTCCAAAACTACGTTGTATATACTGCCTATGGTTCCAAAACTACGGCGTATTTACTGACTATGGTACCAAAACTACGGCGTATATACTGCCTATGGTTCCAAAACTACGTCATATATACTGCATATGGTTCCAAAACTACGTCGAATATACTGCCTATGGTTCCAAAACTACGTCGAATATACTGCCTATGGTTCCAAAACTACGTCGTATATACTGCCTATGGTTCCAAAACTACGTCGTATATAAAGTCGTCGTCGTCATTCACACCCCGAAGGTTTGTAAAAGCGTCATTGCTTGTTGATCGGATGCGGTATGCGGTAATGTACAAGTGATGTATGCACTATGTGTTAGCCACCGGATGTTTGGGCGCATCACTTAGGCATTATAAACACAGTTGCGATCGAGTTTACAAACAATGACGGCGTTGGTAAATGCGGCATCCATTTCATCCTAATGTGAATAGGACTTCTTAAGCAACTCAGCGCGATGAAATACCTAAACAAAAATGCTTGATTAGTGTATGTTTTTATTTCAATTTTCTCGAAGTGACATTTCTACTGATGAGAAGATTAAAGGAAACTTTCATTATTATATTTTAATTCAATAATATAATCATTTTATACTTCGATAGAAATATCACTTCTTATAAATATTTTTCGAAATACCCATCATGAGTAAGTTTATAATAAACGCACATATGTAATTTAAGGGAACAACACACCTGCGTGCATGGTATTCTATTATCGAAATCTAAACAATAAAAATTGTGTGAAAGACCGTCTCTCTTACCTACACACTGGAAAAGCACGTGTGAAAGAGAGATAAGACCTTAATTTCCCCCTGTTTCTTAAGTATAGAGGTACACAACATTGACAGAGACAGTAAAAAGTTGTAAGCTAAAACAAATCGTAGTGCTGTCATAGAAGATACTAGTCGTGCATAAAATAAAATAATAAAAAGCCTTAACAGCCATCAAGCACCTGCTATCACCTCAACGGGCAGTGAGCTTCTGCGTGGTAAGTGCATAGCTCTTTCCTGTACGGAATATGTAGTCTTCTGGAGCCACTGTTGGCAGGAGGACAGTTGGTTGGGTTTCCTGCGGCCTCCGTTCACGCTGTGTCGTATCGCGCCTAGAGCGGCCAATCCTCGAAGCTCTGAGGGGGCTACGGGCGCTGGAGCTGATCCCCTGCGCCGACTCCAACCTTCCTTGCTGGAGAGAGTCCGGCACAACAGCTGAGGAAGAGCCATCGTCATCTCACGCATCTTCTTCTCCTTAGGGCCTGGGGAAATTCAACAAAGTCAAAACCACTCTAAGTTTATAATAAATATTATATTTCGAGTCACGTATCGCTTCACAGATAAGATCGTCGCCGAATCTAGCACGCCAGGCAAGTTTATCTCTATATTCACATGACTACGTAAATGAACAAAACTTTTGTGTCTGTCTGTGATTTTAAATTAACCGCCATTTAAAGTATATTGGATCATTATTTACGTGTTCGTAAACACAAACACAACGGGCCGAATCATATCTTTAATAATCCCGTTAATCTTAATTGACTGAGTATTTTCAATTGCTTAACTTCCCTGCAAGTGTATCAAAGTTCACCCAATAAATACCTACTAGAAGTAAACTACTTACTGTAAGCCAAAGTGTCAGTTGGCATGGATTTTCTGCGACGCTGGTTTTGTTCGGGATCTGGCAAAGCGCAAGCAACGTCTTCAACTTGGCAGGGTAATTCTTCTGAATCGATTGGTTCTTCTGCTTCTTGTTTGATATCAGTAACGGCTTTTGCTGGCAATTCATCGAAGCGCTTACTAATTTCTAGGATTTTGGAGGCATTGTTGTCTTCTTTAGCCTTTTCCTGGCTACTTGTGATGAGGATGCCGAGTTTCTCTTTTGAGATCCAATCCGGAATAAATTCGGCCTTCGAATAGCGATTATATATAGCATCCTCGTCGCTGGTATGAAGGGGGCGAGGCCCAAGAGATTCACCACGCGATGACGTCACCAACGGGGGGAAGGTTTGCTGTCTGACCATCTTCCAATAAGCGCGATTCATCATGACGATATTCAGTCGCGAAGCCTGCAAAGGTGTAGTGATGGACGCGATAGATGAATCAGGCAGAAGCTTCTCAGTACTCAGAATCTTATTGGCGGCAGACGTCCGCTCAATATGCCCGCTGACACACAGTTGTGGATGCTCTGATAGTTGGTTTTCCATAAGGGCTTGTTCGGCCCTGCTGCGATACTCAGATGGGCTGAGGCTATGATCGCGACGTCTACCATTGGTATCCTGGTTCACGGCCACCGGGACCGAAAAACGCCTGAGTTGATCTTTAAGGCCGATTGGCTTGGAAGCATTCAGAGAGCTTCTACGCGGCGGCAGCAGCAAGTCAGAGCTATCAGAACTGTTGGTTTCGGAGTAACTCTCAGACTCATCCTCGTCGATATCAAAAACAATGTCTTCAGCAGGCAGTTCCGTCTTAATCTCCTCCTCAATTTCGCGAGCCAACAGCGCCTCCCATTTTTTCTGATTGTATAGGAGATTCTTAAGCATTTGTGCAGACAGGTCGTTGTGCAGAAACCTATCCCATTCAGTGATCAGAGGGGTGACAACAAATTGGAAGAACCCTGTAATATAATATTTGTTTAACAGGAAGAATTTACATTTGGAAGAAAGAGTTTGCGATGAATGCCTTACCGGTCTGGATTTTGGGTATAGATGTGTTGTGCCTGTCACACAGGGCCGTCACTGGCAGGTTCAATTGCCGCTCGTAGTCGCCTTGGCGGAAGAATTCTTCACACACTTTCATGCTCCATTTGCGACTGATATCCCATGGACGACATGGGTTAGAAATGTCAGCACATTTTAAAGCAATCTGCAGCACGAGATGACGATGCTCGCTCTTTGTCATGTCCAGCGTATTTGTATCTAAATAACCCTGGAACAAATGTATGCGTTATTAGAAGGGATACTATATTTTACAGGACACACATCGCACTACCCACTTAATACATACGTAATATTTTTTTTATTTAAAGGAACAGGTAAATTAATGTTAAAATTAATATTAAATATTGTGAAAACATGTTTTCTGTATGTTTTATGCCTACCGTACGTAATATACTGTTATAGCACGCGAACTTATTTTCAGATATAAATGTTGTCAACAATTCACGGCCAACGATGGCCCCGAAATACTTCAAATCCACCCATAGTCGTATTATAAAGCTAGTACAAATTAAGAAAAGTTCACGATCGGACAAAGTACGAGAGGACATGAGTAAACAACTACATTAAATTAAATTTATATACGCATATAAAATATGTATATTGTACCTTTTAATTATAGTAATGCACTGACTGGAGTTTGCGTGTTTCGCAAAAAAGTTACAAGATTTTATCTACTTCAAATATTATATACAACATACATCATAAACCATCATAGAACTAAACAATACACATAGCTACATAATGGATAAATAGGTATGTAGGTACAATCATGTAGTTGTAATCACGGGATTGTAAAAAATGTAAACAAAACAATATCTGGAAACGTGGTCAAAAACTTCTGCAATTCGGATTCAGAAACTGGAAGGATGTTGACAGTGATGTCAAAAACAACTTTTTTAAAAGTCTGGGGTAAATGCAATGACTAAAGAAAAAATTAGAGGACCCGGCAAAACTACGAAAAATACGTGTTTACTATGAAGCCGGTTCCGCCATTTTAGTTTCGTGATCTATTTACATGTAGAGGTAAATTGACACCGTGTCATAAGAATTAAATAACGTATAAATACTTATTGATTACCAAGTTTTAATAACAATAATACTAACTACGGAATATGCAGAAGATGCCTAACTGTATATTTTAGGGGTATTTCTTTCGAAAAGTCGTCATTTTTGTTTCGTTCCATACATTAAGAATGCTTAATTTTTTTCGTAGTTATATTTTTAGTTATTTTAGTTGTTGTCATTTTTTTTTTAATGTTTGAGTTATGCCTCTACCTCTTGTCTAAAAGTAAATGTCTTTTAGACGACTGCCATCTGAAGGAAAGTAATATACTATTCGGCTATGTTGCGGCAACCTAGTGTGCGGCCTAAAATTATACTCAACCATTAATCTAGTTTTAGAACAAGATTTTTGTATATAAAAAGCAGCTTTAAATCTAGGTTCATGTATGTGCTATGTTGTAATACCGGCCTTAGAGCAAGTGTACTCTAGCGTTTAATTTCATTTAGATATACATATATTAATAGGCGGACTAACATGTTATAAATGAGACAGCTTTAAAACCTATATCTGGAGCGACTATGTGTCGAAAGCCACCGCACCGTGCTAGTCACGGGTGTTGTCAAATCGTAGCAATTATATCCGCGTCCGTTGCAAATTCTCGTACAGTCTGTATTTTGGCTCAAACATAAAATCATGAGGAACTAAAATGTTTTATGTTTGCGCCAAATCGCATACATCCCTAAAGGCATATGGCAATAAGTAAAGTTGTAAGGAAGTGAATGATACATATTTTTTTACGTTTATCACATTTTGCGGAAGATAACTCTACGAGTCTTAATAAGCTACTGGTACAATTCGAGGACGAATATAATTAGTTCTAGAAATTAATATATTATTCTAGAACCTACCCATAGTGCGTCACCGGTTCTAGGAAAATGTATTTCAATATTCTATATATTTTGAGTTGCGATTAAATTAGATTGTGCTGAAAGATGTCTCCGTATCGGCTATAACATACATTATTTATTTGGCATTATCAATTACTTTACGAGAGACTTATAGTACGCACATAATTATGACGAAAATAAGGGCCCGTATATATAGATTTGGCATCGCGTTCGATTAATTTTAGCGCGGCCTAGCGAGAGCCGCCCACGGAGATGCGTTCTGGGGGTTCGGTAGTGCGGTGCAAATGTTTACCACGTTTATAAATAAATGTCTCTAGTCTCTGTGTCACGGTCTCTCTGTTATTATAGTACCATTTTTTATCTACTATCAGGCCCAACAGAATAGCTACGATTACAGATTATATTGCGACGAATTCAAACCTGTCGAAGAAAGACGATCATATAAGAAAGTGGCTCTTATTAATAACAAAAATCGACCATGTTAACTACGGGTTTATAAACAATTATTTATACCGGTACTCAGCGCAATTCCTTTTCCCACTGACGCTTTTAAGTGTGCAAGAGGGACAAATAAAAACATACATAACTAATTAAAACTGAATAATACTCAAAGCTATGTTGGGGACGATTATGGTAGAATTAAGTAAACGTTTTTTTTGAATCCATTCATATAATTATATTTTATCCATCACTACATTTTTTGTGCATTTGCTTTTAGTGGATGGTTGGGATCGGGATGCATACATATTCCTAGAAACCGCAACGGCAACGGTCGATCAACCGGAACGTGGATATTGGTGCGGGCGCCGGATTCGATCAGATGCAAGTGAGCTTGAGAATTGATTAATCAAAGAGTAAGGAAGGAATCCAGTCTATGTAATATCTACTAGCAATCCGAACACAATCGACGGATCAAAGGATATAATAGGTCAATAGAAGACTTCAGTGTTTATCGATTCTATCATGTAGTTTAAACTAATATTTTCCGAAAAGCCCGGGAAATTACAAATGTCTCGCAATTAGGAATTAGTATTGTAAATCCTGGGAAGACTGAAATGAAATCGTAAATAAAAAATATACTGCTCACTCGACGTATCACATGTCAATTTCTTATAATTTACACCAACAATTTCGACACCAATTTAAAATAAGAAACCAATAACATCAGATGTGCGAGTGAGAAAGTACAAATAGTGTATTTTGAATACAATCTTTCTTTCTGCCTGCCATAATCCCACATTAATGTGGGGTCGGCGCCAAACACTTGTTTCATACATGTTGCAGAGAGAATTTGGCTTAATTTTTACGAAGGCCGCCTGCCTAGGGTTAACCTCCTGTGAGGGATCCATTCCCCGGCAAATAAAATTAGAAAATTTGCTTTGCTCGACCTGGGAATTGAACCCAGGACCTCCCGGTCCACAGCCCGTTCATGCTGCCACTAGACCAAGGAGGCGATATTTTGAATACAATAACCTATGAAAATTATAACATAACCTGAGCTAACGCCTGCACTCCCTAATGGGTAGGCAGAGGCGCACTAGCAAAATAGAACACCCACATTTTACCGAGCTTAGTTACATCCCAGATATGATAGGGGGCGAACTTATCGCCATATCGGGCACAAATTTCATGAAAATTATACATACTTTTTTTATAGAGGTACATTCTTAATGTGACTTGTCCTACTGTTATTATGGTTCTCACTTCAGTTTTTCTTGAACATCATGGTTATTGTAAAGCATAATTCCCAAATTGCAAATAAATAACAAAGTTGGTAAAGGATGTTTTTGACACATCTAGTATGTCTGTATGCAGGTCACGTACCAATCAGTTAACGGACTGCGACATAGCTGTTCGATGTAACACTTATGTAATATGGTACAGTGAGACTGGCTCTAATTCTACAACAGTATTTGTATGAAAGACTGTACAGTTTTTTTTTACAAATGCATTAATAATGCATATTTAACCCCCAGTTTCTTCATCAAAAGCACGAGTCAAAGTAAAATATACAATAAAATATTATAATCTTTTTTTCGAGATAAAACTATCAGGAAAATTAAGGAAACGTCATACTTTGGTGCCGCCAGCAACCCTTTTTCTGTGACGATGTTAAAATCACGATCTGCGCGCTTTTATGTTAATAACTTACTTCTGTACACTTTAATCATCGCACCGTAGATATGTCTTAAAAATGTTAGTTAACAGTCTTTTTACATGCTTGAATTAACGGAAGTAATGCGTAACTCAACCTAGTGCTGTCATTTATTTCAAATAAATAAAGAAGCACGAAAATAACTTCAGACGCACGAAAACGACAAAAATACTGTGGAGAAAATGTTCAATTCCGCGATAGTAAATGCGTATGCGTATTAATACCCATCTCAGAGAATGTATAGTGTCGCTTTCGCTTCGTCGTCTGTTAGACACGGGCACTAGCATCTCATCCAACATTTGAATATAACATTCATCAATATAATATACCCTAGATGCACAGTTCTTTGCAAATATCCTCCTAAAAAGTGGTCTCAGGAATAAAACAAAGAAAAGATCACAAGTTCTAATTAAATCAACACAAATATAACTCTACGCATATGTAATAAAGTAGCTTTTTAAACGAAATGAGCAAGTGTTCTTAAATTTTAATTTTGAAATTTAGAATTCCATCGGCGTCGGACTGTATGCAAAACGAGTGCTTAAGCACTCCTTTGCTGTCCCATTTTCCAAGCGTCAACTGTGCATCTAGGTAATTAATATATCGATGATAACATTATATAAATGCAACACTTCTGTAATATTCTGCGTTCCATTTGCAAATGTCGGCAATTCCAGCCGTATTCCAATTGAGTTTACCTCCCGAGTGTCAGTTACCGGATGTCAGTTGATAGAATCGGTAATGACGAGTGACACCGCGTGTGCTGCGACTGCCGATCAATCTACACGATCTACACACAACACCGATACATGATACGATCCAAATATGGTTAGTGGTTACTGTGAGAACTAATTGACGTACGTCGATGGACATATATCGGGCGAAATTGATGATAACTGACTGAATTGACCAAATTCTGTTAGTATGATGGACTGGAAAATGCACACGGACCGTACCGTAAATAACTGTGCTAGCGAAATGTATTTAAAGAAATTGTTTGATTTTAAAATGTGTTATTAATTATTTGTCGCTTATTTCCGAAAATTAAAATCTTATACTGATTTCTTAAGTTTACGCAAATGTTATATATTGAAATAAAACTATTTTTACAGATTCTATCACAAATCGTGATAGAATCCGTAAAAATAGTTTTATTTCAATGAAAATCTTGTGTCGACATATTAGCCCATAAACTCAGGGCCTTATTATAAATCAGAACATATATTAGGAGGTATATACGTGGTCTAACTTTCGAACCTTTAAAACAACTGAAAGCTAATAACTAAGGCTCAATTGCACCACTATTATTAACCTAGGAGTTAGACCTAACCGCAAGCTAAATTGACAGAAAATGTATGAATGACATGTAACTTAACTTGCGGTTAGGACTAACTGTAGGTTAATAATAGTGGTGCAATTGAGCTTAAAAGATTTAAACCAGCCACCGGACTCTTGAAACTATGTAGATTCCATTCTGACACGCTAATGTTGCATTGTATTTGAGAACTTGTCATTCGGTAATTTTTTACGTGACATTAGTGCACTTTTTACTCTATTTCGGTGGAATTTTAAGTAAAGTCCCAGGTTTAAACTGCGACTGTAATTAGTTCTTGTTTTAAAATCATTTGAGATTTTATTATCAGATTGATGCTTAACATTAGATCACATTTTTTGCAAACTAACATAACATAACATAACATGACCACAGTATTATTTTTTTACCGTTTACAGTTCGGTTAAATTTTCAACTGAATACCAAATCCCATGAGCAAAAAGAGATTTTTTAGGTGTGGGATACGATGATTGACATTCATATTAAAAACATTAACCACATAATATGAAAAAATCTGATTAATTTTAACGGCCAATGATATTTCCTAGTTACTAGAATGTTGAAAGAAATAAAGTCTATTTTAATAACATTTGCTCACAGTTTTTTTAGTTGCAAATATTAAGAGAGAAATATTTCTACAGACTTTACCGTGGTATAAAGAATTACGCAAATGCACTTTACGAAATGAATTCGAGAATTCAAAACGCCGTTTCAGTTCAGAAAACAAATGCAAACCGCATCAGGTAAATAAAACCGGGCAAGTGCACGCTGCATGTCTGACCACGTACAGTAGGGTTCCGAAGTAAGGATAACTGTTACTTAAATATAAATCTATTAGACATAACTTTAAGTATATGGTCCATAAAAACATTTACTGCCTCGGTGGCGTGGTTGTTTTTCGGTACGACTACGGTTCTGAGGTCTCGGGTTCGATCCCCGGGTCGGGCAAAGTGATATTGGATTTTTCCATATAAGCCCGGAGTCTGGAATTTGTGCCCGATATGGCGATAGGCTCGCCCCCTATCACATCTGGGACGGAACTAAGCTCGGCGAAACGTGGGTGTCCTAGTTCGCTAGTGCGCCTCTGTCTACGTTTCTGTATTCAGGGATAAGCGTGAACTACGACGAGACGCTGGGTCGCACCAAGGAAAATCCATTTTCAAAATATTATATGCGAAAAGATATTCAAATGGAATATTGTAGGCGTCTAATCCGTCATACATAGCACGGCGTGGTCTTCGATCCGATAATTGCAGTCACACAAATCATTTTATTGTACAAGTAAGTGCAGCAATAGCGGTTAGCGATACATGGCACCTTGTCATGTAAGTATGTTATGTCTTACCTACACAAAGTGAGTATAGTTTTTCGTTTGTGTGCGTGTCCGACATTGGAACATGTCCATGGTACGCACAGGGCGGCTGGCCAAGCGCCTTCGCATTACAAAATCAACTATTGCAAAACTTTTAGTTATCTTTATTTAACGGCATAGGCCTAGTTCATTGCAATGCAGTATATCAACAAAATTGCGCTTTTAAAAGTCATATATTGAAAGTACAAACTACGTTTGTTTAATGAAACTCCTTTGAAACAAGTCTACAGTTAAGGTCTGTTAAGGTCCCTTCTGAGAGTTAAGGTAAACATTCGGACACAAAGCGATGTCGCTTGTCAGTTTATGAGAAGTTGTGTATAGTTTTATGCTGTCCAAGACACAAAATATTTCAAAACTTGCACACCGAGTTAGTGTGGTCAACTACGCTAAAGTTCAACATTTATTGATGTCATGCTTCAGTGTATACCTATCGGCAGAACATTTTCTAAACGATACGTAACTTGTTTTAATTACCATGTTTTCATCGCGGTTCCATTGTCTCCACACGCGTAGAATAAACCCGCCTTAAATTATAATCAATTTAATCAGTAGATTATGTTGCTATGGGTTAATAAACCATATGAAATAGCTACCCTAAACTACATAGGCGACACTATTATCATCCAAAATAAAATACGTTTTGATTGAAAATCAAATAAACAAAGAAATCACGCGATAAGATCTCATACTAGTAGTAAATTTAGATTGTATAAAAAACATAAGTATTCGTAACATGGTAAAGTAAACACTCCAATAATAACATTATCCGAGGAAAAGAAAGTTCAATTAAATTACTTCTCTATGAGCTTCTGCTAATATATTTACTGTATTCGATATTCCCAGCTATAAAATAAAACTTCCAAACAAAAAAAATCCATAAATCACAATCACTATTAAACCAATTACCAGACATTAACCCCAAACATTTCTCTTTCAAATCCCAAACACAGTCGTAAATCTGTGAGTGTTTAGGCCTCGATGTTTACGTTATATTTGTGCGCTGCTAAGTTTCCGTACCAGATACGTCTGCACTGTGACACGGGTGTGAATGAACCGATCACGTTTTCAACCAACCACGTAACCGCGACTCGCGATTTTCAACACTGCACATTGATAATTCTGATTTCTGTCTGAAGACATTTTATTATTCTACGTATATTAAAATATCCTGCCTCGATAATAGACAGCCTCGGTGGCGTAGTTGTATTTCGGTACGACTACCGTCCTGAGGTCTCGGGTTCGATCCCCGGGTCGGGCAAAGTGATATTGGATTTTTCCATATCAGCCCAGAGTCTGGAATTTGTGCCCGATATGGCGATAGGCTCGCCCCGTATCACATCTGGGACGGAACTAAGCTCGGCGAAATGTGGGTGTTCTAGTTCACTAGTTCGCCTTTGCCTACTCCTTCGTGGATACAGGCGTGAGCTTATGTTATGTAAAATATCCGTATTCAATTGAAACTCGAAACTCTCATCAGTCTGTCAATAAACACGTCGGATGAAAATAAAATTGAGATTCACACGGTGCGATTATTGAAACAACTCGGAGACTGAAGTACAAAAATTTTTCCAGCTTGTTTATAGTTATATAGGCGTCACCTCCTTAGTCTAGTGACAGCACATAGGGGCCGAAAGGTACTGGGTTCGATTTGATTTGCCCGGGACAACATTCCCCAAAGAAGGGTTGGCGTTAGGTAGGTAGCCTGTGGTATGGCGTTGACGCAAAAAATATTTATATTAGCTTATAAAATATTTATACCGAGTCTAACACCATATCGGGAACAAATATGCATTTTCCGAATCGAAAACACAAGCAATGTTTGTCCAAGATGAAATTTAAAGCTCAGTAGTTCACCGATTTCTCAGTGTAAGAAGCCTCGAGATCAATGGGATAAATAATTACCTCTATATTACTTCTATACTCAATGAGTAGTGGTACATAATTAATTAAATAAATAAATAACACCCAACTCTCACATACATAGTCCTGACCCCACACTGAGATCGAATCTTGTGTCGTGGGTATCAGGAACTACGAGAGACTTTCGGTCTCACATCACTCAGACCCGAAACAAATATCTGTGGGCCACACGAATATCTGCCTCGGTGCGGGGATCGAACCCGCGGCCTCTCGCTTCACAGCCGGCTGCTCGCCCGCTGCGCCACGGAGGATTATAAGAACAATATTTAAAAGAAAATTAAAGCTCAATTGCACTACTCTATTCAGAAATACTTATAATATTATCCAAAATGCATAATTTTATTAATCGAAAAACTGATTAAACATTTATAATAATACACCAAATAACTCTCATTGCGTCTAAACAATTTGTGGGTAAATTGAAAGCAATGTTTCATTAAACTGGTTACTGCTATTTGAAACATGCTATAAACATAGCGATGTTTATGGTAAACACATCATAATGAGATAGTAATTTATGTGAGAATTTCATCGAACATGCAAAACAATGTTCATAATTTTGTAACAAGTAAATCACAATTAGTAGTCATGGATATAAATAATGAAATTATCATGTATCGTATACTGCCCTTATCCTACTTTAATGTGAAGTCGGCGCAACATATGTACTTCATATTCAGAAAAATACATTGACGGAGATACTTAAAAAGTTAAACACTACTCAAAATTTAATTTTACTCGCTCAATAAAACTAACTTAAGATAAATAGATGTTTGCTCTCTGAACTCTCGTAATGAGAAAACTATCATCGTTTTCGGAAGTGAGTACTGTCAAAACTAACTCTTACTAGGGGGCTTGGAAACCGCGCAGCGGCGTTCTGTTATCTGAGTTCGCATCCAGAGTACTTAAATATTTCACAAGAGGCTTAACAACTTCTTGAGGCTAATGAATTGATGCAACTATATTCTATCAGGTTCTACATCTGTAGTGTCTGGAAAATTTGTGCTGATTTTTAATAAATGTCATACATAGATATTGTTTATAATAATTGATATTATTATCAGACTGTACCTTTTCCCATATTTGGAACAACTTCTAGGATACGATATATTATCAATTAATTTTTTTGCGTATACAGCCTGAAAATGCGAGTCAACACAGTGTATTAAACAAAGAAGGTTCCTAAAAATAAAAGCACTATGTTAAATGGATCTGCTATTTTTAAGAGTGATGATGTAACTAAGTAAGCCTCGATAGTCAAGTACCCATGGGGTGTGTGTCGCATGGGGGCCCACTTATTTTTTTTGTTGTTGTGAAAATGCATATATTACGATTTCGCGAACATCCTAATAATATAAGTTCAAATCCGATTTTGTAAAAGTCAAATAAGCAAGCGAGTTGAAAACTCGGACTTTAATATCGAAGTGGTAACCCTAGCCGCATTAACAGAATAAATACTTGTAAAAATACTGAATGGACATCCAATAAGAATCGCATGAATCGCGAGCAAATAAATGTGTAAAAAAGTGAACGTGCTGTTACGTTTATTTATTCGGTTATATACATGTTGCAAAAACCATTTTAAACGTCCATATGTTACAAAATGTATTGATTTATATTTGACACGTATTTGATATTTTATACAATAGGAATGGGCAGTATTATTAAATAAACGAAAATTTTAACAATAGCTCTTAACGTAAACTTATGCACAATATTTTTCATTTTTAAGAATAAGAGTTGATGTGAAATACATGTCGCTAAAACAATACGGACCTAGTAAACGAATCTGGCACATTTTTCAGTCATAATTACATAATTTCATATATATCTTCTGCCGCTAATAAGAGTAAGATTCAAATAATATTCTTTCAATTTAAGTTACGATTGGGCGTCTATACTGTAACTCACTGTATCAAGCTAATTATATTAGCACTTCATAATTATTTACTTTAGGTTGATGATCGTGAACCTGTATAGTCTTTTGCACAAACTAACTGAAATCGTAATTTATCAATTAAAAAACAACATCAACTTTGCCGAAATAAGACAATGATAATATAGACGTCAAACATTGAAAATAACTGCAGAAAACATGAATATTTTATTAACACGTGACAAATAAACAGAGTATGTTGAATTTTAATGTTTTTCAGTACGTTACCCCGCAGGTATGTAAGGCAATATCCGACCTAGTTTTCAAAGACGAATTATTCAATACTATATTATGGCTGCGGCGATGTTTACTTGAGCCTTCAAAAGTTTTGTATTTACCATAAAATTGGCCTTACATGCTGAAGTAGTTGATAAAGGGCCAAGTATAAAATTATCAGTGTCAATCCCTGACAGCGAGTCCAGTAAAAATCGATCTCATTCAGTAGACTAAATCAAGTCTGACAAAATTAGAAATAATAATTATTTTAGTACAGACAAGTGACAACAGTATCTATGTGTTAAACAAAAGATCAACAATGTGATTTTGAATTCGACACGCAGTCTAGTGCTGTCTATTTGTATAGATATTAAAATTCAACATGTTGCGATTTATGAAAAACATTCACAATCACATGAATACTGCATTGAGGTATCGGAAGATGTAAGTACGAGTATAATACGTAAAACGTGATAGTCATAAACATCTTTTTCCTGCATTTTCCTTATACACAGCTTTGTATTTTTTGACCTTGTTTTAATTCTCTCTTTTACTTGTGACACATTTTTATTTTTGTGTTGTTTAGTGTTACCTGTTTTCTGTGTGTGTCGACAATAAAGAGTTACTATCTATCTATCTATCTATCTAAATCTTTCTTTCTTTAATTATTTTATTTTAATTGTTGACCGATTTAGGGAAGTGTATGAGATGAGAGATGCACACAAATTACAACGCGACGTGAAGAACGACGGTGACTTTCAATACAATTCCACAGTTCGCACAAGAATGATAAACAAATCACAGTAACATTTCTATAAAATACAATATCATAGCAAATTGACATCGTAATAATTCAGACTACTTCCAGTCTATTATATTTATTATTGCCTGCTATAAATTAGTATCATACGATAAAATAAAAAACGTAGTACTTACCTAAATACTATAATCCTACAATTGCTTGAAAGTTTCGCTGCATGTGAACTTGTAAAGTGTATGATTGTTACTCAGTCACAACTGAACGGTTAATTAGCGTCGGATAAACTTTGGTAAACAGATAGATAGATCTATGGAAATCAGGACATATGTAGGACACTCTTCATATTAGATTACTTTTTTTTATAGCAGGGACTGGCAAACGAGCAGATAGGTCACCTGATGGTAAGTGATCTCCACCGCCCATAGACACCTAAGACACAAAAATAATCATGGGTCCGTTGCCAACCTAAAAGGAGGGAATGGAAGGGAACTTTCTTAACGTGCTAAGGCGGAATCTAACTTAGGTTTGTTCTGAAGTATTTTTTGTGTGACAGGATTAATAAAATAACTTATTTCTATATAAAGTGCCTCGATTATATGTATGTATGTATATTCTCCACTAAGGATGAGCGAAAATGATCTTCCTAGTAATAGCTTCTGCTCAAGCGGCGCTAGACTCTGTTGCCCGTTGGTCTGAATATTTTATCTAAAACACGGTCATGATATGCGGTGCAAACAACTGTTTTTGGGGCAGTTCGCTCGTGAGTCGTGACGAGATGTATGCCGCGACGCGACGCGTCCATGTATTTAAATTTCAATCCGCTTGTAAACAATTCTCTCCTTGTTACTGATCCATGCATTCTGAAGCAATGGTTTTACGACATAAATGGGTGTATATGCAACTACTACACTAATTGAACGTCAAAATGGCGTAACTTTTATGGAGTTTTCTGGCTATTATAATCAGCTCTAAAAGCTTTTTTTTTTTGGAAAATGTAAGCCTTGTCTCAAGAGTCGAGGTAAGCTCAGTAAAGCAAAGGCGCACTCATGCACTCATCTACCATCTTTTAGTGAAACAGGTGTGAACTTATAAATACTCGTAGTTACATGGTTAATCATTTATTTTCAACGTGTGCAGAAACGACACTTACCTTATAATAAAGATTAAACTGGACGATATATGTATAATGCAAGTGCGATCGAAGATTCGCGCACTTTGATTTCGGAACTCTCATATGCTAACATTTTGTTTTGTTATTTTACAATCGTGTATAATACATGGCTTACCCATTTGTAGTATAATCTCATATGTATTTAATCGAACTTAGAATATTAAATTTTTTCTAATGACTATACTACTGTTTAAATAGTCACGGGCGGTTCGGCCTTCGGTGGTCCATACGCTTATGTAACATATATATGTGCCGCCTTGTCGTTGATTTAAAACTATACTTCATTGAGCGGTCTTCATTCACACGCCACGCTACGATTGCAGTCCCGCGGATCCCGTAGAATGGTGATATGAATATACAATTGAGTAGCTTATTTCATGTTGCATTTTCTATACGTGACGGTAAGTTTGATGGCGGCGCTGGCAAGCGTCAACGTACTTAGCGGTCGCTTCATCATCTCCCACTAAACCAGTGGACTGTTCCGCAATCCAAAAGATTACAAAGACAAACATAATATTATAGTACATACCTATACTAACTACACATTTCAGGGAAGGAACTGTTATGTATGAACCAAATGTAATTTTACACCATCGTAAACCTAAATACAACATCGTTAAAAAAGGCGCATGAACAGAATTAAATATTTTGGCACGGACGTAAAGAAAAAATGGACACCATCTCGCCTGTTAAACGGACGCCACAGAAAAGCGCCACGCGCACAAACGCGCCTGTACAAAAGTGCCTTACGTACACACACGCCATTAATGTGTCAATAAATCGAATAGGCCGAAAACCCCGATTCACGTTCAATGGTCCTAGCGCTCCATCCATCAGTTTTTTAAGTCCGTGTATTTTGGTCACTATAACACATGGCACATGTCGGGCTTCATGTGCCGTGTCACTATAATGGTCCAAGAGCCCGTGAGTGCCAGACCTTCGGATTTTAATAAAAGCTGAATATTTTTCTATGTGTGTCCCTAGTACAGGTAAGAATGATCCCCACCCACGAAGCTGAGGCAACGGTGGCTTTGGCAGGTAACAGGTAAGAAAGGTGTATAAAATTCCATCTCAAATTTATCATAGAATAAAACTTAATTTTTTTATATTTGATTCATAATGATATCAAAACTCGCGTTGCTCATTGCCAGACAGTTAGTATGGTTGCAACCCTCTGCCGGACACCCTTAAATTATTATAATTTATAATTATACTTACGTTATATTATAAAACCTAAATTTTATATATAATTTTTTGGGGGCCTATTAATCTATGTTTACATAATAGCCGGACAGTTTCAACGGTTCTATCATCTTGCCAGACGCATTCAAAGTGAGCAGTAGTTCGGAGAGCAAGGAGCGTATACAGTAACTAGTGCGAGTGAGACAGAGCGCTTGGTCTATTGCAGCCCTTCACTGCGCATCCACTGTTATTAAGTTCAAATTGTGCAGTTTATTTTTTTCTTAATCGAGAAATTTCATTAAATAATTTTTTACAATTTGAATAACAAATATTTAAAACAATACTCAGTAAAATTGTTCTAATACAACTTCAATCATATCGAAACTCTAATAATTTAATTTATATTATTTTTCATTTTTACGAAGTTTAGTATTTTCAATTCTATCAAAATTGTAAAGCCAATGAATTAAAGTAAATCAAATTTTATTGTTTACTATCTGACCCGCGCAACTTCGTCTGCGTATGAGAGAGAGGGTTGAAAGAGTGAGTCGTAGGCACCTATAGTACAATAATTCTAAAAGAGGTAATGGGATGATCTACTTCGGCCGTCAGTCACCCCGTCTCTCACACCGTCAGTCACACCGTCTGTCAAACCGTCTGTCACCCCGTCTCTTACCCCGTCAGTCACACCCTCTGTCACACCGTCTATCACCCCGTCTGTCATCACGTCCGTCACTCCGTCTGTCACCCCGTCTGTCACCCCTTCTGTCACCCGTCTGTCACCCCGTCTGTCACCTCGTCTGTCACCCGTCTGTCACCCCATCTGTCACCCCATCTGTCACCCAGTCGGTCAACCCGTCTGTCACCCCGCCTGTCACCCCGTCTGTCACCCCGTCTGTCACCCCGTCTGTCACCCCGTCTGTCACTCCGTCTGACACCCCGTCCGTCACCACGTCCGTCACCCTGTCTGTCACCCCGTCTGTCACCCCGTCTGTCACCCCGTCTGTCACCCAGTCGGTCACCTCATCTGTCACCCCATCTGTCACCCCGTCTGTAACCCCGTCATTCACCTCGTCAGTCACCCCGTCCGCCACCCCATCAGTCAGCCTGTCAGTCACCCCGTCATTCCTCATGTCCGTCACCCCGTCAGTCATCCCATAAGTCACCCCATCAATCACTCCGTCAGTCACCCCTTAGTCACCCTACCATTCATCCCCTTGGTCAACACTAAAATATTTTTTCAAATCGAACCAGTAGTTTCTGAGATATAAAATTCCCCGCTAGCAGCATTTTTCATTTCTGCTCCGCTTCTAATGGGCAATAGCGTGATGTTATATAGCCTATAGCCACCCTCGATAATTGGGCTATCCAACACAAAAATAATTTTTCAATTCGAACCAGTAGTTTCTGTCCGAGATATAAATTTTCCCGATTTTACAACATTTTTCACTTCTGCTCCGCTCCTATTGGTCAAAGCGTGATGTTATATAGCCTATAGCGATCCTCGATAAATAGGCTATCCACCACAAAAAAAAAATTCAATTCGAACCAGTAGTTTCTGAAATATAGTCTTTTCAACATTTTTCATTTCTGCTCCGCTCCTATTGTTCATAGCGTAATGTTATATAGCCTATAGCCATCTTCGATAAATATGCTATCCAACACAAAAATAATTTTTCAATTCGAACCAGTAGTTTCTGAGATATCAACTTCCCCGGTTTTAAACATTTTTCATTTCTGCTCCGATCCTATTGGTCATAGCGTGATGTTATATAGCCTATAGCCACCGTCGATAATTGGGCTATCCAACGCAAAAATAATTTTTCAAATCGAACCAGTAGTTCCTGAGATTAGCGCGTTCAATCAAACAAACAAACAAACAAACTCTTCAGCTTTATAATATTAGTATAGATTAATCAAAGGGCAAAATTTTTTTTAAAATAAAAAGATACAGTGAAATACACTTATTTTAATTAAATTTTTAAACATTTTCATCATTTTCATCGTCGTCGTCAATACATCCATATTCCTCGTCACTATTATTCCATTCTGTGGATTGATCGTCTTCAATATCGCCTTCTTCATTACGCACCCATAATTTTTTTGTCTTGGGTGTTTATGGGCGGTGGAGATCACTTACCATCAGGTGACCCATCTGCTCGTTTGCCATTAACGCCGGTCTTACGACCCAGCGCCATAATGCCCGGGAGAGATGGAAAACATCCGGGCGACACTGGGTTGAGTCCCTAACTCTATGTACACCCTACACCGGCAATACCGATTAAAAACACCGCGGTGGCCCTTTTCGGCGCTTGAGGACGTTCCGGGTTTCCCTAGGCGAGAAGCGCCCAGGCTTCAGCCGGAAACGTCACGATTTGAAAACCTATGTCCCGATCATTTTAACCTTGTGTTCCGATATTTCACACAATAGATCTGGCAACACTACTGTATACGCTCCTTGCTCTCCGAACTACTGCTCACTTTGAATGCGTCTGGCAAGATGATAGAACCGTTGAAACTGTCCGGCTATTATGTAAACATAGATTAATAGGCCCCCAAAAAATTATATATAAAATTTAGGTTTTATAATATAACGTAAGTATAATTATAAATTATAATAATTTAAGGGTGTCCGGCAGAGGGTTGCAACCATACTAACTGTCTGGCAATGAGCAACGCGAGTTTTGATATTATTATGAATCAAATATAAAAAAATTAAGTTTTATTCTATGATAAATTTGAGATGGAATTTTATACACCTTTGTTACCTGTTACCTGCCAAAGCCACCGTTGCCTCAGCTTCATGGGTGGGGATCATTCTTACCTGTACTAGGGACACACATAGAAAAATTTACATCTTTTATTAAAATCCGAAGGTCTGGCACGCACGGGCTCTTGCTCTATAATTATTACTTAACATGAGATTTGAGACACATCGGAGCATTTGCAATTATCATCACTCATCATCAGGGTCTATGGTGCCGTCATACGAATCCGGATGGATCTTAATGTATGAAAAAAAAATGTTATCATGCAAATGAATTGTGTCTTTTTAGGGTTCTGAAGCTAAATGGCAAAAATCTGAACCCTTATAGTCTTGTTATAACAGTCTGACTGTCAAACCGAGGATTAGCTCAGAGGCTATTGGTACAAGAAAACTGTAATTACACCGACAAAATGGTAAAATAAAATTTTGAAAACATTTTTTAGAGTACCTCCCCTACACGTAAAGTGGGGGATGAATATTTTTTCTCGCTTAACCCGTGGTGTATCGTGAATGCATACGTTGTCCAAAAACGTTGAGGGTTTGCTAAAACAATTTTTCGATTCAAGGTTTTTTTTCAACTAGAGGTATATTCAACTTCATCTATGTTGTATTCAATACAATTTCGTATACATTTTATTGAATACAAAAAGTTGTTATTAAGACGATATGAGAATAAAATATGAAAGCGTGAAGGGCTGGTTTTGACGTATTCTACGCGCACACCGGTGCGCGCATCAGCACGGTAATGCCCGCGACATATTAACTTGTCAGCACAAAGACATTAAACAGTTTAGCCTAAGAGCCAAGATGCTAACGCGCGTCATGACCTCTTGGATTATGAAGATTAGATGCTCAAAAGAAAAAAAATGTTGTGTCTTATATATTATGTTAACATTTATAAACTAGCCTAAATAGATAACTGAACGATCTGCAACTCGTTTAAATTCATAATTAATTATTAATTACCCGTGCACAGCAATGGAGCAGTAATATTACAGGGTTAATATTATTATATTGACCAAAAATTTTGAAACTTTTAACATATACCACTATTATAGAAATGTTGTTTTGGAATAATCTTAAAATTCTTAAGTGGTCTATTTGACAAAATGAACCTATTTCGATGAATTTGGGTATGAGGATAATCTTAGCCATCTCAATCTGCAGACAGGATATTTTTATGAATTCAGGCCTAATAGGGATGAAATAATTGTTTAATCACAATTTAATTCAGTTGCCTCCTTGGTCTAGTGGCATATATGGGCTGTGAACCGAGAGGTTCTGGGTTCGATTCCCAGATCGATCAAAGCTAATTTAATTTAATAGATTTCGATGAAATTTTATATGAGGATACACTTGTCTTTAGGGACTCAAATGAGGTACTTAATTTTTTTTATTAACCCCTAAAGGGATGAAATACATGTTGAAAGTTTGGTTGGGCATTCGGAAACCTTAAAAGATTTTGATGAAATTTGGTATGAGGATACATTTGACCGTAGGGACTCAAATGGGGTACTTCATTTTTTTAACCCCTAAAAGGACGAAATAAGGGATGAAAGTTTGTATGGGAGTTTAGAATCCACTTAATGGATTTTTTTAAATTTGGTATGAGGATATCTTTGGTCTGAGGACAGACACAAGGGACACAAGGGTTTATTTTTTTAAATCAACACCTATAGGCATGAATTGCTTTTCTTTCTTTCTTAAAAAAAATAGATGATAAAAGTTTATATCGGAAATTAGAAACCGCTGATTATACGGATTTTGATATAAGTTGGTATGAGGATGTGATGTTTTGCAAACATGTGTTTATCTGCAAAAAGGGATGAATCTTTCTTCTTGGTCGCACTCTTCATTTCTGAAGGTCGTGTCCGCCTTGAAATTTCCGTCGCATCTCTCGGATGATCTTCTTCCAGGTTTTTCTGTCCTTAGCCTGCCTCATTGCTGTTGTTACTGAGAGTCCCGTGAGTAGTTTTATTTGATCGGACCAACGGCTAGGCACACGCCCTCGCGGTCGTTTCCCTTCTACCTTTCCAACCAAGAGTAGTTTCTCCAAATTGGGGGGGGTCCCGGCGAGCCACATGTCCAAAATACTGTAGTCAGTAAAGGGATGAAATAGGGGTTGAAATTAGTTTTTTTTAAATCTTTGATCCGATTGACTTTAAAATCGATATCTGAGTCCCCCCGTAGTTCCAAACGTCGAAACCGCTCTTAAAAGTCACAAAAGTGACCGCCATTTTGTACTTCTTTGTTTTTGGGCCAATTGACTTCAATATCGATATCTGAGTCACCCCGTGGTTCCGAACGACAGAACCACTATCAAACCTGTCAAAAGGGGCCGCCCTTTTTGTTTTTCTTTGTTTTTGGGCCGATTTACTTCAAAATAGATATCTGGGTCGCCCCGTGGTTCCAAACGACGGAACCGATGTCAAAACAGTTAAAAGTGGCCGCCATTTTGTTTTTCTTTGTTTTGGGGCGATTTACTTCAAAACCGATATCTGGGTCACCCCGTGGTTGCTAACGACGGAACCGATGTCAAAACTGTCAAAAGTGGCCGCCATTTTGTTTTGGGCCGATTGACTTCAAAAGATACCTGGGCCGCCCAGTGATTGCTTACGACGGAATCGATGTCAAAACTGTCAAAAGTGGCCGCCATTGTGTTTTTCTTTGTTTTTGGGCCGATTTACTGCAAAATCGATATCTGGGTCGCCCCGTAGTTGCTAACGACCGTACTGATGTCAAAACAGTCAAAAGTGGCCTTCATTTTGTTTTTCTTTGTTTTTGGGGCGATTGACTTCAAAACTGATATCTGGGTCGCCACGTGGTTTTGTACGACGGAACCGATGTAAAACTGTCAAAAGTGGCCGCCATTTTGTTTTTATTTGTTTTTTGGGCAGATTTATTTTAAAATCGATATCTGAGTCGTCCCGTTGTAGAATATTTAGACTAAAACGACAGGGTGGATTGAAAAATTAATAGTTTTTACCGTTGGTCCTACAAAATACGCGTGCGAAGCAGCGGGCAAAAGCTAGTATAAAATATGCTGCGACATGCCCAAATAAAATGGCGGCCACTTTTGACAGTTTTGACATCAGTTCCGTCATTAGAAACCACGGGGCGGCCTGGTATCGATTTTGTAGTCAATCGGCCCAAAAACAAAGAAAAACAAAATGGCGGCCACTTTTTGACAGTTTTGACATCGGTTTTATCGCTAGCAACAACGGGGCGACCCAGATATCGTTTTTGAAGTCAATCGGCCCTGAAACAAAGAAAAACAAAATGGCGGCCACTTCTGACAGTTTTGACATTGGTTCGGTCGATAACAACTACGGGGCGACCCAGATATCGATTTTGAAGTCAATCGGCCCAAAAACAAAGAAAAACAAAATGGCGGACACTTTTCTTGATTTTGACCTTGGATCTGTCCTTAAAAACTACGAGGTGACCCAGATATATTGAAGTAAATCGAATTAAGGACAAAAAACAAATTTTCCATCCCTATTTCATCCCTTTATATGTAGGTTGAAATAGGGATTATGCCAGACATCCACCCCTTCTGGGGGATCAAGTCCCAAATTAAATTACAAAATTCGCTTTGCCCTACATGGGAATCGAACTCACAACCTCCCGGTTCACAGCCCATATATGTTGCCACTAGATCAAGGAGGCGACTAGAAAAGTATCCTCATACCAACTTTCTTAAAAATCCGTTCAGCCGTTTCTGGAATCCCATATAAACTTTTACCCCTTTAGGGTTGTTAAATTTGTGTCCTTTTGGTCAAAGGTATCCTCATACTAAATTTCATCGAAATCCATCAAGGAGTTTCAAAATGGATTGACTCCTAGACTATCAATGTCTAATATTTGACACAAAGAGCTGAATAAACGTAATATCAGAGTTGAAAATGTCGAGCACGTCCCTCCCCTTCAATGGTTACTGGACGACTGAGATCAACACGAGACGTCTCAGAAAACAATGATGTAATGCCACAGCGTATGTGCAAAACCAATTTTTTCCTTATTGTGATAAAACTATTTAACTTGGTGAAATTTTTTTTTCGACACAATTAAATTAATATTGATGTCTACGTTTTAAATCAAGTTACAAATTTATATCGTTCGCCGTACGGAAGATTCAAGCTTTTCTAAAACAGATGAGAGGTAACTTTGTATTTTTTTTCTATCGAGAAAACTTTTAGTAATTATGTTTTTGCTCACGACAGAATTTAAGTTAAATGGTCTATTAATACATTTCCAAAAATTACCTTCGTAATCTTAGTACTTTAGGACACCCAAGCTCGTGAAAATCCTTATTTTGTTCTCATATCCTCTTAATGTAAAACAGGTAGTAAATATATTATGTTAATAGACAAAGTCCTTAAAATTATGTATAGTTTCAGTAACATTTAACCCTACTTCGGAACCCTGTCCTGTGCGTGACCAAAAATGAAAATACATGTCCGATTTTTGTTATAGCAGGAATTGGCAATCGAGCGGGTAGGTCACCTGATAAGTGATCTCCAACGCCCATGGACAGATATCAAAATAATCTTGGGTGCGTTGAAACCTCAAAGGAACGGAACGAAACGGAACGGCGAGCTGCCACATTTCTGTGAGAAAGTGGTACCAAACATTATTGCCTGAGACATTGGCTGTATAAAGGTTATTTCTTTTTTTCAAACATGTCAAGCCGACCTTTTCGTGTTATAGAGGTTACTGTCTACAGAATGGCTCTACAATGGTAGACTAGAGTAGACTATTATCTTTTTTGAAACTGCGTTCATGGCACCTGATTTATTTATTTATTTATTTTGTAAAAATATTGTCCCACTGCTGGGCACGGGTCTCCTCTAACAATGAGAGAAGCCACGCCTTTGTCTACCACACTGGCCTAATGCGGGTTGGTAGACTTCACATACCTTCGAAATTCTTGTGAAGAAGTTCTCGGGTATTCGGTTTCTTCACGATGTTTTCCTTCACCGTTATAGCAAGCGATATTTCACAATGAACATACACTTAACATAGAAAAGTCAGAGGTGTATGCTCCATTTTGGAGTTGGTCTCGAACCTCCGGCACTTGTCTCGGCAGTCCGTGCCATTAGTCCCAACTGAGCTCTCGCTAGCATTGATGACCTGATTTATATTCAAACAATATCCGCTTTTATTTTGATATAATGACAGTATATTTTCTTTCCTAAAATTAGCCATGTAAAAAAACGACGTCTTGTATAATAAGTTCATATTTCAACGAAAAGTCACAGCTTTCTGTTTTACAAACTTTCAAAATTGTCGTCGGTCCTTTGTTCTTGCTGTTTGTGTAGTACAAAAACATTTCACCGTCTCTATTACTACAAAATTTCATTATTCAATTTGCCCGTCCGCATGCACTTTTGACTACTCGCCGTGGCTTTATGTACGTTAATAGAATTTCCGGCGAAATTCAAACAATACCAGTAGAAACATACAGTGAAAATTCAGTTATTTTTCGGGTAAATATAAAAATATAAAGCATTAAGGCAAATTTATTTTATATTCGCCATGTTCGATTAATGCTTTAAAAGTATTTTTGTCTAATAAGCCCCTCGTCATACGCCACTATAAATAACTAAAAATATCACCAAGTTTACGAATTCATTTTGAATTATATAGGTGTAATAATTCTACTATGATATGTAGCGTAGGTACCGACGAAGATAGAACGAAAATGAAATTACGAAGTCAACTAATATAAACCGAAATACAAAAGAAAACTCACACCTACATTGCTTATGTGAATGGGATTCAACGAACGAAACAGTTCTAAATATTTTCTTGTGAAGTTGAAAACCGCTAACATATCAATAGGTGCATAAATAAAACCATCGTACCAAGAGTATTTACGCAATTATCGACTTTAACGTTTGAGCGCAGATGCGATAATAGTTTACTCTGTTAAGACAGATGAGTCATATTCCGACACGATGACACACTCTTCGTATAAATATCTGGGGGAATGACCCACCAACATTAATATGTTATGAAAAATAACGTGCACGCATTGAATTCTAATTCTAAGTTATTAATGCGTTGACACAATTGTGTGCGATACCTATATTATGTATGATTCGCAAATAAATATAGAAAATTCAGCTTTTATTTATTTAACATACTCCTCCAAAATATTTCTATACACAAATAGTGACGCTATACTGTACAATAAATTAAAATTTAAACCGTAGGAGGTGAGTGGAGATATTACAAGTGAAACAGAACGATCTTATAAGAAAAGAATATAAATATAAAAGGAGATTACAGGAAGAGGTGGATGTAGAAATAGGATATTAACAGCATGCTGTACGGTAACGGGACGTCAAGAAAAGTGTTGGAAGAGCTTTGCCAAAATGTGGACGAGCAGTACTTAAATATAGTTATGTTAAATAAATGACCCCCATCGATTTTGTCCTAGTTACGCACCGGTGTTGATGTGTGCCTACTCCTAATCTCTAAGCTAAAGAAGACAGGATTGAGTTTGTTTGATTGACCCGGATACGGTGCAACGTACTAAAAAAAACTATCGTCATTACAGCCGGTCTCTCGTAAAACGTGGAATAGACCATATATGTAATAGGTGGATTGATTTATTGAAACAAAAGTTTGCAAGTGTAGATAATTACTGGTGGTAGAACTTATTTATGCGGAGGTTTGTGTAATTGCGTACCACTCCAATGTCTATTTCTATCGATAAGCAGCATTTTGCAAATAATGTTAAAGTAGATAATCACAAGTTTAAAAACTTAACTGACCGACTTCCAATTTACCGATCGTGACCAAATTTATATGGGACCACCCTTGAAATAAGCTCTATCGAACACAATTTTGAAAATCGGCCCACATTTGGCGGAGATATCGAGTAACATACATTAAAAGAATACAGACGAACTGAGGACCTCCTCCTTTTGTGGAAGTCGGTCGATAAAAAGTGAAAATGTCTTAAATACATTGAGTGTTCAAAATAATAACTGCAAAAATGATTTAAACAACAAATGAAATTAAATCTGATAAAAGCCTAAACATCTTAAATGACTGAGGACGGAAAATTGTAAAATCTTGTGTCGTTTCAATCAATGAACGTTAAAATGATAGATATTTTACCTGTTGTGTTAAGCGCCAAAAAATTCGCTGATTCCAAATATGTAGATATATAACTCAATATCGAAAAAAAATGTCGCTTAAACCACTTTGCCTTGGAACCGTCGATATATCTAATGTCTCAGGTTGAGGAGCGCGATTCCAACATACATGTCTGTGACCGCCATGCCATGCCGCAGTTCTTACTCAAAGTGTGAGTGGTGCTGCTACTGTTCATGAGTCATCATACCCCTTACCATCAGACAAGCGATTTCCTCATCTCTGTCAAAACACACACTGGACCAAAGCTTGTTCAATTGAAGTTGCAGTATTATGTATTGTGTATCGTATTTTAATCCGCTTAATGTTCCTATTTGAAAATTAAGGTTTTGTGTAAATTTTATAAATTTAATATATTGCATGTTATGTTAATCCTCTTTTTCATATTGCTGTTTCTGTACAATTATTACTTATATCAAAGTTTTGATGATTTGATTAATATTATCAATCTCACTATGATGGGGATGATAGATATCGTGGCCCATAGCCGTGTTATCTCCTCGTCATAAATATAAAGTTTCAAAATAAAAATCAACTAATCAATGAAAAATCAAAGCAGATATTAGTTGATTAAAATATTATATGAATAAAATATCTTCAGTCATTTATTACTCAGAGCATAAAATGAAAAATAATAAATTGATTGGCACATCGAATATTAAATTTCCAGTTGTTATGAAATAAAGCTAGCGTAAAAAATATTTTAAAACTTTATGAAGTCCTTCTCAAGTAGCGCTCGGTTGAAAAATGCCGAAAGCTCTATTAAATTTTGATTTATTAAAAAGAATTATATAGGTATTACGTTACCGAATAATTTCAAAGTAAAAACTTTGAAATTGAAGACAATAATATCGTTAAGATAATTTACAAATCAAAAATATTCTAACGACATAAATAATAGAAACATAACCATTTCCGAACGTCACATACGAGAACGATAGTAATCCATGGCGATAGTAATTAATCAATACAAAGCATTCACTTCACATTTTAAGGTGTTTATACAAGTGATTGTAAATAAATTTGAATGTCGTTATATGTAAAAAAACTGCCTCGGTGGCGTGGTGGTATTTCGGTACGACTACGGTTCTGAGGTCTCGAGTTCGATCCCCGGGTCGGGCAAGTGATATTGGATTTTTCCATATTAGCCCGGAGTCTGGAATTTGTGCCCGATATGACGATAGGCTCGACCCCTATCACATCTGGGACTGAACTAAGCTCGGCGAAATGTGGGTGTTCTAGTTCGCTAGTGCGCCTCTGCCTACCCTTTCGGGGATACAGGCGTGAGCTTATGTTATGTGTTATATGTAAAAAAAATAGATAATTGGCAATACTATTTAATGAAGTTGTTTGATTGACAAAATTATAGCAGGGGCTTAAAAATGCTGACAAGTGAGTAAGTGAACTCCACTACCCATGAAGGCTCAATTCAAACGGATCATTGATGGTTTTCGTGTGGAGCATGGCATATTTTTTTGCGTTATTAAGTGTCACTTGCAGCTCTGCGCCAAATCTTTTTTAATACAAAATTTAAAATATTAATGTATTCATACGCGTTAGGTTCAATAATAATTTAAAAAAGATTAATTATCAAAATTCAATGTTAATGATTATCTAATATGGAATTTAAACAATAATCCGAAAAAATACTGAATAACACATAATATGTAGAACTAAATATAAATAGTTACTTTGATACAATACTTAAGAACCATGGCAATGTTTTACAAAACCACAGATTAATCCAAGAAATGTAACATTATTCCTAAGGTAATATTAAATACGCATACGATACTTAAAATAAAATCAACATAATATCAAACAAAATGCGTTAACCAAGTATGAAGAAAAGTTATAATATACAAGTAGGAAGTAGTGGTAAATGCAACGACGACGACGCGGCGCGGCGCGGCGCTACGATGTAGCGCGGCGGGAAGGCCGGCCTGCCAGTTACAATATTTTTGAGCTTTTGTACGACTACGAAAAAATAAACCGCACAAAACACAATCACAAAATAAATACTGTTACCAACTACAACATCGTGGTATTTGCGTGGTACGCTATAAACAAAGCTGCACCCCTAGTATATTAATACTTCACAATAATTACGAGTCATCGTTAAATCTCTTTGTATTTGACTTACAGTGAACTAAAACAAAAATTTACGATAACTATCATCGTTAACGAGAAGTAGTAATGCGTACTAAAGGTTCTGGTTCATAAAACTATGTAAGGAGATTAGCAGCCTATGCTAATTAACCTATGACGGAAAGAAGATAGCAAAAGAGGAAAATGCAGTAACGCAAAATGAGCTAAGTGTTACACTATTTAACTTTATTAGAGGAAAATAACATAACTTACTGATTACATAATTATACATGAACTTCGGCAATATATTTTGAATGTATATATTACATTATTTTATATATACATATATTACATTTATATATTATATCGTGTATTTATGTATCACATTGTCAGAGTGGCAGCATGTACAGATTAACATCGTGAGGAAACCTGCATACCCGAGTATTTCTCCATAAAAATTTCGAAGGTATGTGAAGTCTACCAACCCGCTATAGGCCAGCGTAGTAGACTAAGGCCTAACCCCTCTCATTAGTAGAGGAGGCCCGTGCCCAGCAGTGGGACAGTGATATTACAGGGCTAATATTATTATATTATCAGAGTAATAAATACGAAACCTTGCGGGATTCTCCCATAGTATCGATAAATTGTTCCAGTATATTTAAATTCTAAATAAACACTAGAACTTGTCGAACTTTCTAATAATAATTTCTTATTTTTAATAGCAGATACTGCCAAATGAGCAGATGGGTCACCTGATGGTAAGAGATCTCCATCGCCCATAGACAAGAAAATCATGGGTGCGTTGCCAACCTAAAACACAGGGAGATCCTTGGTTCATTAATTTGACTGCATTCAGGTCAAACAGATAGCCTTTCGTAGAAACTAACGAATACTGTAACGAGGTTGAAAAATCTTATCGGACCAACTGCAAGATTTATCCGATCGATGCTTGGAATAACCTCTATCGAACATAAAAAGAATTTTGAAAATTGGTCCACATTTGGCGGAGATATCGCGTAAAATACATTAAAAAAATACAGACGAATTGAGTACCTTCTCCTTTTTGGAAATCGGTCGAAAACGTGTAAGATAATTAACAAAACACCCACATCAAACCACAGTGCCCCAAACTTATTGCCGTTCTACTATAGTGTTATAGAGTGTCCTGTCGCCGAGAATTAACGGGCCGCCTTTGCAGAGGCAGTCAATCTTCATGTTATAAACAAACCGATTATTAGATAAAACATCCCTTTATTCCCAATGCAAACGAGCGGAGACAGCGTTCGCTGCACTGACAATAATTGTATTCATTTTGCCATCCGTGCCCAGCTTTATTTGATTGTGCTGCGAACGTTTTGCAGCGACTTTTTTATACAAATTCAATATCGAGGTGTTAGAGATTAAATATACACTAAAGCCGCTTTACAATATTGAAGTGAACTATCTGACATGGGACGTTCGACGAATTGGTTCCCTAAATCGAATGAATAGGGTCAACTGAGCGCCTATGCGCCTTTATTACATTGTTTCAACAAAATAACTATGACAAAAACCTGAAATGGAATTCCAGTCCAATTTAAATAATCCCTGAACAACCAGGGATGAGACTAAAGGATAGGTTACTTTCATCTGTTGTGATAATTGGAATGTTAGCGTATATTTTTAAAGGTCTGCTGCGTGTCATACCCTTTAATACAGAAACGCTACTCAAAATTAACGATTACTTACATTATTTTGCGCTATACAATTTTGACGGATAATACAGCCTCAAATGACATAAAACGACCTTAGGTGTTTGAATTGTGTTTCACTACCCGCGGGTTAGTCTCTTATGAGAACTTTTAAATCGTTAATAACCTTCGGAAAGAGCTACGTGAACAGTCGGTGCAATAAAACCTCAATAACTGTTGAATGTAATTCAAAATTGAGCTGGTTCGGCATCTCTCTTTCTAAGACTTTCCAATATAGAAGGATGACATCACTCTTAATTTTCCGAGGTAAGTCCTAAACTTAAATTGAAGAGTAAGCTAATTGCTTGCAAGTTGCATTAAAAATATTAATGTTTTTTTTTTTAAATAATGGGCCTTACAAAAACATTTTCGATCATTTTTTCGCTAGGAATAAGCCCATCACTTTTTTCCTTGCGTTCCATTGTTTAAAAATGAAAGGGACAACCTATGGTTAAAAATAAGCAGCGCTTAAATATTTTATTATAAGTAAAAGGCAATATGTTCAGCAGTGGACGTCCTGTGACTAATAATGATAATAATCATAATATATGATTAGATACCCATTGACCGCAAATCCATCTTAGAGAATTCATCTATCTAATGAGGCTTCAATATCAACATTGATTAGGTTTATGTAAACGAGTGTAAATCGTTAACGAAACCAACAACAAAGAAAAATAAAATACTCAAGAGACTAAATATTTTTCTCTTTTATTTACAACGTAATTAACTTCCATCAAAACTCGAGACAAAACATTTACGGAGAATAAACTAAAGAATACCTGCTTTGTTATTTTATTTTTATTTCTATTAAATGAGACGCGTTATGAGATACTGTAATCTTGATGCTTTAGGATAAGGATTGTGGTCACGTCAATCACTAAACTAGCTATAAATCTCGTGTATAAATTCAATTTACATGCCCTGACGTCCATTTTAAATATCGTCAGGATATCTTCTGGACGTATATCGATTCATCATAGTAATTATTGTTTTATTGCAATCGGATGATGAAACAAGCAACATGCTCGCCTGATTGTATAGCCATAAACAATACCAACACCATCAGCTTTTTTGAGTGGTAGAGCCACGCTGTAGGCAGTAACATCTACGGCACGAATGGGCCGGCTTGAACGGTTTGATACTACTGTCCCACAAAAAACCGACGTAAAGTGGCAACTTGCTGTCGCGTATCGTTCGGTGAGTGAAATTTCCGGTGGCCCATTTCCCTCCCTTCCTTTCCCAATCCAGTTTCCCCTCCTCTTCCATTTTCTCCCTTTAGGTTGGCAACGCACCCATGATTATTTTTGTGTCTTGGGTGTCTATGGTCGTAGAGGTCACTTACCATCAGGTGACCCATCTGCTCGTTTGTCAGTATCTGCTAGGTCTCGAGTTCGATCCCCGGGACGGAAAAAAGTGATAATGGATTTTTCAATCTCAGCCCGTAGTCTAGAATTTATGCCCGATACAGCGATAGGATTGCCTCTTATTACATCTGTGACGGAACTAAGCTCGGTTAAATGTGGGTGTTTTAGTTCGCTAGTGCTCCTGTGCCTACCCTTTCGGCATACAGGCGTGAGGTTATGTTATGTTTGTTATGAATACCCTTAATGGGATTTTTTTAACCACAAGCTATATACCAGTCTTTCTCAAAGTGTACGACAACGACCCCTTGTGGGCGGGTGGTGGTGGCATGTCTAAGGAGGGGCACTAGGAGACCCAGAAAAAAGGGGATCTCCGCTGACATAGCTCACAATAATTTATTTAATTTGAAGTTATAGTGGTTTTTAAGTAAGTATAAAAATGGGGGAGCGCTAAAAATAATTTATTTTCAAAGTAGGCAGTAGACAAAATAATTTTAGGAACCTCTGCTATATACGATGACACTAGAATGCGTCGTGTTTATTATTTGATATACCCTAATTATAACATATTATAGTATTTTTAAGTTTATAAATAACGCGATAGGAGCCAGCGGTGGAAAGCTACTTTAATTTATAAAACTACTGACAATAATGACATGGCATGCATTAACAAAAGCTTTGCTCGTCATCACATGACGCCACAAAGTAATTAATTATTATGAAGCATCGATTATACGCTTCAGGCCACGTCAATCCCTTTTGAAATGGTTGTGGTAAAGTAAAATCATTATGAATCATAATTACTACATGTTTCAGAGTATTAAATACGAAGAGATAGAGCGGAAACACCTTTGTATGGTCTCCTTTGTTTTTCCTTTATTTTCCTCTTATCAGTGATGTCATGTCAGTGCATTTGACGAACACTTGCCATCCCTTTGCATTCTTTTTTGTTCGACAAAATAAATAGCACATCAACAAAACATTTCACATAGTGAATTCCACGATTGTTTTTTATAAATTTAATTCGATTCATACGTTATATATTTTTTTACCGTTGATTAATAGTTGTTTTACTTAAGGAATAAAGAAACAAACAATCCCATAAACCCGCCCAGTGCCTCAGATCAGAGGCACGAGCTGTAAAATTTTTGACAATCGAATTCGAATCAAGCTCGATGCGCGACTATTACATTTCTATTAAATATTAACCAAACTACATCAGTTCGCCGCGAGCTCGCTACGAATTCGATTGTCAAAATATTTCTTCTCGGGCCAAAGGGGGCTATTTCTTTTGTTATACCACAGTATGCTAAATTCTCAACGCTGCGATTAGATTAGAATAATAATATGTATTTTGGATTCAAAGAATTGACCTTCAGTAGGCCAACCATGAGTTTTTTTACATTACTCGCTAGCGACTCCGTAAAATATTTGTATGATAAACACCCGAACGCCTCTAACGGTTACGCGGGGAACTGACGTTATTCATAGAAATTATTTTAGCTAGCGTGAAATGTCAAAAAAAAACTCATGGTCGAGCTACTGGGATACGTATAGCTAGCAAAGTATCTTACCTTGAATCGGCTGAGGTACTCCTGTTGGCGCGTGATGTCCGTGGCTAGGATTAGAGAGCTGATCTGCTGCTCCAGTTTGTGTCGCTCCTCGGCCATCTCGTCCAATATACCACTCTGAATCAGGCAGCTGACGGCGGACCGCCAGTGATGGTTCTCCAGTACCGAAGTGTTCTGGCCAACAAGGTACTACATCTGAGACCGAAGTATTGACAAGTTTTGTTGTAGTAACACAGGTGTTTATTATTGTTCTGTTACATACATGTTGTATAGAAACATTTTAAACTTTCATATCTATCTAGTTTGCTGGATATATTAATTGAAATATGATGTTTAAATGCTTAACACAAAAATGTGGGCTGGATTTAGATTATTTTAAAATTTTGCGCACTCACTACTAACTGATTCGGCAACCAGAAATTAAAAACTATTATCATACGAATTGCGTAAGCATCGTTTAAGTCTTGTACTAAAATCTATGCCTTGTACTTTTGTTCATACAATCTGGAAAATGATTTCAGGTGTCCGTCCAACAGGGATATTCACACAGATTAACATCCAAAGTCGAATCTTACGACCCTAGTGAGTATCACAAACTACAACATTATAACGACAATTCATTTTAATCATTTCTAGATTCCTAGAACCTAACATAAGCTCACGCCTGTATCCCCGAAGGGGTAGGCACAGGCGTACTAGCGAACTAGTACACCTACATTTCGCCGAGATGTGATAGGGAGTTCGTTCCGCCCCAGATGTGATAGGGAGCGATCCTAGCGCTATAACGGGCATCTTAGAAATATTAATAAATTGTTTAGAGAAGATAAATTAATTTCATTGAATGAATACATTTAATTTAATATAATAATACATTTACAGCCTCCGTGGCGCAGCGGGCGAGTAGCCGGCTGTGAAACGTGAGGACGCGTGTTCGATTCCCGCACCTAGACAAATGTCTGTGTGGCCCATAGAGATTTGTTTCGGGTCTGGGTGTTGTGAGACCGAAAGTCTCTCGTAGTTTCTGATACCCACGATACAGGTTACACCTAGTGTGGGGTCAGGACTATGTATGTGACTGTTGGGTGTATTTATTTATTTAATAATCATATAATAACCTTATTACATTTTACACAATGGTAGGTTTTCAAATAATTAAATTCACGTTAATTTCTTACAAATTAAATAATAGGTATTTTTATTTATTTTGCCGAATTGAAAATATTACTTGGAAATAATTATTAGCAGGTATTGAAATAACTAACTGGGGACGAAAATACAACTTGACTTAATTTTCGTAGAATATACCTCTACAAAGAATTGAAAAGAAAATCACGATACTTCGGAAAAATTGCGTTTATATCTTTATTCTCAGGTCGGCAACGTCCCCGATTGCTTTGGCATTGAAGGTGTTCATGGGCGGTGAAGATTATTTCCTATTAGTTGACCCACTTGCGTCGAATAGCCATCTCATTTAAGTTTCAAAGAACGTAGCCCTTGATTTGAAGGACCACTCACTGAATGGTAATAAGCAACTGGTACAAGGAAATAGTACTAAATATTGATAACTATAAAATGTCATAATTTCCCAATGTATATAAGGATTTGTCATCATTTGGGTTTGTCGTTTGTTTCAGCTTTTGAGAAAGGTAGCGGGCAGTGAATGGATGCGGGCTGCACAAGACCGGGATGGTTGGCGCTCATTTGGGGAGACCTACGTTCAGCAGTGGATGGCGATAGGCTGAAATAATAATAAAAAAATAGGGATTTGGGCTCTTCAACCAATTTCCGTCAAAGTTCCTTTACCGCCAGTTCGGAAGGCCGTTTCGCCAGAGAAGAACGGGCAAGAAACTCTGACGTTGCTCTTTAAAATGCCAGTTGACAATAATTGCTTTTAAAGTACCATATACAAAAAAAGATATATAAATTAGAGCAGCTAAACCAACAAGAAAATACATACAAATAAATTTTTGTAATGTATGGGTATGACGCATGTGCCAGCCATCGACCTCCTCAACCATGTCGATCCGGCACACGACGCCGCCACAAGCACAGACCTTAAGAGAGCGCACCCCGCACCGAGACAAATGTCTGTGTGGCCCACAAATATTTGTTTCGGGTCTGGGTGTTGTGTTCTCTCGTAGTTTCTGATACACGATACAGGTTGTACCTAGTGTGGGGTCAGGACTGTGTGTGTGCCTGTAGGGTGTAAAAAAATGTAAAACACTTTTTATATTTTGTTTAAAGTAAATAGATATAGAAAAGTATAGGGTGTATTGGTGATCTTTATAGTTTAACTTAAGTTTTTGTTGCCTTCATTAGTACCTATCTCAAGTAAACTTGTGACAAGAAAATTTATCGCCTTTAAAGTTCAGTTGCACTCAGAGACTTTTATAATACTTTGAAAACTACAAAAAAACACTGGTATACGAGTACATACTAATGTATAATAATGCACAGTATTTATTTATGAATAATACAAGATAGAGACTGGCAATTAAAATACAATCTAGTCATGCGCAATCCTAATCACTAAAAGGGGAATCGTTCACCCTTAAGGAAATGAAAACGATGGAGAAACACACGTCGTTAGGAAATGATCCATTTCGATAATTACCGAGCTCCCCTGTGCGGAGCGTGTTGTCCTCTGAACGAGGGAGTGTGGAAACTGCACGGTGCATTGCACAGAGAACGTCGACTGAGCCTGTCTCTTGAGACCCATCCGTTAAGCTGGCTAGTTAATTAATTGGAAGACGCAAAGAGAATTTTCTTTTTATCATTACTCTAGCCCTTATTACGGATATAGCCATCTTTACTTCGACAATAATAATTGGCTATGATACAGTTCAATATCTACCTCTAAATGTATTGTAATATAACAAATTATTTCGTAATAATGGTTAAGTATATTGGGAATAAAAAAAAATATCAACATTTGAAACCCAAGAAATAAGCATGGCCGTGGATGAAAATAAGTGCCACACGTGTATTGATTGAGCATTCAATATGGCAAGTATGAAGGTTACATGGTATTTTCATCGCGCTAGTAAAAAGAATCAATGCAATTTCCTTTGCATAAATCATAAGTGATACACTTGTGTGGGACATGATATGACAAGGTGAAGTCATTTTTAAATCAATGTCCAATAACCGAAGGGAGTGGGTCATGAACTCATTAATAGTACAGAATGACGGTCAAAGTTACACGAACCAGCAAACTTCAATGGAAAATGTTAAAACATGACACATTTTGTATGGCATCAAGAGAAATAAATTAGGACATTAAAACTTACAATAAATATACTTTCTTCCTTTTGGTGACGCCTCGTTTTATTTGATTTCTTAATTTGCATAATGGTAGTATACATGGGCTATACACAGGGAGATCTTAGGTTAATTAATTCTTTAATTTGACTTAATTCAGGTCAACTATTCAAACTAACGAATACTGTAACGAGGTTGAAAAAACTTATCGGACCAACTTCAAGATTTATCCGATCGTGACCAAAATATGAGACCATTCTTGGAAAAGCTCTATGAAACATAAAAAAAATCTTGAAAGTCGGTCCATATTTGGCGGAGATATCGCGTATTATACATAAAAGATACAGACGAATTGAGGACCTCCACCTTTTTTTGAAGTCGATTGAAAAGTATGTTGCGCTGACCTCACATTGAAGTGGCATAGAAGCAGATTGAAAAGAAATGAAACTAATGTACAAAGTTGTCTCTACCACTTCTAGATCATTCACAAACTGTTCATATAGATCATTTCTAGATGGTATTTGCTAATCAACGTGTAAAGCCTTTCGATGGATGCGTAGTCCTGTAATTATTACACATGCATTAACTACCAACCGAATAGTAAATTAGAACTGTAGCGATTACGGGCGATTACAGAATTGGAACCAATAATTTTATTCATTAACGCAAAATTGTATTAGTTGGTGATGTAATTTGATTTGCTGCTTTATCACGTAACGTTTTCACAATTAAACATATGAAATTATTTTGACTGCTAGCAGAGTATTTGTTTTTGTACTGTATTGTATTTGTGTTTGCCAGAGACTGGCTCCCTCAGAGGGGGTTGACGTCAGGCAAGCGGCCGGACGTAAAACCTAACATGCTTGAAAAGTGTGTTACGCCGACTCTACATTAAGGGGGGATAAGGGCAGGTAGAAAGAAAGATTGTATTTATATACAGAATAGAGTGCACTTTATTATTCTTCTTTCCTGTCATATACTATATAAAAATAAGTCGGGTTTTCCCTTCTGACGCTATAACTCCAGAACGCATGAACCGATTTCCACGGTTTTGCATTCGTTGGAAAGGTCTCGGGCTCCGTGAGGTTTATAGCAAAGAAAATTCAGGAAAAAATTCAACAGAAAAGCGGGAATATCTTTTTTCACATACAGCGCCATCTCTGATACAAAGCATGTACTACAAACCAATATTTTAAGTAGATGGCGCCGGTGCGTGATACATTGTTTGACAGCTACTCATTGTTCTCTGCTCAGTTAGTGACAGACGGGGTGACAGACGGGTGACCGACTGGGTGACAGACGGGGTGACAGACGGGTGACAGAAGAGAGACAGACGGCGTGACAGACGGGGTGACAGACGGGTGACAGACTGGTGACAGACTGGTGACAAACAGGGTGACAGAATGGGTGACAAGTGGGGTGACAGACGGGGTGACGGACGTGGTGATAGACGGGGTGACATGCGGGTCACAGACTGGGTGACAGACGGGGTGCCCGACTGGGTGACAGACGGGGTGCCCGACTGGGTGACACGACGGGTGACAGACGGGTTGACAGGCGGGGTGACAAACAGTGTGACTGATGGGGTAAGAGACGGGGTGACAGACGGTGTGACAGACGGTGTGACTGACGGGGTGAGAGACGGGGGACTGACGGCCGAAGTAGATCATCCCATTACCTCCTTTAGAATTATTGGATTATAGGTGCCTACGACTCACTCTTTCAACCCTCTCTCTCATACGCAGACGAAGTTGCGCGGGTCAGCCAGTTGAATCTAAAAATTCTTAACAGGACCGGATTAAACAAAAATAATAATTATAATTATCAATTATAATTTAAATAAATATCGTTTATCGACTGCCTCGGGAGAGTAGTTTTATTTCGGTACAACTTCCGTCCTGAGGTCTCGGGTTCGATCCCCAGGTCGGGCAAAGTGATATTGGTTTTTTTCAATATACCGAGTCTGGAATTTGTGCCCGACATGCAGATAGGCTCGCCCCCTATCACATCTGGAACTAAGCTGGACGAAATGTGGGTGTTCTATTTCGTTAATGTGCCTCTGCCTACCTCTTCGAGGATACAGGCGTGAGGCTTATTTTTATTTTTCATGACTAGTTTATATTTCTATGTGTCATAATAACAGCCAAGAATGGTAAGGTTACCTAGCTAGCTCGGTAGACCTGGATACGGGTACATAATATTTTTTTTTATATGGGATGGAAAAAAAATGGTAAACATTTTCTTATAACTCATAAATTCCTACAATATCATAATAAAAAACTTGTTTCGATGTTTTTTGTGAACTTCAAGAGGATGGAAGAGGTTTGTAAAAGTTTGTATGTGTTCAATATGTTTAGCGTAGAAAAGACTTTAACGCGGGTGATGACGTCAGCAAAACATGGTTAAATAACGTACATAAACACATTCTAAAGAAAACCGTAGAAATTTCTTACTGTTTTACGAAGTATGACAGACACGCGCCTTTCACAGTATAATCATGCTTTCTTTCGATTTTTATATAAGCTCAAGATCCTCTAAAGGTCATGGAGTAAGTAGTAGTGAATTAGAGAGTCCCTGATAAGTTCGGAACCTATCCTACTGCCAATTCGGGCACAGATGGAAACAAATATTTTTAGGGGAGGATCTACGTTGTAGACAATGTCTACAGCACGAATGGGCCGACTCGACCGGTTTGATACCACTGTGTCATAGAAAAAGTGGCAAACACGTAAAGTGGCAGTTCGCTGCTGCGTTTCGTTCGGTGAGTGAGATTTCCGGTGGCTCAATTTCCCTCTCCCTTTTCCAAACCCTATTCCTCTCCTTTTATGTTGGCAACGCAGTCATGATTCTTTTTGTGTCGTGGGTGTCTATGGGCGGTGGAGATGACTTACCATCAGGTAACCCACCTGATCGTTCGCCAACCTCTGCTATAAAAAATAAACCTCAATATAATTTTACTACTCGCCTCGACTCTCTCGACTGCCTCGGTGGCGTGGTGGTATTTCGGTACGACTACAGTTCTGAGGTCTCGGGTTCGATCCCCGGGTCGGGCAAAGTGATATTGGATTTTTCCATATCAGCCCGGAGTCTGGAATTTGTGCCCGATATGGCGATAGGCTCGCCCCCTATCACATCTGGGTCGGAACTAATCTCGGCGAAATGTGGGTGTTCTAGTTGGCTAGTGCACCTCTGCCTACCCCTTCGGGGATACAGGCGTGAGCTTATGTTAATTTTACTATAATACATTATGGTTGCCCGATCTGGGATTACACATCCGATTCTGGATCTGACTACGATCTTTCTGGGTCAACAAAGTATTACTTTGGTGTAACACACATAACACTAAACCTTTATTATTAAATAGGTACTTACGTGGTATAGTGTTGCCAGATGATTGGATGTGGCTATCAAGAAAGGCTGGTTGACGCCAGGGTGGTCCATGTCATGTGCAATGGCGGCCAGCAGGGAAGCCATGATCTCAAGCGGCTCCAGGTGCTCACGGATCTAAATTTAAAAAACAGCTTTAAACGTAAAATTTAAGAAACTATGTATTAAAATTTGCTTATTGTTCACGGCTCCGCTCCCATGATAAAAATATTTTCACGGGATTTTCCTTCTTTACTCTCGGATTCTACAGCTTGCTAATATTCAATTTCCAAAATCAGTTCTTTAGTTTTGCAGTTCTATTACATACAAATTGACAATACATATTGCCCTTCCATAACCTCTGTATACAATACACATGGATTAGATTAGCTCTGAACGTCTCCGTTATCAGAGGGGTTACCACCAGCTCTTATAGCAATGTTATTATAATCTTACTTGTACCGATTGCCGTCCAAAAAATCTAAGTAAGATTATAATAATTATGCCATAAGAGGTGTTGGTAACACCCCAGATCATCTAATTATATCTCAACATGCAAGTACAGCACTTCTGTTCTCAAACTTATTATCGTTACATGTCATCAATATTATATATCCTAGATGCACAGTTCTTTGCAAATATCCTCCTAAAAAGTGGTCTCAGAATTAAAACAATGAAAAAGATCAAAAGTTTTAATTAAATCAACACAAATATAACCCTATGGACGTGTAATAAAGTAGGTTTTTAAACGAAATGAGCAAGCGTTCTTAAATTTGAATTTTGAAATTTAGAATTCCATCGGCGTCGGACTGTATGCAAAACGAGTGCTTAAGCACTCGTTTGCTTTCCTATTTTCCGAGCGTCAACTGTGCATCTAGGTAATTAATATATCGATGTTACATGTGATATGACTGGATAGAAGCCGAACTTAACGCAATCATACACAGGCCCGTGTGTGATTTCTTTTAATCAAAACTTAAACGGAAATTGAAAATACCAGATCTACGATTTAGACTCGAGAACTCGCCACGGTTTCTCAGCACTTATGTATTCTCTTAAACCACTACTTAGGTTGCAACTACAACGTATGTACGCAAGTATTGGTAGACAAATAACGCGACATACAACCCATCCGTAGTTTAAAATTATTTCGCGCACATTTCCAATCGATTCAGCAATAATTAACCGTATGCTAATAAGGGATTTAATTAACGTCGGATAGTTTCCACACGGTCACTTTCGACAGTAATTAGTGTTGAATACGTGACTGGATCACAGTGCCCCAGAATACCCGCCGGGCACTAAATAACACTAGCATTCATGAATACGTGTGTTCATGCAAATTCGGATTGTTCATTACCAGCTTAATCACTATATTTAAGGTGTCTTTTTACACGCTTTATATTAGCTTCACCTGTATGTATCTACGAATCTATGTATATATATTGTAATTAAATTTTTTAACTTGGTTTTCAACATTTCACCACACTAAAAAACGAAAATAACTTTTCAGTATAAAGAGTTTGTTCTAGATCGACATAAATCTTTGTAAAAAAGCGTGGGGTGCCAAATATAACATAACATAGACTCACGGCCTTTTTTCCATAGAACGTTTTTACAATAATTTATATCAATCTCGAACAAACTCTTTATACTGAAAAGTTATTTTCGTTTTTTTAGTACGGTGTGTTGTAAAAGCGCATTTTTAGTGTTTTAAGTTTTATTTATTTGGTCCGCCTCTAGTCTATGCTTAATTGTGATATAATGTATGCAGTGGTGATATAACATAAGCCAAGTCTTTTCTGCAACATACTTGGAAAAGTGTGTTGCGCCGACCCCACATTAAGGTGATATAAGGGCAGGTAGAAAGAAAGAAAGCTATATCGTATTCAATATTCATCGTGGTGTCATAATCGTAAAGCAATACTCGTTTGTTCGTAAGTTTGTTACGACCACACCAGATAGTGCGATGTTTAAAATTAGACACACGTTTCGATTTGATGTCGGCCACAAACAAATAACGAGTTCCATTGTATCGGATTTTAATTGTTCATACCTGTACGTGGCTCTATAATGTTCATTAAAACTTTTTCAAACGCCTACTCATTTATAATTTATAAATTATATACATTGCGTCTGTTATAGAGGTATGTTGACTGAACTATAATGCTCAAAGAGAACATTTCGAACGTCTTTTAAGGCATTGTGTACGAAGTGTGAGATTTGGTATTATTAAACTTTATATGAAGAAATAATGCAGAAACATAATAATTCGACAGCTTCCGTGGCGCAGCGGGCGAGTAGGCGGCTGTGAAGCGAGAGGCCGCGGGTTCGATCCCCGCACCGAGACAAGTGTTTGTATGGCCTACAGATATTTGTTTCGGGTCTGGGTGTTGTGAGACCGAAAGTCTCTCGTAGTTCCTGATTCCCACGACACAAGACTCGATCTTAGTGTGGGGTCAGGGCTATGTATGTGACTGTTGGGTATTATTATATATTATTATATATATTTTGATACAATATGAGTATAATATAATCAGCGTCAACATTTCGACCTATCCAAAGAATAAAGTTACATATGATAATTAATCGAAATTGCTTTTATATTTTTCTGAGCTTAAATTAACCTATATATTTAACTAATACTAGTATTTTTTAAAATTTATGACATAATAACAAGTTAAATTATGACATAGCTTAAAAAAATATTCACTAGTTAAATATACAGGTCAATAAATAAGCTCAGAAAAATAAGAAAGCAATTTCGATTAATTATCATATGTAACTTTATTCTTTGGATAGGTCGATTTATGTTAATACTGTCAATGGCAAACGCATAACGCCGCTACCATACTTGTGTAAATGTATTGAAATGAAGGATTATAAAAGTGCGTATTTGCTCTTTGACAAAAAATTAATAATCAAACTTTGAAAAAATACTATCGAATTACTACCACAGTGGGCGCTAGTATAAATCAGAGCACCCAAAACAATTTAAATTAAACCGTTGTGGATTCGCGACAGCCTGGTCACAGTCAGTTCACTCAGTGGTTAAAATGTACCTCGTACATACTCGTACACTAAACGATTACCACATTTCCATTTTCAGCATAGTGCTTAACAATTCGAAAACTATATTTAGAAATTAAGGACGAATTGTAGCGCTGTTACTTATCTAGTGTTAAACCTAAACTCGATTTGTCATAAAGCTCACTCCTATCTTTAAATCGAAATTTGCGATAAAGAGATTTATCGCGGGGCTGCAAGGGGCCCTAAGAATTTGTGTAAGACTTTTAAATTTAATTTTAGTTATGTTTTACAAGCAACTTATATCACATTAAAAATCAATTACTTATACGAATTAAACCTTTCTGAATACCTCATACACTTTATATTCTAAATATTTTGAATATATTTATATTCCCTTGACTCTAGTTTTTCGTCATGCAATAAATAACAAAGCGATTTGAATTTAATTGCTTTGCGCTTTAATAGTGTTTATTGTGAATTATTATGTTAATGTGATAATAATTTAGATCAAAAAGATTTACACTATATTTCTTACAGTGAAATAAAAGAAATTATTATTTCTACGTGCCCAATATGGCGATAAGCTCGCTCCCTATCACATCTGGGACGGAAATATACTCGGCGAAATGTGTGTTCTAGTTCTCAAGTTCCTTTGTGCCCACTAATACCAACGAAATAATATAAAAAATAAATTAATCAGTTATCCCAAAGCTGAAGTAATAATGAGTCACTCTACGTAGAGTTTACGCATTTTAACAAAAGCTTTAAAATGTATTTAAACTAACATCAGATTAACACGACGATAAGGATTAGCGTAATTCACAATTCTCAGGGATCTATAGTTTTGTGATGCCGGGTACATACCAACCGAACACACGTTCGCGAATCTACGCCAGTTGGGTTCATATATTTTTCGCTGTTGTGTGGATGCAACAGGCGTACATTCGCGAACGTTCATTCGGTTGGTGGGTACCCGGCGTGATGCCAACAGGTTTCTTGTGCCACATGATAACACAACATATGGATTTATTTGTATAATTATAATCTATCAAAAGTATCTTTGGGGGAGGCCTATGTCCAGCAGTGGACGTCCTGTGACTGATGATGATGATGAAAAGTACATCTTATTACAATGATTGTATACGCAGCACGCATCATTTAATTAAAAATGAGGTACTCTAATACTTCAAAGCACATAACAACAGGCGGTGTTGGTGCACGAAACAAAAGAAGCCAGGTTATGTGTTTTTGAGTTACACAAGGTGGGAAAAAATTCCCGGATAAAAATAACCACGGATCACGTTTAAACTTAAATTGCGACGCGAACACGTGATGGTGGTTCACGTTGAGAGTTGTGGCACCACAATGTAATCTCAACTTGAGATAGCTTTGCTGAATATCCTCAGACACGAGTCAATTCGAATTCTCATCGACTCGTTGCAATTACGGACTTCGAAAGATTATATCCGGAGTCTACAGGTATGACTTCGATGCTTTTTTCTTTTCAGTGAACTTTGAAAATTGAACAGAGTTTTCCGACTGACTGGACATTAGAATAGTTATTAATAAGCTCGTAAAGAATCTTCAGCTTTTGAATTTAACAATGAAATTAAATGGTAAGCCTACATTGTTAATTTATCAAAACATCTCAAAAATGAATTAAATAAAAATAGAATAATATTAGCCCTGTAATATTACTGTCCCACTCCTGGGCACGGGCCTCCTCTACTAATGAGACGGTTAGGCCTGAGTCTAACACGCTGGCCTAATTTGGGTTAATAGACTTCACATACCTTCAAATTTTTTGCGTAATAATTCTCGTCTGTGCAGGTTTCCTCACGGTGTTTAATTAAATAAAAATATATTACAATTCAGTATTCACATAACCAAGGTAAGAATCTCTCTCTCTACCGGGATTCAACATATACAGATTCAGAAAGCAGCCTATCTAGATGACCTCGGCTATAGAGCTACATGGCATAATTCAATCGAACGGCGCGGCGCGGCGAGGTGCCGACCATTGAGTTTCCTTACAAACAATAACCGCACGAAAGTTACCTGCACAGATGACGCTTGTATCATATAACAGTATGTGCAAGTAGGCCACGAACTCATCTGCAAGTAAAATAAAGATTCAACGCGATGTAAAATAGAACAAAGCCGTATTGAACTGCAACCATTGCGATTCTATTCTGTAGGAACTCGAGAAACATTTCAGCAGTTACTTTTCTATAGTGTGTTTTTTGGTAATCACACAAGGGCGCCTTCTTAAAGCGTCTCCTTATTTAACAGAGAAAAAGTGGAAATGAATCTCTTCTCAGCACACAGAATTTTACCCCGGTCCCATACGCTACACAGGAAAATGCAGCGATATACGCTATCTGATAAAGCACGGCATAGGGTACATAATCTGAATTTTTGAATGACATACAAAGTCAAACGAGCAGACGGCCACCTGATAGTAAATGACTACCATTCCCCAGGGATATAAAAAAACTGCGGCTTACCATGCTTGCATGCTTATTTATCAACATAAATTGTACAACAAGTTCAAATACTTGTAACTCAATTAGCCTAGCCAAGAGCGGCGCCCATCAGTGACGTCGTAGCTATTGTTTACACACAAAGACTTTCAACAGTATATAGACGGGACAACAGCGCGAAAATTGTGATCCAAAAGCCGTGACCTCGTGGTCATAAGTACTCAGTCGTATTTGAAACATACGCGAATAAGGACGTGCCAGCGTAATAATGTTTAGGCAATAAAATTATCTTACGTGATTCTTGAACATTCACAGAACATTCTAGTGTGTAAATTGTAATAAAGGCCCCCGAATTGTGGGAAGTCGTAGGTGGCGGTACGGTTTGAGATCAATTTGTTTATATGAAAACTTGTCTTAATAGCCCTTGTATGTCTACACATTAAAGGGTGTCCCGTAGGTTTAAAATATCTAAGAATAGAATGGTAATTAGTGACCGGCTCTATTTTTACATGTTTATTACCAAGCGACAGTAATTAATTATTGATATCATTGATTGAATTCTGATACATAAAACATCCATAAAATACAATAAATCAACAAAAATATTAAAAATTAAAAAACATGAGTTCACGCCTGTATCCCCGAAAAATGTTGCAAAAAAATCTACATTCGAAGTTTCATTCAAGTGATATTAACACTCTGCTTGTTATTTTATATTCTTCAAATCTACTCTTTAATAAAATAATATTATACATCCAGTAGAGACTTAATTGTGACGGAATGGGATGAAAAGCTAAATATAAATATTTATATTTCCGCAGTCTGTTTGCTACTGTTTTAATAACTCTCTTTGCGAAGCACGTATATTAGTGGAATATGTGACTCGGCGAATTAAATAATGATAAACCAAAGCAATGCAACACGCTTTTATATATGAAACTTTTGAAGCCTTATGAGTATAATTTTGAACTTTTATGAGATAAAACCACATTATTTATTCTTTTACATAAATAATTACTGTTAAATCCAATCATTACAAGGCAAAGTTAAGGTAGACTGACTAGTAAAATTATATCGACAGCACGAACGGACCGGGTCAATCGGTTACTATAAACTTAGTCACCGAAAAGAAACGTGAAATGATGCTTGCTATTGCATTGTGTTTTTGAGTGAGATCTCCGATGGCCCAAATCCTGCCTCCCCTTTCCAATCCCTTATTTTAAGGTCTGCCGTATCAACAATTCTTCTGTTATCATGAGTGTTCCCCAAGAACGGAGGCAGGATCACGTTGTAGTATCACATCGTGAGACGGAAATAAGCTCGGCAAACGATAGATGCACTAATTGCGACTCGGTCTGCTCTTTCAGAGGAATAGGCGTGAGGTTATGATAATATCTATATTTTACGTCCTACGCAAGGAGTAAATAATATCCATGAACAGTGTATTTGTATAGACCATTGTTGAATACTTAAATAATGTTCTAGTTAAGCCTTCTTAGCAAACTAATATTGTACAATACCAAACAAAACTATTGTAACGTGAACAAATATTATCTCTATATTTTCCCTATAATATTTTTCGCAGAAAGAAACAGGACGTCGAAATAAAATATATTTTCGAGATTTTATCGCGAAGTGTTTTTATTTTTAGTGCCGACCATTCGAAACCTTTTCAGCCTTCGTGGTTTTTGGACGACACAGTCCGCCCTGTGATCATGAAAGCTGAAAATCTTTCAAAACTTTTGAACTAAAAATAAATACAAGTAGCTATAAAATCTGCAAATATTTCCATAAACTGTAAAACTAAATGTGTGGGAACAATATTATTGATTGTTTTATTATTATTGACCCTTGAGTATGAACAGAGGCTTCTATTGAGCAAAAATAACACTACTAGGTTAAACAAAAAAATGAATGTGATTGAAATAAAACTATTCTTACGGATTCTATCACGATTAGGTTTTAATTATTATTCCCGACGTTTCGAAGGCTTTGCAGTCTTCGTTGTCACAGGTCAGACTGAGGTGTATAGTGTAATATATTGTGACCCGTGACAACGACGACTGCAAAGCCTTCGAAACGTCGGGAATAATAATTAAAACCTAATCGTGATAGAATCCGTAAGAATAGTTTTATTTCAATGTATAATATTCGCGTAAACTTAAGAAATCAGTAATGAATGTGATGTTTGAATATGGAGATATTGTGTAAATAACATTCTGCGCTGAATAATTCTGTTTGATTCAACAGGTCCAACCACCTGTTCGATATAGGATTCAGCTAAGATTCTAGTGAACGATTAACCATGATTGGGAATACGGATTATTGGACGAAAAGTTAACTTTGTAACATTAGTATGATGTTATTCATTAAAGAACATTTGACGTCATTTATTCCGGTCGGAATGATTATGTTGAATCTCTTCTGTAACATACTTTAAAAACGTCATGACGACCGGAACCGAACTATATAACCTATACTAGAGAGGAAGAAAGGCAGGTGGAAAGAATTGAGATAGTATTAAATTGTAACGCAACCCAGCACCATCTCATTTCAAGCGTATTAAATGTACCTTTGTTTTTAGTTTTTATGAGGACATCTAAAGTCAAAGTTGATATTACTAGGGAACAGCATACTACTGATAATTCTGAATCCTCGTGCAGCAAAAAACAATCTGCAGTTGATATTATTTTCGATGAATGAACCAATACTGATACAATTTATGTATAATTGGTCTAACAAAAGCGTACTTATTTTATGATCATAATTATCTTTATCGTCACTTATCATAACGTTCTTATGTTTTGCTTAACTTAAAACAAACAAACGAAATATTGGTACGTCTTGTATGAAAATTTTATGTTGTAGACAGAACTAACTTGCAAAAACGGCGGTAGGGAAGTCGTTGCCTTATCTGTAAAAAACGTTGTCGTGGATTATGCACCTAACCGTTTACTTTGCAGCATATCTAATCAATCAAATCAAGTTAAATAGTTGAAGCCCTAGAATAATTATGCGTCATTTAGATTCCGTCAAATTCTTTACCGCCAGCATGGAAGGCCCGAGAAAAACGGCAAGAAACTCTGGCGTTGCTCTTTTAAACACCAATTTATAATAAATTATTCATAAAACACCAAATTATAAAAAGACCTTAAATTAGAGCTGCTAGCTAGAACTGTCATAGGACAGAAACATACAATTAATAGTAGGGAAACTGAGAACATCACTGAGAAAATTAATTATCAAAGCAGCTGTGAGATTTTAAATGTAATTTACCTCCACTACGACCAGATGCATCTTTTCCAATGTAAATATTTTTCCGCGCCATTCAATATTCAATATCCGTCGTTTTGCATAACTAGCTCGTTTAATCCGCTCGATAAAATGAAGTTAGAGGTGGTGCCGTCTATTCATATTTTCTCTGAACAGTTTTCCGATTGGTAAATTATTGGTGTAAATAGTTGATTCAAAGACGTCATATCGATTTTCTGGGTTATTTTCTGTACTTTACGTTAGGGGAATTTCATTCATTTCACAAAGACTTGTAGATTACGAACATCGATATTCACACAGCATATGTACGCACAACCTATTCTAGCATCCTATGGTAGGGTAAATTGAAACTATTGGGCACCATAAGCTAGCTAGCTATCCTGATACACCTCTTTTGAGCATACGTGTAATGTGTATAATTCCACTTACATGCTATTACGACTATTGTAATACATTATATATGTGTAGTACTACTCTACACGAAGCAATAGAAATAGCACGAAACCAAAATGGAGTTCAGCGGCCTGAGCAGGAAAATTTCTGACAATCGTAAATGAATTCGAACTCGATGCGCGTCTGTGAAATTTTTCGTGCTCGGGCTACAGTAGTTATGTTAAGTTATGTTATCGAAAGCTCTACTTATTAGCCAAATTGCACAACCACAACAAAGAGTTTTAAGTGCTTTTAACTTCATTTAACCGATACCCATTACGCGGTAGTGCATCGTGCCGCACAATTAGGGACGGACGGACATTGGGTTGAGCAAAACGGTTTGTATGTTTACGTTTAATTTTGTATTTGTATACTTCGATTATGCAAAATCTCAGACTCCTTCGTTTGTATATAATACCTATAAAGAGGTCGTAAATGGCCTACCCACAAAGTCATCTATCTACCAGCCTATTCATTTCGGTTCCGCGGAACATGGCTTTACATACCAAATCGTCATCTCATCACTCATTCCTTTCCAGTTCATATCGTCTTTCGCACATTCCATGTATTGTTCTTGGGTTTTCCTATAATCCTGCAACCTTATACTCATATTTCGATGACAAACGCTTACCTTTCGACTTTTCTGTCACTGATGCAATGTTAAAAGTTCATTTATACAAATTCCACATCCTTATGATACATGAAGACGCACAGTTTCATACTTTCTCTTGGTGTTGCAAGAAAAAATATTATGGAAAATATAGTTTTCTATTTTAGAAGGCTATCAAAAAAATTCTCGTCTAAATAATCAAGAACACCCAGAATAAAGTGCGCATCCGTAATTGACAAGGAAAATCGGAGACGAATTTTACTATCACTGCTGGAATTTTAATTAATGGAATATTACCTGTTTTTGCTGCAAGAAGCAATGCATTGCCTGTGTGACATCAGCGGCGTGCACCGAGTTGTGGTAGGGGTTGGTGCTATGATAGCCCTCCTCAATGAGGCTAAAAAGCTTCCAGGTCTTCGCAGCATCCAACTTGAAGTGCGCAATCAATCCGTAGATTTGAAATAGATGGACGCACAGCACCGGAAGGCAGCGGCCTGTATCAAAAGGACACGTTGTTTTTTTTTTTTTTTTTTTTTTTTTTTTTTTTTATAGCAGAGATTGGCAAACGAGCAGATGGGTCACCTGATGTTAAGTGATCTCCACCGCCCATAGACACCCAAGACAAAAAAAAATCATGGGTGCGTTGCCAACCTAAAAGGAGGGAATGGAAGGGGAGGGAAGGGGATTGGGAAAGGGAGTGGGGAAATGGGCCACCGGAAATCTCACTCACCGAACGAAACGCGACAGCAAGCTGCCACTTAACGTCGGTTTTCTGTGTTTGGTTTGTATTTTTTTTTCCATAACGTCTCTACAATTTATAATTGAATCATTTTAAGTTCGGTCAAATTTGGACATTTTTATAAATGGTTTCTGAAAGGATGATCAAATTAAAATTGATGACAAGAGGGCCTCCAAAAATATACTGGTTGTAATCCGGTCGAGCCAAACCATTTATCTAGTAGGTAAAATGTTATTATAGACTGATCACCCCTTGAGAAACTGGGTGTTTATGACCCCAACTCTGTCTGGTAAATACCATCGGGTTTGGAGCGATTTTTCATAAAAAAAAAACAATCCAAGTGCATAGCTACTAGTGTAGTGCGTAGTAAGACGTGCCGTGAACGGTTCCGTAGTCATACGAGTATTTTTTTAATTAGATTAACGTTCACGGTTGAAGCTTGAAGCATATATAATATCCACTCTGAAACGGATCGTCGATATCATTCAGCGTGCATTGTCCGAAATTTCCTACTACAATACACACTGAGCACACCGCACTTATTCGTAGCATTGTATCGACATCGAATCATCTTAACCTCAGAAAAAGCTCGCGAACTACTAGCGGTCTTTGGTCAGAGTCTCCGAGCTTACGGCCAGACGACCGCACTTACATCTCATTATCCTCGAGCTTACATTTCGCGCGCGCCCCGCATGCCACATTAATTAAAATATTCTATATGTATACGAGTATATGTGTTTAATATGTATCTCTTAATAAAGTTTAAAAACTACTAAATTCTGGTAATAATAATTTTATATAGACAATTCTTAATGATAGCTCACCCGCGCACCTTTGTCTGCGTCACATTTACGTAGCGCACGCAATAAAAGCTCTGAAAAAGAATTCCCCGTTTTTGCAACATTTTCATTGATGCTCTGATCCTATTGGTCATAACGTGATTTTATAATGATATGCATAGGCATAGAGCCTTCCTCGATAAATGGGTTATTCAACACGAAAGGAATTGTTGAGTTCGAAATTATTTTTAGGAATTTTATTCTACAGATCTGTTGTTATTTTTGTAGTTCAGACGCGAGTTTTCTAAAGCTTTTCAGCCTTCATGATAACGGGGCGGACTGATTTTATTTATTTCAGAGTAGCTTCGTTCACGAGCTTATAAAGGCAGACCGGAAGGATCTAATTGAGTTGTACGAAGCCTTTGCTATTAGCCGCTGACCTCAGTTCTCGATAAAGCTGCCTCCATCAGATAACCACTTTACAAAACCTTTTAAGATGCGTAACCAAGAGAGGAAACCATGATGCGGGATTATAGTAAACATCCGTTTTGTATGCAACTATATGTATGAAGTTATATGTAAGTTAAGACACACTGCCGAGTGTGGGCCTAGGTTACGTAGCAACTAGTTAGTTAATAATCTGTGGCAGGCGTGATGGCGGCTGCTTTGAGGCTTCCCAGCCAACTCAAATATAGTGATACTATGAATGAGATTTTTTTTGTTAATGAGTTGTTTCGGGCACTTCGATACCTATCCTCAGAATTTAAAACCAGTGATGTAATGAACATGAGTGATGTAATGGATGACCTTATACAATATAACGTAAACAATAACGTATTACTTACAAAGATACGTTCCAAGAACGATCCGGGTGGAACAAACGAGCGATTATTGATGTTGCTTTGCCAAATGTATTTATTTTCTACATACTTCAAAATGAGAGGCTCTCAATCCGTCACAATTTTTTATGTATGTAACAAGATATCTCCAACTAATTTGGACTAAATTTAAAGATTCTTTACGTGTTTGATAGATAGTAGTGGTCCCATATAAACGTGAAGATATGATGGGTTTTGAAGTCGGTTTTTAAGTTTTAATTATATAGCTAATAGCTTATTATTAGGAATGCTGTTTCTAGCGTAGTATTTCTACAGTATAATTGTAAAATCGGTACTTCACTTTGAAGTGTCATGAAACAACGTTAAATCATACTTGATTAGTGCAACGATTTTGCAACTATCATTTTGTTCTAAGATAATGCGATATTTGATTTTAGGGCATTTCAAGCACCTAAGCGTTGCCGAGCGTATTTCCAATAAAATATTTTTATTGTTACCGAGTGATTCATGCAATATAAAAGTAAAGTAATTTAATCCAGACGACGCGATACGACATCGCTTGGCGTCCAATTTTCGATAGATTCGATTCGTGCCGTATTTTCGATTGCCGCCGACGACGAATCAACAGAACTGCTTCAATCGTTCCGTAACAAACATCGCTGTCCAGTCGGTCACGATGGTACCATGTACTCACTCTCACATATTAGAGGTTAAGCGGTAGGTAGAGTAAAGCATAAAAATCACAAAGAATTAAGGAAAGATAACTGTTTTTATTTAAAGCCTATTTATTATTTTTATTTCTATTTCAGAAAATATATTTGGCCGAGAAAGCCGAAAATGTGGTTGAAAAACGAGAAGCAATTGCGTAGGCGTCGTTCTCATAGAGTTGAAACTAGATGAGACAAACTCACTTGAGTTATATATTTGGGCAATTTATAATGCAAAAAATAACAATTTCCTTAGGGTGGATTCAAGACTATTTTGAGTAACTTAATACTTGTAGACAATAGTATAAAATCATATGACTTTTTGTGACTCAATTTATGTCAATTAAGTCACTAACCGCCGAATGTTCATACAGTAAAGGTCGCCTTATGTCGTTTAAAGCCGCCTTATCTGTCAAAATTGTATCGCGAAAATCAATGTAAGAAGCCGTTAAAGTTGAAGAGCGTTTGACCATTCGGGCGTAAAAGTCATATGATTTTACATAATAACGGATTATTATGCTATTACTATTGTATATATATATATACACATAATATTACTTAAATAATTTTATCTTCGTTTTATGTCACACAACATAAAAGGATTACTATTTAGAGACTTAAGTGATAGCAGTTTTTACTCTCACAGTAAATAATGTGGTAATGTAAAACTAAATAAATTGAAATTGGTTATAACATTCTCTGAATATTGGCAAATAGTTTGATATAAAATAGCAATATGTATTGCATATGTACATATATGTGACACTCGTTCGTTCGGAGTGGGCGCGGCAAAAATCCTTGTTATCTGTAACAAGCAACTAGTCTCCGACATTCGTACTAGAAATATTTTTATGCATTATACTCGTATGTCTGTGCGTTATCAACTGCAAAGTGCACCTGTATGGGTTTCTAGTTTATACTCAAGTGCGAATATGCAGTGGTTTGCCTCGATAAATCTTAAACCACTTTTAAATTAGATTGTAGAGTCACACCACTAAAATTACACAATACAATAGTAATTAGAATGCTTAGATTGATTATCGCATGTTTTATCCATTTTCCCATGAAAATGTATAAATTTACCGGTAATGCAAAAAAAGCTCCATACCATATACACAATACACATAATAATAGTATTCTATTGATAGAAGTGTTTACTGCCAGGGCTTCAGAAATCGATTATTGTATTAAGACATATTTGAGAATCGCGATCAAGATAGAAATGGCAACATTTGATAGTCTTCATAAAGGATTTGTCGCGGTCTCCTGTCTCGGTCGCTTATATTGTGTCTTATCAAAATACTTTATATCCAGTGACATCTAGTGTCAAGAAACAGAAAACGTCACATATCTGTTGGATGTATGATTAATAGTCTGTATGTATCTTTTATAAAAAAAAACATTAATTAAATATTCATTCGCTCGTCCTGTCTCTAAGAAACGTGTTTGATTTAATAGGTTATGGGCCCAGAATCCCAAGATTTTTCGAATAGATATTATATCAGTGCAAAAAGTAGTGAAACATAGTGATAGACGTGTTATTCAGAAAGTGCAACAAAATATTGCAAGAATGGCAACGAACTATCTGGTAAATGTTCCAAAACTAAAGGGCCGCGAAAACTTTAATGCGTGGATGTTCGCAGCGGAGAATTTTCTAATCCTAGAGGATATGCAACATTGCATTAAGCCAGTAACTGGGAAGTTATTAGAAACCGCAGATGACGCGAGAACTAAGGCAAAACTCATAATGACTATAGATAGTGCGTTGTACGTACATATAAAAGATGTGAAAACTACGTTGGAGCTATGGAACAAGCTAAAAGCATTATTCGATGACTCTGGTTTTACACGTAGAATCTCACTTTTACGTAATCTAATTTCGATCCGCCTGGAAAATTGTGTTTCTATGCAGTCGTATGTTACGCAAATAGTCGAAACAGGACAAAAGCTGAGTGGGACAGGGTTTAACATCAGCGACGAGTGGATCGGATGCTTATTATTAGCTGGATTGACAGAGAAATTTATGCCAATGATAATGGCGATCGAGCATTCAGGCATTCAAATAACAACGGACGCCATTAGAACGAAGCTTATGGACATGGGATCGGAAGTGAACGGAAGTGACCAATCCAATGAAGTTAGCGGTGCATTCGCGAGCGGTACGCAGAAATGGCAACATAAAAAAAATTATAAATTGTCTACGGCCAGCGCGCAACGTCAAACGAAACAAAACGTCAATGTCAATGTTGGTGCCACCAAAAGTCATGTCACATGCTACAAATGTAAACAAACGGGGCATTACAAGAATCAATGTCCAAATAATGAAAATACCAATAAATATACGAAAGAAGTGCAACGTAAACCAACTAATGCATTTAGTGCGGTATTTTTGAGCAGCCAATTTAACAAATACGACTGGTATATCGACTCCGGCGCGAGTATGCATTTAACTGCTAATGAACAGTGGATCGAGAATGCAACATACCATAAATTGAAGGATATTTGTATTGCTAATAATGAGAAACTGCAGGTATTATGTTCCGGTGATGTGACCATTATCACTAAAACAGACCAATGTGAATTTGAAATTCCAGTCAAGGATGTATTATGTGCTCCAGGATTGACTACCAACTTGTTGTCAGTGAGCCAGTTAATAAAATCCGGTAACAAAGTTCAATTTACGACGGATGGCTGTGAAGTATTTAACAGAAATAGTGAACTTGTCGCTACAGCAGCGCTGATTAATGGAGTGTACAAGTTGAGAGTACCTGACAGTGTAGTGACGAACTTAGCTGTGTCAGGCAATACCTGGCATCGCAGGTTAGGTCATGTTAACAGTAAATACCTAAATAAAATGATAAGTGCTGTTACAGGAATGAATCTCCAAGAAAAAGTTGACCTTGACAAGACATCATGCACAATTTGCTGTGAGGGTAAACAATGTCGTTTGCCATTTACAAATGTGGGATCAAGAAGCAAAGAATTACTTCATACAATTCATACTGACATTTGTGGACCTATGGAGCATGAATCACTTGCAGGTTCAAGGTACTTCATACTATTTATTGATGACTATAGTCGTATGATGTTTGTGTACTTTATTAAACACAAAAGTGAAGCATTTAAATGTTTTGTGGAATTTAAAGCTAAAGTTGAGAAACAAACAAGTAAGAAAATAAAAAAATTAAGAAGTGACAATGGATGTGAGTATTGCAATAAAGAATTTAACTCTTATCTCAAGAAAGAGGGTATTACTCACCAAAAAAGTAACCCATATACTCCTGAGCAAAACGGCTTATCAGAACGGAATAATCGCACTATAATAGAAAAAGCGAGATGCTTATTATTTGATGCCAATATAGGTAAGGAATTTTGGGCCGAGGCAACTAATACTGCAGTATATTTACAAAATCGTACTGCACTTCCTGCTTTATGTGAAAAGACACCTTATGAAATCTGGACTGGATGTAAACCAGACATAAGTCACTTACGAATATTTGGTAGCAGTGTCATGGTCCATGTGGCTAAAGAGAAGCGCCAAAAGTGGGACAGGAAGTCTGAAAAGCACATACTTGTGGGCTATCCAGATGACGTTAAAGGCTACCGTATATATAACCCGAGAACAAAATGTGTTACAACTAGCAGAGATGTTATTGTCATGGAAGATAAAGAATACAACAAAGAGATTAGTATTCCTATTAATGAAAATAAAGAAAATTCATTTTCAATGAGGGACACATCGGACAAGGATATCAAAAGTTCACATGAAGTAATTGAAGATGAGGACACACTCTTAGAAGACACATCAGATGACTCTTATATTCCTAGTGAATATGAAGATACTTACTCCTCACCAGAGCAGCGTGCCAGATCTAGTAGAATTAAGAAGAAGCCAGAATGGTACGGGATGTCAAATATGTGTGTTCCAGACGAGGCATTTGATGATGCTAGTGGACTATCTCTAGAAGAAGAATTGCAGGGTCCAGAAAAAGAACAATGGTTAACTGCAATTAAAACTGAACTTCAATGTTTTGAGGACAACAATGCCTGGGAGTTTGTGGATATGCCAAAGGGTGGTGAAACTGTAGTGAAGTGTAAGTGGGTACTGCGTAAAAAGTTAGACAGTGATAATAACATTCGTTACCGTGCCCGTTTAGTAGCCAAGGGCTATATGCAGAAGCAAAATGTGGACTATTCAGAGACTTTTTCACCTGTGGTTAGGCATTCAACTTTGAGATTATTGTTTGCCTTATCGGTTAAACTTGAATTAGATGTTGTTCATCTTGATGTTGTTACAGCATTCTTAAACGGGGACCTTGAGGAAACAATTTATATGCAGGCTCCAGAATGCTTGTTAGATTCTCAAAATAATCAGAATAATAAAGTAGTTAAATTGAACAGAGCAATTTACGGTCTCAAGCAGTCCTCAAGGGCCTGGTATAAGAAAGTAGATGAGTGTCTTATTGATATAGGCTATAAACGCTCCAAGTTGGAACCATGTTTGTACATAAAAAATAAGGGTGATAAAAAGACAATAGTTGCGTTATATGTCGATGATTTTTTTGTGTTTACAAATGATGACATTGAATGTAATAACTTAAAAAAGGTACTGACTTCAAAGTTTAAAATAAAAGATTTAGGACAGGTAAAGAATTGTTTAGGAATGACTGTTCATATTGATAAAGTTAATGGTACAGTAACTTTAAACCAAGAGAATTATGTTAATCAATTGTTAAGAAAATTTAATATGACAGAATGTAAATTAGCTGATACACCAATGGAGGCAAAGTTACAATTAAATAAAAGTGATAAATGTAATTTACATATTCCCTATAAACAACTTATTGGTAGTTTGATGTATCTAGCAGTGTTAACTAGACCCGAAATAATGTTTTCTGTTAGTTTTCTAAGCCAGTTTAACAATTGTTTTAGTTCAGAACATTGGTCATATGCTAAAAGGGTCTTGAAATATTTAAAGAAAACAAAATGTTTTGGTTTAACTTACACCAAAACTGGTAATTCAAAATTGGAAGGTTTTGTAGATGCTGACTGGGGCAATGATATTATAGATAGGAAATCATATACAGGTCTATGTTTTACCCTATCAGGTAGTGCAGTCTCATGGGCTTCAAAGAAGCAGAAAACTGTCGCTCTGTCTAGCACTGAGGCCGAGTACATGGGTATCACAGAGGCTTGCAGAGAAGCAACGTATTTACGTAGTTTGTTATCAGAAATATGTGATGTACTGTATACCATTAATATATTTAATGATAACCAAGGTGCTCTAAAGTTGTCTGCAAATAATATCTTTCACAACCGTACAAAGCACATTGATGTGCGGTTTCATTACTGTCGTGATTGTGTTTATAATAAAATAGTAAAATTACAATATTTGGAGACGGCAAAAATGCCAGCGGACCTGTTTACCAAAAGTTTAACTAATGTAAAACATAACCATTTTATGAAAATGTTGGGTATACAAAGTTCTCAATGATTATAAAGATATAATTATTTTTTTTGTGACTATTAGTTTATTTAATTATTTTGATAAGTGGGAGTATTGTGTCTTATCAAAATACTTTATATCCAGTGACATCTAGTGTCAAGAAACAGAAAACGTCACATATCTGTTGGATGTATGATTAATAGTCTGTATGTATCTTTTATAAAAAAAAACATTAATTAAATATTCATTCGCTCGTCCTGTCTCTAAGAAACGTGTTTGATTTAATAGCTTACCTCAAAACGTGCTTTGACACATGTTAATTAAGTATCGCTCGTGTACTATCGAAGCGTGCTTCGTCAAGGTTGGGCGATGTGGAACACATCTAGTTTAAAATTTTGTTTGAGCGACTCACTCAATAGAGTGTTGTCCGTGCTGTGCCCATGACCTATTCACTCCTTTAATTCAAAAGTCTAAGTAAACGAAATAACTCCTTATTTACCATATACAGTATATTTACCAAATGCCTACTAATTAGAAAGCCCGTCGCCTCTTTGGCTCTATGGCATACTATGACTGAAAATTTTTGAAGCCTAGGTCCCATACCCAGAACGCACATGTGTTGCAGATTTCGTTTCGTAAACTAAATATTACGAGATTACTGTACCCGATATGCGGGTAACCGCACACTTAACTCATGCATATCTATTTTCAATTTTCATATTATTTTTACCAATTCATAACTATTGCACTACTGACCCTAAGCGTCGCCTCTAAATTCTACAAAGATCAGCAAACGCTGCATATCACAGCAGAATAATTAAAGATGAATATATCTTCTTCACTAGTATTAACGCGAACTAATTTTGTTAAAAGCATGAACGACGGGACTGTTAAGTTAATATGATAGTTTTCCTCGGGAAAGCTCTATATAAACTGACCGAAGTTAATTAGTTTTTAATTAACTACATATTACACTTAAAATTTCATTTATTTTAACGCATTTGTTGAAAATGAGCACCGCCATACAAATATACCAAATATTGTTCTGTATGGTAAAGCCAACAGAGGGCGTATATAATATATATAAGCTAACACGATATTATATGAATCAAATTGATGTAATAATGATCTCCTGCGTAAAGGGCAATTGGCGGAAATGTATGAAACATTGCATCAGTCTGGAAGAGACAAAAGAGGTGTGTCAGGATCGTAGCTAATGGCGCTCGCTCAATAGACCCTACACCTATGAAATGCGGATGTAACTATGTATGTACTATTTCGTATACAGGGCAATTACATACATAATATGTATGTATGTATGTAATTGCCCTGTATACGAAAATACAAGGCAACGCATCAGCATTTTCTTCGTACGTGCTAATATGCACCTACCAGCTGTTCTTTCATTGTAATGCTGTGCCATGTTTAGATACAAGCTTAGCTACTGATTTCTTAAGTTTACGCGAATGTTATAACTTCGGGTCAGTCTGACCGACAACGAAGACTGCAAAGCCTTCGAAACGTCGGGAATAAAAATTAAAAACCAAATCGTGATAGAATCCGTAAAAATAGTTTTATTTCAAAATACAAGCTTAGCTACAAACAGGTAACCAGATTAGCCTTAATTATAAAATACGTTGCCGCATGAAGAATAATTAAGTTGATCTCCCAAGTGTGCAGAGATCTACGCGTCTCTATATATTACAAAGATGCAACGTCTCCGAATTTATTCTAGGCAATGTCTTTTGCTCATGGCTCCACCCGCGGCAATTTTTTTCAGAAAATAATAAACGCAGATTTGTGTGATGGCAGATAACATTTTTTACATTAGGACATCAGGAAATTCATTTCAATTAATTGTTATTTTAATCAGGTAACATTTTATTTACGTTAAGTTAGGTAGGTTTTTCTACAATAATTACGTATTAACACCTCTTTAGTTTGTTATCTCACATGAGGTAAAAAACAAGATTACGTCTGCTGTATCCCGTTACTGTAGAAACAATATAGTTTTTTTTGCGGTTATTGGTTTGAATATCTAACTAAACAATATTGGCTATGTCGTCATATTATTAGGGTAATTAAGAATCCCTATCTTTCATAAATCAGTATAAATGTTCCGATAGGACGCAGAGCATGAGACTATGATTAAAGATGACATAGTGACTTGAGTAGTAGAGCCACGCTCGCCACGTAGACAGTTACGTCTACAGCACGAATGGACCGGTTCGGCTCGACCGGTTTAATACCACTATCTCACTGAAAACCGACGTGGCAGCTCGCTGTCGCGTTTCGTTCGGTGAGTGAGATTTCTGGTGGCCCAATTTTCCCCCTCCCTTTCCCTATCCCTATTTCCCTCCTTTTAGGTTGGCAACGCACCCATGATTTTCTTGGATGTCTATGGGCGATGGAGATCTCTTACCATCAGGTGGCCCATCAGCTCATTTGGCAGTATCTGCTATTAAAAATAAGAAATTATTATTAGAAATTTCGATAAGTTCTAGTGTTCATTTAGAATTTAAATATACTGGAACAATTTATCGATACTATGGGATAATCCCGCAAGGTTTCGTATTTTATTTTTTCGTATTTATTACTCTGATAATATATTGAAATAAAACTATTCTTACGGATTCTATCACGATTAGGTTTTAATTATTATTCCCGACGTTTCGAAGGCTTTGCAGTCTTCGTTGTCACGGGTCAGACAATGTATAATATTCACGTAAACTTAAGAAATCAGTCTGATAATATAATAAATATAATAATATTATCCCTCTAATATTACTATCCCACTTCTGGGCACGTGCCTCCTCTCCTTATGAGAGGGGTTAGACGCCTTAGTCTACCACGCTGGCCTAATGGGGGTTGGTAGACTTCACATACCTTCGAATTTCTTGTGGAGAAATTCTCGGGTATGCAGGTTTCCTCACGATGTTTTATTAACGGTGAAATCACCGTTATAGCAAGCGATATTTCACAATGAAAACACACGTAACATAGAAAAGTTAGATGTGTATGCTCTATTTTGGAGTTGGTCTCGAACCTCCGACACTCGTCTCGGCAGTCCGTACTACACCCAACTGAGCTATCGCTGCTATAAATTATGTACGTATATTATAGAGTTAATATGTTTTACCAGTAATGTAGTCTATACAAACCCATAATAGCACCGCTCTACCATTTAGTCCACTAACATAGTTATAAATATCGATATATTTCAGTGATATTATTATTATTGCTACAAGTTAAAATTATTATAGTTATTACAATGTACATTATTAAATGTCATGTCATGTCACACTATAACAAACCGACACGTCTAAAGTCTTTTTTTCTTTCTACCTGCCCTTATCCCACTTTAATGTGGGGTCGGTGCAACACACGTTTTCAAGCATGTTGCAGAGAGGATACCACCCCAGAACCCAGGAGCACCCAGGACCTCCCGGTACACAGCCCATACATGCTGCCACTAGACCAAGGAGGCGTACTTCTTTAGAGTACGTTGCAATATTTTTTCGAAGTACGGAGCCCGCACTGAGTAATAGACATGGTAAAGATAGGTTTTTCTTATATTTTCGGTACTTATCACGCGTGCTCGCTTAGGCAACGGTGCCTTCGCTAACACACTCCAAAAAAACATGATATGTATGTATGTCAAAATGTTCGAACTCTACATGAAAACCTTATGAACGGGCGGAGAAAAGTTATAGCGCGATGGAAAACGACTGTGGCGCCATCTATGAAACGTATAAGCATCTGCCTACAAGCGAAAAGTAAACATGCGCCCGTGGGCTGCTCGCGTACAATAATATTACGGACTCTACGTTGTCATGTTACCGGCACAATGACTTCTGTGTTGCACTTCGTACTCCTTTGTAGTATGACGAGTAACATAGTATTAAATTATTATATTTTATTGAAGTATTTAATACGTGTGGTATGCTAGTAAACAACTAAGATTGACTCTAAACTTTTCAGTTACCGGCACAATAATTTAAGTCTTGCACTTTACTTCTTTATAGTACCTACAACGAAACTGTATCAAAATGTTAACTGCAAACGTTAAAAAACACGATAGTAATTACCAGACTATGATTAAGAATAATAAAATATATTATACAATAAGCGCAGAACATATGAGGGTCGAGACACACGATACAACCAGACTGTATTTAATTGGTGATTTTGTAGCGACGACAGCATCCCGACGTCGTCGTTGGTCGTTCGTGCGTAACGACCCTCATAAGAACTTTACCCCCGGAGACGGTCTCTAATGTGAATGCATTGAATTGCCACATCGCGGCCTGGATCAGGATGCACTGCAACAATATCAAAAGATATTATTAACATAACCCACGACCTAGATTGGGCCGATGAATTCCAAACCCAATACAGCATAGCTATGTTTTACTTCTGCGGCTACACATCTGTCAAAAAAACATAGGTTATGTCGTCCTTCGCAAACGCATTAAATTCGCAAGAGTAGTAGTGCAAAACAAGCGAGTGGCCGAGCGGACGATCTCAGCACCACTGGCGACGCCTCACTGCACCAGCGTTCAAGCCAAACAAGACTGTTTACGAAATTCTTGGCCGTTTGTCAATGAGTGCTCCATCCGGAAGGAATTTTAATACAGGCATTAAACACCTCGTGTACGTTGTGCGGCACATAAAGATGGACACTTCCTCAAGAACGGGTGTAAACAGGCGTATTTAACAAAATGCTCGGATTTTATTTTGGTCTCAATACCATAATTTTACAACGAAACGACACTTCACCGGCAACAATTTGTCAGTGACATGAAATACACCAATTCGCTTTGCCTTTAGTTCAATAATAGACAAATTCAAAATCGGAATTTTTCGTCGCGGACATGTTCAACGTAGAATAACTCCCAAATTTTACGATCTAGCTAACATTTGATTACATTCCTGTTATTTGCAAACACGCAAATAAAGACGAGTATTTCTGCGCTAAAATGTTTACCGTTAAATAATCACCATTACATTTTGGCGGGTGATTTAAAATATTAAAAATAATGTGCACATTTCTTATTGGTCTCGTCATACGATTATCGGGATTTAGGCATGTAACTCGACATCCACAGAACGCCAGCCGTCCTTGTACAAACTACTTGGAAGGCGGACCGTCATACTGGTATATGTCACATGAACGTACATAAGTACACATTATGGGTACACACAGTGCCTGCGGACGCTTTATGAATACAAACAAATGGCATTTAAATTTGTGTTGATGCTGAGAATATGTGCTCGCTAAGGACTCCACAATGACCATGATCGGCGTCAGGCGTGTAATGTGTGAGGACACATCTTACTGTGACAGCACAGACAATGTACAATAGACGCTCAGTTAGTTTTCCTTTTATACGTTTCGACACGCTACGGGGAAGCAAACAGTCTTTAGTATAAACAAATTATCAACAAACTGTCTAAAATAAATATGTGTACCTATACATTAAAGTAGGTCATAGTTTTAAAAGACGAGACGAGACGGTACTTATTAAAGGAACAGAAAGATAGTTTGAAATAAAGTTTGGCCCTGATGATGGCAAACTAGAAGCTGGGAAGCACTAAGATCGAATTTTATAGAAAATTCCAATGGTAGACGTTTTCTAACTGATAAAACAGTAGAAATGTTTTATAAATCAAGCAGACAAATCTGACTGGTATCTGCTTCTAGAGTTACATGCCCGAGCCTCATCCATGAGTTTATTTGACGTTTCTCGCTAGCGACTATTTGTATGACAATCACCCGAACGCCTCTAAAGGCTACATGGGGAATTATACTTCGTTAGCCTACTGAAAGCACGACAGAAAATAGGTAGTATGGAAGAGGTTCCAGTATACTTACCTCCACCTGTCCGTGCTGCAAGTCATCCAACAGCGCCCGGTCCGTGCTCAGCGATCGTGTGGCTAATGGCTTTTTGCGACGCTTGTGCATTGTCAGGAATCGGCCGGTGGGTATTCTTCGTCCTGCTAGTGATTCAATCTCGACGATGCGGTAGATCGAGACGCACGGTGAAATCAGCATATCATCTTGACCTGCAAAGAACGGACTTGGTTATAATTTGCCTTTGTTTTTCTATGGAATAAGTTGTTTGTATTTTATCAAACTTGAGAAAGGGAACAAATAATGTTAACAAGTGAACGTCGACTTTTCCAGGACTATTTTTCTAAACGCCTCATTTGTTGGCAGCGTAATGAGGCTAACATCATGAAATCCTAGATTCAACCCACTATCGGTTGGGCAATCACAATATTTGTTTGTTTGATTTTTAAGTTACGTGGAGTCGGAATTTAACTCAAGTATGGTGATTGGCTCGCTATAACACATACGCCCAAATTTTGACAGAGGATAGAGACACAGAAATAAGTAAGCTCGGAGAAATGTGTGTCTACTAACTACGCCTTTGCCTACCCCCTCAGATATACAATTATAAGACATAAAAACAAGCGAGATTTTATGCAAGATAATATTATGCATGACTATATAATAAAATATCTAAAAGCAACCCGTACTTCTGTTATCATAAAAACGGCTATTCCAATTTTGTATGTAAGTTTAGACGAAAAAAACGAGGTAAACCATGGTTAATTGGCGAAGTAGCAAACATTCCACCACGAAGCAAGGATTCGACGCTGAGGTGGATTGAAGCCAAAGCTCGACGCATTCATTAAATCATTCCGGTAATTACATGTATTTTTCAACCACTGCAACCTTACAACGTTTAATAAACTCTCAGAAGTATCACGACCCGTCCTTGACGGGCCGCCAGAGTATATTGGTAGTCGTGTACATAAATTCCATCTCATGTTCTCGCAAATTCCGCCTGCCTTTATGAGATCTCCGTTTATTATTTTCAAAGGAAGAATAAGACGATTTTATTTAAACTCCATGTGAGATGAATGATCGCAATACGAAAATTCTATTATTAGTATTAGTCCTCTACTAATATTATTAAGTCAAAAATAATTCACCTCCATTCATTTAATTGAGAAATTCCTCGTAATTAAATGAATGGGGGTGAATTATTTTGCACTGCTTTTTAGAATCCCAAAAACAAATGGCAAAAAAGGGACCCTTACTAGTTTACCCATTCTGTCCGTCTGTCTGCCCGACCGCAGTTTATCTCAAAGACTATTAGTACTAGAGAGCAGTAATTTAGCATGAGTATACATACGTATCAACCACGCTGAGAAAACGGTAAAATATTTTTTTTATAAATATTGTTTTAGCGTGCCTGTACAAATAAAATGGAGATGATATTTTTTATCGTTTATCATCGGGATTGATATCGCTGGATAAGTCATTTAAAAACATTGCGGGTTTGTGAAAACTATTTTTCGATTTGAGGCTATGTTCGCATAATGTTAAGCTTTACAGTGTTACTTTTCTATTGAGTGTTCGTGTCCCCTCCTTCTTTTTCCCTAAACGGTTGGTTTTGGATACGTAAAAAAATTACAGTAGTAGCATATATGTACCATGAAATAAAAAAAAACTATCACGGGTCAGCAGGCTTTACAAGTTAACGAGTAATGGACGACAATGGTAAAAAGAAAAAAATCGTGCAAATTCAATTAGATAAAGTTCTTAATTATGTAGAACGGGTAGTAAATATGAATTTATCGACCATATACTTAAAGTTATGGCTGATAAAATTATATTTAAGTAATAGGTAACAATAAGTCGTGGTAATTAATATAAGGTCAGTACTATACCCACCTATTTCTCTATCTGCGTCCATCAATGACAATAGAAGCAACCGATTTTGTTCGACGACGATTCAATTAGAACTTATGTTTATTCAAGGTAAGCCACACAAGATTTATCCTCGGCGTAATCCAATGGCGATACAAATCCACATCAAAACACGGTGATGTTTTATCAAGCGTATTGTTTGCAAAGCGTTGATAAAAAGCCAGTAAAAGCTCGCGTGAAGCACGTGGAATAATGTTAGTCGCGTTATGACAGTCAATTACCCAATCCCGCGTAACTCGCTATTATGGAAGGTTTATTTCACATGAGACGTTGTGAAACTAATCATGTCATCGTGTCGCTACTGAATAATAAGGATCATCCTAGGCGCAATTGATTTAAGCTTGATTTTTCAAACGCAATCAATGCAATATTAATTATGATATTAATCTGATAAATTTGAGAAGAGTGGTCAACGCTTATGATTTAATACAATTATTATTAAATTTAACCCATGTCTCCAATCGCACGTCAAGTCATTTTGAGCTTTTGCAACGCTAATCATCTACTATATAAGTAAATTACGAATATAACTCACGCGAATTAAGTGACCATTAAGTTTAAATAAAAAAGAGATTTAGCATTTTTATTAATACGAATTAAAGCTTAGTTTCGAAACAAATTATTCCAACTACTTAAATAAATAAATTTATCTTCATACTTCATTTACGTTTTCCGCATCAGTAAGTGATAGAGATAATTTATCACAAGCATGTCAATTAAATTAATGATTTCTCTGATACTTTAATCCTAGTATTCGAATACAAACTATATCTAGGCATTAATATGTAATAGGGTTTAACGTTAATCCTTGAAAGCTAATCAACAATAATGTTTTGCTTCAAGGCAAACAAGGTTTATCAACTAACTATCCGATAAAAAATAGTTATAGGTAGGTACTTATACTTCTCTTCTACTTATTATTTTTCCCACTTTACTTTAGGGTCAACGCATATTACAAAATATTTTCTAAGACGTCTGCGTTTCGTCAACTTCTCTGGGGATTGAAAATATTATAGTTACTACAACGCACATTTTATACTTTCTATTAGTAAAAGCAAGTCACTTGTATTAATGCGGAATTTTGCTTGAGCTATGGCGGCCAGTAAAACCTGTTATAAGAACGTAAAACAGTGATTACATTTATCCAAATCATACATGTTCTTACGCTACTTTTAAAATGGTTATTATTCCAGGTCCCAACTCGCAACATATTATATGACTTCTGCTTCTTCTTCGAATGCCAGAGCCTTTCATGTCTAGAGGTAAAGTACGAATGGGCTGTCCCAACCAGTTTGTTACGTTAGTTACGTAGATTTTCTGTATCACAATATATGTTTTTTTTTTATTTTCGGTGGCCTAAATTCCTCCTCCCGTCACAATCCCTACCCAACTATGATTGGTATCGTGGATGTATATGGACGATAGAAATCACTTAGGGCCGAATGGTCAAACAGTGCTCAGTCATCCAAGTCATTTGAGCACTACCCAAAGTTAAGCAGACAATAATTTTTGAGCGGCATGGTCGTACGCACTTGAGAAGACTTGGCGGAAAAATCAGCTGAGGATCAATCATTTTGCTACAGATAATAAAAGTTTGTTCTCGATTAAAATTTTTTTATAAAAGTATATTTTTGCTTCGTTTCACGTAGAATAATTTTATTTCATTTCGTTTTTTTTAAGATAATTATAATAAATAATTGGCAGAATACATGATTCGATAATGTTTATTTAACCTTTTTGCTTTCCATGTGCCATTCCGATCATATTTCATCTGTAATAAATTTTTCTGTAATGTTTATGTTTTCTCTGTCTATTTTTTGTTATTATACATTTTTATATAATAGAAACGGAACTTAAAATGGATCTTTTTATAATTTATTAGCATCTTGTTAAAATATTTACCACTTGGCAGCATGTATCTTTCGTCCTTAGCCAATGATTTGTGTGGAAGAAATGAAAAAAAAAAGAGTTTTGGCGGGAATTCTGACGGTGCGGGTGGTCGCTTGTTTTAATGATTTCATATTCTAGTCTAAAGTTGTGCTTGTGGTTATGATGTGTATCTAAGCAATAAACATCAACGAAGATGGACAGTATGTGGAAACTTTGAAATAAGTGATTTTGGACGCTTTTTGTCGGGTGGATGTGTCGACCATGTTCGACTCCTCCGCTGCGAGAAAATCGTCTAAAAAGCATCAAACTGGAAGGAATTGACGCCAAAACTTCAGCAGGGCCTTGAATTCAAACACATCCGATTTCATGGCACTTGTGAAAAATTAGATATAAGGAAATAAAGAAAAAAAAAAGCACTTAAGACGAGGCTGTATGGGCTAGATCCCTTTGCCGTCCCGAAAGGGAAAATAAAAAAAAAAAAAATAAAAAAAAATAATTGGCAAATGGCGACCTGTTTGTTTATATTTATTTTCGTAATTAAATAACTGTGTTTGTTGTATGTGAAGTGATTTTGTTTTATGTAATAAACATCAACGAAGATGGAGAGATTATGGAAACTTTGAAGTTTGGATATGGAGGATATTTCTTGGAGCGTTTCAATGAAAGAAGTCTTCTTGAATTTTTCTTGCCAAGGACTGCCGTCCGTGCCAAGTAAAATACTCCGCCCGATCTGAGAATGGAATTCAGGACGTCCCAGTTCACGCCGGCTTCAACAGAACCATCTAAAAACCATTATATTGGAGAGGAATTCGGCAACATGCAGTAGTGTTGAATCAGATTTAATAAAATTAATCATTGTATTTTTGAAGCGTTTTACTTGTCTTGGCTTCTTCGAGTGCGCTATATTGAGGAAAAATACATTTTATTGAAATCAAGGGGTAGGTATATATTGTTAAACACTACACGGAACACGGAAATTATGAAATACAAACCTATGCCCGCCATTCCGTTCGCGTGAAATTTTATTTATTTAAACAATCTATCCTACAGAAACCATACATTTTTCCGGGGAAAAAAGTAGCCTGTGTGCTATTTCAGACTTTAATCCATCTCTGTGCCAAATTTCATTCAGATCTCTTCAGACATTCTGGTGTGAAAGAGTAACAAAACATCCATACATCATCACAAACTATACAATAGTTTCATTTGAGATTGGTCGCAGGTACTCTCAAACTAATCTCGATTAAATGCTAGTTAAGCGGCCCTTAAATAGCTGTCAAACTTTAGGCAGTTGTTGACCATGCCGTTTTATGAAAGAAGCGGGCCTTAAACTGGGTCCTGCTTACATTTAATGTGAAGAGATAGGTTCTGTTTGACCAAGCCAAATTGAAGAATAACGAGTGCTTAAATCGGTAAGGCCATCCTAAATATTTAGGCAGCGTTTGACCATTTGGGGGTATGACATTTACAACTACCACACTTAGGCTGAGATCTATAGAGCGTACTTCAGCTAAGTTTGAGTGAAAGAAACAAACTCAGTGAGGATTTGGAAATTTCAAATCGAACTTTGACTTAGTCAGAGCCATTTTTTACAACAAAAACAGACTGACAGGCAGTTTAAGCAAAGATTTTCTTGTAAAAAATGACTCGGACTTAATCAATGTTCGATTTAATAATACCAAATCCTCACTGAGTTCGTTTCGTTGACTTAGACTTAGTCGAAGTTCGCTCTATAGACCTCAGCCTTAGGTGGCGGACACGAACTCAGCGGGCGCAGATCAAAGGCGGTGGCGGCGGCATAAGGAGAGACGCGTTTCAATGCATAGACTTAAACGGAACTATCTTCGAAGACAGTGGCGCGACGCAGAGACCGGCATACGACAAGTCTGGCGCGCCGCGGCGGTACGTTGCGGCGCCGCGCCTTGCGCCACCGCCGCTGAATTCGTGTCCGCAGCCTCGCACCACTTGCTCGGTTAAGACTGGCTTTATAAAACATATCCTTACAAGAAATATGATCTATCATGTTATAGAGCAATATTGATCAGTGACGATGATAATATTTCCCTAGAAAAGTAAACATAAATAAAAATGTCTTGACTACTTCTATATTTGTCTGAAGTAGAGTTCGAAGAAGGGGCTAAAACAATCCCGATAAAAATAGAAGGTGCTGCCAGTGAGGCAATTATGTTGTATAATTTACCAGAACCCACGGTGTTGCTCGAGGCTTAAGTATTCCTTGAAGAATACTCATATGTTTTATTTAAGCCGTATTTTCATAACACAAGAGCGAAAATGTTATATGAAAATGTCCTCTATTATTATAGCAACATTTTTAAGCATCAATCCCTCTCTCTAAAATGTAATGTTTGCGTCGAATATCGATATATTACCGCTATATTATCGCTTACCGTATGACTGACATCACATCTTCGTAAAATTTTGCATATTTAATAACTTTTCAAATGACGCACTTAGCCGGAGTCTCCGTTGAAGTACGTGTATGAGAAAGGCAAAGTTATGTGACATCCACGCTCACTTAACGCACTCGCCGACAGAATTGTCACATCTGTGATACATTAACTAAGGGCTCATTTACACGGATTCCGTCATTAACGATCCGTCAATTTCGTGACACATATATGAAATATTAACCAAACGTCATCAATGCGCAGGGAGCTCGATACAAATTCGACTGTCAAAAACATTTCTGCTCGGGTCGCAGATAACTTTATACTCACAGCCCGTTATCCCCGTTATCGTTTATAACATCTGGGACGGAAAAAAGCTCGGCGAAATGTGGCTCTTCTGATGGTGAGTGGTTACTGGTTACGTCGGCAATCAACGTTGGCAAACCCATGAGCGCAGCCAAACTGCTGTTTGCAATCAAAGGAAATTAACAGGAATTACAAAGTACTTTGTCCTGCTTGGCTAATTATTGAAATCGACTTTGACCTTATATACTGATACTGGATTTTTCCATATCAGCTCGGAGTCTGGAATTTGTGCCCGATATGGCGATAGGCTCGCCCCCTATCACATCTGGGACGGAACTAAGCTCGGCGAAATGTGGGTGTTCTAGTTCGCTAGTGCGTCTCTGCCTACCCCTTCGGGGATACAGGCGTGAGCTTATGTTATGTTATGACTTTGACCTTCGGATTGAGATTGCTTCATAAATATGTATCAATATGCGTCCAGACATAACATACACAGGCATACATAACTTAGAAAACACAATGAAAAGCCTCCAATGAAACCAGCGCATGTCATGTTCATCATCATCATCATCATCAGACATAAGGCGCCCACTACTGAACATAGGCCTCCCCCAAAGATTTCCAGATCGACCTGTTCATGTTCGCAATGATACAATGAATGAAAGTCAAATGTTGCAGTTCCATTATATTTCACATCACGGTTAGTACGTTGGAGTTGATAAAACTAATGATATGCATAGCGTTTCGTATTCATAACAGTACACGTCAAAATACAACAATGACATGAATGGTATGTTCAGCGTTCCCAAAAATAACGATAGCCCCGAATAAATAACGGCATATACGAGTACATGACTGATGACGACTTCTGATGAGTCAAATATAACAGGCTTTATAAATTATAAATTTTATACAATTTGGACGCTTGGGGTATGTGATAAAGGTATGTATGAATCAATGTATTTACAGTAAGAAATAGTCTACTTTTTACCCCAGTAAGAGACTTTACAAGTGCGCTTTATATTTATATTTCTTGATAATAAATCCGTAACATATTATGTTCTTCAAGCTTTTACTCACTTAAGAAACGTATTCAGCATACAGCTCCAAAGCTCAAATACATCTGAGTCACAAAGAACTCAATTTAAGAGTTACTGAATAGTTAAGACATGCGGGTCTATAAAATCGAAAAAGTGTTCAAATCTACAGGTTTCATAAAGTTGGTATCAATAATAACTACACTTAATAAGGGCTACCAATCTAGCGACAAAGTTTAAAATTTCGTAAGGCTCATAATGTTTGAGTAACGGAAACTTGAATTTATGACGAAGACATTTTTTTTGGCTCATTGAGTCAACTGCAGTACATTTGCAAACCACCTATGGGGTAATTACTTATTTTTAGCATACCCAAATGCATTCTTATAGTAATTTTGACGATTTAAAGGTCGTATTCCGATTTTAAAATCCCCAAGCTTAAATAATTTCATAAAAATAATTGTGTTGAAATAAAACTATTTTTACCGATTCTATCACGATTAGATTAATTTAAAACCTAATCGTGATAGAATCAGTAAAAATAGTTTTATTTCAATGTATAACATTCGCGTAAACTTAAGAAATCAGTATAAAAATAATTGTACTAAATTGATTAAAAATATTAAGTTATGTTTTATTTTTTAACCATTACTGTTTAAATCGTTCTCCCAGTACGTATAATTGTTATTAGTATCGACTTTATGAAACACCCCGATATAAAGGAAAATATATTCCGGAAAAACTAGCATTTTCTTGATGTGGACTAAAAACTGTGAATAAATGTAAAGTAAAATATATTGTTTATAATATCAAATAAAGAAATAAGGATAAAAGCTATAATATAAAAATATTCAACAAAACTTGATTTTTCAACGCTATTTAACTTTAAATGCGAATTGCGAAAAATGCTCCTTTTGTGTTAACAGCGGCACGTGTACAGCGGCACAAATAGTTCATTGTGACAGAAAATCATTAATTTTCGTATTGTCTGATTTTTAGTTTTCGACTCTTAACACATTTTTGAATAAACTATTATCATATTTACCTAATATATCAAGTTATAATTTCCACAGACAAAACAAAATTACGAACCAAATATAATATGTTGATCTACGTTATATGCCTTACCTCTAGACCTCAACTAGCACAGTAAATGGATTTTGACATTTATAAGTAGTTATGGCGATAGGCTCGCCCCCTATCACATCTGGGCGGAACTAAGCTCGGCGAAATGTGGGTGTTCTAGTTCGCTAGTACGCCTCTGTCTACCCCTTTGGAGATACAGGCGTGAGCTTATGTTATGTTAAGTAGTTTTCATAGATTAGTCATTACATACATACATATTACATAAATGCTAACATGTACGTCTATGTCGGTGTTCAGCAATTAATTCATACATACATAGACTCACGCCTGTATTCCCGATTGAATAAGCCGAGGCGAACTAGAACACCCATATTTCGCCGAGTATATTTTCCAAGAAAGTAATAAAAAATATCGCGTCGTACAACGAGAAATTTCTAAACCTTTGATGCAGGTAATCGCGTACAGTAGAGCAATATACCTACTCCAGAGTCTAGAAGCACTGAAGCTCTTGTGAAGGAAACAACGATTTTTAATCTAGGTCCATTTGTCCGAGGCAGGGCTTAATTCTGTGAGAGGACGTCGTTTCAAGTGGCTGACTGGCTGTAAAGAAAAGGCGACGGAACCCTACGGCAGTACGATGTGTCAATAGTCAATAAACAAAGTCGATGCTGTGTCCGCGTAGTGGATACGAATTTCCTATTTTTTTGTAAATCATCCCCGTAGGAGGCGAAACGAGTTATATATAACAATGAATATGGATGTCGTTATTCAAGGTTTTTGGGAAGGAAAGAATATTAATTCCGGAGGAATTAAAAAGATTTCCTGCGCTACCGAAACTACATAGCAAAGCTTTAAACAGGAGCTACAAAGTTTGCGCGGTAAATTGTATCCTATGCCCTTATTCTCTATGACCATACGAACACTTAACGCACTCACGTTGTGTTTACTTAACGAAAATAAGGAAAAATAGTATTCTTTGTACCGTCCTGTTTAAGACTATTTTCATGAATACGGTGAGTTGCGTTGCTCACTCCTTTGATCTGTGGGCATAGAATCAAGCCCCAGGATTGCTCTTAGTTGTCACAAAAAAGTGTTTCACGAGTTCAGGACGTTAAGGCGTCACTTATCTGTGCAAATCTGCCGACCCGCAGATTTCCTCTTTCCTTCAATATATTATCCTTTAAACGAAGCGTGAAGAAACAATTAAGGCGGCCCGACACAGCCGACTAAGTAATTAGGCATATGTATAACGTTACACATTATTCATTTTTAATATCGGTTTGATAGTTTTAAAAAGATTATCTTTTACCTCTATAGTTCAGACTAGCTCTCTGGCAGAAAGCTTCCGCTAGCTACTCTGCCAGCGTTACTTACGTCTTACTCCCCGTAGGTGTAAAATTTTGAATATCGCTGAAACAAATATTATGTTAATTATATGTATGTATATTATGGTACCTAATTTCCATATTATCATAAGAATTATGAAATGTTTTTAGCTCCCATATTAACTGCCAGAAAATACATTAATAACAGTAAATAAATTATCCGGATCAAATTGTCTAAAATTCTAAATCATAGAGAGAACCGTATAGAAATCTGTTGCATGTTTGAAATAGAAGAACACAGCGCATAAAACAAAAGTAGCGACTTTATGTATTTTACATTATTTAGTCATTCGTTACACCATGTGCTACGAATACTTTTCAAGGAATTCATGTAACGAGTTATTGTAAAGATACAATAACATATTCTTCGATTGGTGAATGGAGATTTCCAGAAAACCAAATCCATAATAACTATTTCAACAATTACTTTTTACGTTATTTTGCATTTATAATTCTTTATTATATTTCTTTACAGTATTTAAATTTATAATAAAATGAATTCTTTCTCCAATTTATTGTGACACGAGGTGGAATGAAGAAGTAATCCGCATATAGTAGAGGTGTGGGTATTTTGAGAGCCGTAGTAATGAAGAATTTAATCCGTTTTTATAACACGGATATCTGAGGACATTTCAATTGAGTTATTTGCTCGACAACTTGCCCGCTAAAATAATATTACTTTCACGGGCATTGTCTTATCAGTAAAAAAATATTTATGTATTAAAAATAGCTCCTAAATTTTAACATCTGAATTTGACTGATGCGTCAGTTGTATTCATTCGCTCCATAGTTGTAGCTAAGAAGCTCCCTTGAAGCCAGCCTCTTAAAATAGTAGGAGACTGACTTCGATTATTATGAATTTAAGATTGTAAACCTTTAAGGGCGACTTGCACCACTATTACTAACCTACAGTTAGTCCTAACCTCAAGTTAAATTCAAAATGAAATATATGAATGGCATGTAATTCATTACATGTAATTACAGATAATAAATGAAGACATTTAATTAATTACATGTAATGAATTACATGTCCTTCATATATTTCTATTTCAATTTAACTTGAGGTTAAGGCTAACTGTAGGTTAGTAATAGTGGTGCAAGTCGCCCTAAGCCTTTGGTAATAGTGTTTACATTATGTCTATAAAAGAAGCTTGAACTAGGTAACATATATAATCTGGGCGATAAAAAATGTCAGTATTGGCCACCTTATTGTATAACTGTGTTAATGAGAGGCATGCCGCCTGATGTTTGGAAATGTTTATTAACGCCGACAAGGCATCGACGATTTATATTATATCATGCGCCTACGACATGGATTCTTAGTAAGAGTTTTGTCAATTTTTAAAAACATTGTTAGTTTGCATAAGCAGCCTCAGTTGCGGAAACAAACTAAAATATTTTGGGAAAAACGAAAACATTCAATATTTCCGAAAAGTCAACACTGTCACAACAAGCTCGTATATTAGTAGTAAGGGCTGTAATATTTCAAAAGAGACGCTTTGAAGCAGTTATGTAGTAGCACAAGAATATCATCATGCCTACGTATTAAACTGTGCTACTCACGTCATTTGTGAAATTGTAACATTTCTCAACATAATGAAGTGAAACACGAGTCACGACTGTTTAGACGTTTCAAAAAAACTGGGTCCCAGGCATACACCAATCGTACCACTAGGCGTTTAGCTTTACTCTCTTCGAATACTACAGCTACATATATATAAAAAAGATGAAAGCACGATGAAATGTTGTTGAACAATTTGGTAATGTTAATAATCGGGATATAACATTGCTGCAACTTAAAAGCTTATTATTTTTGCCTTATTATTGAATATGGAACTTGCATGTAATTTTTGAAGTAAAAACTTCTTTAGCATCTTTGTGATTTGAAAGTACATAAACACGACAACCCACAATTTCCCGAACAAGATTTATAAATGAAAGCATTGAAAGCGATTAATTATGAAAATTATAAACCAAACCAGTGAGACTTCAAACGGGTTGTATTTATAAAAGCAAATGAAACGAGCATAATTAAAAACTGCACTTGTTGAACGGAGTCCCTTAAACCCCTAGATTAATGAATAAGAACAAATTCATAAAAATGAGTTTGAGCTTTAGGGTGGATAGACCACTATTTTCAACACCGGTCTACGTTCCCTAGTTGACAGTGCCTAATATGGCTACAGACTTACCTAACACATAAAGCCATGAAAATAAGCTCGAAATGATGATGCACTGGCCATAGAGTCTAGCTATGTGCCTTTTTTCGTTTGCACTTCCTTTGAGATATAACGACAGTTTGACATTCCGCTAATCTCGCTGAGTTTGTCAGCTCAGTATCATATCATACATGCTATAGATTCTGGATAACGGAGGTTACAGTGGCATGAGTGAGGACTGGATCTCATACATATTTACATCTATTCGGGGTCGGTATCACGAATAAAGATTTGATAATAAGATCATAATCATCAAGCATAAGCATATAATTAGTGTTACTGTTTTAAATACTATGAAAATCATATGTGTTCTGCATAAAGCTAAAATTTTAGTAACTAGCCGCTGTTAGACACAATTCGCAAAAGTTTCTACAAACTCGTGACGAGGGATTACCGAATTTACAATAATCACCTCCACCACGCAGCCATCTGGAAGCTCCGGAACCTGGAATAAAGTTAAAATTCCGCCGCGTAGTTACTGGTGCAGAAGCAATAATGCGCCATGTTCATGAATATTCATCAGTGTTGCGCTAAAAAAGACTGTTCGTTATATCCTTGTATAATTTATAAGGTTTTTTTTCATTGACTTTCAAAGGCAGATTAGCAGATGCCTCACCAGATTGTAAATGGTTAACGGTGCTATTGGCAATGGACCCCTCAATTGCCAATAGATAATGCCACAGGAGCACAATTAAGCCAATATCTACAGTCAAAAAACTTAAAACTTACTTTCCCATTTCCACGCATAAGTCTACATTATCTATAAAATGACTGAACCGATCTTGATGAATTTTGCACTATTCCCTAAGTTGGAAGATACCTAGCCCAATAAAAAAAGATGGATCTTTTTTTGTTGCGATGGATCGAAATCCGATTTGTAGTTTCTCTCAAATCGAGCTCGATACGAATTCAATTCTGAATAATCACAAGTTTAAAACCTTAACAGACTGACTTCACATATTAAATTAAATGTCTCGTAATTTTCTTTAAATTAAAAACTCAAAAACGAAAAAGAGCAATTTTGTCCTAAAAATAATGTGCTATGAATAAAGATTTTATTGTTTGTATGTAGACGGTGGCGGGGACTATCTTCAAAACTAAACGAACAGAAAGATGCTTTCTCTAAAAGAAAATGATATTTTAGATATTATCAAATCAAGATAAGATTTGGATAAGATATTATTATTGGTGATGATGATGATGATTATTATTAAGTTAAATAGTCTACTTTTGATCCTCGGGCAAGACTCACGGAAGTAGACCCCGAGAATAAGATAGTCGCATTGAATCTGAGATATTTAGACGATTCTCATTAAACATTTAAATAAACCGTGTATATTAAGTTCTGCGGGTTGAGCAAAGACAAGATAAACAGACGTGTCTGTAGCGCCATGATGAGAGTTAGCCAGAATAATACTCTGTTTAATTATACAATTCCAGGAGGTCAACAGCAACAAGTAAATAAACTCTATTAAGATAATTTATTATGTGAATGCTATTCCATCTACAGTAGGGGGATCTTAACGCACCAAAGTCTTAAGACAAAAACCGACTTTTAATCCCATCAAATCTTGGCTAAATTCCAAACTTTTTCGAACACTATTTGATTTGCTTTGGAAAAATCTCTGGATATAACCAAAGGCTTCTATGTATACTATTAGACCGGGTATTCGGTACAAAAAATGTGCACACTAAGTTTCACTCGATTGACCGCAACGCACTATAAAAATCTGTTCTTTTCCTTAGCCGTGAAACGTCAAACACTCGCGCTTATGTGTCACAGTTTTTTCTTCGAGACAGCTTGTCTAGTCATACATAGAAGTATTTAGAGATATTCTCGAATTGAGAATCTCCTCCTCAAAAAAGTTCCTAATTGCCACGTACAGGTTCAACCTAGTGTGGGGTCAGAACAGTAGAGATAAGGTCAGGTTTTCTTGGCATTTCTTCTCTGGCGAACCAGCTTTCCGAATTCAGATTCCATTACCGAAATGGTAATGGAATCTAAAAAATAACATTTTATTGATCCAATAAATTATTTTACTTGCTTTTGTTTTATTTATAATATATATTTTCTTACGTTTTGTAGGTTTAATTAGATTTCTGGTGACTCAATTAAACTGCCCTTGTAACAAAACACGAAAAAAGGATAACTCAATACGCTATTGTATTACGTATTTTATTTGTGTGATTAGTATGTTTGTATTATGATCAGTGATTTGTGAGATTTTCGTTTCGAAATATGTTTTATACTACTAACTTTGTTTAATGTTCGCTTAATATCATGTGAAACCAACATCAGAGGTAATATTCATTGACATGTAAGATTTGTCAGCAAGTTTATGTAGCCAATATTGAATCTAAGAGAACCACAAATCGAATTCTGCAGGAACTCGCCTTTCATGTAATTAAACTGCTAATTGGTGTTTGTCTATACAATTACAACACGTCAATACTTGGCATAAACGCAGACGGGCAGATATCCATGTTAATTAAGCACCGAATTAGACCGCAAGAATAGACAGCTAATATCAATTTCGCAACATAATTAATTGAATATGTATACACATTATAGCGCTATTTCACAGCTATATGTATAATATTAACTATATACCGATTATCATTTATATTTAAACGCCTTCAAAAGGATTATATTATTATATATTATACGTATGGCCGCCCACCTTTGTATAACTCCGACATGCGTGAATCGATTTAGAGGATTATTTTTTGTCTGCTGGAATGAATTGGACTGTGATGAGATGATTCGAATCTGAGTTTAGAGTCAATGGACAAAAAATATCTTAAACATTTTATTCGACGCTATTGTAGTTTTGTAAGATAATTTAGAAAGGGCGAGCATAGCATATGACATGAAGGATGTGGCTATATTAATTTTATCCTCCGTGATTTATTGGTGGGGTGGCTAGTTGTGCATAAGAAGCCACGAGTTCCAACAAAGACACACGTTTTGTATCTCAGATGTCTGATACTACGAAGAACTAATACGGCCTCACAACTCCCAGAAACTATACATTACACAAATAGAATATATAGGTAAAGCGCGTCTCCTGCATCAAAACATTACACAAAACACTACTACACAATACATGGTTACGCTCTACATTTTTATCTATGGTCCATTGTTCTACGAACCGGAAACAGATAAAATCATTGTTTTGCGTATGTGTTTTTGTGTTTTGTTTCGAAAAAAACCAGCGCAGGAGACGCGGCTTTACACAAACATCTGTCCTGAGGCGAGGATCTAGCGACCTTGCATTTACTCCCGGCACTCGCCTACACCTTCATCATTACTGCCAGGTGGATAAAGCTTCTAGATAAAACTGGCAATTTTATTTTAACAAGCTAATCGCTTCCAAACCTTAACTTTAACTATAATTTCAATAGCACATTAGATACATTGAGGGACGTCCCGTGAAGACTGTGGTGAGCACTGGTTAGCAGTAACTAAACACCACAGGACGCTAATTAAGTCCAGACACGTAGACTTGGAATGAATGGAATAAACGAGGTGTATCAACACAACAACAATATAATTAACGATATTAATTCGATTGGGTACTTGACTTTGTTTGATTTTATTCACATATTTATATGGAATAGCAAATAAAACAAAAAAGAAACCCTTCTGTAAAAACTGCATAAAAAATTGGCTGAAAATGAGGTAGTAATTCATATTTTGAATTCTGGAGTGGAGGCATAATGGAGATCTTGCTATCCCTTTCCAACGCACGTACCGTTATGGCGTGACGTGATTATACTGATACTTGTCTTTCCCACAGTTTGATGGTTACACCAAAGTTCAAATAGTAACATACTAACTTAAACTGAAATAAGTTTTTGATTTTTGAGAATATTTCAATATTGCTTTCTGTTCTATGTTTTAGATGACGTAAATTTCATATAAAATGAATAAAAAAAATATAGTCAAGTACCCAATACAATCTATTCCAATCAGCGATCAAGAAGCTTATTCTAGTGTTCATCAGACCCATAACTATCCCATTGATCTGTACGGCTCTCCTTTTGAAATTGAGTAGAAATATGTAGTTACTCCGTCACTTAGTCGATTAGTTTGTTTTGTCTCATATAATATTCGATCGAAACAAATCGATTAGATTGTTTGATATAAGACAAAATACGAAGCGATTGAGTACGACTTACTCTACAAAGTTAACATAGCCTCATGCCCAATAGCAGCCGACTAGGTAATGAAGCAATATTTAGTAGTTTATCGACCGACTTCCAAAAAGGAGGAGGTCCTCAATTCGTCTGTATTTTTTTATGTATGTTACGCGATATCTCCGCCGAATGTGGACCGATGTTAAAAATTATTTTTGTGTTCGATAGAGCTTATTTCAAGGGTGGTCCTATAGAAATTTGGTCACGGTTTGATTTGAAGTCGATCTGTTAAGTTTTTATATTTCATTTTGTCAGTAGATATTTACTTTTATGCCAATAATACGAATGAAAAAATCTTAATACTTCAGCGACCAGAGCAGGAAAATTTCCGACAATCATAAATGTATTCGAGTTGCTGCGCTTAACTTCTCAGAAAAGTGGCGATATTATGCTATTCTAATGCTCGCACTATTATGACCGCTGAAGGCGCAACTCGCAGTTCACTAATAAGTAATACGTCACTTTTCTGTTACTTGGCAGGGGGCACCCTTTATGGATGGGTAGATCGACCATGAGATTTTTTGACATGCTTCGCTAATGACTACTTTATTCAACCCCCGAACTGACCAATATAGAACACTGAATTTAATTTAACTAATTTTGCAACACAATAAATAAACAAGTGTGAGTCGGACTTGCGCACCGAGGGTTCTTTACAAACCTGTAGGTGTATAATGAATTTCGCAATTTTATCTGTGCTATAAGACGTTGCTTCGTACCAAATTTCAAGATTCTGAGTTCACGGGAAGTACCCTGTAGGTTTTGATTCCCTTGCAAGTGTCGAAAATTTTCGGCATAAACAGCTGTATCTTTGATTGCGTTCGCTTAGAAGTTTAATTTTTTCACAGCTCTAAGGAACAGTAGACCTGAGTATTTGATATAAATTTCAGCTTGATACCTCCACGCGTTCCTGAGAACAAGGATCGTGCCAAACAGACAGACGGACAACAAAGTTATCCTATAAGGGTTCCGATTTTTCCTTTTGAGGTACGAAACCCTAAAAATTGCACCACACTAAGATATGAGTCTTGTGTCCTCACAACAACCAGTCACGAAATAAATATCTATTATAACATAATAATGTCTCCATGCGTATATCAAACCGGCTGACTCTCGATTCACAGCTTTTCTCACTTACTGTGGCCATGTAGGTTGTTAAATAGAAGTAACACAATTTCTTAAACCCACGCAGATTTACTTGTGACAAAAATAAGGTATAATAGTTAAAGTTCAGTAGAAACGTGAAGGATGTGGGACGTGTGAACAGTCAAACTTTCACAACAATGCGAGGAGGAAAATGTAACTTTTCCACAAATAACATCGATATAGTAAATTATATTGATGACAAATAAGTCACATAACGCTGTCAAATTGGAACTAAAATATAATTCCAAGAAATAAATATTTTATTACACGCTAAATGTTTTGTATAAAACAATACTAGGTAGTTAAAGTGCCGTAATGAATGAACAACCTGTTGCTTGTGTGGGTTAATGTAGTATGTAGCGTAGTGACTACGATTTAGGTAAACAAACCACTTTAACAAATGTCCCTAAAATGACGACTTTGTTCAATGTTGAATAGGATGTTTTTTGGGTTCCGTATCTCAAAAGGAAATAACGGAACCCTTATAGGATCACTTTGTGGTCCGTCTGTCTGTCTGTCTGCCATGTCCCTTTTTCTCAGGAAAGCGTGGAGGTATCGCTAAAATTCATATCAAATACTCGGGTCTTCTGTCCCTTGGAACTATGAAAAAATCAAACTTCTAAGCCAACGCAATCAAAAGTTTCAGTCATTTATGCCGCAAATTTTCAACACTCGCAAGGGAATCAAAACCTACAGGGTACTTCCCGTGAACTAAAAATCTCGAAATTTGGTTTGAAAATTTGAAGTAACCTCTTCTAGCACAGATAAAGAAAAAATTAAGAAATTCATTATATACCTTCATTATATTTGTATGGAACCCTCGGTGCGCGAGTCCGACTCGCACTTGATCTTTTTATTTTGCCTGCTAGTTATGTTTCCTGCTGTATAAATGATATGTGGCCAATATTACCAATTAAATATGTAGAAGTCCTTTGAACGATACAATCCTATACCCTAACTTTCGAAATGCAATAGGACTGTTTTGACAAATTGTAATCATGATATAAGAAGGCTCAGGAGTGACGGAGATCATTCTACTAACAAAAATAATTAATATAGAATATAGTTTTAACATTAGATCAATCATTTGCGTCCACTGCTCTAGGTAATTAACGATTTTGAAATGGATGTAAAGATATAGCGACTATCTTAATTTTAGTCCTACGTTCCAATCATCTTTTGAGTAATGCGTAATTTCGAAATCAAGTGGAGTTTACTTATTTTTTGAAAAGTAACTGGTCAATATTCACTTTGAAAACAAGGTTACCACATCCATTTTTGAGAATATAAAATATTCAAGTATGACAAAACTAAGGTGACCCCATTTAAGAAATAAGAATATACTTATTTATATAAGGAACATAAGCAAAAAACTAATAGAACTGATAGCCGATGGGACATAAAAGTTCTCGACTGAAGACCACGTACCGGCAAGCGCAGCGTAGGACATCCACCTACAAGGTGGACCGACGACCAGATAAAGGTCGAAGGAAGTCGCTGGATGCAGGCCGCTTCCAACATCTGGTCGATCTGAAAATCTTTGGGGGAGGCCTATGTTCAGCAGTGGACATCCTATGGCTGATGGTGATGATGATGATAATCAAAGATGTAAAGTAAGATATATTTTCGATATTACGTGGACCTTTAATTAATTGGCTCGGGGCGTAGTTGTACTTTGGTACGACTACCGTCCTAAGGTCTCGGGTCGTATCCCCGGGTCGGGCAAAGTGATATTGGATTTTTCCATATCAGCGCGGAGTCTGGAATTTGTGCCCGATATGATTATAGGCTCGCCCCCTATCACATCTGGGACGGAACTAAGCTCGGCTAAATGTGGGTGTACTAGTTCGCTAGTGCGCCTCTGCCTATACCTTCGGGATACAGGCGTGAGCATAAGCTCATAAGTATGTATGTATGTAAATTAAGTGGAGCTTGTTTGCCTAGTTTAGTGTGTCGTAGTACTGGCTTTAACCCGTCGGAGGCGGCACATATATATGTTACATAAGCGTATGGGCCACTGGAGGCCGAGCCGCCCGTGACTATTACAATAGCTTCCCTTTATAGAGACCTAGAGAGTTTTAAACTCAACTTCAATCCCGTAGGTCGTAGAACATCATTTGCCATGAATAAGTTTTTAAATCACAAACTGTGGTTTTTGCAGATCCAATAAAGTGCAATGTAGTTTTAAATAGTATAAACGAGTAAAGAAGTCCTTTCGAAAAGGACGGCAGAAATCTTTATAAGCTAGGAAACGAGTGAAATTTCGTTACATTCCCTCTATTCAGTCTCCGTTGGTTTTAGAGGTATAAACGGGGTTCCGTGTGGGAGATGCATTTACCAAATTACTGCATATTTTGTGCACCATTAGCATTGAGGGTTTTGTAACAATTGACATTCAATAGTAGAAATAAAGGACAGTTTTATACCACCTGATAATATAATTTGATTGCATAAGCATTTAAAATAAATGTAAGATTCTAGATTACATTCTTGGGGTACTCCAGAATCCAGGTATCGGAATAATACAAAAATACCCAATTAGTTGTTGCTGAACTCTAGGTCAGGAAAAACTTGAAAAAAGTTTATAAACACAATAACATGTTGCGTTGCAACAACAATGCGTGAAAGGACACAGCGAACACACATAGGTACATTCGAATTCATGTTATGTTTACTCAATTTGTAACAAAATTAGGCCGAATCCTTCCTGCAACATTCTTAAAAAGTGTAGGCGCCGACCCCACAGTAGAAGGACGTGATAAAAGATGGATGATACTCTTATCAAACTCCATTATCGGGAAAGCGTAAAATAGATTAAAAACTCTTTGCCTCGAGGTTAACTAATACCATAATCAGAGTACGCATTCATCGATTGTTTACGATGTTTTATATGAACTGACGAGTGCAATATATTGATGTGGTTTAATCCACTTAGCCCCCACTTAATATCCTCAAGCAAGAAAGGAATAACCCTAATAGGTATTATTTTTAGGGTTCCGAAGATAGGTGGTAAAAAATAGAACCATAACAATTTTGTCTGTGCTTTTTTTTACTCCATTCCGCATATATGTAGATACACACATGTCGCCTCTTTGGTCTAGTGGCAGCATGCATGGGCTGTGAACCGGGAGGTTCTGGGTTCTATTCCCAGGTCGGGCAAAGAGAATTTTCTAATTTAATTTGTCTGGGACTGGATCCCTCATAGAGGGTTGACGTCAGTCAGGCGGCCGGTCGTAAAAACTGAGCCAAATGCTCTCTGCGACATCCTTGAAAAAGTGTGTTGCGCCGATCGCACGTTAAGGTCGGATAAGGGCAGGTAGAAAGAAAAGAAATATAGATACACACATTTAACTTGCATATTTTAATGTAACAACAAATACTATCGTATTAGATGAGAAATCCACACACACAATGGTGATAGGAAGACACGAAAACACGATATTATGCGTTTCTAAAGTAGAAAATTACCCCTTCTCTGAATATGAACAAAAGGATGGAAAATTCGAAATAGTCAAAGTTGTTTATTTTAAAACATAACGTGTTATGTAGTTTTTCGAGATTCGGGTATTAGTGCTAATTTTTGTATAATTTATATTAACTACGGATTTTATTGGTAATCCCTCGTACGGAACCCTTCAGTAAGCGCCGTCAGGCACGTGCTTGTGTTTCAATATCTTGTTTTGATATATTCAACTGTAAATTCTAAAATGTTTATATACAACTGATTGAAAGGTCTGTACCTAATTGTATTGTAAATATTTTTTACAAATATTACCTAAAACGATGCGCCGCGCGCACTGCATAATATAACGAGCGCATAACGACACGACATTCGGCAGTTTTAGAAATTGCTATCTCCAAGAAATTACAATAGACTAGCTTTTGTCCGCGACTTCGTTAGCGTGGAAATTTATCAACAAATCTATCCCACGGGCACCGTACACTATTCAGAGATAAACATTATAATTTATTTAAATAATAGACATAACAGATTTATGTTTTCTTAAATCCAATATTATGAATAAAATGCGTGATGTAGACAGTTTAACAGAAAGCGGATTGTGAAACATACCACGACGTGGGTTATAATTATGCGAGCGCGATAGTATTTTTCGATGACTGACTCACCATAAGCTATTCGGGGATTGGTGTGCGCGACATTGTGCACTACCCGAATAGTGGATATCAAAGTGTCTCACAAGTGGGCGGGTTACGGTGACGCAGATCAGCAACGCCAACTATCCCCGATCATTCTGCAGAAACGAGAACCTTTCTACTGGTAATCATTTTTCAAATCTACTGGAATTAATGGAATATGACATTTGATCACTTCAAGTTACCAATGTTGCAAATAAAATCATCACTACATATGTAGTATAAAACAAAGTCGCTTCCCGCTGTCTGTCTGTCTGTATGCTTAGATCTTTAAAACTACGCAACGGATACTGATTTCTGGAGTTTAGAAATAAAACAATTTTACGGATTATATTACGACTACAAACCTTCAAAACGGGAATAACAATTAAAACAAATCGTGATAGAATCCGTAAAAATAGTTTTATTTCTACGCAACGGATTTTGATGCGGTTTTTTTAATAGATACTAGTGATTCAAGAGGAAGGTTTATATGTATAATACATGCATAAATTCATCCCCTAAAGGGATGTAATGGGGGATGAATGGTTGTCAAGATTCTCACGCGGGCGTAGCCGCGGGCAAATGCTATATGATCATAATAAAAGTTTATCCAACATTAAACATAGAATTAATATGAATATACACCTACTTAATTCATTACATAGTTACTACCTATTTCATCATCATCATTATCATCAGCCACAGGCCGTACCCCTGGTGGACATAGGCCTTCCCCAAAAAATTCCAGATCGACCTGTTGGAAGCGGCCTGCATCCAGCGACTTCCTGCGACCATTATCAGGTACAAGTACAAATTATTAGCATTTTATCAATTAGTCTGTAATTACAACGTCATAATTTACCTTTTACCTTAGGACGAATTTATATCACTAGAGCAAAGTTGCAAACAACAGCTAATAAATAATTTATTTCTTCATCCTTTTGAAGTTATTCGGCATGACTTAATTATTATTAAAAAATTACAAATATTTGTCAGTGATAAACAGCGTTATTGATTTATTCGTAGAATAATAATGATTACTGCATTCATCTGAAAATTCCGCCCTAAAAGATTGTTTGAAAAATACTAAGGTAAAAAAAACTTTCCTTCCAAGTAAATTTCACAAATAATTTAATGTAATTTTATAACATGCCACAACTTTATTAAGAAATTCACTTTGTTCATACGTTTACCGCTTGTATCACCTCGCGACCTCGACCTATAAAATTATGGTGTTATCTGCTTACCGTATAAGGTGAACCGCTTAGTTTTACACCGTTAAATCATTTCATCTCACTCTAATGTGTAATTAAAATGTGACAATATGGTCCGCGGCACTGGGTAGCGCATTAGGTTATACACTTATACCGCGTCATAATACAGGTAGGCCACCGCCGCGCAGGCGCGATATAATAGGTATCATTACGATATGTAACATAAGGATACGTAGAATCCTAGCATACAGTCTCAAAAATCATTAAATACAAAAGCAGAACGACTGAAGCTTTACTAAAAATTAATTTATAAAATGCATATAAAAATCACTTAAGCAATGGTTTTCTGAAATGGCAACGCTCTGTGGGCTCTAAAATAAATGTAGTTTTGTGCACGCACAGGTACGTAATAGAAAAATAAAAAAAAAACGCGACTACTTGTGAACCTCGTCCTTATTCTTATTTTTTATAAAAAAATATGATAATGCTTAATTTTATTATAGTAGTCATCTAGGTACAGTGTATATAGTACAATGTGCATACATGGACCACAGATCAGTTTACTAGGTTTGAATCTCAGATTGGATAACGTGTATTTTTCTAAAGTGGTTTGCACAGGGTTACCCACAAGGATCGCGGCAGTCCACTGGAAAACTAAAGCAAATATTATCTTCAACACGCTTAAGGGCGACTTGCAGCGCTATTACTAATCTAGAGTTATACCTTAACTCCATTTATTCTACAGCTCACTCCTATCTTTAAATTAAGACTTGGGGTAAATAGAGATTTATCGCGGAGCTGCAAGTGGCCCTAAAAATGTCTATGATACGCCGACCCTGTACTGGAGTGAAAAAACTGAATGATTACAAACGTACTGTTTGACAAAATTTATGGAATTATAGTCGAATTCGACGATTGGACGACCACTAGTAATAATCACACTAATATTACAATGGCAAAAGTTTGTGAGTGTGTTTGTATATTTGTTATTCTTCCACGCAAAAAAATACTGAATCGATTTTGATGAAACTTTACACTTTTTATTCCGGATAATAAATTTCCAAGCGAACGGAGTCGCGGGCATCAGCTATTAATATATAATTAACACCCAACAGGCACATTCAAAGTCCTTAGTCTCTAATTAATACTTGTGTGATGTTTTGGATATCCAACTACATGACTTTCGGTCTCTCAACACCCAGAGGCCAGACCTAAAACAAATATTATTGACGACTGGGGGACTCAACTCATTTCATTATGAAATAAAACCAGAATAGAAGTATTCTTACTTTGCAACATATTGTTAAACATAAATGAAAATTAACACCATCCACTATATTTTGCTGTGACGCCTATGACCATGCATAAAATTCTCGTCTAAAACGAACGTGGCAAACGGCCTTAAAAACATCGCATAATATGAATACAAAACGTATAATCACCCGATAACACTATCTGTATGGTATTTATCTGTCGATAATGAGCCTCTAAAATTAATTGACACAAAATCGATCACTAACTAAGCTTGTAAAATCGCGGACTACTGCTTTTTAAATGTGTCATAACGATTTTAGATTGGGTGATAGTCTCGATAACATTGTTATCTCGGATCAACCTTGCCTTACAGAATTTTTATCATTTTCACACCTTGTTGCAGTTTAACGAAGTGTGTAACATTTATGTTTTCGTGCGATAGTATATGTAGTGCGCCGAGATTGATACCGAACGATACTACGCATTATCGCGTGTGCAATCGATTTTTTATGTCCATTTCGCGGAAATATTAATGTTGAGATGGAGGGATTTTGAGCGCCAGGGAGGGACATGTACTTTTTATTAACTAAAAAAGAGGACTTTCTCAATTAATCTATACATATTTTCTATGTATGTTCATCGATAACTCTGAGATATGCTCTGAGTAAGACGTGTAGGTGTTACTTGCGCCCACATATTGAAACTGCAGGAGCGTGTAAAAGGAAGTATATTTCTGTACAAATCTAGCCTAGTCTTAACCTAATATTTATTTATTGATGTATTGACTTTGCTTGCTGAGTAAGCACTATATACAGAAGCACGAAATGCGATGGTCCACGAAATTTGCTAAAATTAAATGCTTATTAGGGTTCCGAAGCCAATTGGCAAAAAAGGAACCCTTATAGTTTCGCCATGTCCGTCTGTCTGTCTGACCACTGTTTATCTCAGAGACTATAAGTACTAGAGGGATGTTACTTGGCACGAGTGTACATATATATCAAACTAAGAAAGTCTTGGAATAAAATCTTGAAAATCCTATCGACTAACCTATGTTGTAGGTTGTTGTTGGATAACATAACATAACATAAGCTCACGCCTGTATCCCCGAAGGGGTAGGCAGAGGCGCACTAGCGAACTAGTACACCCACGTTTCGCCGAGCTTAGTTCCGTCCCCGATGTGATAGGGGGCGAACCTATCGCCATATCGGGCACAAATTCCTTTATTTGTTGTTGGATAGGTCGTTTAAAAGCAATGGGTGTTTGCAAAAACCATTTTTCGATTGGAGACTGTTTGCGAAATATTAAGCTTTAAAGTGAACATTTTTGGTGGAGTGTGGCGACCCCCCTCCCCTCTATTTCCGAAACGGTTGGTTTTGGATACGTGAATAAATTCACAGAAGTAGCATATATCATGAAAGGAAAACTATAGCAGCTACGCAGGCTTTACAAGTTAATGAGTAATAGAAGACCAAAGTAAAAAAAAATCGTATAAGTTATTTTCAATATCAATTATATGAAGTTGCTAATTATTTAAATCAGGTAGTAAATATGAGTTTATGGACTTAAAATTATGTCTAATTAAAGTATATTTGATTATAATGACAATTACCCTTACTTCAGAACCCTGCACTGCGCGTGATCAGATATGCAGCATGCACTTGCCCGGTTTTTTCAATAAGAATAACAAGGCTCGCCTCCCTATAACATCTGGGACGGAACTAAACTCGGCGAAATGTGGGTGTTCTAATTTGTTAGTGCGCTCTGTCTACCCCTTCGGGGATACAGGCGTGAGCTTATGTATGTGTTGCATAATAAGAATTTGTAACTCACAGTAACACATACATTTTAATGAGACAAAATTGCAAAAGCTCTTGTGGGCTAAGGTGGGTGCCAACCAATGGACAATAGTCTATTTCGTATAAATACACCTTTGGCACCTACAGAGAAGAACTCTCGTACGTCAGAGTAGTATAACCAGCAGGTCGATTCTCTAAGGTTTAATTTGTGAAAACAACGTAGCGGCATCGTTGCGGCAACGATGTTTTCAATTTTGTATACAGCAAGGTATAAAGCGCACGCTCTAGCGCTATGAGTGATGACGGCGCTTATGCGAACTAGCTCTCTCGAGCGAGGCGTTTGAAATAAATGTATGGAAAATGACCCAACAACGTTGAATGCTCCGTCGATCTCAAAGATGTGCACTGCGGGAGCTCGTCGTCGATCGCAACGTTGTGGCGTTTCTTAGAGAATCGACCTGCAGTACAACAGCGGGATTCGGGGTTGCGAATAAATATTTCAGAAAACTGTACTATAAACTGCGTTGAGGCAGCACTGAGAAATATAGCTCGGTCAACTTGAATGCGCGTCCGGAAGTGGGCGGAACGTGAGCACAAGTAATTGATTGCTTATATTGGCTATAAAGAACATAGAAAGGCCTCATGCATTCCGGAAGTGATGCGGAATCAATCGGGATTAGTTGCCATTGACATTAATACGAGCGAATGTTTTCCATGAATATGCTCACATAATACATAGCTCAGTATCCAACTTATGACTGTGTCAGTGGTGTAGACGTAATGCGTACGCGACACCACTATCATTCTGAGATCTCGGTTCCGATCTCCGCTTCGCCTTAAATAGTAGATATTAGATCCCCAGAGGGAATTGACGTCAGGCAGCCGGTCGTAAAAACTTAGCCAAATCCTTTCTGCAACATGCTTGGAAAAGTGTGTTGCGTCGACTGCACATTAAGTTGGGATAAGGGCAGGTAGAGAGAGAGGATTTCCCTAATCGATGGCAGTCCGGAAGCTGGAATTAGCATCCCTCCTATCCAGGACCGTTTTAAGGCATTCGTAAGCCCCAGGACACGCAAGAATTCGGGGGCCCCTTAGAGAGTAAAATTAATTAATCGCATAAGAGCATGCCCTGGGCACGGGCCCCATGTGCCCTTATGGTAAAACCGGTACTGCTCCTATCATACATATGTGGGACGGAAACAAGCTCAGCGAGATGGGGGAGCTCAATCTTGGATATGCCTACCCTTCATACAGGATACAGGCATCAGCTTGTGTGTATGAATCCAACTCAGGGGACACGGTGACTCAGTCAAAAAGAGAATATTTTTAACGTACCTTGTAGTGTACCTACGAGTATACATATATCGGAGACTGTCATCAATCGTAGTAGAAACAGACACGATATGCTAACATACGGATTGAAGTATTTGTAAAGTCCAATAAGATCCGATGATCTTACGGATTGAAGTATTTGTAAAGTCCAATAAGATCCCATGATCTTACGGATTGAAGTATTTGTAAAGTCCAATAAGATCCCATGATCTTACGGATTGAAGTATTTGTAAAGTCCAATAAGATCCCATGATCTTACGGATTGAAGTATTTGTAAAGTCCAATAAGATCCGATCCTATGATCTTATTCGGCTGTAAGCATGGGCCCATATTCGGAGATCTAGTTAAAGGTTTAATCATAATTGATAAGATACCTGTACAGATTCAAGAATGCGCGTAAGGAGACTGATGCGTGATACTTGTTTTGATAAGCTCTACACTTGGTACGAATACGACGCATCCGGAAGAACACGACACGTATTTAATTGGGTACTTGACTATGTCTCATTTTATACACATTTTTATGCCTAATAGCAAATAAAACAAATAGAAACGCTTCTGCAAAAACTGTATTTATGTTGAAAATGAGGCAGTAATTCATTCATTATTTCTCTGCTATGTTTTATATGACGTAAATATTACATAAAATCAATAAAAATAGTTTAGTCAACTGCTCATTTATGTCAAGTTCAACATCTCCACAAGATACCGTGACGACTATAGGACGCTCACTCATAGTCAGCCCGAAATAATAGGTGTTGTGTTTTACATATCCATTTCTCCAATAAAAATCTTCGGGGGTGTAACGTCTTCAAGTATTAGTAGAATAACTTATTGTCATGGGTACTAAAGGATGAAGCATTCACCTTGGTATTCATCATAATTTTATGACCTAGTAGGTACCGTAAAACATAGTGAAGGTGGTGTAATCCTCGAGGTCTGAGTATTAAATGGACCCAGTGCATAGCGTAAATCTTACAATATGGAATCAAATTCAAAATAAGTTAATAAAACGTTATAAACAAGTTCTTGCAACAATCATAGCTCAAAGTGTATCGTATGTGATGCGGTACACTGCAGTACTGTACAAACAGGTCGGTCCGGGTTCAGTGACGCCTCAGAAGTCAGCAGCAGCGTCTGTTCCTGCCGACCGCAATATTAATGATATAATCGCTCTCTATTTTTTGAAATATTGGTTGTCTATGGTTATATCGTATATTTCGTTCCTTGGCTGTATTTTTTTCCTTTTTTTCATTTGAGTTCGGAATCCTAAAAAGCTGATTAGCTGCATATCTGACCATGCACAGTAAAGAGTTACGAAGTAACGGTAACTGTTACTTAAATATATTTTTATTAGACATAATTTTAATAATATGATCCATAAACTCGTATGTACTACCTGTTTTATATAACTAACAACTTCATATAAGTAATATTCAATAGAATTTGTACTCAATTTTGCTTTTCACTTTGGTCGTCTATTATTCGTTAACCTGTAAAGCCCGCTTAGCAGTAAAAGATTTCCTTTTAAATTCCTCATAATTATATGCTACTCTTGTGATTTTTTTCACGCATCCGAAACTAGTCATTTAGCTGATAGAGGGGGGTGCTGAACTGTACCAAAAATTGGGACTTTGAAGCTTAATATTTTGCAAATGAAGCCTCGAATCGAAAAATGGTTTGAACAAACCTGTAAAGTTTTCTAACGATCCATCCAATGGGATGGGACTCACACCATGGGATAGTTAAGGGGAAAAATGCACCCCATTTTACACATTTTTTTAAAAAAAATATTTTATCCTCTTCTCAGCATGGTTGATGTGTGTACACATGCCAAATTACAGCTCTCTAATCTGATATAAACTGCTGACAGACAGACGACCAAATAAGGCGGAACTACAAGGGTTCCATTTTTACCATTTGGCTTCAGAACCCGAAACATGCGGGCTCATGTGAATCGAGAGACCCAGTTACATGGGTATTATGTGGCTATATAGTTAGACATACACAGAATATAATGAACAAATACACAACTTTATAAAGAGCAGCTGTCTGAAAATAACTAAAATTACAGTAACAATTTCCCGAAGACACACGTGTTGCGAACATGCTAATTAACATAGCCGGAGTATGCAATATAAACCTTTAAGTAAAGGGAGGGGGTCGTCGGAACTCTAATCACCGGAGCGGATATTGCTTCAAGGTGGATCTTGTATCCGATATGTCAGTTTTTACTTCATCACTGTCATTTACGAACGAGACGTAAAGCCCATAAAGGCACGTTTTGAGGTATGCGGCTAAGATAAGAGACTGCAACGCGCAATGATTTCCATATTATAATCGCATACAAAGCAAATATTATGCTGCTGTCGGCTGAATCGCGTTATAAACGCGTTGCTATTTTCTATCGCGATTGCATACCTCAACAAGTCTTATTACCACCATAGATACGCGAGGAAATAAGAGGTACGGAGGAAATTACTGGATTTTTCTCCGCATGCCTCATATTTTTTTATCACGGTACTGCAAAGTTTGTGCTAGCTTCGTCGTATAATTTATCTATGGTTTAATAAGTTGAATGTGTTGATGCAGTTTATGTAGTTATAACGCAGCCGCGGGTAACTTTATTAGCTTTGTAGAGCGGTATTTCAGTAATTTGTGCCGCTTCTTGCTAGCAATATACATGGTGTAGTTTTGTTGGCTGGACTATCACTGAAACTTGCAAGTAATATAATCAAGTGGCCTTCAATTAATCATGTACAATATATGCCTGTTACGGTTAACTACACCGATTTATTTTTCTGTCGTTCTGTTTTTCTGTCGTTCAGTTAACAAAAATAAAAAAAAATGTTAACTGAACGACAGAAAAATAATTTACATTAAATGTTGTTTTTGGTAGCAGTGTGCATATTGTTGTAGACGCCATAGACGATGAAGATGACAATGATTGGTATAATAGCTGAAGCTGAAATAATAGCTGAAGCCTGCACAATACCAAATTAGTCACCTATAGTTAATGATCTCACTCACGAGCAACACTAGGGCTGTGATCTATAGAGCGAACTTCGACTAAGTCTAAGTCAAAGCAACGAACTCAGTGAGGATTTTGACTTAGACTGAGTCATTTTTTACAAGAAAATATTTGCTTAGTCTGTCTGTTAGTCTATTTTTCTTGAAAACAATGACTCAGACTAAGTCAAAGTTCGATTTAACTATTCCAAATCCGCACCGAGTTCGGTACTTTGACTTTGACTTAATCGAAGTTCGCTCTATAAATCTCAGTCTAAAATACTGGACAACTTATGGGTGCATTAGTTGGGTTTTAATATTCAATTTATTTTTTTACCTCTTTCTACAGACGTGTAAAACTATATATTTATCGTCAACACCTAATCTGCCAATAAGTATTGAACCTAGCCTAATTCCTAACGACAATTTTAATGGTCTGATAACAGATGGCCTAATAACTTTAGGTCGAGAGTTGGTCGAGGATAACCACGCACAATTGCAACAAACCACATTCACTTAGCGACTTACTGATAAAGCGATTGTTAATAAAATGCCGATTGATAATAATAACCCTAATATGGCCAATATTACCGTTTCCTAAAGTACGTCGTGACACTATTTGGGCTTTTGGGGGTTAGATAAAGTTTCTATAGTGGTAGGATATTAATAACAGAAATAAAATTTGACCAAAAGGCAACATCAAGCAGGCAGCCAGTGACAAAAATTAGTTTTTGCAATACGATCGAAAAAGTGTTTTGCCCCGACCCCAAATTAATGTATGTAAGTGAAACAACATAGATGAGAAGAAAATAATCCAGTGAAGTGCATGCTGCAAATCTGACCACGCACAGCACAGGGTTCCGAAGTAGACGTAAATATTAATGAAATATAATTTTATCAAACATAATTTTAACTACATCGTCCATAAACTTATATTTACTACCTGTTTAATACAACTAACAACTTCATTTACGTGGTATTCAATATAATTTGTACGAAAATTTTCACACTGCTTTTATCGTTTATTACTCATTAACTAGAGGTATATATACCTCTATAATAAAGCCTGCTGAGACGTGATCGTTTTCCTTTTAAATTCGTTATAAATGCTACTACCATGTATTTTTTCACAGTTCAATAATCAACTGCTTAGTTGGTAGGGGGTGCAAACTTGGGTCTATAAAAAAATAGCACTTTAAAGCATAATATTCGCAAACTTATGACGACCTAGCACAACATTTTTTTTAGATTTTACGTCACCATTTTGTGGGTAAGACATTTAGCTTTAAAAAAAGCTTGCCAGCAAAAAAGATATGAAATCCTATATAACACATGAGCCACTAAACTCTTAGGCATTTTGCTTTTATTTTTAGAATGTCCTTGTTCCGCTTGAGCTATATGGTTGCCTGCTTATTGGTATTTAATCCTTCAGGCGTTTATTTTACCCCGCGCCTACTGCCCACGGTCAGAGCCCGATCGTTTTCGCCTACGCACCAGTAACTAACAATTAATTCGACGAGACGTTTATTATACTTCATTATCTTAAGAGGGAAAACAAATAAGCAAAAAATAGATTAGGTGTGATGACAAGTTGATGAACCATGAGAAATAGAGATAGGATGTTTATTATTATCAATTGAATAAATAAAGATAAACGATAAATCATTTTGTAACGAAGCAGCCATGGCTTGGTAGAGCGATAGTACTTGATGTATGATATGATAAATGGCGATCAAGTTTGGAAAAAGCTTTCAGAGTAGTTCTGTCGTTTCTTACTTCATCGAGTCTGTCACTGTCAATTATCAATTGCGTTGAAGTAAAAGGAAACTTGAGAAAACTTTCATATCGGAGAATTCTCCACCATAATTATATACCAGAGTGGTCGACGACACGACAGCCTAACTAATAAGACGTACGTATATGACAAAAAATAATTACTAATCTATCGATTAAATTAATCTGTGATGTCTTGTAATTAAACGGATACCTGCAGGAATTTAATTAGAATTACAATCATTGTTACGATGATTAAACAACGCTGGATAACAACGCTTATAACTGTAAATATCACAGATTCGTGCCTAGATATCAAACCCAAATCCATCTATCATTGGATGGAGACATTCGACTAGGCAACGAGACTTCTACATTTTATTGTTATTCTTCTAACAAAAACTAAACTCAAATTAAGGAATTGGATACTTGACTATTTTCTTTTAAGTATACAGGATTATTTATTAGTTTATCTTAGATATGTAAAAAATGTTTCGTAATTAATTTGCATATTTTTAGGTAAAAAAAACTAAAAAAATATAATGTATAATTGAATTTGCCGCGAAGACGCTATCTCTTGACTGGAGATGTGGTTACGTCATTATCTTACCTAGGACACAACTACGCTCTTAAAAAAACATCGATAATAGGACATGTTCTCAAAACTAAAAAATTAATACAGATAGTTCAGCGATTATCGATCACATCCGCGTTCAAGTTGCGTTACAAAAATTGAAAATGTAAATTGGCAGTATGTTGTTACCTTAGGTCGTAGGTCCCTGTGGAACAAATTTTACATCCAAGAAGAATGAGAAATGATGTCACATACCCCGTGAGTGATATTTAGTCACATGATTCACAGATAAAAAAATAAATATTTAAATTAATAAAATAAAATTATTGTTGTCTTGTTTTGAATAAATTCCTGTTGCACACGTAATTTCGATGAAAAAATCTATGTTTCTACAGAAGTTCATTAATATATCTTACTATAGTCAAGTAACCAATGGAGAAATTAATGAGAGCACTAAAAATCGCGTATTTGTTATAACGATGATGAAACCTAATCGCCGATTAACAAAGTTTTATAACATGCCTATTTTGTTAAACTTTATTGGTTTTAATAATGATATTCGTCGGATAAGCCGCACAAACTGATTCAAGAGCCACTTGCAGCTCTGCGATAAATATATATTTATCCCAAATTTTGATTTAAAGATAAGAGTGAGCTGTAGGATAAATAAATTTTAGGTGTAACTCTAGATTAGTAACAGAGCTGCAAGTAGCTAGCTCTAAGAATTAAATAATCTCAATGTAATCTCAAATAATTTTAGGTAAAATAATTCAATTTTAAGTTTCTCTGATCAAGTCAGAGATATGCTAGAGAAAGGTCAAGTTAAAAGTACCCTAAACCGACGTGCATGCATGAAGAATGTAATGAGACTAAATAAGGCGAAAGAGATATGTAAGGATCGTAGCATTGAAATCCGTTATCTCTGCCTACCCCTATGGAAAAGGCGTGAGTATGTATGTATAATTCAATTTTCTTGTGATACGGCTTAAAGTTTTCAACTCCGTTAGTTATTGTTATGACATCGTAAGATGTGAAAAGAATAGTAAATAAAAATATTTATCACAAGAAATTCTATAAACTAAACATATAATTAAATGATTGCGAATATTATCGCATCAGTAGACATTGCAGAAATACATCTGGAAAAGCGTAACAACTTAGAGCGCCAATTAGGTGTTCATATCAATAGACAACACGTCGAGTGACATTCGTTAGGGCTATCCAAATCCAATATACGTTTTTTAGTACTGTTGCAATCTCATATATTGCTTTAACAATTATAAGAAAAAATAAATAATCGCCACCGTCCAGACATATTTAACAACAAAATTTACAATGGTTAAGAATCAAGAAATATCGAAAAGGAATAGTTTGAAATCGCTTAAGTTTTATTAAGTAGTTGTTTTTTTTTACTGGTATTTAACAAAATCAAAAATACTTTAGATAATTCTTCATAATTAAACAAAATGTTTGACGTTTAGTGTTTACTCCAGAAAAACGTTTACCTGGTTATAAACAAGACTGTTAGTGATTTTGTTCCATTTAGTGTAACGTTTGCAAATAGTAAGAAAATTATAATATATTAGCATAAAAGTAGGTTTCAGATTAGTCGCAACAAAACGTGCCAACCCTACTTAAAAACGAATACGAGGTGAAATATGTCACGCCGCGCGAGATACATCGACTAACAACTCACGCTTGTGCAGGTACGACCCAGTCAAGCACGAATCATCTCATCAGTTAATATAGTAATTAGTCTATAACATAACATAAGCTCACGCCTGTATCCCCAAAGGGGTAGGCAAAGGCACACTAGCGAACTAGTACACCCACATTACGCCGAGCTTAGTTCCGTCCCAGATGTGATAGAGAGCGAGCCTGTAGCCATATCAGGCACAAATTCTGATATTAAAAAATACAATATCATTAATTATTAGTTTTATTCTTTCATTGTCAAAATGTTATCGTAACATGAAGTCTCCCAACGTAACATAAACATCTCAAATCGACAAAGACAAAGACCAAGACACGTGTCAATGAAGATATAAGCGTGTTTTGATTGAAAACAATTTGTAATAAATGTGAAAGTAAATAATACTTTCGTCGGCCTGGGCGCAAGCATAGAAGCCATTTACTTGCATAAACTTGCATTATAGTTATAAAGTGCAAGGGCCAATCAAAACGGGCTCGCCAGACCTAAGAACCGCTCGTTGTGGTCTAAGAGACCGTGGTACATCGAACTTCACTCTTCTCTTTGATTTTAAATTAAAACTAAGCATCCAGCCAGAGTTTCCAGTAAATCAAAAAGAAACTAAAACAAATTAGCCGTGGCTTTAGGCCAATTAAGTATGGTGAAATGTTAGACAAAACTTCTATTATCTCTGAAGTCAACAAAATCTAAATCAAAGAAAATGCCTTAATCTGCTTAGTAGGTACCATTTGTACCTTTGCAAGCATATTGAAATAAAGACGCTATTTTTTCTGAAAACGCTGCAATGAATTAAGAATACCGCTAATAACACCCGCTGTATGACAAATTAACATCGGCATAATCAATTCCCAAGTGCTCGTTGTTACATTTGCATTATTAAAATAATTCTGTCTATCGCACTTGTCCCACTGAGTTGTCCAACAATTGGATGGCTGTGAATTGTGACTAATTCATCCCAGTTGTCCTATTGGACAAATGAGACCGATATTTCGGTGCCGGTTATCACATTACTGACATCGTCGTGTAATATTTTTTCCTTACTTATGTTATTCATTGAAATAAACCTAGTTTTTACGGATTCTATCGCGTTTTGTTTTGTATTTATTTTATTTTTAGTTCCGACGTTTCGAAAGCTTTACAGCCTTCGTGGTCACGGGTCGGATCGCGATAGAATCCATAAAAACTAGCTTTATTTCAATACGCACGTATGGTAACTACGTGTATATTGTTATAATCGTACCATACCATATTTACTTTTAAATGATACCTACTTTGTAATGATCGACCAAGAGTCCGAATGTATTATTTATCCAATAAATAATGCAAAAAATTATCATAAGAAAAAATACGTGCAGACAAGACCACACAAGCAGCATCCAGTTCACGAGTATGACGCAACGCATGTAAAACATGGACTCCTCAACTACAGTCCGATTGCTAATTAAACGCAGTAAACTGACAGATCGAAATGTCACTTTACAAAATAATGTTGCTTACTTTCAAAACATAGTTATTGATCTAGTTCATTTTATCATTCAAAGAAACGATAACTCGGCACTGGCTTCCAAATTAGAATTTTATTGCGTATTTTTTTTAAATATCAGCTTAACCTTTCTACTAAATGTCTATGTAAATAATTTTGCATAATTAATCACAACTGATACGCGAAATGATAACAATGAAAATTATGAATATTACTTTTATTATTTGAGAAAAATTACGTTCGGCACATTCATAGCTTTTGTAAATTTTGTTTATAATGAACTATGAGTATAATTCCCAGTAGACATGCCATAACTTAGCATGCAGTAATTTACTATGACTATAATTCAGTAGACATGCAGTACTAATCACACATTAGGCAGGAATTACGACTTGAGTTGGACTTTAGAAAATTAAAGAATGCAATGGTTCACTGAATTGAAATGTTTACATAATCTTGATCTTTTTACCGCAGCACTTTTTAAATTTCATTAAAAAGTGGCAACATTCGAAATGTCAGTTTACTCCGTCTACTTAGCAATCCTACTATGCCTTGTTGGGAAATAACACACCCGACTCGCTCGCTACACTCCGTCACAGGAATTTAAGCGAGCATGACATACTCAAATGGAAACATAAATTAGTAACTTTCATTTAATAGTGACTTATAATTATATGCAAAATTAAGACGAAAAATAAATGCAGAATGAAAAACTTAATCCAATAGAATTACTATGAATGTTTATTATTAAACTACTAAGAAAAACTGTTTAGTAAATACTCACTATATTCCGAAGCATTCGAATCGTCCGACAGTTTATCCTCGATCTTCTGCAAAATAAATAAAAATATTGTTAATAATTATATTTAACAGTGCAGTTGTGTGCAGAGATAGACATACAGTAAGTTACAAAATCGCCTCCGGCCCTTTTACACGGAGAGAGCTTCTCGCACGTTTCGGTGCGAGGAATCGTACACAATTATCACAAGCAATAATTGCCATAATATTATCGTATCCAAAGTGTTTACATGAAGGCAAAAACTAAATCCTCATTTACGATTATGTCATACAAGATTCGCAAGTCACTTATCGCTAGGCAATAATTTCCTGTGTCTGTTTCCGAAATTATAGTAAAAAGATTCTTGCTCACGAGAATCTCAACTGATATAAATACGATCTCGTATGGCATTTTTTCAAGTTGATTCGAGTATTGTAAGAATCGGTTTGAATAGTTTTGAGTGCGAGATTTGTTATTCGAGTTTATTCTGTTTACACGGATACAATCAATATTCGATTGCAAGGCAATTATCGCCAAAGTAGAAGAACGAGAACTGTGATTGTTTAAACAAAAATTTTTTTTTATATATATTCGATAATTGTATTTTCGAGGCAAGAAACTCTCTCCGTCTAAATGGGCCTTGGCTGACAACATGTACTTGTCTGATGGGTCAGTGACAAGACTATCCAGAATCGATTGCACGAAGACCAGTAAATACTTATCAAGACGACGAATTGATAGAATGCCTTCGTCCACAGCTCAAAGTACAAACTGCAAGTTATTTAAGATTCTCTCGTTAATATATTTTGGACCGCGACATCAATCAGTAGGGAAGGATGTCTTTCAGAATTTGAAGTTACAATCACATTAAATTAATCTTTAGTAGACACTTTAAGAACTTTACCTTAATAACTTTTAGTTCATTTATCAATATGAGATATGCTGTAGGATAGAGAATGACTTGATTTGCAACATGACTGTGTTAAAAAGAAATCTATAAAATCATATTAAATCTTTAATTCTTTAGACTCACTATACTTATTAAGTTATTAAGCCTACGTTGTTAACACATATTATAACAGTACAGTCAGGCCAGTAGTTGAAAATACATCATTATGTAATACGACACATCGTTTTAGGTGTAATGTACTATGTATTGTTTTACCTAGGTCTTGATTTTCCTAACAATACGATATTCCAGCGTTCCAATACAGCGTTTTATGATTGCAGGACCATCTTTTTTTTGCAGTACTATAGAAATGCACTGAACTATCTTAAATACTGAAGCCTTTTTTATGTAAATTGCACTTTTGAAATTTGCATAAACAATATGTATACATACAAACTATATACATTATATACACTTATGACAAGCAAAAATGACCATAATTTGAAAACTGGTTTTCTGAGGTGTTGAAAATTAACCAACTACATATTATTAATAGAGAGCTAATTCCTTGAAATAAACAATTGCTGATCACAACCTATTTCAACTTTGTATGGCTTCTTCAGTTGACTTTGTAGAACATTTACAATCGTAACTCGTATACTGTTTTTAGCCAATGGCTTCATTATATATGTTAGAGGCACAGACGTCATGGAAATAGTTGGCTAGGTCATTCTAACAAATAGGTACAGCTTGGCAAAAAAGAGTATGAATTTAATGAGGGCGCCTAGGTCTAATATTAATAACAACCCGATATATTACGACGTAAAATGTATTATTTTTGTTTATTGTTATTTCATGGGCTCTTTTGTGGTGATTTTTAATTGCCAACTAAAAATGAGTTGTAAAATAAAATAATAAGATAAAAAAGATTTTATTTAGTTCCAAATTTCACCGCGTCATACTCTTTTTCTGTCAAGCTGTACTTTGAAACTTTTTCTTTCTGCCTGGCTCTATCCCGGGCTCCTGCCAAGGTCCGCCTTCCTTCTTAAACGCTTCCAGCGATCTTCGCCGGATCTTGAGCATCCTCCCTAATGAGGCCATTGACTCTCATATCTTCCTCCAAAACGTCCAGCCAGCGCTTTTTGGGCCGTCCACGGGAACGTACCCCTGGTATACGATCTGGGTCAAACACATGCGACCGATATACTCCTGTGGTTTCAAAACGTGGCCTTACCATCACAAGAGACATTCCTGCAGTTACTTTTAAACTGTTTTATTGAAATTTAAAAACCATGCTATTGTGGTAACGGCAATTAATATTTGTTTTGTTTTTATAAATCCACTTGATAGCCCCTCTATTGTTAGTAATATTAAATCTCTTTGGTTTTTATAAAACCATATTTTTATTAGGTTAAAAATGCCTGTACTAGTTGGCCTGTATAAGCTATACTTCTCGTCGGTGCAGATGGCCCTGTAATCTTAGTACGAGTTAATGTTACTTTACTCAATAGCCACTAAATCTATATATAGATTTAGTAATAGCACCTCTTGCAGAAACTACACCTAACTATCTAAATAAATGTATGAAAATGTATCGATAACTATCATCGTTATCAAGAAGCATTAACTCATTCTATGGGTATCGGTGGTTAGTGATTATCGCCCTCAATAGGCGACGTCGACTTATTAGTACCAACTTGGATTTGAGATGGTGTGGTACGAGAATTAGTTCAAGTCCTGTAATTTGTACGTCGAGTGCGCTTGCAATACCAATAACGAGGTTTAACGCCCAATTTACCCCTTACTGAAGGTGGTAGGGTGTTGATTGAACTATGTAGATGTTGTCAATGAATACGTCTAGCTTTGTATATGCAGACAGTCACGAATTATTTGGTTTCTGGCTTCCTGACTGCATTTCATAATATATTATAGATCATAGAAATATCATACATAGAACCGCAGTACAGGGCCACGGCGTGAAGGCGTTCTGGGTGAGCCGGTTTAGGTACCCAACGCCGCACGGCGTGTCAGTGTCCTATGTCAAGTCTTAGTATGAAGAGCTCCCACAAATTTAATTATATTATGACGAACTGCGCTATCAAAGGATGTCACAATACAATGAACAAGCACCAAGGAAATATAAAGATAACATTTCACAAGTAATTAATTGCTGACATGTTTTAATATTAAGTAAAACATTCATCAAAACTACAAATAAAATTGTAAAAATGACAGACGCCATTTACGTTATGAATCATTATGAATGTTGCCAATAATGCCAACCAATTTACCCATTTTTTAAATACTATTAGGGATAATGAAATGAGAGGGAAATGCTTCCATACAATCTTGGGCCTAGATTGTAAAAGGATGAAAGTAGTGTCAATTAATAGATATAGTATATTATGAGATCATTACTAAAACTTTGACTTAAATAAAAGTGAGGTTATGGAATAAACTATACGCAAACAAATGATGTGCTAGTTAAAATGCAAATCTATATTCATATTAAACTAATTAACTCTGCGATAACTCTGTTTGTGCAGTGGCGTGCACTTCGTATAGACAAAGCTACACTGCCTATCCTGACAATTTGCTATTAACATAAATAATGAACAAAATCAAATAACACAGCTTAGCTTATGTTTGATATCAAAATGGGGATTATGATGATAGTAATTGGTGATGTAAGGGTTAAAGAAAATAATTTTCAACTTTTATGCGTACTCTAATCGGAAAGTGTGTTTTTTGCGTTTTCATGGTTATATCACTGTACCGATTTTTATGTAAATAGGTATGATTAAACCTAAAGGATTTTCTGTTTTTTAATCTTTTTTAACGAACAAATAAAAACCAAAAGGAGACGCGGATCTTTGGGCCAAAATGTAATGAGTTGAGATATGGCCCAAAAATTCGACATTTTTTTTATTTCAAAATATAAAAAAATCTGCCCAATTCACAATCTAGAAAATGAGATATCTGAAAAATAAGTAAAGGACATTATTAAAATAGAATCGATTACTTTACCGATTAAGATGAATGAGTTAAAATATATATATATATATATATATATATATATATATATATATATATATATATATATATATATATATATATATATATATATATATATATATATATATATATATATATATGTATATATGTATGTATGTATATATAATGTTAGACCCGGATGATTAATTCAAGTAAAAATAATTGAAAACATAAAAACTAACAATAAATAGTTCTGAAAAAAAAAACAGTAACTGAATAGCTTGGCGGCATGCATTCAGACCTTAGCTGGTTCCCTGTAAAAAAATCGTTTTCATTTGCTTCGTTTTCGTATTGTTTCGTGCGTGTGCGTTTTGGGTGTTTTCCATCTTTTAAATAGAACAATGTTGCTCAGTCTGTAGAAATATTATGTTCCTGAGAATAATCGTCTTTGTGATCAACATTTAGTTATCGAATGTGGGTGTTCGAGTTTCTGCCATCCCTTCGGAGATATAGGCGTGAGCGTATGTTATCTACATTAAAACATATCAATACGTAAGATTTGTACTTATAAACATCAGTTGTTTGCGTATAGTTTGTTCCATAACCTCACTTTTATTTAAGTCAAAGTGAGGCTCATAACTATGTTCTCAGATTACAAAAAGTCGCCAAATGTTCAGTAATGATCTCATAATATACTATCTATTAATTGACACTACTTTCATCCTTTTACAATCTAGGCCCAAGATTGTATGGAAGTGTTTCCGTGTCCTTTTTATTTCAAACACATTATACACAAATATGTTCAGACGAACTTAATGCCAGCGGCATTCGCTACCAGTCAACCTTTGGGTGGTGCAGAGAAAAGACAAGGCGGGTGTATATGAAGAAAATAAAAATGAGGGTAGTGTTAAATTCTACTGCACCGCATCTGCTTATAGTCTTCGTGACTGATCGCATGATAATATATAAAAAGAAAAAAAAAAGTATTAAATATAATGTTACATATACTCATAATATTAAATATCATTGCGATATATAGCTATAAAAGAATATATCATATAATATACGTAAATAAATTCATAATCATAATATTTATACATACACAAGCATACACATACAACGCGAACGCGAACATTACGAACAACTCTATCGAACAATTGATAAAAAAAGTTATGTTTATACAGAAAAATTCAGAACCTTTTTATTTTAAAGTCGGTTCAAAACTCTACAAATGTTTTTTAAGTTCAGAATAAAAGAAGTGTATCATTATTAGAACACTTTCGATTTCCCTATTTTGTTGGTAAAATGTCTTTTACTTGCAACACTATTTACGTGCGTATGTGTGTGTCGGCTCAAGTAGTTACGCGCCGACGATGCACACATTGAATCGTTATCGGCTTCAATTTCCGAAGGAATTTTGTATGAGACTATATCTCTATACGTTATTACTCTAAGTTATAGATGGTGTAAGAAGTAGAGCATATGAACGGGTCACCTCAACATTATTGTAATGTAAACCAGGATTCTAATTTTGTTTTAAATCACTTTCGCACTGTGTTTTTGCGACAACTTATTTTCTTGAGGAAAGATAAGAAAACTAAATATTAAAGAGTTCGACACATAACAAAAGATGACTTTTTGCTATGTTGTCAATATGAAAAAAAAGTGTACTGTATCAGATATGCAGTACGCACTTGGGCGGTATTTTTTACATACAAATAGGTACCCAAGTATTTTTTACTATGAATATGAGAGAGATGATACTATTGGTAGATTTTTCTCGTGCGCCTCTCATTTTTCTAAGTCTATTATAGTATTAAGCTGGTTTTACCCTTCAAACAAAATGCACATAGACAGCTCGGAACTCAACTCAACCTGACTTACAAAATCAATACCAATAATTAATGTATGGTAATATGCTGGAATTCTTAGCACGTCGTCATTTTTAGATGCATTAATACCAAATTAATGTGAGACTCATTTATTCGTAGATTTTGTCAGTTAAATACAATAACGTTGGGACGGCGTTGAATATCACATGCAAGCCATACTTTTCAAAATATTATATATAGATAGACTTAGACCTACGCACTTCAACTTCACAAAAGCAGAAACTGACTAATCAACTAATCAATTGACATAAAGCCGAAATCCCTGATCTTGACATTGTGCACAAAGGTTCTTCTCTTGACGTAAGTGAACACCAAGAATGGATTATAATATTCGTCCCCCAAAGGGGAGAAAATAGGGGTTGAAAGTTTCAGTTCGTATGGAGAAACAATTCTAAATGGACATTCCAACTTGAATCTTCGCAATAGTATTCCTAGAAACAATATAGTAAATACGTAATAAAATAGTAATTCCGCGTTTTTGCAAAAATCAACCCCCTCACTTCAATGTGAGGTAGAAATTCATATTTTTGCAAACAGTTGCAAAAAGGATTCAGCTTTATTTTTTACGATTAACTGCCTGCCTGGCATCAAACAACTCTCCAGTTCCGGGGAAATTGTTTTAATATACATACAGGTCATGCTAATAATATAAAGCCTGTAAAAACAGCCTTGGCGCCCCTAGGAATCACACCACTATTGAAGAACCTCCCTATCCACAACAAATATAAGTACAGTTACTAAGTAGACCACGGACGCGATACTTAAAAATTTTGAGGTCTCGAGAGTTCAAAATAAAGAAGTTTCCATTGGCGATAACTTTCTTATTTATACATTTGTATCTTGAATTTGCCTCTATTTTTAACTCGTTGGTATAATAGTAATTATCTGATAATAGTATCAGTGCGTGTATATAATAATCAAATGTTTACCAACCGATCTTTATATTACTTAGTCAAAACCTAGTCTAGCAATTTATAGAATAAGATTCTGATTACCTACAACAAACAATTTCAAGCAGAGATTTAGTCTCATTAATTAAGGTCCTTTACTTATTTTATAGCAAAGACTGTTAACCGAACAGTATGATGGTAAGTGATATACGCCGCCCATAGACCATCCAACAGAATACCATTATTATTAGACCCATACCAAAATAATCATGGGTGGGTTGCCGTTTGGTTTGGTTTAACTTTTTAAAGCGGGGGAATTGGCAAGGGAAGTCTCGCCATTGGAAACCCGGAACTGTGTCTACTTCTTCCTTGCCTCAAATATTTTGATAGTCCTAGAACTTGAACCAATAACAGCCTAAATATTTTTAAGTACGACTCATAATTATTTTAAACTGTGCCGCCGCGACGCGTTCATTAAAAGTACTTAATTAGGTACATATATTGTTTTTATTTTCGATAAACTGCTATTTTGTACTACTTTTTCGTACTGCTATTATTTCAATACTTCAATTAAATTATGCGTTTCTAATCACTAGCGATGTGTGTATTATTCAAAGATTGTTAAATAAGAACATTATTAGAAATAGCTCATTGCATTTTAAGAACCCAATAAGTGATTTGAACAAGTTACAATATACATTATGTGCTATGTACATTGATTTATAGCTATGTACCAAATTGTCCTAAATGTACTTCTATCACATCTGAGACGGAAGCTCGGTGAAATGAGGGTGTTCTAGTTCGCTGGTGCAGCTCTACCTACCCCTTCGGGGATACAGGCGTGAGCTTATGTACCTAATTATTGAGATGGACTTGAACCATGAACATACATGCATTCATTTCAGACCATCCCGAAGTCGTCGAAACATTTCATATTACGTGATTTGACATGCACTAAGAAAACTCGATGCGGCTTAAGCGCGGAACCACCCACGTCTACAGTTGACTACTGAAGATAAAGAGACGGAGACCAACCACACCTGTTACGGATTATTATACAGATTTAAGAGAATATTGTTTCATTCTTTTTTTTCTTTCTACCTGCCCTCATCCCACCTTAGTGTGGTGTCAGCGCAACACTTTTTCAAACATATTGCAAACTGGATTTGGCATAGCTTTTACAACCAGCTGCCTGTCTGAAGTCAACCCCTTCCAATTACAGAACTCCGTTTGCTCAATCTGGGAATCGAACAAGGATCTAGCCCGTATAAGCTGCCACTAGACCAACGAGGCGAGAAGAATATGTAATTTAATCATTAATGTAATTTTTTTCAATTCTAATATTTTATGAATATAAATAATAAAAAAATAATATATTAACACTACAGTAGTGGTTCTATAACTTTCGGTAACCACCAGTCAAAAGTAGCGGCGAGTGCGTTAGCCGCCAGATTCCAAGTCTACATCATATCTCACAGTATGCCGACGCGACACTTTTGAAATCCAAAGTGTACTGCAGGGTTACCACGACCTCTTAGCAGTATTATTATAATAGTATTCGTTTGTTTTGTATGGGAATCGGTACAAGTAAAATTATAATAATACTGCTATAAGAGGCTGTGGTAACCCCCCAGCACGAATCAGACATGCTGCCACTGGACCAAGCAGCCGATAGGGACACTGGTTTGAGTATTCCATATTTTTATAGACGAGGGGGTTAAGTGATCATCACCGCCCATAAACGTCTATAATACCGAAGGAATCATGGATGCTTTGCGGGCCAAGTACAATAGGTATAGCCCTTTTTTTAACATTACTCGTAATTCGTAACGGTCTGAAAACAGCCGCCGAAAGCTGGTTCCACAAGCACATTGTATCGTTTCCATATCATCCTAATCTAAACTGTGAAACTTCAGAGTTTATCTGACCTTTAACCCAGATAGACATAAGGCGGCTCTAACGGAATCTTTAGTTTGCAACGACCTTCCAGCCTAGCTTGAAAATGATAACTGAAACATATGTAAGGCCTCATTCGCACGAGAGCTTTTTCAACGTTCGTTAAAAAAGCGTCTCAACATGTGTGTTGTACCTATAAGTGGTTGAAATTCATTCTTATCTTGTTTGTCATACGTTACATACCGGCCAACGCCCGGCATTTAAAAAAAGTCGCGTTTTAAAAACACCGGTGTTTGAATATACAAATATAGTCACAAGTTCCATTTCACTGCGCTTTAAAAGCGTTGTAATGGAACAATAGAGTTATAGTATAGTTATTCAAACGCCATCTCTTTTAAAACGCGGCGTTTTTTGGCCGGTATGTAGAACATACCTTATTAGAAACATGACAAGAATGAATTTCAAGCACTCATACGAACAAACATGTTTAAATGATTTTTTAACGAACATTGAAAAACTCTCGTGCGAATGAGGCCTAAGGCCGCAATTACGCAGCGCTTTTGCATCCATGCTTCTTCTCCACTTACCTATTTGTGACGGTAACGCTGACAGATTTACCCATTTTCCCCAGCACCTGACCACTTACGTTTATCAGCAAAAGCCAGACCACAGGACTAATAAATCAAAACTTATTGGTTGGTTGATAACATAGAAAACCTAGTAAACTGTGTTTCTAACCAACCGATCCGTCGCGCGTCGTGAGGTGTTTTATCGACCGACTTCCAAAAAGGAGAAGGTCCTCAATTCGTCTGTTTTTTTTTATATACGTTACGCGTATCTCCGCCATATGTGGATCGATTTTCAAAAATATTTTTGTGTTTAATAGAGCTTATTTCTAAGGTGGTCCCATATAAATTTGGTCACAATCAGATCAAGTTTGAAGTCGGTCGGTTAAGTTTTTGTGATTATTTACATTCTATAGTTCTATACAAATGCCTGATGTAGCAGCAAGAAACTATTTTTATTTTCAAATTTAGCATTCAAAATGAACATTAAACTTACAACTACTAACATTAAACAATAGGTAGGCTTGGATTTTTAATGAAATATAATGTTTGGAGAAGCCTATTTTCAGCAGTGGATTTCCACTGGCTGATGGTAAGAATATAATAATATATTTTTTATTCAACTCTTACTTAATTATCATTATTCATTTTTGAATTGGCTTCAAAAATATATAATTTCTCTAGGTTAATTGTAATTACTCCTGTATAGGATAATTTAAACCCTTATTTATTATAGAAAGGCACAGCCAAGTTTAACTTAACTATGTAAGACGACAACCTAAGGGATGGTGAACACAGACTCAACATAATGACAGTATATTTTTGCAATACAGATAAATAAAATTAACTGATGTTCCTGTAGCATCCTGTAGCACCTCCCCAGAAATGCCACAGACTGACAAAATGAAAAATGAGGCTTCATAACATAATATGGTAAATCTAGCATTACTAAAATGGCTCATAGAACTGCACTTTATTTATTAATAATATATGTATTCTGTATTATTAATTGATTGTGCTATTCTGAGACACATCTGATTTTTATATCCTACAAATAAATTGTTTTTATGCACCACAATCAGGCTTAACTGAGCTATGAAAATCCAGCATAATGAAAACTAGTTGGTGAATTAAGCTGGTAAGTAAAGTTCAACTTGCCAATGTTACTTATGTACTCAAATAGACCTTTTTACATAATTGTTTTATTTATGAGGAAATCATACTCATTGATTAAGAATAAATGTTATGTTATGTGTGATTAAGATTATAAACTAAATTATTGCATTTCAATGCTGAAGTTATTATAGTACCAATATAGTAATTAAATACTTTTAGATACAACTTAATTAGGATTTGTAAATCATTGTGTTATATTTTTGGATTTGGTTTCTCTTAATATGTAACTAGTGTATAATTTGCATTGTTGTAACAACATTAATTAAGCATTGACAAATATTTCTCATGACACAACTATATGAAAGCTACTAAAATAACCACTGCCTCAATGGCATGGTTGTATTTCAATATGACTTCCGACCTGAGGTCTTGGGTTTGTTCCACGGGATGGGCAAAGTGATATTGAATTGTTCCATATCAGCCCGGAGTCTGGAATTTGTGCCCCTTATGGCAAAAGGCTCACCCCCTATCACATCAGGGATGGAATTGAGCTTGTCAAAATTCAGGTATTCTAGTTCACTAGTGTACTTTTGTCTACTCCTTCGGGGTTACAAGCATGAGCTTATTTTATGTTAATTTTATATTAATATAACCAATATAACTTTATAAAAACTTGTAACTAAAACTATAACTTTCTAAGGGAATATAGAAAAATAATGAGAAAAAGCAGGTTATATTTAGTGCAACAAACTACACTCACTTGAAATAAGTACAAGCTGATAAACAACATAAAACACTACCTAGACCATATAAAACACAAAACACTGCCTAGAGATATATACACAACAAAAATATTATGTAAGTTGATTAACGTAAATAAATGGAAAATAAACTTTCACTTTGAACAGTTATAAAAAGTATTGTTTATGTGTTTAAGTACCATTATATACATATGTAGACACATAAACAATAATTTGAGACAGCTATAAAAATGGTAAACACACATTGACAAGCGGCGTTAAACATCGGAATTAAAGGTCGGTATGAATGAAAGAAACGTGCAACGTGCCAGAGAATTGCTGTTAGAAGGTGGGCAAAGGGAACAGAGTCGGTTACCAGGGTATCTTGGTCTCCCAGCTCCCGGTAGTAGGACTCGGTGCTACCACGACGGCTTCCAACGCACATTGCTCGCCGCAATAAACCAGAAAGCAGCGAGCAAAAACCACATTGTTGCATAGTTACACACAGTGTTACGGATAAAACGGACTTGTGTCTCAAAAAACTGCGAGCACCGTGCCGCCAAGATTTATCTCGCGTATAACAAATGAGTTCCTCACATCTTGACAGTTATTAAATATCTGCATTGGTAGAAAACTGACGCGAGTCGCTCTATACCATGTTTACGTGCCAGTGAATAAAAATTTGATATTACGTTGTGTGCGCCGAGTCGCGATAAGCAGAGATCGCGATGGCTGACGAGCGACTGCGACTGGCGCTCGGCCAGAGGCGGCAGATACCGTACACACTAGTCTACACAGTACAGGGCTCACGGCTGGCAACCTAGCGCGTATAGACTGGTACAGAGACACAAAAGACAGAACTAATTGGGTAGTTGACTGAAATATTTTTAATTATATGTTTACATCATATAAAATATAGTAGATAAAGAAATATTGGAAAAATCCTCAATAAAAAAAAATAGGAAAGCCTTTATACCACCTAGAGGAACTCTCAAACAACAAAAGAAGAGAAGCATTTACCTACGTCACGGCCATAACAGTACGTGCGTTGGAAAAGGATAGCAAGATATCCCCACTACGACCCCACGGAACGGTTCCAACTTCATTGGCCCCCACTATAACCCAATCTCTATGTAGTTTCAAGTTTGTGCTATAATCTAGAGTGAAATGGCCGTGACGTGGATGCTTTTCTTTTTTATTGTTTGAGAGTTCCTCCAGATGATAGTCATGCTTATATTTTTTTATTTTTGAAAATTATTCTTCAATATTGCTTTCTCTGCTATATTCTTTATGCTGTAACTATTACATAATATAATAAAAATTCTACTGCCTAATTTTGCAACCAATTTCGATGCAGTTTTTACAGAAGGGTTTCTTTTTTTGTTTTATTTGCTTCTTTCTTTCTACCTGCCTTATCCCACCCTAATGTGGGGTCGGCGCAACACACTTTTTCAAGTATGTTGCAGCTTTTTGCAACATACTTATAAAGTTTCCTTTGATTTGGCTTAGTTTTTACGACCGGCCGCCTGCCTGATGCTAACCCCCGCTGAGGGATCCAGTCCCGGACAAATTAAATTAGGAAATTTTCTTTGCCCGACCTGGGAATCGAACCCAGGACCTCCGAGTCCACAGCCCATGCATGTCGTCATTAGACTAAGGATGCGACAATTGTTTTATTTGCTGTTATATAAAAATGTGTATTGGTCAATGATATAAAATCAAACATAGTCAAGTACCTACCTACGGCTAGTAGATAAGTGCTCTAGTTTAGCTGTACCTAGTCAAAGACATTAAACAGTATCATCATCATCATCATCAGCGATAGGACGTCCACTGCTGAACATAGGCCTCCCCCAAAGATTTCCAGATCGACCTGTTGGAAGCGGCCTGCATCCAGCGACTTCCTGCGACCTTTATCAGGTCGTCGGTCCACCTTGTAGGTATACTTATATAGTATTAAATATCTTTGGCTTTAGTGCAACTTGCGCTACAGAGTATTGAGTTAAGGCTTTGAATTCTCGCAGTTAGCACAGAAACACTCACTCATTACAAAGTGCAATACGCACTCAATACTCAATAGTCTAGTCAATCATCAGTGGTTGACAATCTTTTCTGAACCACCGACCCATTTAACGGCCGCGCCGGTCGCAATAAATTATCTCAGTTCGTTTGAGCACTGTGCAGATATAAAACAAAAATGATAAAACGCAAAGTCAAGATACATCACTTTTTTATTACAAAAACAATTTTAATACAAGTAAACTTAACAAGAATTAGTTTTACTGCTGGATCCATTACTACCCGGCGCAGTCCCCACGAAATCGTTTAGCAACTTTAAGGAGCGCTATAGAATCCAGCATAAGTGAGATAGATAAATGCAATTTACAGTGTGACTTATAAAGACAGACGAATATTTTTTTATCTCGTTCTATGTATGCGTTTTTATTGTTTGACACCAACTCGGAGTTGGTGTCAGATAATAAAAACATACAATATCAATGTCCCGTAGCTTAGATTGTCCCGTAGACAGATTTTCATGTTGTCAGAAAAACACACATTTTCGTTATATAATAACGGGAAGTTTAGATGACATTATGTCGCGTCTCCTGCACTAAAATATTCAGCCGGGTCTCCTGCACTAAAACATTACACAAAACTTGTATTTTTTTTCTATACTCCATTGTTCTACGAGCAGGTGACAGCTAAAATCGTTGTTTTGCGTCTGTGTTTTTAATGTTTTGTTTCGAAAAAGCTAGTGCAGGAGACCCGGCTTAACAATGGATCATAGACAAAAAAAGTTAGAAATACCATGTGTTCCCCAGCTCCTCATGTTTGTGTAGGTATTTTGTGTAATGTTTTAGTACAGGAGACGCGGCTTAATGTACAACCACGTACGTAAAAAAGAAAGATGGTCGGGGCGCTAGGAACATTGAAAATGAAGCAGGGTTTTCGGCTCATTCGATCAGTCGCCGCCATTACGTGTTGATCGAAGTGGCCGCAAATCCTGCTTCACTTTCAATGTTCCTAGCGCTCTGTTCACCTTTTTTTACGTGCTTGTGTTCTATATGTTTTTGATTTTTTTTAATTCTTCGTTGTTTCTACCTGCCTTTATCCCACCGTAATGTGGAGTCAGCGCAACACCCTTTTTCTAGCATGTTGCAGAGATTTGGCTTAGTTTTTACGACCAGCTGCCTGCCTGACAACCCCCCTCTGAGGGATTATTAACCAAAAATAAACTCGTTAGTTATTGCTGCCTGGCGTTATCCCGGCCTTCTACCAGGGTCCGCCTTCCTACTTAAACAATTTATTACCAAAGACTACGTAATTACTCTAAGCCAAAGACAAATTTAAAAAAAGTGTTACTATTCATTTCTAACTGACGCGAAGGAACGTTCGCGAAGCTTTTCCTATTGTGGTAAGCCGGGTCTCCTGCACTAAAACATTACACAAAACAGCTACACAAAAATATGATTTTTTTCCCTATGGTCCATTGTTCTACGAGCAGGTGACAGCTAAAATCGTTTTGCGTATGTGTTTTTAGTGTTTTGTTTCGAAAAAAATAGTGCAGGAGACGGCTTTATACAAACAAACTCTGTTGTGTGAATGCAACAGAAATAGATTCGCGATCGTTCGTTCGGTTGGTGTGTACGCAGCATTAGGGGTATACGCGCATGGCTAGTGGCTACTCTATTCATTTCTTAGACAAAAGAAGGTAGAGGACAGGGCATATTACGAAAAAAATCAAGCATTCTTACTGTATGGAACGAAACAAAAATGGCGACTTTGCGAAAGAAATACCATGAAGTATAGAGTACAGTTAGGCACCTTCTCCATATTCCGTAGTTAGTATTATGTATTGTAAATAAAACACCGTAATCAATAAGTATTTATACATTATTTTAATTCTTATGACACAGTGACAACTTACATGTGTATTTTTCGTAGTCATGCCGGGTCCTCTAATTTTTCCTGAAGTCATTGATTCATTCTATCTCTATGCGTACTATAGATAATTCCATGGCGGTATTTTTTTAAACATAGACAAAGAAGAGCGGTTCCTTTATCGTGACCTTGAGGCTGGCTGGCAACTAAAGATGGTGGAATGTTTAGTGTTTGCAAATGATGTTTTCAATAATATTTGTCGATATAATGTTATTATATATTTACGTGTTTTATAAAGCAGTATTTACATAATAATAATTATTTTTGCACATTTGTTATGTATTAGTAGTTTTAACTTATTTATCAAAGACTATTAAACTTTAGTTTATTATTGGAGTAAAATATCAAAGTATTTAATATAGATGGCTCGATGCGTCAATATGCTCAGTAAGTAGTCTTATCATCATAATCATCATCAGCTACAAGATTTCTAGTGCTGAACGTTAGTTCATTAACAACATTATCAAGTATGAAGTACCTTTTATAACGTAGGTGTTAAGCTGCATCTCCTGCACTAAAACATTACACAAAAATCACCTATACGAAACACGTATTTCTAAAATTTGTTGTCTATGGTTCATTGTTCTATGTGTAGGAGATAATGAAAAACATCGTTTTGTCTAGATGTTTTTGTGTTTTGTTTCGAAAAAAACATGTACAGAAGACGCGGCTTTAGTTTTACATTACAATACGACAAAGATAATAGTGACCTATATGTACGTCTATTATAAGAGCTAATATGATGGCCCCTTAGTCTATAAGAATACAGAAAAATATTCATAAAAGTAAATTATTTCTCAGTACTTAGACATATATGTATCGTAATCGGTGAATATATGGCATACAGTATATTATGTTTGTAAAATATAAATATTTTCATCGTAAAATGACGGATTAAAACATTCTATCGATATCGAGAATACACGCAATAAATAACGATCACCATTCCTGTCGTTAACTTTGGCCTAGGGCGTGGAAAAAAGAAGAAGAAGAATAAACAAATATATATTGGTCCTTTTTTACCTGAGTTGACACGTATTAGTAGAAAAGAGATAACATTCTTTTTTATGATTCTATCAAATTTTATACTTGATAGGGGTGGGTTCTGTCCCTTGTGTGTCAACTGCTCATTGCTCAAAGAATTTAGTACTCTGAACTCTCTACGAGAGCAATTGCATAGTAACTTTCATGAGAAAATTGACACATGAATGATTCAAAACAGTTTTGTTATTTTTTTTAATAATTTTTAAAGTGTTTGTTTCTTTTTACCTTTTGTACACTTTTTAAGAACACCAATGAGTGAAGGTAAAGATTATAATTTAAGTATACTAATAATTAGCAGCTCCGTGATTTTTTTATTCCCATAATCTGTGCTTTGAATGAACAGGAACCTGTGGAAATGGCGTGCCCTTTCGTAAAATGACCAATGACCATTCCCTTTTGCATAACAACAATATCATGTATTTCCCTTTCAAAAATCCATTTCAAGCACTGCCTATAATAGTATTGAAGGTATTCTGTATGGTATTCTGCACAGTATTTTGGACAAAGCCAATTGCTGAATGCTAACCAGCCACATTTTTTATTATTATCATTTTTAAATGGCAATGCCATTCCTATAAATTCATTGACAAAAATATTGTTATTCAATATCTTGAATTTGAAAACAGTATTTATCATCTTATACCTAATATTGGTCATCATCGTCAGGCACAGGACGTCCACTGCAAGACATAGGGCTCCCCCAATGATTTCCAGATCGACCTAATATTACAAGGCTAATAAATATTACATTCAACCCAATTTAATCACATTCGTTGGGAATGTAGTCTCAGGCAAAATGAGTGCACCATTATACTACACAGTATGGAAATAACATCTAGAGTTATAAACTATATGGATCATGTGGAAACTAGATAGTTTATTTGTGCATTCTGGCATTTTTGCCAATCATGTTTTAACATCTTGCATGATCGGAACCACTAAAATTATTTCCATGGAGCCTTACATCTTGCTTCTCCATTGTAAATATACCTGTCTATGAGGCTGAGACTCATCGAGCATCATTGCACAGTGTCGTAAAATTTGTGCCATTGTTGATCCTGATTTACAGGAGTTACAGTGGTAGTAGACTCTTAAAAAAAAACTATTTATTGAAAGGGTTCCTTATTGCAGTTAAATAAACCATATATATATATGTATATACATACCATTACCATATATAGCTTATGCCTGTATCCCTGAAGGGGTGGGCAGATGAATTTCCTCCAGACTGTGGCTTGTTCAAGATAAGTACACTTATGTAAAGGGTGCCAAAATGAATTATATTCTAATATAATAATAATATTAAACAATTAATTTAAACAGCCGTGTAATATTACTGTCCCACTGCTCCTCTACTATTAAGATGGGTTAGGCCTTAGTCTACTGTGTTGGCCTAATACACCCTTCATATCCTTTTGAAATGTGTATGTGGTAAATGTTTTCCTTCTCCTTTATACTTTATAGTAAGCAAATTTGCATAGGGTTTTCTCACAATGTTTTCCTTCATCTTTAAAGTAAGCCATAATTCATAATGACAACATAGAAGAGTCTCAAGTTGGTGTAGTTCACAAAACTCAGCAGTCTGTACCACTCCCAACTGAGCTATGCTGCTGTTTATTATTCTATTAAATAATTTAGGGACCACTAATCACTCTTTCTTCTTTCTACCTGCCCTTATCCCACCTTAATGTGGGGTCGGCGCAGAATTCAAGCATGTTGCAGAAAGGTTTTGGCTTACTTTTTTACGACCGGTTGCCGGCTTGTCAACCCCCATCTGCGGAGCTATTCGCTATTTTTGACACTTCGAGTGAGCAACAAAGTTTAGTTGGCAACTGAACTTTGATGTCAACTGAGATTTAAGATAAATCGGTATTGCGTATCTCATTGTTTATATATGCACCATGAGTGCCTATCAAGTTCCTTTCAACGATCACTTGACATCTCTATTTTTCTATCGACATTGTGTGACAGAGATAAATATACGCGTTGAATTAATAAATGAAAGGGATAGTAGATCGCCTTTATACTTGAACAAAATGTTTGAAATTGACGAAAAAATAATTTATGCGAGAATTATAAAAATCGTATTGTGATAATTCAGGATTTATGTTTATAAATTTATAGTGAAATAATTACTTCGACTGGCATGAGGAAAGTAGCTAAAACCATTTGATCTAGGTACATCTTTGTTGTGTGTTATAATCTATATTTTTGTATGATTTTAACCACTTTTGCCATGCTCTAAAATAATATTTAAGATTAGTTTTGTAACCAGTTTATTGTGTTTTATTTTACAATAAGTATCTATTACTAATTACATGTACTTTCGTGCTACAAATATTATCAACAAACTTCACAATGTGATCTAAGTATTCATTACATGCTTCAAGTATTCACTTATATACTTATTTATTGCTGTTGAAGGTAGGGTTATTAAAATAGTAAATGCTATAAGTTTGTGAAACCCCTTCGTCGTGTCACAATCTTGCCTGGCGGACGTTGAGCACTGTCTTTGAACACCTTGCCGAAATCCAGCGTTATTTATGTGAAATATTCTCAAGTGATCACTTGCATGATAGGTACATTGCGCAAACTAAACGGCGGCACTCATATATAGGTACTAATAATATATTAGTCTTTCTATTCCAAAATCCTTCTTTTTCTCTCTTCATAAAGCCTCAACAAAATCAATCCGAACACATGTCGGAACATAATTTGGAAACAATCACACTGCTTACAGCACACAATCACGCGATTATGATTGTTTATAATATGGAATCCTTAGAATGGAATCATAATATTATTATGTGTTGATTAAGGTGTTGATTATATATTTTTTTTAAATAACACAAATCTAATAAAGCACACACTCGCGCAGTCTCACAAAAAAGAGTTTTGTAATGACTGAAATCCTAACAAATTCAAAATCTGAAATATTTCAATGTAACAATCCACAAAACTGACTAATTTATCTAGCCGGATTATAGTGGTAATCACTTTGCATCTCAAAAACACTCCTCCGAGGTTGTGTCTTTCAAAACTCTTTTGATAGGCACAGTTACTTTCGATTTGATGTCCACTTTGCTTAGCCAATACCGATTTATCTTTTTCGATATACACTCACACGCTACGAAAGTCACCGTGACTTCACGGGTGCCAATCAATGTTCAAAGGCACTCGTGACGTCATTCTAGTTGATAACCGACGTTAGCCGATACCAAATTAGCAATATGACAGTTATTTGTTGTACACTTTGAAGAGTGGATATCATTTTCAGTTGCCAACTAAGATACATAATCGCCCTGCTGGACTACTAATCACTATCTAATGAATTTCATAGGTAAAATTTGAAGAATTATCTGTTGCTTAGCTTTTATTATAGCAGATGCTGGCAAACAAGCAGGTGGGACACCTGATGGTAAGTGATCTCTCATAGACATCCAAGACACAAAAAGAATCATGGGTGCATTGCCAACCTGAAAGGATGGGAGTAGGTTTTAGGAAAGGCAGGCACAATTGGGCCACCAGAAATTTCACTCACCAAATGAAACTCAACAGCACTAAAACTCAAAAAAAATACCATATTACGTCAGTTTTTTCTGATGCAGTGGTATCAAACTGGTTAATCCAGCCCATTCATGCTATAGATGGTAGCTGTCTACAGCATGGCTCTACCACACGAAAGTCTTGGCTATTCTAAGCTAAAAAAAATATAAAGCCCAGTCATATTCTACAACCTAACATTCCTATGTTACATATACACACATACATAACATACACATAGGTAATTGTACTTGACAATTGACTGCATCATTGTTTCATTGATTGTGCAGAGGATTGTAAATGTATCAAAATCATTGGGCTCTTGGATGATCCTAAATGGCTAAATTGGTATCGCAATTACCATCCCAGCCCTGGACACTTGGCCCTTGGAGACTGGACCACAGATCCTTACATATGGCTCCATTACGTTGAAAGTGCAGATGGATTGCTCGCTAATGACGATGTGCTAATGTAAGGTTCATTATTGTTTCATTTTAGTAACTAATTTAAGAAATGGAATAATACAATTAAAAGGGGCTGTGATTGTAATATGAACATTCTGTGTGAACAATCTAACTGTACAGTTCAGTTTTTACTCAGTTCAGGTTGTTAGAAGACCTCAATACATACTTTTAAGTTGAATCCTGTTATGTGTTGCTTGAAAAGTGTTCAAAAGCTATTTGGATATTGTATTGTGTTCTATTACTTCAGTTATTATGTGAATTAACTCCTGAAATAAACTTCGCAGGTATAGCTAGACTAAATTTACACAGTCATTTTTTGAACAAATGTAACAAAAATAAGTCCTTCAACCCATAGTATCAGGAGGAGCAAATACTTTGCTAAGCTAATAACTTATTATGATACAGTTAATTAGTAATAATTTATAATTACTAGCTGTTACCCGGGTCTGCCCGTTCACATGAAAATTTGTTTTCCGGGATATAAATTCACAAACATCCAAATGTGTTTTGAACCATCCATTTTGGGCAACATAATGTGCTTGAAATAAAACTATTCTTACGGATTCTATCACGATTAGGTTTTAATTATTATTCCCTTGTGCTTGCTGTGCTTTAGTTTTACGTTCGTATTACGCGGTACGAGATGTTTCTTTTTAATTTGCGTAACGTTTGAATATATTTTTTGAATAATAATGCCTATTTTTCATTGATCCAGGAGTAATGATACTCGTTATTGGTCCATACACGACGTACAGCGCTATTTCTTTGGTGATCTACATTGCGAAAAAGTTCTTTTTACCTATCAATACCCAAACTTGAGAATGCCTACACGTCTCGGCAGCTATTTTTGGAGAACAAACACTGCTATGAAATTGCCATCTCGTTTATATTTAAAGGAATTTCATAAATCTCTAGAAGTCACTCTCAAGGTATAAGTATCATATTCCACGTCATTATCATAACATTATACTATACGTCTGCTGCGAAGGGCCCAAGTCCTTCGCCCCTTCGCTAACCAACTAACCTACTAAGTACTACGTAGATCTCCTATATAGCCACAAAATTCTTCTTTTTGCCAGAAGCAGTAATCCCTCTTAACGTAACACTTATAATCGCAGAAAATGGAAGCCAAGCAGACACAAATGGACCGTCTCATTGTATCGGATCAGTTAATAAAACTAGATCGTCTAGACGACTTTAAAAGAAAAACATTTCTTCGTATTCTGAATAACATTTTAAGGTAATCTTGCATAGGAGAATAAAATTACGGACCCCAATTTCTAAGCTTTTTAGGTAGTTATTTTACTTTTTTTACTGTTCGTAGGCCTAACTACCTAGCTGGTTAGGCCTTATTTTGTCCAAGCTCGGAAAAGTGACCCGATGGTAAGCTTAGTGCAGTCTAAAAAAAAACAGCGGCCACCAACAATAAATGTGTTTATCCATGGTCACCAGATCAAGCCGGCCTTTTCACTATTTATGCTTTTTTACATTCCGAAAAGGGAAGAAGCAAATCGAGGGGATTGCGACATCATCTTATGAAGACACACTACACAGGGATGTACTCGTACTCCCATACCCCCCAACTAACCATTAAGTCATGGCGCAAGCCGTAGATAGTCACGGGCGGCTCGGCCCCCAGTGGCCCATACGCTTATGTAACATATATATGTGCCGCCTCCGACAACACACTGGCTGGTCCTAGAACGTGGACCACAGTATGACAGGTTTTAACATTAATTTGCACGGTGGTCGCCATACGGACTGATACGAAAATCGTACCAGCAGCAAAGACGAAAGGATAAATTCACTCCGTTGCTTGATCTAATAAAAGTTTATAGTATTATTATGTGGATAAAATTTAAAAAGTTTTTTCCAATAACAAATCAAGTATAATGCTATTAAAAATGAGGATACGCGTCACTTGAACGTAAAAGAGACTAAAGTTCGATAGCCCTGCGAGCTAGCTATTGTAATGATGTATTTTCTAGTTTTCAGGATCGCTTGCAACTTGTATCTTTAGAAAATATGCGCTGTAAACGACTGGAAGGCGTTCGTTTAATCCAACAGTTAGCGTGTTTCAATGCGGATACACTTAAATATTTATTTTTATGGAGATGTTTTTTACCCAACGAGAACCCTATATTGGTTAACTACAGTTACTTGACTGGTATGTACCTACTATTATATTGGATTCCAGAGTTCGTGCTATTTCTATCAAGTTTTATTAGGGTATTTTAAAGTTCTTACTCTAAAATGCGAGATGCTATCGTTAGCCTGTTGGAAGCGGCCTGCATCCAGCGACTTCCTGCGACTTTCATCTGACTCGATCTATTTTTGTATTATTTTCTACCATTTTATTCCATCAATACCGATACGCCTGGAGTATGGAGCAGTGCTTCCTGCTCCTCGAAGAGCGAGTACGGTTAATCTGAGCACTCGAATTTAAGTCACGTTCACTGTGCAACTATTATACTTATCCAATCAAAATAAGAAAGGCTGTAAGATAATATACCTATACCTACTAAAATAGGTGTCTTCATCGTGTGAGACAGTCTTTGATTTTGTGATAAACCAGTATGATATACTTAGATCATAGATTTATCAGTCGACTAACTAACGTCTCATAGATCGGCGACTGCAACTCGATTGATTTGCAAATGAATCGTTCCGAATGAGGACATGTAATACCCTAAAAATACCTATTTGTATTTTAAAGCACTAAGGATCAATTGCACCATTATTATTAACCTACAGTTAGTCCTAACCGCAAGTTAAGTTACATGTCATTCATACATTTTCTGTCAATTTAGCTTGCGGTTAGGACTAACTCTAGGTTAATAATAGTGGTGCAATTGAGCCTAACTGTAGTAGTATTTATATGTATATATAAATACTTTTCATGCATAGTAATCCTTATTTATGTCGGTCCCGCATTTAACGTTTGACACATCTATGAGTTTATGACTTAGGGCGACTTGCGGCGCTATTACTAATCTAGAGTTAAACCTTATTCGATTTATTCCCTACAACTCACTCCAATCTTTAAATCAAGATTTGAGATAAATAGATATTTATCGCGAAACTGCAAGTGACTCTTAGATTAATAATAATTCTTTGATGATACAACTTGGATAAAACCTAATGCACCAATGCATAGTGTAGTGACACTATTCGCGAAGTTGATAGAACTACGTGACAACACTCTTGTGCAACTTCGTGAGATCCTCATCTGCCGCTCGCATGCTATGCAACTTACGGCCGGTTTCAATAAACGACCGCAGTTTAGAGTGCAGATAGATCGCGATTATGAACCAATCAAATCAAGTCATTTGACTGAGTCATGTTCAAACTGTGTTCTTATGTGGCAAATTTTTGTAATCTATCTGCACATTCGAACTGAGATTGTTTATTGGAACCGGGCAATAGACATTCAAGTGTTAGCTGCCGTTGTATGTAGGGTGACCCCGAATACCAACATTTTAGTGCATATTTCATTTTTAAAAATATGATATTTCGATCTATTTAAAATATAGAATTGGTTATTGTTACCGATGATTGCTACAATCAACCAAAGACTTTTAGCTATCTTGGCAACCATGGACACAACTTTCGACACAACGGATTTTGTCACAAAAGAATGTCATTCATCAAATTATGTTATGTCAGTGAAAATACAAAATTACAAAAATACATTTATTATTTTTCACAAAAAATTCTAAAAATGATCAATTGTGTTCCATTACTTATATTATGTCCTAGTTTCAAGCTTTTTTGTTTTTTGTTACCGTGTGCAGCTTTTTTGAGCATGGTGGGTGTTTATATAGGAGGGTTATTTTCGCATTATAATCTTCTTGCATACAACAAGCTTAACGCAATAGTTAGCGAGAATCCTCTATAAAGATTTGTTAGTTATCATGCTGAACTATTCAAAATATTCGCTACTTATCACCCAGTTAACACCAGTCACGAATTACGTTACCAGAGCAACGAAAGTTTTGTCATTATGGCAAAATGACAACCGATGAAGAGAAGCATAAGATAACAAAGCTTTTACAAAATATTGATATACAAGAAACTAAGTTATCAGAACGGTGTTCAAGCCTTATAAAAGAGCTCCGACAAAAATTTGGCAAAGAGATTGAAGACGAAGAAAAAATGGAAGAAATTACTAACTACGTTAACCCTTACATTGTGGATCCACAATTACTGGAAGAAACCGACAAAAAATTACGTCTGCTACAACTGGATAAAAAGTAAGAATATTTCGGTGCTTGAATTCGTTTTTTTAATCATGAAATCATCGCAATATGTAGCACAATGTTCTAAGCTTAGTTCTAAGTACCGTGAAATCTGGCAACATTGCCACTTTATTGAGCACAAAAATGTTTAAAGTGGTTTTTGAGGAAAATTATATATAGAGACATACTATGAAAAACCATTAGAAATAAAGTAAATTTAATACAGAACAAAAATACTCCCGAATATATGTTCTATATTGGCTCTGTATTAATAAATTAATGTATATTGTTTTATGGCAAAGCCAACCAGTACTGTTGGTAAGTTTACCATATCTAAATTTAAGATTAAATAATTAGAATCATGACACAAAATTAATACACATTGTGCCATATCCTTCTTTACAGTAAGGGAATCCTAATTGGTATAATATTTTTTACAAGAAATAACAGTTATAATGAATGTGGTAAAGTTGACCACCCAATTTCAATTTATTCAAACAAACTAGAAAAACTTATTAGGGTTGTCGAAAAAAGTATACAGTAGCATTTTTTTTTTATTAAACTCCACTTTATTATATTTATATTAAATAACAATATTTTTTTAAATAAATTAATACTATAATACTTAAATCTAAACGTGACAGTGGCGATCCAAAATCAGCTGCACCAATCAAAACGTTTCCAATTTGTTGCTCTTCTGCAACGGAAAACCATTGCTGACCACCTGCGTTCTTAAAATGTTTATTTTTTAATTTATTATCTATAGTTTGCTTGGTATGTATCTTTTCTCTGCCTCCAATGATGATAATTTCTTGCTACGCACGAGATCCACTGCTGTATCCAACGTTTCTACTGAATAGTTTTTATAACTTCTGCTTCCCAATTTTCGCCTAGATCCTTCCATTTTCTAAAAACAATTGAAATTTCTCAATAATGTAATATTGTCTGATATCTGCATATACATAGCCAAAAAGCTTATCAAATAAAAAATGAGCTGGGCAAATTTGGAACATCGAAAATTACTTGAACCTATTAATAATTACAGAAAGAAAAAAAATGGCGATTATTTTTATTTTTACCACCGGATCTATCCTTTATAACTACATGGCGACCCAGATATCGATTTTGAAATCAATTGGATGTTAAATAAAGAAAAACAAAATAGGTACCTAGCCACTATCTTTTGATTTTGCACGGATCCATCCTTCAAAACTTCGTGATGATCCACTGATGATTCAGATGTCGATTTTGAATTGGGCTTAAAACAACTGAAAAAATGACCACCATCACTACGACTATCACCATTACCATCACCACCACCGTCATAATCATGACAATAACCGTACATCACCTCCAACTAACTACCTACGATACAATATAGGTCTCACCATGAAATATGTTAACTTTAAAAATTTTAGTGTATTTATAGATCTAAACAAATTCTGAACAGTCATTGTGACAACCCTAGACTCTAATAAAATATGGCAAACTTACCATCACTTTAATATTTATTGGGTTGTTGAAATTGCCAGCAGTAATTTCTAACAATATTAAATATAAAGTGAAGATTACATTTATTTATCTACTAAAGCAACGCTTAAAGATTGTAATATAAAAAGTTGAGTTACCTGTGCAACAATTTTTCCATATAAATTGATAAAAGTTATCACGCACGGTCGTTCTGGCCGCTTTCAGCGAAAAAAAGTAACTGACAATAACGTCAGTTTATAAACAAGATTGTTGCCATGTAAAATCAAATGTTGCCAATCAAAAAATAAAATTCCATATAAAAGTGAATATAGTTGGGTAAAAAGTAAGGTTTCGACGTAATAACTTATTTTTCCAAAAAAGTCGGTGTATGGCAAAGTGACTATCTCATGGTTAAGTTGCCAGACTTCACGGTAACAACCTAGCGAGATGTCGACGAACGGACTAATCACCTGTTTGATACAGTACCCAGCAGGTATTGTTACAATGATCGATCCCAACTCGCCTTCACCTCTGTCTTTGTAACGGAGGTATACATGATTATGTAGTCATCGATTCTCGGGACGATACGCTCGGCAGCATGTCGACTGCTTATTTCTTCAGATATGGTTTTTTATTGCTCTTAATAACTCTGCTTGTAGCTAACTTAAGCTAGCTGATTCATAGTGGATTTATTTAGTGCTTGCTAAGATCAATAATGTTCAGCAGTCGACGTCCTGTGGCTGATGATAGTGATGACATTGAAGTTGAATTATTTATATTTCGGGATATCACATAAATTTTCTTTATTTTTAGAGGTCAAATGCTGTCGGCAAGAAATAGTATTGAAATTACAACACCAGACCCTAAGAAACCTTGGAGGATACATTCCAATAAAGAAAGATTGCTCCGCATTGATAATGACATAAAACGACATCACGAAAAAGCATCTGAATTAACGATGCCACTATCAAACGAAGTAATGGAAAATCTTGTTAAAGAATGTCGGAAACGTGCAGATGACGTAGAACCCGTGACGGGTGCTAGACTTAGAGAAACTGTTGACGCAGCCAAAAAAAATTTACCCAACTTTCAATACAAGAAGATTGATAACACTACTGCTACAAATATTTTACAGGATGCTCACAACATCAATGCTTCATCAACTCAGAATTAACACTTTTCATAAAGTCCTTGAACATTGCCTGTATTTTTTTCATTTTTATTAATATTATTACGAATTACGATTACAGATATTAGATTATTACTCTTTGTTTTATTATTACTACATAGTTGTTTATTAGCTTCCCCAAAATATTTAGTACTTATTATATTTAGTTATAGGTAGGTTAACTATCTAACACCTACCCGGTTCTTGAACCTACATAAGTCTCAGAAATCGGACCGACTACTCGATTATCTTCTTTAAAAACTTTCAAACTTTTTGATGTTTTGTTTGCCATTGCTGCAACGCCTAGGGAGATGACAATTATACGTACCAATAAAAATGATAGTAGGTAGGTTTATCGGATATTCTGCTACACTATGAAGGGCGCTACACTAACGACTTTTTTTCACGTTTTAGGAATATCTATTTCTCATAGATATACATAGGTAAGATGTGGACTTCTTTGGGCAGTGGCGAATTCCCCCTAAGGCCAATTAGGCCCGGGCTCAGGGCCACTATACCATTAGGGGTGGCCGAACACGAAACAAAAACTTTGGCGACTTTCACCTTGTTGACCTTAGACAAAAGAAGTTAGAGGACAGGCTACATATCTACAAAAAATGAAACATTCTTGATGTATGGAACGAAACCGGGATGGCGACTTTGCGAAAGGAAGATCCCTATGATATAGCAGTTAGATATCTTCTTCATATTCCGAAATTAGTATTATTGTAATTAAAACACCGTATTTATAATAAAATCAATAAGTATTTATACGTTATTTGATTCTTGACACGGTGACAACTTACATGTAAATAGATCGCGAAACTAAAATGGCGGAACCGGCTTCAAAATAAACACGTATTTTTGGTCGTTATGCCGGGTCCTCTTATTATTTTTTTAGTCATTGTTATTGACGAAGTTAACTATCTACAATAAAATTGAGAACTTTCTCCATTTTTGAAGTCGTTTACGAACAAGGGGCGGCAGCTAGTACCGGGCCTAGGGCGGCCAGCACTGCAAACCGTCAACTGACTTAGGGATATAATGTTCTTACGTAACTACTCACTACCTATAGATAACTATTGTTATTTGTTGCCTCAGGTAGTGGTCAGTATATACCTCGACCCGATACCAAACAATGTTACTTGCGTAGTCTGGCTCAATTGAAAAATCTTCGAATTCTTGCTCTGGAATATGCGCATGTTGCAGACGGTTCGGGTAATGCTCTAATGTCATTGCTGCCTATTTTGACAAGACCCCATTTCCGTTTTCAGGTACCTAACATTTCCACAATAAATAATGTACAATAGGTACAATTAGGCATGGTTATCATTCAGTACCAGAGTCGCCTTCTTGTTATAATGGCAGCTATATGAGCTGTGATAACATTATTTACCCGGGACTGGATCCCTTAGAATGAACTTAACGTCAGGCCGGAAGCCGCTATTAAAAAACTAAGCAAATTTTTTTTGCAACATGTTTGAAAATGTGTGTTGCGCCGACCTCACTATAAAGTGGGATAAGGGAGGTAGAAAAAAAAAGATTTAATTATGCGACTAGTAAGTTGTCAGGGTAGACGATGTCTTTGTATGGACTGCACGCCACTAGCTCTTGCTCATTGCAATTTGCAATATGAATGAGTCATGACTGCCACATGTTTCAACCAATTTCAATGCAGAACGGTTTCATTGCTGCTACATATTATAAAAATGTGTATAAATCAAATATAGCCGAGGTACCAATTATTTCAGTCCCTTGAATGCAATACAGTAGATTCTTATCCTAGGGGTTTTCGTACACCTTGCTCTACCGTATAAATAAATAAATAAATGGACCACATTTGCCACAGATATAACAAAGTCGGCATTTCTTCTTTTTATGTTAAGTTAAATGCCGAGGGATTGAGAACCTCGTCCTTTTGTATTTGGTTGATAACCCAACCCATCATTATTTCTTATTATCAAAATTGTATGTGATGTTATTAAAACTATTTCATCCTTAATCCCAACTCATAGTTACTCTTTACCTACAGTTAATTTGCCGTGATGATCATATACCAGGCCGCAATGACGCTGCGCTGGGTGCCGGCGGCCATGACATACCGGATTCTGCTTGGAGGAGAGTTTCGGCAGCTTGCCCGGATCTTTATGTGCTTATTGCATTCTGTTCGTGTTTATATTTTTTATTATTTATGGACTATACTAACTATATATACCTACTTTCTACTGTACTTAGCAGTGTCCGGCTTTAATACATATCTACTTATTATAAACTCTCGAGTAGAACTAATGTTATACCTACGTATTCAGATCAAATTCGGGACTACGATAATACAAGACGATTTTTATCACCGAGCATACCACTCAAAGAAATTCATCTGCAATACGGCATAGACCTGTTGATGAAACAAAGACAAGATTCTGATATAAGCTGTTTCTTCCGCCACATAGGTTTTTACTTTGCTAATAACTTGGGTAAGTATTTAGTCTCCGAACATAGGTGTGTTCAAAAAGTAAGGTGACTTTAAATTATCACAAACTAAAAATATTCATTATTTATTCATCAATATTTTTGTTGTCCCCTTTAAAGTATTCCCCCTCAGATATAATATATTTGCGCCAATGCTTTTTCGACCGACTTCCCAAAAACGAGGAGGTCCTCAATTCGTCGGTATTTTTTTTTATGTATGTTACGCAATATCTCCGCCAAATGTGGACCGATTTTCAAAATTCTTTTTGTGTTCAATAGAGCCTATTTCAAAGGTGGTCCCATATAAATTTGGTCACGATCGGTAAATTAGATGTCGGTCAGTTAAGTTTTTAAACTTGTCCAATCCTCAAAACACTAAACACTTTTTTTGGTATAACCTTGAGCTCCTTCAGCGAAGTTGTTTTTATCTCTTCAATCCTTATAAATCTCCGACTTTTCATTAATCTCAATTTTGGGAACAGAAAAAAGTAGAAAGGAACCAAGTCCGGTGAAGAAGGTGACTGAAACACTATTGTGTTGTGGTTTTTAGCCAAAAATTCACGCATAAACAAAGATAAGTGAGCAGGTAATTACCTATCGTGATGCAAAAACTGTGAATTGTTGTTCCCAAATTCCGGACTTGTTATCGTATCCGCTTCTAATCCGCTTTTTGATCTTCATAGACCCTGAACACAGACAGAGCAGACTGTTTATTAATTTGATGTTAGTTTTTTTTTAATTTTTAGATTTAACAAGGATACTAAGATTGATGAAGCGCCTGGAACATTTTTTCTAATTCAAAATGTTTCCATCCCTTATTTTAATGTCTCTTATTTTCATAATAGTTACAGTAAGTATTCATCAATGGCGATTTGCAACTTACCCACTTCGGCGAGTGTTTGAGCTAATGCCACATTTGGTGAGATTTTACTACATCGGCCGGGTTCAAGGTGAAGAGGATCTTCGAAGCATGCTTCACGTTATCTCCTGTGGCGTATGCGATAGTTAGTGTTTATTTAAACCTTAGACAAGAAGATAGTGGACATGGCATAACTACGATAACATGATACATTCCTAATGTATGTAACGAAACAAAAATGGTGACTTTGCGAAAGAAAGATCAGATTAATATAATAGTAAGGCTTCTTCATATACCGAAAATAGTATTATTGTAAATAAAAAACCGTATTTATAATAAAATCAATAAGCATTTATACGTTATATAATTCTGATACGGTGAGAACTTACATATAAATAAATCGCGAAACTAAAATGGCGGAATTGACTTCATAGGAAACACGTATTTTCGTAGTTATGACGGGTTCTCTTATTTATTCTTTAGGTCATTGATTTATACACTCACAAAATTAAGACGAGGCATAAACAATCGAAAGCTACGAAATTATTAACTATAAGAATTCAAACAGTGAGAGTTCAGAGGTACACAGCAAACTTTATAGCAGATTGATTATAACAGCATGTGAATTTCTCTTACGTAAAAGAATTGTACGCATACACATAAGCTCACGCCTGTATCCCCGAAAGGGTAGGCGCACTACCGAACTAGAACACCCATATTTCGCAGAGCTTAGTTCCGTCCCAGATGTGATAGCGGGCGAGCCTATCGCCATATTGGGCACAAATTTCAAACTCCGGGCTGATATGAAATATTCAAATATCACTTTGTCCGATCCGGGGATCAAACCAGAGACCTCAGGACTGTAGTCGTACCGAAATACAACCACGCCACTGAGGCAATCAAGAATTGAGAACTTGACAGTGTTCGATTTTATACACATTTTTATATGTAATAGCTAATAAAACAAAATAGAAACCTTCCTGTAAAAACTGCATCGAAATTGGTTGAAAAATGTGGCAGTAATTCATATTTGCAAAAATAAAAATAATATATAATTTGAAATATAGAACAGAAAGAAATATTGAAATACTCTTAAAACTAAAAAAGTTATAAGCCTTTAAAGTTTGGTGTAACTTTCAAACCGCGGGAAAGAGAAGTATCAGTAAAATCACGTTATGGCCCTAACTATACTATATTTTAGACGACGTAATTTCATATAAAATGAATTTAAAAAAAATCTCACGTACCCAATTATACGATTGGTATAAATATACATTTATGATTTCGGCTAAAACTTTCTGAATTGGCATTATTACAGAATTAAAGCAAATTAAAATACAAATACAGGACGAAGAAACTAAACGAAATTATTGGAAAGATGTGTTAGAAAGGACAGCTGAAGAGTTTAAAAATATAATGATTTTATTTGAAATCAATTTTTGCATCAAGGTTTATAAAAGTTAGTTACTGAAGAAAATAATAGGTATTTAGTGTTAACTAGTTTTCTAAAAAATACCCCTGTCAGTAACAAGGTTGACTCAGTGAAATACTGTTGAAAATTAGCAATGTATAGCTCAAATAAATATAATTTTGAAAAAGCATTCATGTGTGTTTGAATCAAACTTTACCTGTGTAGTACAAGGACCATACACCATGACTACGCCTGTATCCCTGGCTGACGGAGGCGAATTAGAACTTCACAAACATAGGATTGAATTACAAGGAGTTACGCGACAATAACCCTTAGTACGCCATTTTTAACAGTTTGCAAAAATTATGAGATTTTGTTCTATCCAATATGTAATAAAATTGAGAATAAAACCATATTCGAAAAGTGAGAATTAAAACATAAGCTCTCCGATTCACACCTGTATCCCCGACAGGGTAGGCAGAGGCGAACTAGCGAACTACAAAGACATTCGACCATACATAGATGGGACAACAGCACGAAACCTGTGATCCAAAAGTTGTGTTGTGGTCATAAGTCACTTAGTCGTATTTGAAACATACGCGCGCAGGTCCGTGCCAACGCAATAATGTTTAAATAATAGGTAATAATAGTTTGCCTTACGTGATTCTTGGAACTTTGATTCACATGTAAAAACATACACACAGTGTAAACTGTAATAACCGCTCTCGCATTGTAATAAGTGGTAGATGGCGTTACCGACTTTTCAAATATTTTTTTGGTATGGAAACTTACTTTATGCCCCCTCTAACAAAAATTTACGCAAGGCTGTTAGAATTGGATAATCTAATTTATTCAGTCGACGAAATCATTTCTACTTTGCAAATTATTTTGTTATTAAATTAAAACAACAATTATGTACAATATGTCGTACAGATTTATTTTTATATAATTTTTTTTAATAAATAACTTTGTAACTAAATTCCTTGTTGAATACATAATTTTAATGGAATATAAAAAAACCATCAATGCAATATTGCTACAAATAAATTGGGAATAGTTCACTCACATGCTGTTTACAATACTATGGTTGCACTAATAGGAATATTCAGTAAAGATTAGTATTTTTTTCAAAATTTTATTTACATAACATACATAGTAACTGACAAGAGTAGCTAAAGTAAAATAAACTCAGCAGCGAAGAAGAGTGCTAGTGAACGCGTTACGAGAGGCGAGGGCACGCGACTGCCGAGTGCACTGAATGACTGCATTATGGCTGCTCGACAATGCCGAACTGAGTAGAGTAGAACGAACTGGAGTGCCGTCACCGTGCTGCGGTTGCGATGTATAGAGCATCGCGACTCTCGAGGGCGAGTCTTTGTGTACATAGTGCCGCACCTCGGCTCGTTTGCTGTAGCGCACATGTTTCACATAAGATTTGAGACGATCATTACTACTGAGGTACTATAACTAATAACTAAATAAAATGTCTATTAAAGAAAGATATTTTTTTCTAAAATTGCATTTTGAAATTGACAAAAAAGCCGGACAGAACAAGTCAACCCAATAAAACTTTCATTCATATAATATCTCAAGTCAATTAAGGCTTTTTACAATAATTATATTACTTGCTGGTTTAGAAGTATCTCTCTACGCCTACATATCAAAGAAAACAAAGTGATAAATGTATACATTATAATAAATCTTGTAACATCAAATTCAAAATCAATTTTAATTTTATAGCATGTATATTATAAACGCCATTCGCGTCTATAAAGCAGTTAAAAATTATTGCTAAACGAAACACGTTCTGTACTCTGACATCGTTAGTATATAGACATCAGATAAAACGCGAATTATAATTTCATTACCCTTATTACATTCTCCCATAATAATACATAACATCTTTATATATGTAATTCCATATTATCTATTAATTATTACTAGGCAGGTATATTTAGGTATTGTTTATTGCTATATAAAATATTTCAGTTGGTGTTATAGATCACACTTAGCGTATCTTAGTTTCGCACGTCCATTATTCACCAGATTGTTTGATACTGAAATAAATGCTCGACAATATGAAGATACAGCGTTCATATATTGAATTTTTTATTCATTAATACATGTATAATAGGATGATACGTTATATCTAATGGGCACATTAACAATTATTAAAAAAATGAATGAATGTATGAGTACAACACTGAACTATTATTGCTCATTAAGAATATTATTATTATTATTCTATACATATAGGCATTTAAAATATCGTTTACAAAAATAGATGAGACAAAAGATATTCACAACACGTAAAACAATATCTTAAAATAGTTCAACACATAATTTATTCATACAGTATTCTTTATTCTCAATTCAGTAACAATAGGCAATAAAAACACATACAAAACAGTATTGGTTATGTAGTGAAAATTATTTTTATTATCATTACAAATTTAATAACAAAACAATAGTGTAGCTTTATTATATTATAATTCAGGAAAAACATTATTATTATTACATATAACCCCACAACATTATAGTTAGAAAGATAGAAATTACCATTTAAAAACTACACTGCTCTGGACATAAGTCTCTAATAATTTAGTCATAGTAAAATAAAGAAGTGCATTATATTAAATGCAAATCATATTAACGCCTCCCTGAAGATATTTGATTAAGATATTGTTTCAAATTGCGCATAACACTGAAGCATAAATTTAGAACCTTGATAAATAACTATCGCCTTCAAAAATATTATACAACTTCTTGTCTAGCATCTGTTAGGTTAAGCATTACCATAGTAATAATGATATATCTATGATTTTCGCGTAGGATGTATCTAGTATATAAAAATATAGAAGACGTTTGGGGGTGCTTCTGCCGCGAGCAACGGTGCGAGCGCGAGCGCAGGGGCCTGGGCGGGGGAGGGGGAGGGGGCAGGAGCAGGGGCGGGGGCGGGGTCAGTGCTGGTGGTGGTGGCGGTATTGGTGGTGGGGGGGATGAGTGCGGTCACGTGCGGTGGCGGCGGTGCGACCGCAGCGTTGCACCCGCGTCAGTCCTCACTAGAATCTTCGTTGTCCGCCTCTTTGATGTTCGTGAAAAACGATGTAAGTGTCTTCATCAACACACCTAAAACGACACAACCAACAAATAACTCAATGTACACTTACGAATCTTCAATAGCCACATAAAATAACATTTGTATCATGTTAAATCACATTGTCAGTATGATTTAAATCTGCATTCATCAATGTATTAACACAACTAACCTTTGCCCTCTGGCTCCTTTTCTGACTTTTCCCATGCAATAAATCCATCTAATGAAATAATATATTGCTCGTGTAGATATTGGAATATATCTACAGTTAGTCCTGTAATAAACATATGAAACTGTTTAGCTCTGGAATGTGAATTTCACACCAAAAATTAAACAATATGTATGATGACATTCCTAACCTTGTGGATGTTCTAGCCTATGTATTAATTGCTGAATTCCGAATAAACAGCTGGCTTCTCTTGCTTGTTTAGTCTCACCAAAGTCTTGGATAAGACTAGCATACTTATTCATTCGATCTTGATTAAAATGTGGCACGTCGCGTCCTTCCGAGCCGAACAACGCATGCTCGCATATCGCTTGAATTAATGATCGCATAAACCAATCCTCGTTTGACGCCTTGCCGACTTTGTCCTGTAAAAAAAAACAATTGAAAAAATAGCAAATATATTTTTCAGCTATACAAAGTAAAATGTAATATTCAATAGTGTGAGTATGAGCATGTAATGAGTTATAATATAGAACAGGTAATATAGTACTCTACATGCAATAACTTAACAAAAGCCATGTAAAAATATCATCAATCAATAGTCACTAAATAAGGATAAACCGTTAACACTGTTAACTGTTAAGACTACATCTATTTGAAATTAATTTTCTACTAATGTTATAAATATGTATTGGATGTTTGTGGCACTCCTCGTTAATTATGTTTTAATGGCTGAACTGAGTTTGTTTTACATTTGGTTTACAGATGACTCATGACAGAGAATACCATATACTAATAGCATATTTTATCCCATCAGCTGCAACAAAAAATGAATACAAATAAAAATATTATTAATAAGTGCTAACCTGTACCCATCCCTTTATACAATCGCTTGTCTCATCTGCATTCATGAGTTGAAGTAATTTGGCTTGAGTTTCGGCAGGCGTCAGTATCTTTTTCGTGTCTTCAGAGGACTTTACACCTCCTTCGAGAAATTCGAACTTATTATCTTCTATCCATTTCGCAATCTAAAATACCAAGAACATTTGTTATAAACCTCTGCCTCTTACTTATTGTACATATTGTGTAATCAACAACCAGTTAGTCAACTTCAATGGCGTTATCACTTTTGAGGTATTTACCCTCAAAAGTGATAACGCCATTGAAGTTGACTAAATTTATTTAATTGAAGTTGTCCTCAGTAAATACTGAGGAATCCTGTCATGAATAATATAAATTCTGATACCTGGTCTTCCTCCATCCACTGCTTCAGTTGTAACTCAGACTCCTGCCATTTGCTCTTCACAAAAGTAGGCCCCATGCTATCTTTCAAATCCCTAATTAAGGCTCTCAGGAATAAATGTCCTTGATTTGATGAAATTACAGTTTCACAAAGTCCAAACACTTGTACAAATGTGATATGCTGTGAAAACGAAGCCACACATTAATGATTAAAGTTAACAGATGTGTGTCTAAATTTTGTTATTGATATGATTGCCAGTTTACCATTTTGGTCCAAGAAAACTACTAAAAATTATTTACGTTTACCTTCTTTTCAATATGTGGTGAGATGAATTTGCCCAAATAATCATATAACATTGGAATATCAATGTACAGGTCTGGTGCAAACTCAAATGTCTCCTTCATTCCAATGAGGAAATTATCCTTAGATATAGTATTTGTGGATACTAAATAGAATAAAGACTTTGCTACACTTCCAATGTCCTTGGCTGATCTAAAATGAATTTAAATTGTCTTGTATTACCATAAAATCAAACAAACACACCTTTTAATAGCCAGACTGCTACTTACTTTTCTAGAACTACATTGAGTATTTCGCTAACTACAGCAGCATGGTACTGCGGCTGGAAAAGTTGTTTAACCTCTCCCACCATTTCATCATCGTCAGGGTTAATGAGACACAATTCAATCATAGACTTCACAGACTTCTTCTTGGCTTCAGGGAGGGGCTCCTGTGGCACTGCAGTCGGCTGAGGAGGCTGCGCTTCGGCGGAAGGCGCAGGAGTCGGAAGCGCAGCACTCGTACTCCGTGTGCCAGAGTTGGAACGAGCGACGCCAACTGATCCCGATCTACTGCCGCCACCGCCCACTATCATGCAAATATCTCACGTCACACATAGGACACTTCATAGAGTGGACACGGAATAAAGGCTTCAAGGATCGACGTCAATAGCATGTCTTTCATCTTTCAAAATTCTATCGAATATATTAAACTATTTTATGATTTTCTAACAGCAAAATGCATTTGATATGGAGAATTTGTTAGGTATAGCAACATGAGACATAGTCACACCTTCAAAGACCCATATTTTACCAACCATGCTAGCCACTGTAAAACTGTCTATGTCGAGGATATTACAGGTATAATATACTCTAATGATTGAAATTAAACTTAAGCACCTTATTCCCTGTTTGCATACACCATAATATTTTCTTGGATTTGAATGAGCTCTTTTTTTCTTATAATTTGCAATTTCGTAATTATTAAAGTATCGGCCGAATAGTATTTTTTAAAATATCCTATAATAATAACATTTATATCACAACTTACTAATGTCACCTCTTGAATTAAATGTGGACCTTTCAATGGATGCTCCCTTCGAATGATAGTTTGGTGTCATATCACGAGTTCCTTAAACATTTCAACACAATTTACTTGTTAGTTGTTTGTAAGGGATAAACTTGGAAGATATTGAACAGATAGTGAAAGCTTTGACTGTTACACCATCTTGCCTACAGATTTTTATGCCGTTTATTTATAAAGCAATAACTATGCAAGCATTCAAATACATGGATAAAAAAAAACAAACCCCATTTACCTCTGAGCGAAGTTGGATCTGTCTGTACATTCTCCAAAACGCTATACATATTTTTACTGAGACTTATCATTGAGTTACTGCTTCCAGCTGTTTGAGCAGTATTCTTTGTTCCAGAGCCATGATTCCATCCAGAATTATGTGGTGCCAACTTAATATTGCTTAAATTCTGCAATAAATAACAAACAGCTATGATGACAGGAAAAAGTTTCTTGTATCAAATTATAAGTTGATGCTGTTACAAATAAGTTAAGTTCTCAAATCATCAATATATTTTATGAATACATATTATGCAGAAGACTGATTATTATAGTTGAAGTTTATTCAGGAGCAGCGCACGGGCGCCTAGGTAGGCGAAGCGAGGGAATGTGTGGTTCCACAACTCTTCACTTGAAACATTATATATGACACAAACCTTTGGTGTTGCGGCTTTAAGCTTCGATGTGTCCACAGGGAAATTTGCTCTAGACGATTTCCAAGTGTTATCCATGTATGGATTATTAGAATTCTGCCTACGTCCTTCGCCACGTTTGCCGCGGCCACCTTCATCCCGGCGAAATCCGCCGCCGCCACCACCACCACCACCCATGGGAGTGGCATTAATAAGCTAAAAATACATTTATAATAAAGAATATTGATATTTTTACCACTATATTATAATAATCAAAGAACATGTTTGACACATACTTCTATTTGGCGCTGCTGCTGTTCTGCTTCCTTTTGTATTTGATCCATCATTTTAGGTTGTGAATCTACAACACTCTTGACAACCCATTTTCTTCTTCTCAGGAGAATGACATCTTGAATCATGAACCTTTACAAAGAAAAAACATTGGATATTTTCTATTAAGTATTAGAAAAACTGACAAATGTAAAAAATATACAAAATAATTACTTCACACGACTGCTAATCTTGTTTGATTTTCTGTCAACAATGTCTTGCATTTTCTTGAATATGATGTCCAGTTGGCCATGCACTTCATTTTCAATTTGTTCACCAATGGTAGTTAGTAATTTGCAAAGACATTCAAGTTTTTCTTCATCTAACTTTTCAATTAAATATTTCATGCAATAATCCATAATTTTGGATGTCAACATTTTTAGTTTGTACAGTTCACCTGTAAAGAAAATTGGCTTTTACTGGATATGTCTTATAATTAATAAAGAATATAATATCTGAGAATAAGTCGCTTATCAGCCTAGAATCATATTACGTACATGCAAGATCAAGTTCGCGTGATGCAATATTGAATAGAGCCAACATATATTCAGAAAAAATATTCAATATATATATTCGCTGATGTCATTTTACTTTGAATTGACGTCAAATGTTATGCATGTATAAGATTTAAACATGTCTGGCCATAGCAAAATTCCAAATTTCCCAATGAATTGAAAATAAAACATACCTACTATTGTAGCGTAAGTAGCTTACCAATACAATGAAATAGAATGTCTCACAGTCGCCATAGCTATTCTATTCAAATATGCTTTATAATGGAACACAAATAATAAAAATATACTATCATGCACGCAGACTAGAGCACTACAGTGATATTAAGATATACATATTGCATTAGTTACACATAATAAAGAGGTAGTACAAAATAGTAATTATAATGGGCACGATGGATTACCCAAAGAAAGAAGTAGACATATTTACAATTAAAAATTTCGCAAACGATCAAAATGCATAATAATACAAATATATTCAGTTTCTGACCATAGTTTTACATAAGTACTTACCTATAAATCTGACATTTCCAACAGACCTCCTCCTGATCCTCCTATGTTCATCTTCTAGCATAAGTTGCAGCTCTTTCTTTTTTACCTGTAATATTAAAAATAATGTGTTACACTGATTTTCGTAATAATTCTAGATCTCTAGATCTGATATAACAAGGCACTTTGATTACTTACAGGATCAGTGCTTTCAGCAATCTCCTTTTCTAGCTTCAAAACTTGTTCATCAACTTTATCAGTAACAAATTGATTTTGACATTTATTAATAATAAGAGCTCTGAAATTGACGCATTGATCTGGTGTTGTAGGGTTATCAGCTGGCACCTGAAACATTTATTATGTTAATCTTATGAATCTATTATATTATATATATATATTCAAGTGGTAGAGCCACGCTGTAGACAGTAACGTCTATAGCACGAATGGGCCGGCTCGACCGGTTAGATACCACTGTCTCACAGAAAACCGACGTAAAGTGGCAGCTTGCTGTCGCGTTTCGTTTGGTGAGTGAGATTTCCGGTGGCCCATTTCCCCACTCCCTTTCCCAATCCCCTTCCCTCCCCTTCCATTTCCTCCTTTTAGGTTGGCAACGCATCCATGATTCTTTTTGTGTCTTGGGTGTCTATGGGCGGTGGAGATCACTTACCATCAGGTGACCCATCTGCTCGTTTGCCAATCTCTGCTATAAAAAAAAAAAAAAAAAAAAAAAATCTGAAATAAAATGTTAAATTAAGCAATATCGGCCATACCTTGAGCTTTGATAACTTATTGCACATGGCAGCATATGCTTCAGAGAAGTTGGGCTCATCAATAGCTTTCTCAAATACCAAATCGATGACACCTTCTAAACGCTTTTGGTTATTGATCTCAAGTGTCTTGACCTTGTCAAGCAATGTGTCGAATTTCTGAGGTGTCAACTTGTTCAGAATGCCTCTGAACTTTTTGTAGAGTTCCTATAGGAAAAAAAAATTTAAGTGTACAACGTTAGGAGCAAGAAATTAAATACCCATTCTTATTAAATACGAACCTGGGTCTTCTGCTCTTCCTCAGTGACATTATCTTGCCGGAATCGAGTAGGTTTCCAAGCAGAGTCAACTTCATTTAGTTTTACATCCTCGCGTAATATTATGGAGATGAGAGGTTTATGAGGGCTGCTGCCACTAGGACTCGATGCCAGTTTCATACTACCACCCCTGCCTAATAACATACTTTTGTTTAGATTTGTTAAAGATGAATACAAAAATTTAACATAATATACCACTTACCACTTGGTGTCATATTTCTTCCATCTTTCTTCGGATCGCGAGGGGTGTTACTTCTAGATCCCATACCAGAGTTCTTCAAAAATGTTGGGAATAAGGAATCATTCATGGGCCTTGAAATATTCGTAAACGGAAGGGACTCTTGCATAGGTGCAGTCTGTAATCAGGGAACAACTAAATATATGAGCTATTACTAATACACATTACCAGCATTTTAAAATCTGTTCTTACCCTGATAACATTGCAAGACTCCAGCAATGGTGCATCAGGCTTATTTTTAGACAGTGGGTCATCCTTTATTTGCATCAGCAAATCGATATCGTAACATTTCTTGCCAGACTTGTTGAAAGGAGACCATTGATCTAGAAATTGAATCAGACATAATAAATTATAACCACACGAAACTGGTGCCTACAGCATGAATAGGTCAAGTTGACAACATTATTACCACTATCTCACAAAAAAACAGACATGAAGTAACAGTTTGCTATTCAATTTCATAAGTAAGGAGATTAACAGGACCCCTTTTCTTTTTTGAATCCAATCCAAGCATGGCAGAATGACTACATTACACCTGATCCTAAGCATCAGTTCAGCCCAAAAATATCCCAGTAACAAACAATAAATTCACCAGTGATCACTATAATCATACTGATTTGCATAGTGATTTTTCACACTCTGGAGAGGAAAGATAAAAACCCAGAAGCTTGCCTTAAGGCAGAGGCGTGCCTGATCTGCATCAGGCACCCCTCTCGGGCCATCTTTGGGGGATGTGCCTGCGCACTGTGGCCATTTTGTTTGCCTGCGCACAGGACCCAAAGATGCTCCTTAAAATAAAATCAGAACAGAAAAATACACCGGCTGATACAGATCACAGTGAATCATGTTCCAGGGAATGATTTGCTGTTTGGGTAAATATGAATATCCTACCAGCACTCTTTTCATGGTCTATAGTGGCTAACTAAGCTGTGCATCTGGCATTCCCAATGTCCATGATTGATAGTAACCACTCTCAGTCAGGTTGCAGTTTTCTGATCTGGCTTTGTAAGTAAATATAAAACAAACAATTATACATCGTGACTTAGGCCTATAAAACTTTGTATGATAAACGTACCTTCACTATACTTGTATTTAGGTACAAATACAGGCTGAGCTTGCAGAACTTCTGTGTTATCTGCCACGTTTTGTTTAGCTCCACTCTCCTCTTGCATACTTTTCTCTGGTTCTACATTAACTACTTTATCAGTCTCATCTTTACCATTTTCAAATGACTCTGTCTCCTTGGGGTGAACTTCATTAGTGGCCATTTTGTTTGATTTTTTATTTGAATTCTTGGAATTCTTTACAACCTTCTCATTTTTATTTATATCTTCCTTGGCTGTCTCAGATTTGTTCAATTCAGTACCATTTCCATTAGCAGTATCAGCATCTATCAGAACATTGATCAGAATGGCGTATTATATTTTCCAAATTCATAGAAATCTTTGAGAAAACAATATAATCACATTTTTAAAACATGTTAATTAAGGAGGTGAATGTCAAACCTTTTCAATTTTCTTAAATATGTGATCAATAAAATAAAAAAAAATTATACATGAACCAAAACCAGTTGTCCCAAGGTTATTTTGCCAGGTTACTCAGCATTATGCAAAAATACAGTAATTACCAATGTTGGTTAAAAAAGAATATGACTGCAACCTTTTGATACTATGCTACTGTTACTCTGCTATTGAAATAAACATAATTATATATTTCTATTCGATCACATCAAATAACACAAGACCAGCGAAAAAGTTTACTAATATAGGGGTGTATCTTTAATATGATGAGAATTATATGAGAAAAAATAGAAGAAAGAATGATATGAGTAAACACGAGTTATTTAAAAAAATGTGCCATAGCTTTAATTTTACAAAGTCTATTTCTTGGCAAAATGACCTATTATGATGTCATAACTATTAATAACAGGTATAATATTTCCAAGATTGACTTGTTAGGTTAGGTTATAACTGATTAATTATGTAACCACATTATGTTGATTTTTTAGAAAAACATTATTCAATGCCTGCATGATTACTGTAAATATATTTTGAGATTACTACTTTACTTTCATTTTATAGAATACATTATCATTATTATAATACATTATATTAGTCACCGTAAAGTTAAATAGTCAAGTTGAATCTTATGCAGGCCTGCACATTAACTACATTTAGTTGATTAAGGCTGATATCTCTAGAGCGAACTTCAACTACGTCTCAGTCAAAGAATCAAACTCAATGAGGATTTGGAATTTTCAAATCAAAGTTTGATTTAGTCAGAGTCATTTTTACAAAACCTTGCTTAGTGTGTCTGTTTTTCTTGTAAAAAATGTCTCAGAAGAAGTCGAAGTTTGATTTAAAAATCCTAAATCCTCACTGAATTTGTTTCTTCGATTTAGACTTAGTTGAAGTTTGCTCTAGAGCTCTCAGTCTAAAAGTTCTATGTAGGTTTCAATTTATTTAGTATCAGTAAAGTCATCACAAACACAGCATTTAGCAGTTTTATTTATGTTCTTGTTTCAATTACACAGCAAACACCTCCTCAATTTTTATGTGTATCAAAGTATAATGTTGGTATTTTTAATAAATGAAATGATCACAACTAACCCGTAGTCTTATTATTAAGGTTAGTATCTTTCATTTTAGATTCAGTTTGATTGTTGCGAAGTACACTTGATAGGCTTTGTGTGAGCTTAGCTTGAGCTTCAATTGCACTCGAGGTTTCCTTCGTTTCGGATTTACTCTCTGATTGTGGTGTATCCTTGACAAGCTTCTCAATGCTTGCAGATAAGAGTTCCGTAGCAGTGAGGTTCACCTCACGGGACGCTTGGTCACTTGTAGCTACAACTTTAGACTCACTGTGTGCAATGATTTTGGATTCAGATGCTGGAGGTAATTGTTTTGTTGACACTAGATTCTTTTTAGATTCTGCACTTATTGCTTGATTGCTTTGACTAGTTAGTGGGTTGATAGCATCCAATGAACTATCAACTGAACTAGTCGCTGTAAAATATAATAAAAATATATGAGGTCTTGAAATTCTCTGTGTAATCAATCATTTTTAAATTATTACACCATCTGCACATTCATTTTTAGTTGGTGTCCCCAAATATTAGTACATTTGTACTAACCAATCTACAGAAATAATAAGTTAAAGTAAAACAATAAGATAAGAATCAACCTTCATATTTTCATATGAGTGACCTGCACTCCAATCAATGTAAAGTAATGTATGTTAATGTGCAATATATACTCTCACATAGACCAGAATATTAGTGCGAAATAGGATTAAAGAAAACTTGCATTATGGTAGTACACATTATGATTAATTTCCATATATGCTACTTCTAGATATTGCTTAAATTCTGCATATACTCCTACAACCAAAACTTCAAAATTAAGCATCTATAATATATTACTTTCATAGTTATTAAAATTGTTATTTAATGATTTATTTTAAATATGGCAAATTTGAGAAATCTGGCTTATGTCCCTGAGGATTTTGGTCCCTATAAAGCCTAACAACCTGCATTAGGCAAGCACGGTGGACTACCGCTCAACCTCTATCATTAGCAATAAGAGTTGTATGCCCAGCAGTGGAACAGTAATGCTATGTTGTCAGTTACTGTACCTACAAAGTGAGAAGAATATTGAGAGTTGAGTGATTAAGAGTCATGTATTCATTTACTTTAATATTAAAACATACACATAATTCAAAAGCAGCTAGCAACTGACACTAATATTGTATTTTAATAGAATCAAGTATTTTCAAATCTCATGTTCGTTATATTGCAAATGTTTCAACATTATTAATAAAATATGTGTAGAGTAGGTAGTTTTAAAGATAAGTAATTAATGACATCATTAAACTTTTCCCGTTTTATCATGGTCAAGCATTGTTTCCAACAACAGTTGATATTGATATTATAATTATGTCGAAATTAAAAGGAGGTCACCAATTCGAAAGCATGGTAATTAATAAAGGAATATGAGTAACAGATGGATTCTGCCATCTACATTATGTTGTAAAATAGTCACAGCCACATTACTAAGCGCCCGTGGACAATTTATATGTATGTATGTACATGAGTAATGAATATGGTGGCCCCTTACAAGTAGCAAAATGATATAAATTAACACACGGTGGTTAGAGGAGCAGTGTAAGTACTTGCATTAGATTTTTAATCTAGCCTATCATTTCTTGCTAAGCAAGTACGTTTTCTATAAATAGAGACGAGAGGTATTTCCACGTGGGAGTCTCGGACAGTACCTGGATAAAGATTCTGTTATGTGGCACTGGTAGTTAATTTTTATCACAGTTCAAAAATCGTTCAATTCTTTACCAAAACTTCACTCAACTAAAATGTAAAATGATAACGTTGCAATCGTTGCAATATGGTAAAAGAAAGTCTATCCAAAAGGTCACTCAAGGATCTAGAATGTCTTGACTCTTTACACTCGTACACTAAAACCACACAATTTACTTTAAAGCTTAAAAGAAAAATTATTGCTAAAAATGCTAAAATTAACTCGATTCAGGCGTAGAAAAGTTGAGTAATTAAGTCTTAAATATTTAAATGGCAGCCATGCTCAACGTGACTGTGAAGTAAAAGCCGCCATATTGGATCGTTTCCATGCGGCAGAAGATTAGCCGCTAGTACTGTGCGCAAGTACAGAATCGATCGATGTAATTTTTTTAAAATCGAGTCGTATTTTAATCAAGATGACGTCGTAAAATTCTTAATATCTTTAATTATTAACATTAAAGACGTTATTTGCATGAAATAAAATATTATTTTAACGAAAACAATTCTCGTTACACAATTATTTTTGTGCATTGCAATTTGCATTGTAAATATCAGTGTTGCCAATGCCACTTTCAAATTTCCCAAAATAGTTCCCCAAATAGTCGGGGAACAATCTCAATAGGGTACTTGACGGTTTGATTTTACACACACTTTTATATGTAATAGCAAATAAAACAAGAAAGAAACACTTCTGTAAAAACTGCATCCATGTTGGTTGAAAAAGCAGGCATATTTTAAATTCTGCAATGAGCAAGAGTGTGGGGTGTGGTTAGAGATATCTTGCTATCCCTTTCCAACGCACGCACCATTATGGCCATGGCGTGATTATACTGATACTTCTCTACTTTAAAGTCTATCTTTTTTATTTTTAGGTATATTTTAATATTTCTTTCTGTGTTATGTTTTAGATGACATAATACATTTCATATAAACTGTTTTAAAAAGTATTTAAGGCTATTAGTTTATCCTACACATACCAAAAATTATATATAATTTGTTTGCCGCTGAAAACCGAAACATTACAATGTTTCGATAAAACTAGTACACGAGACGCGGTTTGACTGTCAACAGATACATCGTACATAAATAAAAACATTAATGGAATAACATTCATGATTTCAAACTAAAAAAAATATACCTATGTATATTTCGTCGATTAGGTATTGATCGTCGAGCAAATCCGCGTGGATGTTAAGCTGCGTCCCCTGCACTTATTTTTCGAGAAACAAAACAGAAGAACACCTACACAATACAAGTTTTTTCGGTGTCTCCTGCTCATGGGACAATGGCTCATAGAGAGAAGTGTGTAGCGTAACCATGTTTTACGTATGTGTTTTTATGTAGTGTTTCGAAAAATGAGTGCTGGAGACGCGCCTAATGGTTGAGTTTTAAATAAAAATATATTCGCCCGAAAAGTCAAATGCAACTCAACTTGTAACAGCTTCTTACATTGATTGTTGCTAATTTTGACAGATAAGGCAGCCTTAAACGACACAAGGCGACCTGTTTGAGCATTTGGCGGATAACTTGGCAATATAACTTCGGATCTTAGGTCCTTGTGGAACAAATATACAAGAAAAATGAGTGGTGTCAAACATCGTGATTGGTGTTTACAGTTACAGTCACTTACAGATAAAAAATTAGTATTTAAATTATTGAAATAAAATTATGCTTGGGTTATCGTTAATAAATTCCTGTTGCACACGTGATTTCGATGGTAAATTTATATATCTATGAAGATTAATTAAATATTTCCTACTAATAATAGTCAAGTACCTAATTCTCGACATTATATCAAAATAATATTATGTATTTATTGAAACACCCCTCCCCCTCTTGTCCCTCCATTGCATCCATAAGCCATTTATATCCATAAGGCTTTTATAATTCACATGCAATAGCTGAAACGAATACAAAGTAAAAATTCTAAAACTAATAAGCAATGAATATAAAATATAATAATAGAACACAGATGTATTTGTAGTCGGAAGCCGGCATGAGCAGAGGCAGCTGCATTAACACTGGGACCAACGCTAAAAACCTAATTAAGAAACGATTATAACTATATATGACTTAACTTGAATGCACCCATGATTATTTTTGTGTCTTGGGTGTCTATGGGCGGTGGAGAGCACTTACCATCAGGTGATCCATTTGTTCGTTCGCCAGTCTCTGCTATAAACAAATAAATAAGTAATAAACTGCGTACATTTTTGATCAAGGTTTAAAACAGTGATACCCAAATTGGTCCATGTATACCCCCAGGGATCGAGGACGACCTACAAGTGGTCCATCTGAGTGATAAAAAGAATTTGAGGTCTGTAAGATGTTGAAACGGCGCGGGGGTCTAAAACAATCGATCTTATTTAGTCTATGTTCAGATGGCAAAATATTGACGCGCCATTTCAAATCGCGCGTTTAGATATCCTCAAGCTGCGTCTCCTGCAACTTGTTTTTCTCGACACAAAACACAGAAACACATACACAAACAATGATTTTCGCTGTCTCCTACTCATAAAATAATGGATCATTGACAAGTCACATCCGAGTGAAATTAGGTTGAGCTTTAAACAAAAATACGAACAAAAATACCAAATAACCTGGCAGTATGACTTTGGATCTAAGGTGACTTTAGGCCCTTGTGGAATAAATATGCATGGAAATACTGATTTCTTAAGTTTACGCGAATGCTATTCATTGAAATAAAACTATTTTTACGGATTCTATCACGATTTGGTTTTAATTTTTATTCCCGATGTTTCGAAGGCTTTGCAGTTCTCGTGGTCACGGGTTGGACTGAGATGTCATTTGTCCAAGAATGTTAGTATTACAAAATCTACCTTCATTTTAGAATTATACAAAATTAAAAAAGTTAACCGTTTATTATGCATGGAAAATGAATAATGTGACATCATTCATCGTGATTGGTGTTTACACTTACGTGACTCATTGATAGAAAATAAATAAATATTCAAATGACTAAAATAAAAAATTATTATCCTTAGAGTATTTAAAAAAAATACACACATTATTTCGATGATAAATGTAATATCTATATTCTTATAGAAATTCATTGATATTTGTTACTATAGTCAAGTACCCAATTGGGCGAAGCGAACGGCTGTCCTAATCCACGATTCTGAGACATTCAATAATATTACCGAGACCTGCGTATTAACTACATGATGGATTTTGGTCTTTTTCCCAGATGTTTTTCTATATGCGAGGACGGCATACGATAACTTGTTTGGCACTTGTTGGAAAGTTATAGTCTAAAAAACTAACGACCACCGAGATACAAGATCACTGTTGATCGCTGGATGTTAGAACTTTAGCGTTACGTAATCAATCGGTGCATTCTATAAATGCACATATTTTGTACACCATTTTGAGTGGTAGAGCCACGCTGTCGACAGTAACGTCTACAGCACGAATGGGCCGGCTCGACCGGTTGGATACCACTGTCTCACAGAAAACCGACGTAAAGTGGCAGCTTGCTGTCGCGTTTCGTTCGGTGAATGAGATTTCCGGTGGCCCATTCCCACCGTCTTTCCCAATCCCTTTTCCCTCCCCTTCCATTTCCTCTTTTTAGGTTGGCAACACACCCATGATTCTTATTGTGTCTTGGGTGTCTATGGGCGGTGGAGATCACTTACCATCAGGTGATCCACCTGTTCATTTGCCAGTCTCTGCAATAAAAAAGAAAAAAAAAACACCAAAAACGTTCAGAAAACTTCTCAACTTGGTTTTGCTTTTAAATGCTGGTCGACTCTCAAATAAAAAGAAATTCTAAAGAAATAAAGAATCTTAAATTTCTTACACGTAGTTTCTCGATAAAAATTTAATATGACAATATAAATAACGGGTATTATTAAGAAATCAAAACATTACACCAGTCCCCCATAACCTGCAGTTAAAAATATTAAATTAATAATTCCCCAATCTGTGGGGGAATTAAAAATAATTCCCCAATATCATATCATACAAATTGGTAACCTTGTTTATGTTTCAATAGCCGGGAAAAACATTTATTTATTGGAAATTGCAGCTATTGCTGGAAAGATTTTCGACCAACTATAAAAAAGAAGGTCCTCAATTCGTCTGTATTTTTTAAACAATTAAAGTCAAAGTAATAATTATGAACAAGTTTTCAAAAGCGTATGAATAAAGTGCAAGACTTTTTTCTCAAAACAATAATTTTTGGTCGTTTATCAACACTAAAAACATTTTCATTGTTATAAGATCGCGTAACACAACAGTGTTTATTTACCCAAAATTTAAAAGTCAGAGTATGTACATTTACGTTGTGCTCGCTGTGACTTATCTCAAACTTACTACCACCACCACAACCACCACAGACATATATTTTTAACCGACTTAAAAAAGGAGTTATCAATTCGACCCATATGTATGTTATTGGTTAATGGCTATTAGTTAACCATATTACATATATACCGGTCGAATTTATAACTCTTTTTTAAGTCGGTTAAAAAACAAATATGTCTACGTAACACTAAAAAAATACAGATAAGAGAGAAGTCGATTAACATAATAATTAAAGTTTAACAAAAACCGACTTCAAAATTTAACACTCAGCAGTATAAAATAATAAAAATCGATTACTCTGGAGTCAGTGCCGGGGCCGATGCAGATCAAATGAAATGGTTTTGAGTGTTCAAATTTGAAGACCGTTTTAAGTTTTTATTAAACTTTAATTATAAAGTTAATCGACTTTTTCTTTCTGCTCTCAAAATTTCATAACTGTAGCTAAAATATTGTCTACGGTGGAAATTTTTTGAGTCAAACAATTGGCATTTCAAACCATAATTTTATTATAGTAGGATTGCTAATTAAACGAAGTAAACTGACATTTCGAATGTTGTCATGAAATTTAAATAGTGCTGAGGTAAAAAGATCACGATTATTTAAAAATTTCAATTCAGTGAAACATTTCATTCTTTCATTTTCTAAAGTCCAACTCAAAGTCATAATTCCCGCCTAATGTGTGATTAGTACTGCATGTCTACTGTCTTATAGTTATAGCAAATTACTGCACACTAAGTTATGGCATGTCTACTGGAATTATAGTCATGGTTCATTATAGACAAAACTTACGAAAGGTATGAATATGCCGAACGTAATTTTTCTCAAATAAAAAAAGTAATATTTGGAGTTTTCATTATCATTTCGCGTATCTATTGTGATTATTTACGGAAAATTATTTACACAGACATTTAGTCGAAGGGTTAAGCTAAAATTTCTAAAAATACACAATAAAATTCTAATTTTGCAAGCTAGTGCTGAGTAATTGTTTCGTTGAAAAATAAAAATTGAACTAGATCAATCATTATGTTTTGGAAGTAAGCAACATTATTTCATAAAAGTGACATTTTGATCTGTCAGTTTACTCCTTTTAATTCACAATCTATATAAAAGCAAATATAATACGGAAACAATAAGCAATATTTATAAATATATTTTTTTATCTCTACATATATCTGCCTGTTAGGTAGGTACTTGAAAACTGCGCGTATTTATAATTATAATTTTATTTTTTATTTCCGAAATTCGATGTTTTATATAAGACGAGAAAAATAATAGCTCATCTATATTCTGTAGGTACCTACACTTATGCATCAATCCTGATTTACAGGAGTTGGATTGGCAGGCATTAGAACTTATTCACCGTGGACACATTAAACAAAAGGTCGTACATTCGTCTGCAGCATGCACTGCTCTTCAATTTAGGGATGATCGATATTCATCGATGTTTAATAAACATCGATATTTAGCTGGAAAATATCGATTTTTTGACATCGATGTTTTGATTTCGATAACATCGACACATCGATGTTATGAGAATAAAATATCGAAACGTCAATATATACTTTAGGGTCTATCTAGCGTTGGATGGACTAGCTAGGGACTAGATAACTATGAGTTCAACTATTTATCATCAGATGACACTGATCAACATCATCGAAGTAAGCCATATGAATAGTTATTTTTTTGCATTTCCTAAGAGATAAAAAAAACTGTCAACTTAAATGCACAGACTAAAGGGAAAACACGTGAAAAAGTTATTTATTTACAGAGTGTGCCCAAAAAATACAGGTAATGTTTTAAAAAAAAACCTGTATTGTGTTTCCAATAACAATAAATATATAAATTAAAAAATAAGAAATGAATAAAAAATAAATGGAATACACTGTTTTGTTTGCTACAGAAAACATCGATGTTTTGACATATCGATGTTTTGCTATCGATGTTTATCGTACATCGATACTTTTGTATCGATGTTAGCATCGATGTCAACATCGATGTTTTTCTAATATCGATCATCCCTACTTCAATTAACTGTCCACATAAAATATATTCCAATTTTGAATTTCCAAGTATTTTTAAAAAAGGGGATAAGCTAAATGTCAAAGGAAGATGCAAGTGGAGGAAAGAGTAAAGTTTATGTGTAGTAAACGTTATGTGCACCTTCTCGAAACACTAAAGGCGCGTCACCTGCACCATAACATTACACAAAACACTTACTTTATTTGTATTTATTTGTATTGTATTAAATGACGGTAGTAAGTAATTTGATTTGCAATGACAGTACGAAATTAACTCGTTTTTATAAAACGTTTAAAACTTAACTTACCTAGTGATGAAGGACCATTGGGTTTGTTATTAGATGCGAGCGGTGTTTCCATTTCTTGTACTGCTTCTTTATTTTTATCTTTTTCTTCCGATTTAACTCTCTCCCTCGGCTCCCTTATTCTCTGTGGTTGGGGTGGGGTAGTGGATAGGGCGGGCACTTGTGTGTTCGTAGGAATATTCGTTGGGGAGGAAGCATGAATAGGTGTTGGCGCAGACGACCCTAGACTCGGTGTAGCTGTAGGGCCCACCATATTAATACTAATACTATCAGAGGACTTTTCTATGTCATCATTTTGAGGCACATTTTTGCTTTTGTGTTGCTTATTTGGTTGAATATTCTTATTTGTATCTAGAACTAAAGACTGAACAGTCTGATCACTATTTTTTTGGAGTTGCTTAATGCTTATTGGCATTTTAGGCACTATAACAGGACTGTCTGATATTGCTGACACTATCGGAGTTTCGTTATGCTCCTCAACAACATCAGGTCCTAAACTCTTACTTTCGTTAATATTTAACAACTCAGACTTATTAGTATGATTATGATTAATAGAAGTTATTGCATTTGGTTGCGGTTGAATTGAACTCATTGTGGAAGATACCGGCAATTCGACATTCTTTGATATATAATTCGATTTCGTAACATTATCACAAGGCTGATTTGCCACTTCATTTACTCTTCTATTAAACTCTTCAACAACACTAAGTGTTGGCTCCTAAACACAAAAATATTTATTAGTTAACATTACCTACAGATCATACAAAATAAATCAAAACAAATGTTTTTATATTTGGTTGTACCAAAATTACTTACGGGTTGCGGAGTATGTCTGTCGCTAGAATCGCTGGTAACATAATTATCGTTGGAAAACATATCGCTCAAAACATCTTGATCTGTGAAAGAGTGATTTATTATTTTTTTAGCACACATCATAATTTAGGATAATTGAGAAATGGCCGTTCAAAAGAGTCCATTTTGTAAGATACATTTCAGTATCGTCTTTACTACCTTGATTAAACGTTAATATCCCACTGACACTTTTAATTTGCAATAGATTGTTTTTTTGGAAAGTTAGCAAAGTGTGCTTGACAAAACATAAAACTATGGAGGTAGTACTGTAACATTATGGATAATAAATTTGATAATTATAAATTACAAATATGTTACGTGGGCGTAGATAATAGTTTGCGAATAAACTATTAATAATATATTAGATAGCATATTAGATAGTAGCAGCGATAGCTCAGTTTGGAATGGTACGGACTGCCGAGACAAGTGTCGGAGGTTAGAGACCAACCCCAAAATGGAGCATACACCTCTGACTTTTCTATGTTAAGTGTATTTTCATTGTGAAATATCGCTTGCTATAACGGTGAAGGAAAACATCATGAGGAAACCTGCATACCCGAGAATTTCTTCACAGGAATTTCGAAGGTATGTGAAGTCTACCAACCCGCATTAGGCCAGCGTGGTAGACTAAGGCCTAACCCCTCTCATTAGTAGAGGAGGCCCCTGCCCAGCAGTGGGACAGTAATATTACAGGGCTAATATTATTATTTTTTATTATTTAATATATTAGATAATTGTTTGCGAGTGTGGCATATATGCGTACTAGGATAATCAGTAAAGTGCCACGCCCACTTACTATTCCCATAGTTTTTATATACAGTGGTGGACTGGCGTTCCTCAATTGCATTTTTTCACTTACTTGTATCTGGATGTATAACTGCAAGTCTATTTCTTGGACGTTTTTGGACAGCTGGCCGTATACCTAGACATAGAACATCTCTTATTTCCTTCATGTACAATGTATACAATATCAATCTAAGGTTTTTTTTTTGTTACTCAATCACGCGGTGACGCCAGATCGGTCGTACAGATCTGGATGAAATTTAGATATTAGCCTGGAAGATAAATTATAGTCTGGAATAGCACATAGGCTATTTTTTGTAAAATAAAATATATTCGAAGGGTAGATTTTTTAAATAAATCTCTACACAAACGAAGTTTCGGGCAATAATTAGTATAACATTTTCCGTAATGATTTTTTAGGTTTACGCGAATGTTATTCATTGGAAGAAAACTATTTTTACAGATTCTATCACGATTTGGTTTTAATTTTTATGCCCGACGTTCCAAAAGCTTTGCAGCCTTCGTGGTCACGGGTCAGACTGGTCAATCTCGCGGGTCGGTTAAAACCAAATCGTGATAGAATCCGTAAAAATAGTTTTATTCCAACATTTTAGTTAAAATATATTGTAGCATATATAAACTGCAACCCGCCATATCTTTCGAGTAGAATAATTAAATCCCAAACCCTAATTCTTTCTTTTTTCAAAATAAATGTGCCAGATTTTTTCAAAATAAGTGGACAGACGAACATAGCGAAACTTTTTTATTATTGTATTTTGTATTCTTGTTTTATTTGCCTTTGCTAACCTAAAAACCTGCCATTGTGTTTTTGAACCCACATACCCGATTTTTTTGTAACCCGATTGTGTTCAACATCGATATTTGGAACTCCCCGCATCCAGCTTATAAAGCAGTTTTGAAAAAATGCAAAAAAAAATATTGGCTAGTGGGGACCTTAAGGCCGACTTGCACCACTATTACTAACCTACAGTTAGTCCTAACCTCAAGTTAAATAGAAATAGTTTAAATCATTACATGTAATGAATTAAATGTCATTCATATATTTTCTGTAATTAGATGTACATAATGAATTACATGTCGTTCATATATATTCTTTCAATTTAACTTGAGGTTAGAACTAACTGTAAGTTAGTTATACATACATACATAATATCACGCCTGTATCCCATAGGGGTAGGCAGAGACTATGGATTTCCACTTCGCCCGATTCTGACACACTACTTTCGCTTCATCTACTTTCATCAATCTCTTCATACATTCGCGTCGGTTAAGGGTACTTTTTATCTTTCCCTTAGTTAGTATATTATCAACTTGGCTAAAATATGTGCGATGCGGTCGACCTTTACCGACTTTTCCTTCCACACTCGTCTTGTGTATCTCTTTCGTCAATCTCCTATCATCCATCCTCTCAATATGTCCGAACCATCTCAACATCCCTTTCTCTATTCTTGTCACTACATCTTCTTTCACTCCACAAAGTTCCATCACCACATTATTCCGCACTTTGTCACGCAATGTCACGCCACACATGCTCCTTAACGCTCTCATTTCAACCGCTCTGACCTTACTTTCGTGCCTCTTCTGCCATACCCAATTTTCACTGCCATACATTAGTGTCGGCATTAACACTCCCTTATGAACAGCCAATCGTGCCTTTTTAGAGATCTTTCGGCTGCTTATAAAGGTGTTCAGTGCGCCATTCACTCGATTACCTGCACATACTCGTCTTTCAATGTCGCTATCATGCTTGCCATCACTTGTAAACATACAACCCAAATATACAAACTCTTTCAGTTGTTCTACTCTCTCATTACCTATCATAATTTTACACTCTGTCATTCCTTCATTTCTTTCAAAAACCATAACTTTCGTCTTACTTACATTAATTTTCATTCCCTTTCTTTTAAACGCATCATCCATAATTGTGAAAGAAGACATAAAGAAGACATTTGAGTGACAACTCATTCATTCTTAACCCATGCTCACTCTCTTTTATATCTTGTAGACAGCCGTCCATGAAAAGGTTGAACAACCATGAAGACGCTACACATTCCTGTCTTACACCCTTATCGATGGAAAACCAGTCTGTGTACGCCCCATTAATCCTAACACAAGCACTGGAGTTCTCGTAAAGAGACTTCAGCGCTCGGATCAGGCAGCTGCTCACTCCAAACATGGACATAGCTGACCACAGTTCCTCTCTTGTCACTCTATCATAGGCTACGAAGTATAAGTCTACGAACGCGCAAAAGACTTTTTGTCCTTTGGCTGAGCATTTTTCAGCAACGCTACGTAGGGAGAAGACCTGATCTGTACATCCCATACCCTTTCGAAAGCCCGCTTGTACATCCCATAATTTGTTATTCGTCTCTTGCATAACCCTTTCAATTAGAACTTTCGCATATAATTTGCCGACAACACTAAGAAGGCTAATGCCTCGGTAGCTCTGACAGTCTTGCCGTGACCCCTTACCCTTATATAATGAGACAATAACAGCGTTGCACCAATCTCTTGGTACAATACCTCCGTTCCAGCACAAGTTTAAGAGGCGATACAGCAGACATGCTACGGCACCCTGTCCAGCCTTTAGCATTTCAACAGATATTCTATCATGCCCTGCAGCTTTCCCCATTTTCATACTATTCAATGTATTTATTATTTCATCCATTCCTATCTTCTCTTTAATTTCATCCTTGTCATATATCACTAAGAGACCTTGCTCTTCTTCTTTCTCAAACAATCCTTCAAAATATTCTTTCCATCTTCTCAACACACATTCTTCTCCATTAACAAGCCTCCCATTCCTATCTTTCACGCAATTAAGCTCCGAGGGCATAGATTTTCCTCGGGCTTTTCTTATTGATTTTCAGAAAAACTTTATGTTCCTCTGAAAATCTTGACACAGTCTTTCATCTAACTCATCCTTTTCTTCTTCTTTTTTCTTTTTTACTAAGATCTTTAACTAGTTATAGTGGTGCAAATCGCCCAAAGTGAACAAAACTGTTACTGAAGCTTATATTAAGCTTCTTGTTCTTCTTCTTTTATTTTGTTATGTTAAGTACACGTTATGGCAGTGTATTCTCTAGTGTGATGTTGTAACTGTATCTAGATCACTATAATCTGAATGCTAATTCGACGAACTAAACTAACAGGTCGAAATGACATTTTACAATATAATATTGGCAAATTCTAAAACGTAGTGATGGATCTAGATAAATATTTATCATTTAAAAAAAAATTACTCAGCACTAGCTTGCGAAATTCTAATTGTATTGCGGATATTCCTTGGCTGCCTTTAATACTTGAGCGGTTTTTAGTTAAGAACACGTAACTAGTAGTAACGAGACTGGACTTTTAAACAATAAAGAGTGGTGGAACGAGCAGTGTGGCGAGTCACTAGAGCCCCAATTAGAGACTTCCTCGCTTCATCCTCTACTTCCATATTGATTCACTATCCTGTTGAACGACGCAGAAAAGTGGAAAAACCTGAATAAAGGAATGCGAATTGTATAATTACCAGACATTTGTTGGTGCATGTGTGTTGGTGCCTGAGGATGTGCCATAGTAGCAGTGGGCGCAGTCGCTGTAACAGGCGTACTTTGCGGTCCAACTAGCGTAGTGGGATTGTTTCTTCCTTGCGCGTTACCTTGAGGATTCTGAGTTGGCAATTGGGGACTAGTAGATTGGTAGTAATCTGCGTATTAACAAACAGTTTAGTATAGTTTATGATACAATATATTATTATCATCAATGAAGTGCAGTATGAACGCACAAGTACACGTTAAATTGCTAACATAGGTTTTAGATTTCATTTGTTTATTTATTTATGACAATTAAAACGGTTCACACCAATTATCAATTGCTACATACTATAATAATATTCTTCATTAGACGGAGTAAATTGACAATTCGAAATATCACTTTACAAAATAATATTGCCAACTTCCAAAGTATAGTGTTGGATCTAGTTTAATTTTATCATTCAAAGAAACAACACTAGCTTCCGAAATTCGAATTTTATTATGTATTTTAATAATTGCAGCTCAATACTTTGACTGAGTGTCTGTTTAAATAATTTTGCGTAAATAATCATAATAGATACGCGAAACAATAATATTGACCGCTTCCGTGGCGCAACGGGCGAGCAGCCAGCTGTGAAGCGAGACCCCGCGAGTTCGATCCCCGCATTCTCATATAGAGTAAAATACCCTATTGAAATGTTTTAATAGTCTAAGGGCCTCGTTCACCACCCTCGAGTAAAGTGTCATGTAGGCTAATCGTCAGTTAAAGTCACCCGTAACTGCACGTGTGAATTTCACGACGTTCAAGTAGCATGCATCTTATGATTAAACTGGCCAGTAAGCTACTTGCCACGTCGTCTGCCAAGTAGCGCGTTTACTTGACGGTTAAAGTTTAAAGTAGGCAGTCAATTGTACATTTTATCGTAGTTAAATAAACTATAAAATCAAATTATAGTCGTCATACCTTAATAACGATGTTTAATCTTATAAATGAACGTGTTAACTGTAAAATAGCCTCTCATTTAAAAAATAACAGTTTCAACAAAAACAAACTGCAATTCGCGCGAAGCGAACACCGATGTCCGGACGGGGTCACGCAAAACTCGACCTTATAGACACACGATTTAGTACCTGTGTAACTATTTATATAGCAAAAAAAGGGTCCGATAGATTTTTGTGTCATGTGGTGCGGACCCGGGACGAGTCACGAGTGTTTTTTGCCAAAATAAGATACTTTTGACGTAATATTGAACGAATGGGACGCAGGATTTGTGATATCATTCACTTAACCAGTAAGTTGCTACTCAGAGCTCTAATTTTGCTTGTGAAATTAACAGAAGTTACTCGGAACTCTTACTTGTCAATTAATGCTAGTCAGAAAGTAACTAATCAACACTTTACTTGGAGTTGGTGAACGAGGCCCTTAATATTTTTACCATAGCATTGTTTAAATTATACCTCTATAAAAAGTGACAACATTCGTATTGTCATTTTACTCCGTCTGATTAGATATTGGATTATAAAACAACTCTATTTTGACGGTTACCTTTACTGACTGACTATTTTAACCAGTAAAATGACTAAACATTTCACTGTCACGTCATTTATATTTAGGTTTAATTGCCATGAATGTATTTTAACAACGACTATATTAGCCTAAGATACTCAGACTATTCCATTGAAATGAATATTTTCTCCAAGATCATGATCATGAACAAAACGTATTTAGGTTGCCGCCCCAGATCACATCCAGTTTTGGGCAATTTAAGATTGTATATGTAATTGTTATAGGCAATTACCCTCATTGAGTTCTTCTTCATCTTTTAAAAATCATGGCTTCCACGCGTTTGCGATGATTTGGCCAATGGCAATGTAAATAGAGCCGTTATGTTTTCGCAATGACCATGACACCAAAATGTGGATGATCTCAAAGTCCTGCTGAGATTCCTTCCAGTGCAATGTCCCTCAGCTGACCTTCACTCAGCGAATCGAAGCCAAAAAGCCAGCTAACGCACCAAGTAAAAGTCATCAAAGATCACCAGTTATTAAGTTTCCACGTTAACTGTCCACAAACTATCTTCGCTGAAGTTTGGTGCATAAAACCACATCATTTAAAACAAAAAGCACAACTCTAGACAATAATATGAAATAATTTTAACAAGATGTGCCCACACTGTCAGACTTCCTGTGAAAATCCCTTCGAAGGTGTAAATAAAACGGTGAAGTAGGGTTGCTTCTTGCTTCTAATTACGAAAGAAGGTTGCCAGGTGTGAAAAGGCTGACAAAATTAGGTTACCTACCCTCATCGAGTTTCCTTATAAATTATATTATCCAATTGTAGATAACAACAAAACAAACACTGTGGTATATGGTTTCCTACGTAAAAGAGGATAAATCTGAAGGTTGCCACGAATTTATGATTCGGTAATTAAGCAAAAATCTGTCTGTCTGTCCGTTTCCCGTTTATCCAGTGAATCCAGCCATTTAACTAGAAAACTATTGGCATTATAGACTTGAAACTCGGATGATAGATGTATTCTATGAAGCGCTATTCGAATGTCCAATAAAAAAAAGAGTGACTCCACACATGAGCAAGCATTGAGTATCAAGCAAGGTCACCTCCTCGTATGTGGCGGGATAGGTAGTCTATGTGTTCACGTCTTAAAGGAACTCAGATCCCTAACCGTCGATATACCTGCCCAGCTAGCATGCGTGTTGTCGACGTATTGTATAAAAATAATCACAAGTTTAAAAACTTAACAGACATACTTAAAATCCGATCGTGACCAAATTCTTATGGGACCACCCTTGAAATAAGCTCTATTGAACACAAAAATAATGTTGAAAATTGGTTCACATTTGGCAGAGATATCCCGTAACATACATAAATAACCTTACGCTATTTTTTCGACTGACTTACTCTTAAATCACAAGTTTAAAAACTTAACTGACCGACTTCCAATTTACCGATCGTGACCAAATTTATATGGGACCACCCTTGAAATAAGCTCTATCGAACACAAAAAGAATTTTGAAAATCGGTCCACATTTGGCGTAGATATCGAGTAACGTACATTAAAAAAAATACAGACTAATTGAGGACCTCCTCCTTTTGTGAAGTCGGTCGAAAAATAATCACAAGTTTAAAAACTTAACTGACCGACTTCCAATTTACCGATCGTCATGGAGAGGGATGAACTCAACTACTTCTTGTGCCGTGCGCAGTTGAGCGTCGTATGAGGGGATAATAGAATCCTGGAGGGTTGAAGTCAAGTTGTTGTCACCCGTGGAGACAACACGTCACCTTTGGTCCGACATTCCACCTAACCGACAGCCTCAGCAATTAACCAGTCTGAGGTAACCGACAGGGGCACTCCTTAGGTACCCCTAAGGAGTGCCCCTGTCGGTTACCTCTGTTTTATGTGTACCCCTTAGGTAGCTGGCGAGGGTTACAGGGTCATGGGTTGAGCAGTCGACGGAGCGCGGAGCCTATGGTGAGTACGGGCTAAAACCTCAGTCTGACAACCGTAGTTCTCTTCGCACCGTACGGACTCATGGCATTACAAACTTTGGACCCTATACTCCCCATGGTAGGTGCTGGTGTTTGAATGAGCATTACCATCTCCGGTCTCGCAGGAGAGTGGGATTGCTATGGAGAATGAAACTATTATAAACATAGGTAATAAGAGTCAACCCAAAAAACAGGTCGCTGTTTCTAAGGAAGTGCCCTGTTCAAATGCGGATCGCTGATTCCAAGGAAGCGGCCCTTCAAACGAGATAGACCGCCTTTTCTTCGGAAACGCCCTTCCTTAATCCTTTAATCTGAACACCACCCTTAACTGCCCTACAACTTCAGAGTTAACGCGCGGGTTGCAAGATATGCCCTCTGACCCTGTTGAGACTGCGAGCAGAGGGAGAGCGCTGCAACAGAACTGGTGGCCGACGCTTCTATGTCCGCGGCTAGCCAGTTAAGTTACGCCGAACGACAAGATGAGGCTGGTGAACCAATGGCTTCCCAACACTCGCCCACCGAAAGGCAGAGGAAAGAATGGACACCCCCACCACGGATGCCAGTTACGGTGACCTGGTGGAGGGTGTCGCGCAACTAATAGACCAGGACATCCCGTCGGCGATGGTGGAGGAACTGAGCCCCCTTCACTCCTCTCCGCCTCACTAACATCGTCCAAACTAGCCTCCAGCATAAACAAGCGGCTACCCTGTAGAGAATGCTGGAGGTAAACAAGACCATCGCCCTCATCTAGGAGCCGTGGATATTGACTAGGAAATTAGTTTGAACAAGATCTGATGAGTAGTTTTTTTAGAAAATGGGAATAATTATTGAATCACAAATTCATGGCAAACATCAGATTTATCAACTTTTGCATAGGCAAACATATATCGCCGTGTTTATAATGTTTTTATCTACATAGCTATGTAAGTGTTATTTATTAAATAAATCGGTAAAGACACATAACCTATTATAATTTTGCCTGCCTGTTTACATCTGGCAACCTTCTGTCCAACCAAAATCCAACCAAAATCAAATCATCTTTTACTCTTAATTGGTGCATTTTAAAAAAGAAACTAAAAATGGTAAACGATTTTATTTGATTGGAAATTCGAGAAGGGTAATTACCTAAAACAACTTCACATTTAATCTAAAATTGCCAAAAACTGCATGTGCCTTTGGGACGGCATTATTAGTACATTTCACCAACATGATCTTGGAAAAAATAATAATTTCATTAGAAATATCGATGAAGGTAGTAATGATAATGAAACTACAAGTAGTGGCACTCTATAACATTTCTAAATCGTATTCTCTTATTCAAACAAATAATACTTACATTGGGGTGTTGGCCCAGGCGGAGTATTGTAACCCTGAATGTAACCAACGTAAGGATAAGGATGGTACCTGATGGCAAATTAAAGCGCACATTATATTTTGACAGCCTGCATAGCGTAGCTGGCGAGTAGCTGGCTGTGACGATAAAAATGATTATGTGACCCACATATATTTCGTTTCGGGTGTGGGTGTTGTGAAACCAAAAGTCTCTCGTAGTTTTTGAAACCCATGATACAGGTTATACCAAGTGTAGGATACGGACTATGTGTGTGACTGTTGGGCGTATTTATTTATTATTTAATTTACCGGAAAATATTCTAAAATATTCTTTCGCTCGCCGCCTATCACATCTGGGACTAAACTAAGCTCGGCGAAATGTGGGTGTTCTAGTTCGCTAGTGCGCTTCTGCCTACCCCTTCGGGGATACAGGCGTGAGCTTATGAGCTTATGTAACGCAAGTGGGGCCGGCAGTAATCTGTCACGAACACATAAAAAAAAACTAGTGGCAGATAAAACGTTACAAAATTATTTATTTTGTATATTCATAGGACAATATAGAACTATATTTTTAAGCAGAATTAACCTTTTCCTTTAATGTCTCCAATATTGAACTTATATTAACAATGCTTAGATAAAGATTTTACTTTTTCATTCACTTGCTCCTTATCTTATCCCACATCAAAAATATTAGGTCAACGCAACACACATTACTAGAGTAAAGTAAAAAAGAATTTGTTTTTCGACCGACACGGCCACGTAACGTCAACCGGCTACCTCCTTGACGTCAATCCCCTTTTAGGGATTCACTCCCGAATCGTGTTAGAAAAACACCCGTCCGATATAGGGATCGAACACAAGACCTCCCGATTCACAGTCTATATACAATACCACGCGACCAAGGAGGCGAATTCTTACCTCATGCAACATTACCCATATTCTATACCATTTAAATCTTGCAGACAGACGTCGACGAAAACGCATTACATTCCTTTTTCGAGTCTTACTAACAAATTTTAATAATACTAGTTATTTATTTCTGCCTTGTGTTATCCCGGCCTAGTACCAGGTTCCGCCATTCTACTTAAACAATTCTTCTTTACCCGTTCTTGAGCATCCTCAACAGTGATCCTCATATTATCCTCCAAAACGTCCAGCCAAGGGCCTTCTTGGACCGTTTGCGGGGGCGTAACCCTAGTTCACCAACAACAAATCATATTAATTATTAAAGCCCTAATTGAAAGGTAATGTAGCTGACTTACTGTGTACTGGATCTCGGCTGCTGATACGACTGCAGACTCATGTGTGTCGGTTGGAACACTACTGGATACACAACAGGTCCGGTTGGCGCTGCCGTCCCAGGGATGAATGGCTGCTGCTGTCTGTATGTATGCATGGAACAAATTATATACTAACATTTTAAAACACAGGTGTTTAGAATTAGTTGTGCATTACACTACAGCCACTACAGGTCCAGTAAGAAAAGGTTCTAAGATATATTTATTCTCAACAAAATAAACCATACGTAATAAAGAAAGCGTACTAACATTTATATTAAAGAAAAGACCTTTTTAAGTCTCATTTCTTTCGGTGTCAGTTTAATACTCTAGTAATTTACATGAACAAGTGTTTGTGCGCTTACTACAGAAACATAGTTATAAGTTCCGTTACCATGCCGCCAAGTTATTAATTTTTTTTCATAATTTTGTTTAAAACTCAACCTAATTTGAACGCGGATGTGATCATCAATCGAACGGATCGACGAATGATTTACATCGATTTTTTTTGTTTTGAAAACATCAATGTCCTATCATCGATGTTCTTTTTTTTGTGATCAATGACGTAACCATAATCAATAAATAGCGTTTTCGGGGCAAATTCAATTACACATAATAATTTTTGGGTTTTCTTTACCAAAAAATATACAAATATAATTACGAAATCATTTTTTACATATCTACGATAAACTAATAAATAGCGTTGAATAGTTTTAATAGTCAAGTGTTAAATTCAAAAGAAGTAAGATTATGTAAAGACAAGTAAAAATAATTCCTAAAAAATACTAATTTACCTTGGATGTGTGGAGGGTCTTGAATTATGTTGCGCCGCTCTGTACTGGTATTGGTTCGGATATTGCGGCCGTTGGGGTTGTGTTTGATTCTGTGATACGTAGTTATGTCCAGCCTGAAAAAATAGTACGTACGTGGTATATAAATAAACTAGCTTTTGCTCGCGACTTCGCCCGCGTGAGTCTGTAATTTTATCTATACAAACTTTCATCTCCCATTATAAGGGGTTGACACGTTTTTTTAATTCACTTCTTAGTGCTCGCCTACGTCATAAAAAGATACCGTGTGTAAAATTTCACATTCCTAGTTCTAATAATTTCGACTGTACGCTGATACGTCAGTCAATACATCAGTTTTACGAATTATATAAGAGAATTTAGGATTTGCACTTCAACAATGTAACTAGGCGATAGGCTAACATTTTTCAGTTTTCAGTCAATACGTGTGATAAAAATGTGCCAAGAGACCTCTAATTTTTAAAATGCCCGTGGTAGGATGTTCGTATTCGCACGGATAGTGATTACCTTACACGTCATGTTAAAACCTACTATAGTGTGTATCTGTCACATCTTGTATCGTTCGCGTTCCATGGTCAGCCAGTTTATATAAACTCGGACATCCGACTTCCTCTCGAGAGATTTGCTGATTGGTTGGAGGCGGGTATCAGACTTTAGATCTAATTTCTAATAAATATAATTTAATATAAAAATGAAGGGGCATATACCATACTGTTTTTTGACATGTCTGGCTGAGGTGCCGGTGGAGCCGAGGGTTGTGGCGCTGGTTGAACTCTCAGCGAGCTCTGCGCCGAGGTCTGTGTGCCGCCGGATGTGCTCGGCATGTATGTGGCTCCCGAGGCGCCTGAAGGGTGGTAACATTCCACCGGTCCTGTAAATTTTATTATTAGATTTCAAATATATTTTCTTCGTAAACAACTAGATATATGCCATTTTCTTCATTATGACATCGTTGATAACGAACACTCACTGTGTGGTGTTGATGCCCGTTGATAACTGCACATTGCTAAGGAAAATTGTGGTTTTAAATGGATAACTGTGTTAATGTTAAAAGCATAACATAGTAAATCATACGAGTGTCGTTGTAAAAATATGTGCCAAAACTTCAGCAAATGGTTTATATGCACGCATTAGACATATCATATAGGAACAAATTATAACTATTCGTAATCCGTACACTTACTGGTCTGTGTCAGCACTCTGTAATGATGCGACGGCAGCACACAATTGGAGTTAGTATACCGGGAGGAAGATTGTTCATGTTTATGAGAAGTAGCGTTCGTTTGCTGTGGTATGAACTGGAGCGACACATTATTTAATGATTGCAAATTTATTTGATTCGCATTGATATGCTGTGACGATTGGGGCATATTTAACGATGTTTGTAAAGTTTGCGCCACATCCATTGCCCTTTGCTGCGATTGGTTTCCATGACTGATGCATGCATGCGACAAATTGTTTGAATTGTTGTTTCCTCTTAATGCCACCATTTTAATTTCATGATACAAATCTTTTAAAAATTGAATAAGCCAAATGTTAAACCATTCCCAAAACAATGGAGACAATATCATCGACATATGGCGGCTCTTCTAAACGATTAATTTTATTTTTATTTTATTAATTATATCATAATAATATAGAAGATACGTAATTTTACTCTCATGCAATCCGATCTAACCCTTGTTCGTGTAACAATAAAATGTGTAAATATTTGCCAGCTTTGTGCACTATTAATATTTGAACACTACACTACAATTGAGGTTATATTGCTAATCTTTATAAAACCACGCATGTTGCGAATATTTTTGCAGTCCGCATTCACAATTTAAATAGTAATTTAATGCAGCATAGAGAAAATCGATAAGGAAACGGCGCGCTACATGCTATATCGGACTACAGTCGCACTCGAATTATGCCACCTCGACACTTTCACGCAGACGCCAGCGTTATCGTTAGCTTCTACCCGTGTAATTAATATATCTTTTTTACTTAATAAATTATATTTAATAATAACGCAACCGTGATCACCGCTGGAAATCTACAGACGAGAAATAGCTTCGCTGAACATATTGCTATACGTATAGGGGGTTAGAATGAAAGAAAGAGACAAAAGTATGTTTTAGCTCATTTTTACATTTTGGGCGTTCCTATATAACCCCAGACACCCTCGTCTAGTAACCAACGCAAAGGCATCGTATAAAAATATTTATCTAGTAGTAACGATAAAAACTATATACAAGATAAGAACTCGGTAAATCATTAAATAAATTCAACATCAGAGTTGCTACATAGAAAATACTTTAATGGAACGCATCCCTTACAGTGGGTTACAGCATTGATTTTTCATAGTTCTGCTATGTTCAGGACGAACCGGATCAGTCTGCGACTGCGTACTAATGCCTGTCACAAGTTGGAAATTCTGCGGTAAAATAGTATTTAATTTTAGTAAAAATAAAATAACTCGTCATTTCATGAAACAAATGACCCATTTATTCATTCAGTGTTTTTAGATAACAATACAGACGATTTATACTAACTAACTAACTTATGACACAACAGTTTTGAGTGCCTGTGCTATTAAAATCCACAAGTTGCTGTATCACTTCTATGTTATCAAAAATAAGACATTTGCGCTCGGTAACAAGTGAAACGTGAAAAAAGACTATGCAGAGCACAGATATTTAAAAATGTGAATAACGAAAATGTAGAAGGCAAGAAAAATCTTCAGAATCTGTTATAGCTTTACGAAACCAAAGAATTTAACACTATTCAAGTTTTACCTATATGATAGAATTATGAACGAAATAAGTATGTATTTCTTCTAATATTCCTTTGACCATCCGTCGTGATTCTATTATCAATCCGATCGCTTATTTGTTTGACAACTTGGATGGCTACACATGGCCGACTTCTATAAGGGGGCATCCATAAATTACGTGAGATGTTTTTTTAAATTTTTTGCCCCTCCCTCCCCCCTTGGTGAGATGTCGTGAGATTTTATTCAACCCCCTCCCCCATCCCCCAATCTCACGTGAGATTTTTCAAAATGTGAGTTTCTTACGTAAACGCATGTACAATCTGGATTAAATGGACCAAAATAGTATATTTTTTTTTGTTTCAATCAGAAAAAAAAATTGCGTGATATTTGCCGAGACCCCCCCTCTCTCCAACGTAAGATTAGATGAGATTTGACTCGACCCCCTCCCCCCCTTAAACATCTCACGTAATTTATGGACGCCCCCTAAGAAGAAAAACGTATTGAAGGAACGAGATTTAACTGCAAGAAGGTTCGGCTGAACAAACATTTAGTGGACACCGGATATTAGATTGGAACACAAAAATATCTATCCTAACAAGTGAGTAAACATAATATCTGTTTATATATTCTGTATCTCTCTATCAAAGAATTTAAACCTCTCCATATTATTTATCATGCGAAGCCTCGTATGCATCAATAATGTAAAATGTTAGAGACAAAAATAGCTATAACCTATTGTGGAAGTTTATTTAATGGTGCAAATCGTTACAATAATATATTGCTAACGACTAAAACCGAATATTTATTATAACGAGTTATTAGCTCCCGACTTCGTTCGTGTAGGTACTAGCTGTTGCTCGCGACTTCGCTCGCGTGGAGATTCATTACATCTAATAGAAACGGTACTCTTTTCGCGGGATAAAAAGTAGCCTATGTTGCTCGCTGATAATGTAGCTTTCCATATTTAATAATAAGCTTTCCGTAATTTGACAGCCTCTGTGGCGTGAATCGTGAGGTCGCGGGTTCGATTCCCGCACCGAGACAAATGTCTGTGTGGCCCACAGATATTTGTTTCGGGTCTGGGTGTAGTGAGACCGAAAGTCTCTCGCAGTTCCTGATACCCACGATACAAGACTCGATCTCGGTGTAGGGTTAGGACTATGTGTGTGACTGTTGGATGTATTTATATTATTACTAGCTGACCCGCGCAACTTCGTCTGCGTATGAGAGAGAGGGTTGAAAGAGTGAGTCGTAGGCACCTATAATACAATAATTCTAAAGGAGGTAATGGGATGATCTACTTCGGCCGTCAGTCCCCCGTCTCTCACCCCGTCAGTCACACCGTCTGTCACACCGTCTGTCACCCCGTCTCTTACCCCATCAGTCCCACTGTCTGTCACCCCGCCTGTCAACCCGTCTGTCACCCAGTCGGGCACCCCGTCTGTCACCCAGTCTGTGACCCGCCTGTCACCACGTCGGCCACCCGTCTGTCACCCCGTCTGTCACCCCGCTTGTCACCCCGTCTGTCACCCAGTCGGTCACCCATTCCGTCACCCCGTCTGTCACCCCGTCTGTCACCCCGTCTGTCACTCTTCTGTCACCCGTCTGTCACCCCGTCGGTCACCCATTCCGTCACCCCGTCTGTCACCAGTCTGTCACTCGTCTGTCACCCCGTCTGTCACCCCGTCTATCACTCTTCTGTCATCCGTCTGTCACCCAGTCGGTCACCCCATCTGTCATCCCGTCAGTCACCTCGTCAGTCACCCCGTCCGCCACCCCATGAGTTAGCCTGTCAGTTATTACTTATTATTTTTGACAATATTTCAATATTTCTTTCTGTTCTATATTTTAAACGATGTAAAAATATAATTTGCACAATACACGTGATTGATTTGATGGTAAATGTTAGGAAACGAATAACTAATTTTTTTTACTTTTTTTCACAATTTAACAAATAGTGAACACAATACCGGTTTGTCACATGAAATTACCTGAGCAGAGAACAATGAGTAGCTGTCAAACAATGTATCACGCACCGGCGCCATCTACTTAAAATATTGGTTTGTAGTACATATAGTTTGTATCAGAGATGGCGCTGTATGTGAAAAAAGATTTTCTCGCTTTTCTGAATTTTCTTTGCTATAAACCTCACGGAGCCCGAGACCTTTCCAACGAATGCAAAACCGTGGAAATCGGTTCGTGCGTTCTGGAGTTATAGCGTCAGAAGGGAAAACCCGACTTATTTTTATATAGTAGATTATTATTATCTCTAATATATAAAATTCTCGTGTCACGGTGTTCGAACTTGAACTCCTCCGAAACGGCTCGACCGATTTTGATGAAATGTTTTGTGCTTATCCGGTATCTATGAGAATCGGCCAACATCTATTTTACATCCCCCTAAATGTTAGGGGTAGTCCACCCCAAAAATTTTTTTTTTATTTTTTAGACAAAATTTTTAATTTCTATTTTTTTATGATACAGCATACAAAAATACAATTTTCACCCTTCTACGATCAACCCTTATTTTTTAATAGCCATTTTAGTAATTTAATCATTTGACAGAAGGGGTGACGGACGGGGTGACGGACGTGGTGACAGACGGGGTGACCGACTGGGTGACAGACGAGGTGACACACGGGGTGACAGGCGGGGTGACAGACGGGGTGACAGACGGGGTGACAGATGGTGTGACTGACGGTGTGAGAGACGGGTTGACTGACGGCCGAAGTAGATCATCCCATTACCTCTTTTAGAATGATTGTGCTATAGGTGCCTACGACTCACTCTTTCAACCCTCTCTCTCATACGCAGACGAAGTTGCGCCGGTCAGCTAGTTGTATTTATAAATGTTTCTACCATTTCTGGCGAGTTAAACAATTTTGCAGGCTTGTGGGCAAAACGAAACTGTATAAATAAGGGCACCTTCAAACCCGTCGCCGATTATTATTATTATATGGTCTAAGAGACCGTGGTACATCGACCTTCACTAATTTGATAACCAGATGAGATATATTATGTTTTTATTATTTACAAATACGCCTTTAATAGCTTGCCTATTGAAAAGGGTTCAAAGCTATTTTTATTTTTTTTTCATAACGGTTTTTTGCAGGCAATCCTATACACCTGTTTTTGTAATTCAATTATCTTTCTTCTAATATAAATTTTTGTTGGTTATCAGATAGATGTAGTTATTTATATTGACACCTTTTTATACCTAATAAAACCTATTTCAAGTAGCCATGAAAAATAAGTAAGCAAACCTACCAAAGCACATGTCTAAGTTAAAATGTACCATTTAAAATTACATATTTTTTTCGGTTAGCAAAAAAGTGAAGGTTATGAAAAAATAATTATTAACATTTATTTAATTAACAATAGCTATGAACACATTTCGATAGGAAAGCTATTATAGACGTGTTTGTAAATAAATTATCTTCTTTTTTTTTCCTACCTTCTGTTATCCCACCCTAAAGTGGGGTCGGCATAATACACTTTTTCAAGCATGTTACAGAAAGGATTTAGCTTAGTTTTTACGGCCGGCTGCCTGCCTCACGTCAACCCCCCATGAGGGATCCAGTCCCGGGCAAATTGAATTAGAAAATTCGCTATGCCCGACCTGGGAATCGAACCCAGGACCTCCTGGTTCACAGCCCGTGTATGCTGCCAGTAGACCAATTAAGAATAAATATAAATTAGTATAGATAATAAAGAGCACAATATGTTTATGCATGTCCGTCTGTCTGTTCTTATGTCATAGCCAATTTATTAGAAAACTATTCGATATAACATTATGATAATATGAACATAGATAATTGGATGGTAAGTGTGTTCTGTGATATCCAAGTGAAGCGAAATTGAGATTTTTTTTGAGGTGTCTCCTCTAATTGGGTACTTGACTATGTTTCATTTCATACATATTTTTATATATGTAATACCAAATAAAATAAAAACGAAACCTTTCTTTAAAAACCACATCGAAATTAGTTGAAAAATGACGCAGTAATTCATATTTGAAAATCTACAATGAGCAAGAGTGGGGCGTAGTGAGAATATCTTGCTATCCCTTTCCAACGCACGCACCGATATGGCCGTGGCGTGATTTTATTGACACTTCTCTTTCCCGCAGTTTGAAGGTTACACCAAACTACAAAGGCTTATAACTTTTTTATTTTTGAGAGTATTTCAATATTTCTTTCTGTGCTACGTTTAAGATGACGTAAATTTCGTATAAAATCAATAAAAAAAAATAGTCAAGTACCCAATTATGTTTATAGCGATGACATTTCAATCACTGTGTATGAAGTTTGAAGGGCGTTGTCAGTAAGGGCGAATATCTTGGCCTACACGTGCAGCCTGCGAGTTGATTAGACGCAAAAAGCTTACAACGCCATTGGAAGACGTACACTACATTATCGCGTACGCATGCAAGGCCTTTATTCACAATGACCATTAAATGCATAAGGCGGCGTATCACGTGAACTTAATGCAAATCATATCCAAAAATGGTCTCTATACCACTTTCTTAAAATATATATTTCAGTAATGCCTTGAGATGCATTACACAGTAATTATGAGCTTTGGTCATAGAGAATAATACCCCAGAGAATAATTAGGGTTACCTCGATAGTCCAGCGCCCACAGCTTTCTGAGCATTATTGCGAATAAGTTAGATGGTTGCTATATAAACTACTGCTGCACGGTGTACGTTGCATTATGTAGAGCTGTAGTGATCATAAAAAATATATATATATATATAGGTGTTTTTTTTCTTAAAAAAAAACCACCTATATTTTTTTTATATTTTGAAAAAAAAACACCACAAAACAATGTTTTTTTTCTACTGCTCATGTAATAATGGACCATAGACAATTTTTTTTAGAAATACCATGTTTATGGGGGTGTTTTGTGTAGTATTTTAGTTCAGGAGACGCGGATTTATAAGTACAGTTAAAGAGGGAGTGGCTAGCAACCTAGCGGGAATGTTTAAAATTTCGTAGGGCTCATATTTTGAAATATTGTAAACTTGAATTTTTGACGAAAACTTTTTTCTGACTCATAGGGTCATCTGCAGTAAGTACATTTGCAAACTACCTATGGGGTCATTAATTATTTTTAGAATACACAAAGCCATTCCTATACTAATTGCGATGATTTAAAGGTCACATTCCGATTTTTCCATTATTCGAAAACTATGAGCCTTACGAAATTTTAAACATTCCCGCTAGAATGCTAGCCCCTCCCTCTATAAGTGTAGTTATTATTGATACCAATTTTATGAAGCACTTGTATAAATATTGAATTACATTGTTCGACAAACCTTGTATAACTTAAATGTACGTCTACGATCGATAGGGGTAGGCAGGAGCTGTAGATTTCCACTTTGCCCCTTTCTATCATATTAGATAACTCTCCTCCAGAGGGTTTTTTAAATACCAGGCTAGCTATCTATAAAGTTTTGATTCCATATCTATTTTATAATAAAACTAGGTAGTTCAAAAAATCGACCATACGTTGCTGTGAGTTCGTTATAATACATTCATTTAATATACTACAGAACTATGCAATAACCCGAAACCACGTACAGTTTTTAATCAACAGAGGACGATGTCACTTTTTGTGCCATCTTCCAAAACATAGTGATGTTCGTTATTGTAGGGGGAGGCCAAGCGGGGATTTCGGGGTTTACTGGAGCGCGACAGAATAACATAAGGGGGGCAACCTTACACCTTGTGAAGTACTCCCACCATACCTGATCCCTGTACATAGGGTTTGACCCTTTGGCTCTAGGCAGCCGATCGGATTAGTAAAAAAAAATAGATCGTTAGAAAAACTCGAGCGCTTCAGATTAATGTAAATTTAATTTAAAAGTGTGCATTTCAATAATCTGACAAGTTGGGCGTGACATAAGCAAATGGGAGAATCACAAAGTTGCAAAAAAAGGAAACCTAGACATTCTTGAGCGCGGCATTTTTTTTTTTAAATAGCTAAACTCATAAATATATTGTGGTGCATGCAGTCGCTGGGAACTATATTCAAATACTAAGCGTATGAGGATGTCGTACCTGATATTCTATCGGATACTCCAGATTCAGGTAATTTCTTTTTTTTTCAAAAAATTTAATAACACTATAAAATAAATAAAAGATTTTTATCATAACTATTTTTGTTTCAGATACTCAAGACGTCGCTGAAAAAATCGAATCAAACATCGAATTTGAAGACGATTTCACTGACGATGAAGATTGGAAATATTCATAAATTTGATTTTCTCATTACATATTTTTTTCTAAATACAATATATGTATAATTATTTTACCTGTAGGCATATATTTTCTGTATTGTATTTATTACATTCAATGAAAAAGAACACAATTTTTTTTTCAAACCGTCAGATTAAGGAAATTCCACATAAATGGGTACTTGACAGTGTTCGATTTTATACACATTTTTATATGTAATAGCTAATAAAACAAAATAGAAGCCTTCTTGTAAAAACTGTATCGAAATTACCTGGAAAATGAGGCAATATTACTTATTGCAGATTTTAAAATAATTCATATTTTAAAATCTGCAATAAGTAAGAGTGGGGGCGTATTGGGGATATGTTGCTATCCCTTTTCAACGCACGTTCCGTTATGGCCCTGACGTGATTTTACTGATACTGCTCTTTCTCGCGGTTTGAAGGTTACACCAAACTTCAAAGGCTTGTAAGTTTTTTATTTTTAAAAATATTTCAATATTTCTTTCTGTTTTATATTTTAGACAACGTAAGTGTTATATAAAGTGAATTTAAAAAAATTGTCAAGTATCCAATTGTCAGATTATAGGTCAGTACGACAAAGACATAAGGTGAAGGGTCTATATATATCTGATGCGCTCGAGTATTTCAAGGTCACTTTTTTTTTGCATTTTAAAAAATCTTCTGATTGGAACTACCGGAGAGTTCACTTAAAATCCCTTATCAATGTCTGATGCGCTCGAATCCATTTTTTTCTCTATTGTCTACCCCTTCGTACGGCCACCCACACCATGCAAATCGGCAGATTAATATTTTTCCTCTATCAGAGGTCGTGGGGCGCATACCGCTATTAATATCTGAAGCGCTTGAGTATTTCTTTGAGACTGTTTTTTTTTCAGTTTTGAAAACTTGTACACACTCCCCCCACAAGTGAAAGGGTATACTTACTCACATAAACATTTTTTCTTTTTAACATCTAACCTTCAAAATCCAACATGTCTCCACGACGCTCGAGTAAATCCCTATTTATCCTCTTGGCCTCCCCTACTAAGTTCAGTTCTAATCATTCAATACCCAACACTAACCTGCAAATCGAATTTATTGTTTTTTTAGAAATTGCTGTTCAATACTACGGCTTATATCTACGAAAATAATTTAATAAAAAAGGCTCTATAGTCAGATTCCTGTCCAATTTAATAAAAAATTCTCTATAGCCAGATTTCCTATCCAATTTAATAAAAACTAAAAATAAATGAATATTTGTTTAGTTACAATTACAGTTAGAATTTAAACAGTGCGGACGGTTCCTTGGTATCTTTGTCCCTACTCTAGTCTAAAGTTTCGTTTTTTACATAAAAGTGACATGGGTTTATGCAAAAACATCAACAAAAATGGACAAAGATCAATTTGCCTTAATTGTAACTTATTTTTCCGATACCCAATTTTTTTTACACTGTGGCTTTTAGTAATAATAATTAATTTGATACAATATATGTTTTTATACATCACATGAAAAAAAGTATGGTAAGTAGGTGATACTTTGTATAGAAGTGAACATTATTCTTGTTTTTTTTTATGTATTTTTATTTAAAAAATATAATATAATTTTAAAATAAATGAGAAAATTAATCCCGTAATATTACCGGCCTCATGCTGGCAACGGGCCTCCTCTCACCTCTACTAATAAAAAAAATATTAACAAAAAATAACCTCCTCCCCTTTCCCAATTCTTATTACCATCCTTTTATGTAAGCAATGCACCTGCGATACCTTCCTGATAACTATGGGGTGCGACAGGGCTCGGCGCTGAGTCCCTTTCTATTTAATCTAGTGATCGATGTCACAACGGCGGGAGTACAAGAGTAGCCCCTGTGGGTATATGTATGCTGATGACATAGCACTAATAGATGAGGACAAACAGCGCCTAGAGCAGAGGGTGAACCTGTGTAAGGAGACGCTTGAAAACGGCGGTCTGAAACTAAATGTGGCGAAGACCGAGTACATGGGCTGCGGGAGTACAGACCCGGATAGTATCCACATAGGAGGCGAACTTGCCTTGAAAACGGACAAGTTTAAGTACCTAGGGTCAGTATTGCACGAGTCGGGTGACATCGACTCCGACGTCACGGCTCGTACGTCACTTGGGCTAAATGGCGACAGGTCACGAGTGTCACTTACGAGTCAAGTTAGGACCGCAGGATGCCGATGAGACTTAAAGGCCTTATATACAAGGCAATCATTATGCCTGCACCTCTGTCCATAGAGAAGTGTGATACAGAAGTGTCCATACAGATGTGAGACGTGGCCTGCCCTTAAGCGTCATGTTAGGCAAATCTACATCGCGGAACTGAAGAAACTGCGGTGGATGTGCAATGTAACACGCCTGGACCGTATACGTAACGTGCACATCCGTCGTAGTCTTGGCCTCCGTAACGAGGTAGATAAACTGTAGGAATGTCGCTTGAGATAGTATGGCCACGTTTTGAGGAAACCACAGGAGTACGTCGGTCGCATGTGTCTGGCCCATATCATACCAGGGGTGCGTTCCCGTGGACGGCCCAATAAGCACTGGCTGGACGTTCTGGAGGAAGATATTGAGAGCCAATGGCCTCACTAGGGAAGATGCCCAAGACCGAGCGAAGTGGAAGCGTTTAAGTAGGAAGGCGGATCTTGGCAAAATGCCGGGATAACGTCAGGCAGTAAGAAAAAAAGGATTGCTTGGGCAGTGGACATCACTTACCATAAGGAGACCCACATAATCGTTTGCTAATGTCTATTCATAAGCTCATAAGCTCACGCCTGTATCCCCGAAAGGGTAGGCAGAGGCGCACTAGCGAACTAGAACACCCACATTTCGCCGAGCTTAGTTCCGTCCCAGATGTGATAGGGGGCGAGCCTATCGCCATATCGGGCACAAATTCCACACTCCGGGCTAATATGGAAAAATCCAATATCACTTATAAAATAACACACAATATAAAATAACTACTGCTGCTATATAAGATAACTTCAAAAGGCACTAGAGCTTTCAGAGCTGTTCTGGAATGTACATGTTCGTACCTGCATTCAATAAGATTGAATATCTATTGTAGCAACAGTATTAAGATACATATGTACATACCGGTTTACTCACAATTTGTATGAAAAGTATTTTATTAAATCTGACAAAAATCGGGACAGCCCGGCAGCCTGATTTTTTTCCAATACAATGAAATTATATTAATCAATGAATGACATGAAACAGAGTTGATCACAACAGTAATTTTTGGTAATTTTCATTATTTTTTAGGGACAACTCATATTTGGCCAAAATTAGTTTCACACAGAAAGAGCAAATGGTTCCTAAAACGATTTATTTGTATCTATCAATAGTTTCCGATTTCTCGGCACTGTCCCAGTAAAAAAACATATTGTATATATTATGTCTATCACTGGAATTTCTATCGATTTAAAAATAGATAAACAGCACTCAAAATCTTAAAACATAAATATCAAACACAGAATTCAAAAACATATACAAAATAAAGTCGGTATTTTTTTCTCGTGTCACCATCATAAATTAATTCCATCCCCCCAGGCACTAAAACTTATAAAAAGAAATTGGTGCGTAGTTAAAAATAAATGATAAAATTAATAAATATAACTATTTGAATAAGGATACAAATTAACACAAAATGAAACAAAATATATGTGAAGACTTACAAATAAATATTTGACAACAAAATATGCAGTCTCAACAACCTACAATTATTTTTAATAAACACTCATAAATATTAAAGCAATAATTTCGTCGTGTGGGACGGCAACTTAAGACGGAGATCATGGTTCCATAATAAGTTAAATCATGCTTTGGCGTTTATTATTTTATTATTAACTAGCTGACCCGCGCAACTTCGTCTGTGTATGAGAGAGAGGGTTGAAAGAGTGAGTCGTAAGCACCTATAATCCAATAATTCTATACGAGGTAATGGGATGATCTACTTCGGCCGTCAGTCGTCCCGTCTCTCACCCCGTCAGTCACACCCTCTGTCACACCGTCTGTCACCCCGACTGTCACCTCGTCTATCACTCGTCTATCACCCAGTCGGTCACCCCGTCTGTCACCCAATCTGTCACCCAATCTGTCACCCGCCTGTCACCCATCTGTCACCACGTCCGTCACCCCGTCTGTCACCTCGTCTGTCACTCGTCTGTCACCCAGTCGGTCACTCCGTCTGTCACCCAGTTTATCACCCGTCTGTCACACCATCGGTCACCCCACCTGTCACCTCGTCTGTCACACCGTCGGTCACCTCGTCTGTCACCCGCCTGTCACCCCGCCTGTCACCCCGTCTGTCACCCAGTCGGTCACCCAGTCTGTCACCAGTCTGTCACCCGTCTGTCACCACATTCGTAACTCCGTCTGTCACCCAGTCGGTCACACCGTCGGTTACCACATCCGTCACCCCGTCGGTCACCCCGCCTGTCACCACGTCGGTCACCCCGTCTATCACCCGTCTGTCACCCCGTCTGTCACCCGTCTGTCACCCAGTCGGTCACCCCGCCTGTCACCCCGTCTGTCACCCTTTTGTCACCCCGTCTGTCACCCAGTCGGTCACCCCGTCTGTCACCCAGTCGGTCATCCCGTCTGTCACCCCGTCTGTCACCCCGTCAGTCACCTCGCCAGTCACCCCGTCATTTCTCACGTCGGTCACCCCGTCAGTCATCCCATCAGTCACCACATCAATCACCCCGTCAGTCACCCCTGAGTCACTCTACCATTTATCCCGTCGGTCAACACTAAAATATTTTTTCAAATCGAACTAGTAGTTTGCGAGATATCAACTTCCCCGCTTTCCAACATTCTTCATTTCTGCTCCGCTCCTATTGGTCATAGCGTGATGTTATATAGCCTATAGCCATCCTCGATAATTGGGCTATCCAACACAAAAAGAATTTTTCAATTCGAACCAGTAGTTTCTGTCTGAGATATAAATTTTCCCGATTTTGCAACATTTTTCATTTCTGCTCCGCTCCTATTGGTCAAAACGTGATGTTATATAGCCTATAGCCATCCTCGATAAATAAGCTATCCAACATAAAAATATTTTTTTAATTCGAACCAGTAGTTTCTGAGATACCAACTTCCCCGGTTTAAAACATTTTTCATTTCTGCTCCACTCCTATTGGTCATAGCGTGATGTTATATAGCCTATAGCCACCGTCGATAATTGGGCAATCCAACACAAAAATATTTTTTCAAATCGAACGAGTAGTTCCTGAGATTAGCGCGTTCAATCAAACAAACAAACAAACTCTTCAGCTTTATAATATTAGTATAGAAGTATAGATTTACAGTGGAAGATGATAAAAGCTGACAAGAAATACATAGATTTTATCCTCACTAACTATCTATCATTCTTTACAATAAACTCAAAAGTTAATAATATAATTGATTGAAATACCGAATCTCTCTTTTCTTTTTTTAAGGTAAATAATGCATTTTAATGAAAACCACTTTACTCTACTTCATTTCTTCCAAAGGTGAAAAATAATACTATGTGGCTTTAAAAATAAAAGGCAAACAATGGCAACATAATGGATAAAAAAATTTAAAAAAGCAAAGTCCAATTTAGAAAGAATTAAATACATATATTATGTACGGAGTACACTGACATATCAAAATGTCAGTTTACAAAATATTGTTCCCAACTTCTCAAAATCTAGTAATGGATCTAGTTAAATTTTGGATAATTCAAAGAAGCAATAACTCAGCACTAACTTGCGAAATTCCAATTTTATAAATGTCAGCTCAATCCTTCAACTAAAGGTCAGTGTAAATAATTTTTCGTGAATAATCACAACAGATACGTGAAATAATAACAATGAAAAAAATATTACTTTTAGGCTTTCGTATTACAGGGCCAAAAATGATGACGACTTTGTTGATAATATACTATGACTATAATTCGAGTAAACATGCAGTAACTAAGCATGCAGTAATTTACTATTATTTAATAGACATTCAATATTAATCACACTTGATTTTGAATATGTTGGTGGTGGGATATTCGTATCCGCTCGGATAGCGACCACTGTACACACGGTGCCAAAACCTGCCATAGTGACACTCCTTGTGGGGGTCGCGTTCCAGGATCAGTCAGTATACTTCCGTTTCTCTCAAGGGGCTTGGGTCATGATTTGATGGTTGGGGCGGGTATGGGGTCTGCATCGGTCATCCACCTGTCTTGTCGCAAGCACCTCGCTTTGCCTCTTCCCTCTTCGGATTGGGAGTGTAAAGAATATAATAGATTACTGATTTTTGGACTGCACTACGCTTACCCTCGTGTGTAGTGTACACTGACACTGCCATGTCCGGAAAAAATCTTTAGATTATGAAAGAATTATATGGGTTACGGAATTGGAATAATTGAATTATCTTTAACTTTTTACCTTCTTCTTCTTCAAGTGCCTCTCAATCCCTGAAGGTTGGCAGTCAGTTGGCCAAACAGAACAACTCTTCAACCATTTTTATTGCGGTCCACTCTCTTATGTTCCGCAGCCATGACTTCCTTCTCCTTCCAACACCTCTTTTTCCTGCTATTTTAAACATCATGATGTTTTTAAGCAGATGGTACTTATCATGTCTCAAGATGTGACCTAGCTACGAAACTTTCCTCTGCTTGAGGGTCTTAACTAATTCTGTACTCTTCTGCATTCGGGCTAGGAGCGGGCTCAGCGTTAGACCGCAAACGTTTTTCACCGCATCTTTTTACCGCAACACTATTTAAATTTGATGAAACATTGCAACTTAATAAATGTAATTTTATTCTGTTTAATGAAAAATCTGGGTACAGAGGAAAGTTAAAACGAATAAAAATCCTTCACTTTCCAATAAGAATATATGTAATAATGAAAAAATGTTTTTTTTTTACTTGTATTTACTGTATATTAGGATTTTTTATTAACAATCCAAATATTATATTTGAAAAACACTAGATATGAAATATATTAAATTCTACCAAACATTACATTATAGGTATCATTGTTATGTACATACTTACATGAACATCGGCAATACGATAGATGCGAAAGGAACAAATATTGGGAAAGGGAGAGGTTCTATGGATTACTTGAAATCTTGCTAGATATATTAAAAAATAATCGGAAATTTCATCTCAGCTGTACAGCGCCTTCTATAGGGACTTTCAATATTATTCATAATAGATGCATCCAGTACTTTCTTTAGTGTTTTTTTCAGGTAGAAGGGATACGTGTATGTAGTCAGCGTCTTGTACAATACTGCGATCTATGAAATTTCTATGGTGAGTTATGGTATCTTACTGCTTGCACCGCAGTTTTGGGACCCGGCCATAATGTGTAAGTAATTAATACATACAGCACCATATTCACTTCCATCACCCATGTCAGTTCACATATTTACTTACACCATTTCTTCAGTTCAAAATCATCAAACCTGTAAATCATATTAACTTTAATTAAGGTAATAATAACATGTTACTGATATAAAGTTTTTTGGTGTCAAACCAACTTTATGAAACACCCTGTATATGCTGCGGCTGAGAATTTACTCACTTTTCCAAAACGAACCGTTTAGTAGTCACATTAAATTACATATGGCGCCTTCTAGGGAGCACGAAGTCAAGAACAATTTTTTTTTCGTTCCACCCCATTATATCCACCCCATTAAGATACGGTTTGGTACATCTTATTTTTGCAAACGTACCGTTTGCGAGATTTATCCCGTCAGTCATGATCTTTTTTTTTACCCGATTACGGCGTCGCAAAGAAGCAAATCACCAAACCCTAAACAGAAAAGAAAATGTGATGTGACTACAAAAAGAAACAAAATACTATCATTTTTTCTACCTGCCCTTATCCCACCTTAATGTGGGATCGGCGCAACACACTTTTTCAAACACGTTGCAGAGATTTGATTTAGTTTTTACGACTGGCCGCTTATCTGACATCAATATCCTATAAGGGATCCAGTCCCGGACAAATTAAATTAGAAAATTTGCTTTGCCCGACCTGAGAATCAAACCCAGCCTCCCGGTCCACAGCCCATACTACTGAACTGATTTTGAAATAATTAATAATGTCACCATATTATAAGCTTCACTGTCCTTGAGTGACACAGGTTATTTTTATTATCTTGGATCACCGGAGCGGAGCTTCGAGCAACAGCTACTTAGAAATAATATTGTAGGAAACTAATCTTCAGTGCCACTGTATTTTTTACTAAAAATAATGCCACAATATTTTCAGGTAAAACTGCCCATATCGTACTGTCGTGTGAGGTGCACACAAAACAATTTTTCAAGCATATTGCAGAAAGAATTCAACTAAACAGATTTTGACGATATTTGGTGAGCTTATGTGGTACGAAGATACATTGGGCTCTGACGAATGAAATGAGGTACTTTTTTATCAACCCCTAAAGGGATGAAATAAGGGATGAAAGTTTGTATGGGGATTTAGGACCGTTTCATGGATATGATGAAATTTAGTATGAGGATACTTTTGACCCTAAGGACACAAGAGGGGTGACTGACTGGATGACTAACGGGGTAACAGACGGGGTGACCGACGGGGTGACGGACGGAGTGACTGACGGGGTAACCGACGGGGTGACTGACTGGATGACTGACAGGGTGACGGACAGGGTCACTGACTGGGTGATTGACAGGGTGACAGATGGGGTGACCGACGGGGTGACTGCCGGAATGACCGAAGTCACATACTTTTCTCGAAGTTTAGTTTATTAGTCTATGTTAAACACTTAACGTAGATAATCCCATTAATTCTTTTAAAATTGTGTTATAGGTGCCTACAACCCACTCTTTCTAATCCTCTCTCTCTCTCTCTCTCTCTCATATGTGACGCAGACGAAGTTGTGCGGGTGAGTTAATATCATAATATAAATTCCGGCATGGTGGACAAGACTAAGGCGTGATTTTTTACAAGAAAATCTTTGCTTAGTCTGTCTGTTTTTCTTGTAACAAATCACTCAGTCTTAATCCAAGTTCGATTTAAAAATTACAAATCCTCACTGAGTCTGTTTCTTTGACTCAGACTTAGTTGAAGTTCACTCCATAGATCTCAGCCTAAGCGTTACAACCTCTGTTTAGCAGAGGAGGCCTATACCCAGCATTGAGATAGTAATAATACAGAACAAATATTATGTATATTAATATACTATTCATAAAATAAGTCACTTACTTGGTCAAGTGGTAGCATATAATGGGTTGTAGACTGGGACAGTACTAGGTTCAAATCCCAGGATAAGGAAACATGGTTTGTATTTCCAACACATTTGTCTGGGACTGAATCTCCTTGGGAGATGAAGTTGGACACATTCCTTTCTGTGACATTATTAAATAAAAAAGGCCACCTGCCTGCCTGCCCAAGTACAGGTTTCTGAAGTAGGGAAGAATGTTACTGAAATATGAATTTATTACATAATTTTAAGTATACGATTCATAAACTCTATAACATAAATAATGACATCATCTAAGGCCTAAGTGGTATTGAATAGATTTTTTTTAGAAATGATACTTTTATCTTGCAACTATTACTCATAAACTGGCAAAGACTGCATAGCCATGATAGTCTTCATTTTAAATTCGTCATATATACTACTACTGTGAATCTTTTTACAATTGGATACTTGACTATGTTTGATTTTATACAAATATTTATATGTAATAACAAAAAAAAACGAAAAAGAAACCCTTGTGTAATAACTGGATCAAAATTGGTTGAAAAATGAGGCAGTAATTCATATTTTAAATTCTAGAGTGGGGCTATATTGGAAATATCATGCTATCCCATTCCAACACACGTACCGTAATGGCGATGACGTAATAATACTGATAATTCTCTTTCCCGCAGTTTGAAAGTTACACCAAACTTCAAAGTCTTATACCGATTTTATTTTTGAGCATATTTCTTACTGTTCTATATTTTAGACAATATAAATTTCATATAAAATTATTTTTAAAAAATTAGTCAAGTACCCAAAAATAGAAATCCAACTGATTAGTTTACATTTGACTAACACAAATTAGTGAGCATAATATTTCGCAAACAGATTCTTCCATCTACATACATTATTTTGACATTGTCATCCGAATATGTTTGAATGACACGTTCTTCCACAATAGTATGAGAAAGGAGAGAGGAGAAAAAATATTTATCCCTAGTTTACATGTTAGAGGCTTACCCTAAAAACAAATTTTCTTTAAGATTTAATTTGATCACATCCTTAATATGATTAATATTTATATCCATTCCAAATTACAGCTTTCTAGTACCAATAGTCTCTAACTAAACTGTGATCAGACTGGCAGAAAAATTGACTGACATGGCAAAACTACAAAGATTTGTTATACCCAGAACCCTGAAAAATATGGTAGCATATTGATTGGGATAAGCGCAGGTGGAAAGACAAAATATCATCTATCTTTCCACTTGCCCTTTCTTTCTTTCTTCCTGCCCTTATCCCACCTTAATCTCTCAGGTAAACGGTGTTAGAAAATCACCCCACCTTGGCCCCAGAATCAAATCCCATGACCTCCCAGTTCACAACCCATATAAACTGCCACTAGACAACAAACCTTACAAATATCACCTATATCACAAAGAATTAAAAAAGACAGGTCATCAGATTTTTTTCAATAAAAATGTAAGATTAATTAGTTCATAAATCTTTTGGTTCATGATCTAGTGCAGCGGTTGCTATGACGGTCCGCATCCAGACGGCCAAACCACAGCGGACCGCAAAAACAGCAACTTGCATTACAGAATATGTAATTTAATAAAAATTTACCATTTTACTCCAAATTTCAGACAGATAGTCTGCAACAAAAAATTCATTTTTCCCATTTATAAGTAAAAACATACCTTTATTTCCGTAGTTACATTTGTTTAATATTTTATTTCTATAAAATGTCATGCAGACCATTATGGTAAAATTAATTTCTCAAACGAACCCTGAGCCATACTAATTGGTAACTCCTAATCTAGTGTATTAATATAAATATAATGTAATTTAAAAAATCTATGTAAATATCAATCAATATATTGTGAATGAAAAGGGGTCACATATTCTGATTATAGATTTTAAAGAGTTCAATAAACACTTATTTAAAAAAAATGCAGTGTTATTAATTCACAACATTTGTAAATAATATTATGTACTATAAGTACAGGTGTAATACAGGCTGGAGTGTCCACTAAATAGTAGCGAGGTATAAGTATACTAGCTTCTTTTAAGTTAAAGATAAGTTTGCATAAAGGTGCATCTCCTGCACATGTTTTTTTCAAAACAAAACACAAAAAACACCTACACAAAACAATGGTTTTCATTGTCTCTTGCTCAAGGAACAATAGAGCAGACAAAAAATTGTAGAAATATTAACTTGTGTGTAGGTTTTAATACCAACAGTGAAATGACAATTTAAAACTTATTGGGAACCTGGAATGTACTACTATTTATAACTTTTGACAATTGATTTTCTTATGACTTTAAAGCCGCCTCTCCTGCATCAAAACATTACACAAAACACCAACACAAAACACCAACACAAAACATGGTATTTCTACCATTTTTTTCTATGGTTTATTGTCACATGAACAGGAGACAATGAAAAACCTTGTTTTGTGTAGGTTTTTTTTTTGTTTTGTTTTGAAGAAACATGTGCAGGAGACGTATATACTTAAATATCTTGTTAATTTAAAAATGTAAATTGTTATAAATATTAGTAAATTTTTTTTAAACTTATTTAACTTCTCCAAAACTATTAACACCTTCTAATGGTGGTGATGAGAAAATAATATTTAGTATCAAAATGTAAATATGATTTTAAAAAACATCAAACAACCTAACAAACCTTTAAACTTAACAATATAAACTTGTAGAGCAAAGTGATGTCAACAAGTATAGGTAAGTGAATTGGTTGTAAATGTTAATGAAATTATAATTGTTTCGCAATAATTGTTGATATAAAAGAAAAACTCGCTTTGTTCTACAGGAAAAAAATACAACTAAGCAAAACTAGAGCTACAACAAAAATGTGCACATTGGCACATAAATTATGCTAAAAAAATACTTGTCTCTGATATACTTTGAGGTGTTAATGTGTTTACAACTTTTATTACATTATAACATGATCTTTATTTATGTGAAATATTACGGATATGTTTTATGTTAATGAGTTTTCAAAATTAACACCTTTGCATCAATGATTCAAGATGATGGCACCTAAAAAAAATTACATGATTATATGTCTGTAGAAAACAAATAACAATGGCATTGTTGGTTTCAGGCACGTCAGGGTAAACAAGATTGTGCACATGTCACAGTATGTATTATGATGACACATAGTAAGACCTGATTATTTTTCGTGTCTACTACATTAATCAATCCATATATGATCAAAACAAAATTTTACTTTATATAGATACATATACATTGCATGAGCATACAAAATTATTCGCTGTTGCGGCACAACCAGATGCTGAAGTGGCATATATTACGTAAATATAATGATAATAGCACAGTAAACACCATTTTAAAAAGGATACGGTACGGGCCCGCGCTGACTCGGCGCCAACGGCACCTGATTCCCGTTGCCACTCATATTCTTGGCAGCATAGGTATCGGGACACGTACACCACTCAAGGTGGCACGTAAAATCACCCTAACCGATTGTAGGACACATCCGGCACATAGGTAGATGATATACCGATGTCAGATTGACAAGTCACAATAATTTAATTTATACCCTTTGAAAACAACGTTTCTTGCAAAAACATTGTACACCACTTGTAAAATCACAATATTTATTTTCAGGAGACGGACAATAGCATCACTAGAAAAGAGATCCAGTCACTAAACAAACGACAGTACAAAATGGCGGATGTTAACCAATAAACAAACGTGACTGTCACTGAAAAAAAAATCCCAAAATATATTGTAAATATTACTCAATTTCAACTTTAGTGTCGTATTTTTATTTCATTTATATAGAAAATGTATAATTTTAAAATATATTATTTTTTAACAATATTAATACATATATTTTTGAAAGTCTAAAACTGTCATTCAATCGTTTACGTCTCCAGCTTTACTCACGTCATGCATTGCAAATTGCAATGTTCCTCACTAGAGTTGAGCCTTGTAGCACATCAGGTAGTGATATCAATCATTGATGTACGTCAAATCAATTTGAGAATGTTACTAATTATCACTTGTAATCAAAGGACTCAACAACACACAATTAATCGAAACAAATAATTTAGAGCGCAGCGATTGCATATTGTTTATATTATTATTTATTATATTCTAAGCTCCAATGCCGCGTACACACTGTACGAACATTACCGAATCTATGCCTGTTGCTTTCATATCATACAAACTTCGTTGTTGTTTGAATACAACAGGCGTAGATTCGCAAACGTTCGTTCGATTGGTGTGTCAATGTACGCGGCATCATATAACGCAAACGAATCAACTCCATAGTCTAATACTCCATCAGGCTTCAAACGTATCTGTTTAACATTATTAGTTAGTTCCAGATAAAAAAAAAAATCATAAACTGAACGTATTTATCATTTCGAGAAACATATTTTCAATATTGTCCTACCCTAGACCCCGTATGTCACCCTTTTTTTTTTTTAAACATGAGACCAAGGAAGACAATATAATTAAAGTAGAATAAGAGGACGAGACATAACCCCGAATAATAAATCATTACTAATGTACATATGAAACGAAACCATAATTTTCATCAATCAAATGCAATCAAAATAAAATTATCCCATTAATATTTTTCATACTCCGAAATTAATATTATTGTAATTATAACACCGTATTTATGATAAAACTAATAGTTAGGTCAGGTTCTTTTTTTTTCTCAATCATTGGAATTCAGTAATGATAAATGTAAAAACATTAGTTTATTACAGGATATAAAAATATATATAAATTCATAAAAATGTTAATAAATCCTATGGTAATAAATAAACTGAGTAGATAAATATTATGTTTCAATCATAGATATAATGGTTTCAATCAAGGACGTTCTATGAATGGACTCGCTCGCATCGTTAGGGCAATAAGATCAATGGCAGATTAAACCATGAAAGTGAATTTAAACTCTTGTTTTCGATTATTTTGTAACATCAATGATAGTTTAATCCACAAATGCTTGTCGAACGGTCGATTAGTTTAAACCGTCTCGGAAGTCTATGGGCCTTACTTAAAACAGCATTTTTAGCTGAGCAAATCGTTAAGAATAACCTGTCATATTTTTCCTTGCGTTACATTGTTGAAAAATGAAAGGGACAACCTATGGTACAAAGATAAGCAGCGCTTAAATATTTTTATAACTAAGGGGCTTTGTGTGGTTCAAACTCTGTATTAATTGACATTGTCAAATACTTTAAACATTATTGACCACCTTTATTTAGTCTAAGTTGACCACCATAATATACTTTTTATTTCGCAAAATATATTTACCTACAAGTATATTTATTATTTATACTAATATCGTTTGTAAATTAGTTTTAAATAATCAGACTATCGATACAACTATCGACTGTAGTCGTCCCTATTCATTATTTCTTCCCCCTTTCCCTGAAGAACTCAAAACGGACAGACTTTTTTCCTCAGAGTAATTGGTGCGAGTGGGTCCGTACTTATAACGTCCTTGAAGTTCCCTACTGTGGGAAGATGTGGCCATTCGATTGATCCCTAAACAATCGATAATCGATTTTATGGTTTCGATTTTACGTAATATGTATTAAATGTATTAGAAAAATTAAAATGGGAATAGTTCACTTCTAAAATAGTCACATATTATAAAATATAACTCCATATTTTTGTCACTTAGATGTTTGGATTTTTTTTTACAACGCGCTAACTGCACATTCTTGCATTTTTAACGAGGAACGACACAAGACAACTCGCAGTGAAAACTATTTTGACTATGACTAACATAACTGAATTGATTCCACAAAAAGATTTTTTATAAACGTGGTAGATTTTTGAATATTGTACCTCGGCAGAGGGGAAATTCTATGAGTAGCGTCTCCAGTCATGGCGGGTACACACCGGCCGAACGAACGCGAAAGAATAATTATATACCTGTTGTTTTCGCTGTTGTGTGAATGAAACAGGCATAGATTCGTTCACCTTCGTTCGACCCGGTATGTACCCGCCTTAGATTATCCTGTACCCGCCATGCTCTTTGGTACCCGCCATCATAAATGCTCTGATGTCCATAGTCCATACTCCATAGGAATCTAAGGAGGCAATGATATTGAAATTGCTCCGCTACATAATATTTCTATGAATAGAGACTATGGTTTTAACAAGGATTAATAACCGTTTCAATGTCATTTAATATTGATTTCCAATTACATATCACTATTCTGACTGCTTTCTTTTATTCTATCTTTTTACATGTTTATTTTTTCACGTATTTTCGTCGATCATGGGCGACTCACAGAGTGAGCGGCGAGCGCCTTCAAATTAGGCGCGAGGCCGTTGGTGAGGCCACGATAGCATGGCTATGCTGCTTAACGGCCGGTTTCAATAAACGATCACAGCTTAGAGTGAAGATAAATCGCGATTATGAACCAATCAAATCACGTAATTTGACGGAGTCATATTTAAACTGTGTTCTTATTGGCTAATTTTTGTAATCTATCTGCACATTCGAACTAAGATTGTTTATTGAAATCTTAAAGAAAGAATGAATATTTTTTTTTATCTTGTTCATAGCCATGGATACAATGTCCTTCAGCCGTATACTTTTTATTATTTTTTACACTTTGTTTCCTACATCTAAGTTTTCGCAAGTGCATTGAAGTCGAATATGTTCGATTTGAAGGCCCTGCTAGAGTTTTAGCGTCAATTCCTTCCAGTTTGATGCTTTTTAGACAATTTTCTCGCAGCGGAGGAATCGAACGTGGTCGACCCATCCACCCGACAAAAAGCATCCAAAATAACTTATTTCAAAGCTTCCACATACTGTCCATCTTCGTTGATGTTTATCATATAAATTCACATCACATTTAAACCACAAGCACAACTTCAGACTATAACATCCAATCATTAAAACAAGCGACCACCCGCACCGTCAGAATTCCCGCCAAAACTCTTTTTTTTTATTTCTTTGTTATCCTGTTTAAGTCTTACCTTAATTTATGTACTGAACGTTTTTGCAAGGACTAAAAAATGTAAAAATAAATAATACTTTAATTGAACTAGTTTAAAAAACAAAAAATACTTTTATGGGCATTTTTTTCATCCGTTGTCTGTCGAATTTGAGGCTCTGACTCTGTAGAGGCTCTGTATGTATGAATTTTAATATTATTATTGTTTAACATTCTCTACCAAAAGAAAGTTCTGAATGTATGCAACATGGTATTTTTACTGTGTCCTCCGAGGAAAACGTAACATTCAAAGTTAAATATTAAATATTTTTTCTAAGAGAAGGGCATAACATTCGCACCTCAAATCCTTAAAAATTTAATCCAGATTATGATTATCAATATCAAAATATCTCTTAATACAAATATTAATATTTAAAAGATGTTTGAACGCGGGGAAGAAAATGCACCAAGCGGAAAATCCGCATGAGTTACGTCGTGTTATCTGTCTCTAAGGTAGGTCAGCCTATAAAGGGCCGGTTCCAAATAAGGTCCATATTTTCAAACTTCCCGAACTTAATACTTAAATTAAAACGGATATCGCGCGACCTCTCTCCAGTAACCAATCATAAAAGCGCACCGACGTCCATTGCTTTCGGGCTGACTATTTTGTCAGTGGCTCTGTGTATTACCTCAGGGGGGACGGCGTGACTCAATTTACAAAATATTCTGATTCGATTTTGCGTCATTTTAGTAACAACACCCGGTCGGTTTGTAATAATTCTCCAATAGTAATGTTAAAATACTTTTAGAACGTGGATTGACGGGGTAAGTTACCAAAACGATTGCTTTTTTATCTCGATTTTGTTTGGTTTTCTCAGGGCATATATAAGTGCCTAATAAGGTCCACTTTGTTGTCTCCAAATAAAGTCCGGACCTTATTAGGGATAGATCATATTTACTTATTCCTTTTTACGTAGTGTTACAAGAATATATTCACATTATGCTCACACTATTAATATAAGTATATTGTTTTCAGTTAAGACAGAATGGAAACTTCGCAAAAACGAAAACGAGGTTCAAGATGGTCTCAAATTGATCTTCAGGGTGCTATAGATGATATAAAAACAAACAAATGTATGAGCGTGTAGCAGCTTTATAATACAATTCATTACAAATACAGTTAATCTTTAGCTGCAGTGGTTGTCATGTTTGTTATTTTCAAACACTTAATAAGGTCCAGACTATGATTAAAGAAGTATAATACCTAATAAGGTCCAAGGACCTAAGACTGAAAAAAAATACTGATTTGTAACATTTTGTGATTTTGTTTACTAGGGTTAATAAAAATAAGCTTAAAACTACTATTTGTTTTTGTTTATAACTAGAAAATATATTTGTTATAACTTATATACAATTCCTAAGACTTAATAAGGGCCACGACACTAATTTATATGAATTTTCGTTTTATAATTCGAAAGCCACGAAAGTATTCGTTGTTTAAAGCTATTGCTTCATATAGATGTGTTTTTGTAGTATACAACGCCCTGAATCTTGTAGTTCAACTATGGACCTTATTTAGAACCCTAGTGTCCAATAAGGACCAAAGACAAGCTTTTAAAAAACTTTTTTTGTAAGTAACTGGGTATTGGTACCTTGTTTTTGTACAATATATTGTCTTCAAAGAAAAACAGTTTATTTGATCATGTTGTCGTACCAATGAATACACTTTCCAAAATTGATTTATAAGGATTTCCAAAAACCCGGCCCTTATTAGATGCAGTTACCTTATTTCAAAACTACGCAGCATTATTTTTATTTACTTCATCTAGAATCACTTATTAGATGCATATTTAGTCATTTAAGAACCTTACGAAATATTTAGTTCTCAAATAACTCTACAAAAATAAGATGTATTCTGTGTTGTTTCAGTGATACATTTACAACTTCCATTTAGTGACGGAGTTTCTATGCAACATGCATATTTTACAGTACAATCTAACATCCATTTTGTTATTTGGTATGTATTCTTGAAAAACTAATAATATAAAGAAACGAATATGAAATCAAACAATAATTAAAATTAAAGTCTAGTCGGGCAAGAACGTTACGTTCCGTTGTAAAATTTTGTAACTCAGGAGAGCAAATCGTAACTCAGTGGAACGCTAAAACTGTGTTACAAGGACATGAAATTTTGCTTTTTATTAAATAAATTATGTATTACATAATAAAGCTTGCCCTTGTATCCTCGAAGTGGTAGGTAGAGGCGCACTAAGGAACTAGAAAACCCACATTTCGCAGAGCTTAGTTCGGCCCCAGATGTGAGGGGGTGAGCCTATCGCCATATCGGGCACAAATTCTAAACTCCGGGAATCCAATATAATTTTGCCCGACTCGGGATTGAACCCGAGACCTCAGGGTGTCGTACCGCGCAGGGTATATGGGCGGTCGACCGATAGGTGCTGGGTTTGATTCCCAGGTCGGGCAAAGCGATTTTTCTAATTTGATAAGTTACATTAAGCAGGAGGTCGGTCGTAAAAAGTAAGCCAAATCTTTTCTGCAATTTGCTTGAAAAAGTATGTCGCACAAACCCGACATTAAAGGGTAGGCAGAAAGAAAGATATTGTATTATTTAACCTTTGTACCACACTTGTCAATTGGGTACTTGACAATTTTTTTAAATTAATTTTATATAAAATTTACGCTATGTAAAATATATCACTGAAAGAATTATTGAAATATTCTCAAAAATAAAAAAGTTATAAGCATTTGAAATTTGGTGTAACCTTTAAACAGCGGAAAAGAGAAGTATCAGTAAAATCACGTCACGGCCATAAGGGTACGTGCGTTAGAAAGGAATAACAAGATATCCCCACTACGTCCCCACTCTTCCTCATTGCAGAATTTAAAATATGAATTACTGACTCATTTTTCAACCAATTTCGATGCAGCTTTTACAGAAGAGTTTCTTTTTTGTTTTATTTCCTAGTATATATAAAAATGTGTACAAAATTGAACATAGTCAAGTATCCAATTCCGCCATTGCGGAATAATTATAAATAAATAAAGTTTTTTTTTGACAATTTATGTATTCATATTTCGTACAATTTTAATTATAAAATCAGTGTCATTAGTGTAATCATATTATTTAACATTTCGTATTGACAATACGTTAAATAAAACACTTTCATATGATGATAAAATTATTCGTGTACATTTTAATTTTCGCGTCTTAGGTGAATGCGTCTTTATTGGATTGTCCTCTTATTTTTTATCATTAAATTCATGTTTTGCGAATTATTCCATAATTCATATATCACATTTTTATACTTTCTCCTTTATTAAGATGTTTCTCTTCATATCTAAAATTATTTCATGTAAAAATTATTTCCAGTTATAGTTTTATAATGATTAAAAGAGTAGTTTTAATCATTTTGTTACTGAACGGAGTTAAAAACATAAATATTCAGCCACCTGATATTTTCTCTTTTTTTGTGTATTATAATAACTATACCTCCTATACTCATGATGAAATACCAAATAACTCACGTGTGTTTTAATAATAATCATTTTAAAGAAAAATTTCCTTTCTCAGCGGAACAAATTTTCCCGACTTACCGAAATAAAATTAAAAGATCTCTTATGTTTCTATTATAATCAAAATATTTATTTGCTTTTTATATAATTTAAGGATTCAGGACCTGAAGTATTTATTGCATATCCAATGACTCAGTTCAGGACCTGAACTGAGTCATTGGATAGGTATGCAAAAAACACCAAAAATATTTTTTACATTATATCGAAAAACAGACAACAAAATAAATAAATGCCCTTATAACACACAGCACTTAAAATATTAAAATAACTTTTCAGTATAAAGAGTTTGTTCTAGAACGACATAGATCATTGTAAAAAGGATGGGGTGCCTAATATAAAATGTTACAAATATTCTATAGCTTGCTATATTCATAAAAGTAGGTAATGTTAATGACTTTGTGAAAGCACCCCACGGTTAACATTCGCGTAAACCTAAGGAAACTTTATTTTGTACTTCATACTGTTGTTTACTAATAACATCTACGCCTATGGTTACGAGTATTGGTACAACTATTGACACAGAAAAACAACAATTTATTAAAATAAAAGTTGTTTATTTACATCTCTATTTATATATGTATATTATAGAGAAAAGAAATAAAATGCGCGTTTGGTAATAGAACTACATATTATTATTAAGTAGAGCTACTAGATAGCTACACGAGTACATGACACTTGTGGTCACTCAAAGATGGTCAACTACACGATAAATAGGTATACAAAAACGGACACTATGAAAAAGAAATTGTTGGCGGATATCCTACGTTTTGTACTATTGTTTATCCTAACTTATATAAAAATTATTGTAATCCTCATTATGTATTTCTAGGACTTGATTGTGTCATCTTCAAATGTCGGGTTGACTGTCCCTTTTAGTTTTTGCATTTTGGTCGTCTCAGCAACCGTTCTTTTCTGTTAATCAACATAAAATGTATTACTAAGTAATCAAGATAAAAACGAAACTTTCATAAAAAAACTTTGAGGAAATAACATTTATGATTTCAAACTAAAAAAAAACGGGACAGATATTTCGTCGATTAGATATCGATCGTCGATCACATCCGCGTTGAAATTACGTTGAACTTTAAACAAAAATACGAAAAAAATACCTCTATATCAAATAACCTGGCATTATGACTTTGGATTAGGTCTTAGGGCCTTGTGGAACAAATAATTATTCAAGAAAAATGAGTAATATGACATCATGTATCGTGATTGGTGTTTGCATTCACGTGACTCACAGATAAAAAAATTAACCCTCTTATTCATAATAAATTAGTAGAGCGTAATAAGAACGCAATAGTAAGTTTCATAAAAATTGAATTCATAATGGTTCACTAGCGTTAAAACATTCCAACGTTCGATAGTGAAAACATGGCCGATTTCGGTCAGCTGTTTCAAATTTGATATTCTTTCTTAATGACATTAATTTTGTTAAAGTCCCTAGACTATCTTGGGGGGTCTTAATGGGGTCCTAACCCCATCTAATATTTATACATATTTTTTATTGATTGTATCCAGCCAAGACTTCCTATTTGTTTCAAAGTTTGCCAGATATAAAAATAATATTTTTTCTGTAACCAACATTAGGTATATTCGATAAACATATTTCAATTCTCTTTTAGCTAAAGTAGGCAAAAGTAGGGTTATGCGTTGGATAAGACCAGAATTTCATTATGAATAAGGGGGTAAGTATTTAAGTTACTAAAATAAAATTATCCTTGGAGTATTTTTAATAAATTCATATTGCACACGGTATTTCGATGATAAATCTACATATGTTCCTACATAAACTCATTGATATTGGTTACTATAGTCAAGTACCCAATTGTCTCGGTGCGGGAAGTGCCCATGGTACACATGAGAATTAAGAAGTAGGTAATGGTAAGGAAATTCCATGTATTAGTAATTACTACAGATAAAAATAACTATCACAATAAAATACAAACCTTAGAACGATACACGTTGTTAGTCATCTTTGCAATACCCGCAAAATGGTTTTCAATGTCATTTAATTTCTTTCCTTCAGTTTCAGGTAAAAATATAAAAAATATTATGCACCCAGAAAAACTAAAAGAAAATGTAGATTTTATTTAAAGATCAACCACTAAAATAGTTGAATAATTAATTTGTTAATAGTCAAAGTTCACAAATGTCAATTTTTGAATATGATAAAGTCACAGTGTACTGTGTAGAGTAACAAACATTACACTCAAAGTCACGGTGTTAACTTTTGCCCACAGCATGAATGGACCGGTAGATTTAAATAATATTAATAATTCCTTACCATACAATACTATAAAATCCATAAGTTCCCCAAATAAACAGGGTATCCACCATGCTAATGTACATTTTATTAGTCAAAAATCCAAAAATATATCCGACTGCACTTGCTAGACCGGCACCCCCGGATCTTGTTTTTGAGTTAAAAATCTGAAATAGTAGTAACCTCGGTATCAGAGAAAATGTTACGCTAAGTCAAAACAATAATTAACTATAAATAATTGAACGTATAAACATAAAACCATACATGCAATGCAAAAAAAGCAGCGATAGCTCAGTTGGGAGTAGTACGGGCTGCCGATACGAGTATCGGAGGTTCGAGACCAAAAAAAGAGCATACACCTGACTTTTCTATGTTAAGTGTATTTTCATTGTGAATTATCGCTTGCTATAAGATGAAGGAAAACATCATGAGGAAACCTACATATGTACATGAGAATTTTATACAAGAATTTCAAAGGTATGTGAACTGTGATTTGAAAATGTACCAATCCGCATTAATAATAATCCGGGCTAATGGCCAGCGTGGTAAACTAAGGCCCAACCGGCCAACCCCTTTTTCTAGTAGAGGAGGCCCGTGCCCAGCAGTGGGACAGTAATATTACAGGGATTATATTATTATTACATGCAATTTGTTTATAAGTTAGGTACTCACAAAGCTGAACAAGAAAGATGTTGAAAGGCTGCAGGTACATACAATAAATAATTAAGAATGTATTTATTAAGTAGTTTGGCGCCTTACCTCACCAATAAGAATCCAAGGTAACAAACGTATACCAGTGTGTGTGATTAAAGCCAAAAACATCAACAATGTTGTAGGCATCCATGAGTAGGGATTGTTCTGAAAATTAAGCAGGCTTTACATCATTTTTAATAATGTTATTTAAAATTAAAAAACACGCTAAATACCTAATTGTTGTTTTCTTTTTAAATAAACAGGTATTACCACAACATTTTCCGTCAAATTCTCTGTTGTGAGATTGTTAGAAGAAGCAACATAATTCACTTGTAATTCCTCAGCAATATCATTCTGCAAAAAAATTGAATGTTTAAGTTCTTTATATCAGAAACATACTTTCAGTAAAATGAAGAAAGCTACTCACATTCCGTATGTAATAATCATAACTTGCGACGAGAATACAACATATACCGGCTCCTGCCGTCGAAAAAATCGTCAATGGTCTTTTTCCTGTATAATGCACTAATAAGACACAAGTGCCACACCCAATGATCTGCAATATGCCTAAAATCAGGGTTGCGTAGTACTTGTCTATAGGTGCCTCCAACTTCTTGAATATAGATACTGCATATGTCTGCAAATTATAAACACCGGCCTATTCACACAAACATCCAACGAAGGCGATTTTCCGGACTTCCATTCGCAGGATATTCCAGGAAATTCGCCGTGTTTTCTTCTTGCGATAATAGTGTCTGAAAATACCGGAAAATTGGAAATGGATACGTAAAATAGTAAAAGTGGATAAATATTGGTCATCGGCTAAATTCCTATTTTCAAGCATGATCTATATAGTGATACGAGTGGAGTTACCTATTTATTGTTTATAATAAACAATTGCTATTGCGAGTAAACCTGTAACCTACATTACTTACGAAGTTACGAGTATATGACCTCTGCACCAGGCGAACTACCGCCGTGGTGTGGTTAGTTAGTAGTTATGATGTGGATCACTCTAACTAAATTGGTGAGTTAGTCCTGTGCCCCGTATCCGACATAGAAAAGAGACTCAGAAGAATAGTTTTCATGTTGACTTGCCTTGTGTAACTTAATGATAAGCCCTTACATCGATACAATCGCCATCCTTTTTGTGGAATAAAAAACATATAAATTACGTGTTCTCTTATCATATTGGCAATCCTATTCTATTCCAACTATTATAAACGAGTATTATATATGATGTTAGCAGACCTGAAGAGTCGTCATTCCGCTGAAGTGGCCCACGAAGAAACCATAGGATATAAGGAAAAACGGCACCAGAAAACTTCTTTTAAAATAATATGACATTTTCTGCTTCAATGACTCTTCTACATCCTCCGCGTCTAAAAAGTAAATATTTCAGCATACAGATATCTTAAATTATCCACATAAAAGTACCTACATGGACGGTGAGATTTTAATAAAAATAGGTTCATTTTTACACGCTTTATATTAGCTTCACCAGTATGTATCTATGAATCTATGTAATGGAATTTTGCAACGTGATTTTCACCATATTCGAGAAGTTTAATGAACTTTAGAATTGGCACACGTGTCAAGTGCCGATGATAATACAATAATTTAATAATTTTGTCCTGGTATCCTGACCAGGACCCCCAGAGGGGGTTGACGTCAGGCAGGCAGCCGCTCGTAAAAACTTAGCCAAATCCTTTCTGCAACATGCTTGAAAAATTGTGTTGCGCCGACCCCACGTTAAGGTGGGATAAGGGCAGGTAGAAAGAAAGAAAGATCTGACCAGGATCTAGTAAGACTGTAATGAGTCACATGTACTGATATGATATAATAAGGTGTCTCTGTGGCACTCTGCCTCGGTGGCGTGGTGGTATTTCGGTACGACTACGGTTCTGAGGGCTCGGGTTCGATCCCCGGGTCGGGCAGTGATATTGGATTTTTCCATATCAGCCCGGAGTCTGGAATTTATGCCCGATATGGCGATAGGCTCGCCCCCTATCACATCTGGGACGGAACTAAGCTCGGCGAAATGTGGGTGTTCTAGTTCGCTAGTGCGCCACTGCCTACCTGATACAGGCGTGAGCTTATGTTAATAAGGTCCTGATAGTGTTTGCAACAAACTAAAAACACGCTTTTATAACACACCGCACAAAAAAAATTTAAATATCTTTTCAGTATAAAGAGTTTGTTCTAGAACGATATAAATCATTTACATTAGCATGGGGTGCTAAATATAAAATGCTATAAATATTCTATTGATAGCCAAAGCTTCATAAAAATAAATTAGGTAATTTTGAATAACGTTGTGAAAGCACCCCACGCTTTTTACAACGATTTATATAATTCAAGAGGTAGAACAAACTCTTTATACTGAAAAGTTTTTTTTTTTTTAATGGGGTGTATTTATTATCCATATATCTTGCAGGTAGTTCCCATTCTTATACCTCTAGTATCTACTTGTGACCTTTTTCTTTTCAATCCGTATCAATGTATGTATCCGTGTCAATGTATCAATCAAGTAACTATGCTGCAGAAATGACATCAACCTCTTCTAGCCCCGGACAAATCATAATTAAGACAAACTGACATTACTACTATCAATCTACCGCACATCAGCAGGTGTACCTATAGTGTTGTAGTTAAGGTTCTAGTATATATGTTATAATGTATCTTTATTCCTGTCGATGTATGTGTGTGTAGAAAATAAATGGTTTAAATGTTTTTTTTTTTAATCTTTGTTATTGTTTAATGTATTTGAATTTTATCAATCACCATTTTGTATGAGAATATTTCTTCTAATATTAAAATTAAATCGTCCAATCAGTGTGACTTTCATCTAAAAGTGCTCTTAGCTAGTGATCACTTAATACGTAGGTACAAGTAAGGATTAATTTAAGTATAGTTTAATTTTCGACCCGACTTGCAAAAAAGAGACGATCCTCAATTCGTCTGTTTTTTTATGAATGTAACGCGATGTCTCCGCCAAATGTGGATCGTTTTTTGAAATTCTTTTTGTATTCGATAGAGCCTATTTCAAGGGTGGTCCTATATAAATTTGCTCGTGATCTGATTTGAAGTCGATCCGATAAGTTTTTAAACTTGTGATATATTTTTACCTTTGCCATTAATGTACAAATATTGGATATCTCTTAACTCTTGATCCACTTCTTGAGGCCCAGTCCAGCCACGCAACCATTGCAAACTCTGCAAAAAGTACACATATTTTTTTACCCATCTTGTCAAGTATAGTAGAAACCAGTAGTTACATAATATTATACGACATAGGAAATATAGACATAAAAGACATTAAATATAATAGTTTCTTTTAAAACTCTTTGAAGTTTGAGGCCAGCCAAAGTCAAAATCAGTATAATCACGTCAACGCCATAACGGTACGTGCGTCGGAAAGGAATAGCAAGATATTTCCACTATATCCCCACTCCATAATTTAAAATATGGATTACTGCCTCATCTTTCAACCAATTTCGATGCAGTTTTTACAGATGGGTTTCTTTTTCATATTATTTGCTTTTACATATAAATACTTGTATGTGTATAAAATCTAGTTGCCACCGAAGGTCGATTTCTGGCCGAAGCTGAAGCCGAAGCCGATCATCGGCTTTTCCCATAACCTTCGGCCGAAGCCGAAGCCAAAGCCGAAGGTTCAATAACCCTAAAAAACTCGGTTCAATTTGACTTTCTTTCTACATGTCTCTATCTCACCTTAATTTGGGGTTGGCAAAACACCCTTTTTAACCATGTTGCAGAAAGGATTTGGCTTAGTTTTTACGAACGGTTGCCCATTTGACGTCAACCCTCATCTGGGGATCCCGGGACTGGATGAAAATAAAGTGTTAGAAAAACACCATATTTTCACCACCCCGCCTGAACTGGGAAACGAACCCATGGTCTACAACCCATATAAGTGCCACTGCACCAAGTAGGCGACCAAAAATTTGTCAGTTCAAATTGACTAAAAGTAAATAAAATAATGAATGGTTCCTAGGAAATTGATGTTAACTGTATATTTTTTGAGTGCTAGAGGCACGCTGTAGACAGTTGCGTCTACGAATGGGTGAGCGAGATTTCCGATGGCCCAATTCTCCTCCCTTTCTCAAACCCTATTTCCCTCCTCTTAGGTTGGCAAGGCACCCATGATTCTCTTTGTGTCTTGCCCATACACACCGTAAGAACTTAAATACCAAAACACTTAACCAAATACGCGTACGAACTTGTTTTGTTTTGATTTACTACTGGCGAAGACGGTTGGCCGTACCGGGCGTACAGTGTGACCCTCGCCACCCGCACGTCGCCTCTTGCACCGCGCTTCCTAGAAAACTTCTGCTTCGGCCAAAACTTCGGCCCATTTTGGCCGAAGGCGATTTTTTGGCCGAAGGTGGCCGAAGCCGAAGCCGAAGCCGAAGCTTCGGTCGGACACTAATAAAATCAAACATAGTCAAGTTATATATTATTACCAACTATTAGAGTAGTAAAATAATATTCAACCCGTACCTTTCTAGCTTCGTCGTGACGCCGCTTAGAAACCAACCAATGCGGTGACTCCGGAACAAAACACAATGCGATAACCGCTAATACCTGTAAAATATTATTGTATATGTAAGGCGGCGGAACCAAAGAAAAGTTACAATAATTAGTTATTAATAAACATACTGTGAATATAATATTGATTAAAGCTACTGTCCGCCAATATATAAATAAGCCGAATAGGAATTGCGTAAATACGCCTAGAATTATACACATGGAACTTGTGGCGGTAAGCGTCCCACGCAGATGCGGTTGTGTTATTTCTGCAACGTATGTTAGCACCTGAAAATAACGGACATTCATTAAATGGTGACGTAGGCAATGTATTGTCATACAAATTTATTAAATATTACCTTAGATTATTCTCGATATTACAAATGTATAATGAAATGACGAATCAGAGTTATTACTTATTAGCCTACACAACATAGATATATAACATAAGCTCACGCCTGTATCCACGAAAGGGTAGGCACAGGCGCACTAGCGAATTAGAACACCCACATTTCGTCTAACTTAGTTCCGTCCCAGAAGAATATTGACAATATAATTCGTGTCGAGCTCGCGCGCACTGATTACATTCGATTAATATGTATATCATATTTCATAAGACGCGCTTCGAACTCGATTCGAACGCGATTGTCCAAATTATACCTGCTCGGGTCACAGAAATTTAAGGCTCGCTAAAAATAATAAAAGTCTGTAACAATAATAAAAGTCTGTGGCCAAAAACAGGGCCGGTTTATATAATATTATACTGATATCGAAGAAAAATATAACTGTTAAGGTAATGGTAAAATATGAAAATTTTACAGGTGCTTCAAGCAGTCCTCCTGCTAATCCGGTCAAAAATAATGCTCCATAAAGATGTTCTGTTCGCCATGAGAAGTGGAACATCAACCAAGCTATGAAGAATGGCAGATTGACTAACTGCATGGCTCTCCTGCGGCCGATGGGTGACGTCACTATGCCAGAAAGTGCGCATCCCAATGGCACCACTATAAGATTAATTGAACCTAGAAACAAACAGGAATAAAATAATATGTAACACCTACTATATTTGTGATATTTTTTTGTACTTACAAATTGAGAACCTTCTCCCTTTTTGAAGTAGGTAAAAAAACAAGGGGCGGCAGCTAGTACCGGGCATAGGACGGCCAACTAGTGCATATCCGCCACAGAATACAGATGTTGTCGAAAAGCTTCTTTCAGACTATCTGAAAACTTTTGACCAAGTCTAGCGAGTTTATGTAGGATTATCTAGACGAAATTTGTCGATAATTCGCGAAAACCAAGTGCCCACACGCGCATTCAGTATGAAAGTAAAGTTGATACATCAATAGAGTAGCAGACATAATGACGAGTGTAATGAGCTCGCACCGTTTATTATAGGTAGCATATCGATTATGTCGGATTTAAAGCAGTATTTACACGAAGATAGTTTGTCCCTGAGTGACATAGCTAGTAGCAACCTGAAAGGATTTTATCACGGGAGCGGCGCGGCTTCGCGAGCAACACCTAATATTTATCACATAAAACTTTAAATAAACAAAGTACCTAATACCGTTCTCTTTTTTCAGAATATATAAAAGGTCAAATCGAATATAACCGACATGTAAAAAATAAGAAACGAACTTTCAGGGTTATATAAATACCTATAGTAAAAATTATTTAAATTATCCATGTCTGCCTGCCTTGTGGTTTGTCCATTATCAATATAATCCATAGAGATAATGACACAGTCTAAGTTAAAGTTTGATTTGAAAATTCCAAATCCTCACTGAGCTCGTTTCTTTGACTCAGACTTAGTCGAAGTTTGGTCTATAGATCTCAGCCTAAATCCGCTTTCAATGTTATTCTAATAGATACTATTAAACACGTAGTCGCGTTCCTTTTCTAATATTGACTGTATGTTAAATCCTTCCTGATACAAACTTTGTAACCAGTTGACCTTCAAATCAACGAGAATCAACTATCGAGTCACAGAGATTTAGCTCAGATGCTAGGTAAAATAGTAAAGAATTGAACGCGTGTTTATCAACCATGACAGGATCCAGTTATTGTGATATGAAAATAACACTAATATTGTAATTATACTATATTATAAATGCGAAAGTTTGTTAGTGTGTGTGTATGTTTGTTACTCTTTCACGCAAAATCTACAGGATGGATTTTGATGAAACTTTATAATTATATGAATTACACATCAGAATAAAAAATAGGAATATCAGAATAAAAATCTTATCCCGGAACATCAATTTTATTCTGGAAAATAAATTTCCACGCGAACGGAGTCTCGGAGAACAGCTTGTACAATATAAATTCAAAATGTTAGAAACTGGCATTAGAAGAATCTAAAATATCTACTCGAGCAAGCCGCTCGCCCTAGGATTAGCAATACGACTATTCTTAGTATCCAGACGGATATAGGGAATCTGGCAAGTGAGACTTGAGAGGCCTATCACCAGTAATACCTACTAAGCTCTTTTATCGCATCCACTATAATAGTCTGCTATTGTGGAATCTACCTATCTATATAATTATTTCTGTTAATAGTTTATAATCACCTGCCGACATTACTTTCTAAGTACTAATGACAAAGAATACTTAATATTAATAATGCTAGGTATACATAATATTTTAGAGTTATATGTATTGTGTGATTATCATCTACAATAAAATAATATTTTTTTAGTGTACCTATTACATTAGAAAGATATTACCTCTATATAGATAAGTAAAATGTTTGAACTTATTTTTATTACTCACTTATCCACGACAGCTCTGTCTTCTCCAAGTGCAATATTTCTCCATCTTTTGGATTTGCCACTGCAGGAATGAGAATCGTGGTGAAGCCCAGAGTCATTCCATAACCTGAAATAAAGTTTTTCTTAATCTATGTCCTGTGGAATTTTATATAGGTGGTGGAACAGTACAAGATTGTATACAATCGATTGTAAGTCTTACTTAGAGCGTAGAGCGGGCTCCAATGTGCGGTCACAACTCACAACACACTATAAATATTGCAGAACCGATAGTGATTGAAACCGAAAGCCTGGTGTTCCCTCCGTTAACCATATTCCAATGTCCTATTTGTTCCATTACTTTTAAGCCTAGTATGCACACATAATATTTTCTCTCCAATATATATCAAGACTTCGTGAATATTCATGGGCGGTTAATAATTATTCAATCAATGATTTCTTTTAATTTCAAAACAATAAGTAAAAACCAAAGACTTGTATCTCATGGAATCGGATAGGTAACAACTAGTCTAAAGAAGTAAAACCCAATCATAATTTTTGTTTTTATTTCTGATTGAATCAGTTTACCTAGCAGAAGCAAGTTTTTAACGCTGACGGCGATAAATTGAGGCAACGCTGTCCTAAAATTCTTTTTGTATTCATAGTTATGGGTATCACCAGGACACTCTTCATCACGGGTCATCTAGAACAAAAATATTCCATAATAAGCGGCCATTTTACATCAATACAGTATGTGACAAATAATACTATTATCTCATCTCATTTATTTATAAGTTTTTACATGTAGGAAATTAAAGCCGCAATGCACACGTTTATGACCGACTTCAAAAAAAGGAGAAGGTTCTTAATTCGTCTGTACCTCTCTTATTTATGTGTATATATTACGCGATATCTCCGCCAAATGTGGACAGATTTTCAAAATTATTTTTGTGTTCGATGGAGTTTATTCCAATGGTGGTCCCGTATAAATTTTGCTAACGATCGGATAATTTTTGAAGTCGGTCCGTTTTCGTGTGAGACTCGGATTTATAATATAATAACCGTGATTTCTCCTTTTTTGTGTTATCCATTGAAAGTGAATGATATAAAATAATAAAAATTGTTTTTGTAATATATTATTAATATGGTAATGTAATATGTAACTAATCCTATTAAAAAAAGAATAAAATATTTTTTTTATGTAAAGCTATTTAAAATCCGCTTCCAATAACAATTCGGCGTTGCGTAACTACATAATATTATGTTTACAAATGCCAGGCGGCCATGCATGGGCTCTTAGATTACAAAACAACTATGACTATGTGCCACTCACCATATTTAATTTTATATTTTACTTGGACAATAGTTTCAAATGTGTGGGGACACGGACTCCTCCTATTATATCGACCCAAGGATATTAGCAACGAATGTGCCTTTTCACACCGATTGAGATACGATATATCCTTTGGGATGGGTATGTCCGACACCATCACATTAGTACGTGGGTATGAAGATGTAGTAAAATTATGTAGGAAAATAAACATAATAAATACCACAAACAATTATTTACAGGTCTTCCGAACTTTAAATGAAGTAGACTATGAATGTTCCGTCGAAATAGCAGCCCAGTCTGACGATGTGTTTCTAGTACTTGTTATCAAGTTCCCTGGCAACATTGGGCCCAACTGCGCCGTAAATCGGAATGCCTTTACAGTTATTAAGAAAAATATGTGCCTTCGCCTCTGTGATTCCCTGGGTGAACGAGATGTCTTCTCTCCTTATTTCGTTGTCCCAGTGAAAGGACGAATACGATTCCGTTTTTTAAGCAACAGTAGTATCAACTCGGATATTAATGTAAGTGCTTTAATATTTTTGGTTATTTCTTCTAACACTTCCATAATAGTTAATTAGATATATTATTAGGTATAGAAAATAATAATATCTTTAAAGGTCGTCACTTGGATACCTAGTTGATGCAAACATCCATAATATCAAACCGGTTGGAAGATTGTACCGGTCCAAACATTCGAGATTTTACTATAAGTTGCGATTTCTATTTCTATATTTAGCGTATAGGTACATTGAAGTTTATTTGTTTTAGGCTAACGTTTACCAAGTGACGGCCACCTCGGCTAGGCGTCGGCCTAGAGGGGGTTGCTATCACGGCAATGAAACGATATGCTCCGTCGGTGGAACTGAATTTTGCTTTAGCAGCGGTGTTGTTTGTGATGGTATCAAAAATTGTGGCGTCTCTGACTGGTTAGCTTTAATTATTCCACATATAGTTTATCAATGCAAATAAGCTCCAATAGGATATTTTTATACAATCAAGTTACTTTCGTTACGTTTCATAATATACCAACAAAGCAAATAATTGAGGTCGCGGAGCATTCATTTAATCGAGCAACATGACGTTCGGACTGCGGACGGACAGTTAGCCGGAAATTCCAGAATAGAAAAACTATTCTATGTATTCTACACTAATCTACAGCTGTTTAAATAATCTAGATATATTCTGAATATAATATAAATCTTTGATGTAGAGACTATTGATTTAATACTGTAATGGGATTATATATGTCACTGGCGTAGCGTGGGGGGGGCCGGGGGGGCCCCGGGCCCCGGGTGGCACATGACGGGGGGCGGCAAATTAAGAGAGGCGGCACCTGAAGAGGGGCGGCACACGGTGCGCCGCGACAAGCGCCGCAATTCTTTTCAGCATAAAAAGAAAATAAATAAATACGCCCAACAGTCACACATAGCCCTGACCCCACACTAGGTATTACCCACTGGCGTAGCGTCGGGTCCATAGCACCGGGTGGCACATGAGAAGGGGCGGCAATCATTGCATTTTTGTATAGGTACCTACTTATGAAATTACATAATCAAAACGTATGCACTAATGCACCATGTGTCTCGAGTGCGTGCGACGGATTCACGCGACACAATACGACGCGATGGGGCGGCGCGGCTCTAGGCGGCACGGGCGCCGGGGCGGCGCGGGCTCGGGGCGGCACAGAAGCTGGGGCGGCGCGGTCGCTGGGGCGGCGTGGGCTCTGGACGGCACGGGCGTTGGGGCGGCGCGGGTGCTGGGGCGGTGCAGGCGCTGGACGGCGCGGTCGCTGGGGCGGCGCGGGTGCTGGGGCGCGTGGGCGGCGTGGACGCTAGGTGTCGGGAGCGCTAGGGCGGCGCGAGCGCTGGGACGGCGCGGGTGCTGGGTGGCGCGGGCGCTGGGGTGGCGTGGGCGCGGGAACTGGAGCGGTGTGGGAGATGGGGCGGCGCGGTCGCTGGGGTGGCGCGGGCGCGTGCCCTGGGGCGCTGGGCGGCGCGGGCGTTGGGGCGGCGTGGGCTTTGGACGGCGCGGTCGCTGGGGCGGCGTGGACTCTGGACGGCGCGGGCGTTTGGGCGGCACGGGCGTTGGGGCGGCACCGTCGCTGGGGCGGCGTGGGTTCTGGACGGCGCGGGCGTTGGGGCGGCGCGGGTGCTGGGGTGGTGCGGGCGATGGGGCGGCGCGGTCGTTGGGGTTCACGGCCTCTGGGACTGCGCAGTCGCTGGGGCGACGTGATCACTGGGGCGCGTGGGCGGCGTGGGCGCTGGGTTTCGGGAGCGCTGGGGCGGCGTGGGCTCTGGACGGCGCGGGCGTTGGGGCGGCGCGGGTGCTGGGGCGGCGTGGTCGTCAGGATGCACGGCCGTTGGGCCCGCGCGGGCGGCGTGGGCGCTGGGTAGCGTGGGCGCTGGGGCGGCACGAGTGCTGGGACGGCGCGGGTGCTGAGTGGCGCGGACGCTGGGGATGCGCGAGCGCTGGGGTGGCGCGGGTACTGGGTGGCGCGGATGCTGGGGCGGTGCGCGCGATGGGGCGGCGCGGTCGCTGAGGCGCACGGCTGCTGGGCCGGCGCGGTCGCTGGGATCCGCGGGCGCTGAGCGGCGCGAGCGCTTAGACGGTGCGGGTGATGGGGCAGCGCGGGCACTGGGGCGGTGAGGCGGGCGGAATACAGAGCCCCGGCGCCCGATGACCGCTAGATACTTTGACGACCGAACTTTAGGATATTATTTGGGACATGTACTTCCAATTCGAGTCTTTCGTTTGAACTGCTGTTAGTGACACCAAATATTTCCCGATGACACTGTCGATTCCCACACTGCGATAGATTTTTTAGTGAGTTTTGCTTCAGGTGTAGGTGAAGTGGAACCGCCAGGCCCTTGTAGTTCTTAATAGCCATGATATAGGTTCAATTCCACCTAGTATGGGGTGAAGATTACGTGTGCGATTGTTGGGTGTATATTTTATTATGTTCAGTACTCTTTATTTTAGAAGCTTTTTTAAATATATATTACAAAAAAACAAAACATATTTATAAATATAAATGTATTCCCCTCCGATGGTGAGGCTCGGGACCCAAACCATCGGCGGTTAAGACCCCCGAGTGAGGAACCCGAATTCGTATGTGCGACTACCATGATTTTTTTCACATTTCCAGAACCAACCGTTTAGGTAACCGGTGGTAGGGTGCGGACACTTGACTCTAACAAACATTCGCAGATTAAAGCTTAATATTTCGCAAACGAATTCTTGGATCGAAAAATGGTTTTAGCAAACCCGTAATGTTTTTGAACGATCTACCCAATGATACCCCACACCATGTGATAATCGTAAAATAAAATCATCCCAACTTTAGATGTACCCTACAATTTTTTTTCAAGATTTTATAATACCATTTTGTTGGCGTGATTGATATGTATACACATACCAAGTTACAGCTTTTTAGTACTGATAGTCTTTGAGCTAAACTGCGGATAGACAGACAGACAGACGTACATGACGAAACTATAAGCGTTCCATTTTTCCATTTGGCTTTGGAACCCTAAATATAAATAAAACCCTAAATAAAAATAAACCTAAATAAAAACCGGCTTTAAGTTTCTTCAGATATCGACCAAAGGACAGTGTTCAAATCCACATATGAATACTCTTCGAAAACACGTTAACAATTATTAGTAATTAATTGGGTAGTTTAGAGATCAATTATTACAATCTCATGGATAGTTCATAATCTCGAAATCATAAAAAAAGTTTATTTTTATTTTTACTCTGAATAATACGGCTGCTATTTTAAATGATATTTCACCAGTATATATTTGCGGATTTAATTATAGGTACCTACTAACTTTGCGGACGGGGTAGCTCGGGTTTATAGGGGATACCCATAACATCTATTATTAATAATATTTTTGTAATTATAAAAAAAGTGATTTTAGTATACCCGAAAAGTAGTATAAGTAGTTTGTTCAGAATCAGTAGTTTAATCCAATATAGTTTTTACATAGTATGCTATATTTTCATAAAACCAAAGTAAAATTCTTGCAAGTTGGGTGCTCAATTACTACCATTGTATTCACTCATTATCTGAGACAAATTATAATTTAACAAGCAGCAACGTCTTTTTCTTCTGCGGATTTACTGACTGTGAACTTTACTTTATTTCAGTGTAATATTGTATTTGTTATCATCACACAAAACATTTTTTTTTTAAGTTGTTGGTGATTTGAGCTAAAAAAGTATGCAAGCTGCACAATGTCCAAATATATAGGATTAACCACGGTTTACCTAAGCTCTATTAATAATAATATTAGCCCTGTAATATTACTGTCCCACTGCTGGGCACGGGCCTCCTCTACTAATGAGAGAGGTTGAGCCTTAGTCTACCACACCGCTTAATGCGGGTTGGTAGACTTCACATACCTTCGAAATTCTTGTGGAAAATTCTGGGGTATGCAGGTTTCCTCACGATGTTTTCCTTCACCATTATAGCAAGCGATATTTCACAATGAAAACACACTTAACATAGAAAAGTCATAGGTGTGTGCTCTTTTTGAGGTTGGTCTCAAACTTCCGATAATCGTCTCGGCAGTCCGTACCATTCCCAACTGCTCTATTGAAGACAAAAATAATTTTAGAAATCGGTCCACATTTGCCGGAAATGTGGGGTAATATACTCATACAAAATTAGTCCGATGACTTCAGAACCTCTTTTTTTTACGTCGGTTGAAAAGGGCGGCAAATTTCCGGGCGGCCCCGAGCGGCGAAAACCCACGCTACGCCGCTGATATATGTATAGCAAAATATATCTCTAGAGTGGAAATACGAAAATTATAGGAAGACAACAGGAAATTAAATTAGCTTCTAAATTCTTTCAAAACCTTCGCCACATTGAAGAATTATACCTTCAATATTGCGTACGAATTTCTAGCTACTAATATTTATTATTGTATGTCTTATCATATCATAATTTATAGGTTCGATGAGCGCAAGTCCCAATGCAGTCTACCTATAGAAAAGTTAGGATATGCTCCGGTAATCGCTGTAGTGGCAGCCATTGCATGTGCTATGTTGGCGGCCTGCCATATCCTGTTAAGATGCCTGCCACCTTTGGCGAACTCTTTCTTCATATTTAATGCCAATGAAGACAACAGACTATGTATAGATCCAGTATTCCAATCTCCAGAAATCACAAGTTACACCACTGAATCTACCAAAAGGATGTCACTAATACCGGTATTAACCAACATACATTATAAAAATAGTTTCGATTAGAGGCTCTGTTTTCGAAATATTAAGCTTCAAAGTGAACATTTTTGGTAGAGTAGTGCGTCCCCCCCCTCTATTTCCGAAACGGTTGGTTTTGGATACGTGAAAAAATTCACAGTAGTAGCATATATCATGAATTTTTTAAAAGACCTATCCAACGATACCCCACACCATAGGACAGTCAGAAAAAAAGTTCCTTTTTTGCCATTTAGCTTCGGAACCCTTAAAAGGCGCTAGATAGCTATTTTCTTCAGAGATATTTACTAAGCTCTTGATACATTTTGTTTACATGACACTTTTCATGTAATGTCACCAGCAAAGTAGATTCAAAATGCGTGTAACAATAATTATGTTTCGTGTTCTGTTAAAAATTGTTTACTAGACATAACAAGGTATATTAGTCTAATCTAATCATATCCAATGACGTGTAAACTGTTAAGTGTCTTCCATTAATTTATGTTCACTTCCTAGTTGAATAACGGAAGTGTGTCTCTTGGCAGGTTTTTTCCAGTTCATCTTCGTGCTCCGAGTTAAATGGCAATGATCATAATAATACAGATCAACAACAAAGTGATCATTTGAATCAAATTGCGAACGTCGATGGTGAGGTATTATTATTGTCTTTTAATTATAAATTATACAACTGTAAGTGCAAGTTTGCTAACATTTGCTAATTTATAGTAGTTCAATATTATTACAGTAGGTATTTCGTCCTACGGTTGTGTCCTTTCAGCTTCCTACTGATGTTTCAACTAGGGGAACGTACCCATACTACCTAACCCGTTCTGGAAGGGGAGGTCTTAAAAATACCACGCCTGGTCCCAGGGGGGGGGGGGTCTTAGGTTTTCGTCACGTAGTGAATATCCTTTAGGGAAATCTCGTGTTTTTTCGACCTATATTCAAATATGGCGCGCAGCTGTGGAGTAGTTTAAGGAGTGCTAAATCCCTAAAAGGTGGCAACACATCATAATAATTATGTATACCTATTTTATTTACTTTTCTTTGACATAAAAATATTTAAAGCCATATTCATACTACGTGAATATTAGAGGGGGAGGTCTTGGCATATACTACAGGACCAAGGGGGGAGGGGTATAAAAATTGCTCACGTAATATGGATACGTACCCTAGGCTTGGATGTTATGATTATGTATACATAAGTATAGATTTTAGTTACAAGTTATCATAAAGCCGGGTCTCCTGAAATAAAACATTACACAGAACACCTACACAAAACATGCATTTTTATCTATGGTCCATTGTTCTACGAGCAGGTGACAGCTAAAATTTTTATTTTGCGTATGTGTTTTTAGTGTTTTGTTTCGAAAATCTAGTGCAGGAGACCCGGCTTAACTAACACCATGCTGTGCTGAAAAAAATACATAACATTCCGGTTATTTGTATTGTTTTAACTTTTAAGCATTAACTGTCGTTATGATTTTATTGATTCTTATGTCACCGTAAATCAGGCATGCTTTGTATTATCTTGTTGATAAACAGTTATAATCATTTGTTTTAATAAAAAAAAATAAAAAAAATTGCAGATCGGTATAGATGCATCACGAAGGAAAACAGCAGTCCGCAGTTTCACACAAAAATTGCAACAAAAGTTTATATCAGTGACTGGTCGAAAAAAAAAGGCTTCAAACGAAGAGGATTCCGAGTCAGGGATGGTTCCAGAGATTTTAGATATCTCCCTAAAGTCAAAAAAATGATTTATATAGTTTGCAATAATGCCCGATCTCCACATTCTACAGTCACTTTTAAATTATTAAACCTATATTTATTTTCCAATTGATTGATTGTAACCAGTGTTGGGCATTACCTAAAACTTTTCAATCGCTACTAGACAAAAAAACTAAATTGGTTCACAATGGTCGAGAAAAGAAAAGAGAAAAAGGTACCTACTGTACATAAATAAAACATACATTGTACCTATAGGTAAGCCATTACATATATGTAATGGCGAAACACGAAAGTCAACCAATAGGTGTTTTTTCCTCTGAAGGATAGGCCACCTGCAACACTTATTCAAGATTTGGAGAGCATGGTTTTCTCTTTTTTAAGCAGTTCGGGTTTTTGATTTTTAAACCGAACGAACCGTTGCGTCAGTTGCGCCTTCTCCGGTATATTGCATAAGGACATCCCGTCGCGCCGCACAGATATGTAGATAGGTACTAGATGTGTAGATACAAAACATAGTACAACTACAAAGCTACTAGCTATTAAAGGTTGCCACTATGCGATGTACGTCCATAGTTGGTAAAAGTCGTAAAAGGTTGCCAACCACCGATTTGTAATATTATATTGAGACCGACCATTCTTATCCTAATATTACTATAAAATAATTCCTATTTAAATCCCCACGGCCAGTCTGAAAAATAATTCTTAGTGGTCGTAAAAATAAATGATTCTTCAATCAATGATTGATCTCAACAAAATCCACCGACAGAGCAAAGACCTGATTTTAATAATTTACCTATATCTAGACAGGCAAAACCCTGATTCCAAAGGATTTTAATCTAAATATGAAATGAATATTAAGTTTACTTTTTTCTCAAGTTCACGAGAACAACAGACAAAATATGAAAAAAATTAAAAACCTATAGCGAAAGCTGTAACAATAAACGAAGTAGAAAAAATATTATGTTTTATAATATTTCTCGCCCAAGATCCGCCCATATTCCTAACAATAACTAAGAACGGCGGTCGGCAACACGCAGCCCGTGGAAGTCCTATTTGTGGCCCGTGATTGTTTTGTAAATTAGTCATAAATGTTATAGATTCTAGATAGAAAATACTATAGATTCTAATTGAACTCAGTTTTAACTACTTCCTTTTTAGTTTTCATGAATACATTGTTATTCTTCTCATTCTTTCTCGTGTAGTCCATTTGATTCTCAATAAAATTAAAATAATATTTTACCTTTACGGTGTTTTTAACCATTTTTATTATCATTTTTGATTTCTACTGGATATGACCAATTACACTTATTAAGCTTCTTGGGTTGATATCACAAATGAAGCTCACCTTTACTATATTTGCCACCTTGTAGCCCTTGCCTGCCAAAATGTTGCCGACCGCTGACTTAGGTTCTACTTAAAGCTAAACATTAGTTAGGAGTAATATAGTATTGTAGTAGGTACACGTTATGATATGATATTATTATATTATATGTTACAGTTAATTAAAGAAAACAACTTACATCAAATCCTTTTAAACTGTGCAGCGGTAGCAAACAAATCAAAATGTTAAGTATGTATCTATTACTATCTATGATATAAATTAACTGCCAAAACCACGAACAAAAATATTAATATTTACTTTAAACACAGAACTTTTTACGCATGTGTTAGGTTACCTACTAGGAATTAGAATGCCTACAGTAAATGTCGCGGCAGCGACAGTCGATTTGTATTCGGCAGCCTTCTTGGTTCGCCAATCGTCAACACTAGACTGAAAGTGACCACACAGCAGCGGATCGCTAGTTTCTTACCAATCACCAGCATTGTCGTGTCAAGGTAGCGCTTAAGAATGAAGTACAGTCGCCTACAATACATTTTCCAAAAATCTATCTACGTTCAGATATTACGAAAAGGTATACCGGGTGTTACAGAAAGTTGGTACCAAAGACAATTTCACATACCTACAGAGAGAACGGTAATAAAAAAAAATAAACTGGACAAATGCATGCTGCATATTTGACCACGCACAGTAAAGGGTTCCAAAATATGGGTAACTGTTATTTAAATATAATTTTCGACCTAATTTTAAGTATATAGTCCATAAACTCATTTACTATCTGTTTTACATAACTAACAACTTCATCTAAGTGATATTCAATAGAAGTATGCATCCGTAACTTGTGAAGCCTTCTTAGCCGTGATAGTCGTCCTTTTAAATTCGTAATAGGTATAAACTACAATTTTTTCTCAATTTTTATTTATTTTATTTAGCAAATAAAGAGGGAGGACGCCAAACAATTAAATTATGACTACCAAAAATTAGCACTTTAAAGCTTAATACTTCGCAAATGAAGCTCAAATCCAAAAAATATTTTTTATCATCATCATCAGCCATAGAACGTCCAATGCTGAACATAAGCCTCCCCCAAAGATTTCCAGATCGACCTGATGGTTGGATTGTAGTAATCTACAATGGTATACGGAATTTATGTAAGAAGCTGAAAAGACGCTGTAGTACTAGTAATAACGATCAACTTTTACACTTGCAAGTTTTTCAATATACCTAATACTTTCATAGATAATGTCATTTAATGATTTTGTAAAAAAAATCACATACACAACCATAAGATCAGCTGTTTCATATTAAGGTCACGATCACGAAACACGTGGTAAACGACGTTCTAATAAAGAGCCGTCGCTGATGTAGGTTATAAAACCGATAATGCCAGTCACGTAGGGCGCGGTGGGGCGCTTTGACATAATGCCGCCTTTACCTACTCGATCATACGATTGAGGTGATTGAACTGATGTTCGTTTTTTTTTTTTTACGAAAGGTCGTTTTTTTCAATAATGGTGAACTTACACAAGGATTATAACGAGAAATTGTGTTGACAAATAAACAAAACCATGAAATGTGCTATCAGGAGAGTAGTATAAAATAATTGATATTTTACAAAATATCCTACTTATAAATTACGTATAATGGTACGTAATTGCAAAACCCAAGTGACGTCATTGCATAAAGAATCATAGAGCAGTGTTTCCAAGTTGAGGTATTTTTCCCAATTTTGCCGAAAATTGTTGTGTTTAGTATGGTGATTAGTGAATTAGATATCGAAAGTCCTTTTTTTTCTTCTTCCTCATTTTTACTTCGTTATGTAAAGAAATATCTTTAACATTTCTACGCGGTGACGTCAGGTCCTTTTTTAGCGCGGAGTTTCGTAAGTTATATTTTTGACTTGCGATAATTAAATGATTTGTGCATATTTTAATGATTTAGTTTCTGGTTATTTGAGACCTATTTCTTTACAATAAACCAAATACACGTAAGTTCCCTATTGTTTTGAAATTTAATATCGTCATTGGTAAGCAAGGTTGGTAAGTGACGCGACGCGTGTTTCACGTCTTTGCAATAGTGTGATATGGTTGTGTTATAAAATAAAAATCAATTGTAGGTTTTTGTATGAAAACAAAAATGTGTCATTATTGAGATATCGTCGTTGTGCGTGTGACACCGCGTAGGAGCAGTTGGTAAACACCGCGTAACTACAGAAAGTCAAAAATTTAGATATTGCGGCTATAGATTCTAAGCTCTGATGCGCTTTTAGTACTTCTCACAAAAATTTGATTAGCCTAAAAGAAACCTCAAATTTCAATTAAAACGATTCCGCGGAGCAGAGTACATGTGTTGAAGTTGGCGGCAAGTCCGCGTATTTACGGATAAAGAGACCAATTCTCCCAAAGACAGCGCTGCGAGGTTTTCCATCAAAAGCGTATGTTGAGATAATCGCATACATGCACCTCTGATCGGAGTCTTTGGTTCTAATTACTGCCAGTAATCATCGATGTTTAACATACGGAAGAGGACGCTTGGAATGGTGCGACGGTATATAAAATATATTAAATGTAGCGAAGACTGACCAAATAACCTATGGCACTCTGTACTCTAACCTTTACCTGGGTCTATACCCGGATTGCATCAGGGCTATGGCGCTATAGGTGACTTGCATGCATAAGATGTCAATTTAATTTAAAGCTCTTATGTATATGACCAATGACCATCATTCGGTCTGTACTCTTATATGGGTGTGTTGTGTGGCCTGCTCCTTAAGCGTTGTATTACGGTATCCACGTCCCGACTCCCGAAAATGAAGATGGTACTTGGTACCTAAGAATAGCACTTGGCAGAAAATGTAAGAGAAAAGCTAAATATTATTATGTTTTGGTTGCAAATACTTTTAATTTATAATAAAATATTAATAAGAAAGTTGATTGTTATTCCTTCAAAATACTGTTAACCAAAAAACCAACACAATCCCGTAAATATAAAAGAAAATACCGAAAATAATATAATATTTATGCCATAGGTAAACAAGTTGAAACACGTTTAGTGCGTGCTATCGAAAATAATTATTTTGAAGTGTATAATAAACTACATTGGTACCGTGGACCTACCTCTATAAAAATCTATGGTAATTTGGTGGTACAAAGTGACTTTACGCGAAATCTAAACCAGTTCTTCGTAGATTTACATTAAATTCCTATATGATAAGTAGAAAAGAAGCTGCTATAAAGTTCAGTCTGTAATATAATTATAAATTCCAAAGTTATTCCGTATTTCCTTCGTCCTGTAAAATTGAAAAAATGTAGATACGCGCTATTTACCAACTGCTCTTACGCGGTGTCACACGCGCAAACACGATATGGCACATATGATAAAAATATATATACCAGCAATACATTAAGTAATCCTCGGCCGTATTACACCCTTTCCGACTAACATGGTATGCTATCTACCTCTATTATAGGTGCCTCTTAGAGGTGCCTACATCAGAATCTTTCTAACACACTCTCTCTCTCTCTCTCTGTTACGTGACGCAGACGAAGACGTATGGGTCAGCCAGTCTGTAATAAATCCATTGAACTCAATCCTATAAAGAAAGTGTATAAGGTGTTTCACAAAATAAAAATCATGGACACACAAGTAATAAGAAGTTTATTTCCCTGAGAGTGTTTTATGTTATGGGAGTAATCATTTAATTACACAATAAAAATAACTTACATATTCTGTAGAATTTTTAACAAAATAATTCGACAGTTTTTTTTTCCTTGGGGCATTGGAACCTGCATAGTTACATCAATTTTGATTTATTACAAGATAAAATTTTAGGCTGCGTCTATAGACACATTGGTTAAAAAGTTTAAAATACATAATCTAATGGTATATAACCAAAATATTAATAAATACATAATATGCAATATATTAATAATTATAAAATATCACATCTTTGATCCATGATACTTATGCAGTTCCATTAGCAACTTCCCCGCCAATTCAAGACAAAAAAAGAAATGCAAGATCTTACAGTTGACATGAGCAACAGCAATACATTACACTCATCAGGTGTACAGACAAGACATAAAGATGTGATAGAGGTGTGGCACAGCTAGAAATAACATGCACTACATATAAGGGTGTGCCACACCCATAACCGCCGGTTAGTTAGGCCTGGCTCTCATTGGTGGTGGTCTCGATGGTGGTGCCAGCGGGTTTTGCGTTGCTCTTCGGCTTGGCTGGTTGCGGTTGTGGAGCGGAGGATGCTGGGGCTGGGGCCTCTCCTTCCTGACCATTCTGGCGCTGAGCCGGCTGGTTCTGCTGGTTTCCTTGTGGCTGCCCTTGCTGGAAACGCGGGCGCATACGACGGTAGCCACCGCGGTTCATGGGGCCAGGACCGCCCCCGCGACGACCACCGCGGAAGTTGCGACGGATGTAACTGCGTTGTGGTGGTGCACCGCCTCCTTCCTGACCCTCGTCTCCCTGTGCACCCCCTTGATTGGCTGGGGGCCCACGACGTCCCATGCCACCTCTGCGTGGAGCGCCTTCACCGCCACGTCCGCCACCTTGACGGGGGTAGTATCTGCAGGAGATTAAACAATATAAATATATATGCAAAACAAAAAAACTATACCAGTCATCAGATATCTCAATGTATACTGACTGACGATGGAAGCCGCGGCGTTTGTCTGCTGCATATGGCGAGCCCTTTACCGGCTCACCGCCGGGACCGGTGACTCCAGCCGCTTCATAGCCTTTCTCCCCGGCGACCACGGCAAATTCCACCGCCTCTCCGTCGCCAACCGAGCGCACAGCCTTGCGTGGGTTGTTCTTAGCAATTGCAGTTTGATGCACAAAGACATCCTCCTTTGTATCATTCCTGTTTTCAACAAAGTTCTTTTACTGTTAGCAATCATCAATCAAGCAGATACTATGGGTCTTACTTATAAAACATTTTAGCTGAGCAAATGGTTAAGAATAGTCTGTCACTTTTTACCTCGTGTCACATCGTTTGAAAATGAAAGGGACAGAGTATTCTTAGCCATTTGCTCACCTAAAATGTTTTTATAAGTAAGGCCCTATATGGTTAAAGTTATCCATATATAGATTCAGTGAGCCAATATACTGAACCAACAAGAGTATCATGAAATGGTTTAAATTAGTCTAGGATTTCTAGGAATGTACTTATGGGTTTAAAGTACTTAATTTTGTAATTTTATAGTTACATGCATGTTGGAGGCAAGGAGGTTATAAAATCAATAAAGCAAGTCATAAGCATAATCACCTGTTGATGAAGCCATATCCGCTCTTGACATTAAACCATTTGACAGTGCCTGAGACCTTCTCAGCTAGAATACAAATAATATGGATTAGGGTATTTTGAAGTTTAATACTCATGCTAGAAAATTTTATTTTAAATTCTGATTTAGATGCTTAGTTCATGATTTACTGTCGACATTGATCACACAAAATTCTATTATCACCATTGTTTTTTGACCTACTTTAAAAAAGGAGGTACTCAATTTGGCTGTATGATTTTTACATATGTTATGTTTACATACGTGATATCTCTGCCAAATATGGACCAATTTCAAGATTATTTTTGTGTTAATAAAGTTAATAAAGCTTAAGGTCAAAATTGGTTAAATTAATAAGGTCAAAATTTGATAAATTTTGAATTAAGTTTTTAAGCAAAGGATTATTCTTGATATAAATACACAAGTTTAAATTATATCTGTTGCTACTTCTGTTTACTTTAACAAAAAAAGTATCCATATAAAAAAAAAATAGTAATATGTAATATGTGATCAATGCCTCCAGCCTGGCATGTATACCATAACTCTTAGCTGAAGATTGTTTGATTAAATATACCAGTCAATTATTATGACCAATACAAATTAAATATAAATGAGATAAATTCAGTAATTAAATAAACAATTCAGACTAAATATCTGTAAAAAAATCAATTAATTATACAGTAAATATTATAAGAGAACACAAACAAATTAAGATAACAAAATCTTTGACAGTTCTAATACACTTTCGCTAAGCAAAGAACTAATTTGCTGTTGAATATAGTCTGCAATAAATCGCAATGGCGCTTGAATTAGCAACTTCTAAAAGTATGGTAGACGTCAATGAATAATGGCCAAGTCACTTATAGTTAAATCTCACAAACTTTTTTTGTTAATTGATTTCATTTAATATGTATTTTAATACACCATATACTTCGTGCTGTTTATTTTTAATTTGGTATCTAAGTATAGAAATGCACTGTAAATGCAAATAGCATAACAAATATTGTGCAAAAATGTAATTATAGCTCACAATATGGCTAATTACATTTTGTATTTTAAAATATTCAAAAACAATATGAAAATATATGAAAGTTGCACACGCATGGTAAATGAACAGCAGCACGAGCGAGAAATTATTTTAGATATTAAAAAAAAATTGACTAAAATACCATTTTTAATTATAAACATAATCTTTTGTATTGTGGGCGTTGCTCAGTTAACAAACGCCTAACACTGCGCAACTAAGCTTGGTAGATACCATTGATTTTTTTCCCCTCCCGCATGCAAGCCAAGCGCGCTGCGCGACATAGGCAGCCGAGACGCGCGCACTACATGCCGGCGGGGTCAACAAACGATCAATAATGTTACCCCCCAGACTACCAATTATTGAATAAATTACAACTATTAACTAGTTATATCCTAAAAACTGTATATTTCATCAAACAATCCTAAATCTCCACGAAATAACAATAACAATCCAATTTAGTGAACATGTGCTTTCAGGAAACCAAAGTCGGGCCACTCAAATCTAAGATGGCGTAGCTGCACTCACCAATGACTTGCTTTTGTTTAGCCGTTTTTACTTGCTGCGGTTGAGTTGGTTGTTGTTCTTGTGGTTGCTGCTGCTGCTGCTGCGCGGGCTGCGGCTGCGGCGCCTTTTCGGTATCAGCCATGGTGTAATTGGCGAACGGCGATGGTGGCTAAGGTGGTAAAATCCTCCACGACCTCTCCTCGATGTTCACTGCTCTTCGTCGTTACTCAAATGACAAACCCTACTATGGCCGTCTCGGGACGCGCTTCATGCATCGTAATTCGTACTCGATTCATCGATGGAATTCTTATCGATATGACATTACATTATTTAGCGCTCACAATTTTTAGATGGTTAATAGTATAAACTAAAAATATATATTATATGAACAAAATCATTTATTAAATAAAGTTGTATTTCTACTACTTCTGACTTTTTCTCGCGTAAGTATGCTACCATAGTTTTTCAATTAATGTAACTTTTTTTACACTCAGATCTTAGACTCAGATAGAATACATTTCAACATCAAACTCAAACGAAATCACTTATTAGCATCTAACAAAGATTCTAAAATAATATTATACCCAATAGAAAGGGATTATAGAGTTTCCTATCAATTAAATAAATAATTCAAATGTTTTTGAAGTGAAAACTTCTTTAGCGTCGTTGTGATTTGAAGTCGATGAAACGAAAAAGCGACAGTAAAAAGGGCGCGCATGCGTACTGTAAATCTTGGGAAAAGGTATCACAGAACCGCGGTGTTTTGTATACGTTTACGTATTTACGTAGTTTTTTCAACATTTTTGTAATAAAATTCTTCATCATTTTTATGATAAAACCTATGTAATATATACGAATGAAATATACGAATAAAATTTAAAATAATTATCAAACTTTGTATTACTATGATCATTACTAAAACATAAAATTGGGTACTTGACTATTTTTTTAAAAGTATACAGGGCTATTTATTAGTTTATCTATTTATTATATAACCGCCTCGGTGGCGTGGTGGTATTTCGGTACGACTACGGTTCTGAGGTCTTGGGTTCGATCCCCGGGTCGGGCAAAGTGATATTGGATTTTTCCATATCAGCCCGGAGTCTGGAATTTGTGCCCGATATGGCGATAGGCTCGCCCCCTATCACATCTGGGACGGAACTAAGCTCGGCGAAATGTGGGTGTTCTAGTTGGCTAGTGCGCCTCTGCCTACCCCTTCGGGGATACAGGCGTGAGCTTATGTTATATATTATATAAAAGGCAATATTGACTAACTGATTGATGATCAACGTACAACCGAAACTATTGTATCTAGGAACGTGAAATTTTACACACGGCTTCTTTTTATGACGTAGGTGAGCACTAAGGGATTTTTGAAAATTCATTCCCTTAGGGGGTGAAAAGGGTGAAAAACTGTTGTATTGAAAATCTAAACCGTTGAAGCTATAAATATCAAAGTTTACATTTTAGTAACTTATATAATTCAAAAAAACAACTGCGTACTTATTTTTTTTAAATCAACCCCTAGAAGGATGAAATAGGATATGAAAACTTGTATGGGTAATTAGAAACCGATAAACGGAATTTGGTGAAATTTAGTATGAGGATACATTTATCCATGGAGACAGGCATGGAGTACTTTATTTTTTTAAATCAACACCTAAAAGGATAAAATAGGGGATAAAAATTTGTTTAGGTATTTAAGCGGATTTTTATGGAATTTGGTATGAGGATACTTTTGACCCTAAGAACACAAGTGAGGTGACTGACGGCGTGACCGACGGGATAAATTACGGGATGATGGTCGAGATGACGGACGGGTTGACCATCAGGGTGACCGACAGGGTGACGAATGGAGTGACCGACAGGGTGACTGATGGGATGACCGACAGGGTGACTGATGGGGTGACCGACGAGGTGACCGACGGGGTGACTGACGGGGTAACCAACGGGGTGGCAAATGGCGTGATCAATGGGGTAACTGACGGGGTGACCAACAATGTGACTGACGGGGTGAGCAATAAGGTGACTAACAGGGTGGCTGGCCGGGTGACCGACGGGGTGACGGACGGGGTGACTGACGGAATGGCCAAAATCACTTACTCTTTCTCGAACTTTTCTTTTAAGAATAAGAATAATTTGTTTGAAGTTTAGTTTAGTAGCGAACATCCCATTTCCTCCTTTAGAATTGTGTTATTAGGTGCCTGTGACTCACTCTCTCTAACCCTCTCTTTCATACGCAGACGAAGTTGGGCGGGTCAGCTAGTCCTAAACATGTAAAAAAATATTTCGTAATTTATTTTCATATTTTTAGTTATAAAAAGCAAAAAATATTATGTATAATTTAGTTTGCCGCCAAAACGGTATCTGTTAACTGTAAATACGGTAGACGTCATTGTTCCTTACCATAGATACAAAATTGTTAATAAAAAAATATTGAGAAAATAACATTTATGATTTCAACCTAAAAAAACAGGTCAGATATTTCTTCGATCAGATATTGATCGGCGATCACATCCGCGTAGAAATTAGGTTGAGCCTTTAAACAAAGATACGAAAATAATATGGCAAATAACCTGGCAGTATGACTTTGGATCATAGGTCTTAGGCCATTGTGGAACAAATATAAAAGAAAAATGAGTAATGTGACATCATGCAGCGTGATTGGTGTTTACAATCACGTGACTCACAGATAAAGAAAATTAAGTATTGAAATTACTAAAATAAAATTATCCTAGGAGTGTTTTTTAAAAATGCCTATTGCACACGTTATTTCGATGATATATCTATGTATGTTCCTACAGAAACTCATTGATATTGGTTATTATAGTCAAGTACCCAATTATCCTCTTACCGAAATTTTACATTCGTCTCATTATCTTGAAGCCAACATTTTTGAAGGTTTCACTTCTCCACGTGTGAATTGCACACATGTTTTTATTTGTTAAACCATCTAGACCTTAGACTAAATATAGACTGGACAATCCTCACTGACATATTGAAGAAACGGGATGGTGCTATACGCATTTAAGTGTGTTGAACAAAGATGCTAATCTAGTGCTTTGTCTCGCGTCGAATACCCAGAAATTCTTGCTTTGTGCATTTGCTTTGAGCTCAGAATTTGACAGCATATTTTATTCTGCAGTTTACGTGGATATAAATCACTTATAATTATTCAATTCTTATTATTGTATTGAAACAGTGAGTTTGCAGAGTCTCATAATGGTGGGATGTTGCATTCGCGGGTGTAAAAGCAATAACAGACGAAATGAAATTTGTGTTACATTTCACACGTAAGTAACGATGAAATCTTATTTCTGAACATTTTATTAGTATCAGTGTGATATATTGAAGAGTATTTAATAAGATATGTGGAATAATATGAATATAAATAGCAATATAACGTGAAAATATAATTTCCTGACGTAATCATGGTGTTACCGGCTACTAAAATCGTAAAATCCGTAAATTGGTAAATTAATAATTTCATTGAATATCAATTCTTTAATAATGTATAAAGCAATAAAACATTACTTATAGGCTCTATACCCTCGGAGGGGTCGGCAGAGAAACTATTACGCTCATTGTTCGCTCACGTTATTTCTGTCCCATTATGAACCTAGTACCTACTATTAATTAAATATTTATTATTTTTTTAAGGTTCCGTCCCTCAAAAGGAAAAAGCCCTTATAGGAACACTTTGTTATCCGTCTGTCAAGACATATCGGTATCGCAGGGAGGTATCGAGTTGAAATTAAAACCATATACGCAGATCTGTAGATGTTTGAAGCTTACTGACGGGGGCGTCGAAGTGTATTTGGGGGCGCACTGGAATTGGTGAGCGGTGTTGAAAAGGATTCCCCGAACGTGAGAACCCAGTATTTTATTTTGGAAATCCCCATACACGCCCTCGGCCGCGCCTCGTAACGTTAGCATTTATTTCAAAACTAACCAATAGAAGTCATTATGATAATAAAAATGGATATGCAAGTTATGAGATTTTTTCCTTTTCGTTTTGATATTTGTTTTTACCGCCCCCTTGCACAGGCCGCCCGTGTGCGGTGCACACCTTGCACGCCCGCACGTAACTCTTGCGGCGATTACGATCAGGTAAGTTTGGAGTCGGTCCATTAAGTTTTTAAACTTGTAACTGTTTTACGTTTTCCTCTTACTTTGTCATTAAATTATAACCAAATGAACATGGTACCTTTGAAATAATCTCTATCGAATACAATAGCATTTATCAGGATTGGTCCACATTTGACGAAGATATCACATACACTAAAATAGTACAAACGAAGTACGTACAGTCTTTCTGCCTCAGTGGCGTAGTGGTATTGCGTGCGCGGTACGACTATCGTTCTGAGGTCTTGGATTCGATCCCCGGTCGGGCAAAGTGATATTGGATTTTTCAGTATCAGCCCGCAGTCTGGAATTTGTGCCCGATATGGCGATAAGCTTGCCCCCTATAATATCTGGGACGGAACTAAGCTCGGCGAAATGATCTACGATTTGCAAGAGGGATGACTAGACCGTGGGTAGCTTCACCTGGTGTCTGGGCCTAGAGCGTCGATTAAGAATGGAAGTAAAGCTGATTCGCATTCGTGATCCTTTTGGCCAGTGAGTATAACACACAGGAATGGAACCGGTACCCCGACCTAAGTGACCGTTGGGATTTCCAATATCGTGCTGTATTTTAATAGCGAACGGTCCGGTCAGTGAGTATCAGTACATAATCATTACTCTCCTGCGGTTAGGATCATAAGATCCGTATATAGATTTCTCACGCAAAGTTTAATGAGCAGTGTTGAATTGCATATATTTGTGTTTTTTTAATGTTTATAAATATTATAGGTACTAATTACATCGACAGCGTATTTTACTTACTTTGTGTTTACATATTTTTTACCTGAACTTATTCAAATCTTGATTCCAATTACAGAACATTTACATAAGTAGTTTTCATTCAACTTAAAAAGTAGGAGGTTCTCAATTCGTCGTTATTTTTAACGGGAGGCAGCGGGTTCGATCCCCGAGCCAAGACAAATGTTTATGTGATCACCAGATATTTGTTTCGGATCTGGGTGTTATAGGACCGTAAGTACTGATACCTATGACACAGGTTAAGCCTAGTTTGGGGCCACGATTATATGTGACTGTTGGGTGAAAAAACCCTTTCATTCAAGGGCAGTTGTCTTGGTATGTTTGAATAACGTACCACAAAAAAAGCCTCATCAATATCCATAAGTATATATATTATAAGTTTTGTATATAGTAACAGTAGGATAATATATTACCAATAATATATAACTGAATATAATAGACAGGAATGGGCTCGGCGAAATATTGAGTGTTCTAGTTCGCTCCTGCCTACCCCTGAATACAGGCGTAATTATATGTATGTATGTACACTACTAATATTTCGATTAATATTCCCAAAAAAAAACCTGAATTCAGAAATTCTGGATTTTTTTTACAACCTGACCACACAAGCGATGGCTCTCGCTGACTCATGTGTCGGTACGACGTGGTGATATCTATAGGATAATCTAAGATCTAGACGTTTGACCATAGATCCTTAAACATAATATCGTAGTTAGACATTCAATAGGTATATATTTTAAACAACATATTTCATCGATGTCAATTTTCTAGACACTCCTCACTACTCATCATTATAAAATTGTAGGGAGATGTGGTCATTCGATTTTGTGTTTGTTTTGTGTAATGTTTTAGTGCAGGAGACCGGCTTTAGGATAGCATAACAAATAGTCAATACTTTAGTTATAGCATTCTTTGCTCTGATTTTTTGTAATATATTTGGAACATTTTATTTAAATTGTAATTCTATTGTATATTATATATTATATTGAAGTTTAAGGGGCTAGTACGGACCATGGAAGATTCCGATACGTGACGTTTTTTAAAACTCACCGAATCCAAACGGGCCCTGCCTGAAAAGACCTACGAAACAAACTCAGCGGGCAAAAATTACCACTGGATTCAGCGCGGCACGACCCAACCTTAATATGCTCCAGTGAGTCAGACTCGGCATGCTTGTTTTAGGTCCGGATATATAATAAAAAGTAGTTAAAGGTTATTGGCCTTTTTTTGTACATGCTAACTGCACAAACTGGAATTTTTAACGGAGAACGATACAAGACGACCCGCAGTGAAAACGATTGTAACAATGACTGAATCGATTCCACAAACCTTTTTAAAAACGTGTTAGATTTTTGAATCTAGTACCTTGGCAGACTGGAAATGTTATGAGCAACGTCTCCAGTCATAAATGCTCTAAGTTAGTGCTATTCGATAGCGTTCAGTCAGTCTAGACGCAAGAGTGAAGATTCACCAACATGTGGGAACGTTCGTTGACCACCGCCGATGACCCTTCGCGAACATTCTTTCGCCTTCGTTTGGTTGGTGTGTACCCTCCATTCAGTGGCGTCCACAGTCCACATAGGATAATCTAAGGTCCACACCTTAGATTATCCTATAGATATCACCACGTCGTACCGACACATGAAACAGCGAGAGCCATCGCTTGTGTGGTCAGGTTGTAAAAAAAATCCTGAATTTCTGAATTCAGGTTTTTTTTTGGGAATATTAATCGAAATATTAGTAGTGTACATACATACATATAATTACGCCTGTATTCAGGGGTAGGCAGGAGCGAACTAGAACACTCAATATTTCGCCGAGCCCATTCCTGTCTATTATATTCAGTTATATATTATTGGTAATATATTATCCTACTGTTACTATATACAAAACTTATAATATATATACTTATGGATATTGATGAGGCTTTTTTTGTGGTACGTTATTCAAACATACCAAGACAACTGCCCTTGAATGAAAGGGTTTTTTCACCCAACAGTCACATATAATCGTGGCCCCAAACTAGGCTTAACCTGTGTCATAGGTATCAGTACTTACGGTCCTATAACACCCAGATCCGAAACAAATATCTGGTGATCACATAAACATTTGTCTTGGCTCGGGGATCGAACCCGCTGCCTCCCGTTAAAAATAACGACGAATTGAGAACCTCCTACTTTTTAAGTTGAATGAAAACTACTTATGTAAATGTTCTGTAATTGGAATCAAGATTTGAATAAGTTCAGGTAAAAAATATGTAAACACAAAGTAAGTAAAATACGCTGTCGATGTAATTAGTACCTATAATATTTATAAACATTAAAAAAACACAAATATATGCAATTCAACACTGCTCATTAAACTTTGCGTGAGAAATCTATATACGGATCTTATGATCCTAACCGCAGGAGAGTAATGATTATGTACTGATACTCACTGACCGGACCGTTCGCTATTAAAATACAGCACGATATTGGAAATCCCAACGGTCACTTAGGTCGGGGTACCGGTTCCATTCCTGTGTGTTATACTCACTGGCCAAAAGGATCACGAATGCGAATCAGCTTTACTTCCATTCTTAATCGACGCTCTAGGCCCAGACACCAGGTGAAGCTACCCACGGTCTAGTCATCCCTCTTGCAAATCGTAGATCATTTCGCCGAGCTTAGTTCCGTCCCAGATATTATAGGGGGCAAGCTTATCGCCATATCGGGCACAAATTCCAGACTGCAGGCTGATACTCAAAAATCCAATATCACTTTGCCCGACCCGGGGATCGAATCCAAGACCTCAGAACGATAGTCGTACCGCGCACGCAATACCACTACGCCACTGAGGCAGAAAGACTGTACGTACTTCGTTTGTACTATTTTAGTGTATGTGATATCTTCGCCAAATGTGGACCAATCCTGATAAATGCTATTGTATTCGATAGAGATTATTTCAAAGGTACCATGTTCATTTGGTTATAATTTAATGACAAAGTAAGAGGAAAACGTAAAACAGTTACAAGTTTAAAAACTTAATGGACCGACTCCAAACTTACCTGATCGTAATCGCCGCAAGAGTTACGTGCGGGCGTGCAAGGTGTGCACCGCACACGGGCGGCATGTTCAAGGGGGCGGTAAAAACAAATATCAAAACGAAAAGGAAAAACTTTCATAACTTGCATATCCATTTTTATTATCATAATGACTTCTATTGGTCAGTTTTGAAATAAATGCTAACGTTACGAGGCTCGGCCGCGGGCGTGTATGGGGATTTCCAAAATAAAATACTGGGTTCTCACGTTCGGGGAATCCTTTTCAACACCGCTCACCAATTCCAGTGCGCCCCCAAATACACTTCGACGCCCCCGTCAGTAAGCTTCAAACATCTACAGATCTGCGTATATGGTTTTAATTTCAACTCGATACCTCCCTGCGATACCGATATATGTCTTGACAGACGGACAACAAAGTGTTCCTATAAGGGCTTTTTCCTTTTGAGGGACGGAACCTTAAAAAAATAATAAATATTTAATTAATAGTAGGTACTAGGTTCATAATGGGACAGAAATAACGTGAGCGAACAATGAGCGTAATAGTTTCTCTGCCGACCCCTCCGAGGGTATAGAGCAAGGCTCTATACCCTCGGAGGGGTCACGGAACATTACTTATAGAAGTAATGTTTTATTGCTTTATACATTATTAAAGAATTGATATTCAATGAAATTATTAATTTACCAATTTACGGATTTTACGATTTTAGTAGCCGGTAACACCATGATTACGTCAGGAAATTATATTTTCACGTTATATTGCGATTTATATGCATATTATTCCACATATCTTATTAAATACTCTTCAATATATCACACCGATGCTAATAAAATATTCAGAAATAAGATTTCATCGTTACTTACGTGTGAAATGTAACACAAATTTCATTTCGTCTGTTATTGCTTTTACACCCGCGAATGCAACATCCCACCATTATGAGACTCTGCAAACTCACTGTTTCAATATAATAATAAGAATTGAATAATTATAAGTGATTTATATCCACGTAAACTGCAGAATAAAATATGCTGTCAAATTCTGAGCTCAAAGCAAATGCACAAAGCAAGAATTTCTGGGTATTCGACGCGAGACAAAGCACTAGATTAGCATCTTTGTTCAACGCACTTAAATGCGTATAGCACCATCCCGTTTCTTCAATATGTCAGTGAGGATTGTCCAGTCTATATTTAGTCTACGGTCCACACCGACCCTTTCGCGAACTTTTTTTCGCCTTTGTTCGGTTGGTGTGTATCAGTGTGTACTGGCATGTGACAAAGCGAATGCGTCAGCAATCCAACTCGAGTTAGGGAGATTCCAACTCGAGTTGACCATCCCTAATTTGAAATTACGTTCCATTATACACACAAACTAATATAGATGCGTAATAATTCAGATATTAGCCATTAGGTAAAAAATGAATGATTATAAATTATAAACTACGTTCATCATAGCAATGTCAAGATTTTGTTTATTTACATAACAACAAAATTTCTCGTTATAATTTTAGTGCAAGTTCCCCATTTGGAGTTTGGACTTTGGCGCCATTTCAGAATAAATTTGTATTTTGCTTAGATTAAAGAGAGAGAGAGGAGATCGGTTCCATATCCATGACCTTGGCACCAGACTGGCAGCTAAAAATGGCGGAAAGTTTAGTGCGTTAGTAATATAATCTATGATTTGTTGATAAACATTTTTGTATTGTTTTTACAAAACAGTACATAAATGATCAAATGTGAATATTTTTGTACGATTATTATTTATTACTTGTTTTTATTTGATTTAAAATTATCATACATTACGTTTATTAATAAGTTAAAATATTAGATTGTTATTGGCACAATTAGTTTCAATGATATAATCATAATAAATCATCAGCAACAGAACGTGCATTTTAAACATTAATGACGACATCAATCATAAGAACAACTCAAAAAATCGTTTGTTATAAAAATCATTACCTAAACGCACTAGAGCCTTTCTAATGGGGAGCAAAAGTGAAAGCTGTGCGCAGATGGCGCTGTGAGCAACTATACCTTGTTTACGTTTTGTGACAAGAATGAAGACGTGATTTATGTGCTTTTATAATGGTAATTCTTTTTAAAATGTACGTATTTAGGACTGCACCTCAACTTCAAGTTGAGTTTCGAAAGAGGAACGCACAAATCGCCTGCAACAATGTCGATTTGATTGAAAGGTAATATTTTATATTCTTTTAGGTTATAATTCTTTTATACGCTTTTACTAAGGTTCTTAGACTTACTAGGCTGTTTTTCTTTATATATTGCAATATACAGTATCAATTCCATCCCTACAAACATCATAACAAAGCACTAAATGGCACTGCGTTGCGTTCGTCACTTTGAGACATTAGAGTCTAGGTCTCATGCCTAGTGATTTAATTGGCCACCATGGGATTTAAGCCTGAACATTGTTGCTTGCATAATGCCACATAGCAGTATAAATAGACATTGTAGTCATACCTACCCAAACAGACTTTCTGATGTGAGGGTCCTATCACCTGTACATACATCCACATCATAATTTTCATTAAAGTAATTCCAGAATTATTTTTTGCAGATATATTGATTGGCCTAAAGGACAGCTGCTATATGAATCTCGCCATCTTGTGCTCGCTTTTATACCAACAGTGTATAAACCTATATAAGAGGATATTGCAAAGCTATTGTGAAAAAATATGTTATGAATATTTAAATAATTCAAAATGGAATCATCGAATAATGTAATGGGCATTGTCCAAATTTTTTAACCCCTGGTTTTTATATTTTTTTCTAAAAATATAGACCAAATTAAGATACTAATTTGAATATTTTTGTTTTTAGGGCTGTAATTATTTTGCAATATTTTTTTGAAAATATCTTGATGATTCTACGTGATGACGTCATTAGTGGCGCGAAAAGTTTTATTTCATTGCCTATATTTCCTGCTATCTGTGATGTCAGCTGACGGATAAAATGACACTTCACACTGCTGTTAAGTAGAGATGCGCGATCATAAATGATGTACTAATCGAGATGTATCTAAATATCTTAATCGATTATGAAATTAATAAATAATTTACTTTAAAAATGGGCTAGTATTTTAATTTTACTCATTTGTACTATTAATCTTACATCATTATGAAGGTCTTAATTTCTGTTGGTTAAATCGTAAAATGTGTGTGCAGAACGTGGCTTATACGATACATGATAAGGCAATGTGCATTATCCTACGTACGGATAAAGGTGTCAGCTTAAGTATGTATGTGACTAAAAACGTTTTTAATTAAATAAAGGTTATAATCGATATATCTCACTGCAGTTTTAAAATCGAATGATTTGATTCGAAATTATATTTCAGTCCAGGATCGTCCACCTCTATCGGCCATTGTGTACATGTGTCGATCGATTGTAAACAACAATATTAAATTCTATAATATAATATTGTAAAATCTAGTGTTCGACAGTTTTTCAGACCAATAAGATATTGTTATTTAATTACAGTCGTGTTTACGATACAAACATAATAGATATCATAATAATATCTAGCAATAAGACTACATTCATTATAAAACTGATTCAAGGATCTTTCCCAAAGCAGTTACCGTAATGATATTGGAATACATCGCTATTAATAGCCTCCACAATAAGATTTATGTAAGTTAACTTCATAATTTACCTATTTACATGGTTTATTTCATGTAAGTAGTGTATGTATTCAACATTTATTTATTTATGCTTGTTTCAGGTCACATATTGTTGCCAGAATAGAACAGTCGTTGAAAACCTAAGTTGCATCAATATGACTACATTAATTATAAAACTGACTCAAGGAACTTTCCCAATGCAGTCACCGTAATGTTATTGGAATACATCGCTATTAATAGCCTCCAAAATAAGATTTATGTAGGTTAACTTCATAATTTACCCATTTACATGGTTTATTTAAAGTAAGTAGTGTGTGTATTCCACATTTATTTATTTGTGCTTGTTTCAGGTCACATATTGTTGCCAGAAATGCCAGAATAGAACAGTTGTTGCAAAGCTAAGTTGCATACATGTATCTAATGTCAAATTGATGAACACAATAAGGTCATCAGCTCAGATTGTGATGACTGGGCTGTTTCATGCTTCACAATAATGATGGTGTATTGATGCAACAAACTCAAGGGGTTCTAGTGACAAAAGTTTATATATTTACTAATACTTACCTAATAGGCTATATAGTAGTACAACTACATAGCATTGTAACAAACAAACAAGCAATAACTATGAGAAAAAATACAGGTATACATTAATCCGTTGGAGGTGGCATTATATATTACATAAGTCACTATTTAAGAGATTTTATGGATCCAATATTGCTTTTTATTATTGTATTTAAAATGACTGGTGCTACCAAATAAATCATGTATTGTTATATTTTCTCATATTCATTGTTTGTGTTTTAATATATATGTATTTAAATAAAAAAAATGTGAAAATTTTAAGCTTTATTATTTATGATGCGGACATCTGCATTCACACAGACAGGTGATTAGCTCACCTATTAGAATGTTGTCACCCTTAATCCCAGTCTGGTTGGCATTCCACTTTGGCTTCAAAGATGACCAAGGTACACAGCAGCTCCCAAGAGGTGCTTCAACATTTGGGATTTTCTGTAGCTCAGATTAGCCTTAGAGCACTTAGAGGTTCTTCAGGTTTACATCTTTCAGATCCACCCACGGCTGCCCAAACACGCCCTGCCAAGCCAGTTGGTTAGGACCCCCGGGGTAGGGCCGGAGCATTGATTTTACTGGTGATCCTGCAGTATGCCTCCTACAAACCTTCCCAACCTTTTTGTGGGCCTTTTTATTATTTCAGCTCATATAATAATCATCCACAGAACAGAGAAACCAGTAATCATCCCACAAACTATGATGGCAATTTTATCTAAATGGAGCACATATTTATAATCACAGCATAAGGTTTCAATAACACAAAATTCTCAAGTACATGTTTAATTACATGTTCAAAATAAAATAACTCTTAAACTATCTATCACTTTTAAGTGCTTCTGTGAGGCTTTGAAAATTTGCTTGATTCTTGAATGCGTACTTGGTGGCCTTGAAAGTCCAAAATTATGTGAATAAGTAGATTATCATTTTCCTTATAACCTCTGTCCGCTAGTCCAATACGATTTAGTTGTAAAATATACCGCAAATTACTTTTTTACACCCTTTATTCCACTGAAGTTATATTTGTATGCCATGTCGTGTCTTCAAGCTGAAAGTTATTTTTTCATGTTCGATTGAAACACTTCTTATAATATAACTTGTTATATGTAACTTTTGTTCTTGCGTGGTTCTATAATACGATGATTTACTAGAAAAGTATTTATTATTTACTCGTAAAGGAAGAGGTTATGTTGTGTACTAGTCTTGTGTAGTTCTCGAACGAACTAGTTCGGTAGACCGCTCCCACTGACAAAATGAACGAACTAGTTTCCAGATTTCTCGCTCTTTAGTTCGTTTGATATGTTAGATTCTAAATTGTATGATTGTATGTAATAGTGAACGTGAGCGAGAGCGCGGCGCTATCCGATGTCTTTCTTTCTGCCTGGCGTTATCCCGCCCTAATGCCTAATCCACCTTCCTATTTAAACGCTTCCACTTCGCCTCGTCTTAAGCATCCTCCACAGTAAGACCATTGGTTCTCATATCATTTTCCAACACGTTCAGCCAGCGCTTTTGGGGCCATCTGGATTTCCTTAATATAACAGACTACTTATCGCACCCATACAGAAGGACTGACCAAATGATGGTCTATGAGGGCCTTAAAGTTTTAGGTAGTCTAAAGTCTAGTCTAAAGTCTTAGGTTTTCGTCACGTAGTCAATGTCTTCTAAGGAAATCTCGTGCTTTTTAGAGCTATATTCAAATATAGCCTGCAGCACTTTTTGACTCACAGATATTTTTTGTAATCTCTTTAGCAACACATATTTTTTCTAATCTCTTGGATAAAAAAAATAAAACATATTTATAAATTACTACAGAAAACTAGAGTGGGATGGGGGTCTTGGCGTATACTACGGGTTTACTGCGAGGGGGGGGGGGTATAAAAATTAAAGCAAGTAGCCCATGCTGCGCCACTTCAAACCCTGACGTCGAAGTTGATGTTGCTAGGTACTTAAACTTGTCTGTTTTCACGTAAAACTCGTCTGGATACTATTCGGCGGCGGAAACGAACATAACAGTTAAAAGAGTCTGCAGATCCAAAAAAGCGATATGCAGAGGCTTTTATTCCGCCCTGCATGCCTCGCGCAACGATCTAATGACGTACCTGGGTACATGATGCTGTCTGTCCTCCACAACCTGCAAGGCAGGAACCCAGGTTTCACCAGCGCCTAGTCCGTTACTCAGAAGAGTGTACCACTTGCAGATGAGATTGGCTTAAACCTAAAGGTGTTGATGGCCTACCGTGTAAGTAGGCCACCGTCGTCATTGTCGTCGTCGTCTAAGGACGTCGGTCGTCTTAGACGACGTCACTACTCCCCAAGTATGTACAAGTAAAAAAATAACAGCATATTATTAAAGAAAAAAATGCGTGCGAATAATCTTTTTTGAGCCTTTCTTTGGTTCGAGTCGAGAACTAAAATAATGAACTAGTTCGGTGAGGAGCCACGAACTAAAGTGACCGCTCCTTGTCGCGAACTATTAAGCGCACGTCTATAATGTGTACTTGACAAATGACAACTGACATATAAACAGTCGTCAGATTCTAAAAAGAAATCAGGCAATGAAATAATACAAACGAATCCAAGTAATGACGTCATTAGAGGTCAAACAAAGGGCAAATATATTTTGTTAAAAATCTTGGTAAATCACGATCCTTTTTCATTAAAAATCAATTTTCTGCAACAAGCTAAAGAAATTCTCCAAATGGTTTTTCATTTACACGTAATTAAAAAAAATGGACAATGCCCATTGTGGTTGTGCTGTGGGAAGCGGCACTCAAGCATGTTGCAATCATATAATATTGTGTCTATAATTATGCTCAAATTCAAGGCCATCTTTAATGTTCAATGAATTTGTTAAATTTTTATATACATAGTTTTGAACCAACTATTATGAATAAGTGTGTGTATAAATTTTACCTATTTAAAATTAATAAAATGACTTAATTAATTGTAAAAAAATTATTTATTTGATAGTCTTCATAATTAATTCCCTAAAATAACAACACATAATATTTAAGAGCTTCTGAGGCACAGCAAGCAGTGTGAAACAAGAGATTGTGGGTTCGATTCCTGCACCTAGGCAACTGTTTGCTGGGTCCACAGATATTTGTTTCGGGTCAGGGTGTTGCGAGATTGAAGGTCCCTCATAGTTTTTGGTACCCACTATATAGGTTATACCAAGTGAGTGTTAGGACTATGTGTGTAACTGTTGTCTAGTGGATACAGTTTTTTAAATTTTTTTTCAGTCCTATCATTCTTTCTATATTATGAACTTTCTTGTTTGCTAGCTCTCTTGCCTTTTATTCAGGTTTCAGATTAATCACAATTGTTGGTAAAAGAAAAGTTTGTAATATTTTATTTTATGTACTATTTCACGAAGTATAGTCAAACGTAAGTACCTAAATTAAACAATTTAAAAGCCTGTGTAGAACTTTATAGTGTCATTGATATCTTTGTAATTTAGCCCATACTTATGTTCATGATCACCTTGAGACTTGAGTGCTTTTTAACACATTTGATATTATATAAATCCTGCTGCACTGTTATTATCTGAGCTGGCTTCTTCATTACAAACTACTCCAGTAAAGTTCAGTTATCATGGTAACCAATGACATTTCAACATTGCTACTTGAAGGTTGTGAATCACCAACTTCCATTTCTTGAAAAACCTTCTGACTTCTTTCAAGACCTTATTGTAATTGTACAGCGGTCTGGATAATCTGTTTTTATCATAATGAAGACGAAAACAGATGGTATTACACAGCTGTATTGTTATTAAAAATCACGAGAGGTTCAACTTAAGTTTTTGATACGTAACACCGACTTCCATTGTTTTCCGCGTTTACATTCCCTAGGAAACAAATGTACTCTCCTGTTTTTATAATTCAAAACACTAAATTGAGACAATAAAATACAAAATTACAAATATAAAACATTTGTTTACTAATTTTCCATACAATTTGACATTTGGTATGTCAAATTGAGGTATAGTCGTCAATGCGCCCTCTGTCGGGATAAAAAGTTAGTTTTCCTCCCCATTATACGGATTAGAAAATTATTGTCTCTGTCTCCTCTTAAGGTATACAGGTATGACAATATGTATGTAATGCAAAAGAATAAACCGTGAAATAACTAAATAAAACATTTTATCGATATCGATACCATACGCAATTAATCTCGCCCCCTCGTCACTAGACCACCATTTCAGCTGCCGTATTATTATTACTTTGTTCGGGGGCGTGGCTTATTGACCGATGCGACCTATAGGAATAAACACTTATATATTGATCCTTCTTTACCTGAGTTGACATCTATTAGTAAGAAAGAGATAGCTTTATTTTTTGCTAATTCTATCAAATTTTATACTCGATAGGTTGTAAAAGACGTAGGGAGGGCCCCTCCTGTGGTCTTTTGTGCATGTGAACTCACGCATAATTAAAGCCGGCTCTCCTGCACTAAAACATTACACAAAACACCTACACAAAACATGCATTTTTATCTATGGTCCATTGTTCTACGAGCAGGTGGCAGCTAAAATCGTTGTTTTGCGTATGTGTTTTGAGGGTGTTTTGTGTAATGTTTTAGTGCAGGAGACCCGGCTTTACATTGATAATTTATTATCCGATTGATTTTTACAACTCTTTCAATAATAATTATACGCTGTTGATTACGTATGTTGATATTCAAATATATTCAAATCAAATAAAAACTAAAGAGACGACTACAAAGTGTGGTACCTATTGCTATCACTTTTGGTTTTTAGAGTACACATTATCAATATGTTCAAAGTAAGTTAAAGCTTTATAATTCTGGATAATTCTTATGTCATTAACGCCAACTTTCTGTGCTTACTTGGCTAGTGCCAACGTCACATGCTTAATTTAATATTAACCTTATAGAAAATTATGTATGCCTAAGAATGTATTGTTTTGCTCATATTAAGTACCTTATGAGCTATGTAAATGTAATGTATCATATTTCAAAGGTACATTTATATTTTTGTAAAATGTATGCAGTGGCCGGTGAGTGCCAAAATAGAATTGTTCTCATTTCTCAAAAAGGGGGTTGACAGTTCTTTCCTTTCTAAGGACGACTATTCTCCTCCCTGTGTACCCATTCCCGTCTTAGAATTCCGTGGCAGATTATGTACAGCCCCACCTATTTTTCATCACAGAATGATTATCTTATCTAAAACTTACATAAAATGTAAAAATATTTAATACCGGTAATGACTTGCCGATGTTAATTTTATGTTATGTTTACATCATATAAAATATAGCAGAGAAAGCAATATGGAAGAATTTTCAAAAATATAAAAGTTGTAAACCTTAAATCTGGAGGAAGTCTCAAACAACAAAAGAGAAGCATCAGTATATTCAAGTCACGGCTATAATGGTATGTGCGTTGGAAAGGGATAGCAAGATACCCCACTACACTCCACTCTTGCTAATTACAGAATTTAAATATGAATTACTCACTCATTTTGATGCAGATTTATAGAATGTTTTTTTTGTTTTATTTGCTATTATATATAAAATCATACATAGTCCCTTCCCTATTATCCAAATATCAGTCAGCTGAATGGCCATTCTCAAGACAGCTGTGAATTGCAGAAATGGTGTTGGGATTATGTCTGTAATGTATTACAGATTTTTCAGAGTCTCCTAACACTGGCACAATGTGCTTAATTGGAGGCTCCTGTGATGAAGCATTATAAGAGAACTGTTGATTAAACATTATTATTATTATAGCATTTCATGCACCAGAAGGTCCTGTGGCAAATCCTTTCTACGACATGTTAAAAAAGTATGTGGCGTCGACCCCACTTTGTGGGATAAGGGCAGATTGAAAGATATCATTTAGAACATAATATTATTACTCATAACAGGGACTGGTAGCATTAGTGACTGGAGGTGCGTCAGGCCTGGGAAGAGCCACAGCTGAGCAGCTATTGAAGCAAGGTGGTCGGGTGGTCATATGTGATTTGCCTTCAAGCACTGGCCAGGAAACTGCAAAAGCTCTTGGAAAGGATGCTGCATTTGTTCCTCTTGATGTAATTTATTTCTTGTTTTTCTATTCTTGTATTCATAAAAAGATCAGTAACTGACCAAAAATGCACATCATTATCTGGTTATCATAATCATCTGGTTGGTAATCATTAATAAGGTGGATTTTCATTAAGTGATATCACTTTTCAGGTTACATCAGAAAAGGATGTCAATAATGCCTTACAGACAAGCATTGATAAATTTGGCCGTCTTGATGTTACTGTGAATTGTGCTGGAATTGCAACTGCTTCCAGAATATATAATTTTAAAAAAGATCAACCTTTTGACTTAAAATTATTCCAGAAGACCATAGAGGTACTTACTATTTCTAATGAAATAAAACTTCCAAGTGACAATTGATCAAAGAAATATCAAAATTAGCACATAAAATAACCGAATTCCTTGACTAGTTTTACCTATTAATTACTAATTTGCCCTTCTAACCTGCCTTATTGATATTGTAATAATGCATAGCACTTTCTATATTATAATCAGTAAAGTATTTAAAAATTACTGCATATGTCAAAATCAAAAAAAAACAATAGGTATATGTGAATAATGATAGTGAACAAAATATAAGATAGTGGATAAATTGACTATTTTCAATGCGAAATGTGATCACAATATTATATTGATGATGTCAATATTACAGGTTAATTTAATAGGAACATTTAACGTTATTCGGCTAGCAGCAGGGATAATTGGCAAGAACGCCCCAGATGCAGATGGCCAAAGGGGAGTCATCATCAACACAGCTAGTGTAGCTGCCTTTGATGGTCAGGTATTGTGGTTTATTATTTTGACATTTCTTGCAATAAGTTTCATGTAAACATGTGTTTTACTTTGTCCCGACTATAGCAAAGCAAAAGGTATGGTTATGTTTTTTATGAATGTAACCAATATCTTATGTAGATGTATGAATCCATGATTCATAATCACAAGACCAGCTCAAAAATTCTTAATATATCACATGGAGGTAGAATGTAAGACCACTCAAATCCGGAGCACCGCATGACTAGAATTCCTTTCTTTTACCTCAAAATTACAATGTAATAATATTAAAACCTGTTATACCGCCTGTTATACAGCCAAATGTTCATACACTCCATTCTATTTTATTTTCTCCATTCATCTCCAGTCGCGGAAATTAAGATGTTGCTATGAGTGAAATTAAGTCTTGGTGTCTGTGACGTGGCGGTTAAACTACAGGAATGTCATTTGAGTTATTTTGGTCACGTTTTGAATAAACCATAGGAGTATGTCGGTCGCAAATGTGTCTCCAAGATCACAAAAGGTGCATTTTCGTTGTACGCCAATAAGCGTTAGCTATAAGCTATAAGGCAAGCATACTTCATTGATCATGCCTTCACATTGTCATGTCATTGTTGTTTCCCAGGATTGATGCTATTGTTATTACTTATCTAATTTAAGATTATTAGTATTTTTTTTTTACTGAATAGCTTCTTGTCAGTAAAAAAAAATTGTTTCCCTTGTTCATTTCTTTGTACTTTGTTGCTATTGTTTGTTTTTTTTTTGTTATCCTTATACATTATATGCTAAGCGTGAGTCGCAATATCAATTAAAATTGTTGTGCAAGTTGGGAGGGGCCAGCTGAAAAACAGAGCATGCACTGAGCTGGCCCCTCGCCATTCAATTGTGTGGATATAAGTAGAATATACCATGGTTATGCTTTCATCTTTACTAAATATTGTTTTTTTTTTTCTTTCTTTATCTATATATTGTATGGCAAATAAATGGTTTAAATAAGTTTTGGAGCAAGATATGAGAGCCAAATATGGTCTCACTGTGGACGAGTCTCAAGACCGGAAGAATTGAAAGTGTTTAAGGGGGACTTATAGCGCTGTTACTAATCTAGAGTAACACCTTATCTCGATCTATCCTACAGCTCACTTCCTATCTTTAAATCAAGATTTGAGATAATTAGAGATTTATCGCGGAGGTGCGGTAGCGGAGGTGGAGGTGGCCATAAGTTTTTATCTTTGAAAAGTACTGAAGTAACATAAGCTCACGCCTGTATCTCCAAAGTGGTAGGGAGAGGCGTTATAGCGAACTAGAATACTCACATTTCGCCAAACTAGTTCTGTCCCAGTTGTGATAGGGGTGAAAGTACTGAAGTAATTTTGATTAAACTTCACCTATTCCCTATATTGGAAAAAATACGACATTCTTCTGAGAAATACGCGGACATACATACTGGCACATCTGTTAGGAGCCCACATAGATTAACATATATGTACGACTATTGTGTAATTCTAATATTACATGCATACGGGTCGACAACTTCCCTTTTTTGACGTCGGGTAAAATAAATGTGTTTTCAGATTGGTCAGGCGGCTTATTCTGCATCGAAGGCTGGTGTTGTTGGCATGACATTACCCATCGCTAGAGATCTTGCTAAACAAGGCATCAGGGTTGTGACTATAGCACCGGGTACGTGTTTATGTTGATTTTTAATGTGTGGAATAGAATACAATACATAAATGAATAAATTATAAAAGAAAAACTTTTATATTAGATCACGTCGCAGTAATAAATACAATAATATGTATATCAAACTAAATACTAATAGATAACAACCATCAAGTGTTAATGTGTTGTATTATTTTTCTCTTAAACATTGCTGCATTTATTTGTTTTATTCTACTGATGTCTATGTATTATTTAAAAAAATCTCATTGTAGGACTATTTCGAACACCAATGATGGAGCAACTACCGGAACCAGCTATAAAAAGTCTTGAGGCATCTGTACCTTTTCCTTCACGGCTTGGCTATCCACATGAATTTGCTATTCTTGTGCAAAGTATTATACAGAATCCTATGCTTAACGGAGAAACCATACGACTCGATGGGTCATTGCGAATGCAACCTTAATTGTTGTTTTAACTTTATCATTTTGAGCATTTAATTTAGATGTAGTAATGGAAAATGGGCAATGTATATAAATAAATAAATATTTATATTTATTCTAGTTTTATTTATATTTCTTGTTAGCGTAATTCTATTTGTAAATAGTGACATTCCCCAGATTTTTAAAACATTAACCTTTAAAACATAACATTAATTTGAAGATAACTTGATGATCCCATTTTATTTTACGAGAAACTATCCCACCCCTAGATTTGTAATTTAGATTGATGTCTAGGTATCAATAATATATTATCATTACGATCTGCGCTATTTACTAGTATAAAAATAAAGACACAATTGTTTAAACGAAAATATCATTTATTTCTACAATAACGGGCGACGGAGCGAGCGTGCGCTGCCACTGACGCGCGCCGCTCGCCGGCGTGTACGTGCGTCTCACAATATTCATTGATCAGTGATTAGTGATCACCATGAAAATAAACACACCAGATGGTGCACTTGCGACGTTACACCATCAAATGTGTATGTGTGTTGTATTCTAGACCATCGTGTTTACAGATTTAAACTTAATGAAACCTCTAAACAATACAATAATAATAAGTTTAAAGATTTAGCGACAACAATAACTATTTATAAAAGACGTAATGTGAGGTAATGACATGGTACAAACGTGGCTGTGGTTGATAAATCCGGTTGCTCCGGTTCAACTGAATTTTAAAATATGGTATAAAAATCATATTATATTATTGATATCCAATTGATATTAAATTAAATAATATAAAATTGATAATATAACACAAAAATATGCTTACGTCACATGTTAAATAAATAAGTGATGTGAACAGTGATGTGCCGTATTTATTTTAAAATGATGTCGCATTTCGTTTCGCGTTCAGTTCGAACGGAAGCAACCTCACAAGCCTATGTGGCTGAACTTAGAGTGTATAACTCTTAATATTTTACAAAAAATATACACACTACACCAAGAGAATAATATGCGAGGGTTGTGTTCCGCGCGCGGTATGAGGGAGCCTACAGACTCGACACGTCGCGGAGACGAGCACGATGTGGCGTCTTTATATTTCTTACTACATACATGTTTCAACAGCTGTTGAGGCCTGAACATTGACATGAACATTTTGTACTGCCACAGAGTTAAGCCGGCTTCCGAGACGTGGTCTCACCACGAATTACAAAGTAGTAACATATAAATAGCCATTTATTATTATATAATTTGTAACCAGTTAAATTTTATTCAATTTATCAACATTAAATGCCCAATTGCATTGGTGTTTGCAAGCCCCAAATTTTGAAATTTAAACAACAACCATTTAATGAACTGAAACTCTGTATGTCCTCGACCTATCTATAATATGTACAATTGATAAAATTAAAACACTAACACGACTCGCGAAAAAAAGTTAGATGCAACGGAAATTATCGCTCGGGTACTTATAATTACAAACTAGTGTGAACTCTTCAGGCTTAGGCCTGTCGATTCGCTCAAATTCACGCCTCACATAAACTTAACCAAGAGAATACTATACACTGACTAAAGATAACAACATCGACTGAGATTAAACCTAACTTATCGTTAATGAACAACAAAGTGGTTAACTTACAAATTGCAACGCTTTCGTCGACGCGCGTCACGTAGCGTTACTTTTAGTGTTATTTTGGAATGTGTGCGACGCGTACGTACCCTCCTAACCCAGCGGCCACGCGACCTGCGGCGCGACTGTGGCGCCACGGTGGCGGTGCGGTGGCGCGGGCGTGCGGGCGTGCCAACACGCGGAAACGGAGCCACAGGCGGCAGCCACCATCGAGTGAAGCATGTGATGATGATAATATACTAACGTTTAGGAAGCGGTCTCCTCTCCTGTTACAGACCTCGCATTTGCAACGCGATAAGCTCGTATTTGCACGCTGGTACGACTGGTACATAGTCACTCGCGCCATTTGGAAGTGCTGCACGAGATGAACTGCGCTCGTACGTTTTACAAGCTGATTGCGCGTGTGACAAAATCTTATGATTTACCAAAATCGCGTATGTTTTTTTACAGGAGCGACAAATAACGAACGTACACGTGTAGCAAATACGGCCAATTTACAACCGCCATTATAAAATGACAGCGATGTACGAGTAGTTACGTTGCACTGCGCGAGCGAATCTGAGCGAAGTAACAGTGCCCGAAAGGCCGGACAATGCGCTTCGAGTCGCAAGTGCGCCACGGTCACGCGAGAGCATCGCTCGACTCTGCGCAGTTCATACTACCTAATACTTACAACCTAATTGAACTGAAAATTTACATTTACATAGAACACTCATCATGTGTCTTATATTAAGAAATACTTATCGTTTTAATTCATAAATATAGAAATTACTTACACAAACCCTAAAAATACAACTTTTATGAAATATTTTACATACAACCTAACCTTATACGTAAATAGTAGGTTTAACTATATATTGATAAAGTAAAAGTTTAGAATGAAATGTATGTTTGATTCACAGGGAACAAAGCAAATGATATAGCGATTTATGATTCTAACTGAAATTAAAATTATGAACACTGGCACCTTAACATTGAATATTATAATTAATTGTCTAATTGTAATTCGACCGCGGTTAATGAACATGGTACACTTGTGGGCTGTGTCCCAATGGCCAAAATGCTTATTGAAATGTGTTGCATCAACGTTTCACTAAATCAGGATGTTTGCCAGGCTGAGCTAAAAGATATTAATAAACGTAGGATTGCACAAATACGTGTCGTTAATGCTATGCAACCCCTGTATTAAGATTATACATTTAAGCTCTGCTCTATATCAGTTGTATTGTAACATAAACGTTCCACCATGCGACGAGGCACGTAATGTATCCGGGGAAAAGGTACTTCGTAAAGCGCCGTACGACGTACAATTACAAATATTTATGTAGCACTAATGTTCGAAATGAATGGACATATTAAAAATGCGTGCTTCATCACGTGGCGGCTCTGTGAATTGGCGATAACGGGTCATAAAACTACACAAACTGTTACATATTTGACAAAATGCATGATGTGTATTTTGCACAAGTATCGCTGGAGGATTGAGATTTTAATGCTAAATACAAGTGATTATAATACAATTATTCAGGATAATAGTTTAAAGAAATAGCTTTAACTTATAAGATACTAAATAAAGAAACAGTTAGTTGGTAAACTTAGTAAGCTAAGCAGATTTTTTGCTATAATATAGTCAAATAATAATTTGCTTTATATAATGATCACATACCACTGCATTGTTTTGTTTAGTACTGTAGTTTATGTTCATTGATTTTCATAGGCTAAACTAATTTGAAAGTATTAGCCTCCCAGTAGTCTATCTCATTAAGTTGTATCATAGAGTGAAAGGACATAAATAATCGAATAAATAATTATGAACACTGAACTATGACTACGACAAGCGATTTAATTGGACATTAAATGGTACTAGTTACTTATAATACAAAATTCACATCTACATGTTTACAATTATTGTGTATAGGATAAGTAGGGAATTTAGTCGTAAAATAGTCACGATATTTCTCACTGTGCCAAGTATATATTATGAATATAAAAAGTATAGCTATGCACATACAATTATTTTACAATACGAACATTCATTATTATCATAACATCAAATTGGTAGTTATTATACATGTGATATTTGCGTATAAAATAATACTGTATAATTATATAAAACTGTCGTGTGGCGATGTCAAAAGGTGTGTTAAATGGTAACAGCGCGGATAAATTGAATGTACACAACTCTATGAAGTGAATAATGAATAGGACCATAGTACCAGTGGAGATATGGAGTAGTTCCCCCCACCACGAACCACGACTGACTGTACTAACCAACGGCAACTAAGAATCTTTCTAAAGTAGATTAGATACGTACATATTTATTAAAACAATGTCATCACAATCTACAGAATATGTGTCTAAAGTACAGAAAATTATACGATCCACACAGCCTATGTCATACCATCACAGATGAGCTTTGCCTCGAGAAATCATGTAAAGTAATGAACTAACTCAGGGTAAATAGTGACAATTGTTCTGTAACCGACCAACTAAATAAAACTTAGTAAGCACAGTTGTTGTGAATAAAAAATAGTATATATTAGTCTCGAAAGTCAAAAAGGTTACGAAGGTTACTCATATAAAAAAAATTAAACAAGTATAGTTCATGAAACATAATATGCACATAGGTATTCGAATTGTATGCATAACTTAGAATAACCAAACTTTATCATATTATCATCAAACTGCTCTGAATGTGTCGTCATATATAGAGGTATAGCGTGCATTTGAAATAAGAAAAGGTAGCTTAAATTGTAAATATTAATATGCATACATAAATAAGTGATAATTTATGAATGATAAGTGTATGTACATGCAAATATGATTAACAGTAAATCCGTGCAAGACGTAAAATTTTTCACTAATACTTTGTTAGTAGACTGTAGACGAATCATCCTATCTTATTGATATTCTGAACTGGTGATTGTGTAAAATGTTGTATTTATCTACGTCTGTTACGGGTGCTAAACTGACCAACACTCGTTAGAATATATAGAGTCAACACTTAAAATAAGGTTTCTTAGATTTGATTTGATCATCCTTCAACCGGCCATTGCTTTGATAGATAATATTCGTCGATGCAAATAATATTTAGGGAAATATACTGCAATATATTAATAAACATATACCTACTCATAAAGCATTTCGCTAAATCGCGACTTCATCAGATATACATAGATTTTTAAATATTTTCATCATATAAAATAGAAAAGCAAGACATATACATTTGGGGTTTCTAACTGTGTGCATTATGTTGCGTCTACACAGAATTATGATCGTCATTTACATATTATGTGAATAATAATAGATATAAAACCCTTGAAAAGTAATTCAATAAACTCGGCGGCAATTATTTCAGTAAACATTTATAAAATGGCTCAATTTGTATGATTAAAATGAAATCCGCATATTTGTATATTATGTTAAAAATTGTACCACAACAACATTTTAAGGAACTTCGTTAAATTTGACCGTTACTAAGTGTAACTATTATTTCGTTAGACCAGGTACTAGTTATATACTCTGTTCTATTGTTGCATATATCGTGAATATTATACACACATTTCTGTTAAAATAGCTCTAACAAGCTACAGTCACTTCGTATCCCATCTGCTAACAATTGCAACATAGATCAATCGAATCCCTAAAACATTATGTCATGATAATAAAATTACTTGCGTTCACTGGACGGTATTATAGAATAAACACGGTGCCACATATTTTACACGTAGAGCTTATGTGAGAATCACTAAGCTGAACAAAATTTATAACTCATCACTCGTCAATTAATAATATTATTATACTTACTACTCGTTGATGCAGCCTACTATCGATACATTCGCACTTGGTGCTACGACATGACAAACATATTTATATATAGTAATAAAATATAACATTCACATGAAAACACAATCTGTCAATCACATTTTTCAATCAACTAAGATCAATCGTCACAAATAATGTACTTGGAACGCCCATCGCATAACTGTCGTGCCTCGATCATCATCATCATTATCATAACCGCGTCGCGTCGCGTCGTTCTGTCTCCCGGCTCGATAATAATACTTTACTTGCATAATGAGTTGGTTTATCTCACAGTATTATAGTTGAACGTTGTCGAACGGCACTCGATTCATGAAATGGGCTTTGTTTATCATAAAATTGACGCCAAAACATTACAAAAATAAAACGTTTTCAAATTAAATTTGCAACGTCATTGAAATCTACCATACAATGATAATTTTATATTAATTTCATATTTATTATGTAAGTATAATAAACTCCACTTTTTAAGTAGAATTACACTTGCTCACGAACACTATTATATTTAATTGTTAGAAAAATACGAAATTATGTACTTTCAGTTAACATATTATATATGTTAATAAAGAACAATATGCTTTATATAAAAATACATCATCTCCCTCGGCCATCAGCCGGTAGACGCTAGTACCCATATTTTTTAAAAATCTATGATTTTTAAGGCTTCTTGCACGTATGTTGAGAAATATTTTACATAATTACAATTTAAGTAGAATAAATCACTGTAAATGTGCTAACATGATATTTACAAGGATAAATTGATTTTGTACTGGTATGGCCAATAATAATAATATCGAATATTTTGTTATACAACATTTAGTTAAATATCTATAGTGAATAACTGTGACTTTTAAACACGATTTATTTTGTCCCTACTATTATTATGTATTCAACAAATTTACTTTCCAAATATCAACATCTGATAAAATTTTTAAACATCTCAATTAAGCCAAATTTAGAATCCGCGCCAATAGCAAGTTGCCACACACGCTAGTTATCGACCTTATCGTATTAAGTTACGCATTACACGCGCATACTTTACACATTACAATATTATTACGCTGCAAACACATGTAAGCTATAGAACACAACTCGTATTTCTCTGAAGACTGGTTATACCGCGTAAGGTGCTTCAATATCAAAACAACATTAACAGTATAATGTACCTCTATAATAGCTGATAATGTAAGTAACGTCAAATTGAAGAGTGTGCAGGCGTCGAGCCTATGTCGCGTCGCGTCGCGACTTGACCCCTGCCGCTTCGAACTTAACATGCGGTACAGAAATAAATCTAACAATAATTATTTTATATTATACGTAATGAATTTAATGGTTTTCATCAAATTTCTCCATTTATAATCACAGACGCTTTCCTAAAATATGTATTGTAATTCCTCTTCGCCTACGAACCGGAGTTACAGAGAACCTAGTTTACCAAATAGGTACTACACTCAATTTTGAATAACGTGTAACGCTGCTAAATAAATTAATTGTAGCTACTCAAGAACGGTGTACAATATTTTGTATATTATTTTACAGAAATTAGGTAGATAAATATTTGTTTTATCTGTATTCGGACTAGGCACGCGCGGCACCGCCGGCCGGCACTCGGCGTAATAACTTATTATATTTAATCACACACCAAGTTACAAACTAAAACTAATTAATAAGTATTATTTAAATATAATATTCTAGCTGACGTGATGTCGGGAGCGCTTGGCGCATATGCAGTGTTCTCTTTATTCTTCACTGGGATTTCAAGATCTGCAAAAAGAAAGTGCCAATAATATTTTATAATGTATCAACTTTTCATAATCAGTAAAAAGACTGCGCTCGCGATGGCAATAATGTATAACATCAGTATTAATGCTGACTAGCGTCAGTATAACACGTATGACAAGCTTAATGTAAAAGCGGTATTGCCTTAACCGAGTTATTCACAGATTCGGAATAACACTTATTTCGAAAATGTACACCCCAATGTAACTACAATATGCCTTTCTGCAGCATAAAATATGTATAGATGTGATATAATGTAGTAAGTGGAACTGTCAAGATGCTGAATGACGATAAAATACGTATGCAATTAAAGAATGACAATATTATGAATAGTACAGTTTTGTTATAACAGTTACAATTTATAAATGCTCATTTTCATTGGCCGTTTACTTAGTCGTTAGGCAACATGCAGGGATTCCCAACAAGTCGGTAATGAGTTCATAGCATGGTCATTAGTTAGTGTACAAGTAACATCCACCATAGCCTATTAACGACGAAATAACGCCAAATGAAATTCATCAGTCGGTATAAAACATGCGGAATGTCGATTCTCGTTACAGATTAGTAAAATGAGTGGTCATGTACATATGTATATTGTATTTATAATAGAGACGAACAAGTGGATATTCTAATTATTCCAACCTTGGAAATCTGCTTTTTAGTTGTGGTGAGCTTTCAATAACAAAGCATTGAGTGGCACTACATGAACAACGTGACTGCCTCGGTGGCGTGGTGGTATTTCGGTACGACTACGGTTCTGAGGTCTCGGGTTCGATCCCCGGGTCGGGCAAAGTGATATTGGATTTTTCCATATCAACCCGGAGTCTGGAATTTGTGCCCGATATGGCGATAGGCTCGCCCCCTATCACATCTGGGACGGAACTAAGCTCGGCGAAATGTGGGTGTTCTAGTTCGCTAGTACACCTCTGCCTACCCCTTCGGGGATACAGGCGTGAGCTTACGTACGTACATGAACAACAAAAGAAAAATGGTTTGTCATTGTAGTTTGCACTACACTGACCCATTAGGATATTATATAATTGGGTACTTGACTAGTTTTTTTTTATTAATTATATATGTAATTTACGTCGTCTAAAATATACAACAGATACAATAAATATTGAAATATTTTGAAAAATCAAAAAGTTATAAGTCTTTGAAGTTTGGAGTAGCCATCAAACTGCGGGAAAGAGAAGTATCAGTAGAATCACATCACGCCATAACGGTACGTGCGTTGGAAAGGGATAGCAATATATCTCCAATATGCCCCCACGCCAGAATTTAAAATATGAATTACTGTTTCATTTTTCAACCAATGTCGATGCAGTTTTACAGAAGGTTTTCTTGTTGTTTTATTTGCTATTCCATATAAATATGTGTATAAAATCAAACATAATCAAGTACCCAATTGTATAAGTCTCATAATGATAACGACCTGTAGTTACACTGGCTACAATAACCTTCAAACGAAAAACGACATTGCTCGCACGATGTTACTTGGGGTACAAATGGACATTGCCGTGGTACCTTTCACGATGCACTCTCGTATGTTAAAGGCCTACCACTACCTACTGTTATACGCATTCGAGAATGTTTAGCATTTACTAATCATGAGTGGCGGGATCTCCAGCGCCCAACATGCGGAGTGTGTTGATTAATAAAAGTGGGTCTCCCGTTGGTATCTGATGTTAATCTGTATCTAACAGGAAATAACAAATTTCAGAACTGTCCTACTACTAGGGAACTATAATTCCTGAAGTAATATATATATACATTTTTTATACTTTTTTCTTTTATATCGGTCCCATGGTTATCTGTGAGAAATTGCGGAGTGTGATAAAATAATAATTTGAATTTTATATTTATTTTTATTATATCTTAAGTGTACAATAAAATATAGATAAATAAATATCATACCATAACATAATTTATGTACAATATCGAGTGACGATATTAACTTAAGTTATTAACTTTTCTATTGTTTTTCAAACAACACACAGCTCAAACCGAAGCATGAAATTTTGAAAAATTCCTTTATTTTACTTTTAGAAACTAACTGGCTCAACCAATCGATCAACTCACAGCTGGCAGGCACCTCAGTGCACAAGAAGATTAATAAGAGTTTTTAAATGTATCTATTGTTGTGGTTGTTTTGCATATCCGATACTCATATTTTACAGTAAGCATAAGCTAGATTTCCCTTGTTCGCTGTGTAGTGATGCAATCAGCAGTATATATGTCTTTACTATATTACGTTCGAGTCCAAAAATTACAATTATTGTTGTAAATTGTATATTTATTACGCTGTTTGTACACTTCTTGGAGTGTACATTGATGGGTACATTGATTTGTATAATAATCGAATATATTAAAAAAAATATAGGCCAAGATCTCATTGTCGCCATATCTACGTCAAAGTACAAAGCCTGATTTTTCTGTGCTGATATATATACATATACCTATATAGGTATAAGTGGCAGTGTAAAGTGAGAAGTGCTAAAAAGTGACAGTGAAAAAGTAAAGTCTTCATTATGATCCTTATAGATACGTATACGTTAGCAGACCTCAACATGTGATATAAAGAGGGAGGGGGTAACGTCAGGCAGGCAGCCGGTCAAAAAAAATAAGCCAAATAATTTCTGCAATATGCTTGAAAAAGTGTGTTGCGCCGACCTCAGATTAAGGTGGAATAAGGGAACTTAGAAAGAAAAAGGATAATGTGGGTAAGTGAAGATTGATTGACTCAATGTTTAACGTGATTTCAAATAGCATTCTGTAAAAAAAAAATATCACGCTGCTATAACATTTTTGAACACCTAAGCTAACCCGATTCAAAATTCACAGTAGCCGACTTGCGACAATTTTTATACAATTATGTATATTTATACTTGGATCTAGAGTTCTCGAGAACAATACCGTCAAGAGTTGTTACAGCTTATGTAATAATAATATTATGCCCGTAGCTATTTGTTATAACTTATAATATTAGATGCACAACGAACTAATCTTGATCATTGACGTATATTTTTACATGTAGGTTTCTGTTTATTTTTATATATTTTCTGTATAATGGCCCAAGGTTCCAGGCCCCCAGACATTACTTAATTTCTCAGAAACAAAATGTATGGGATAAGGTAGTGTATTAACACTAACCTATGTACATACTAATGTACTTTGAGTGTATACATATCTGCTGGCTTGACCCGGCGGACACTTGTCAGGTATCAAGGGCTAAAAGCAGGTAAAAATAATACTCACTTTTCTTCAACTCTCCGTATCGATTTTTACGTATGTAATAGAAAATATTATTAGAAATTAATAATCAATATTGCCAGACACTTTCCGTCGGCAGTATCTCTTACCAGGCGTTAAAGGTCACAAAAATATTAGATTTTTTACTTATGTAAAAATCAACACTGAGAATTAAAGATAAGTGAATACTGTTTTACCTACCTTAAGCACCTGGTACCTGTTGGTACCTGGTACCACTTGGCTAATCCCACTGATCTGTAAAATGGCCGCCGAGACAAGCTAGCAGGTACGCATACATTCAAAGTACATACAAACACTTCTTTATCCCATACATTTTATTTCTGAGAAACTTAGTAATGTGTGGGTCCCCTGAGATCTTACTCTATAACAAATATGTCCTTTTTTATTTATATTTTAGCTATGTGTATTTTTGAAGAATACGTGTTTTCTATCACACGCCTCACATTTGCAAATAGGATCTAATTCGGGTACTTTTCAAGTAAATCGCCACTAGAGCTAAAAGTGATATTTATTTTGCAAATCTTTTCCCTATATTTCAGGCGAAATGATTTTAATTCTTTACGTTCGCTTAGATACAATAATTTAAATTTTCACACAATCTCGTGATTTCGGATGATAAAATAGCTCTTTGTGGTCCAATGTTGACCTTGATCATATTATATTCCACGTCAGTTTATAAGTAAAACGATAGAGTAATTCTTGTGTTATCTGTTTTATAATAACGTTAATTATTTTAAAGAATATCTAATTAACAATACTAGTAGTACATGACGAGGGTAAACTGAAAGACTAGAAAGTGAAAGTGCCACAGTTGTGTATAATTAATAAAAGTGCGAGTAAGGCGTGCATAATAGTTTTCACAGTATATTGTAGCAATGCTTACTCTATATTGGAGAATGCGGCTCAATCGTGTCACTTGGCAGGAAACCGCACCTGACACACACAGAGCAATCCCTTGTAGTATCTATCGATACCGTTTCATGTAAATATTATATCCATAATGTTATTTTGTTAGAACTCCTTAGCTGGCACAAAGTATATTGCTATTTACAAATCCTTTAAATTTTCCTTTCCTTTCCCTACCAAGCTTTGAACTACTTCGATTTTATTATGCCATTTTTCAAAGCAATCATGTGTGGTTCAAAATATTTACACGATATTATGTCACTCTGGCACTTGTAAAAATAAATATATTAAAAGTTATTATATTAATCAAACAACGTAGTAACACAAGATATACAATTATCTACGGTGAGTTGCGTCATTAATGCTGACCACTTGAATGTGTGTAGATCATCCTTATATTTATACGGATAGCTAAAACGTATTAAATAAACCGTTCGAGATGTCGTTAAAAGAATTTAGTTTCCAAAACTTGTTCACTCGTGACATCTGCTGCTCATACTGAAAATCATTTTTTTTTAATCTATTTGAAAAATAATAACGCAAGTATGGCAATGCGAGTGCCAAATTCTATTACTGACCAATTTTTATATTTCATTTTCTCTAATTCAATTAAACATGCTTTTAAAATTAATTACATAGGCCTTAATTATGATTAGGTGGTCATATTAATCACTATTCAAGATAATGTCCAGCGATAATAACCCTTTTAATAATTCCTTCAATAACATAATTACAGTCTAAAACTGTTCTTAGCCATCTATAATAAAAAAAAACAAGATACAGATAAAAGATAATGAAAATGGGTCACTTTAGATTAATCGCGGAGTTTCTCTGGCCCTGATAAGATTTACTACTGCGTGCTACAAACTTTTTAATATATAAGTTTATTATTTGTTCAGATTCTTATGCATTATTTTGTTCTTCTTAAAGAAAGAAATCAATAAAGAACATTAGAAAATCTTCTTTTTTGATTGTATATAATGATTCCTGTAGTCATGTTCGAAAACAAATTTGAACGAATAATACATATTGTGTTATAATCATATGTGTCCCGGCTATAGCTCGCAGTTTATATTGCGTGCCTTTATCTGTTTTAATCCCGTTACCACATCCATCATAGCGTGATATTCATAGACATTAAATGTGAATTCAATCGTTTTTGGGATGTCTTTCAAAGATTACTCAAATAATCTTTATTTAGTACTCTGAGTATAAAGCGTCTAGCGTACCGTTTCTTTTGTATGATGGCTAATATTTATATAGCACGCAAACTCGGTTCCTACCGCTGAACCTGCATTATTGTGACGTCACATCTGCATTCTATTTGCATAAAGCGTTTTGCTAAGCTTAAGCTTTTGTGGGTTTTGTGTATTGTGTATACAGCGTAAAAGTATTAAGTGTTAACAGGCGTTTTTGTCAACAAAAATCCTTAAAATAAATATTCACGGTCTAATAATAAACACTGTTCATAACTATCATACTTAATATGCTTTATTTCAGCTGCTTTAAATGTCATTTATATTAAACTAGAATACTAAATGATAAATATAATGCAACGATATACTGTAAATGTGCTACAATGACCGGTGTATAGATGAAATATTATTTTTATTCGTAAGACTGTAAAATTCGACATAACGGTCACGTCGTGATTCCCCCAGACGTGGCGGTAACTTCTACCCAAAAATAAAAATGTTGTAGAGTAGACCAAAACCGCTGCCAATGACTCTCATATAAAATACATTTATGTTCCACCAGTTTTTTTTAATTTATTTTATGATACATTTTTAATAATCAGTTCGATCATAATTCCCAGCAATCCCAGCAGACCTTGTAGTAGCACAATTAGCTTCTCATAAATTCAAGTTCGACCATCAACCATTGAATGAGCTTGGCCACTGGACACGTAATCTTATCTAGGATTACTTCGCGAAATTGCATACGTCAAATTCACATAGTCTCATCTCGAGAAATCCAGGAAAATTGTAAATGAAATATACAGGAAATCAAATAAAACCACCCTCCCAAGACGTTGCTAATGCTATTAGAGTCAGGAATGTGATTAAATAGACACAGACGTTCAATTTCGTTCAACCTTCTTTCGACCTAAAGCAGTGATAGCTCAGTTGGGAATGGTACGGACGGCCGAAGCGAGTGTCGGAAGTTCAAGACCAACCCCAAAAAGGAGCAACTGTGACTTTGCTATGTTAAGTGTGTTTCCATGGTAAATTATCGCTTCCTATAACGGTGAAGGAAAACATCGTGAGGAAACCTGCATACTTGAGAATTTGTCCACAAGAATTTCGAAGGTATGTGAAGTCTACCAACCCGCATTAGGCCGGCGTGGTAGACCCTCTCATTAGTAGAGGAGGCTCGTACCCAGCAGTGCGACAATAATATGACGGGGCTACCATTATTATTATAATGTAAAATCGGCCCTAAGGTAAATATATTATCTTAGTTGCCTATTTTATGACGTCATCGCTAGCAAAGCTTGTAAACACGCGCATCCGTAAGAAGTTCGTATCTGAGGATTGGTTCTATCATAGTTAAATCAGTGCATGAAAATATTATATTTAGTAAATCATAGTGTGATATATTGTAACTTCTACACAGGTATTGGGTGGGGTCTACGGATACAACTTGGTTCAAGAAAGTAAACAAAAAAAAAATCAGTAGTAATGAGTCACATCAGAGTTTAGAGTGTTTAGGTATGTAGTTGTTAATTGTTTAAACAAGTTAAGTTGCCCACAAACATATTTCATATGAAAAAAATATTTAATAGAATTTTAATCATCGACGTCCAAAGCAAATTAATAATTTATAAATAAAAAAATACACTGAAAATATTACCCTTTGATAGCGAGCCTTTAATTTATTTAATTTTATTGCTTTATCTTATGCATCCTTGCTACTAATAACTCAATTTAAGTTTGACTGTTTATTGGATAACCGAACGGATATAAAAAAACGATTAAATTGATAACTAACCGAATGGTCACACGATATGGTGAATAACCCCATCGATGCGGAATCATTTTGAGTACATGAGAAACAACTTTATGTTCATGTAATTAAAGTGATAAAGTACTCATTCGCATATTTTCATTCGACTTCAATTCGTCGAAAGGTTTTCGATTCGTCTATAGTATAGACTCTATATTATAGTTTGTTACGCAATATTATAAATACTTTGGCAAATGTGAAGTGATGGTAAATCCTTACTGTTACATAGTGTTTACTCCAAAGATAGTCCTATATCATTTTGGTGAAGATCTCATAAAGGAGTACGCATGAAACACCTTAACTACCACCCACACCTTTTAAAGTCGGTTGTGTAAGTTTTCCGATTTATGGTTATTATGTTTATATTACGACAACGTCTCACGGCACCCTGCAATCGAATGATAATTCTACTTTTCATCATGCGACACAGTTTCCGAATATATTATTTATTTCAGATACTGGAGAAATAATCATCTGTTAACACTTAATATTTTCACCATGTATACCATTTTCAATGTGTTATATCAGCAAATCAATTTCTTCTCTTTACACTTTGCGTCGAGTTGTTAGAAGCGTTCGCAAACTGTTTCATTTAGTCAAGGTACGAATTAATTTATTTTCAAGTTAGACTTAGACCTATACAGTATATACATTTTTTATTCTAAACGGCAAAATAACTTCAAATTAAGTATCTATAGTCTAAATAATTATTATAATGTTAACAGCCACAAACGACACTGCTATCAATATACATTTAGACGACGCATTTACAATGCACCTATATTATTTTTGATCATGGACCCAGGGCTTGTAATTTAACGATGCCGTTTGTAAAAGTATCAAACTGCTTCGGCAATGGACAATTATATTCTAACAAATTAAGTGCTTAAGTGGCAATGAAAAGCACGTTACATTAATGGGTGTATTATACAGCACCAGGTGATTGATACTAAAAAGCACTGTGCAATGAATTGTGTCATAAAGCTACAGACAGATGAGCCAATATTGAAGCGCAAAACGTAAATTAAAAATAAATTTAATTGCTAGCAACCAGTGTTTGTTACTATTGTTTAGTAAAATACCAAAATAAGAAATCTATAACTTCTCTCTAAAATGAGTAAGGTTTAATATTTGAGTTAATATGAGGCGTCAAATTATAAATATTTGGCTATTAGATGTTTGCAAAAATAAATAGATCACATATAAATAAATGATAATATAGGATAACATACAATCTGTCTAGAGTTGACGTGTGCTCGGCACTCCGGTTAACCATTTCACCTCCGTTTGGCCTAGAATGAGACACAAGTGTGATTGTCTTCTGCCAAACGCAGCGAATATAATTTTTTTTCAGTGATTTTGTAACCTAGCTTATGAAGAAACATGGTACTAGATGATGATTGATGTATGATATTCATACATCAATAATTAATTATATTGCTGCTCGTAACTCATACCTGGCTGTTAATATATTTTGTCCATTCGCAATTTAGAAGGTTGTCACTAATTCTATTATAATTTTTTTAACTATTTAGGGCTGATTTTTCAATAATCAAATAACTTTTATCTAAAGTTTTGTTTGACGTTTTGACAGTTAATATACATATGAAACATCTATCTAAGCAACAAAATTATTCCTCAGATATTAGTTATCTGACTATTGGCCCTTAGAGTTATTATTATCTTACACCGACGATCATAATAAGTAGTACTTATTATGGATCGCCGTTGTTATTTATAAAAAGAGAGCAATGCTTGCATTTTTAAATACCCAATTATAAAACATAATCGAGACCTGAAAATGTAATTTTAACTTACTGCCGTCAGTAAATCCGGTCACTAAAAGACCGTTATGTGGATAAACCTTATTTTGAGAGAAACAAGGAAAATATTGTGCTTAGAGATAAAACTAACGGCTACAAGTTATTCGGTCTATTAAATATTACAGACAAAGTGTATTTTTTAGGGACAATATTTTTCTCGATTTTGGCTTCATCACAAAATTAGGTTTATTCAGTTTTAGACCTTTTAACCTGAAGTAAATGTAAAACACATGTACTGGGTAAAATTGAAACAAATGCAATTATGCATGTTGGTGACAGTGTATATGGCATGTAGAATAAGGACTTGACATGAATACTAAAAAAATGCCTAATGTATGGAGATAAACCAAAAGAAAAATCCCACTAATATAGCAGTTAGGCATTTTCGTCACATTCCGAAATTAATAGTATTACAAATAAAACACCGTATTTATAATATAATCAAAATAATTAATTAAACAAAATAAATAATTGAATAAAGTATTTAAACGTTATTTAATTCCTATGACACGGTGACAAGGAAATAGATCGCGAAAATAAAATGGCGCAACCGGCTTTAAAGTAAACACGTTTTTTTCGTAGTTATGCCAAGACCTTAATTTTCTTGTCATTAGTATAAGTAGGGGGGGGGCGGTGTTTGGACGGAAGGTAGTTATAAAACTCACTTGCGTTTAGCGTGCAACATCTCCATGAGCAGCGTCTGCGTGGGCGCCTGCCCTGCGCAGTGCCGTTGGTACAGGTGCTCCTCCCCTCGCGCCGCCAGCGCATGGATCTCCGGTACCACCATCACTAGCTTACCGAACTTGTCCTGGAAATGTTAAATAGTCCATGCTAGATTTTTTTAATTTAAGCTGTATACAGAGTGTTTCATAAAGTTGGTACGAATAACAATTCCACATACAGGGAGAACGATTTAAAGCGTTAATGGTAAAGCTAAAAATTAAAAAAGAGAACTTTTTAATCAGTTATTGAGCATGGGGATTTTAAAATGGTAATGCGACCTTTAAATTCTCGCAATTGGTATAGGTATGGCTTTATGTATGTTAAAAAAAATTGGGTGTAAATAAATAGTATTTAAAGAAATTTATTCCCCAAAAGACTATTACGCCCGAATGGTCAAACGCTGCTCAACTTTAACGGCTTCTTATATTGATTTTCGCCATACAATTTTGACAGATAAGGCGGCCTTAAAAGACATAAGGCCACCTTAAGTGTATGAACATTCGGCGGTAAGTCACTTAAATGCAACGACGATGCATAATAAGTAGTACCTACTTAAATGAGAATAACATCGTTATTTAAGTATAAATAAAAGTCGCTAAGTACTTAGTATGTGCTAATTTCATGCTAATAATGGTTTTTTTACCAACAGCTTTGTAATTGTTAGATATTTTATTTATATAATACATACTATTATGAGAAAAGTAATGGATTTTGTATAATTAAATTTGAAGATCCGTCTTAAAAGTATTAAATGAGCTTACATTTTTTATTTTGTAGGTATTTTATTATAAAATTGCAATCCTTCAAATGTGATAGATATTCTTTTTTTGCCTAATTTGTTCGTACCTTTGGCGGAATAAGTAAACTGGGTTGAAAAGTGCTACGATTGCATATTTGAGTTTTTTTAATAAAAGGTAAGTTCGTGTGTATTGGTTTATTATTTTTGTCATTCAAAATTTTTGTTGTGGATGTCAAATATGGATATTTGGATTAAGTGTAAATAAGTATGCAGGCCACTTCCAACAGGTCGATCTGGAAATCTTTGGGGGAGGCCTATATTCAGCAGTGGACCTCTTATGGCTGATGATGATGATGATTATAACTAATTAGAAATAAATAAATAAGACGAAGTTTAAAGGTAAATAAATACCTAATTCACAGTAGTATTATATGTAGATAGATAAAATGAAGCTTCTTACTTATGAGTCACATCCAATATTTTAACGTACATGCCTACCTAAGGCGAAACATCAGCAATGACCCAGATATAAAAAGTAATTTAGGTTTGTAGAACATTGCAACTCGACAATTCATTATTATATGGATGAAAATAACTCTATATTATATACAGATATACCTCTATACCTGTACGTCTACTGGACATTGTCTTGTTACTGGGTATCTACTGATTAATAGTCATGGTAATTATCAACAATGTTAGCTATGTATTTAAATGTGCCAAAACTTGATTTTTTCTTTGCTATTTTCGAACGTTTAAAGTCTAATGGCAATCATCATCATCATCAGCCTGTACCTGTCCACTGATAATAATTCTAATCTCCTTGGGTCTCGAGCCTCGCCATCGGAGGGGAATATCTTTACATTTCTAAATGTGTTTTTTTTATATAATATATTTAAATATTTAAGAAAATACGATATATGTTTAGTGTTTACCGATATATGTTTAGTACTCTTTATTGTAGAAGACAATAAAGAGTACTAAACATATATCGGTTATAGCAATATTTACCACAAATTGTGAAAAAAATGCAAAGACGGAGCTGCACTTTAAAAAATACAATGACAATTTTGCTGCTGGTGCTGTGCTTCCATTTTAAGTGTGTATTCATTATTAATTATCTTTCTCCATGAAAAAGAATCCCTTCTGAGGTATTTGTTCTCATAACCCAGACCCAAAACAAATATGTATTTGTAGATACGAACGCGGGTTCGATTCCCGCGAAACTGTCAAATCCAAAAGCAGTTTTGGGTTAGGTACATTCACTATTTCATCGTTTTACTAGAGTATTATGCTAATACATAGATTATCGTGTCTATTCTTACCTGGATTGTAGGGTAGCAGGTAAGAGTGTAGTCAAGAAGCGCCGCCTGCACTGTTTGATAACCTTCTCGTACGCACTTCACATTTACGATGCCTCTCACTTCTGAAACGCCAACATATATCTTGACAATAAATAAAAATAGGATATGGTTAACTCACACGAATTGAAATCAATAAAATCGATAATGGTTGCATAATGGTAAACACAAAAATAACACCATAATAATAATACATTCGCAATGAAGGCGACATTATAAAAAAAAATAACACAGAGTACGAAAAAGCCATGATCATAACAAAGTAATAAAAAATATACTAACCAGGATTTAGTAGAAGTAAAAATTTGACACAGATATAGTCTGGAACATCAAATTTCAACTCGGCCAGTTTGTTCTGAAGCTCGTTGAAGTGATCGGCTAGAGACGGCACACCCAAGAGCCCTAAACAGAGCAGATCGAACTTTTGTCCGTTATGAAGCGTCGTCTCATCCGGCAGACCATTATGCATCCTTTGGTGCAGGTGATCTAACACCAACATGTCGGACCATGAATGTTGCAGAAGTTTCATCTGATCATCCACCTGTAACAATTGACAGCCGCATTGCTACGTGCACAGCACTTCCTCGTCAACAATGTATTGCCATATTTAAAACGCATAATGTTTTGCCATCATTAAACTGGATATACGAACATCGAAGCATTTTTATTATCAAAATCCTAAGTATGTAAGCGCCAGCAGACAGATTTGTTACCACTGCAGTATTATAAAGTAAAAACTGTACACCTGCCACGATGTTCGTTCGCCCTTTTGCGTTCAATTCATATTCAGAATTTTGAAATATTTTAATGATGGCAACCGGTTGGGACACAATGTATACAACAGATGTTATGATGTAATTGTGCAGTGAGTTTGACGCAATATTTTGTAACTGTTTAATAAATCCCAGTATCGGTAAAATTGTAAAAGTAACAGCTAAAATTAACCTTTATACCAAAAGAATTATCTCTAAGTGTTTAACTATAACTACAATTATGTATTACCACGCCGCTATCAGACAACCCGCAACCATCGTCGTTCCGTGACCCACATTTTATTGAGTTGCATTAGAAAACACGGGGCGGCGCGGCGTGAGCGCGTTAAATTTGCTGTTTACGAAATGTTACAACTGAATTTTAGAGCTCGAAGGTATTGCAACACTGTACGCCGCTTGCTCAACGCGATAGATCGAGATTGGTTCAACGAAATCAGACTATTCTATCTGGTTACTGAATTGCCCTCTCCTCAACTAAGAGTATTATGAATTTGTCTTTAAAGACGCTAATTATCACTAAGTTTACAATATAGATTTTAATTATCTCGAAATTATTAAGACGTATCTATGTGTCTATGAAGATAATATGCCTTGATCAAGTGTACAATATCAAATGTGTATTATTTAATGATCATCTCAGCAACTATACAGAATATGATCTTAAATTCTTCAGAATAAAGAATAAAATTGTAGAGCTCGATAATGATATATACGTCTTTTTGATGGCTGGCGCACAGAACTAATGGCATTCCCTTCTGGCAGCCATGTTGGACTTGTCGGTTGGTTCTCGGCGTTGCCGCGTTATACGAAGTAGGTCAAAGTCGCGTTCTATCACAGCGTGCCCAAAACTTTGCTTCAAGGTATTTACATAACGTGGAAACCTTCAAGGCGATAGTTCATAATTATAGATGTCTGATCCTCCAAATATATCCCAAATTCTAATTGGACATTTGTAATATGTTTACATTTTGCCAGCGATACAGCGATATTGCTCCATGTAAAACCATGTCCAATCCATCGTAACTATGCAATAACATGATACATATTAATGTTGTCTCTCTTTTATCTTTTTATTAAGCCTATTTTAATCAACATTTAATATGATTGAGCTATTAACTTGGGTGAAAAATACTATCGTTAAAAACATTGTAGCTGTTAACATAACAAGGTTTAATGTTAGATAATAATAGAAATGTAGTCTGAACTGATTTATTGATCGAATGAAATGTCAAATATGCATCCGAGATTATATAGAGCGTAAACTTAGTTACTCTAATGACTGTCCCCTTTTATTGATAATGTCGAAACTGAAACTTGGCTAATGTCTAGACCACAGAACGTGATGATGAAAGTAAAACGTAATATTGAAATAATAACTAGTTATTACTTCCGTATTCAATATACCTTTTTTATAAACTTATGTTCATAATAGGTCAAACTAAATTACAAGACGTGTGGTAACCCTGATGCTATCCTTCGCCTAGCTATTGAGTCCTGGAGGCTGATAATTAAAGCTGTAAGGAGTGTAACTTTATATTAGGTACAAAAATATATCTAATTTGACGTAATTGTGTTGGTCGTCTAAGACAATTGTTCCATCGATAATCACATCACCTTTATGTTCAATATACATCAATTTTAAAATATGTCTGCCTATCACCAGATTTAGTTGTATTTCAGGTAGGACTACCGTCCTGAAGTCTCGGATTCGGTCTTCGGGTCGGGCAAAGTCATATTGGGTTTTTCAATTTAGTTAATTTATGTTTTAATTTAAACTATGGCCTATAACGACAGTTATAATCAAAACGTTTTTGTATAATATTCCCTATTATTTTCTAATTGGAATAGTCAATAGAATTGGAATAGTCCTAACAAAATACAAAAATTTGATGTAATTCTCATAGGACGACGGGCTACATATATTATAAATTTGGTTGACCAAAAAAAACATTAGACACCATAATAAATTAAATTAACCTAGGTTACAGATGTAATCTATTAGTGTCAGAGGAAGTAATGAAGTTTCAAGTAAACTCATGCAAGTGTAATGGCCATAAATAAGTAAAATTGTAACTTTTAGAGCTAATTGCAAAGAAAAGCATGTCATATAAAAAAATAACAAAATTTAGAATGTACGGCATCCAAAATAAATTAACTAAATCTGCAATTCCACTGACATAATACATATGTAATATGGCTACTGTAAAAAGGTACAGTGTAAAATGTAGTCTCGTGTGTGTGTGTGTGTCTCACTAGCCATTATATTCCATCTAGTAAGATATCTGATTTAATAATGTAAATATAGGAACCCCGTAGTACATCTTACTTTGGTATTTTTTTATGGTTCCGAAGTCAAATGGCAAAAATGGAACCCTTATAGTTTCGTTATGTCGGCGGTTTAGCTCAGAGATTATTAGTACTAGAAAGCTGCAATTTGGCAAGGGTATACATTTCAAACACCATACAAAATGGAAAATAAAAGATTGAAAAAATTTTAGAGTACCTCTCCTACACGCAAAGGGGGGATGAATTTTTTATATGATTATCTTACAGTGTGGTGTATAATTGTATAGGTAGTTCAAAACCATTGAAAGTTTGCTAAAACTATTTTAAATCAAAAATTTGTTTGCGGCATATTAAGCTTTAAAGTATTAATTTTTGTTAGACTCAAGTGTCGGCACCTTCTACCAGCTCAACGGTTAGTTCTGCAACTCAGAAAAAAATCTTATTAGGAGCGTATGTAACAATTTTAAAAGGAAAACTATCACGACTAAGCTGGCTTAATAAGTTAACGAATAATAGTCTACCAAATAGGGAATGATAATATAAACATAATCGTGATAGAATCCGTAAGAATAGTTTTATTTCAATAGTCTACCAAAGTTCAAAGCAAAATTTCATACTAATTGTATTAGATTATTTTTCAGTCACATTTGGTTAAATAATTATGAGTAGGGTTCTACTTCAGGACCCAGTACTGTGCGTGATCAGATACGCAGCGTGCACTTGGCCTCTTTTTATTATTCTGACGTCGACAAGAAACTGCTCCTTTTTTTGTGGTGAGGTACTCGTATGTTAGATGTAGGGCCACCGCTGGGCCGAGATTGTCACGAATTGGCGTACAGACGTGTCAGCCACGTAAAAGGTGCCTAGCGTAACATCGATGTTTTCCGGGAAGACTAGTGAGGAATGATACTGATCATGATTAGTTAAGACATAAAGGAGAAGCCCTCGCTCTGCATTCCACAGTGTGAGGAGATGGACTAATAATGTACGAATATGTAAATTTTAACTTTTTATTTACCTATTTATTTTATAAACGAACACTACTTGTATTTTCAATTAATACGTTATTGTATCATAATTATGATAAAGTTTTAATGGACTAACTATTGGACTGTTTATTAACATAATGTAAAACATTTAGATTTAGAGGCAATTTGTTAAAGTGAAATATTTGTATGGTATTTCAATTTATACCAACGGTAATTCAGTGTTTGAGATACAAGAGGTGTCCACCTTTGGTAATATGTGACAAAAAATCGAATCTTAAATTTTAGAAATATTTCGTCTATCTAAAATGACAGTGTTACTGGGTGCTGTAGCTAACATTAAAACCATTCTGCGAACTGGGCGATTCTTGATCAAAAAATGAATAAAAGGCGATCAAGTTCAACGAGACATTATGTAACTAAGCGTAATTGGGAAAACATTATGTAAGAGAAAGCGAAGAAATGCCGCGCAACTCGTTACCGACAGTTACGCGCCGCGGTAAAAAGTGCTTTCTCGCGGCAACTCGGCCACGGCCACTGTGTCAAGTGCGCCGACGAAAGTGCAGCGTTGCCGCCCCGTACACCCGAACTCTCCCCGCGCGACCACTCGCACCCGGCACTCGGCACCCGTTACATCACATCCGTCTGGAGAAAGCTTCGGTCATCAACATTTTTCGGATCCTGTCTCCGTCGTGTCGCGCCTCTCTTACTATAATAATATCATCTCTAATGTCGTTACGGTCATTTCACCTATTAATTAGTGTTTACGTACTCTATATAAGTTGTGGTAACATTTTATATTTTATAGTACCTAAGCTCTTGCAGGCAGCAGCAGGCACCACTACTATGATAATTAACTGCAAAAGTATCTTCCATAAACACGTATAAGTACGAGTGGGAATCATCTAGGTTCACCATCGTCCCAATTCCGAGAATGGATCGTAAATAAGTCGCGTCATTTTAGCACAAACAGAAATTGCTAACCGTGAAGTGGAGTCTGTCGGCGCAACAGGGACAAACGATATATACGGAGCGGCAACGTCGCAACTCCACGTGACCGACTGCGGGTCTTGCGTAAGCGTACGACGACCACGGTGCGGTTACCGCCATCACCGCGCCGCTGCTCCCGCTCCTCCTCGATTGACTCTTGCTGATTGATTGAACTCACTCGAGAGTCGTTCAATTTACAGATGTCCAATATTTCAATTCGTACAATCCCACTGAACACTAGACTCAGCAACGGTACCGGGAATCGTAATTATTAACATTTCAGTAAGTTGGGTAGAGTGGCGTAACACCCCGTAAATAGAGATTTACTGGTCCGTATTGGAATATGTGTACTTGTAAGAAATAACATTAGTTGGCTATGTCGATAGTATACCTATTTAGGTGAGCACTAAGCGTGCAGTACGAATCTGCCAGTAGTGGCAGACGGCGCTACGGCACGTTTGTCGTGGAAACTTGACCCAATTGGTGCGTCGCGGCGCGGTGTATCGATTGCGAGAAGCACCGCGTCGCTCGCTGCGTCATACGCGCCCCCTTACTCACACATTTACATCATAACTAAGTACTATCTGTTGGAAGTTCGTAACATATATCACATTCGCAAAGCTTATCATCCAACCTATTATAATAAACACAGCAGAGCAGCGCATTACGTTGCATTCGCGAGCAGGATTGGTGTACACCAGGAACGGTCTTGGGATTTGGGACAGGATTTCATACTTATCTGGAAATTCACCTTTAGATACTTAAAGAACACTGTATTTCTCGCCCAGTCCACTTGAGAGAACAAATTTTGGTCCAGCACTTTGCACATTAGTTCAAAGAGATCCACCTCGCATTGATTGTAGGTTTGGCTCTGTAAGAGTCCGAACAGCGAATTTTGCCACTCGCGATCGTCGATAGTTTGAACAAACTCGCGAATCATAGGCGAAACTCGGAGTGTCTCCGTACTGGTCGGCTCTGCGGTGCTCGATGGAGTCGCGGCCGCGTTTGTGGGCGCATCGAACGCGAACGCGTCCGGCGAGGGTGAGTTCGGCGAGTGCGCATCCCACTTGTCATGCGCAGGAGGCGGCGGTGGTTGTGGCGGCTGCGGCTGCGTGCCCAGTAACGCCGGCCCCGGTGACGACTCCGGCGACGACGTCAACGACGACACCTGCGGTATTTGGATCTCTTGCTTCACGGGCACGGCTGCGTACGGCGAGCCGAAACCGAGCACGAGCCCTCCGTCGCCCAGAGACCCACGCAGAGTTTGGACTGCGATTTGTCTCTGTCGCATCATTTGAAGTTTGCGAGCGCGGTCGCGTTTATACATGGGCCCAAACTTATTGCGACCCCCACGCATTCGATCAGCTCGTACAGCTGAAACAAAAGAAAAACAACATTTTATTGCTTGATCTGGTCCTGGGTAATAAATTCAGCCCCCTGAATTTTGACACTCGATTCGATTTTGAATACGACTCGATTTCATTTAGTGACTTAAAAAATCAATCAAATCAAAACTTAAAAAATCAATAAAATCAAATCAAACTCAAAATCGAGTTAAAAACTACGCTAATGTCATTAAGGAGTACTTAATATGTTATTTTAATATAAAAGGAATCCTGAATATTGGCACGTACTGTGCGTACGCACAGTGCTCACTGCTTATTTCCAACGTTGTGCAGAAAGATAAAATCTAGAAGAATAAAAAATTTATAGAGAGCATAGCTTATCCTGATATCAGCAACATTATTACATATTATGGTCTATTAAACTAGTTATTTTCTACTTGTACTGTACATCGCCAGATGATACGTTTAATAAAATAACTTAGGCCAACAATTTAGGACAGTAGGCCTATGTAACGATCACGTATCCAAAAGAGCTTTTTACGATTCTGGCTATATTCCAAGTTCGAATAGCGCATACGATAAGAACGATTGGCCATTAAACCAATGCAAGGGACGTGAAACATAGGTAGGTGCTAGGTGCCCACTACTCGATCATTCCATTTTTATAATGGTTGCAGGTACCTAATCTATTGAATTCTCTAAAATTAAGTTTTTCAAAGTGACAGTTCCCGATCACACAACATAACTTTATTCACACATACCTCATTTCTTTAGTATCTTTTAGGTAGCATAAATTAACTGAATATATTAGAATAATGTTAATTACTGTATTATATTGTCATTAACCTATCCTGGGTGCATTGAATCATCAAGTTTATACAAGTAATTAAAATCTTGTATTTTGTGCCGCATATAGAATTTCCACCACAAGCATATTCCATTATTTTCTTATGGCGTGTACACACCAACCGAACGAAGGCGAAAGAACGTTCACGAAGGACCATCACCGATGGGGACCGAACGTTTACACATGTTCGCGAATGTTCGCTGTTGCGTCCACACCGACCGAACGCTAGCGAATCGCACCGAATCTTGGCGAACGCAACATTTAGGGTTCCACAGCCCAATGTTAAAAATTTTAAGGGTTCCGTTATAATTTCGTCACGTCAAACCAAAGGTGGAGTGAAATTAAGAAAAATATTGTATTGGGATGTATATAAAAATAAATATTATGTCTACAAAAAAATATTTGTGTTGTTATGCCTTTACCTTCGAAAGGTAATTTCACGTTTACCTATCTCGAAAAATAAGAATTGATATTGAAAAAGTATTGTTATGCATTCAGTATAATTTTTTTATTCCTAATTTTATGATCGCCATTTTTCAGAACCCTTTGCTGTGATTTATCCTTAAAAAATCATTTAGTTACAAAAGTTTATCATTGGACCACTCCATTTTATTCATACAGTTCAAACGTCCGCTCTTTTCAATTGTCCTATTTGAGCGAAAATATCACCAATATAGTCTCAGTACCTTATCTATAATTGCGATGTTTAGTCTAGGAGTTGCTTTACACAAATCTTTTGCAGAAGTCATAAATCTAAATAATTTCAACTATCAAGGAAACGTACATGGGGGTTCCGTCCATAGTTATATTTTCCAAATAAATGTCAGTCACTATAAAAATTAATAAGAAGTTCATTTCTGTATAAAAATGCCACTAGAATTAAAGTCTAATAAGAGAGCTTATTTAAAAGTTTGGAGTTGGATGTGTTAAATATAATATATAGTTCGCTTTTAAAAAGTACTTAACATTTAATTTGCTGTTTAAAATCCAGGAATCTAAACTATTTTGAACAATACCAGAGATTGTCAATCTAGATACTTTTAACACCTTTGTACTATGTTTTGATTTGATTGCAATATTTTTACCTACTAATAGTACCTAATATTAATAAGTGTCTAAAATGTACGTAATAAATAAATACCAAAATTTCAGGGCTAGTATAGACTTGGTAGGGACTTCCAAGACGCCTTCAGTCCTCAGACGAGTGCCGTGTCGGGTACCGTCTGAGACCGTCATCGTATTTTATCGATACGCAAATACCACGTACATCATTATGACTTCTTTTTAAACAGAATAGGATATCGTGCCATTACTGGAAAAAGGTGTCCCCACTTTCCCTCTAGGCCTCTACGCATCGTGCTTGAATGCCACCACAAGAATTCGTCAGAATAAATGTTATTATTCATTAAGGCTGCGATTCCAGCAAATAAACAATCGATGATGATGTTACTTAAATTTCCCATCTCGCTTAGTACAGCTGTGTTTGGTAGAAAAGTGCTAACACGGCGCATACTCGAAACCTCACATTTCTCATTTTCATTGCACATCTCTGGGTACATTGCATAGGAAGTATGTACTAGGTAGTGGAAACTCAACCTAAATAAAGGCATGTGCGCAACAAAATATTTAACTAAAAACGCAGTAGGTTGGTACCTAGATTTGTATTCTTACCAGATATGGTGGTATATACTGAATGGTGGTCTTCTCTTAGTTACTCGAGAACAAAAGTGCTGATTAAAAATTAAAATTCAATTTAGTTCTTACACTTCAGATTAGTACCATGTGCCCATTCTACATCGTCTATAATTCGTTGTATTGGTCCTGGACTCTCTATAAAGTTGTTTTACCTGACTAAATTATCGAGGAGTAAGAAGTTGCAGACGGTGTGATCAGGGCAAGATTGTTTGATAATCTTGCCCTGGTACTCAAAAATAAAAGACAAAGTAACATTCGGGAATTCTAAAAATAGGAAAAAATATATGCTACTGTATCCCTATTTTTTTTTTTCAAATATAAGCAATACACGAGTAATTACGTTACATACGTTGTCCGCGCTCTATACTGGCAAGACGAAAGTAAGGCAATTGCCCGACATGCACTCAGTTACGCTTCAACCAGTGTCGTGGCTACTCGGTTCTCTATTTCTATTTGCGAAATTAAGTGCAAAAATGCCTTTGTGTGTTTTAGGTGATGTTTTACAAACTATACTACAACTATGAAAAAAAAACCATTTCATGCGTACACACTATTTTTTACCTATTTTTCGACCGACTTCCACAAAAGGAGGAGGTCTTCAATTCGTCTGTATTTTGTTTTTAATGTATTTTACTCGATATATCCGCCAAAGAAGTCAACAAGATCAAAGTCAAACAAGCACAAAATGTCGACGTCTTTATTAGTTTAGACCCTCGATTCGCCCTATAATTCTACGGGACGGCCTAGATATAGATTTTGAAGTAAATCGGCTTAAAAAGAAAGAAAAATAAAATGGCAACCCCTTTTTTTCAGTTTTGACACTGGCTTCACCGTTCGGAACTACGAGGCAACTCAGGTATCGATTTTGAACTCAATCGGATCAAAGACAAAAACAAAATACTAACTCCTATTTCATCCTTTTTGGGTTAAATATCACACCCTCTGACCTTAGGGCTAAAGGTATCCTCATGCTAACTTTCATCACAATCCGTTTGATCAGCGATTTCTGAATTGCCATATAAACATTCAAACCCCATTTCACGCCTTTAGGAGTTGATAAAAACAAAACTGCCCAAGTGCATGCTGCATATCTGAGCACGCACAGTAAAGGGACCTGTTACATAAATATAATTTACTACACATAATTTTAAGTATATAGATGGACCCTAAAACTCACATTTACTGTTTTACATAACTAACATCATCATCATTATCAGCCACGGAACGTCTACTGCTGGACATATAAACAACATAACATAACGTAACTACATATAGTACGATTGCTAATTAAACGGAATAAACTGACAAACAAAATGTTACTTTACAAAATAATGTTGCTTACTTCCAAAACAGTGATTGATCTAGTTTACAGTTAGCACTAGCTTGCGAAATCAGAATTTTATTGCGTATTTTAGAAATTTCAGCTCAACCCTACGACGAATAATGTCTGTTTAAATAATGTTGTGTAAACAATCACAACAGATGTGCGAAAGATAACAATGAAAATTACAAATATTTTATTCTTTGAGAAAAATTACGTTCCGCACATCCATAGCTTTTGTAAGTTTTTTTAATAAGCCATGACAATAATTCCAGAAGACATGCAATAACTTAGCATGCAGTAATTTACTATGACTATAATTCAGGAGACACGCAGTTGGTACTATTCACACATTAGGCAGGAATTATTTTGAGTTGGACTTTAGAAAATGAAAGAATGAAGTGGTTCACTGAATTGAGGTGTTTAAATAATCTTGATCTTTTTACCGCAGCACTATTTAAATTTCATGAAAAAGTAGCAACATTGGAAATGTCAAATTACTCCGTTTAATTAGCAATCCGACTATAACAACTTCATCTAAATTAAAAGTGATATTCAAACATTTGTACGTAATTTTGCTTTTTACATACTTTAGTCGTCTTTTACTCGTTATCTTGTAAAATTTGCTTAGTCGTGATGGTATTCCTATTAAATTTATTATACCGGGTGTTTTATTAAGTTGGTACCTATAATACTAGGAGAACGATTTAAAGCGTTATGTTAAAGTAAAAAAGCAAAAATTGAAGTTAATTTTATTAATCAACTAGCTGACCCGCGCAACTTCGTCTGCGTATGAGAGAGAGGGTTGAAAGAGTGAGTCGTAGGCACCTATAGCACAATAATTCTAAAAGAGGTAATGGGATGATCTACTTCGGCCGTCAGTCACCCCGTCTCTCACACCGTCAGTCACACCGTCTGTCAAACCGTCTGTCACCCCGTCGGTCACACCCTCTGTCACACCGTCTGTCACCCCGTCTGACACCTTGTCTGTCACCCAGTCGGTCACCCGTCTGTCACCACCTACGTCACCCCGCCTGTCACCCTGTCTGTCACCCCGTCGGTCACCCCGTCGGTCACCCCGTCTGTCACGCCGTCTGTCACGCCGTCTGTCACCCCGCCTGTCACCCCGTCTGTCACCAGTCTGTCACCACGTCCGTCACCCCGTCTGTCACACCGTTTGTACCCTTCTGTCACCCGTCTGTCACCCCGTCTGTCAGCCAGTCGGTCACCCCATCTGTAACCCCGGCTGTCACCCAGTCGGTCACCCCATCTGTCACCTCGTCTGTCACCCAGTCGGTCACCTAGTCTGTCACCTCGTCTGTCACCCAGTCGGTCACCCCGTCTGTCACGTAGTCTATCACCTCGTCTGTCACCCGTCTGTCACCCAGTCTATCACCTCGCCTGTCACCCGTCTGTCACCCCGCCTGTCACCCCGTCTGTCACGCCGTCTGTCACGCCGTCTGTCACCCCGTCTGTCACCAGTCTGTCACCACGTCCATCACCCCGTCTGTCACCCCGTTTGTACCCTTCTGTCACCCGTCTGTCACCCCGTCTGTCAGCCAGTCGGTCACCCCATCTGTAACCCCGGCTGTCACCCAGTCGGTCACCCCATCTGTCACCCCGTCTGTCACCCCGTCATTCACCTCGTCAGTCACTCTGTCCGCCACCCCGTCAGTCATCCCATTAGTCACCCCATCAATCACTTTTCAGTCACCCCTTAGTCACCCTACCATTCATCCCCTTGGTCAACACTAAAATATTTTTTCAAATCGAACCAGTAGTTTGAGATATAAAATTCCCCGCTAGCAGCATTTTTCATTTCTGCTCCGCTTCTATTGGTCAAAGCGTGATGTTATATAGCCTATAGTCATCCTCGATAAATAGGCTATCCAACACAAAAAAAAATTCAATTCGAACCAGTAGTTTCTGAAATATAGTCATTTCAACATTTCTCATTTCTGCTCCGCTCCTATTGGTCATAGCGTGATGATATATAGCCTATAGCCACCGTCGATAATTGGGCTATCCAACACAAAAATAATTTTTCAATTCGAACCAGTAGTTTCTGTCCGAGATATAAATATTCCCGATTTTGCAACATTTTTCATTTCTGCTCCGCTCCTATTGGTCAAAGCGTGATGTTATATAGCCTATAGCCATCTTCGATAAATAGGCTATCCAACACAAAAAGAATTTTTCAATTCGAACCAGTAGTTTCTGAGATATCGCCTTCCCCGGTTTTAAACATTTTTCATTTCTGCTCCGCTCCTATTGGTCATAGCGTGATGATATATAGCCTATAGCCACCGTCGATAATTGGGCTATCCAACACAAAAAGAATTTTTCAAATCGAAACAGTAGTTCCTGAGATTAGCGCGTTCAATCAAACAAACAAACAAACTCTTCAGCTTTATAATATTAGTATAGATTATTAAGATTTGAAAATCGTAATACGACCTGTAAATAGTTTCCATTAGCATATGAATGGCTTTGTATTTGCTAAAAATAATTACACCATACGTGGTTTGCAAATGTACCGCAGCTGACCTAATGGGCCAGAAAAAAATTTCGTCCCAAGTTCAAGGTTACATTATTAAAAAACTATAAGCCTTACGAAACCTTATTGCTAGATTAGAAACCTATATATTGTGCTATTGCTATCACTGTATATTTTTTCACATATCCAAAACCAACCGTTAAGGAGATAGAGTGGGGGGACGCTTCACTCTACCGAAAATGAGCACTTTAAAGTCTAATATTTCGCAGCTGAAGCCTCGAATCGAGATATAGTTTTTACAAATCCGAATATTTTTAAACGATCTATCTAACGATACCTCACACTATGAGATAGTTGAGAAAAATAACTTTCATTCCCACTTTACATGTAGAAGAGGCAACCTGAAAAAAATATAATATATTTCCAAGACTTTATTTTACTTTGTCGGTGTGATTGATATGTATACTCATTCCAAATGACAGCTTTCTAGTACTAATTCCTTGATATAAACCGCGGTCAGACAGACAGACAGACGGGCGGATATGGCGAAATTACCTCTATAAAGGTTTCTTTTTTGCCAATTAGCTTCGGAACCCTAAAAAAAGGTACGACATCTGAATACAATCTTGGTCATCTCGTATTAATGTTACACCATAATTTAGTGTTTCACAGAATAGACCTAACTTCTAAACAATCTATCACACCCACACATAGTACGGACGGACAGACAATTGAATAGAGGAAGGTCCGAAATGTCTAAAAGTTCATCTTTTATTAATTAACAAAACAATTATAAATTAATTTACATCAAAACAATCTTAACACTCGTGTAGATTTCTTTTCGCTTTTCAGTTATGAGTTTTAAAAGAAAACCTTGGATTGTTACAAAATGTTTTTAGAGCATAATTTTATTTTAATCTTCTCTTTCGGTTGTTGCATAAAGTTGGCACCCGTGACATCACCGAACGGCCCTATGGAATATCAGCGCTGGCCAATTGACCAGCATAATATGCCGAGTTTGGGTCGTTTTTGTGACATTCGCATGAAAACATTATGGTACTTGCTAATTTTAGTTCGGTTTTAATGTATTTATATACCATAACATGCTGATTTCTTAAGTTTACGTGAATATTATACATTGAAATAAAACTATTCTTACGGATTCTATCACGATTAGGTTTTAATTATTATTCCCGACGTTTCGAAGGCTTTGCAGTCTTCGTTGTCACGGGTCTGAACCTAATCGTGATAGAATCCGTAAGAATAGTTTTATTTCAATATACCATAACATGAATAAAACATTTCTTTTTTTATTATTTCTATTGAATTTGTGTAATTAGTGCAGTATTAACCTAAACCCCAAGGAAGGTTGACCCCAGGCAGGCAGCTGGTCCCCAAACTAAAGACAAATCTTTTGTACAACTGAAAAAGTATGTTGCGTTGAAAGCACAGCGTAGCGGCATAAGAACAGGTGATTACAAAAATAATGCAATGCGTTCATAATAAAATAAAATGAAAATCCTACTAATATTATAAACGTGAAAGTTTGTGATTATATGTGTGTAAGTTTGTCGAACAAAAGCTACTGGATGGCTATGATGAAACTTTACAGTTATATAGATTCAAATAGTTTACATTTTATCCCGGAAAATAAATTTCCACGCGAATGGAATCGCGGGCAACAGCTGGTATAAAAATAAAAGGGAAATGGCACCTTTTACCTAACAGTGTTATTCACAAGAATGGAACTTTTGAATTGCTTTGTACTACTTTATTTTGCGTCATGAATTTCAGGAGGTACGAAAGTTTCTCTTAACAAGTAGGGCTTCACAACACACAATAGAGAATAATAATATTTTACGGATAAGAATAACGCCGTGGACGGTGGAACATACGAATATACATTTCGCAGTGTGCTACTTGCCCACTGCGTCACGAAGTGTGTCAACGATATGAATATTATGACGTAACGAATAATGATCATAAAACTATACTAGATCATTAAACAACTTTGAAGAAAATAATGCACAATGATTGCTATGATAAAATACATTTAAATTTATTTTAATTATTATCTTTAGTTTAACTGATTCAATAAATATTTAAGTTTATAAAATATCATTTGTACACTAGGTACTCATAATAACTATACGCAATGTATAAAATAAGACTGAACCTGGATGGAGATGGCTTTTAGTGAATTGCCGACTCGTTCAACCCACGAGTTAAAAATAACAACCGGTTTTTATTATAGCCATCGCGCCTCTGCGAGATAAGGATAGAGCGCAGGGCTCGGCAAAGGGTTCAAGAGAGACAAACAGCGTAACGGATTTGAACACTGCCGTGTGCAATTCCACCAGACCGTACTGCAGACTAGATTGTTTCATAAAAATACAGACTGTACGAGCGCACTCGACACGCCATACCAGTCACCAGTCACCAGTTCGCCACACACCAAACTTACTAGTTAATTGAAACAATTACTGGATTGTAAACACCACAATAGTAAACTGGATAATAATAAGTTAGAAAGAATTCTAATCACCTTTACAACTAATATATAAAGCAACAAGAACGGCTTTATAATTGCTGTACGGTTATATCAGATAGATTGGAAATCTTTGGGGAAGGCTTAAGTCCAGTAGACATGAGTCAAAGGTCAAATTCTTCTGTCTATCAGCGCAACACTACACGTTTATATATTAATAAGATGTAAGACTACGTAAACTTCGTTACTGGTATATAACGTTAATCCTTTTTGGCCGGCGGAAGAAAAGTTTCAATATTTCTTGTCGCATCGAATTTTTTATGCTGACAAACTTACCAATATTACATATGTTCACCGTGTATTAATTTATATTCTATAATTTCGGATATCCTTGTACTTTTCAAGTTAAAAAGGTTTATAATGGCAAGAGAACTGGGATATTGAAAATCTTCTGGTTTTTCATAGTAAAATCATCATCAGTGGCCCGAACAGGGGGGTGACTCCTGACGCTCGATTCGAACTTGAATTAGATTCGGTTTCATTTATTGACTTGAAATTTCACCAAATTCAAGTTGTTAAAATGGCATAAATGTCACGTTAAAAATTACCAAATGACAAGTTCTCGAATATTATGCAACATTAGCGCACTTTAAAAATCTATTTCGGTGGAATTTTAAGTCAATAAAATCAAACCAAATCGAAATCACAATCGAATCGAGTGTCAAGAGTAAGAAAGAGGTCAGGAATATTTTTGACAATCGAATTCGTATGGGGTCGCTGCGTACTGCGGCCAGTAGCTCGATCGTGAGTTGTTTTGCCATTTCACACTAGCGCCTACTTAAAATAATTTGTATGAAAAATGACAGTTCCCCACGTAACCACTAGAGGCGTTCGGGTGTTTGTCATATAAATATTTTACAGAGTCGCTAGCGAGTAATGTAAAAAAAAAACTCACGGTTGGCCTACAGTTAGTGCTTAGCCATCCATGCTAAATTACAGCTTTCTGTATCTATTACTAAGGCTGAGATCTATAGAACAAACTTCGACTAAGTCTCAGTCAAAGAAACGAACTCAGTGAGGATTTGGAATTTTTAAATCAAACTTCGAATTAGTTCGAGAATTTATTTACAAGAAGAACAGACCGACAGACAGACTAAGCAAAGATTTTCTTGTAAAAAATGACTCAGACTAAGTTAAAGTTCGATATATGAAATCCAAATCCTCACCGAGTTCGTTTCTTTTACTTAGACTTACTGGAAGTTCGCTCTATAGATCTCAGTCTAAGAGTCTACTAATTACACAGACGAACCGGAAATAATCCGTAGTCAACAAAGAACCCCTTGTTGACTACGGAAGTCAAAATCTTTTAAAAATATATTCCTATTTAATCCCCATAGATATTAAAATTCAGTATGTAGATTAAATGTGGCTAGACCTTAAGGATACACTAAGTCGTAAAATAACATTGAAACATTGAAATTCTATCGATATATAATTAAATGTATGTATAATTAAACAGCAGTACGATCATCTGATCGTGATCGTGAATAGCTATCTAGCTATTCACCATTACAGCGGTCAACCTAAAACCGTCGCATTGGCTTAGCATCATGCATGAAGAGATGAGAACCATTGTAGGGGTTTTCGAAACTGAGCGAAGTTAAAAAAAATCAAGCCCAAAGCAGATCCAAACACCAAATCTTATTGATTCCAGATAAAAGAATTGATAATTCTCGAAAATAATGCGACAAATTAAAAACTTTATCCAGTTCTAAAACAAATTAAACATAAGAGGTAATCTGAAATCTCGAGAAATAATTTAATTTACAAAATTATTTCCTTTTATTTTGTATAAGCTAAATGTTCTATGTTCTCTATGACTATAGAGGTAGGTAATGAGTACGTTATAGTAGTCGATAATGCGGTAAACGAGGTCAGTTGTTTATTACATGATTAACTAGATCAAGGTCAAGGTCATTTTTATAAATCAAAAACATGCCCCGGTGACAAACAGCCGGTGGGCAAAAATAGATACATACGTTTGCGCTCACCTCGCATTCTCGTGTTATTTGTAGCTGTGGCCCACTTCTTGGAGATGGGTCAAGGTCGACCTTGACAATGAGGTCACGGAAACGCATCCGATAACATAACTACGCTTCTCGAATATTGTTCTGTATTATAAACATACTATGCAGTACACACATTATAATTTCGACCTATCCAAAGAATAAAGTTACATGTGATAATTAATCGAAATTGCTTTCTTATTTTTCTGAGCTTATTTATTGACCTGTATATTTAACTAGTGAATATTTTTTTAAGCTATGTCATAATTTAACTTGTTATTATGTCATAAATTTAAAAAAATACTAGTATTTGTTAAATATATAGGTTAATTTAAGCTCAGAAAAATATAAAAGCAATTTCGATTAATTATCATATGTAACTTTATTCTTCGGATAGGTCGATTTAATGTAGTGTCATCTGAAAGTTCCTATTACCTGTCATAATCGGAAACTCGACCTTGGCATACGCGTCAGGGCCGCTAAATGAAGTAATCGTGTCAACGAGATAAAAAATAGTATGTACCGAAAGGACGGGAAGAGGTGGGGATCGCTCCTTGTACCGACGAGTCGGTGAAACTTGGTCAAGGCTGATGCCGCTGCGGCCCGCGCGCCCCCCACCTTCACGACTGGCGCCGAACCTAGCCGATCGCAGCCGAACGCCCGCACGCACTCGATCGCGCGCCCAGATATCAGCACCGTCGATCATTACACAACTAAGATAAATCATCGCCCGCGATGATCCGCTCAACTGTGTCAAGAACTCACACTTGCTGTCTTTAACACTTGTTAGAATCTTATTGGAATATTGGGCCCGTAAGCCAGTGCAACGTGTGTACGTGTACCAAGAAATATCTTCATTCGAGTTCTTTGCAAACGCATGATTTGACGATATTCCTATTACGGGAAATTAATACATCCTTAGCTCTTACACGGTGTGTCAACATTCCAATGTGTACTTATACATATTTTAATTAAGTTTTAGTACCTACTAGCAAGTTGAGACTATGTCATGACATGAATTTACGCACTAATACCGGTTTTGCAGTACAGAGGCGGACCTGAAGCGCCTGCGCACCAAAATCCTTCTAAGATGGCGGCGTTCGTAGAAATGTCGTAATAATACGACAGGTAATGCCTAAAAAATAGAAAGGCCCGGTGTGCGAGGCCGTTCTGTCGAAACACTCGATTTGGGTCAAGGCAGCGCGCCGAAATAGTCGGCTGGCGCGCGCGTTTTTATTGTGATCTAACAACATCTGTCGCAGGCCGCAGCCGCAGCCCGTACTCCAAAAGGCGGCTGACCCCTAAGTCTTTACTGTCTGTACTTATACAGGCATGGTGTACGCAGTATTTGTATGACGTATCCCATGACCATAAAATATGATCATCTCTGTGATATGTTTCTTACAGGAACTTTTACGATGATTGTTACAATAGTTACCTGTTTGAGGTTGTCTCATAGTAAATTATGAATAATTTAATAAGAAAAAATATATTTTTAAGATTTTATTGGTCAAGCAAGATATCATTATAAAGATATAACAAACAAACGCAAGTATCAGTTAAAAGGGACAATGTAGTTACAATAAGAGTTACTATTAGGCAGAATATTTTATATAAGCGCACGAAACCATCACTAAACTCAAATTGTCTAGGTCGATTGACAAGAGGAATAACTTGAAATAATATTATGTACCAGATGAAAGCGGGAATATTATAACTAATGTAGAATAACTTTTAATGCGTTTACATTAACATTAACCCCCCCCCCCACTATGGGCCACTTACAGCTCCGCGAGAAATCTCTATCCCAAATCTTGATTTAAGGACAGGAATGAGCTGTAGGATAAGTCGAGTTATGGGTTAACTCTAGATTAGTAATAGCGCTGCCAGTCGCCCTAAAAATTTTTCCTAAGTAGCATGGCTTTTAGGAATTTAAGCAATCGACCTACAATAATAAATGAGAAAGTTTTGGTTGCTGGATCTTTGCTACACAATCACGTCAAAACAACGGCTAAAACTAAAATTGGATAACATTTGGTAGAGAAATAGATTATAATCTGAAATAGCCTATATTATGTCGTGGGATACATTTGTAGTAACAGGTAGTAAGAAAATCGATTTCTTGACTAAATGGCAACATACATGAGCTGTGAAGGGCCTGGATTCGGCTTCTAGGGTGGGCAAATATTCTAACACGATTTGTCCGAGACTGAATCTTCCAGTGGGGGGCTAACGTCAGACAGTCAGCCAGTCAGCCACCTGAAAAAACTAAGCCCAATAGTTGTGCGAATATTCTAACAAGATTTGCCCGAGATTGAATCCTCCAGTGAGGGGGCTGACGTCAGACAGGCAGCCAGTCAGCCATTCGGAAAAACTAAACCTCTACGACATGTTTCAAATGAGCGATAGAATAGACGTCTCTTTCGAGGTGATGCGGTGTCAATATCGATGCTGATTGCCGATCAATTAAAAATAGATCCAGGATGTTCCTTACAGTGTGATAACGAAATAAATGACAACATTGCCTGAATGTACCTATATTTCAACAACGCGTAGACCACCAAGTAGTCTTTCATTTAGAGATAATCTAAACTGATTTCAACTGGCTAAGTTATTAAACTTGGGAAATAAAATACCCACTTAATACAAACAAATTGTACATATTTGCAATATTGGTATAAAATCAACAACATACTATGGGCTTTCATTCATTTATAATATAATATGCCTCATGTACACCATTTAGTAATATTCAATATCAAGTGTCAAACAAATTGACTTGCCAAAGACGGCCATAATAATCTGTTTGATCTTCGATGACAGTGGTTTGGCTGTGTCGTATGTCGTACCTTTGATAAACATAGAGGAAAGTTTCACATTAAAACTAAGCTATGAAATACAAGATGTTTAACCTAAGTTGGTTCTGAATCGTTAGAGCAGTCTCTATGCGCTCTATACATGGGAGAAGAATTCAGGCACGAACAGACGAGTAAACATAATAGTGATAAATTAGCAATAACATGTAACGCCGATTATTCATAAAAATCTGACCGAATGACACGATTAGTTTCAAAAACATGTGACACCTCATAAATTATAAAAAATATTTAACTTCACTTTTGCCGATATAATTGTCTGACTGACATATTTTGAACCACGTCTACCCTCAACAGAAGAACCATTAACGGTGTTACTCGGATATAATAATACATGTTTTTTCTGTGTTTCGTTGTATAATATTCCCTACCCACCCCTCTAGTGAGACCAGGTATTTTAATTATGTGAGGTGTCACATATTTTCGATTGACTTACTGATTTCTTAAGTTTACGCGAATATTATACATTGAAATAAAACTATTCTTACGGATTCTATCACGATTAGGTTTTAATTATCATTCCCGACGTTTCGAAGGCTTTGCAATTTTTATTGCTTTTTTTTTCGTGATAGAATCCGTAAGAATAGTTTTATTTCGACCGACTTCCAAAAAAGAGAAGGTCCTCAATTCGTCTGTATTTCTTTATGTATGTTACGCAATATCTCCGCCAAATGTGGACCCATTTTCAAAATTCTTTTTGTGTTCGATAGAGCTTATTTTAAGGGTGGTCCCATATAAATTTGGTTACGATCGGATTTGAAGTCGGTCCGTTAAGTTTTTAAACTTTTATGAATTACAAGCATCCATAACACTTCAGAGTTCCCGAAATGAAATCTTATATCTACTTCTTGACAACGTTTTGATATACCTAGTTAAACTAAACAAAATTTCAGGTAGCTTCTAACAGGTCGGTCTGGAAATATTTGGGTCCATGTTCAGCAGTGGTCACATTGGTGAAATTAAATAACTAAACAGACCGACCAATTAATCGATCAGTTTAATAGTTTACCAGTAACACAGTCTTATTGTGGCTATTAAATTAAATCCTTCAGGATATTTTTTGTCGGAAAATGTTTTACATAGGAGCTTTTATAAAGATCATACACTTTCTGCATTTGTGCGTCCTTGTATACAAAAAATGCAATAGAAAATGCAGATTGTTGGCATTCCTAACAAGATGTATCATTTATTTTATTCGTAGGTAATAATAAGTTTATAAGCTCTTTGTCAACTTATGTCTGTTTAGACTTTATCTTGATAATCAGGATGTATGTTATAGTATTGAATGCGACTATTCGTACGAATTTGTTATATCTAGAGGTAAAGGGTAAAGGGGTAATGCTATCAGTATACTGTATGTAGTCACCACAGACATGGGTGACACTGTAGTGTATGATGCGTACGAAAACGCGAGCTCAAACCTAGTCCGGAACTAAAACCTTAAGACCGACTCGCAGCCCTATTACTAATCTAGTTAGTCCTTAACTATATTTAACTTACATCTCATTCCAAGATTTAAAAAGAGATTTAAGATAAGATAAATCCAGAAAACAAACAAAAAGTGAAAAGACACCAAAAGTATCACTTTGCAATATGCCAACGAACAATGGAGCGCAGTAATCCAGGTCATCGTTGGGCCGAGACCCTAACACTATTTACACCCTACGGTAGCCCCTAATCACGCGCTGTGCCACTACATGCTGCGGCTTATGCAGAAGAGCGGCGCATGCCTGTGCGTCTGCTGCCCGGAACACACTTCGAACCATTTTAAAATGGACGTGGAAATTCCATCGGCCATCGAGCACGAAGCCATGATGGGTCTTACGGCCGATGAGTATCCGCACCCCCTCCACAACTAGTATGTGAGCAGGTGTGGTGGGTCCTCGTCAACAGATAGCCTCGGTTTTATGTACAGCCACCGTCAAACCCAGCCGCCGAATGCGGTTAACCATGTAGGTCGTGCGGGTAACGGCGAGCGCTGCTGCTTCCTGAAGGTCCTCTCAGAAGCTGTAATCAGCGCATCGTCGGCGTACCATGTAACGCCGACGTCCCAGAAGTTGGTACCACGGAGTACCCAGTCATAACCAATGTTTCACAGGAGAAGGTCGAGAACTGAATCCTGTGGAACACCGCAAAGCAGTTGCGTGTGTTGCCACCTGTCGGCACCTGGATATACTGTCTGTGAGACAGGTACGGGTGCACCAGACATCGAAGATACGGTGGGACTACGTGGTACCTCAGTGCTTCTTTGATGCAGGATCAAGGAAGAATGCATTAGCGATGTCTAACAACCGCCGATACAACCCTGCCCTACTGCAATTTCCGCGTGCGCCTACACCCGTAAATCGCGTGAAAAGTTGATCGGCCTCGGCGAAAGCCATATTGGCAATTTGATAGGTTCGTACCAGCCCTCTCGAGATGCTCGACGAGGCGAATATGAATAATACCCTCAAGATTTTACAGACCTCCTCGAGCAACACGATGTTTTTAACCCCGCAGCCGAAACACTCTCAACTGGAGCTCCGCAGGTGAAACCTTCGGAATTTCTCTTGCCGTACTCGTATACTCGTTATCGCTAGATAACTCCAATCGCTGTGGGATCATCGGTGGAGGAGTAGTCTCTGCAGTAGCCAGGAACAAGCTCGTGACTACATTACTCAGCAGTTCTGGTTGGAGACTCTGTCAATGGGGACACCACCGGGCGAAGTTTGTTCATCATCAAACGGTAAGGTCGCCCTCATGGGTCATTATTAAGAGCCTCCAAGGACTCTTTCCTAGTTTTCTTTTCTTTGAAGGGAGTCCGTTCGTGTGGAAATTTATTTTCCGAGATAAAAATTTGCATATGTGATTTTGATCTACGATTATATAACTATAAAGTTTTTTCAAAATCCATTTAGAAGTTTTTGCGTGAAAGAGTAACAAACATCCCTCCATATTCCATACTCACAAACCTTCGCACTTATAATATTGGTTAAATTAGATATGTCTTTATGTATTCGCATAAGAGTTTACACAGTCCAACTAGTGAAGTAGTATGGTATACTAGAAAAAAATATTGCATACAGAAAATATCGATACATATTTTTAAAGTAAATTATATTAATAAGTACCTATTAATAATATGGAGTATCTAAAAATATCGTAATTTTTCAAACGCTATCTAAATATAAGTGTATCTGGCAAGCGACAACGCAGTACGAAGTGAGAAACCAACATTGCCATGGTGTTCGATTACGTAACGTGGGCCGCGGCGCGGCGTTCAATGTGCGGGCAGCGGTCCGTGTAACAACTAACAACCATCAGTATTCCAATTATATGAGTACGTAGCTACGACGTCGCGGCGTCGTATCGTTCTCGTGTCGCACCACGCCGCGCTGCGCTGTTCCGTACCCTATACACAAAACATAAGTACAGGAAACAACTAATGTATTACATCGCACTGAATAATATAACTTGTTGTACGTCTGCTTATACTTATAATATTTCATAACAGTCACTTTTGACTAGCGCATCCCAGATATTGCCATATTAACGAAAATTTATTCATTTTGTAAAATGTTATTTATTGTTAATAATGTCTAACAGAAACACTAACCGTGTCGTAAACACTTCAAAAGTGGGACACTAACGTTTATTTTGAACAAATAGAAGTCGCAGCCTACTACATGTTAGATGATATTATAGTTCATGATTTTGTAAATTTAACGCAAAACTCGACAATGTTTAAGCGTATTCATTAGCATATGCATAATATACATATTATGTAGTTATATAAACATGTTATGAGTAATGTGACTCATCAGTAGTGCACACACAAGTCACAACATTGATTACGGCAAATCTGGTCGGGTCTGATAACAAAAAAGTTAAAAAATATTTACTGGCTGGTATAATTGTAAAAGTAGTATCCCGGTATCTAAAAATCGCTAGGCCCTAAAAACAAACAAACCGTTTTCTGGGCTATACTAGACTGGACATTTTGCCTTAAAAGGATATACCATTTTAAAAGCTGAACATAATATTGTCCGGGGCTCCTTTTACAACAAAAAGAAAAGCTATCCAATATCCTGTAACCTAGTAAAAACGAGACACGTAAATATTTTACCGGACAAGACCCTAAAATGTCTGGACGTGTCCGACTATAGCTGGAAAACTGACAAACCTACAGATTACAGATCTCAGTTCTCGGTAGCTAGTTCTCAGTACTAGTAGAAGTAACTACTTCAGTGTTTTAAGATTTTCATTGTAGTCGGTGCTCATTACTTCATAGTTAATAGTGAGAGCGTTACAATTGGATCCTTGACTATAGTTACCAATAGCAATGAATTTCTGTAGGAACATTAGATATATCATCGTGCAATAAAAATTTATAAAAAAAGTATAATTTTATTTTAGTAATTTAAATATTTATTTTTTTATCTGTTAATCACGTGACTGTAAACACCAATCACGATACATGATGTCACATTACTAATTTTTCTTGAATATTTGTTTATTTGGTATATTTTTTTCGTAGTTTTGTTTAAAGCTCAACCCAATTTTAACGCGGATGTGATCGACGATCGATATCTGATTGACGAAATATCTGACCCGTTTTTTTCAGTTTGAAATCATAAATGTTATTTCCTCAATGTTTTTTTTCATAAACATTTTGTAACTGTGGTAAGGAACAATGACGTCGCCCGTACCTACAGTTAACAGATAGCGTTTTGGCGGCATATGAAATAATACCTACATACATTTTGCTTTTTTTACTAAATATATGAAAATAAATTAAGAAATAGTTTTTTTTCAATGTTTAGGGTAACCTAATAATTACCCCTGTATACTTTTTAAAAAAATTGTCAAGGTCCCAATTGGGTACTTGACTATGTTTGATTTTCTACACATATCAATGGCGAAGGGTCCATACAACACTATTTCTTCCGGCTTACCTTTGCCAAAATATCTGCTAATAATTCAAAGAGAAACTAGCTTCGACATCCCCTCTAAATAAAATTCACCTTTCGCTACTGACACATATTTATATGTAATAGCAAATAAAACAAAACAGAAACCCTTCTGTAAAAACTGCATCGTAATTGGTTGAAAAATGAGAATGATTACTCATATTTTAAGTTCTGGAGTGGGTCATATTTGAGATATCTTGCTATCCCTTTCCAACGCACGTACCGTTATGGCGGTGACGTGATTATACTGATACTTCTCTTTTCCGCAGTTTGAAGGTTACACCACATTTCAAAGGCTTATAACTTTTTTATTTTTTAGAAAATTTCAATATTTCTTTCTGTTCTATATTTTTCAACGACTAAATTTTTCATATAAAATTAATAAAAAAAAAATAGTCAATTACCCAATTATAATTTACTAGTTTTACTCAGTTCAGTAGCACAAAATTGAGAATCCCGGCGCAACCACGGAAATAGTTACTTATCCGGTACTATTTTAATTATTTCCTAACTCCTAACATGGAGTTTTAAATAATTAATTTTTATTTAAATGAATTTAAATAATTTCTCGAATCGGCTCAGGCGTCTTCGAATAATCGAAGAACTTACATAAAAAAAAGATTCCAACGAATTGTTAATTTCCTTCTTTTTTGAAGTCGGTTTATAAAAATGGAAACATAAAAGTAACACTATCAGTTAGGAGATATAAAAGTTGATATAATACGATGCTGCGATCTTTTTAGAGTAAGATAAAATAACGGCCTAGATGTTCTCAACTATAATATGTCGTTATATTCAGTCGAAATTTGACTTCGTAGAGATAAGAAGGTAAGAGATAAGAAGGTTTTTAAGACAAATAAAAAAGAAAACATTACGTACTTTTTTTTTTAATAACAGGTCTTTACCTACGAAGTTGCAGTTTTATGACACTGGCCATTTGAAATGTAAATTGTGTAAGGTTGACGATAAATTCTAAATTCAAATGAATTTTCCAAAAAAAATACATGGAATTCCATTTTGAACACTACAAACGAACACACAACTCATTATTGGTTTCAACGCTTCCGAGATGGAAATTTTGATTAAAAAAAAAACCCGTGGTCGCCTGAAAATTAAAGCCAATAACAACGAACTAAAGGCGATAGTGGAAGCTAACGAAACTCAATCTACGGCTGAGTTAGCAGCAGATTTCAATGTTAGCATCAAAACAATATTGGTCCATTTGCATCAAATTGGCAAGGTAAAAAATCTTGACAAGTGGGTGCCGCACGAATTGACCGATCGCCAGCGCGATGAATGCGTTGAGGTATGCCTAGCGTTTCGTAACATACACAGCAACGTAGGGATTTTGAACAGAATTGTCACTTGCGATGAAAAATTGATTATTTTTTATTACCATAAGCGGTCATCATGTTAAGACCCTGGTTCAGAACTGGACACAATGATAGAGAAGCTCGCAAATCTCCGACCAGCCTTGGTTAATCCCTCGTCCCAGCTGCTCCTACACGACAACGCTCGACCTAATATGGCACAACAGACGGTCTCTAAGCTACAAGAGCTAGCGTAGGAAGTTTTTCGTCATACACCACCCACTCACCAGATCATGCGCCGACAGACTTCTACTTTTTCCAATATTTAGACAACTTCTTGGCATGGAAAAAAATAATACCCGGGAGGTGGTACAAAATGCCTTTACAGATGTTGTTGGCTCCTGTACACCTGACTTCTTCAACAAGAGCATAAAAAATTACCACGGCGCTTACAGGGATGCATCAATAGCATGGGTGCATATCTTGATTGACATATATAAATAAAAAATACTTATAAAAATGCCTAACTTTCTGTATACTAAACGGCAATTTCATAGGTAAATACATTACAATTTCCGCGATATCAGAGAGATAAGTGGTTGATGATATTTTTAATAAATTTTGTCACTCGTGTAACAGTGCAACCTGTCGAAAACCACACAGGAGAGCTTTTCGAAAGGTTCTTAAGAAAGGGGACGGCAGTGGTGAGCAGGAGCGTTTTAAAAATTTGGCTTGCTTCACGGACAAGTAATGTGATACGTGTTCAGGTCACATTTGGGTAGTCCGTTGCCGGTTGCGACAGGTCGACCGAGCGTCTTGTGAAACGGCGCTTGCGCAGCTCACCCCACCGTCGACGGCTGATTGTGTCGAAACTTACGGCACAGTCACTGCCTGCCCGCTGGCGCACACCCGATACACAACCCCCACTTGTATTTTCAGTTTATATCTTCACCAATTACGAAGGTAATAGCACTGTATGGATTTGCAGTGTTTTGGATTGTCAGTTAGAGGAAGCTGTTTTTGTTGTGTGTTCAACCACACAGCATGCGGCTCGACTAAATCATATTATGAACTCATCATAATATATGTACCTATGTATTTGGCTATTTTACTAACACAAACAGCGACATTTGATGCTGGCTAGTTAAACGGATAATTAATTACTCACGTATACATGGGCTATTTTACGTAGCGACTAGCGAACGATCATTGAAGAGTCATGGTTATACAACGTTTGTATTTTCTGTAAAAGGGTTATGGTATAAAGGTAATACATCAACTCGAAGAAAGCTTTGTATTATTGTTATTTTAAATAATTTGTCTGGAAAGTTTTAGTGTATTGTATATAAGTATAAGTTTGGTATGCATGTACCCTTTCTATAAACTATACGGCGTGATAATATGATATTTAAATGGAGTTGATCTAGTTAGGAGTAAAAACATAATATTTCATCAAGATCAAAAACCTTTCTCGGACTCGGGATTCTCAAGTCACAATGTTTTCCCGGTTTTGTGGAATGTGGGAAAGACGTAGACGTAATAAACCTTAAGATATTACGCATAAAAATATACAGATATATTATTTTAAATGAAGATGGCGGTAATGCTGTGTTGGCTTCTGAGTGCTGAGCGTTCAGCGTGGCACGGTGGCATTGCACAAGGCTCGGTGCAGGTCGTACAGGCAGTGCGAGGCTCTCGCAACCGCTGCTATTCGGGTCAGCCAACGATTTGTGTGAATTGTGTCATCTGACATATGCTTGCGATAAATGCACCTCATTATTTTCGTTTTTGTATTATTACAATGTTAATTGTTATTTCTTTACCCTTTGTGAGTGTGTAGACACTGTAATCTATAATTATATGTATATGTATAACAATACATTTTAATATATCCCTAAGTTCCTATGTTCGTTTTTTACAAAATATGGACTCCTAGTTCATATTTTGTACTTATTTCTTATTTTTTCGTGGATGGGCGTTAGCTGTGGTTTTTCGTGGTTCTAAATTATAATGGGAAATTTCTAATGGCGGGTACACACCGGCCGAATGAAGGCGAAAGAATCTATGCTTGCTTCATTCACACAACAGCGAAAGTTTATTTGTGTGAACGCAACAGGCGACGCTTCGCGAACATTCGTTCGGCCGGTGTGTACCCGCCATAATGCTAACCCTTTCAGAATATCTAATCTCTTGGTATTACAACATAATTCTTGTAATAGTTTAACAAACCGACTCAGAAACTGATTTTCCCTATAGTAGATATTGCTATACAGAAATGGGTTTCGGATGACTTGTAGCTGAGTGATTAATTATGCTGTTTTTGTTGGAAAATCGTTAATCATTATCAACAAAGCGGCCAAAATCTGTGAATGCAATGTGTTATGTACGTGTCTGGAAATGATTAAGGCTACTCATAATCCTAGTAACGGGTGTCTGCCGTCGAAGATTATTGCATGTACTTTATTTTTGTATAGGTTATAGGTAGGCATAACATTCCAAAATATTTAATTTACTGTTGTTTCCAGAGTTTCTGTTCCACAATATTCTTGGAAAATGGTTTAGGACTGATCCCGTGAGCGTTATCCTACGATTTTAATTCGTGCAATTTTTGGTTACACATATTAAATACTTTTCATAGCAAGTTACCACGATATTTGATGTTGCAAGTACTGCAGCATCTGGCGAAACGCGGAATGGCGAACTGAACGGTTCACGCACACCGTTGCGGGCCGCGAGCGTTCATCACGTAGCTGCCGCGGCAGTGCAGTCACAGTCAGCAGTCGTCGTGCTACTCACTGGTCGGGCCCGCGCGCCGCGCTCGTCGCGTCTGTGCCCGCTACCCGCGCCCGCTCCGCACACCGCACGCACAAACGGGCAGCGCGCGCGCCGCATCGCGGCCCCGCTTGCAAGTAGGTCAGGGCGCTTTGCGGCCGCGCGCGTTTTAAATTTAGAACGATCCGCATTTCAAGCTCCGCCCCACACGATCATCTAACTACAAGTTAATGTGTTACCTCCAAAACGTACACCTGTAACTACATCCTTTCAAAATCAAAAACTATAATATGAAAGATACCTCCCTCGTCCTATCTCTACTTTGCACTAATACTATTGGTACTAATGCACACTGCGTTATACGCGTTGACATTAGGGGCCTTACTTATAAAAATATTTTAGCTGAGCAAATGGTTAAGAATAGTCTATCCCTTTTATTTTCAAACAATGTGACATAAGGAAAAAAGTGACAGACTATTCTTAACCATTTGCTCAGCTAAAGTGTTTTTATAAGAAAGTTCACTTAAGTTTAGTTTATCAATGTTCTCAAGCACCTACGCTTCTTTTTTGTTCATTTTGGGTATGCTATTCGACATCTCCACCACATGAAGTCTGTTTTTAATAATATTCTTTATATTCGATATGGTTTACTGCAGAGTTGTCCCATAATAATTATTATCTTCTGTAGAACATATAAAAAGAGACACTGACTAACTGACTAGGAACGTGACAATTTGGAAATTCATCGCCTAAGGGGGTGAAAATGGAAATACGACGGGACAGGCTTTCACGCGGGCAAAAGCTAGTGTGATAGTTATGATGCCTTCTTATTCTAGTATCATCGTAGTTTGTATTGGGGGTCAGTGAAGAAGCTTAATGTTCATCTCTACTGTAGATCACTTTACTGTGCGTTGTCTTACACGCTCATGGGCCGTTTTCTTGTTGCTTGCATTGTTTATGTTACCTTATTGGTCCAGTAACAACTAAGTTTGGATAAAGCGTCAGTCAAGAAGCATAAACGTTCATCTCTATTGTGGATCACTAAACTTACTGTGCGTGTGACATCCTTGGCCGTTTTCTTGTTGTAACATCATTTCATTGATTATATTGTCTTATTGGTCTAGTAACAACTAAGTTTGGATAAAGCGTCAGTCAAGAAGCATAAACGTTTATCTCTACTGTGGCTCACTTTACTGCGCGTGCTACTTACTACTCTTACATGCTCTTGGGCTGTTTTCTTGGTGAGTGCATCATCTCATTGTTTTTGTTGTCTTATTAGTCAGAGAACTGCTTACTTTGTATTGAATTCAGTGAAGAAGCATAAACGTTCATCTCTATTGTGGATCACTCTACTGCGTGTAGTCTTACACGCCCTTGGGCCGTTTTCTTGTTGTTTGCAACGTTTCATTATTTATGTTGCCTTATTGGTCTAGTAACAACTAAGTTTCTATGAAGCGTTAATCAAGAAGCATAAACGTTCATCTCTACTGTGGTTCACTTTACTGTGCGTGGTCTTACACGCCCTTGGGCTGTTTTCTTGCTGTATGCATCGTCTGACATATCATTATTTATGTTGCCTTATTGGTCTAATGACAGCTTAGTTTGTATTGGGGCTCAGTGAAGAGACCTTAAGGTTCATTCTACTGTAGATCAGTTTAATGTGCGTGATGTGACACGCCCTTGGCCGTTTTCTTACTGTATGTATTCGGGACACATCATTTCATTGTTTATGTTACGTTATTGGTTTAAATACGCGTCAATCAAGAAGCGTAAACGTTCATCTCTATTGTGGATATATTTTACTTAGTATGCGTGGTCTAACACGCCGTTGGCCATTTTTTGCTATACGCATAATTTCGTTATTTATATCGTCTCACTTGGTTTGGTAACAGCAAACTTTGGATTGATGAGTGAAGAATCGTAACCGTACATTTTAAAAAAAATACTGTGCAAGGTCTGACACGCCCTAGGCCGTTATTTTGCGATACGCATAATTTAATTCTTTATATCGTCAGACTGGGTTTGGTAACAGCATATTTTGGATTGAGGATAAGTGAAGAAGCGTAATCGTTCGTCTCTTCTGTGGAACCCTTTATTGTGTAAGGTCTGACACGTACTGGCCCGTTTTGTGCTATTCGCTCAGTTTCATTGTATATGTTGCATCATTGATTTAAACGCTAACTTTGGATTAAGGGTCAGTGAAGAAGCATTACAAATGTTCATCGCTACTATGGAACTTTTACTGTTCATGGTCTGACACGCCCTTGGCTGTTTCCTTGCTGATATGCATCATTTCATTATTAACGATGCCTCTATGGTCTAGTAACAGCTAACTTTGCATAGAGGATCAGTGAAAAAACATAATGGTCTGGCACACCTTTGGGCTATTTCATACGTAATGAGTCTGGCAAAATCATTTTGGATGTGAGATCACTCAAACTTAAAAGCTTCATTATCATGATTATCAGGACATCCACTGCTTTTTCATTCGGTTTTATTGTTCGAAGATGATTGTGTGAATGTATATTTCTCACAACTCAAAGTCGTGTAACAAATATGCTAAAGATAAGCAAAAATAGATACATACCTACCTCGATTTTTAACTTACGTCAATAAAGGAAGATGATTATGGTATTTTACGTTTGTACATGAATTACTAATCATACCGTGCCTGGACTGTGACCCGAGCAGGAATAATCATAATTTTGACAATCTAGTTCGGATCTAACTCGATGTGCATTCATGATATTTTTATGAAATTTTAACCACACGTCATCAGTCCGTAGTGAGGTCGAGCTTTTGAGTTATTGCAAATGCTTATTTTATGTGTGAACGTACAACAGCTGTATAGATTTAACATTATATTTAAAATATAATTGGTCCGTCATAACTCAATACCAACATCAAAAGTGCATTTTCATGTGACCAAATACCGTGATAAAATATAATTAATCACTTTTCAGGGTCGGTTTTTAGGATTTTGAAAACTTTAATTACCTACCTATGCAATGTTAAGTATACATCCATTCATCATTCTCATAAAAGCCTAAAAAAGCTATAATCATAAAAATCTGTGAAAAAACGATGGCTTCCTATTACTCTGCATTATTGATTATGCGTTGTCGCGTGGGCCTCTTTAATATTCCAGCAATTGTAGCTTATCGATTGCTGCAGTGTTACTGAATTGAAGCAATAAACAAGCATTTTCTCTAATAAGATTTTTCTGCTATTACAGCACAAACTAAGATTTTCAGACACAAATTTCATAACTTAAGATTTGAAGGCAATATATGTACTTATACATACATACATAAGCTCACGCCTGTATCCCCGAAGGGGTAGGCAGAGGCGCACTAGCGAACTAGAACACCCACATTTCGCCGAGCTTAGTTCCGTCCCAGATGTGATAGGGGGCGAGCCTATCGCCATATCGGGCACAAATTCCAGACTCCGGGCTGATATGGAAAAATCCAATATCACTTTGCCCGACCCGGGGATCGAACCCGAGACCTCAGAACCGTAGTCGTACCGAAATACCACCACGCCACCGAGGCAGTCAGAGACATATGTACTTATGTTGGCATACTTTGGCTAATTCAATAATAATAATAATCAAATGTAGGCATTAATTGAATTCTATACTTTTTCTGCTCTTTTAGACAGTAACTTAGTACAGAATAGTGGGTTTTATTAAGGTATTGATGTATGTACGATTTATAATATTTTTTACTATCGACTCAATTCATTTGCATAATGACGGTAAGTTCAAATTTACAGACCAGGGGCAAACGAGCAAGTTGGTCACCTGATGTTAAATGGTCACACACTGCTCATAAAAATCAGGAACAAAAAAATTGCATATACCTATTACCAAATCATTATTGGCTTCACAAAATTTAGTACCAACCTAGGTATTTCTTGTAAATAGAATTAGGTGCAAAAATAATGCTCTCTATTGGCATAATAAAGTATCACAATCAGTTTTAAAAACTACTATTATGCAGGCAGTAGTAGTTAGTACCTGTGCTGGCATACATGATTTCATAAGGTGTGACGTCATACTTGACAGCTACACATACATAGATAATTCCGATGGGAGTACCCACTCGTAGGTACATAAAATATTTAAATTTGTAAAGCATTAAAATCGTTTTAATAGTATCGAGTCGTTTTTCAGTATAGCAAGGGAGCCATAATTTTATTATGAACACAGTAACAGCACCATGGGCACGCGGCCATCGACGACGGCACGGCGCGGCGCGGCGCGGTGCGGTGCGCAAACACGCTGGCGCGAACTAGGTGAAGGTCAGCGAGGAGTCGCAGCTTGTTGTCCTGCCTGCTCGTGCTCGCTGCACAACCGGCTCCCCTCGGCAACGGAATTTTATTTGTAGTATTGATAGTTATAGCCCTCGGATTATGTGATACCTACTGTCTGGAGTATCGCGAAGCTATAATGGCCTAAAAGTAAGCCAGCTTTGGGACATTGGCTCCTAATATAACTGTGGTCATAAACTACTTAAAATTATCGTACTACTATTGATAGACTTACCTTCAAGTTTCATGCCAACATCGAGGCACTTTTGGAAGCGGCAAAACGGGCATCGTTTCCTTTGTGTCTTATCTATGTGGCAGGCCCTTTCAGCTACACAAGTGTAAACTTTCTTGTTCTGAACGGTCCTCTTGAAGAAACCTTTGCATGATTCGCAAGTGAGCAGCCCGTAGTGGTATCCGCTGACTTTGTCGCCGCAAACGGGACACAGCTCCTCGATCACGTCCTTGGTGTCAGTTTGATCGCAGACGGTGCCGGCTGCAGGCAGATAGGCGCCGGCCTCTCCACCAGCGCCTGGGGGAAATAAATACGACGCGTCCAGATTGGCATAGCCGAAGGTTTGCTGTTCGGGTGGACATTGATACGCGGCACCTTGTGGCACGTATTGTTGCGAGGCACCCGAGGGTCCTCCGCCCGACCCCGATCCCTCGGGACCGGGACTTAGATCGAACGGGGACATGTTAAGGGACATGAGGCTTGTCTGCTGGTCCATCGTCATGCTCGGCCGCACCGAGCGGCTGTTTTATTATAAATCCCTAGCGGCTTCCGACCGCCCCAACGTTTACACAGTCACCGAGTTCACTAGCGGTCTGGCCGCAACACTAGCTACCGCTCGCGGGCTGCACCTGTTCAAGCACTATTGTATTAAGCACATAAATCCAGCACATTTTGTTCTATGGCTATGTTGTGAAAATCATAGGGCGTAAAGCGCCGACGTCAGTCACTGTTAATAGGCAAGACCACCGACCACCGATCGTTTAGTGTTGAGTGCGCGCGGTATGTTACGATCGCGTCAAGTAATAAGTGTCAATGAGCGGCAGCAGCGTGCGTACCGCTCTGGAGACGTACCACGATCGACTGGCGGCCGGCCGGCGACGACAGCGCGCGTGCCGGCGCCTCCCGCATGCGCGCCCCGCCGTCACCCGCGAGCCCCCGCCCGCTCACACAATGGAAAACGATTAGGAGCCCATGTAATAAGTGAAAGTGAGTCGGTGACCCACTTTCCCGCGATCCAGGTCTATGTTAGTGCGCGTTCGCGCGGTTGCGCCACCGCACGGGTGGAGGGCGGTGCGGGGGGCGGCCCACTGACCCAGTTGCGCGCAGTGCCGCAGCAGGGCAGGGTTGCCTCGAACACTGAGCTCATGTTTACATTCGCACAATTCGCACTTCTCACGGCATTCGCAGACGAATGCGAGTTAAGAGTTGCGACTAGGTCTCATATTAGGTAAACAGACATTGACACGAACATAGTAATTAGTAATCCCTAATTGTTACGCCTTATAACCATGATGCTCAGGTTCACGCTGGTTTACGCTTATACATACATACACCATAAATGCATGCAATCATGTATACATAAAAACAGAGTATAAAACACCTACACATATCATCTTTTCAAATATAATTTTGTGATAAAAAATATTATAAATGAGCTTTTGCTCGCAGCTTCTGTTCCTGAAAGGTTTTTCTAAAATCTAAATAATCTATAAGTTTACAATACATTTGTTTTTTTTCGGTGCGTTTGGGCTGTAATGATGCGGTTAGTCAAGTCAATCATTAGAGGATGAATTTATGTATTATCATCTAAAATCGAATATAGAAAGAACTATTTCAATTCAACTGCTTGAGTGCGAGCTGGTACGACTACCGCCCTGGGGTATCAGGTTCTATCTCCGGGGCGAGTAGTGATAATTTTATTTTTACTCGGTATTGAGCCGGATCTGTCTGGAAATCTTTTCGGGAGGCCTATGTTCAGCAGTGGACGTCCTGTGGCTGATGATGATGATGATGATGATGATTGAGCCGGAGTCTGAAATTTGTGCCCGATATGGCGATAGGCTCGCCCCCTATCACATGTGGGACGGAACTAAGCTCGGCGAAACGTGGGTGTTCTAGTTTGCTAGTGCGCCTCTGCCTACCCCTACGGGGATACAGCCGTGAGCTTATGTTATTTTATGTTACGCGCTTACACTTGTTCACTAGTCGCTAGCGCCTCACTATAGAATTTGGTTTGGAATATGAATTATTTATTGCCTTACATATTTTTAAACCAATTTTGATGTAGTTTTACAGAAGCGTTTCTTTTTAGTATAATTTGTTAAATAAGAAATGTACAAATTCAAACATAGGGAACTACTCTCATGTTTGCGTTATTCCAGAACCACAGTATTTGTAAAATATTTTTTTATAACATAGTTTTATAAAACATATACGAAGACGACGTTATGGATAGAGCGCAGTGGATAAGAAAAACAAGGAAAGCTGACCCCAACACCATGTGGGATAAATAGCTTGGAAGGGAGAGTCTCATAAAACTTTTAAATAGTAAGGATCGTTACGATATGTCCTGAAAAGTGGTTTCTCGTTCGATTTTCAAATTGAATGTACTTATTTATGAAATAGTTTCAGACTTCCTGGGTTTTCCCACTTAATTCCCAGGATAAGAATTGAGAGTTTTGCAATTTATCGAAAACTTTCGGGAGTGTAAATTCAGAAAATAACATAAGAAAATACCTAACTTTTCTACGGATAATAATGAATCTTAATTTTATATGAATAAAAAAAACGACTATTTCACTAACCTTAAAAATATTTTATCAATATATTTATCTAATGTATTCTCAATAGTAACCTTCAATATCTTCGTAAATTCACAATTAAGTAATATAATATGCAAATTATACATAAATAACTGATTTTTTAAGGTGCGAGTCATTCAATATGAAAAGCGAAATAAAGATCTTGACCCAGTTTTTGTTAAAATCATTCAACGGGTCACGAACGAGTGACTGTCTGTGACAGCCTTGTATTCACAATGTAATATGATTCCAAGTGTTCTGCACTAAACACATGACAGCACGAGGTAGAACACTAGCGCGAATTGTGGACCTATAATACTTATCGCGATTCGCGTCACACCACTACGTCATAGATGTTATAGTTCATCGCGAAAATTGCCCTACCCACGACGTACATAAACCCATATCGACGCTTCTAATAAAGAGTATAATTTAAAATAATATCTGACAAATTGTATGTCGAAGCTAAGTTGAGCTTTGACATACAATTTGTAAGATATTTCGTTAATTTTGACAATCGAATAACAGGCATATTATTTATTTAATTAACGCTATGAGGTGCGTTATACACGTGTTTTGAACTACAGACATACAGAATTAGGCCATAGTTTTTATTAACAAAAGCTACTTCCCACAACATAAAAATATGGTAACGCAACTAATGAGTATGTGGTTATGATCGGAAGAGGGACTTATACCTAAAATTCGAAAGTTATTGAAAGTTAATTGAATGGGACGACACAAATTCCTAGTATTTTAGCGACAGGAACCTATTTTGAATTTATCCGCTTCATATTTTTATCTACAACAATGACCGACTGGGTGGCGTAATTGTAGTTTGGTAGTACGTTTTGGATCCGATCTCTTAATTCAAATTAATTCAGAGTCAGCCCGGAGTCTAGAATTTGTACTCGATATGGCGAAAGGTTTGCCTTCTATCACATGTGGGATGGAAATAAGCTCGGCAAAAAATGGGTGTTCTTGTACCCATTCTATTTCATTATGAGCATTTTGGGACTAGGGTCAATAATAATCAAAAGTTCGCTTTGTTTAAGAAAAGGCTCATTTTATGCCGCTTTAAAATCTCGGTACATACATACCTATTTATAGTATTATCCTAAAAAATATAACTACGTACATTGGTATGAAAACAAAACGATACATTAGTTTTTAAACATAATTGTATACCGTATAATAAGTAAATACGTGAAATAAAACAAACACATTGCGCATATTAAAACTGCAATGACTCAATAGTTTCGATTTCATAACCGAGACCTGAATACCGGATGAAAAAGCGACGGCGTGGCTCGCAGACCCAAAGTATGTCGTTTTCGCTATCACGCAGACGCCACGGCCTCTGACGAAAGCAAGAGTACTACCGAGCGAGTCGCACACGCATTTGTGCTTTCTTCGCATGCGCTCATCTGACGTCACACTTTCACCACGATTCACGAGTCACGACCGATGACGATAGTTGATGTAACGTAGTGTAATAGTGCAGTAATAGTCATGCGACGCGAAGCTATGCTTCGTGTTAACGTCGCAACATTTACATAATATCAATTTGGAGTTATAGTTGATATATTCCATGATGACGAGGTCCTATACTTCGCTAGAGGTGAAGTTAGCAGGGTACGAGGACCAATAGGGACAGGTTCACAACGGTGATAAGAGATTAACACGGCCAGTGGCTCCTTACATACGCATTAGTTAAAATATTTAGATCTCGAATCTCTTTTTAGCACTACAAATGCTGATACAATAATTGGTCCTATGTTTATCTTCGTTAATAGTGGGCACTGGGCAGGCAAGAGCGAAATATAGAAAAAAAATTGTAGAGGCGAGCCACCTTCATGAATAATCATTAATTTGGTTCAGATAGCAATTCTGATCTTACTCTAGATATCATGGGACCTTCTGACATGTGCGGAAGAAGGTAACCATGGGTATTTTTATCGGTATTGTCAGTGTATGTACTCTGGGTTTGAGACCCGTCTAAATAAAAACTCGCTTGTGAACTAGGACGGAAGGCCGACGAGTCCGACATATCCAACCTCCGGGTTGGGAGATATCCAGTATCCATAGAATTTGTTTTTTTCCCGTGGCAAAAAAACAATAAATGATCATTGATTATGTTTGTCACTATAAATCCGTAGGATGCTCCCGCACCCTGCACAATCATGCCTCATGGAAAGGAATTACTTTTAATATTAATTTAAATAGACATTTCTTGAAAGGAAACTTTATTTTATTTTTTTAAAATAGGTTTAGTGGTTTATACAAACTATACAAACTTTAAGCCCCTATTTAATCTCTTTAGGGGTTAATTTAAAATATAAAGTAATCCATGTCCGTACATAAAGCTAATGATATCCTATACCAAATATGAAATCTGTTAAGTTTTTTTTTTTATAGCAGAGACTGGCAAACGAACAGATGGGTCACCTGATGGTAAGTGATCTCCACTGCCCATAGACACCTAAGACACAATAAGAATCATGGGTGCGTTGCCAATCTAATGAGGAAATAGAAGGGGAGAGAAAAGGGATTGGGAAGGGTAGGGGGGGGGTGAAATGGGCCACCGGAAATCTCACTCACCGAACGAAACGTGACAGCAAGCTGCCACTTTACGTCGGTTTTCTGTGAGACAGTGGTATCAAATCGATCGAGCCGACCCATTCGTGCTGTAGACGTTACTGTCTACAGCGTGGCTCTACCACTCAAATTGTTTCTAAATTCCTATACAACTTTTCGTCTCGTGTGTTTCATCCTCTTGGGGTTGATTTAAAAAAAATAAGTACCCCATATAAGTCACCAAGAGAAAAGGTATTCTCATATAAAATTTCATAAAAATCAGTTCACCTATTTCGGAATTTCCATACAAACTTTCATCCCTTTTAAGGATTGATTAAAAAAAAATACCCTAACTGCTAAGTGGGAATAAATCAAACATAATAAAAAAATATAGTTAACATTGGTTCAGTAGTTTCGGAATTTATCGCGGACAAACACTGTGACAATGAATTTTTTATACAAGGGTGTTACAGAAAGTTGATACCAATAACAATTCCACATTCAGAGTAGTAATAATAATAATATAATATTAGCCCTGTAATATTACTGTCCCACTGCTGGGCACGGGCCTCTTCTACTAATGAGAGGGGTTAGATCTTAGTCTAACACGCTGGCCTAATGCTGTTTGGTAGACTACACATACCTTCGAATTTCTTGTGGAGAAATTGTCGAGTATGCAGGTTGCCTCACGATGGTTTCCTTCACCGATATAGCAAGCGATATTTCACAATGAAAATACACTTAACACAGAAAAGTCAGAGGTGTATGCTCAATTTTCGGGTTCGTCTCGATCCTCCGATCCTTGTCTCGGCAGTCCGTACCATTCCCAACTGAGCTATCGCTGCTATTGGTTTACAGAGTAATGATAAACAAAACTTTATTTTTTTATCAATTATTAAGCACACGACACCCCGTGTATAGATATATTATATATATATATATATATATATATATATATATATATATATATATATATATATTCCGACGAATTTATAACCTCTTTTTTAAGACAAAGACACTGCATATAATCTTTATAGCATTATAGAATCGGTTGAATAGTCAGCGAGTGTTGTCGTTTGATTGCAGAGCTGTTACATTGCTAAGTAAATGTCTGCTCCAATATACAGTTGCTCGGAATAACAAATCAGGTTACCCAACTCCATATTTGCAAAGAAGCTGGCGACCTAATTTTGAGATGCGACAGTTTCCATCTCAAGCATTTCGCAAAATGTACGTTACCGTAAAGTACGCACATAGACAAATCTCAAGTTTTTCTTGTTAGCTTTAAGACTTGAATTGCAAAAAGAATTTTTTGTCACAATGGATTAAACGCGTCGAGCCAGCCAATCTTTCTGTAAACTATCTACAGCATAGCTCTATCACACAATGATAGCAATTTAAAAAAATATAATAATACAATTTAAACAATTGCATAAGTTTCTTTTGAGACGTCAAAATGCTTATTATGCTGACTTAATGGGCTTTACTTAAAACAGCATTTTTAGCTGAGCTGAGCTGGTTAAGAATAACCTGTCACTTTTTTCCTTGCGTTACATTGTTTAAAAATGAAAGGGACAACCTATGGTATAAAGATAAGCAGCGCTTAAATATTTTTATAAGTAAGGGGCTATATGTTTTAATTCGATACCTTGTAATTATGCATCAGTGTTGTCGTCTCATTTCAATGTAAATATTGGGCCGGACATTATAAACATTGCCGAGTTAGTTACTTGCCTCATAACATACTTTATGTTACAATTAATATACTTATCTGGTAGTTATAAATAACAATCTAACACGAAAACACAAATCCAAAAAAAATAGACTTACAGTTGGACATGACCTGCGTCAATGTATTTGGGCTCGCCTATGTTTACATGTGGATATCCCCTTGCTGATGATAATGGTGACTCTAAGTTAACCGTAACATGTCAAACTGATCGCATTGTCCGGATATTATTAATAACTAGCTTTTGCCCGCGGCTTCGCACGCGTATTTTGTAGGGCCAACGGTAAAATCTTTTGACTTGTCGATCCACCCTGTCGTTTTAGTCTAAATGTTCTACAACGGGGCGACTCAGATATCGATTTTGAAGTAAATCGGCCCAAAAACAAAGAAAAACAAAATGCCGGCCACTTTTGACAGTTTTGACATCGGTTCCGTCGGTTGAAACCATGGGACGACCCAGTTATCGATTTTGAAGTCAATCGGCCCATAAACAAAGAAAAACAAAATGGCGGTCACTTTTTAGATTTCGATCCCGGATCACTAAACGACTTAAAAATTGTATATAATTCGTAAAAACTTCAATGCGACTCAGAAAATATCGTAACGCCATCTATTGATAAATTTGAAAATCATTTTCAGGCTTCATAGAACTCCCAACAATCGCACACATTATGCAAAAACATCCGTTTCTTTTAATAGAGTTGACCGATTTGAATAAAACAAAGCCTAAATGTTGTCCCAAGATATGGTCTACGATTTCCTATCCAGTTCCCTAAACTTACTTTGGTGGTTTTCATTTGATACGTGTTCAAACATACAGACAGATAGACAGACAGACAAAAAATCTAAAAATGTGTTCTTTTTCTAACCCCCCCCCCCCAATTAGTTCTTTTTTGGAAATTTAAGCAATGTATAGACGCCCGATATTTACATTCTTATTATATGTATTGATGATTGATATGAAAACTTAAGTGATGATTTAATGAGTAATAATTTGATTATTAACCTTCTACTTACGGTGCCACGTACAATCTTTTTTTCACCTATTTCTTCCTTTAGGACTTGGATTTCGAAACAAGTATTTCATTAGTTATGCCAAAGTGTGTTCAAGTAAATTATACCAAAAATACGTTCGCTATACAAAGCTTAGAAAACCACATTATTGCTAACCACCATATATCGGAAAATCCGTCTTTGGGAGACTTCTACTCAGCGTAGGGCACCGCTGTTAAAGTTACTAATTTTTGGATCCGGTATGAGTCATTCAGACGGTCGGTCGGTCGGTCATGTCAGTCAAGACATTTAATTTTAAATGTTTCAAACTTGCGAACGAAACCCAACTGCGTGCTGCCACTTTACATACATTGATTTTGTGTAAGATAGTGGTATCAAACCGGTTGAACCGGCCAATTCGTGCTACAGATATAACTGTTTATTTGTGGCTCTAATACTCAAGATTCAAATTTCGACCCACAGCGATAATTATTTAATCAGACTTCAATATCATTATGGTCAGAAAACAACTAGCGGTATAGGCTACTTGACTTTTTTAGACAAGTGCTTTGTGTGCTACTAGCACATGTTTTTAAAGTAACAAACGAAAAAATTGTGATTTATTTCGTATCGCTGTAATACATTAACGGTTGTTACAATACCAATAATATGTTCTTGAAGTATTCATTACGAGTTTCTACGTGGAAGGTTCCAAGGTCGGCGGGTTATACACACGGAACTGTCTCCTCGCCTATTTTTTACTCGTTATAAACTTTTATAAAAGTAGTATATAAAAACGCGTTCACTTATTTGAGTGTGGATATGTTACAACAAAAATGATTAGTTAGGCATCACATATAATGACTATGCATGATATGGCCTAAAATGTGTAAATATTTGTTAACTAATTTAACAAATTAGTTTCTTAATTATCCCATCGGACTCGGTTAAACACCAAGCAAAGGTAGCGTAACCAAGACAGGGATAGCTGTCGCAACTATTGAATACTTGCGTTCCATAGTTCGAAAAAAGTAATGCGGATCCCATGGAATGGTGGAAGCATCTCATACATGCTCCACATTTGATCACGCACAGAACACGGTTCCGAAGTAAGATGATACCGAAACATAATTTTATTACACATAATTTTAAGCACATCATCCATAAACATATATTTACTACCTATTTTACATAAGTAATAACTTCTTCTGTGTTGTATTAATTTTTTTTACAAAATTCTACTTATTACTTTGTTCTACTATTACTCGTTGATTTGTAAAGCCTATCACGGCTAAGGAGTCGTGATAGTTTTCCTATTATATTGGCGACGACCATGAACTTTTTCACATTTCTATAATTAACCTCTTAACAGGCAGACGATCCAGACACTTGACTCTAAAATAAATAAACAGTACTTTAAAACTAAATATTTCACAAAAAAATCTCGGATCGAAAAATGGTTTTTAGCATACCCCAATGTTTTTCAACGACCTATCCAACGATAACCCACACAGTGACATAATCGAGAAAAAAATATCATCCCCCACTTTATATTAGGGGAGGTACCCTAAAGGTTTATTACAAGTTTTATTTTACCATTTTCTCTGTGTGATTGATATGTATACTCATGCCAAATTACAGCTCTCTAGTACTAATCGTCTCTGCTGAACTCAATCAGATAACAGACGAAACTATAAAGGTTCCGTTGTTGCCATGTGACGTCGGAACCCTAAAAACAAAACGCAGTCGAGTTTTTGTATTTAACAATCTATTTTATTTTATTTTCATTCGATATCTATATTATGTATTGTAGCGTGTGGCGTGTCAAAACTAATAGACATACCATAATATATATTCGAAAAACCGTAGTTCTAAGTTGAACTAGGTACATAATATTATTGTGTCTCAACTCTCATCATCTCATGTTACGCACATCGTCTCGCAGACGTAGCAGCGCGCCAGTCATGCATTATACGCGTAGCGACCGCGCTTAAACAGCGTAGCAATTGCGTAGCACTCGCGCGTAGTCACATACAGTACAGCTTAGTTTATGGGTGTAACCCGCCCTGGGTTGTTAGAAGGCGCCCAAAACGCACTCATATATTCCTTAAGTTGTAACTAATATGAAATGATTTTTAAACGACCACCACCAACGACCATTGTAATTTAATTTGAAACAAGCCCTATACGCGCACTTACTCGTTAGAAATTTGATGTTCGTTTGAAAGTGAGTTTGAATTGAGCAAATTCGACTGGAAACTTATTCGTGTTTGAGCCTCCGAGCTTTCATTTTAATGTAAAAACAATAACAAAAAAAAAATAAGGACAAGACCAAGGGCGTAGGAGTAATTAATTATCTTGATTATATTAGATCTCTACCTATGAAAGTGCCGTTTTTTATACAGAAACTATTTATAAATAATGATTTATAACTAGTTTTTATTTCTATCAATAAAACTATGCATCTACGCTATTGATGTATCTCTGTCAGCGCAGTGGTAATTTTTTCGATCGGTCAGTTCGTGCGGCACCCACTTGTCAAGTTTTTTTACCTGGCCAATTTGACGCAAATGGATCAATATTGTTTTGATGCTGCTAGTGTTGAAAGCTGTTGCTAACTCAGCCGTAGATTGAGTTTCGTCAGCTTCCACTATCGCCTTTAATTCGTTGTTGTTGACTTTAGTTGTCAGGCGACCACGGGGTTCATTTTTAGATGTAAATTTTTGCATCGGAAACGTTCAAGCAAATAATGAGTCGTGCGTTCGTTTGTAGTATTCACTCCGTACACGTCATTAATATTGCGAGCCGTTTGTGCGGCATTGCTACCGCGACGGAACTCATATTCCATAATTACTCGTATTTTATCGTGTCCGTATTGATTAAAAAGATACACACGTGGTGAAAACAAATGACTAATTAATAAACAAGTGACCGAGTTTGAAAATAGAATTCCATATTATAAATATAAAATTCATTTGAATTTAAAGTTATTGCCAAACTTACATAAATTACGTTTCAAATCGTTAGTATTATATAGCGACAACTTCATAGGTACATATTATAACTTACTATTATTTCTTACTGTTCCCAAAAATATAAAACATAGAGCGAGATAATTAAGAAGTAGGTAAATTTTTAGTTCTCTAACGATAGGCCTCTTTTTTAAGTCGGGAAATAAAAATAAAAACGGCTCGGTATGTTGGATTCATTGGAATCACCGGTCTAAGCTGAAGAAAACCTCTCATGTTTAACTTTTTTCCGGGGTTACTATGTGCTCGAATGCAGGCAACTGTAACCACCTGCCCTGTAGCAGTTACCTATAATAAACACGAAAGACGAAACATTCGCCATCTGCTTCTTAAAATACGCAATTTTGTAGTAAGCGGTTTCGGATGTTCCTGTTTTTTTTTGTTATTTCTAGGTACACAAAAACCAAGCAACCTGTGACAGGACAAGCGGATAGCCGATGCTGGGAGTGCTGGGATACAAGGATGTACCCCAATACCCGCCCCACCAATAATCAACCATCAAATCATGTCGTAAGCCTCTCAGAAATACATCGATATACATACACTGGCTGCTCGTGGAACGCCGCCTACAGATTGTGTGTGGGGTCGATATATCAGGTTTTAAAACAATGTGTATGGTGGCCGCTATCCAGGCGCATATGAATATTCCACCACGTTACGTTTACAAAATGATGGGCCATGACGAACATTATGCTCTACATGGTGAAATCTTCTTGGATCCCCGCTGTTAAGACGGTATGCCGGATTAAACGTACGGGTAAAACCCCATGGTTGCCGCCATCTGCATTTGGAGGGGTTTTGGGACCTCTAATAGGATCGCGCCGAAAGGCCGCTCAAGCCAAGGGGCTAAGATGCACCAAACCTAAACGCTAACCCTAAATTCGGACACAATATTCATAAGCTAATTAACAAAAGCCTTTAAAACGAGTCTCTACTCAATTTATCGTTGCGTTAGATAACAATAATAAAGAATATAATAATTGTTTTTGGAAACTTCACTGGTTTAAGTGCTGTTTTAAATGTATTCATACTTTTATGTAATAATTAAATACTGTTTGTTTCCTTTACTCAATAAAATAAAAATAAAATAAATAAAACAATATATTTATGATTATAGTTACATATTACGAAGATAGCCGTACGTTATACAGTCATATAAAGGGGTTTGCGAGTTACAATTTGCTGAATACTGGAACGTTTCGGTAAATATAATTCAATTAAACTATAATATAACAATTTCCAATGAAGTACCTCTAGTTGCGCATACCGTAAAAGATGTCGCGTGTAAAATTGGTATGTCAATTGTCATGCCACTCATGTCGCGTTAAACACAATATTTTTAAGAGTTCAAATAAAATCGTTCAGCAGCATGCATTAACATAAATCCATCAGAAGCGATACGCATAACTTGGCACAACATTAAGCATAATTAGGCGATGACCCACATTTTTATCGAAGCTCGGGTCGATACATTGCGCGAGCGCATGTGGCTCAGTTCACACCCACAAGGTTTTGATTGTGTGAGGCGTGCGCACCGCGAGGCGCCGCGTCCGCCTTGATACGTTGCACAGTGCATGTTGGAATGAAGTTCTTCACACACGGTGTGTTATAGGCGATTTTTCGAAAATTGTTTTCTTCTATATTTATTATATTTTCTGAAAAATAGGGCAATCAAGCGGCTGGATTATCTAATGCTGAGTAATTTATTTAGGTAATAAATAATAAATAAATAAATAACACCCAACAATCACATACAAATTCTTGACCCCACACTAAGATCGAGTCTGGGTATCAGGAACTACGAGAGACTTTCTATTTCACAACACCCAGACCTAAAACAAATATTTGTAGGTCATATAAACATTTGTCTCGGTGTGGGGATCGAACCCGCGGCCTCTCGCTTCACAGCCGGCTACTCGCCCGCTACGCCACAGAGGCTGTCCTACCTACCTAATACCTACATAATCATAGTTATTCAGGCCGCCCGCGCCGCAGTGCTTAGGCAATTTCGTCAGGATACGTCATACGATATCCATTGTTGTATTGTACCTTAATGCTATTGACGGCACGCCTAATAAACATGGCTTGTGTAGACAATATGTTCTATAATCTATACAATCTATAATATACATGTGGATAATTCATTAAATATAATTTAATATTAGAAACTCCTTTCATCGAAATGTTCGGCGATGGATTATAAAATAAAATAAGAAGATGACAGTTAAGATTTGAAAACGAACGATAAGATGTCAGATTTGTAAAAGATTTTTCCTTAAGAAAATACATTATTAATTGTATCAATTCTTTGAATTCCTTCAATCCCACAACTTTTGGGGGCTCGTCCGGGATAGGACCGAAGAAATTGGTGCAGTTCCACGAATTTTCTGATGTAAGACTGAACTACAATTTTACGAATCAAGTGTTACCAGCTTATGAAGAAATGCGGGATTCTCGGATTTTTAAGAAGAATTTATTTCAATATTTGGAATAAACTGAAGAATATTTTTATGACTTCCAAACGACTATCTTTCTGCACGACGACTAAAAGAAGATCTCCAAGAAGCAGACTTAACACTAATTTAACCACGATGCCGCCAAAAAAATATACCACTCAAGCTCCGCATGAAAATGAAGATGAAGAACAAGAGGTCGATGTACAAATTTCATTTTCCGACTTAGAGAAGTCAATGACGTCATTTACTGGTGATGACACATACCCAATTGAATCTTTTATTGATGAATTTGAAGATACAGCTCATATAATGCGTTGGACTGCTGTAGAAAAGCTGATTTATGCGAAGAGACTTTTAAACGGTACAGCTAAACTATTTTTAAGGTCATTGGGCAGGGTAAAAGATTACTCAAGTTTAAAGAAGGCCCTTAAAGAAGAGTTTGGACCTAAAATTAATAGTGCAATCATTCACAAGAAGTTAGCTTCGCGAAAGATGAAGAACGACGAAACATTCCAACAGTATTTCTTAGCTATGAAAGAATTGGCACTCCATGGCAAAGTTGAGGATTCTGCTCTAATTGAATACGTCATTGATGGAATCAGAGATAACGAAACAAATAAGGTTATTCTGTATGGAGCATCAGATATAAAAGAGTTTCGTAAGAAGTTAGACACTTACAGTGACTTCAAAAAGAAGATACCTGCCAAAGTCGTAAGTCCCTCGAACTCCTCCACCAGTCACTCATTCAAAAAGACTAGTGTCAAGCGATGCTACAATTGTGGTGACTTGGACCATCAAACGCCTACATGTTCAAAGGGAATCAAATGTTTCAAGTGCAATGAATTTGGCCATAAGTCAACGGATTGTCCTAATAATAAATCTAAGAAGACTCTTAATATTGAAGATGATAATAAGAAAACAAATGAAGAAGTTAAAAGTCCATATAAGAAGATTAGAATTAACGGAAATGATATAATAGCTCTAATAGATACCGGAAGTGATGTGAATATAATGACAAAGACAGAATTTGGAAAAATTAAAGATGGAATAGAGAATTTTAATACGGAATCAATGACATGCCTAACTGGTATAGCTGAGAATAAGGTTTACACAGAAGGAACGTTCACAGTTAATGTTGAGATTGACAGCTACTATACAGATATCACGTTTCATGTAGTCAAAGATACTGAAATACCCGAGAACGTGATTATTGGTAAACCTATACTTAAAGATTTTGAAGTTAATTTTACTCCTCGTGGTGTCTACTTGGAAAGAATTATGCACCTTACTCTTTCAGTTAAAGATGATAATGTTGATCAAAATTATGACATAGGAGCAACGAAGTATACAGAACAAATTCGTAATTTGTGCAATGAGTATAAACCTAGTGAGAAGACAAAAGAAAGTAATGTAGAATTAAGAATTATACTTACTGATGAAGATCCTGTTTATCAAAGCCCACGACGTTTGTCACCGTTAGAAATGGGTATAGTTAACAAACAAATCGAAGAATGGTTAGCTAAAGGAATCATCAAACCTAGTAAATCTGATTTTGCAGCTCCTGTTGTCTTGGCTCACAAAAAAGATGGTACACGCCGTATGTGCATAGATTATAGACGACTAAATAAGAAAGTTATAAGAGAGAGATTTCCACTACCTTTAATAGAAGATCAGATAGACAAGTTGAAAGATGCAACGATATTTACGTCTCTTGATTTACGTAATGGTTTCTTGCACGTGAAAGTTCACAAAGACAGCCAGAAGTACACGGCTTTCGTAGTACCTCAAGGACAATATGAATTTCTAAAAATGCCGTTTGGACTGTGTACTGCGCCATCTGTATTTCAGCGATTTATAAATGATGTATTTAGTGATTTAATCGCTGATGGTACTTTAACAGCGTATCTAGATGACTTGAATATACCATCTAAAACTGAAGAAGAAGGATTACTGAAGTTAGAAAAGGTACTAAAGAGAGCAGAAGAATTCGGTTTAGAATTTAATTGGAAGAAATGTCACTTTTTTAAAGAAGAAATAGAATATCTTGGTTATTTAATTCGAGATAATGAAGTAAGACCTTCTGAAGACAAAATAAATGCTGTAGCAAAATTTAAGAAACCTAAAGACGTTAAGACCATTCAGTCATTTCTTGGACTTACTGGTTATTTTAGGAAGTATATTAAAAATTACTCACTGATTGCAAAACCGCTAACTGATCTATTAAAGAAGGATGTTGCATTTAATTTTGACGAGAAGAGTGAAAGAGCTTTTGAAGAACTGAAGCAAATATTATGTAACTCTCCAGTTCTGCATATTTACAGCCCTGATCTACCGACAGAACTTCATACAGATGCAAGTGCAGATGGATATGGAGCTGTGCTGTTGCAAAGGAGTCCTAAAGATGACAAATTTCATCCAGTTCACTATATGAGTAAAAAGACTACTCCTACTCAAAGAAATTACCACAGCTATTACTTAGAAGTCCTTGCTATTGTAGAAGCGATTAAGAAATTTAGAGTGTATCTGCAGGGGATTCACTTCAAAATCGTGACCGACTGTTCAGCATTAACTATGACTCTGAAAAAGAAAGACTTACCGCCTGTAGTTGCTCGCTGGGCTTTACTTCTAGAAGAATACGATTATGAGATTGAGCACAGGCCAGGATCAAGTATGAAACACGCAGACGCGCTAAGTCGAAATCCGATTTGTCTAATAATCACTGAAACTACAACTCGTATAAAAAAGGCTCAAGAAGATGATGATGATATAAAAGCATTAAAGAAAATTTTGGAAAAAGAGTCTTATCAGGATTATATTCTACAAGGAGATATAATTTACAAAGTCAAAAATGGCAATAGATTGATTGTAGTACCAAAGAAAATGCAGTATGAAATTATTAGGAAAAAACATGAAAGAGGATATTTTGGAATTACAAAGACTGAGGAATTGATAAAAAGAGATTATTACATAGATAATTTACAGAACAAGATAAGAATACGCAAGAAAAGAAAGAAAGATAGATTTTCGAATCCAAGAAATAAATATGATGAATTGTATCGGTTGATAGAAGAAGAAAATATTCAGATTTTCAATGAAAAAAGACAAGAACTCAGAGAAAGAGCAAAGGAATCAATTAAGAAAATACAAGAAGAAAATATGAAAAGTTATAATAAGAATAGAAAGGAAGCAGTTTCCTATGACGTTGGTGACTTAGTTGCAATAAAGAAGACGCAATTTTCACAAGGTTCAAAGCTGTTTCCAAAATTCTTAGGACCATATGAGGTTACACAGAAGAAGCGGAATGATAGATACACTGTCAAGAAGGTGGGACAAGGTGAAGGACCCATGCACACAACGACTTCAGCAGATTTGATGAAACCTTGGGTGATGCTGGAAGATTTAGATTCATCTGGGGCAGATGAATGAGCAGGACGGCCGTGTGGATAATTCATTAAATATAATTTAATATTAGAAACTCCTTTCATCGAAATGTTCGGCGATGGATTATAAAATAAAATAAGAAGATGACAGTTAAGATTTGAAAACGAACGATAAGATGTCAGATTTGTAAAAGATTTTTCCTTAAGAAAATACATTATTAATTGTATCAATTCTTTGAATTCCTTCAATCCCACATACATATAACAGCTCTCCGTCAATATGATCATTATCATCAGCTACAGGGCGTCTATTGCTGAACATAGTCGCTTCCAACAGGTCGATCTGAAAATATTTGGGGGAGGCCTATACTCAGCAATATGATACTCATTATCGCAATTGGTACCTATATATTCCTCTGTAAGGTCCTGAACTGTTCCACGTATCCAATATGATCATTTCCAGGAAGTGAGGGTGGAATCGAAACGCTGTCCGGAGTTCCATTGAATGATTAGAATGAACGACTATAACGGTTTTATACGCTTTATAAAAATAAATAAACGATATTTTATCGGGTAACACTAGCAATATTACGAATAGATTTAGTGATCTCAATCAGTGGATTCAGAAGCACCATGTCATGCCCGACATACAAATCTAGTGTATCGGGGTCCACAATCAGACCATTAACGTATAAACTAGAGGAGAGCTGGTGAAGTGTCCCTGTCTGCGAGGGTTACCTCATTTTTACACTAATAACCTGCAGGATTACCACCACCTCTTATAGCAGTATTATTGTTATCGTTCTTCGTTTGCTTTGTATGGGAATCGGTACAAGTAAAATTATAATAATACTGCTATAAGAGGTGAGGGTAACCCCCCTGGTCCATACTTAGATTAGGGTAGACAAAAATGTTGCATAATTATTTTCTTTAATTTATTCTTGCTTTACTTTATCCATCATGATAATTCTCATGTCTATTTAAAATAATACACCCAGCGTTGTTTGAGTAAGTTTTATTTAATTTTAGCAAATTATCAGGGTACACAATGTCTCTTAGTCTATATGAAATTCAAGACACCGAGTCCATATCGGTGCCCCTTAGTACGAGTTAATGATTCTCGCTTACGATTATAGTTAAATCTCCAACAATTTATTTAGGTCATTGTAGTTTCAGCAAGTGACGTTTCTAGTGAATGTATGGAAGCACTAAGTGGTATTCCGCTCTCACAGAAAACAGACATGAAGTGGCCACATTTTCTGGTGTGTTAAAACCTATCTCTTTTTTTCTACACCTTATGATAAGCGCAGTACAGTCCAAAAAAAGCCACCAACGAATAACAACCTGTATCAATTTATGATTATTCTTCTCCAAATTAAAAGCCTGAAGTAGGAGTGACAATTTTCGCGGCTTAAGCGAAGCATTTATTTTGCCTACTATGAACTTGAATAAAAAAGTTATATATATGCAATATACATATGTGTATATATGCATATTGATACTTTTAAAGAGCTATGCGTAGTTGTCGCACACACATCCCTACGCTAAAAATAAGTACAGTAAAGCATTTGTTCATTGCCAGTCGAACAGACAGGAAGAAATTATGCAGATTTATATTTTGCTATTCGATTGAGGAACCCTAAAAAATGGCAACATAAATGCATTGTCGGAACGACACACCACAGCTTATAATTTATTTAAATGGGAAGTCTAACGACTGCACACACGCCCGTTATCGATCCGAACTCTTTCTGAGACGGTAAATGCGGTGGTGTACGCCGCGCCGCACTGGGCAACCGCGGGCTCGCGACAAAACTGGCGCCTGGAGGTTGTTAAAATGAATAATAAGTTTAATAAGTCCCTATTGTTGTGTACTTCACCTCAATATGTTTATACTATACTACAAAAATCCCAAACCATGTCGGGATAAAACGAGAGAAAATTAAAGAATACTAGGTTATTAAAAATACCTTCTTTCAATCAAGTTTCGAAAGTTTATGCAGATTTGTTGAAGTACAAAAGTACTTACTGGTCCATAGAAATTGACGATAATAACTTTTTATTATGGCAAGGCCAAATAAAAAATATACGGTTGCTGGTGAGTACATTGCAAGGTAACTAGACGGTTATGAGGTTTTTGGGCGGAGGGCGGTCACCGCCTTCAGAATGACTATCTATGCAAATGTAATACGTAAGACTATCCACCCAGCCTACATCCATACGTTAGAGTTTAGGTTAGAAGAAAAGTGATATACATCATATGTATGTATCCAATAAATAACAGGAATAGATTTTCATTTAATAATCACAAGATAAAAAAGGGATAACAGAATAATAATATCTCAAAACGCATGGTTGCATATTGTAACATGAACATTGAAATCATAATTTAAAGGGTTTATGGAAGTAATGGTTATATTTTCTTTGGGCGTAACTAGTTATCCGATCTATAAATCGATGAGGTGCATTAAGAAAAACACCAAAGATTATGGTGCGTTGAATTTCGAAATATCAATAGTGCTGAAATTGCGTATGAGATAAATTTCGGCAAAAATGGATGAGATTACATTCCCTAGTTAGGTTACAACACAATTTCGGATGTTTACATCGTTATTATTTTTTAATGTTTAAATTTCATCATTATCGACATCAGCATCGCTATCTTAATATTACAAATGTCCATGGTCGACGATTAAGAGTTCGAAAATTTGGATGTTTGTAAGTCACTCATTGAAAAGATTTGTATATAATTTAGTTCTATACTATAAGGTAGACCATGACTTGCGTTAAGATAAATTATACTTATATCACGGCCGACTTATATCACACGACCGTAGGTGTCATTCGTTCATCAAAGCACGGTATAGTAGTGTCGACTAAAGTTCCTTTCTTTTCTTTTTATTTTTAAGGATTCACCGACCATGTGGCATGTACCCATCGCTGACTCGAACAACACTAAAGGTATGGTGGACGTGGTGAGGACAATGTAGATCTATAAAGGGACGCGGTCTCTTTTTGGACTGCAATCTGCAATTTTGATCTGCAATTTGCCTGACAAACTAAACATAATGTAAACACATCATGTAAACCATCCAGGAAATATAATAGAAATGTGAATGAGAGATCTATATTATAATGTTTCTTACTGTTTATAGAGATTGAAAGAACTTTCGAGAACAATTTTATTTTAAATGTTTAGTATTCTGTATCTGCGCATACGACGTTGCCCTTTGGCGAAATTGAATTTCAATTTATCTTGGTAAGTGGGACACGACGCTCGCGCGTGTTGCAATATGCGTACCAATGAGCGTTTCGCGGAGATATCGCACTGCTCAACATAAAGAAAATCCTTTGTTACTTGTTCGCATCACTGACATTTATACTACCTGCGAATATACGTACTTTGTGTATATTTTTAATTTACTGCTGTGTGTCGATATTAAACCTTTACGCAGTCACAATCATTTTCATTTTTCACTAGAAAACTGTTGTCATTAACAAATATTTGTTTGTTTTTAACCGACTTCAAAAAAGGAGGAGGTTAACAATTCGTCTGAATCTTTTTTTTATTTATATTCCCCGATTACTCGAACACGCCTGGGCCGATTTGAGAAATTATTTTTTTGTTTAAAAGGGTATACTTCCCAGGTGGTCCCATTGGCACCAAGTCAGGGTCTGATGATGGAATCCTAGAAAAATCGAGGGCAACCCTCAAATTTTATAGGGACCCATAGTGTGTTTTATATCGAGTAAGATCACGTCAAGTGGACCCCCCATTTACCACTTGATCATAAAAATTTAATGTATATATATTTTTCATAAGTACTTATGATGGAAAAATGATCCCCCAAACGATTTTTAAAAATTTTGATTTTAACATTTTTTTTTTAATGAAAATTTTAAGCACCTTTAATTAAAAAATGGATTAAAAATCAACCGTAAGAGATAAATTCATGAAATTTTCAGCATCCATGGTCAAATGTCTATACTTTAAGAATATATTAACGACTTAAGATTATTTGTTTATTTTCGTATTGTTAACTAACTTTTAAGTTAACAAATGAAAATTTAACTCATTTCTTGGTAAAAAAATGCATTTTTTTCATCGATCACATGCTTTATTCATTTAAGTTTAAGATTCCGGAAGAAAATTTCACTGCTCGCCATTAGTTTAAACAAAATGAATTTATTTATGACAGCGCGCCAGCCGCCGAGCGCTGTGGAAGCGCCGCGCTACCGAGCGTCTCGTACTGCATTGAAGCTTTTATCAGTGATAATTTAAAATAATAATACAAAATATTATTATAAAACAAATTTTATTATTATTTACGTTATATTATTATAATTATTATCAATAAAATTTTATTTTTTGTTAACAATATCATAAAGAATATAATCAATTTTTTTTATTATTTTTACCAAACAGCGTAAATTTAAAAATAAATAAGAAAAATAATTTAATTTCGCGAATTTTTAATTGATTATTTATTTTTAAATTTACGCTGTTTGGTAAAAATAATAAGAAAAAATGATTATATTCTTTATGATATTGTTAACAAAAAATAAAATTTTATTGAAAATAATTATAATAATATAACGTAAATAATAATAAAATTTGTTTTATAATAATATTTTGTATTATTATTTTAAATTATCACTGATAAAAGCTTCAATGCAGTACGAGACGCTCGGTAGCGCGGCGCTTCCACAGCGCTCGGCGGCTGGCGCGCTGTCATAAATAAATTCATTTTGTTTAAACTAATGGCGAGCAGTGAAATTTTCTTCCGGAATCTTAAACTTAAATGAATAAAGCATGTGACCGATGAAAAAAAAACGCATTTTTTTAACAAAAAATGAGTTAAATTTTCATTTGTTAACTTAAAAGTTAGTTAACAATACGAAAATAAACAAATAATCTTAAGTCGTTAATATATTCTTAAAGAATAGACATTTGACCATGGATGCTGAAAATTTCATGAATTTATCTCTTACGGTTGATTTTTAATCCATTTTTTAATTAAAAGTGCTTAAAATTTTCATTTAAAAAAAAAATGTTAAAATCAAAATTTTTAAAAATCGTTTGGGGGATCATTTTTCCATCATAAGTACTTATGAAAAATATATATATAGATTAAATTTTTATGATCAAGTGGTAAATGGGGGGTCCACTTGACGTGATCTTACTCATTATATATCTTGTAAAACTATTCAGGTATTTGCGTCTGGCACTCATCATTTTATGTTGCTGAGCTGATTATGGAAAATATAACTCCTTAACTATTAGCAGTTGGTGGATAATTCTTTCAATATTATAGGCTACTGGACACTAGCATAATAGATAAATAATAATTAAAGTTTAACAAAAACTGAAAACCGACTTCAAAAACGAGCACTTAAAAGTAAAAAATATCAAATTTTTACTGATAAATTAAATTATAAATTGTAAATTCCTGATAAAGGTCGCATGAAGTCGCTGGATGCAGGCCGCTTCCAACAGGTCGATCTGTAAATCTTTGGGGGAGGCCTATGTTCAGCAGTGGACGTCCTATGGCTGATGATGATGATGATGACTCTCTTTGGTGCCTTTTCAATTCATCTGCTTAGGCCTCAGCACCGACTCCAAAGAGAGTAAGAAATTGTTGTTATTTTTTATTTTTAAGTGTACGTTTTTGAAGTCGGTTTTCAGTTTTTTATACTTCTATGATCTATCGCACATATCCACTGTGGGTAGATACCTACAAATATTTTAAAATTCGGGGCGGTAGTACAAAAAACAATTTAAAAAATCAAGGCCCCTAGTAAAGCTTAAAAACAGTCATTTGGTTAATAAAAAGTGGGTAACTAGGGGGGTTAATATAGCGGCGCGAGCGGCGAAGATGACATAGTAGAAATTCAAAAAGAGCACATCAAAATCTATAAAATTATTCATTTTCAAAACTCCCGGAAAACTTTCCAGGTTTTTCTACGAGGACTGTACTATATACTAATATTATAATAGCGAATTTGGATGGATGTTTGTTACCCAAATACGTCAAAGTGGCTGAACAGATCTGGATGAATTTTAGCACAAAGATACACTATAATTAATTATGTTTCCCGTGGGATAGACTTCTTAATAAATTTTCTTCGCTTCGTTCACATGTTATAGCTAGGCATTAAAATTATAATAAAAACAACATTTTGCGGTCGACTATTATTTTATTATACTATCACTTTGTGTGACCTTGAATTAGGCAATGTTTCATTCAAAAACCACTCGAAGCAATTTCTTTATAAAAATCAAAATCATTAATTATACCTTTGAAAGTAATTACTTGTATTACAGAATAAAATATGAATGCATAAATATTTATTCATGTCGTTTGTTATCGTTGTCAAACAGCCTACCTACAATAATAAAAATTGAATGCGATTTCTCAACTATCATTCCATTTAAGATTATTATTATGTTTAATTTGTCTAAAATAAACGGCTTTCGGGTAAATCATCGATTTCCGTTGTTTCCTTACCAACTCGTGCCGCCGTTTCTACTAACAGCCTTGTGCCACTTCCACATGTGGTGGATATTTGTATATCTGCTTGGAAATTTTGTATTCATCAGTATGTATGAATTCAAAGTACCTGACATGTCAATGCTCCATGCATCCCATCGATTTCAACCTAACCTAATGGATGTATGTCAAAAAATGTACTGGGAAAATTATATTTGTATTGACGAGATACTCGTAATCCTATATTTATGTTATGAAGTCATCCCCTCAAACTTTGAATAGAAAAATTATGAAATCAAGGTACTTTCAACGAAAATGTTCGAAAAAAATTTGCTTTGTACAATAAACTTGAAACGATAGAATGCTGCCCGAATGTGTCCAAAGCGGTATTTTTTCAGTTTAACTACATATCGACCTATCCAAAGAATAAAGTTACATGTGATAATTAATCGAAATTGCTTTCTTATTTTTCTGAGCTTATTTATTGACCTGTATATTTAACTAGTGAATATTTTTTTAAGCTATGTCATAATTTAACTTGTTATTATGTCATAAATTTAAAAAAATACTAGTATTTGTTAAATATATAGGTTAATTTAAGCTCAGAAAAATATAAAAGCAATTTCGATTAATTATCATATGTAACTTTATTCTTTGGATAGGTCGATATGTATATAGAACCGCTTTAAACAGGTCGATGTGGAAATATTTGGGGGAGGCCTATGTTCAGCAGTGGACGTCCTATGGCTGATGATGATTATGATAAAACTGTGATAGGTCGGTAGGATACATACTATAGCAAACATAATAAATAATACATACATGTATATTATTAATACATACATGTATATTATTAAACAGGTCGATGTGGAAATATTTGGGGGAGGCCTATGTTCAGCAGTGGACGTCCTATGGCTGATGATGATTATGATAAAACTGTGATAGGTCGGTAGGATACATACTATAGCAAACATAATAAATAATACATACATGTATATTATTATCTATAGTGCTCAGTGACAATGTTGCAACTACCTCTATATTCGATCATTCAAATAATTTTCAGAATATGGTATTTTAGATTATTTACCGTCAGTTTCAAGGATTACCGCTACATACAAAATCACAATTTTATTACATTTTGTTACCACTTTAAAATATTAGTATAGATAATGATTATATATCTATATTTATGTAATCTGTAAGCTAAAAATATACTTCAATATCATTGTGAGTCAATAATAATAACGTCCCCACTCAAATGCGCGGACGCCGCATCACTCGAGTATTTTGTAATACCGCTAAAATCGTGGTAACCAGGCCAAGGCTCGGCTTATTTACATGTACGTGAGAAATAGCGTTCTCAAATCTCACTATACATATAATAGACTAGTCACTAAATGTACGATTTAAAAATGTTAATGCATTTATTTATAAGAATACATAGCAACTTAAATGTATGTGCTTTTGAAAGCACAAAGTGAATGTTGTGTGTGCCACTGGACACTAGGCAGGTTGTATTGTGCTTTTCTGATAATTTGTTTAACTTTTGTAATTATTAGTTATATTTTTGTAATAGATATTAACCATTTAAACGTTTGTGTAGGTAGGCGGACCCTTGCATTATATCGAGATAACGCCAGGCAGAAAGAAAGAGAGTAAACAAATATCAGTTTGTACTACGTACGTACGTTTAATATGTGAATAGCATCAATATAATAAGGTATATTGTATAGATTTAGATAGGTAATAAATAAATACACCCAACAGTCACTCACCTAGTCCTGACTCCATACTAGGTATAACGTGTATCAGAAACTATGAGAAACTTTCGGTCTCACAACACCCAGATTTGAAACAAATATCTGTGGGCCACACAAATATTTGTCTCAATGCGGGAATCGAACCCGCGGCCTCTCACTTCACAGCCGGCTATTCGCCCACTGCGCCACGGAGGCTGTAATATAATGAAATTGAAGATTTTAGCGCAATCAATTATACATATTACCTTACGATTCACATCACTAGTAAAATAGTTCAGTTTATTAAAACGTGTATAATATTGTGGCTGACGATTGACTCCGTGGCATTGTTGAGTTGAGTTGTATTGCGTGCGCAGTCTCGGGTTCGATCCCTGGGTTCGGTAAAGTGACATTAGGCTTTTCTTCTCAGTATCAGCCCAAAGTCTGCACTATGTGCAGGATATGGTGATAGGCTCGCCTTTATCACATTTGGTAGGGAAATAAGCTCGGCGAATTGTGCGTGTTCCAGTTCGCCTTTCTTACTCCTTCGTGGATGCAGGCGTGGTATTATTATTATTTTTTATCTATTTGGTTCACAAAACTGGTTACAAATGAGACTGACATACTCGAAATACAGTGATCTTAAATAATAAGTTAATACAAAATATTTGCAACCTACTTGATATGTGAACACGACATGCATACAATGGAAACGAAATGGAAAAACAGAAAGTTGACTATCATAAATTAACAAACACTAGAGGATACATAAAAGTGTGTCTAAATTATAAAATATTTTTAAATATGTTGATCTTAGCAGAGTCAGGCGAACCAAAAAATATGTCATAGTTATTTGATATACCATTATAGGAAGAGCATAAACGATAAAGTGGTGAGTGTTGACCGAGATTAGTTTTATTTAAAGGAAGAGCCAACAGTTTTTCGATTTTGCAAACGGCTACCCGGGCGAAACAGATAAAATTTTAGGCGATGCAGCATATCAGGACAGCTTATATAAGAACACAATGTCAGCAGCTGTTCTACGCTTCTGGAGTGTTGTGAGGTTATAGTACTTAAGTCGTGAGTCATAGGAATGGAGGTTTTTTATTAATTATATAAGAATACACGGTATATAATTTAATGGAGTGTTGATTTACAAAAAGTGCTTCATGTCTCGATCAGGACATACTTTAGTAGGTACCGTAAGTATAAATACAAAACATAAAGTGCAAAGTAGAGTGGGGCGTCCCCCCTAAACGGAAATAGCTTATAGAGGGCTAAACGGTTGGTTTTGGATACGTGAAAAAAGTCACAATAGGAGCATATAATATAATGAATTTAAAATGAAAACTGTCACAGTTAAGCAGGCTTTACAAGTTAATAAGTAATAGACGACCATAGTAAAAAGCATAATTACCTACAAATTCTATTGGCTATCACTTAGATAAAGTTTTAGTTATGTAAAACAGGTAGTACCTAAATATGAATTTATGGACCATATGCCTAAAATTATATGTAATAAAATTATGTTTAAGAAACAGTTACCCTTAATGCAGAACCCTGTACCGTGCGTCGTCATAATAAATTTTAATGCGGCTTCAGCTTTTTATTCTTATGTACTTTATAATTTACAAAGCTTTATAATATGGGAGACCGAGAGGCTAAATGGCGATTTACTCGAGCGTCATAGGGACTGGCGACCTCTTAAATTATGAATAAAGATGCTAAAAAGAAAAAAATGACATATGATGTATGCCCGTTCACTGGTGGCGGAAGCGTGCAGACTTTAAAAAATACAAACAAAATAGTCAGAAAGAAATATGGGCGTGTCAGATATTAACAGTGTATGCACCCCACGTGTTTCTGTTTGCCTGCCAGTTTGCATGGTGGGGGAGACCGTACGAAGGGATTGAAAATGGGAAAAATAATGTATTATAGGAGGGATATTAAGTAAATCCTAAAGAAGCTTCTATTCAAAAAACTGACGATTTGGACGCAACCAAAAGTCACGGCTGAATTTAGAAAATGCAAAAAATATAGTGACTGATATACTCGAGCGCATCATATTAATATACAGACGCTTCAGCTTGATGTCCTTGTCGTGATGACCCATAATCTGACAATTATGTGGAGGAATTTTCTTAATCTAAAAAGTGGTAGAGCCCCGCTGTAGACAATTACGTCTATAGCACGAACCGGCCGGCTCGACCGGTTAGATACCACTGTCTCACTTTAAACCGACATAAAGTGGCAGCTCGCTATCGCGTTTCATTCGGTGAGTGAGATTTCTGAGGGCCCAATTCCCCCTCCCTTTCCCAACCTCTTTCCCCTCTTCTTCCATTCTATGATTTTAGGTTGGCAACGCGCCCATGATTCTTTTTGTGTCTTGGGTGTCTAGGGGGGAGATCACTTACCATCAGGTCACCCATCTGCTCGTTTCCCAGTCTGCTAAAAAAAAAGTAATAAATCTGATGGTCTGAAAAAGTTCTTTATTACACTTTATTAATTCGCGGCTTGTGGAGATCGGCAGGTTATATTATTCTCGTGAACCTGGAACGATTTGCTTCAAAACAAAAAAAAATAAGCAAGCATTATTGAAATTCACACTTTTCTGCATGTAATTAACTGGCCTTAATCTGACACGCTCAAGTTTTTTAACAATCGTTTTTTTTAACTATTCAATTCGGCTGCCTAAACGCGCGACCCTATAAACAGGGTTCATGTATAGTGGGGGTACGTAACAGGGTGCAAGGTTTCCCCCCCTTTATGTTATTCTGCTGCGCTTGAGTAAATCCCGAAATCTCTGCTTGGCCTGCCCTACTATTATGTTCTGGATGAAATAACAGATACTAAGAAACCTGACCGCTAAAGAAACATTTTAATGTAACCTTAAAAATTAAAATAAAACTGATGAAATCCTATGGAGGCTCCTTTAATTTAGTTCCTTATGACATAATTAATTTGAAAGATTCTAATAATAATAAATAACTGCGAATAATAACTCTTTTTGCTAACGGCGAGTAGTTGCATAGGCATAACCTTGTAGCCAAGATCCTACACCAGCCACTTGCCTTTCGATATTGCCTTGTGGCTTCTGGAGGTGCCTTATTATCAATATGTCCTTCAACCAGTTCTCGAAAATAGTCATGCAACGCTCTATTGGGATCGATCTGTTATCACGGACAGGAGTATTGTGGCGAATAAGCCTAATATTGTGGTAGTAGATTGATTGACGCGCCGGGCGATGCTTGTTGATGTCACGATTCCGCATGATGAGAAAGCCGAACCTTGTGAAAGCCGAAAAAGACAAAATGTCGAAATATTTAGATCTGGCACATGAGGTTACTCGCATGTGGGATGTGGATTCAACAATCATTGTTCCGATAGTCATTTTTGCCCATGGTTTAATACCACTGAGCCTCGACCAACACCTCAAGAGGCTCTCGGTTGGTGTTTGGGTCAAGAGCCAAATGCAGAAGGCAGTATTACTGGATACGGCACGAATTGTGAGGAGGTTCCTCACTCTGGGGTCCTAACCGCCGGTGGCTTGGGTCCCGAGCCTCGCCATCGGAGGGGAATATTTTTATATTTTTAAATGTATTTTTTTATAGCATATTTAAAAATGTAAAAAAAAATCTCTAGAAATAAAGAGTACTGAACATAAATAACTGAACTGTTGAATATACTGTTATGTCAGATGGATTAGTATCAGTATTTCCAATAAGATATTGGTCAGCAGTGGCGGAGCGTGAAAAATTTTAAAAGGGAAACCGATGCTGTCTTATCGATGGATGCTGCATTGTCTTCTTATTACTACCTATTTATCAAGCGACAATTGGTCAGAGGTAAGACTGTAGGAATAGTGTCATCATCATCATCATCATCATCAGCCATAAGACGTCCACTGCTGAACATAGACCTCCCCCAAAGATTTCCAGATCGACCTGTTGGAAGCGGCCTGCATCCAGCGACTTCCTGCGACCTTTATCAAGTCGTCGGCCCACCTTGTAGGTGGACGTCCTACGCGAGCTATGGAGAGGGCTATGCTCGGTGTTTCTCTACGTGATCAAATCAGGAATGAGGAGATCCGTAAAAGAACGAAAGTCACCGACATAGCCCAGAGGATTGACAAGTTGAAATGGCAGTGGGCAGGGCACACAGGAATAGTGTAATATGGAGCAATTGTCACTGAAACTCCGGCCACCATACAGTTTAACAAAATATATTTACAATGTCATCACGGGTCCCCCGGGAGAACAGATTATTATTTCGTGGCGGTCGTCTGAGCCAACCGAGCCGTATTTCCTAGTTCCTACGATATCTACATATGGGGCAAGTGTTTTTTGCATTTTATGAACTTTTTTAGTATCTATTCGAGCCTCAGATTGATCCTATAGGTCTTGTGGTCCATATAGGAATTTGAGAAAATCGATTGGGCTCAAAAATGGTTTTGTGGTAATTAGGCGTTTTTTATTTTATTCGTTTATTATAAAAAGTATAAATCTCAATCAAAATAGATATTAGATCCCTTTCGCAGAATGTTTGCTGTAGCCATAGTGGTTAAGGTTAACTTGCCCTTGCAGACCCATTTCAGAAATCCTCCCTGAATCTTCGTTATTAATTTCAACGTGAAGTAAAAAAACTGCGAAACCGTGCTAATGTGTATTATTAATACCTTGAAATTATTTCATCATAGCTATATGTGTGCTATTTAAATCATATTTTACCTTGTTTAGAAAATACTAGTTAAATAAAATCAGCTGCAATCTCTCAGGACCTTGGTGCGACAGGAGAGGGGGAGGCGCAGTGGGTGTCGGAGGGAGAGGGGGCATGGTCGCGGATGACGCGCGCCCTACTGGCACACTGACACACTTACCCAGTGACAGTGGTACTGCTTTTGGTTTGACGAGGTCGACACGATGCGTCCTACCTACATGTAAGATTATGTTTTTATAGGTAGGTATTATAAACACAACGTAGGTCTAGTAACAGTCAACTTTGTATTATGACACAGGAATATGCTGACATTAAAATCCTCAAATGATATTTCAGTAATGTTCGTTAAAATAAAAAATAAATTATGACAGTTTGTTTATATTATGGTCGACGAACACTAGTATTTTTTAAAATCTTCGTGTATTAAGAAGCTTAGATTTATGTCCGGTCTTTGTAAACCTAGTTTTTAATCTTGAAAATAAATTTGAATAGCCTTTTATGTAGCTCTGCTCGAGTTAGGATAAGATCTAATCTAGGGACTGTGCTGACAAACGATGCGCTACAATCGTCTTCATTTTCATATTATATTTTCCCAGACGCGGCGTAACAACCAAATTCGTTATCGATATAAAAAAAAAACCTTATATTGTAATCTAGGTCATGGTTTTATAACCGACTTTAAAGAAGGAGGTTCGTTCGTTCGGTTTAAAAATGATGTATGTTACACGACATCTCCGGTAAATGTAGACCAATTTCAAAGATCCTTAGATAAAGTAAGAACATAAACATCGTCATTGTGTTATTGTGCTGGAATTAAGTACCTAGCACTAAAAACCACAAAATAAATAAAATTTTACAAAAACTTAAAAGTCAAGGTTAAATCCAGATCAGTTAAAAGTCAATAATAACAACAATTTCTTACTCTCTTTGGAGTCGGTGCAGCGAAACCTTAATTATGTAGGTATATTATAACTGAATAATCTATTGATGAGAGTTAAGACCTTATGACAGCTAGACCAAATAGTATCTAATTGTATTATTAATGTTGTCAGTAGTTGTATTTACTGCAAGATTTAGGTCAACTTTATAAGGATGGTAATGAATTGACATGCGAAAAATGTCGAAAAACCTTATGGTTGAGAGTCTGATTAAATTATTATCTAAAGGAGTAATTGATGATCGCAGTTAGCGGAACACCCTCGAGGAGATCTGTGAGGAGGGATTTTATTTCAATGAATTAGTGATTAGAATGTAAAAGACGTTATTCTCACACTATATTGTGGATCTGACGACGTTTTCTATATGAATAACTTCTCATACCACCGTTTTGTATCGACATGAAGCCCTTTGACCAGCTCAAACGGATTCCACTTCGATAAAGTTTAATATGGTATTCCCTTAATGTATTTTTTGTCTTGTTTAATAAAGTTTTTATACCCGTCACATGTGACAAAATCAACGAACGTTTCTGATTACAAATTCAGTGAGGGTTTAACTGAGGGACCTTGAGAAATTGCGTTTTTTTAGTGAAACCTTCAATGTAATAGACAGCATTCATATTTTACATGTTTTATGCATTAATTTAACGCGCCAACAAAAATAAATCTTAATTTCTATTAATTGACGAAACATTTCTGTGTCAAGGTTGCACGTATTGCATAGAGTTGAAAGGTAAATCTACATAGTTATTTCAACCTTGCTGGATATGTATTTAGCAACAAATTTTATATATTAATAAATTATTAACGTTTAGAAGTTCTGTTGCAAATAATAATACTGCTACAACATAGATGATCTGATTATATTTCGTAACAACTACGTATTTGTTGGGTTCGTCGAGCGGAACGTGTTGGTATCATTCTGGCATAATGTCTCATCTCATTCGGTGTAAGATGGGATATATTAAATTGGATATGCTTTTTTTTGTCATGTCTGTTACAGCTATTTTGCTCGCAATGCATTGGTACCGAGATAAAATTCGGAGACGAAATTATTGTATCCATGCTCACTCATTTAAATAGGAGCAGCTTAAATCTAAAAATATAAAAATAAGGGCAGTAGAGCTAAATAGTTGAATGTGCAGTTCTCAGGAAATGGGATGTTTGACATTTTATTTATTTTGAGAAAATTTAATTTCTGTCGGGAGTCGTAAAATGTTCATCCCTACTACGGAAACCTTCATGATCAGACATGTATGTACCTGATTGGTTTTAACCCGACTGCCCCAGAAGAAGGTTGAATTTTTTTATTATCTATTTTGAGCAACGTTCTGAATAATAACACTTGAAGAAGCGAAAATAGTATCATATATCATTGCACCTATCAGTCTTCTTCCACCTGCCACTGTCCTGCTCTTTGTAATACTCAATTTTTAATATACTCATTCAAGGGTTTGGCTTTAGATTTCACGATCGACCGCCTTACGAGACTATCCCACCCACACACGAGCCACTGTCACTCCTGTAAGCCAAGATCAACAATGTCACGCAATTTACGACACCGAGCAATGAAGCGTGGAGTCTCTGAGAATGCAAAATTGTCTTTATCCCCCAGCGAAATAAATCAATCAGAAAGAATGAGGAGTTGGAATTACAAGGTTTCCACTTCCCTCCGTAAAAACCGGGTGTAAATGTAATTAATTAAAGAGGCATCATCCTCCTACATAGGGACATTTACAACTGGAGAGGCAAAAGTAAGGCACCACAGATATAATATAATGGTTGCTATCATGCGAGCGGTTAAACTTGATTCCAATAATAGGTATAGCAAAAACGCCGGAATACAAGGAAATTTGTCCTAGTTTCTACAAGATCCATATAGTATACAACTCCAGATGTTATTTGCATACGTATTTTTCTACCTGCCCTTATCCCACTTTAATTTAAGGTCGGGGCAGCATACTTTTTCTGGAATGTTGCAGAAAGCATTTGGCTTAGTTTTTACTACTGCCTGCCTGCCTGACGTTATGCCGGGGAATCCAGTCCCGGGAAATTCAAATTAGAAAATTCGCTTTGCCCGACCTGGTAATCGAACCCAGGACCTCACGGCCCACACCCCATATATGGTGCCACTAGACCAAGGAGGCGATTAATTGCATATTGTCTAGTTTATGGGGCGCTTATTTTGCCAGAGACCACACTCCCAAAGCGTGTGATGTGCGGTCTGGTCATATTCACAGCCAAGTACAGAATTCGGGTACGCAGTGGTCCATTTCTAGCAAAGTTTTATTTCATAAACAATCACGGACTGAAGGAAAGTACCGCCCTTTATAAATTATCCCATCGAATTTGCCTTTCATTTAAGAGCTCGTTACAAATTTCGGCCGATCGCCTGTCTGATGTCGAAGCGCCAGTCCCGTCTGTAATAAATTGGTTACTTACGAACCTACAATAACTAGTATTTGGATTCACTTCTCGAATAGTTGAATCGAAGATTCGAATTGATTTATCTTATTTATAAAAATCTTCCCAATGGACGTTAAACACTAGTAGTATATACACTAGTAGTATGTAATTGCAAACATACAATATCCAATCGTAAAATTGACCATTCCGTGAAATCGCTATCACGAATCACGATATGACCTGTGGGCTGTGTTAGTTACCACTGACATTTGAATCTGTCTATCAACGGGTGGCCAATATATAATTAATGTCCATACAGAGAGTTCACACAAACGTAGATAAAAAATAAAAATAAAGTTATTAGGGTTATTTGTGGTTATTATGGTTTATTTCTATTGCACTAGAAATCATTGATTATTCTATAAACATATATGTACATACTAGTTTCAAATAATGACAGTTTTCACCAATACGTAATCCAGATGCCCTAACACTAATAAGGGCACATTTTATTCTTACAGACAAACGAAATGATTTTGTTTGCTAAATTTCGTATCGCTAAAATAAAGTAATATCCCTTAAACCTAATTAATGCATGTGTCATTTGACAATATTATAAGGTGTTTATCGCAAATCAGACATAGTCCTGATTTGAGATAAACATGGAAAAAAAGTGGAAAAAAAAAAGTGTGGAAAAAGCAGTGGACGTCCTGTGGCTGATGATGATCTTAAATGAATGTAGTCGTTGCCGCCATGTCATGAAAGAACAGGTATTTAAAAAAGCTATAATGTACAGCAATTCGAGTCATTATGATACAATTACACACAGGAGCACTACCTCTGGAATGGAGTTCCGTAGCCCGCTTAAAACTATTTTCTGTTTTGTACTGGTGTATAAGGCATACAACAACCATAAGTTTAAAAACTTTAAGGACCGACCTCAATCGTGATCAAATTTATATTGGACCGACCTTGAAATAAGCTCTATCGAATACAAAATGAATCTCGAAAATCGGCCTACATTTGGCAGAGATATCGCGTAATATAAAATACATACGAATTGATTACCTTCTTCTTTTGAACTCAGTCGTACCGTAAAAGTAGTACATTTTTAATCAAAGACCTATTGTTAATTTAACATACAATTTTCGTCCCTGAAAATCCCCTAATTTAACCATAAAAATTTAACATACATCACTGCAGGTAGGCTCTCACATTGGAGAGTCCATCTGGGTAGGTAGCTTGTTTCCTTCTCTTTCTACTTTAGGTGTTCATACCCAATAGAGGTCACCTAAAAATAGATGACCCACTTCCTTATAAATGCCTTCTGACATAAAAATATGAATCTTCTATAAAATATAGATGCTATACGTTTAACTAGTCAATTAAGCAGATGCTCTCCTGGCAATACATAATTGTATGAAAGTGTTCCTTATTAAGTGGTTTTCTGAACGTAATCTGTATTCCCATGTGTATGTCCCTGGTTGGTTAGCCTTGGCGCATAAATTGATTGCGAAAAGCTCCAGAGGTAAGTGTATAACTACGTAAAGCCTGACTAATACATGGACCTTACCATGGACCATATTGTGAATTTCTAATGGTTATTATATTCATTTGAAATATATTTTATTAGAATGGCACCACTTCCAAAAGTTAGAAATCATGTCCAATACGAAAAGAAGTAATTAATCAAGAAGGCCCGCTTTATCTCATACTTTTTTAAAGTAACCTTAATAGTTTTAAAAAAAATCACACATCATTAGATGAAGTGTTGTCATTGGAGATACAGTTAATCAACCTTGCTTACGGATCTGGGTGTTACGAGACCGAAGTCTCTCATAGTTCCTTATACCCGTGACACACGACTGTATAAGTCTTAGGACAAGGCGTGTAACTGTTGGGTGTTATTTATAATGGGAACAATCTGGTCCAAATCAGACTAGAGTTGCGTCCTCGTGGTCGACTCAAATAGCAATGGCTGTTTGTTTTGGAGGATGATATGGGAGCCAATGGTCTTACTTGAGGAGGATGCTCAAAACATGGCGATGCGTTTAAGTAGGAAAGCGGACCCTGCACTACGCCGGGATAATGCCAGACAGAACGAAAGGTTATAATCTATAGGTGTCTTTCGCGTAGAACTATACTTATAGACATGGAACTGTAGTGCACTCGTGCTTTAACATTTTCAGGCTTTATTATAGTCCAGTTTATACCATGATTTCGGTCCGGCCTTCACGAGATCTTGTTCTATTGTTTCTCACATATATGCTTTGTAATGATTTCTTAGGTTTACGTGAATGTTATTTATTGAAATTAAATTAAATAACTTTGGTTTTAAAACCAAATCGTGATATAATCCGTAAAAATAGTTTAATTTCAATATATGCTTTGTTTTAACGATTTTTGTTTTTGATTAAAAGTGGTCGTCACTAAAGGTCGTCATAATAAAATGCAGTGTTTTTATATTTCGAAAATAAACAAGGATTAAAGGCGGAGATAATTCACCAAAAGTACCAAGCTATTTTTAAAGTGAAAATTTATTAAGCATCGTTGTGATTTAAAAGTCGATGAAACGAAAAAGCGACAGTAAAAAGAGACAGACACATAAAATCATAAGATTTAACGTGGGAGAAAATGAGATAGAAAGCATTTGTACGCGATGCGTAGTACAAAGCTTGGTAAAAGGCATCACACAATCGTGGTGTTGTGTATACGTGTACGTATACGTTTGTAGAGTCTTTTCATTATGTTTATAACAAAATTCTTCAACATTTTTATAATAAAATCTATGTAATATATACGAATAAAATATACGAATAAAATGTAAAATAATTATCAAACTTTGTTCACTATAATCATTATTAAAAACGACAATTATCCTCTCCCCGAAAGTTTACATTCGTCTCATTATCTTGAAGCCATATTTGCCTATTGTCACTAGTAAAATAGACATTCTTGTTTGAATTTGTAATGTATAAAATGGAATCTATTATAATAAATTGGGGTACAGCCGCCCACTGAACTTCATGCAGTAATGCTTTCGGCATCATTAAAAATAGCACATTATATTTCAAGCCTCAAGTTCTATTAGTACCTATAGTATCATTAAAAGCAATAGTTGTACTTAGCATTTTTACAAAATAAAATTAGTGTGAGTTAGATGCTCATTTGCGTTTAAAATTATTTTCAAGATCTTGAGATACCGTTCCCGTGAGTACATTTGTGTCTCTATTTGGGATGATATACATAGGTACATAATAGTCAAGCAGACAGTAAAAGGCGGACAGTAAAATGAAATATAATATTATGTACCTACAATGTGGATCGCGAGTTGGGTACTTGACTACATATGTTTGATTTTATACACATTTTTATATGTGATAGCAAATAAAACCAAAAAGAAACCCTTCTGTTAAAACTGCATCGAAATTGGTTAAAAAATGAGGCAGTAATTCATATTTTAAATTCTGCAATGAGCAAGAGTGGGGGCATAGTGGGGATATCTTATTATCCTTTTCCAACGCACGTGCCACGTACTGTTATAGCCGTGACGTGAAGATACTGATTATTTCTCTTTTCTGTTGTTTGAAAGTTCATCTTCATATTTTAAAGGTTTATAGCTTTTTAATTTTGAGAATTTTTCAATATTTTTTTCTCTGGTGTCTAAACTACTATATATATACAGATTTTTTTGTTATTTATATAGGTAACGTAAATAATAGTAAAATTAATAAAAATATTTTAGTCAATTATCGAATTGTCGCATCCGCCTGATGATCCCCAAAGACTTCCAAAACTATAATACATATGTCGAACGGAATTCTATTGAGAAAACTCGGAAGCCGGGAGGCTTTGGCGACTGATATGAGCAGAAGAGATAGAAAGCCTAGTATAATATTATTATTTAGTAAATGTTTCAAGTAGGCGTTGTTTTTCAACTAATACTACGAAAACGAAGTGCCTACGCCTCCCTACTCAAACGTATTATAGCACCACCTTCGCAGAAATCGTTGTATATTTGTAAAATAATGTTTAGTTATAATAATTTGCCATTTACCATACGAGAAAAATTAATATTATGATAATTTGTACAATATATAAATAAAGGTATGGACCTACTCAGTATAAGGTCGTGTCGGATCGATGTTTGCAGGAACTCACACAAACTAGGTCATAATATAGCCATTCATAGAAATTAAACCTCTGTAACATCCCGTTCATAAATCAATTTTAGAGTACATTTATGTACATATACCTCAATACGTTTTTGATGTAGATAAATACACCATGAAGAAATATCCTTGCAGTACTTCCCTTGCATTCGGTAGCTAAAGAGACTGTGTCAAGGTCTCCTCCATACCTTGTCAGGTACTCATAAAACAAATAATTAAATAGACTCAATCTTAACTGTTTAATTTTACTATTGTTTCAGACTTGGCCTTTTCAAGTAAGGCTGAATTGTTTTTCTTATTGTTTGAATAAGAAACCAAGCACGTAATCTGGCCTCCACGTTGTAATTTTCTAAGGAATGAATAATATAATTAAAATAATGAATTACATATGATGCAAACCAAGTTCGTAAAGCAGAACGTGAACAAAGTTTTATATCTATCGAAACTTGAGATATGCAATTTACAAAAGTTAGGTACTATACTACTTTACGGCCTTAAAATTGTTGAGTTTATGAGCTATAATAGCAGCTTAGTTCAATATTAAACTACTTTTATTATGACATCGGTTTGAGCAACGACTGGGGTCGCCACGTATATGGGCCAAGTTTAAACGGAACTGGGTCAGGGGGATTTAAACAAGAGGGAGTTAAACGATCGGGGCCTAACAGATTCTGGCCTATTTCTGGTGCGATCATCATACATAAGCAAATAATTTGTATTTTAATATTGATTTGTTTCGCTTTTATTATAATACCATATCGTCCTGAGATTTTTCAGGAAGCAAAAAAGGAATGACTTTCAAACATGATGACCTAGTCCATACGCCTTTTACTAGATCAAGCAACTTGCAACGTTAAATGCATTAAATACATATTGGCAGGGATACAAGATACCACCATAATTATGATAATTGTAATGTAGGTGATAGATTTTCACTCCTTTTAGACTTGTACATTTGCACGGTGCTATATAAAGGCATATACTACGTTTTGGTTGCAACGACGTTGTATGACGAGCGCAGCAATCGGGTCAAGATCAAATGTGGAAGTAGGTCAGATGGAATCGTATTCATGCCTCCCCCGGTGCTCAAAGTGGCGGGTTTGCGACCGCGCCCTTGTGCGCTTGTTCTTCATTTATGTCAAATTAATCAATTTCAGAGTACTCGTACAGGTATGCATTATGTTTACCATAGAGGTATATGGAACAAATCAGAGTGTAATACTTGTATAACGTAACTTAAAAGAAAAATGTGCACGACAAAATTATTAGTTTTGGAAGTGAACAGTCGATCGAGTTGTGCGGGCACCTACGTATTAAACTTGATTTCTACGAGATTCTGTGAGTGAAGTTCTTTCGCCTAGGTGTTCTGTGGTGTTATGTTTTTGTTTGAGTCATTATCTATTTTTAATTCAACGCAACGTGCCAGCATTACGTTATGCAGACGCATTACCCTTGATGCAACCGTGAATATGTCGCATGCACTAGAACTCGTAACGCATACGCATGCTTGTGCTCTACTACTTAACAGTATGTTCGTGTAGGTTGTTTATATAATTTACACATCCATATATTGCAGCAACTAGGTCAAGTTTATAAAAACCAGGACAGAGGATAACAGACGTGCAGTTGACACCAAGAAAGTAGGTCACATTATAGCTGAGTGTGATTGTATTACATATTTTAATTACATACAAATAAAAATATGCCGTGTAGTGATACGTCAGCTTAGTAACAACTTTGACCGAGTGTCATGTCACCATTGAATTGCAGACTTAATGATAAATCCTTTGAATTTGCTTTACACTCAAATTAATAATCTAATAAACTTATTTGTTTTTGCAAACACTTCAGATCTAAATAAATTTGGCTGCAATGGTAAATTAAGTATCCAAAGTTCGAAATACTTTAAGGAACAATACCAGAGACATTAAACAGTAACAATACCTATGCAATTATTTAGTAGGATCAGAAAGTCTAGGCAGGATATTGAAAACTCGAGTTGAAAGCTCCCTAGTTTTTAATATAGGGCACTAAAGGGCAAATCCTAAATGGCCGAAATTATGCAATCAGATGGGTTTTGCTTTTTTGCCCTTTATTTTCGACCGACTTCAAAAAAAAAGGAGAAGGTCCTCAATTTGTCTGTATTTTTTAATGTATGTTACGCGATATCTCTGCCAAATGGGGACCGATTTTTCAAAATTCTTTTTGTGTTCGATAGAGCTTATTTTAGGGGTGGTCCCATACAATTGGTCACAATTGAATCAATTTTGAAGTCGGTCCGTTAAGATTTTAAACTTGTGATTATTCTGTAGCCAACTGGCAAGAAAGGAAATCATCGTTTTCCTTTATTTGGATTCATATATACGTGAAATAGGTACTATTATGGGATCCATATGTTCGTGAAATGTGGATTGTGGATGGCAATATCTATGAAGTATGAACTGCAGTGGCGTGCAGTCCATATAGACAAAAAGACACTGTCTTCCCTGACTAAAAATCGTGACCAAAAGCAATTTTCAAAATAGCAGCACCCAACTTATATTTCAAATTAAAATGTAGTATTAAAAGTAAAGTATTATGATAGTAAAGGTAGAAGAAAATAATGTTGGAATCTTTTTGTCTACCCTGATTGGAATGCCTGTGCACGTCACTGACTTTTTATGAATTTCAAAATTTAATATCGAAAAGTTCAACCCGGCAACGGAACACTATGCGTGGCCAGAAACGCACTTAAGCGGTCTTTTTACTACCTAAATAAAAACAACATAAACATCGATTATGTCAGTAAAAACAATAAATTTAACTTTTTAACAGACATAAACACGAAAGCGAGACCACGATATAAACACGTACACAATAGCTGTTGTGGACTGTATATGTATATTTTTGTTATTAATTAAAATAACTTCTTCTTCGACGTAATTGTTTATTGATTTTCTTGATTCGTACTGTACACTTGTTCTTACTTCTTACTGATTTTCATACTGTTCTTACTTTTTACTACAATTCTTACTGTTCTTCATACATACTATTTACAAATTTGGGGCGCTTAAGTACTAATTTCACGCTCGCAACCGGGACCGAGTGCGCGCCTTGGTTTTAGTGCGCGCGCGAACCGGGCGCGGGCGTGTGTCGTGGCGAAAGCGTGGCGAGAGGGAGACCTTTCCGCAATAGCGGCGTCCCGCTCCCACCCTACTGTTTACATATTTACAATACATTATTATATACTAATTCTTAAAATTAATTCGGGCTTGGCGTCCTCAACATCCTCCCCCCGGCGCAGCTCGCGTAGCCTCTTCTTGTCGCAGGACGACGAGCTTGCTGGTGGGTCGCTTGAATGTTCCTGTCCTAGTCCTCACGTCCGCCACGCGTACGCCGCCGTCGGGTCCCTCGTACACTCGCTCGACGATTCCTCTGGGCCAGACGTTACGTGGCAGCGTGCCGTCTGCCACGATGACGATGTCCCCGGTGCGTAGCTGTCGTCTCTCGTTCAGAGACTCGCCTCGAGGTATCAATGTAGGCAGGTACTCTCGTAACCAACGTCGCCAAAACTGGTCAGCGAGCGCCTGACTTGCTCGCCAAACTCGCCGATCTGCGTCGGCGCAAGGCCCGGTTATTGGCAGGCCGTTCGACGTACCCAATAAAAAATGATTCGGCGTCAATGCTTCCGGATCGTCGGGACTCACGCTCACGTGAGTTAGTGGTCGTGCGTTGACGGAGAATTCGGCCTCTGTCAATAATGTTGTCAAAACTTCTTCCGCCGGCGCCTTCTCACGAAGCGTAGCGTCGAGCGCGTTCTTGACGGAGCGTACAAGCCTTTCCCACGCTCCACCTTGATTTGGAGCGCCGGGAGGTATGTAACGCCATTCCATCCGGTGCTTCCATCCTTCGTCTTTAAGTGCCGACGACCACTCGTTGTACGCGGCCCGCAGCTCTTGATCGGCTCCTCGGAAGTTCGTCGCGTTGTCGGAATACATCAGCCGCGGCCATCCTCTTCTAGCTGCCATCCGTCGGAGCGCCATGATCGCGGAGTCCGTTGTCAGTGACGTCACAACCTCTATATGGACCGCGCGAGTGGTGAGGCACGTAAACAAAGCGCCCCACCGCTTCTCTCGGCGGCGTCCCACCTTGACCGTCATGGGCCCGAAGTAATCGACCCCGCAATTAGTGAACGGGCGATGAAAGGCGTCGAGGCGGGCGCGTGGTAGGTCACCCATGATTGGTGCCCTTGGTCTTGCTCTTCTTATTCGGCAGATCGAGCACTCCTTTTCTATGGCGCGTACAGTTGGCCTTAAGTGTATGACCCAGTACCTTTGCCGTAGATCGTTGGTGACACGCTCTCTATTGGCATGTCCGGCGGCACAGTGTTCGCGTAGCACAAGGAGACGCGTGAGTCGATGTCGCCCATCCAAAATGATCGGCCTCTTCGCGTCTTGGTGTGTTGTCGCGGCCTGAATGCGACCGCGCACTCGTAACACGTCCTCCTCGAGCACAGGGTCTAGTCTGAATAGACGGCTACCACTCTTAATCGGGCGCGCGGCCTGGAGATTGCTTATTTCTTTCCCAAAGCTGTCTTGCTGTGCTTGTTTTATAAGCTCCTTTTCCGCGCGTTCAATATGTCTATACTCCATCTCGGTAGCTCGGCGTCGGCATATATCTATAAACGCCAATGCCCTTGCCGTAGCTCGTACTAGCGTTTCGTATTTAGAGAAACGCTCTGGTTGCGGAAGCCATGATTCCCCTGCGTCCGTGATGTGCAGGACTTCCGCTTCATTCTCGACCTCTTCCTGTGACTTGTCTTCAGTGGGCCACTCGTCCTCGTGTTTATACAGGAAATGAGGCCCTTGAAACCAGCGGTCGTTGTCGCTTATCACGTGGCTGTCTAATCTTGTCGCGTCGTCTGCCACGTTTTCTTTTGTAGGCAACCATCGCCACTCATCTCGGTGAGTAAGTTCCGCCAACTCGCCGAGCCGATGCGCGACGAACGGCGTATATCGGCGTGCATCGTGCCGAATCCAATGCACTACCGTAGATGAATCCGACCAATACATTGTCCTCCGTATCGCGATTCCGTGCTCCTTTGTTATGTGAGTGGCAAGCCTTGCCCCGATGATCGCTGCTTGCAGTTCCAGACGCGGAATAGTCTGTGAACGTCGTGGCGCTACCTTAGCTTTAGCGGCCACTAATGCGACTTGAACGCGACCATCGTGGCTTGTCACCCTCCAGTACGCCACAGCGGCATACGCTTGCTCGCTGGCGTCGCAGAACACATGCAAATCCGTGTGGAAGTATCCTCCCAACGCGTAGCACCTTGGAAGACGTAGTTTGGTTATCTCTTCCAATTGCGATAACCACATGTAAAAGAGCTCCTTCTCTTGGTCTGGTATTGACTCATCCCAGGATATCTTTAGGCGCCATAAACTTTGTAATATTATTTTCGCCCTGATGGTGTAACTACTGAGTAATCCCAGCGGGTCATATATGGACATGACCGCGCTGAGTGCTTCCCGCTTCGTCGGTGCCCTTTTCTGCGCTCGCACTGGCTCTGGGACTCGGTTCATAGATGTGTTGAACCCCAATTCATCCTTATCGGCGTTCCATATGAGCCCGAGTATTTTGTTCTCTTGTTCGTCTCCCCCCAGTGGCGTAAACGAGTTTGCGCGTAATTCAGTGGGCACGTCGCGTAGAGCGTCTTCATGACTGGCGCTCCATTGTCGAAGCGTGAAACTCGCTTCTGCGTGCACTTTCCTTGTTTCGTGTATGGCTCGTTGTGCTTCTCGTATGTTGTCATAACTTGCCACGAAATCATCCATATAGTGACTCTTAGTTATCGCTTCCAGTGCTTTTGGATATTCCTCGCCGTGTTGTTCCGCATTGTAGTTCCGCACAAAGTGTGCCATAAAAGGAGAACTCGCTGCGCCGAAAATCATGCTTGACATCTTGAAATGTCTCGGTGGATCGCTTCGCTCCATACCCCGCCACAAGAATCCTTGTGCAGGTTGATCCTCCTTGCGTATCTTCACTCGTAGGAACATTTCTTGGATATCGGCTGTCACGGCGATCGCTTTCTCCCGAAAGCGAAATAATATACCCGGTAGCGATAACAATAAGTCGGGCCCCTCTAATAACTGACTGTTGAGACTCACGCCATTGCTTTTTGCCGCAGCGTCAAATACCAATCGTTGCTTGCCCGGTTTGTTGATATTCTGCACGGCGAAATGCGGTAGAAACCAACCAACACGACTACTCATCTCTGAACCATCGCATGGTTCCGCGTATCCTTTTTTGAGCAAGTTTTCAATTTGCGTGGTATACTCTGCAGCGAATGTCGGGTCCGAGTCCATCTTCCTTTCCATGGATTTAAGTCGTCGAAAGGCTTGATCATAACTTGGTGGCATCTTAATTTTATCTTGACGCCACGGTAGGCCAACTTCATAACCATCCTTAGTTTTCTTAATTGTTTCTTGGACCAACTTCATGGCTCGTTGGTCCGCTTCACTGACGCGCCGTTGTTGCGCGACCCCTAAGGCGTCTATTGTGAAGTGAAATTCGACTAAGTTATGAAGTCGCTCATCTTCATGTTTTCTCGTGCATTTTTCTGTTACGTGTAGAACGCTATCTTGAGACTTGATTATTCTACGCGGTACCGTGCCGTGTACCACCCATCCGAGCTGAGTTCTTGAAGCCGCTGGTTCGCTGGGCTTGCCGACACGCAGCTCTTGTGATACGATTATTTCCCAGTGATCAGTACCCACTAGTATGCCCGGTCGTGTTGTAGCGTAGCATATCACGTCTTGTTCTAAGTCGCGGAGATGTGCATACATCGCTATATTTTCAGGCACTGTTTGACGGTGCAACTTCATGTCTTTGATAGTTCGCGCCTTTATGCTGTGTGACGTGTTTTCACTCTTTCCGCGAACTTGCACCGTGACTAACTTACTTGTTTCTTGTTTTTGTGACATATTCACGCCGTGGAGGTATAACGGGTGCCTCGGACCCTCCGCACCGACTTTTCTGGCTAGATCTTCGTCGATGAGGGTGATTGTGGCCCCTTCATCCAGTAAGGCGTAGGTATTCACCTCCCCCCGTGGTCCGGCAACCACCACGGGGCACATTTTTAACAGCACTGTTTGTGCGCCGGTGGCTTGGTTTGCGGCTACCGACAAAACAGCTTCGTCACTCTGTGGCTCTGATTCTGTTGCAGGCTTGTCTTCCTTGTCATGGTGCAACGACGCATGATGTGGGCGATCGCATTGTCTTACGCCGCATGATTTGGCTCGACAACTCCCGCGCCGATGTCTGTAGTGTGCGCACTTGAAGCATATTTTCTTTGCCTTCAAGAAGTCCCAACGTCGTTCCACTGTTAGGGCTTGATATTTCGGACATTGGTGCATTTTGTGAGCTTGTCCGCATTCGGGGCATCTGTCTTGTTCCTCCATTGTGTTGTATACCGCGTTCAATTTCCTTTTCGGGATTACCGCCGGGTTTCTTGTTTCCTTTCTCGCAGCCGCGCTTGTAGATGGGGCATAACTGTAACGCAGCGCGCGGTCCGCTTCACGCATAAGAAATCTTGATAACGTAACTATTTCTGGATCTGCGGTTTCTTCGTATTCGCTTGCGTAATCGCACCATCTTGAACGCACATGTGGGCTTAGTTTGTCTAGCACTTCTCTTGCTAACAGTGGATTGTAAAGGTAACCTCGGCGGTCGATAGTCTTGAGTATACATACAATATTTTGGAGTTTTATCGCGAAATGATTGAGCTCGGTGGCGGACGATCCCGGTTTTTGCAGCCTTTTTAAATCTTCGAGAGCCTTGTCTATTATTACTTCAGGCCTCCCAAAGCATTGTTCTAATGTTCGCATAATAACATCTGGGTCGGTGGCAGTGTGTAAAAGCGCGGCCACGGCGTCACGGGCCTCTCCTTTCAAACAACTTCTGAGCCGTTGTATGTTCTCCGCGGCGGACACGTGGTATATTTTTGTGCTGTCCTGCATCGCCGCTTTAAAAGGCAACCATTCATTTATGGCCCCCGAAAAGGTCGGCAAGTTCGTTTGTTTTAATCTCGGCCGTGCCATTTTTTCTAAAGTCGCCGCCAGATGTTCGATGTCGCCTTTTGTTCTCGTTGGCGTCGGTGAGCTTTCTCTTACTACGTCGAACCGTAATTGTTTATGATCCGTTCTCGGATTGGTCTGCAACCATTCGTCGACTCGCCGATGTCCCTCTTGTGGACCCACCGGCTCTTCATGTGTGCTTTCTTGATCGTCTTGGATTACAGATACCTCGGCCGCTAGGCGTTTCTTTATAAGCTCTGCTTCTAATTCCAACTCTTTTCTTCTGATAACAGCCAACTTTTCCGCAGCCTCTAATTCAGCCATACGCAGTCTTGTATTGACGCTTGTTGTCGACCGGTGCGAGCGTACTGAACGTGCCGGTGATTTCGACCTTTCTTCTCGCTGCGTTTGGCACGATGTACCTGCGGTGGCTGTGAGTAGCGTGGTGATTTCGCGTCGCTCCGTACTTGTAGGCTTAGAGATTGGCGAGGCCGGCGGTTCCATTGTCAAGCGCCTGACTCGCTCGATTTCGATCCGACGTCTCTCCTCCTCTTCGTGGCTCGTAGTGGGTTGTTCGCGGCGTTGTCGCTCTTCTAATTCCGCAATGTCACCTTGACTTCTTGTGACAACCATCGCGTTCGGTAGATGGTGCGGAATTCTTTAGCTAGAACGTTCGCGTAAATCTTCCCGTCTTGAGCGCCTTGAGCGTAGCTTATCGCTTCGGTTTCCTTTATTCGGCCTCTTGATTCGGCCTACCGATGAACCGCTAAATGTTCTCTCTTGATCCGGCTCGAAGGACCAGCAAATGTTGTGGACTGTATATGTATATTTTTGTTATTAATTAAAATAACTTCTTCTTCGACGTAATTGTTTATTGATTTTCTTGATTCGTACTGTACACTTGTTCTTACTTCTTACTGATTTTCATACTGTTCTTACTTTTTACTACAATTCTTACTGTTCTTCATACATACTATTTACAAATTTGGGGCGCTTAAGTACTAATTTCACGCTCGCAACCGGGACCGAGTGCGCGCCTTGGTTTTAGTGCGCGCGCGAACCGGGCGCGGGCGTGTGTCGTGGCGAAAGCGTGGCGAGAGGGAGACCTTTCCGCAATAGCGGCGTCCCGCTCCCACCCTACTGTTTACATATTTACAATACATTATTATATACTAATTCTTAAAATTAATTCGGGCTTGGCGTCCTCAACAATAGCGTTGTCTTATGCTGACGGTATTGAGCGTGAGCGGGTGTGACTGGAGCTGCGGCGTGGGGAAGCGGGACCTGGGGTAGTTGCAAACTGGGAGCCGATGCGACGGTTTATAACATTATACTACTGCTTAGGCTCTAACACCTTCTTTATAGTATTTAGTATATTTAAACAAAAAGCAATTTAGTGACTACAATGCACAGTACGACACAGACTCCGCTACATGCGCTACATAACGGGTTTAACGTTAAGCATGTAGCCGGTTGTAAGAACTAAGCCGATCTCATTCTCCAACATGCTAACACCGACCCTACATTGAGTGGTATAAGGACAGGACAGGAATGAATATGAATTATTTTTTGTGTCATGGGCTGTTATGGCATGACAATAATGACTACAGCGAGGGGGATACATTTGAGATAAATATGTCCCTTGTTATATTATACAAAATTGCCCTGTCATAAAACATTGTAGTCAGGACTTTACTGATATTTAGGGGGACTTGCACCACTTAGATAAATATAGATTTACCTATCTTAAATCTCGATTTAAATATAGCAATGAGATGTACGTTAAATCGAGTTTAGGACTACCTACAGGTTAGTAATAAATTATTACTAATAATGCTGCAAATCGCCCTTAGTTTTATATCATCTTTCCTTCTACCTTTTTTTTTTGTTGTCGCGGGGAAAGCTATTTACCGCTACCGCCGCACCTGGGGGGAGACACGACGGTTATGTCGGGTTCGCCGGTCTTACGACCCAACGTTGAGCCACCCGGGAGAGATGGAAATCATCCGAGCGACCGTTGGGCCGAGTCCCTAACACTATGTACACCCTACACCGACAATACCGACTAAAACCCCGCGGTGGCCCTCTTCGGCGCATTGGAACGGCCCCGGGTTTCCCTAGGCGAGAAGCGCCCAGGCTTCAACCAGGACCGCCCCTGCGCGGTGCCGCCATGCGGCCCGTCTCCATTGTGGGGGGCTCATAAGCCCCCGCCGCCGAAGGACAGCCCCCCGCTGCGCGCCCGCGACCCCCGATGGCCCCTATAAGTCGCCTCTTACGACGGGCAGGGGATACCGTGGTGGAATTCTCCAAACGCCCCCAATCCACAGGGCGGGTCTTTCCTTCTACCTGCCCTTATCCCACCTTAATGTGGAGTCGGCGCAACACACCTTTTCAAGCATGCTTTTTTTACGACCGGCCGCCTGCCTGACGTCAACCCCCTATGAGGCATCCAGTTCCGGGCAAATCAAATTAGAAAATTTTCTTTGCCCGACCTGGGACTCGAACCCAGGACCTCCCGGTCCACAACCCATACATGCTGATACTAGACCAAGGAGGCGATTGAATATTTTATTTCATCTTTATTTTAGCAAAAAGTATTTCTTGTTCGAACCTCAGTTTGAAAAATAAATAGATCTTTACTTATGAAGTTACCATTTACCATACTGACCATTTGAAACGTAAAAATAATTTATGTAAGGCTAACAATTCAAAATTCAAATAATATTGAATTCTTTCTTCAAATTTAGTCATTTGTTTATTGATTAGTGTTTTGTTTTCAGCTCATGTGTATTTTTATTCAATATGGCGACCTTAGATGGCGACGATATAACTGCAAGTAATTATGGAATATGAGTTCCGTCGCAGTAGCAATGCCGCACAAACGCCTCGCAATATTAATGACGTGTACGGAGTGGACACTCTGTACGACACACGAACGCATGATTGGTTTGGACGTTTTCGACACGGAAAAACCCTTAAGTCATCACAGCTTTTTACCATCCCAAATGACACCGGCATTACTGCGGATATGTGCTGTGAGGAACTAGACACAATGATAGTGAAGTTTGCAAACCTCCGGCGAACTTGGTTAATCGCTCGTCCTCGCGGCTCCTACACGACGACACTCGATATCATACGGCACAAGAAATGGTCTCTAAGCTACAAGAGCTAGGTTTAGAAGTTTTGCATCATCCATCGTATTCACCAGCTCTTGTGCCACAGACTTCTACTTTTTCCATTTAGACAACTTCTTAGCAGGGAAAAAAATTTAATACTAGAAAGGCAGTACAAAATGCCTTTGAAGAGTTCGTTGACTGCCGTACACCTGAGTTTTTCAAGACCATTAAAAAATTAGCACTGCGCTGGCAGAGATGCATCGATAGCATGGATGCATATTTTGATTGTTAGAAATAAAAGATATTTGTAAAAAAAATACCTTAACTTTATGAATACTAAACAATGTCATAGGTAAAGACTACTAAAGACCTAAGTGCTAGATTTCGGCAGAGTGAATATTTTCTAAACGGTTTTTGATACGTGAAAAATTTACATAGTAGCACAAAGGATAATGACTTTGGAAAAGAAAACTATCACGGCTAAACAGGGTTTAGAAGTTAACGAGTAATAGACGACCGAAGTGAAATTTCGAAGTCTATTGAAAATATCACTTAGTAGATGAAGTTGTTACCTATGTAAGGGCGACTTGCAGGGATTTCACTATAATCGCCATTTTATTAGTCCCCGACTTTGTCCTAAACTTGATTAAAATCAAATGTCATATTAGTTGTCCCGAATTCACTCGCAGCTCCGCAGTAAACCACGATGAATCTTGTAATAAACCCCATTTTGGAATCATTTCAGTTAAACGTCTTGCACGTCGTCGATTTACCCCTTATCTGGATTAAAATAAACGACAAAGTTAAATCATCGGGGCCGCCGGTTTAAATGGCTAATCACGATTATTGAATGTCAAACAACATAACATTTTCATATTATTTCTTGTTGTTTTATGTAAATAATAATAATAATAACACTCAACAGTCACAAACATAGTCCTGACCCCACACTTGTGTCGTGGGTATCAGGAACTACGAGATACTTTCGGTCTCACAACACCCAGACTCGAAACAAATATCTGTAGGTCATACAAACATTTGTCTCGGTGCGGGGATCGAATCCGCGGCCTCTCGCTTATCGGATAGCCTTATCGGCTGTGTGGTCGTCTATCACATCTGGAACGGAACTAAGCTCGGCGAAATGTGGGTGTTCTAGTTCGCTAGTGCGCCTCTGCTTACCCCTTCGGGGATACAGGCGTGAGCTTATATTATGTTTTCTACCATGTCCTATGCCTACCATGTCATGTGCCTACTCCGCGATGTTCTCCTATTTTTAGGAGATAGGGGGTTACCACCACCTCTTATAGCAGTCTTATTATAATCTTACTTGTACCGATTCCCATACAAAACAAACGAAGAACGATTATAATAATACTGCTATAAGAGGTGGTGTTAACCCTGCAGTTGTTTACGAGATGATAAATTCCGCTTGAGCTAACAAAGTGCAAAGTTACTCCTAGTTACTCCTTAATAAAAATAAATAACTAGCCTCATAGTATGTGTGTTCGTATTACATGTGAACATTTGACGACTATTCACTTAAGAGAATCTATTGAAAAATCATATAAAACAAACTAGAATTCGTTTTATGCAAAATTTTTATGATAGATGTTTTGATACGGAACTTTAGATATGAATCTAATGGAACGTAAAGAATGAGTAGAAGTAATGAAATCGCGGATTAATAATCTACACTCGGATTTCTTAAATCGAACCAGAAATGTGTATGTGCAAGACAACTAATGGGACATTTGATTTAAATGACGTTTAGGACTGAATCGTGTATTAATAAAACGGCGAATAGAGTAAGATGCAGTGTTGCAAAAGTGTAAAATTAAAACTCGTTAGATTTGGCATCTGAAAATCGGGAGATTTTTATACGGAATGAAACACAAGTAGTTTATGTTAATAATGCGTTAATTTATTTAATTATAATCAGTAAGTTACATATAATCATTTATAGTTTGATATATTGTACATTGATTAATCATTTTCGTCTTCTTACCACCTCTTACTACCTATTTTCGTGAACATTTTCTCATATTTATTAAAATTGTAACAACATTGATTGTTGTTTTCTATACATCATTTTGTGTGCAGAAGACCTACCATTGACTTAGTGGAAAGTTTAATCCGTTATTTTTGTGCGAGCTCTTCGTAACTAAGTTTTAACCTTGGATACTGCCGCCGTGCAACGTAGTGAGACAATAATGTCTCACTTGGAAAGCCTTCACGCCGCGGCCGTGTACTGTCGTTCTATGTGTTATATTTCTATGACATGTGCATGCAATTCTATGAATGGACTATAATGAACGACTAAAGCAAGTATAAGTTATCCAATTTGGGAAACAACCCGAACGAAGTTATCTTCAGAGACATTTGACAGCCTCCGTAGCGCAGAGGGCGAGCAGCCGGCTATGAAGCGAGAGGCCGCGGGTTCGATCCCCGCACCGAGACAATTATTTGTATGACTCACAGATATTTGTTCCGGGTCTGGGTGTTGTGAGACCGAAAGTATCTCGTAGTTCCTGATACCCACGACACCAAACTCGATCTTAGTGTGGGGTTAGGACTATGTATGTGACAGTTGGGTGTTATTTATTTATTTTCCCTTGTATACTCACCAGACAATAATAAACTCTATTATAAGGTATTTTAGTACAATTTGCTTTAATATACCGCGAAGTTGAATGGCCGTATTTTATTGTATGTAGTATTGTCGTATAGGCCGTATTGTATTGTATTACAGGTTTCTTTTAGTTTTGCCGTATTAATAATATTATGTTCCATTTTTTATAAGAATATTATTTTACATTAGTTGAAAATCCAAAAATTCGGCAGATAGGACTGCTACATCGGGACATCGTGAGCAATGACCAAAATCAGTAAATATCCCGATAAATCGGGAAATTTTGCAACGCGGGCAAGATGCCTACACTCTTCACTACTCCAAATTCATAAGTTCCGTTTCACAAAAAATATATAACCACAATCACAATTTGGCATAAAAAAATATTTTTTGCAAATTAAAATAAAATAAATCCCAACAATCACTCATTATTTACGTTCCGTAAATTTCATATTATTATCTATAGTGCCGTCTCGCAACATCTATCATCACAATTTCGCGTATAAAGAATTGTATTTTATTTTATATGATATTTCAATAGATTCTCTTGTGTCAATAGTTGGCAAATATTTAGTTTTAATTCAGTTTGAATACATGTAATATAAACACACATACGACGAGGCTGTATATGGTTGCTTCCTTGGCCTAATTGATGAAAGGCATAATTGAAAAAAAATAATTAGTGTCAGTTGTCTGGATTACGACTTGTCAACTAGACATACGTATAATATTTCGCGATAAGGAATGGTCACTTTAGTTCGCGGCTCCTCAACGAACTAGTTCGTTCTTTTAGTTCACGTCTCGAACCAAAGAAAGGCTAAAAAAATATTATTTGCACGGATTTTAACCGACTTTAAAAAAGGAGGAGGTTATTAATTAATCGACTTCAAAAAAGGAGGAGGTGAATTAACCGACTTAAAAAAGAGGAGGTTAACAATTCGTTGGAATCTTTTTTTATGTATGTTCCCGGATTAATTATTTTTTATTCTTTCATAATATGCTGCTGTTTTTTTTTTACTTGTACATACTTGGGGAATAGTGACGGCGTCTAAGGGACAACCCTTACCAAACGAACCCAACGATGACGGTGGCCTACTTACACAGTAGGCCACCAACACCTTTAGGTTTAAGCCAATCTTATCTGCATGTGGTACACTTTTCTGAGTAACGGACTAGGTGCTGGCGAAACCTGGGTTCTTGCCTTGCAGGGTATGGGGGACAGACCAGGGACCAAATGTTTGCTATTAGATCGTTTTGCGAGGCATGCATGTTGAAAAAAAAAGCTTCTGCATATCGCTTTCCTGGATCTGCAGAAGGCTTTTAACTTTGTGTCCCGACGGGTAATCTGGTGGGCCCTAAGGTTCAAAGGGGTGCCAGAAGCTTATGTTGACGTTATCGAAGACATGTTCTTCCGATCAAAGTCTTTGATTCGGACTGCTTTTGGCGTCACCAAACCCTTCCCGTTCACTATGGAGGTTCAGCAACCACCGTGGGTGATGTCTAAGACAAACAGCGTCTAGGGGCCGCTTGAAAATGGCCGACTGAAAGGAAATGTGCTAAAGATCAAGTACATGAGTTGCGTAAACGTAGTATTTTATAAATGTTTTCAAATATTTTTTATCGAAGAAAGTAAAAGAAAATATTATGATGGGTTCCCATCTGTGAGACTAAAAAGTGCTGCGCACCGTATTTGAATATAGCTTAAAAAAGTACGATATTTCCCTAGTGGTTATTGACTACGTTACGAAAACAAGACCATCATTTGGCCAGTACTTCTGTGTATATGTACGATACGTGGTCTGTCAGCGTTATTTTAAGGAAATCCAGACGACCTCAAAAGCGCTGGCTGGACTTTTTAGAGAATGATATGAGAACCAATGGTCTTACTTTGGACGATACTCAAGACTTAGATTCTATCTAACTTATCAAACGAACTAAAGAACGAGAGATCTGGGAACTAGTTCGTTCATTTCTTCTGTGGGAGCTGTCCTCCGCACTGGTTCGTTCGCGAACTATATAAGTCTATTGTCAACAATGGTAATTTCTATAATAGAGGTATAATAAAATTTTATCAAGAAATAACTTTGAAATTCGTTAACTTAAGTGAAATTTGTCATCTCGAAAACAACGCTCTCCTAGAAAATAGAATAACTAATGTACTTTGTAAAAGAAGAACATTGCGGAGTGCGAGTGTGCACAAGAAAACAAGGTACTCGTTGATGGTGATGAACTAAGTGTGGAGTTGCGCCAGTTACAAGGCGTTTGTGATGCGTGTGCCGAAACCTATCCTGCACCGAGGTGCGACGAGACATCGAGGAAAACTTGCCGACTGCCGTGCCGGGTCGGGCGTGGGTGGTATACCACCGCTTCCAAGGACTAGTTCCACACGTGCGCACACAAATATCGTGCATAATAGTGAAGTGTTGTAATTATGTGGTTTTTCAAGAGATTATGTACATACAATGTTAGTTTGTAAGGTGTATGTATGGGTTATTGATAATTATATACTCTTCGTAAAAAAACTTGAGTTTTTATATATTTTACGAATTCATCATCCTTGTTCGATACCAAATCATGTTCAGTGTAAAAAACAAAGCCATTTTTATCATAGATTTTCATTAAACAACAAGAAATAATGTGAAAAGGCTATGTTTTTTGTGTTTAAATTCTTTGGTTGTTTGTCAATAAAATCAAGATTAGCGACTTTAAACCGGCGGCCATGCCCATTTAAGTTAAACGTTTATTTAAATCGAGATGAAGGGTAAAACCACGACGTGCAAGACGTTGAACTGAAATGATGCCAAAATGGAGTTTATTTTACGATTAAACGTCGTTTATCGCCTAGCTGCAAGTCACCCTAAGACAGGTAGTAAATGTGAGTTTAAGGACCATTTACTGAAAATTATGCCTAATACCATTATATTTAAGTTACCCTTCTTCGGAACCCTTTACTGTGTTTGGTAAAAAAAAAACTGCTTGACTGTCTCGGTGGCGTGGTGGTATTTCGGTACGACTACGGTTCTGAGGTCTCGGGTTCGATCCCCGGGTCGGGCAAAGTGATATTGGATTTTTTCATATCAACCCGGAGTCTGGAATTTGTGCCCGATATGGCGATAGGCTCACCCCCTATCAAATAAGCTCGGCGAAATGTGGGTGTTCTAGTTCGCTAGTGCGCCTCTGCCTACGCCTTCGGGGATACAGGCATGAGCTTATGTTATGTGCTTGTGTGTAAAAAAAACCGGCCAAGTGCATACTGCATATCTATGCAGTTTTCAGGTAATATTAAAGCTAGGGGCGGATCCGGCTGAAGCCTAGGCGCTTCTCGCCTAGGGAAACCGGGGCCGTCCCTACAGCGTCGAGGGCTGCCGCGGGTTTTCTTAGTGATATTGCTGATGTAGGGTGTACATAGTGTTAGGGACTCGGCCCAATGTCGCGGTGTCGCCCGGATGTTTTCCATCTTTCCCGGCCATTATGGCACTAGGCCATAAGACCGGCGAATCCGAAATAACCGTTACGTTACCAGTTACAGGCGTGGCTTTAGTGGTAAAACATTTTTCTCCTCCATATCAAAAAAGGTAATATTAAAGCTGGATAATAAAGTACGCGAAAATGTAACACATTTAATTGATAAAAAATAAATTACTTAAATTTCTTTTTTGATATTGTAATATTATGGCCATAATTATGCAACTTTACATTTTTTTTTTATAGCAGAGACTGGCAAACGAGCAGATGGGTCACCTGATGGTAAGTGATCTCCACCGCCCATAAACACCCAAGACACAAAAATAATCATGGATGCGTTGCCAACCTGAAAGGAATGGAAGGGGAGGGAAAAAGGGATTGGGAAAGCAAGGGGGAAATGGGCCACCGGAAATCTTACTCACTGAACGAAACGCGACAGCAAGCTGCCACTTTATGTCGGTTTTCTGTGAGACAGTGGTATCAAACCGGTCGAGCCTGCCCATTCGTGCTGTAGACGTAATTGTCTACAGCGTGGCTGTACCAATCAAATATTACTTATGAACATTAAATTATACTCAAAGATGCATGGCAACTGGTAAGTTTATTACATTCTTAACGTGGCATCGCGGATTTCGTAATCCACCATGTAATAGTTATAAGTGAGGGAAAGAGACAGGTATAAATGTTTTGAAAAGATTCGCCGAGTGGCCCGATCCGAATGAGCGAATAAGTAGGCGAAGGTCAGACGCCATTGTAGTCGGCGTGAGCAACTATGACGTTACACCTAGAGACTAAAGATAAGCTGTTACTGCGTAGAGCTCACACATTTCACGCCTGTGAAGTGTACGACTCATTAGGGTAAACATTGTTTATGTTTACTAAAAATTTATGTGTTGCCTACGACTCACCCTTTCAACCCTCTCTCTTATACGCAGACGAAGATGTGCGGGTCAGCTAGTTTTTAATAAACATGGATGGAAAAGACAGGATATTTAACCTATTAAAAGCAAATTAATTGTTAATAGTCAGATAACTTTATTTCAAGGGATAATAATTGGGTACTTGACTATTTGAAAAGTATACAGGGCTATTTATTAGATTTTCCTAAAAATGTAAAAAATATTTCGTAATTTATTTTCATATATTTAGTTAAAAAAAGCAGAAACCATTATGCATAATTTAATTTGGCGCCAAAACGCTATCTGTTAACTGTAGATACGGGTGACGTCATTGTTCCTTACCATAGATACAAAATCGCTCATAAAAAAACATTGAGGAAATAACATTTAATATTTCAACCTAAAAAAAACGGGTCAGATATATAATCGATCGAATATCGATCGTCGATTACATCCGCGTTGAAATTACGTTGAGCTTTAAACAAAAATAGGAAAAATTACAAAAGAAAAATGAGTAATGTGACATCATGCAACGTGATTGGTATTTACAGTCACGTGACTCACTGATAAAAAAATAAGTATTTAAATTACTAAAATAAAATTATACTTGGAGTATTTTTAATAAATCCCCATTGCACACGTTATTTCGAGGATAAATCTATGTTCCTACAGAAATTCATTGATATTGGTAACTATAGTCAAGTACTCAATTGTGTTAATGTTTTTTGACATACGTTTTATACATTAACGGTCAAAACGTCAAAATTATTCCGCAAATAAAAGTTGTTCAGTTATTGAAATCCTAAATCTAAGAAACTTATAATTAGTGTTGATAAAGATTTATTCAAAGTCGATAACAGGATTATCGATTTAAGAGTTCCTAAAATATACTTCTGAAAAGTCTATCGTCTGTCTGATAGATTGAATATTTATATAAAAAGCTTAGATGTTTTTAAAATAAAATTAAACGTGATTATGCTTTTAATTGTTGGACAGTTTTGGCTAAATACTCAGAGGATCATTAATATCTGCAGAGTACCTACTATGTAACAAATTCTCATGGCCTTTTATGTAACTTGTACCTTTCAGATCGTGTGAAGATATGCCAAAAACACATAAGAATCATACAGGTAACTCCACAATATTATTCACAAAGTCGCAACGTTCGAACCAGCAGTTGCTAGCAGGTAAGTTATTGTAGTGATTACACACCCCGTAACGTTTTAATTCAAAAGTTTTAGTGCTTCCAAAATGTAGTAACTCATGTAACAGAATAAAATTTATATTAAAACACATAATTAATTTATTTATCTGTTTTTGAAATTATCCAAAATGCAGCAAAATTGCCAGACAATAACATCCCTCGAGCAGTATGTAGTAATTCTTAGTGCTTGCCAAAGAAACGAATTTCACGAGAAAAGTAATAATACAACATACATGAATATCAGATACACTATGGTGAATTTATAAGGATGTTAGACATTAAGAAAAGAAGTAGCTGTTTTCATAAAACATCTGCAATAACAGTTTATTTAACCAGCACACTTGGATGGACTGGATATGGATTGATTCAGTAATCATGAAGTTGTTAAGAGGGTTATATCTTTTTTAAATAGAAGATAGAGCAAACTAAAAGTGTCTCACCTGAGAACACCATACTTTATATATATCTATGTGAGATTAATAACTCAATTCTATATATGTAGTAATGGCGATAGCTCAGTTCGGAATGGTACGGATTGCCGAGAGGAGTATCGGAAGTTCGAGACCAATCCCAAAATCGAGCATTCACCTTTTTTAGGTTGTGTTTTCTTTGTGAATTATCTCTTGCTGTAGCGGTGAAGGAAAACATCGTGAGGAAACCTGATTACCTGAGAATTTCTCCACAAGAATTTCGAAGGTATGTGACGTCTATCAATCCGCAATAGGCTAGCGTGGTAGACTAAGGCCTAACCCCTCCCATTATTAAAGGAGACCCGTGCCAAGCAGTGGAACAGTAATGTTACAGGGCAAATAAAAAAATAAATAATAAAAATGTACTGATATTTTAAAACGAACATTGGACACATCCGACTTGAGAAACTAAAAACAAAAAGGGAATCGAACAGCAATGAGTAGCTATACATAAAAAAATAGTAAATAATTTGACCATATAATGCAAGTATTAGTAGTAGAAGTATTTTTGTTATTATTGAACGCTTGTTCTGTCATAATCTTAGGTATAGTTTATGTTACAGTAACGATCATAACCGTGTCTAAGATTTTAAGCATAAAACATAAATGATACTGATCGTGTCGTTTTAATTATTTTGAGATTATTATCTAGTGTTTGCCGATTGGTAATAATTGTAATTATTATTTAATTTTACTGGACCGCATTTGAACGATTTGAATCGTATTTATACGCCCTATTATAATTATACGTGCATTCAATGGTGTATGATTCCTGCATTTTTTTACGTAGCAGCCCTGAAATCACGTTCCAGTAGTTGTCAAAGTGATCTGTCATTCGTTGCTGTGTTTATTAATGTGTGTATCACACCATATCATATTAAATAAATAAAAATAAAAAAGCCTTTAATTTCTTGCTTATTCCAAGATTTTTTTTATAAAGTTATGAGTATTGATTTGTGTTAGTTTAAGTAATGCAATTTATGTAGATATTAATATATTAGTAAATGATATAAAGTAATGAAGTGATATTGAGTACTAGTATTATTAAACTTAATCTGCAAGAACACCTCCTCGGGTGTAGGCCTCCTCCAAATGGGACCAAGTGTCTCCGTCCTGGGCGACTTTTATCCATTTAGGGCCCGCTGTCTTAACGATGTCATCCTGCCATCTTGTGTGTGGTCTTCCTCTGCGTCTATTACCTTTTGGGCCCTTCCATAAAGTAATTCTTTTTGTCCATCTATCATCATGTAAACGCGCTACATGCCCCGCCCATTTCCATTTTAACTTTTGTGCATAGTTCACAGGGTCGGTGGCCTTGGAGATACGTCTTATTTTTGTGTCTTATTTTTTGTCTTAAATTAATATTTAGCATACTGCGCTCCAGAGCACGCTGTCAGCAGATAATTTTGTTTTGGGTTTTTCTAGTATACTTCCTAGTATATGCCAGTACATATCAAAACAAATATCGTGACCTCTTGTCTCCTACCAAAATACTTGTGAAACGGATTTTTCGATAAACCTAAATGAACAGCAAACCCCTCGACATCGTGTTAACTGTAATGTATGTGTTGAATACACTTCACCGCTTCGTTGTACTGGAACTTGACACCAGAGTCATCTTTCTACTGAGCAATTGGATCTCGCCAATAATAGTAAGTTTTCCTAAGTTAATTACTGTATTTTATTAATACATTACTTTTATACCTATTCATCTAGTAACTGTAGTAGTACTAGATAATCTGCGTCTTACACGAAAATAATATAGGCACAAACCTATGTTTGTCTCTTTTACTATCATACCGTACACATACCGTAGATTTATCAGTCAAATAACGGTACATACTAAGGTACCACAAATGTGAAAAAAATAATGAAAACTGCATCCATATACGTAATGAAGCTTGGAAATATGTTTAGCAAATTACACCTGATTTCTGAGTTTTTGCCACTTGTTTATCTAATGATGATATTTATAGCCTGCTAATAAATCTTATAAGTCTAACATAGTTAAACAATTGTGACATCTTCACCATAATTATTAAACCACCATAGCAGTGGATTCATATTTGGACGGATAGGAATATCCTTCCACCAGCAAACTGTGCAGACATTAGTTTATATACGTATGTATGAACATTATTTACAAGTATGAAAATGCTTGTTTCGGATCACTGCTGATGATAACATTTGTAAGGCTTGGTGGGAGTTGACAATTCAAGCAGTTTTTTTTTTTTTTTTTTTTTTAAAGTGCTAGGAAGTGAAAAGACATGAACTAGTGGTCTTATTTCTATAAATTACATTAAGGTATTGTTTGTATGTTTCCCTTAAAACTAATAAAATAAAAAAAAAAAAAAAAAAACATCTGTGGTCTAATTTCTATAATAATCATCTGTGGTCTTTATTGAAGCAACGAAGTAACCTTACTTTAAGAATAAAAGCTTCTGAGGTAGAACGGAACATTGCCAACATAATTCAAACTACTATTTGTTTGGTGGGACGGGGCACAGGTAGATGAGCCCATGACCTTAGTGTGGTACATACATTGCATGAAATCATATAAAAAACAATATAAATAAATAAATACACCCAACTCACATACATAGTCCTGACCCCACACTAGGTGTAAACTGTATCGCGGGTATCAGAAACTACGAGAGACTTTCGGTCTCACAACACCCAGACCCGAAACAAATATCTATGGGCCACACAGACATTTGTCTCGGTGCGGGAATCGAACCCGCTACCTCACGTTTCACAGCCGGCTACTCGCCCACTGCGCCACGGAGGCTGTCGTAATATAGCCGCTCTTGCAGAGTTATTCGACTCCATAGTTATAAGAGAACATATTAAATAAATAAATACTTATGTGTCTTTTTACCTATTTTTATAATTACTTGCATAATAAAATATTCTAATTAATTATTGAGTTTTTAGAATTGTTAAGTGAATAGAAAAATATTAGGTATATTTTGAAGATTACAGTTTCTTTTTGCCTGGTGTTACTTTGGCCTAATACTACGGACACTGCTACTTCAGCTGAAAGGGTCACAGACTTTGATACATAATATTGAATACCTAGGTCATATTTCAATTATTAGAATCAGCTAAAGAGAATAGTATAATTGGGTACTTGACTATGTTTCATTTCATACAAATGCAAATAAAACAAAAAAGAAACCCTTCTATAAAAACCGCATCGAAATTGGTTGAAAAATGAGGCAGTAATTCATATTTAAAATTCTGCAATGAGCAAGAGTGGGGGCGTAGTGAGGATATCTTGCTATCCCTTTTTAACGGACGCTCCGTTATGGCCGTGACGTGATTTTACTGATACTTCTCTTTCCCGCTGCTTGAAGGTTACACCAAACTACAAAGGCTGTATAACTGTTTTATTTTTGGGAGTATTTCAATATTTATTTCTGTTATGTTTTAGATGACGTAAATTTCGTATAAAATCAATAAAAAACCATTAATCAAGTACCCAATTGTGTTTAGGCTACATAATAATGATTATTATGTATGTAACTACTAACAGATCTTTTGTTACACCTAGGTATTTAGTTTTCTGGTTATAACGATAAAACATTGAGAAGTCACGGGAAGTCTGTCAGATCCGAAACATCGAAACTATAACCCTCACAACTCCCACCACGTCATTCCTTCCTCATTCAGTCCCAAAACTGACAACAATTATATTAGGTACTATTACCAATATAGGCACTGAAGGAAAGCAAAATATTTGTATACTATCAACATTTGTTATTTTCGCACAGGAAAGGCTCGTAGGATGTCGCAGGTGTGTCCATAGTCATAATAGTTGAGATTAAATTATTTATTTGGGATAGGGATTTTAGATTGAGAACGCTTACTTAGTAATTAGTATTTACCAAGGAGATTTAATATTACTAACCATAGGCGGGCCTATTAAGCAAGTTTTGGATATATATTTGGAGATATAGGCCTATTAAGATAGTATTGGATTTTTCCATATCGGCTCGGAGTCTGGAATTTGTGCCCGATATGGCGATAGGCTTGCCTATCACATTTGGGACGGAACTAAGCTCGGCGAAATGTGGGTGTTCTAGTTCGCTAGTGCGCCTCTGCCTACCCCTTCGGGGATACAGGCGTGAGCTTATGTTATGTTATCCCACCGTAATGTAGAGTCGGCGCAACACACTTTTTCAAGCATCTTGCAAGAAAGGATTTGACAAAGTTTTTACGACCGGCTGCCTGAAGTAACGCCATCTACCACTTATTATAATTCGAGGGCGTTTATTACCTTGCGCGCGTATGTTTCTAATACCTACAATTGTGAGAGTAGGTACGTACGTACGACAGTGTAAGAGTGACTTGTAACCACAAGAACACAACTTTTGGATCACGAGTCTCGCGCTTTTTGTCCCGTCTATGTACTAAATGTCTTTGGTATTTATTTATTTATTTATTTTATTTATTACTATATACGCTGGGAACTACAGATCAAGTACATTATGTTTTATGATGCAGTTTTAAACTTGTGAAATCCTAACCTCAATAGGTAGAAATGTTTTAATAACTCTGATCCTAGGCCCCACGCATATATTTTATCAATTGGGCACTGAACATTATGTACTAGAGAACCAATTAATGTGAATCCCATTCCAGCTCTCAATACCTCAAAATCAAGTCATAAAATGTATAGGCCGTGACCAAAATGCTTTGATTGAACTTTAGCAAATACTAAACCGGAAACAATTTACCAATCAAAAAGCTACGCTATTAGTAAATGATATCTAGGCTACATTTTATCCCGGGACTAGATTTTCATCACGGGAGCAGCGAAAAATAGTTAAAATAACTGTGTAACTCATTCAATTAACTAAAAGAATTGATTTTGTTACAATTTTAAAATAATAAGAAATACTTTAAGAAAATTTGGAAGGTCCCACCCATTTAGTAGATTTATTTTATTATACCTCTAAGTATTACGATTACGATATGCACTGACTTAGTTATTTTTATTATAATTTCAGGTCAATGTCAACCCCGCCTGCACGTGCCGATCCTTGCTTTCTAACCAGCAAGCCACTTGTAGACTGGTCTTACGAGTATACATTATACAAAAAACAACAAGAAAACGAGCTAAATAATTAATATTATAAAATAATATTTAGCTGTAAAAAAAAATCATGATTTACTGAAAAGATGTAGGGGGCCCTTAATTCACTAGTATATTTACACACATAGATCTTATACGTAATTTGTATTTTTTAAAGCGTTATACGGGGAAATTATTTATTTATTTCGCATAATGTTACATAATCTCATAATAATGAACATAACCCTGTTAGGGTGTTGGCAAACATGATATAGCACGAAAACTTAAAACCATACATAACTATACTATATATAATTGCAGGAACATTTACACTATATATCTATAGTTAAAGAGCTTTCCTTAATTAGATATTATAATATGTATTATGTATTTTAGGTATCGAAATTAATTTATACAAGATACAGACATTATTATACACTATTAAAGATCCCGTCAATGGTTTGACTACTTACTACTCGGGTTGAGAAACAATGAGGTCTGGGCGTAAAAGGAATGTAAAAGTACTAAAAGGGACACTACGACAGCCCCCCTCCCCTTCCGCGCCCTTGTCCTACGATGGCCCCTATAAGTCGACCCTTACGACGGGCAGGGGATACCATGGTGGAATACTTCAAACGCTCTCAATCCACAGGGCTGCAGGTGCCGGTCAGTCGTCAACCTGGCGCTTCCTACGTCTTCTCTGGCGACGGGAAGGATCCATCGTTCCTGATCCCTCTCGGCACTCTCCTTCCGCGAGATCACTACTTCGCAGAAGTGGGGTATCGCACGCCAGGCCCTCCAGCTGTTGACCATGGCCGAAACCACGGCCGACAACGAGAGGTCTCCTCCTCCTACTGCTACGAGAGCGCTACGCCCTTCGTCTCAGGCAGAACAGATTCACGGGACCTGCCCGACTAGCATGCGCACCACGACAGATCCTGATAATCTACAGTCGAGATGTTGTCTACGTGTTGTCTACAATATTGTATGAAAATAAACGAGGACGCATGTTAGTGTCCGTAGACAAATAGGGAAAACCGGTTATAAAAGGACAAAAAGCGTAGACAAAATGTTCTCGTGGCGCGCATGCTAGGCGGGCAGGTAGTATCTACTATCTAGTGTATCTACTCATAATATGGAAAATTGGTACGCGTTTGCCGGGGATAATGAGATACATAGGTACCTACTTAAAAATTTAAAGCCGAATTGATACCCTCCTCCTTTTGTAGACAATTGGGTTAAGGGATAAAATTATTTATGAATGTTTTTCATGAAGAACGTAAAAGCTTTTGGATGGATTTTAATACTTTTTTCTTGTTAATTTTTTAAAAGATAATATATTTTACACGCACTTAAAAAAGGAGGAGATAAACAATTCGTATAAATCTTTTATTTTATGTCATGTATGTTCCCCGATTACTCGAAGACGCCTGGGCAGATTCGAGTAATTCCTTTTTTGTTTAAAAGTATATACTTCCCAGGTGGTCCCATTGGCACCAAGTCATGACCTCATGATGGGATCCCAAAAAAATCGAAGGCAACCCTCGAATATTATAGGGACTCATAGTGTTTTATATATTTTCAAAAACCACTCAAGTATTTGCGTCTGGTACTCATCCTCTCATGTTGCTGAGCTGCCGAAGGAAAATATAACTCCTCATTTATTGGGAGTTGGATAATTCTTTTATATTATAGGCTTGTATAGACCGCTACTTATGTTCCTTTGAGCTATTCAGGTGAGCTGATGATGGAAGGTAAAACTCCTTGTTAGTTAGGAGTTAGGAGATAACTCTTAAAGTACCGCATAGACAGTTATTTCGGTGATTGCGTCGGGAGTCTTCATTTTATGCTACTTAAACCTAATGACTACTAAAACATGGTAAATAATATTAAAGTTTAACAAAACCTGAAAACCGACTTCTAAACTGAAAACATAAAAGTAAAAAATAACAGTAATTTCTTATTCTCTTTGGAGTCGGTCGGTGCCTTTTCATTTGATCTGCTTCAGGCTCAACACGGACTCCAAAGAGAGTAAGAAATTATTGTTATTTCTTTACTTTTAAGTGTCGGTTTTCAATTTTTGTTAAACTTTTTAAACTGTAAAATCACTAAGCATACAAAAATATGTCTATAGTTAATACTATTAATATGAAATGGCTAATAATGTTCACAAAATAATTTATGTTGGGGACATGGTGTATATTACATATATACCAACAAAAAAAACGATAAATGTGCAAGCTGCGTATCTGATCACGCACAGGACAGGGTTCCTTAGTAGGGTTAATTATTACACATTATTCTAAGCCCGTCACGCAACATGTTATGTTATCATTTTAAGCACATCGTCCATAAACATATAGGGCCCTACTTATAAAAACAGTTAAGCTGAGCAAATGGCTAAGAATAGTCTTGACACTTTTTCCCTGTGTCACATTGTTTGAAAATAAAAGGGTCAGATTATTCTTTACCATTTGCTCAGTTAAACTGTTTTTGTAAGTAAGGCCCATTATATTTACTACCTGCGTTACATAAGTAACAAGTTCATCTATGTTGTCAATATAATTTGTACGAAATTTTGCTTTATACATTGGTTGACTATTACTCGTTAACTTGTAAAGACTGCTTAACCTCGATTTTCTCTTTTTCAATTCGTCATATATACGACTACCATGATTTTTTTCACATTTCCAGAACCAACGGTTTAGCTGGTAGGGGGTGCGGACACTTTACTATAACAAAAATAGTAAACCGAAAAAATAATAAAACAGTAAACCTCTAATGGTTTTGAACCACCTATCCAACGATACCCCACACAATGCGATAATCGTGAATAATATTTTCATCCCTCACTTTACGTGTGTGTAGTGTGTACTGTGGTACCCTATTTTTTTTGTTGCTTTCAAGACGTTATTTTACCGTTTTGATGGTGTGATTGATATGTATACCTAAGCCAAATTAGAGTTTCTAGTCTTAGAGCCAATCCGCGGTCACGATCGTCGCGATAGACAGACGGACATGACGAAACTGTAACGGTTCCATTTTTACTAACTTGCTGTGTATGTATGTTTGTTAGTTTGTGAAGATCAAATCTTGCGAGTCGAAGTAACGAAACCAGCTGGTGTTCGACTGATCTGAAATTTTACATACATATATTTGTAAATCAGATGACATTACAATATAATCATGACACAGAGATAGTCTGATGGTGGAGCCGGAAGGTAGCTATAGGAACTGTAAACGACGTAACCCCATCAAGAATAGACCCGTTTGTTTTACTTTAAAAAAATCTTTGCGACTAATTAATGCCCAGGCTTTTAATGATAGAGCCGGAAGATCACTACAGGAATTCTGAAACAAAATGAAGTATCCCCATCGAGTTTTATATAATTTGTTTTGCCTTGACAAGCACTCTGATCCTAGATGATGTCCAGTGTCCTAATGATGGAGCCAGAGGGTGGTCACAGAGAACTCTGTAAAGAAACTAGGTAGCTCCATTCGGGTTTGGTGTGTATTAATTTGCCTTATAAAGTTATCTGATATTAGATATTAATAGCAAGTTCATTACAATTCTGCAATATCGGGTAGATTCAGATACTTATTTGCTGTCAGTTTTTTGTTGTTGAATACTTAAAATTATTTTTCTTCCTTAATAATAATTACCTACACAATATGTATGTAACACATAATATGTTATATGTATTTCAAATAAATGCTGTTACACTTGTTAACTTATGAATCGTTAAATTTGCTATGGTATTTCAGTTTAATAGATGCGAAACGCGGTTGGAAATGATTAAATTTTTTGTGCTACATTATTTTTGGACACCTTGAGCAGTAAGGCCATCGACGCAAACAACGAATTGTGAACAAATACATGTATGCAATATACAGTTGACCACACAACTTGCCCGCCACCACCTACGTCTGACATTTCCACACAGCAGTATTTATGTTTGTAAGATAGTTATACTATGCTGGTTCTAGTTTTTGAATATGTTACAGTGAACACTAGAAAACCGGCAATGGACTGTAAATCTCAATTAAGTTCGCTTAGCGAATCGTGTTATGACACTGACATCGCAGCGGTTCTCCTCGACCTAGTCTGCTGCTGAGCCATCTAAGGAGAGCTATCGAGAGCATGGCCATCAGGCTCTTAAGGAGCATTGTTGGCAGTTGTTTATTTTTCTAGAATTATAATATAATGAAACACAATCAAACCAATAAAGCAGTTTTTAATAAATATTAAAATTTACCCATGTGTTATGAGTAAATATCCTGTATGAAATCAACATAAATTTACCACAATTTCTCATAAGTCTAGTGAAGCGGTAATTATCACTGATAAATGGCTAAAATTAAGGTAACCCCATATTAGTGTAGCCAGAATAAACAAAGAAGTATTAGTGAGTAAGTATTTAAATCATCATAACGTTACATTTAAAGTTTGACTTGACATTTACAATATGGTGCAATATGTTGTTGTCGAGTTTCATATTTGGCACTCATAGAGAAAGCTTAAATGATATTTACTTCCCGCGTAGTTGATGTGATTGGCTCGTGGATTGAGCAAAGGATCATTTAATTCATGAGAACATCCAACAGTTTCACTAAATAACTTAATCATTAATAAAATAATATTTAATATTTCCAAAGAATCACGATGTTCTGCAAAGTAGTAGCTCTACTAACCTGTATTTTCAGCGTTCACTAAAATCGAACCTAAAATATATTTGGTTATGATCTGATGAAGGATTACGACTCAAACTCCTTTACAAACAACAAATAGACGGCGCGATTGGAGTTTTATGTTCTAAACAGAAGGCGCCTTACTTATAAAAATATTTACGCGCTTCTAATCTCTAAAACGATGTGTTTTTTTATAAGTGAGGGGCTATATTATTTAACTATAAGAGCCCCTGCAATCTACAAACTTTTTTATCTGCCGATAGATTGATCGGGTTGGGCTTTAAACGCGCACACTGGCCTATCCTATAAGTAGTTCAGTTTAGTCATAGTCGTAAAGCCCATCTCACATACTAGTGAGCGGATAGCAAATCGGTGTAATGAACGTACTTTCATTTTCATTTCATATCATACATGTTCATACGGATTAACAGCCCGATTAAACTATCGACCGATAAAAAGTCTGCAGTTTGCGGGGGCTTTTGAGCTTCATGATTTTAATTTTCACATATATACCTATGTCTTTTTGTTCGGTGTGATTGACGTGTGGCATAAAGGAGTTATTTCAAAAGTTGCTAGATATTTTGTTGTAAGTTTGTAGCACAAGGCCGGCGTTTAGTGTTTGTCTTATTTACATATATAACTTATATTTACAAAATATATACAAAATTGATGTATTATGGAATTGTGTGTCCGATTGCGATATGCGCGCCCCCTAAAACCAACTATCTGGAACCGAACTAAGCTAACTAAGACGAAATGTGTTAGTTCTAGTTTACTAGTGCGCTTCTGCCTACCCTTTCTGGGATATAGAGTTTATGTTATTAATGTATTATCGGGTCAGATGGCCTAAATAATCTAAATTACTTCTTCTACTTGTTTTATCCCATATACTTACGAATAGCATTTTCTGACGATTACTTCCTACAATACCTATTGCATTTGTACCTCTACATAAAATAAATATAAAGATCTATATTTTTATGTTAGTGTGATGTTACTACAGCATTATAATTATATTACATAACATAAAAGAACATTATTTTTAATTTATTTGCCTATAACATTCATTAGACAGTAGATAAAACCTAAGATACTGTCCTGGAAATTCGATTTGAATACTTAGGTATATGTATTTCACAATGCAAAAAGCCATTTACAATACAAAAATTTACAAATAATACTTCAAATACACGAAAACCACGAGTATCGTAGGTTGCGACACTCTGAATCGAATTAATTACCTCGCAACCGGGCGTAGTATTAAAAAACCGTTTGCGCAAGAGCCGATCCGCACCTTGACACAGATATCGCTCAAACTGTCGTTTTGAATACACAAAAACCGGACGCTGCTTCGACTATTTTAAAGTTACTCATATACAATGATGAACGTGCATTATTATATTATGTATTCAATAAGTAAAAAAAAATCACTATTCGGCGCCCGACTTTGTATGGGTGATTTTGTATGTATTAGGTGAATACTGTCTTGTTACTATTAATAATATTTGCCTTCCAAAAATATGTCACCATAAGTAATCACTAATCAGCCATATCATATGTGTTTATTTATTGTGATTATTTTGAGCAGTCTAAATAAAGTTGATGATTTTTATCCTACGTTCCGTAGTATATTATTATCGACACGCTGTCAATTTTTTCGAGGTCCATGAATCGGGTTTGGGCCTAAGCCCATTCCATTATCTGGATATGTTTAAACACAGAGAGATAAGGACCTGACGAAATAACCCTTATAGAAGTAGGTTCCGTTTACACGTTTTATAGGGCTATTTTATGTGTGTTAATTTTTTAGTATAACACCTCTGCAACAATTGTAGAGTGCATTACATTTAATTGTAATTAATATATTATCTGTCCTCAAAGGTTTGATTTTAAAAATTATAAGCTATAGTGTTTATAGCTATATTTCAATTAAATTCAAATACTTCTTACTTAAATTACCACGAAAATTGCATTTCCTATAACTAATAACCTGTAATTCGACAAAATGAAGTGCCCCAACATCAGTATGCGAGTCCTCGGAGTTCAAGCTATCATTAAAATAAACTGTATCAATAGCGGATCAACGGTTTAGCCGCGCATCATGATGATGGAACAGACATATTATTATCCTTAGCATTTAATTAGTATGGGCATCTGGGTACGCTAGAGAAGGTATGAAGTTGAACATTGAAGCATGTCCACCAGCTTGCAACCTATTAAAGAGGAGCGAACCTAGTTTGTAATCCATCGTCGTAACTATGTCATTGCTATCTATTTATCCTCATGATTTCATTGCCAGCACAAAGCTTACATTCATATACTAAATAGAAGAGGCATGCGCAACGGCAAAACTGCCCAGTATCTCTTTCAAATATGGCGTGAGGGATCGACGCAACATATTTCATTCATGTGGACTATGGACAAAATCCAAACTGTAAATTCTATTTTTTTTACCTGCCCTTATCCCATCTTAATGTGGGGTCGACGCAACATACTTTTCAAGCGTGTTGCAGAAAGGATTTGGCTTCGTTTTTAAAACCGGCTGCCAGTTTGACGTCAACCTCCCTCTGGAGGATTCAGTCACAGGAAAATAATGTAAGAAAAACACCATTCCCGACCTGTGAATCGAACTCAGGACATCACGGTCCACAGCCCATATTTGCTGCCACTAGACCAAGGAGGCGACTAACTGTAAATTTAGTAATTAAGTAAGTTTTACTCGAAACTAGGAACCCCTTTACGTGAGTAACTGAGTAAAGGTTAATCCGTAGTGAATATTGAGGGGATAATGCAACCACTGTGGTTAGTTACACTTATACAATTGTTTCTTACAATTCGAGGACGCGTTCGAATAGCTTTATCTATATAAGGATAGCTATATAAGGATCACGCACTTTTTTTTCGTATTCAGAATGTGGTTGACTAGAGCGGCAAGAAGCTCCACGCTATGGGAGCCCATCGGCTTCCACGCCTCGATAGGGTTGTTATCAGGCACCACTGCTTTCCGATTCTTCATGCGACAGAGACACAGAGGACCTCGTCAGTTGAATTGGAGCAACCAGTCTCTGATTCACCACCACTGCACATATAGTATACTAAATGTAAACACAATAATCGTAGAGAATATTCGAGACGTCACACTCCTCCTTACCTATTCCCTCTATTATAAACATAATGATGCGGGCACACAGGCCGTCGCGTTGCATCGGAGCATCTCGTCGCGTCGTTTACGAAATACTGCGCACACGTGCGCCCAGTGTGCCTTAATTATTTGTACATTTCTATGTGTTTTCAAAGTAGTCTTGAAAGACTCTTGAAATTGTTTAAAATATTAAATTTTATAAAGATCTCGTAAACAGGTACACATAAATACATTCCATTGGAAGGCGATTAATGTTTTTTTTTATAATGTTTTTTCTTTTCTTCACATCATAAGTATAGAGCCAAATTATACAGGTTGTAATATTATAATAGTTCATGGATTATAATATTATGAATTTGCGAATTGATTTCGTCGCCTCCTTGGTCTAGTGGCAGCATATATGGGCTGTGGACCGGGGGTCCCGGATTCGATTCCCAGGTAGGGCAAAGCAAATTTTCTAATTTAATTTGCCTGGGACTGGATCCCTCATAGGGGGTTGACGTCAGGCAGGCGGCCGGTCGTTAAAACATACTTGAAAAAGTGTGTAGCGTCAACCCCACATTCAGGTGGGATAAGGGCAGGTAGAAAGAAAAGAGGTCTTATAATTTAAACATGGACGTGTTTAGTTTTTTAATTTACTATTTATATTTAGTAATGCCATAACAGTATTTAATTAATGATTCAAGGTTATTCCGGGCTACACGAGGCTCCGGTTACGAAATATCAAGGACATGGGTACTCAATTACAGTGCGAAACCATACAAACTGTTGCGAGGACTACAAGAACCAAGCACTCAAACTTTACCTTCTACGATGTAAAGATTTTGTTTTATTGTTATTATGTGACAGCAGTTAAATATTTGTTGTATAGCATTGACATATGATTTGCCTAACGTCTTATAGATGAGGTTATACCTCACACCACCAAACATATTTTGGTCTCATCTTTGAAGCATCAAAGATGATATGATCGCATTAATATGCATGAAAAATAATTGTAGAGATATTTTAAAATACAAATCGATATTTTGACAGTATTACATGGCCTAATACGAATGGTTGCTTTGCCAATCAATCGATTAACTAGAAAAGTGAGGCGAAAAATGAAGTATGTAAAACTATTTTTACGGATTTTATCACGATTTGGTTTTAATTTTTATTCCCGACGTTTCGAAGGCTTTGCAGTCTTCGTGGTCACGGGTTGGACTGAGATGTCATTTGTCCAAGAATGTAAAGCCTTCGAAACGTCGGGAATAAAAATTAAAATCAAATCGTGATAAAATCCGTAAAAATAGTTTTATTTTATTTCAATGAATAGCATTCGCGTAAGCTTAAGAAATCAGTATGAAGTAGGTACTTATTTTTTTTTTCAATTTAAGTCTAGTGCTTTCAATATTATTAATGTGAATAAATTAGATGTTTATTATAAAACATACATACATAAGCTCACACCTGTATATGGAAAAATCCAATATTACTTTGCCCGACCCGGGGATCGAACCCGAGACCTCGGAACCGTAGTCGTACCGAAATACCACCAACCCATTTTTATAAAACATGTAATATAAACTTGAAATATCATGGAGAGAGAAATAAAGGTAAACAAATTGGTGTTACGAGTAGTTCTATGAAAAAGTGCGTGTGTATTCGTGGATTTTCTCAGTCTTTGTTGTGTGTGTGTGTGTGTGTGTGTGTGTGTGTGTGTGTGTGTGTGCGTGCGTGCGTGCGTGCGTGCGTGCGTGCGTGCGTGCGTGCGTGCGTGCGTGCGTGTGTGTGTGTGTGTGTGTGTGTGTGTGTGTGTGTGTGTGTGTGTGTGTGTGTGTGTGCGTGCGTGCGTGCGTGCGTGCGTGCGTGCGTGCGTCTGTGTGTGTTTCTCTCTCTATCTCTCTCTCTCTCTCTCTCTCTGTGTATGTGTCTGTGTGTGGTGTAGGTGTCAAGTATAGAGGTATATATAGTAGTGTCATGAATCACCCCCATGTACGTTCCGTGATTTTCCAAACCTTTAGAGTTATGATGTTTCTTTCAATTTTAAAAATGTTCGGCTTCAATTACAGAAACAGCAATAACTCAGTCAGTCAGTCTGCAATAACCATAGGTTGAGGGCAGCCTATGGTTATTGCAGGTAAAAGAGTCATACCCACGTTTAGAATATATAGTTCTTGATTGGCTACTTTGGCTAAAATAGGCCTTAGAAGACAGCGAAGTGTAGTAATATTCTTAAAATTTTTCATCTGATTACAATTTTTTTCTGACCATCTAATCATTTCTAAGGTCCTAAAAATATAATTATACTAGCTGACCCGCGCAACTTCGTCTGCGTAGGAGAGAGAGGGTTGAAAGAATGAGTTGTAGGCACCTATAATCCAATAATTCTAAAGGAGGTAATGAGATGATCTACTTTGGTCCGTTTTCGTCAGTCACCCCGTCAGTCACCCAGTCAGTACCCTCGTCAGTTACCCCGTCCATCACCCCGTCAGTTACCCCGTCGGTCACCCCGACAGTCACCCTGTTGGTCAACCCGTCGGTCACCCCATCTATCTGCTCGATTGTCACCCCGTTTGTCACCCGTCTGTCACCCAGTCTGTCACCCCGTCTGTCACCCGTCTGTCACCCTGTATGTCACCCAGTCTGTCACCTGTCTGTCACCCGTCTGTCACCCAGTCGGTCACCCCATCTGTCTGCTCGATTGTCACCCCGTCTGTGAAATCTCTAATATCTGGAAAATCATTTTTCACGCACCGGCGCCATCTACTTAACATATTGGTTTGTAGTACATGCTATGTATCAGAGATGACGCTGTATGTGAAAAAAGATTTTCCCGTTTTTCTGTTGAAATTTTTCCTGAATTTTCTTTGCTATAAACCTCACGGAGCCCGAGACCTTTCCAACGAATGCAAAACCGTGGAAATCGGTTCGTGCGTTCTGGAGTTATAGTGTCAGGAAGGAAAACCTGACTTATTTTTATATAGTAGATGACATATTATAAATCTGTAATATGATGTTAAAATAACCTATAATAAAACCTAAAAAAAAAAAACATAACATTCTCTCAGCTACGGGGACAATATATAATAAACAATATATAATAGTTCAATGCAGATTTTACAAAAATGCGTTTCACCATTAAATGTTTGTAAATGTTAAAAGTTAAAAGGTCATTACTTGAATGAAGTGGTATTGTGCAAGGATCTGCGCCAACAAGCCGGCAAAAATCTAAACCTCAATTTCAAGGCGCGTGCGTCTTATTATGAGTCTTTTGGCAATGATGACGCGGAATTGATTGGTTAAATGTAATTTTATATTAAATATAACGCAATTATTTAAAAATTTGCACCTGGTGCAACTTATTTTCAGTTGTTTCGTCCATTTGTTACACGGTTTATTGCTAAGCTATATTTTGCAATTAGCCCATGTAATAAGTTACGCGATAGAAGATCGTCAACGAAAGTTACGTCGAAGTGCAGCGGGCGCCTTTAGAGTACGGACTATGGATAATAAGTTTAAATGTTCTTTGTTCGAAAATTGGTGCAGACAAAGAGGGATATTCGTGATACGCGTAAATTAGGAAATTTTCAGCTTTGAAAAAGTATGTCGCAGTTGTCGCCGCCAACTGATGTGTGTCAGGTCACGGGGGCTGGGCGTCATTTGAATTATTTTTATTAGTCCATCTGAATGTAGCGCGATCCAAAAATATTTTTTTATTTGCGAATATTTTTTTACAAAACCGTCGTCAATTGTTTTTGCAAAAGTAATTCATACGTTGTAGCCGCATTACAGACCAAACTGGTTGACGACAGACCTATAAGTAGACTTTGAACGTTCGCATCAAAAGTCAAACAAGCGTCATTGACGCCAGTGCAAATGATTTGGGCTAGCAGATGTTAAGAATATGAAAATATTATTATTAATTCTAGTGACTATGCTATTGCCGACCGTAAACCTTCGCGTGGTTTCAAGAAATCTCAAGAGACGCAGCATCGATAACGACGAAACTCATGTTACTCATCACACAATTAATCGGTATTAGCTATAAATAATTATAAGGTAAGTTCTATTAAATAAAAAAATAATTAACTTTCCGTCTTCACAATTACACAGTCTTGTATTCGGATAACCCACACTTTCAGTCTTGTGGCATGGGTAAATAAGAAACACTTTAGATCTAAAGGCTCAGACATAAATAATATACGCGTACATAGTTCCATGTGGATCACTCAATCTTTCTATTATGAAAAAATTACAATGTAACAGTTTTAAAATACAATGCAGAATAGTTACAACAGCGGACGATCACTTTACAGCGTCACAACTGGCTTCCGAGGCTTACAATAAACAGTACACCCAACAACTCCAGTCTCTCGCTTTTAGTATCCGATGCTAATGTTATCCAACATCATCGCGTGTTTACAGATGCAGCAATAGATTTTTGTATTTTATTGCAACTGAATGACGAGACGAGCAGGTCGTTTCCCTGATAGTAAGCAATATGACTTTTAATGAACTACAGTTCAGTTGCTACAGCAATACCATCCATACTTTGAATATCAAAGCGACATGGCGTGAATATACCTCTACTGTGCTTTCGGATTACACAAGAAGAGGCTGTTTTATCAGAATTCAGAATGTCCTGTTAATACATTGGCCCAAAGAACTCTATGTATAATACTACACCGGCTGTGCGGTACATAGAATTTGCGCACTTAGTTTCGATCAATTGACCGCAACTCGCTATAGAGCTCTGCTCTTTTGCTTAGCCGTCAAATGTAACACTCGCCAGCAAGTATATAATAGTCTTTGCATTGGCTATAATGTCCTTCAAACCGAAACACAACATAGCTTGCACAACGTTGTTTGGCGGTAGAAATAGACATTGCAATGTGACCCATACAAACTAACGCATGTGAGAGTCCTACCAATAGTAACATTGTGTAATTTGAGTCGTAGAGCCGCGCTGTAAACAGTACGTCAACAACACAAATTGGCAGGCTCGACCGGTCTGATACCACTGCCTTACAGAAAACCGACGTAAAATGGCAGATTGCTGTTGCGTTTCGTTCGATGAGTGAAATTTCCGGATTTCTCCCTTTCCCAATCCTTATTCCACTCCTTTAAGGTTGGCAACAACAGGTAGATCTGGAAATCTTTGGGGGAGGCCTATATTCTTGGCTGATGATGATGATGACGATGAAGGTTGGCAACGCACCCTTGATTCTTTTTGTGTCTTGGATGTATGTGTATTGGCGGTGGAGATCACCTGCTTGTTTGCCAGTCCAATGACGCGCACAGACATTCTGATCAGGGTGGACAAAAATCCTACACAATTATTTTATTCAACTCTTGTGATACTATAATAGTGATTATCATCTCTGTGTCGATTTAAAACATAATTCGAGTATTGCTATTTTGAAAATCTGTATTTAGTCATAATTTTATTTTTTATTTATAGAAATTATAAATTGTTAGTTAGACAGTGTCTCTATGCCTATATGGACTGAACGCTACTGTGCCCAATCTCTGCTACTTATAAAATATATTTTAATGCCATATTTTCTTCAGGAACCATAAATACAAACATGACAATTTTGGATTGTGCCTAATGGTTTTGGTTTAGACTCTACTCACTAGTACGTGTACCAGAACAGTATGCGATTATTACGATTACCCTGGTGAGTAATGTGCGTGTCCGGTATATCTGCTTGTGCTTGTGTTGCGTTTCTAGTTCGTAGTATTGTATAATATGTCGAGTATAATAACACCACTAAAAATCACACAAATAGTCCTGACCTGATAGTGTAGTATGTTGTATGTATATTGTATGTCGTGCCTAGTCGATGTTTACAGTGCGTGTGCGGCGTGCGCGCCATCTACTGACTGCTAAATACCTAACTACGCTTATGCTTGCAAACGACACGGGCGATTGCCACTCTGAAGCGTAACTGGGTCACTAGGTCACAGACGAGGTCCGCTGATAGCGAAGTGTTGTTTCCCAAACTATTATTTATTTTTCTAGATAAACCAGAAACACATTAAACACGTCAGTTCGACAACTTGTATTTTTATTCATGTTTAGTATATATTTAACGATATGTACATAAAATATTTAAAAGTAATTGCAGTTTATTTACTAGCCGTTGTGAAAATTAACATCTAATGTCTCTGTGAGGAACGGTGCCCTGCTGCGCAGCGTACCTAACACTGTAGTTATTCAAGTGCGAGTGGTGTTACTACTGTTCGTGGGTAATGGCAACTTACGAGCGATAAGATGCTTACCATCAGGTGAGGCGGCTTGCCTGTCTCCTCATTCGATTGCAATAAAAAAAGGAAATTAACATAATTTAGTTATTTGCCGATACTGCTGATAATACATTAACAATATACACCTTACTATGTTTCATGAAAAAACACAACCGCGACACGCTATGATCTTTTTAAGTTAAAGTTAATTCGTAGGATCCGTCACTGAATCTTAGCCCTATGGGGCTAACCTAGTATTCATACTCTTAAATCTATGAATTATCAAAAGGGTCCGCAGCTCGTGGGGTTTATACACTGAGGGTCGCCTTATCTGCAAAAATTGTATGGCGAAAAACAATGTAGGAAGCCGTTAAAGTTGAGTAGCGTTTCAGTATTCGGGCTGGAGCCTCACTAAATAAGAAAATAAATCGTCAAAATCAGACTACATTTATGAGAATATAATGATGTTGAGAACGTACCATTAAAATAACAAGAGAACCATGTATTTTTTTAAGTCAGAAATAATCTGGGGGCATGGCAGTGCCCCCGCCAAGTCGAGCAAAAAAGCGGCACGGCCGTATCATCCTTTTCTCGAAGCAATTCCACCAGAACATTTTGTCTACGCTTTTTATCGTGTTATAACCGGTTTTCACTATTTGTCTACGAGCACTAACATGCGTCCTCGTTTATTTTAATACAATATTGTAGACAACATGTAGGTAACATCTCGACACTCGATTATCGAGATATATCGCGACACGCATGCTAGCTGGGTAGGCCATTTTCGATCCCCTATAACTTCTTTGTGGATAAAACTAGAAGCCTGAATTTTCAGTAACCAAGCAGGCGTTGTATATACACGATATATTTCAAATTTCATTCAATTTGAACCAGTAGTTTAAGAATTACAACTTATCAAATTTCTTATTTTTTGTCACTCACTGACTAGCTGACTGACTGATCATCAAAACTCTAAGGCACTTCTAGTAGACATAGAAGCTTCAAATTTAGAAAAGAATTACCCCCTTATTCATAATGAAATTCTGGTATTATCGAACGCATATCCCGACTTTTGCCTACTTTAGCTAAAAGAGAACTGAAATATGTTTATCGAATACAATGTTGCTGGTAACAGAAAATATAATATTTTTATCTCTGGCAAACTTGGAAACAAATAGGAAGTCTTGGCTGGAAACAATCAATAAAAAATATATATCAATCTTAGATGGGGTTAGGACCCCATTAGGATCCCTCCAAGATAGTCTAGGAACTTTAACAAAATTAATGTTATTAAGAAAGAATATCAAACTGGAAACAGCTGATCAGAATCGGCCATGTTTTCACTATCGAACGTTGGAACGTTTTAACGCTAGTGAACCATTATGAATAAAATTTTTATGAAACGTACTATTGCGGACTTATTACGCTCTACTAATTTACACGCACGCGTATTTTGTAGGGCCAATGGAAAAATCTTTTGATTTGTCGATCCGCCCCGTCCTTTTAGTCTAAATATGGGCGACCCAGATATCGATTTTGAAGTCAATCGGCCCAAAAACAAAGAAAAACAAAATGGCGGCCACTTTTGACAGTTCTGACAGCGGTTCTGTCGTTCGGAACCACGGGGTGACTCAGATATCGATTTTGAAGTCAATCGGCCCAAAAACAAAGAAAAACAAAATGGCGGCCACTTTTGACAGTTCTGACAGCGGTTCTGTCGTTCGGAACCACGGGGTGACTCAGATATCGATTTTGAAGTCAATCGGCCCAAAAACAAAGAAAAACAAAATGGCGGCCACTTTAGACAGTTCTGACAGCGGTTCTGTCGTTCGGAACCACGGGGTGACTCAGATATCGATTTTGAAGTCAATCGGCCCAAAAACAAAGAAAAACAAAATGGCGGCCACCTTTGACAGTTCTGACAGTGGTTCTGTCGTTCGGAACCACGGGGTGACTCAGATATCGATTTTGAAGTCAATCGGCCCAAAAACAAAGAAAAACAAAATGGCAGCCACTTTTGACAGTTCTGACAGTGGTTCTGTCGTTCGGAACCACGGGGTGACTTAGATATCGATTTTGAAGTCAATCGGCCCAAAAACAAAGAAACAAATTTTCAACCCCTATTTCATCCCTTTAGGGGTTGATTTTAAAAAGTAGCCCATTTGTGTCTTTAAACCCAAATGTATCCACTATCCCATACCAAATTTTAAAAAAATCAGCTGCCAGAACTCAAGACACCGTGAGCTCGTACTGCATAGATCGGAACACAAATAATTAACCTTTTTTGATTTTGTATATTTTTAATGATGGTAGATATTGTAACACTAACCTTTTTTGGACAAATGACACCTCAGTCTGACCCGTGACAACGAAGACTGCAAAGCCTTCGAAACGTCGGGAATGATAATTAAAACATAATCGTGATAGAATCCGTAAGAATAGTTTTATTTCAATGTATAATATTCGCGTAAACTTAAGAAATCAGTATATTAAAAAAAATCATTAAGTGGACATTAAATCTTCATGCAAACTTTCATCCCCTATTTCAGCCCATTACGGGTTGATTTAAAAAAGTAGCCCATTTGTGTCTTTAAACTCAAAGGTGTCCACTATCCCATACCAAATTTCAGAAAAATCCATTAAGTGGACCTAAAATCCCCATACAAACGATTAACCCTTATTTCATCCCTTTAAGGGTTGATAAAAAAAATGAAGCACCCCAATTGTGTCCTTAGGGTCAAAAGTATCCTCATACCAAATTTCATCAAAATCCATTAAGCGGTTCCAAAATTCCGATACAAACTTTCATCCCTTTAGGGGTTCATTTAAAAAAAATAAAGTACCCTATGTCCGTCCTTGGGGTTAAAAGTACCCACACACGAAATTTCATCAAAATCGGTTCAGCGGTTTAGACGTGAAAATGCCACAGACAGACCGACAGACAGACAGACAGAGTTACTTTCGCTTTTATTATTTAGTAAGGATAAGAGGGTTACTGTTTAGTGGTCAGGTCAATCTATTTTATTTAAAACTAGCTGACCCGCGCAACTTCGTCTGCGTAGGAGAGAGAGGGTTGAAAGAATGAGTTGTAGACACCTATAATCCAATAATTCTAAAGGAGGTAATGAGATGATCTACTTTGGTCCGTTTTCGTCAGTCACCCCGTCAGTCACCCAGTCAGTACCCTCGTCAGTTACCCCGTCCATCACCCCGTCAGTTACCCCGTCAGTCACCCCGTCCATCACCCCGTCGGTCACCCCGACAGTCACCCTGTCGGTCAACCCGTCGGTCACCCCATCTATCTGCTCGAATGTCACCCCGTCTATCACCCTGTATGTCACCCATCTGTCACCCAGTCTGTCACCTGTCTGTCACCCAGTCGGTCACCCCATCTGTCACCCAGTCTGTCACCTGTCTGTCACCCAGTCGGTCACCCCATCTGTCTGCTCGATTGTCACCCCGTCTGTGAAATCTCTAATATCTGGAAAATCTTTTTTCACGCGCCGACGCCATCTACTTAAAATATTGGTTTGTAGTACATGCTATGTATCAGAGATGGCGTTGTATGTGAAAAAAGATTGTCCCGCTTTTCTGTTGAAATTTTTCCTGAATTTTCTTTGCTATAAACCTCACGGAGCCCGAGACCTTTCCAACGAATGCAAAACCGTGGAAATCGGTTCGTGCGTTCTGGAGTTATAGCGTCAGGAAGGAAAACCCGACTTATTTTTATATCTATATATATAAAAATGAAACCCGTTTTCCGTTGTCACGCCATCACGCGTGAACGGCTGGACCGATTTCGCTAATTCTTTTTTTAGAATATTCCTCGAAGTACGAGGATGGTTCTTACGGAGAGAAAAAAATGAAAAATTGTCTGAAAAAGTCTAAAAACAACACTTTTCTGTACTCCCATACAATCGATTCGTAATAATACTTAAAAGTCAATTTGAACTTTAATACCATACCATAAAGTTCAAGTATTAGTGGAGAGGTTCCGGGAAGGCAAAACAATTGAGTGTCGTTAGTATCGTATAAATATTAATGTCAGTATTTGTCAATTGAAAAATTCTTTTTATGTTGGATAGCTCATTTATCGAGGACGGCTATAGGTTATATAACATCACGCTATGACCTAAGGGGTGACTGACGGGATGATTGATGGGGTGGCGGACGGGGTGACTGACGAGGTGACTGACGGGGTGACTGACGGGGTGACGGACCGAGTGACAGATGGATGACAGACGGGGTGACAGACGGGTGACAGACGGGGTGACAGATGGGTGACAGACGGGTGACAGACGGGGTCACAGACGGCTGACAGACGGGTGACAGACCGATGACAGACGGGTGACAGATGGGGTGACCGACTGAATGACAGACCGATGACAGACGGGGTGACAGACGGGTGACAGATGGGGTGACTGACTGGGTGACAGACGGGGTGATGGACGGGGTGACTGACGGGGTAACCGACAGGGTGATGGACGGGGTGACTGCCGGAGGTACTGACTGGGTGACAGACCGGGTGACCAACGGGTTGACCGACAGGGTGACTGTCGTGGTGACCGATGAGGTGACCGACGGAGTGATGGACGGGGTAACTGACGGGGTAACTGACGGGGTAACCGACAGGGTGACTGACGGGGGTACTGACTGGGTGACTCACGAAACCGGACCGAAGTAGATCATCCCATTACCTCCTTTAGAATTATTGGATTATAGGTGCCTACTACTCATTCTTTCAACCCTCTCTCTCCTACGCAGACGAAGTTGCGCGGGTCAGCTAGTAGTAGATATAAATGATTTATAATATTAATATGGTCACTATAAGATGTTGTTAGGTTAGCTAATTACGAAATAACTTAAGACAGAAGATCCCTTAACAAATAGGGACTTAATAAAGTAACCGACTTGGTATTACATGGATCTCACAACTTTTTACGGTAGAACTGAGTTGCGAAAAATATATATTTTTACAAGTTTTGTTTTTGGTGACATTATACTTTTTGTTTGACAATTTTATTTGACTGATGTTTCATATATACATTAAAACTACAGTTTTCAATGTATGTATGAAAGTCAAAACATCATATTGGTGCCGTTACAAATTCTCTGAGCGTTAGAATAGGATGCTTGATTGGCTTAAAATAATAAAATATCCTTATTTCGAGGGCCGCCCTTAGTATTTCAACTAATAATAATTACTATCCTCATACTACGATTCAATAAGTTTATCGTGGCGTCGCGACAAAGCAGACCTACCTCTATATTAGCTTAGCTATCGGTTTTATGAGTATATGTAGATGATAATTAATTATCGTGGTTAATAAATATTCAAGACTGCCTCGGTGGCGTGGTGGTATTTCGGTACGACTACGGTTCTGATGTCCCGGGTTCGATCCCTGGGTCGGGCAAAGTGAAATTGGATTTTTTCATATCAGCCCGGAGTCTGGAATTTGTGCCCGATATGGCGATAGGGATCGCCCCCTATCACATCTGGGACGGAACTAAGATCGGCGAAATGTGGGTGTTCTAGTTCGCTAGTGCGCCTCTGCCTACCCCTTCGGGGATACAGGCGTGAGCTTATGTATGTAAATATTCAAGATATGTATAGGTACATATTTGGGAACATCTTTGTTAACCCCATGCCACAAGTAAAGGTAATAGTAGGGGAGCCCACGATGCTAAATGGGGATTTACTCGAGCGTCGTAGAGACCTATTGGGATGCAAAGCTTAGATGATATGAAGAAAAAAATGTTATATGATATATACCTTTACATCGGTGGGGGAAGCGGCTATAGATTTTTAAATATGTAAAAAAAAAATGTTGCATGGACATCCTCGAGCGCGTCAGATATTGATAGCATCAATGCCCTACGTATTTTTAATAATGTACGTATGTTAATCTGATCGTTTGCATGATGCGAGTGGTTGTATTTAAGGGTTGAAAATGAAAAAAAAAAAAAAATTATCGAGCGCGTCAGATTTTCTAACGGAGTGTTAAGTGCACCAAAAAAAAGCTCTCATTCACTAATCTGATGATTTCGATGGGACGCAAACTCGCGGCCATTTTCATAATGTGCAAAAAAAATTCGCCATTTTGAAATACTCAAGCGCGTCAGATTAAGATATTATATGGTTCATCTTTATGTTCTAAACGTACTGTCTCATAATCTGACGATTATCTAGAGGGATTGGCCTGATCTGACAAAAAATAATTAGAAAAACGGTTCACCTTGAAGGCCATCCCTGCAACTTCCCGCTAATTCCATTCTTGGGCTCTTAAAATTGTACTTATGACATTTTTGAGCTCAAAATATAATTTATGTGATATTTTGAGCTCGCTGAGTTCAAAGAAATAGAAATTTCATAGAACACTATTTTTGGAATTTTCAAACCGCAATAACTTTTGAATGGATCAACCGATTTTCACGCGGTTGGCGGCATTCGACGCAGTTTTATCATCCTCATAAGTAATTTTGCAATTTTAATTGATCGAACCACAAATTTCGGAGTAATCCCAAAAAAATACTTTTTCGGGTTTCTTTCGTTCACGATATCTCTCGAACGAATCAACCGCTTTTGACCAGCTAGGTGGCGATCGACGTGATTTTTCAAGCTCAAAGGCGGATTAGTTTTTGAAGTTGATCGATAAAGCCGGTTAAAAGTTATTCCAAAAAAAACACTTTCAAATTTTTTTTTTTTTTTTAAATCATTGAACTTAATTAATTGAAAAGCTCAGGAAGCAGAAACCAGAGTGGGGACGGAGTGAGAGAGTAATAGATAGAGAAAGAGTGAGAGAGGAATAGAAGCGCGGAGAAAGAAATGTAGGCATCACGCAACTGCACGCATTTAACTTTATCGACGAATTTTTATTATTTCGGCTTGCGGAAATCGTCAGATTATATATTTTTCATTATTCTTGAATTATTTCCTTCAAAATAAAAAAAAATTTAGCTACGCTCGAGAATGTCGAGATGACGTTTTTTTTTTTACAACTTTGTTGCCCTCCCCTTTTTTTACGTCACTCTCAAATTGTCAGATTAGTGGAATATACACTTTTTAGGATGTAATTAACTCACCCTACCTTAATCTGACGCGCTCGAGAATTTCTGATGGTCAATTTTTTTTTACTAATCTGATCCTGTATCCTTCACGGGCGGCCTTATATATGGGCCTCATGTTTTGTGGAGGTACTTAACCGGGTACAAGGTATCCCCCTGTATATTAATCTGTCGCGCTTTAGTAAATCCCGAAATCCCCGCTTGGGCTCCCCTACTATAATAAATTAAAGATACATAAGGTAGTAAGTAAGACGGTTACTTTAACATTGTATACGTTTGAGTGTGCGTGCTTCAAGTTATTTGTTCTATTTTAATGTTAATCGAACGCAGCAACCTTGCTCTACATTCAAGATTACAATTAAATAAAAGACAAGTTAAATGCGAATCGAATTTCTTGCGAAATAAATATTCAAAGCATAAAAAATATGAATTATATTTAAATAATTTATTGTAAGAACTATGAACAAAGTAAAACACCTCTTTAAAAAAAACCGGCCAAGTATATACATGTTGCATATCTGAACAATTTGCATATCAGTGTTCTGAAGTACGGTTAAAAGATACCGAAATATCATTATATATAAGACATCATTTGAAGTATATTATGGTTCATAAACTTATATTTACTACCTGTTTTAAATAACTATTAACTTCATCTTAGGCTCAATTGCACTACTATTATTAACCTAGAGTTAGTCCTAACCGCAAGTTAAGTTACATGTCATTCATACATTTTCTGTCAATTTAGCTTGCGGTTAGGACTAACTCTAGGTTAATAATAGTGGTGCAATTGAGCCTAAGAGTTGTCTCAAAACCAAATACATATTATGGTAGGGTGTACGCGAAGAACTAAGGCCAACGGTCAGAAAACTATTTTTGCACATTTTTTGCAAATATCTTGTTTTCTATGGGTTTTTCGCTATTTGTACTTAATATCAATATTGTAGAGGATTACATTTTCTACAACTTTTGTTTTAATTTTTTTATATACGTAGAATCGTTTTCGAGATAGGTAGATGGCGGAGCGCGCGGTTAGATCATCATTTAAGGTCAACCGGTAGTCCCGGTCAAAAACACCCCTTGTATAGTTTATTAATTAATATATTAATATATTATGCCTATGTTCAGCAGTGGACGTCCTATGGATGATGATGATGATGATATATATACTCAGTATATAAAGGCAATACTGAGTGACTGACTGATGATCAACGTACAGCTTAAACTATTGGAGCGACGAATATGAAATTTTATGACGTAGGTGAGCACTAAGATGGGAGTTTTGGAAAGGGTGAATTTTTTTTTTAATCAACCCCTAAAATTATATACGTATAAGTATATTAGGGGTTTACTATTTTTAATGAAGTATCAATTTATTTAATAATACCTATCCGCCCGTGTAGTTATAAAATTGTTAAGGAATATATTTAAATTCTATTTCAATTCGAATTTAATTTTTATTCATAACTTCTTATGTAATTAAAAAAAGGAAAAAGATAATGTTTTTATTAAAGAAAATTAATTTCTTAATTAAAGATTTTAATTATCCTCTTCTTAATCGTCGTCTTCGGACCGCTGTAGTATTTCAAAGTCCTCTTTTTTATCGTCTTCAACGACATTTGTCTCCAGGTCTGCCATGATTTCGAGGCCGAAGGTTCTGGCTTAATTGACATCGCTTTGATAGCATGGTAAAGCATTGACACAAACTTGCCCATTACACTGGCCACAAGCTAAAGAGCACTACAACCCCGATTTCCGGCATCCACATCGCAAACCACAACCATTCCTGCAGTTGCAGAATATTGTGTTGAGCAATTCCTCTGGAGCATGTGCTAAAATTATCGTAATGGGTTCCAAGAATTCGTTATTCATTTACTGGGTTTCCAAATGATGTACAAATCAAGTTTAAACTTGATAGTAAAGACGATTGAAATGTTGGTGAATTTTTGACCGGGACTACCGGTTGATCTTAAATTATCTCTAACTGCGCGCTCTCTGCTCTCTATATCGAAAACGATTCAATGTATAAAAATAATTAAAACAAAAGCTGTAGGGAATTAAATCCTCTACAATATTGATCGTATCTAGATACAAATAGCGAAAACCCATAGGAAACGAGATATTTGCAAATATGTGCAATAAATTTATGTTTGTGAACTTTGCCCTCGACATATCCGTATTTTGTAATGTGTGCCACTTCCTTCCTATCCTTATTAATTTAGACGACATAGTTATAATTTTATGGCAGTAGACCGTAGTAAGGTGGATTAAATACTGTTTTATTATCTGTTTTCATAGTACTAATGTAGAATCGGTTAGTCCAGATGTTCGCTAGAAAAATTGACATTACCGTTTCTTTGATGTCCTTACCGTACCCGTTGGGATTTTATTATTTATGATGGAAAATAAATGGAATACTTTTTAATCATTTACAACTAAGTTTTTGCAAGTGCAATGAAGTCGGATGTGTTCGATTTCAAGGCCCTGTTGGAGTTTTGGCGTCAATTCCTTCCAGTTTGATGCTTTTCAAACGATTTTCTCGCAGCGGAGGAATCGAACATGGTCGACCCATCCACCCGACAAAAATCATCTAAATTCACTTATTTCAAAGCTTCCACATACTGTCCATCTTCGTTGATGTTTGTTGCTTAGATACACATCACATTTAAACCACAAACACAACTTTAGACTAGAATATGAAATCATTAAAACAAGCGACCATCCGCACCCTTAGAATTCCCGCCAAAAACTTCCCCGGAGTAAATTAATATTTCGAATGTTGCCACTTTTTCATGAAATTTAAATAGTGCTGCGGTAAAAAGATCGAGATTATTGAAACATTTCAATTCAGTGAACCATTTCATTCTTTCATTTTCTAAAGTCTAACTCAAAGTCGTAATTTCTGCCTAATATGTGATTAGTACTGCAGGTCTCCCGAATTATAGTCATAGTAAATTACTGCATGCTAAGTTATGGCATGTCTACTGGAATTATAATCATGATTCATTATAAACAAAACTTACAAAAGATATGAATGTGCCGAACATAATTTTTCTCAAATAATAAAATTAAAATTTGTAATTTTCATTGTTATAATTTCGCATATATTATATACGCAAAAATATTTACACAGATATTCAGTCGAAGGCTTAAGCTGAAATTTCTAAAAAAACTCAATAAAATTCTAATTTCGCAAGTTAGTGCCCAGTTATTGTATCTTTGAATGATATAAATTGAACTAGATCAATCACTGTTTTGAACGTAAGCAACATTATTTTGGAAAGTGATATTTCAATCTGTCAGTTTACTCCGTTTATTTAGCAATCGGAGTATAGTGTGTATTACTACTGTCTGTATTGTATTATATACAGTTGGAGTCACAGTTCTAAAAGTTACCTATTTACTTATAAATAATAAATAATATTAGCCCTGTAATATTACTGTCCCACTGCTGGGCACGGGCCTCCTCTACTAATGAGGGGTAATGAGGGGTTAGGCCTTAGTCTACCACGCTGGCCTAATGCGGGTTGGCAGACTTCACATACCTTCGAAATTCCTGTGAAGAAATTCTCGGGTATTCAGGTTTCCTCACGATGTTTTCCTTCACCGTTATAGCAAGCGATATTTCACAATGAAAATACACTTAACATAGAAAAGTCAGAGGTGTATGCTCCATTTTGGGGTTGGTTTCGAACCTCCGACACTTGTCTCTGCAGTCCATACCGTTCCCAACTGAGCTATCGCTGCTGCTTTATTTAGCTTTACCTATTTACTTATTTAGTTTGTATTCGTAATCATATCACAATATTATGCATTTGTTTTGGTTAATCAAAAAAAAGAAACAAAGCTCATATAAGTACATAGACTTTACTATATATATATATCTATTTCCTACAGATACGCTATAAAACGCTACTGTTTCCGAATTATGGCAGGAAGTTATAAGTTGGTATTAAAAGCAATACATTTCAAACAAGTGCACTGTAACATATCTACCTATCTAACTTCATTCGTCCTAATTCCGAAAATACTCTGAACATTCTGAACAGCACGTCATCACGACAGAGGCAATCTGCGAAATATCGAAGCGTATTTAAAACGTTTGAATAGAGTGCAGTATACACGATGTTATTGGTGAACCACTAGGCATTATTATTTCATATGGTGTAATAGGCGTCGCGATGTACATACATAGTATACCTACTTAAAATTACCGCGGCCCACAGCCAAGCTAACGTGCCCTACTGACACCGAATGAAATCAAAATGCGACGCCGCGTCACCAACTGAATACTAAACGGCTAACATCACTGTTTGACAATACTTATGTACATTCATTCACCGCAATGTGGAAGCTAATTGTATGAACTATTCTCGAAACATGTTCCGTGAGCTACTATTATTCAGTAAGTCTTAAACGTTTCACACAGCCAACTCTATCGTAGGATAGCGCGAAAAAAACCAATGCGACGTTGCCGCACCGTGCAGCCGAGCGTACGAGCAGGTAGCCTCCACAATGCACACATCATGTATTTAAATATGTGTATGTGTTGTTATACAACACTTGTCTATCAATTATTAATTATATTCAATACTCATTTTTCCTTTACACCTCATGTCCCCAACTAGTCCAAGTGGATTCCAATTGAGGTATATAAACAAATAATGATAAAATCTTATTAAATATAATATAAACTTATGCAAATATGTTCGTAGATTCATATTGATACTATTATTTAAATATAAATAAGTATGGTACAATAAAATTACTAAATTACAGTTAAATGTGCTCTTGTAACTAATCAACAGCGGACCAAGCACATCCGCCTTCTTATAGGACTACAAATTACACCTACAATATACATCATGTAGAGTAATAATTATGTATATAGGTCTAAAGCATGCATAATAGGTACTTACCGCCAGTGGGATCCACATACGCAATTTTCAACTCCATATCTATATTTTCATTCGGTTTCGGTTCCGTGGAGCTCAAATCGTAATCCATGGGGAGCCCACTTTCAAGTTCACTCTTTGCCTGGCTCGTGGAAGCGGCCAGACTTTGCGCTACACTCATTTTTGGAGCGTCTTCGTGCATCCTACACGAATATTGAGACGAGGCGACCGAATTATGCCGCACACAGACCGTGTATATAGCACGTGCGTCGCTAAGGATAATAATGTATTTCAAAATTGACCCATAAAAAGCGATTATGCGTTTAAAAACCTAAATGTAGGTCTCTAGGCCACTTCACTTACACTTTGATATTCCGACCGACATAACACGAGTTCAATACAGCTACCGTACTCATGACTGACATTGAAATAAGTCGGTAAAGGGCAGTGGGAAATTAACCTAATTCGAATCAAATCTGTGTCAAGAAGTAATTGTGTAATATTTATCTCTAAGCCCACAAATTCATATCAACAATTGTTTTTCAAATTTATATGGTGTGATTTTTCTAAAAACATTGATTTCAAAACAATTTGAAAATAATATGTTCATCTTTCTCTTAAGGTGATTGCTAGCTTAAAAAATCATATTTACAATACAAAATGACTACGTTTACTTATGAATACACTGTGTTGTGTAATAAATGACCGTTTCAATTGCACAATCCTTTCACAAGGGCTCCGAATGTAGGTCAATCTTTATGAGAATGATATCATGTACAATTATTTTCTACAAAACATTTTTATTATTCAAGAAATGCTTGAATTAAACAGATATCTAAATTTTTTGACTATTTTATATATTATTTCCTAATTAATTAAGTAATGCATAATCTTTTGGGCTCAACATTTGCTTTGTTTCCGGTTGACTGTAACGCACTCTATGATAACTTTGTGATTTTAATTTGCTTCTTTTGTTCGTGGGACAATCTAAAATGACGATAGATGGCGTTATAATAAAATTTCCATTTGTATTATAATTAATACATGGTTATAAAATAAATATCATTGCAATATTCCGTCTACTACTACACTATATTTGTAAGTTGGATATAATGTATATTTGGGTAATTACTATAAAATATTTACATCAAACTGGAAATATCTTAGTGCGCCATCTCGTGTCACTGTAATTTATTGCGAGCTATGAGAACTTTGGCTACGCACAATTATTTCGTTATTACCCCTACATGCATAACTCTATATTATTCATATAAATAATCCTGACTACCACGGAATAGGTAGAGGCATGGATATAACATGAATATACTTTCGAGTCAAAAATGGCCGCATCCAGTGATAATCATATTACCCAAAAAATTTAGACTTTATTAATCTAAGCATATTACCATTGCATATAATATTATGACACCCGTATTAGACTTCTTTTCCCAAAGCACGAGGATGCAGAAGCATTATGCACGAGGCAGGGAGGTAGTGGGAAATGCGTTGTGAAACCGATAAATGGTGGTCGCGGGTGGGGTGCGATATGTGGTGAGTGGATCAAACACTTAATTCCTCGCTCGGTTTCGTCGGACATATCTCTGGCTTTTGTGATGGTTATGTAGTGATATCTAGCCCCGCTAGCCTTTTTCCATCAGAGACTAGAGATATGAAGTAAGTTTTATCGATTTGGTCTTCCCGTACCGCAAAACCGCGATAATATTACACTACGTATATTTTCCTTTCATCACAAATTAGAATATATTATATACAAAAAAATAAAACACGAATAAACCAGTAAAAATGTATGGTTATAGTATATTAGTAACAAAAACATTATGCTTAGGAAAATATTTATCTGTTATAAAAATCCACTATCAGTCACATTTTAAATTACCCTACCGATACATTTTTAATTACCCATTTCATACTTTTAAAATGACATAACAATCATAGTCGAAAATTATATTTCTTTCTATTACTTTTTAAGGAACACCGTAACTATTAAAATGTACTTAATTTAATATTGTGATTGATCACATAATCAACAAAAATACTACAAGATGTCTATCAGGGATTATGGAAATATATTGTCCCATACTAAGCTTGAATAATCTTAATAAAATTTAATTAGTTTGGCTAGCAGCTGTCAAAATTTCTCTAGAAATTATGATCCTCTGAATTTGTGAGGTTCCCTCGTAGATCTGGTATATCTTGGCGTCCCTCATAAGTTTTTCGACGGGATATTCCGTGTTGAAGCCGTTACCACCGAACACCTGGACGGCATCACTAGCTGCCTTGTTGGCGATCTCTGAAGCGTGACATTTTGCTACAGAAGCCAACACGGTATTTTTCTGACCTGTGAAAGTAATCATGACTGGCGTTAGTGATATTCGTTTATTTTAAAACTGAAAGTGAATTTCTTAAAACATACATTCCTTAAACCTGCGGGCTTATGGGTTTTTATAGTCAGATTCTCATGGCTAAAATAACACCCCATAAAATCAAAATCTTTTTTATTTACGATTTTCTATTTGACATTTTTATTTCGAGCCAAAATAATATATTTAAGATTCACTTATTATATTTCCATAAGTATTGATCGTTATAATACTTCCATGATATTTTAGAAACACATAACATAACATATTATTATATATGTCTCATTTAATCTTATTTGAACCGCACAGTATTATATCAAAGCGACTACATAGTAATAAAATGTAGCAAAAAAAAAATATTATACAAGTATTTCATACGGCAACATATAATTGGATGTGAATTGTGAACACATAATGAGCATCAGCCATAAGAGGTCCACTACTGGACGTAGACCCCCCCCCCAAATATTTTGATAGATGATTTGATTTCACTAAACTAAACTATCGGTATATTTGACAGCCTCTGTAGAGCAGCGGGCGAGCAGCCGGCTGTGAAGTGAGAGGCGGCGGATTCAATCCCCGCACCGAGACAAATATTTGTGTGATATTTGTTTCGGGTCTGGGTGTTGTGATACCTAAATTTATTTATTGTTTGGAACAAGTAAAATAAATATTGCCATTTTTTAAACTACGCCATACATATGAGAAAGTGTGTCGCACTATAATATAGTAACTGACCGTGATCGACCATCCATGCGGCCCTCTGCCACGCGAGCCGCGCCGTTTCCACACCTATTGCCATGTCTGCGAGGAGGAACGCGACGGCCTGGTGGTTAGCGATAGGCACGCCGAACGTCTTCCGTTCTAACGAATACTTAGTAGCTTCGTGGAGAGCCCGTTGCGCCAAACCCGTAGCGCCTGCCGCTACCTGCACACGCAAATAATACGTCTATTGTTTTTTTAACCACCGACGGAAAAAGTTGTTTTAAAAACTTCTATGTTGAATTACAACTATTTTTACGGATTCTATCACGATTAGGTCGGGTCAGACTGACCCGTGACAACGAAGACTGCAAAGCAAGAAACGTCGGGAATAAAAATTAAAAACCTAATCGTGATAAAATCCGTAAAAATAGTTTTATTTCAATGTATAACATTCGCGCAAACTTAAGAAATCAGTATGTAAACGTCTATGTGTTATTCTGCGCATCGTAGCTCCTAAAGGGATGGATCGATTTTGGTTCAGTGTTTTTTCTGACAGGTGACGATCGGTGTACTCATCTTGAGTGGTGGATAGTAATGTCTACAGTACGAGTGGACCGGATCGACTGGTTTGATACCACTGTCTTACAGAAAACCGATGTAAAGTGGCAGCTCGCTGTTGCGTTTTGTTCGGTGAGTGAGATTCCTGGTAGCCCAATTCCCCCCTCCTTTTTCCACTCCCCATTCCCATCCTTTTCGGTTGGCAAGGCACCCATGACACATTTGTGTCTTGGATGTCTATGGACGATAAAGATCACTTACCATCAGGTGTACCACCTGCTCGTTTAACACTGTTTTAAAATAAAGGCAATATTCAAGAAAATGTCCCGCCCTGTCCCGCAGTTTGATGATCATCAGCTCTTTTCCGATCTTATTCTTCTCTGAGTTCAATTATATATTACAATATTCAATAATATTTTAGTATAATCCTGACATGAGGCTGCAATATCGTCTGGAATGAAAAGGATATCGGACACCTCGCTAATTTACGACAGGGTTATCGAGTTTGGGCCATTCGAATAGTCCAAATGAATAAGCTACAGATAGATGATCCAGGTGTGATGATGCAGCAAGAAACAGTATTAGGGAGTAAAAGTTTTAGAGGTTTTTTATGCATTCAACCGAGATAACCCTAATCGGAAAGAAAGGAACTATAAATGTTACCGGTGGACGAGTTCTGTCGAAGGCGCCCATGGCTATCTTGAAGCCAGCTCCTTCGCCTATCAACACGTTCTCTTTAGGGATCCTCACATCTTCAAATGTGATGCCGCGGGTGTCTGACGCACGTTGCCCCATGTTTTGTTCCTGTTAATTGAATCTCAGTATTAAAACTTCAATTTTAGTGTACAGATGCAATGGTAAAGGAAACATAGTGATAAAAATTTGCATAGTCGATAATTCCCCAATAAAATATATATTAACCCTGTAATATTACTGTCCCACTACTGGGCACGGGCCTCCTCTACTCATGAGAGGGGTTAAGCCTTAGTCTATCATGCTGGCCTAATGCGGGTTGGACTTCACATACCTTCGAAATTCTGTGGTATACAGGTTTCCTCACGATGTTTTCCTTCACCGTTATAGCAAGCGATATTTCACAATGAAAATACACTTAACATAGAAAAGTTAGAGGTGTATGCTCCATTTTGGGTTTGGTCTCGAACCTCCGACACTTGTCTCGGCAGTCCGTACCATTCCCAACTGAACTATCGCTGCTTAATTCCCCTAAAAGTTCCAATAATGATATCGAAGGTATGTGAAGTGTGCCAACACACATTAGGCCCGCGTGGTGGACTGAAGATTCCCTTTCAATAGAAGAGGTCCATGCTCAGCAGTGCCTTAATATTACAGGCTACAGGGCTGATACTTTAAATATTTATCTCAACACATGATGACTATGTTGGCCTGTGTGGACACTCCTGGTGATTGCAACTCAGTTTAAATAAAATCACTGTTAAAAAACTTTTGATCACAGATGTTTCTTCTATAACAGTAATGTTGAAAACAAGCGATCGTACCTTACGGCCAGGATTGACTCCAGCCCAATCCCTTTCAACGATGAATCCTGTAAAAGCCTTGCTGGCTGGGTATTTCGGGTCTGGGTTGGTACGAGCTAACACGAAGTACCTAATTACATAACAAAATATCACATTAAAAAATAAGTTATTATTTTCTCAAGCTGAGAAGTAGTGAGACCCACTGGGGTCTTCAATCAAGATTTCAAATTACAATTAAATTAGTCATATTAGATATTAACATCATTAGATGGGAATATATTGGGCGAATAACTCGGGGCTCTAAGGACATCTCTGTCTTTCTGTTTTTATAGCCGATATAAGCGGGCGCTCATTTATCTAAATAATAATTGTGTGGGTGTTCTAGTTCGCTAGAGCGCCTCTGCCTACCCCTTCGGGGATACAGGCATGAGCTTATGTTTATGTGTGTAATTGTGTAATATACATTTTAGAACAAGTGTTATGATAAATAAGGTTTATTACCAGTTAGCAACACCACCATTGGTGATCCACATTTTCTGACCGTTCAGAATCCATTCGTCGCCTTTCTTCTCGGCCTTAGTTTTGATACCGGCTACGTCTGACCCGGCTCCCGGTTCGGTCACACAGTAAGCCTAAAGTACAAAGTTAAAATAAATAAATACACCCAACAGCCACACACATAGTCTAGATCCCACACACAGGTATAACCTGTATCGTGGGTATCAGAAACTACGAGAGATTTTCGGTCTCACAACACCCAGTCCCGAAACAAATGTCTGTGGGCCACACAGACATTTGTCTCAGTGCGGGAATAGAAACCACGACCTTACGTATCACAGCCGGCTACTCACCTGCTGCGCCACGGTGGCTGTCATTTGGAGGAGACGATTTGTTTTTGAACATTATATTTTATTTAAAAGGTCTTTTTCTACGTTTTTGAACAATATTTTTGAAAAACAATATTGAATAATAAATAAAAAAATTGATTTATAAATATAAAAATATTCCCCTCAGATGGTGAGCCACCAGCGTTTTGGTGCCTACACCTAGAGTGAGGAACCTTCAATGTGTGCCGTGTTCAGTAACATCGCCTCCTGCATTTGGTTCTTTAACCTACCACGAGTTGAAAACCTCTGAAGATTGTCGTTTTCCTAATTATTCTCGTTAATTATTGCATTTAACGTTTAGTTGTTATGCTTATACAAGAAAATTCTAAATGACTGGTAAGAATTATTATAATAATAATACCTGGGAAGAAGGTATTGGCTATCATAACTGAATTGAAGTAAAAAATAAATCATTCAAGTCATTACAAAATTAAAGTATTATACTTACAGCAACAAGAGGCTCCTCAATTAAACGCCCCAAATATTTTTTTTGTTGTTGCTCATTACCAGCGATAAGGACCGGGGTTTGCTGAAATATGTGAAAAATATTATATTCTCGCAATAATAAAGAAATATAATTATCAATTATCATGTCATTATATTTGGAAAACGTATTTAAATCACATGAAACAATAATATCAGCTTTATAGACAGTACAATAAAAGTAGTATTGCATTATGTAAATGTGAAATTAATGAGTAACTACCTACTAGGTATTCTATGATAAATGAGATCACTGCCAACTTAATTTATGTGTGCTAAAGATTGGATGTAAAGAAATGCTGTGTAAATCCGAAAAAACATTAAAATTAATTGAAAATATGAAATGTTTGTAGTTAAATCAAGTTCTTCGAGATTGAACAGCGAAATGTGGATTGATTTTCAGGGTAATTTTTGTGTTTGTAAAACGTTCCACATTTGCCGAAAATATCGGGTAATATACAAAGAAACACCGGCGAATTGAGGACTTCCACCTTATTAAGTCGTTTAAAAATAATGTTTAAAGTTTCATATAGACTTCAAGTACGTTTATTTTAGTAGGTTGTGGTACTTTATGATGCGATTTGTAGTGAACAAGTTTATAATTATTTAATACATTGCAAGTGCTCATATATTATTCAATTTAATCTTCCCCTTTGTCAAGTTTGAGGTAAAGAGTTAAATGAATGGTAAAAATAAAAAAAAAACACCTGTTAAAATATTAAAAATAGCCTCGAATTCAGTAAGTCAATATTTAAAAGTGGACAACAACGATGTAATAAGTATTACCTAAAAGTGGATCAGTGTTTCATAAGCGTATATCGGGCATGATATGTGGACACGTTGTGTCACATCTGTCGACATTATTCAATAATTTATTACATACATTTTTCATTTGCAATGTGGACTCTTGTCTTGATCGACTTCAAAAGAAGGAGGTAACCAATTCGTCTGTGTTTTTTATTGTCTTTACGCAATATCTCCGCTAAATGTGGAGCGATCTTCAAGATTTATTTTGTGTTCGATAGAGCTTATTTCAAGGGTGATCCCTTATATTGGTCGCTATAGAATAAATTTTAAAGCCGGTCGGTTAACGGGCGACTTGCAGCATATTACTAATGTAGAGTTAGTTCTAAACATAATTTACCCTCGTATATTTGAATCGAGATTTATCTAAGAACTGCATGTCGCACTATTTTTTTAAACTTGAAATTACTATAAGTCGCCATGTAGAGTTGAAAGTAAAACACTAGAAGAATATCTTCCTAAAATTTTAAATGTACATGGGTTCAGTAGGGTTACCACCACCTCTTATAGCAGTATTATTATAATCGTTCTTCGTTTGTTTTGTATGGGAATCGGTACAAGTAAAATTATAACAATACTGCTATAAGAGGTGGTGGTAACCCCCCAGTACTGCGTATCATTTTTTTTCCTTTGGAACATACATTGGCCTTGTACCGTTTGTACGCTGTCCGGACATACGGTTTAATATTTCAAATGGTACTTAATTCAAACTTAAATGTTACTTAAATTAAATTTAATAATGAAGTTTACGAGGTTTTGCATAAAAATAGGAAAATTATAAGGAACAATTTATGTCGCAATAAACTTTGTTGCATAAACAACATAATGTTGTAGGTTCATTGAAAACATTTTGTTTAGAAAAGTAAAAATAACAAACACGAAAATTCTATAAAATAAGATGTATGGGCCGGCGACAATCTGTATTTTGTGTTGAATTATTTCTTTATATTTCTTTTATTAGGACATCCATAAGGCATACACTAATATTACTATTTGCTATATATAGGGTACTGTCATATTTACTAGAATTATGATCACAGCTTTATGAAATGGCTCTTGAACTAAGTTTTTCAAAAGGTACGAGTAATTTTCTGATACGGCGATAAGTATGAGGCACTTCAATAAATCTCGGTTTAAATATAGGAATGAGCTGTAGGATAAATTGAGTTTCGATTAGTAATAGCGCTGCAAATTGCCATGCAAATTGCCGATTTGTCCATGAATTTAGTAATTAGTTGAATAAAGGACATGCTTAAGGCTATGATTATTCTTTGCTAAAGTTGTAGTAACAAAACTTAATACAACTTTTTCTTTAGAATCAGTAGCAAGTAGCGACTGAGGTCATCAGCACAGGTTGATGGTGTCATTGTACCCTGAGAATTAATTTACCATTCACCAAACACATAAAGGTTTAAATTTAATTATTTGATAAGACTTATTTTTCCCAAACACGACGCTGCACCTTGAGATAACATGCAACAAGCAATTATGGGGAACTTGGATGTAGTAAGCAATAGAAGCGAACAAAAATATGTTCACAAACGAAACAAAAAAAAAAGAAACTTGAGAATCGTGGTTATTTATGATTGAAACAAAACTCATGCACAATATAGAAGTTGTTGCTTCTGCTTTAATTTTAACATTACATATATGTATACAGCCGCGACTCCTGCACCTGTTTTTATCGAAACAAAACACATACGCAAAACAATGATTTTAGCTGTCTCCTGCTCGTAGAACAATGGACAATAGATAAATACATGTTATGTGTAATGTTTTAGTGCAGGAGACGTGGCTTAAGTATTGAAGCGCTTCTGAATATCAAAATAAATGTTCGTTATAAACTAAATGTGGTCGCAAGTATCGGTCTTGCACAAGTGTGCGAGTGGCGGTAACATTTGACTAGCTCACTCTCACGGCAGCACCGCTTATGGCTACAATGGTTCGTAGGTAATATCGCAAACTTCGTAAGAAACTTCGTTCCGCAAATGGCCATAAGTAGTCACTCGCCACCTCTTCCACAAAGATGGATTAAAAAGGACAGAGGTAACTGTTTTGTTATTTAATTTTGAACGGATATAAAACATCTTTCAATTATATCTAATACGCCTGACGTATTGATTGAAAGGTTAAGTAGTCTACCACAATTTCCTTACCAGAGATGTGTGGTTTGTGTTGAAATATTTTTAATGTAATGAACTCACTCCTAGCGTGGAGGCTCCCACAGCCGTTGTTATACCCGTGCACCCGAATGCAAATTCTTCAGCAACAAGACATTCGTCGAAAATCCCAAAGTTTCCCATACCGCCTGAAATATCTTATATTTTAATTATTGTATCTATGCATAAAATCCCATGTCTGCAAAATGGCTTGTGCATATCATGTATGGCAACGTAGCACACAACGTGCGAAACGACGTAAAATGTGGCGTGTTGTTACAAAACTATATGTATAATAATTAAACCAAAGATTTTGGAACCGTATACTGTAAAAGTCTTAGTAATAAACGTGACGCACGCTGTTGGGCGACATTACTTGACAAGTTGCGCCACAAGAAATGCAGAGTGAATCTTTGAAAAAGTGTATTCGAATATGCTTTGCGTTGCTGCGCTTGTAAAATCTGCTATGCAAAACCAAAACTTTTTTATTTAAAACATGAATAATACGGTTCGCGTCCCAAGAGTTTTGTGTACAATTAAATGTTTTTTAAAATGTCCGTGTAGGTACCTATTTGTTTTAAAAAGATGGTCTCTTGGATTTAAATTGATCTGTATGAGCTTTATTAGAGGAGAATAATTTGAAATTCCTCTTTTACAGATTTAAGTACTTCCTTTAGTTAAGCGTCAGGAGATCCTTTGAATCAAATGTTTTCTATCATAATAATAATAATACATAATATTATATCCTTTCCACTACACCACAGTGTAATTTTTAAGCATAAAACAGCATAGCTGATAATATTATCATCTTACCCACACCAAGAAAAAGGAATAGGAGAACATATTTTGGAAGTAATTATATTAAACTTAAGTACTAAAAATATAAGCTTAAGAAAATAACTGCCTTTTGTGGCGCAGCCAAATAAGTAAATATTTACATAATAAGCCATTAAAGAATCATTTATTGAATACTTATTAATATTCTTATAAGTATGCTAAATATATTATTAAATCTAACATATTTATTGTTTTTGAAGAATGGAGATACATAAATAGTTTTTTTTTATAAAAAAATTTATCTCAACGTTCTATACATTATAAGTATATAAAACGAAAAAGAAACAAAAAAGAATGTGAATTGCCCACAAATAGTATTAAACCTTTCAACCAAAAACGAAAAACACATTAACTATTATAGGGCATCCATATTTATGCTTAAATTATACGCTTCACCGCCAAACATCACTCATAAAGTGTATAAACGTGCTTACACCAACAGCTGTGATAGTTATCGCCGCCATCATACCAGAACATCCGTAGGATAGCTCTTCACAGATGATACTATTATCGAACACGCCTAGACCTATGCCCCCTGCGGAATTAATTTATTAACGACTCAAATATCTTTTTGACTAAATTACAATGACCTGAGCCCTATGATGCTAAATTAAACTTAATCTACACTTTTTATTATGAAGAGAAAATATTTGTTTTTTGTACTTTTGTTTGTACCTAATGAATAGGCTGAAATAGTACTGAACCTTTTTTAAAAATACTTTCATATATGAAAAGCTACATTACTACTATTTGTTCGGTTAAAAAAATTACGGTTCCTGTGTCCATTTCTTTATAATTTTCCACGCGAACTAAGTCGCGAGTAACAGATAATAAATAATATGATTGACGGCTTATCATACTATTAGCTACCTCAGGTGCTATCTAGATAACACCGGGCTGAAACGGCATGGTCTGGTTATAACTTACAACTGGTAATAATGAGTAAGTAGTACTTATTATGCGCATTTAAATATATATTTCATTGTGCCAAAAGCACTAAGTTAAATCCTATTTTCAGACCTATTGCTTCTTAAAAGACTTAAAATTTGGTAGTAAAAAAATAAAATTATTCCGAAGTTATTAAATTAATTAAACTTGTCATTAGCGATAAACCATTAATAGTAAGGTCACTGAAGTCACTCTATGTTTTATTTGTTTATCTTATTCTACGAAATTTTTGTTGCAGCAGAAACCTGTATTTGACAATTTTATTTTATAAGATTATGATTTGAGAGCGAAGACAAGCTGATATTAATGTATGTGTTCATTATCGACATATTAAATATTATTTATTTGATCTTCAACTTTAAGGTTAAGTAACGCTAAGGCGACTTACACCTATATTAGATGTGAGAATAGCAGCTTTTACACCACAACAGCCGTACGCAAGTTCTTCTGTTATAAGACAAGAATCGAACACACTTAATTCATTTCCGCCTGTAAATTATTACGATATGCCATATATGTCAAATATAAATATTATCAAAGCTCCTTATTCACGGAGAGTAACTGAATACGAAACGATATTTTGATGTGATTATAGGGGTATAGTGAAATCGTCACAATTCAATATCCCCCGGACATTAAAAACGTGGGTAGCGGTCCCATGAATTTGGAGCTTTGATCAAAGTAATTTTATGCACCTGTAATATTATTAACCACATCGTTGATGATCTTTTCTTTTTAAAATCTGAACAAATATGATTGGAATCACATTGGAATTGGTGCCCAGTGGGGAAAGGCTTACTTATGACATGGAAGGATGGAATAAGCTTGGCGAATTATGAGTTGGTTTCCACTTCGTCACTGCCTACGTCTTCGAGGATACAGGAATGAGGTCATTCAAAAAGAATAAATAATTTTACGATAAATTAAACCAGATTATTCAGTAGCAATAAATAACATTACCGCAGCTTTCAGGAACATGTCCATTCATTAAACCGACTTCCCATGCTTTCTTGACAATGGGCCATGGATATTCGCCAGTTTTATCATAATGAGCTGCAGCAGGAACAATTTCCTCTTTGGTAAATTTGCGAGCAAGTTCCTGAAGAGCCTTTTGTTCATCGTTATATTCTGTAAAATATAAAATGATACACGTTTGATTAGGTAGGTATTACTTTAATATATTCGCAAAATGATTATAATTTTTACTTCACGTAGTTGTAGGCACACAATTAAATACTTTAACCCTTGAGTTTGTTTCCGTATCTTTTCATCAACGACGATGCATAATAAGTAGTACGCTTTTCATAATTTAGGACAGTATTTGAGAGAAACGAGGCACAGACGCCGCTGCGTTACGCCTGCCTGAGTGTTTCCGTTATAAGTGTTACCAATATATGCAGTCTATTTATAGATACATCAATGTAATTACTACATGACATGAAGGTCACAATGAACTATTCATTGTGACCTTCTCTAGTATTTTAACGCCAACACGATCTTAGTAATTACCCAAGTTTTGTAAAGTTAATTATGACAAAAACTTGTATTATTATATTTGACAGCCTCCGTGGCGCAGCGGGCGAGTAGCCGGCTGTGAAGCGAGAGGCCGAGGGTTCGATTCCCGCATTGAGACAAATGTTTGTGTGGCCCACAGATATTTGTTTCAAGTCTGGGTGTTCTGAGACCGAAAGTCTCTCATAGTCTCTAATACCCACGATAAAGGTTATACCTAGTGTTGCGTCAGGACTAGGTGTGTGACTGTTTGAGTGTATTTATTTGTCAATCTACCCCTACTACTACCCATTAAGTAGTCCCCTAGAAACTATACAGTTCCGGGCCTTGGGAAGGTATGTGAGGTGTGAGAAAAGCAGAGGTCCTTTCAAAATGCAATCTCTTATTATATGTGACATACATGAATTAGCAACAATGGTTTAGTGGCTAAAATGATAACGCCACGTGCGACCCCACATCACGTGGGATTATAAGGGTAGGTAGAAAAAGTGTAGTAGCTACTTGTATTGAGCTTATGTGTGTATCTTGCTATTTGCAGATTTAGTCGAGTCTAACTTGTTGATGTCATAACAACATGATAAAGAGTATTGCTCCACAAACTGGATTAGGATTTTCTATTTTATAGCTATACCAACTGAAATAAAAATAAGTAAAATGAAAGGTAAATACCAAAGCAGAATCCGGTTGTTGGAATTGGTTTCGCAGAGGCGATAGGTGCCGTTGTGGATAGCCTCCTGTAAACTGGGCGTGTTGCGCGAAAAATCTGCAATAATAGTCAATTATAAATATAACATACGTACATAGACGCACGCCTGTATCTGCCAAGGTGTAGGCAGAGGCGAACTAGAATACCCACATTTCGCCGAGCTCATTTACATACTAGATGTGACAGGCGATAACCTATCGCCATTTCAGGCACAAATCCTAAACTACGAGCTGATACTGAAAAACTCAATCCGGGATCGAACCCAAGACCTCAGAACGGTAGTCGTACCGCAATAAAACTACGCCACCGAGACAGTGACTATTAATTTATCTATTAGTTAATATTATCTAGTATTAAAATAGCTTGCCGAGTAGCATGGTAGCAGTGACGTGCATAGACATTCCGATTAGGGTAGACAAAAATCAAATACAAGTATTTTCTTCAACTCTTGCGGCACCACCATAGTGATTATAATCTCTGTGTTGATTTAACCATAATTACTATTTTAACAATCTGCATTAAGACATAATTTTTTTAATTATTAGAAACAATGATTTGAAATATCAATTGTTAGGGTAGACAGAGTATCTTTGTCTATATGGACTGCACGTCACTGCATGGTAGTATATGTATGCTTACAAAGTAACCAGAGCCGTTCTGCCGTCTTAACACTAAAGTCGTTAAGTGAATAAACCTAATTTTGACGTGGAAAACATTTTTCTAAGAGGTTTATTAGACAATGGCTATTATATTTAATAGACCTAATAACTTATTAACTTTACGATTAAAAATAACCATAAGTCAATGAAATCTCTAGGGACCATATTGTCCACATTTTGTATCGTCATATAAAAAGTAAGTTTATTAGCTAGTTTTTACGGCATTTTAGTGATAGGACGGCGCCGTTGGAAAATGTACATGTGTCTGTGACCGTATTGATGGGAAAATCAGCACTGATATCTAAAGTCTCAAAATGTTCCTACACAGATCATTAATGCTTTTGGTACATTTCTTTGATGACTTCTAAATTTTATAGACAATTTGATGAATTGGTGGTGCAGTGTGTTGGCAGTTGATGTATGTTAATGGTTGTTGGTTCGAATCTTTAGTAAAAATTTGTTGTCGTTAGATTTCCATATCCACTTTCACAAATGCATATTATTCGTGATTGAATTACAGAGGTCTTTATTTCTATGACTGAGGCTTCGTAGTGTCAATCCAAAAAAATGTATCTAAAAATACATTAAAATGCCTAATCAAGGCAATTTAGGGATAATTAATTCGAGATTTGGGATAAATCAAAATGTATCGAAGTCCTGCAAGTCGCACTTAGTCCTACGTCCACCGTGTAAGAATACATACATAGATTCGGTCGTGAGTCGTGACTATTATAATCCTATCAAAGTAAGCCGCGACTATTCAGCGTCAAAGCCAATATTAGGTGCCGACAGTGCGGATCAACACACGATAAGATACTGGATATAAATTATATTATGTAAATACAATCATAGTATATATGGATCAAAGTACATATGGAGTACAAGGACTTTGTTCTTGTGATAAAATACTTAAAAAATCTATTAAAAACACAGAAGTTTTGTTATCGCAAAATATAGCAACCGCAGTACAGTAGCTACACAGGCTACAATGCTACCCACCGTGGATATTCGTGGGTTTTTATTTTTTTTATAGCAGAGACTGGAAAACTGGCAGGTGGTTCGTGGGAGTTTTCGCGGGGAAAAGTCTTCTACCGCTACTAGAAATTCAGCTAGGAGTACACGATGTACACCCTACACCGGTAATACCGACTATAAAACCCCGCAGTGGCCCTCTTCGACACATAAGGGAGGTCCCGGGTTTCTCAAGGCGCCCGCTTTTCCCACGGATCGCCCTTGTGCGGTGTCACCTTGCAACCCGTCTCCGTTTATCGGTGGAGTTCATAAGCCTTCGCCACCGTAGGACGCTCTTAACAACAAAAGGCCTACCATCTGTGCTGTCGTCCATCCTGGGGTTGCACGTACAAAAGTACTAAAAGGGGCACTTCGGCAGTCCTCTGTTGCACAGGCATAACCTCAGATGACCTATAAGTCTTATGACGGATACTATGGCGGAATTCTCAAAAGGCCTCCAATCCACAGGGTAGTGCCGTAAGTAAGTACTAATACTTTTGGTTTATGAGGGCAGAAAATCAAAGATTGCCCACTTAATAGCATATGGCTACCATCACCAAAGAACATCAGCAATGCTAGGTACATAGCCAACTAACTTTACTTTAACTAACCAAACTACAGCCAACTAACTTTTATTAGTAAAGTGCTAATGTAAAGGGGCTAATGCCCCAACTGAAAGTTGAGCAAAATAGAATTAACTGTCCAGATGGTGTCCAATGACCATCAGTTATTCTCATATGCTAGAACTATTCAATGAATTAATGTGACATCTTCATCAATTAATCAATGCAGCTGAATCTTCTTTCTGCCTGGCTTTCTTATTTAGGCTGAGATCTAGCATAGAGCAAACTTCCACTTTCAAGTCAAAGAAATAAACTCGGTGCGAATTTGGAATTGTTAAATTGAACTTGTATTTAGTCCAAGCCATATTTTAAACGAAAAACAGACAGACAGATAAAGCAAAGATTTTCTTGTAAAACATGACTCAGACTTAGTCAAAGTTTGGTTTAAAAATTCCAAATCTGCACTGAGTTATTTTGTTTGACTTACTCGAAGTTTGCTCTATAGATCCTAGCCTTAAATACTTCCACTTCGCCCAGTCGTGAGCATCCTCCAATCTGAGAACATTGGCTCTAATATATTCCTACATAACGTCCAGCTAGTGCTCTTTAAGCCGTCCACATCTGAATGCAGCCCAATAAAATGTTAACAGTGAATAAGAGTCTCTTCTTATTATGGTGTGGTATTGTGATTCCACTGTCTATTGCTTTACAAGTTAACTTCTGCATGATATACATTGTTAAATTAACATACTGGAACCACTCTAAGATTAAGTCCTATCAAACACAAATAAAGTCAACAAAATATGGTAATATTGGTTATGGAATTATCAAATTCATCATACAAGTATTATATAACTGATAATCTATTTCAAAACCACTCTGCCTGTAATTCTAGACAAATCAGGTAATATGGTTACAATACAAGGTTTCTCTAGTTATATTCTTTCTTTTTACCTGTCCTTGTTCAATATTATTATACAATGTGGGATTAGTGCACCATACTCTTCCGAGTATGTTACAGAAAAGATTTGATTTGACTATTTATGTTCACCCGCATGCTTGGCACACTTTTTTTTCTTAAGCCACTTATTAGCCACGTAATAAGTTACATTTATTAATTCTAGAGTTTGGGTGATCTTCCAAAAATTTTATTATACCTACTTATGCTTATTAGCTAATCAATTATTCTTTTTTCTACCTAACCTTCCTCATCAGCCACAGGATGTCCACTACAGGAACTATTTCCTGTAGTGGACTACCTATGGGGATCCTATCAGGCCTATGCCTTCCCCCAAAGATTTCCAGATTGAGCTGTTGAAAGCCTACCTGCCCTTATCTCACCTCAGTGAGGGGTTGGCATAATACACTTTTTCAAGCATGTTGCAGAAAGGATTTGGTTTCGTTTTTACTATCGGCTGCCTGCCTGACGTCAACCCCCTCTGAGAAATCCAGTCCTGGGCAAATTAAATTTGAAAATTTGCTTTGCCTGTCTTGGGAATCAAATCCACTACCTCTCTGTCCACACCCCATATATGCTGCCACTAGACCAAGGAGGCGACAACTAGCTACTCACTTATTACGGAAAATAAATTGCTTTTAAGGACAGTAATGGAGGTTTGGCAAGGTAATTACGAAATATTCAGTTTCTATAGATTTATGTACCTATGTTTATATGTCAATTTTTATTTAAATGCAGTATTCTTATTTTTATTTATAAAATCGAAACATACTTGAACTTGGAACATTATTTCGGAATTGAGCATACTTTACTCAATGTACTTTTACCTGAACTTTGGACTTTGCCTTGTCATAAATAAGAACTGTACATAAAAACAGGCCAATTATGTCCGAAAGGCAGACAAATACAATAAACAAAAGACTGATAACTAAAACAATTATTTTAATTACAAATTTAAGATATTTTATTGTTTTCTAAGTTTGAATTTCCATATTATATGTGCCTTATCGTTAATAAATAAAAAAACAGTTTATCTCACCTGGTTTAAAGGGTTCATCTTTTAGCCTTTACGTTTAGGGATAAAAATGTGATTAAATTATCTACAGTCTGTCTCTCAACAACCTTTAATAAAGCACCATACAGTAGATACTGTTACGTGTTATGAAAGAAGCAGAATGAGAAATGAATGAAATTCAGTAATCAGAAGAAACAAACTTTGTTGCAGTGTGCGTAAGTAAACCATAGATAATATTTTATTTGTTCCGCAAGGAACTGACTTAGATCAGAAACCATGCTGCCAAATCATTATCTTCAATTTTCATAATAAGGACTTGGCATGACTAAAAAAAATAACGGACCGACTTCAAAAAATATCCCAGAGCATTTATGAGTTTGTGACTGCAGACGCCACTCATACCATTTTCCCTCTGCCGAGGTACAAGATTCAATTCTACCACGGTTATAAAAACTGCTTTTGGAATCAATTCAGTCATTGTCACAATTGGGTACTTGACTGTAGTAACCAATAATAATGAATTTCTGTAGGAACATAGATTTATCATCGAAATAACCTGTGCAATAGGAAAATATTAAAAATACTCCAAGGATAATTTTATTTTAGTGATTTAAAAACTTATTTTTTTATCTGTGCGTCACATGACTGTAAACACCAATCACAAGGCATGATGTCACATTACTCGTTTTTCTTATAAATTTGTTCCACAATAGCCTAAGACCTAAGATCCAAAGTCATACTGCCAGGTTATTTGGTATATTATTTTTATATTTTTGTTTATAGCACAACCTACTTTCAACGCGGATGTGATCGACAATCAATGTCTGATCGACGAAATATCTGACCCGTTTTTATTAGTTTGAAATCATACATATTATTTACGTTATTTTTTTTTAATGAGCGATTTTGTATCTATGGTCAGGAAAGATGACGTCACCCGTATCTACAGTTAACAGATAGAGTTTTGGCGGCAAATTCAATTATACATAATAATTTTTGCTTTTTTAAACTAAATATATGAAAATAAATTACGAAATATTTTGTTACATGTTTAGGATAAACTAATGAATAGCCCTGTATATTTTAAAAAAGATAGTCAAGTACCCAATTGTTTTCACTGCGGATCCTCCTGTGTCGTTCTCTGTCTGTCTTCTCGTCTGGATAGAAAGCTCCACAATCCCTTAATATTGGGTGTAATATTTTTTTTAGGATTTTCATATTAGGTGCTATTAAGTGCTTTCATTTGTAGATTCAATTTCTTACATAACAATTCTTTATTTTTAATAAAAGTTTGAATTTATATTCAGACTCTCGATACAGCTATCGACTGTAGTCTGTACCTATGTTATCCCCTTAGAGCATTTATGACTGGAGACGCCTCGCACCTAATACTCTGAGGAAAAAAGTCTGTCAGTTTTTGAGGGGGAAGGGAGAACGAACACATTGAAAGAGTAACACACCCACTCAAATAATTTTGTGTAATTACAAACGCACTCATAAATAAATACTGAACACATGTCTGTTTTACGCACACTAATATGTCAAGCATATCACATGCGAAAATTTATTCCTATAATACACCCAGACTAATAGGGATAGACTACAGTCGATAATTGTATCGATAGTCATTAGAAGTGGTCGTTGCGCAATGCAACTAGTTGACGAAGCTAGTTAACGGCTGAATCATCTGCAGCTAGTTTTTTGGAATTCAACGACACCTGCCAACAGCTATTAACATCGCGGGCTATAGTTATAGCCGTCAAGTACCTTGGCAGAGGGGAAATGCTATGAGTGGCGTCTCCAGTCATATATGCTCTAAGGTTATCCCTCCCTCTTCCCCCTCAAAAATTGTCAGACTTTTTTCCTTATAGTATTAGTTATTTGGCGAGTCCATTCTTAAAACGCCATTGGATCGCGACAAAATTTATATAGGACCACCCTTGAAATAAGCTCTATTAATACAATAATAATATTCCACATTTGGCGGAAATATCGCATAGGCATAACATACACAGAAAAAAAATACAAACGAATTGAGGACCTCTCCTTTTTTTCAAGTCGGTCGATAATGAAGCTTGCCTTAAGCCGGGTCTCCTGCACTAGCTTTTTCGAAACAAAATATTAAAAACACTTACGCCAAACAACGATTTTAGATGATTTCACCCTTAGGCTACGTTTATTTTAGACATAAAAAAAATATACAAAAATAATAAATAATCGACTGTTAGGCAGAACGAAGTTCGCCGGGTCAGCTATAAAAAATAAATACAAATATTGATATTACCGCCGAATGTTAATGCACTTAAGGTCGCCTTATTTGTCAAAATCGTATGGTGAAAATCAATGTAAGAAACCGTTAAAGTTGAGTAGCGTTTGGCCATTCGGGCGTTGGAATCTTAAACAGTAACATTCACATAAGCTGACGGTATTTTGTAATCAGTTATTAAGCTCTATAGGTTTCTACAGTCAGTAAATTGGAACGTCATATTGTTTATTTAGAATTCATTATTTGGTCAACATGTAACTTTTAATCGAAGCTCATAGAACAATGGAGCATAGATAAAAAATACATGTTTCGTGTAGACGCGGCTTAAAGCCGGGTCTCCTGCCCAATAGTCCGATTGCTAATTAAACGGAGTAAACTGACAGATTGAAATGTCACTTTCCAAAATAATGTTGCTTACTTTCAAAACATAGTGATTGATCTAGTTCAATTTTTATCATTCAAAGAAACATTAACTCAGCCATATCTTGCAAAATTAGAATTTTATTGCTTATTATTAGAAATTTCAGCTTAACCCTTTGACTAAATGTCTATGTAAATAATTTTGCGTAAATAATCACAACTGATACGCGAAATTATACATTTGAAAATTACAAATATTATTTTTATTATTTGAGAAATATTACGGTAGGCACATTCATTTCTTTTGTATGTTTCGTTTATAATGAACCATTACTATAATTCCAGCAAACATGTCATAACTTAGCATGCAGTGATTTACTATGACTATAATTCAGTAGACATGCAATACTAATCACACATTAGGCAGGAATTAAGACTTTGAGTTGGACTTTAGAAAATGAAAGAATGAATTGGTTCACTGAATTGAAATGTATAAATAATCTTCATCTTTTTACCGCAGCACTATTTAAATTTCATGAAAAAGTGGCAACATTGAAAATATCAGTTTACTCCGTTTCTGTAGACGATGAATTAATAGTTTTCTGCCGCGGCGGGAATGCCAATAAAAAGCCGTAGAATCTTCGTGTTTAGATGTATATTCAATATAACTACGGGTAGGTATTTTCTGTACAACGATTTTCCTTGTTACGATTCTTGATACACACTGTATCAAAATTAGCAATCCTACTATACTATATTATACAAAACAAGACCCGGATGTGTTTCAACAATTTAGATACAGACTACACATAACAATGTATCACAGACAAAAATGTCTAGCGAAGCTATGTTTTCTGTAAATGTTTAGGCGCGTCTCCTACAAATATATACGAAACACGGTTTCGCTACACATTTTTGTCCACACTGTTGTTCTATGAGCAAGAGACAGCTATAAAACTTGTTTTGTTTAGATGTTTTTGTTTGTTTCGAGAAAAATAGGTGCAGGGGACGCGGTTTCTAAACCGTTTCGAGAAAGACCAAAAGGGACGCGCCTTTACGTACACAATTGACTTTTTGTAAACGTAATGCGTGGGATTCAAAGACGTTCGAATCGCTCTGCTTAAAGGTGGGAATAACAACAAAGAGCATGTAAACTTAATGCCGGGTCTCCTGCACTAGTTTTTTCGAAACAAGACACTAAAAACGCACACGCAAAACAACGATTTTAGCTGCCACCTGCTCGTAGAACAATGGACCATAGACAAAAAAAACATGTTTTGTGTAGGTGTTTTGTGCAATTTTTTAGTGCAGGAGATTCGGCTTAATAATGGTCAATGGTGCTAGACATTTTTTCAAGCATTTTTTTAGTTCAATGTGTTCAGAACAACAGCTTAGGTTATAAACCATGATGCCAAGTCATAACCCTAAACCCCGATATTTGCCCCATTGTATAGCCCCATTATTATACGTCCACATGTGTAAAGTAAAATAATTCTTACAAAAGGGTTTATTTTTCGTAATTTGTTAGTAATAAGTAAAATACAAAATAAAACAAGAACTTTTTTAATGCGTTTAGTTTTTGCATTGACACGATTGATTTCATTGTTAATGTTTTCGTTCATTAACATTGCCAACAGGATTGTTTTCTCTGTCTACGGTTTCGTAATTTTCATGCTAGATGAAAAAGAAGGCGTATTTCGAAATGTCAAGTCTGCCGCTGCTGATTTTATTTTGTAGCCAAATACACGTTAGGACTTAAAAATAATTTGTTTAGTATCTTGCTGTTAATAATTACTTGTAGTTTTCTAGTGAAATATTATAATTGGTTGGCCGATGGTCCTTGGTCCTTGGGACAATTGACATGACGGCACTTTTATGATAGTATAGCGTCCAAGAATTAAGCATTCAAGAAAGAGGACGTGATGTTAATTTCTTTTACTTAGGTATTCATGTACCTAATAGTTTGGTACAAAGTGTGATCTGGACAAAAGTTTAAATGTTAGTAGGTCGTTTGATAGAGTAGGTCGTGAAGGTATGTGGTACAACCAGGCAGTGTTATGAATGAGGAGGCTCTGTTGGCACGGGCTTCCGAGGAGCGGGAGCGTATCTTTCAGCGATACGAAAGAGGGCGAGAAAATCTCGTTGGATTGATTGATCCGTGGGAAGACCCTGAGTTTGAGGAATACCATAAAACTGATCGGTGCGTATTTAGTGTGAAGTTATGAACTGAGCACACATTTTTATTCTACTTATATAAGTATATAAATAAGATTTGCTGTTAATTCAGTCATGTGCCTACTGTTTTGCACTCTGTGAAATTTTTTGTTTTATTTTTATACCAAATTCCTGATTTTCCTGATATCTTTAAAACACTAAATACCTAATCCTCAAATTTTGACAGTCACATCATCATCATCAGCTACTGCTCTCGTCACACTAATACTGTAAAGGAGAAAGTCTGAGTGTGTGTTTGTATATTTGTTATTTCTTCACTCTCAAACATCTGGACCAATTTTTAATGAAATTTGGTATGAAAGTAGCTTACAACCTGAATTAACTCATAGAGTACTTCAACCTGGAAAATAAATGTTATCCTGAAAAATTAATTTCCACATTAACCCGTTGGAGGCGGCACATATATATGTTACATAAGTGTCTCAGCCTCCGGAAGCCAAGTGGCCTGTCACCATTTAATAGAGTGGTGGCTAACATCTGGTAATATATAGATTCCAAACTGCATAATTTTGCAGTATTTCTGTATTAGTATTGTATAATGCAACTAAAACGAAATTTCAGTACCTCAGAAGCATAGTTACACTTTTTTTTCTCAAAATCCTGTTTTTACTTTTACTCCAATAGATGAGCAAAAACCATCTGGTTTTATATTAATAAAAAAAAAGCAAATAAATATAGATAAATCATTCCTATAACTTTGAATTAAGTTGACATTATTATATATACAATATTCAAAGTTTTGTTGTGCACATTTTATCTCTTCTGTAAAATTTGTGTTTTGGTACGTGATGTTGTATGCCTTTGAAATACTGATTTTATTTATCTATTAGTGATTAATTAAAACTACTGTTTTGCTTCCTTGTTTCTGCCAAATGAGAGTGAGAGATTGCATCATGGGTCATTGTTTAACTTGACCTGATTTTTTAAGTTAGATACCTTTAGTGAACATATGTAAAGAGCTTTTTGCTACTCTTTCTGTTAGCTGAATGAATATGTACTTTCTACGTCTAAGAACATTAGAGCCGATACTATTGGCTAAGATATATGTGCATAATAACTTAAAATCTCTGCTAGTATGTTTGCCTTGGACCTGGTTATCTTTAATCATAAAAAATTAAGCCAAATCCTAATGCAACATGCTTGAAAAAGTTTGATGTACTGACTTCACATTGGAATGGGTTAAGGGTAAGTTGGAAGATCTAATATGTAGCTTTATCTACTTATATTGCAACGGAAATGTGTATTTCATAAGTATTGCATAATTTGTCACATAAGGGCTGAGCTTTGGATAAATTTGAGATGTGTTTGGAAGGAAAAAGGACTTGTATAGTTACTTTTGGTTCCATATTATTGGCATTACCAGTTTTTACAATGCCAACTAATCTGCATAGGTGGGATATATTGATATTTATTATTTATGGATGAGCCAAAGTAAGTCGTCCTGTTTCTGCATAATGTTTGAAAAACCACTGAATGCAATGTACACTTAAGGCACCTTAGTTGAATAGCGTTTGACCATTCGGGCGATAATGTTTTACCATGAGTCATTGACCCCACTTTGGACATGGGTAAGGGCAAGTAAAAAGAAAGATCGAAATGTAAATGTTTTATCAATAATTACACACATTTATTTGATTTTACACATTTACAACTGGGTTCAATGAGAATGATATTTGACCTGAGAGAAAATGAACTGCTTGTCTTTCTACCTCAGTTATATAGGTACTTTGGAAAAGTTTTCCATTCTCCAAATATATTTCGATTTAATATAAGTAAAATTGTTGCGAATGATTTGAACTTTGTGATTAATTTTATGCTGACATTGACTATAATATGAAATATTTCTGCTATGCAACTGTTTATGTGAATGATTGTACTACAATGTTTTTTTCTTTTAGTTGTTGCTACAGCGAGCTTAAATATTTATTACTGATAGTGCTTTATTTACATAGTTTTGTTTTCTGTTTTTTTTTTTATTTCGGTAAGTGATTTCCACCATGGTACTAAAAGTATCATGGGTATGTTGCCAACCCTAAAGGAGGTATCGATTAGGGAAGGGCAGGAGGAATTGGGGAATTTCCTTCACTTATCAAAACACAAATACAAGCTGCAATATAATGTCGTTTTTTTGTAAGAGTGCTATAAACCTGACTAATTTTCATTTAATTGTGAGAATGATGTGCAAGTGTGCCATTGTATGAATGGGTTATAAAGAGTTGATACTCCAAAGATAACAATATCACCATTAGATATACCAGATTTTACCCAAAATTTGTATGTGAATATGACAATATTGTGATCTTTAACAAAGATATTCAACAGTACATAGACCGAACAAAGCCACAGAATTCATAGTCAAAATCCTGTTACTTCGACATAATAAGTCACTTATTCCAATTTGAATCATCCATGTTGGGACTCGGGACATTTGTGTGTAGTAAACTTTTGGCAAGAATTTTCTGTGTGATCTGGAATGCTTTCACTCGAGTTTCGGCAACCGACAGCTCTTAATTACTTATGTCGTATTCAAATTATTATTAAAATTACTAGTTGGTAACACACAATGTGTGGTAGCACACAATGCTACCGGCCACGCTATAGCAGAAAACATAGTTTTTGCATAATTCAATCATAGATGGCATTACTGTCATTAAAGGTTGATTGATGCCTTGCTGTAGTATATATTAAACTTATTTGTCTTTTAAACTTTTTTTATACAAGCACAGTAAAGTGATTGCGCCATAATATTATTATGGTAATGTCCCATGACATCCCACGACTGTACATACATGGGACATCGTCTATGGCTTCGCGACCCGAAGGGTTTCGTGCCTTGTAGAAATCAACAAAAAATTTTATTCGACATAAAACGATAACTATAACATTGATATAACAAAGAATAATGGCCACTTTGGATAATCTATACGAATCCAGATTATAATTTGCACACATCAAAAGCTTTTGCCCCACCACTAGCTATAAGGCTCAGGTTTGGGTTTTGTTTTTACAATTTGTAGGTAGAATATAAAAATTATTTTCTTTTGGTGCAAGTGGTCTCGGTGGAAGTTTGTTTTCGTAATTCTATTTATTTTATTGTATACTCCATTGGTGTCGTTAATGAACTAAAGGAATTAACGTTTCTATTAAATCGTAGCTACTGAAAAATATTATAATTTGTACATTTTAAAATTTACAGACAAGTATACTATAATTTAATTAAAATCGTCGTGTTGACAATTCGAATGCGTTTCTGAATTTCATAATTTGGGAATGGAAATAATATTAAAATTTAAAATCAATTATTATTAAAAAAATAAAATTTGTATAATTGTTTACAATTGTGTTCTGTATTATCTTATAATACTATTGTAATGTCACATTGAGCACTTACGGCCGGTCTCAATAAACAATCTCAGTTTAGAGTGCAGATAGATCGCGATTATGAACCAATCAAATCAAGTCGTTTGACGGAGTTATGTTCGAACTGTGTTCTTATCGGTTAATTTTTGTAATCTATCTGCACATTCGAACTAAGATTGTTTATTGGAACCGGGCGTAAATCCTCTTGCTTTTACCTTTAGTTAATTACATTTATACCCATGGAGTAGAACATAATATAATTTCTAAAGCCTATATCTACTTACAGGCTTATAAAATGTTTTGGATGTTTAAAATCTTTTCAGTTTGTGATAAGCCGGTAAAAATGTGTTTTACACTAAATTCCCGTCTATTTAGACGAAGGCCTCGGCGGGTGCGGTAATGTATCAGTTTATATTTTGGAAATAGTATGTTATTAAGGCCCGATGTTTTAATAGACAATTAACTTTTATTTTGAGTATAATTGAACCGTGTTGTGCAGAAATGAGCCAACCCACAAAAAAAACCTTTTTTTTTACATCAATATGGCTTATTAATGTTTTAGCATTAGATCATGTTGGCATCAATAAAAAAAATTATGCGTTGGCTAATTTCTGCACAACACGGTCCAATTATGATGTAAAACAGTCACGCCTCAAAATAAAGTTGTCAAGCTATTGAATAATGGCTCCAAATGATCACTATAATTTATATATTTTCATGTCTGTTGTGTGTTTTTCTTTAAAGATAATTATTTGACAACAAATAAGTAAATTACTTTACGATGGAAACAATAAATTTTTTTATTTTTTTTCACCAATGACTTATTTACCAAAGAGATTGAATATTACTAACTACTATAGAGGGGATATCAAGCAAGTTTCCATACAAAAAAAAAAATCTCAAACCGCCATTAACGCCATCTATCACTTATAAAGGCGGGAGTGCTTATTACAATTTGTTGAGTAGAATGTTCTGTGAATGTTCAAGAATAACGTAAGACAATTTTAATGTCTAAACATTATTACGCTGGCACTACAATACGCGTACATGTACGATACGACTGAGCGATTTATGACTACGAGGTCACAACTTTTGGATCATAAGTTTCGTGTTGTTGTCTTGTTTATGTACTACTGAATGGCTTTGGTAGTTACCATTTGGAATGGTTATGAATTGGGTACTTGACTTTGATTTTGTACACATTTTTATATGTACTAGCAAATAAAACAAAAATGAAACTCTTCTGTAAAATCTGCATCGGAATTAGTTGAAAAATGAGTCAGTAATTCATATTTCAAATTCTGCAACGAGCAAGAGTGGGGACGTAGTGGGGATATCTTGCCATCTCTTTCTAACGCACGTATCATTATGGCCCTGACGTGATTTTACTGATACTTCTCTTTTCCGCAGTTTGAAGGATACACCAAATTTCAAATGCTTATAACTTTTTATTTTTTAGAATATTTCAATAATTATTTCAGTGCTATGTTTTAGATGGCGTTAATTTCATATAAAATTAATAAAAGAATATTAGTCAAGTACCGAATTGTTGAAATTTTTATACGAGGGGCGTCTGATAAGTTCGCGGCCTAAGGTAGTGAGCGACTATATCATTTCATTACTAAAGTTGCTATTTGCAATTTGGAAGTAATTGGCATTATATAAGTTTTTTTAATAGATTTAGATACTACCTATTATATACTATGCCGACTGAAACCGGATATTCATGCAATTTGGAGCACCGCGTTGTCGTTGAATTTTTTGTGAAGAAACGAAACAGCAATATATATTTTTGAAGAGTTGTCATCAGTTCTTCGGGAATTTGGGCCTTCCTATACAATTGTCAAAAAATGTAAACATTTATTTCAACAAAGTTGAGAGACATGCAAAGATGACTCTTGCTCGGTGACGGTAGTAAGCGAAGAAAACGTCAAAAAAGTTGAAAATATATTACAGGCCGACTGCAGACTAAAATTGTAGCAAATAGCTAAAGAATTACTGATAAGTAAAGAATGAATAGAAGAAATTTTCGATCGACATTTCCATATGACAAAAAATTGTGCGCTTTGGGTACCCAGAATGTTCACAGCGCTTGACTAACAGCGATGACTCGCGACTTAAGCTTGGAAGCACTTATTATAAACAGGAGAAGAAGACTTGCGACTTGTAAAGAATTTTTGGAATAGTCTGAGGATAATTTGGACGAAATTTGTTACCGAACAGTCTTCCTATATGAAATATGGATACGCCAGTATTATCCGGAGTTTAAGCAAGAGTCTGTTCAGTGGATCAAAATGGAGAGAGACCGCCGAAAACATTAACCGCCGAATGTTCATATACTTAAGGTCGCCTTATGTCGTTTAAGGCCGCCTTATCTGTCAAAATTGTATGGCGAAAATCAATGTAAGACGCCGTTAAAGTTGAGCAGCGTTTGACCATTCGGGCGTAAGGGTCCAATAATCGGCGTCTAAGATATCTGACGCCTCTCGTATATATTTATGGATATCTTAATTTCCACTGTTTTTAGTTTTATGTAATTAATTTCGCAACCATTGCGGTGCGGTGAGCGTGTAATGTGTAAACTGTAGTTGGTTGTGATTTTGTGAACGGGGATGTTGTGGGTTTGATCGCCGCGGCTCGACACTTTCACGCACCCAAAAAATAGCCACTTACTTATAAAATTATTTAAGCGCTGCTAATCTTTAATCATAGATTGTCCCTTTCATTTTTAAACTAGGGACTGGGAGTTAAGGGCGAATAATGTAGATTATACGAGTAAATATTTTTGTGTTTATAGTGTTAGGATAAGATCCTATATTATTAACCATAATGCTACTTAATTGTTAAATTATTCATTGTGTTTTAGTCTCCGTCAATAGTGAAAATCTTTAAATAATCACATTTGATTACAGATATGGCTTTATCCATGATGAACGTCTGCCGCAGAAGACTGCACCGCAAAAGGTCAATATCGAGGTCGAAAGGGAAAAAAAATGGGTTAAAATGCTTACACATTGGGATACACCAGATACCAAGCAGAAACTACACAGGCGTATATATAAAGGCATTCCAAACTCTTTAAGAATGAAAATATGGTGCAAATTACTCGATGTGAACAGAATAAAATTAGAAAACCCCGGGAAATACCAAGAAATGTTAAAATTGGGCAAGTTATGGTCACCTGATGTCCGACAAATAGACTCTGATGTAAATAGACAGTTCAGAGAGCATCAGTTTTATAGAGAACGGTTTTCGGAGAAGCAATGTGCACTTTTTAATGTGCTATGTGCATATAGTATTTATAATTCGGAAGTGGGGTACTGCCAGGGCATGTCAGGGCTGGCCGGAGTACTTTTAATGTACATGGATGAGGAAGATGCCTTTTGGGCACTCGCCATATTGTTATCAGACCAAAAGTACTCAATGCACGGTTTGTTCATAGAAGGATTTCCCAAGTTAACAAGATTCTTAGAACACCATGATAAAATACTCGTAAAATTTATGCCAAAATTAAAACACCACTTCGATAAGTTTGGTTTAGACGCGATATTGTATTCTCTGAAGTGGTTCTTTGTATGTTTTGTTGAAAGAGTGCCATTCAGTCTCTGTCTTAGAATTTGGGATATATATCTACTAGATGGAGAGCGAGTCATAACTGCTATGGCGTACACAATACTCAAGCTCCATAAGAAAGCTATCATGAAGTTGAATGACATGGATCTTATTGTCAATTACATTCAAGTAAGTAGTAGTGTAATAGATATCTTCTTCTTTATTTAAAAAATATGGCATCCATCAAAGTTTGATGATTTTGCCAACGACAGTGTTTATAAATCCATTACTCAAAAAAATAGCTAGACATCTTGAAAAACAAAATTTCATTTTCAAAGTTTAATAAATCATATATATGCAGGGTGAAGGATGTATTGTCACTTTGGCATAACGGACTGTCATTTATGTCATCATAATTCATACCGGCCTTAAATATTCACTGTTGGACACAATGGGCATTACTTACGTTTTTGCTTATCTTGTATTTAAGAACAGTGTGTCTATTTACCTTGCGTCACATTGTTTGAAAATGAAAGGGACAAGCTATTCTTAAAGATAAGAAGCGTTTAATAAATATTTTTATAGGTAAGGGGCAATTCGCTCTTCTTTATCCCACTAAAATTTCCTCTCTAATATTATTTTTCTTGAAATCGTCACGTATTTAATTCTTCCAGAGGGGGTTGACGTCAGGCAAGGAGCTGATAGTAAAAACTAAGCCAAATACTTTCTATACTATTGTTAAAAATTGTGTTGCTCTGTCGCACATTAGAATGGTACTGTGGTATGAGGATTGATGGAAAATTACATAACATGTGTATTTTCAGGTAAAGTTACATAAAGATTTTGGTTATGAAGATGATATTGTCATTTATCATTTGGAAAAAGCGATGGAAGAGTTGAAACGAGCAAAGCTCGACTATCCTGGACCTTCGCCACAAAATGAATTACCTCAAAGAGCGCTGGGCGTTTTTGTTGAACCTGATAAAAAATCCAAAATAGGACAGAGAGCAGAAAACTTTTCTGAAACCGAGAAGCAAACTAGAGCGAATGTGATATTTAGGTGATTCTTTTAAAACAAGATTTAATAAATTTGGATCATCATGTTTACAAAATCTGTGATATTTTTATAGATAGGTTAGGTGACTAACAAATTTATTATTTTATACATTTTTATTTTTATTAAGGTAAGATATTGGGGTCCTTGGAAGCTGTTGAAGCTTCTGTTAAAAATCTAATATTATTAAAATTTCCAAAGGAACAATTGAAAATGTTCTTGTGAACATGATGATTTGGAATTCTGAACATAAAGTTGTATTTAAGGCGCCTAAATGATGACGGACTTTTTGTTGACTGGAACTATAGCTAAATTAACTGTCGAATTGACTTAAAATATATCGGGCTATTTCTGCTTGAGTTTAATGTGTGATGATGTAGAAGTTATGTCCGCGAATATAAATAGTCCATTTTCTGCCTAACGCCTATAAGTATGTTATAATATAAAGAGTAAATTATTTCTTTTCCGACAGACGTGAAAAGGCAGCATTGGAAATACAAGAACTACGAGTGTCCCAAAGCGACACTGTGTCAGGTAATTTGGACGCGAGTCCGTTTACCTCGCATTCTACCTCCGATGAAAGTCTAGGCTCAAATCACTTCACACATCTATAAGTTACAATTAATAATAACAGAACTTCGAACACGCTTATGCCTTCGATAAAATATGCCTTAGATAATAGATATACAGTTCTTTGCAAATATCATGAAAATATCCTAATTAATGAAAACAGAAATTCTGTTTAAACTAACATAATCAAGTAAAACATTATGCACGCATCATAACGTTTTAATTGAAACCACTATACGATCGTAAATTGAAATAAAGAATTGTAAATTTGGATTTCTAAGATAGTTATTGCGACACTTTTCGAAAACAAAATTCTAGTCACTTGGATAGTGGCTGCATGGAGTCGCATGGTTATTTTTTGTGGGAAACAGTATAAACGAGGAGTCCAAGAACGTGGGATACTAGTGATATATGTATTATAACTTTGCTTACATTAATTTAAGTGATATAATATCCATTGAATATATTATTCAACTTCTTCAACTTCAACAGTTATTACTGTTTTGCATTCTTAGTGTGATTATTATTAATAGCTCTTATTGCAGTTGGAAAATTATTTATTTGCTTATTTTTGGTTTAGAATTCCTATAAATTCTCCTTAATCCTTTTTGTAAACAATATGTATTGTACACAAATTAGCAAAATGGTCTGAAAACTACACCAGAGTCGTTGGGCTTAATACTTTCGTATCAGATTTATTGCAAAATAATTTTACGCCATTTATTATTCCTTTGTATTCCATGGTATAGAAATCCATGATATGTAAAATAAAACTAAGTAATAAAAAATATTTCGAAAAACGACTGCATGCATATCTTGTTCCAGTTTTACATGGCATCATCATAACTATGCGATAAGTGGGCGCCCGTCTGCGCCAAAAGAATTCTTACATATTAAGCACTCTTTTGCTGTGCTGTTTTTTTAAGTGTCACTTTCGCATCTAGGGTATATTTTATCGAAGGTTTGTGCATATAAAAGTGCAAATTGTCACAAAATAATTTTATGAAATAAAAGATATTTTTTAAGATGCCCGAACACTACCAAAATATTAAAGATGGTCTTACGGATTTAAGCAGTCGTTGTACTTCAAATTGTTGATTAATAGAAGGCAACCTCTTAATTTTAAGTGTAAGGCGATGAAGTTTAAGGTTTGCTTATTTGAGATAAACTGCATTCACAAAAACTGCTTAGTTTGACAACTTTGTAACACCTCCTTATGTGGCTTTTAATATTAGTCTAAATTGAGATAACCTGCGACTAGTCTCAAAACTCTAATAAATTCCAAGTAGCGGTTAATATTCCCTTTGGATTCAAAAACATGTATTTTTCTTTACTATCATAATTATTTAAAGAAGAATATAGCCGGAGAAATTAAATTAAATTAAAAAATGCAAAATACCATAGTGAATGTAAAAACCCGATTTGGCCGGGACTTAATCACTCAGAGGGGGGTTGACGCCAGGCAGACACCCGGTCGAAAGAACAAGCTGAAATTTTCTGCAAAATGCTTGACATAGTGTGTTAGTAAACAATGAGGTGAGATAATGTCAGGTGGATAGGACATTCATATCCGCTCAGATGGCGATCACCGTACATATTATGGTGGTAAAACCTACCATAATGAACCAGATATTTTGTGTGATTGAATTTGAAAAAAAAGAAAATCATTTTGATATTCTCAATTTTTTTATCAAGGATAAGTTGTCCATAAAAATAAACGAACCAACTGAGATCTGAGACCATGCTAACAAGTGGCAAATATTAACATGATAATAGTCAAAAGCGACGAAGTCAAACCCTAATCACATTACAGGCGATCGACATCTGACTATAAAATAAATTCAAATCAGATTCGACTAAGCCTCCGAGCCGTAAATACTTCCGTGTTAGGAAATTTAGAAATTAAAATAAATATTATAATTGCTCCTTGAACGACACGGCCCTGCGTGGCGGTTTCGTTAACAACCAGATTTTGGGTTACCAGTAGCCAGTTACCCCGCTCCCTTATACCTTGGCCAGTTGGCAGACTTGGTTTAAGAAAAAATACGAACAATAGGTGTCTACTTGTCTATTGAGGTAGGTCGTCACAGATTAAAAGATATGGTAAAAATAAATTTTACGTTCCATATCTACTTACTATAGGTACTATAATAGTGTATTCACCTTCACATAGTACAAAATACGCACGTAGGATTTTGGGAAAAAATTTACAAAAAATAAAAATTATGATCAGATTGATCAGATTGACATGAAAACCAAAATGGTGAAAAATACGTACGTACCTATTTTCGAACTACATTTTGTGTTACTTATTTGATTTAATTATCCATTACAAAAATAACTGAATGAAATATAATTATACTGACTGCGTGCAACGACATATGAATATAATCATAATAGTCATGGGCGCCGCGACGCCACGCGACGCGACGGTGCGTGATTATGGGCGTTGTCGCGTTATCGCGCCGCCGCCTAGTATTCAAAATTTGGCGCCGACTGAAGGCTGAGATCTATAGAGCGAACTTAGACTAAGTCTAAGTCAAAGAAACGAACTCGGTGAGGATTAGGAATTTTTAAATTGAACTTTGACTTAGTCTGAGTCATTTTTTATAAGAAAATCTTTGCTTAGTCAGTCTGTCATTCTGTTTTTCTTATAAAAAATGGCACGGACTAAGTCGAAGTTCGATTCCAAAATTCCAAATACTCACTGTGTTCGTTTGGTTGACTCAGACTTAGTCGAAGTCCACACTAATCTCAGCCAAGTGCCCGAACGCGCATCAGGGATGGAGCGCCATTTTTATTACCACACTATCCCCATAAACTAAAACACCCAGGTAACATTACTGTAAGATATGTCTTACAGCACGGCCGTAGTCCGGTTTAAGTGTGGGGGGAAAATGAAAGAAAATAAAACAAAACACGAATGTGTTACCTAACATTAATATTCGGAATATGAATATTATTATAATTATTCAATATGAAAAAATAATATTAAAAAAAATGTGTAAATATTATATTTTGGATATTTTTGGATTGACGACCAAAACCCCCAAACCCCCCGGGCTAGGCCCGTGTCTTACAGACTCTTCTGTGTGTTTTGTATGCTACAAGATTGCGGTTGTAGCATACAAAAAACCTCTACACGCGTCAATAAAATTATTGTTATGCATTACAAATATGTTCACAATAATTGTGTATAAGCTATAGGTAGTATTATCAGTCATAATACTATACTACTACTAATATAATATATAGCTTAGAAATATTATAGTTGTACATGTAAACTAAAGCTTTCTTCCTAATAAATGCCACGCCGCGCCTCGTCGACCTTAACGTGTCGAACATTGGTTATTCTTGTAGGATAAGTCCTACAAGAAAACTGATTCATGGGCAATGATGTGAGCAAGTATTTTTAAACATTTATAGTAACATTTTAATTAAGTTAGTTGTTTGGTGCGGAATGTGAGCGGTAGCCTTGACGAGAGCGTCGTGGGGTGGGGCTATCTATGATATAAGAATCAGTTTGGGTAGGTATCGTAGGAAGAAAACTATTCGGCTTGGAACATAGTACGTTTCGATGTGCAGAACCTAATAGTAGGTAGCGCAGGGATAGAACTGCGCGCGGTGTTCCTTCACCTGCGCTCACCCTCCGTGTCAAAGTAGAGTCTACTCCATTGATTGCTAATTATTTCGAAAACCAACTTCAAAAACGGAGGCAGTACTCAATTTGGCTGTACAATATATATATATATTTTTTGTTAACCGATAACTCCAACATGCTTGGACTGATTTGGACGATTCTTTTATGTTTGAAAGAGTATGTTCAGAGTGGGTCTCGCATTTTGGAGAAGCATAACAGAGTTTAACAAAACTTAAAATAGTAAGTTTGTTCTTTGTCCGAGTTGAATTCCAGGTCACAAGTCTGTGCCATCTTTTTTATTAATAGTAATATATTCGTTCATATTCATGTTCATTCATAGTTTTCATTCAAATTTAGTGTAGGTTAAATGTTATGGAGCTTCGAAGAAAATCGTTACAATGAAATAAGTGCTTTAATCACTAATTTACATTTTTAAGATTTTGTACTAGGGATTCTAATCCAGGTATTGAGGGAATATGAATGCAGGATCCTCCCGATTTTTGAGGCAGTACAGACAAGCATAATATAAGCGACTAGCTTTTGCACGCTGCTACGCTGGCGTGACAGCCTGTCCAGTCATTTCTCCATTTTTTTATTTCCAAAAATCCTTTCTTAGTGCTCGCTTACATCATAAAAGGAAGCCGTGTATAACATTTCATGTTTTTAGTTGCAATAGTTTCGGATGTACGCTGATACGTCAGTCAGTTTCTCTGTTTTTCAGTTCTTCCATATATCACAGGACATCTACGTAGACCTCATCCAAATATTTCTAGACAGTTCTGTTGTAATTGACTTGCATACATTTCATTCCAAATGTTTTGTGCTACACTGGATACCAAGTCCGCGAGTTATGGGGCGTATCTATTACTAAATCAGCTTGCTATTTTTTTAAGCTATGATGGACGGACGGACCTTTTTTATTTGCTCGCGTAAAGAAACCGACAACCCATGCTAGTAACAGTGTAGTTTATTGTGTCGTTTATTTGCATTCGACAGCAATATTGCACTGAACAAACAGTGGTAAACACACATTGACTGTTTCAACAATAGTTTTCTGTATGCTTGTTTCAAGTTCTGCTAACCTCGCCGGGTCCCGCACTTGTAGTCCCACATTACACAGGACTGGCATTTGGCGCAAGATATTTCGAATAAGAAACCCTAGCAGCAACCCACTCTTTCCAATATGTAGCGCTACCTTTTAAGTCTACACACTGCTGTCATTGCTTCTGTTACGTGATCCGGCATGCGGACAGTGGACAGGGATAAGGCACTCATACACTACCTGGTCTCCCGTGTGGCTTTTTAAACTGATTTTAATTATTTTAGTTTTTTATCAATAAAAACTAATTGTTATATAAAATATTGTAATTGAATAAATTAAACAACTGTAACTTTTTCCTGCTGGATATAAACATTTATACCCATACAACAAAAAATAAAACTTTGCATTCTTTCATATGGCCCATGTCACAAAGTGTTACAACACTCGGGACGAAACCGACCATTAACCTGGAAAGGCGCCGATTCAAGAGAGTAAAATTATTGTTGACTTTTTAGGTTGATTTTAAGAGTTGTTAAACTTCATTATTCGCACGCGCGGGTGACTTTTTGTCATGGTGACTTTTTGTCACGGTGTCTTTTTTGTCATGGTGACTTTTTGTCACTCTTGTTAAATGTATAATTGCCTAACATGCCCGCACCTCCATTCATTTCCTTAAACCGGACTAGAGTGACAAAACAGTCACGCTGAAAAAAGTCGCCTGCGCTCTCACTGGGACATATTTGTTATTGTCGACTTGACTGTACCTACGCGAATATTCGCTTGCAGCTTCACACCCGCCGAGCAGTTTGCTTCTTTCAAGTCATGCCTTATCAGTCGGGGGGAGCTCTTTGTACTGAGGTTAGGTTTTTTGGTTACATTTGGTCCATCTAATAGAGAGCTCATCAGTAAATATCCGATTTCTTGAAGTACGTCCTCCAATATGCAGGGCATTGCTTTGAGATTATTGACATTGAGTGTCTTTGCATTTATTTTTACCAATAAAAGTAGTTTTAAGAGTATTACGTCCGAATATTCGAAATACTACCCAAAGCAATCCAATTTATTTGAGGACTACTTTATTATAAGAAGTCAGTTATTTTAAGTGGTAACTCTCAAACGCATTTCATTTGGCAGAAAAATCAGCTGAGGATAAATAATTTTGCTATAAATATAAATTAGTTTTCGATTACACAATTTAAATTATAATTATTTATGTCGTTCCACGCAATTATATTTAATGATTATCAAGAATAATTAAATGAAATAAATAGCAGAATACGTCGTTCGAAAATACAGATTTTTACAATTTTGGGTTTTCATTCTCTGTTCGTATTTCACTTGTAGTTAATTTTCAGAATAGCTGTAGAATTTGGCGACCTTTATTTATTCTCATATTTTCATAATCTCTTATGTCATCGGAGTCGAATAATCGACTTCGATTGATCGTTTTTTTACCTGAGCTTATCCCATTTCGATGGGTTGTCGGCGAAACACAATATTTCAAGCATGTTTTTCAAAGATTTGGCTTAGTTTTTACGAACGTCTGTTTGACCGTTTTGACGTCTGGGAGATCCAGTCCCGGGTAAATCATGTTAGAAAAATACGAAGCCTGATCTGAGAATTGAACCCCGGGCCATATACGCCATTAGACTAAGGAGGCGACAATTGAATCTTCATTTGCTTCGGGAAAATCACCTAAAATCATTATACTGGAAAAGAATTAGAGAATATAAATGTCAGAAGTGTTTTCCACACTCCTAGTTGAGTCGGATTGTTTTAATTCACTATTGTAGTTTTGAAGTGTTTAATTGGCGCTATATCCTTTTCTAGATAATAATCATAATCAAGAAAAATATACATATATTATTGAATCCAAAGGGAATATTAACCACTAATTATCAATCGGTAATTATCAATCATTTGAAGCTAGTCCCAGGTACTATCTAATGTATGTTATTAGCAGTAATTTTTGTGAATACCGTTTGTACCAAATAAGCGGAGTTTAATCTTCATCACCTTACATTTAGGGTTAAAGGATAGGATGCCTTTCAGTATGCTAATTTGTAGGTTAATGAATGCTTGTAGTCAAATTTATAGACCGGACTTAAACCTTGCTCTAACATATATAAAACTAACCGTGCGAAAATTTTAACTTCACGCGTATTTTTAAAATTATTAATTGAATAAACTACATTTGTAGTAGTGTTTATAATTTTTTTTCAATAAAAAATAGAAAAGTTATGCGTGAAGTGAATATTTGTATCGGTAAGTTTGGGAAAGGTCAGATCAAAGTCTAAGTGCGCTCTATAAATCTTAGCTGTAGATCCACAAAGCCATCTTAAATATTTGAGTAGCGTTAGAATATTCGGGCGTTAGTAATTTAGTTTAGTGAGTACAAGCAAATTAAACTGATCGTTATATTATTTAAATAAGTCAAATATTAATGAGCTTTGAGAAGATTTAAGTCACAAAATTATTGCGATCCATTATTCATTTAAAAATACTAATATTATAAATGTAAGAGGTAAGACTTTTGTGACTTTGTGAATCTGAATGTAACGCCCTAACGGGTGAAATATTATTTGGACATATTATGGCACACAAATACACTTGTGACCGTTAGAACCTAGGATATCCTTATCCTAGAAGAAGTCTCCACGGGCAAGGATTTGAGCTATTATATTTAATCTTTAAAGTAACATTTCAATTAACTTTGTCGTTGTAATTAATTATTAATCAGTAACCAATAACAATATATATTTAAGTTAGTCGTTGGGTGCGGAATGTGAGCGGTGGCCATAATGGTAGCATCGCGGGGTGGGACCACATCTATAACATAAGATCCGGTCGGATCGGGTAGGTATAGTAGGCAGCAAACTATTTGATGGTTTAGAACTTAGGACGTTTCGATACGCAGAACCGCGCGCGGGCGCCGGACATACATCCGCGCGCTGTTACTTCACCTTTATTATTATTATCATTATTTCGCAAACCGACTTCAAAAAAGGAGGAAGTATTTCATTTGTCCGTACAAATGTTTATATATTTTTTGTTCACCGACAATTCCGATATGCTTGGACGATTCTTTTATATTTGAAAGAGTATGTCCATAGTTGGTCCCGCATTTTGGAGAAGCTACAAATTCAGCAAAGTTTAACAAAACTTAAAACCGAATGCAAAAAGTAATGTTTATAAAGTAGAATGGGTATCTTTGAGCGACTAGAATCATCGTGTTCAATTAGTCTTTTATGTTTAGTAATAATGATTTTAATTAGAATTTAGTGCAGTGATAGAGCTTCAAAGAAAAAATTTATGCAAAGATATAATGTTTTAATCATACTCATTTACTTTTTTTAATACATTGCACTTCCAATCCCGTTATTACGGTATCTCACAAAATCAATATCCCACGTTATCTTCTAGTCCCGGGTAGTGCGGGATTATGGATGCAGTATTCCGCGGAATTTTACCGTTGTACAAACATAGACGGCTATTCTTGGGACAAGTCTTCGGTCAATGTGTGTTCATCATCACCATTATCATCAGCCACATGACATCCATTTGCGCTCGAAGGCTTCTCGCAAAGAATTTCAAACTAACCTGTTGTAATTGACCTGCCTCCATTTCATTCCAAAACTTTTGTGCGCCGTTGGATATCGGTTGCGCGAGCTATGGCCCGTGTCTACTACTACATCAGCTTCCCGCAGAGCGTAGAGTCAGTCCCGCAAATCCCGCGGGATCCCGCACTCATAGACACATATTACGGCGGACTGGTAAATGGCCCGGGATGTCGGCATACCGTGATTTGAAACTAACATCAACCCACTTTTCCCATATATAGCGCTATCTTTTTAACCTCAGTACGCTGCTGTCATTCAGTTTGCTATGTGCTCCGCTCGGGCATACGGAAAGGAAGGGAAGGGGCCGGGGATAGGCGCAGGTACGCTAACTGGTCTACTGTGAGGCTTTTCAATATTATTTTAATAATGATTTTACTATTTTTTTCAAAAAGCTATTTGCGTTAAATGACTAAATTAAATCACTATAACTTTTTTCCTGCTCAAGATACACATTTATGTCCATACAAAAAAAAATCTTTGCACACATTCATTTGGCACATGTGATAAAGTATTACAACATAACGAAACGACGACGAAACGCCGAAACCGCCCATTGTCCTAAAAAAGCACCGACTCAAAAGAGTGTAAGGAAATTTATGACTTATTGACATCGATATAATAATATACCTAGATGCACAGTTCCATACAAATATCATTGTAAACAGTGTCCTCGACAGACAAAACAAATAAACATCACAAATTTAATTAAATTAACACAAATATGACCTTAGAGACGCGGCATAAAGTAGCTTTTTAAATTGAATGTTCAAACGTTCTTATATTCGAAATTTTTGAATTTCTAATCGTTTTTGAATTTGACAATAATTTGACATTAATAAAAGAAACATTCTAGTCACTTGGACAAGGATTGAATGGAGTCGAATAGTTCTTGTATTTATCTGTGAGAAATGTTGACCACGTGGCGTACAATGTAGATGAGAATGGCGATATCTGTATAATATTTTTACTTACATTAAGAGATAGATAGAGTATAAATGTTTAGAAGATAACAAAGCTTATGAGTTATGAATATGAAATAAGCGCTGTTTTGCCTTAGCGTGATTCATAAATAAATAAATAACACCCAACAGTCACATACATAGTCCTGGCCCCACACTAAGATCGTCCTTTGCTCTTTAGATTCTTAATAATTTCTTTTAGACTATCATTTCGTTTTCTTAATCTTTTGTTTTGTCTGAACAAACCACACTTGAGTAATTGGGTTTAAAATTTTCTTCTCTCCTTTCTTCGGCAATAATTTTACGCCATTTATCTCTTACTATTTCATTTCATGGAAATCTGTAATTAATAAATAAAATTAATAAAAAAAATCATAAATTTAAAATAAATATTATATATTTACAAAAAAAACGACTCCATATATTTCATTGTTCCAAATCATGATTTCAAAAGGGACAAAATATTTTATTAACTGAATTCATTAAATTAATTATTTATACACGTTTAATACTTAATTTAACATGATTAAGGTTTTAAGAATCAAGTAAGGGAATTATACTTACTTAAAATATGAAATCCCATGTGTTTTGCGCTTTGTAAGAGTGTTATTTTTGCACTCTTTCACAGAGCATTTAGGCATCTTCACAGGCGAAAGGTCGGCGCCCGACTGACAGCAAACAAGTGCTTACTTACATTTTAAGCACTCGTTGGCTGTCCCACTTTCTGAGCGTCAACTGTGCATCTAGGTATATTATTATATCGATGCTTATTGAGGTCGCTTTAAGAGTTGGTAAACTTTATAATGCGCACGCGTGGTGGGTGACTTTTTGTCACTTGTTAAATGAAGCTAAAAATAGCTTGCAGCAACTTCATACCCGCCATACAGTTTGCTTCTTTCTATGCTACAGTTATGCCTTATCAGTAATTCTCAAAAAAAAAAAAATCCGAACGCTTCGTACTGAGATTTGATCACTGACGTGCCGGACGACCTATACACCTAGTAGCATTAAATTTTATTTTATTGGAAGTTTAATCCTAAAATGTTATGATTTATTTGTAATCACGTTCCACTAATTATCAGTCTCGAGCCGTTGCATTAAAATAAATATATAGTGTGGTATTATGTTATTTCTATTTAAAATATCTTTTTTTTTCTATTTGTATTCTATCAGATCTATCTATCCTCTCTTCGTTAGTTATTTTTGTTAGGTAACTATTTTTATGTCATCGGATACAGATAGTTCATCAGTCGATATCCGATTTCTTGGAGTACTTAGTACTTACACCTCCCATTTTACTGAGCTATTACTGTGAGTCTGTTTTATAAATGTATTCTTAAAACTAATAGTACCACAAAATATTTGTGGGTTAGTACAATAATCTCATTAATAATCTCAAAATAACGTTTGACCAGAGCTATGGCTAAGGGCGTGTTACTTATTCTTAAAACTCGGATTTATAAATAATGACAGATAAGTGTTAAAAACACTGGACTTGGCAAGGAAAAAGGCATAGTTACATTTTTGTTATGTTTATATTTCCTCGTTTTCATATTGTATTTTTATACGTACTTATATACTATTATTATGTTAGTGATATCACATCATAGTATGATGTAAAATCATACATATCCCATAACTAGTTGGTAAGTAGATGGACATCAATCATTATAGACATACTATATCGGTTATCAATCGATTTTAATCTTCTCGAATAATCTAATATCAATTATCTTTACCTTTCTTTACTAACTGTGTACGTGTGACTACTGTTTAAGTATTTTTTAATAATTATGCCTATATCCCACCGTTACTATTTCTACCACCGTTATAGCCTCTAAGGCTTAATTGCACCACTATTGGTAACCAAGAGTTAGTCCTATATCATGTCATTCTTATATTTTCTGTCAATTTAACTTTCGGTTAGGATTAGGACTAACTCTAGGTTAGTTATAGTGGTGCAATTAAGTCTATTAATTATTATTTTATTGGAGAACTGTTCGTAACTTAGCTGTCACCGTAGATCTTTAAAAAAGTAAAAATGACAGATTGGTTCCAACACTAACAACATATTATATTATAAACTAATTTGAAAGAGAATTATGAACTCACTCAAATTGTTATTATGACGGCTCAATCAAAAAATTAATCAACATATTAATATGGCGACTTTAAATAATTCATCTTATGGGTGATCCTAAATATAAAGATATGTCGAATTTTAACAACACTTAAAAAATCACTGATTAAAAACTAATACTGCACTAACTTAAAAAATTCTTAAGTCGAATTTAGTTATTTCTAGTGACAATATATTTACTTAGTACATTACCAATAATAATCTTTCAGTGAGGTATTGCTCACTGAAACATGTTGATGTTTACCTAGACGTTGTGCGTAATTACATACATGTGACAAACGCAGTTTTGATTTTGGCCATCAATCATCGTGGAAGGTAGTAAATACTATCACTGTTCAATAGCAGCTGGTCCCAATATACCTTTACTATACTGATTTCTTAAGTTTACGCGAATATTATACATTGAAATAAAACTATTCTTAGGGATTCTATCACGATTATGTTTTAATTATTATTCCCGAAAGAAAAGAAAAACCAAAAAAAAAAAAACTGCTAAGCCTTCGAAACGTCGGGAATAATAATTAAGACATAATCGTGATAGAATCCGTAAGAATAGTTTTATTTCAATATTGAAATATATAGTAAGTATGAAATAGATAGTAAAGGTATATACCTTTACTATCTCAGTTCGACTGTAATTGGGAACGGCCGTAAATGTGACAGGGTATGAAGAATGAACTGAAATATTATACAACTGTTGTCTAATTTGTTTGTACTCACAAAATAATGCCAATCAATAGATTATAATTATTTATATTTAGAATTTGTTTTATAAATATGAGCTAATTTTGTTAGTTTGCGCACTAGCATGTTTACTGGTGGCATGGCGGTGGGTTTATGTCATTGTTAACACAATTGCGCATTTAACACGCTGTCTCTTGAGGTTTGAGGAGGTTCGACATTAGCGTTTCGGTCGTATCACGCGTCTCTTCGGTCGTATCACGCGTCTCTTCGGTCGACTTGTGCCGTGGCGCGACGGTGCTCCGTGGCGTCTAAAAGAATGATGGGCATTTCCATAGTCAATTTATATTTGCAAAACGAAATTTCATGTGATACATATATAATTTTATTTGCTATTTATACAGGTTGTCCCGATACATAAAGTTAAGCGGGCACCAGGTGAGATGGTTTGGCAGTTCTGGGATAAATAAAAAAACTATGTTTGTAACACTCATACTTATGAAAATGTACATCTTTAGTACTGTGATCACAAATGTCCCACTTCAGAGTTTCCCCCAGAGCAGGTATAAGATACCGCCTGGCCTGGTGCCCGTTTGACGTTGAGTATCGGAACATCCTGTACATAACATCTGTAAATTCAAAATTTTGAATTAAGTAACAAGTCATTATATTCATAAAATATATTTTTTATTTGTTTTGTGGCGGAAATTTATTGTAAGTTGATGTTACTTTCAGTTGTATAATATTAATGCATTTTATTTTGGTAGTAATACTGGTTTCGTTTAGGTAGTCCAAAGTGTCCATTATTCTTTGATCAACTTTCATTGGCTCCTCGGATCTCAAGACAAAAGTCGCTTTAATGCAAAGATCAGCTTTACGCATTGTGATACATTTCAATATTTAATGTCATACTTCGACAATTATATTAATATATTCCTACTTTCATTTATTAACATTTACGTAATTTCATCGGTAGCACATGAATTGGGGTCATCGTGACGGAAATGCACATATTATACAATCAATGTTGTTGGTACAATCTCACGTTTAATAATACATTGTATATAAATAGCTGCAAACGAATCTCTGCTCAATGACTCCTTCGATATATTTGTTAATCACATAAACCCACCCCCATTCATTATTGCTTTTTGTTATAATTTAGCAGTAGCATTTGTATTTTTATTTATTAGTTGCGTAAGGGAGTGACCACTTCTACAATCAAACAATCAATGTCGTAGTCAATACTTCACGCTTTTATTGCATTGACAAAAGTTTTTTTTGCGTTGATAAGTGCCGTCACACCCTAAGTGTTCAAATAAATGCTACCCTCATAATTAAATAATGACAGTCAAAATTGGAAACAATAAATTGATTGGAAATATTTTGAGGCATCATTCATACCTTTAAAATTAAAAGGTTACCTATTCCATGTGTTTCGAACCAAATTGCCGAAATAATTTAATTGGTATTATTTTTAGTTTTGCCGCCCGTGGTGGTATGAGGGATACGAATCACACAAATCATACAAACATGTAAACTGTAAACGATGGTATGTTCCTGTAGTGTTGCGCATCACATCAAGCGTACTCATAATGTGCGTCGACGCGACGCGACGACGTAGCCACAGCCCACAGCACAATATGTTATCCTTATCAATGCCGCTTTTAGTTACAACTTACAACAATACTCACATTCAAAGTGTTTCAAAATATTCACACATATTTTAGGATACTCATTTGTTTATTTTCCAAACACAGTAGGTCTTATTAAAATGAAGATTTAACTTCATTTTAAGATGGCTTAACCCTTCAGCAAATACTACCCCATTTAAGACTATTTTGCGATCACTGTTACGTGTATCGTAATACAGTGTAATAAACTTTGAATTATTTCTCCCGCAGATCTGAATCCTATCGGCCTTCCACTCCACACTTCCCAAGCTTCCTTGGATATCCGTTTGGAATCACCAATCTTTGATAAAGTTTTCACATGTCACACAGCCACCCAACCTGTAAACTATCTTTTAAATAATAATGCCGCTGGCAGACTAAGAAAAAAACGGAAACCATGAAGATTCCTTGTGTACATAATACGTATCCAATAAACAAACTATAAGTACTTATTCATGTTGTTTTTAATTTGAGCAGAGATTTTTCATTGACATTGCATGTGCATTTTTAGACGTCATTAATTTTCTTGGCTTGAAGTTGTGTATTTTTTACCGGAGTCAAGGTAAGTTGGAACATTGAATTGTTGCACCATTTTATTATTTCGCTTCATACTTACGTCCTCACATGTTTTTGATCCTTCGAGGATCGTTGTGTGCTAATAAGTTTGTTTATTTGTTGATAATTTTGTTGATGGTGTATAAGTGGGGAGATGGAAGCATGTAGTGTGTGTTGTGACGGCAGAGCACAGCGGTGTGGCCGGGGGCGTGCGGTGCGACGACTCTGTGTCGGCGCTGGGGTCGCGGCGCTCGCTCGCCGACACCAGCGTCACGAGCACCGCCGACCTGAGCGTGTTCTCGAGCGGCCGCTCTCACGCGCCCGACAACTCGCTCGACACACACAGCAATGTCAGCGACGACGGCACTGGGTCAGATGGGTGAGATATTTTCAGTAGATGTAGATGCCGCTGTGGTGCTTCGATTAAATACTAGGGGCCTTACTTATAAAAACATTTAAGCTGAGCTAACGGTTAAGATTAGTCTGTCGCTTTTATTTTCAAACAATGTGACACAAGGAAAAGAGTCACAGATTATTCTTAAAGTCCGATTGCTAATTAAACGGAGTAAACTGACAGATCGAAATGTCACTTTTCAAAATAATGTTGCTTACTTCATAAACATAGTGATTGATCTCGTTAAATTTTTATCATTCAAAGAAAAAAAACTCAGCTCTGGCTTGCGAAATTAGAATTTTATTGCGTATTTTACAAATTTCAGCTTAACCCTTTCGACTAAATGGCCATGAAAATAATTTTGAGCAAAATAATCACAGTAGATACGCGAAATAATAAATGAAAATTACAAATATTAATTTTATTAAATTTTTGTAAGTTTTGTTTATAATGAACCATGTAGTCATTAATTTCAGTAGACGTGAATAACTTAGCATGCAGTAATTTACTTTGACTATAATTCAGTAGACATGCAGTACTAATCAAACATTAAGCAGGAATTACGACTTTGAGTTGTACTTTACAAAATGAAAGAATGAAATGGTTCACTGAATTGAAATGTTTAAATCACTTGATCTTTTTACTGCAACACTATTTAAATTTGATTAAAAAGTGGCAACATTCGAAATGTCATTTTACTCCGTTCAATTAGCAATCGGACTATAACCATTTGATCAGCTAAACTGTTTTTATAAGTTAGGCCCATAATTACTAGCCCCTCTACTTATAAAAACTTTACGTACGTCTTATCTTCAAGAACAGTTTGTCACTTGTTCCTTGGGTCACATTGTTTGAAAATGAAAGGGTCAAAATAGTTTTAAAGTTAAGAAGGGCGTTAATATTTAAGTAAGTAAGGGGCTATATATTATGTCTACTCTGATTTTATATTTTCTATATTCGAATGATTAAAATTACTGTATTAAACGATGATCATGGTCCATTCAAGATCATTTGTAAAATTATGCGTACTGTCGCCTGATGCTGTATTTTGTTCAATACTGGTTTATTCGCCATTCTACCAATTGTGTAGATAAATCTGTCAAAATTATTATTAATAATTACTGCATCAATTTGAAAATTATGTATCATAATGAAAATGATAATTGGACTAAAATGAAATGTATTATACCTAATAGGGTTTCTTATCATTTTATGGTTGTCACAGGGTTCTCAGGTGCAAAAAGAGGAGTTATTACGAGTGAGTTTTTAGAACGATCGCTCATTCCAGAGTCTAGTTAAAAACAGACCTCTAGACCCAAATTCTAAGCTCTTACAATTCTATTTTAAGCGAGTGAAACATGTTAAGAGTTAAGCTGGCGACACTAATTGCTATTGCTTTTGCTAATATGATATACTAGACATACCTTATATCTATACTTCCATGCTACAGAAGTACAATAACATAATGTTAAAGCTCTAGTCTGAAATTTTAATTTTTAATAATAAGGATATGAGTTGGTAGTGCTAGTTTAAATTTAAAAAATATATCAACACTGAATACCTATGATGGCGCTAAGTGTGTATTTGCCTAAATATGGTGTGATCTATGTATTTTGTTTGTTGTTAAGCCGCGTCTCTTGCACTAAAACATTACACAAAACATGGTTGCGCTACATATTTTTATCTATGATCCATTGTTCTATGAGCAGGAGATAGCAAAAATCATTGTTTTGAGTATGTTTTGAGTAAAAACAGGTGTAGGCGATGCGCCTTTAGGGTGACGAGCGCAATACAGTGCCTCTCAGTGCTTTGTTATTCATTTGCGTGTGGACAGGTTCTTTCTACTTGCTCTTATTCCATATTAATGTAGGGTCGGCGCAACTCATTCAAGTATGATGTAGAAAGGATTTAGCACATTTCGCCGAGTTTAGTTCCGTCCCAGATGTGTGCGAGCCTATCGCCAAATCGGGCACAAATTCCAGACTCCGAGCTGATATGGACAAATCCAATATCACTTTGCCCGACCCGAGAAACGAACCCGAGACCTCAGGACATATAAATAAAACGATGTGGCCCGACTGGGCCAGACTGAGTAGACTTACTGCGCGACGATATTTTATGATGGAGTGGAAATCAGATTTGTATAATTTGTCTGCTATTATCTGATAGCACACACATTTTACAAATCTGATTTTACCCGAGAGTTTCAAGTCTAATTTATCTAGGTTAGACTTCAGACTCTCGGGTATATAACATGGCAAATCTAAAGTAATAGCATTGTAATGAGGGTTCTCAGGTGGTAAACTATGCACTGACATTTATTTGTTGTGGTAGTAATATACAAAATAAGTTTAGGATTCTGTTATTTATTTTTGAGTTTTGATTTAAATTGACGTAATTGTGTTACATTGGTAAAATCGTTTCGGACCCACCGTACCACCGGCCGTACCCCTGGTGGTACGGTGGGTCTTTTAAAGTTAAACGGTACCACCAGCTAATAGTGCTGTATAACCACGTTACAAACACATCGTACCCACATTGATGCGATTATTCAAGTTCTTTCTTTCTACCTACCCTTGTCCCTTATCCCACTTTAATGTGGGGTTGACGCAACACGCTTATTTAAGCATTTTGCAGAAAGGATTTGACTTAGTTTTTACAACTGGCTGCCTGTTTGAGGGATCCAGTCTCAGTCAAATCATATTAGCAAAATTACTTTCTCTGACCTGGGAATTAAACCCAAGTTATAGGTTAAACCTAGTTTAGAGTCACGGTTTGGTGAGTGATTATCAGTTGCATTTGTGCAAAATTCTACTTTTACTTTGTTCGACTGTTACTCACGATAGTTTTCCTTTCATATAATATTATTCTTTACTAGGTATGTTTTTTTACATATCCAAAACAACCGTTTAGCTTATAATAGGTGAGAACACTCAACTCTAACAAAAATTGACACTTGAAAGTTTTTCGTAAACGTAATATTTTCCGATCCTTGAAGCGAAAAATATTTTCACAAACCTGCAATATTTTTGAACGACCTATCCACCCACCACCCACACTATCGGAAAATAATAAAAAAATCATCTCTACTTTACCTGTGGGGAAGGTATGAAACGTAGCCAAAAAAAAAAAAAAAATTATTTTACCACTTTGTCGACGTAGTATTATAGTTTAACTTTAAGGTACACTTGCAGCTCCGCAATAAATCACTATTTACCTCCAATCTTGATTAAAAGAGTGAGCTGTAGGATAAATCGAGATAAGGTGTAAACTCTAGATTAGTAATAGCGCTGCAAGTCGCTCTATATTTTACTCAACTTCAAAATGTCCACCGTAAATACGTATGCACGAATTAGGGTACGGCCAAATGTATGGTGGGTCTGTAGCGAGCGGTACAGCACTACTGTCACTTAATACGGTGGTACCGTTTAACTTTAAAAGACCCACCGTACCACCAGGGGTACGGCCGGTGGTACGGTGGGTCCGAAACGGGTAAAATCTTGTAAGATGGGACGAAGTGTCATTTTAGTACCTAGTTTGTATAGATGTTTTGTGTAATGTTTTAGTGCAGGAGACGCGGCTTTATTATTAATTGACTGACAAAATGTGTATCAATGAAAATTAATTTGTTAAATTTGTACGGTTAACACCATAAGTTTAGTAATATTCTCACCTTGTCGCCAACATATTTATTTGTGTTCTTCACTAAACTATTAAGTGCAAATTACTAGACATAAGTCTGTAGTTCCCTGCGGCATTGTTTGCATTTCGAGTTTAGATGCTTGTATAATGTTTCATATTCATACACGGCATATCTGATCGAGTGGTTGTTATTAAAATATGTTTTCTATTGATTATTTCAGTTCAGGTATATGCGGTGTGAGTATACAGAGAGCTCCGTCGACCACACACTCCACTCCGCGGGCGACTCCCCACCCCCACTCGGCGTCCCCTCTCTCCGACGATGTAGTCCGCATACACGTCACGTACAACCCTCTCGCTGCGAGCCCCTCGCACCTCCATCCTAACAACACTGGTAAATATAAACCATACAACGAGGAACATCACAAGCCTTCCACCCTCGGCTTCTACAATAGCAACGGAACCACTAACATGCCTTCTGACAACAGAATTCGAATCCAAGTACCATCGGAGGATCTTCTCACTCCCGTTGTAGATTCAGGACGGATTATAACTCAACGCTTTATTGAATCCCACCCGGAAATGTATGATTTGAAATAGTACACATCACCATTTACTTTACCTACTTATTGGCCAGTCGATTTCCATGTACCTAATACCTATTACTATGTCTTTGCTATTGCGTAGTTGTGATATTGTATAGATTTTGAGCTTGAATATTTAAGCATCTCCATGTTAAAACAGTACCTGAGGCCAAGCGCATTTTACTAATTCCCTTAGTATGTATATTATCCTTGTTCTAATTGTATAGCACATTGCATACTTCTTTGTTTCTCGGGGTCAATTTGTTTTGGCTTGCGTATACTATAAGAATGCTAGATGCAGGGTGTTTAATAAAGTTGGTATCAATAATAACTCCACAAGAGAGGATGGCTAACAATCTAGCGGTAATGTTTAAAATTTCGTAAAGCTCATAATTTTTGAACAATGACAACTTGAATTTTTAACGAAAAATTGATGTCTGGCTCATTAGGTCAGCAGTACATTTGCAAACCACCTATGGGGTAATTAATTATTTTTAGCATACACAAAGCCATTTCCATGCTAATCACAACGATTTACATTTATTTACGGTCGCAATACGATTTTAAATTCCCCGAGCTTAATAATTGATTAAAAAAATTAAGTAACATTTTTTTATTTTACCATTGCGCTTTAAATCGTTCTCCCTCGTATGTAGAATTATTATTGGTACCAACTTTATAAAACACCCGGTCGGTATATTATACGCAATTTATCACTTATAAAGCTTGGTGTTGGAGGTTCAGTAAAGCGCGCGCGTTGGCCCTCACAGGTCTTTAAAACGATAATTAAAATAAAATTGTCTCTACGAATAACGCACTTATTGACGCAGAATTTTCTTGAGTCGGTATTAAAAAAATATTCAATGCAATAAGAGCGTAAAAATATAATTCGCATCGCTTTTTCTGTGCATAATTCGATTCGCACAACGTTTCTGGTGCAAATGATGTTTTATTAATTTACGATTTTATTGCATTAAGTTTTTCCGGTCCGCTCAAGCCGTTTCAGCGTCGATAAATGTTACTACTCCCTTTATGTACATTGTACAAGTAAATAAGTTTTTAGACTTTGTAAAAGTAAGATTTTTGTAGTAACACACATAACCAATAGGTTAATATTCTCACCGAATTCTGTCATGTTGTAATTATATTATAGTCGATATATTATTTATTGAAACATATTGCATGTTGTACCTACTTAGTTTGTACATTCAATTGAGCAGGAAGTATGTAATAATATAAGAACAAAGTTTTTTATGCAACCGTATTAGACGTTGTTAAGTGCGGTGAATAGATTGAATGCAGTATCTTTGCAGTATATTTAATTATTTCGTAATTCGGACGATACATATGTAATAAAATTTCGTCCTGCTCGGCGCGGTGGTGGTTTAAGAACATATTTTTATTGCATTTTTCGAGCATAGCAATCAGGCTAAATAAAAAAATTGTTTAAATCCACTGTACGAGCTGTAGTTATATAGGCCATTTATCGGGACTGTCTTTATACAAAATGCCATGTTGATTGCATCATTAATTGGCTATTTGTTTATAATATATTAGCAGTGTAATATTATTGACCCACTACTGGGCACGGACCACCACTATTGATAAGGAGTTAGGCCTTAATCCACCACGCTGGCCTAAAGCGGGTTGGTACTTAGTAGACTTAGCATACTTTTCGAATTCTTGTGAAGAAATTCTTAGATATGCAGGTTTCCCTATGATTTATTTTTTACCGTTGTAGCAAACGATAATACATATCGAATACACACTTAATGGCGTGTATACACCGGAACGGAGGCGAAAGAATCTATACCTGTTGTGTTCTCACAAACAAACTTTTGCTGTTGTGTGAATGAAACAGGCATGATTCGTTCGCCTTCGTTCGGCCCGGTGTGTACGCGCCATAATAGAAGAGTCTGGTATTCTGACTTTGGCTCTGACTTTAGAAGTGCTTGCTCTTTTTGGGGTTGGTCTCGACCCTCCGACAGTCCATACTACGTAGTATATACCACTTCCAGCTTAGTTTTCGCTGCTTTTTTATAGCATTTTTTTTTTTATTTTAGGACAATCGTAACTTTTTTTTATTTAGCCTAGTGATATTGATGGGGAGGCATATATAAGCACCCTCTATATTATTTACTGGTGACAACTAGATCTGATTTCTGTGAGTACAATAAGATATTTCTAAAAGTGTCTTTTAAACAGCAATAACGTATGTATATTGTCAAATTCTCAATTTATTATATTGTATGTGCTTTCAGCATACAATATTTCGTAAAATATTCAATATTATGTTACTGCCAAATATTACAAATATCTGATGTTGATAGTCCGAAAACAATCAATAGAATTGTTGTAAAACTTTATTATATTAAAATGTAAATATTTAAATTAAAGTTAGTTGATTTGCTAGATGATTTATTTTTTGTATCAATTGTTTATTAGATAGTTTACTATAGCGAAGTGACAATGAACTTATAGAAGTTTAAATTAGACTAAAATGTAGTGTTAATTAAGATTCATTTCCAGTAAGAACTTACAGTGAGAAACGCAATAATATCAGTCAAACTGTCTATTAAACGAATATTAATTTTAGGATTAGGATATATTTAGCTACGTATGTAAATGTATGAACTATGACCCACTCAAGTAACCGTCAAATGACTGATCGTGTGAAACAAAGATATAATTTTTAAAACATTAGTTATTGTAATATTCCTCTGTAATATTTTGTGCGTTTGTAAAGATCTGACTTACTTATTTTGCACTAATAATAATCATTGCATTATATCTACGTGTTACATGTGTGTGAACTTTATTAATATAATTGCAATTTCACAGTCTATTTTTGTACTCTAAAACGTGGTGACTGAATATTATGTACTATAATTATTAGAAATTGGTTGCATCTAATGAATGATGAAATATACTCATATATTTTTTATTTTAAATGTACGGCATTTTGCAGAGTCGCTTAGAATTAGGTACGTACCACATAACCGGGGCGGCGGCTGTATAGTACCATTGCTAATTAAACGGAGTAAACTGACAGATGGAAATGTCACTTCACAAAATAATATTGCTTACTTTCTAAACAAAGTGATTGATCTAGTTCAATTTTTATCATTCAAAGACATAATAACTTATAACGCATTACCTTAGAGAAATTAGAATTTTAATGCGTATTTCAGAAATTTCAGCTACACCCCTCGACTTAATGTCTGTGTAAATAATTTTGCGTAAATAATCACAACAGATACGCGAAATCATAATAATGATTACAAATATTTTATTATTTGGTAAAAAATACTTTCCGCACATCCATAGCTTTTGTAAGTTTTGTTTATAATGAGCCATGACAATAATTTCAGTTTATAACTGCATAGTAAATTACTGCATATTAATAACTTAATATGCAGTAATTTACTATGACTATAATTCAGTAGACCTGCAGTACTAATCACACATTAGGCAGGAATTACCTACGACTTTGAGGTGGACTTTGGAAAATGAAAGAAAGAAATGGTTCACTGAATTGAAATGTTTAAATAATCTTGATCTTTTTACCGCAGCACTATTTAAATTTTATGAAAAAGTGGCAACATTCGAAATGTCAGTTTACTCCGTTTAATTAGCAATCCGACTATAATTATTAACACTCGTAACATTATTGACATGTTGTATGATGTGGTCAGATAAATATTGCAACTGAAATTAGTTTTATAAATAAACACATGAATTTAAGATTAATAGCGGTCGTCTCACCATATTGTCTAAGTACATGTTAGTAACAGAATAAAAGTAATATTTTCACAACGAAATCGGTACCTACAGTAGTTATAATCTCCATGGCAGACTGCTATCAATGAATTATATTTGAAGTCAGCCGACTTACACGTTAATTAGTGGTAAAAGTGTACTCGAGTATCTTAAATAGATAGGTCCTGAGGCGTCCTCAAATCCATATGAATCGTTTTCGACTACGAATTTAGGCGTGACGATACTTCTTGATCAGAAAGAATGCTAGATAAAGACGTGATTCGCTTCCTTTCGAGTTGTCCGAATTTGCAAATAAAACCAACATATTAAGCCGGGTCTCCTGAACTATCTTTTTCGAAACAAAACACTATAAACACATACGCAAAACAATGATTTTAACTGTCACCTGCTCGTAGAACAATGGACCGTAGATATGAAATGCATGTATTGAGTATGAGTAATGTCTCAGTGCAGGAGACCCGGTTTTACATATTTAGAACTCATCGACGTGAAGTTTGCTTTGCTATAGCTTGAGTCGATAGACTGTTAATAATGTTAACACCGGTGCACATCTACCTCTACGCTGAATCGTGGCGTTCAGTTTCGGAGCTACTAAGCATCGGCATCGTTATACAAACGCGTGGGAGCCTTAGGAACATCATGGCATTTGCGTGCGTTTCGATAGTTAATGCCGAATGGTGATTCGAGTATCGTCTGAACCGAAACGAGATGACGCGACGTCTTTTTCGCTTTTATTGCATAAAGGTCTTCTGACTGTTTCAGAGTTTCAAACTGATTTCCGTCTATTGTGAGCGAGTGGCGTGCAGTCCATATATACAAAGAGACACTATACAATTTGATATTTACCCAAATAAATAATAAAAATCTTGTCAAAAAAGCCATTTTCAAAATAACATCGCTTGGTTTTTATTTTATATCGACACGAGGATGATGATAATGATAGTGATATTGTGTAGCTGTACGAGTTGAAGAAATTATGTAATTTTGTTGTCTACCCTGATCCAAATGCCTATGCACGTCACTGATTGCTGATTATTGAAGATGAGTTTGTTGGCACTCACTTGTATGGATGGCACCTGTCTTATCTGAACTATGTAAAGTTGTTATTATTGATAGGTGGATATTGATAGATGTTTAGGATAGTATAAGAAATCATTAATCAACACTTGCAATGGTCGCAATGCTCAACAGGCCTTTACAACCGTAAAATAATAAAGTATTAAAACAGTTGCCTCGTGAATAAAATAATATGCCTTTAATGATATTTTAGAAGTAGATATAAAATATAGTGTATTGGTGCGAATGTAAACAAAAATTGCTGATAGCGCATTCCGAAGAACATGTTCCGTGTTGTGCAGAAATGTTGAACCGTCAAAAAGAAAAAAATAATGGTTGATGCCAAGATTTTGTGAATCACAATTAATTAGACCATATTGGTGTAAATATTTTTTTAAAATGTTTTTGTGGGTTCGTTTGTTTTTATTTTTACATATTTTTATTTTCATTTTTACGTATTTCGCACATACCAGTTAAAAGCCGAAAGCCGAGCTTGTCCCTTTCTCTTTATAAGTCTTATGTACTTTCAAGGTTTGTTCAATATAAAGTTAAATTAAGAGTTACGGTTTTAAAAAGAGCTGTACATATAAAAACTATAAAATATTATTTTTGTATTGACGTTGATTTTAGTATTTATTATGCGTTTGTCTCTAGTAACATAGGAATATGTAAGGTACATTTCGCTTAATAGAGAAGCATTAAGAACTATCTGACCAGAGTCTCGGAGCTAGAAATGTTATACCTCTAGATTAAATTTAGCGAAAATAAGCGATTTATCATACAATATACCATTTATATTACCAAAGAGTAAATGAAAAAAAACAGCATGCTGAGCAAAAAACTTAGCGTAGACAGGAACTTTTAGACTTCAGTACCGAAATGTGGACAGAATACAAGAAATTTAAAAGCTTAATTTTTTTAGCGGTTTTACTACAGCTGGAACACTGGCTAACGTAATATTTTATTTTTCGTAACTAAACACAACATAAATTTTCGCATGATATTTATGATTAAATATACGCTTTGTATGTTACATTCGTTAAATTATATTGGCCTATATCTACAGGCTGGTTATTTAAAAGTGCTTTGTTACTTTTATAGACGAGTTCAATCAACCGGGCCTTAGATATTGTGACTAGTAACATTCGGTTTAACTTATTTATTTTTTGCTACTTAAAGTAAATTTTAATTTATTTCGAGACACGTCCCCAAGCGTTTGTTTAATTTTATTATTTTATTTATAAGCAATTTGACATTCTTTGGTTATTTTGTTTGATTTTGGCGGATCTTTTTCTCTATTTTAAGAATAATTATCTCTCTTCTATAAAAAAGAAGCTATTTAATATTATAATACTCCATACACAACGCCAGTGCATTAGAACGCCTACTGCGTCTGTTTAAAGCTTTACACCCTGGCCATACGATTAACAAAATTCTATTAATATTAAATGATAAATCTATTGTAAACGTCCAGATTACATTGAACAAAAAAGATCTGTGCCATCCTAAAATTTAAGCTAATGTAAAGTTTGTAGATTATTTAGTGTTATTCAATTGGGTACTTGACTATGTTTGATTTTATACACATATTTCTACGCAATAACAAATAAAAAAAAAGAAACCCTTCTGTAAAAACTGCATCGAAATTGGTTGAACAATGGGGCAGTAATTCATATTTTAAGTTCTGGAGTGGAGATATCTTACTATCCCTTTCTAACATGGGTTAGACGGTACATGGGTACCGTTATGCCGTGACGTGATTATACTGATACTTCTCGTTCCCGCAGTTTGAAGTTTATACCAAACTTCAAAGGCTTATAACTTTTTATGTTTGAGAATATTTCAATATTGTTTTCTGTTCTATATTTAAAACGACGTCTTTTTCATAAAAAAACTATTAAAAAAATCAGTCAAGTATCCAATTATTGTATTTAATAATAGTTATAAGGGATGTTCAAAAAATAATTATACTAAGCACGTAATAGAAAATGTTTTATCTCTCAAAGTAGCCAATCTTATTCATTTGAACGCTTTGCTTGCTGTTAAATTGTTCCATTTTTAACAAACTAAAGTCACTTCCAATCCAGCGGTGACGAAGGGTTTTTTAAAAGGGAATAGATACTGTATCCCCGAAGGGGTAGGCAGAGTAGAACATCCACATTTCGCCGCGTTCATTTTTGTCTCAGATGTGATAGGAGGCGAGTCTATCACCCATTACGGGCACACTTTCCAGACTCCGGGCTAATACTGAATATGAAAACTCAATATTACTTTGCACAACTCAGTGATCGAACCCGAGACCTCAGGACGATAGTCGTACTGCATTACAGCCAGACCACCTAGGGAGTTAGTTTAAAAGAAGAAAAGATGCTTATGTTTATTAAATTAATACCAACAAATGTTATTATAAATCATACCTATTTAATATTCGACAACATTGAAATAAAACTATTCTTACGGATTCTATCACGATTAGGTTTTAATTATGATTCCCAAAATCAACCTAATCGTGATAGAATCCGTAAGAATAGTTTTATTTCAATGTATAATATTCGCGTAAACTAAGAAATCAGTATATTCGACAACATGGTAAAAGGAAGCCAATAGTAATCGTGATATATGGACCCTTCGCCATTGCACTTCAGGTGTTTTGATATAGGTGATTTCTAGTCTGTATTATAAAATATAGATACCAAATAATTAATATCTGTATTTCGGTAAATAATTGTGAGATATAAAATCAAGTTGTTTATTAAATAAAATACTTTTTCAGAATGTTATAAAAACTCGTAGCTACTTCTCTTTAATGATGAGGTATTTATCTTTAAATAATATGTTATTGCGTTTTGAACGTCTCTCGTACATATATTTTAGTTCTTTATGATGTTTTAGTTTATTTTTTACGGATCATAGGTTAAATTATTTTTATTAAGTAGATATTGAAGGCGATGCGTATTATTACTTGTTTATAATGGTTATGGGGAGTTAACAATATTAACAAATTTGTGTAAATATAATATGACGAGAGCTCCCGTGGTTTTGCCCATTTATAACGGCATTTATAATATTTATATTAATGGCCTAAACTTTATTAAATTTCCAGTAGGTACATTACCTAGATGTATAGTTTGAGATCCAGTGGCTGACAGACTTGAGGTATTTTGTCAAATATTTTTACCATAGCCCTGTAGCTCGACCATGAGTTTTTTGACATTACTTGCTTGTGGCAACTTAAGTATTTGTATGACAAACACCCAAACGCCGCTAGTGGATACGTAGGGAATTTATGCTTTTTACATACAAAGTATTTTTTACAAACTATTTTACTTACTCGCCAGTGTGAAATGTCAAAAAACAAGGTCGAGCTAGCAGCGGGTTTAGCCAAGTGGCTTAAGCGCTAGTCGAACAGAATAAATGTATGGAAATGACATAAGAGTACGCTATATGCGGCGTACTCTTATGTCATTCTCATACATTTATTATTCTATTCGACTAGCGCATAAGCCACTTGGCTAAACCCGCAGGTCATACTAACGAATCTCATTTCATGTACGGCAAGAATAAGAGAGTTAATACTATAACGACCGGTTTCAATAAACAATCTCAGTTCGAATGTGCAGATAGATTACAAAAATTAGCCAATAAGAACACAGTTGAAACATGATTCCGTCAAATGACGTCATTTGATTGGTTCATAATCGCGATCTATCTGCACTCTGAACTGAAGATCGTTTATTGAAACCGGCTGTAAGACTGCCAACCACTGACAAACCAGCGGGCTTAGCCAAGTGGCAATCGTTTACTGTCGATTCTAATCGAACAAACTCAAACGCCAAAACGTCAACGAAAGTAGATTGGTAGTCAAGTGTACAATCGCTTGTCAAACGTTCATTGTATTCGATTTAAAAATAAAATCACAATCTTTCTTTCGTTATTTACTAATGCGCTAGTCGAATAGAACCGTAAATTTTTTGGATTAAGATAAGAATACGCCATGTAATGTGATCCAGCAAAACGAACTTAATCGATGAAACGAAACGTCAATACAATACTGTAGCCAAGCGGCATTTTTGACATACAATTCGGCAATTTGAGCGTATCACTCTTTCGATTGTAGTCGAAAGCCGAGTCCCTGTATTTAACTAACGAACAAAATGGCGACTGTTTATCAGCTGATGAAGTTTGGTCTTGTAGTTTTTAAATTAAACAATATTGTCACAAATGCATTCCTTCAGGCGGTTTTGGGCTATGTATAATGAATTATTACCTATTTATTTATTTATAATGTAGATCGCCGTGCCTACAACATAAATGAACTACTTATTATGATACGGGCCATTGTTTACAAGGACGTTATATGTAGGGACCGAGGAAAAAGTTTACCAATTTTTCAGGGGGAAGAATAACGAATAGGGACAGACTACAGTCGATATTTATAGATGATAGTTTTATCGATAGTCTGAATATAAATTTAAACTTTCATAAAAATAAATAATTGTTATGTAAGAATTTTAATGTACAAACTAAAACACTTATTAGCACCTAATATATAAATCCTAAAAAATATTATACCATATAGAAAGGGATTATTGAGCTTCCTATCAATTGTAAAAATCCATTTAATTGTTTTGAAGTGATAACTTCTTATGGGAGGGTAAACCACTTCGTAACGTAACGCGTTACGGCGCCACTATGTGTGACTTCTTATCATATTAATATACATAAAGTTTAAGTAATAACCTAAGCTTTTCTCAATTTAAACAATTTCAATATTAAATAGTTCAACTTAGATTAGATTAAGTTATCACTTCTGTCGAGCGTCCCGAGACGCACACGTTTTCTTTTTATTGTTAAACCGGCTAGGCGTTTGACCATAGATCCTTATACTATATCGTAGTTAAACTTGATGTTCAATAGGTAAATATTAAAATAACATATTTCATCAATGTCGATTTTCTAGACACCATACTACATCACTATAAAATTGTGAGGCGATGTGGTCGTTCGATTGCTCTGTATAGGTACAATTGATAATCGATTAGGTTTCGATTTTACGTAATATCTATTACAAAAAAGGAAATGGGTAAATGGAAGTAATTTACTTCTAAAATAGCCACATATGAAATATAACTACATATGAAATATAACGTGGTAGATTTTTGAATCTTGTACCTCGGCAGCGGTGAAATGCTATGAGTATGCCACTAGGCACACAGTGAATGCCACTAGGCATGGCGTAGTTGTTTTTCGGTACGACTACCGTCTCAAGGTCTCGGGTTCGATTCCCAAGTCGGGCAAAGTGATGTTAGTTTTTTGAATTGAGTATCGGCCCAGAGTCTGAAATTTGTGTCCGATATGCGCCATCTATTACATCTAGGACGGAAATACGCTCGGCGAAATGTGGGTTTTCTAGTTCGCTAGTGCGCCTCTGCCTACCCCTTCGGGCGTGGCTGATGTATGTATGTAAAATCAATTCAAATACTAATAATATAAGAAAATTAAAGTTTGCGAAAACATTACCTTTCCATTAATTCTATAAAAAGGGCAAATTGTTTCGGACTGGCCCGTGACCTTGGTTCCATCTTTGTAAACATTCAAAGAGACATAAACTCTAACGCTAAAACGTTAACGAAAATTAATTGGTAGCCAAGTGTACAATTACTTGTCGAACGTTCATTCTATTCGAACTTTAGACAACAATCTTGTCCGTGATTACACCGGTAAACGTAACTTGCAAAGAGTCTAAAGTGAAATAAATTTTATTTTTTGTTATAATAATTCATTACGCACAGCCTGAATGAACGCATTTTTGTTAAATTAAAGACACCACAAAAGCAAATTTCATCAGCTGAAACAGAGTCGCCATCTTGTTCGCTAGATAAATAGGGTCTCAGCGTTCGCACACGCCGTTTGACGTTCGTTTCTTCGATTAGAAACTGACACTCGGCTACCAATTTTAAGTTCGTTACGCTGGATCAAATTACGTAGCGTACTCTTATGTCATTTCCATACATTTACTTTTCTATTCGACTAGCGCATAAGCCACTTGGCTAAACCCACAGGTTACATTTAAAAAGACATTAGAAATCTAAACGACTCACTAACAAGTTTAACAGGTCTACCTGTATAAGGTGTTATATAATAATCAAATTTTGGTCACACCGTGTACTCGTTTACATTTAGAAGCATTTATCAATCGTTATTGTTGCGAAATATAATATGCAACTGTATTTTTTTTCTGTCTTACGTCATTGACATGTAGGCACGGACGTAAAAAAAAGATGAACGGAGCGCTAGGAACAATCAATGTGACGCAGGGTTTTCGGGCCATTCGATCTATCGACACTAATGGCGGCGACTGATCGAATGGGCCGAAAACCCTGCTCACTTTCAATGTTCCTACAGCTCCGTCCATCTAATTTTTACGTCCGTGATTGTATGTTAATTTCTCAATTGGACTGATGTTTTTATTTAATTAGGTACCTTAATGTTGGAACATGACTGTATTCAACTATTAAAACGTGATTATTAAATCTCAGATGTAATGAAATACTTGTCATGCCTCTTGTTTCGCTTTCTAAGTTGCGAATTGATTTGCATATGTATTTAATATGCAGTATTGAGAATAAGTAATAATATTTGTTAAGAATGATGACATAAATACAAAGTGTATCTCGAATTATAACATTATGGAATTATATTGATCATGATACCTTATTTAAATGAATGTATTGTTGCAATATTCGTTGGGAGGCGCTGTCAGTTGTCGCTGATTTCTCGTAAATATAATTTAAATACTGTAAAAATGGTGTTCATTATTTCTTCATTCCTATTATATTCAATTTTAAGGTAAATAAAATACTTTACGTAGTCGCTAGCGAAAAACGGAAAAATATATGGTTATATATAAGTGATCACCGCTGCCCATAAAAATGACAGTAAATCTTTCTATCTGTCCTTATCCCACCCTAATGTGGGATCGGCGCTACACACTTATACAAGCATGTTGCAGCAAAGATTTGGCTTAGTTTTTACGATCGGCTGCCTGCCTGATGTCAACCTCATCTGAGGGATCCAGCCCCGGGCAAATCAAATTAGAGAATTCCGCTTTACCCGCCCTGGGAATCGAAGCCATGACCTCCCGGTCCACAGCCCATATATGCTGCCACTAGTAGATAAAAATGTCCGTTTATGATGACCAATATATATTTCATATTTATTTATATTTATGCCCCATCTGTTTATCCAAATATCCAAACCTGGGTCAAACTCACTCCGACGTTTGTATTAACGTTTTTTTGGCCATCACCAAGGACAGATCCCTGGTACGTTCTGGTCCAGGCACTTGCAAGCGAGATTGTAAAGCAACGTTTCACTTGCTATTAAGATTTACTCATATCTTTTCAATTACCAGGAATTATGTTGTATGTAGGCATCCTAAGTACCGGAGGTTATTTTTTAATAAAACCCAAGTCACAGACCTTAGACTAAATATCACAGACATAGCCCTAACCTCACCATAGGTCTTGTTTGTACCATGGGTATAATCAACTACGAAATACTTTCAGTGTCACAAGTCTTAACCTTTGTTGTTTGTTTTTATATTAGGTAAATACGTCTAAGGGCGACTTGCACCACTATTACTAACCTACAGTTAGTCCTAACCTCAAGTTAATTTTTTTTAAATATATGAAGGACATGTAATTCATTACATGTAATATACCTATTATAGGTAATTACAGATAATATATGATGATTATCATTAATTACATGTCCTTCATATATTTTTTCTGCAATTTAACTTGAGGTTAGTACTAACTGTGGGTTAGTAATAATGGTTCAAGTCGCCCTAAGAGTGCTGCAAGATTTGGGTCAACCACTAACTTTATATATGCCCATCTATAATATAGATACTTTTAAAGGATTATTAAAAAATAGAATAGAGCTTGTACATTTTATAATTCTTAAAACACAGTTTTTACACTTTTACGCCGAAGAATATAATCAAATGTAATAAAGTGCCCGGTATGGTATGAAGAATGTACAAAATAAATATAAATTACAATAAATATGAATAAATAGGAACTTCGTTAGTTATTTAATTTTTTATGGTTTAAATTAAATTATGCATATAAAACTGATATATTGTTTACATAGTTTCTTACACATATACTCGCCATCAATAATAGCTACGCTAATGTGATTAAATCTACTGGGTGGGTATATCGCATCCATGAATACAGCTATACCATAAATTGAGGTTTGATTAACGATAACGTTGGACATATTCATAACATAACAACATAAGCTCACGCGTGTATCCCCGAAGCGGTAGGCAGATGCGCACTATCGAACTAGAACACCATTTCGCGGAAATTAGTTCCGTCCCAGATGTGATAGGTTCGAGCTTATCGCCATATCAGACTCCGGGCTGATATGGAAAAATCCAATACCACTTTGCCCGACCCGGGGATCGAACCAGAGACCTCAGGACGGTTGTCGTACCGATATATATCCACGCCAGCGAGGCAGTCCAAATGGACGTATTACTTTATTGTTATTTCAATTACTCTAACTTGCATATGTAATAAAATAATACCTATTGTAAGAAATTGTAGAATGAAACTAGGCGTCAATAATAAAATTGTAGCTGTAACATTTGGTACGTGTCTTTAATGCAGTGACTTTATTTTGGAAATATGAACGATTATGTGTCTACATAGTACGGTACTATTATTGCAGGCGACTACACAGTGTATGTACAATATAAAAAATAATTCATTACTAACATCGAAAATTCCTATTAAAACGGTACAATATATTAAATTAATTTTGTGAAACTATTAAAATCTACATTATTATAAACTTTGGTCGGTATTCTAGAATATAAATCACAAGGCCCCATTCTGATATTATTTTGTCTTTTATCAAATTGACACATTACAGTTTTACAGCTTAAATACAATGACATGAAGGCGTGATCGTGCGTTTAATCTAAAGCTGGATTTACATTTTGAAACTGCAGCTCAACTATGAGATTTTGGGAAGTTTCTCGCAAGCGATCACGTAAAATATCTGTACAGTATAGTTACGTTATGTCTGTCATATAAATTTTACGCAGCGGTTAGCGAGAAACTTCAAATAAACTCATGGTTAAGTTACTGGTGGCATAAAAGTTCAACAAATTCTGGCCAACCATATACATATACTGATTCTTTATTTAATAGGTTTGTTCAAGGCTTCATTATACTTTCATGTAACAAGTTTAATAATGTACGTTCGATATAAATATACATACTCTGTAATCATATGGAAATGGCATCATAATACCTAAATGTTAATACCACTAATTACCATATTGATTACAGAGTAAGGTGTAACTGAGCCAGTGGTGTACCACACGATATGTTTTTTTTTCTAATAATAATGTGTTACATCAGTGCCCTTGTTAAGCCGCGTCTCCTGCACTAAAACATTACACGAAACCCCTAAATCAAACGTGGTTTCGCTATACATTTTTATCTATGGTCCATAGGTCTATGAGCATGAGACAGTGAAAATCAATGTTTTGCGCATGTGTTTTTGTGTTTTGTTTCAAGAAAAAAAGTTGCAGGAGACGGGCATTAATTTAGACCAGATTATATAATGACACAATAAACTAACTGCCTTAGTAATAATCACCTGTCGTATTCTGATGTTTTGACTTGTTATGATGAGTGACGATAAAGACGCGTCTCCTGCATTAAAACATTACACAAAACTTAGTTTTGCTACACATTTTTGTTTATGATCTCATGAGCAGGAGACAGCGAAAACATTGTTTTGTATAATGTTTCAGTGCCGGAGACACGCCTTGAAGCACAAAATAACTACACAAAACATGGTTTGGCCACACATTTTTATTTATGGTCCATTGTTACATGTTCTATGAGCAGAAGACAACGGAAATCATTGTTTTGTGTAGGTATTTCTATGTTTTGTTTCGAGAAAAACATGTGCAAGAGACGCGCTTTATGGGTGGATACCGTAGAATAGCAAGACAAAACGATTTATAACTATGACAGATGTTACAGCCATGTATTGCTAAGGCCTTAAGTACATACATAATGACTATCTATAATAGAATATTGCTTGAACTTTTGTTCCCCATAATTTTAATACTAAAATCGAAGTCTTTGGAGAATAGGCAACGGAGGAGAAAATGAATTACATGATTAGGTCCTAAGCATAAGGGTTGGCAGTTACCAACCCAGCCAATCGAAGCCATTGTCAATTATTAAAAATCGGATTATCTATACTTAGGTAATAGAAATGTGAGATTATACTATCACGGAATTTTATACTTGCTCCAGCCGCTTTAGTGACAAATGCGCTGAATGTGTTAATGAGGTTTTGAAAACAGTAATGCGTTCTTTCATTGGTTCTTAGAAATACAATAGCCGGTTGAATGATCGATGTATTAGACATATACTGCAGCGGGAAGCCTTATATTTATTATATCATTACGGCTTATGCTTCGATACACAGTAGACGTATCTGCCATACTAGCACTTGCACCGCGAAAGCGAGTATAAAATGCGTATCTCGTCGCGCAGATAAAAAAGAACTTAAAAGTAAATTACAGTACAAGGGGCGGACTTATCGCCCTCTAATTTCTATTAGATCTATGGGATGGATATGAAAGAGAAAGAAAGAGATGGCAGTATTCCTTACTAACCGAGTTCTAAACGAAGGAGGTTATCAAGTCGTGTTACATTGCTTTTTTTAGCGGTTTCAACACGCTTGTGTGGCCTCGTCCAGATCTAGTATCAGTATAGATTTTACTTACGCATGCCTAGCGTGTGGTGGCCCCATAATTTATTAAACCATTCATGGTATCGACACAGTAGTTATTTACTATACATAGATAACTTGATAAACAATACTAAATAGTTATTATCAATGGACGTGTTTGGGGAACAAAGTTCTGAATAAGCAAAATTAGTTATTAAAATCCGCTCAAATATAAATGCTTAATTGTCTTATTAATTGTAGATAAAAATAACAGATTTCAAAAAAGATTATTAATTTATATGAAGGCATATCGGTTTCATAATTCAGATAGACATTTGTTCGTGTGAAAGTCTTCTGACCCACAAGTTCTAAAATGATTTTTGTACATATCGAGTATATTTTGGCATCTGTATGCCGACAACAAGACACTTTTGTACTGATTATAATATCTTTGTAGGCACTTTTGTCAGATACCAATCATCCATAGTATTAATAAAATGCTAAGAATACGAATTTCATAAGTTCATCCTAAAATGTTTATAAGCTGTGACATTAAAAAAATTAAATCCACAAGCTTACCACACAAAAAATTTCAAACTAACCTATCCTAATCTGCATCAGGAATGTAATCGAATTATTTACTTTAACACACCAAGTGTCCTCACGCAAAATAGCTTAGCATTATATTAGATCAGTTACGGAGCAAACGTTGATAATACTCGCAAAATAATATTAGGTACCTTAGCACAGTCACTCTCAAAAGTACAGATTCCAATTTTCCATTTAATTCCACCTGTGGTTCATGCCAAAACTGATCTAAATTCATAAATTGTTATGCTGACGACAATATAAATTTATAAAACTTTTAATTCGACGCGTATAATATAGCAATTAAAATAGTGTTTTGTAAATCGTATAAGAAATACAAAAATATTAATTTAAGTATGTATATCTAGGTAGGTAGATTACCTATAAGTTATTTAAACGTCGCAGTCGAGGCGATGAATTTGTCGCACAGCATAAATACCTTAATTATAAATCGCTAAGCTCTACGCTACGACTTACTATCACACGTTAGTTTTAATACCGATTAAGCTTTAGCCCGAATTTTGTACTTATCTATCTGTTTATTTTCCACCGTAGACCTCTATTATGCCGATGATGGCGTCTTTGGTACCAAACACTAAAGCGAACATGCCAAAAATCATGACTAAGATGTTCTTCCATATGAGGTAATTCCCAGTTCCGAAACCTATATCCCAATAAGTGACGATTTCAATGATAGCTGGAGCGATGAGTCCGAGGATAGAAAAGCAAAACGCGCCGATGACCCCCATGAATGGGCTGATGGTTGGAACCGCGACGGCTAGCAGTACGCACACGGTAACCATGATGGTTCTCATGACGTAGTCGGCGAGGTCGGGCCGTTTAGTGAACTTGTCTTTGATGCCATTCCACATTATTTCAATGCACACGAAGAACTGGAGACCGTACGTGCAGTACACTGCGATTGCAATGGAAATTTTCACAACTTGGGCGAGTCTAGAAAGAAAAATCGTAATTAATAGGTAAAGTAATACATATGGATATGTGTGTGTTAATTAACATTTGTAGACATTGTGAAGATTTTTGCAGGTCTTGTAACATTGTATATTTTTCTATGATTTTCATCATTATCATCATCGTCAGCCATAGAACGTCCTAATTTTTTTTACATTGGCAGTATTTTATCATGTAGATATTATGTGCATTGTTAGAAAAATTATATAGTATGAATAGCTGAGGTAATTCATTATGATGATGCAAGTATAATTACTATATAATCGACACTACAAAAACTTACTTATGAGTATTATCCAAACTCAGTGTGATAGTATCCGCAACATCTTCTCCGAAACGCAGATATCCAAGCAGACCAAGTAGAATATACACTAAAGTGACTCCGGACATTCCTTTATTCAGAACACCGCAGAATCCCAACATGGAACGAGGAGTCTTCATGGAATTTTCAAGCGGCATTACAACTCCAATTGCTTCCATAGCGAAAATAGTGAGCGAGAAGAAATTCGGCCACGTGTGGTATGATTTGAAGAGCATTTCTGATATGTTGTCGAGTTTCATTTCACCAGTTCCCACAAGGAAGTAGAACGTGATCCCGAGGCCAAGTCCCATGAAGAGGTTAGCGATCATGGACACCGGCGCTAAGTATTTGAGATTACGAATCCAGGCCATGAATATGAGAGGCAGTAGGAGAGCGATGATAAATATTCTGATCTCAACACTTTCTTCTTTGACGCCCATGTAGTGAGCAACCACCTAGAAAACGATTTTTGTTATAATCATAGGTATTTATTAAGCAATAGGTAGTTACTTAGTATTTTATACATTAAAATACCTACAAATAAATTTGTAATACCTACGATTTTGAATAATTACGGATCGACCGGCTCAAAACTATTGTCATATAAACAAACGATGTTAAGTAACAGCTCGCTGTTGCGTTTCATTCGGTAAGAAGATTTCCAATGGCCGAAGTCTCCCTTTCCTTCTCAAACCCCATTCCTATTTCCCTTCCCAAACCCCATTCTTTCCTTAAATATTGGCATCGCATTCATGATCCTTTAGTATCGTAGGAGTCTGTGCTTGTCGGTCAGACTCTTATTGTACATAGTTACATACATAAACACATACGTACTTGTAAAATGTTCTTGGCTATGATGACAGTGTAGACGGAGCAGGTGCCGAAGTAAGTCATAAACAAACTCACGATGATGAATATTCTAAAAAAACAATCATATTTAACTGCTTATTAATTACTTTTTATACTAAAAGAAATTGAACAAACAAAACAAGGACCTGACGAAAACCAATCGGACGAATATCGTGGACAAGAGAACTGGTTTTGTACCGATATTTGAACATCAAAGTGGAAATAAAAAAAGGCAAATAAGTGCATTTTCCTCTATAGAAGTTGTAGTACAGTACAATGGATAGATAAATCAGGTAGGTACCTAAATGCATTGGCCCATTTTCGTAAGGGTTGAGGTCCATTCTTTAAAGCTGCTTCTCCGACGTCGGCGAAGGTCATCTGGGTCCTCCTGGTTTTCATGTATAATACGTGGGCGCATTTCACCTGATGACAAGATAATAATTATACAGTTTTTATACATGTACTTCTGTATGTTACATATACATAGTAATAAACTGACATCATTATGGTTAGGTAATAAGGTGCATTCGGACCAGTAATTATATTACATACATATAATGTTATTGTATAAGTTAAATAGGTCTGTCTACATTAGACAGAAACATACATAAAATATATACTAACGATTGAGAACTTTCTCCTTTTGTAGTTGGAAAATAATACAAAATATGTTTTGGCATTTGCCACATTTTAATACGTGTTTCATGTAGGTATTAACATTTTTTGAGTGTCAGTTTCTTTGTAGGAAAAACTCATTTTGTTTCAGTTTAGCATCCGCCTTACTCCTAGTCTTTTGAACGAATGCATAATATTACGAATATAATTAAGAAACTACATGTTTATAATTAAAAATTTAACTTTGTCTAAATCAATTTGCAAACTTATCATTATTCATTATAGCCGCCGACTTCAAAATTCATCCGATTATGCTTAATTCATTAATAAGCTCTATCAAACATGAAACGAATCTTAAAGTCGGTCGATAGAATATAATTATTCGCTTAGCTATATTGTTAAGTAGATACTAAATAAATATCTACATCTGTCGCTTTGCAACAACAAATGCATACAAATTAAGCGGTCAATCAACATGAGCAAAACGCGTAAACAAGAATATTAACGCTGATATTTATTCGCAGCATTTATTTTACACATTGGCACTGGTAATGTAATCGCTATAGAGCTCTAAAACAGGCCTGGTAAGTTTTAATGAACTGCATATAAATATTTCCAGATCGACCTGTTATCTTTGGGGGAGGCCTATGTTCAGCAGTGGACGTCCTATGGCTGATGATGATGATGATAATATAAATATTTATACATATCTACTTCAGTAGCAAGATAATACTGAGGCGAAGAATCAAAAGATGCTGGCACTAATAATTATAAGGAATTTATTACTCTAAATCATCCCTTGAAAAAATCTGTGGGTTATAAAAGTAAGACACAAATTAACCATATTGGTATAAGAGAAAGGTACATATATATTTTGATTTACGCGGGTAAAATAAACTACTGCCGGATCTTCTCATGATTGCCAGCTGAGCTTAGCTTGGTGAATACTTATATAAAATTGCCGGCCCGTAGTAACTTTTTACAAAATTAATCGTTAGTCGCTAGGCAGATGGTTTTCAACACAAATTATGGTTGAGTGGCTAACTTCAGCTCGGTCAAGATATTTCGCACTTTTTGTGGGCATCCATTTATTATACTTACCAGAATATAAGAGCAGTGAGTGCAGACTACGGCGACCAATATTGTAAAAAATACTCCCAAGACGAGACCAGCACATTTGAAGGCATATGGCATAGCAAGGATTCCGGTACCGAGTGACGCTTTTAGTAGATGGGTAAGTGTGTCCATGTTCCTGAAATTAAAAAATAAAATGTATTTAGACTTTCTAATTAAACTTTTAAAGTTGAAAACTCTTTACAGCAGATATGTGGAGGTATATAATTTTCGTCGAAAATACACTATGATTTTGCAATAGCAATAATACAAGATGGGTATTGCCTCATTGGTCTAGTGGCAGGGTATTAGCTGTGAACCGGGAGATTTTGGATTCGATTTCCAGGCCTGGCGGGATATTTTTCTAACACTATTTGCGCGGGACTGGATCTCCCAGACGGGGTTGACGTCAGCTGCTCTTAAAAACTACGCCAAATCCTTTCTGTAACTTACTGGAAAATGTTGCGCCGATCCCACCTTAAAGTAGGAAACGGCCGGTGGAAAGAAAATAATATAAGATAAATTTGTAGCATGTGAAAAAGATTTTGAAATACTTTAGTACCTACCTATTTAAAAACCACCCCAATAGATAAATTATCTTCATATTTAAAATTTAAATTACACTAGTTACATAACATTTTAAGATAGTTATTTAAGTTAGCAAATATTCAAATTTAAATTTAAATGTATTGTTTCGATCGGAGGTTCGAGAACAACCCCAAAATCGAGCATACACATTTGAAATTTCTGTGTTACCTAAGTTTGTTTTCTTTGTGAATTATCGCTTGCTATAAAGGTGAAGGAAAACATCGCGAGGAAACCTACATACCCGAGAATTTCTCCACAAGAATTTCGAAGGTATGTGTAGTCTACCAACCCGCATTAGGCCAGCGTGATAGACTAAGGCCTAACCCCTCTCATTAGTAGAGGAGGCCCGTGCCAAGCAGGGCTAATTTCATTATTATTTAAATGTATTGTTTAATGATTTCGTATAATAATACTTACGAGGTAGGATTATCCAGTTTCCTTTCTGCGAAGGGATCGAATTCACCTGATTCTGCATCTTTTGACATGCTGTATCTGTGTAAATACAAACAGGTATTACTTGAGTGAATTGAGTATATTCACCGAAAAAAATGATGTCAAATGATGCCTATAGTATAATTTCACAGTATTCTGTTTAAAATTGCTGTATTGGATTATTTATAAGTCTAAATGCAATTTGATTTTACACGCCTTATTTTAACAGACTAAAACTACTAAAACTCGTTACTTTGTAAGTTTTAACGCACTTACGTCTAACAACTTTCTGAAACTACCTACGTTTTAAGATTAAAAAATAAAAAAAAATATTAGTCTAAACTAATACTAAATAATATAGCATTGATCAAATTCGAGCGGCCTGAATGTGAGCGCTATTAAAAATCTGTATTATATTATTATTTGATAATTATTAGTACCTAATTCAAGTATGAGGCGGTTCCTCACTCTGAGTCCCTAACTGCCGGTGAAATTTGTTTTTTTTATATATCTAAAGATTTTTTAAAATTATGATTAAGAATGTAAAAAAATGGTTATTGGTAATGAAGGGCATCCTACACTTATGCATCGTCCCGGTAAAATTATCATATCGCATATCGATTCGACCTAATGTGGAACAGCTCTAATATGCATGAAGTCTAACCTTTACCAATGAACAGAAGTTCACTATTTTATTTAAATGATACTATGGTACTATTACTCAGCCTATACAATACAGGTTGCGATAGTTATAAATAGATATCGATTAAATGTTACAATCTATTTAATGATGATGATAATATATGCTTTTCCACCACAAATGTAAGGGGAAAAATCCTCCGAAAGACTCATTTTATTTTCTCAGCCTGCGAAAATGTAGTAATACTGCTGGTGTTTTTCTCCTGAACTCAGAACACAATAAACCTAGTACGATAAAGGGTCTACGCTAACGATGACAGTTATCGTTATATCTCCATACATTTATTTCGTTCAATAAAGTTTCTATATGTAGCGATACTAGTGAATGTATGGAGATTTAACGATAACTTATTACCACCGTTACCTAGAACTTCTAACTCGTATTTGGTGAACCACTCATTTTCTCACACATATCTGGTGGAAACATAGCTTTATTACTTATCATATCTTGACTATTAACACGACGCTATACTGTGAAATATAATACTGAGGTTGACTTGCAGCTCTTAGATAAAAATATAGATTAACTCTAGAGTGCTACAAATTTCTTAATATTGAATAATAAATATGTTACTTACTTGCTGACGATCTTTTCTTTGCTTTTCTCTTCTGGAGATATAAAAGTCTCCAGTTCTTGAGGCGCTGGGATAGCGCCATTTGATTCCTAATAAATAAAAACATCATATAAACGTATAAATATTATTGATTTTTTTTATTATTACAGATTTATAGTCTTGACTCTTGACCTCACACTGTGGACACATAAATGTCAGAAACCGAAGATACTGTAGTTAAGTAATCGTAACTACTACAAGAGGCTTTATGACTCAAAATATCCAAACAAGACAAAAATTATATTTAATTGAATAATTACAACTACGTAGGTATAATATCATAGAAAACGACGGGATATAACTAGTGATATTACTTACGTTCACCATTGTGTTGAGTTGATATCAGTTTCCCTGGGTTAAAAACTCTGTAACAAAGGCAACATTTGAATAAGATATTAAAATGAATTGATGATTAATTTTTTTTAATCCGACCACGACAAAATGACTACCCTATACCTGATTGTAAGTTTTTAGCGTAGTGCAGTCTAATACCCCATACCAGCCCCGACTAACCAAGTCATGTCAAGTGCTTTGAGAGAACCCGAAGTACACTAGCTCATCCTGGAACGCGAATCACACAAGGAGTGTGGGTCACTACGGTAGGTTTTACCACTAACGGCCGGTTTCAATAAACAATCTCAGTTCGAATGTGCAGATAGATAACAAAAATTAGCCAATAAGAACACAGTTTGAACATGACTCCGTCAAATGACTTGATTTGATTGGTTCATAATCGCGATCTATCTGCACTCTAAACTGAGATCGTTTATTGAAACCGGCCGTATGTGTAGTGAGGTCGCCATCCCAGCGGATACGAATATCCTACCATCAGCAATATAGAGAATAAGCTCGGTAGATAAGGCTGTTGACTGTCACAGGCCTCGGTAGATAACTGGCGATAAACGCGATTGAAAATGTGTTCGAGGAGTATTTAAAATAAATATTTAAGTAAAAAAAAAACTTTACATTGGAGTCGGACAAGAACAGGTTAAAGAAAAATAAATAAATATTTGGATTTATTTATATGGGCTTATTATATTTATATGGGTTTATATGTTATTATATTAAATAAGCGATTAATGACAATTAGCTCGCCACGTCAAAAGACGAAAATAAATTCTATGATCCGTAGTTACACTTACAGTATTGCCAACTCCGCCAGCCCCTTGGTGGGTTACAGCTTGAGTATATTATATTATTATCATGTAAATATTTACGATCCGTTGTAATTACTGCTTTAATTTTATTGATTCAATCATTTGTTTTGGGTTATGGGTCAATAAGGTTAAATAATCCGATAATAAGCAGATAGTAGGTAAATATTTTGTATCTTGTGAGATTATTTTTTATTGGTTGTTAGATGCAACGACGACACACTATATAGACGCCGCATTACATACGCATGAGACCGACATCCGACAGCAAATCTGACTATAAAATCTGATATAGCTGATCGCTCAATAGCATCGATATATTATTTACTCAATAGAGTCAAATCAAGCGTTTGCAAATTTAAAGAAATTGAAAAATATTATAATGCGTCCTTGCACGACACGACGCGAGGGTGTGGTTGAAACAACCAGATTTTGAGTTACCAGAAAGATGCCATAATACTTATTTAATAATGCAGTACTTAGATTTAACTTGAGTGTAATCAGTAGCTCGACCATAAGTTTTTTTTGACATTGCACGTTAGCGTTTACGTAAAAAATTTGTATGAAAAACTTTAGTTCCCCACGTAAAAGCTAGAGGCGTTAAGGTGTTTGTCATACAAATATTTTACTAGTCACTAACGTAGAATATAAAAAAAATCATGGTCGAGCTACAGTGGTTCGACTTAGAGTTTATTTGACATTTCACGTTAGCGACTGCGTAAAATAATTTGTATGAAAACGTCAGTTCCTCACGTAACCGCTAGAGGCATGCGGGTGATTGTCATACAAATATTTTACGTAGTCGCTAGCGTAAAATGTCAAAAAACTCATGGCCGAGTTACAGATGCTCCTTAAAAACAATAATTGCCAACATTAATTATATGTTATAATGTCTTTTTCTGAAAGGAATTACTCCAATTGTACCATGAGCAGGAGACAACGTGTCTCTAAACAAAAAATATTATTTTGTGTAGATGTTTTTGTGCAGTGTTTCGAACAAAACATGAGCCGGACACTGACCTTAATTCTTCCCCATATGAACTAAAAGAAGATTCGTACTATAAATCGAAACCTACATTACGATAGTAATATTTCAATAATCCTTTCATTAAAGAGTAAATAATATTCATTTAACAAAAGTGGTGCTTTTATCGTTATCAGTGGTCATGAACTTCCTACAGTTATTGTAATGTTTGATACCTAACTACCAAAACACCACTGTTTTAAAATTACTTAAAGTAATGAAGAATTTCATATAAATATTTTTTTTTAAACATACAACAGTCACCTATATGGTCCTAACCCTACACTAGGTTGAACCTGTATCGTGAGTACTAGAAACGACCAGGGTCTTCTGGATCCATACACTCAGACCCGAAACAAATAACTGTGGATCACCCAAACAATTGTCTAGGTGCGTTTGTTTATCTGAAACATTTGTTTCAGAGCGGAACGGAGGCTCGTTTATTCGTATTAAGTAGGTATCTTTTTGTAACATTGCGTTAGTTATCCTACATGAGTTTGCCCACCAGGTTAAGATCGCAGATTCAACTTGAATGCTTTAAGTTAGAACAGTCCTATTTTTTATTTACATATTTATCGAGATGTGTTGGAGTCTCCATTTAAAATAAAAATGTGCAACTGACATAAAATTTTATTTAGGGACTTTCAGTATGTTATCGTTTTTTTCAAAAATTTTAAGTGCCGGTCAGGTGGAAATAAAACGACGAATTCTCACTGTAACGTTTGAAAGTATTGCATCAACCCCACATCAAGTGGGATAACCCTATAGCGACCGGTGGCAAAAAAAGGTCAGAAGTGTCGAGTGCATACAATTTCCACTAGTGGTTATACTTATTAACACGCTTTTTTCATCTATGTGTCTGTACGTGACCGCATTAAGTAAACAGAAATTCAGAACTTTTTTTAGAGATGATAATTAATAGATATAACATGATGCATATGACCCACGGGAGAGGAACTGTAGTACTTAGCGTACGCAGGAGGCCGGAATGAAAAATATTAACTTGAAATAATCACAAAAGTAGGTGTAGTAGATTATCCAGGTAATATGCAAATATCTTACATCAAACTGTTGAACTATATACGAAAACTCAACACTCGTGTACCTCACTTGAAGTCTACTTCACAACTGATAACTCAGACTTGTGCACCGCGATAGTTGACATGACATTACATTTAATTTTATGCACGGCATTCATTATTTATTTTGTTATCGGCATCAGTCCATTATTGAAAAACAACTAGACCCTGGTCGCTTTCGATCCATAAATAATAATTATCGCGTAATAGCGTGCCAACAGTGTACATGATTGATTAATTTAAAGTAGATTAACGGATTATTATATCACGTTTCTTCGGACTCTGATTTAAGAGCTGTTTCACGTACCTACATATTGATAAAGGCAAGGATAACAGGAAACTTGTATTTACGAGGACCGGAGGGGTTTATTTTTGTTATCGCGGATACAAGTGTTTTACCACTGCCGCCACATCTGGGGGGAGACGTGACGGTTATGTCGGGGTCGCCAGTCTTACGACCCAGCGTCGTAATGCCCAGGAGAGATGGAAAACATCTGGGCGACACTGGACCGAGTCCCTAACGCTATATACATCCTACACCGGCAATACCGACTAAAAACCCCGCGGTGGCCCTCTTCAGCGCTTTAGGGACGGCCCTGGGTTTCCCTAGGCGAGAGGCGCCTAGGCTTCAGCCGGAACCGTCCCTGCGCGGTGCCGCATTTCAAAGGTGTTGTTTTTGTTTTAGAAACTTCATCTATATGGGGCTTTATAACAATCAGATGGATTGTATGCGAGTAGTTGATATTATCAATTTAGCAGTGTTCTTTAATTAATTAAAATAGATTGTATGTTGTCGATAAGACATGACACAAGACGTGAGAGGCACCAATAATCTAAGGCGTCACTTTTCCCAAACTCACGTCGCAACTTTCTATCAGAGTAAAGCATACTTATCCATCATAATAGAGGTAGAGTTTCCACTATTTAAACACATGCAATCTTGCGTTATCCCGATTTGCTTTGTAATTTTACATAAATCATGATGTTATAATATTATGTATAGGTTTAATAAGAACAATGTAAGCCGTTAGTTTTACTGTTGCTTGTAGCTTGCGTTGCCTTTTTAAACGGGCCTTTATTGGCGTAATAATATAGTTTGCAATGGACGCATTTGATAGGAAATGATTACCATAATGAGACCACATTATTGCATTATGCATTAACGCCTTAGATGTTCCAGTATTTTTTATGCTTATCATGTATCGCCTGTTGTCACATACACACTACGGGTAAGGGCCATTCATCCGATCGATATCCTTAGATAAATACACGTGTAAATTGACATGAAGTCGTTGTGTCAGGTTTGAGTCATGTAAAACGGGCCTGTGGTGAACGAAGACGATGCAATTTTGTTTAAATACTCTCCATAATTATTAATATCTGAAACATTTGCCATTGGATTACGCATCCATATTTTGTAATATATAGATTATTAATATTACAAAAATCATGGAATTTCATATAACACAACAGTCGTATTTGTTAAGTAGATACATATAAGTATTCACTTTTTTGTGTAACGTTTGTGAATACACTTTACGGGTGTTCTTCATTTCTAACTGCCCTTATTTCAGGCTAAAGTAGGCCCGACACATGACACTTTTTCAAGAATGATGCAGAAAGGATACCTGTCTTAAGCGACGTCTCCTGCACTAGTTTTTCTAGAAACAAAATACAAAAACACCTACACAAAATAATGTTTTTCACTGTATCTTGCTCAAAGGACAATGAACCATAGACAAAAATGTGTAGCGAAACCATATTTTGAGTAGGTGTTTAGTTAGTGTAATTACTGTAGGAGACGAAGATTTACGTCAATCTTTCTGGGAGAAAGGTTAACAAGCTGTCTACGGGTGGTGTTTTAAGATATTTGATAAGTAGGATGATATCAAATAGTATTATAATACTCTGTTATAATGTTTCCAGTTTAGACTCGCATTACGCACATATTAAAGTACGGTACTTTATTGGTAGTACTGTACTACTGCCTATTTATAACGTTCTGTGTAATTGTTATGTAGGTTTTACGTAAAGTAGGTCTAAGTTATTAAATATTCAATATCAAGAGCATAATATATTTGCGTTACGCTCTATTACTCGATTTGAAAGTAAATACTTTCGTCATGAGCATTTATTATATATGTAAGAAGTGTATTTGATATTGTGAAAATCATAAACATTGTACTCGTAATATTAACGACATAATATTCTAAGTATTTTGATTTACATATTGTTGAATGTGGTGCATGTTGTACTGAAATTGTTCTACTAAAATATTCTAGATGACAATCAGCTAATCCCAGATTTTAAACTAACTTTTACACACACAAATTTTATTTTAAAGCTAGATTAATACCTGCGTATATAGTCCGGTCAAGATAGATCGAAAAATAGGGGTACCCTTGCGCAAATTTCCAAGAAGCTGAAAATTTATATAAACGTTAGGGCCATCATTATAATGAAATTGGGAGTGGTCCCCATCGATACTCGGTGTTCCATAAATTTTAGGAAGTTTTATAAATTTTTGGATCATTAGAGAGAAATGGCGATTACTCAGAAATTGTAAAAAAAATAATAATAATATTAGCCCTGTAATATTACTGTCCCACTGCTGGGCACGGGCCTCCTCTACTAATGAGAGGGGTTAGGCCTTAGTCTACCACGCTGGCCTAATGCGGGTTGGCAGACTTCACATACCTTCGAAATTCCTGTGAAGAAATTCTCGGGTATGCAGGTTTCCTCACGATGTTTTCCTTCACCGTTATAGCAACTCAGAAATTGTAGATAATTATAATTTATAATGCATGATCTATAAGTATGAGTGAAGACTGCCTCAGTGGCGTAGTTGTATTACGGTACAACTTCCGTCCTGAGGTCTTGGGTTCGATCCTCGGGTCGGACGAAGTGATATTGGATTTTTCAATATCAGCCCAGAGTCTGGAATTTGTGCCCGATATGGCGATAGACTCGTCCCCTGTCTGACTGGGACCGAACTAAGCTCGGTGAATGTGTTATGGAGAAGGCAAAGTTGTGGTACCGATCCAATTACATAGTTATGTTACGATCTATAAGTTTTGCTAACAAATCTAACGAAACCATTTTTGCGAACCTTGCATAATTTTTTGCGCATATGGAATCGATGGGAACTTTTTAAAATTTGATTATACTGTGATTAAATTGTGTCCCTAAACTTCATTATAATATTTCAGCTACTTGGGATTTTATGCAAGAGTGAATGTCTATTTTGACCGGATTAATAGTTCATGTCGAGCTTTTGTAAACTAAAGATGACGGCTACTTGAATCAAATATCAATGTCCTTAGTGACTCGTGGTGTGTGTGAATCTATTGTATTATGTAGTAGTCCAGTAACAATCAATTTCTTTCTTCTTCTTTCTTCTATAGCGGCGGTAGCACTGATTGTGTACACCTAGCTCTTATGTTAAAAAAAGTCAACTACAATTATAGTTTCCCAATAATAACGTTTTAAATTCCACATATCCGTCGAGACATTTTCCTTGACCTAAGTATTTCTCTCAATATAGAACAAAAGAGACAAAAGATGTTTGAGATACACAAAAGCTAACCATGTGTAAAGTGTTATCGCATGCGGTGTCTATTCATTCAACAATAATGTTCAGTACCTACTGATACGGTTCGTTTAGAAGAGTTTGTCGCACAATAGAAAACAATAAAATAGGTATTATTATACGAAATTCGCATGTATTTTCACTCACAAAGAAGTTTAGCTTCAATGTGTGAACAAATTATTCTACATATAAATGCGGTGAAATGTGCGGAACGATTAATATTGAATCGTTTTTAATTAGTTAGCTGCAATGTAATATCATTATATCTCTCTACTCTCTTTCTACTTGCCCTTATCCCACCTTAACGTGGGGTCGGTGCAACATACTTTTTCAAGCTCGTCGCAAATGGATTTGGCTTACGGCTTTGGTTTTTTACGATTGGGGATCCGTTGGGGGATCCATTATGGGGCAAAATAAATTGGAAAAGTCGCTTTGCCCGACCTGGGAATTAAACCCAAGATCTCCCGGCCCACAGCCCATATATTCTGCCACCAAATCAAGGAGGCGACCATCTCATACCGCTCTACATTGGCTTTAAATTAAATATCTAGGTACTGATTATCTGTTAGGAACATTTATATCGGAGTATCTACTTCTAGGTGGGCTTTTCACATAAGACATAGATAGTGTAAATAAAAATTAAAACCGTAAACAAATATTTCCGATGCTACAGCTGAGAACTAAGTAACTATTTGAGCTTGCTATTCAGCTCATCGACATTTTATTTACTAAAGATATTTGTTTACACTTTCTTCAATTGGGAAATTCTCGAGATGTTTCTTTTTACTACAGTATTGCACTCACACGTGCGCATATTATTTTTCGTATCTTTTTGATAAGTTATTGTTTATCTTAGTGAATAATCATATATTACAGATGTTGACTGATGCTATCACGTGTATGAGTTGTATGACTTTATTTACAGTACGGCGTGCGACATCAATAATCTCATAGTTAATATACATAATAAGTAAGTAGGTACATCAATGCAGTAATCTCAATGCCATATACATATGTACATTCTTCTTTTATCATCTGAGGTTCTGTATTTTTAACCGAATTAAAAAGAATGATATTATTTACGTATTTTATCCGATGTCGTTTAAGTGTGGTCTGATTTTGTTGATATTTTGTATTTAATTTGGTTTTAGTTCAAATGTGAAACCTAAACCTTTTTATTCAATTCAATTCTGCTGGCGAGGTCCGAAAGAACATTTCAAATACCGTTCAACAAATATTATCATGCAGTTTTGAAATAGGTTTGGTTGTTAATTCAACCTAATTATGTTCGATAATGAAACTAGGCCATTCATATTATTATCACCTCCTTATCCCAACAGCTTGACTAGGATGTCATGTAACCGGAATTTTAGGGTTCAAATCCTTTCCAAAATTATACTTTGTGTTCACACGTCTTTTTAATCCATACATAAATAAGATAGTATCTACCCAAATATCTATAAGATATCCACGCTTACAGTTAAGTTTGGAAGAAATGTAGAAATTCATCAATTTCGAAATAATTGTGAAATGTATGTGCAAATTCAGTCATAATTGTGCATGACCTCGTTTATGGCAGCGTCAGTAAAATTCGTGACGATGCAGTGGACACGCAGCTTGTGGTGCCAAATGTTCCGTCTTATCTTATATTAGAGTCTTGTTATAATAATATTCTGTTGAGGAAACTTGTCACCCCGAAAACTCTATATTTGGTTGCACACATTCATTATTTACTGCAAAATTGTACAAACATATGATCACGTCAAAATTTTTCCATGAAATACCACTGCAATACAAGTATTAAAGTACTAGTAATTATTTTGTGATGTCTAATATCATTGTGTATGGTACACAGTATACCTAGTAGGTACCCCTAATTCATTATTGTAAGGTCAATACTTAACTAATCTATCTATATAATAAAAATGTTGATGATCTTAGACATAGCGGACGTTGCTGGTGTTTTCGGGTATACTCACGCCTAGGCAAATCAAACTAGAGAGGTAGGCAAATCAAATTAGAGTTAGGGGTAGGCAAATCAAACTAGAGTAAGGGGTAGGTAAATCAAACTAGAGTAAGGGGTAGGCAAATCAAACTAGAGTAAGGGGTAGGCAAATCAAAGTAAGTAAGCCATCCCGTCAGTCACCCCATCAGTCCCCCCGTCAGTCACCCCAATCACCCTACCATTCATCCCGTCGGTCAACACTAAAAGATTTTTTCACATCGAACCAGTAGTTTCTGAGATATCAACTTCCCCGCTTTTCAACATTTTTCATTTCTGCTCCGCTCCCATTAGTCATAGCGTGATGTTATATAGCCTATAGCCACCCTCTATAATTGGGCTATCCAACACAAAAATAATTTTTCAAATCAACCATTACCTCCTGAGATTAGCGCGTTCAATTAAATAAACAAACAAACAAACTCTTCAGCTTTATAATATTAGTATACTAGATTAACTTAATGGTCAATCCATTGTTAAAGTAGTAAGTAGATACATTACTTACGTGTTACAAATAATTAAACTAGACAAGGATACAAGTCATAATAACGTTAATAATAATTATCACAAATTCATTTGGTGCCTAATTAATTTTATGAAATTTAAACAAATCACAAAAACCATCATAGTCGTAGAACAGTGACAGATCTGACAAATATTAAACTTTACAGGGCAACTAATAACTTTCAAATAATTAATATTTGTTTTTTTTAACATGACTTTTTAAATTATAAATCTCTATTTATGAAAATTCGTATATGTCTAAAATACATAGATTTTTTTAAATGTAGTAATAATATTTTGACAATGTAGTATTCAAATATAGTAAAAAGTGGATTTCGTATTTTTTTCAAAACAGACATTCTACGATCAAGACGAAACATTCTACATCTTTGTGATATATTTTCCGTCTTCCACGAAATGGAACGAATTATGTATTTCTGTGTGTTGTGTGTACCTACAAGCGTATGTAATGTGTGTTATCTCAATGTATATGTGAGTATAACTGGAGCATACTGGTTAATACTGGTTAACGGATATACTTGTATGGGATAATTTTATTAGAACATCTATTTTTGGTTTACGTTTTGTTAAGGTTAAATTGCATGACAACATACAAGCTCACGGTTGTTTCTCGATGGGGTAGGCATTGCTAACTGCTAATAGTCTGACACTTGTCCCACTTCAATGTGGGGTCGGCGCAATAGTCCGCAACACAAGCATGTTGCCGAGAATATTCGGCATTCTACATTACGTTAACCCCATCCTGAGGGATCCATTCCCGGGCACATTGTGTTAGGAAAACACCTTCCAGATCAGAGAATCGAACTCGTACCACCAGGTTCACAGCCCGCAAACGCTGTCTCTAAAAAAAGTAGGCGAACACGTGCTAACAGTACAGCTATTTACCGATCATATTTTCGACTCATGATATGATAGGGGCCAACCTATCACCATGCTGGAAACTAATTCCAATCACGTGTAAGTTACTTTATAAAGTAAAATTTATATAGTTTAAATTAATAATGGTAATTGAAAATAGCAGCATGGAAATGTACAATTAGAAAAATACAGGAGTGTTTTCTCATAACTTCGGTATAAAATAAGACTTTTAGGAACAAACATGTGTTTCAAGGAAAAATGTGTGCTGTTGCATATTGTATAAATGAGGACAAAGTGGGGCAAAATACCTTTGTACCAAAAAATATTCAAGTCTTTTTCTCAAGCTCTGTTAGTGCTATTTTATTAACCGATGCCGATAATATACCGCACCCACTATCTGAGTGTCATAAAAAATACAACAGCAATAGAAAATATATTAAATGAGACAATAAAACAATAGAGAACCCTCAATTTCTTGTTAATTAGTGTAGTAAATTGAAACTTTTACACATTAGATCGCCCATGAGATTTGCCATTTCCTGCTAGCGACTACGTAAAATATTTGTATATCAGATACTCGAACGTCTATAGCGGTTACGGGGGAATTAAAAATTTTCATACATAATATTATTTTACGTTGCACTGTCTCTAGCGTGAACTCATGGCGTGAAATGTCAAGAAAACTCATGGTCGAGCTACAGGTCGTATTTGTATCTAGATCGTCACTTTCGCGACGTAAATTCTTCCTCATACCCATGTGATGTGATTATACGTCACTACTTACGGATTAAGAAAGCCGCTCCATGCTTTCGCTTCGTTGCCGGTTCATCATTGGCTTAGAGTCTTAGACATAAAAAAAATCTTATAGTAATTATGTAGTTAGGGTTGTCTATCAGGTATTGAATGAAAACAAAGTGTCACGTTGCAAAGCTTACCGGTTAACTAACGACACAGTGAAAGCAAACGCAGAGGGGGATCGTATTACGCCCTATACCCAAGAAGGGAAGCCCTGATATGCTAAAGCGGCTATTGTACAGAGATACCGTTACCAACACAATAGGTTCGAAGTACAATCGACGTTGTGAATATAAAGCAATAAACCAAGTGGGCATTTGTAGCCCAAAGTTTATTGAACTATGCAAAAAATGCTCAATGTAAGTGAACGACATACGATAACGGCTCGCAAATGCGTTTGCTGATATTGGTTGAGAAGTCTTTAACTTTCCATGTTTCTCAGTCATGTCGTCTTAGTATAAATGTGAGATTTTATAAAATGCAAAAATCATTATGAAAGGCGGTCTACATTTTATGGACATAGCATACAAATGAATTGAGAGCATACTAGTTATTTAGGCTCGGCTCAAGATAAGGTTATTCATAGGTCACCACACCACATTAGGCATTCCACTGACGTGTTTTGCGAATCTAAAAAACGACAAGTTATTGATATTGACTTGAGAATTCGACCTTACCGGTTAGACTTAGTATGTAGCCAAATCAATGGAGCGAATCAATTGACGTAATAATATAAATAAATAACACGTATGTACCTATAAGTACTGTACAAATTTTAACGCTATCAATTATACTTGACTTCCCTTTAACGTATAAAGGGATTTACTTTGCTACTATACCAGAGGCAGAACCGATCTAGCGAAATTTAACACGCGTCACGCACATTTCAACGCGCTCAAATCCGTCCCAGGTGGGGTATGGGCGAGGCTATCGCTAAAATTAGCATAAATTCCAGATTCCAGGCTGATCCTATCCGTCACGGGAATCGAACCCGAGACGGTAAAACTACTAGGCTATCGAGGCAGTATTGAGAATAATATAAAAGCCAAGCTATGTAGATTAAAACAACTGACATTTAATTATAGAGATTTAAATGTACTCGACTCTTGAATGTCTTTGACATTTATACAGACTCCAATCCCTTCTCTTGTATCTACTCCGTCACCAGTTCTTGGCCGGAATAGTCTTAAAGGATAAGAGCGTAGCCCAATGTAGCCAAATAGATAAATACGGTAAGTATTTAGCTAGCAGCGAAGTATTTAGCTACATTGGGCTACGCTCTTAACCTATCCTTTAAGACTATTTCGGCCAAGAACTGGTGACGGATTTAGCCTAATGTAGCCAAATAGGTAAATATTTGCCGTATTTACCTATTTGGCTACATTGGGAGCATCATTAAATATCAACGAGAACTAAAATCAGTTGCTCAGCTATTACTTAATTACTTTTTTTTAAGTAGACTGTGTATTTAAGACACGTTTTATAGAACTAAGTCTCAACTGTTTTAATAATGTTCTGCATATTAAGTGTGTGTTAAATCATATGTTTTATTGTAACATATTCATCTATTCTATCACAAATGTTTTCTAGGACGATCTTTTAGCTATTTGTACACCACGTGCAAATGGCATATGTATCTTAAAACTTTGCTCCTTAATACATTTAGGGGCCAGCTCCGTGCTAAATCTCTCAATTCTTTATCCAAATCTTGATTTAAAGGTAGGAGTAAGCTGTAGGATAAATCTAGTTTAGGTCTCACTCTAGTAATAGCGCTGCAAGTAGTCCTTACGCGCTTTTTATTTTTTAAACTATTATAGTTTACCACATTTTTCCTTGCCTCAGATTGTGTGAAAACGAAAGGAACAAACAAATTTTAAAGTAAAGAAGCGTGTTATTTTTTTATAAGTAAGGAAGGGGTTAGTTATCATGCTCCTCATTTATAAAAAAGGGATAAACTGTTTTAAAAGATAAAACAAGCTAAAATGTTTTTATAAATAAGGCCTTAGGTAATCAGTTGAAACATTTCAATGTAACTCGATCATAGTTTTATAGAAAATCGATTGAATTATGAATCGCACATACAGTGGGTGTATAAAGACGGAACAAAGAGAGTTTGATTTTAAAATTAAAATGTTCAATTGGCTTTGTGCCAAAACAGAAAATTGCTCGTCATATACGATACATGTATGTTTGTAATTTTTTCTTGGACCCTGAGATAAAATATTTGGGCTCTGTGAGAAAATTACTTATCCGTAGGAAGTACTACTGAGTAACCAACGAATTGATCTTGGATTATTATGATTTTTGAAAAAAAAACATATACATTATTTTCTTTTATAGTATAGGTCAATTTCGAACATGCGATGTTTTTATAAAAAAATATAAAAAATAGTACAGAGAACGTAACAATTGTGTACTGGTATTTCAGAATGTAAATATTTTAATATATAGCGCAAAACATAATTAAGAGACTGCATTTGCTAGGTCAGCTCAAAAAACGTTGAATCATCGACACTATGTCGCTTCCTTGGTCTAGTAACAGTCTGTGGATATCGAGAACCTGGGTTCAAATCCCAGGCCAGACAACGCCATTTTAAACACGATACGCCCTTACAGCTTTTAGTAGGGTCGACACCAGATTATGTGTTAACTAAACCGAATCTTTAACAGCAACATCCCTAAAATTTATATTGCGCCGATCCTTCATTGGAGTCGACTAGGCTAAGGCCAGCCCGCCTAGCATGTGCGCTATGAGAAAATTTTGTTTACGCTTATTGTAGTGTTATAACCGGTTTTCACTATTTGTCGACGGGCACTAACATGCGTCATTTTTTTTGTTTTCAATTTTAATACAATATTGTAGACAACACGTAGACAACATCTCGATAGTCGGTTATCGAGATATACCTATCGTGACACGCATGCTAGCCGGGCAGGTGGGAAAAATAAGTATCGTCAAGAAGTCAATGGTCTTCACCAAGAATGCGTAGATCGATCATGGTTGATAAGATTGTATTAATAATCCGATAAGTAATGAAATCGGAATCGGGCGTGATTCGTGATAACGAAAGAAAAACACTGTAACTTCGAGACTCAGTGACATAAAGATAAATATCTTAGCTATAATAAATAGCAGCTAGTTTAGAATATATGATAAAATTGCCATGAGTGATTATTAAACTATCCATATAATCCTATTTCGTCTTTATATATTTTTTTGCGTCACATTGCTTAAATATGAAAGAAACAAGCTATTCTTAAAGATAAGCAGCGCTTAAATATTTTTATAAGTAAGAGGAATTATCTTTAGGTATCAGGTATGAAAGGGATAGAGTCAGAGTCGACGCAATATTCCGAAGATACAAGGCGAAGTGGTAATTTCGTAAATACCTCAATTTATCCTAATCATTATGGCCGAACGTATCTAATGGTTCTAGTTGTTTCACAATTTCCTCATTGTGTAGGTATAGATGCGGCATCCACAATAACGAGACTGATTGGGTCTTCCGTTTAAGAGAATTTTTAAAAACGTTTATATTCACAATAGCTTTCCTCCGCGGTTTTATTTTCCCCTATATACATTATACCCCCCTTATAGAATACTTTGTCCTCTTCATATTCAAACAATGTGACGCAAGAAAGAAAAGTGTCAAACTATTCGTGAAGATATTAAGTGAGCAAAAGTTTTTTATAAGTAAGGTCCTATCTGTACAGCCCGGAGTCTGGGATTTGTGTCCGATATGGTGATAGGCTATCCTATCTTGATGTTCGCTCGTTACAAGAAAGCATTCGAATTGTAAAAGTGATAAATGAACTATGAGTTTGTGAGAATCGTCATTTATATAGACTACCATTGTGATCTCTACTACCATATTTAACTAATAGGTTTAGGATAGAATAATTACTTTATTTATCCCCCACATAAAGATTCATTACAATAATGAGTTCAATCACGACACTTAATGACTCAAATCAATGTGGGAGTTAGGAACCCAAACTAGGATACCCTATGCTATGGACTCCTGGCTCCCCTTCACGGAAGTTAGGTGTAAGTATAAAAGTGAACGCTGAAATTGTTTTATAAAGTAAATATTGACAAAAAATTACACAAAATGTTCATTCTCAGTATAAATTATACGGACACCATTTTTAATACCAATGTCTTAAAAATATGTGTTATCATTGTTAACAATGTTATCAATGTTATTAATTGCATCTGAAAATTGTTTACTCAATTTACACTATTTAATTATCGGTAGCCGGATGATTTAAATGATTTATTATGATAATGAAGCATGGAGATATACAATATGAGTCTCTATACTATTTTACACCTTCAAGGAGACGATTTTAATACCCGGATGAATGATAACATCTTGCGTAGATAGTATGAGTTATTATTCTGTAAAAGCTTAAGTAAGGCTCCTTTTTCTAAATGACATTTCCTCGTGACCTTGCATTGTCGACACTTTTCATATAATTTTTTCGAATACATTTACCCAGGAGTTTTGGAATAAGGATTTAGAAGTGTGTTAAGTCTACCAATCTGCATTGGGTCGGAGAGTAGATAGAGGGACCTACTCTATGTTTATAAAATCTCGTATCCAGCAGTGATACAGTAACGCAGGGTTTTATTATTATAAAATATGACGGAACGACATCAAAATGAATCCGATCGTGATCAAATTATAAGCTTGGAATAAGCTCTATGGAACATAAAAGGGATCTTGAAAATCATTTGTCTGAAGTATCACGTAATATAGGTACATAAGACGATAGACGAATTGACTAAGTAGATTAATTAATTAATTGACTAAGAAGGAAGTCCTTCTTTGAAGTCGGTTGAAAATATAGTAAATTAGTAATTAATAATAAAAAATAATAATATTGACCCTGTAATATTATTGTCCCACTGCTGGGCACGGGCATCCTCTACTAATTTATTATTATTATAATTAGTAATTTTTACTATTTATGAAGAAAACCGAGATACATATATACGATACGATACGATGGGACATACTGAGTGAGGATATAGGAGAAGATATTCCTGTATATGTACTGGGGGGTGTAGCTCCCCTAAAAGCGTAGTAGGTAATGAATTACCTACCAAAAAAATTACGGAAATCATGATAATGATAACGTAATATTTATCTTATGTGACAACTCATACGATAATGAATAATTTGTTTTATATCCATAATGTAACAAAATCATATAACATTTTCTGAAATTAACTTAAATTTTCAGTCGTTCAATTCAAACGTAAAACTATACTGAACTAATGTAATTAACGTACCTACTTTTTCTATAGTAATTCCAGCTGTTTCAAAGTAATCGAGGGACAAATTTCGTTTTCGTATTGTTTGATTAATGGTAATGATTGCAAACAATACGTTTAGAACTTTTACTGTAACCGATAATGGTTAGCGATAAATAAAATCATGTTCTCGGTGAGTACGTAACAGTAACTGTACGCACTCTATCGGTGACCCGTTTTTTGCAAATCATTTATACACACAATGCTTAAGTAGGTTACATTGTCTGTGCATCGCCTTTACCCGTATCGGCATTATCACTATTTACTACCTTTTTTCAACATATCCTTTTATTAAAAGTATTCAAAGCTGTTGCAACTTATTAAAAAAAAATCCAACGTTTCTGAAATCATGTATCTTTAAATATTTTTAGTTCTACTTCTAAATCAAATCAAATCGTTTATTGAATCCATAAAATGTCACACATTGTTTAGATTCCGTCTAAAATGTTTACTCTATCGCCAATTCGGAAAGCTTGTTCGTCGGAGAAGAACGAGCAAGAAACTCTGACGTTGCTCTTTTTGAGAATAATAACCAGTTTAGTCAGATATTAATACACAACCAAAGTAAGAAAACAAAAAAAATCAATAATTTACATTAAATTAGAGCAGCCAATCTACAACAAGGTAACTTCCATGTAAAATAAAAACAATAAAACGTACAATTTCGATTGCTGAGCGACTACCACAGGCACGGCGAATAATCGACAAATTCTATTTTATTATATTCACACCCAGTATGCGAGTGACAACATAAGCTTACGCCTGTATCCCCGAAGGGATAGGCGCTAGCGAACTAAAACACTCTCCCTTCACCGAGCTTAATTCCGTCCCAGATATGATAGGGGGGAGTCTATCGCCATATCGGACACAAATTCTAGACTTCGAGCTTCGGGTTGATACTGAATTGAAAAAAAAAACAATATCACTTTGTTCGACCCGGGGGGATCTAACCCGAGACCTCAGGACGGTAGTCGCACCAAAATACAACTACGCCACCGAGTATACGAGTGAAATAATATGTAGGTACATAAATAATTAGTAACGCACCTTAGTGATAAATTTAATTAAAACTAACTTTAATCGCAATAACTCGACCGCAATTTAATTAATTTGACACTTTTAGGTCGTTGGTTATAGTGTGTATATATTAAGTGTAGGTATAAGTTCGCAGCATTCTGATTTCTAACACAATGAAGCACCAAGACTTTGTATCCACACATTTTTTAGACAATTTATATTATGGATAATCATTCAATCAACGTTAGAGATTGAGACCCAGTTATCGCTTTGATTGGTCATGGTTCCGCGGCTAATATATTTTAATAACTTATGGTGTATCAATGACCTCCATATACCCATCGTCAATTGAAAGTATCATGTAGGTACCCAAATATAACGGAACTTTTACTGTAACCATGTAATGTCGGACGGGGTTAGAGGAATTGTTAGATGTTAACTGAAGTTAATTATGACTTATGTTTGAAGCAGGATCTTAGATAAAGTATTAAGGATAGGCTCTATAATCTATATAGGTACCTAGTATGTACTCAGAAGTACTCAGTCACAGACTAATAACATATAACACGTATAATATGACACGTATTACAACATATATTTAACAAAACGTTATAAGCTAAAGACAGTAATGGCATTACTGCGTTTTTCTGGAGGTATAAGGTAAATACGCTTCGGAGTACCAAAGTTTTATACATAGGACCTTACTTATAAACACAGTTTAACTGAGCAAATGGCTAAAAATAGCCTGTCACTTTTTTCCTTGTGTCACATTGTTTAAAAATAAAAGGAGGCTATTCTTTACTATTTGCTCAGTTAAACTGTGTTTATAAGTAAGGCCCATAAACAATAATTTAAGAGTTGTTGTGGTTTTTTATTGTAGCGTTGGAAAGCGCTGTCTACAGTAATTCTATTCTCTACCTGGTCAAACTAGACCGCACTTCACCAAGAAAGTTGTATCTAACAACTTTCTTCGCCATAATACCTATCTTTTGAAATTAACAAAGTATTAATTTGGTTTTCGAATAACGTCTCAGACACGACCAGTGTTAATCCTAAGTTGTTAATTTTTTCACTATATTTACCAGTGCAGTATAATACGTGTTACGTAGATACCTCATATTAAAAAAAGTTATCCGTATCCTCCAATACAAGTTTTACGGTCATTAATAGTGGACACTCTATTACGACAATTATTAAAACGATTTGCATGATAATAACTATATACATGAATGTAGCTACATAACATCAACGTCTTTAAAATTTAGATTTACTAAATATTATTTCATTGTTTGGAATATCATGTTTGTAACGCAAGTCATCATTTGCTACGTATTAGCGTGGCTCTGTTTGCAGTATTTATTGGTAAATCCTATTATGACTGTATAAATATAGCGATATAGCCAGCAGCAAAACATCACACGAATATTCCGAACAAAACCTTAAGATATTATATCGTAACTTATAATACTTGCAGACACAATAATGTAGAGTACAGTAATGCTTTATTTTACTCAAAGAAAGTAAGCCGTATGGACTGAGGTGGCGAGTGGCGCGAGTCGCGACGCGGCTGGATACTCATAAATTCTGTTGTTGGGTTTCAAGAAAACGTGAATGAGGAGCTCAGTGGGGCGTGTAGTGTGTACACTGTACACAGTACACACCACTACTCGATAGGTAATTATCATCAAACATTTCGCGCGTTACGATGTCAAGGCGTGACTGTACCATATTATATTACGAATTTGTAGATAACACGACGGAAAGTGAATTATGCAGCCGTGCTAATAACATTTGTACAATGGCTAAAAATAAATATAATAGTCAATAATTATACATGCATTTTAACTTATTCTAAATTAATAACATCTGCCTGAGTTGTCAGTGTAATAAACTATAGCATATTTCATAAATTTATAAGTGCTGATATTGAAAATGTTATGGTAGGTAAACACAATATAGGTATTCTGCTAACAATGCAGTTTTGTAGAACTGCTGTATATGTTCAACTAAAGCTCCAGTATACGTATGCAAAACACCGAGAAAGAAACGTGTCGATTTTATTGATTTATGACATAAAATTAAAAGAATTAATGAAAAAAATGTAAAGCACCTACCTCTCTGTGTCGGCTCGGGACGACGGGCTGGCGTTTTAGGTTATGGTGGCTCCTAAGCACCCAGCCACGTGCTTTAAATTTAGCGAAAGGCGAACGAGCGACCTACTCGCGAGTTAAAAACGGAATGAACTAAAGCCGGCGAATACTCAGTTGGCCCGCGGTGCGGCCACAGTGTGGCGTGTGCCGACGTAGCCACTCAATACGCATGGGCATGGCACAAGCAAGCGAGACAAATTATTGCGTCATAGTCTTCATAGAGTTGGGAGTAGCGTGCGCTCTCTTACATAGCGTCAGCCGGCATTTTTACGACCCGGCCAAGTATAATACTCGTACTTGGAGAACTAATTGTACGTAAAAGATGACATTCATATTTAGTACTATCGCACCTTGCGGATTTAACGCGTATCGGATGTAAATATGGCCCACAAATGCGCGGAGTAATGACCAATTTTGCAGTATTTTCATTCTGGCAAAAAAAATTGGGACATGAGAAACAGTGTTAATTTATTTGGTGCTAGGATATGTTGTCTTTCACTGACCTATGTCTCCTAGAGTAGTTCAGTTTGTTGACGTAATGTCGTTATGGAAACGGCATAATTTTCATTCTTCAATGATTCATGTGTACTAATTTTAGGTGGCACACTTTTACTCACACATTTACACGTACCGGTGGTGCTGGTGAATGACATCGTTCTAATCATCTGTAAACTATTATGAAAGGTCAAAGGACTATAACAAAAGTTTCGCTATAATCATAACTGATGCACTACCTCTATGTACGGTACCTACATGTATTAGGTAGGTATCATAGAAAAGATCTAAAAACAGCACCAAACCTAGGGAAATGGCGCATGTAAAGCAAGTGTTTTTAAAGGAAAATGAATACATTAATACAAGAAACACAATAAATCGGGAGGACATCTAGCTATTCCTATAGAAAACTCATCCGACCTATTCACTAGCTATATATGTATTGAGCATCTATGCACACCCCGATCAACTTCTGATAGGTATTTAAAAACTCAACGTTATTTTTATCTGATAATAATAAAATGCCTCTGAATCATATTTTTACTAAGGTATCCCAGAACGCTAACTAGCGTTCCTTTCAGGAACACCTTGAATGTAATCATGGAGCGACATTGCATCATGCGGCGAGTCCAAGAGTGCCGTCATGGTGACGCTATTATTAGAGAATTCTTTGTATATTATTTAATTAAACTACCGAGAAATATCAATTGTATTTTATTAATCTTTACACAATTATCAAACATACCTAGGTACTGACTTCAATTGTTTTATATAAATTAGAAGGTACGTCTAATTTAATTGTTATTGGTGTGATTTGAATAAAGGAATTAATTGCTTTTATACAACGCTTCTATATAACACTAACGCATCTCTTAGCGCTAGTTGGAATTTAAAGAGGTTTTTATTTGAATAATGAATTGGCAAAAACGTCCAACGCGACGCGACGCGACGGCTATGTAGTGTGCAAAAATACAAATTGTTTTTGTAAAAAGTCAAGGACAAATGTAATGATTATAAAATTAATTTCATGATTACGCGTATGGTTACGCCGTGTTTAAGAGTGAACATAGTAATATGTCCACGTGTTTGATATTCTATAGAATCATTATTATTCGGAATATTAGGATTGTGCTTGAATTGACACATGCGATGTTCTGCGAGTTTGTCGGGTCAAGCGTTTAATTATTGCAACGTTTGCGGTTTAATGCGAAACTAAAGGCAATTGGGTACTTTATAATTTTTTTTTATTGATTTTATACGAAATTTACGTCATCTAAAATGTAACACAGAAAGAAATATTAAAATACTCCCAAAAATAAACAAATTATAAGCCTATATAGTTTGGTGTAGCCTTCAAACAGCGGAAAAGAGAAGTATCAGTAAAATCACGTCACTGCCATAACGGTGCGTGCGTTGAAAAGGGATAGCAAGATATCCCCACTACGCCCCCATTGCTCTTGCTCATTGCAGAATTTAAAATATGAATTACTGACAAATTTTTAACCTATTTCGATGTGGTTGTGTGTTAGGAAAACACTCGCCTAACCTGGGAATCGAATCTAGAACCTCGCACTCACAGCCTATATATGCTGCCACTAGACCAAGGAGGCAAGAACAAAAACAGCACCATAACATTATTTAAATGCTTATCTATTTGGCATTAATATTATGAAACCACTGCTAATAATGAAAATATTATAAAAGCTTTGTAATTCTATGATTAAGGGTACATTGCGAAGTATTGCTTAGTCCTTTCATATAGAAAAGACCCGAGCCGTGAGGTGACAGACTAAATTGATCTACAAAGAGACAGTTTTTGTGGCGGAGAGTGACCATTCTTCCATGCAAAAAAAAATCTGATAAGGAAACGTAAAATTTACTTTTTAACTAACGATTTAAGTACATACAGTACGGTTTAATCTTATCATGGACAACGATTAAGACAGTCATTCTATCTATATAAACAAATAACGCACAGAATTCAATCTGTAAAAGGAAATTAACAAAATAACTTGTTATAAGCCTCATCAACCATGATGCAATGTCGCCCCTTACTTATAAAAACATTTATGCGCTTCTTATCTTTAAGAATAGTGTGTCACTTTATTCCTTGCGTCATGTCGCATTGTTTGAAATGAAAGACAAACTATTCTTAAAGATAAGAATCGCGTAAATATTTTAAAGTAAGGGGCATTGTTTTTAGAGGAGACTAAAACTCTACTAATAAAATGTACCGCTATAAATGTAGAGCGCAGTTATAGTTACTAGTAACTTTAGTCGGGCGAAGTTATGTTGTACCGTGTAAGTAATATATGGTATATAGAGGTATATATATGTATGTGGAGTACGTCTCGAAGTCTACATCGGTCATTCACAAGCACCTCAATTTGCTTCTTTCCTCGTTAGAGTGAGAAATAGCATAAATGTGCCGCCATGATTCTGTATCCTTTCTTTCTACCTGCCCATATCCCACCTTAATGTAGGGTCGGCGCAACACACTTTTTCAAACATGTTGCAGAATACATTTGGTTTCTTAAGTTTACGCGAATAATATACATTGAATAAAACCATTTTTACGGATTCTATCACGATTAGGTTTTAATTATTAGGTCAGACTGACCCGTGACAACGAAGACTGCAAAGCCTTCGAAACTTCGGGAATAATAATTAAAACCTAATCGTGATAGAATCCGTAAAAATAGTTTTATTTCAATGAATACATTTGGCTTAGTTTTTACGACCGGCTGCCTGTCTGGCATCAACTCCCTCTGAGGGATCCACTTCTGGAAAATTAAATGAAATTGCTTTGTCCGTCCTGGGAATCGAAACCATGTCCACAGCCCATATATGCTGCCACTAGACCAAGGCGGCAACTGATAATTCTATACCCTTAGTACGTGATATTCTAAATTCTCGAAATCAAGGATTGTTTACAGTTTTTCCATACATTTTTTAGTTCGTTGTAGTTTCCGCAAAGTAGCGCTGCTAGTCAAATGTACGGAGAAAACGCAAACTAGCGTCGATTTCAAGAATCGAGAATTGTCAAAAAAATAAACTCGTACTAGGGGTACTGGTAAACCATTGGTACACCCACCAAGGGCGCTGTTTTTTTTTACTACACTGCGCCTACTATCAGGTGTAGTGTAGTCTGTCAGTAGTGTAGTCAGCCCGCCTAGCCCGCGCACCACGAGAACATTTTGTCTACTTTTTTTGTCCTGTTATAACCAGTTTTCACTATTTGTCTACAGAAACTAACTTGCGGCCTCGTTTATTTTCATACAATATTGTAGACAACACGTAGACAGTCTCGACAGTCAATTATCGGGATATCTCGTGGCGCGCATGCTAGGCGGGCTGGTGTAGTGTAGTCACTTTGCCGTGCTCGGATAAAAAAAATCTCCTGCAGCTGTGTGCACGTGCTGTTGAATTTGCGCCCGTACCGGCTTCGGACTAAACCGCATACAAGCTTGTAATTTTTGTACACGTGTTAATTTTGTATCATGAGCATCCAGCACCTTTTAATCGATATAGTGTTTTCTATTAGGTTAAATGCAGATTTACTGTAATAAAAAAGCTTATTTAATTAAGATATATTAAATGTCTTGAATATATGCATTCACCAACTGTGAATACTCTCATTCTCCATTCATCATCATCATCATCATACATGGATTCAATAAATATTTTGATTTAATCAGTGTGAAGAAAGTCTATTGAGTTGTTACTTATTCTTATTTAATGCCTAAATAACTAGCCTGTAGATCTAAAATGCAATAAAAAGATATTTTTTAAAATCTCTTGCGTAATATCGGGTATATCTACCGATTTGTTAAGTTTACGAGAATGATTTTTTTTATTGTTAAAATGAAGGTAGATATTGAAGATTAACTTGTTTGGACATATGATACCTCAGTCCGATCCGTCACCGTCAAGACTACAAAGCGGGAAAATAAAAATTAAAACCAAATCGTGATAGTATCCATAAAAATAGTTTTATTTCAATCGGGAATATCTCTGGTAGAGCCGAGATGTAGCCATTTCGTCTAGAGTCCACATTCTACCTCTATAGCAGCGGTTGACAAACGGCGTGAATGGTCCTTCGTCTAGTGTGTATATACATATATGGGTTTTAAACCAAAAGGTCCTAGGTTTAATTCCCGAGTCGCGCGGGGTGTTTTCCTAACACTATTTGCCCCAGATGCCAGTTGACATCAGGTAGGCAGCCGGTCGTAAAAATTAAATTAAATTCTTTCTGTAACATTCCTGATAAGTGGGTTTCGCCGACCCTACATTAAGGTGGGATAAGGACAGGTAGAAAGAAAAACTGAAATCGAGCTCTCAATTTTGTATGAGATAACTAAATCATTAATGCACTTTGAGCACGATAACCATTAGATTGTTAATAGTAAAAAATATTCTTCGGGCCTCTGTTAGCAGGCAAGGGTCGCATAGTAGCAAAATTAAATATATGCGCGCGACAGTTGTAATTCACACAATTGAGTTGTGAGGCCGCCAGTATTGCCTCCTTGGCCTAGTGGCAGAGAATATAGGCTGTGAACTGAAAGGTCCTGCGTTTAAATCACACATGGGGTAATTTCTGTGGTAGGTACTGCATCTCCTAATTGGTTTATGTTGAGGTCTGACAAGCAGCCAGAAATAACCTAATATGTTTTGAGAACAAACTACTCATCCCAAAGTAACAAAGAAGATCAAATACGCTGCAATGGATTAATTAAGTATTGTAACGAGGAGTCGCATAAATGTTAAATGCACTCCGACCTAGATTAGTACTGTAAATGCAATGAGTTATTCATGCAATGGATGTAGGGCATTCGGTACGTGCCCTATGTTAAACAGTTACTTGCACTAACTCATAAACATGGCGTAGTGCAGCGTACACATGAAACGTTGACCTAATCGATTAGTTATGAATTAAGAAAATATTCGGTGTAACGCACGCATTAATATTCATTAGTAAATCCACCATAACAATCGTAGGCGATATTGTTATTTATCGCGGGAACGTCTGCAGTTCCACAAACGGGTGATCAGAGATATCCTCCTACCTTTCAGTCTGGGACTTCGGTCTTACGGTCGGGGTCCCCTGGCATTTAGCCCAGTATGCCACCCTATAGCTATGTCATGCACCATAGTTCACAATATCCCGATGTAATACGGATCTTAATTTCGAACTGTAGTTAAACTCATAAAACAAGAAATTTCTTTCCTCGAGACTGGTTCTCCCAGAGGAGGTTGAGGTGAGGCAGGCTGCGGGTCGTAAAAACTAAGCCAAAGCATTTTGTAATAGGTTTGAAAAAGTGTGTTGCGCCGACCCCACATTAAGGTGGGATAAGGGCAGATAGAAAGAAAGAAGATCAAAACACATTATGACTTACAGTAATATGATCAATAAATCATAGAATTTTATTTACATGTTTAGCAAATACAAATTAAGCATTGAATTGGCACCGTTAAATACCAACAAAAATCTGGATACGGTTGCAGGTTAAAATAAGTTCTACAATGTTCTACAATTCTGAGATTTTTAAGGGTTAAAAGGGTTAAAATAAATTTTACAATTCTGAGATTTTTAAGGGCAGCACCGAGGTCGTTTGCCTTTTCTCTTTTTCGGCACTGCGGCCCGGCAAGTCCTGCAAGGCATGCAGCATGGGATGTCTTCTTCTTCGCATTGTATTTCCTTACACGAGTGGGTGGCCGGTGCTGCTTTAGCCGGGGCACGAGGAGTTATTAGTTCCACCTACATATAAAAACAAAAATCTACAATGAAGCTCAGTCGAGCAAGTTTTTGAGTGGTAGAACCCCGCTGTAGACAGTAACGTCTACAGCAATAATGGGTCGACTCGATCGGTTTGATACCACTGTCTGACAGAAAATCAACCTAAAGTGGCAGATCACTGCTGCGTTTCGTACGGTGAATGACATTTCCGGTGGCCCAATTTCGCCCTCCTTTTCCCAACCCTTATTCCCCTCGTTTTAGGTTGGCAACGCACCTTTGATTATTTTTGTGTCTTGGGTGTATATGGGCGGCGGAGATCACTTACCATAATATGACCCACCTGCTCGTTTGCCAGTCTCTGATATAAAATAAAGATCTAACACCTATCCAGCAACTGATGAATATAGGATGAAGATCTGATAAATAATTAATTAATTAATTTGTGACATGTTAATGATTCCATAACATCTTGTTAGTGTAATTGGTTACATTAGTTACAATTAATGTAAATCGTAATAATCAAATAAATAACATTGCGGGTGACATGACTGCGTCGGTGGCGTAGTTGTATTGTGTGTACATTTGACTACCGTCTTGAAGTCCCAAATTCGATTCTCGATTCGGGCAGTGATATTGAGTTTCTCTGTCTCATCTGCGACGTAAATAAGCGCGGTGAAATGTGGGTTTTCTAATTCGCTAGTTCGCCTCTGCCTACCCCATCGGAGATGCAGGCGTGAGTCTATGTATGTATGAAGCCTGAGATCTATAGAGCGAACTTGGACTAAGTCTAAGTGAAAGAAACGAACTCAGTGAGGATTTGGAATTTATAAATAAAAATTTGACTTAGTCCGAGTCATTTTTTTACAAGAAAATTGTTGCTAGTCTGTCTGTCAGCCTGTTTTAGTCTCAGATTTAGTTGAAGTTAGCTCTATAGATCTCAGCCTGTCTTGATGGAACCTTACCTCGATATTACCGGTACGATTAGGTTCATCAGTCTGTTTTCCTATTTTTAATATGAACACGTCTTTATCAGGGTGCAGAACTTTTTGCGCTTGCACGCCTTTAGGAGCGTCTTTTGGTGTGACGTTGCATATGTTGCACATATTGGCATGGGCTTCCTTTTTACTGTATGTCAGCTCAGAGTTTAATGCTGTACGGTGTGTTAGAGCCTCGCATATGTCGTCAGGTATCTGTGGAAAAAATGTGTTTCATCAGAAGTTGTAGCAAACTTTATAATGATGAATATTATACTATAAATATTAATTTAATTTAATGTTACAGGCTCACAGTCTCTTGGTGAAAGAACGCATATTAGAGACATAATGCCTCGTACTTATATCTACAAATATTTAAGCGCTGCTTATCGCTAACCTTAGGTTGTCCCTTTCATTTTTAAATAATGTAACGCAAGGAAAAAACTGACAGGCTATTCTTAGCGAAAAGATAAGCGAAAATGTTTTTATAAGTAAGGCGCATTATGTAGATTTATTATTATTTATTTTTATTGTCATGGTGGTGTGGTGTTTTCTCTAACACTATTTTCCCGGGCCTGGTACCCCCAGATCGGGGTTGGCGTCAGGCCGACAGCGGGTTGTAAAAACTAAACCAAATCGTTTCTGTAACCTGCTTCAAAAAGTGTGTTGTATCAATCCCACATTAAAGCGGGATAAGGGCAAGTAGAAAGAAATGTTGTTGACTGATTGATTGGAGTTTTGTACGTGGCACCGCTACGTGGAAGTATTATGGAGATTACTAGTTTTTACATGTGCATACCACCATCTTCTCTCAAGAATACCTAATGAAAGTATAGTAATCTATAGTAATATAACTTGAAAGATACTTGAAAATATAAGTATTGGTACTTGAAAATTCAATCTGTTAGCCGGTCCTCCTGCGTTTTCGTCTCCTGTCATTCCGCAGGTTTCCGAGCACACTGATTCCTCATCGTCACACGTGCACTGCTGTTGCAGCTTCAATTGCGATGGACTTAACTTCGGTGGCTTGCTTGTGCTTTTAGGAACTCTAATTTTGACCTTAATATTGTAAAAAATAAAACTCACTTATTCGTTTATAGAGAAGGTGAATTGAACTTGAACACTGATCCTGTTGTTACCATTATGTACAGTACAAATAAAAAAAATGGGTGCGTGTACTTATGTACGCGCGTGAGAAGTTATACTTCTTTGTTTAATAATATTTAGTGTTAATTATATTAAAAAACTAAAAACATACGCAAAACAACCATTTTAGCTGTCACCTGCTCGTAGAACAATGGCCCCTGGTATAAGATGCATGTTTTGTTCGTTTAGGCGCAGAATGTCCAATTCCCACATGGTCCAATTCTCAAAATGTCCAATTCGCACAATGTCCAATTCTCAAAATGTCCAATTCTCATAATGTCCAATTCGCGAAATGTCCAATTCGCGAAATGTCCGTTTCGCAAAATGTCCAATTCCCAAAATGTCCAAATCTCAAAATGTCCAATTCGCGAAATGTCGAGTCCTCAAAATGTCCAAATCTCAAAATGTCCAATTCGCACAATGTCCAATTCGCACAATGTCTAATTCGCGAAATGTCCAATTCTCAAAATGTCCAATTCGCGAAATGTCCAATTCCCAAATGTCCCTTTCGCGAAATGTCCGTTTCGCAAAATGTCCAATTCGCACAATGTCCAATTCGCACAATGTCTAATTCGCGAAATGTCCAATTCCCAAAATGTCCAAATTTCAAAATGTCCAATTCGCGAAATATCCGATTCGCGAAATGTCCAATTTGCACAATGTTCAATTCGCTAAATGTCCAATTCTCAAAATGTCCAAAACGCGAAATGTCCAGTTCGCAAAAGTCCAATTCGCAAAATGTCCAATTCGCAAAATGTCCAGTTCGTAAAATATCCAATTCGCAAAACGTCCAATTCGCAGAACGTCCAATCCTTACATTAGTCACAAGTAAAGTATATTAATTAATTATTATTATATATTTAATATTATCAAAGAATTTAAACAATATTAAATTGCAATCGAAGTCAAATAGGTGCGTGTACGTGTACGCGGTTAAGCAGACAACTTCATACTGTAGACAACTTCATACCGTTTAGGCGCAGAATGTCCAATTCGCAAAATGTCCAGCGTGAGAAAGACGTCCAATTCTCAGAATGTCCAATTCTCAAAACGTCCAATTCGCAAAATGTCCAGTTCGCAAATGGTCCAATTCGCAATATGTCCAATTCGCAAACGGTCCAGTTCGCAAAATGTCCAATTCGCAAAACGTCCAATTCGCAAAATGTCCAATTCGCAAAAGGTCCAATTCGCAAAATGTCCAATTCGCAAATGGTCCAGTTCGCAAAATGTCCAATTCGCAAAACGTCCAATTCGCAAAACGTCCAATCCATACATATATTTTAAGCCGGGGTCACAAGTAAATTATATTAATATTATACTATGGGGACCTTGGTTCTTTTCATCACTATAATAGTAACTTCGGCTTACTTAAACGGTACGTAACCCAAATAAAAATAAAAATAATAATAATAATAATACCAGAGTTTTCTTGTACTTTCTAGGTAGAAACTAGTCTTGTCTAGGTAGTAACCTGCCCTTATCCCACCTTCAAGCATGTTACAGAAAGGATTTGGCTTAGTTTTCATGACCGGGTGCCTGCCTGACGTCAACTCCCTCTGCGGGATACAGTCCCGGGGTTAGCTCACCAGGCAAACTAGTAGGTTTCAACTTTGCATACATCGATGGGGCGTGGCCTATGCGTTTAGGTAGTAGGGAGGCGTGACAACAATAAGCTTGGGAACCCCTGCATTACATTAACATAATTATTTGGTTTCCTAATTGTTTGAAATTATTGAACAAAAAAACGTGCACATGACTTATCCGCCTTTCCCTGGTTTGAGACAGGGCTGACGAACTTAAAGAGCTATGAATTACACTAGTTAGCTAAGGAGCTATTAATTAAAACTGACCTCTCTTCTTTTCTACTGAAGGAGGAGGTAGAGATTAAACAAAGGAAAGCATGGTTGCACTTTAACACACTTGTATCCTTCATACTCTATTGCACCAACTTTTTACCACTTACTGTTGCACATACTTGAGTGTTAGAGCCACGTTGTTGTAGTCAGTTACGTCTACAGCACGAATGGGCCGGCTCGACCGGTTTGCTACCACTGTCTCACAGAAAACCAACGTAAAGTGGAAGCTTGCCGTCGCGTTACGTTTGGTGAGTGAGATATCTGGTGGCCCATTTCCCTCCCCCTCCCTTTCACAATCGCTTTCCCCTCCCCTTCCATTCCTTCCTTTTAGATTGACAACGACCCATGATTCTTTTTGGCTTGGGTGTCAATGGGCGGTGGGGATCACTTATCATCAGGTGACTCATCTGCTCGCTTGCCAGTCTCGGATATAAAAAAAAAATACTACTATTGCACTATTACAATCTACTCATTACTAATTGTAGTCTAATTGCACCGTATTTGATTAAACTATAAACTAGCTGAACTGATGATAAAGAAAAGAAATTATTGTCAGTTAAAAAAAACGAATCTTCGGTGGGTTTTAAAACATTAACGGACGTACTTCAAACTTATCTGATCGGGACCAAGCTTATACGGGACCGTGGTACGTGGACCGTGGAATAAGCTCTATCGACACAAAAATAATTTTGAATATCGATCCACATATGGCGGAGATATCGCGTAACATACATAAAAAATATAGCCGAATTGAAGACCTCCTTTTTTTGGAAATCGGTCGAAAAGGAAAGGATTTAAAAACCGTTTAAGTATGCCGAACTTATAATAGTGAATAGTGATGAAAAGGACCAATTTGTGACCCCGGCTTAATTTATGTAAGGATTGGACGTTTTGCGAATTGGACGTTTTGCGAATTGGACTTTTTGCGAATTGGACTATTTGCGAATTGGACGTTTTGCGAATTGGACTTATTGCGAATTGGACGTATTGCGAATTGGACATTTCGCGAATTGGACCTTTTGCGAATTGGACTATTTGCGAATTGGACGTTTTGCGAATTGGATATTTTACGAATTGGACGTTTTGAGAATTGGACATTCTGAGAATTGGACGTTTTGCGCAGGCTGGACATTTTGCGAATTGGACATTCTGCGCCTAAACGAAGAAGTATGACTTCAATAACTTCAAAAAGCAATTCTATCCGCGGAAGACTTCACGTCACACAATCGTAGATTGAAACCTACCACGCGTTTAACGCGTTTCTAACGTTTGTTTTTACTGTCCAGTCTTGTACGGGTGTGTTTTTCAACAATTTATTGTTGGCTAGTAGTATGGAGTCCATACTGGTCATAGGTTCTAATCCCAGGTAGGACAATGCTGTTTTTTAAACATGATTTACACTAGACAGGATCCATAATAGTGGGTTGACGTCTGGCAGACGACACTTCATAAAAACTGAGCCGAATCCTCTCTGCAACATCCTTAAAATATTTGTTTCGCCCATCTCATATTCGAATGGGATAAGGGTGGTGTTCTAATCTAGTAATAATAATATATCAATAATATTAGCCCTATAATATTACTGCCCCACTGCAGCTCTACTAATGAAAGGGGTTAGGTCTCAGTCTAGATTAAATAGTGTTGTAGAGAAAATGTAAAAAAACTTTTTAATTAATAATTCATGAATTATGAGTTACTAAGGGCCATTTGCCGGTACGCTTGTTTAACCTACAAGGTGGACCGACGACCTGATAAAGGTCGCAGGAAGTCGCTGGATGCAGGCCGCTTCCGACAGGTCGATCTGGAAATTTTTGGGGGAGGCCTATGTTCAGCAGTGGACGTCCTATGGCTGATGATGATGATGATGATGAAGGGCCATTTGTAGCTTCATGATAAATCTCCATTTATCTCAAATTGTGATTTAAAAAGATAGGAGTGAGCTGTAGGATAAATCGAGTTTCAGTTTAACTCATACATTATTCATAGCGCTGCAAGTCGGCCTTAAAGTATTTATTCTATCTGTGATTAATTTAGTGTTATGTAATTACTTCATTTCCGTTGAATATTGCGCCAATTTCTTCATAAGGTTTTCTAGTTTTGGGGCCCTCCTCCTTTCCCATTTTATATGTAAGATAGAACCATACAAACTATGTGCGTAATATATAATTTTTAAAGAACTATGATTCCACTTGTAATTTTGGGATCAAGTAAGTTTAATTCCGAAAATCTATAAAAGCTTTAATGTCAATTTTAAAATGAAGTATCTGATAGTGCTCGTCAGTGCTAGTAAAGAGGATCGTCATGTACCTATAGTTTCTTGCGTCTATGCTTTCTTGGCTTTGGTTTTAATAGGGTTTTAGCATAAATATTCTACATCACTGCAAATTGCAATGCTGCTTGTAGGCTAAAGTTTACAATTTACATGATCTTTGCTATAGACTATTGAAAGTGCTTTAGAAATCTTCGTACATTGTGTAGGGAAACTGCCAAATATTACACTTACTATGTAGGTGCTAATTAGTATCTAGAGATCGCCTTCTTGGTCTAGTGGCAGCATGTATGGGTGGTGGACCGGGATGTCCTGGGTTTGAATCCCAGGTTGCGCAAAGCAAATTTTCTAATTTATTTTGCCTGGGACTGAATCCCTCATAGGGGGTTGACGTCAGACAGGCGGCCGGTCGTAAAAACTAAGCCAAATCCTCTCTGCAACATGCTTGAATTTTTTTTTAAAAGTGTGTTGCGCCGACCCCAATGTGGAATAAGGGAAGGTAGAAAAAAGTAATATAAGAAGTAGCTTTATTAACATGTCACATATGTCCACTCTCATATGTCCACTACGCGTGCGGCGTACCCAATAGATCTATGATCGGTCGACTAGTGTGAACTAGCGTCTCAGTGTGCCCACTTATAATATTGGAATTAAGGCATTAGTCGACTGATACATTTATGCATTGAGACGTTAGTCGACTGATAAATCTATGGGGCACGCGTAGTGGAGACTAGAGATAATATTACCGGAGACCACCTGTATAACTCAAAATCCAAGGCGAGGCCAACCCAAAGGTTTTATGTAATGCACAAACTTATGAATTATTGGAATTGCTAGGAATAGAATGTTTGCCATTAAAGATGACTTTGCTGCCTTTGTTATTAGACCCCTGATATAATCCCTAATATGCCTGTGACAATGCACCGACCGTTCAATATTATTCATGAGTGAAATGTGAATATCCAATGTTAAAATAAGAATACACAAATAAAAAATGTTACGGAACTTTATTGCGTTAATTTGTTCCAGTATTTATTTCTTCTTCTTTTTAGTTCTCATGCAGCAGCACGGAGGCGGCTCTGGTTCACATTGAGTCTCTCGCGTGTCTAAGCGCGCCATGGATTTCTTTTCAGGGCCCTTGGGTGTCACCAGTTCTAACTCCATTTTACAACGACGATCGCCATTAGGTCCCACTTTAGCTACCTACGTAAATTCAGAGAAAGAAGGTAATGTAAGGTCTTAAAGGAAATGTATATTATGTGATAGATAAGCTTAGACTAATAACACATACGGTCACCGATTAGCATCGAACAAATAGATAAACATATACTCATGAGCCAAAGGCTATTTGAAGGTTATCTAATGAAATCATAAACTATAAAAACTAACAAGAAAGTAACTTAGTACTTATTTTGAGCTCAAGTAAAAAAATTGGCTTCGTCTTTTTCTGCCGCCAAATAGGAATATGTCAGCAGTAGGTATAGTATTATTTTCCACGGAGATAAGAGGAACCAACGCACGGTTCAAAGTAGGCGTGACTCTTACCATCAGTTGTTGTCTGCTAACCTCATCATTAGGGAATGACTTAATTTATTACGTACGTGCATTTGCAACGATCGTAACTACGTTTTATTTTATCATCATCATCATCAGCCATAGGACGTCGTCCACTGCTGAACATAGAACTCCCCCAAAGATTTCCAGATCGTCTTATTTATGAATAAATATTATCTTCATAGCTCTCTCATTTGGGACGGAACTAAGCTCGGCGAAATGTGGGTGTTCTAGTTCGCTAGTGCGCCTCTGCCTACCCCTTCGGGGATACAGGCGTGAGCTTATGTTTTCATAGCTCTCACTTATCAATTTATCCTCTGTTATAATGGAGATAAGTAGCTTGAGCTGCTTCTTGACCTGGTTCACCAGGAAGGTCATGTTTTCAACATGCATGTCAGCTTTAATTCTTGCTGAGGGAGCGCGCGGCCTGGCTTGTTTACAAACGCCGACTATTGCTAAGAATGCAGTTAAACAACGCGTGATACCGCGACCAAATACGGGTGGTGAATAAAAGGTGTGCATCACGTACAAGAGTCTTAGCTTTGGTTGGGTCGCTTTACCAAGCATCGTTTATCGGCACTATAAGGTTTTGCTAAAATGTTAAGTCAAAAGACACGAGAGAGTGGCGTACAACTTTGACTGCACGCGGAGCGAGCTCCATAAAAACACATTTTAACTGGAAACAGCACCTAAACTATACGTAAGTATTTCCACCATCAAAGAGTGAAGAATCTAGCGAAAAGAAGTGAGCGACTAAAAATAGACAAAATAGTTGATTCGGTTCGTCGTGGAAGAATTTTATCAAAACTATGCTAGGGGAAGGTAAAATCTACTTATATAAACGGAGTCCTATCTGTCTATTTCTCGTCCTTTCGTAGTGAAAACCCAGCTTAACATTCATAGTGGTGGAAACACATGAACCTGTCGCTTAAGTTGTGCAACATTATTATCAAAATAATATTAACCTTCAGCACAAATACATCTTTCAGTGGATGCAGCACGTTTTGCGCCGCGCCGGGTCCTGGCACGTTTGTAGGCACCAAGTTGCAGAGCCAAGGACATGGGCCCGATTTGGAAGTCTGCTTAGCTTTTCCTTGAACTTGTGTACCTTTTGCACTTTTTTCCTTTTCAGACATTTCACTAGGATTTGGATTGGACTTAAATTTAAATTGTGTTTGAAAGGGCAGAAGCCGCAGAAGCTCAGGTGAAGTATGTTATTGACAAACTTATTGTTGAAGTTTGGTTTCTGTCACCAAAATAGTAATTACTCTTTTTGGAAAAGAAAATAATTACTCGCAACGACAAAAGAAAAAAAAAGTGGTTTAAATATTTTTGGATTGGCTTAGATCAATGACTAAAAAATAAATATGAGGACCCGGCATAACTACGAAAAATACGTGTTTACTATGAAGCCGATTCCGCCATTTTAGTTTCGCGATCTATTAATATGTAAGTTGTCACAGTGTCATAAGAATTAAATAACGTATACATTCTTATTGATTTTATTTTAAATAAGGTGTTTTATTTACAATAATACTAATTTCGAAATATGAAGAAAATTCCTAACTGTTATATTAATGCGATCTTTCTTTCGTAAAGTCGCCATTTTGGTTTCGTATCGTACATTATGAATGCTTATTTTTTTCATAGTTATGCCCAATTCTCTATCTTATTTTGTCTAAGGCTTAGATTTAAATTCTATTTAGTTTTATCCATAGATTATTTTTATATACTGGATAATTTTATCTACAAAAAAAATGATGTAAAATTTATATTAATCAATAATATTAGTCTTGTTCAGAGAGATTCAATATTACAATAATCTAAGAATATTACTTACTAGTTTGGCCCTGTAATATCACTGTCAAGTGTCACATTTTTGGGCACAGACCGCCTCTACTAATGTGATGGTGCCTAATCTACCACGCTGGCTGGGGGTTGGTAGACTTCATGTGAACATATCTTAGAAATTCTTGTGAAGAAATTCATAAATTCAATATACACGTTCCTTCAAGATGTTTTCTTTTATCGTTGTAGCAAACCGTATACACACTTCTGATTCACTAGAAAAGACACAAGTGTACGCCCGCTTTTTGGAGTTGTTGTTTAGCAACAAGTGGTTACGAATGTCAATAGACTATACTCTAGTTACGCCTTTACCATCTTACCCATTACTGATAATTATCAACAGGCGTGTTTGTGTACCTTTAGAATAGTGTATTTTAATATTATGTTTTGAATAAAAAAAGATTTGTTTATAAACTGATTTTATTACTTTGATTACAATTATTATTGCCAATACAGCCTTATTTAAATCACTAGGGAATTAGGGAACATCATGCAATTTTTTTTGTTGAATAAACTACAGTCCACTTGTACGTGCGTGACATACCCATGCAGAAAATGTGGAGTAGGTATAAAGATTAACAAATATTGTTTGTAATAGATATAATTTTAATGTATATAGTAGATATTAGTTTGATATTATACAGTCTTTTGTCGAGCCATGCATTGAACTTGTATTAGGTCGAGCAACTGCTCTTACAGCATTTGGGGGTTGGACAAGGAGATAAATAGCAGCACTTTCGTGGCAGACAAGTTGCGTAATAGCAACAGACGCTGCAAGGCCCTGGTACACTACGACATCGCGCCACTGCACATATCTTAGTGCGATTGAGGCATGGCGATATTCGTTTCTTATGAGATTTGATTCGAGGTTGACTACGCGCTTTTCGTGGTTTTTTACGACCCACAGGGCAAGGTCGTAGACATGGCGAACTCTTGCAGGGTAATTTACAAGGCGGTGGACAACAGACACGAGGGCAAGGAGAACATGGTGAACATGGCTTACAACGTGGAGGGGAGGAGCATGGCCTACAACGCGGTGGTGATGAACAGGGCCTGCAGCGCGGGGGTGAGGCACACGTCCTGCAACGTGACGGTGAGCATGGTCTGCAGGGGGGTGATGGAGAGCATGGTCGTCTGCAACGTGGCGGGGATCTACACTGGCGACAACGCGGCGGAGAGCTACAAGGCTTGCAGCGTGACGGCTTGACGCAGAGCCTACACGATCTACAAGGTATAGCGCAACATGATGGTCTACAACACTTTTTGCAGCGTACTGGTTTACATATTGGTGGACCGCACGGCTTCCTACAAACTTTCTTACAAATTGGCTTGCATGATGATGGACGACATACAATCATCTTACATTTTTGAGGGCGACAAATAGCCGGAAATGCGCACACAACCGGACATGGTATTCCACAAGGTGGAGGTCGAGTAGGAGGCGGAGTCCATTCTAACATTAACTCATTCTTCGCAAGTGGTGCTCCTGTCATTCGACGAATTACAAGTTCAAATACTCCACGACGTGGATTAGTAACAGTAGTCACTTTTACAGGTGCTTGATCTTCACCGGACGATGCAATGATACATTTTGGCCCTTGACATGGTTCTTTGCCATGAACTGGGCATGGTTCTCTGGGACCAATTCTTATATGCGATACTGTGGCGACTATATCTCCCTTCGTTCCCGCAACTGCCGGGCATGGTTTTTGACATCTGTCATCCCTTATCGATACTGCTTTGCCAGTACTAGTAGCTGCAGAAGAACCTCTACATTTTGTTTGCGCACCAGTTGTATGACTTTGAGATTGAGCTTGTATACCAGTGGTACCTTTTGGATGGTGACTGCTCTTTTCGCTTTTTACAGGTGCCGCTGTCACTTGGCCAGTTCTATGAAGTTTTGTATTAGATCCTGATAATCCCATCCCCATTTTACTAGTATTAGGTTGGTCTTTTTTTCTCCCAAAGAAATATACTTCAGAACAAAGCCCACTATTGCAACTCCGTCTCCCAAGGATTGAATAGTCTGGTACGGTACAGGTCGAACAGTAATTAGAATTCAAATTCATACTGCAGTTCTGGTATGGTACAGTTATGTTGTCGTTGGTATTCACTTGCAAACATTTATTAATTGAAGCCGTAGCTTGTGTACCAGATGTGCGACGACGTGAGAAATCATTTAGTAGTGTCATATAAACTGTAGTCTCCTTTTTGCCGAAAGTATTTAAATTTTTTACAGGATTATTGTATTCATCGATAGAATAAAAAGATTGTTTTTCATAAACATTTGAAACGTAATGAATAGTATCTGAAAAAGAAACACTGCGTTTTTTGGAACTCAAAGAAAAAAGTGACAGAGCAGACTTTTTATCCATTTTTTTTATTTCCTCAATATCTTGCCATAGATTTGTATTATTTTGTTGCCATTCCTTGGTCACAACTAATTGTCGTGACGAATCATTTGCAGTAGTGATTGTAGAATTTTCATTCATGTTTGAGTTTTCGGCTTCATTAATCATGCTTCTAATTTCCAATATTTGATTTTCAGTAAGTTCTTGGTAATACGGCAATCTCGGCAGTGTACCTACGGTGAGTTGACGTGATTTAAATCGTGATTGTCTAAGGTTAAATACTAGTAACATATAAATAAATGAAGATATCGGTATATTAATCAACAAACAAGGATTTCTGATCAGAAAGTGGCAAAAATTATCCTAAAATGTAATTAAAAAACATGTCAACAGTTTTAAAAGTTCATTATGTAAATTATATTTAAAGAACCAATGTGTAAGTATTATTTAGATGCTATTACATATATGATCTTATAAAGAGAAGTTATAGTTATGTGGAAACAAAATAATAAATTATTTCAGAAAAACACAAATTCATAATATTATCTATTTTGAAACAACTATGTATGTTAAGCAGATTTTTTTTTATATGATCTCAAGTAACTAGAATCGTTCCTTGATCCTATCATTTACTTCACATTAAACTGTGTATTTTGGGTTGTCAACGATTAGCCATATTTTGGGTCAAATGCGGCTGATATTTTGGGTCAAATATTTCTTCTTTAATTTAAAATTATAAGCTAGATTAAATTTTAATTTGTATAATGTAAGAAAACATCAACTCAAAACAACATCCAAATAGGGGCCGCTCCACCAAGTAACTTGTATGCAGCTAAACCTTAGTTTGCGGATAAGTGTAGTCAAATTACTAGTGTTTTATCAGTTTCATTTCCACTAATGTTTGAATGAAAGAAACAAAACAAGGTAACCATCATATAACAATGAAGCGATATATATTGATTTGTGATTGTGGCCCTTATATAGAATATTAACACACATAGAGAATGCTTAAGAATAACACACTTTTACATCTACCAATAAAAACGAGTGTCCAAATAGTATCACAACATTTAATTCAAGTACAAATAGATAAAAATTAATAACATGAAGTTATAATTTGCGTTTAGTTTTTGGAGAGCAACAACTTGAACAAGGCGGTAAACACTGGGCGGTACGGGTATCTACTGTGGGTACTACTTTTCCTTGAGTTACAACTGGGGTGATGAATTGGTATTCAAGTTTAGACTTCCGACCGGGCATCTCGACAGTCTTGCCGATGCGTAGCTTGATCACTTGTTTTGGAAAGTCGTACACGACACCGGGGTATCCTTCAGCGGTGGTAGGCATCAACTGGCCCGGATTGTCCCTGGTTACGTCACCCACTCCATCGGATGTGAAGTTAAAGTGGGTTCTTTGCCGGTGCCCCATTCCACAGGAGTCTGAAGGTATTTGGAATATGACCTTGTTGCCGGTCGGACAGCAATCTGTACAAGTTGTTATCGAGTCAGGAAATATTACCAAAAATATTTATTATACATCGAAATGGACATTCATTTAACATAGAAGTTACGAGATTATTTTTTATTTTCAGTTCTAGAAGGAATAAAGGTTTTGTGGAGAATTTTGAATTTATTATCGTTTCTTTTTCATCTTAGGTTTTTTCAGCTTTCTTACACAACAATCGCAGTCAGCGTCGCTTTGTATTCTCATATTAACTTTTCTAACAGGTGGCTTTTTGTCCGGACCCTTGGGTGTAACAAGTTCTAGTTCCAGTTTACATTTTCTGTCACCCTGCATTGCACTTTTTGCCACTTTCAAAACGAATACTTCTTTGTTCGGAAGTTCTTGTTTGACATCACCACGTGCGGATATGGACTGTTGCCCGTGTTTGGAAGCCTGAATACACCCTTCAGTCGTGCATGTAAACTGAGTGCCCGCAGTTTGTGCCCCATGACAACAAACATCTTCACTAGGTAGCGCCAAACTTATTTGATTTTTCCCACAAGGTGGTTCACAAGGGCCCCCGTCAGCTCCTTTCGGGTAAGGGGACTGCATCGAACAATGAGTCTGACTGATTTTTTTAATTACAGAAGCGCTCGCTGGAACTTTAATCTTAAGCTCGTTGCCACCCACATTTGTTCCTATCTCTTCAAATTGTTTACTGCGACCTGGCCATTAACAAATATGTTCTCATGCAGTTCCGAAACAGTATACTCAAATAGGTGTTAAAGGTACGTATAAGTTTGTGTCTGAGGGAAATACCAGACTGAGAATCTTAATTTATTTTGTGTTGTTGTGTTTTAGTACCTACATCAATAATGCCAATAGAGAATGTTTCTTTACAAATAAATAGTAAAATATATATTGCTAACCTTTGGGTACATGTAAACAATATTGATCTGTATTCCTGCACACCATTTGCTGTTTAGGTGCTCCTTTTGGACCAGAGCAATAACAGGGGTCATCGGGATCCTCGCAAGGCATGCTGTTGTAGGGATCACGGGCTGAAAAATTTTCAGAGATTAGCACGTTCAAACTGTTTAGCTTACAATAACTGTATTACGTTTGAGCATCAGTACCTGGTGGACAGACAGCTCCTCCGCCGCCTCCGCCCATAGTACAAGTCTGACCTCCCATAGTGCCACCACCAGGACCCCCACTCCTCGCTGCTCCACAAGCACAAGGATCCTGTGTAGTTTGATAATCTTTTCGCGGATTGCAAGACCTGTCGACTATGGCGCCACCTCCGCTGCCACCAAGATTCGGAGGGCGGCCAACTCCTTGGAATTTCGTAATTATCAGTTTTCCAAAACAAGATATCCGTAAAAACATGACGATTTCCCCCGTTTCCGCCCCATCCGGTCCAACAATCCGAAATACATCTTTCAACGCTTGATAACTGACATTATTTGGGTCTTCTAAAAACTTCTTCCGTGCCTGTACAAATTCTTTAGTCATGTCAATTGTAGCTTCCCCCATTACAATCTTCGTTGGTAGGCAGCCACATGGCAGTGATTTATATACGGATATTTTTATGGGGAACTTGCTCATAGCTTTGCTAATATCAGCCTCCTTAAGAGAGAAAAGACAAGATTTGCCATTATTAAAAGTTTTCACAAAAGGGCCACCGCTTTTAGCGACGCAAGCTCCAGGATCGTCATCACAAATTTCCATTGGTTCCACAGATGGGCATTCAATATTCACACAAGTTCTGAAATCCTTGTCCGAGAAACAAGGGCTTTTAACAAACACCACTTTGTCAATTAGCACCTCGAGAAGGAATAGGCCATCGTCTTGTTTTGCCATGATTACCTATTATGGGGATGGGATTTTTAGGATTTTAACTAGAATTTTATTCAAAAGTGTAATATCATACTTGTAATTTTGACATGAAAACAAATGAGAGTTAAACGGTGCTGGAAAATATTGACAGAAGATTCTTTTTTTCTTATTAAACATGATACCTAATTTTAGTAAAAAAGAATATAATACGGAATAGAGAGTAGTTTTGTTCCGTGACATATATTCCCCATAGATTTATCAGTCGACTAACGCCTCAATTTACTCCACGATTAACACCTACTTTTATTTGTAATCCCTGCCAGTTTCAACTATAATCGTGGAGCGTGACTATATTATTAGGTATAGCCTTAGATAGGTATAGCAGTGAGTTAGTGGTCACACACGTGGTCTTTGTTAACATTCAGCCTAAGCACTCGGATCTTAGACCGAAATAGATGATTCGTATTTCGTACTACTTATAATTTTATTTTTGATTGTTCGTGTGTAGGTGTAGATAACTGTCTTAATACATATAAATTAAAAATCAGGCTCGTACTTCATGAAACTTGCCGAGCATCACGGGGATCGAACCCGAGACCTTTAGTTAGTCGTAGCGCACTAAAAACTACTCAACTATGCCACAAAGGCAGTCCTTACAGTACCTATCATTACTGTGTTAAAAAATCAGCGCTGTTATTTTGATACTGATTTATCAATAGGACTTAAAGACAATGAGATAATCTTATTTGTTTTGTCCCGTTACTGGGCACAGGCCTTCTTTTTATGAGAGTTGATAAATCCATTAATGGTTTAGGATTATGATTGATCATTAAAAGTCGTAGAATTTTTTGCAAATATTTTATTTTGAAAATTTTCTCAAAATACAATTATATTTTACAGGTGGATAGTTTTTGTAGTACCAATTGCATGCTTCGTTTTGAAAAGGGCGTCCAACCCTGGAATATAACAATTATTAAGTAGATACACTTAACTAGCTCAAAATGTAAAGTTATAGTTATTTTAAGTTTTTTTTTGTACTTAATCTAAATCTATAGATTACTTTATTTCAATTATCGTGCGATAGTGTTATCCTGAAATGGCAAAGTGCACTGATACGGTGAGAAGATCTACTGATGGTACCTAGTTATTATATTCTATTTTAACTTACTTTCTCACAATATTATAAAGAGGTAAAAGTTTATTATCATTTCATACACTGACAAAATTGATTATCCATTTGGTACAATTGGTAATATTTTTTTTCTTTCTACTTGGCCTTATCCCATATAGGGTCGGCGCAACACACCTTTTCAAGCATGTTGCAGAAAGAATTTGGCTAAATTTTTACGACCGGCTGCCTGCCTGATGTCAAGCCCCTCTGATGGATCCAGTCACGGGCAAATTCAATTAGAAAATTCGCTTTGCCCGCTTTGGGAATTGAACCCACGACCTCCAGATCCATAGTCCATACATACTACAACTAGACCAAGAAGGCGACTGTGGTAATCACTGAAAAAAAATTTAGAAAATTTCACTATTTCATGGCTGTGTTAAGCCAAAAGATATATAGAGCAGAGCAAAAAGAAATAGCTAGCTTAGAATATTTAGAACACAAATAGTTTACTGATCCATTAAATCACGAATTTCTTTTGCAGTCATAGTGGCGGTCAGATCGGGATAGTCTCTCCATCGTTTTTGTCCGGCGTCTGCGGCCCAGGCCAGTTGGAAGGGAGTCAAACCTTTTGACAATTTTCGACAATCGCGACAATGAGCGCCTAATGGTTTCTGTAAAAATAGAAACGATATCTTTTAACATGAAGTTATGTACGTTTGGATTTTCGTCCGACTTCAAAAACGGCTTCTCAATTCGTCTGTATGTTTTTTTAATGTATGTTACTCGATATCTCCGCCAACTGTCCACCGATTTTAAAGATTATTTTTGTGTCCGTTATAGCTTATTTCCAGTGTGGTCATATATAAATTTTATTACGATCGGATACATTTTGAAGTTGGTCCGTATGTTTTTAAACTTGTGATTATGTTACACTGAAGTGCACCCTATTTTCTATACCCTGGTTGAATATGTAATTACTTATGTACTAGCGACGATGCCTGATGACGTGAATGTGACCTAGCATTGCCCGGTACAGGAATTTTACGATTGTGTCCGATCAGACCTGTAGGGTAAACATATAGATAACAGTTTGGTGTGTTTGGTGCGGTGGGATAGATTTCTGGAGGCCTAAATACTCCTGTTTGTTCCAATCCAATTTCCATTCCTCTCCGAGTAGGCACTTTGGCTGCTAACATTGCTGTGGGCTTAGACGAGTGGCTTATGCGCTAGTCGAATAGCGCATTTCTATTCAACTAGCGCATAAGCCACTTGTCTAAACCCTCTGATGCATAGGCAACCGTAAGCACTCATCAAGCTGGCCGTCTCCGCGTTTCCTTTCGTAAGAACTTAATAAATATTTACAGTCCTAGATTCTACGTATTGAATGTAAATTAAATTATGTAATGTATACCTTATTTAAACCATCGCAGCCATGCTGTCGCCGATAGCGGATACAATCGAGGTCATACTGATATGAACGGGGGAATACGTCTTGATGGTCTGAGACAAAACGATTATTGGAGTTATGGAGTGATTATACACAATGACGAGAAATCTGTTTGAGTTTAGAATAAATTGATTCGAGAGCCGGTCAGGGACGACTTATATTTCCCAATGTGAAGTCTGTGAATCTCAATGTGAAGTCGGCGCAACACACTTTTCAAGCACGTCGAACGAAAGGATTTGACCTTATTTTACGACCGGCTGCCTACGGGGATAAAGGGGTAGAAAGTTTTGAGCAGATTTAAGTAATCAGCTAAGTACGAGTAGATTGGTGCCCATTTTATAAAATGTAATGCGCCAATAACAATATTAATTACTGATCCATGCATACTATATTGTGTTAGCTTTATAGTTATTTATCAAGCAAATTATCATTAATTTATTTGATTTAATATCATATTAATAAAACATAATAAGATTAAAGTATTAGTATTGATAGTGGACATTCTTTATCACTGTAAACACTTCATGATTTAATTGATTTACATACATAATATAGAACCTAGGTAAATACACATATTGGAGAATATCGAATATTTATCATCAGTAGGGAACAATATTGTGTTATATCTTAATCGGAGATAGCAATCCTGGACGATATATCTGTGTTTCTTATATAACAGAATTTAGAGTTTTGATTGCTCGAAAGTATTTGATGCTGAAACTAAGATTAGGTGTTAAAGAAAACAAAGAGGAACTAGGTTTATAAATAGTTATTTCAAATGATCGCCTGTCGATACAGGATTTCATGAGATATGAAAGAATAGTAAAGAAGGACGATTCCTTCTTTACTATTCTTTCATATCTCACTCTATAGTGGGGTTGGCGCAACAGTGTTTTTAAGCATGTTGATTTAGTTTGGGTTTTACGAAAGGTTATCTACCTGACATCAACCCCCCTCTGGAAGATCGAGTAACGCAGAAGTGTGAACCTAGATCCTCCACCCAGCCCATATACATTGCCTCTAGACCAAAGAGTCCTTCTGCCCTCTTCTCTACTTTTAAGTTTAAAACATACTGGGTTTCACCATCTCTGTTGTCATTCCATAGTTATAGTACGCGTCTTGCAAGGTGTACGCATTAGCGCCAGGTTTGTCCACCCAAAATGCCTTATCCTTTTTTACCATGTTTTCAATGACGGCGTCAGGTAACTCGTCAATTGTCGGCCTGCCGCAAACAAGATAATGTTTAAGGTAAGGTTTAAGGTTTATATTACATATGCCCTATTTAAAACTGCCATATACATATTTTTATGTGAAGGATAATTTTATTGAATGCAAGTTAAATAATTTCTATATGCCCTAGTTAATTCCGGACTTCAAGAACTCTCAATTTAATTATAAAATAGGTATTATGTTTAGAACCTTGGTGGCATTTCCACTAATTCCCTAGTTAGGGGTTGCAGAAACTTTCCAACAGTTTTCTGCGTCAAGCGCGGCGGCCTCCCGGGTGTCATCGCTTCATCAGTATATATTGTCATAGTCATATTGTCTAATGCGTATCTACGAACGGAATAAAAAGAAATAGTAAATTCAAATAATTTTTTATAATGGTTTTAATAGATTTTTAAATGTAAAAAATCTGAAATCTGTATCCAAGTCCCCTTGCATGTCCCACGTAACATCAAACACCAAAATTACATCACAAACAAACCAACGTTATGCTATATTTTAGATTATATTTAATTTTAATTAGTAGCGAACCATTTACTTAGAGTAAGAATAGAATTGCTTTTTCGGAAGACAATAATTTTGCAACTTACTTAACCGGATCATATCCTGTAAATTTATTTACATTACTTTGTGGATCTCCAGGATGAGAGGTTTTCTCCATGTTATAAGTTTACTTTATTTAAATGACAATAATAATTTCTGTAATAATTGAAGTGGTTTTAATTACGGGACACAATTTTTTTCAAAAACATTTAGATATAACGAAAACTTTAATAAAAAGGTGTTTATTTATTTAAAAAGGTTTTTTTAATGTGACAGTCGTGACACGTGACAATGGGGATGATGAGGAACTTGCATGTAATTTCATTGTAAACTAATCTAAGTTGTAAACCGTTTAATCTTACATTAACACCCTTTATGCTTTGCCGTCTATTGTAAGATCGTGTTAAACAGTATAATACCTACTGGCTACTAGACGGGTCATGGGGCATCACCAAAATAGGTACTCGTGATCTAAAAGTTTTGACCTCGTGGTCATTACTTTTACAGTTAACGGTACCTACCTATTAGTTTCAAGTTTGAAATATACACATAACAGTGATACTGATATGGGTACTTTAATACTACCAATATCAATGAATTTCCGTAGGAACATACCTATATTTATCATGTAAATCACGTGTGCAATAGGAATTTATTAAAAATACTCCAAGGATAATTTTATTTTAGTAATATATACTTATACTTAATTTTTTATCTGTGAGTCACGTGACTGTAAACACTAATCACGATGCATGATGTCACATTACTGTTTTGTCTTGTATTGTTTTTTTTTTTTTACTTTTGTTCCACAGGGAACCAGCTAAGGAGACCATGCTGCCAAGTCATTAGTTACATTTTTTCTTTATAACTTAACCTAACCTATAGACTAACTATAAGTTTTCACAAGAACAATGAAACACGGATGTGCCGATTCCAAGGTCTTGTTAGAGTTTTGGCGTCAATTCCTTCCAGTTTGATGCTTTTTAGATGATTTTCTCGCAGCGGAGGAATCGAACTTGGTCGACCTATCCACCCGACAAAAAGCGCCCAAAATCACTTTTCAAAGCTTCCACATACTGTCCATCTTCGTTGATGTTTATCGCATAAATTCACATCACATTTAAACAACACAACACAAACACAACTTTAGACTAGATTATGAAATCATTAATACAAGCGACCACACGCCTAGGCCGATTCGAGAAATTCTTTTTTGTTTAAAAGGGTAAACTTCCGAGGTGGTCCCATCGGCACCAAGTCAGGATCTGATGATGGGATCCCAGAAAAATCAAGGGCAACCCTATAATTGGTAGGGTCAAAGAGCACACACACACACGCACGCACGCACGTTCGCACGCACGCACGCACGCATGCACGCACGCACACAAGTACGCACGCACGCACGCACACACACTCACACACACACACACACACACAATTTTTATCTATGGTCCATTGTTCTTTGAGGGGGAGACAGCGAAATTAATTGTTTTGCGTATGTGTTTTTGTATTTTGTTTCGAGAAAAATAAATGCAGAAGGCGCGCCTTCTTACAGACAGAAATGTGTAATGCCGGGTCTCCTGCACTAGCTTTTTCGAAACAAAACACTAAAGACACATACGCAAAACAACGATTTTAGCTGTCACCGGCTCGTAGAACAATGGACCATAGATAAAAAAATGCTTGTTTTGTGTAGGTGTTTTGTGTAATGTTTTAGTACAGAAGACCCGGCTTAACCAAACCATGTTTTGCGTATGTGTTTTTGTATAAAGTTAGGGCGTTATTAATTATTAATGTTTTTTTCGAAACAAACACGAAAAACACCCACATAAAACAAGGTTTTTCATTGTTTCTTGCTTATGTAACAATGGACCATAGACAAAAGAAATAGAAATACTATGTGTCCCCCACCTCCTCATGTTTTGTGTATGTCGTAAATCGTAGCAGACGCGGCTTAATGTACAACCACTTGTGTTATATATCTTTTTATTTTTATTTCTTTCTACCTGCCTTAAGCCCAACTTAATCTGGGGTCCGGTCGGCACAACATACTTTTTCAAGTATGTTGCAGAAAGGATTTGGTTTAGTTTTTACGAGCAGCTGCCTACCTGACAACCCTTTCTGAGGGATTATTGACCAAAAATAAACTCATAGTTATTGCTGTACTGACGCTTTTAAATGTTTATTCTTCTTCTTTCTGCCTGGCATTATCCCGGCCTTCTGCCAGGGACCGCCTTCCCACTTAAACGCTTCCACTTCGGCCGGTCTAAAGCATCCTCAGTGGGGAGGCTATTGGCTCTCATATCCTCCTCCAAAACGTCCAGCCAGCTTTTTTATTATTTGTTTTAATACCAAAGAAAAATTTAAAAACAAATTAGTTTGAACTACATTTCAAATAAATGATGGGTACATTTTTCCAACATGGCATCCCTGTGTTTTATATTATGTCCCTTACGGGTATACGCGCATGGCTACTCTATTCATTCTTTATCTAAGGTAGATAATCTAGGAGACGATAGGACGAGAAAAAAACTGCAAGTCTGGATTGCCATAAAAAATGACATGAAATGAGTGTTGACATATACAATAATTCCTCAAGATTGACATTCTCACTATAGATACCGATTATAAAGCCTATTTTCCTACAATATAAGCGCATAATGTTAATTTTATGTTGCATTGTATTGCATAGTAATATTTCTGTAAAATAGGGAACTTCATAAGCGTGAAAATTCAAATATAAACATTATGTCAAATACTTAGATTATCCTAGTCAAATACAATTCCTAACCTAACTTGCTGTCTCCTGCTAAAGATAAAAAATACATGTTTTACGTATGTATTTTTGTGTCATTTTTTAAGAAAAGCTAGTGTAGGAGACGCGGCTTTAGAAAGATATTACGTATAGCGGTGGGTAATCGCGGGATTTTTGATTAGCGAAACGAAACTAGCTATTGGGCTTCAATAGCGGTTGTAGCAACGTGCTACTATGGTAGCTGCTTGTTCTGCTGTCCAAAAAAAAAAAAGATGGCCACATTTGACACCAAATTTGTTGTTCGCAACTAAGGTGAAACCCAGATATCGATTTTGAAGTCAATCGGCCCATAAACAAAGAAAAACAAAATGGCGGCCACTTTTGACAGATTTGACACCAATTTTGTTGTTCGTAACTAAGGCGCAACCCAGATATCGATTTGAAGTCAATCGGCCCATATACAAAGAAAAACAAAATGGCGGCCACTTTTGACAGATTTGACACCAAATTTGTTGTTTGTAACTAAGGCGAAACCCAGATATCGATTTTGAAGTCAATCGGCCCATAAACAAAGAAAAACAAAATGGCGGCCACTTTTGACAGATTTGACACCAAATTTGTTGTTCGTAACTAAAGCGCAACTCAGATATTGATTTTGAAGTCAATCGGCCCATAAACAAAGAAAAACAAAATGGCGGCCACTTTTCATAGTTTGACACCAAATTTGTTGTTCGTAACTAAAGCGCAACTCAGATATTGATTTTGAAGTCAACAAAGAAAAACAAAATGGCGTTAAAAATATATCGCACCCCATTTCATTTCTGACCCTAGGTCTAAAAGTATCCACATACCAAATTTCATCAAAATCGGTTCAGAGTCAAGCTAAAGGTTAAACGCAATGTGTGTGCGCATGAACCAACAAGCATGGCTTTCGACAACGCTACGCAACGCCGCGCCGCAACTATTCGTTGCTCAGTACTCACAAATCACGATCGTTGCCGAGTAGGTACTCATGATCGTTGCCGCGTTGTCGTGATTCAGGGTCGTTGCCGCGTTGCCGTGAACACTACCGTTGCTGGCGTTGTCGTGATCGCGATCGTTGCCGCGTTGACGGTTGACGGCTATTATAGCCGGGCGGTCGTTATTAGCTGTTAGCTCGTTGCGTTGAATGCCATCAACTAGCTACAAGTGATTCAGCCGTTAGCCGTTGCGTCAACTAGTTGCGTTGCGCAACGACCACTTCTAATTACGTATACCTATCTAAGGATGCGGATAACACTTAGAACGGATAATAATAATTTAAAATTGACATTACGCCCTTATCTTGTGGGAAAATAGTTTAGGCGGAGCGATTCTTATATGTGTCTAGATAGTGAGAATGTCAATCTTGAGGAATTATTGTGTATGTTAACACTCATTTCGATGTCATTTTTTATGGCAACTTCGTTGCTGTCTTTTTCTCGTTCTACAAATTAAAAAAAAGATTTGTTGGAAGTATGGGCGAAGTACAAATAAGTTTCAGTATTTGTGACTCATTTTTTATTTCGTTACCCTAAATTTATTTCAAAATGTCCAAAAACATTGTCTTTGAGGGCTGGTTGACTAAATCACCTCCTACAAAACGAATTTGGCGAACGGTAAGTGGCAAACGAGATGGTTATATTGGTTAATCTTTGCATTGTGCCTTTGTTGACAGAATTTGTGAATGTGTCGTTGGAATAACTTGATGTTGAAATGATAACATTTTTAAGTATTTTAAACCTGAGATGATACAGAAGTCGCGGTGCTTTTTAGTGTCGATATTTAACCATAATGAGAATGTTTTTTGGTTTGTTAGAAATGGCGGAGAAGGTGGTTTGCCTTGCGACAGTCGGGCGAACTCCCCGGCCAATATTTCCTAGATTACTACGCGGACCGGAATTGCAGGCGACTCAAGGGCACAATCAACTTGGATTTGTGTGAACAGGTATTTGCTCAATCAATAACTGACTGGTGTTATGTTAACTTATTTCCAATTTTGTGTAACTGAGTTGAATTTCGAATTCATTCACTGTTTCTCTCAATATTACCTGACTATAGTGGAATGCTTCATTAGTTTTGCACTTAACAGTACAGCCAATCAAGGAGATTTAATACTAATCTAGATTACTGTTTAATGTCTCGGAGCCAATTCAATAAAATGTTATTTTTTTAAGTAGTACCAATACAATGTAAAACATACAAAGTAGAACAGTCTGTTCATTATAAGTAATCTACTTTGTATATAACAACATGATACAAAATTATCACTTAATTTTAAATAAATTTACAGAATAGACTCAAAATATATTAGAAGTAAAAAGGCAGCAGAATTTATTTTATTACTGTAACCATCAATATATTAGACCCTAGATGCACAGTTCTTTGCAAATATCGTCCTAAAAGTGGTCTCAGGAATAAAACAAAGAAAAAGATCACAAGTTCTAATTAAATCAAACACAAATATAACCCTATGCACGTGTTATAAAGTAGCTTTTTAAACAAAATGATCAAGCGTTCTTAAATTTGAATTTTCAAATTTAGAATTCTATTGGTGTCTGACTGTAGGGAAAACGAGTGCTTAAGCACTTCTTTGCTGTCCCATTTTCCGAGCGTCAACTGTGCATCTAGGTAAATAATATATTGATGACTGTAACATTAAAAATTGGGTTTACAGTGAATGAATATATACATTATGGTTTGTTTTTAATCTCCTGTAAAGGTTTAAATTTTTTTTCCAGTGCTATAAGCTAATTGTAACAATATTTTAATACCCATAGATAAAGTTTGCCAGTATCTGAGTTGTATCTTGGTGATAGTCTCTGAAATTATGAAGCAATTTAAAAATATTTTACTTTTAAAACCTATTCAAACTTCAGGGATGATGTTTTATTTTAATTCATGAGTGGGGCTCGGCCACCAGTAGCTGAGTGGCCAATATAATGTGCATTATGCTGCCTTCAAGAGGGTTAACAATATTATAATATTAATGTCACAACTAACTTGCTTGGAATACAAACTATTTAGAAAATATACACATTTCTGGATGTCATTTGATTATCATTTAACATGTCTGCATCCAACCCATGCTACAGTAAAGTATTCAATAAAGCTATAGTTTGTTATCAGCTAATAATGAATGATTTAAGAATGCTAGTTTCTCAATTATAATTTTGGCATGTGGAATTTACTGCCTGAAAAATGAGGTAACATACAAGAGTGTTAGTAGTGTGTTGTATGGGAATGTATCCAGATTATAATCTTTCAGGGCCATGGCCACATTCTCTAACATGTACACATAGCTACATACATATCTATCTCTATAAGCCTGAGTGAGACAAACATTCCATTCCAGATCTATTAGTAAAAGTACTTTGGAAAATTTTCTTTTCAATTGTTCTTAGTCCACACCAGAGGATTGGTGCAACTCATTATTATTTCTTTCTTACAAAAATTGTGAAACTGTGCTTATTAATTTATATTACAAATTAGACTGAAAAAAGATTATGTTGGATAAGTTTTTCTTTCTGTCTGACGTTGTTATAGCCAAATGCCACAATCCCCCTTCCTACTTGAATGCTTCTGCTTTGTCCATACTTGAGCATCATCTACAGTGAGACTATTAGTTCTCATATTTTCTTCCAAAACATCTTACCAGTTATTACATAAGAATTATCACATGTACCAATAATTTGATTGTTGTTTTGTCAAAGATGCCTCCTTGGTTTACTGCCAGCATATATGTATAGGCTGTCAACCGCGAGATCTTGAGTTTATTCTCATGTCAGGCAAAGCAAATTTTCTAATTTAATTTCCCCGGGACTGCATCCCTCAGAGGGGTTGACGTCAGGCAGACAGCTGATCGTAAAAATTGAGCCAAATCCTTTCTGCAACGTGCTTTAAAGAGTGTGTTGCGCCGACCTCACATTAAGGTAAGAACGAAAGTACCAATAATTTGGTTATCAGTAGTGTGGTTTGTTAGATGAAAGTAATAGGTTCAGAACACCAGAAGTCATCTCTGACTATTGAGTTATGTGTGTATTCATATAGACTTATCCCTTGCTTAACAGTGAAGCAAAACACTGTGAACAAGCTTGCAAATCTGAAGATTCTGTATTGAAAGGTATGTGACATTTGGTACTTTTGGTACTCTCATCAATAAAGGAGTGTGGTACGTAGCATTGGGATGGCAATGATAGCTCAGATGCAGATATAGTGATAATACTAACAGGGCTTGTATTGTCACCAGATATGCATATTCATTTTGATAATTTCAAACCCAGTTTATCAGTATGAGTCAAAAGCCAACTACTAGTCATATACATATGTAAGTGAGATTATCACAAAGCAGTAGTTACTAATTTGTCATCAAATGATTATTCATTAATTTATGGTGAAATTGATTATCATGGGCCTTACTTAAAACATCATTTTTAGCTGAGCAAATGGTTAAGGATAACCTGTCACCTTTTTCCTTGTGTTACATTGTTTAAAAATGAAAGGGACCACTTATGGTATAAAGATAAGCAGCGGTTGTAGTCTAGTGAAGTATATAATACATAGAAAATCCAATGATTTTTTTGGCCTAATTTTTTTTAGAAATTATGTTCTTTAGGGGCTGAAGATCAGTCGTCTCCTTGGTTTAGTGGCAGCATATATGGGCTGTGGACAGGGAAGTCGTGGGTTCGATTCCCAGGTCGGCCAAAGTGAATTTTCTAATTTAATTTGCCCGGGACTGGATCCCTCAGAGGGGGTTGACGTTGTAAAACTAAGCGAAATCCTATCTGCAAAATGCTTAAAAATGTGTCTTGCGCCGAACCCACATTAAAGTGGGATAAGGGCAGGTAGACAGAAAGTTTAGGGGGCTGGGATTATTAATATAAATTCTCAGTTAAGTATTTACCTGCAAATGAGTTGGTCAGTGACGTGCAGTCCATATAGACAAAGAGACACTGTCTACCCTAACAACTACAAGCTATTGCCATAAATATAAGTTTATGGCCAAATACAGTTTTTCAAAACAGCAATGTCAGTATTATGTTTTAAATGGACACAAAAATGATATGATGATGATGAATGAATGATATGATGGTGTCCCCAGAGTCGAAGGAAGATAATTTTCTAAGATTTTTGTCTACCCTGATCGGAATGTCTATGCATGTCACTGGGGTTTGTCCGATCATTGATATAAAATTGTACACTAGGAAATGATTATACTGCAGCATTAGGAATTTACAGCTTCATTTTACATTTCAATAGTTTTTGCTGAATTGAGTAAATAGTTTTATATTATACTAGCCTCTGATAGAGGCGTCGCCTTCGTGAACATCTAAATTAATTGTATGATTGAGGTAAAAAGTTGCATATGTAATAAAAGACGTATTGTTCTGTTGCTACATTAAAGAAGGGTGAACAAACAAACACACATTCGCATGATATAATGTTGGATTGATGATTGTGATGCTATTCTTCTTTAGATTTGTTTCATATTACTTATGACTTCGGTATTTACGATTCATCTTTAAATAAGTAATCACCATATCTTATTTCATTTAAAATGTGTGGAAACTATAAATTTATAGATTGTTACAATGTCAATACAGTACTTGTGTAAATCTGAATTTACACTGAAGTAAATTAAGAAATGATCTTGAACTAGTTAACATTAATTCTGTGAGAGTTTTATATTTTATAATCTTTATATTGAGTGCGATTGTTCATCAGTCTATTATTATATATCTATCTATTGTTTAAAAGTGTTGAGGAATATCAGGTAAAATTTTCATTAAATTAATTAAACTCACTGTTACTTTTAATTTCCAATCAAGATCAGATATAATTGTTTTGTAGAAATGGAGTAAAAAGTAAGACTATGTAGTTAATTGCATCAATTTTATTTTTAAGTCCAATTAGTTTCATTATTCTAGCAAAAAAGTATTCTATAAATAAAAACACCCAGTATACACATTACAGTCCTGTACTCACTATAGGACATTAGTGTTGTGTAATATGCTCCCGCAGCTTTCTACCTGTTCTTATCCCTCGTGAATGTGGGGTCGGCTCCGCACATTTTTTTAAAGCATGTTGCAGAAAGGTTTGGGCTTAGGTTTAACGGCCGGATGCCTGCCTTACGTCAACTACCGCCCTTCGGAGGATCCAATCCTGGGAAAATGTGTTAAAAAATATCCCGCCTGAACTGGGAATCGAACTCAGGACCTCCTGATTTACCGCCCATATAGGCTGCTAGTAGACTAGAGAGGCAAAATTACGCTCCTACAGCACTTACACTAAAAATAAGTATGAAGTGGTAGATCCACGCTGTATACAGGTAGCCAGCTTGTCCGATTTTATACCACTGCTTCAAGGAAAACTGTCACCAAGTTGCTACTTGCTTGCTGTGGCGTTTCGTTGAGCAAGTTTGATTCCTTTAATATTGGCAATGAATCCATGGTACTTTTGGTATTGTGGGCGGTGACTGGTGGGTGATGGTTATCAACTGTCAACAATTGGCTCACCCATTTGTTGCAAAAAAAATAAAAAAAATATAAAACAAACATTTGTATATTTATAGGGACCGAACTCAGGCCACGGCCATGCGCTGTCACACAATTGGGTACTTGACTATTTTTTTAAAAGTATACAGGACTATTTATTAGGTTATCCTAAACATGTAAAAAATATTTCGTAATTTGTTTTCATATGGTTAGTTAAAAAAAATCAGAAAATATTTTGTATAATACGGGTCACGTCATTGTTCCTTACCATAGATACAAAATCGCTCATTAAAAAAATATTGCGGTAATAACATTTATGATTTCAAACTAAAAAAAACGGGTCAGATATTTCGTCGATCACATCCGCGTTGAAATTAGGTTGAAGTCTTAGGGTATTGTGGAACAAATATAAAAGTAAAATGAGTAATGTGACATCATGCGTCGTGATTGGTGTTTACAGTCACGTGATTCACAGATAACAAATTAAGCATTTAAATTACTAAAATAAAATTATCATAGGAGTTTTTTTTAATAAATCCCTATTGCACAGTTTATTTCGATTATAAATCTATGTTTCACCGTCGGTTTCTGTCAGACAGTGATAACATACCGGTCGAGCCGACCCATTCGTGCTGTAGACGTAGCTGTTTACATCACATTACTGATATGTTGGCAAATTACAGTTCTTCTTTCTTAATTTGACGGTGTCGTGATAAACCATAATTTCACCAATGTCAGGGTGTAGACGCAAACGTATGGTAAAAAAAAACAAATTGCAGTTCTAAAGTTGTAAAAGTAAAAGCAAAATTTTTGTAGTTTTATCTGTTATTCTATTCTTCTAGAATAACAATAAACTTTAACTGTTTACTTAATACCTATATACTTCATGCTTTCGATGCAGAAACTGAGGGCAAATGTGTCTAATACCGTGTAAGTGATGAATATTTGCCAACTTTTCCTGTTCATTGTAATATTGTTTTCGGAATTTTTCCTTTCTAGTATACATACTTCCTCGCATTATGATTATGACATACGTATATATTGGTTTATGCCCTTTTTATTGTAAGATCCTTAACCTCTAAAAGTGAAAAAAAAAAAAAAAAATGTATTAAGAGGTGAAAAAAAATAAAGGTAGTATTTAGTTGCCAACCAATATTGGTTTCTATGCAATTTTTTAGTACGGCGCGGCGCGGCGTTGTCAAATTTTTTTTCTTTTTCAGAAATAAATTATCAGAAATACAAGACTTGTTTTGCAATTGATTACATTATTATTGCAAGTCCTTATCCAGATCCCTCATAGAGGGTTGACGTCAAGCAGGCAGCCGGTCGTAAAAATTAAGCCAAACCCTCTCTGCGACATGCTTGAAAAAGTATGTTGCGCCGAACCCACATTTAGGTGAGATAAGGGGAAGTAGAAAGAAAGAAAAAGTTGTTTAAAAATTTTAAACGCTTATGTATAAAGCTCATGTCATGCCAAAATTGAGTTTCTAGGAAGCGTGGTTAAATATTATGAAATGCAGAATGAAAAGAAGTAAATTGAATGTTTCGGGTTTTAAAGGGGGGGGGGGGTCATGCTGCCAATATGCCCGAATTTATCACCCCCAAATTAGTGCGCCCTCCAAATTTTGCCGTCTTCCAAATTATGTCGCCCGGGGCACGTACACCATCTCGTTCCCGTCCCCCCAGATCCAGCACTGGGTTTAAGTTAGGCATCGGTTTAGGTGTTAAAACGTAATTATTTCTTTGCAAAATAACACTAAAAATGTAACTTTTCTTAAGACTCATACATTTTACATTTGACCTGACCTTATTGCAAGGGAGAACCTTGCAAAGAGGTCAAGATGTTTCTATTTTTTGTTCATTGTTGCATATGTATTATTAAAATTCATGTAGTATTTACCAATGCAGAATGGTGTTTAGCTCTGCAATTGACGCAATTCTGAATATCGCAGCTCATACATAGTTATCAGCAGCTTCAGTACAACTGGAGATATTCATTTAGGGTGTGCAGTACGGATTAATTTTTTTATCTGCAGTTAAACCAGTTGAAAGTAATTGGAGTATACTATGAAGATGCGGTTTTAGTGGAAACGACCTTTAAATAGCTTTAATCTAATATTTATTTTGAAGACCATTGCTTTCTTTTCAAGTTACTTGTTTATTTCAATTAAACAACCGAAGGATCAAATATAGAAATTGTAGTGTTTTAAGACTGAATTATGAAAGAGTTCTGATTCAGAACTTCTGAATCTTTTATGATCGACTTTTTAAATAGTCACGGGCGGCTCGGCCTCCGGTGGCCCATACGCTTATGTAACATATATATGTACCGCCTCCGACGGGTTAAATTTATGGAGGTTAAAAATGATATTGTGCAGTGTTTTTGAATCTTGAATATAGTCTTCAGTGTTGCACTTTAACAAACTAAACGTCATGGCTGACTTTTGCAATTGAATAACAAGTCCTGAGAACCAATTACCACGCCGAGGTCTTAGATTGCATTGACCAGTAGTTAACTGTCATCAATTCTATAGGTTGCATGTAGGAGAATTATTGTTTTTTCAACACAAGTCTTATTTCCAAATATTATTTTTCATTAATGATTTTTTGAGTTTTATGCAATAGAAGAAACGTTCTGTTTTTTATTCTTCAATAAAAACACTATTCTACGTAGCCAAAATTGAACAATCTTTGTAAAAGAAAACTTAACAAAAATAAACTTCTGGAGTTTAAAACAAACGACCCTTGAATGCTTGTTCTGTAATTTACGTAGGGAGCTGTGAAGGAAGTTACGTTAACTGTTGTACCTACAAGGAATGTCTTTCTTTTTTCTTTTTTCATCCGCTTCTATAGATTTTGGTAACAAACGTACATTCAACTCCATCGCTATAATTGGACAATCCACATATTTTTTTTTATGCTAATCACTCCTGTTCTTATAAACATCGAAAAATTCAGTCACATCATTAGCATCTGCATATCTACATGTATAGTTTTATCCTCCAAAGCATAACTGCATAATATACCAATGATCAGCTGCCAGCGTTGTCCAACTGGTGTGAGACCAATTTATCGTTCGTTTTCTTTTATTAAACCTAACAACTCACGATTATTGCATGGGTACGACTGCTGTTCCGACGTTTTGAGACGTAGTACCTTCAACTTGCTTTGCCCAAGAGTTTCCAGAAGTCTCATCACCGTTTTAGCTTAGCCCAAAAGATTTCATAATTCACTGGGCTGCTTCAGAAGTTCTTGAATCCTAAGGTCAACATTACAAAGAATCGATTTTAGTTTGATTTCTCTCGCACTCTTCATCTTCATCTCAGGTATAGGTATAGAGAAACAGTACAGTATCTGATGAAATAAGGAATTAAAAATTATATACCGGACTAAATAAACAACTATTATTTGTTATATGGAATGGAGTATGATGACGATAGGTATAATATTGATTACTAAATAAAATAAGATAAAAAAAAGGAAATGAAAGAAAAAAAGCAGAGAAAAAAAAAGAAAGGAAGGACGAGTTAAAAAATGTGAGTCAGGACCGTAACTTGTGGCTCAATTGTCTCTCCTACCCCCATAAGATGCAGGCGTGATTGTGTATGTATGTATTAAAAATTGGCTAGGCCCTTCTACAAGGTCTTCGATTTTTATCAAGAGCTGTTCACGGTGACTTAACATACTTCAAAATATTAAGCAGTAGAATCCCGATATTTAAAATCAGATATTGTCCGGATAATCGATTAAATCAAAAACATCTATCAAAATATACCACATATATAATATAGTGTCCACCACTATCAATCACTCGCACATATATCAGCTGAATGGATTCGCGAATCTGCCTTGCCTCCGTACTTCTATTTATCGTCGTTAGTTGTAAACGCTCTTATGATTGATTTCATAAACCTGCTTAGTTTTATTTTCAAAATTTCCAGAAACCTACGTACCCAACTTTCTATTTGATTAATTTTGATGGGGGTAAACATCGCTGATGCCTTCGTATTACGTTTGTGATACTGCTGATGTATTTGTCTTGAGCAGAAAAAATGCATTGTTATATAAAAATACAGTATATTTTGAAAGTATCAAATTAACGATTCGAGTTTTTATTCATGATGGTGAACTTTCCGACATCATTTCTAGTAGTAAACTACTTAAGCCGTGGCGTTGGAAATACATATTCTGAAATCAATTTTCAGAAATATGAAGCAGTATGCACTGCGACTGTATGACTAAATAAAGTACATAAATATTTAATTTTTATTAAGTTTGGGGATATGGCTCTGTCAGGCTCTGTCTTTTGGGACTATTCTGCCAACAAGTGTGACAAATACATGCCAACAAATGGAGAGCATAAACAACTAGAACGCGAGATGCCCGGTTAATACAGTTGGCCACATAATTCTTTTACGGCCGATGTTAATAAACGATCTCATTTTAGAGTGCAGATAGATCGCGATTATGAACCAATCAAATCAAGTCATTTGACGGAGTCTTCAAACTGTCTTCTTATTGGCTAATTTTTGTAATCTATCTGCAAATTCGAACTGAGATTGTTTATTGGAACCGAGCGTAAGTGCATTAGTTCTATTATTTTAGCTACCTCTAGACATGTGAATTTTATTTTTGGTAATAATGTTTTTTTCTGGTAAAAATATTTAAAGTAATTCCGCGCAGGGTACCCTGGACTTTTTCTACATACATATGCACAATGATTACATCAAGAAACCATGGATTTATCAAGTAAAGATGGTAAGATTGAAGCGTTGAACTGCGCAACTGACGTCTGACGATATGCATCGTTCAGCGTGACCCCAGTAGTACGTATATGGCCACCAAGCTGTATAGTTACGTAGATTTAACGCGCGTTAACACTCGCCAATTATTTGACGTATAACGCGGTGTAAGCTTGTGAAAAAGCTTGTGTAAAGCTGCACTTTTTCACTGCGGGTTTGTTGTTACCGAGCTAGTGACTTTCATTTATAGGTATCTATATAATTTAGCAATAATTAACTTATGTTTTTCTATAATAAGCTCTTTAAAATAGGTTTTACCAATACCTAAGTATTGTTTTTATCAAATATCTTTTATTTTTGATATCTAATTTTCAACATTACTTCAATAGTTTCTTAAGTTAATATTAATAATAATTATTTATTATAAAGTAATTAATGCATTTAAATTTTTATGTCAGATAGGTACTCTTATAAGGATAATTTTGTAAAAAAATGGAAACAGGATTAGTTTAAAGTGCAGTAAGATATCTAGAATAATTGTTTGAAATTCATTAAATTTTCTTTATTTTGTACGTTATGAAAGCCCTAATGTTAATTCAGTGAATGTATACAGGGGTGCCGACGGGTACAGTTACCTCGGTAACATATTCAAGTTCGTATCTCGCAGCAGACTTATAAGGGCCTCTACTACTGTTGTGGCTCATATTTGATGTGAATGTTGATGAAATAGCATTGCACCTTTATCGTACTTTTTTTAACTTATTTCAAGAATCAGATACATTTAATTCGGAGAATAATTTGATATTATGACAGTGTTAATGTGCGGAAAATCTGTCAAAGTAACAAAATTATCCCTCGGAATAAAGTTATCTGGCTACTGAGAAATAGATTCTTAGTTATTTTGTTTGTTCATAGGTCGATGCCGGTCTTCATATGGAGCGTTCCGGTACTGGAGCACTAGATCCAAAGCTGCGAGGGTCAGTGTTCACGATACAAACCCAGTCCAGAACTTACCATCTCGAGGCTGACTGCGAGGCGGAAATGGAGAAGTGGGTTGACGCTATTTGCAGAGTCTGTGGGTTGCGGGCGACTGAGGACTCTGCCAATGTTCTAGGTAACTTACTCAAGATTTCTATATTATTTACCTCCAAATACCAAAACGCTACTTAATGTTAATGGAGACTTACATCATTTTGAGTCATACATTTTGACAGATAACGCGATCCCATTACAATGGCTTAACTGTTTAAGTTGTTGCATATCAATTTTCGGAGGTTAGTTGATTTTGTCAATGTCACTTTTTTTAATTATTTGTGTGTTTTATTTATAATCATTTTGATATGTTTCAGGTTACTTTGCTATGCGAGATTGAGCATTATTTTCGATTTATTATACTAATTATGTAGCAATGTACATTTTATATTTCATATTCCCAAAAATATAAGAGTTAAGTAATTGAATGTTGTTTTCATTAATTTGCCTTAGTTTAGACTAGAACAAAGAACTCAAAGTATAAAAATGTCAAAGTGAGTTGTTGATACAAATACTACATTTTTATCATAAGAATATTTTGTTTTGATACAATGGGTCTTACTTATAAACACAGTTTAGCTGAGCAAATGGCTAAGAATAGCCTGTCACTTTTTCCTTGTATCACATTGTTTAAAAATAAAAAGGACAGGCTTACATTGACATTTTTATAGTTTGAGTTCTTTGTTCTAGAGTCGAAACTAAGGCCAATTAATGATAACAATACCTATTCAATTACTATATAATGAAATATTTGGCAAAAAGGAAAATATTGCTCAGATAACAAAATCTGAAATTGAAAATTAATATGATATATGTAATATAATAACTCATAGGTACATGGAATCCTCTCTGCTTTGCTAAGATGCGTCCATTTAAGCATATTGCGATTTGATATTTGAAAGATGTTTCTAAGTATTTTTAAGTTTATACTTGCAATTGCGATTTTTTCTACTTCAGAAATGTCATCGTATTTACGATTGTATTGTTATTTGCAGTAACCTATCAAAACAGCAGCACCATGACCGCCTCTAACGAGCATTATGAACGAGTCGACTCCACGGGACCATACATACCAATCTCTGAGTGTATCACCGGAGTTCGTGCTAGGGTAAATTTTTGGATATTTGATCTTTTTATTTCCATTTTTATCTCACTCCAATGTGGAGTCTGCGCAACGTACTTTTACATGACACACACTTTTACGCAGACGCTAATATTTTGGCTTAGTTTTTACGATCTTCTGAAGGTAAAATGTAGGGGTTTTTAAGGCCCTCTTGGAGATTCAGTCTCGGTATTACAAGACCTCGATTTGCTTTCGGGCGTAAAGCATTAACAGGCTGGCATGATTCAGGTGTCGACCGATAAACCCATTGTTTATGTGTGGTCGGTGTTTATTGGACTGCACGTCGCTTTGCCGGAAATAATTGCTAAGAAGGCGGACGAGAATAGAGCAAGTGTAATTTTTTGTGACAGTTCTCAGTAATTATTTTTGCTTCGTTGTAGATGGCGCTGGTAGTTAAATGTATAGTAACAATGAAAACTAACGCCGTTATCGATAAGCAGGAACTGTAGGGTAACTTTTGACACTCGATTCGATTGCGACTACGATTCGGTTACATTTATTGACTTAAAATTCCACCGAAATCGACGTAAAAAGTGCATTAATTTCACGTTAAAAATTTCATTTGGTATTCACTAAAATCTAGTCACTAAGTTAATTGAATCGAAGTGAAATTCGAATCTAGTGTCAAGAGTCAGTGGGCTGATCAAAATCTCTTATTAGGGGCAACTGAATTAGCTTAAGCATGTAATAAGTTGATACAATAAATAGTTGCTTAGCGTGAACGTATCAATAAATAAAATAAAAATACGCACCCAAATGAGAAGCTCGTCTTTTTTGAACTTGAATAATAAACGTGTGTATTGTAGCGTAGTCTAAATCGCCTCCTTGGTCTAGTGGCAGCGTGTATAGGCTTTGAACCGAGAGGTCCTGGGTTTGACTCTCAGGTCCGGCAGGTTGTTTTTTACACTATTTGCCCGGGACTGGATGCCTCAGAGGGGGCCTGACGTCAGACAGGCAGCCTTTCGTAAAAACTAAACCAAATCCTTCCTGCGACATGCTGCATGAAAACGTGTGTTGTTTCGACAAGGACAAATGGTTGCTTAGTCTGAACCGAATCTAATGCACTGCTTATCATCATCATTATGTTGTAATTGAAATATTTATTATTTGTCTTTGTTTTAGGACGATCAAAGGCCGTATCATTTTGACCAGAGGAGTGGAGACATCAAAAACCATCAGTATTTGAGCCAGCCCCATATAAGAATTACCAATGCAGAATTTTCAGAAAATGAATCTAACATAAGTGATGAGGATTGCAAATCTTTAAATGCTAGTCAGTCTAATATAAGTATGTATACCTTAGTTTTACTATAAATTGGACCGTGTTATGCAAAAATGGCCCAACGCACTAAAAGCCAAAACATATTGGTGATACCAATATAGTGTATTAATATATAGATCATGTTGACATTAATAATATTTTCTTCCTTTTTTCTGTAGGTTGGTTTATTCCTGCACAATACGGTTCCATTATAAGATACAGTACTATGGTCAAAGTTATATCCTTTAAGTAAATTTCGTATATCATGTACTGCGTAGGACTACCGTTTTGAGGTCTTAGGTTTGATCCTGGGTCAGGCAATGATACTGGGTCTTTCTACTCAGTATTAGGCGGGTATCTGGAATTGGACTATATCGTTAAAAGCTCGCCCCCATCACATCTGGGATGGTGATGGGCTCAGCAAAATGTGGGAGTTCTAGTTCTTTAGTTCGCTTTTTCCTACCCCTTCAGGATATAGGCATGAAACTACATAATATGTTTGTATGTAAAAGATATGACAATCAATAATTTCGGGTTATTGATAGTTGGTATCTCACAATTGGGTATTTGACTATAGCAAGCAATGGTAATGAATTTCTTTATATAGATTTATCATCGACATAACCTGTGCAATAGGTTTTTTTTAAAAATACTCTAAGGGTAATTTTATTTTAGTAATTGAAATACTTATCTGTGAATCGCGTGACTGTTAACGCCAATCACGACGCATTATGTCACATTACTAATTTTACTTTAATATTTGATCCACAATGCCCTAAGATCCAAAGTCATACTGCCAGGTTATTCGGTATATTATTTACAGATTTTAGTTTAAAGCTTAACCTAATTTCAACGCGGATGTGATCGACAATCATTATCTGATCAACGAAATATCTGACCCGTTTTTTTTAGTTTGGAATCATAAATGTTATTTCCGAAATATTTTTTTAATGACCTATTTTGTATCTATCCTAAGGAACAATGACGTCACCCGTATCTATGGCTAACAGGTAGCGTTTTGGCGGCAAACTAAATTATACATAATATTTTTTTATTTTTATAACTATCCATATGAAAATAAATTACGAAAATTTTTTTTTACATGTTTAGGATTACCTAATAAATAGCCCTGTATACTTTTAAAAAAATAATCAAGTACCCAATTTTAATTATTAGACACGTACATATTACTGAAATAGGTGTAAACATCATCATCATCATCATCAGCCATAGGACGTCCACTGCTGAACATAGGCCTCCCCCAAAGATTTCCAGATCGACCCGTTGGAAGCGGCCTGCATCCAGCGACTTTATCATAGTACTATAATGTAACTGTAAAATAGAATAGTATCCTCGTGAGTGCTCACGGCTCGTTGATATGATGCCGGTGAGTTTATGTAGACTAGGGGCGTATAATATTATGCCTAATTCATGGAACGGTGCTACAATATGACGCAAAACAAACTTATGCAGAATTTTATAGTAAATCGCATACCACAAGGAAAATAGCCGTATTACTTACGCGCTTTATACATTTATACATGTCTCTTTTATTTATTTAAACCGTATATTCAGTTGTTTACTCTTTTCAACTTTTAAATTAATTCCTAATAACAGCTAATTAATGACTCCGAGAACATTTAATGAACAATAATATAATCTAATTTCTTAAATATTTTTTAATCTATAAGATGTATGCACATTTGTATACCATTTTCACTCGTACCTAACAAATTATTTTTATTTTCCAAAATTGTCAGTAAATGTTTTATCATTTTAGGAGATTGGTCAGTCGCAAAGACGTTTACGAAATTAGCGATAAATCAAAAAAGGAACGGTGTTTCTGAAGATGGTACGTATGCGATGTTTCGATAAAGTCCTATTAGTATTTATGTATGCATGATATTACAAATTAATATTAATATTTCAGGCCCCCCAGTGCCACCTCGGCCGCCCAAGACATTCGCAATGAACGCACAGAAGGAGTCGTCTCAAGTGAAAGATCTGGAACCAGTAGAAGTACATGTCGAAAATACTTCTGTAAGAAACAGTAACTTGCAAATATTGGAGTAGATTTTAGAAGTCATCGTTGCATGTGTGTTTGATCTTATTATTTTGATTTGTTTAAATCATTGCCTGGACTTTATTTTATTTACGTATTAATAGCCAGAACACAATCGTAAGCTTAAAAAATATTTATAGTTTAGGTTGTGAAGAATCTAGATTATAAGATGTTTATCCATATCACCACCATGATTGTTATATAGTATAGCAAGAACTGCAAAAATGAACTGTAGGTAGCACATAATACAATAAAAATATGGTCTTTACACTCTTCAGCTGTCTTAAAATGTGTGTTCAAATTATGATAATGCCGAGTCTACATCAATAAAATGTGTAACAGGTTGAGTACTGTACTTTGCGTAAATATTTTCATTCTAAATACGATGTTATCCTCAACTAATGCCATGTTGTACAATATGTGCTTGCGTTATGGCTGTGCGCAGTAACTTTTGCATCCATATGAGATTATCTTATAAAGTGCATCTGTATCTTAATATTTATAAATTCAAATTGAATTATTTATTCTGTAACAATGGCATCAGCCCTTCATGGCTATCCCCTTTCATAGCTATCCCTAAGAAGAAAGGCCGAAACAAGCTCAGAGGCTGCCACCTCTTTTAAAGTCAATTTTTAAAGTTAAAATATTATGCAAGTGCAATTTTGCAGCACTTTTGAAGTTCGTCGATAAAAATGTCTAAGGTAGATATTTGTTTACGTGTTTGGAATAATGGATTCTTCTTCTATTTCTTTTAAATATAATGGCTTCCACTGCTGGGATTATGGCGGCAATTCCTTTCAGCTCGGTGCCCCTCAGATGATCTTCACTCAGTTAATCGACCGGACAAAGCCAGCCAACGCACCAAGTAAAACTCATCAAATAATATAAAAGTTTCCACATTATACGGTCCATTTTCGCTGAATTTTGATGCATAAAACCATATCACATTAAAACAACAAACACAACTCCAGATAATAATATGAAATAATTTTAACAAGCGACGCCCACTCTGTCAGACTTTCCGTCACAATCCCTGGAATAAGGATTGTGAACACACTTATACCCATTATGGATTTTTTTACTAGGGTTAAGTGTAAAATGTGAAAAGGAAAGCTGACCCACCTGAAGCCCTAGACAAAAACAAAGCGTGACGTTTGATAACGCTAGGCGTTTAACGCTAATGTTTTTTTTGTATCAACCAAGATTGGCAACAGTCACGTGACTTTTCGGACGCCAGTGTCAACTCCAGACAAAATATTAGCGTTAAACGCCTAGTGTTATCAAACGTCACGCTTTGTTTTTCTCTAGGGCGTCTGTGCTGCTATAGACATACCCACCATAAATTATAATAAAAGATTGCCTTTTATGTGATGATATTTGTATGGTGGTCTGGTAGATATAGTTTTAAGCGATAATACCGTCTAGTGTTTATAATCTAGTTCTTTGTTTTTCTTTTCTTGTAATATTTTTTGTTGGTGTAATAAAGAGTTATCTATTTATAATCTATATCTATGGTGACAGCCACCGTGGCGTAGTGGGCAAGTAACTAGAGGAAGCTATAGGTCGATTTCCGCACCGAGACAAATGTTTGTGTGGCCCACAGATATTTGTTTCGGGTCTGGGTGTTGTGAGACCGTGCGTCTCTCTAGGTTTAGGAATTCAGTTCAGGATACCCACGACATAAGACTCGATCTTAGTGCAGGGTCAGGACTATGTGTGTGCCTATTGAGTATTATTTTTGTACTACATATTTTGCTACAATCACACAGTTATAATGATATTGAAAAACGAATAGTATTGAAATAACAAATTATTTTGTAAACTAGTATATTATGCTTAACATTGGTGTTTTGATGCAAACAGATTGGGGTACTAATGCCTCATATGAACAAGTTTCACTCAGATGAGGAGACAGTGGTACTATCATTATAATATTATTATCATGTCATTGTACCATCATGTTTAAAATCAAAATTACCCTGGGTCATTAAATTTAGTGTAATGAAAAGTCTAATTAGTTTATATTAATTATACACACATCAATTTTGTATCTTTATCGCAGTAAAAAATATTATTTTTTATTTTCAACATTTTGAAATTAAAAAAAAATTCACCCTTCCGATGATAAGGCTTTGGGACAGTTAGGACCCCAGAGTGAGGAATCTACTCACAATTCGCGCCGTGTCCAGACACATTGCCTTCTGCATTTGGCTCTTGACTCAAACACCAACTGAGAGCCTCTTGAGGTATTTATTGGTCGAGGCTCATTGGTATCAAACCATGGACAGAATAGACTATTGGAACCTGATTGTTGTATTCACAACCCCCATGCGAGTATCCTCATGTGCCAGGTCTAAATATTTAGACATTTTGTCTTTTTAAGCTTTTACAAGGTTTTCGTCATGCGGAATCGTGAAACCGGGTCTCCTGCACTAGCTTTTTCGACCCAAAACGCTAAAAATACATACGCAAAACAACGATTTCAGCTGTCACCTCGTAGAACAATGGACCATATATAAAAAGGCATATTTTGTGTAATGTTTTAGTGCAGGTGACCCGGCTTTACATCAACAAGAATCGCCAGGCGCGCCATTCGATCTATGCTTATGATTATCTATGTATGGTGTGTGGTTGCTATGGTTGCAGCCGGTTGGTCACCCGTGGTTGCGGATACCGCGGCGCACGTCCCACAGCGGCGGCGCGCCCCCGGCCCCCTCCTCCCCGCGACGGTCGCACCGCGCCCCCAGCACGGTGCGCTTCACTGACGACGAGGACGAATACTCACCGTCACATGTGGTAATACATTAATACCGAGTGGCGCCGATATGACCACATTCAATCATACCAGTTATACTTTATATCGCCTCGGTGGCGTGGTTGTATTTCGGTACGACTGCCGTCCTGAGGTCTCGGGTTCGATCCCCGGGTCGGGCAAAGTGATATTGGATTTTTCCCTATCAGCCCGGAGTCTAGAATTTGTGCCCGATATGGCGATAGGCTCGCCCCCTATCACAACTGGGACGGAACTAAGCTCGGCGAAATGTGGGTGTACTAGTTGACTTGTGCGCCTCTGCCTACCCCTTCGGGGATACAGGCGTGAGCTTATGTTATGTTATGTAGTTATACTTTACCAGCAGGTCGATTCTGTAAGATTTCATTTGTGAAAACAACGTTGCGGCGTCGTTGCCGTTACAATGTTTTCATTTTTGTAGTCAGTAAGGTACAAAGCGCATGCACTAACGCTGTGCATGATGACGGCGCTTATGCGAACTAGCTCTCTCGAGCGAGTCGTTTGACACAAATGTATGGAAAATGGTATTCTCTAAAAGCTAATGAACACTTTGTCGATCTCAACGATCGCAACGTTGTGTTTCTTAGAGAATCGACTTGCAGATTGCAAGGCCTTGTAACAAATACCAGTCCAGTAGGTGTAATAGTTTAGCCGTGGGATTGATTTTTAGTTTTCTCCATTTTTGCATATGGTGTAAACACACAATTTTAAATTAATAATGAGTAAAATCAATGACATTAAATAATGATATTGAATCTCTATTGGGTCAGCGCAATACAGTGGTTTTTGAAGCTACTTATTACAAATACAAATATTTTAAAAAATTGGTGCGTTATATACGACTGTCAGATGTTATACTTTGGCGTAGTAAAAAAAACATACATAATATAATCAGAGGCGATGAGAACATTTTGCCATTGTTAGGCAGTGATCTAACTAAGGGATCCAGGCCTTCAAATCACGTCCGAAAAACTTTACTTATAAAAACATTTTCGCTTATCTTTTCGCTAAGAATAGCCTGTCACTTTTTCCTTGCGTTACATTGTTTGAAAATGAAAGGGACAACCGATGGTTAAAGATAAGCAACACTTAAATATTGTTATAAGGTAGGGGTATTGTGTCCTCAGACCTGGAATTTACTGTCGGCAGATTATATTATGCCGCCGCTAGATCAAGCAATCAACTTCTTCGCCATTTACTTATAAAAATATTTACGCGTTTCTTATTTTTAAGAATAGCTTGTCGCTTTCATTTTCAAACAATGTATGGCAAGGAAAATGCACAAACTATTCCTAAAGATAAGGTGAGCGAAAATTTTATAATAAGTAAGCCCCTTGATATTAGAATTTGTGTTATTTGTTATAGTCAATGCAGTACTGTAACCTGCCTTCGTTACCGCCCGCGGTGGATCGAGCTTCGAAGCCGCGTCACTCCAGTCACAGCATCGGCCACATCAACCATCTCACTGGACATGTAAGAACCAATGCTTCTCACTAATTCCTCCAATGACTGAAGAACAGTAAGAGGACGAGGCATAACTAAGAAAAAATGAACCATGCCTAATGTATAAACCAAAATGGCGACTGCGTAATATAGCATTTTGGTATCTTCTTTACATTCCGAAATTACTATTATTGTAATAAAACACAGTACAATAAAATCAATTAGTATTTATAGATTATTTAATCCCTATGACACGGTGACAATTTACATCTAAATAGATCGCGAAACTAAAATGGCGGAACCGGCTTCAAAGTAAACACTTATTTTTCGTATTTATGCCAAGTCCTTATATTTTTTCTTTGGTAATTGAAATTCATCTTATTGAAATAAAACTAATTTATACGAATTATATCGGGAATTGATTTGTCAGACCCGTGTCATAAAGGCTATAGAGGCTGTAAAGCATTCGAAATATCGTTCTTAAAAATAGAACATAGTGATAGAATCCGTATAAATTTGTTTTATTTTAAATAAGGTACTCACTTCAAAAAGAGGAGTCCTATAAGTTTAACGTGTCTTACTGTGTGTCTGTTTGTGACATCGAAGTTCCTAAACGGATGAATTGATCTTGATTTAGTTTTATGTGACTTGATCGGGAGCGTTTGTAGCCATGTTTCAAGAAAATCTGTTCAAACGTTTGAAGATCATCAGCTCTTATGGATTAGATTTTCATTCTTCTTAAAGATTTGGTGATTAAATGGTATTATAGTAATAAAAGATACTATTTTATTGTAACAGAGCACTTTACACATGTATCGGGGCGACGAGCTGAAACCAGATGTATTGCAGTATTTAGACCTGGACCTTCATCCGGCGCCAACAAAGGTAAACTAACTTCAAAATAATCGTTTTTTTATATGAGACACTGGCAAGCGAAAAGATGGGTCACCTGATGGTAAGTGATCTCCACCGCCCGTAGACAGGTCGGTTTTCTGTGAGACAGTGGTATCAAAATGTGATCGCTTTTGAAGTCGATTATTAAGTTTTTATAGTTTTGATTACCTTTGATACAACACAAACGTTTGTCTTGGGAATCGAATCTGCGGTCTCGTTTCACAGCCGGCTACTCACACGCTGTGCCACAGAGGCCGTCTCGCTTTTGATTATGAGAGGTAACATCTAATACACAGGTTCCGAAACTTATTTTGTCTACTGCCAGCTTTGAAAATAAATTATCTTTTAGCGCCCCCATTTTTTGACCTACTTAAAAGCCACTATAATTTGAAATTAAATAAATTATTGCCAGCTACATCAGCGGTGATCCCCTTTTTTCTGGGTCTCTTACCTCTTAGGCATGCAGCGCCCATTTTGGGAAAGACTGATCTAATATCTCACGGTGGTGAACGCAGCGCACTTGCATAGCTTTGTTATTCAAAGTACGTGTGGTGTTGCTACTGTTCACTGGTAGTCGTAACGCTTTCCACGCGAATGGCTCGCTCGCCGTCATGCGATTACTATAAAAAACATGTTTCAGTCATACGACCTGCCTCGCAAGAAGATGGAAATAGTACACGGCAAGTCGTACTCGGCGGTGGACGCCGACTCTGCCTACAAAACGGTCGACTTCCTAAAAACTGAGGCGTTCAATATAACGCGGCAAGATGCCGAGGCGTCGCGCAGTAGCCATCATTGATTTAGTTAATTACGGCAGTAGGCGTGAATGTGTTAAAGTCGATGTATTTTACGAAAGTTGACATCTAAATTGGTATATATACAATGTGTAACACAATTAATGCACACCCTCAGACACCCTAATTGATAGACAATAATAATTCATAGACTAAAATGATCTTTACAACAAATATGTGTTTTATAGACCTTTATTACTATTTGCGTAAAGTTCAATATTTTTGTTATAGAATTTTGTTTACTATTTCATTTGGCCTTAATCGAGGCCTTATCGCCTGGCAATAATACGTTTTAATTTCGTTTGTTGAGATGCTTTATCAAAGGGTGACAGTTATTTATTTAGTTTTAATTAATTTTAGAAAAAAATAACTTAAAAAAAATACTGAAATCGATTCAGAAGCCTATTCTGCACAGACTACTATCAGGGTGTGCGTTAATTATGTTACACGTAGTATATACTGTGATACAATTAGTGTCTTTATTTTTTATCCAAGCACGGCAACTTGAATTCACTACACCTGATACTAAGCGCGGTGAAGTCCAAAAAAACAGCAACTACCGACAGGCAGGGTTTATTGGTGGTTACCAGAATCATGCCGACCTATTTATGCTTTACACTCCGAAGAGGGACGAAACAAATCTAGAGACTTGCAACAAAACAGGCGGATAACCGACGCAGAGGGATTTATCCCTATGCATATCTACGGGTACTTAGTTGTATCAACTAACCGTTGAGGTGAACTTATTCGACACTATATAACTTAGCCAATCGAGATGCCAATTTTCGTATATTGTAAGTCGAGTTATCCAAATATTCACGGCTGGAATGGATATATTTTACAAGTGTTTTTCATTTACAATTATTATTATTTGTATATATAGTTTATTTTATTGACAAATAATACAGATACTTTATTGAGTAAGTAGTTTTGTAAGCTTTGTTTTAAGAACACATCACGCCGGTTTGTGAGGGGTTTAGCCGCACCTCGACAAGGGCGATCGATTCGAAAAAGTATCTTTAATATTTGGTTAAGATGGCAAAAAGTCTGATTTAAGTTCTTTATATGACAATGCAATAGTTTAGTGTGATGGGAATTATTTAGAATGCTCTTCGGTGGCTAGGAGTAGTTACCTTTTAGTAGCGTAAATAATATAATTACCCTGCTAGAACTTTAAATGGACCTTGGGTTACCACCGCGACTTATAGCAGTATTATTATAATCATACTTTGTGTTTTTTTTGTGCGGGAATCAGTACAAGTAAGTTTATAATAATACTGCTATAAGACGTTATGGTAACCCCCATTGACTTTAAAATAAGACCAAATTATAAAGAAGCAATTAGCTTTAATTAAAAGATGCTTCGGGAATCTATTTGTATGGCCGCGAGTAGGACGCGGTCATAAATTGAATTAATCATTACTTGCTGGGACACAAGTACAAAATACGTCTGAAAGACTGTTCTTGAGCTTACAGATGTTTTAAATCGATGACATATGACACTCTCGTATATAAACTATATACTTTTTAATGGCATTTATTATTAATTTTTGTTATCTGTACGTATTATATACCAGTAATTATTTACTTGATGTAATGTATTTCTTTAGAAATCAGTTTTATGTAGCGTTTATTGTACAATTTTATATTTGTTATTTTTAATCTAAAAAGCCAGACAAGATACACATTGTTATGAGAAATGTATGTTCAAAAAGGGGCTATTTTCACGCTAAGATGGTAATTGTACACACTGGTGTATATATATTATATATTCGTTTTACTTTCAATTAAAAGTATGATGAATTAGTAAGTCACAATTAATTCCTTAATTGTGAGTTATCTAATTTTTACTGTTTTAGTACTAAAGTACTTTACGTGTATGTTTCTGTTTGTTTTTAGAAATAAATTGCTACTTTACAAATATTATTTAAAAATCTGACCATATAAATATTGACTAAAGGATTTATAATTTTTTATAGTTATCGTGGACATATTATTATAGCCTCTTTTGAACACACGCTCGTCATATTTAAAAGACCTTTTTATTTCTTATCTGCTCATTTATGTGTTTTAAAATGTTTTTGTGAAATGGTTAGTTGTAATAACCGTATTTCCATCCAATGTACCATTATCAATACCTGGTATTAATATATTTTTTAAATAACTTCATAAAACCCTGACTCAAAATACATGAATATGTTTGTATTAATATACTCGTACTTAAATATCTACTTATATCGTGATGCATTTCTTGCAGTTGACCAAAATGATGCATGCCTTAAATATACATTCCGGAGTGTGTAATATTCATGTTGAGTCGATGTGTTCTGGATATGCGAGTGTAGGTCGAAAAATATGAGGTGTAATGTAACTGAGGTCGACTGCAACACATTACACACAGCACCTGGTGATTCAGTATTGTTATACAATATGCGTAAAGCCGGCTCTACATAATCGTCCAACAGTCCAACATTGCTCCAACCAGTCCCAACTCACGACCGATCAAAACAAACATTCACTGTATAGACGCGCGTACTTCAAGTCCTGACGCTTACAGTGTATATATCCACGATTTATATTTACCGACACATTTATTTACTATCTATATCCATTACAAATGTATAAAGAAACCACTAGTATAATTGTATACTTCTTTTCTGTTTATGTCGTTTGGTACTGAGCAAACGACATAAACAGAATTTTATTCTAAAAAACACAGGTCTTCGTGAAATGCACAAGCTATATGTAATAGGTATTTCTCTACACTTGCAGGGTTGAAGGACAGTTGGACTGTTGGACGATTGTGTAATGCCGGTTTTATTACATCCAGTATTTACTTTCACTGAAGTGATATCGTGAATTATATTATCCCCGTACGAGAGTACCAGTGAGAAATTATAAACAGTATTCAAATCGCACACAATACGTTTACGTTAGTCGAATGCATTTAACCGCAAAATTGGGTACTTGACAATTTTTTTTTAATTAATTATATACGAAATTTACGTCATCTAAAACATAACACAGAAAGAAATATTACTCCCAAAAATAAAAAAGTTATAAGCATTTATAGTTTGGTGTAACCTTCAAACAGCAGGAAAGAAAAGTATCAGTAAAATGACGTCATGGCCATAACGGTGCGTGCGTTAGAAAGGGATAGCAAGATATCCCCACTACGCCCCCACTCTTGCTCATTGCAGAATTTAAAATATGAATTACTGCCTCATTTTTCAACCAATTTTGATGCGGTTTTTATAGAAGGGTTTCTTTTTTGTTTTATTTTTTTTTATTACATATAAAAATTTGTATGAAATGAAACATAGTCAAGTACCCAATTAGTGGAACATCTTTCCCTGACTGTATTTGTGCTAATAAAATATTTATTTCGTGTAGCATAATAATTAAATTATTGACATCATTTATGTAATTGAGGCTGTAACTTGACGCATTTTGGTAGAATGCTTGTGTTATATAATCTGTGGTCAAGCGTGTGTATATTTGTGTGCTTAGTCATATTCCGAAGAGCACATTGGGAGTTTAAAATTATTGTATTTTAATGTTATATCTTTGAGTTTTACTGCGCATAATCAAATTTCATTCACAATTATTTTAAGAACGGCCTCCCATGCAATACTATACGTATAATTCTTCATGTATATGTAATATTTTGTGACAATATAAACTTGTGTTGTATATTATCCGTTTTAATTATTAATCTATGCTAAGATCGCACACGTTCGTCCAACTTTTCTCAACCTTCACCACATTAAGGGTCTTTTTAATAGCCTGGTAACTTTTAGGGATAAATTTGTTGTTATGACATATATTTTAGCCACAAAAACGTCGAGATTTTTGAAGAGTTAAAAGTTATCTGGCTATCTATAAAAAAACTTTAATGACCAGACCAATTGTAATGTTTTTTTTAATGCCAAGTAATGTAAGATTGTAAGAGTAACAAAAAGGTCTGGTGGAATCTAACTCTGAAATGCAGAAACGATACTCAACTTTTATGACCACTTACCTACTTTATAATGTAATTTACATTATACAATTTTGACAGATTTGAGGCCATAAAATGACAAGACATCATAAATTTCGAGTTGCTTTTCAGTATTCGAGCATAAGTTCAATAAGGATTACAGTAGTTTTATACTAGCGTCGTATTCCCCCAAATACTGTAAAGCAACTCAAAATTTGAGATAGTCTTAACTCAATATATTATTATCACTGTTTTTGGAATGGTTTTATATATATTAAAAGTATACACGTTAACAAAAATCAATATATTAGTCGGTGGACGAGCATTGTTATTATCTCTTTACATTTTTGATATAATTGAATCTTTGTGCACAGAATTTATCTTCCACAATACAGTAAATCACAAACATACGTGCAATATTTTTTACCATTAAGTTTTTATACGTATATATTTTTGTACGCTGTCTTCCACAATTTATGTTTTATACGTTTAAAACAGTTTTTATCAGAGGCCGTTCATTGTCAACATTGGGTATTGGCTAATAATGTGTGAAATGTAATTTAAATTTGAAATTGAACTGTTACTTATTTGTATGACACCCCATAGAAATAGTTTATGTAGTCGCTAGAGTGAAAAGCCAAAAAAACTCATCGTTTCATCGAGAGAACCGGACGTTTGGATCATGTTCCTAGCAAGCAGTTCAATACTGATTTCTTAAGTTTACGCGAATATTATACATTGAAATAAAACTATTCTTACGGATTCTATCACGATTAGGTTTTAATTATTATTCCCGACGTTTCGAAGGCTTTGCAGTCTTCGTTGTCACGGGTCAGACTGAGGTGTCATTTGTCCAAAAAATTAATAATAATTAAAACCTAATCGTGATAGAATCCGTAAGAATAGTTTTATTTCAAAGCAGTTCAATTTTAACTTTAAATGTCATTTGACCAGTATCGGATCTAGGTTGTTTCAAAGCGGGGGCAAGCTGCCAATTGAGTACTTGATTAGGTTTTTTTTTAATTATTATATGAAATTTATGTCGTCTAAAATATAAAACAGAAAGAAACATTGAAATATTCTCAAAAATAAAAAGTTATAAAAGTTTGGTGTAACCGTTAAACTGCGGGAAAGAGAAGCATCAGTATAATTACGTCAGGCCATAGCGGTACGTGCGTTGGAAAGGGATAGTAGATATCTACAATATGCCCCCACTCCAGAAGTTAAAATATTAATTACTGCTTCATTTTTCTATCAATTTTGATGCAATTTAGATTGAAGGGTTTCTTTTTTGTTTTTTTTTGCTATTACATAAAAATATGTGTATAAAATCAAACAAAGTCAAGTACCCAATTTGCCCGATTTTACCGCCCCCAAATTAGGGCGCCGTCCAGATTTTGTCGCCTCCCAAATCTTGCCGCCCGGGGCACGTGCACCCTCTCTCCCCCCCCTCCCCCCCTAGACCCGGCACTGCATTTGACCGTACGCCTCTAAAGGTTTCATACACATTATTTTATGTAGTTCCTAATGTGAAATGAAAAAAAATGGTCGAGCTACTGTTAATTGAAAGTTCATTTGATCACTCTTAGAGATCGGATATTTACCGGTCATGACGAATACAAACGAGGGCTCCTACATAATTATGTTAAATCGTAAACTTAACGTGGAAAGTTATTGGGAGCCATTTTGATGTGTAATTTTACGTTTTGAGACACAACTTTATTATGAAACTTGAAATTATCTTTGGAATTTTTGATCCCAATATTTAAAACCTAAGTGAAATAATATTAAAATTATCACAATGTTTGATATAAAAATGATAAATACGATAAAATATGGGTGCCTTAGTGTTGCCTTAATAATACCACCAATTAGGGGTGTCCGACATTTATCGGCATGGAAGTTCTTGAGCCGGAGATATTTGATATCAATCAATCAACCAATAGGGGAGAACACTAAAGTGGAATTTAGTATTATCTTTGTGCATGCACCACATGGAATTATAGTAGTTCACGAGATTTGGTTTGACGTCAGACAGGCAGCCGGTTGTAAAAACTAGGCCAACTCCTTCCAGCAACGTGCTTGGAAAAAGTGTGTTGCGCCGACCCCACACTAAGGTGGGATAAGGGCAGGTAGAACGAAAGACTAGAGGAAATAATACACAAAATACCTAAGATAACAACGAAATTCCTCGATATTGAGGTTCTGTATTCACTAGAAACGTATTTTTTTATCTGATTGCACTAAAATATATAGTCACACACACAAAACAAAGTCGCTTCCGACTCTCTTATCTGTCTATATGCTTAGATCTTTAAAACTACGCAATGGATTTTGATACGGTATTTTAATCGATAAAGTGATTTAAGAAGGTTTATATGTATAAATTGCACCCGTGCGAAGCCAGGACGGGTTGCTAGTAGATTATAAACTACGGTAAAGGGGTGTTTGCAATACTGACGTTGCAACAAAAATGGCTTGACATTTACACGAATTAGAGAAATATTACGCACAATGGCATGTTCCTTGTAATTGTTAAATATTTAGGCCCGTATTATAAGACATAGGCATGAATATAGATAAAATTCTGTAGTACGAACTTTATACTATGTTGTTTATAACTTAGTTTCGTTGAGAGTGAAAGGACATAATGTTACTAATTACGAGTATGTATTCAGCGTTTTAACTATAATTAATTCAAGCCTAACTGTTTTTTTATCTTCCCCATTGTGCACCAATTTGATGTACCTAAGGCAAATTGGTGAACACGATGCTTCTTACCTATAAAAACATATACGCGCTTTTTATATTTGAGAAGAGTTTGTTTTTCGATGTGTGACATTGAATGAAAGGGACAAATTATTCTTAAAGATAAGAAGCGTATAAATGTCTTTATAAGTAAGAGGCTTCACGTTCACCAATACGCCTCAGGTGATTTATATTTCGTACATCAAATTGGTGCAACAATGGGGAAGATTAAAAAGCTATTAGGCTAGAGGGTATGCTCTGTTTGTCACCTGTCAAAGACTAGGGTTGTAAACAAATTCATCACAATTAACTGTATGTATATATGTTTATTGGTGTAACTTGGAAAAAATAACACTTTCTGCCGTTGTAGGTAAAACTTTAATTCACATTATGTACTGTTTAATTACCCTAAAAAACAATAGCTCAATGGGGAACTTGCACAAAAATTGTGCCGAGAAATTGTGTTGATCAATGGAATTTGGAGTATAAAATAATTAATATTTTCCTACTTAGAAATTACGTATAATGGAACGTAATTGCAAAACCCAAGTGACGTCAATGCATAAAGAAGCATCGAGCAGATTTTCCAAGTTAGAGTATTTTTCTCAATTTTGCCAAATTTTTTTTTTGTGTTTAGTATGGTGATTAGTGAATTCGATTTAGGACCTCCTTCTCTTCCTTCCTAATTTTTACTTCGTTATTTAAAGAAATCGCTTTAACATTTCTACGCGATGACGTCACGTCCTTTTAAGCGCAGGGTTTCGTAAGTCATATTTTGACTTGCGATAATTAAATGATTTATGCATATTTTAATGTTTTTGTTTCTGTTGTGTTTATTTGACACCTAGTTCTTCACAATAAACTAAAAAAATACATGCAAGTTCCCTATTTTCAATTAATTTCATAAAATGCTTATACATGTTTGTAAGGATAAACATTGGCGTCATTTAGATGAAACGAATTTTTCAATGATCTTATAGAATATTGTAACTAATGTCATATATAAAATAATAATTTGTGTGCGTGCCTGCAATGTTCGATTTAATATAGTGTATTGAAAGAAACAACGATTCATTTTGGCACAAGCTTTAACGTGCTTTAAGCACTTTAAGTTATTATCCTACAAGTTTAAATAGCAATTCTATTTCTTACTTTTGATCTGCATATAGGTTTGATAATCAAGTTTAAAAAGTTAAGAAATTTGGTCTATTGTATACCCTTAGAGCTATTCGGGATGGAAAGAAGGCCACGATTTAATAAATGTTCTAAATTAGAAAAAAATATTTGACGATTTAGAATAAGTAATAATGTGCATGTAGCTATTGCTAATGCTCCAGACAGACGGACTTGCATTTCAACTGCACTCCGAGTGCAAATTGCAGTTTGAATGCAGTTCAAAAGCTGTTGGTCCAACTGCATTTCGACCGTGCAGCTCGATTGCAGTGGGTGTGCAGTTCCAACGACTGCACGCTGATCGCACTGTCGACGTGCAGTTTAAATGCCTTTGGACCAACTGCGTTGGAACTTGCTTAACAACATAAATTATTTACAAAATAAAGTATGCATTTTACGGCGCTCGTGTTTCGACAACGACCTCCTATATGACATTTCTCATATTGCTTCAAGATTCAAGAAACTGCGCAAATGTAGAAACTTAAGTTGAGAGTTCCGGCAACCGATCACAGTTTTCTATTGCCGAATTCGGCAATCAAATTCATAGTTATCATAACTTATAACATGTTTGCAAGTGAACTGTTTGTGTCGAGTTGCTAAATTCCTCGACAGACAACCCGCACGCTTTAAGCGACTTTAAAAATTGCGACAACCGTCGACCGCGACTTGTAGATTTCGAAAAAGCATTTTCGCAACTACATAATGTTGCTTGTCTGCAAAGTGACTGTTAGTAAACTTTTAGTGACCAAGAGCTGATTTTTCAATAACTAACTAGATAAATATATTATATTTTGAGAAATAGCTTGTTTGACATTCATTTTGACAGGTAAGCCTAATGTATAAAACATTTGTCAAAGCATCAAAGCATTTGAGATAAAAATTAGCTGGCTATTGAAAAATCTGCTCTAAAACACGCATTTATAATATTGGTTTTGCCTTAAGCGGACCAAACCTTTATAAAATAGCACTATTTATATTATAAAAAATTATCATCGAGTTCTGAGCTTGTGCCTTTACGTACAAAATAGATTTGTCTATGAGCTCAATGATTATAATTAGCTTAACGAGTTTTATTAAGCTTGTCTTACAAAAATAAACAAGTGAATATAAAGCTCATAGTTCCGAGTTAATGTATTATACAATTGTATATTTGTATTATTACACTTTACAGCGTTATTATACACAGGTATTATTAGCTATTATAAGATAATTTAGTCATAATTGTTTGCTTTTAATTATCAATTGTCGGTGCAAATCTGTATAGAATGTGAGTTATCACAATGGAGTATAATAAATTTTACTGGAAATATGTGTTTTGTTTTTATTTTTATCCATGTTGAAAAATTAAAATACATACAATATTAGATAAAATACATTCATAAGGCCTTAATTAGAAAAACATTTTCGCTCATCTTTTCGCTAAGAATAGCCTGTCACTTTTTACCTTGCGTTACATTCTTAGAAATGAAAGGGGCAACATATGGTTAAAGATAAGCAGCGCTTAAATATTTTTATAAGTAAGGGCGATAGGCTCAAGGCTTAAACCTGCATCGCAGAAGATGTAAGCACAAGTACAATTGGTCCACCTTCGTTCCGTTTTTTTCGAGCTTATTTTCGTCCATTCATGTGATGAAGGGCCAGCAGTAATGCCAACTTCGAATTGCCTGAACTTCGGGTGGTTGTGATATAACACTAGAAGCAAGAAAGAATTACAGTTTCACTCTACACATGTTATTCAAACCTTCCCTAGTGACCCGCATTTGTGTGAATAGCTTGTGGCCATAGATATGAGACGTTAGTCGACTGATAAATCTATGGTCATAGCTATGTCAAATTACCACTCTTCAGAAAATCTTATCTATTACCTTTGCTATCTTTAGTAAAAGACACAAAAAGAAAGTCACGTATAAGCTTAGCGCGAGACTGCGTGGTGTTGCAGATAAATTTATTTTTAGCGCCATCTACATGGGATAAGTCATATCAAGCCTGGATGTAAATTCCAATGTTAAGCTTAGATGGCGTATGAATTGCGTTTTGAACACAAATGCTATTTTCCGAATCGCCGCCTTGATCTTGTGGCAGCATATTGCATATATGGGCTGTGGTGTGGGAGTTTTGCGTTCGATTTCCAGATAGGACGGGGCAATTTCTAACATGATTTGTCCAAGACTGAATTCTACGGAGGAGGGTAGACATCAGCTCGTAGTAAAAACTAAGCCGAATCCTTTCTGCTACATACTTGAAAGACTTGCGCCTTCCCCACTGAAGTGGAATAAGGGCAAGTTGATTGAAAGATAAAGAAGGTACACCAATAGCATATTATATCGAATAGTAACAAACATAACAGGTATCTAGAGAGTTTTTAAAAAATTTACTCCGCTCGACTTAGGGATTGAAGTCAGGACCTCATAGTTCTCAGCCCATATACGCTGCTACTAAACCTGTATACCTATTTATACCTACATCATATGTATAACTAGCTGTTACACGCGACTGTCCGTGTGGAGATTTATTTTACGGGATAAAAAGTAGTCTGTTAATCCAGGGTGTCAGCTACCCCCATACAAAAAAATCACCAAAATTGGTCCAACCGCTTGAGCGTGAAGAAGAAACTTTCTCCTTTATAATATTAGTGTGATGATAACGGCAAATAAATGGTTAAAATTGTTTTAATTATATTCTTCTAGTTCTTTTGGTTACCGATGTTGCTGGGGTGGAAGTAGGGACTAGCTCAGACTTAAGCTCACATAATAATTTTATAATGAAGCGAAATCTAAATATGGCGCCCGAGGCTCGAGGCGAATTTTAGAATGAAGCTAAATCTAAATATGGCGCCGCTTCGCCCCATATATTTGGTTTGGGGTAATCCTGAAGTTTAAGCACCTCCCTCGGTTCGACGCCTGGAGCGGCCGCTCCGTTTGCCATTTATACTAAGGCGGACCGTACTGATATTGAGTTTTTTTTGTACCTAATAAGGAATGTTGCAAAGCTATTGGTAAGTACGTTCCATGTAGAAATACGAATTTAAATCAAAAGTCCTTAGAGATGGTGAATATTTGTTTGTTATAATTATCAACATGTTTTTGTTAAATATATCTCCTAATGCTATAGGTCTAATGTTCAGCGAGTATAGATTAATAGTTATAATTAAAAAAATATAAATTAAATCGCAAATTCGATTATGTGATTTTAATAGATAATAATATCTATTATCTATCTATTGTTCGTAGAATATTCGTATTCGACCGGATGGCGACCACCGTACACATGGTGCTAAAACCTGCCATAGTGAGCCACACTCCGTGTGTGGTTCACGTTCCAGCATCAGCCAGTGTACTTCCAGTGTGTACAGCGTAGTTACTTTGCCGTGTCCGGAGAAAAAAAAATCATAATCGCTTCATAAACATACATAACTTCGTTAATTTGATGCCCGATTACAGTGCAAGAGGTATGTAAGGATCGTAGCTAGCGGAAATCCGTTGTCTCTCCTTACCCATAACATAACATAAGCTCACGCCTGTATCCCCGAAGGGGTAAGCAGAGGCGCACTAGCGAACTAGAACACCCACATTTCGCCGAGCTTAGTTCCGTCCCAGATATGATAGGGGGCGAGCCTATCGCCATATTGGGCACAAATTCCAGACTCCGGGCTGATAAGGAAAAATCCAATATCACTTCGCCCGACCCGGGGATCGAACTCGAGACCTCAGAACCGTAGTCGTACCGAAATACCACCACGCCACCGAGGCGATCCCATATGGGAAAAAGGCGTGAGTCTATGTATGTATGACAATTACAGTATTTTTTAAATAATATTGTAGAGATTTGCTTTTATTTTGATGACAGCAGGCCAGGCCCCTGACTCTTGACACTCGATTCGAATTTGACCTCAATTCGATTTCATTTAGTGACTTAAAATTCCACCAAAATCGAGTTAACAAGTGCGCTAATGTTGCATTGGATTCGAGAACTTGTTATTTGTTATTGTTATTTTTAATTTTACATTAGTGGACTTTTTCTATTTCTGTTGAATTTTAAGTCACTCAATGAAATCGAATCGAAGTCAAATTCGAATCGAATGTAAGAGTTAGTCCCCAGGTTAAGCTGGAACTGAAAATAAATGTTGCGAGTCGAGCGAGCGGAGCGTTGTGCGGAAGCGGCCGGCGAGCGCCAGAATCTTTGTTCCGCATTGCGTAGGTAAGTACTGTCGCAGAATGTACAATGTACATGCTCACTAAATATATGCACTTTTCTACCTGCTTTACTATCTTTCTACCTGCCCTTATCCCACATTAATGTGGGCTTGGCGACACTATTTTTCAAGCATGATGCAGAAATTATTTGGCTTAGTTTTTAAGACCAGCTGCGTGCCTGACGTCAAACCCTATCAATGGTATCCAGTCCCGGGAAAATGGGAATCGAACTCAGGACTTCTCGGTTCACAGCCCATATACACTGGCACTAGACAAACGAGGCGACGAGTTTTTCTACCTGCTTTTATAATATTAGTCCTGTAATATTACTGTCCCACTGTTGGGCACGGGCCTCCTCTACTAATGAGGGGGGTTATGCCTGAGTCCACCACGCTGGCCTAATGCGGGTTGGTAGACTTCACATACCTTTGAAATTCTTGTGAAGAAATTCTCGGGTATGCAGGTTTCCTCACGATGCTTTCCTTCACCGTTATAGCAGGCGGTAATTCACAATGAAAATACACTTAACATAGAAAAGTCAGAGGTGTATGCTCTTAGTATCTTAGTCTCGAACCTTCGGCACTCGTCTCGGCAGTCCGTACCACTCCCAACTGAGCTATCGCTGCTTTTTGACTTAGACCGTGTCATTTTTTTACAATAAAATCTTTGCTTAGTCTGTCTGTCTGTTTTATAAATGGGTCGGAGTAAGTCGAAGTGCGTTTTAAAAATTCCAAATCCTCAATGAGTTCGTTTCTTTGACTCAGACTTAGTCGAAGCTCGCTCTATAGATTTCAGCCCTAAAGTCTCTCGTAGTTTCTGAAATCTGAAACCCACGATACAGACCTAACACCTACAAAATAATAGATATAACCTATACCTAGTGTGGGGTCAGGACTGTGTGTGTGAGTGACTGGTGGGTGTATTTATTTAGCTAAAATGAGAATAGATAATATCAAATAAGAATAGGAACGTCAATGACCTCTATCTGCAAAATGTTACTTAAATAGTAAGGTTTGCAATGAAATTTTATTTGCGTTCCAACAATGTTATTATTGTCTCAGTTACTCAAAGTGAAAAAGCGTCTAAATTTAGTCACAATAAAAAAAAACTTATTTACATTGTTAGAAACAATTCACTAGAAAGTAGGGAAGACGCTAAGTGTTAATCTCTTTGACGCCATCTCAGTTCAGTAATGCAGAGATGAATGAAAGTCAAGAGCTAATTAGAAAAAAATCATTCATGATTCGTAAATAAGTTATATTTAAAAAATATCTTGTTTTGCTGACCCTACCCAACTGATTCGAATTGACAGCTTTGACGTCACAACATGACACAAAGTCGATCTTATTCTTATTAGAAACGGGTAGTACCTCCATTCGCCGCACCTTTCACTAAGCGCTGGGTTAAAGGAATAACCGGCCTCACCGAACAGTTACACACAGTTCTGATACCACAATAGGTTTACCGGTATCGGGTGCATTTGATAGAAACTATGAAATATTTTCGGTCTCACAACACCCAGATCTGAAAACGTTTATTGCTGTGAGAGAATCGACCCGTGGTCTTTCGGTTCGCCGTTCTTGTTCTTGTCTGCTGCGCCATGCCTATATACCCTAAGTATTGAATTAGGGTGGGTGTGACCGTCCCGCGCTGAACGTAGGCTTTCTCAAGTAAGAACCAGTCATCAAGGTGTAGGCACCATTCAGTGCTTTTCTTAGCTATGCATATAATATTACTTTAAGTAGCAAAGTTAGACTGCTTCAGTGGCGCAGGTAGTTGTACTTCGGTATGACTACCATCCTGAGGTATCGGGTTCGATCCTCGGGCAAAGTGATATTGGATTATTTCAATATCAACCCAGAGTTTGGAATTTGTGCCCGATATGGCGATAGGCTCGCCCCCTATCAGATCTGGGATGTAACAAAGCTCGGCGAAATGTGGGTGTTCTAGTTTGCTAGAGCATCTCTACTTACCCCTTCGGGGATACAAGTGTCAGCTTATGTTATGTTATGTGTAACTAGCAAAGTCCAACTAAGTAGCAATAATAGCGTTTTAAATTATAATAATCTACACATGAGAATTATTTTATATTTTTTGCTTTACTTGAGCGTTGAAAAGAACGATATTATAATAAAAAATGTCTAGTAGGAAAAATTGGTTCCGACCTCTCAAATCCATCTCGGCAGACCGTTACATTCTTAGCTAGACGATCTTAAACACACCACCTTAAATAAGGAATATGGTCTGTAGATATTTTTTGTTATACATACATATATAGAAATTGGTAAATGGACCACGTATTCTAAAAAAACTCCCTTTATACCAAGAACTGAGTAAAGCTAGTTATAATGTTTGACTTCTAAAACTACAATATTTTGACTAGAAGGGTAGCGTGTTAAGTAAAAGTGGTTTTGCCGTACAAAGTTTTTAATGTGAGTTCACGTGCGTGTTCATTAAAGAGAGGTATAAACACGGCAATAAACAAGAACATCGTGTAGGGCACACATGAGCTTCGCATGCGTGTGGTGTGGCCTTTAGCGGCACAAGTTATGGGATACATGAATTTCCTTTTCGCGCGTAAGGTAATCATATCCAATACTATGTATATATCTATTTTTTGAGTATTATCTTAAGATTGATCCTTTGTATCTATATGACGATTAGCTTTTTGGAACAAAGTATGTAATTTGAGGTCTGTTGAAATGAAATTTAAATAGTAACGGGCGGCTCGACCAATTTAAAATAAGTAATGAAACTTTTTTTTTGTTGTAACTACCAATAAGATAAACACGAGTATCCTTTATAGGCTTTTATACTGTTCTACCGTTTCCTTTAGGGGAGCGCAATACGCGTTACGCATAATGTTAGGGCCCGATCCTTAAAAATAACGGCGCGAGCGTTGTAGGGAGCAAGTTTCGGGCACGATGCGGTGTCGAATTAGTATAGCGCATGTGCCGAAGGGCTTTATGTAACTTCGGGCCGATCCGAAACCGAGCGCGATCCATGGACTAACGTCCGTTAGGAAACTTTACTCATTCATCTTTTGGGTAAAAGCGGGGCGCGGGACGGAACCGCGCTGCGCTACGCGGAGCTTGTTACATAACGCGGTGGTCGAGGGTGCCGGCGACTCCTCCTCGAGCCGCCCTCGCGAGCGGACCTGTGTTGCCGCGCCGTGCCGCGTCCTCGCACACTCGCACCCCCGCCGTATCACTGACTCACTCTCTCACCGTCTCACTGTGTGAGTGCAGAGTGCCGAGTGCCGACGGTATCTCCGTCGCCTCACCGCGTCAACGGTCGCTTTCCGCCGCGCCGTTTTCGAAACAACCCTTCCACGGACTTTCCGAGAGTCCGCGATACAAACTTTAATCCGCTCGTTGGCTTCTGACTTCTCGACGAAGGCGGTAAGCCATTTGTTTACTTATAGTAATTTGTTACTTGTTTGTGTTCTCATCTCAGCTAGCTGTTTCGTTATATAACATTTTGTCACACATTTAGGTCCCTTCGTCATTGTTACACATTTTTATTTCTTCTGTAGCGTTAAAAAATATGGCTGTGCGTTTATTTTTATACAAAAATATTGGCTATTTAAGTGAATTTAATTTATATATTGTTTCATTAAACCAACTTTATCTAAAACAAATATTTTTGTAATCTGTATTATTTAAATATCACTTGGGGCATTAAAATACGGTAGCGGGTATTCTCAAGCTTATTCAATGTTATTAAACAATAGTTTATTTTATTTACACGTAGATATTCAACATTTTATTGCTGTCTGTTTTTGTAATATTTCTCTGGATTTAATATCCAAGCAAAAAGTGTGTCCGTAAAGTGGAAACAAACGCGGAACATCAGCTTATTCAATTTGTACGCACGTTTTCGCAACAAGATTAAGATAAAATTTTAAATTAACATCATGGCTCCGAAACAGTAAAGTGTAATATTGGTTGAAATAAATTCTCGTAAAACATGGCCAACATCAAAATATGACAATGTATTAGACATAAAGACGCTGGCTTTTTTGTACTAAATACAATTACATTAACAATCCCTATTACATAAACAACGGTCGTAAACAGGAGAGTCGAGACCGTTCTATAACATTATTATTATTAATATGTTCTACTTGAATAACACGAGTGTTGAAAAATAACAGAACCCAAACCTTTTTCGTTCGCAGAATACAGATTCTTTGTGCGTAACTTCGTAGCCCGTAGCAATTCCGTAGAGCTTTAATAAAGCACCTATAACATCGGCCCGCCTCAGCCATGAGCGCGGGGTTTGTGATTAATGCTTCAAGAGCCGACTACTCACGGCTGTATTATGACACCAACATAAAACGAGCACCATTCATTGTTATTGAAACGTACACGACACGACGCGCGACGCGGTGCTGTGTACAGTTGCTACGAATATCGTAGCACAACGGCATCCCTCGAGATACTCTTAGGCGATTCTATTTTTACTTATTTATCTGTAATTTTATCCTTTGTTGCCGCGAATATATTCGTTTTTATCCAACGGCTTCGGGAGGATAATGTTTAACAGTAAAAACATATTTAAAAAAATTAACATAACATAAGCTCACACGTGTATCCCCGAAGGGGTAGACAGAGGTGCACTAGCGAACTAATACACCCACAATTAATTATAAACAATTTAATCGTTTTAATACAGATCAATTGATCATTTAATACATATCTTGAAACGATTTCAAAACAAATTTATAGATAATATAAATCGCCACGTCTTCAAAGTTGATTCGAATGCGTATTTTGCGTCGCAGGCGATTTTTGACTAAGATAGAGGACTATGATAAAGAAAATCCGTTACCGAAAACGAGATCGCTCTGAGGATACTGAAGAATAGGGCAGTATTTGAAAACAAATGAGAACAAAGCATTTTATTATTTTCCTGATCTGACGGGAGCGCCGGAAACTCAGCGGTATTATTGTATTCCTATAAAATATCGACTTTTTCACGATATATTGTTGAATATAATTTGTATTAAGTGCTACAAAACTGTCAAAAGTGTTATATTTTATACTTTCATAGGTTTTATAAAACAAGTGGTCTGAATATTATATTTCGATATTTTTTCTTTCGATAATGCCTAACATAGCATATAGCGTAGGTTTACATCTCAAACTTTTTTTATACAAGGTATAACTAGATATGCATGCAATTAGCCAAGTTTATTTCAGTCGTACAATAGCATAGATTGGGCTTAGCGGTCACAATTCCAATAGACAACACGTGTGTATTCGTATGGAAAAAATTTGAATGCCCGGTCTTGAAAATGAAACTCAGGAACTTATATACATACATACATAGACTTACGCTTTTTCCCATAGGGGTAGGCAGGGACAACGGATTTTCACTTGCTACGATCCGTACATATCTCTTTCGCTTCATTCAGTCTCATTACATTGTTCATGCATGCACGTCTGTTTAGGGTATTTTTAACTTGACTTGGTCAGAGAATGTTCGATGAGGTCTTCCCCTTCCAAGTCTACCATTAACTCAAGACCTTATCGGTTTTAAAAACACTATCTGCCTATAGAGTAAACTTTTTCGGTTAGAGACTAATAACCTGTGCTCTAACGCTTAGAGCATAGGTTTTCGATTGCGAATTTTGATAAAATTTGTGAAATTATTTTTAGCTTTCGTTTAAAATATACAAACAAATATGTACAGTGTAAAAATATAATTTCATACGGTAAAATATCAAAAGATAAAAGTTATTCATACGTGTTTTAAATTTTTTACAATGTTTAAAATAAGATAATATTATTGTGAATCATGTTATTATCCTATGAGCACCTATTTTTTTGTCCTACAGCCCTAGACTCCATTTTATTAATTTTGATTGTTGAGGAATACCCAATAAGAAACTTTCCTGGCAGGGTCAAAGGTCTTTTCCTACTCTACCTAGATGCCAGAGCTTGGATCGATGAGTTGGGCCTAAAACTGTGAGTGTAAACATGCTAGTCCCACATGCCATACGAAATAATAATAATTGGTTTTGATTACTTGATCTTTAGTATCTACCTATAGTAATTAACGTAGTATGTAAGGAATTATTTTTTAAATAAGTTTGTTAGCGTTAGTTATTTATCCACTGTATTAATGAAAATAAGAAAATAGGTATACATGAGTATGGATTAAAGGGATAAACGCGACCCAACTGTTTTATGTGACTGTGCCAATCCATCAACAACTGATATAAATGGAATTTATATCGCAGGAATTTATTTACGCAAATGGAAGCTTACATTATGTTGAGTTTTACCCACAAAACGTTTCTGTTTGCGATAAACAAGCTTTTAGATATGATATCTGATGAAGCGTGCACTACTTTTACAACTGCATGCCGTATGTTATGATACACTGTCACGAATTCTAGTTCTTGTTGACATACTTTATAGCCTTATAGCATTTTTATCCTCAGATAGCTAAGGCACAAAGGGTAGGTTTTTTCCTTTAAAACTGGCCGATAAAATGGAATGCTAATGGATTCAATATCGAAGTCTCTTTGTCTCTTTGGCTTGAACGCTGGAACTGCATTGCAATTTAGCCTTTAGTAAATGAATGCCGTTATTTTTGTCGGTGCAGCAATATGAGCATTTTGGAGAAGGTTTCTAATTTCCATATTTTAATCTAGTTTTCTGTTTCGGAATTCAATATAAAACATTATTAAGTTGCACCGCCTTGGTCTAGTGGCAGTTTATATGGGTCCTGGGTTAGATTCCCGTGAATTTTCCCGTGAAAATTCCCGATCCTGCTCGTGCAGGATGTTTTTCTAACGCGTTTTACCCTGGACTAGATTTCTGAGAGGGTTGACGTCAGGTAGTAAAAAAATAAGCCGAATCCTATTTGAAATATGTTGGAAAAAGTGTTGCATTAACCCCACATTAATGAGGGATAATGGCAGATAGAAAGAAAGAATTAAGTGTTTAAATTCAACAACGTACAAATAGATGTTCATTTTTAATATTGGAGTTTGGAATGGTCACAAACGTGTGCTTCGGTTAAAGTTGAAAAAAGTACTTAAAACCCTGAAGATAAAAAAATGAGAATGAAAATAAAACCGGGCACAATACTTGTCCTAATAATTCTTTACCTAAAAATTGTGTAATAAAAATGAAATCGACGCAAAAAGGTCAAACCGAAAAAGGAAGTTAGGAAGTTAATTACTTACGACCTAACTAATTTAGGAGTGTCTGTTCAAAAGGGACTTTCTATTCTAGCCTAAGGTAGCATAATGTTTCTAAGCGTCTACTATAAATAATCGTGTTATTTGTCACAAAGACATGACATGACATGATATAAATATTTCAAATAATTTCAATACATTTTTAACTAACATTTTGCATTAGTGGAATTGTGATATTTTATTCGACTTTTGAGCAAAAGGGATTAGTTAGATTAAACTATTTAAATAATATTAATTAATATGCGCAACACTTTTTAACTTTTTTCTTGCAATAATGATTCGGCTTAGTTTTTAAGCCGGCTGCCTGCCTTACATTAGCCCCTGTCTGGGGGAAATCAAATTAGAACAAAAGCTTTGCCCCACTTGGGAATCGAACCCAGTATTTTCCAGTCCACAGCTCATACATACGCTACTAGATCAAGGATAAATAACGTTCTTTAAAAAAATATTCGTAAGGAATACAAATAATGAACACTGTGTTTTTTTTTCATTTAATGTAGAAACAGTCTTTTTAACATATGTATATAAAAGCTAATCAATTTACGGGTGCTATTGAAATTTTATACATTGTTGAACTAGTTACATTAGAGTAGAAATAAATTCTACTCATTTGAGGGTTTTTTCGTTTTATTTTTCGCCATCCAATGCCACTTGTTTGTATATAATCAGAACAATGGGAGACTGTTGGCGTCGAGATGCGTCTCTACAGGGTGGCATGTCGGCATAATACCACGGGCCCCCGACTATAGGGGCCTCAGCGGTGACCGAACCGTGACCATATACGGAGTCACGGACTGAAAAGACCTCCATCCAATGAATTTGCCAACGCCGCCAACACTAGTTACGCCACTGCTTGCAGCTCTTACATAAATCTTGATTTATCTTTAAACTAGATTTACAATACAACAACTCTTTATTGTAAAAACCAATTATTAAATGACAAACAAAAAAAATACGTCTATTTATTGATTTAAATATAGGAATTATATGTATGTTAAATCGAGTTTAGGACTAACTCTAGATTAGTTATAGTTCTGCAAGTCACCCTTATGGTTTAACTTTAGCGCGCATAAATATAAAAATAATAAACTTTATACTATCGTTTCTTATCCCTATCTCACTCACAGCGGGTTGCCATATTTTATTTTTATATGTTATAGCAAAGTTTTGGCTTATGGTTTTACGACTGTCACTATAAATATTATTACGTTCTAAGTTATGATCCTGCAAGGACATATTTTGGTATACGTATCCAAATTGAGCAAGGAATGTTCAGTAGGTATTCGGTTCTGGTGGTGTGCAGTCCATATACATAAAGAGACATCTACCCTGACAATTTGCTAATTACCTAAATAAAAAATAAAAATCTTGACAAAAAAGCTATTTTCAAAATGGTATTGCTCGGTTTATATTTTAAATCGACACGAGGATGACGATGATAGTGATGGGAGTTACGAGCTGAAGAAAATAATTTTGTAAGTTTTTTGTCTACCCTGATCCAATTGACTATTCACGTCACTACTTCTAACTGATTTTTTCTACATGCCTTTATCCCATCTTAATGTGGGGTTGGCACAATGCACTTTTTCAAGCAATCATAAATAATTTGGCTTAGTTTACCGATGCCTGCTTGACGACAACCCTCCAAGGGATCCAGTCCTAGGTAAATAGTGTTAGAAAAACACTCTGTCCGAGCTGGGAATCTAACCCAGGACCTCCCAGTTCACAGCCCCTACACCACTAGACTAAGGAGGCAGACAAATACTAAGCTAAATACTTCTTACTATTTCTAATCGATTATTTAACTATACCTTTTTTTATTATTTCCAATCTTTTCTTCACGGGGGTTACCACCACGTCTTATAGTGTATTATTATAATCTACATTGTTTTTCTTTTGTACGGGAATCTCTACGAGTAAGGTTATAATAATACTGCTATGAGACGTTGTGGTAACTACCAGTACCATGCTTGTGCCGTATTCGGGCAAATTGAAACAATATATTTTCTTCTTCTTTTTTTAAGAAATGTGGCACCACCGTCCTGGCGGTGATTTTGCCATCAATATATATTTTTTTTTACTAAAGGCTTATTGATTACCACAGTGTCAACTTACGTCATAAAATCCTAACTACTTATGTACCTACCTACCTAAAACATAATATAATTTATCATCAATATATTAGGTAGACGACACAATGACAATAAATCCATAATATACACGGCTGCTCAATTTGTCGATCGTTCATCTTCTTCCGAGCGTCGAAATTGTGCCACCGTCTCACGCAGTCCGCCTTAACAAAATCTTAGCGCTCAGTGTGAGGACAGCACAGGGTGATACCTAAAACCTTTATATTCATTACCATAAAGATCATATTTCGTTAATAATGTTATGAAGGGACGACTGCAGACAAACGGTCCGGGCAGGAAAATTTCTGACAATCTTAAATGTATTCATTTAACGTAAAGCAGTTATTTGCCTGCTTTTTAACAATAAAAGCCGGCGGGTACACTTAATTTTAACGGTTTCGAAAATAAATATATAAAAAATAAAATAAATCTCGCCAATTATCGATTAAAATAAAATAGCGTTCTAGAAACATTAATATCGTATTTAAAGATCTATTTATCATTCAACATGCATACGTACGTAAAAAGAATTCATAGCTAAGTAACATTAAAACACATGCAAAAAAATAAAAGTATATATAGTATATTTTTCATAATTGACCATGTTAGGCATAATTCATCCAACTCACAAAAAATCTAATAAAACAATAACACGTCCCAAGGTGATCTAGAGTTTAGATCAGTTAGTTTAGTTTAGATTTTAAACCATCTTACTACTAAATGCGAAAGTTTGGATATCTAGATGTTTCTTACCCAATAACGCCAAAACGGCTGAACGGATCAGGATGAAATTTGGCACAGAGATACGATTATTATAGTCTAATTTCACTCCACTTTTGGGTGGAATACAGCGTCCTCCTAGTTTCATATACATATCTAGTGTAATAATAATTATTATATTTGTAATAATATATAATATATATACTGCCTCCGTGGCGTGGTGGTATTTCGGTACGACTACGGTGCTGAGGTCTCGGGTTCGATCCCCGGGTCGGGCAAAGTGATATTGGATTTTTCCATATCAGCCCGGAGTCTGGAATTTGTGCCCGATATGGCGATAGACTCGCCCCCTATCACATCTGGGACGGAACTAAGCTCGGCGAAATGTGGGTGTTCTAGTTCGCTAGTACGCCTCTGCCTACCCCTTCGGGGATACAGGCGTGAGCTTATGTATGTTTTAATATATTACCACGGACGTAAAAAAAGATGGACGGAGCACTAGGAAAAGTCAAAGTGAACTGCTTCACTTTCAATGTTAATTACATCCGTGTATATTACATATTTTGTATTTGGTTGTTCAATATTTTTACGTTATACTCCTAAGATGTATAACAAGATCCTTGAAATAATTTGAAATGTACTTATACTCGTAAACGTATTTATACTCGTAATTATTGTACATTATGTCGCTATCGCACATAATGTTTCATTTCACGGCTCTCAGGACTAGAAGGCATTTCGGGAATGGACGTCCAGAAACCGGGTTACCCTTCACAATGAAAATGTCTGGCATTACGTGGTTTCGTATCGTCCGTGTGCTCCTTTAGGGAATTTAGATGTAATCCTCCATTAAGCATTGACCTTCACCCTGGTGCTTGAGTCTCTTCAGAAAATGTACACAACGTTTGCATTTCAAGCAAATGCAGAGAATTGATCCGAAGTTTGTGCAATCAGGAAAATCATTCAAGGCATATCGCTTAAATATCTAATAATAATAATAAGCTAAATAGAATTTTTCCAGCAACATATTTTTATAACACTTGAGTATTTAGCTAATGTTTTTATCGTTACATTTGTCTCAAAACTTTGAACTGCCATTTGCCATAATGTCAAGTAAAAGATATTGCTTTTACTTTAGCTTAGTTATTAGAGATAATTTATTACAGCTATACAAGGAGAAACTGAGGGTTACTGTCTAAATAACATACGCTAAACTTTTAATATATTATAAGCCTAATGAATATTTACATTAAGAAGTTTGAGATGTGTCCACAGAGGGCAGTAAATTGCAATCTCGCTAGCGTAAACCACAACTCGTGTAGTGTACGCAGGTACTACGTACATGACGCGATATTAACAATTTCTAAGTAAAGCAACACCTGGGGTCTGTTTACCTGTGGTTCTAGATACCACTAAGGCTAATTAAGATTAATGATAACGGTGATTATACCTAATTTATCATTGGCCCTGAAGTTAGCCTGATAAATGTATATCGACAAAAAACAGTAAATAAACAATATTTTTCTCCGGTCCAGCACTGGGCTGGACTTGTGGATAAAATATAATATATTTTTATGTATTAACATAAGCTCATGTCTATATACCCGAAGGGGTAGGCAGAGGCGTACTAGCGAACTGGAACACCTAATTTTGCCGAGCTTAGTTCCGTCCCAGATGTGATAGGGTGCGAGCCTATCGGCATATCGGGCACAAATTCAAGAGTCTGAACCGAAATGGAAAAATCCAATATCACTTTTCCTGACTCGGGGATCGAACCCGAGCCCTCAGGACGGTAGTTGTACCGAAATACAACCACCGAGGTAGTTATATTTTCTGTATTAACAATAATTATTTATTAGGTTTAGGCGAATGTTATACATTGAAATAAAACAGTTTTTATGGATTGTATTGTTATCGATCTATCCTTGGTTAGTGTAAATTATTTTTAATATTTTTATAACATTACGTTGCGAAAATAATCTATAAAGTTATTGTAATAATGAGACATCCATATATAATCTATACTTCCACAGTAATGTTAATGAGTTAAAGCTGGATTGGTGTGATGTGAAAACTTATTCAATTGGAAAAAATCGGATTGGCACCGAGTGCGCAGTGCGGACGACGCGGAGGCTTTGCACGAAGGGCATACGAGCAGTACTGACTGCTATCGATGTAGGCCCACTGTTAGCTTAGGCCCGGCTATTGGTCTTTGTCTGGATTACGCACCCGAATTTGATTCTATAAATTGAATTCCAGAATCCTAATTTAAGCGCCACCAAATCGTCTTTACTCTACGTGACGAAAATTGTTTCGTGTAATCATTTTTGGATATTGAACATCTGTGGCGCACGGAGCTCGTCGTCTGTGAAGTAAACGCGTGGGTTCGATTCCCTCATCGTGACAAAAGAATATACAGTGGCAGAATTGGAGTGCTGGCTGCACTTGCACTAGTGGGTACTTGCTGCCGCCCCTTCTAAATTTATTTTTAACCGACTTCAAAAAAGGAGGAGTTCCTCAATTTGTCTATATATGGTTGTAGGTACATATTATATTTTTTATGTATGACCGCCTCCTTGGTCTAGTGGAAATTCTCGTTCGATTTATCCTCATGTATTTTGCCGCCCCTAATAGGTATATAGTTGCCCTAGGCCGGGGTCTAGTCGGCTTTAGGGAAAATCTGCCACTGAATGTATATTATTTATTTCAAAATTTATTGTATACCACAACTTACACAGTAAATAGAAGGTACAGAAAATAAAAATTATACAAATGGACTGAAATTAGGTGTATGCCATAATGCCTTGTGGCTAATGATTTGCGAAGTAGAAAACCTCTCCTAATTCCCAATACCCAAGACTAGGGTCTAGACCTTGTGTATAACTGTTGGGTGCACTTACTCATTTATTTTCATTTGGTGGAAGTTTATTTCGACTGATTCAAATCAGTTTCAATAATAATAAATAATAAATACACCCAACAGTCACACACCTAGTCCTGACCCTGACTGTGTCGTGGGTATCAGAAACTATGAGAGACTTTCGGTCTCACAACACCCAGACTTGAAACAAATATCTGTGGGCCACACAAGCGTTTCTCTCAATGTGGGAATCGAACCCGCGGCCTCTCGTTTCACAACCGGCTACTCGCCCACTGCGCCACGGAGGCTGTCACAATATACGAAATAAGCACATAAACAGAGATGAATTCATATTTGCCAGTCGTTTAAACTTAAGCTTTTAAAAGGCAATTTAGTGGTTTAATGGCGGTGATGGTTTGAAACATAAAGCGCTCCATTAAAAATCGGCCTTCTGTTTTGTTTATGCCTCGCAAGTTTAGATACCTACTTAGCAATAAGTCATAACATTCTCTAATTAAATTTAATTTCTGCACGGTCGGCTATCGATTCTACGAGCTCTGTGCCCTGCCCATTGCCACTTCAACTTGCTAATCTGCTGGGCTATATCTAAGCTAAGGTCGCCGGAAGTCACTGGATGTAGGCTGCTTTTAACAGGTCGATCTGGAAATCTTTGGGGAAGGCCTATGTCTAGTAGTGGACGTCCTGTGGCTGATGATAATTAAATTTAATTGCAGACATAAATACATACATTTTTCTTTCTACCTGCCCTTATCCCACCTTAATGTGGGGTCGGCGCAACACACTTTTTCAAGCATGTTGCAGAGAGGACTTGGCTTTTACGACCGGCCGCCTGCCTGACGTCAACCCTCTATGTGGGATCCAGTCCCGGGCAAATTAAATTAGAAAATTTGCTTTGCCCGACCTGGGAATCGAACCCAGGACCTTCCGGTCCACAGCCCATACAAGCCACAAGACCAAGGAGGCGACACATAAATACATACATAAATACAAAAATGTTTAATAGAAATACTTATTTGGAAAAGCCCATCTCACATAATCTGTGCAAAATGCTTTCCTTTAGCGTGAAAACAAGCGCCCATCAACAATTTACCTCTAATTTACCTACCGTTAAAGTATTGTACCGTATTGCAAAGTTTCAAATCCACAACCAAGACGTTTGCTTTCCAATATGATATTGACGGTAACTACATAAAATATTATAGCATTATAAACATGGATATTATTTTTCTTAAACACAATAAACTAAATTTAAAAAAGTCCTCAGCATTAATTTTTAGCAACATTGAAAACTGTTGGTTCAGATCCCAGAGTGATTTATATGTTTTAATCTATTTGGTTTATGTAAGATTCATATATTATGTACGAGGAATGTTGAAATAACTCATAAACACAAACAATCTGTGAGTCGGGTTTGAAACTCGTTTGTTTTAACTTTTAGTTGGGTAAGTTACGAGTATTTCCAGAGATGAATTGGGCGAATGGCGGGTTAATTGTGTATTGTAGGAACTATTATTAATGAACCTATAACGAATTCAACATTATGCATAAAATTCACAGAAAACCGATGTAAAGTGGCAGCTTGCTGTCGCGTTTCGTTCGGTGAGTGAGATTTCCGGTGGCCCATTTCCCCACTTCCTTCCCAATCCCCTTCCCTTCCCTTCCATTCTCTCCTTTTAGGTTGGCAACGCACCCGTGATGCTTTTTGTGTCTTGGGTGTCTATGGGCGGTGGAGATCACTTACCATCAGGTGACCCATGCGCTCGTTTGCCAATCTTATAATCTGATATCTGATAAGTACTTAGCGAATATTATCCGAAGCCGCATCAATAAGTAAAAAGGAAAAAATACCTAAGAAACAGAGGAAACTATGTGTGAAATAGTATTTGGCTTACCAAGATGGCTAGAGTACAAATAAAAATAAATAAACCTTGACCCGAATTACACAAAACTGAATCCTTGTAGAGACTTCGCAATTTTATCATATTACGATCTTCCGCTATCCATTAACTAGCCAGCACCCCGAAGAGAGATAAATAAGGAATTTGTCTGTCTGTGCGTGTATATCCGAACCGAGAAAGTTTCGCAAAATTTTTGTGTTACATTCTACGATCGTAACTTATTTATGGGAGGAATAAACTATTTGATGGTTTGTCTTGTCGCTCGTAGCTTCTCAGCGTCACGAGTGTGGCGTTTTATGTGAGCCACTTTGGAACAAGAGTTTATACAATATTATACAAGTTCTGCACTTATGCTTTCTGCATTATCAAGTGGCGCTCTCACAGTATTGGGGTCCATAATTTTACACTGATATTAAACTAAGCAGGTGGATCAATAGATATGGCTCATAATAGGTACATTTTTCGATCTCATAGTTTTAACATATAGGTAGTATAATAATAAACATTGTGAATTATCGCTTGCTGTAACGGTGAAGAAAAACATCGTGAGGAAACCTGCGTACCCGAGAATTTCTACAAAAGAATTTCGAAGGTATATGAAGTCTACTAATCCGTATAAGGCCAGCGTGGTAGAGTAAAGCCTAATCCCCTCTCATGAGTAGAGGAGGCCCGTGCCCAGTAGTGGGACAGTAATTATTATTTATACTAGCTTTTGCCCGCGGCTCCGCACGCGTATTTTGTAGGGCCAACGGAAAAAAAACTTTTGATTTGTCGATCCGCCCTGTCGTTTTAGTCCAAATATGGGCGACCCAGATATCGATTTTGAAGCGGTTCTGTAGTTCGGAACTACGGGCCGACTCAGATATCGATTTTGAAGTCAATCGGCCCAAAAACATAATGGCGGCCGCATTTGACAGGTTTGACAGCGGTTCTGTCGTTCTGAACCACGGCGTGACTCAGATATTAATTTTGAAGTTAATCGGCCCAAAAACAAAGAAAACCAAAATGGCGGCTAGTTTTGACAGGTTTGACACCGGTTCTGTCGTTCTGAATCACGGCGTGACTCAGATATCGATTTTGAAGTCAATCGGCCCAAAAACAAAAAAAAAATGGCGGCCGCATTTGACAGGTTTGACAGCGGTTCTGTCGTTCTGAACCACGGCGTGACTCAGATATCGATTTTGAAGTCAATCGGCCCAAAAAAAAACAAAAAACAAAATGGCGGCCGCATTTGACAGGTTTGACAGCGGTTCTGTCGTTTGGAACCGAGGGGTGACTCAGATATCGATTTTGAAGTCAATCGGCCCAAAAACAAAGGAAAACAAAATGGCAGCCAATTTTGACAGGTTTGACAGCAGTTCTCTCGTTCTGAAGCACGGCGTGACTCAGATATCGATTTTGATGTCAATCGGCCCAAAAACAAAGAAACAAATTTTCAACCCCTATTTCATCCCTTTGTAGTATAAAAATATAACACACCCCATTTCTGTCCTTAGCGCTACTATCTATCTAACTATCCTCATACCAACTTTCTTAAAAATCCGTTCAGCGGTTTCTGGATTCCCATAAAAACTTTCATCCCATTAGGGGTTGATTTTAAAAAAGTAGCCCATTTTTGTCTTTGAACTCAAAGGTATCCACTATCCCATGCCAAATTTCATAAAAATCCATTAAGTGGACCTAAAATCCCCATACAAACTTTCATCCCCTATTTCAGCCGATTAGGGGTTTATTTTAAAAAAGTTGCCCATTTGTGTCTTTAATCTCAAAGGTATCCACTATCCCATACCAAATTTCATAAAAATCCATTAGGTGGACCTAAAATCCCCATATAAAAATTTCAACCCTTATTTCATCCCTGTAGGGGTCGATAAAAAAAAATGAAGTACTCCATTTGTGTCCTCAGGGTCAAAAGTATCCTCATACCAAATTTCATCAAAATCCATTAAGCGGTTCCAAAATTCCCATACAAACTTTCATCCCCTATTTCATCCCTTTATCGGTTCAGCGGTTTAGACGTGAAAACGCCCGGACGGACGGACGGACGGACGGACGGACGGACGGACGGACGGACGGACGGACGGACGGACGGACGGACGGACGGACGGACGGACGGACGGACGGACGGACGGACGGACGGACGGACGGACGGACGGACGGACGGACGGACGGACGGACGGACGGACGGACGGACGGACGGACGGACGGACGGACGGACGGACGGACGGACGGACGGACGGACGGACAGACAGACAGACAGACAGACAGACAGACAGACAGACAGACAGACAGACAGACAGACAGACAGACAGACAGACAGACAGACAGACAGACAGACAGACAGACAGACAGACAGACAGAGTTACTTTCGATTTTATTATTTAGTAAGGAAGTAAGGATAAGGTTTATGTAAGGTTTGTGTGATTAAATAAATAATAAATTTATTTAAATTTGCAAAAATGTCGAAATATTTAGACCTGGCTCTTGAGGTTACTCGCATGTGGGATGGGGATTCAACAATCATTGTTCCGATAGTCATTTCTGCCCATGGTTTGATACCAATGAGCCTCGATCAACACGTCAAGAGGCTCTCGGTTGGTGTTTGGGTCAAGAGCCAAATGCAGAAGGCAGTGTTACTGGATACGGCACGAATTGTGAGGAGGTTCCTCACCCTGGGGTCCTAACCGCCGGTGGCTTGGGTCCCGAGCCTCGCCATCGGAGGGGAATATTTTTAAATGTATTTTTATTTTTATATAGCATATATTTAAAAATGTAAATAAAAACTTTAAATACTGATTTCTTAAGTTTACGCGAATATTATACATTGAAATAAAACTATTCTTACGGATTCTATCACGATTATGTTTTAATTATTAAACATAATCGTGATAGAATCCGTAAGAATAGTTTTATTTCAAAAACTTTAAAAATAAAGAGTACTGAACATATAATTTTGTGAATGTATATTATTCAAACGCGTCAAAAATGTGTCCCAAAACGATCATTATTAGTCGCAAAAGGTTTTTATTTATTCAATATTCATTAAAGATGTATATAGATTTAGGCTGTGTGGGCAAAAGGTGAACTTTTCATGATTTACTTATCCGCCTTTATAAATCAACGCGCGTAGGAAAAGTTCCAAGATGTTGTTAGTCACCCGGGGGCGATCCCGATTTCTAAGAAACCGTGGCAGACAGGATTCGCTCGGCCGTATATTTTATTGTAAATATAATATGAAAAAATTGATTTTATCTTGTCAAATTCAAGTTAGTTTTAATCGATGAATTATAAATATACCTCTAAATAGATTTAGGGATGCTTAGCAGGGTAACAACAAGATACCGTAGCTATTAGTCGCTCGTAAGGTTAAAATTATAATGAAATTCAATCCCTAAAAATACGAAAAAACCGACCAAAATACCACAACATGGAAAGCCATATCGATCTTTAGACTTATTTACCCCCTTTGACGTTAACTTTTATTCCCTAATTAATTCCTTTAGGGGATGTTCGCGGCTGTGGTAAACTGATTTTAAAAAGCTATGAATGTAAAAATAAAATAAACTTTCCGTACAAGAAAATTGTCTGGTATATTTACGTAATTTATGCGTATTTATGTACAGCTTTATATTTAAAAATGTATAAGGTATTTAAAAAATAATACCTTAACTACGTACTTATAAAATACACATGTAAATAACGGAGCGTGTAGGTAAAATATGTGATGGTAGAATAATATCACGCGTTAAAGCTCCCATTAATTACCCACTGCGGAGTGACTGTTCGTTTTATTTTGTCCGAGAACAAAGCAAAATGTATAGTGGGGTAGCTATGCGAATGTTCGGACTTCGAACGGACAACTTTCTATACAAACACGGGTTTTCTTAGGCCAAATGGAGAACGGTACTTAATGATTTACAAATTATTATTGACGAATGAAATATACATATTGTGATTTAACATACCTAACTTAGGTCTGGCTGTCGATTAAAATTATATCGACGCTTGAAGACGAATAAAACGGCTAAACTTTTATAAACATTACAGGAGACTTAGACCCAGCGACGCAGAAAAAATGATTTTAATGATTTACCTTAGTTTATTTCACAAAAAATGTCGCTTACCGCTTTTTGGCCGTCAAGCGTTTTATTTAGATCAGACCGAGGTGCCTTTTGCTTCCACTTCGCCCCGTCTTGAGCATCCTCCACAATGAGACTATTAAATAAATAAATAAATAAATACGCCCAACAGTTACACACATAGTCCTGACCCCACACTAAGATCGAGTCTTGAGTCGTGAGTATAATGAAATTAACTACGGGAAACTTTTGGTCTCACAACACCCAGACCCGAAACAAATATCTGTGGGCCACACAGACATTTGTCTTCGTGCGGGAATCGAACCCGCGACCTCACGTTTCACAACCGGTTACTCGCTCGCTGCGCCACGGAGGCTGTCACTATTGGTTCTCTTATTTGTACTATTATAATGTTTTCAAATAAATTGTATACTATAGGTGTCTCTTGACGATAATTACCTTCAATTTAAAAGACAGTGTTCATGTATTTTTGATGATCTATATAAGTATAATATTTATGTGGATATTTTACCATAACTCTTTCTCCGTTTAATTAACTTTGTATACTTATCTAGTTTGATAACTGACACGACCAACATAAAAATATTGTCCTATAATATGAACAACTTCAACAAAAATATTATAATTTCGAGTTTCTACCGCGTTTTAAATAAATCAAAAATTCGACGTTATGAGACTGTGTAACGAGATAATGACTGCGGAATAAAATGGCGACGTCGCATCTCGTGTCAAGCGTCTGCCCTCTACTCCCGCACGGATTTGACGTTGCACCAGTTTCCAGTTTCCACTCAGTGAGCAATTGGCTGTATGTGAGCCTCAAGCCTCGTCAATGTTATATTTTACTGTGAACCTATATAAAGAAGATAATATGGAAGTTTATTAATACATTTTTGTTCGATTCTTTAAACATATCTAAGTTTGACATGTTATGAAATTAAAGTTTAATAATTTAAGTTTAATAGTTTAAGCTTAAGTTTTATGTTTACCTTTCTCTTCGCTTCCTTGGTCTAGTAGCAGCATATATGGTCTCAGGTCCAGGGTTCAATTCCCAGGTTGGGCTAAGCGATTTTTCTCATTTGGGACTAGATACTGCCCTTGTCCTACCTCAATGTGGAGTCGAAGCAACACACTTTTTCAAGCATATTACTTGCAGAAAGTATTCTGCTTAGTTTTTACGACCGCCTGCTTGTCTGACGTCAAACCCCCACACCCTGGAAGCCTCAGCTCCGAGCAAAACACCCTTCCAACCTGCCATATGTAGTACTACAAATAGACCGAGAGGCAACTAATATAGTACGACGATTCGTTTCCATTTTAAAAACACATAGTTATTAAAAGATGTCACATTAGTTTGTATGGCTAACTGGATAAACCCATATCACATAAGTGGTCCATATCATATTTACCAACAATGCAAAGGACGCGGTTGTATGGGATTGTCCCTATATAATACATAGATTCACTTAGGTAAATATATTACAGATTGTGATACGCTCGCAAGCCCATATCATCTGTATCGTTATTTTATCTTCATCATAATTTATGTGACGAGATGAAACTGACATCGCAGCTTACGAGTTTGGCGACAGCAACTCATCTCGGTTCCAAGTTCCAACCTCTAATTGTTACGTAATATTAGTAGATATACCAATTGATTAAGGCTCAATTGCACCACTATTATTAACCTAGAGTTAGTCCTAACCGCAAGTTAAGTTACATGTCATTCATACATTTTCTGTCAATTTAGCTTGCGGTTAGGACTAACTCTAGGTTAATAATAGTGGTGCAATTGAGCCTTAGTATACTAAATATACTATATATACTATTTAAGTTCGCCACACACAGCAACGATATATCGTAGCGATTTTTTTGTGTAAAGTCCGTTTACGGTATTTTTATCAAATATGTAATATAAAAATTATCTAAATCGTTACGATATATCGGAACATAATAGTAAGAACTATAATATAAACCGTAACAATTATTTGCAACGATATGTCGCACACTCGTTCTATAAAATTGCGCAAACGGACTACACAAATAAATCCTTACGTTATATTGGTATCATGGTTAGCGGGTATTACAATAATCAGACAAAATCAATGATCGTCGGAAAAATAAAATATATTTTGTGATTGAACAATTGATATTTACAAAATATTTTCTATCATAGTTTAATTAAATTTGTAAGCCTCTATATCCAAGACGATATCTGGGATCGGAGTTCGTGCTCGGCAATTTACTTTATAGGACTGAAATGAGTACTGAAACATTGGATACCCTAATTTTAATTTCAATAATAAATAAAATTCGTGGAACAGATTTTTTTGTTTAAATCACCGATCATATAACTTTGTACCTAATACCTATTATGTCAGAAAATCAACCAATTTAAATAACTCGCCTACCTTTATTATGTTTTGATAGCATTTTATAATTGATGTAGTTGAAGTGTTGCCTCGCGTGATTGCGTGACGAATAAATTTAACGTAATAAGCACGAACACAAAACACGTAAAAATATTACATTACCATTGTGGAGTGGTTATTAGGGGTACAGAAATATATTATCCTTCGTCATTCCCGCTCCTCGCGCACTCAGCCGTGTAAGCAATATAATAATAATATAATAATATTAGCCCTGTAATATTACTGTCCCACTGCTGGGCACGGGCCTCCTCTACTAATGAGAGGGGTTAGGCCTTAGTCTACCACGCTGGCCTAATGCGGATTGGTAGACTTCACATACCTTCGAAATTCCTGTGAATAAATTCTCGGGTATGCAGGTTTCCTCACGATGTTTTCCTTCACCGTTATAGCAAGCGATATTTCACAATGAAAATACACTTAACATAGAAAAGTCAGAGGTGTATGCTCCATTTTGAGGTTGGTCTCGAACCTCCGACACTTGCCTCGGCAGTCCGTACCATTCCCGACTGAGCTATCGCTGATATCGTGTAAGCAATAATAAATATAATTCTTATTTTTACCTATGTCCGGCCTAACGTAACAATAAGCTCATCGGAGGATCGAGCAGCATCATTTTCGGCAGACTTCCCAAAAAGGAGGAGGTCCTCAATTCGTCGGTATTGTTTTTTATTTTTTTTATGTATGTTACTCGATATCTCCGACAAATGTGAACCGATTTTCAAAATTCTTTTTGTTTTCGATAGAGCTTATTTCAAAGGTGGTCCCATATCAATTTGGTCACGATCAGTAAATTGGACGTCGGTCAGTTAAGTTTTTAAACTTGTGATTATAGCAATCGAATTCGATTTGAGCTTAATGCGCTTATATTTATTAATTTATTTATTTACACTTGATATTTACACGGTATAAAGGCGGACCTCATGCTATAAGCATTCTCTGCCAGTCAACCTTAGGGTGATGCAGAGATGTACATGGCAGGTGCAAAATAAAAGAGGCAAATAGAATACAGAAAATGAAGAATATATTATTAAATATTTTAATCGGCTTAGTTAATATTCATTACTTAAATACATTAAGAATCATATAAAATACATACGAATACTTAATAAAATATATATGACATTTGTATGAAATTTTAAGCAAACGTCGTCCAGATCAATTCGAATTCGATTGTCGAAATTATTCCTGCTCGAGTCACAGGACAATTAATAATATTGCCCTTATTACTTATAAAAATATTTAAGTGCTGCTTATCTTTATACCATAGGTTGTCCGTTTCATTTTTAAATAATTTAACGCAAGGAAAAAAGTGACAGGTTTTTCTTAACCATTTGCTCAGCTAAAAATGCTGTTTTAAGTAAGGCCCATTAAATCCAAGGTAACATAACGACATTTTTATCAACATATGAACTGATGAGGAAACCTTATTTTTGGAAAACATATATTACGTAATTACCTTTATGATTTATTTTCTCAATCCTCGAATAAATGGGCAGAAAAGGTATTGTTATATGAGTTTTATGGAGTCGAGACGAAGCTCAGCCAATGATTAATGGTTAATGATGACGCACGGGCTAACAATGACCACGGCGACGGCAACGGCAAACAAAATAACAGGCCAAAATAACTTAGAAGTCAAGGAGACAATGTACCTCTACAATTTATCTTCGCTGTGGAAATTAAATGAATGGTGATTTTATATACATATAAATTTTATATCCATTTCTTTGTACAGTGACGTGCATAGGAATTTCGATCAGGGTAGACAAAATTTTAATTATTTTCTTTAACTCTTACAATACCATCACTGTCATCATCTTCCCCATGTAGATTTAAAATATGGGCAGGCAGCTGCTATACTAAAAATTGTTTATATTTGTCAAGATGTCTTTCTTTATTTGGGTAAATAGCTAAAATTGTCAGGATAGACAGTGTCTCTTTGCCTATATGGACTGCACGCCACTTTCTTTGTATCACGAATCAAGTTTGATCATACTTTTGGGTTAATTACAACTGAACTAGTAAGAAACTACACGAGGAACTACAAACAACGTTCTTAGGTTTTCCGATAATAATAATTATCAGATTACTGTTTGATCTTGCTAACATTTATTATACATACTGTATTTCGGTTTTCTGTAATGTAATACTTATGCTTTACCGAAAAAGAGAACAATTCGGTTTTGTATTAAAAGAAGTAGTAGTCACGAACGTAAAAAAAAGATGGAGGGAGCGCTAGGCACATTGAAAGTGAAGTAGGATTTTCGGCCCATTCGATCCTAATGGCGTGTGTGTGCGTAGGAAACTTTTGTACAAGCGCGTTTGTGCGTGGCTTCTCTGTAGCGTCCGTTTAACTATAAGCGAGAAGGTGTCCGTTTTTTCTTTACGTCCGTGTCGGTAGTATTATTATGGTAAGTAGTATTATGGTCAACACTCAACGTCCATCCAAAAATGTGAAATAAAAAAAAAACAGTATTTTATTAAGTATGTATTAACCTTATCTCATTCATAAAATATGAGTTAATCTAACAAAAACCTCTAGAATTGGGTACCTATGGCGAAATCAAACGGCAATAACGGTTCCCAATGTATGGATGCGTAGAACAAAATAATTGCCGACGGTATTAGAATCGTCTATTTGGCATATATCCAGCGTTTTTATTTGATTCGTATATTACCATAACCACATAATGAAATGGGTTAGCATTAATCTTTAATGAATTAACATACACATAACATAATCTCACGCCTGTATCCCCGAAGGGGTAGGCAGAGGCGCACTAGCGAATTAGTATTCTAGTCTTTAATGAATTGTATATCAAAATGCAAATATATAACAATAATATTTTTGTGATTTCTCTATCAGGTGTGATGTTTATAAGTATAAGGTACTTAAAGGTATTAAAAGTAAAGGTTCTAAAAATATTGTCTATACATTGTTACTTATACAATCGCAGAAAAACGTCTATAGTCAAAAACCCTCACTGAAGGGTTAAAGTTTTTAAAATAGTACTTATTAACATACATAATATCGAAATGTATTCAAGATCACTGGCCACTTATGACGTTAAAGGTCAGTTTCACCATCAGATAACTTTAACTGGCATACCAAAAATGGATTTGATAATGTACATTTAATTTAACAAAAACTTAAGTATCTATTGATGTATCTCATTGTCTATGAGTGAAACTATCAGTAAAAAATATAAGTTTCAATTCATTGAAATAAAAACGCAGTAGATTCGATTCGAAGACGTGATCGATAGTTATTCTTACTAGATCTTCTGTAAGGCAGCGTCTGTTGTGCGAATTGGTCTTGCGCATAAAACAGTAAGACCGATATCACCTATTAATTTTAATGCCGAAAGAGATGCAAAGAGGTTGTAAAGTTTGTCCGAGAAAAAATAGCCCAAGTCATAGACAAACTTGGAATCTATTCTGTTCGATATAATTAATCACGTTTTTCGGATTTTTGCAAAATTCATCAGTTCATTCCCAACGGAAAGCAAAGTGATAGAAAAGTTTGTAGATGACCCAAGCAAAAAGTTACTCGTTGAATATTTCACGCCAAGAAGCCCAATGCTTTTTAACATACTACGTAGATATTATTCATTTTTATAACTAGCTTTTTCCCGCGACTCCGTTCGCGTGGTAATTTATTTCGCGGAGTAAAATCTAACCTGTGTGTTATTCCGGAATAATTGGGTGCTTGACTAATTTTGTTTTTATTGATTTTATACGAAATTTACGTCATCTCAAACGTATCACAGAAAGAAATATTTAATATTCTCAAAAATAAAAAGTTATAAGCCTTTGTAGTTAGGTGTAACCTTCAAACTGCGGGAAAGAAAAGTATCAATAAAATCACGTCACGGCCATAACGGTGCGTGCGTTGAAAAGGGATAGCAAGATATCCCACTACGTCCCCACTCTTGCTCATTGCAGAATTTAAAATATGAATTACTGCCTCATTTTTCAACCAATTTCGATGCGGTTTTTAGAGAAGGGTTTCTTTTTATTTTATTTGCTATTACATATAAAAATGTGTATGAAATGAAACATAGGCAAGTACCCAATTTCAAGATTCATTAAAATCCATTTTATGCGTGAAAGAGATACAATTATATGTACACACACTCGCGCATACAACATGCAAACTTTGACGATTATTATATTAGTAGCTTTGATTAGTAGGATATTCTCGACTAGTATATGATGTAACTACCTAGAAAGCCAGTTGAGTGTAAATTCAATAATATAAGCTTTTGTGACCTGCTAGGCAGTAATTTAATTATGACGACACAATGAATTTAGTATAAGTAAAAGTCCATTGTTTCCTGATAGGGAGACAATACCTATTTAGAGATGCTGATCGTTTCTGAATTCTGATACGTAACGGCATGGGGTACGGTACGGGGGATGAGGGCGTAGGGCTCTGGAAACTAAATTGCATACAAATCACAGCATTACTGGAATCAGTGCGCCGGCCTGGCTGGATGTGAATCGCGTTTTTCGTCACATGTTTGTTCAAAGGATTGAACCCGAGGGGCCAGATGCATGAGGTCGTGGAAGGTCGGCGTCATCTCAGTGAATAACTCAAGGTCTAATTAAGGACTTAGAGGGGGAAAAGTCGCCTTCACTCGTAATGTGATACATAGTAATATTAATAGTCCTTGTTATAAACATGATTTTTCGCCTTTATTTTAATTACATTTGACACGAGTGGACATTTTTGTGTGACACTTAGAGTAATAACGTAAATAACGTAAATTTTATAGACGCGCATCTAGCACGAATACATTTAAGGTTGTCAGAAATTTTCCTGCTCGGGCTGCTGGTATCCATTGCTATATGGAGAATTTGTGGTATATAAAGTTTTATGTCTCACATACTAACGCTGCTATATACATATGCTATGCTATGCTTTTTATATGATAAAAATGATTTATAATATAGCTTTCCTTGGAGTTCTCACTATCTTCATATTGAATGCTATCAATATCGGTTCAGTGATTTAACCGTAAAACTTAATAAATAGACATGACACTAGGACCCTCAAAGTCGGCGATTTTCCATTTAAGCCAAGCGTCGGCCTAAAGCTAACTGCGCGTTTATATCATTTGTATGAAATTTAAAGTAAAGCGAGCTTGATTGGAATACAAAATTGACATTTATGGTACCATCGTAAAAATCAAAATCAGACAAATCAAATAAGAACCTTATATCCGAAAGCCTCATAAATAATGTATGTCATACGAGAAAATCCATTCATCTAAAGAGGGCTTAGTAATAGTTTTACAAAAAAATCTGTTTCGTCCAGCCATTACCCTCCGAATAACCTTATTAAACAAGCTGAGTCATATAATAAACAAAATGGGACGATAATAAAACATATACAGCTAGCGTAAGGCATAATAGCTACTATAGTGAAGCTATATCACTTTGAAAGAGTATTATGGATCGTGGGTGTACCGTATGCAAATGAACACGTCACAAAAATAAATCTGGTCTCAGTTTTATGGAGATTGAACATTCCCAGCCAGTGTTCTATGCAAGTCTCATCTTGACAATGTAGCCTCGTAATGTGCAGGAAACTATTATATTGTACAACTAAAGCTGGGTTTTTTCACGTTAGTTAACTTTAGTTGACGTATCTTCTTCTTCTTTTAAAAACAATGGCTTCCACGCATATGCGATGATTTAGCCAATGTCAAGGTTAATAGAGCAATTATATTTTCATAATGACTATGAGACCCAGATGTGGATGATCTCAAGGTCCTGCTGGGATTATGGCAAATCGACCGAACAAAGGTTAAAAAGTTTCCACATTATAATGTCCATCTTCAGTGAAGTTTGATGCATTAAACCACACCGTTTAAAGATAACAAACACAGTTCTAGAGAATAATATTAAATCATTTCCAGAAGCGACGCCCACCCTGTCAGACTTCCCGTCAAAATACCTTGACGTATTTTATGAATGTTCATAATTATTATTATTACGTAAGGTATTTTTCGTTACCGTCGTTGTTTCATTGCATTCATAAGAACGCAAAATTATCATTAGGTCAATTAATATCGTCGAACAAAGACGAATATAAAACAAGAGTCATTGTTTCTGTGCAAAAATTTGAAAAAATATGACGTCAACCGTTAGAAAAAAAAACATAAACATAAAGCACCGGTTAACATAGTCGTCATTTTTAATGTACGTTAAGGGTGAATGTGTTTTATTTTTGTTTTAACATTTGTTAACACCAGTTTTTACTGTTATCCGTACGTAATATAGAGATGAAACAACCGAAGCTAAGTGAGATAAACTCCACAATGGATTCATGTTTTAACGACTTGCTTTGTTATTGTGACCTTTGTGTATCTGACATGGCTATCATTTTTTTACAGCAGATATCTTGTAGATATCTTATTTGCATATAATCCCAACTAGTTGGTTGTAAAACGTGAATGAATTATGAATACACATATTATGCTAAAATAAATAATATTAGCCCTGTAATATTATTGTCCTACTGCTGGGCACGAGCCTCCTTGACAGAGTAGTCGTGGCCGTAACTCCAGGATTTGTGGCACACCTAACAATTCATCGCCATTCGTCACGAGCAGCAGCTTTTCGGGTGCAATGATATCTGTGATAAGGCCCGGTAATTACACTAGGGGCGACTGGCAACGCTATAACTAAGGTAAAGTTAAACCTAAATTTATCATACAGCTCACTCCTATTTTCAAATCACGATTTGCCATAAATAGAGATTAACGCGGAGCTGCAAGTGGCCCTTGATGGTTAAATCTACTAGATTTATACATCTATTTCATTACTGTTAGATTTATATTACAGTAGCTATTTATATTATATATTTAGGTACGTTGTAGCGGCATAAAAAAAATAAGTCGTCTATTCACATCCAAATCCCTTTGAACAGAATTGATTGCTTAACAAATATCTGAATTTACAAGCACATTTCAACATCCAAACTTTTTCATTTCTACTAGAATAATTTATGTTCATAATTCACTCAATTTGTTTTGGCTACTCAGAAATCCTTTCAAGGTCCATTAATGCCCGGCTTCTGAGGTTTGTAACAATAGTTTGTATATGAGCTGTTTTATAGTTATACAATGATTTTACTTGTCTCGCTCTGTCGAATGACATTTAAAGTCTGAGGAAGTAAGACAAAATATCAATTCTCAATTCAAACTATGACAGTTGTAGACATACTGCACAATTGATACCATATAAAAGGAGAAATTGATTGATTGATTGATGAACTTATCAGAGAACAGCCCAAACTATTGGAACTAGAAACGTGAAATATTACACAAAGGAAGCCCCCTTTTATGACCTAGGCGAACACTAAGAAAGGGTTTAAGGAAATTCATCCCCTAAAGGGACTTACCGAAAGATGAAAGTGTATATATAGAGGTAGAAAATGGAAATATAACGGGACAGACTCATGCGGGCATAGCCGCGAACAAAATCTAACATATAGTTGATAAGACCTCAGCAACAGCATAAGTCAGTTTTAATCAATGACTAAAGAAAAAATAAGAGGACCCGCATAACTACGAAAAATACATGTTTACTATGAAGCCGGTTCCGCCATTTTAGTTTCGCGATATGTTTATATGTAAGTTGTCCGTGACCGTGTCATAAGGACTAAATAACAAATAAATACTTATTGATTTTATTGTAAATGCGGTGTTTTATATACAATAATACTTATTTCGGAGTTTGAAGAAGATGCCTAATTGTTATATTACTGGGATCTTTCTTTCGCAAAGTCGCCATTTTAGTTTCGTTCCATACATTAGGAATGCTTCATTTTTCGTTGTTATGCCCTGTCCTCTATTCTTTTATCTAAGGTTTTAATATTGCAGGTATCTGTCAGCGTATGAATTCATATTTCAAACGATATTACATTGTGGCTACAAAACGCAAACTTTCTAATAACAAAAGAATTATACAAAGATTAAACCCGAAAGCCGGGTAACTGACCCGTATTTAGGGATGGTCGGGCTAAGGGCTCAGTCATTGGTATAATTACCAGGGGTCAAAGCAACCTGACTCCGATATGCGTCAAAACCACAAATCCATCCAGATCATGTGGCCTTTTGTTTAAAGATCGCGTACTGAATAATAGCTCCCGGTTAACGTATGGCATAGTTTAAAGGTATCTATAGGATGAGCGGTATGTTTTATATTTGCTCCCCTTTATTCATAATAACTTAGTAGAGCGTAATAAGACTGCAATAGTACACTTCATAACAATTGTATTCATAATCGTCAATAGTGAAAACATGGCCGATTCCGATCAGCTGTTTTAAGTTTTATGTTCTTTCTTAATGATATTAATCTTGTTATAGTCCAGGACCCCATCTAAGATTGATATATATATTTTTTATTTATTGTTTGGAAGCAATTAATAAAAAATATATGGCCAATACTTCCTATCTGTTTCGAAGCTTGCCAGAGATAAAAATTATATTTTTTTTGTAACCAGCAACATTGTATTCGATAAGCATATATTATTAGTTCTCTTTTTGCTAAACTAGGCAAAAGTAGGGTTATGCTTTCGATAAGACCAAGATTTCATTATGAATAAGGGGGTTTGTGTTTGAGCTCGTTTTATTGTTTACTTTATAATTCTTTTTTGTTTCCCAAACGGTAATAAATATAAATATCTTAGTCGTTATCTTGTACATAATACAATTTGATATGTATACCGATGTTTACTAGTGTGTAATAAATAATAAATACACCCAACAGTCACACACCTAGTCCTGACCCTAGGTATAACCTGTATCGCGGGTGTCAGAGACTATGAAAGACTTTCGGACACACAACACCCAGACTTGAAACAAATATTTGTGGGGCACACAAACAATTGTCTCAATGCGGGAATCGAACCCGCGGCCTCTTGCTTCACAGCCGGCTACTCGCCCGCTGCGCCACAGAAGCTGTCGTGTGTCTGTATATGCGGCCGCTGCGGCCCGAGCAGGAACATTTCTGACAATCGTAAACGTATTCGAGCTCGATGCGCGTCTACGAAATTTGTATGAAATATTAACCAAATGTCATCAGTCCGCAGCGAGCTCCAATACATATATGATAGTCAGAATTTTTCCTGCTCGGGCCGCACTATTCTTAACACACAACGGACGTAAACCAGTGGCTGTAGCGCGAATAACTTTAAACTTTGTATTCCATTTGATCTCGTTGCACTTTTTTAATGTCGTAATTCATATTAATGCATTGAGCACAAAGGAAATTACGTGATTGTTTATTATTGAAAATAGTCAAAGCTTGATCGAATTTTTAAATGAAATCGAATACTATATATCGTTTCGTATCACTTAAACACTTCGTATTTACTTAAAAAAAATTATAAATTCATAAACTGCTAGAAATTTCCACATAACAAAAATTTTACGTCGAACGTGGCATTTTTCACGTCAATTTGCTATAGCGCTGTCTGGAATATACGCTGTGACGTCACTTCCGCGCATTTGCCTCTGAATAAATCAATTTAGCGGTTCCTTTATCGAAAGTTCCTTTCCACAAATCATACTGATATAGTAACTGATTATACCTACCAATAGGTAACGACTGTAAAGGCTCTATTTTTACGAAAATTAGATACCTTCTTTATCTCATCCATTTTCTTTATCCTTACATAGCATAAAACAAAATCGCTTCCCGCTGTCTGTCTGTTCCTATGTAGAAACATAGGGACAGACAGACAGAGGGAAGTTTTAAAGATCTAAGCATACATAGGTATGTATAATACAGGCATAAATCCCCAAATGGATGTAATGGTTGAATGTTTGGCAAGACTCTCACGCGAGCGTAGCCGCGGGTAAAAGCTAATTTAAGCGTCGATAATTTAAAGATGAACATATGTTTTTACGTTTTGTCATTTTGTAATTTCTGTAGAGCAATATCGTATCGATCAAAGACCTCTTCTTTTGGCTCTATTTCTCACTAAAATATTTAGACAAAAGGATAGAGTACGGTTGTACAAAACTATATTTTATATTCCTTTATTATTTTATATACTAAATTCATGCGAAATGTTGCCTAGTCAGATTCACACGAATAGGTATTGCATGTGCTATTGCACGCCTGCAATTGAAACTTAAGCCCCTTAATGCGGCTCCGTATAATAAATATCTGCTGCGTTCTCTTCCTTAATCCTCGATAGTGAATCTTGATAATGATTTATATCGAATACAAAAAATCACAAATATCAGGCTAAAGTTGCTGGAGTTATCGCGTATCATAAAAAAATACTAAACAAAGGCATGCATAAAACCATAATTCAGTTAAAATCAATTTCAGCGACGAGGTATATGTAAGTGTTGGCGGCGGAGATTGAGCGGAAATGACCTGAGTTAACGGTTCCGGTACGCGCGCCGCGTCGCCGCTCCCTTATCTCATCGCTTCCACGTTCTATTTTTCGAACAAACATTAGACACATAGGTTAGTCGGGTCTTCTGAGCTTGATGAGCTTCCTTCTTCAACGTTTATTCCAAAGGCAATCAGTCTGTTCACTTTATCTCTTTCGTTCCTTCCATCTCCCCTATCCCACCTCAATGTACAACATACTTTTAAAGCGTGTTGAAGAAAGGATTCTTCAACATGCGTGTCTGATATCTGATTAAATTCTGGGTTCTGGGCAAATCATGTTAGAAAAACAATTTTGCCTGCTCTCTGATTCGAACTCAGGTTTTCCAGGATCTACAGCTTATTAAGCAGGCTCTCTGGTTCAAAAGACGATCCAAACGTGCTGATTCGAAATATTAATACCGTATGACGAAAAAGAGTATTTACTAGTACCAAAAAATCGTAAAATCCTTAACGGTACAATCAACAGCTTCATAACGTATCCTCTTTAATTTTGCTGTGGAGTAATGTGTGGTTACATCGTATGACTAAACATTCGTGATTATGGCGTCGGTAAATGAAAAGGACGGTAAATGAAAATTCCTGACGAAAACTGGCAGTTTGTGCTTACATAAACGAAAATCTTCACTGCACGTGCATAGGAATTTGTTTACTGTACGTGTTTCGTAGATACCACAGGGAAAATTGCTTTCCCTAGATTTTGCGAGGCAAATAATTCAATTATGTAAGAAAAAATCTAATTATACGGATTTTTAATGTCCATATTCATTTTCATCATAATCTGCTATTTCATGTTCCATAAAGTCTTTTTGTTTGATGATATTTATTGTAATACATACTGAAATAAAACTAGTTTTTACGGACCCTTACCCGATTTGTTGTGAATTTATTTTATTTTTGGTTACGACGTTTCGAAAGCTTTACAGCCTGCGTGGTCACGGTTCGGACTAAGGTCGCGATAGAATCTGTAAAAACTAGTTTTATTTCAATGAATAACATTCGCGTAAACCTATACGAAATCATAATACATGCTTCTTACTTATTATATATAGCTGAACTTTAAAAGTAATATAAGAATGTACCCCTGGCCAAAGAAAGTACAGGTATATAAAACATTTGAATAGCAGATCAGTTTATTGTAAAATATTTTATTTTATAATTCTAATTTCTAAATTAATTAAATGTTAACAAGTTGGGCGAATCTTGCGGACTGCGTCTCAGTCACGTTTTGCTGAGTAAAATTCGTAGCATGTCGCAGGTTATTCGTACGGAATTCTAACTCGGGTTTGGCAGGCCCTTCGGCATATTTCTACAGTGTTCATTTATGTAAGTGCTTTCGCAACTTTACGACGACACGAGGGTTATTTACAATTTCAGATTGAACTAAAATCGTTTGATTCAGGAGACATTGACCTGGGCGGCATTATGTAATACCTGTTTATTTTACATAAAATTGAGTTATGATATATATATAATAATATTTTTGAGTCGGTGTTATCAGCAATCTTTGACTTATATTTCTTTAAAATTGTAACTTTAGCCAATCCTTTCCTTAAAAAACTGACCAATAATATTCGAAAAGAAAAGATAAAATTGTAATTTCAAAAGTATTAAATAAATTCAATTTTAATATAACATATTTAACTTTATTTTGCAATGAATTTCCTATTTTAAAAGAAATAATTTTCGAAACAATGTCGTACAACTCAATTGCGAATTGATGCGAAATAGATACTATAAAAAAAAATGTTTGTTAGGTGCTTCAAAGTCGCTCTCTCAATATGACTTTCAGGTCACCGAGGACCGGAAATTTGAAACATTACTATAGCTTTTATTTCACAAACGCGATATATATGGGGAGGGCGACGAAAATATTTGATGTCGTTTTGATATCCGGTCTGTGATGAATGCTTGCCGTATGGCTGAAAACAAAAAGTGTTTGCTTTTTTTAAATGGGACTAGTTTCTGAATTCTTTCAAAGAATTATAGACATTTATTATATCTTTCGTTGCCTTAGCATGTCGTAAAATATTAATGTGCGAATGTTATAATAAATAATTTAATACTGACACATTTTTCTATTGTACATTCGGGTAGAAGTTATGATTTATGAAAATATTATGTTATAACCCGCGTAGTATGGAAGTTCATTACATATAGTACATACTAAATACCTATCTAGTATCTACGTTATTCAGATGTGATATGTTTATGGTTTACGAGAGTATCCCACCCACACACCCGCCACTACCAACCACACGCCACGCCAACCAGGATCAACAATGGCATGCATTTATGGACACCAAGCAAGGAAGTTCAGCGAGTCTATGGGAATGCAAAACTGTTTTTATCACACAACGAAATTAATCAAAAGAAAAATAGGATGAAGGTGGAATATAATTTCTCACTTCTACATTTGTGGTTGCTAGCTGTCCGGCTTTATCCACACGTTTGGCTTGTGCAGGTTGTGTCCGGACTCAATACAAACATTTTCTTGTTCAACTTGTCCGGCTTGTGGCGGTCGTATTTATATAACAATACATAATAATCTATAATATACAAGTCAAATCAGATTAATTTTACAAGAGCGACCAAAATCTGTCTTTTCGATTTACTGAACGAAATATTAAGTCTAATTTTTTATTATTATATTGTAAGTTGTAACTGGTACTTTCCTTCTGTCTGTAAACCAATAATTACTGTCAATCAAGCCAAATGTAAGCAATTAACTTACGTACTTTGATTGCGCCTTAAAATTAAACAGTAAACAGTCAACAAAGGGAGCTGTGAATTATTCAACGGAATTATATTAAAGGCGAATTAACTTTGATCCCAGACAAAAGCTATTTATAATTTATAAAAAACGGGTACATCTCTTAAATAGATCATGGACTCAATAAGGTTTTATACGCTTTACGGAAGAATTAAGCAAATATATTTTTAGTCTACTTTATTTAAGAGACTGTGTCAATTATGACTGTCAGTCTCATCGTATATACGAACCAAATATTTTCCTCTGTGTTATTACTCTAAGTTTTCTTTCATAATTACAGCTACACTAGAATCAAAGGCTCTCCAAAATCCCCTAGAGGGGGGATGATATCACACTTTGGACATATAGTATTATACAAACGAAAATAGCTTTATATAATACACATCTTGATAAAGTTTTCAGTGATTATTGACTTGACAGTTTGAATATTTATGACCCGCTGAAGACATTTATTTTGGAGGAGACGCTTTGTCTAAAATTGTTCTGAAGGTTAAAATGTTGAATAGCCTACATTAATAAGTCTCCAAAGACCGCGCTTTACGCAGTGTTTTTATTTAAGAATTGTCTCGGGAGTTTTATTAATTTTCTCTCTAAACGTGTTACTTTTTTGAATCGCTTTGTATCATTGATTATATTATGACATAAACTGAGGGCTTAAATCCATTGTTCTATAGAATAATACATAGTAAGTATATTATTAATTACCTCATAGACTAATGCCGATGAATAGCTAACGACGATGGAGCCGAAGAAAGTTTTTTTTTTAGTAATTCCAAAGAACAACTGTATATATCACATCAGCGTGTTATGAAAACTTTCTATGCATCTACTTATTTTGTAGAGATTTTTGTTTTAATTACATATATGGTAACCAGAGTGACGTTTTTCGATTCTTGCATCACCATCACCACTATTATCATCGTCTACCTATCGATCCAAAGTATTTTAAGCCAGGTGCTAAAATTATTTTCAATCTGTTTTTAATTATTATTTTTCTTTAATTTCCTAATTGTCAGGGTGGAAGTGACTCTTTGGGGGAGGCCTATGTCCAGCAGTGGACGTCCTATTGCTGATGATGTTGATGATATTGTATCTCTCTGTATAGACTGTATGCCACTTATTATAACCTCCTTTTTAAAGTCAGTTAAATACCACGATTCTATTGGTAACATATTGTGACAGTGGTGCCATCAATTTTACTTAGTTCCTTTAAGTCTGTATAAAACTTTTAATGCTGGTCGATTAGTCACTGTCGTGGTCAATCTGTCGGTCAGTAAGACTCCCTACTTTTGATGAGTCTCCACTCTTCATGACATCTGTGTAAGTAAGAGTAATGCTCGGTATATCCAAGTGTCACTGAGCCGAAGTTTACCGTAAATTTTATACATGGGAACAATAAAAAATGTAAGTATAGTTTTAGCAGTGATTTGTGACGCACTGAATCTGCAAATTCTACAAATGGTAAAGTTCTACTAAATTCTAAAGTAAACCATACGAGCTGCAAAACATATACTTAGAATTAATTGAAGTGTTTTCCATCGTAAACGGTGGGAATTCGATTACTAAGAATGGTTTAGTCAACATTTTTACACGTCATGGATTACAATAATATTATGTGTGATTAACAAATAAATAAATAAAAGGCATTTTATTTCTTACCATGACATTTGGTCTAAACACAAAATGAAATCAAAAATGTTAGTTGAATTTTTTTTTGCTGTACAAGAACCCCTCATTTGAGAATGAAGGCCTCCTCCAGACTACCTCTATACCAGCCGTCTCTGTCATTGGCTTTTTGCATCTACTTTTTGCCCGCTAATTTAGTGATATCTTCCCCAATTAACAAATATTCAAATTAATAAACAAACAAAAACTCAACTTAAATAATACCAATAACATCGACGAAGACTGCCTCGGTGACGTAGTTGTATTTCGGTACGACTACCGGCCTGAGGTCTGGGGTTCGATCCCGGGTCGGGCAAAGTGATATTGGGTTTTTAAATTCGGTATCAGTTCGGAGTCTGCATTTCGCCTCTTCGGACGGAAAAAAGCTCGGTGAAATGTCGGTGTCTAGTTCGCTAGACCGGTTCTGCTTACTCCTGTGGTGAGGTGTGAGCTTATGTCGTTTCTAGTAAAAATTGTGACCCTGTTTTTTTCTTTTCAATTAAATTATTTTTGTCTTGGCGTTTCAAAGTTAGTGCAAAATCTACGTTCGCCTTGATATAATTATCATTACAATTTACATTTGAAGAGATAATCAAGCATCGCGAATCTTAATTCTGAGATTCAAAGTTTCATTCAATTTCTAGAGCAAAAGGATAAATTATTTTACCATTTCACGTCACAAAATTTCTAATTCATCACCATTAACATTTCTCAGGGAAAGTTTTATGCAATCTTTTTTACCTGCATAGAGAAAAGTCCGTCAAGAAACATTTACGTCATGAAAAGATTTCGTACAATAACAAAACACTTCTACAGTATTTGTTTCGTTCTATAATTTAAGTTAATTAATTATTTTCGTTCATTTTTTCCTTTTCTTGTACCACAAAACCTTCCATCACATCCAATTACAAGAAATAATCTAATTATATACGAACATTAATGACTAGCTTACCTTTCTTTCTTTATTTCCACCTATCTGTTGGGATAAGTAACTCAATGAGGAGTCAGATGTTGCAGAATGGATTTGGCTTCGTTTTTTACACCTGTTTGACGTTAGATTCTTTCTGGGATCCAGTTCCGGACAAATAGTGTTAGAAAACACCCTCCTCGACCTGGGAATCGAATCCAAAACCTACCAGTTCACAGCCCATATAGGCTGCAACTTGACCAAGGACGAGACTGGGACAATTTTGATTTTTTATTTTGAGTTACGTTCAATTACTGAACAGAAGCTGTTCGGTTCGTTCAATAAACATTATATCGTGTACCACATTGGAATAGTTCTAATAAAGCAAAATACTATAAAATCTCCACTTCTTGATGTGAAACTGTAAATGGAAGTGTTTAACGATGTTGCACCGTTCTTGTCTAGTGCTTAGAGAGCTCTTGTGGCAAAGCCGTCTGAGTATATACTGTTACACATACGGAGCTAGGGCGCCACGCGGTCTTAAAAATATTTGCTTGAAGTTGTATTCGTGCCAATACAAAATAACCTAAAATATGACCTCGCTATTTCTTTAAAATTTAATTTTTGTACCAATCTTAGTTTCAACAACGACCTTTATAAGCGACAGATCAATGGTCTCGTCGGAGAACTTCAATTAAAGGAACAATCGGTAGTGTGATGAGACAGCTGCTAAGATCGCCTAAGTTATGCATGACAAATGGCGTGGAAAAGACGTCTTAATTGTTCATGAAGAGATGGTTAAATGAATCTTTCAGTGAGCATAATTAACATGTTCATAGTTCGCGCATACTGCAATAGTTACAATTACAGTTTGACTTTTCATCTCATGTAAAGTAAACTGCCTCGGTGGCGTGTTTGTATTTCGGCACGACTACCGTCCTGAGGTCTCGGGTTCGATCCCCGGGTCGGGCAAAGTGATATTGCATTTTTCCGTATCAGACCGGAGTCTGGAATTTGTGCCTACCCCTTTGGGGATACAGGCGTGAGCTTATTTATGTATGTAAAGAATACGTATGTTTTTAGGGTTTCGTAGACTAATGTACTTTCCAGGTTTTAGTCACATTTGCTTAGCTCGGTTTAGAAAATTTGAATAATGTCTAGGAAAAATACGAGAAATTAATTAATCACATCATCTATACACTTATATCTGTCTTAATCTATATCCTACCATTATTAATTATAGCTAATTAATCACTTCGGCCGTAACTAATATCATTTTTCCTAAGAAGTGAACACGTGATCAGACCATGAGCTGTGATGGTGAGAGTTAAACTAGGACATGCTCTATTTCTTCGTTATACGTGAAAGTACTTTTATTTGCGCAATCCAATCTCAGAAGAGTTCTTGCAAACTTAATATTTTCGTTAGCATTATAAGTTTTAAGCTATACAAAAAGAAAATATGTGTGTTTGCAGCTATTGCGGAACGATATAAGAATAACGACGGAGGGTTCTGTGATGGGTGTTCGGACTATATTAACAAAGTATTCACCCTTACAATTTGCTAATTAAATTAAGGCAGGTACTTAATTAATTACATAAATTAAAATAATGATATGAGTTAATGATTTCTTAGATTTACGTGAATGTTATTTATTGAAATAAAATTATTTTTACGGATTCTATCACGATTTGGTTTTATTTTTTTTATGCCCGACGTTTCGAAAGCTTTGCAGCCTTCGTGGTCACGGGTCAGACTGACCTGGGCATAAAAAAATTAAAACCAAATCGTGACAGAATCCGTAAAAATAGTTTTATTTTAATGAATGATATGAGTTAATTTTAATTGAGATATTTAAACAGCGAATTTTGTAAGATTTCTTGTTTCTTCTATATTAGCACAATTTATTTTTATAGCATAGACCGGCAAACGAGCAGATGGGTTACCTGGTGGTAAGTGATCTCCACCGCCTATAGACACTCAAGACAAGAAGAGTCATGGATGCGTTGCCCACCTAAAAGTGGAAAATAAGGATTGGGAAAGGGAGGGGAGAAATTGGGCCACCGGAAAACTCACTCACAGAACGAAACGCGATAGCGAGCTGCCACTTTACGTCGGTTTTCTGTGAGATAGTGGTATGAAAGCGGTCGAGCCCAGGCCCATTAGTTGCTATAGACGTAACTTTCTCAGCGTGGCTCTACTACTCAAAAACAAGTTTAGTAGTGGTTTAGTGTGTAGATTATTCATTATCATTATGGAGTGCCAACTTCTTTTTGACGATTGGATGCCAATTGGTGGAATCTGTCGCGGTTTTTGGCAATTCGCTTTAGTTAGGAATATCGGTGAGCGGTCCATTCTTTTAGGTCGTCGTACCACTGCCGTCGTTGCTGTCCGGGAGCTCTCTTCCCCTACCATCTAAAATTGTTAAGGAAACTCACTAGGTCCTCTTTGTATATGGCTAAAAAAAGATTTGGATTCAAGATTTTTATTTAATTTTTTGTAGTAACATAATAAATTGTTTGTTACTAATATAGAGGTACATATGGTTTGATGATAGTTCTTGCTGACATATTGTGTAACAATAAATGCGTATTTTACGGCGAAAGGAAAACATCAGTTACTTCCGATTTACAAAAACAGATTAAGGTTGGGCTCCGGGATGGTCAATCCAGACAGATACCGGCCCCCTGCATATATCAATGTCAGCAAAACGGTGTCACAATGGGCCATAAAAATCGATTCTCCTACAATATGAGTGTACGGTTAGACATGTGGAATTAATATACATAAGCTTATGCCGACAGACAAGCTGACGGCCACAACGGCTCATCTGACTGTAAGTTACCGTCTTCCACATACGCCATTAGGCAGTGGCGTGCATTCCATATAGATAAAGAAACACTGACTACCCTGTCAATTTACTTTCTTTCTTTCTACTTGCCCTTAATGTGGGGTCGGCGGAACACATTTTTTCAAGTGTGTTGCTGAAAGGATTAGGCAAAGTTTTTACGACAGGCTGCCTGCCTGACGTCAACCACCTCTGAGGGATAAAATTAAATTAAATACGAAAATTCGGTTTGCCCGCCCTGGGAATCAAACCCACTACCTCCCAGTCCACAGCCTATAGCTGCCACTAGACCAAGGAGGCGACATCCTGACAATTTACTAATAAAACAAATTAAAAAAAAAAACAAATTACGTAATAGCAGCACTTGGTTTATATCTTAAATCGACTCGGGAATGAAGAAAAATAAAGCAAAATTTTAAGAAATAATTATGCAAGTTTTTTGTCTTACCTAATCTGAATACCTGTGCACGTCATTATTGTCAGAGGCTTTACTAAATCGTGCCTACCGTAAAATGTAAACAAAAGATCTTAATTTTGCAATTCATATATGGTACCTTTGGCATCAGCTTTATAGTATACAAAAATAATATAGACATATTTAGAGATATTGGTAGGTAACATAAATAAATACAATAGCAACTCTTCCTCTGGTTCCTTGACCTATTTTTAATGTCTTTGGTTGGAAAGGATTAGAAAGCGAGTGAAAGGAAGGTATATAGGCCTCCGCAAATCTTGCCTAACCTAACATGTTAGCGTGACGTCATGTCATATTTCTATGAGGTAAATAGTGACGGGCGGCTCGGCTTCCAGAGGCCGAGACACTTTTGTAACATATATGTGCCTCCTCGAACGGGTTAATAGTATTGCGGTTCAGTCGGCTCGCTTAAACTATAGATGGAATTTTCTACACTGCAGACTATGTAGAGTCTACGGGTAGGTATACCACTTATTAAGAAAGTTTTTGTCTGTGAATATGGTACTTACTTTAAGAGCGGCTATTAGCACATGCGGATATCCGGACTGTTAGAGAAAGGTACGCCACTTCAATTACCTTGAGTATATAGCGCACAATTAGGGGAAATTTCATTGTGGTAACTGGGTGGCGGGTGCTCACGGAGTAATTTGAAACCTCGAGCCGAAAGGCATCTGTGTGTACGTTATCAGCAACCCGAGCAGGAAAATTTCTGACAACCGTAAATGTATTCGTGCTCGATGCGCGTCTATGAAATTCGTATGAAATATTAACCAAACGTCATCAGTGCGCAGCGAACTCGAATACATTTACATTTACATTAGTTTTTCGTGCTCGGGCTACAGTAAGAAGCATCCTTAACACCTTCCTTATTCTCTTAACTGTATAATTTCTTTCCACCTGCCTTTATCCCACCTTAACCCGTCGAAGGCGGCACATACATATACATATGTTACATAAGCGTATGGGCCACCGGAGGCCGAGCCTGCCGTGATTAATGTGGGGTCGGCGCAACACACTTTTTCAAGCATGTTGCAGGAGGATTGACTAAGTGTGCGACAACCCCTTGTGGAGGATCTAGTCCCGGGCGAATTAGAAAATTCGTTTTGCCCGACTTGTGAATCGAATTCACGACCTCGTGGTCCACAGGCCATATACGCTGCCACTAGACCAAGAAGTGACTCTTATCTCTTATTCTCTTAAATGTATGCGTTTTAATTTAATATTTACTGTTCTTGTATAACATTTATATTAGCATTATATAAACTCCACTTCGCATCACTCATCTCACTTGAAAAGTGCGTTGCGCCGACCCTACAAAGACCTAGGATGAGCAGGTGGGAAGATTAAACTACCTCAAAAACGTTAAAAACCCTTGATATATACATATCTTATGGTGAGGTTACCACCAACAATTGCCTCGGTGGCGTGGTGGTATTTCGGTACGACTACGGTTCTGAGGTCTCGGGTTCGATCCCTGGGTCGGGCAAAGTGATATTGGATTTTTACATATCAGCCCGGAGTCTGGAATTTGAGCTCGATATGGCTATCACATCTGGGACAGAACTAAGCTCGGCGAAATGTGGGTATTCTAGTTCGCTAGTGCGCCTTTGCCTACTCTAGTATAGGTCAGATACAGGCGTGAGCTTATGTTAAGTGTATATATCTTATGGTGAGGTTAACCACCAACAACGTTTATGAATATGATTTCAGAAACCATTTGTTACTATTCGATTACCGAACGCTAGTTTGCAGCACGAAGGTGAATTGTTTATTGAAACATCAAACAATTTGTTTGCATTTCCAATTATAATAAAAAAGCCAATAAAATTGACAAAAAAATATTTTGTATCAATGCAAGCAACAGTGTTCCAAACTAGTAGACGATTTTAAAACTGAATTTAAAAACCGACTCATGGTGCGTTTGTGTATAGAATAATTTTAACCGACTTCAAAAAAGGAGGTTATCAATTCGAGCCGTATGTATGTAATATTCTTAGAATTACACGATATTCGCATATGTTAGTCTATAGTGTTTTTGAATAGATGTGCCAAACCAAAACATTCTGACGTATTAGAACCTCCTTTTACTAACACACACTGTTATACAAACTTGAAGTCATCGGCAGGTCTTCTCTAAGGTTTCATTTGTGAAAACAACGTTGCGGCATCGTTGGGGCGACGATGTTTTTATTTTTGTATTCAGCAAGGTCCAAAGCGCACGCACTAGCGCTATGCGTGATGGCGGCGCTTATGTGAACTAGCGGCCTGGCTCTCTCGAGTGAGGGTTTTTTTTTATTTCATTCGAAACACCATTAGATAAATAAATAAACATAAATGTATGGAAAATGGTAACGACGTTGAACGCTCCGTCGATCTCAACGATGTGCTCTGCGGGAGCTCGTCGTCGATCGCAATGTTGTGGCGTTTCTTAGAGAATAGACCTGCTGCTCTAATAAGAGAAGCCCGTATATGAAACCTCTATTATCTTTAACCCTATGTAAAGGTCATCGACCGCACAACGCGACATAATCTTAGTATCCTGGGATATTTGCTGCAATGCTTGCAAGGGGTAACATCGAGGGCGTAATATCCGCTACTTCGCAGGATTTGAATCCTGCACAAACTGGATGTTTTGACGCATGATAACTTTACTGTGATAACTATCGATATACTATTAAAAAATTGGTGCGTGTATGAGCGGTAGAAGTTATACTTCTTAGGCGTAGCTAAAAAAATGTTAAAGTAGCAAAAATTATACCTAAATGATGGAAGAGAAATATTTAAACAAAAGAAGTATATGTGATGGCCAACTTTATAATGTTGGATTGCCGTAACAGTGTGCAAGCGCAGTCCTTAATTTTATTCTCTCCTTATAAGTATATACTGATTTTTTAAGTTTACGCGAATATTATAAATTGAAATAAAACTATTTTTACGGATTCTATCACAATTAGGTTTTAATTTTTATTCCCGACGTTTCGAAGGCTTTGCAGTCTTCGTTGTCACGGGTCAGACTAAATAGTATAGAATAGAATAGAATAGAATCCGTAAAAATAGTTTTATTTCAAAATACTTATAAGAAGTAAAACTTCAAAAGCATAAACATATACTCACGCCTATACCTCTATAGGTAGAGCTGAACTACAAAACTAGAATTCCCCCATTTCGCCGAACCCATGTCTATCCCAAATGTGATAGTGGGCACGTCTATCACTATGTAGGGCACAAATTATAAATGCCGAACTAATACTATATTGAAAAACCCAATATCACTTTTCCAGCCTCGGGGAATCGAACTCTAGCTATAAGCAGATCATACCGCGTACGCAATACAACTACGCTAGCGAGGTAGCTGAATACGAATAAACAGTAAGTAAACAAAACACATAAATAAATTAGTTTTTCAACTCTCACATACACTGCCTATCCTATGAGAAAATGGTGCTTGGTCGGCTTCATTAATTTATCAGCACTCACACATTCATAATATATGGCAACGAATACAATATTTATTGGAAGTGTTTGAGTATGAGTGAGCATGTACACTTGTATATCATTTTATTTGGACGGAGTAAACTGCCAACCTTACTGCCAACACAATATGTACAGTATACAGGGTGTTTCATCAAGTTAGTATCCATAATAAATAAGTACACTTAATGAGAGAGTGGCTTGCGATCTACGGCTAAAGTTTAAAATTTCGTAGGGCTCATAATTTTTGAATAATGGAAATTTGAATTTGTGAAGAAATTATTTTTTCTGGTTCATTGGGTCAGCTGCAGTACATTTGCAAACCACAAATTAATTATTTTAGCATACAAAAAACCATTCCTATGCTAATTGCGACGATTTAAAGGTTGGTTGCTTTCCGATTTTAGAATCCCCCATCACTAATTGATTAAAAATTATGTTACCATTAAGCTTTAAATCGTTCTGCCTGTATGTGGAATTGTTATTGGTACACCCGACTTTATGAAACACTCGGTGTAATACTCGCAATATAAAATAAAATTAAATTGATATAAACTGTTCGCTATTAAGTATGAAATTGAAAGTTATTTTCAGACCTGTAATTTTAAATATAACTTGAATTTAATAAAGAATAAGTTTCATTACAATTTATTCATTATACAAATAATACTTTATTAAGCACGAAGTTTCACTAAGAATGAGAAAATAATACGCTCTCGACACGTTTTATCGCGAATTTTAAAGAAAAAAAAAGAAAGAATTTCGTGTGTTCTAGTCATTTAAATATATATTTTTTTTATTATTATAAAGGGGATTTGTAAGTTTATAAATTACACACAACAATCGACACATATACACTAAGATAAGAGTTTTGTGTCGTGTGTATCAGGATATACGGAGACTTTCGGTCTCACAACATCCAGACTCGAAACAAATTATTGTGAGCCACACAAACATTTCTGTAAATTATGGTGAGTGAATTTCAACTATTTAAACCAATTTTGAAAACTCACTATAAGAAAACACCATTTCTGAGTAATAATCCAGAATACTACTTTTATTAGAGTGAAGTCGCGAGCGGTTGCTCGTCACCTATAAATGGCGCAGTTAATTTTATTGTTCAATTGTATGAAGAGTGTCGCATGTTCAGAAATAACAACATCCACTTGTTAATATATTAATATAGATATAGTTTTATATATAGCACCTGTGCGCTAATAAAAATGAACTGGAGTTTCGCCAAGTTGCACGATACTAGATATCAAATTTAGCAAAGCGTAAAGAAATGCGCAATTTATTCTGACGAGGAAACAAAGCGCATGAATATCGACCCTACGACAATACCCTGAATGGTTTGTACGGAACATGATATGAAAGAACCTGCCGCCCCGTTATTATGAGATAAGTACTTGTAAACGTAAGATTACAAGGGATCAGAAGTAGTGGGCAGGGCCACGACTTCCAACCGTAATTTCGAAACAAAATTGAGAAACGTCGTTTACTTTTACGACTAAATGTCCATAATGGTTTGACTTGTTATTAAATTTTCTTGCGGTACCTACACTTGTTTAGAGTATAGCTCATCTCGCGAGATTATAAATAGACATGTATGAAATGGTGAATATTATATGCTAGTCGTGTCCCAACGGCGAAAGAAAACACAGTAAGTATGGTTTTCTAGTGTGTGCGTTGTGTGCGAGCCACCCTTCAATGCTAAAATAGATTGGACTGAGGCGGAGAGTCGATCCCCATCTGTTTGCCTTTGCTATAGATACTATGCTAGATCTATAAAAAAAAATACTTCATTTGTCTCTGAGTTTGTTATTACTCTATAGTTTCAATTAGTTATTTGTAGGCACTCTCTTAAGTTTAAGAGCTTTTTCATGTACATTTTGTATCGTTTTTTATCGAAAACGTGTGCGAAATACCAAAGTTGGTTAACTAATTTTATAAAAAAAAACACCTATTTATTTCTCTCTTTGGTTCACTGCTATAGATTATTTACACAAAAATTGAACGACTTAGATTCGGTAGAACACCTACGGTTGTTTCAGTTTGCGTCAAGACAACGCGCCACGCTGACACGACGAATCGTGCCTAATTGTAACGCTGTTTGTTTTAGAAATAACTAACCGAATGTTACGGTTAGGTTCACGTAAACCTAAGAAATCATTAACCGAAGGTTGGCTTGTTAATTATTATTTGTTTAGAGTTAGATAACTAACAACGACAATAACAATATCTTTAGGTTTCTTATTGTAGGAATATGCGGTATTTAAATTAAAAGATTTCATTTATTGATCTTGATGAACTAATTTATCATAATTATTGAATACACGAAGTAATTTATTTTACTGGAAAAAATTGGAAACCTGATTTATTTTCATTAAGTTTTCCTATTTTACAAATGGAAAATTAAATTACTTTATAGTACTGACATCAAATTCGAATACACCTTGCATTTGTAAGTAAATGATTAATATAAATATCTAACAAATTTATAAGCGGTATGTACATACATACCGTTGTAAACATATATATGTTTATTACTCTTATACAGAAAAAATACTAAATTAATTTTAATGAATCTTTACAGATATACACCAGAATTAATTATTATAAATTAATAGGTTATACATGAGAAAAACTTATATGTGGGATTGAAGGAATTCAAAGAATTGATACAATTAATAATTTATTTTCTTAAGGAAAAATCCTTTACAAATCTGACATCTTTTATTGTTCTTTTTCAAATCTTAACTGTCAACTTCTTATTTTCTTTACTAATCCATCGCCGAACATTTCTATGAAAGGAGTTTCTAATTTTAAATTCTATTTAATGAATTATCCACATATATGCTGCTTTTTATCCCGGAAAATAAATTTACACGCGAACAGAGTCGTGGACAACAGCTAGACTAATACATCTTAAGATGTTAAGACACGCAGATGCATTCGAATAATTTCCATCTCTGTTTTTCAGTTCGATGGAGAGCAAAGCATCTATCTCTTGATTTCAAAGCAGCTAAGACATAAGTGAACGTTCCTTGTAGAGATATCCATGTATTTTATCAAATAGGTATTCTACCTCTATAAGAATAGCGGTCCGAGCAGGAAAATTTCTGACGATCGAAAATGTATACGGGTTCAATGCGCGTCTATGAAGTATGAAGCATTAACAAAATGTCGGTGCGCAGCGAACTCGAATACATTTACGATTGTCAGAAAATTTCCTGCTCGGGCCGCTAAGATGTAAAAGTAGACATGCGGCAGAGATATGCGATCACGACTCACGACAAATTGTTAGTATACAAATAGAATGAGTCGCTACTTTTTATTGAGGTATCTATAGTGCGTCCTGACTCATGTCGCAGCCTCGATGTCTCACTGTCTCGAGCACTTAAACCTTTATCTAATGCCATAAAACGAACTACCAATCTAATTCTGATAGTACTGAATTAGCATATCAATATGTTTATCATGCACGATATTTATAAGGAACATAAAACAGTATAAATATTCGCGCACTGAACCACTGATAGTTTACTTAACTTTATCAACATAAGCATTAGGGTCAACAAGGTTTCTAAGTAGGTACATATATGTGTCCGAATTCGGTGAATATTCGGGTTCATCAATACTCAACCAATGTTTTCTAAGAACCGGCTGAGTTTACAGTACAATGTGCTCAAACTTGTCGGGAAGTCAACGCTTTTCACACTAAAATGTTTTTGTTGTAAAACTTTACTAATTGCCAGTAACTTTACGCGGGCGAAGTTAAATGGCACTCTACACTGCTCACCCCAACTTTAAATGCTATTTGTTTTGAGTAAATCAGTTAACTTTTTAACTCAACAGTATGAATGTTGTAAACAATACTATGGCGCGGTGACACTGGCAATAATTTGATATTTTGTCACGCAATCTGCGGCCTGAGCAATGTTAATTGGAAATGTATTCGAGCTCGCTACGCACTGATAACATTTGGTTAATGTTTCATAGACGTGCCTCGAGCTCGAATATACATATTTACGATTGTAAGAAATTTTCCCGTTGGGGCCGCTGAATGGGTATGGGTGTTCCACTGTGCCTTGCTAATGATGTTATGTTCGCGTGATTACGCCTGCATATTGCTTATTATAAAGTCGTTTTGCTAATGAGTTCATGCCTTAAAATTATAACGAAATAATTAATGTTTGTCTAATTCTCAGACGACAAATTGTACTTATAAAGGCCCGTCTCCTGTACTTGTTTTTCTCGAAACAAAACACAAAAACACATACGCAGAATACAAAAAAAACACAAAAACAAATTCACTGTCTCCTGCTCAAAGAACAATGGAGCATAGACAAAAATGTGTAGCGAAACCATATTTTGTGTAAGTATTTTATGTAATGTTTTAGTGTAGGATACGCGGTTAATAAATTAACTGAAAAGTTGTACAGAGAATCTTTGCTGCGGTCGGGCAAAATAATATTGATATTCTGTGTTCAGTATCAGCCCGAAGTCTAGAATTTATGCCCGATATGGCGATAGGCCCGTCCCCTACCGCATTTGAGACGAAAAATAATTCGCTGAAATGTTTGGGCGTTCTAGTTCGCTCCTGTCTACCCCTTCGGGGATATAGGCTTGAGTCTATGTATGTCTTTCTTTATAGGTATAAAGGTGTAAAGGCCGAACCCACACGGGTTCGGCGCAACACACTTTTTCAAGCATGTTGCAGAGAGGATTTGGCTTGGTTTTTACGACCGGCCGCCTGCCTGGCGTCAACCCTCTATGAGGGATCCAGTCCCGAGAAAATTAAATTTAAAAAATTGCTTTGCCCGACCTGTAAATCGAACCCAGGACCTCCTGATCTACAGCCCATGCATGCTATCACTAGACTAAAAAGGCGTGAGTATGTATGTATTTTATTTTATAGTAGGGATTGGAATTGAATTGAAACGAGCAGATGGGTCACCCAATACACAAAAACAATATTAAAAAGTACCTTTTGTTATATATAAATCATATGACGAATACTCTATTTATTCACCGTTTATTTGCATCGGCATATTTTCACGTTACTGTATGGAGCAAAATAATATTTAACACAAGCGATTTACGGCTCTGTCGAAACAGTTTATTCCCCTCATCGATGCTATCATAACCAATAAATATTTCATGTTCATCGATTGACACCGGACTAAATTGAATAATTTGCATTAAATCAAAGTCCGATGGACACAAACTGCGATGTTCCACGGGTGTGCGATGTTGACATGATCTAATATTGAACGAGAATGAAGTGGCTTGACATCGTGGACATTGCAACTAGTCATCAATTTTGTTTTGACATACAATTTACATGTTTGACTTGCATGTGATGAGAGAGCTGTTAGATACAGTGAGATGTATAATACTTAAATAACTATGGTGTTTATTTTTAGGGCCACTTGCAGCTCCACGATAAATCTTTGTCCCAAATCTTTATTTAAAGATAGGAGTGAACTGCAAGTTAAATCGAGATAAGGTGTAACTCAAGATTAGTAATAGCGCTGCAAGTCGCCATTAGTGATCCATGTTGAAGTCCGTCGCTAAATTACCGGGAGGGGTAAGTTCCCTTATCCTATAGGATATACATTACATACTCAACACTTTATTGTCATTAAAGACCCGCCTTTACTCCGAAATCCAAGAGCATTAACCCGCTACCGTTAATAGGGCCCGTTGTAACTTCGCGACGGGACCCGCAACTTGATTTGGGCCTGGCACGTTCTTTGTTTCAAGTTAAGGGTTAAAAAATGGAAATATTGGCTCTGTTTAGGATAATGCGACGAATGACGATCTCACGTTACCCATTATTTGCTTTGTTAGCATTTCTCAACTTAAAGTCCATTGTGCAAAGTAATAGCCTGAATCACTGCCAAGAACACAGATTCTCGAACTATGTATGAATGTAGATGTTAACTTTGTAATATTGAATTTAATTTTAATGCATACTAATAACGTATACTAGCTGTAGCTCGCGACTCCGCGTAGAAATTTATTTTCTTTCTATCTGCCCCTATCTCACCTTACTGTGGGGTCGGCGCAGCACAATTTTTCAGGTAGGTTGCAAAAAATATTCGGCTCAGTTTTACGACCGCCGGCTTGCCTGACGTTAACTCTCTCTGGGCGATCCAGTCCCGGGAAAATTAAATTAGAAAATTCCCTTTTCTCGACCAGGGATTCGAACCCAGGACCTCCCGGTCCACAGCCTATGTATGCTGGCACTAGCGTGGCGGCACTAGCGTGGCACACTGGCGTGGGAATTTATTTTCCGGTATAAATAATGTTTTCCGGGATAAAGTCTAGCCTATATGTTAATCCTGAGTGTCAACTACCTCCATACGAAATTTCATTAAAATTGGACCAGCAGTTTGTGCGTGAAGAGGTAACAAACATACAAACACACTAACAAACTTTCGCCTTTGAGTGAGTGGTATTGCTTGGGCATTACGACGATAATCTTAGGGTCTCGACTTCGATTCCCCGGTAGGGCAAAATTATTTTCTATTTAGCATTAGCCTGGAGTCTGGGATTTGTGCCCGATATGGCGATAGATTCGCCCCTATGACATCAGGGACATAAATGAGCTCGACGAAATGTGGGTGTTCTATAGTTGCTTTCCCCTGTGCCTTCGGGGATACAGGCGTGAGACTACTAGGCTAGACTACTTATAGATTAGACTACATGTGTATGTATGTATAAGAAACATCATAATAAATCAGTATCTGTTTTTTCAAACAATTTAGGTACATAAATATATACATGGTCGTTTAGAAAATGGCATCCATTACTCCACTGAAGGTTATGGCTCTCCACAGGTCGAGGAGACCACGTAAAAATGGCTACCTATTGCCTCGTAAAAATTACTGTCGCTCGTATCGACATACGTGTCCGTACTCCGTATCTTACCGTAGCTTAGTAAGATGAGGTATATTATTTTTTTCGAGAACGGAATAGTAACTACACTACAGCCTCGGCAGCGGTCGAGTAGCCGGCTGTTAAGCGAGAAGCCACCGGATCGACTCCCGCATTGAGACAAATGTTTGTGTGGCCCACAGATATTTGTTTCAAGTCTGAATGTTGTGAGACCGAAAGTCTCTCATAGCCTCTGACACCCACGATACAGGTTATATGTACCTTGTGTGGGGTCAGGACTAGGTGTGTGACTATTGGGTGTATTTATTATATTTTTATTACACCTGGATTTATCTGTTTATATTTAAAAAATATATACTTACAGAAAATGACTTAGAGAACATTTTTTCATGCGAATTCCAGTATAATTCGTGGAAAATGGCGTTGTTTGTGTATTAACCTATCTGCGACCCGAGCAGGAATATTTTTTAAGAATCATAGATTAACTGCCGCACTCAGAGACGTTTAATCGCTCATTAAATCGTCCCTTAGTATAGATTTCAAAATGTTACCACTCAGAGACAGCTAATGATTCATTAGCGTCCCTAAATGACAATGTACAGAAACACCTTTACATAACTCCTTAATGATTGATTAGCAATTTTACGTCAAACATTTGACATTTTATTTTTAATACAGAAAATCAAAGAGATTTCACACTACATATATAGAGAGGTTCTATACAAAAAGTTTGATCTCAAACTTCATTAACGCCGTCTCTCGTAGAATAGCACAAATTCCAGACTCCGGGCTGATCTGAAAAAATCCAATATCAGTTTGCCCGACCCGGGGATCGAACCCGAGACCTCAGGACGGTAGTCGTACCGAAATACAACCACGCCAGTCACAGTCAGTCAGTCAGTCATTAAACGAAGTCTATGTCAAATCCCTATTTATGTACCTACACAATATACTGTTTTTATCTAAAACAGACTTTTCTTTTTACAGTAGAAAGTGATACCAATTATGCCATAGAAAAAAATGAGCTCAATTTTTATTTTTATTTATTTAGATAAAATTATGCGTTTCGTTATGCCCTTTTTAAAAAATAAGCACACAAACATTTCTCTCGGTGCGGGAATCGAACCCGCCGCGCCGTCCCCCAATTCACAGCCGGCTACTAGTACTCGCACACTGCGCCACGAAGGCTGTCAGATCAAATGTCAAAGCTCCTACACATTGACGTCTGTCCTACGGAAACATAAAGTTGACATTAACTAATGAACCATTAAATTTTGACTCTGGGATGCAACGATAATTAACGAATTTAATGTAAATTAGTTAATGACTAATTAGGCCTAATTTAATGAACCTTGGTGGGTGCAGCAGTTATTACTATTGTAATCTTATTCACATTTTCTTTCTACCTGCCCTTATCCCATCTTAATGTGTGGTTGGCGCAACACATTTTTTTGTTGTCTCAAGCATATTGCAGGAATAATTTGGCTTAGTTTTTTACGACCGGCTGCCTTCCTGACGCCAACTCCTATCTGGGGGATCCAGTTCCGAGAAAATAACTTTAGCAAAACATCACACCCGACCTGGGTATCGCACCCAGGACCTCCCAGTTCACAGTCTATATACACTGCCACTAGACCAAGGTGGCGATATTTTATGCACCATAATATAATTTAAATGAATATCATAAGAACCATCGCAAAAAATAACGTGCGCAATATTTTTTGTTTTATTTGTTAATGAGTGAGGCGGAGTCCCTAACACTATTTACACCTTACACCGGCAATATCGACTTCAAACCCCGCGGTGGTCCTCTTCAGTGCTTAAGGGACAGCTCCCGTTTTCCTTAGGCGAAAAGCGCCCAGGATTCGTTTTGAACCACCCCTGCGTGGTGCTATCTTGCGGCATGTCTCCAATTGTTGCTCATAAGCCCCCGCCGCCGACGACAGCACAAGGCCAAGCACCTGTGCTACCATCCATCCCGAATTCACATGTACAAAAGTACTAAAAGGAACGCTATGAGGCGCCTCTTACGGCTGACACGGGGTACCATAGTGGTATTCTTCAAACGTCACGCACGTTCAGCAATGGGTGCCAGGACCTTCCATATTGGCAGCCGTCGTCCGGAAGCACCTGCTGCCCGAGACAATTTCGTCTCTAAACTCTTAAATTGGGCAAAGAAATCCTTGTTTAAAATTAAATAATCATCGCATCACTGTATGCGTCTAATAACATGGCCGGTAGCCGCTGCCGCCAGAATTGCGATGTCTTGAATGGTCCCGGCACACATTGTTTGGTAACAATGATGATGCTGGTGCGTGCGATTTAAAATATTATAATCATCATCATCATCAGCCACAGGACGTCCACTGCTGGACATAGGCCATATTGAAATACGTAATGCGAATTTAACTTACTGGTATTTTCTGTAATAAAAATATGATATGGGTAGAACACCCAGTTCGCTGTTTTTGCGCCTTAACCTAACCCTTCGGGGATACAGGTGTGAGCCTATGTCATATTTTGTAAAAATGTAACCCCAAACACAAATCAATCATTAAATAGATAAGTAAGGGTCGTGCCGTATTTAACTTTAATTGTCATTAAGGGCTATTAATGAATCATTATCTGACTCTGAGAGGTAACTTTTTAAAATCTACACTTAGGAACTATTTAATTGGCCATTACATGACACGGAGTGCGGCAGACCATGTATTCTGTATTTAAAAATTTAATGTCAATTAGTTAAATACCAATTAGGACTAATGTAAGGAACGTCTCTGAGTGCGGCAGTAAGAATTTAATTCGTATCAAACACGCTGCGCACTGATGACGTTTGGTTAATATTTCATACAAATTACATAGACGCGCGTCGAGTTCGATTCGAATTCGATTTTCAAAAATATTCCTGCTCTAGCCACTGTTCTTTATTAGTTTACAATGAATCCTATATTTAGGGCGACTTGCAGGGATTTCACTATAATCGCCATTTTATTAGTCCCCGACTTTGTCCTAAACTTGATTAAAATCAAATGTCATATTAGTTGTTCCGAATTCACTCGCAGCTCCGCAGTAAACCACGATGAATCTTGTAATAAACCCCATTTTGGAATCATTTCAGTTTTACGTCTTGCACGTCGTCGATTTACCCCTTATCTGGATTAAAATAAACGACAAAGTTAAATCATCGGGGCCGCCGGTTTAAATGGCTAATCGCGATTATTGAATGTCAAACAACATAACATTTTCATATTATTTCTTGTTGTTTTATGAAAATAATAATAATAATAACACTCAACAGTCACAAACATAGTCCTGTGTCGTGGGTATCAGGAACTACGAGATACTTTCGGTCTCACAACACCCAGACTCGAAACAAATATCTGGAGGTCATACAAACATTTGTCTGGGTGCGGGATCGAACCCGCGGCCTCTTGCTTCACAGCCGGCTACTCGCCGGCTGCGCCACGGAGGCTATCGGCTGTGTGGTCGTCGCGTCGCCACGGCACGGAGGAGTACGCTATATGCGACGTAACCTTATGTCATTTGACTCATTTCCATACATTTATTCTATTCGACTACCACATAAGCCACTTGTCCTGCGCGGCGATCAGAATTCGGCACACGCACACAAACGCCTCAAAATTGGTGCAAGTCTATAGTCAATAGTCAAGACTACGGCTCTGAGGTCTCGGATTCCCATACAAAACAAACGAAGAACGATTATAATAACACTGCTATAAGAGGTGATGTTAACCCTGCAGTTGTTTACGAGATGATAAATTCCGCTTGAGCTAACAAAGTGCAAAGTTACTCCTGGTTACTCCTTAATAAAAATAATGAAAATAAATAAATAGCCTCATCATATGTGTGTTCGTATTACATGTAAACATTTGACGACTATTGACTTAAGAGAATTTATTGAAAAATCATATAAAACAAACTAGAATCCGTTTTATGCGAAATCGTTATGATAGATGTTTTGAGACGGAACTTTAGATACGAATCTAACGGAACGTAAAGAATGAGTAGTAGTAATGAAATCGCGGATCAATAATCTACACACACAATCACGCCGCGGCCGAGTACTGTCGTTCTATGTGTTATATTTCTATGACATGTGCATGCGATTCCATGAATGGACTATAATGAACGACTATAGCAAGTATAAGTTATCCAATTTGGGAAACAACCCGAACGAAGTTATCTTCAGAGACATTTGACAGCCTCCGCAGCGCAGAGGGCGAGCAGCCGGCTGTGAAGCGAGAGGCCACGTGTTCTATCCCCGCACCGAGACAAATATTTGTGTGACTCACAGATATTTGTTCCGGGTCTGGGTGTTGTGAGACCGAAAGTATCTAGTAGTTCCTGATACCCACGACACAAGACTCAATCTTAGTGTGGGGTTAGGACTATGTATGTGACAGTTGGGTGTTATTTATTTATTTTCCCTTGTATACTGACCAGACAATAATAAACTCTATTATAAGGCATTTCAGTAAAATTTGCTTTAATATACCGCGAAGTTGAATGGCCGTATTTTATTGTATGTAGTATTGTCGTATAGGCCGTATTGTATGTAGGTCGTATTGTATTGTTATCGTATTACAGGTTTCTTTTAGTTTTGTCGTATTAATAATATTATTTTCCATTTTTTATAAGAATATTATTTTACATTAGTTGAAAATTCAAAAATTCGGCAGATAGGACTGCTACATCGGGACATCGTGAGACAATGACCAAAATCAGTAGATATCCCGATAAATCGGGAACTTTTGCAACACGGGCAAGATGCCTGCAAGTCTCCACTACTCCAAGTTCATAAGTTCCGTTTCACAAAAAATATATAACCACAATCACAATTCCGCATAAAAAAATATTTTTAGCATTTTAAAATAAAATAAATCCCAACAATTACTTATTATTTACGTTCCGTAAATTTCATATTATTATCTATAGTGCCGTCTCGCAACGTCTTTCATCACAATTTCGCGTAGAAAGAATTGTATTTTATTTTATATGATATTTCAATAGATTATCTTGTGTCAATAGTTGTCAAATATTTAGTTTTAATTCAGTTTTAATACATGTAATATAAACACACATACGACGAGGCTGTATGTGCTTGCTTCCTTTGCCTAACTGATGAAAGGCAAAATTGAAAAAAATTAATCAGTGTCAGTTGTCTGGATTACGAAATGTCAACTAGACATACGTATAATATTTCGCGATAAGGAATGGTCACTTTAGTTCGCGGCTCCTCAACGAACTAGTTCGTTCTTTTAGTTCTCGTCTCGAACCAAAGAAAGGCTACAAAAATATTATTTGCACGAATTTTAACCGACTTCAAAAAAGGAGGAGGTGAATTAACCGACTTAAAAAAGAGGAGGTTAACAATTCGTTGGAATCTTTTTTATGTATGTTCCCGGATTACTCGAAGACGCCTGGGCCGATTAGTTTTTTTTTGTTCTTTCATAATATGCTGCAATTTTTTTTTACTTGTACATACTTGGGGAGTAGTGACGTCGTCTAAGGGACAACCCTTACCAAACGGACCCAACGATGACGGTGGCCTACTTACACAGTAGGCCACCAACACCTTTAGGTTTAAGCCAACCTTATCTGCATGTGGTACACTTTTCTGAGTAACGGACTAGGTGCTGGCGAAACCTCGGTTTTTGCCTTGCAGGGTATGGGGGACAGACCATGAACCAAATGTTTGCTATTAGATCATTTTGCGAGGCATGCATGTTGAAGCTTCTGCATATCGCTTTCCTGGATCTGCAGAAGGCTTTTAACTTTGTGTCCCGACGGGTGGTCTGGTGGGCCCTAAGGTTCAAAGGGGTGCCAGAAGCTTATGTTGACGTTATCGAAGACATGTTCTTCCGATCAAAGTCGTTGATTCGGACTGCTTTTGGCGTCACCAAACCCTTCCCGTTCACTATGGAGGTTCAGCAACCACCGTGGGTGGTCATGTACGCTGATGTCTAAGACAAACAGCGTCTAGGGACCGCTTGAAAATGGCCGACTGAAAGGAAATGTGGTAAAGATCAAGTACATGAGTTGCGTATACGTAGTATTTTATAAATGTTTTCAAATATTTTTTATCGAAGAAAGTAAAAGAAAATATTATGATGTGTTGCCATCTGTGAGACTAAAAAGTGCCGCGCACCATATTTGAATATAGCTTGAAGAAGCACGATATTTCCCTAGTGGTTATTGACTACGTTACGAAAACAAGACCATCATTTGGCCAGTACTTCTGTGTATATGTACGATACGTGGTCTGTCAGCGTTATTTTAAGGAAATCCAGACGACCCCAAAAGCGCTGGCTGGACTTTTTAGAGAATTATATGAGAACCAATGGTCTTACTTTGGACGATACTCAAGACTTAGAATCTATCAAACGAACTAACGAACTAAAGAACGAGAGATCTGGGAACTAGTTCGTTCATTTCTTCTATGGGAGCTGTCTCCGCACTAGTTCGTTCGCGAACTATACAAGTCTATTGTCAACAATGGTAATTTCTATAATAGAGGTATAATAAAATTTTATCAAGAAGTAACTTTGCAATTCGTTAACTTAAGTGAAATTTATCATCTCGAAAACAACGCTCTCCTAGAAAATAGAATAACTAATGTACTTTGTAATAGAACAACATTGCGGAGTGCGAGCGTGCACAAGAAAACAAGGTACTCGCTGATGGTGAGAAAGTAAGTGTGGAGTTGCGCCAGTTTCAAGGCGTTTGTGATGCGTGTGCCGAAACCTATCCTGCACCGTGGTGCGACGAGTCACGAGACATCGAGGAAAATCGTGCCGGGTCGGGCGTGGGTGGTATACCACCGCTTCCAAGGACTAGTGCCACCCGTGCGCACACAAATATCGTGCATAATAGTGAAGTGTTGTAATTATGTGGTTTTTCAAGAGATTATGTACATACAATGTTAGTTTGTAAGGTATATGTATGGGTTATTGATAATAAAGTACTCTTCGTAAAAAAACTTGAGTTTTTATATATTTTACGCATTCATCATCCTTGTTTGATACCAAATCGTGTTCAGTGTAAAAAATAAAGCCATTTTTATCATAGATTTTCATTAAACAACAAGAAATAATGTGAAAAGGTTATGTTGTTTGTCAATAAAATCAAGATTAGCGACTTTAAACCGGCGGCCATGCCCATTTAAGTTAAACGTTTATTTAAATCGAGATGAAGGGTAAAACCACGACGTACAAGACGTTGAACTGAAATGATGCCAAAATGGAGTTTATTTTACGATTAAACGTCGTTTATCGCATAGCTGCAAGTCACCCTTAATGTACAATCGTTTATTTTCACAAAGAAATAAAAAGAAGAATTGCATTAAGTTCAGGTGACACGACCGCCTAACGCAATCATATGATTAATGACGTTAGAACCAAAGAGTGTTGGAACTGCATATGACCATAAGTCATAAGTGAATACAAATCCTGATGGTAAGCGCAGTACAGTCAAAAATACCAGCGACGGATAAAGAATGAGTCATTCGGTGGTTCAAAACTTCGCCTAAAAGACTCAATGTCGTCCGGGAGAGGGAATGTAATATATATATGGGAATAAGTATTTACATATGTAGAGGTAGTTCATTCGTTCTTCTCCACACTGACATATTTTTAGACACAATTTTATTTGTTGGGGTAATTTATGAAATTATTGATTGATGCTGAAATTTTTATTCCAATTTAACATAATATGACTTATTTGACATTGTGAAAAAGTAAGTTTTCAGTAACAAATTGTTTATAATAACTTGTTTATAATATAATAAATTGGGAATAGAACGGATGGATTTAAAGCCATTCTTCGAAAGCAAACTATATCCCTCGTAAGAAGACTACGGACCAGCCACAACAGCATCTTGAAAACTGTGGCGGAGACTGTAATGTCACCTATTATGAGGCATTTTGTGTGGAGGATGATAAACTAAACATCGTCCACACATACAATGTACTTGTGGAGTGTTATATGCCGGATGTCGTCCGCACATGCAATGTACTTTTGTGCATTGTATGTGTGGGTGATGTCTTGGTGTATAACACTCTTATCTCTTAAAATTTTGTTTTTTTATTGAAATCAGTCACTAACATTAATTTCTAAGTAATTGTTTTGTACTACTAACACTATGGATTTTTGTTGTCCGAAAATAAAGAATTATTATATTATTATATTATATAATGCGGTTGGAGCCGTGCGTAATTTGTTGTATAAAATAAAAGTTTAATTTATTAACCGTGAGCCGTGCTAGTTCATGTCATACATTTTAACCAGGCTCTTGCTGAGCAGATGCGTCTTACGTGCAGACAACACAAACATATTGCCATTTTATATGTATTATTCATTGATCGTCTCTAACGACCTTTCTCGTAATCAATTCTCGAGAAAATGAATATATTTTTCTGGTTATTTCATCAATATTAATATTAGTGATTTATCGCAAATATATTTTGTATATAGATACAGCTTCGCTACTTGCGATGAATAATATTATATTTATACATTACCACCAAGTTTCTTACAAACTGTAGTTATATCTGTGTTTATACTAGTTGTTGCGTGTGAATTCATTCGCGTGGAAATTTATTACCAACCTATCCCACGAGAACCGCATTTTTTTCCGGGATATACAGTAGCCTATGTGTTATTCTAGACTAATCTGTTTCTGTGCCTCATCCAAATCCGTTGAGCAGTTCCTTCTATCGCAGTTATAATAGTAGTAAGATTACACGACCTTTTGTCACGAACAAGTGAAATAAAAGCTTGTAAAAATAGTTTTTGTGCGTTCACTTCCTCGCAGAAAAGATTAGGGTTGTCGTCAATCATGGTGGCGGACGGACGCGACGCGACATAGCTCAGCCTTTTCCCCTTACACTTTAATGGGTTGTTGATATCTTTTATTCTGACCTAACAATAGCGAATAGCAAAACGACTGGATAAGCGAAGCGAAACGCGAGATTAATGTATTGCGAGGCAATTAATGAAAAATGGCTAATTCAAATTCGCTCAATCCGATGGATCAAGTTTTCAAACTGAGAAATTGTTTCCAATGATAAAAGTAATAGTAGTAGTAAAAGTATTCGTAAAAAATGTGTTTTTCTTAATTAAGGATGTCGAATAAAATAAATGTGCAGGTTTAGACCAAGTCAGAGATATACGTCCCGTATGTGTCCGATCATCTATACTAATCTATACTAATATTATAAAGCTGAAGAGTTTGTTTGTTTGTTTGTTTGTTTGTTTGATTGAACGCGCTAATCTCAGGAATTACTGGTTCGATTTGAAAAAATCTTTTTGTGTTGGATAGCCCAATTATCGACGGTGGCTATAGGCTATATAACATCACGCTATGACCAATGGGAGCGGAGCAGAAATGAAAAATTTTTAAAACCGGGGAAGTTGATATCTCAGAAACTACTCGTTCAAATTGAAAAATTCTTTTTGTGTTGGATAGCCTATATATCGAGGATGGCTATAGGCTATATAACATCACGCTTTGACTATTAGGAGCGGAGCAGAAATGAAAAATGTTGCAAAATCGGTGGTCTGGTGACAGACGGGGTGACCGACTGGGTGACAGACGAGGTGACAGACGGGGTGACAGGCGGGGTGACAGACGGGGTGACAGACGGGTGACAGACGGGGTGACAGACGGGTGATCGAAGTGGTGACAGACGGGGTGACAGACGGGTGATAGACGGGTGACATACGGGGTGACAGACGGGGTGACGTTGTAAGAGACGGGGTCACTGACGGCCGAAGTAGATCATCCCATTACCTCTTTTAGAATTATTGTGCTATAGGTGTCTACGACTCACTCTTTCAACCGACTCTTTCTTTCAACTTTCCAACATACGCAGACGAAGTTGCGCGGGTCAGCTAGTATGTGATATGTGTCAGTCCTGTATCCGTCCGTCCCAGATGTGATAGGGGGCGAAACTATCGTCATATCGGGCACAAATTCCAGACTCCGGCCTGATATGGAAAAATCCAATATCACTTTGCCCGACTCGGAGATCGAACCCGAGACCTCGGGACAGAAGGTAGTCATACCGAAATACAACTACGCCACCGAGTCAGTCTATAACATATGAAATGTTGTAATTAGGTTGATAGATAGTTCATTAAAATTTTAATTAATAAATAATATAAATATTGATGCTTAAGATTGTTGGCAAAACATATGAAAGTTCAATTTCGCTTCTCCCAGGTTTCGATATTTATGTTCTTCAGCACGCATTTCGTATTAAGTTTAAACTTATTATATTGAGCTATGATATGGCAGCTGACATGGCTATGATATTATGGCCGACATGGTGTGTAGGTCGGAAAGAGTATAGGTTGGTGAAGTTCCGGCGTCATTACCGCCGTTGGCGCGGATACCGGACACATATCAATTCACGATCACGGCCGCCGCACGACACGTGTGGGGTCGCCTAGTAGCCTAGTAGTGGCCTAGTAGAGTCGTGCAATTTAAAAAATAAATAGTATTTTGGAACTTTAAGGCTGAGATCTATAGAGCGAACTTTGACTAAGTCTAAGTCAAAGAAACGAACTTAGTGAAAATTTGTATTTTTAAATCGAATTTTGAGTTAGTCCGAGTCATTTTTTACAAAAAAATCTTTGCTTAGTCTGTCCGTCAATCTGTTTTTCTTGTAAAAAAAATGACTCGGACTAAGTCGAATATTGATTTAACAATTCCAAATCCTCACTAAGTTCGTTTCTTTGACTTAGACTTAGTCGAAGTTCGCTCTATAAATCTCAGCCTAAGTCTATGTCAAGGAAAAGAACTCAGTGAGAATTTGGAATTTTTAAATCGAAGTTCGACTTAGTCCGAGCCTATCAATCAGTTTTTCTTGTAAAAAAAGGCTCGTACTAAATGGAAGTACAATTTAAAAATTCCAAATTCTCACTTGTAAATAATAAAAATTGTCTCAATTTTAAACCAGTAATTTTTGGCTTAAATTCGACACAGGCACAAGATGTAGATGCAGTATAAACACATTACTACAGTCTATACCAGCGGTCGGCAACCTTTTGGCAGGCAGAGGCTACAAGGTGGCAAAATATAGTAAATAGAGTAATAGCGCGGCCCACCTCATATTTTATATCTAGAATCTATAACATTTTAAATATTTATGACAAATTACCAAACAATCACAGGCCGCAAATAGGACATCCACGGGTCGCATGCGGCCCGCGATCAGTGGTCTATACTACGTATATCTAAACAGGCAGATGAAAAATACCTAGACATTGTTCAGCTGCTCTTTGTCGGCGCGAATTGAAAGCGAAGAGTTGCACTCAGCAGCTAGAGCTAGACAACTAGACGCACAAACATACTTAACACCCACTCCCCTTGTTACAAGTGTAAACACGGGGATATATTATTATGCTTGATACTAGTGCTAGAATAGGCAGGTAGTCGTCTCCTTGGTCTAATGGCAGCTTAATTAGGCTGGAGAACGTGAGGTCCTGGCTTCGATTCCCAGGTCGGGCGAAGTGATTTTTCTAATTTAATGTGCCCGGGACTGCATACCTCAGATAGGAGCTGACATCAGGCAGGCAGCCGGTTATAAAAATTAAGCCAAATCTTCGTCTACAAGATGCTTGAGTAAGTGTGTTGCTCCGATCCCACATTAAAAGGCGGGATAACGGCAGGTAGAAAGAAAAGATACTAGTGGTTAATTTCTACGTCTATCTCCAAGCAGCATGGTACAAGCCATGAAGTGTTCTGGTTTAAAGAACAATAGCCATTGTAATTACTGGCCATTAAGAAACTTAAAATATAAAACTGAAGAGCGCAATGCAGTGCCACACAGTGAATAACATTCAAAGTACGGATGGTTTGCTACTGTTCGTAGGCAGTCGTATCACCTGGGTTGTTCGTCTCATTTAATTGCAACAAAAATGGTACAAATAATATATCATTAAGGCTCAATTGCACCACTATTATTAACCTAGAGTTAGTCCTAACCGCAAGCTAAATTGACAGAAAATGTATGAATGGCATGTAACTTAACTTGCGGTTAGGACTAACTCTAGGTTAATAATAGTGGTGCAATTGAGCCTAAGTCATAGTAACCTCTCGCTACATACATACATATATGAAGTACATATTTCTTGTACCTATGTATGCAAACACGTACCATTGCATTATGATTTCATGCATCCATGAACGTATTCACATCCAACGAATGGGTACAAATACCTCAGACGAAGGTCATGGATTATGGAAAATGCATACATGCAGGTTGTCATCGGGTGACAATAATTCTCGAAAGTTTGTTTGTGCCGGTGCACGTCCTAAGGTGCGGCCTAAACATCTTAAAGATGTAGCAATCAGAACCTACTAGATTTATGCCCGAATGATCAAACGCCACTCAACTTTAACGGATTATTACATTGATTTTCACCATACAATTTTGACAGATAAGGCGGCCTTAAACGACATAAGGCGACCTTAAGTGTATGAACATTCGGCGATTAATTACATTACGTCTTACCGCATTAGGTGTATTGGCTGCTGATACGCTACCGATCCGCCCATGACGCTGCCCATCGTTTCCTGTGAGTTGTGAGGTGTCTGACGAGTCGTCTACGGTGAAATGCCTCCATAATTTCAAAGTCCCTTGCTTGCATGTGCAGTCATTGTCTTAGGGCCGTACGATCTGATTTCGTAGGCATTCAGATGTTATCGCATATATTGGGAGCTGTTGGTACGATTGGGGTTGGTTTCAATTGGATGCGTTCAAATCAAATCAAATCAAATCAAAATATTTATTGAATCCATGAAATGTTACTACATTATTTAGATTCCGTCAAAGTTCCTCTACCGCCAGTTCGGAAGGCCGTTTCGCCAGAGAAGAACGGGCAAGAAACTCTGGCGTTGCTCTTTTAAATGCCAGTTGACAATAAATGCTTATAAAGTACCATATACAAAAAAGATATATAAATTAGAGCAGCTAAACCACCAAGAAAATACATACAAATGATTTTTTGTAGTAATAATTGTATATTAATGATTGCAACCTGTTTTGTATGAAATAAAAAAAAAAATACAAATAAAAACATACAAAAAATACAATACAATGGCTCACTGAGTGACCCCACGAGTTCATTAATCGATGTGCATCATGTGATGGTGCATCGATCCGAAATTGGAAATAAAATTCTTTTTCACCGGCTCAAGCCCCTTATACATCATAAATGTGGTCACTTCCTAATACGTCCTCGTACGGTATCAAATATGTATTACCGTGAGTATAGAGGTACATAGAATAGATAACTATATTCCTTTCGTAAGTTTTCTCCCTGCCGGCATCGCGTCGCGTCTCGTCCGTCGCCCCTAATACGGGTATTCCGACATGTTTTCCGTGCAAAGTATAGTTGCAGAACAAAACTCATTCAGTACAAAGATTCAGCGAATGTATGTAGTTGGTGCGTTTTATCTGTTAAATAAAGTAACTGGATAAACTGGATAATCTCTTTTATAAAAAATGTTAGGAATTATACTGTAATGAAAATTGATTTTACGAAAACAGTTAAAATGCATAGCAACTACCACAAAAAAATATTCAGAGAAACTATGTCGTCATCATTATCATCAGCCACAGATAACTTAATAATAATAAAATAATATTAACCCTGTAATATTGCTGTCCCACTGCTGGGCACGGGCTCCCTCTGCTAATGAGAGGGGTTAGGCCTTATTAACGTGAAAACCCAAGCCCAAAGTATTATATTACATACTATTAACTATTATGTGGAATTACTCAAAATGAAGGTTGGCTCAAATAAAATGCCCAACACCGAACATATGAAAATAAAATAAAAATTGTAGCAGATCCTCGCTTATTTTTTGTAAAGTAGTCAGAACCTCCAGAGTTATCATTTAAGGAAACGTAAACGTCCCGTCCCTAAACTAAACAAACACATTGTTTTACACGGAATAACATTTTATTTACATTTATCTGTACATTTTGTTAAAGTTATTTACGCTCTCCATTTGTTGGGTCGTTGTTGGTTATTTTTTTGGATGCCTCTAGTTCATTTGCAAGGGGCGAACAGTAGATCTTAGTTAAGAAGAATACGCTTAGCTTATCTTATATGAGAGTTTATACGAGCGTGTACGCTGAAAGCTCCCATGGGCTGATATTTCCAAGAAAGCTCATAAGTTTCTTTACAGATTTGATACTTGCCTTGATGCGGATAAGCCGTTTGTCATATTTTTTTATAGCAACCCAATGTACAGACGAGCAAGCCACTGCCCTGTAGCCCGATCACGAAAAACTAATGTAAATGTAAATGTATTCGAGTTCGCTGCGCACTGATGACGTTTGGTTAATATTTCATACAAATTTCATAGGCGCGCATCGAGTTCGAATACGTTTACGGTTGTCAGAAATTTTCCTGCTCAGGCCGCTGATTGTAAATTACACGACTATCTATAATCGTACCACACACACTTTGAATAAAAAAGCACCAAGTGGTACTGCACCATGCTATTCACCCTGAGACATAAGATATTAAGTTTCATCAACATCATCAGCCACAGAACGTCCACTGCTGGATCCACCTGTTGGAAGCTGCCTGCGTCCAGCGACATCGTTAAGTCTCATAATGCCTAGCAATTATACTGGCTATAATGTCATTCAAATCAATGCTTAATGGTGCCTGCAAAATACTGGTCGGTGGTAGAAAGACTTGTGGTGTTACCTTCCCGAGGGATTCTCGCAAGTGAGAGTTCTACTGCTAGTAATTTGTTTAATTGGCAAAGGTGAGACCAAAAAATAAAATAAAATAAAGATTAAAAACTTCACTGACCGATTTCATGTCCAATTGTGACTAAATCGTTACCTTTGGAATAAACTTTATTTAACACAAAAAAAATCTTTAAAATCTATCCATATTTGGCGGTGATATCACGTAACATATATAAATAAATTAGATGAAGTCGGCAAAAATCCAAAATTCTATTACACCTAATATCAGTGACAGTGACTGAGTACTGCTACGCCGAATAATAAATTAGTTAATTTATATATTAACGGCGCCATTAACAGGGGTATTAAGAAGTTCTCTAATAAAAACCGTGGTTAACTTTGAAGCAAGATTTATTAGTCTTTAAGTTTTAATTCTGAAGCAGAAAGTGCACTTTGGCAAGAGGTATTAACGCTGCTGTAATATTTATTTACATTTCGTGGACCGTGGTCATTAACCCGTCGGAGGCGGCACAAATATGTTACATAAGCGTATGGGCCACCGGAGGCCGAGCCGCCCGTGACTACAACCCAAAAGCGTGAACAACCGAACTGAGGGATATATATATATATTATGGTTCATCACGTTGCATATAATTTATTAGTGAATACATAGGTTGACTCCAAAGAGATTTAATATTACTATAGAGGGTCCGTCAAGCAAGTTCCCATACAAAGAAATTAATCTCAAACTTCAGTACCGCCATCAACTACTTATTACAATGCGAGGGCGATTATTACAATTTACACCTTAGAATATTTTGTGACTGGTTAAGAATCGCGCACGTATATTTCAAAGAAACTGAGAGATTTATGACCACTATATAATAATAATAATAATAATTTATCGTCATAACTTTTGGACCACAAGTTTTGTGCTGTTGTCCCGTCTATATACTGTTGAATGTCTTTGGTTGACTCTGACATACTTGTAATTTAAATCTTTGACATACTACTATTTTGTTGTGGGTAAATATGGTTGATTTTGAATTTTTTTGTATTACTCATATTTATCTTTATAGTCCGATTGCTAATTAAACGGAGTAAAGTGACAGATTGAAATGTCACTATACAAAATAATGTTGCTTACTTCCAAAACATAGTGATTGATCTAGTTCAATTTTTATCATTCAAAGAAACAATAACTCAGCATTAGTTGCAAAATTAGAATTTTATTGCGTATTTTTAGAAAATTCTGCTTAACCCTTCGACTAAAGTTATGTCTAAATAATTTTGCGTAAATAATCACAACAGATACATAAATGAAAATTATATCATATAGCGAAATGATACAAATGAAAATTAAAATAATACTTTTATTATTTGATGAAAAATTACGTTCCGCACATTCATAGCTTTTGAAAGTTTTATTTATAATAAATCATGCCTATAATTCCAGTAGACACGCCATAACTTAGCATGCGGTAATTAACTATGACTATAATTCAGTAGACATGCTGAACTAATCACAAATTAAGTAGGAATTACGACTTTGAGTTGGACTTTAGAAAATGAAAGAATGAAATGGTTCACAGAATTAAAATGTTTAAAAATGATCAAGATCTTTTTACTGTAGCACTATTTAAATTTCATGAAAAAGTGGCAACATTCGAAATGTCAGTTTACTCTGTTTAATTAGCAATCCTACTATAGGAACAACGTTATTATGTTTATTACTTGCATCTACTCGTATGTGATGAATTTATTTAAACAACAGTGAAGTCGATTGAAAAATTCCAGTTCACTTTGTAACGGCTGCCTTCTTCAGCGAGTGCAGAATACGGCACCCATTTTCTTAGTTGTTCTTTATTTAATTAAAAAGATCTTATGTAAATTGCTTTGTGCCAAACGTTTATGGTTTTAATTAAAACGACGTGGTCTCGTACTTTATGTATTGTGTTTAATTTTAGTTGGAATTGTATTTAAATGTACATGTAAGAGAAAGCAGCCGGGTAAATCAACCAGGTGAAAAGTGCAAGTTGACCTAATGATCTCTGTCCAAAGGCAATAGATTCTGTTTTTAATTTTATTGTTAGTACTTTACTATTGTAAAAAGGGAAAAGTAATGTTTCAGTGTTTTTAATTTTATTATTAGTATTTTACACTATAAACTTGTAAAACGGGAAAAGTACCGTTTCAGTTACAGTTAATACTTATGTCTTCAGTAGCGATTAACGAACAATACGTTGTCTCCGCGTTTTGAAGAGTACGCCGCCCTTCTGATCCCGGTTGTTGACAAAGGGGACAATTTCATTGTTAGTAATGTCAGGTATATTCGCAGGAAAATAAAAAGACTTTTGTAAAAGTCCACCGACCGGTTTAAGTTCACAGTGCACAGTGGGTAGAAACATAAAAATATATAAGATTTTTTCTCTACATAACATAACATGAACTCACGCCTGTTTCTCTGAAGAGGGAGGCAGAGGTGCACTAGCGAACTATTCTAGTTATTCTAGTTAGAATATTCACATTTCGCCGAGCTTAGTTCCGTCCCAGACAGATGTGATAGGGGGCGAGCCCATCGCCATATCGGCTGCAAATTCCAGACTTCGGGCTTATGTTGGAGATATCCAACATTGGCCCGGTAGTCGTACCGAAATACAACCACGACACCGACGCTTTTTTTCTCGAAATCTGGATTAGTCTAATGGTCCAATCATAAAGTATATCAATACATTTTTTTGGTGAAGCTTATCGAGAAAATAAGCAATATTAAAACGTAAAGTTTGAAACGACACCCATTTGTCATAATTTCTATGATTCTATGAATTATGAACCTCGATTCAATCTTTATAAAAATAAAATTGTTTCTGGCCCATTAGGTTAACTACAGTACATTTGCAAACCACCCATAGTGTAATTAATTATTTTTAGAATACTTAAAGCTGTTCCTACGCTATAAGCAACGATTTACAGGTTGTATTACGATTTTTAAATCTCATGCTTAAAAATTGATTAAAAAAAGTAAGCATAAATTGTATTTTTTAAAACGTAAAGTAAGCTCACGCCTGTATCCCCGAAGGGGTAGGCAGAGGCGTACTAGCGAACTAGAACACCCACATTTCGCCGAGCTTAGTTCCGTCCTAGATGTGATAGGGGGCGAGCCTATCGCCATATCGGGCACAAATTCCAGACTCCGGGCTGATATGGAAAAATCCAATATCACTTTGCCCGACCCCAACTTTTATTTTTTAACATTACCATTTAGCTTTAAATAGTTTTCCCTCAATGTGGAATTGTTATTGGTACCAAGTTTTTGCAACACCCGGTGTACTAAAAGAGAGTGGCATAAGAAAAATCTTTTCTATAACAGTACGTGCATCCTACGACCACCAACAACCTAACTATTCTCAAACCTTAAATAATCCGTCTGCAAATGAAGCATACGAACTTTGTTAACTAACCATGTCAAAACGTACAAATTCCATAAACTAGTTGTACATGTGCATTAAATTCAACTTGCATGAAGTTAGTTACTGTTCTATAGTAAGCTGGCCAATATGAAGTTTGGTTTCATTACGGAACTATGATAATAGCATACATCAACGTGAGACAAGTTATTACAAGCTGCTAGTTTCAATCGAGTGGGTAGCTTGTTTCAGTCTAGGAACTATCTCTCTACTCTCAAAGCTTAAATGGCTTAGAACTTTAGAGTTTATAATTTGAATACGTATGGTTTGTACTGTAAAGTCTGATTGAATTTAATCTGTGCTTAATTATATTACAGCCTCGCAGTGGCGTGCGGTCAACTGCAAATAGAAACTCTGAAATCCCTTCTTTTTAAGTTAGTTAAAAGTGTTTGTGTGTGTGTGTGTGTGTGTGTGTGTGTGTGTGTGTGTGTGTGTGTGTGAGTGCGTGCGTGCGTGCGTGTGCGTGCGTGCGTGCATGTGTGTGTTTGTGTGGACTGTCCAAGTGTTTTCATTAAAGAGATTACTTATTCATTTTGTATATTACTGTTTACGTGTGAATAGAAAAGGCAGTCTGAATAGCCAAAGCCAAAGAGATTTTATATTACTAACTGTAGAGGAGTTATCAAAGAAGTTTCCATACAAAAAAATATCTCAAATACCAATAACGGCATCTACTTATTACAATGCGATGGCGCTTATTACAATTTACACCCTAGAATGTTGTGTGAACGTTCAAGAATCACGTAAGAATTTTATTGTCTAACCATTACTCTGTCAGGCCCTTGCGCACGTATGTATGTTTGAAATACGACTGAGCTACTTATGACCAGGTCACAACTTTTAGATCACAAGTTTCATGCTGTTAACCCATCAATATACTGTTGAATGCCTTTGCCCAAAGCATTCAGTACTAATGCAGTGTGGTTGAAAGACTCTGTTCTATTATGTTTTCATAAATATTTACAAGCGTTGAATCAAAAGCGTATAAAAAACAAATAAATCATTTATATAAACATTCACGCAATAATAATACTTTTTTATGAAAAAATAAACTAAATCGTAAAATGTTCCTATAAAACTGCGTTTGAATACTAAAATCCTTTTAAAAACAGTGATTGTAGAACTTATCGTTTTTATAGCGGCATTGGCCGAGGTGGGCGCGTACTAAAGGCTGTCTAGACCTCACAAATTTGGTTGTTTACAATTTACATTAACCCATCTCTAGAGAGTATGTATATCTCGGCTTAAGCTGTCCCTAGCTGAGAAGTACTCCACACTCCGATACCTTAATGGCTAAATATTCAGGGTCGGAGTTATCAATTCCCGTGACGCGTTCTATTTTCCCGTGATTCACAAAATAACAATGAGATATACTGATTTCTTAAGTTTACGCGAATTACGAAAACTATTTTTACGGATTCTATCACGATTAGGTTTCAATTTTTATTCCCGACGTTTCGAAGGCTTTGCAGTCTTCGTTGAGATATTCTTTCTACCTGTCCTTATCCCATCTCTATGGGGGTCAACGAAACATACGTTTTCAATCACGCTGAAAAAATGATTTAGCTAATTTTTTGGGACCGACTGCCGCCTAACTTGAAACCCCTTCCTGGGTGATATGATATATATCGGAATAGAAATTGGGGAAAGCCTATGTAATAGTGATGTGAATAAGCGATTATTTTTCCTAATCGATTATCCATATCTCAAAAAGTATTCCACTTGTCGCTAAAGTTTAGTAGTCTATGATACGGTAGTCGTACGGAAATATAACTACGCCACCGAGGCAGTCAGGGAATATAATAATATGTATTTAAATATCATCGATTATGAAAAATAATCGATAATCTACATCACTACTATGTACTGCTATGGACGTCCTGTAACAAGTATATACTGTATATCTGTATAATAAATTGAATCATAAAATTTGTACCTAAACTTCGATTGATGTTTTGACATTATCATCATAACTTATAACACTCCGTAAATCTGAATTTGTTTGATACGGTTGTCTCAGAAAACCTACGCAAAGTGGCACTCGCTGTTGCGTTTCGTTCAGTGTGTCGTATGTGAGGTCACTAATATAGTTATGTAGGTAGTAAAAATAAAAACAACTCACAGTTCACAGTTTTTATTGTCTAAGGCACAGCACAGAAGGCACAATTAAAACAGGAGCACAAGCATAAATAGTCTAGTAGCAAGAAGCGAATGAAATTTCGAGTGGCGCAATACTCAAGATCTCCATACTCTGAATTTACCGATCCCCAACCAAACTAGATTTTGACTTGTCAGAAATTTTATATTAGTTATGTTTGCTTTGATTAATCTTCCAGAAACTGGGTATTATTCTGTCACTCGATATCTAGTAGCCCCAAATTACATTTCCATGTTTTATGAACACGGGGTCGTTGAACAGGTCCTGCCGTAACACGTACCTCATTTGAATATGCGGGTATATATCTCTTAGCTAAATTAGGGTGGGGACTTTAAGCAGTGGTACCGAGTTCGGGTTTGTCCATTCGTCATATAAGTGAAAGGGTCCCGTAGCTCATTGCGACAAGTCACGTTCTAGGGACAGCAAATGAATGTTCAGGTTATCACTAGGTAGTCAGGTTCAAGTTGCGAAGTGTATAGACACCTCTAAATGTGACTAAGAACTAGCATCGTATATCCTATTATCCGCGGATACCTTACAAACCAAGTTTCAATAAAATTTGAACTTTCAGAAGTAATGGTACGTTTTGTATTTCCATGATCATAAATTGAGTCAAACAGCAATATCTTTAACAGGAAATTGTTATTCACTATGATGCACTCTTTATACTTTTTGTCTAAACTATGACATAAAATAATTTGGAATATAATGGAAGTTCTTCAATAATATGTTAATGAATTGATACCATGTATGGTTTGCTCCCGCAAAGATTTCCAGATCGTCCTTTTGGAGGCTTATGTTCAGCAAATGACGTCCTGTGGCTGATTATAACGATGATGGTTCGCACCCTTTTTATAACTTTCGAATTCTTACTGATTTCTTAAGTTTACGCGAATATTATACATTGAAATAAAACTATTCTTACGTCGGGAATAATAATTAAAACCTAATCGTGATAGAATCCGTAAAAATAGTTTTATTTCGAATTATTTTTTAAAGGTGAGAAATCACAGACACGTACTTACTCCTAAACTTGACAAAAAACTACATATCTTCATAATAAAACATTTTATACTGGTATGTATGTAGTTACAATATTGTATAAAGCATCAATAGTGGTGCTTGAAAAATCCCGCATTGTCGTTCAAATAATTTATCCAATATACGAGGTATCTTACATGCATTTTCCATAGCAATAGCATCTCATTCAGAGCATTCCACTACTTGTGTTTTGCATACGAAATAGAAATATTGCAAATTTGCTATTGTTGTTTCATCGTTTATACATTTGCTTACATTCTCTAAAAAAGCGGGACATAATAACAGTTTGCAAGTGGTTTAAAATGAATTTGTAATATTGTAACTCGGAGTGGTAGAGCCACATTGTAGACTGTAACGTCTACAGCAGGAATGGGTCAGCTCAAACGGTTTGATACCTTTGTCTCACAGAAAACCCACTTAAAGTGGAACTCGCTGTTGCGTTTCATTCAGTGAGTGAAATTTCCGGTGGCTCAATTCTAACATCCCCTTCCCAATCCCCATCTTCTCCTTCTTTAAAGTTTACATAACATAACATAACCTCACGCCTGTATCCCTGAAGGAATGGGCACAGGCGCATTAGCGAACTAAGAATACCCACATTCATCAGCCATAATTCTTTTGGTATCATAGGCATTTATAGACGGTGCAGATCACTTACTATCATGCGACACACCTACTCCTTAGCCAGTCTTTATTATAGAAAAAATATTTTGTGTGTAGTTAACATAACATAAGCTCACGCCTGTATCCCGGAGGGATAGGCAGAGGCGCACTAGTGAACTAGTACACCCACATTTCCCCGAGTTAAATTCCGTCCTAGATATGACAGGGGGCGAGCCTATCGCTATATCGAGCATAAACAGATTCCGGGCTGATGCTGAAAAGTGAAATATCACGCCCGAACCGGGGATCGAACCCGAGACCTAAGGCGATAGTCGTACCGCACACGCAATACCACTACACTACCGAGGCAGTGTGTGTAGTTAAGGATGAAATAAATGGGTTTTAATATTTATGTTATTTTAGTGTCAACTGCTTTCTTCAAGAACCAACGCGAGATTGGTTCGCTGTCATCCGCTTTAGGTTTATTTGAAAAATAAATTATTTATGATGTAGGTGGATATGGACTATAAGTGGTTGGTTTTAAAACCTATTCTAAATGGTACCATGTCTGCGAAGACCTGACAAAACTAGCTATTGACAATACCTCTACTATTTAACCGCGCTTGATAGTAATCAAGCGCGGTTAAATAGTTAAATAGTATAGATTACTATCAAGCGCGCTATAAAAGGTCACCGCCATGGACTAACAATGCTTAGAGCACAAACTTATAACAGCATTGACTTAATTTAGGTTATACTCGTATAATTTCTAAAGCCTAGTCGCAAAGTAGACTTGAAAGCACTCTCTGTGAAGGCTCTCCAAACTTGCTCGTCACAATACTCTTGGAAGATATAAGTTGTGATCGCGATAATAGGCAACCGAAACCTTACCTGTCCACACCGCGACCAAAATATTTAACAATGAATCAATTTCAGGATAAAGGCCAATTTATAGCAGCCAGATTAATTTTATTCGGAGAATAACTTTACATTTTGACAGGTAATGTCGTGTCTCTTGCTCTAGTTTTCTTTGAAACATTACACAAAAACACAAGAGCAAAACAACTTTTTTTTTTATAGCAGAGACTGGCAAACGAGCAGATGGGTCACCTGATGGTAAGTGATCTCCACCGTCCATAAACACCCAAGACATAAAAATAATCATGGATGCGTTGCCAACCTGAAAGGAGGAAATGGAGGGGGAGGGAAAAAGGGATTGGGATAGCAAGGGGGAAATGGGCCACCGGAAATCTCACTCACCGAACGAAACGCGACAGCAAGCTGCCACTTTACGTCGGTTTTCTGTGAGACAGTGGTATCAAACCGGTCGAGCCTGCCCATTCGTGCTGTAGACGTAATTGTCTACAGCGTGGCTCTACCACTCTTAAACTATTTTAGCTGTCTCCTGCTCGTAAAACAATGGACTATAGATAAAAAATACTCGTATTGTGTAGATGTTTTGTGACGCGGCTTCAAAACAAAATGATCCCTTAGAATAAAGATTAATGTTTAATAAACAATGGAAGCCTTTAGTTAAAACCTTAGACTAAATAATGACGTAGAGGAACGCATATAAATCCGATTAAAACAAAAGTCGAGCATTAAATTGAATAGCCCCTCCAATTAGAACAGAATGAATCATACTGAAGCTACAGCCTCATAACCGCCATAAAACATAAACACATAAAAATATTATTAATATTACTGTGGTCTTTCATAAGAGTTCATTGGCCATAGAGTTGGTTCAAAATGTCGAATTCTACGTCGATCCAGCTTAACTGAATAACACATAAATAAAAATATTGAGTGGTAGAGTCATACTGTGGAGTGATGCATACAATGAGAATAGGCTTAATTTCATACCATTATTTTACAGAAAAACGACGTAAAGTGGTAACTTGCTGTAGCGTACGTTCGGTGAATGAGATATCTCCACTAGATATCCTAAATATTATACAATGCATCAATAGTGGTGTTTGACAAATCCCGCATTGTCGTTCAAATAATTTATCCAATATATTATCTTATCTTATTATCTTATGTTGTCTTATCTTGTGGCCTATATATTTGGGATACAGGCTTATGCCTTATGCCTAAATTCCGCTTCTCCTTCTCAAAACTTATTCGTTACGTTTAAACAACTAGGGGATTCGATCCCGGAATCCCAACTAGATTAAAATCGCGGAAATGAAGTATGAACGGTATTCCTAGATCGAATCATCTATTGTAATGTATCATCTATCTAATATCATTCGAGTATTAAAATATTATCAAATTAAAATTTCATCGGCATAGCCCAATTTTACGTACATAACCAGACAGTAGTTAGCATAACATAACATAACATAAGCTCACGCCTGTATCCCCGAAGAGGTAGGCAGAGGCGTACTAGCGAACTAGAACACCCACATTTCGCCGAGCTTAGTTCCGTCCCAGATGTGATAGGGGGCGAGCCTATCGCCATATCGGGCACAAATTCCAGACTCCGGGCTGATATAGAAAAATTCAATATCACTTTGCCCGACCCGGGGATCGAACCCGAGACCTCAGAGACGTAGTCGTACTGAAATACCACCACGCCACGGAGGCAGTCTACACATTAGTCGTCAGTAGTTAGTCTACACATTAATAATGTTATTTGATTATATCTATGTCAAAGTTTAACAAGATAATTTTCCTTGATTATATTACCAATAAACTTACAATCACCGTAATAAGAAACTTAGTCGTTGAATTCTGGCCTCCCCTTGAGACTTGACGTCAAGCAGTAAGCCAGTAGGTAACATAAATCATAACTTTTACGCCTATCATGTAGCGGAAAAGTTCAGGTTGATTATAGTACGATATTAGAAAATATCATTCTATAGTTTGTCTTTTTGATCGATCCTCATAAATAGGTCAAAACTTTCATTTAATTCTAATGCATTACATAACCACTTTTCCTAGAATATATTCACTACACATTTTAGCTGTTTTGAGCACAGCAAAGTGACTACACTATACCTAATGGTAAGCGCAGTACAGGCTATAAAATATCATCATAACAGCGATTTTATTAGTGGTCACCAAAATCGTGTCGCGCTGCATAAATGCTTCTTCATATTCTAAAAAATAATTGAAGGGGCTTGTGGCAGCACAGGATATATCCCCATACCAACCGTCATGTCATATCGCAAGCTCTTCGAGAGAGCAGGATAGCTGATCCTGAAACACAATCCACATCACTTGTGTGGGTAGTGGGTACCGTGACAGCTTTTAACACCAATGTATCGATAGTGACTGCCTCGGTGGCGTGGTTGTATTTCGGTACGACTACCGTCCTGGGGTCTCCGGTTCGATCCCCGGGTCGGGCAAACTGATATTGGATTTTTCCATATCAGCCTGGAGTCTGGAATTTATGCCCCATATGGCGATAGGCTCGCCCCCTATCACATCTGGGACGGAACTAAGCTCGGCGAAATATGGGTGTTCTAGTTCGCTAGGGCGCCTCTGTCTAGCCCTTCGGGGATACAGGCGTGAGCTTATGTTATGTTATGTTTTTATGTTTGTACCGATAGTATATTCAGATGAATAGCATACCACCAGCAACTTTTTTCAGAATCGTAGTTTACAACCTGTGGTCGAGTCCAATTCCAAGTCGCCTCTACTGGCAGCATATATGGGCTGTGAATCGGGAGATCCTGGGTTCGATTCACTTGTCGGGTGGCGTGTCTTTCTAACACTACCTTCCCGGGACTGGAACTCTCAGACGGGGGTTGACGTCAGGCAGGCAGCCGGTCGTAGAAACTAAGCAAAATCCTCTCTACAACATGCTTGAGAATGTGTGTTGCGCCAACCCCACATTGAGGGTGTGATAACAGAAAGAAAGGAAAACGTCGAGTCCAATTTTAAACATGCGGAACACGGTTATATAATATTTTCGTCAAAAAATAAATGTCCATTGTACATTTTTATCAAGATGAAACAAGGGGCAAAAACACGCAACGTATCATGGAAAGCGGTTTTTTTTGGCAATGGACACTTCAACACAAGCATTGGCAGCATGTCGCATTTTATGAAAAAATATGACAAGGTTATATATTTCAAAGTTGCGCTTACATAGTACTTATACTGCAAATCAAAATGAGGTGATCCATTACAACATTGACCCTTTTTTTATCGCGGGTAAAAGCATTTTACCACTACCGCCACGTCTGGGGAAGACGTAGACGAAGGCTGGGGAAGACGTGAACGAAGACAGGGGAAGACGTAGACGAAGACTGGGGAAGACGTGGACGAAGACTAGGGAAGACGTGAACGAAGACTGGGGAAGACGTGAACGAAGACTGGGGAAGACGTAGACGAAGACTGGAGAAGACGTGGACAAAGACTGGGGAAGACGTGAACGAAGACTGGGGAAGACGTCGACGAAGACTGGGGAAGACGTGGACGAAGACTGGGGAAGACGTGGACGAAGACTGGGGAAGACATAGACGAATACTGGAGAAGACGTAAACGAAGACTGGGGAAGACGATTATGCCTGAGTTTGTTTGAAATCAACAAGCATTAGCATTTTTGTAGTGCCTCGATAGCGGAATTGTATTGCGGTTCGAACTACCCTGAGGTCTCGGTTCGATCTCCTGGCCGGGTAAAGTGATATTGGGTTTTTTATTTAGTACCCGTCTCCTATATCTCCTGTCTACTTCCTGCTAGCATTCTTGCCATGTCCTGCCAGAACCGACTTCAAAACTTATCCGATTGTAACCAAATGTACATGTGACCACTCTTGGAATAAGCTCTACTGAACACAAATCTTGAAAATCGGTCCACCTTTAACGGAGATATCGCGTAACATACAAAAAAATACAGACCAATTAAGGACCTTCTCCTTTTTTGAAGTTGATCGAAAAAGGTGAACAGTAATTAAAAAAGGGAGGAGATTCAGAACTACGGAAAATGTCATTCACCGAAAAGCAACAACGAGCAGCCATTACACATAGGTTTTCTGTGAGACAGTGGCATCGAACTGATTATTCTACTTTATTAGTTATGGTAACATCGAAAATCACGTTTATCGACAAAAATATTAAACGCTCAAGTAATGAGATTGAACCATGATACGTAGAGGGAGAGAGGAGACGAGCGAGAACTCCCGTAGGCCCCGATTTTAATATTTACACGCGCGTAGTACTTATGTGCTTATACCATATAACCACGCAACATTTTCAACGGCTACATAATCTCTCATTAGTTATTTAAATCGTTGAAACATTATTGGGTCATTTAGGCTGCCTTTTAAACGGATTAAGGACCGAAAGTTTTTTTATTTTCGTCAAAATCATTTATAAACCCTTCTATTTATAGGAAACTAGCTGACCCGCGCAACTTCGTCTGCGTAGGAGAGAGAGAGTTGAAAGAATGAGTTGTAGGCACTTATAATCCAATAATTCTAAAGGAGGTAATGAGATGATCTACTTTTGGTCCGTTTTCGTCAGTCACCCCGTCAGTCACCCAGTCAGTACCCTCGTCAGTTACCCCGTCCATCACCCCGTCAGTTACCCCGTCAGTCACCCCGTCCATCACCCCGTCGGTCACCCCGACAGTCACCCTGTCGGTCAACCCATCGGTCACCCCATCTATCTGCTCGATTGTCACCCCGTCTGTCACCCGTCTGTCACCCAGTCTGTCACCCCGTCTGTCACCCGTGTGTCACCTGTCTGTCACCCTGTATGTCACCCGTCTGTCACCCAGTCGGTCACCCCATCTGTCTGCTCGATTGTCACCCCGTCTGTGAAATCTCTAATATCTGGAAAATCTTTTTTCATGCACCGGCGCAATCTACTTAAAATATTGGTTTGTAGTACATGCTATGTATCAGAGATGGCGCTGAATGTGAAAAAAGATTTTCCCGCTTTTCTGTTGAAAATTTTCCTGAATTTTCTTTGCTATAAACCTCACGGAGCCCGAGACCTTTCCAACGAATGCAAAACCGTGGAAATCAGGTCGTGCGTTCTGGAGTTATAGCGTCAGGAAGGAAAACCCGACTTATTTTTATGTAGTAGATATATTGTACGTTTTTAAGGAATGTTTTAATAACTACATAAGTATATGACCGAAACAGTAGCCCGAGCACGAAAACCTAATGTTAATGTAAACTCGCTGCGCACTGATGACATTTGATTAATATTTCATACAAATTTCATAGACGCGCATCGAGCACGAATACATTTACAGTTGTCAGAAATTTTCCTGCTCGGGCTGCAGGTCACACTTCAGCCGTCATGACTTAGGAGTAAAAGTAGCATTCGGCTTATTGTGACCGAATCTGTGACCACGACCAGCAACCACTGTTTACCACTTTGTATGAATTTCACAGATGGAAGTGATTAGCTCGCGCGACGAGTGCCTATAATGTCGAGATTTGTGTCGCGGTCGCTAAAGACCTAATACTATCTTAGGGCGACAGATCTTTCACTTTGTATGGAAATTGCGCGAAACGCACTTTTGTGCCAGTCGCATGCCTAAAACCGGTAAATAAGCTCTCAATATACTGAATTATAAGTGTTCCGACTGATTAAATCCGCAATGGCGTGGATTCAGTTGGAGCACTTTGAGGGAATAAATATTTTTGTCCCTGTGTCTACATAGATAATACAATTTATCTCTGAACGTGTTTTATAAGAATAAACAAAATGAAATATACGAAAATCGGGAATTAATTTATCATTTTATTATTATAAATATTTTTTGTATGTATGTACATTTGTGTTTTATGAGGTCGTTGGCATTTAATTTATGTACTTGGTCTAAGTTTGAACTTTGAAGGTTAATCCGTAACCATTATTTGGTGGAGCTATTCGTCGTTCACTCGTAATGGCGTAAGGTGATTAAAATCATTTAAACCTAATCACGTTGACCTCTTGTAGTTAATATTAAACCGTATTTAAACTTAAAACCCGAGCGAGTTATGTATCCTTCACTAAATTCCTCACTGTCTTACTAAACCCAAAACGATTATGCAGGACATAAAACAATTTAGGTAGTTTATTATCTTACTGTGTAAGATCGCATTTCGTACAAAATTGTCGAGTGAATTACGGTACGCGAGATATGCGGTCGTATGTAGGTGTAAAATATTTCGTCGACATATTTACACCCTGACCTTTATTAAGTTGGGCTGTATTACGTATTAGCTTATCTGTCGAACGTACTCGTAAAGTGACTACATATATTACATTAGGTCTGTTTTTAACTACTAAATATCGCCTCTTTGGTAGTGTTGATGTCTGATATGGCGGATAAACTGCAAGGATATCGCTTGCGATAGTACGGTAACGTATTGAGGAAACCACAGCAGCACGTCGGTCGCAAGCGTCTGGAGCTGATCGCAAGTGTGTTCCCCATGGACGGCCCAAAAAGCGCTGGTGGACGTTTTGGAGGATGATATGAGAACCAATGGTCTCATTGTGGGTGTGCTCTAGACCGGCTGAAGTGGAAACGTTTAAGTAGGAAGACGGACCTGCAGGGTTACCACGACCTCTTATAGCAGTATTATTATAATCGTTCTTCGTTTGTTTTGTATGGGAATCGGTACAAGTAAAATTATAATAATACTGCTATAAGAGGTGATGGTAACCCCTCTGGCATTAAGCCGGGATAATGCCAAGCTCATGGAAAGTAGAGGTATAAGCATACATAAAATAACTTAAGAACCAATTTATACACTTAGACTGAGATAATAATAACATTTATTATTATATAAATAAAACTATGACTATTTATCACGGATAAAACAAATATATACCCCGCTTTTCAATAATTATTACAAGAACTTAAGTATTTCTTTTTGCTTTATTTCTTATAATAAAGAATAATACTTTAGACAAAGTAAGATAACCGCAACCTGTGTAAGTATTATACAAAGTTACATTTGCAACTTCAAACTTGTAATATTATATCTTACTGTGGTATAAAGTTATAAACCCGATGCAGTTTTTAATGTAGCGTCGTGAACAAGAAACGACAATAGATCATTTAATAATATGAATAATAACAATTATTAAATTGATCCTCCAGAGGTCAGCCGGTCTTAAAAACTAAGCCAAATCCTTTTGCAACATGCTTGAAAAAGTGTGCTCCGCCGACACCACATTATGGTGGGATAAGGGCAGGTAGAAAGAAATAAATTATAATAACAATTACGGGATACACTCAACTTTATAGTGACATTGATTATAAATCTAGTCCAATAATTCTGAAAATGAATTGAGCCATACCATCGTCAAACGATTTACGTTCCACAAAGGAATTCAACAAATCGGACCAATACTAACCACTATCGGCAATTATTATACTATTTACTGGCAGCCCGCAGCGTTCGAACGACCGTTATATTTAAGTTTTTTGTTATTTTAGTTGTTATTGAACATGTTATGAAATGGCAGTAGTTATACACCACGATACATATCGAATAGTTTATACTTTGTACACAACAAAATAAATCAGATGAGAATATTTACATACATACCCACATATCGGTCAAAAACATAACCTTTCTTTTTCGTAATCACAGCCATTTCTACACTAATTGCAACGATTTACCGGGGGGGTTACCACCACCTCTTATAGCAGTATTATTATAATTTTACTTGTACCGATTCCCATACAAAACAAACGAAGAACGATTATAATAATACTGCTATAAGAGGTGGTGGTAACCCTGCTGGCCGCATCCCGATTTTAAAATTCCCGTTCTTATTAATTAATAAACAAAAATTAAGTTAAATTCTTATTTTTTAATTTTACCATTGCGCTTTAAATCGTTGTCCCTATGTGGAATTGATATTGGTACCAACTATATGAAACACCCGATATATAGGTAGAATTCCCAAGTAACGAATTTACCTAATTGCATGCCTACTCTCGTTTTGGCACCGAACCTCCATGATATGTGAAGCGGAACAAATTAAATTTAGAGCTATTTTAGTAGGCTGAAGTCTCGCTTAGATTATAGCGAGTTTATTGTATGAGAGAAACCATAATAGACAAATGTAATTTAACTGCCTCGCTGCTCGCTGGTATTGCTCTTGCGGTACGACTACGGGTCTGAAGTCTCGGGTTCGATCCCCGGGTCGGGTAAAGTGATATTGGATTTTTCCATATCAGCCCGGAGTCTGGAATTTGTGCCCGATATGGCGATAGGCTCGCCCCCTATCACATCTGGGACGGAACTAAGCTCGGCGAAATGTTAGTGTTGTAGTTCGCTGGTGCGCCTCTGCCTACCCCTTCGGGGATACAGGCGTGAGCTTATGTTATGTGTTTATGGTTTTAATACAATCGTAATAATAAAACTAATTTTGACCATCACAATCAAAGATAGCAATCTTATCGAGCTGATCATTATCAGCTTTGACTTTGCGTCACGTCAACGTCATTACGTTCAATTGAAATTTCATACAAATATCAAAAGTCGCCATTGTCAAAGTTTTTCCTGCTCGTACCCCAAGACTGACTATCAAAACCATGGAAAAGCATGTATTGCATGAGAGAGTTTGAATAAGCAAAAGAATTTTCGACCTTCCGACAAAATGTATAAATGATTTTGTCCAGCTTGCGAATTCTCCTCCAAATTTCAGAGAAGGACATAGAAAATGGTTAAACGATTGATCTCGTCTATTCCCTCTTTATGGGATAAGTGTTTGATTTGAAGTGATCCTCTTTCACACAATGCTAAGCCGAGGGACAATAGTGATGTATATACGTTTTCACTAGATTGCAATCGTAACTTTCGTTCTTCATTACATAGTATAAAACCAAAGACTTCTATGTATACTACTAGACTGATTGTTCGGTACATAGAATATGCGCACTAAGTCTCTGTTAATCGACCTCAACTCACTATAGAAATCTGCTCTTTTCCTTAATCATGAAAGGTCAAACATTCGCCGTCATGTGCCACAATTTTACTTCAAACAGCTTGTCTAGTAAATACTTCTTCGTATAAAACGTCTTTGTATAAAACCAAAGACTTCTATGTTGATGTATTACTATAAAACAAAGTCGCTTCCCACTGTCTATCTGTCTGTATGCTTAGATCTTTAAATCTACGCAACGGATTTTGATGCGCTTTTCTTAGAAGGAGTGATTCAAAAGAAGGTTTATATGTATAATACATACATAATATAGCTGGCTAAGAGATGAAAATAATGTATATCAGCATTAAACCCGCGCGACGCCGGGGCGGGTCGCTTGTTACATGATAAAATGCTTTAAGGGGAAAGAAAGATGCTTTAAAGCACTAGCCCGCGATATATTATTGTACTGTTTTGAAATTGTAGCTCAATGATGAACTTCCTCCAAAATAATAATGAAAAATTGTGTTGATAAATCAATAAACAAAAGCGTGAAATGTGCTATGATGAAATTTATCGTATAAAGTAATTGATATCTTACAAAATATGAGAAATAACGTATAATGGAACGTAATTGCAAAACCCAAGTGACGGCGCGTCGCTATTTACCGCGAGATTTTGTAAGTCACATTTGACTTGGGATAATTAAATGATATGCACATATTTTAATGATTTTATTTCTATTGTGTTTAATTGCGTTCTTTACAATGATCTAAAAAATGTACATGCAAGTTCCCTATACTTCGATTTAATATTATGAATATATATGTCTACGCAAATTGTAACAAAAAGTTGAGCTGTTTCCAAAAAACGCAATATAATTAGAATTTCGCATCTTGTTACTAAGCTTTGGCTTTGAAAAATAAAATACATGGCAAAAATGAAAAACCCATTAGGATCTATGAATATCTACAGAAATACTAGGTCATGTTGCTTCAGGTTTCGCAATGAATGGATGTTTATGAAGTCGAGTCGCTGATCATAAGAGTACCTGTGCGAAGTACCTCCTTTACAGGTAAACGTCAGATTGTTCATGCACGTTGCACTGTTTCTATGGGCTGGAAATACCGAATAGAGAGGTTCACATAACGCTTGCTAATTCAAGGCTATGGACTAAGACTTTTTTTGCAAGTTTTAGGTAGTTTCAATAACTTAAGATACATTAGCAGTCCCGATATATGGGTGATGATTTTTTTTTATCAAAGGCGGTAAATAAGCTAACATTTCATGCAAAGTGGTAACCGCTGCCCATCGATTTAAGCAATGACAGGGGCGCCACCAATAAGCAGCGCTGTCTACCTTGAAGTGAGTACTCTTTTTAAACCTCGTTTGAAGAAGAACACGGCATAACGCTCTGGGAACACCGAAGCAGGGAGTTCATTCTAAAGCTTGCACGGAAATCAATTGAATTTTAATCTATATATAAAAATATAATTTTGAGATCGTACGAAAAAAGCGTATAAGCAATTATTAACGTGAGATGTCTTAGGTTATGAATTTTTACCCACTTCAAAAAAAGGAGTCTAGTCTATATGGGCTTCTGAACAGATGCGCCAAATTTCATAAGTGTATGTATGTATGTGTGTATGTTTGTCCACCTATATCTCAGAAACTACAAATCGGATTGCAACAGATCTTTTTTATTAGACTAGGTATCTTCCAACTTAGGGAATAAATCAAATTTCATCAAAATCGGTTCCGTAGTTTTCAAGATATAGACTTAAATGTATGAAAATGGTGAAGTCGGTTTTAAGTTTTGGTTAAACTTTATTATGAATAATAATATCAAACAGAATATCTAAATAAGGACCTTAAGTGTAGTGATTTGGATAATTGATTAATATTTTTTAAAGATGTATTATTATATTATTAATCAATCGGGATGGTTAGCGCTCACTTGGGTGGCCTACGTCCAGCAATGGACGACGATAGGCTGAGACAATAACTGACTAACCGATTAATCGATCACGACTTTAAAAATAATTGAAAAATAACCGATTATCCACATTACTTGAGTCGCTCCAAAAATCTTAATAGAATATAGATTCAAGAGAGTCATGAATAATCGCATCTACTACTATCATACTATATTTAGATAGGATTGAAAGCAGGATAACAAATGCCAATGGCTTACTATGTCACGCTCACTGAAGTGCAAACGGCAACTTGTTTACTTCTGTCTATTTTGGCGAAAGCCTTCATAAAACAAGCCAACTTAGCCTGTATAGAGCGACTTAGTCAAAATCCATGATCATACGTTTATTTATCACTTACATACCTCTGTGTACCTTCGAAGGGGTAGACAGAGGCGAGCTAACGAACTCGAACACCCGCATTTCGCCAAGCTCATTTCCGTCCCACAATGTGATAAGGGGCCTATTACCATATCGGGCATAAATTCCAGACTCCGGGTTGATACTGAGCAGAAAACCTCAATATCACTTCGCCCGACCCGAGGATCGAACCCGAGACCTTAGGTTGGTAGTCATGCCGCGCACAATACAACTACGCCACCGAGGCAGTACCGATATTACGAAAAATATCGAACAGTGATTCAAATTGTTTTAAAAGAGTGGTCAAATACATTATGTTAAATAGCCATAATATATATTGTTCTTGAGCCGTTTTTAATACCGGAAGGGTTCGCGTTTTCCTCTTCACTGAGGGAAATCTATTGCATCCAGTAAGGATACACAGTATGGATAAGACTTAGGGTACACGGAAGAGTAGTAGAAATACATTAACGAAATATTAATTTTCAGCATTAATATGTAGGATAAAATGTGAACAGAAAATCAATACCTTTTTCAGCCAATAATAGTAAACGGTGGATTAGGGTTTCTAAGCCTATTTTATAAATTTAAATATCGAACAACATGCTCAATACTTTTATTGGTTTATTTCGTGAATAGTTTGGAATAATGTATTTCCAATAGGTGAAATCGGGGTAATCCTCGGATTTACATATTTTTTATTGTTGTGAATACGACCTACGGTGTTCCCTTTGTATCTCGTGAATTATGGAGCTTCGGGGTGATCGATGGCCATATAATAAGCATTTGTAGAGTTGCTAACATCATGTTTGCTTATCCCTGTTCAATATTTATGTTGTGGATAACGGAATTTATAGGCAAATTGTATCGGACGTCCAATTTGGTTGAGACTGTTTATATAAATGTTAATTTTGATGAAACTAATATCAAACATAGTGGTAAACTTAAGGTTACGCCGCCTCGCGTCATAAATGTGATGTCCTTTTATAATTTCATAATTAAAATATTTGGATGCCTATGAACCAACGTGGACTGAACTAGGTCACGACAGAGAACGGTGGAATGAGATGGGGGATTCCTTTGCCCAGCAATGGGACACAATAGGATAAATAACAATTAACACAAATAGGTTAAACAAATTATGATTATAGTTTGTGGTACCAACAGTGTATCTGTCATACAGCAAACCGCGTCAGGAATACCATGTTCATAAAAATATATGACTTTTATTCTAGAGGTAATATGGTTTGTGTTACAAAATGTTCTGAATAACTTCAATTATGTATGTGTATTACGTGTGTTGTTTAGTGGACGTCCTATGGCTTATGAAGATGATGATGATTATGTATGTATGTATATGTGTGTGTTTTTGTGTGTGTGTGTGTCTGTTATGTGTATATGTGTCTGTCTCTCTCTCTCTTTGTGTGTGTGTGTGTGTGTGTGTGTGTGTTCAATACTTAGTAGTAAAAAAAATAAGTAAAACTTGTGTCTATTAGAACTTCATGTCGCCTACATATTTTAAAAAATATCAATTTTTAATAGCCAGTAGAACTTACGTACAAGACAACATAAACATCGTTCAATAATTTTAAACTGTGTTACAATTCTAATGGACTCCCGTGAGTCCATCCAACAATTACCATTCTATCCAACTATCTAACTGATAATGCATAAAATGAGTATCAACATCATCAGCCACAAGCCATCCATCATCAGCCACAAGCCATCCACTGCGGAACCGGACCGACTTGTTTGCTTCGCATGAAATATACCTACCAATTATTATTTAGTTTCGCTCACTATACTCAACAAGGCTTATAGAAACTAAATATAAACTTGTAGCCTTTACAAAAATAATTAGACCAACATTATGATAATAATTTTGAAATAAAACTATTCTTACGGATTCTATCACGATGACACCTCAGTCTGACCCGTGACAACGAAGACTGCAAAGCCTTCGAAACGTCGGGAATAATAATTAAAACATAATCGTGATAGAATCCGTAAGAATAGTTTTATTTCAATGTATAATATTCGCGTAAACTTAAGAAATCGATAATAATTTTGTTAAACTTACCTCTAATATCAACACAGCATTCACTTTTACTCTCTTATACGAAGGATTTTGCCGTGCGATGTCAATTTCCTCCGTCGTCGTCGTGGCGTCTATAATTTGAAAGAGAACCGGAGGCAACCGCCATTAAACTTTGAATATCTGAATTATACATCCACAAGTCGTTTAACGTCTAAGGGCGTGTAGTAGGATGTAATTTGATTCGCCACGCCTTAGTAGTGTGACTCTTGACTAGTGACTCTTGTAATGTGTTTTTATCGACCGACTTCGAAAAAAAGAGGTAATTAATACGTCTGTATTTTTTATACGTTACGCCGTCTGTGATATATAGCTCTGTCAAATATGGACCTATCTTCAATATTCTTTTTGTGTTCCACAGAGCTTATTCCAAGGGTGCTCCCATGAAAATTCCTGACCACGATCAAAAAAATTATGAATTCAGTCTTTTTAAACTTGGGATTAATTTCGTATCGCTATTTATTAAACTTGTTGACTCCTTCAAAGATCTATAGGTACTTTCTACGTCCCCAGTCTCTTGCAACTGTCTTCAGAGCGCTCAAAAAGTTTGATGTGACTTTTACTCCTCCAAAAAAGTAAGAAGTTACGTCTGTGAAATGTGCATACGTGAACTCATTATAATCAAATATTTCGAGGAGGCCGATGTTCGTCAGTGGACGTCCTGTTACTGATGATGATGGCTAAATTATGACTTATTTTAATGATGAAGAGCAATATTTTGAGGAAAGTTTTGTAATCATCCAGTGTAGGTATATTAAGCATCTGCCTATTTAGAAAAGTGGATGATTACAAAACTCGGCTTTCCTCAAAATATTGCTCTATTACGTTCACGTTAAAGTTAACGTGAACGTAATAGTGACGATACGATACGTCGAGAGACGCAAAGTCTCTTGGCAACACAGAATAAATCTACTTAAAAAGTTGTATTTCTTATGTTTGCTCTATATTTTACAGGTTATTTCTCAGCTATCTTGCGTAAAACTTGTGCTTGCAAAGAGTGTCTCTAGTTTAATACTTACAGCAAATAAAACGGAGAGCTCTCAAGGCAGTAATACTTGTTTTATTTAATAGAGCACAAATAGCACAATAAACATTTCATTTCAGTACAACAAACTGAAGACTAAGTCTCCATTGTTGTATAACGTCACGAGCAGACCCGCGGGTGTAGGCATTACAAATGGCGCTCTACTATTTAAGCTGACCTAGCTTAAGACGACAAACAAAAGCCGTAGCTAATTGTACGTAATAACTACATTTGTTGATTTTTCAACTAGCTATTAAAATCATATTTACCAGATTCACTTAATATCGGTTTCACTGATTCATAGTGATGTCGGTGATATTACCCGTTAACGTCCACACTCTCAATTTTGAACCAAGGAAGCTGAAATATGACAGCGTATTCTATAATGAAATAGATTAAATTAATTTGTGTGGAATTGAAACTTCCTGACTGCCTCGGTGGCGTGGTGGTATTTCGGTACGACTACGGTTCTGAGGTCTCGGGTTCGATCCCCGGGTCGGGCAAAGTGATATTGGATTTTTCCATATCAGCCCGGAGTCTGGAATTTGTGCCCGATATGGCGATAGGCTCGCCCCCTATCACATCTGGGACGGAACTAAGCTCGGCGAAATGTGGGTGTTCTAGTTGGCTAGTGCGCCTCTGCCTACCCCTTCGGGGATACAGGCGTGAGCTTATGTTACGTTATGTTGAAACTTCCTTCAGAAAAGCCATGTGACTGTTGCCAGACTTGGTGGATAAAAAAAAATCCGCAAACGCTAACGTAAACAGAAAACGGTTTTTGTCCAGAGGTCCTGAGGACGTGACTCTCTCTCAGTTCCTTGATTATTGAATGTTAATAGAAACAATGCATTGAATATGAAATATTATTTACGAGGGCGGCATGAAACTAACACGTTTCTAAGTCCTTTTTACTGATAAGTAAATTTTCATTAATTAATAAACAAAGAGAAAATACTGATACGGCGATACAAATGCACTGCAGACGCGCGTATGTATTTTAATACAGAAATCTCTGCGTTTTCATAAGGAGTTCTCGTAACCGACGAGCGTGCATGAAAAGACTGATGACTGTGGAAGAAGCAAAGAGGTGTGTTTGAACCGAAGCAATTGACGCTCCTTAGTCTCTGCCTACCCCAACGGGAAACAGGCGTGAGTTTATATATGTATGTAATAAACAAATTAAAGTGACACTCAAACCAAAAGAAAGAGCGTCGAGTGCTCGAATACTTTTGAAAGTTTGTGTGTACGTTTTAAGGTGACATAGCACTTGGAGAAACTTTTACATGTAAGTTTCGTAATTTAAAGTATAAATAATAATTTATTCAAAGCGTTATGCAACTTACGATGGTGTTTCCATTAGTAAATTCTTCTCAAACTTAGGACTTAATTAATTTATGTGGCTATCGTAGGGAACTGGAGTTAGGGCCTATGCACACGGCGTATTTTTACAGCACTGTCAACACGCAGACGATGGGCGCTAACGCATTTAAAACGAAATTCAAACGCAGACAGTAAACTTTTGCAAACTTTTGCGTTAGTATCGATACAAACGCGCTGATACGGCGATACAATTGCGCTGCAGACGCGCGTATGTATTATAATACAGAAATCTCTGCGTTTTCAACAGACTGTGAACTATGAAGTGAGCCAAGCTCCTCCTGCATATCGCTTTCTCCGGCAATTCATAAACAAACACAATACAGACGTGATTTGAATGCGGTGCTCGCGCGCGTTTGAAGCGATAAAATGCGACAATCTGTTTTTTAGTCATCTGACTACAGCGCCGTGTTCGTCAAACGCACGTCGTCGGCGCGTTTGAAATACGTCGTGTGCATAGGCTCTTAGATGTCGTACCAGTGTGCTGAAGGCCTGCTGTGGGAGATATTCGGATTCTGGGGCGGGTTCAATGTCGGGGTCTGATGTTAAAAGATAAAATATGGTGGGTATTGAGTGAGTAAAGTGCTTCAACAGCCACTGTGATTGGAGCGTTGGGGGTTAGATAATACATGGTTAATAACACAATATTTCTTTCAACACTCTCTTATTCACAATAAGGGGTCGGCGAACACCTTTTTCCAAGCATATTGCAGTAACTTTGACGGCTTCGCACATTGATTTTCGCCATACAATTTTGATAGATAAGGCGGCCTTAAACGACATAAGGCGACCTTAAGTGTATGAACATTCGGCCGAAGAAGTTCCAGTCTCAGGTAAATCAAATTAGAAAAATCGCTTTGCCAAACCTGGGAATCGAACTCAGGTCCTTCCGGTCCACAGCCCATAATTACTGTCACTAGACCTATGTGAGTCAATATCACAATACCGAGTAAAATATAAAAATCTCGCGTTTACTAAGGGTAGATATGTAGGTACTTAATCCATTTTATTATTTGTATTTCGGTACGACTATCGTCATAAGTTCTCGGGTTCGATTCCCGGGTCGGGCAGTGATATTCAATACAGTATCAGCCTGGAGTCGGAAAGTGTCCGATATGGCGATAGGGTCAGCCTCTATAACATTGGGGGCGGAACTAAGTTCGGCGAAATGTAGGTGTTCTAGTTCGCTAGTCCGTCTCTGCTTACCCCTTCGGGGATACAAGCGTCAGTTTATGTTGGTATATTAGATACTTATTCCACATTTGCATGATCATCATCTTCATCCACACTGACGCTGAAAACCGAACGAAATACCTTAGATATGCAATAACAGCACGTTACAATAGTTTGCAACGTTCCAACCATCTTGTTTCTATTGTTAACAATATAACTAGTCTACGGAGATGGAATAACTGCAGTCTGCATCGGATAAACAAGTTATTCCATTGGTTTGAAGTGATAGCAACTACTGTTGTACAGTTTGTTAGTACTAGTCGGGAGTTAATTTGGTAAATCGCTCGCTCGCTCAACCGCACTATCCGCAGTTAGCCTGAGATTTGCTCAGTGAGATGCTCAGTCGAACAGTTTGATGCGTGTGTGAATTATGATAACGTATGACAAAATACACAGATCTGCTAATATTATTAATGCAGAACTGTAATCTGTATTTATTTATCACGCCGCAACAAATATACTTACTATCTGCATGTTTTTATACTTATAGTCTGTCTGAGTGACATATATTTTATCGCGAAAAAGTTTCAAGATAGACTGCTGTCTTGGAAATAAAATCCAGGCAGATTTGGAAAAAGTTCAAGTCATAATTAATGTAATCGAATATTAACTGTACAATTCGTCGTCCCACGTCCTTATATCTCCGTTAGTTGCAGATTTAGTTTGAGGAGAAATGTTGAACATTAGGTGTCTATTAAGGTACATTGTCGCCGTTCATACGATTCGACACGAATAATACATTCGATTTAATTAATTAAATCATTTTGCATTATGTATTTGAAATACCTCGTATGCAAGAGTCCGTTTGGACAGGAACGATTGCTTTGTTTGCCTCTGCCCAGCAGCAGAAGTTGTGTAAAACTGTTTGTGTTCCGATTCGAAGCTGATTGGAAACTATTATTTCTAGACATACTATGGAACAACTGGTGCCACAGGGCGTATAGCGCAGTGCAGTGCCGCAGTACTTTGTTAATTGAAGTTTTGGCTGGAATTTTATCTGATGACGCAATAGCGTTCATAATTAACTTTAATTTTTGAAAACAGCAGCTCGACCATGAATTTTTTTTGCATTTCACGCTAGCAACAACTTAAAATAATTGGTAAGAAAAACGTCAACTCCCTACGTAGCCGCTAGAGGCGTCGGGTGTTTTTCATATAAATATTTTACGGCGCCGCTAGCGAACAATGTCAAAAAGTTCATGACATGCTTTATCTTTTAATGAGACCAACGAGTGATTACTTGATTCCCGAAGGGTGTACTACAATTGGGTAAACAAATTCAGCGAATTCTAGTATCATGTGCTTTGAACCCCCCTGTCAAACAAAAATCATCCCCAAATAGATTTAATAGGTGGTACAACTTACAAGTGACATAAGGTGAGGTACAAGTATTTGCACTTGGACGTAGAAAAAAAAGGACGTAGCGCTAGAAACATTGAAAGTGAAGCAGGGATTTCTACCGATCCGATCTCTCGACACGTAATTGCGGCGACTGAGTGTTAGTGTGCGCCTAGGGCACTTATCTTTGGCGTCCGTTTAACTATAGGTGAGACGGTGTCTCCTTTTTTATACGTCCGTTTATTTGCATCGTTAAATCAAATCAAATCAAATCGTTTATTGAATCCATAAAATGTCAGACATTGTTTAGATTCCGTCAAAAAGGTTTACTCTTCCGCCAGTTCGGAAAGCTGGTTCGTCAGAGAAGAACGGGCAAGAAACTCTGAACAAAAAACTGCACATTTAACATAGCATAACATAAACCCACTCCTGTATCCCCGAAAGGGTAGGCAGATGCGCACTAGAGAACTAGAACACCCACATTTCGCCGAGCTTAGTTCCGTCCAAGTTGTGATAGGGGGCTATCGCCATATCAGGCACAAATTCCAGACTCCAGAATGATACTGAAAAATCCAATATCACTTTGCTCGCCCCGGGGATCGAACCCGAGACCTCAGGACGATAGTCGAACCATGTACGGAATACCACTACGCCACCGAGGCAGTCACTTCACATTTATATTAATACATAAATAAATACACCCAACAGTAACACACATAGTCCATACCTACACATCTTAACCTGTACTGTGGGTATCACATAGTACGAGAGACTATCGGTCTCACAACACCCACACCCTGAACATTTGTGGGTCACACAAACATTAGTCACGGTGCGGAAATCGAACCCGCGGCCTCTTGCTTCACGGCCGGCTGTAGGTATTTCAACCCAAAATAACATGGACAATCTAAAAAAATATCTGAAAGTATCTAAATTTAATTGGAAAATCAGTGTAGATGTACTAATCATTGGTAAAAATGTAGAATATTAAGATGCCATGTTTTATAAACATTCAGGAAACCTTTGATAATGATGAAAACAAAATAACTGAGACGCCCCAACCAGAGCGATGCGTTTTGCAAGCTAAGAAGATTATGTCTCGGCGACAAAGTTGTCTTTCCATCATACTTCGCAGTGGCAAAGATTATAACATTTTAAATGGAAGCCGATGTTTGTTAACATTTCGCGCCTCTTTCTATTTCCTAAATTGGGATAAAATTCTTACAACAATGAAATAAGAATACTTATAATAACTTAATTTATTATATAAATTATATAATAACTTAATTTTAAGTAATAACTTATTATGTTAGTGGCGGAAGTGTATGAAACGATGCATAAGTGTGGTACCTCTACCACACTTATGCATCGTTTCATACACTTCCGCCTTCCAAAGAGTTGTATCAAAATGGTAGCGTGAGGCGCTCAATAGTAGAAACTATAATAGTAGCCTACCCCCACAGGATAGAGGCGTGAGTATATATTATGTACATATGTATACATCATTTTCCTTTTTTTAAGCGAAGCTGTAAGTAATTGTGTTGTATGTTGTCTTTGTCACTTTTCCTTAGCAAACATCTCAATATTGCCATTGTTTTATTATCTGTAGTATATAGACGTTACACGCGTCCCTACCTATACTAGCTACGGTGTGAAAAGGACAAACTAGGTTTAAAGTTAAGTACCGCGAAAGGGTTTTTAAGTAAAGGGCATAATGTTTGTTCTTCATATATCTTTGTCAACGATGACTGTCAATTTATATCCCAAAGGGTAAGGGTAAAAAATATTTATTTATTTAAAAAATATTTGTTTTAATAACGAGAGTGGGAAGTAACAGTAACGTCTGACATTGGTCTATATAAATATTAAAATATGAATAAGTAATCCCCACCATTGAAATAAATAACAACAGTCTGAGTAGACCCCGCTATAAAGAACAATGATATTTTCCAAACCATATAATTGATTAACAATAAAAATTATTTACAAGTATATAAACTTTTTGTAAAAGCCCCAACGATTGCGGTCAACTGAAAAGATAACCCAAGTATACAAAGGTCAAGACTCAAGAATGAATGAAGGAGTAGCTTTGAAATTGTTTCTTGTAAAAGCGTTGAACTTTTCATGAAACAATTTAAATCTTTATAACAATAACTTCTCACAAATTGTTTTGAAATGGAATAACATCTTTGTGCACAACTTACATTTTACATTTATTGCTGGCTTATGATTACTAGTACTAGTAGAGTACAGTGTATGTTGTAAATATATCGCTAAGTCGAATATACGTAATTTGTAAAAATAATATGGTATATTTACAATAAAACTTCGCCTCCTTGGTCTAGTGACGCATGTATGGGATGTGGACCGGGAGGTCCTGGATTCGATTCCCAGGTCGGGCAAAGCAAATTTTCTAATTTAATTTGCCCGGGACTGGATCCCACATAGGGGTTGACATCAGGCAGCCGGCTGTTCGTACAAACTAATCCAAATCCTCTCTGCAACATGCTCGAAAAAGTGTGTTGCGCCGTGCCCACATTAAGGTGTGATAAGGGCAAGCAGAAAGAAAGGTTTAAAACTTGACTCCTTTAATTCGGATTATGTCGAAAAAATCTAAAATGAATCAAAGGTTGAATTTTCGACTTCGCTACTTTTTTTCACCTGTCCTTATCTCAACCCAGTGAGGTCGGCGCAACAGACCTCTTCAAGCATATTCAAAGCATTCCGATTAGTTTTTTTGCGACCGGCTGCCTGCCTGACGTCAAGTCCCTATGGGAGATCTAGTCCCCAGAAAATTGTGAATGCCCAGCCTTGGAATCGGACCCAGGACCTCCCGATTCACAACCCATATAAGCTGCCGCTAGACCAAGGTGGCGTGGTATTGTTAGCTAAATGAAATAATTGACTCATTCCAGACGCGCCCGCGCGTCTTCAGAAAATTAATTAACTGTGATCAGTGAAAGACTCAGAACAGAATACTATTAATATTCAAGATTTATTTAGTGACGACGAAAAATAAAGAGACCTGACAAAGGTCGCAGGAAGTCCTATGTCCAGCAGTGGACGCCCTGTGGCTGATAATGATGATGATGGTTCAGGAAAGAAACTTTATTATTGGGATTTTTGTTTCATCTCTCGATTCATTTTTTAGAGTGTTGCTCGCGTAAAGTTATTACCGTAATAGTTAAGTAATAGTAAGTAATTTATTTTAGTTTTTTTTATTTTATCAGTGTGTGGAGTTTGTGAGCCAATAATAAGCACAGTTTTAAAACTGTTATCTAAATGCGCGACTCATGTGCGTGTTTTTCTCGAAACATTACACAAAAACATTTACACAAAACTGTTTCTGACTGCCTCTTGGTCATGAAACAATTGACCATACATAAAGATGTGTAGCGAAACCATTAATGTAGGTGTTTTTGTGTAGTATTTCATGAAAAATAGACGGGCCTTAAGTTGATCTTAAACTTTTTAAACCAAGGTCAAACACCAAAGAGTTTTCAACCAAGTACTTAACTAAGTTTAAACGGCATTGTGAAAGCAGAATGATTTATAACTGGCGTCATAATAATATTAAACTATTGCTTTAAACGTGCCACGTTTAAACAAGATTCGTTTAACGTTCTTATTAGCACTTCATTCTTTTAAATTACTTTCGCTCGTAGAACAAACAAGAGTTTGCAGAATTTAAATCATTCAATTGCAATACAGTAGCGTAGAGTCCGTGTAACACAGTTTCTTTCGAGTTAATGAATTGGCACTACAAATTATTATACATTAATAGGAATTTATACCGAAATTAGCGTCGATTCGCGTTTTAAAAATTTTCAACCTTTCTATTGTTTAGATTTTAAAGAAAACCTGAAACATGGTTCTGTAGAGTGTGAACCCCGATTGGAAACTGTGTCCAGCAGGTCTATTCTCTAAGGTTTCATTTGTGAAAACAACGTTGCGATATCGTTGTGGCAACGATGTTTTCATTTTTGTATGTGTATTCAGCAAGGTACAAAGCGCACGCATTATCACTATGCGTGATGACGGCGCTTATGCGAACTAGCTCTCTCGAGCGAGGCGTTTGATATAAATGTATGGAAAATGGTATTCTCTAAGACCCAACAACGTTGAACGGTCCGTCGATCTCAACGATGTGCGCTGCGGGAGCTCGTCGTCGATCACAACGCTGTAGCGTTTCTTAGAGAATCGACCTGCAGGAAGTGGATAGACTCGCAGTTAAAACACGTTGGACTCTAAAAGTGTGTAGCATACAGCATTTTAGTCTACTAATAAGTAACACGAAAACGGTCCATTAGGCCGGGGCACTCCAGAGTCCTGGCGTCATTTGACGCTTGAAGCAACATTGGAATTGTCGAAAGTTCCATGCGACTCACGGCGAAAGCTCGCAACTTTACGTTTTACGAGCCACTCGCTAAATTGCCAAGTTTGTCGAGCATTAATTATTTTTTACCTTGTAGGTATTCGTGTATCTAATTTGTGCCTTAGTCAAGTGGGGAATAGGGAATAACAAAATAGTCCATCCCATATCACGTAATATAGAGGTATTTAAACAATTAAAGTGGCGTAAAATAAAATAAAATTTGGTGGTGTTGGTTGTGTTGTGTCGCCTCCTTGGTCTAGTGGCAGCATGTCTGGGCTGTAGACCGGGAGGTCCTGGGTTTGATTCCCAGGTGGGGCAAAGTAAATTTTCTAATTTAATTTGCCCGGGACTGGATCCCTCATAGGGGGTTAACGTCAGGCAGGCGGCCGGTCGTAAAAACTAAGGCAAATCCTCTTTGCAACATGCTTGAAAAAGTGTGTTGCGCCGACCCCACATTAAGGTGGGATAAGAGCAGGTAGAAAGAAAGAAAAGGTGTTGGTTGTGTTGCCTCCTTGGTCTAGTGACAGCACTTGGGCTGTGAACCGGGAGACCCAGCCCGGGCAAATTAAATTAGAAAGTTGCTTTGCCAGACCTGGGAATCCAACCCAGGACCTCCTAACTTTCATATTACTTAAAAATATACTAAACTAAAAACACATACACGGGTGCAAAATATACTTGTAATTTTCATACATATCAAATAATAATATCATCATCATCATCATCAGCCATAGGACGTCCACTGCTGAACATAGGCCTTCCCCAATGATTTCCAGATCGACCTGTTGGAAGCGGCCTGCATCCAGCGACTTCCTGCGACCTTTATCAGGTCGTCGGTCCAAATAATATAGCAAATTACAAATTCATTTTAATTATTTTTTTATCCGAACACACCACCATCGCTTTTCTCGACAAATCAAATAAAAGCCAAGCATAACAACAAAAATCTTTACTGCCTCTGCAATTAAACATTCCAAGTTATGTTTGCTAATAAAAAGGATAATACCATCACATTTTTTGGGTCAAATGCGTTTCCTCCTTTTGTTTACTACATTAAATACATCTGGGTGTTTCATTGTAATTTGACAAACATCACGAAACCTTTTTCATTTCTTTTTGTACGTTAAACTGAATGAAACAATAGAGCTTTCGGCATTAACACATTAATAAACGCTTAATGACTTTGCCACTAATTGACTGCTTCGGTGACTTGGTATTGCGTGCGCGGTACGATTATCGTCCTAAGGTCTCGGATTCGATCCCCGGGCCGGGCAAAGAGATATTGGGTTTTTCTACTAAGAGTCAATCCAGGATTCTGTAAGGGCTCGAAATGGCGTTAGACTCGCCCGCTCTCATATCCAGGGAAATGAGCTGGGAGGAATGTGGGTGTTTTAGACTGTACCTCTATTTCGCCTAGGGGTAGGCAGCTACCCCTTCGAAGATACTCGCGTGGACCTATATCTTCGAACGCTCTAATGAAACTTGGGTCACTTAATTCGCCACCTATCGCATTGAAACTTCGCTCATTACTCAAACGGCACGCATCAGATGAAATTTTGCGATACACGCCGCCACCCACGTCCTCGTGTTTGATCAAATATGACGCATAATAGATAAGGGTGTAAGAAATAGGTGGTGTCGGTGGGCGCTCACTGCTGTAACGCCCACACACTGGAATAATTAAGGCGCGTTTTAACGGTGACAGCGTGGAGAGCTATTCTCGAACGCAATTACCACTGCGCAGTGACTTTACTGGTGGCCACGTTTCCAGCTTTTCAAAATCAAATATTCCTTTATTTTCACAATGAAACTGCTTTATAAGGACGTTTTTGTGCCATTCTGCCGTAAATGTGATATTATTTTATTATCCTCGGATAAAATGGGATTTACAACGAAAATCATTAGACATTGTCTTCTAATTTGACATGTCACATAGAGTTGCGCATAGTTTAATCGTTTCATAACCGGTTGAAAAAGGAAGAGGTTCTCAATTCGGTGGGTATTTTGCTTATTTAACAAACATTATATTACTAACATTTTAAATTCATCCCTCAAAAAATGAAAAAGCTTAGTGCGACGGCATTAAAGGAATTAAGAAACTGTGAAAATGGTGTGGAAATATTAAATCCAAGCTGCGGTATTATGAAATTTTCGATAACTTCTATCGTTTACAGAATCTAATATTAGCCGAAACGCGGGACGGCCGCGGCCGGCCGTACATGATCGTTATTCTACCGATATTTAAAATGTAAAACCAACTGGAAATTTATTTTCCCGCCTTGGGCACAATTTCGAATATGATTATATTACGATATTTTTCGAGATGGACATTCCAACAGTATTTACAATCCAAGGATATTGAAAACGCTTTCTTTAAAACTTTTATGGATATATCATGAAAGTAAGATCCAGTTATCCAGTTGTCTGTAATATCTATGCGCTCATTTTATAACTAGATCGGGTACATCTGTTTCAAAGGTTTAACCAAAAATATCCTAAAATTTGTGCACCTACTTATGTTCATTAAAAATAGACAAATAGCTGTCTTATATACCGATTCTGGGTGCCTTGAATTGACATTTTGTCTTTTTTTAAACTCTTTTTCAAATAGATGCTCAGCGAGCTCGATTTGAATTGAGTTGTAAAAAGTACTCGAACCTCTGTTTCGGTTTCTAAAACGCAGAAATTATAAAACTATTGACAAAGCTTCGGATTTGTCGTAACTGTCAAAATTAAAAACAGTTCAGATTTTTCAATCGAGCCAATTCAAAAGTTTGACCACACTTTGGAACTGAAATTGAAATCATACTATTTTACAGACGTTTAGTTAAAGTAAAATCGGGTGTTAGTTGGATAAAAAAATGAAAAATAATTTAGTCTTTAGGGCTGGTAGACACTCATTATGCATTTATTCATACACCAACCCCCCTAATTAAGCTACTGCTATTTTGGAATAAAATCGCTTTGAAATTATATTTTTTAAACTCTATATCGATTATCGAGTATATTCGTAAATTCTGTGGTAAAAGCAACCAAAAATTTTGCTCACGTAGGGATTTCAAGCGTGCTACAGCTTCGATATCAAATAACCGAAAATGGTCGAAGTAATTTTACCGCCACATCGCTATACATGTGGAAAATACAAAACCGATGACAATATACATGCAAATACGGTGAAAAATAATATCTCCATTCGCCACACAAGCTCTGAGTAGTTGATATTAATAGAATGTTAATGCACCCATCCGCAGTGTATGAAACACTTGTGTTTTAGAAAATTGCTTTTATTGGAGAAACTAAACTTTTTTTTGCCTTTTTTAGAATGTAATTGAAATATTTGTAGATTACTAGACAATTGAAAATAATATTTTAAATCTCGCCCGAGGCTTCGTTGTTAAAACGAGAAATTTTTTATGATCGATATTTTTATGTATGTTTTTCTTTCTATGATTTTCAAGATTCTTTTGTGTGTTCTTCAAAGAGTGGTGTCTTATTTGGAATTTTGAAGATTCAATGCAGGAGTACGAAATAAATTCCGTAACAAACAAAAGCATAGAAATCGCGATTTGAGTTTTGAATGCTACAAATATTTATTTATAGCCACTGTTCAGCATCGAAATAATATTAAATAAAATATTGTTAATAAAATTAAATGAAAAAATACCTATTTATTATTACCTCTTGATTACGGTTTAAGAAAAACTTTATTTCTCATAAAGAATTACAAAAATTCACTTACTGAGAAATCATAACATGACAATGAAATAAAAACAAAATATGTTAGCGTACTTGCAGACTTAATAAATAACAACATTACCATTAAAGAGGGTATACATTACAAAAAAAAAATACATACAAGATTAGGATCTCTAGTAACTATTCATAGATACTTATTATTAGTATTTGTAAGACCGAACTAGCCGAAAAGGCGAACCAGTTGCACCTCCGCCTATCCTTTTGGAGTAAAATGTATTTATATAAAACATATATAAAAATTACCACTTATTCAAAGCGCCCATCTTGCTATAACGCTCTCAAAAGGCACTTAACAATTTTGGTCTGCAAAAGCTTTACTGGCTAAACGTCAGCGGGCTTAGACAAGTGGCTTATGCGCTAGTCGAATAGAATAATAAATATATGGGAATGGAATTTCCATACATTTGTTCAACTAGCGCATAAGCCACTTGGCTAAGCCCGTAGAATCGGTATCTTGACGCTGTTGAACATTAGTGCCGTCTACGGAATAAGATGCACAGCAGATACGTGACATAAACGTCAGCAATATATTTCAAATATGGTCCGATGTTCCTGTTCCAAAGACGGGAAAACATTATTTATTGTGCAGTGAGCCAGATTTGCCAAACTTTATCCGTAGGTCGCATTCATTAATTTAACTAGCATCTTAATATAATATATTTTCTTATCTTAATATATTATAATTTTCATACATGTTATTAATTCTAGAACTGTTAAGTTACTATAATTATTACGTTTCTAGTTCTTCTTTTAAAAATAATAGCTTCCACGCATTTGCGATGATTTAGCCAATGTCAAGGTAACTAGCAATTATGTTTTCACAATGACCATGACACCCAGATGTGGATGATCTCAAGGTCCTGCTGGGATTATGGCGGTAATTCCTTCCAGTGCGATGCCCCTCATATAACCTTTACTCGGCGAATCGACTGAACATAACCGGTCAACGCACCAAGCAAAACTCATCAAAGTTCGCCGATTAAAAAGTTTCCACATTATACTGTCCATCATCACTGAAGATTGATGCATTAAACCACATCACTTAAAAACAACAAACACAACTCTAGAGAATAATATGAAATAATTTTAACAAGCGACGCCCGCCCTGTCAGACTTCCCGTCAAAATCGCTAATATTACGTTTAAGTCTAAATTTTTCAATTTTATTTATTTCGGTCGTGACATCAATATTGACAATATCTCATATCTGAAAAGAAAGAAAAGCATGTCACTGTTTATGTAGTCGAGGGACATTAGTCAACTTTCGACCTCTTTAAGCTGACCGCTTTTATCGCGGTAATGGGTAAAAAAGGTGCGACATTGAAAGCTTCGCGTGCTCGTAATCGTTTTGGACAACAATCATTAATATCACAAGCTTGTATCGATTTAATGCCTCAACTCACGATTTATTTTTTATAGAAGAGACTGGCAAACGAGCATATGGGTCACCTGATGGTAAGTGATTTCCAAAGCCCATAGACACCAAAGAAACAAAAAGAATCATAGGTGCGTTGCCAACTTAAAAGCGGGGTAATTGGGCCACCGGAAATCTCACTCACCGAATGAAACGCGACAGCGAACTTCCACTTTACATCGGTTTTCTGTGAGATAGTGGTATCAAACAGGTCGAGCCGGCCCAGTCCAGCCCAGTTAGACGTAACTGTCTACAGCATGGCTCTACCACTCAAACTACAACGTGGCTCTACCACTCAATTCTTAAATGGCATTCGTTTTTACCGTGGCTCCATTCATGAAGTCAAGTCAACTCCTTCTGGCAAAAAATATTCATCGCCATTTATAGCTTAGGAATAACATCGAAATATCGCATCAAATGTCAGACACGGTAGTTCGTAGATTAGTTCGTAGTACCCTTATAATGTCATTCATTAATCGAAGGTTCGTGGTTCGTAGCGTATCCCAAATTTATGATCAGTGCTATGTAAGTCATAACTAACTTACCTTTAGAGACTATTCATAATAACATGATTGCACTAAGACATCATAGGCAATAGTGTTACGGATATCTGACGCGACCGTCGGGAAGTCTATATTAAGCCTTATTGTCATAAAATCCTTCCTTAGCCGAGAATCCTTTATCTTATAAAGATCATTTTCTCGAATTTTCTATCGGTGAGACGGCGATAGTTAATACATAACATAAGCTCAGCTCACGCCTGTATCCCCGAAGGGGTAGGCAGAGGCGCCCTAGTGAACTAAAACACCCACATTTCGCCGGGCTTAGTTCCGTCCCAGATTTGATAAGGGGTAAGCCTATTGCCATATCGGGCACAAATTCCAGACTCAGGGCTGATATGGAAAAATCCAATATCACTTTGCTCGACCCGGGGATCGAACCCGAGACCTCAGGACGGTGGTCGTACCGAAATACAACCACGCCACCGAAGCATAATACGGATTAGACCTAATCCCTCGGAACCCTAAAGTCCAATAAATATTGTATAAAAACAAGCTTTATAAATCTAATAAATGGCCATTTTATCTTCTTTCATCAAAAAAATCATAAAATAAACCGATTTTTACAGGGGAGACGACCTCATTGCGAAACTATAAAACCTCTTAGTCGTAATTATAGAATACATTGCCCCTGACGACCTTACAACACTGTCCTTAAATATAAAATTATTTATACTGAGAATTATTTATTAGATATTATGCAAATTATGCAATTTGTTAAGTCCCTCGCGGTCCGTCTGTCCGTCTGCCAATGTGACAATCTGTCTGCGTCAGTCAGACATTATGAATATTTTGATGATATGTGTAATATATAAACCACTGGTAACAGCCAACTTCCGCGTGTGTATGGCATCAACGATTTAGATACAACTAGATTGGGCGAACGCTTTTACACACTACTTTATGAAGAATTTATTTTTAAAATACAACGCAAACAAACGCGTTGCCATTGGCAACTAAGTATGATTGAAAGTATTTGTTCCAAATTCGAATTTCATTAAATAAATCCCGACCTTATTTGTATAGCGAATTGCTTGTATGCATCACATGTGACACGTCTATCATGAATAATATTAAATAGTCGATGGTGTACGGCCACTCGCTATACGTGATCAGTTTCCTAGAAAATTTGTGTTGCCAGCAGCAGCTTTGTCACTTGTCAGTGTGCGGCGGTTATTAATTTTAAGACGTCATACAAAGTATATAATTGACGTGTGCTTATTTTATCATAACATGATAATTTATACTTTAATTATTACTTAACCCGTCGGAGGCGGCACATATACCTCTATATGTTACATAAGCGTATGGGCCACCGGAGGCCGAGCCGCCCGTGGCTATCTACCTGTCACTACACTGGACTTAATTAACAGATTAATTTTAAATAACTACTATGAGAAAAGTACCTCTATATTAAATAATACATCTACAAATACTTTACGTAGATACATTAGGATTTAAGCTACGGATTTCTATCGAATAAATATAGCCGCCATGAAAGTTGCTCAGAGCAAATCCCTAGAGCAATTTCCGCGACGAGAAAAAGACATTTTTGAAATTATGTTTTCAAAGTTGAAGATTTTGAACGTGTTTTAAAACATGTCAACGACAAATATTACGTTACACAAAGCGTTATTTCTCAAAATTCCGACCGATTGCTGATTATACGTCTTCCTATTTATTTAATTTACACAAGATAAGTTATAACAAGACAATAATTTTTACAATAATTTATCATCCTGACTTCTTTGAAATTAATCGTAAAAATTCAAAAATCCGTTCGATTGAACTGACTCACGAATATTTATAATTACGATTTCTAAATGAATATTCTGGAAATATTCAAAAGATAGGCGACGAAGCAGTTTATTCTTTATGCTTGTCATCACATAAATAAAGATCCGTTACAGCCGAGGACGACTAAGTTTTTAATCATTAATTAATTGCGTTGCTTCCTTACTGTCTTCAAAATCTTGTTTATTAGTAACGTAGCAAGTGTGCCCTATTTCGTTTAATTAATGTTACTTCACAGATAAATTATTTCCACATTTGTCGATGCTGGGGAAGTTTGAGTTATATTAATTGGTACACATTCAAATACTCCCAATTTTCATGGAAAATCTCGTATTGGTAAAATCAGTTGTGTAGGTATTATTGATAATTCACTACACACGTATACAAAATATTGACTCAATTTATTATGTAGAAACAATATCGAACAACGGAAATGTGTGATTGTGTTAATTTCTCTGGACATATTTTCATTTATTGCGTAGCCAATCAAAATGTTTACTATATGTATCCAGTATTAAATCGGTATATCTGATAAAAACACATATGTTTATACATATGTAGCATGAAGCACTTCTATATTTTTGTAAATACATTTTTGTAAATAAATGTGAAAATCCTGAAAGAATACGAGTACTGCGGCCCGAGCAGGAATATTTTTGAAAATCCAATTCGTGTCCTATTCGCTGTGCACTTATTACGTTTATACGTTACTACGTTATTACGTTAATATTTCATATAAATGTCAAACACGCAGCGATCTCGATTCGAATTCGACTGTCAAAATATTCTTGCTCGAGCCACTGTACTTTTTATTTTAAATTGCATGTTCGAGTATTAAAACAAATGAGTACCAGTATCTAGAATTGAATGGGAGTAATAGAAGCGAGCTTCTCGGCTCATCATCCTAGCCGCAGATTAGTACTCGAAATATTGAGTTGTATAAATCCTATTATATGTTACTGCCTAACTAAGCTACTAGCCTGAGCCCTGAGCTGAACTCAAAATTGTACATTACAACCAATGAAGATAAAGCGGGTCGCATGACAGACATAATGGCTATACTTCGGAATATTAGGCGACCTAGATAGTTCAGTGGCGCAATTTAGAATTCAACCTCCGAATCAACGAAAACATTTGTTTAAAAGATGGCTTATTATTCTGTAGACTTGATCATTCATCACGCATATAATGTCGAGCTTAGAGGTAATACCTAATAGGTTCCAATGTGAGAAATTCCAATATTATAATATATCATGAATATTGAAACGCAAATGATAATATTCTGCGTCAATTAGCTTGATTTTGGATTTAGTATATTCTATAAATCGTTTTTACCCAGATTATCCACTACTCAAATTCCCTCGATAAGAGAGGTATTCATACCCAACCACACTGGTCCGTTGCGGGTAGATTATGTTTTAACTACTGATACTATTTTGTACTAGATCTTGATATTATGTAGGTACGAGAATAATGTTTCTTATGTCACTTTACTGCCTATATACTACACACAGATTCACGCCTGATATTTCTGGAGGGGTTGACGGAGACGCAACTTGCACACCCACACTTCGCCAAAATATTTCCAATTATTAAGGTGGACCGACGACCTGATAAATGTCGCAGGAAGTCGCCAGATGCAGGCCACTTCCAACAGGTCGATCTGGAAATATTTGGGAGAGGCCTATGTTCAGCAGTGGACATCCTATGGCTGATGATGATGATGTAATACTGGATGAATGAATGAACAGCTTAAATTCCAAAATATTAATTTACTAGACCTGCCCGCCTAGCATGCGCGCCACGAGAACATTTTGTCTACGCTTTTTGTCCTGTTATAACCGGTTTTCTCTATTTATCTACGTACACTAACATGCATCCTCGGTTATTTTCATACAATATTGTAGACAACATGTAGGCAACGTCTCGACTGTCGATTATTGAAAAATCTCGTGGGGCGCGCATGCCAGGCGGGTTGGGTATCAAACCTGAGACCTGAAGATTTTATTCATACCTCATAATATAACTACGCTACTACAACTATATTGCAATAAACCACGAAAGAAGGACAAACCTATAAACACACTTTCGTATTCATAACATTAGTGATATTAACGTTTTTGTATGTCAGCGTATAACCGAACGAAAAACTACATCTCCCATCGTAATAAGATACGAAGTCTGAAGTAGGACGTGTCACGCCGAGCGTTCTATTATAATTTAATTGTGACTGTCCCTTTTTTGTCACCTAGTTTCAGTGGAACAGACATTTTCGTATCAATCCGACTTAACATTTGAGTAAATTCAATTTAAGGGGAAAGATCAGCACTCGCCCGCGAAATTCGAATTTTATTGGGTTTTTTGAAAGATTTAGCTCAATCCTTAACCTTAAAAAATGTATTGAATTTAGCAACTAGTCCTGAGCTTTTTCCTTAATAGAGTAATAATTTAAAAGTCAGAAACAATGACTCGGAACGATTGTGAGTTGTGACGCACCACGGGTATTTCGGCAGGGGTCGAGTTTCCATTGTTTTTGGCGCGAAGGACAATGTTTCCAGACAATTTGGCGCGCTGCATCGATCGCCAGCGCCGCCGAAGTTCCGTGCCAGTAATTATAAAAGGAGTTTCGTTTCTCCGATATTGTACCGTGTGATTATATGTACGTCTTATTCGTAGATTGTTTACAGCACCGACTGGCAAACGAGCAGTTTGATATTAAATGATCACCACCTAGCCTAAAGAACCAACAACATTAAAGTTACCTTAAAGAATTTAAAGGCTAACTTAAAGGTAACCTATTATTAAAGAAAAATAATGGGCTTTAGGAAAGGAAGGAGAAAGTACAAGTATTTTTCTGACCTTTTCTACGTGGTTATTGTTCATGATGTTTTAATAATACGATGGATATTTATTAATCAAAATAATAACACAGATCGTTTATAAAATTTGGAAAAATACGAGTATATACGCCTTCTACATCCCTTTGGTATACATTTAACAAATTAATTAGGTTCCCGAACGTAGAATAATTTAACATACCACTTGATCATTGTTACCACGAAGGACAACCTCTGTTGTTAGTTGTTACTGAGTAACTAATGTGTGTAGAGCTTTAATACGAGTTACTTTCGACAGTTCTCACTTCTCGAAAACTCTGATAGCTTTCATTCCCTTCACACATTTTATTTTAATTCATTTTCACTTTAGTCTCGTGGCAGCGAACTTAGTGTGGACCGAAAAATGCTAGGTTCGATCCTCAGGTCGAGCAAATCGGTTTTCCAACACGATTTGCCTACGATTTGATACCCCAATGAGGATTTGCATCAGGTAGGCAGATGTCTTAAAACTAAGCCGAATCCTTTCTGCAACATACTTGGAAAAGCTCTGCGCACCTATCCCACATAGGATAGAATGGAATAAGGGCAGATGGAAAAAAAGTAGGTTCCGCAAGTGACGCTGCTTGTCAAATGTACGGAAAACAAAATTATCGTTTTTGCAAACCATCAGAACTTGCTAAGGAAACCGAGCAAAATTAATGAGTTTATGTGGTTGGGATGCTTTATCAACTGAGATAACAATGTGTGTCGGCTTCGTACTCATTTTCTGGCGCGATTTAGCAGTAAGTCACTGATAATGAACTAATAAGGCCGACGGGACGGTCTTGCAGAATCTTCTAAATAAGCAATTTTTGGGGTAGAGGAAATCAATATTATTTTGTGGTGAGCTGAAGGTAGAATTGATGTGTGGTTACACAGAATAATGGTTAGTAGGTGAATAAAAATCCCATCTCGACGATTTTTTTGCTTATTTACAAATATTTATAAAAAACCGTAACTTAAGGCCTCATTCGCACGAATGCTTTTTCAACGCGCGTTCAATAAGCATTGTAATAGAACATTACAACGTTTATATACATATCACATAGCAGCGTATTATTGTTCCACAAACCATGAACACACCCATGCGTAATAATGCGTAATAAAAGATGTCCTAATTCATATAATTTATATTTTGTTTATTAATTAATGAACAAAGTAGTCCAAAAGGTAAATACATACTATTGAATGGAACAGACTAGATGTACTATGCTCGTATTACCGGAATATTGAAATCCAGAGCAACCCGCGGCGAACTGACAGATTCATGATAATCTATTCGATATTATCAGTGCGTTCCACTAAGCGACCACAACGATCAAAATGCTCCTTTAGTCGTTCCACATAGCGACCGCGGTCGTTGTGGTCGCGGCGTAAACGTCACTTATGACGTCATGACTTACGCTCACGCGAAGCTCACGACGACCCATCTAAAAAGGTGGGTCGTTGTGATCGTTGAGAAAATTAGCGGCGTTTTCAAAACTCAATGCATCAAAAATGGCTACCGTTAAGCTTACGTTATTTCATGCGGAAAGATATATTGTAGTAGAAGTGAATGTTTCTGCAGCGGATATAAAAAATTAAATTATATTTTTTTTCAATATAAATCGATTTAAACAATAATTAATAAAGTTTATTTTCAAGGCTTAGAGATTATAACCAAACCTGTTAAATATTTTGCATTCGTTTTATTAACTCGCCGTTTGTATTATTTACCTCCACGCTCAAAACGCTCTATAATCCATTCCACTTGAGTTTACGACAGTAACGCTCACAAGCAAGTGGAACGGGAAAAACTGCGGTCGTGAGCGTGGTCGTTGTGAACGCTTAGTGGAACGCACTGTATATAGTGTATACGCAGTATAGATGGTTCCAACGTCATTGTATATTATGCATCAAATCGTATCGTCTTTTGTCTTCATAAAGTTACCATTATAAACTTGAAATACGCAGGACCATATTCATAACTATCATAACATTTGTACCTTGGTTATGTGAGTTATTCACACCGTTCCTCTTTTGTTTTGGTAGATCTCTATCGCGAATGTTGGGCGCAAAATATTGTTGCAGTATTTCAACTTTGTACTCTTAGATTTTGTACTGTTCTAGCATACCTTATAAACATTTGAATATCCAATATAATAATACATATAATTACATATTAACACATTCTTAAGATTTTTTTATCAGTTAAAAAAAATATCTGCAAAAAGAAACTTCAGATTCTCACCATTTTCTCAATATAATTTTATATTTAAGAAATTGTTCTCCTATAATATAATAACTAGATGTCTCGCTCAAAGCTGACATCGATATAATTTCCTTAGCAATTAAGAGTAACTAATAATGGGGTGGGACACTTTGTAATTATTGCACTTGTAAAATGTGTTATTTTTCACACGCTAGTACAGAATTACATATAGATAAACCCACTACATAATTAATTTTAACTATTCATATAAATTCGCGTCTCTTGCACGAAACAAAACGCAAAACAATGATTTTCGCTGTCTCCTATTCATAGAACAATTCCCCATAGACAAAAAATTGTAGAAATACCATGTTTTGCGTAGATGATTTATGTAATGTTTTAGTGCAGAGGAAAATGCTGAAATTGAATAGTACCAACGAGCCGCCAAACAGACTAAGCACTCTTAGCGAGGCTTATTCCTTTAATAGTTAGGCACCCAAGCCGTAAGACGTGGACATTCTCGTACTGGCATGTCCAACAATACAGCCTTTTGTCTTTTGTTCCTGGCTCAACCACTAATTGGAAGCTTCTGTAGATGTCGGTCAACTTCAAGGCTCTTTAGTTAGTTTCAACGCACGATAGAGTCTACCTCCCACATACCAAAGCTCAAAAGCCAGTAATCACTGATACGTAATGTATATTTTATGCAATTAATAAAAAAATTATGATGCATGATATGAGAGAGGCCTATGCCCAGCAGGAACCCTACAGGCTGTGGATGATGATGATGAATGAAAAAATTAGTCCATGTCCAATAAGTTCATACATTATTTCTGTATTAACTTCATAAAACATTTTTTATAGAAATGAAATATCGATATCACTTTATCTTATAAATAAAGGCGACCTCACTGCTTTGCACATGATATAAAACGTCCCTCGGCATTTAAGTCTATCTTGGTCGAGCGGTATTGTGCGGTGACTTGCCTAAAAATTTGCCCGCCGAGTTAGCCCGGTGTGGGTTATACGAGCCTATTACCCAGTCAAATGGCACATTTTTAGGCCACAAACGGCCTTGATGAGAACAAAATTGTTTTTTTAACCATATTTTTTGCTGGGAAAATCTAAGGATTTTTGCCAAATCCTCCATTACCGAGGGTAGCTCGGCTATACGTGAATGCTTATATCATTTAAGATGTTCTCGTCTGACTCGGAGTTAAATAATTTATTTTAAAACCAAATACAAAAGAGTACATATAGTGATACTACGCATAGGAATTTGATCCTTATCAATATAATCTAGTTACTTATACCATTAAAGGCGATTTGCACCACTATTATTAACCTACAGTTAGTAATTGAAAAGTATATATATGAATGACATGTCATTCATTACAACTTGCAAGACGCCCTAAAACTATAATTTATTTCACGCAAAATGAAGAATTGAACATGATACATCTTGTGATAGAATTAGCTCTCATCGCACGAAAGCTTTTACAAAGGGCGTTAAAAAAGCGTCTCAACATGTCTTCATATAAACGCCACGTTTTAAAAGCGCCGGCGTGTGAATAACTATACTAGAACTCATATGTTCCATTAGAACGCTTTTTTAACGTGCGTTGAAAAAGCTCTCGTGCGAATGAGGCCTTATTTGTTATTGTTAAGAGTTAGACCTTTTTAAATGGACTGTTCGGTCCGTCCACGCGTCTTCAGCATATACATATGTTTCATGTTTTTTATGATTTTTATTCTACTCTGTATGTTTCTGGTGAACAATAACGACTGTTAAATAAATAAATACATAAGAATGCAATTAAGTAACTGAATCTACCCGCTTTATTACAGTTGTAATTAACTAATTTAATCGTGCGCAGTATGCATTATCTCCAAAGTAAATGTTAATAGAATCTTCGAATACTCTTCTAAATGACCTATCAGATAAACATATTAATTCACAAAGTACGAAAACAAACTTTGCACTCATGCCAACACTTATGCCACTTAGATATCCTCCAGAAGATATTTGAAGAACGTAGATTCTTATAGAACTCTAAATAATATACTCGTACAGAAAAACTTCACTTAAAATAAGATTACAAGTAATCTTACTAATATTGTAACTGCAAAAGTTTGGACATTTGATGGCTACTTAATAGCGTCGTGACGGTTGGACAGATTTGGATGACATTTTTTTCCTTTATTGTTCGCGTCAACTTTATCTTCAAACGCAATTTTTAGTATCTCAAATTACTTTAATCATAAAAACTGTTTTGAAGTGATATTTAAACCAATGGAACTCAATTACCTATCAAGAGTTTATACTCAAGTTATCACCATTTATTGTTTCTACCTGCCTCCTTATCCCGCTTTAATGTGGCTGTCTCTGAATTCCCCCCTGGGAGATCCAGTCCCGGACAAATGAAATTAGAAAAATCGCTTTGCCCGATCTGTGAATTGAATCCAAGACCTCCCGGTTCACAGCCCATGGCCAGCCCTTGCCCAGCGCCTGCCACTACACCACGAAGGTCACAGTTATCATCATTTTAATATTCAGCTTTATTAGTCATTAGTTACTTTCCAGATACTGCACTGATGCATTTGAAAAGAAGATTCTTGCTTTAAAACGCTTAAAATATCTGCTTCCTTTTACATTCCCTACTTTGGCGTACAAGAAACTGTTTCCGCCTAATAGGGTTTTATTTTTTAACTTGTATTAATAAAACATTGTAGCAATTTGGCTGTTTACGTCCTCTTACCTAGCCGCCCCGTAATATCTTGAGATACGACGCGCCGCCCCTACAGTCGCTTTTACGACTCAACCTAAAGGAGAAAGATGTCTCCAAATGAAAAAATAGGGGCAGATTTATTGTTTTCGAAGAAAATAATTTTAACAATCCCAATTCCTGAGTAACAAAAGCTGAGTGGAAAATAAATCTATTTGCCTTACATAAAATAAACAACATGTGCGGTCGTAACCGTCTGGAAAACAACAAATGCATCCATTTCATATTTTTTCTCATTAAATGTATTGAAATGAATAATAAAGTATTGTAATGTATCTAAATATAACACATAGTCAGCAGCCGACATAATATACGAGCCTTAGCAATAGGCAAAATTAATAATAAAAATGTCATCTGACGAAGTATATATAATTAATTTTCATACGAAGATACAGAAACACTTATATTATCGGATTTGCTCTAATTCTTTGTGCATGTTATATCCCATGACACGCACACACACACACACACACACACACACACACACACACACACACGCGCGCGCGCGCGCGCACACCCACACACGCACGCACACACACACACACACACAGAGAGAGAGAGAGAGAGAGAGAGAGAGACACACACATATACCTATTTTTCTTTTCTTTATATTATTGGTGTTTTTTTATTTTTAATTCTAAAACTTTAAATCTTGTTAAAAAAAAACAAAGAAAAAAAAAAAAAAAATATATATATATATAAATAGGAACAACCTAACCCTCTAATTCAGGAGGAGGGCGTTGTTATTCGCGACACAGTCTCGTTACTTTAGCGATTAACATCGTTTTTCAATGTTTGTTTAATGTATTAATTGTTATCTGTTCCAATAAAGATTGAAATGGTTGAAAAAAAATAAAAAAAAAAATTAGAGCATGCGGTCCGCGCAGGAAAATTTTTGACAATCATTAATGTATTCGAGCTTTCTGCGCTCTTTCGAGCTCGAATACATTTACGATTATCAGAAATTTTCCTGCGTAAGCCGCTGACATTTATTTTAGTTATAACGGATTTGATATAATTATAAATAGTTGGATTATTAAAATTTTGTGCCTGCTCTAATCTGTCTGTGCACGTCGCTGTACGTGACCTTCTGAACATTATAAAAGTGACCCCAATGTAAAGAAACGGTATCGCAGGCGCGCGGGAATTGTGTTCATTATCTTAAGGAAATTAATATCCGGTAATTAAATAGCCTTTTGAATTAACATTATTACGACGGCTAGAACGAACAAGCAACGATCGATGAAAAGATGTTATCTACGACTTCTACGAGTGGGTGAGTGTATACATATCATGAAAAACACGCCATAAAAGTTCGATTAGACTTCACTATACCATTTGTATTCTATGGAGCTAGTTCTGAATGGTAGAGCTACGCTGTCGACAGTTACGTCTACAGCATGAATGGCCCCGCTCGAACGGTTTTATACCGCTGTCTCACAGAAAAACGGCGTAAAGGGGCAGCATACTGTCGCGTTTCGTTCGGTGAGTGACATTTCCGGGGAATTCCCAATCTATATTTCCCTACTTTTAGGTTGGCAACGCAGCCTTGATTTTTTTTTGGGTCTTGGGTGTCTATGGGCGATGGAGATCACTTACCATCAAATGACCAATCTGCTCGTTTGCCAGTCTCTGCTATAAAAAAGTCAGTCGTTGTATCTCCAGTCTATTCAAGAGTACTTCCAGCGTAATTTAATTTTGAGTTTAACTCTTAGTTTTCATTATTTCCTTAATTTTATTTTCATCATCATCATCACTATCAGCCATAGGACGTCCATTGCTGGATTTAGGCCTCCCCAAAGAGTTCCAGATTTTATTTTAGTTCATCGTAGTTCCTACAAGAGGCATTGCTAGTCAAATGTATTGAGAATACGAAAACTATTGTCGTCTGTTTGAAGCTGTCATAAATCGTAAACTTCCGTTACATATTTATGTACCAATCTGTGGGTGTTCCCTTAACTAACTGTCAAATTCTATTAGAAAATCAGACGTTTCACCGCTGCACTGTTTCATCATCTGCAATATTCTTGAAACAGGGACAATAGCACAAAATAGCTAAACATTTTGGCAAATGAAGATCGAGTATAAATCGGTTTTCGTATTTTGAGATAAAACTTGAACGATTCTTGTTAGTAATGTCTCGTTATGTCGAGCCAACTTGCGTGCCCGACCTACGTTAAGCTCTTGGGAAAGATCAGCGGCGTCTAGACTTCATTACAAAATAATATCATGGATGTAATTACATTTCAAATCCCGAAAATCTGGTTCACTTTCAAAAGGGATCAACGGAAAATTGCTGTTTAGGAACAACAGATAAACGTAACAAGGTTTAGTGTTAGCTCCATTATTGTAAATTAAGTGAAACTTGGACTAATTAACTAAGGCTAATTAATGCAGGCCATCATGATTCTGGAGACCGTCGATAAACCAAAGTTTGTCGGTGGTCGCTGGTTTTATGGGACTGCGGATACCACCACGTTTAGTGTAGTCACTTTGTCGTGATGATAAAATAAAAAAAAAAGTGTGACACTAGTACGGTACTGCCGCGGTAAAACTATTGCATAGCATCCAAAATCAATACACCTACATACTTTCTCATATACAGCTGATTACGTATTCGTCCGATTTCGGAACAGCTCGTCTCGATTCGTGCGAGCTTCGTAGAGTCGTACCATAAAGTAAATACAAAGAGGAGGTGCCCTAACGCCGAAACTCTAAGCAGGCATCAGTCACCAGATTGCGGGGCGAAGAGGGGGATTACGCATGCGCAGTAACGCCGATACAACCAATGCCACCTAGAGGCGAGTTGCTGAACTAAAGAGACAAGCGTGATATTTCAAAAAAGTCATTAAAAGTTCTGCTATTCATCGATAGATGGCAAAACTAAAAAGTATCACCGCTGTCCGGTCGGAGTGGGGGGTGTTAGGTTATTTTCGTTACGAAATTTCTGGATTCGGTCTCCACGCTCAGGCCCGCGATAGAAGCTATGCAATAGCTTAAAAATATGACTGCCAAAATGCATGTCGTGAATTCGAACCCTTCTATCGTTACGTGAGTCTACTAATACCGGATTTAGGACGTACCTGAGAGTTGTAAAAAATAATGTAATTGATATATTGAAATCTGTCAACCCGCATTAGGCATAATTTGTGTAGGGACTCTCCTATTCAGGAGGTCTTTGCCCAACAATAGTCCAAGGTATAGGTATGATAGGGCTAGTTTGTTCTTTTCATTTGCCTTTATCCTACTTCAATGTGGGACCGACATAGTTTTTAAGCGCGTAGAAAGGATTCGGCTATATTTTTTCGTCAACCCTCTGGGCGAACCAGTCACAACTAAATCCTGTTAAAAATAACGTGTTGCCCGACGTGGGATTTTAACCTAGGACACCTCAGTTCATAGCCTATGGGCTTGCGTTAGCCTAGGAGAGGCCCTATTTATACATTATCATAATTGAATCTTAATCAACTAAAAGCTCTTTACCATTGTTTACAGAATTCTAAATACTACTATTTATTTTACGCAAGTACTAGAATTATCCTGTAGATATATATTTGCTGTTGCGAAATTGCCATGCGAATTGATTGTTAATTGTTAGGTCATCTCTACACGCAACTTTCTATAACGTTAGCGATAAAATAGTTGCATCCAACTATGAATACTGCACCCAGGTGCAGGGGAAAATGACACTTGGATGCCGTGACAGTCAGATACTAGATGCGCGTATATACCTGTTTATACAACATTCGCGATTCATCTGTCTCACATAATTTTAAAGGATAAAATTAGAATAGAATTGCACCAACCCACATTAAAGTTGAATTGTATCAGAGTGACTCGTCTGACTAATTACTAGAGGAAACCCATGCTAAGCAATGGACAAGTTTAATCAAAAGCTAATATTACTTTAAAATGAAAACCCATGGATTAAAATATAAATTAATATTTTATTCCTCTTCATTTAGCGGCAGTTAATAAGAACAATACATAAACCGGAAAATATAATTTTATTAATCATAACTTCATAAGTCATGTACAACCACAGATTATTAACGATATTTGAAGTTATACAAGCGCAGTACGAAACATAATTTTATATATTCATTTTGTAGATAGGTATTCCACAGTATGGAACGTAGCGTGTAGGATAGACCATGTGGTTGTGATATAAAGCTCAGCGAATTTTTTCATTAAACTGTTATAAAAGGCTGCCTTTTCCATCGTTTCAGATACCGTATGAAATTATAAGGAATTCTGATAGACCGTGTACAGTGCTACCGTTTCGTAGTGTGATGGAGTGTCAGTGCTATCTGTGTCTCCCAAGGACACAATTTATACAGTTATATTGAAAAGGTAAATTGAGTTTGGACGGCATAGTATTAAGCAATGATCTTGTCTTATCATACATTATTATATTTCACAACCACACAGCAGTTACCATAAACAAATTCCATTTTCAAGATATGTATGTAAATATAAAGAAATGAACAATATTAGTTTGTCGAGATACGCGTACATTATGGCTCCTCGGGGTCACAGTAACTTATGAAACTCCGTTTAGATAATATTCAGAACTAGCTTGCCAATCCGGCTGCACTTGCGGTACATTCTAGCTTTTCTATCCCCTTTCTTCGTGTTGCATTTTCAAGAATGCCGCTGAACTTACGTGTTTTATTGCGTCTAAAATCATTTAATTTTCAAGACTCAAGCACCTAAATAGTACCTTTTTCAAATAATCTTCCCATTCATTCTTTTAAACGTGATATATTTAAATAATCTTTCTTGGTCGTAGTCGGTTACTAAATGCAGTTTTAATATACCTCTACAATGTATTTAGATAGATACTTTGCAATGGGTTCACATCCGGAAAATGTTCTGTGGCGGTCGTCGCGATAAATAACAACTGCATCGGCAAGACAACAGTCCGAACTCCGACATAAATCGTATCAAATAAAAACACCATCAAGCATGAACGTCAAAATAATTTAAGTACTTTCAATAAATATAGCTATTGTAAAAATTCTTTCTATCTGCCGTTATACCACCTTAATGTGGGGGTCGGCGCAACACACTTCTTCAACCATGTTGCAGAAAGGATTTAGCAACGTTTTTACGATCGGCTGCTTGTCTGATGTCAACCCTCTCTGACGCATCCAGTCCCGGGCAAATTATATTAGAAAATTCACCTTGCCCGACCTGGGATCGAACTCACGGCCTCCCGGTCCACAGCCTATATACGCTGCCACTAGACCAAGGAGGCGACTATTGTAAAAACGATTGTGAGAAAATAATTAACTATTCGATGTGTGGACTAGGTTCTCTAATAACACTGTTATCATTTATGATGCCTATACCTACTGATGAAACGGCTACATTACATCACAAACTGTATTAAAAAAATATCCCGAAACGCGGGAACTCCTGATTTATCACCGTCTTATAAATGGCTTGTTTTCGCTGTAGATACGCCAAAATAAGTATTTCGTTTACGTTACGTCTCGCCGCCGCGCCGTTCGCTACTCGCCCTACAATATTCAGGAGAAGGAAAATGGCTATAATTTATACAGAAAAGGACGTCTATAGGGTTACTCTAGCATTGGAGAAGGACAGGTAGAAACGCAGGGGATTCTGTCGTCGAAGCTTTGTACAAATGCTGACGCAACGTGACCGCTTTGTGTCATTGTGCGTGATGAGGAACGTAAAAGGCATTGGCTAATGCAATGGTTCTTTTTCAGGTGAACAAGTGCATCAGTCAGGCGAATAATATGTAATACGTCACAGCATTGTGACGACCCCGGACTAGACTAGCGTGTGTGTATAAGCGACTCGCGGACACAAACACCCAAGATGGGTAAGAAGAATTCAAAACTAAAGCAGGACACGATCGACAGGCTGACAAGTGCTACTTACTGTGAGTACCATACTTTATTTATGTATTTAACATATTTATTTATTTAACATATTAGATCTGAAGGCCACTCCTTTAGACTAAACTGATATAATGACTAAAACATGACAACGTGTGCTATACAAAACTATAATATATCATTACATTTTATATACCCGTGCGATAAAACTACGTAAACGGACTGAATAGTAGCTCGAGCACGAAAAACTAATGTAAATGTAAACTCGCTGCGCACTGATGACATTTGATTAATATTTCATACAAATTTCATAGACGCGCATCGAGCACGAATACATTTACGGTTATCAGAAATTTTCCTGCTCGGGATGCAGATACATCGCTACGATATTATCGTTATATCAGTGGCCTAAATTGAAAATCATTGAAAAATTACTAAAGAAGAGTTTATAATTTTATGTGCCTGACTTTAGGTGATTTAAAGATATTGTTGAATTTATTAACGGGGGCATAAACAAAATGAGCAATTGAAGGGCTGTAATTCTAAGTAATCTCTAAGTTTTAATCTCTTACATCGGATCAAAGCAAAATGGAATTACTGCGGCCCGAGCAGGAACATTTCTGACAATGTATTCGAGCTCGCTGCGCACAGATGATAGTTGGTTAATATATTATACAAGCATAGACGCGCATCGGCCATCGAGCTCGAAAACCTTTACGATTGTCAGAAATTTTCCTTCTCGGCACAAAGTCGAATACGTCATTAACACGTTATTGTTCAATATCGGAAGCCAAATATTTCGGGCTATTGTCTAACAACAAATAAATTTAGATATGTACGTCAGCGTCATCACGGCTACCAGTATAACGCGCCATTCAGACAGAGAGAATCGCATGACTGGGGTGAGAATGTTACGGAAACTATTAGGTACTCCGTACTATGTTACTTCATGCATTTTGATAATAAGAATGGTATGCTAATATGTCGTATCTACGTGGGTTGAGGTATGTATGTATATACTCGACGATGTTTCTGTTCTGTTATGATAAATGTACTGAACCATCTATAATAATACGTACGCTTTTAATGTTTCATAGCTGACTCTTCTCATCTATTTTAAAAAGAAATATTCACCAAAGGCGAAAAACACTAAATTCGATATAATAACATTAAGTAAACCTTTGCATTAAACCTGTTTAAAACCATTCCGTAGAACTCGATTAAATAATATTTTTCTCGCTTTACTGATTTTCCAATATTGACTTTGAGGCGGATTTAAAGTGAAATTCAAATGATCTAAATTGCGCGAGTAAGCGGGTAAAGCTCTTTTGCGTCGCAGCTGAAGCAGCGCATTCGCGTCGATTGAATGGAATCACATTTTTGAATCACCGGCGAGTCACGGCGCTATGCTGAGGCACCTCGCACCAAATACTTGTACGGTTAGCATACCAATTCTTAACTAACTTCCAATATCTTCTACCTCTTTTTAAATAGTCACGGGCGGCTCGGCGTTCGGTGGCCCATACGCTTATGTCACATATCGACCTATCCAAAGAATAAAGTTACATATGAAAATGAATCGAAATTGCTTTCTTATTTTTCTAAGCTTATATTTATCTATATATTTAACTAGTAAATATTTAAGCTATGTCTATATATGTATAATTTAACTTGTTATTATGTCATAACTTAATAAAAAATACTAATTAAATATATAGGTAAATATAAGCTTAGAAAAATAAGAAAGCAATTTCGATTCATTTTCATATGTAACTTTATTCTTTGGATAGGTCGATATATGTATATATGCCGACTCCGACGGGTTAATGTATACTTATTTTGTGATGAGTAGGTTTAATAATTATAATATTAATGGTGACAAAAATCATAGTCATCAATTTAAGGTCAGTTGTTAAAGTACAACATTATATAAAGTTAAATCATTAGCCCACAATCCACAGACTGTTATTATTATTTCTTAATCCCCAACATACATGATACAAGGCAATTTTGCAGGCGATAAATAGTGCAGTTACAGTAACAATAGATAGTTATTTCAGATATTTCTTCCTATGTGATATATGGGCACAAGAAAGTTCCAATACCATAACGCAATGTTTTCCTTGTACACACGATCGCACCGTATGCTCGTAAACAATTTATTTTCGTTAATTAAGGGTAAAGCAAACAAGAGCAGACGTCAATAAATGAAGAAGGACATTAACTGCTCGCTACCTATACGTGTCCTTAATTTAGTAATATCGTGCACACTCCATATGTTCATTCCCATCTATCAGGGCTTACATCATTCTTTAGAAAATGTTTTTACATAGTGAACTATCGGTCGCCATAACAATTTTTTCTTTCTACGTGCCCTTATCCCACCTTAATGTGGGGTCGGCACATCACACTTTGTCAAGCATGTCGGATGGCCAACGCTGACGTTGTTTTTTAAAAACTGTGACGTCAGCATGGCTGACGTCACTTTTGATAATAAGATGATTACTCATCTTATTTATGAACAGTGAACACTGAGATTCACTAACTCCCTTTATTAACGGTGCTCAACAGCACCGTCTAGTCAGGGATGTTGACAGTCCGAATGCCGGAGCACGACTGTGTCGAATTTGCTCTGAACACTCCTTTTATAGGGTGCAATATTTGCAACTACCTACTCGATACCGAATATCGAATGTTAAAGAAATAATTATAACGATTATTTTAACTTTTTAGAATCTTTTAACGATTCAGCAGTTTAACAATTGTAAAATGAATTAATAACGTGAAATAACAACGGCTTTTTAAATAAGCGTGCGATTTTGCGCCGATACGGCCATTCTGATAGGCGGTGCGTGCTCTGCACCAGCCTTGTAATTTGTTGTGAATACTCGTAGATCAAAAATTTTTTTTTTCTTTTTCTTTTTCTTTTCTTTTCTTTCTTTTCATTTGAAATAGCACGTGCTCCTATTGAAAGCTCGTGGTTGTACGCCGATACGGTCATTTTGAAAGGCCTCGTTTATTATTGCGAATTTAAGATTCCGATTTTTTTTTAAACTACCACCGGATCCAAACGCGGCCCTGCCTGAGAAGACCCGGCGAAACAAACTCAGCGGGCAAAATTACCTAGCTCACAAAACAATTTCCCGAATTGACCACTCTGGATTTTTCAAATTGACCACTTATGATTTTTCAAGGTGATCATTGACGTTGACATTCAGACTTCAAAAATGACTGCAACAGTGCCACTTACACCGTCTCGATCAATCCTGACCATAAATCAGGTAGTTTTTTTTTTTGCATTGAATTCCGAGATGAAATTGCACACAAATCAAAATACGGGTATTTAGACGCACCGCGTGCCCTAGTTTATATGGTTTTTAGAGGAGGTATCCGACCAGCCTTGCCAGACCATATTATAAACATTTGTACAAATGTTCCACACAATGCACTTTTTATGAATCAGTAGTCAGAGTGCGAATGCTCCACGCATCTATGCACTTTTCTTATGGGGATGATGCCATGGTCCACAGGGGTTCTAAAGGAACGGGAAGGGTCGATGCTGTGGCGCTGAGCGGTCCTGTACGCCGTGGTCCACAGAGGCTCTGAAAAGGTTTTTTTTTTTAGCTGTGGTTCTGAGCGGTCCTGTACGCCGTGGTCCACAGTTTTCTTTTTTTTTTCTTTGCAAATGCTCCACGCATTTATGCAGTTTTTTTTTTTATTGTTAAGGATGATGCTGTGGTTCTGAGCGGTCCTTTACGCCGTGGTCCACAGGGGTTCTAAAGGAACTGGGAAGGACGATGCTGTTGCCTGGGCCTTTATTATTGACCGATCGGATTGAAAGTATCAGTCGGACTGAAAAATCAGTCGGATTGAAAGTATCAGTCGGATTGAAAGTATCAGGCGGATTGAAATTATCAGTCGGATTGAAAGTATCCGTCGGATTGAAAGTATCCGTCGGATTGAAAGTATCCGTCGGATTGAAAGTATCCGTCAGATTGAAAGTATCGATTATCAGGGCAGAAAGGTTCAAGTTAAATGAGTGGGATAGTGATCCCACTTCTGATGTCGGAGGGCCAACGCTTACGTTGTTTTTAAAAACGGGTGACGTCAGCATGGCTGACGTCACTTTTGACAATAAGATGATTACTCATCTTATTTATCAACTGTGAACACTGAGATTCACTAACTCCCTTTATTAACGGTGCTCAACAGCACCGTCTAGTCAGGGATGTTGACAGTCCGAATGCCGGAGCACGACTGTGTCGAATTTGCTCTGAACACTCCTTTTATAGGGTGCAATATTTGCAACTACCTACTCGATACCGAATATCGAATGTTAAAGAAATAATTATAACGATTATTTTAACTTTTTAGAATCTTTTAACGATTCAGCAGTTTAACAATTGTAAAATGAATTAATAACGTGAAATAACAACGGCTTTTTAAATAAGCGTGCGATTTTGCGCCGATAAGCATGTGGCAGAAAGAATTTGGCTTAGTTTTTAGGACTGGCTGCCCGCCTGACGTCAATCCCCTCCAAGGTTTCCAGTCCCGGACAAGTTAAATTAGAAAATTCGCTTTACCCGACTTGGGAATCGAACCCAGGAAACAAGTCAACCATCCATATATGCTGCCACTATACCAAGGAGGCAACTATTAATAAAACAATATTAATATTGTATCCCCATACAATAAGTATTTAAAACGTACATGTAAAATCTACTAACCTGTTAACGGACTTACAATTTTATTATTAACAATCCTCTGAACGTGGCCTCTTATCATAACGTTGTAGTATTCTCTATGGAAATTATACACGCAATAAAATGGAGAAGCGCACGTCTTGGTGTGAAGACCGTACAATTTGTCCGTTGCAAATTCATTAATTTGTTGTAATGTTTATACAACTACTACTTATTATGGGCCTTACTTATAAAAACAGTTTAGTTGAGCAAATGGCTAAGAATAGTCTGTCACTATTTTTCCTTATGTCACATTGTTTGAAAATAAAAAGGAAAGACTATTATTTACCATTTGCTCAGTTAAACTGTTTTTATAAGTAAGCCCTTATTATACCTCTATAAGCCAAATGGTTTGAAATCACCTTCCGTTCAAGGGAGGTTGATATATTGGACATTGTTTTATTTACATACTAGGCTATTTACAATTCAAAATCTATGTGAAATTACGTAACACAGAAATAAGTTTACGGAATTTACGGAATCGACTTCTAGATTCTTATTGACTCATTCCAAAATTTTGACAACTACTGTCTTATACATCTGCGGATATTTTTGGCCACCGAAAATAATAATTTCCTATCTGATCTTGAATCTTTACTCAGTAGTTGCAGGCAATACCAGCCATATTATAACAGACAATCTTATCTATTTTTGTCGCCATATTATGATGTTATGTTGAATGCAATATATGATAGGTATTTCATATTTCCGAATGACCACAAGGCGATGTATGTACATGGATTACTTACTTTATAATGCAGGGGATACTAAGGGCCTTACTTAAAGACAGTTTAACTGAGCAAATAGTAAAGAATAATCTGTCAATTTTATTTCCAAACATTGTGACACAAGGAAAAAAGTGACAGACTATTCTCAGCCATTTGCTCAGCTAAATTGTTTTATAAGTAAGGCCCTAAATGTTAAGCAATTGTTTATTGACAGATGCACCGGTTTTTAGGCAAATGTCTTAAAATCATTCAGGCGAAAGCCTTAAATTTTAACAGACTGAATGATAATTGACCTTTATGTTTTCCTTACAAAATAATTTTACATCCAAAACCAATTTGTTGACACCGCATTCACCCAACTTCTGATGTGCGCGACTCAGATAAATAAGCGCTAATGGACACCTTAAGTGAATGCGACACAATCATAATTCACGAGGTAGGTGTGCGTGCCACAACACTATGAAAACGCGGTGCGGCGCGGCGGCGCCACGCCTTCGCCTCGCGAGTCGCACCTCACTCGCGCCTCGTGCCTCCGACGCTGAACCTCGCTGCCTCCGACGTAATCACTTCACGAATTGCCGTTAAGACTCCCAGGTCAAGGACACAGTGTTAATCTACAATAGAATTAAAAAGAAATAAATTCTTCGGCTCGTGCTTAACAACCCCGAACGACGATAAATGAGATTGGTCAAACCGATATAGTTTTTATAAAGCCCGCAACAAAGCCACCGTCTCTTCGGAGAATTATACAATTGCTATTTAGCCAATCATATGGATCGTGCATACATTATTTTGTGACTACAAAGCGGCTAGGCAAAGACGTCATTTGTGTCAAACAGCCTATCATTTGAATTTATAATGCTCATGAGACGCACTGAAAAGTCTACGAGCAATAATTATTTAGCCGCTGTTTTTATCATACGACGGAACAACGCTATGCGATAATTACACTAATGGGAGCGCAGTCGCACGCGAGATGTTAATTGAAATTTATTTGTCAATAAATAACAGCATTAAATCAACAGCGCTCGGTTCCCAGGCGCGTGATGGTTGCGGAGTTTTCCCAATGAAGGGATAACTTAGGTTTATGTGGAAGTTAAGTGGGTAAGTTCGTTTGGCGCCTCTCCGACTGCTCGCCTAGTTCTAGCGCACATCTTGATAATATCGTACGAGCAAATGAGCTTATGTCTATCAAGGCATAAGTACCTACGGCGGTATCTTATCTTATGCTATATCTATGCTTGTAAAACTAGCCTTCGTATTTTTACACGCTTTTTATATTTCAAGAAATAAACAAGAGGTGTGTGTTGAATTTTATTTTCACATCTGATTTTATCAGACATCCTCTATCCATTGCCCAAATAACTTTTGACTTGGTATTCGGACAACTCGTTACTCACTTATGATATGAGTTTGAAACATACAAATATCTTATACGTCTAGCGGGATATCCATTCAAAAAATATTCAAAAATTATACCTAAAGCTGAAGAGTTTGTTTGTTTTAACTGGCTAATCGCAGGAATCTTTCTTTCTACCTGCCCTTATTCCACCTTAATGTGGGGTCGGCGCAACACACGTTTTCAAGCATGTTGCAGAAAGGATTTGGCTAAGTTTTTACGACGGGCTACCTGCCTGACGTCAACCCTCTCTGAGGGATACAGTCCCGGACAAATTAAATAAGAAAATTCGCTTTGCCCGACCTGGGAATCGAACATACGACCGCCCGGTCTACAGCCTATATATGCTGCCACTAGTCCAAGGAGGCGACTGATATCCATTCAAATAATATTCGTTATAATTCGTGCTAGTGCCCTCTCTAGCCCGAGCACGAAAAACTAATGTAAATGTATTCGAGTTCGCTGCGCACTGATGACGTTTGGTTAATATTTCATACAAATTTCATAGACGCGCATCGAGTTCGAATACATTTACGGTTGACAGAAATTTTCCTGCTCAGGCCGCAGATCTTGGAAACAATTCAATGTCTTATTGACTACAAATATATCGTTTATTCACATATAAATAGGTTCACAAAGTAATTAAACAGCGACTTTTTTACTGTAAATATCATCATATTTTATCCGTCGATTAAAGCTGAAATTATTGTACCAAGCAATAGTTGCGCCTGAATTAGGTACTTAATCTTTTATCTTGACATGTAATTTAATACCTAACAATATATTATAAGGTATTACATTGTTATTTCATGTCTAGAATACGTATAGGTATATGTTTTTTAGGGTTCCGAAGTCAAATGGATAAAAGGGACTCCTATAGTTTCGCCATGTCCGTCCGTCCGTCTCTCTGTCTGTCTGTCTGACCACTGTTTATCTCAGAGACAAGGATTCATAGAGCATGGGTGCAGACTACGGGGCGACGAAAAAACGACTTGTGACTTGTCCAGTGTCCGCACTTCACATAATTATTATGACGCGCGACATTCTCCAAGTTACAATATTGAATTCATTACTCTTCTATTTACTGATTTCTTAAGTTTAGGCGAATATTATACATTGAAATAAAACTATTTTTACGGATTCTATCACGATTATGTTTTAATTATTATTTCCGGCGTTTCGAAGGCTTTGCAGTCTTCGTTGTCACGGGTCAGACTGAAGAACGAACGAAAAACAGGAATAATAATTAAAACATAATCGTGACAGAATCCGTAAAAATAGTTTTATTTCAATACTCTTCTATTTTTTTAAATCTACATCATAATTAAATCGGCTGCAATAAATGAATATAAAGACTAGAAGAAAAATAGAAGTACTAGAGGGCTGTAATTTGGCAGGAGAATACATATCTATCACACTAAAAAATTCGTGGAATAAAATATTAAAAAAAAATTTAGAGTGCCTCCTCAGTCCCCTATTTGTGAAGTGGGGATGACATCTTTTTTCTCGACTATCCTATGGTGTGAGATGTCGTTGGACAGGTCTTTCAAAAATAATGTTTCGGTTGAAGGTTCTGTTTACGAAATATTAAGCTTTAAAGTGTATTTTTTTTTGGTAGAGTAGGGAATCCCCCCTCCTACTATTTCCGAAACGTTTGATTTTCGATACGTGCAAAAATTCACAGTAGTAACAATAATGAATTTAAAAGGAAAAATATCACGGTTAAGCTGGCTTTACAAGTTAACGAGTAACAAACGACCAAAGTAAAAAGAATAATTCCGTACAAATTCTTTGAAATATCACATAAATAAAGTTGTTAGTTATGTAAAACAGGTAGTAAATATGAGTTTATGGACATATACATAAAAATATATCTAATAAAATAATATTGCCTCGGTGGCGTGGTGGTATTTCGGTACGGCTACGGATTGAGGTCTCGGGTTCGATCCCCGAGTGGGGCAAAATGATATTCGATTTTTCCATATCAGCCCGGAGTCTGGAATTTGTGCCCGATATGTCGATAGGCTCAACCCCTATCACATCTGGGACGGAACTAAGCTCGGCGAAATGTGGGTGTTCTAGTTCGCTAGTGCGCTTCTGCCTACCCCTTCGGGGATACAGGCGTGAGCTTAAGTATCATGTTAAAATAATATTTAAGTAACAATTACCCTTACTTGGGAACCCTTTACAGTGCGTGGTCAGCAGATGTGCAGCATACACTTGGCCGTTTTTTTTTATTTGAGCTGCTTACACAATTACGTAAGCCATTAAGTAAGATTTACAGATGTAATTCGGGATTAACAGTTTTTTTGATGTCCAATCAAGTATTTAATACACAGATTTAATAAAAGAGTAAAGCAAATAGTTCCCTCATGTTAAACACTGTGATAACACAACTTTTCTACAAAATTTAATAACGCGCAATAAATCCCGCGGTTTCGTAAAGTTTGAGAATTCTTTGACATGTTAGCGCAAACCTCAAACCAGAATATATTATGGCTACGCTAAAATTATAATATTAAGCGAATTTAAGCAATTTGTCTCATATCCCTTGTCTCATCGTACATCATTTCATATGTCTCGTATGTACCTCTATATATAGCATACGACAACATTCTAGAGCAGCTGAAATCATCACGATTCGTTTCAAGTGGGTCCAAATGTAATTTGATTCTAATCGATTTAACTAAACCACCTATTAAGTTAAGGAGAAAGCTAGTAAAATGTTTTCATTTAGTATCTATTATAACAATGTGGACATTGTTATAATAGATACTAAATGAAAATGCAGCTCCAGCTGCAATTTAAATTTTTTGGATTCGCAGCTAGTGTTGATCTCAAAGCACCATTATTCGATCTATTAGTTCTATTAGTAATCTAGAGTTAGACCAAAACTCGATTTAGCCTACAGCTTATTCCTATATTTAAACCAAGATTTAGGTTAAACGAAAGTTATCTAAGTGTTGTAAATCGCTTTAAATGCTGCAAGTCCCTCTAAATGTTCACACACTTAGTCAAAATGCGGGAAAGTCACTGCAACTTAAGAAAAGTAACATCAGTCACTATTGCCTATTGTAACCGGGCCAAATAGAACTGCAAATTAACCTCTAGCAAATATTATCGCATATTATAATTGCGGCTCGTAAAGGACTTCCATCCGCCGCGCCGCGCTGCGCTGTTGAACGAAGCGCACTCCGGCGTATGTTACCGCACATTAACATAGTTATTTCATTTAACTTACCATAGGATTCGTGTTTTAAACTCAATTTGTGGCTTATGTTACAACCGTATATATAATACTGCTCATTTATTCATTGGTAATTTGGGACATTAATGGGAAACGCAATTACAACCCCAAATTACTCAACGCGTTTTACAATTTTAGAGAGAACTATACGACATCCATTTGGGAAGGTAATTAACTAAAGTTAAATCCAAGACTTATGAACGCCTCTTTAGTCTAGTGGCAGCATGTATGGTCTGTGGACCGGGAGGTCCTGAGTTCGATTTTCAGGTCGGGCAAAGTTAATTTTCTAATTGAATTTGCCCCGGACTGGATCCCACGGAAAGGTTTGAGGCAGCCGATTGTGAAAACTAAGCTAAACGCTTTCTACAACATGCTTGAAAAGTGTGTTGCGCCGACCCTACGTTAAGGTGGGATAAGGACAAGTAGAAAGAAAAGAAAAAGTTATTGATTTCTTATATTGAACTGTTCATTCACTGTTCTCCAAGTAATCTCATATGCCCACCAACAAGCTTAACGTTTCTAAAACAAAGCGTCCATTTCAAAATACTTCTAACTGTAAAGAGCTGCGTAACTTGCTTAATTACAGTAAACATTAGGGTTACATGTCAAACCTCCAGAGGTTGGTAATGAAGCCAAGAGCACAGTCAGTGATAAATTTTATTGTTGTAGGCCTTTGTAGGCAAACATTAGAGGTCGCTCTAAACTTTGAAGTGGAAAAAACTCAAGGTCGTTCGGACAAACTACATACTCACAAAAGTACTCCTACAAAACCCCCTATTACTCCTGGGATACTTCAGCGAGTCTAAATTCTATTAGACGGCATACTGGGTGGTTACATTGTCCAATATGCCATTGGATAGGTACCACAACTTTGCCTTCTCCATAACACATTACATAAGCTCACGCCTGTATCCCCCAAGTGGTAGACAGAGGCGCAATAACGAACTAGTACACCCACATTTTGCTGAGCTTAGTTCCGTCCCAGATGTGATAGGGGACAGCGGCGAGGGGTGAAATTTGTATGGAACCTTCGCAACTCAAGGGGGACGAGCCTATCGCCATATCAGGCACAAATTCCATACTTTGGGCTGATATGGAAAATCTAACATTACTTTGCCCGACCCGGGGATCGAATCTGAGACCGATCGATGGTAGTCGTACCGAAATACAACCACGCCACCGAGGCAGAAAGAGGGGTGCCATCTCTATTAAAGAATAAATCGTAGCTTATCGCCATCCACTGCTGGACGTAGGCCTCCCCAAGTGAGCGCAGTGAAGAATGTCCAATTAATATTATAAACGGGAATTTTGAGAGGATTTATGGGTGTTTGTCACACTTTCACGACAGAACGACTGAAGGGATCTGGATGTTTGGCGCAGAAATAGTTTATAGTCTGGAATAACACATAGGCTATTATATATATATATATTTTTAACCCGATAAAACATACGGTTTCCGTGGGATAGATTTGTTAATAAAGCACGCGAACGGAGTCGCGGGCAAAAATTTGCCATTGAGCATAATAATATTGAGTCACGAATTGTAATACATGATAAGCGACTATTTCCAACGAACTGTCAATGAATTGCAACATCAACATCCAAAAAAAGTTATTCTCCACAAAACATATTGTTTATAATGTTTTAGTCAAATCGTATTGATGTCTCATACATGTTGAATCTTTGTCAAACACATTTAGCCGATATTCAATAAGGTTGTTGTTTGTTTATCCCGTTTCTGCCACGCTAACCTAATCGCTTTGCATACAAGATGTATTACGCAAACAATATAAACCGAAACATTGGAAAACATATCTCCAGAGAATTAAACACTCAAGAGGGTGACCGGGTAAGACTTCGTGTCAAATTCAATTCTTGTCGTGTTTGTGTTTTCCTTGTTATTTGCTTTCGAAAATCCTATTTATATAAACGTCTACCTTATTTCAAAACGTTTTCTTAATACTTTTCTGTTGGAAACGTTGGAGTTTTTAGAATTCTGTATCTAAATGTATATATTAGGGTGTATGTATTTGTTTGTACAAGATCATATGTTCGACAGACTTCCAGAAAGGAGAAGGTTCTCAATTCGTCTGTATTTTTATTTTGATGAATGTTATTTTTGTTCACGGCTGGTCTCAAGTATTGGCTAAATAAAGTTCCTTTCTTTCATCTTTCTTATCATATCTCCGCCAAATGTGGACTGATTTTCAAAATTCTTTTTGTGTTCGATAGAGCTTATTTCAAGGGTGGACAGGTCAAGTTGAAAGTCGGTCAGTTAAGTTTTTAAACTTGTGATTATACTATATTATACTATCTAAAGTAGGTCCTGCTCTGAATTCAATTAAAATATTCACCAAGAAAATCACGGATCATCATCAATATTTAGTTTTTGTTTAGTTAAAGTTGCCGTATTTTAATAAAACTGTCTATAAATGAATTTACGTATTCCTTTTGTACCCCATTTTCAGAAGTATCATCATTGGTTGGTGTATAAAATAATATATAAATGAATATATTATGCAACATATTGAATTTTATTTAATATATTGAAAATTGAGACATTTGCTACCACTAACAACATGATTACCACCAGCAGTATTACCATTAAATAACAAAGAAATATATCGCGAGAACTGTTGTTTCTCTTCAAAAATTATTATTTTCTATTTTCTACATTCTTGTGAGAAACTCATGCATTAGCGATGTTTGTTGGCGGTTGTTAACTTCCCTACATTAGGTGTCGATACTATAATTTATCACGAGGAATTTTAATTCTGTTAACCCGTTAGTGATGTGACATAACAAGACTACGGGTAATAGGTCATAATTTGATTCCATTCAAATGCGATTTACTTAACGCAGTCAATAAACGTACATTAAAGCTTTTCGCACGAATGTTGCGAGCGCGGCCCGACGCACGCAAGCCGACATCGCGTCGCGTCGTCGGGAAGTCGTCACTTCTAAGGCTTGTCCCAAGAGACCGACGTTAACCGCTAACTATCGCCTTTTGTCGCTGCAGAGGTGGATTGAGGGGTCGTGGGACTTAAGAGCTGGAGACAGTGCTCGCGTTTTAACGCTCATTTGCTTTATTTGTTGCTTGAATAAATTCCTATTTGATGAGTGTAAATATACAAGGTGGAAATACAACCTATTAAGGGTCGCTAAGAGTCGCTGTATGCCTGCCGCTGTCAAGAGGTTCTGGAGATCTTTGGGGAGACCTATGTTCAGCAGTGGACACTCAGTGCTATATCATGTTTTTGAAACAAATGTTATGTGTGGACTAATATCGAAACTTCAAAGATGCTTCGTCAAACGTCGAAGTAAATAAAATAGATCTATAACTCTTTTACTTGACAAAGACATAAATAACGTTTCCCGAAAGTGCTAATATTATACCAAAACTTATGGTAACATTCTATTCACTCACATGGGAGTCGTAAAGTAAGAAGGGGGAGCCGTATCACCATTCCCACAGCCTCCTACGTATAGAGAATAAGACCAAAATTTTGTAAGGATTTTCGCAGATGTACATAATGTATTTATTTATACTTCCTAAATAATTTTTCGTGCCCATCACGTGGCCTCAGCCAATATTTATTTCTTACATTGACATTCTATTATTATCATTAATAATTTTTCGATTAAAACACAAACACAAGCGCGAGCGCCCACTTCACGTCAGTTTTGAGACAGTGGCATTAGACCGGTCCAGCATACAGACATGTCCAGACGGCTCCTTTTACTGTTGTACATTACTTTCTGCATAGTAGCTCTACCATTAAAAGTACACTGTTTTAAAGATCCGATTTAGCGTGTTTAATAATATAATAAAGCATGTTCTTGTTGTCGATCCCATTACGTCTGTACGTTTGTGACGAGCCCAGTGTTATTTTGGACCTCCATTCGCCGCCATTATTGTCGCCAAGGCTTGCGTGCTACGCGTATGTAATCAATCAATTAGAATGTTTTCGCTTTCAACTTAATATTGAACGTGCCATGTAAAAAACAACCCTACCAGCAAAGTTAATCAGAAACTGCGATTTGGTGGGCGAGTCTTACACGCAATTCACGATTTATGTCGTGAATTTGGAACAATTTAATGCCGTACATTAAAGCTGAGTTGTAAGTGGTACGGGCTGCCGAGAAATGTGTAGGAGGTTGGAGACGAAACCCGAAACGAACATGCATCTCTGATGTTTCTATGTTAAGTGTGTATTGATTAAGGAAAACATCGTGAGACATGCCTAAGAATTTCTATACAAGAATTGTAAAGTCTACCAACGCGTTTTAAGCCAGCGCGGTAAACTAATGTCTAATCCATTAGTAATATTACAGAGCTAATGTTATTTTTTTTTTAATCACTTCGTGGTAATGTTCAGATTACGACTGAAATACATATACCGGGTGTTTCATAAAGTTGGTACCAATAACATTTCCACATACATGGAAAATTATTTAAATCATAATGGTAAAATAAAAATTAAATTTATTTATCAATTATGAAGCATGGGATTTTTAAAATCGGTACGCGACTTTTAAATCGTCCCAATTACTATAAGAATGTCTTTGTGTATGCTAAAAATAATTAATTACCTCATATGTGGTTTCAAAATATACTGCAGCTGACTCAAAGACCCAGAAAAAATATTTTCCTTACAAATTCAAGTTTCCATTACTCAAAAACTATGAGCCTTAGCCTAGATCGCTAACCACCCCCTCTTTAAGTGTAGTTATAATTGATACCAAGTTTATGAAACACCATGTATAATCTACGTAATCAAATAATAGATTTTATAAACTGAGAAGTTCATTAATACACACTGTTTTACAAATTAATGATCCTTAGTTACGATATAATAATTTAACGTAAGCCTGCGTAAAAATCCATCCGAGCTGTGGTTAATAATTCAGTAAACATTTAAATTCCTACCCCAAGTTTAATCTTTTTATAGCGCTTTCGGGCCATAACCAAATGAAATCCCCGCTAACGTTTTACGCTATCTTCTAGCCTCTAGGTTGAGTATTTTGTTAAGGCCGGATTATTAAACCAATAAACATGTTCGTAAAATTCCATCCCATTGGACGAGGGCATTGTTTCGTCTTGATTACCATCATTAATTTTAAAATATTTCCCTACAAACCCACGTTGTATATTATGTTATTTATTTGTTAGGAACGTATTCATAATACAAATAATTAGAAATTATTTCCATTTTTCCTTCGCAACCTTTCGAAGTAAATACATTTTTGAAAATTTACTACATCTCGGAAAAATAAATGAAAATATTAATCAAGAAATATATTATCAAAATAATATTATGGGGTATCATATGAAAGAGCTTCATTAGCAGAAATTAAACATATTTAAAAAAAAAATTAGGTTTAGGACGAAAAATGTAAATATATATAATTATAATTAAACATATAATTTCCCCATTAACATACATTTTATCAATGACTTGCTTCGCCCTAAGGTTTTACGATTACGAACTATTTATCATACCTACTAATTTGTAAGGAATACTCGATTCCGACTAGCACTTGTCCGGTATTTTTTAAAGGTAGACTTTCATCATATTACCGTTCCGGATAAAAACTAAAGAAACTTTCTTATTTACTCTAAAAGCTAAAATAAATCTCTAGTACAAAACAATCATCGGACATAGGACACATTAGCTTTAAAATTCTCTCTCATAAGTCTTAAAACTCCGACGCTCTTCTCGATAGTCTCTACCAATCCCAGCTGAGCTATCGCTGCTTTTAATAACTCTTGTATTTATAATATTATTTCAATTTAATGTTAGCCAATTCGGTATTCAAGTTTAACTCAATTCCATTAACAATGCGATACCTCTTAACAGGTTTCTTTGTTAGGTACTTTTAAACTTTGAAACTAAGCAACAAAAGTCGCCACATTTTCTTCGCGCGAAGACTGTATAAAACTTATTTGTTAGTTGATATAATTAAAACCCGACTACATTGAAATATTTTACGTCTATGAAAGTATGTACTGTCTAGTGGATACTTTGATGCACTATAAATATCCGAATTACGACGAATACATTATCTATTCAAATATTTAAGCTACTTTAGGCTTTTTTACAATTTTGTCACCTCCTTAGTCTAGTGGTAGCATATGGGCTGTGAACTGGGAGGTCCTGGATTGGATTCCCAGGTCGGGCAAAGCGATTTACCATTAAGAAAAATACATTTAGTAGGTATACTCGTAGTACTGACTAGATCCATTGTTTCTCAACGCCAAGATTGGTAGATACTATTACGAATCTTATCCCGGTGATGCGATGAATAAATGGAACCAAATTCTTAATAGTAATGACCTTGGACCTTCTATATTAACATTAAATTGACATAGATTTTCAATTTTCAATATTTCTAAATTATCGTAAGAAGTTAATTTATTTCTGAGCTTGTTGCTGACATTTCCATTAGGAATCATTGATTATTCAATAAATTACTATTGTCATTTTCTTGATAAATTTATAAAATAATTAAAGAGAGCACGAAATATAGTTGATCATCATCATCATTAGCCATAGGACGTTCACTGCTGAACATAAGCCTCAAAGATACAATACATTTAGTTCCCTAATATTTAATCTAAATAAAAGTTCCATCAAAAATAGTTCTTGTAGGCGCTTAGTTCCGCAAAGGACTTCACAAACAGAATCGCGTAGCAGCTAGCAAAATATTATTTTTATTTTGTAAGGCCTCATTCGCACGAGAATTTTCAACGTACGTCAAAAAAACGTTCAAATAGAACAAATGACTTCTAGTATACGTATTCAAACGTCAGCGCTTGTAAACGCGGTTTTTTTTTAAACGCCGGGCGTTGGGCGGTTTTTAGAATTATCAGAAACACAACAAGACTGATTTTCAAGCACTCATATGAACAGACATATTGAGACGCTTATTTAACGAACGTTGAAAAAGCTCTCGTGCGAAGGAGCTAACTAGCTGTAGCCCGCCGCTCTGTTTCCAAGATAAAAATGTTTTCCTTTGCTATAAAATAGCAACATAACATAACACATAATATCGCCAAAATATTGGAGATTTTTAATAATTAAAGATTTTTTTAAATCGGTCAATTGATAACACTAAGAACAAAATAGAAAGGGGTTCAGTATTTCCAAAAAATAACGCGTTCAAACAAAGAAACAACCAAAAGTATTTGTATAAATTAAAGACATTACATAATACATAGACGGTATAACAGCACGAAACTTGTGATCCAAAAGTTGTGACCTCGTGGCCATAAGACACTCAGTCGTATTTGAATCACACGCGCGCGAGATCGTGCAAGCATAATAATGTTTAGACAATAAAATTATCCTACGTGATTCTTGAACATTCACGGAACATTCTAGAGTTGTAATTGTAATAAGCGCCCTGGTATTGTAATAAGTGGTAGATGGTGTTACTGATGTTTGAGATACATTTTTTGTATGGAAACTTGCTTGATAGCCGCTTTATAGTTTTTTTTTTATCCCCTTTGGTGAACTGCAGAGGTCCCTGCTAATGGGATACTGGAAACCCCTGCAGTATCTCACCATTAGGGCGGCCGCTCTATAGTTAGTAATATTTAATCTCTTTGGTATAGATAGACCACAGTCCTCCCCTATAGTTTTACGTTTTTCAACGGCTTTGGCAGTGGGATTAAAAAGGAAAAAAACGCGTATCGAAATATCCCAGCTATTCGCTGCAAACTAAGCACATATAGATTTTCACTTTTATTAATTGCTTTGAAAGTGGATATACCAGATACAATAAAAGGTGATATTTTTCAGTTTACTTTGTACAGCAAAATCGGTTTTATAGCATGGCAATATAGCTCAAAACATGATTTGCATAATCATATACAATTTTGAAAAGTACGTAAACTTATTATTTTTTTATGTCAATAAAGAAAAATAATTTTATTTTATTAAGTTAACGAATAACGAACAAAATAAAATTTGATACCACTTACATATTTCATAAACGACAGCATAAATATATTATGTACTAGCTGTAGCCCGCGACTTTGTTCGTGTAGAAATTTACTAACAAATCTATCCCACGAAAATCGTACTTTTTGCGGGATAAAAAATAGCTTGCATGCTGTTCCAGACTATTATAATCTATAGCCACCCACCTGCTCGTTTGTTAAATTGATACTCTGTTATAAAAAAACGCCGTTTTGCATTAAATTAATTCATATACTTCGTGTTACTGTTTTTCACTATTCGAATCCGACGCACCGGAACTTGTCGACGATAAATTTTAATTTGAATTTCATTGAATTTCCTGGGAGAGGAAACTGGGAAAAAACCTGGCGTGCAAACTGATTCTTCGCGCGAAGACTATATATAAAACTTATTTTTTAGTTGCTATAATTAAAACCCGACTACATTGAAATATTTTACGTCTATGAAAGTATGTACTGTGTAGTGGATACTTTGATGCACTATAAATATCCGAATTACGACGAATACAACATTATCTATTCAAATATTTAAGCGACTTTAGGCTTTTCTACAATTTTGTCACCTCCTTAGTCTAGTGGTACCATATGGGCTGTGAACCGGGAGGTCCTGGATTGGATTCCCAGGTCAGGCAAAGCGATTTACCATTAAGAAAAATACATTTAGTAGGTATACTCGTAGTACTGACTAGATCCATTGTTTCTCAACGCCAAGATTGGTAGATACTATTACGAATCTTATCCCGGTGATGCGATGAATAAATGGAACGAAATTCTTAATAGTAATGACCTTGGACCCCCTGTATTAACATTAAATTGACATGGATTTTCAATTTTCAATATTTCTAAATTATCGTAAGAAGTTAATTTATTTCTGAGCTTGTTGCTGACATTTCCATTAGGAATCATTAATTATTCAATAGAATATTACTATTGTCATTTTCTCGATAAATTTATAAAATAATTAAAGACATTACGAAATATAGTTCATACATTCTCAAAGATATAATACATTTAGTTCCCTAATATTTAATCTAAATAAAAGTTCCATCAAAAATAGTTCTTGTAGGCGCTTAGTTCGGCAAAGGACTTCACAAACAGAATCGCGTAGCAGCTAGCAAAATATTATTTTTATTTTGTAAGGCCTCATTCGCACGAGAATTTTCAACGTACGTCAAAAAAACGTTCAAATAGAACAAATGACTTCTAGTATACGTATTCAAACGTCAGCGCTTGTAAACGCGGATTTTTTTTAAACACCGAGCGTAGCTCGGTTTTTAGAATTATTAGAAACATAACAAGACTGATTTTCAAGCACTCATATGAACAGACATGTTGAAACGCTTATTTAACGAACGTTGAAAAAGCTCTCGTGCAAATGAGGGCTAACTAGCTGTAGCCCGCCGCTCTGTTTCCAAGATAAAAATATTTTCATTTGCTATAAAATAGCAACATAACATATCACCAAAATATTGTAGATTTTTAATAATGAAAGAATTTTTTAAATTGGTCAATTGATAACACTAAGAATAAAATAGAAAGAGGTTCAGTATTTCCAAAAATTAACGCGTTCAAACAAGGAAACAACCGAAAGTATTTGTATAAATTAAAGATATTACACAATACATAGACGGTACAACAGCACGTAACTTGTGATCCAAAAGTTGTGACCTCGTGGCCATAAGACACTCAGTCGTATTTGAATCACACGCGCGCGAGATCGTGCAAGCATAATAATGTTTAGACAATAAAATTATCCTACGTGATTCTTGAACATTCACGGAACATTCTAGAGTTGTAATTGTAATAAGCGCCCTGGTATTGTAATAAATAAGTGGTAGATGGTGTTACTGATGTTTGAGATACATTTTTTTGCATGGAAACTTGCTTGATAGCCGCTCTATCAACATCATCATCATCATCATCATTATCAGCCATAGGACGTCCACTGCTGAACATAGGCCTCCCCCAAAGATTTCCAGATCGACCTGTTGGAAGCGGCCTGCATCCAGCGACTTCCTGCAACCTTTATCACGTTGTCGGTCCACCTTGTAGGTGGACGTCCTACGCTGCGCTTGCCGGTACGTGGTCTCCACTCGAGAACTTTTCTGCCCCATCGGCTATCAGTTCTACGAGCTATGTGCCCTGCCCACTGCCATTTCAACTTGCCGCTCTATAGTTAGTAATACTTAATCTCTTTGGTATAGATAGACCACAGTCCTCCCCTATAGTTTTACGTTATTCAACGGTTTTGGCAGTGAGATTAAAAAGGAACAAAAACGCGTATCGAAATATCCCAGTTATTCGCTGCAAACTAAGCACATATAGATTTTCACTTTTATTAATTGCTTTGAAAGTGGATATACCAGATACAATAAAAGGTGATATTTTTCAATTTATTTTGTACAGCAAAATCGGTTTTATAGCATGGCAATATAGCTCAAAACATGATTTGCATAATCATATACAATTTTGAAAAGTACGTAAACTTATTATTTTTTTATGTTAATAAAGAAAAAGAATTTTATTTTATTAAGTTAACGAATAACAAACTAAATAAAATTTGATACCACCTACATATTTCATAAACGACAGCATAAATATATTATGTACTAGCTGTAGCCCGCGACTTTGTTCGTGTAGAAATTTACTAACAAATCTATCCCACGAAAATCGTACTTTTTTCGGGATAAAAAATAGCTTGCATGCTGTTCCAGACTATTATAATCTATAGCCACCCACCTGCTCGTTTGTTAAATTGATACTCTGTTATAAAAAAACGCCGTTTTGCATTAAATTAATTCATATACTTCGTGTTACTGTTTTTCACTATTCGAATCCGACGCACCGGAACTTGTCGACGATAAATTTTAATTTGAATTTCATTGAATTTCCTGGGAGAGGAAACTGGGAAAAAACCTGGCGTGCAAACTGATTCGGTTTTGATTGTGTTTCGACGAATTTGATTCGGCAACGCAAAAGCAATAACTTATCTATTTGACTGCAAGCTCTCAAATTTAATAATTTGTAGCCTAACCATATTTTTAACGCTTTTTGCTAGCGACTACGTAAAATATTTATATGACTAACATACAAATGCCCCTAGTGGATATGTATCCACTTTCTTCATGTGAAGAATCAATGTTTTATTACGAATTACTGAAGCTAGTCGCTAGAGTGAAACATTAAAAAGCGCATGTTTGAACCTCTGTTTCGAAATAAAATAAAATATGTCAATAAAGCCCGCCCACGTCATCGTTACAAAATAATTGCAGCCGGTCATTTACTAATAAAATACTCAGCATTAGTAATAAATACGACGTGTACTAAATTCACAATATTAATTTACATTGATTACGCTATTACATGTAAGAGTATTCTCGTAATAGTCGCCCAATCTTCAAGCGTTTTGATCGTAAAACATAAAAGTTGTCGCCAAGTTACTAAGTACTCAACGGCCTGGTAATACGATTCATATTTCGATAGAGGTATAATTAAGATTACTCGTAGTAGGGGCGGTTATCGTGAACGTCGTTTGCTCCCAGAATCCTAGATAAGAACCATAAAATAATGCTGTTATCCGCTTCATCGTTTACGCTGAATTTATTTATTTTCGAGTACTCCCTTTAAATATGTAACGACTAACTAAGAGTCAAGAAAAAGACAAGAAATATATTATTTTGTAACCAAATCAAATATTACTACATCATAAGCTCACACCTGTAGTCCTGAAGGGATAAACAAAGAAGCACTAGCGAACTAGTAATTTAATTTCGCCGCACTTAGTTCTGTCCCAGATGTCGGGAACAAATTCCAAACTCCGGGCTGATATTGGTATATCATTTATTATAATAGGCTAGTCATATTTGTACACAGTATCGCTTTGGTCAGTTGGCAATGGGCTAAAGACATGAAGGTCTCAGATTCTGATCCTAGTCGGGAACGCGGTTTTTCTAACATAGTTTTCCCAAAGTTCGAATCTTGCATTGACGACAGGCAATAGTTGTAAAAACGAAGCCGAATCCTTTCTGAAATATGTTTGGAAAAGTGGGTTGCACCGATCCCATTAGAAGAGATAACCAGTACGGTATAAATTAGGATATCCTTTCAACTAATAGTAGGTATTTTATGACTAAACGGCGGCTTAATATTACATGAACCGCCTCGTTACTTGTGCCAGTTGAGTCCCACGCCGGTCTTAATTTGTGAGTGAGGGATTCTAAGCGACCACCTGTGCCGCTTGTGTAAATTTTTAATTGTATTAAGTGGTTGCCACCATATTTTGTTTGTTAATCACGAGTTAAAATCTTAACGGACGGTTAATATTTCATACAAATGTCATAGACGTGTATCGAGCTCGATAGGAATTCGATTTTCAAAAATGTTCCTGCTCGGGCCACTGAGGTTCTGGGTTCAAATACTTGAGGGGTTACCACCACTTTTTATAGCAATATTATTATAATCTTACTTGTACTTATTCCCGTACAAAAAAAACTTAGTAAGACTATAATAATACTGCTATAAGAGGTGGTGGTAACACCCCAGATCTCACAAAGCGGTTTTACTAAAACGGTTAGCGCCACAAGGATCCAAGAAAGGATGACATCAGGCAGGTAGCCGATCTTAAACTACGCCGAATCCTTTTTGCAACATATCTAAAAGTATGTTGCGCTGATAATGTGGGTTATAGATAGATAGAAATAAAATAATATTGTGCTTAAAACGAAATAAATTCCTATGTTGAGCCTAACGATCGATTTCACTCTACGTTGATTTTATTACCTCTAAATCCTCGCTTTTATCGCGATTTTGAAATCCATCACATCTTTCCCGTGTTTAAGGTCCTTTACAACCTCTCCGAAGCCGTAAAAACACCCAATGAGGCTGAATGACGCAGATCCCTTTCGATTTCTAATGTGTTCGCGTTCATGTCACGGTTTTGTTCAACATTACAGTCACGTGCACTTGCACCACATGTAAATAATCTCCTGCACACAAAATATACACATTAAAGTAAGAGAAACCTAATTGAGTAGTTGATTCGGATCGAATTTTTGTATTATTAAATAGCCAACATAACATAAAATCAAAATATAATGAAAATATGAAAATAAAATCGAAGTTCGGTAAAAAATTTGCAATTTGTATTGGGTTTCTTATCGTGAACAAAAGTGGACGCATAGTACGACAATTATTCTATCTCCCTCGCACGCCTCTATCGTAATGAAAATTCAAGGAGGTGACGTCACGCCCTTCGTTGTACATTATTCAAGTTACCCCTTATATCAGTTTTGATTGTCTTAAATTTAATTTTAACACATTTATAATGTTCTTTCGAATATACCTCTAGTTTGGTTGTTAATATTACTTATTAAATACAATAATAAAACAGCCAGTCAATATCCCCATTTGCCGTCACGCACTCCTCATGCTCACAATTACTACTGTGATTACCTATTACTCATTACAAAAATATACCCTGATTACTCCCAAAATGGCAGTTTTGCAACTAACCTAATGATATTTCGATACTTACCGTCGGCGTGCTGGTTTTTTAATGCCATGCGAAGTGAATTGCAGCGTTCTGCTTTCATTTGAACTTTATTCGCCTCCCCCTCAACAGTTGATCTCTGAATACATTCCCTTTTATTTAGCATTCTTTTAATCTTAACAAGTGGTTCTTTAGTGACGTCTCTCTCGGCTCAGAATTGATTCTGTAAGGGCTTACGTAATCTGTGGGTATTGTCTGCGCCACTTCACTACGTATTGTTTCAGACAAATCAGTATTTTGCACATTTACTTGCTTATTGCATCAACCGGTCAAGGTAAGGTACACGAAAGTAATACATTCCATTTAAAGTATTGAATCAAGTTCGTTTTCAAGATTGATAATACATAAGTCCAAATGTTAAAGAAAGAAAAGTCTGTAAAAATGTAAGACCATTCATCAAAAAATGTAATAACCACGACCTTTTTCTTTCTAACTACCCTTGTCAACGTATAACTTGCCCTTGAATATCCTTAGCGCAACACACTTTTTATAAATGCTGCAGAAAAGATTCGGCTTAGTTTTTACAGCCTACTTTAAGGGGTTTTTAGGGGAATTTGTGCCCGATATGGCAATAGACTCGCCCTCTATCACATCTGCGACGGAACTAAGTTCGATGATAATAATGTGTGTGTAAAAATAAATAATGATGATAAATTTATGTTCTAGTTCGCTAGTGCGCCTGTGGCTAGCCCTTCGGGGATGCAGGCGTGAGCTTATTATTATTATTATTATTCATCATAATCATCATCATCATCAGCCATAGGACGTCCACTGCTGAACATAGACCTCCCCAAAAGATTTCCAGATCGACCTGTTGGAAGCGGCCTGCATCCAGCGACTTCCTTATTATTATATAGCTTATTATAGAGGTATATGTATGTAATATGTATGTTTAGGAGATACGATTATAATGTTGGAAATCCAGTTTTTCCTGACCTAATATTAGAACTAGTACCTCTGGGTGCATAGCCTATATACTCCGTCATTAGGCCAAGGAAGCGACATCATTGAATAACATTATTTTAAGAATTAATAGAAGAGTCCACCAAAGTTGAAACAAAGATCTATAAAAAGTAAAAACTCATGGAAGAACTTTCCGTTGCTTTTACTTGTTCAGTGAGTTTACCCGAAGTCCATACCTGTTCCCCCTTTCTATCCAATCCTTGCACATCCCCATGGATGTGGATGCATGATGTGGATGATGGATATAGATATGTTGCTAGTCCCATGACTAGCAACAATTAGAATGGTTTTCTATTGTTTGTGGACAATGCAACTCTATATATATATATATATATATATATATAGATATCATGTCTATACACCTCACAAAGAAATCCTTTTATGAGTTGGATTATGTGTATAGATATCATGTATATATATATATATATATATATATATATATATACATACATGTGTGATCGTCAATGTCACAGAGATCAAAACTATAGACTTACAATTCATATAAGCTCACGTACATATTGTAAAAGTGAACTGATTTATTTTTAATGGAGTTGAGTCACCCGAACACAAGGTCGTGACAGTTTTATATTATGAATGTCATTCGTGTTCGTATGGAATCGTTTTATGGAAATAGCTCCAAGAAAGATAATGTAATATTAGGGCCGATTTACATTCGGTAAGTGGCATTTAGCTAGTACCTACCAAGTAAAAGTACAATGGCAAGTAGCGCACAACTGAACAGTGACAGTTTGTACTAAGTCAAATGGCGAATCAAGTGACTATCGTATCGTTGTTAACAGAGACATGAACGGGCGTTCGAGAGAGAGATATATCTATATATATATATATATATATATATATATATAGATATCATGTCTATACACCTCACAAAGAAATCCTTTTATGAGTTGGATTATGTGTACTGAAAAAGTGGCTTTAGATTAAATGAATCAATACATATTCAGTGCTCGCTCTATACAATTATTTTCTTTTTATACGCTTTACTGTAAACAGAATTTCTAAAATTGGGAGTTGCTAAGAATATCATCATCATTATCGTCAGCCACAGGACATCCACTGCTGGACATAGGCCTCCCCCAAAGATTATGACGGATAATAAATGCAAACGGATAATAACGGAAGCTTTCTTCTATCAACGGGACAATATAAGCTATTAAAAAAAGATAAAAAACACTTCTATCTTTGCATTAACACTACCGCATCCTTTTTCTATCTTTGTTTTTAGTTTTTACGCTTAAAACGAGTGTCGTTTATATATACACTTTAATAATTGCAAGTTTAAAAACTTAAAGGACAGACTTTAAATCCTATCGTGACCAAATTTATATGGAATCACTCTTGAAGTAACCTCTATCGAACACAAAAAGAATTTTGAAAAACATTTGGCGGAGATATCGCGTAACATACATAAAAAAATACCGACGAATTGAGGACCTTCTCCTTTTTGGAAGTCGGTCGAAAAATAATACACATATTTTAGTCCTTATTCATAATCTCATATTCTACTTCATCTGGTCTAAACTCACCTAAACACTAACCACGTAACTACTACGTGGCAAAGTAAATAAATGAACAGTAACCGATTTTCTTATCAGAACATCTGTCAAGCAAAAGTAAAAGGTATTTTATTTTCCTTCCCCGTCTGTGTTTTAAAGACGATAAACTTTATTTTTCTCAACTTGAATGGCAAAATATTTTATAAGCAAAAAAGCTTCAAGGAAAAGCCGATATTCGTTCTCAATAAGTATTTTGTAATACAGCGCATATTCCAATAACATTTTATCATTACACTCTAAGTTTTTATTTATTTTCACCTCACTTTTCCCAATCCAACGCAGTAACATAGTTTTCAAGCGTGTTGCAAAAAGATTTCGGTTTAGTTTTTCCATATTAACGCCCTGTACTCGTCTAACTTATTAAAGGCCACTTGCAGCACCGCGATAAATCTCCATTTATCCTGAATCTTGATTCAAAGATAGGCGTGAGCTGTATGATAAATGGAGTTTAGGTTTAACTCTAGATCAGTAACAGCGTTGCAAGTCGCCCTAACTATACTAAAGGCCACTTGCATCTCCGCAATCAATCTCAATTTATCCCAAATCTTGATTTAAATACAAGAGTGAGCTGTATGATTCATTAACATAAGGTGTAACTCTAAATTAGTAATAGGTTTGCGAGTCGCCTTTAAAGTACGTACTGCACTTTATTAATCTCGGAGCTGAGCACCTCTTGCTATCTTAGAATAAGTTTTATTCAACAAGTTTGTTATTAAGTAAATCGCGGCCGTGCGGCTCTAACTTACAAGAGCATGGATAATTTCAAAGAAAGCCTCTCAAGTCTACATTTATTATCTTAATGGCATTTATAGGCAACGTTAAAGAAGATTTACCACAGAACTTATCTTCTGTCAGCAATTTGACTGGTAGAGACATGCTGTAGACAGTTACGTCTACCTTTTCTTTGATACCACTGTCTCACAGAAAACCGACCTAAAATGGCAGCTCGTTATCGCGTTTCGTTCGGTGAGTAAGACTGCCGGTGGGCCAGTTCCATCCCTTTCCCAATCTATATTTATCTCCCCTTCCATTCCCTCCTTTTAAGTTAGTACCGCACCCATGATTTTCGTATATTGGGTGTCTATGGGCTGTGGAGATTACTTACGAGGTGACTAACCTGCTCGTTTGCCAGTTTCTGCTATAAAATACATAAATCAAAATTTTGACCCTAAAAATCTTACCTCAACACAATCCATATCCACGGGGGTTACCACCACCTCTTATAGCAGTATTGTTATAATCTTGCTTGTACCGATTCCCGTACAAAAAAAACTAAATAAGATTACAATACTACTGCTATAAGAGGTGGTGGTAACCCCCAGGACTCATTTGGTATCCAGGATATTTGGTAGTTTCATTAAAGTTAGGCTTGCCGACCCCACATTAAGCTGGGATAAGGGCAGGTAGAAAGAAAGAATTGTAGACAACATGTAGATAACATCTCTCCAGTCAGTTATCGAGATATGTCGTGACACGCATTCTAGCCGGGCAGGCAGACATATAATAATTTCGATCGTACTTATAAAACCTATAAAATGCACACGAAGGGGGCTTACGGCTATTGTCATACATCGGTGTCTCTTATCTCGATGGTGGAATGCAGTATAACTGTATATTCATAACTTATTGAATAAAATCGCTATAGAATTTTATAAAGTATTTACATTTAAAATTCTAGAGATTGATACACTTACTGCCTATTTTAAGTGAATAGATGTAAAACGTGCTTGTGTCATCCAATATTGAGAGACCTCCATTCACTTATAACCTCATAACTAATGTTTTAGGCCGGCATGATTCTGGTGACCCCTGATAAAATCATTGTCAATAATCGCTAGTTTTTTTTTTTATTTATGCTTACCATACAGGTGCATAGATGTGCAGTGTAGTCAATTTGCCGTGCCCGGATAAAAAAACGAATGTTATATAGCATTATAGAGCACTATAAGATCTAAAAATATTCATACAATGATTGTAATACCTAGTACACAGTTCCAATTAATATTAGACTTAGTACGTTGAATCAGATGCCTAAGTCAACATATTCTTGGTTCTTTATTGTGGGGTTAGAAAAAATATGTGAAACTAGCTTTTGGCCGCGGCTATGCCCACGTGAGAGTCCATCCCATCGTTTATCCATTTTCACCCCCCTAGGGTATGAATTTTCAAAAATCCTTTCTTAGTACTACGTTATAAAAGGAAGTGTAAAATTTCACGTTCCTTTGCAAATAATTTCGGCTGTACGCTGATCGTCAGTCAGTCAGTCTGTATTCCCTTTTATATGTATATATAGATATAAGCGTCAAAATTACACATATACGACGCTATGGTAACGTTTGTTCCCATGCACGATCGATCTACGACATTGCTCCTCCATACAAGACGATCTCTTTAGGCACATGCATAAAATACGGTACACCTCATAAAATTTATGTCTGGTACGTGTTGTATATAAATCGAGGTGTGTACCGCCTCTGTATGATATGAGAAAGCCGACACATAAAATAAAATGCGTTACCACACTTACGTGTATTCAGTAAGGAAACGCACAGCGCGTTTCGCAAGTGACGCATCCTTTTATAATAATATAAAACATCATTTTCCGAAACTCAATTTGAGTATTTTATGTCATAGTGTTGCTTACCGATACCTACAATTATCTATCTATCTATTCTATCCTATTGTGTCTCACTGCTGGGCAAAGGACTCCCCCATCTTTTTCCACTGTTCTCTGTCATGGGCTAGTTCAGTCCACGTAGGCTCGTAGGCATCCATATCGTCACGCCATCTCTTCCTGGGTCTACCACGGCGTCGCCAGCCGTCGGAAGGTCTCTGTAGCATACGAACCACGTGCCCTGCCCAAAAATTATAATCTATAAAATTAATTTTATTAACACCTTTTTTATTACCAATTATCCATCACGGTGACTTTACCATCTTGATTTACAAACATTCGATTTATTATGAAGCAATTTTAAACTAATTCAAATAGAATTTATTTAATTTTGAAACATGATCTGTTTACCAGTTATTTGTAATTATTTGCATCCGAAATAGCGGATACTAATGAAATATTCCAGGTACTTCCATGCAATTACACAGTTCCACGAAATTCACATCCTTTCACAGAGTGCATGAAAACCAATATTATTGGCGGATGCCGATATTCCGAACTCTACAACGCATAATAAATTTAATTAATGTCTGCTAGTTAATATTTATCACATTGTTGATTTAGTGCTGGGCTTACTTTATATATTGTAGTTCAAATTCATATTAGGTGATTAGTGATAATTTGTATTTGGAATCGGAAGTTGAATTTATAATTATTTACCGCGGAGTGGTGACGATTTGGCATAAACATTTCTGTTCGACGTACTTATTTGTTATCGCGAAGAACGTGTTTTACCACTGCCGCGCCGTCACCCCGATGTACTTCTGAGGATTCCTTAAAACGTGACCATTTCCCTAAGCGACATTCTTTTTTGTTTGAAACAGACCCCTGACTTTTGACACTCAATTCGATTTCGACAACGACTCTATTTCCTTTTGTGACTTCAAATTCCACCGAAATCAAGTATTTCAATATATATCATGATAATCATATAATCGAGAATTTTAATTCACAAATTGAAATCGAATCGAGTGTCAAAAGTTACCCTACTATAGAGGTATAGTTCAGAAGTGTTCTCGTATACATTTAGTAAAGTAACAAATAATGTAATAACTTTGAATACCTACTTCAAACAGTCAAAAGTAATTTCTTACTCTCTTTGGTATATAGGTTTAATTAATTTGTACCAATCCCCTTCCCTCCCCTTCCATTCCGTCCTTTTAGGTTGGCAACGCACCCATGATATTTTTTGTCTTGGGTGTCTATGGGCGGTGGAGATCACTTACCATCAGGTGACCCATCTGCTCGTTTGCCAATCTCTGTTATAAAAAAAAATTATTTAGTTTATTGTATTTATCGAAGTAGGACGTAGGACGTCCACCTACAAGGTGGACCGACGACCTGATAAAGGTCGCAGGAAGTCGCTGGATGCAGGCCGCTTCCAACAGGTCGATCTGGAAATCTTTGGGGGAGGCCTATGTTCAGCAGTGGACGTCCTATGGCTGATGATGATGATGATTTATCGAAGTATTGAGTTCGGAGTACGAAAATCACACAGCTTCTTCAAATGTATAAACTATTATAATAAAGATCTTTCTAGAGCTAACGCACTCGAGTAATTCGTCTCTAACAAAGATTATCTCTCTTTTCTGTACGCACTCGTACGGGCTAGCTAATCACTCTCTAAGCAACCACTAAAATAAAAAACATATTGATTTCAAAATGCTGGGTCGTTCATGTTAGAAACTACTTTTACTAATGACTTTTCAATGTCTATTTTGAGGTCATATCTTAACTTGAACTTTAGCTAAATTATTAGTTTTAATAGTTTCCATTGTAATAACCTAATCACGACGACGTCAGTGCTGTGGGGTTACCACCACCTCTTATAGTATTATTATAATTTTACTTGTACCGATTCCCATACAAAACAAACGAAGAACGATTATAATAATACTGCTATAAGAGGTCTTGGTAACCCTGCTGTACTTCATTGAAGAGTTTCAATTTTTACTACTTGCTCCTTCATCCAATCTTGATATAATTTATATGGCATCACCCGGCACAGAAACCCTATCAAATAACCTTTTCTATTGAAATCTGTCTATACACGATGGGGTATTACTTCGTCATCAATAGTGTGCTTAGATCTCTAATTTCTATTTCCACTTCTACTTTGGTATATATGTACACAAAAAAGTCGCCTCTTTGATCTAGGCACAGTATATACGGGCTGTAGGGATCAGAAGCTCTTGAGTTCGAATTCCAGGTATTGCAACACTTTGTGTGGGTTTTAACTATTACCACAGTTGTTCGTTACTAGAGGTAGATCACCCAGAGCTATTTCGTGGTGGTTATACACCTGAAAAATGTGTTATGAGCTTGTGAAGACCCACATTAGAATAGAATAAAGGGTGGAAAAAGAAAATAAAAAGTTAAACACATAAAATAATATGGAAAAGCATAATTAAGTACCTGTTCCTCTGTCGTTTATGTGATAGATTCTGTATGCATCAAGTCGGTGGACACCAACAATTAGCTTTGTAACTTGTGCAATAGTCATATCGCTCAACGCATAGTCCGAAGCGAGCCTTATAAAAGAGCCACTATTGAAGTACTTTTAACAATGGCATTATAACAGTTTCATCCTAAGATTTATTCAATCCAGACTGTGACAATTATTATACCCGAGCTAAACAGACAGCGAAGTGAAGGATTTATTTTAATATTATTTTATAAGCTTTTTAAAAAATGGCTTTTCGAATTCCTGTCTCGCCTTAGGGATATAATTAAAAATATTTGAATATAGATACATGTAAATAATCAAATAAGTAGAAAGTAATAAGTAGAAGCATTTTTGACAGATCAAGATAATTCCAATTCCTATACCCACTTTGGCCATTTCAAGAAAATCTAAAGATCCTATCCTGGCAATTTTATTTTTCTTATTTGTTGAGAGATCTGTTAGTCAATCAATACTACATTTAGTATGTAATATTGTACAGATAAATTCACTTATTTTAAATCACGCCTAAGCAAAAGCTGAAAGTGTTGTTCCGTACATTGTTTTTGGATCTATTCGCAACGAGTTCGCTTCGCTTTCTGTTTGAACATACATAACAATGCTATTCTATAAAGCTTCAATATGGATTCAAATGAAAACACCACCTGCTTGATTTGTAAATGAAGGCACCCAGACGTTTTAATAAATCGCCATTTTTCTTAGTCAAGCTTACTTTAGTTGTATAGTTTGCTTTGCTCAGTTAACAAAAAAAACTTGAGTTATATAGTAGTTTCTGAGAACATGGGTTTTAACGAAATTTAACCATCAACATTCATACTTACCACAGAACCCTTCATTGTGTGTAGTCGGACACACACTTCGGATTTTTATAGCAGCAGTGAAAGTCAACAAACATTTTAGCCAATCTCGTCCTGAATAGTTAAATCCGAAATATTAATCTTGACAAACCGTGATGCAAGTGTTGCTTTCTATTCTACTAGAATTCAGTTACTGACAGTGCCTATTTACAGTGACGTGTACAGGTATTTTGATTAGGGTAGACAAAAATCTTGCACATAATTTTCTTAAATTTATTCTTTACTTTAACCATCATGATCATTCTCACGTCGATTTAAAATAATACACCCAGCGCAGTTTGAAAATCTCTTTTGGGGACCATTTTTTCTCATTATGTAATTTTAGCAAATTGTACTGTTCAATGTCCCTTTGTCTGTATGAAATGCACGCCACTGCCTATCTCTACCTTAAATACCTATTTACCTTAATAAGTATATTGTCCTCACCTCACACGACGTAGGTCCTAGCAACAAAACCTTCCTTTGTGGAAGGGATTGGGGTCACAGGTCACGGCACTATCTGTTCTTCCATTATTCCCGTGACGAAGTACACACAAGTATTTTTCTCCAAATAATAGTCGCATAATACTACGTCGTGTGATACCAACGACGTAAGCCTTTTCTTTATAATATCGTTGATGTTTGGGAAAATAAAAATATCAATGGCATATCATACATATTCACGCCATTATCTTCGAAAGTGTGGGCAGAGAAGAATTAGCGACCCAGAAGAACACACACAATTCGCCGAGCTTATTTATTTGAATTGGATAACTTTTATTTGAATAATACTAAATTCAGAATACTAAATTATTCTCCTGATCAAAATAATTGGCTATTTTATTTAAAAATATTCTTAAGAATCTATTTAGGTATAAAGAGGAACGATTTACTCTTTTTTTAACAAATAAACTCAAACTATTATTATTAAGTCGCCTCCTTGGTCTAATGACAGCATATATGGCCTGTGGACCGGGAGATCCTGGGTTCGATTCTCAGGTCGGGCAAGGCGATTTTTCTAATTTAATTTTCCCGTGACTAGATCCCCAGAGGGCGGTTGACGACAGGCAGGCAGTCGGTTGTAAAACTAAGCCAAATCCTTTCTGCAACATGCTTGAAAATCTTCTTCCTCCGGGTGTGTTCAATCGAATGAGCTAGACTCCTGTATAGCTCAAGCCTACTCCTATATCGCCTCATGTAGGTTTAATAAAGCTTTGTGCAGAATTTGCTTTCAGATTTTTTCGAATGTTTGTTTTTAAGTTTTAACTGATGGATATCGGCTTGATTGGATTTGCACCGTCAGCAATCTTATTTGTGTTTTTTAAACGAGTTTTTTTACTTGTTAATTATTTTGTGCACGTTTTACTCGTATGAGTATAGTACGAGTTACTGACTTTACATAGACATACTCGCATGTAAAAATAATCAAATCGCTAAAAGAAAACTGTACTTTAGAAATATACAAAATATACCAAAATATGCTATTATGTATGCTTCAAATGAAACTAACAAATAGACAGTAAAATTATCTAAATATTTGTAAAAACGTAGGTACCTAAAGTGATTTTCTCCGCTCTCCATTCGCTAAATCTAAAAGGAAATTTCTTTTAAAGTTAATTTCGCCGCAATAAGTAGAGCCAATATTGGAAAGTTCTTTAATCGCTCGAAGATTTATCTTCAATCTATCTTTTTATTCATACACAGAAACTTTAATATTACGAATAGGATTATTAAATTTTTTGACAAAAACACTTTGAATAGGATCATATAATTTAATTTACTTACAATCACACAGAATAAACGACTGATTGTCACTGCGACTTCTACAGGCTGCCGGTCCTAAAATTGGGCACCTGAATATGTTTGGTTTTATACACACATTTATAACAGCAATTAAATAAATATAAATAGCAAATAAAATAAAAAAGAAACCTTCTGTAAAAACTGCATCGAAATTGTTAAGAAAATGATGAAGTAATTCATATTTTAAATTCTAGAGTGGGGGCATATTGGAGATATCTTGCTTTCGAACGCAAATACAGGTATGGCGGTGACGTGATTATACTGATACTTCTCTTTCCCCCAGTTTTATGGTTACACCAAACTTCAAAGGCTTATAACTTTATTATTTTTCAGAATATTTCAATATTTCTTTCTGTTCTATATTTTAGACGTCGTAAATTCCATATAAAATTAATTAAAAAAAATTGTCAAGTACCCAATTGTATCTTTCTATCTGCAATTATCCCAACTGAATGTGGGGTCGGCGCAACACACTTTTTCAAGCATGTTGCAGAAAGGATTTGGCTTAATTTTTACGACCGGCTGCCTGCCTGACGTCAACTCCCTCTAAGCGATCCAGTGCCGGGCAAATTAAATTAGAAAATTTGATTTGACCGACCTGGGAATGGAACTAAAGAACTCTTGCTCCACAGCTCATATATGCTGCCACTAGACCAAGAAGGCGACGACTGGTCATAAAAAAGGTTAATTAAAAAAAAACTTCATATATAACAGTTTAAAGATTATAAAGCGTCTTGCTGTGTAATTTATAATTGATCAAAGTTAAAGCACCTGCGCATGGAACGGCGAGCTACAAGTGCCACAACATTCAAGTTTCTCGCCAAACTTGACAACTTATAAGATGATTGATGTAAGCACCTTCGAAATCGAGCTCAATGTTATTGAAAGTTTAATTACATACCGCTTTAAAGGACAGTTCGAACGTCCGCGTCGCCAGCGTCAGTCGTAGCATCAGTTAGGCTGCGACTGTGCTACAGGACTACGTTAATCTATGGAAGGCTGTTAAATGATAGGGCTACTAATGCATCCATTTATTTTACATCGATATACTAATGCGTAGTCGCCAGCGTCAATCGTAGCATCAGTTAGGCTGCTAAAAGACTACATTAATCTGTGGAAGGCTGTTAAATGATAGGGCTACTAATGCATGCATTTATTTTACATGAATATACTAATGCGTAGTTGCCAGCGTCAGTCGTAGCATCAGTTAGGCTGCTACAGGACTACATTAATCTGTTACTATGCACGGCCGGAAAAGTCCTATCACATATAATAAATAGACGTCTCAATCGCCTTGCTGAACAAATTCTTCCGGAGACTCAGTATGGTTTTCGAGCAAACAGAGGAACGGTCGATGCTATTTTTATTGTTAAACAAATGCAAGAAAAAAGTCTCGAGAAAAACCGTCACCTTTATATGTGCTTTATAGACTTAGAAAAGGCATTTGACCGCGTGCCGAGGGCCGAACTGTGGATTATTCTGGAAAAGATTGGATGTCCACCCAGATTTGTTGAATTAATTAAGCAACTTCATGACAATATGATGGCTCGAGTACAGCATGACAACAGCTTCACTAACCAATTCCCAGTTACGAGTGGCGTAAAACAAGGATGTGTGCTTGCTCCTACACTCTTTACTATTTACTTTGCTACTGTGATGAACGATGCTCTTTAGAATTGCCACAATCGAATCACTCTTAACGTAAGATCAGATAAGGGTGTTTTTGACCTATCTCGCTTCAGAGCAAAAAGGCATGTTCGTCAACTTACACTTCTAGAGATTCTTTATGCCGATGATGTTTGTTTTATGGCGGATACCATGGAAAGCTTGCAACATTTTCTGGATCAACTTGATATCTCGTGTCAGAGATTTGGCTTAGTTATAAGTGTGTCGAAAACCCAGATCCTGAAACAGCCTGCCAGAGGCTCATCGGCGAGCGACACCCCTCTCAAACTAGCCGGTAAAAACCTCGAAGAAGTAACAACCTTTCGGTACCTAGGATGTATGTTGCGCACCGATAATAGACTAGACACTGAGATCTCTGCAAGAATTGCCAAAGCTGCTACCGCCTTTGGAAAATTGAGCCGAAGAGTATGGAACTCTCACGATTTAAAGCTGAAGACCAAACTAGCAGTTTACAATGCGATAATCCTGCCCATACTTTTATATGCCTCTGAAACGTGGGTTGTCTACAAATGCGACGTCAAACGACTAGACATATTTCATATAAAATGCCTACGTGTAATTTTACGCATTAAATGGCAGGACCATGTTCCAAACACTGAAGTTCTTCGAAGGACAAACATGACGGGCATTGAGTCTCTGTTGATGAAAACCCAGCTACGATGGTGTGGACACCTGGTCCGCATGGAAGACAACCGAATGCCTAAGTCTGTATTGTATGCAGAGCTACAAAACGGTAAACGCAAGGCTGGCGGACAATACCTCCGCTATAAGGATGTACTCAATAGAAACCTGACAGCTTGCAACATCTCCGCTGACAACTGGGAGCAACTCTCACAGCGGCGCTCTCGATGGCGCAAATGCGTCGCTACTGGTATAAGCAATTTCGAAGCACTGCGTCTCGAAGATCTAGACACCAAACGCCAGTTAAGAAAGACCCGGCCGAAACGAAGTTATACCTATACATGTGATTCACTGGGCCAACTGTGTTGTTTTAAGTGCAATCGCATTTTTAGGTCTAAGTTTGGCTTTGCTAGCCACATTCGGGCACATTCCAGGGAATAGCCAGATGTCGCCGTCGACGGATGCGTCGAGGAGGACATCATCACATTAATCTGTGGAAAGTTGTTAAATGATAGGGCTACTAATGCATCCATTTATTTTACATGGATATACTAATGCGTAGTCGCCAGCGTCAGTCGTAGCATCAGTTAGGTTGCTACAGGACTACCTTAATCTGTGGAAGGCTGTTAAATGATAGGGCTACTAATGCATCTATTTATTTTACATGGATGTACTAATGCGTAGTCGCCAGCGTCAGTCGTAGCATCAGTTAAGCTGCTACAGGACTACATTAATCTGTGGAAGGCTGTTAAATGATAGGGCTACTAATGCATTGATTTATTTTACATGGATATACCAATGCGTAGTCGCCAGCGTCAGTCGTAGCATCACTTAGGCTGCTACAGGACTACATTAATCTGTGGAAGGCTGTTAACTGATAGGGCTACTAATGCATCCATTTATTTTACATAGATGTTCTAATGCCTAGTCGCCAGCGTCAGTCGTAGCATCACTTAGGCTGCGACTGTGCTACAGGACTATATTAATCTATGGAAGGCTGTTAAATGATAGGGCTACTAATACATCCATTTATTTTACATGGATGTACTAATGCGTAGTCGCCAACGTCAGTCGTAGCATCAGTTAGGCTGCTACAGGACTACATTAATCTGTGGAAGGCTGTTAAATGATAGGGCTACTAATGCATCCATTTATTTTACATAGATGTACTAATGCGTATTGACAATCATGACGAGAATTGAACAGAAAGTTAACATTTACGATAAGCCTTAGATAATATTAAAATATGACTTTATGCCGGGGCCTGGTAAATGATAGTTTTCAGAGATACACTACTTCGTACAAAAAGCTCTCTTCTGCTTTATAGAGCTTTATTGAGACACAGACGCAACTTAACTGATGCTGTGATGCAGATGAAGGAAACGCGAACGTCGGTATTGTACCTTAAAAAAGTATGCCTTAAACACAACAAATAATGTTTCCCCATGATTATTAATACAATTCCAACAACAATATTTTTAATTCTACGTTGTTAAAATGTATTGTGTGTAATTTATGTATTTACATAAATTTTTACATTTTATATATAACTTGCAAATAAAATCTCTAAAATATCTAAAAAATATAGTTCTGTTTGACTATTAATTACATAAAGTAGTCAAAACTTAGACTTATAATGTTAATTCATACTGCAGTTTAAAAAGTTAACAAAAACAATTTGTACTTAAAATCTAAACACTTATAATTCTTCATAAAATAGATTTACACATTCAGAGTTTGTAAAATTTACCTTACAAGTTTATAAAAGTTTACAAAATTAAATGTGTTTTTATCCTACAAATCTGTTAAAATTCAATTACAGCAGAGAAAAATATAATTTTCTTATAATCTTTGATCTTGGACAAGAAACAGTCTTAGCACTTTTTTAAATTCCACCAAAAAATACAACGAAAATCTAATCCGTGAACGAAGCTGTAACTGAATAATAGAATAGTCCCTATATATCAAATTAACCTTTCAACTGATGTCCTCTGGCACGCACGAATTCAAACAAAGAGAACATTTATATGTACTTTGTACGACTTGTTTCCGACAATGGCCTCGAAATTAGGGTTACCATGTTTCCGGATTTGTGTGGACTTTGCCCTGCTTTCTTCTTTTTTGGTTAATGACTACGATTTTCATACGAAGCTATTCTGCCAGTGTCGTAGGAATTATTATTTTCAAAACTTCTTACACTTGTCTTTATGGCACACCAACACACATTTCAAATATGTTACATAAAAGATTCGGCTTTTAGATTTGACGACTGGCTGCTTAACATTGACCCCGACTAAGGATTGTTTTTATTTTAACCATTCAATTTCCCAGATTTCCAAATATCATGCTTGACTAATGTCATGAATGAAAGATGTTAAGAGCGCATGGTACCTCAGCTCAAATTCAAATTTTGCACCCGCTACCTGTCTCTGCTAGAGTGCGCTATCGTACGTTGTCTCGCTCATACACTAATGGCGTCATAGGATGTCAAGCGGTGTTGATAAGACAAACAAGTGACGTAGCGTGGCGGGCCCGCATTTACGACGCATTAGGACAATTTATTTACAAAAACATAAGCTCACGCCTGTACCGCCGAAAGAGTAGGCAGAGGTGCACTAGCGACTAGAACACCCACATTTCGCCGAGCTTAGTTCCGTCCGAGATGCGATAGGGGCCGAACCTATTGCCATATAGCGCTCAAATTCTAGACTCTGGGCTGATATTGAAAACATGCAATATCACTTTGCCCGAACCAGGGGTCGAACCCAAGACCTCAGGATGGTAGTCGTACTTAAATACAACTAAACCCCGGAGGTAGAGTTTACACACATAGTAACACACAATCGAGGCACAATTTATTTTAGTACAATTAAAAAACTTTTCAATGGCGTGTCAGCGCTGACGCTGTCTGTCGGGCTTAGAAAGTTATGTTTGAGCCATGGATCATCGAACCATCAGGTAACTTTTCTTACAAGATAACTTTGGTTTAGGTGTCCTCTTAACAGGACACTTTGGTTTAGGTGTTTTCAGGGTGCTGTTCGGGCTTCCGCGATTTTGTAGCGCCTCTGGGATGTTTGCTGATGCCGGAGTTGATGACTTTTATGCCATCATACGTAAAAGTTGTGTATCTCTCATGCGTAGAGGGCGCACCAGCTCCAACAGCATCTTGAAGGCACTGTGTAACCGGTGGGACTGTCCTATACTGGAGCACTGGACGCGTTTGCACGCGCCTATTGCCAAATGTGCACTGCTCTAGTGTAGCAGTTTACCTTTTACTTTTCTTTTCTTTTCTCAATTTTTGTATTTTTCAGTAACATAGCTATAGTTTTTATTCATTATTGTACACACTAATACTATGGACTTTTAGTCTGCAATAAAAATATTATTATTATTTATATGGAACTACTTTATTCTCAGCTTTTACGCTGGTATTAGCTACATTTACGGGCAATTGCCAAGTAAATGCAGCGTGTGGTATTTTATGTGTGTCGATGTAATTTTTCTTATTTAAGTAATAGGTGTATGTAGTTATGATGTTGCAGTTTCGTTCTCGTCAATTTCCAGGAATTTCCTCACAATTCGGCAAGTATTTAGTATAGCTGCTTTTTGGAGGGATATATAAATTGATGTGTTTAAATTTAATAGTCGTAGACTGTGGTGCAGGTGCTTCGGAATAATTCCTGTAGTCGATAGGACAATAGGCACTACATATACTTTATCTTGTTTCCATATTCTTGCTACTTCCTCTTTAAGATCAGCATACTTATTAATTTTTTCTGTAATTGATTTTTGAATGTTGTGGGTGTTTGGGACGGCGATATCAATAAGGTATGTGGTTTTGTTAGTTTTATCTTGCAGTGTTATATCCGGTCTATTATAATGGATGGTTCTGTCAGTAAGAATAGCACGGTCATAATATAGTTTGTGGGTGTTATTTTCTAGTACATTTACAGGGTTATATTTATAGTATGGTGTGTTTGTGTTTGGTATGAGAGTATGTTTTATTGCGAGTGTTTGGTGGATGATGTTTGCTATCTGGTTATGTCTGTGTGTGTAATCGGTTTGTGTTAGACTAGTGCATGCTCCGGTGATATGTTGGACTGTTTCAGGTTGAGTGTGACATCTTCTGCATTTATCATTTGTAATAGTAGGATCCTTTATTATATATTTTCTATAATTTTTAGTATTAATTACTTGATCCTGGATAGCTATGATAAAACCTTCTGTTTCCGGAAAGAGATTTCCAATTTTGAGCCATTTGTTTGATGCTATTGAGTCTATGTGTGTTTGTTGTAAGTCATGGGGATGTCTACCATGTAATACTTTTTTCTTCCAGTTTTCTATTTTTTGTTGCTGCGGGTCGTTATTATTAGGGTTTTCTAAATTAGTCTCTTCGTTTAAATTTAATGGAGTAAAGTTATGATCGTTGTTGACTATGGCCTTGTGTATGTTACTAGTATGAGATTTCTGATGGAAGAATGTGTTTAATTTGTATATTTGCTTTTGCCAGAGATTTTGAATGTCTATGAGGCCTCTGCCTCCCTCTTGCCTTTTGACGGTTAGTCTTTCTATTGCTGATTTGGGATGAAGATGTTTATGTTTTGTGAGTGTTGTTCTTGTAGTTCGTTCTAATTTGTCTATGTCAGTTTTTGTCCATTTTATTATTCCAAATGAGTAGGTCAATATGGGAACTGCATAAGTGTTAATTGCTTTGATGAGATGTTTGCCAGTTAGTTGAGTTTTGCATAAGACTGTGATCCTTTTATGGTACTCTGTAGATAAAATGTGTTTAATATCTGTATGGTTCAAACCTTTTAACTGTCTGTATCCTAAATATTTATACAAATCTGATGTTTCCATTGCTGTAATCATCTCAGAGTCATTTATTGCGTAATCACCGGGTCGAATTTTGCCTTTTATTATATGAAGTGTTTTACATTTATCTAAGCCAAAATGCATATTAATATCTGTGCTAAAATTGGATGTAACATCTATTAACTTCTTCATGTCCCTTTCAGTTTTTGCGTATAATTTGATGTCATCCATATATATGAGATGAGAAATGATTGTTTCTTCAGTACCATGCTGTAATTTATACCCGGCTCCGGTGCGTCGCAATTGGTGTGAAAGTGGGTTCAAGGCAAGGCAGAACCACAAGGGACTCAAGGAATCGCCCTGATAGATTCCTCTCCTGATGTTTATCTCCCTCGTTCTAACAGTATTACATTTATTATTTAAATGCAATGTAGTCTTCCATTGTGTCATAATGTTATGTAGAAATTCTATTATGTTTTTATTTATTTTGTATATCTTAAGTATTTTTATCAACCAAGAATGCGGTATGCTGTCGAAAGCTTTTTTATAATCTATATAGGTACAGTGTATATTTCTATTTTTCGAAGTGGCATGTTTGTGAATGGTTGAGTCTATCACGAGTTGTTCCTTGCATCCCATATGGCCCCGCCTACACCCCTTTTGTTCCTCTGCTATAATATTATAGTGCTCAATGTGTTTATTTATTTTATGTGAGATAACAGCTGTTAGGATTTTATATATTGTTGGAAGGCAAGTGATTGGTCTATATTGGGAGGGTTCTGATGTCATTTTATCTTTCGGGATCATATATGTTATTCCAGTTGCAATAAATGATGGTATAGCCTGTTTACCTAAGATTATATCTGTTAAATTTGTAGCTATTGCTCTGTGTAAAGAATGTAATTTTTTGAACCAAAAATTGTGTACTTTATCGATGCCGGGTGATTTCCAATTATGTAGTTTAGATGTAATAAGCTTTATGTCAAGTTCCGTAATCTCCTCAAATTCCATTTCATCTATTGCAATCCATTTGTTTTCTTCTTCTTTTATCCAGTCTGACTTGTCATTGTGTTCCGTTTCTTCCTCCCATATTTCTGCCCAAAATGTTTCTAAGTCCTCCTTGGATGGTATGCTCCTAGTGTTGTCATTGGTGTCTATGCATGGTTTACGTAAGTTACGGTAAAATGTTTTTTCATTCGTAGCAAATAAAATGTTCTCGTTTTTACGCTGTTGAGCTTTCTTATAACGTTTTAGTCTATTTACTTTAAGTGCTAATTGTTGTTTCAGTGTATCTAGATACTCTTCCGGTCTATTATTATTACTGTCATGCCTAGTGTGAGTCTTTTTATTTTTAAATATCTCTTCTACTTTCTTAACTACTTTCTTTGATCTATTGTTGTTTATGTATTGGGTGAGTCTTCCGCAATCTGCTCTGAGCTTTTCTATATCCTTTTCAAGACGTTGTTGCCATGGGGGTTTATTGTTATATTTTGCTCTGTTGTTTCTTGTAGTGTGTTCATCAATTTTGTGGCCAAGTTCCTCTGATATTACTACTGCGCTGCAGTAAATAAGCGTGTGAATATCTGCAAGCTTTGTATCTTCTGTGATAAACTGGTTTAAGATATTTCGATTAAATATTTCTAAAAGATGATTAAGTTTTGGACTGTATCGTAGTTTGGGTAATTTTGGGCGAGCTGCTGGATCCAGCCCGGAGTACAATGTGAGGGATGTTGTGAATTTTTCTTGCATTTCCTGTATGTATGTGTCTGTTGTAGGATTAGTTTCCATCAGGGTCTCAATATCATTTTCTAGTGTGAAGGTAATTGTATCAGTCTGTGTGGATGTGTGTGATGTTTGTGTGATATGATAATGACATGATGAAGGATTTTGTGTTTCTGATTCTGAATGTATTATTGCTTTTGTCTGCTGTGTTATTGACTGTAACTGGTATTGAGTTTGGCTTGATGAGGTAATGACATCAATATTTCCTGTGCTATCTATTTCGTTCTGTAACTGTCTTCTCACTTCTTCTTTTAGTTGATCTAGTATATCTGTGGAGAGTAGCTTATTTCGTTCTATTGCTCGTCTTTGGTCTGATACTCGCTGTTCTGTAACTTTAACATCTGGATATTGACGTGAGAAACATTCGTGTAGCTGTTTTCGGTAGGTTGTCATATCTGTTCCTAATTTTGTAATATAGTAATAAGTACGCATGATAAATAGGTTTACATCTTTGCTCCATGACATGCGTACTCTAGGTTTTCCAGCTTTGGTGGACGCGGGTAAAAATGCATTTGCAGCCCGCGCAACATCCAATGCTGGTGTAGTTGTGTCTCTAGTATTATTTGACAGTGGCGACGAGGGGACTGATGGTGATGAACGAATTGATGGTGCATATGATACCGTACTTGGGCTGTAAGGTTCTATTGGGCTATTTGTTCTACTGTCTGTCAGTCTGTCAAGTTGGTCGTTATCGGCTGTAGTATATTCGGGTAACCCGGTGGGAGCCCGCCTGCTCAGCTCCTCACCGCTGACGGATCGTATGCTGAAACACCCAGCGTCAGCTCCAGGTGTGCCCCGGCGATCGCCCCCGGGAAGCGGTCCTCTCATTTTCTTTTTCGAACGAGTCTCCATGTTAAATGGGTTACCATTGCCACGTTAGCCACACCAGTGATTTAAGTTGTGTGTTGCCCGCCCCCCACGTGATCAGGTGTTCGATCAGGACGTGTGGTTGGGTTTTAGGGGGCTATTATTATTATTATTATTATTATTATTAACCAGTCACACAGCCCACCTGTGCTATAAGTTCTCCTTGCTGGAACTTCTGTTGACAAACCTACCGTAGAGAAACGGATGTCAATGTTCCTCCACTGGATGGGGACAGTTTCTTGTCAGATAGGTTTAAGCGGCTCCTCCAGTGTTTGATGTTTAGCGGTGGTATATAGAGTTAGTCCCAATATATGTAGAAAACTAAAAGGAGACTACAGGATTCGTAATAATAAACAACTTTTATATTTGCAAAATTGTCAATATACCTGATGTTTCATAGATATTGCCATTCAAAGATTTTATAAATAATCCGTGTACTTAACCAAAATAATTTAATATTCGTCAGTTCTTTGCGTTCTTTCTATGGAGAAAACTCTTATTTCTTACCAGATGATCCTCACACCTCTACGGACTAAGTCAAGGATGTGGATATTGGGAATTAAATGATTCACTGCCAATACCAGAATTCCAATTGACAGCTAGTATAACAATGTCGGCGCCGTCACTGCACGTCTTAAACAGCCCGCATAATTGGCGTGAAATGTCACCTTGGAGCCCTATATCTAAGGAAGGGAAAGAAAAGTTACGTACAGCTTTCGAATCCAACAGGAGGGCCAAGGGAAAATACCTATGCAAAATTGAAGGGCGACAGAAAAGCTATCTCGGAAATCGAGCTTTTGGTGACTTGTCATCGCAATGTAAAGCAGTTTCTACTAGCTTAATCTGCAGTCACTGCGTAAACTTGATAACCACAGTAAAATAACACTCATCTTTGAGTTGAACCCTTTGCCTCAAATTCGATTTTGTACAATGGTGGAGCCACGCTACTGGACGTTGCACCGGCGCAGCGTGTGTGGAGTACTACATGAATCCATATCAACCTGTATGCGGTCAGGCGAGAGCCTGAATCTTGGACATTCGAAAGTCGAGCATGGTCGTATTCCCGTGGTGGTTCTTAAGACGTCCGCGGCTGAGTTAACCCTCGTTCTCAGGAGTTTCCTCAATTTTTCATATAAGAGTTCCGACTCTGAAGAATTTTTGACATCCATCTATGTTGAAGACTGCGCACACCAATCGGAAATCCTAATAGAGTGACCGGTCGGACCTTTCCAATTATAGTCTCCATCACGTCCTTTTTTTCCAAAACTAGCAATTAATTAATACATGGCTCCTGAACTATTCACTATTGGTAGCGTATATCGGGTGTGAACACTATGAGGTCCTGGAATCCATTTCCAGATCGGGCAGGCGTTTTTTACTTTATGGGTGGGTCATTACACAGGTAGCCCATTGTAAAAACTAAGGCCAAACACCTCTGCAACGTGCTTTAACAATGTGTTGCATCGACTCCATACTGAGGTGGAATAAACGTACGCCTACATAATATCACGCCTGTATCCCATAGGGGTAGGTAGAGACTATAGATTTACACTTTGCCCGATTCTGACATACTACTTTCGCTTCATCTACTATCATGAATCTCTTAATCTTTATGCATTAGAGTCTGTTTTGTTTTTTATCTGTTCTTTAGTCAATATATCATCAATTTGCCCAATATAAGTGCGATGCGGTCGCCCTATACCGACTTTTCCATGCACACTCGTCTTGTGTCACTGTTTCGACCATCTCCTATCATATATCCTCTCAATATGTCTGAATCATCTCAACATCCCTTTCTATTTCTTATCACTACATCTTCTTTCACTCGGCAGAGATCCAACACCACTTTATTCCACACTCTATCACGCGACACATGCTCCTTCATGCTCTCATTTCCACCACCCTGCGGGCTTAGCCAAGTAGCTTATGCGCTAGTCGAATAGAATAGTAAATATATGGGAATGAGATAAGAGTACGCTATATATAATAAATGTATAGGAATGACATAAGAGTCCACCAGTAAGCCCACTGATCTTACTTTCATGCCTGTTCTGTCACACCCAACTTTCACTCTCATTTAAAAGCGTGGGCACTAACACTTCTTTATGAACGGCCAATCGTGTCTTTTTAGAGACCTTTCAGCTACTCATAAAGGTGTTCAGCGCTCCATTAACTCGATTACCTGCACATACTTGTCTTTTAATGTCGCTATCATGCTTCCCGTCACTTATAAATATACAACCCAGATATACAAAGTCTTTCACTTGTTCTACTCTCTCGTTACCTATCATAATTTTGCACTTTGTTATACTTTCATTTCTTTAAAAAAACATACTTTTCGTCTTACCTACATTAATTTTCTCCTTTCCTTTTAAATGCATCATCCATAATTAGTACCATTGTCTGTAATTCGTCCTAGGTGTTCTCCAAGTCTACAAAGGCGCAAAAGACTTTTCGTTCTTTGGCTGAGATTTTTTCCGGAAAGCTTCGTAGGGAGAAGATCTAATCCGCACATCCCATACTCTTTCGAAATCCCGCTTGTACATTCTATAACTTATTATTCGTCTCATACATTACCCATTTCAATCAGAACTTTCGCATATAATTTGCCGACAACACTAAGAACGTACTCTGGATAGTCTTGCCGTGTCTCCTTATCCTTATACAACGGAACAATAAATTTAAAGATGGAATAAAGGCAGGTGAAAAAAATATATACAGGGTTAGTCGGAAAGTGTGTAGAGAGCCTTGGCCAACATAATGTACCATTATTAAATATTTCTACCGTAGATAGCGTGCGTCATTTTAATCTTTCTTTCTACCTGCACATAACCCACTTTCATGAGTGGTCGGTGCAACACCCTATTTCAAGCATATTGCAGAAAGGATTTGGCTAAGATTTTAGTTTAACCAGCTACCTGCCTGACGTCAACCCCCTCCGGAGGATCCAGTCCCAGGCAAATTAAATTAGAAAATTCGCTTTACCCGACCTGGGAATCGAACCCACGACCTCCCGGTTCACAGCCCATATATACTGCCACTAGACCAAGGAGGCCACGAGCGTACCTCATCTTAATAGTAGGACATTTTTTATTTCATATAAAAAGTAAACTACCTATCCCACGATTACATATCGGCAAAATACGTGCCGCTTACGCAATGCGCGCGCCCCCACACTGTAATTTTAACTAAGATATAGTTACTATGCGTCTTTTAATTATTATTATCTAGGACTTATACAGCACATTGTCACTAGATAATCATCGATTTAGTAACAAAATCATGAAGTTACCACATTAATAGCCACTTAAATAATGATTACAGATTAAACTAATTATTGAAATAAAACAATCTTGGTAGCTTAGATGTTGGTAGCACGATCCGCGAAACATGTTTCTGTCTGGCTTTATCCCGGCCTTCTGCCAAGGGCCGTCTTCCTACTTCAACGCTTCCACTTCACACGGTGCTGAACGTCCTCCATAGTGAGGCTTGGCTCTCATATCTAGGAAGATATCTCCAGAACGCTTTTTGGGCCGTTCACGACCGTCCACCTACCGGAACAAATGCAACACTTATTTCAAATATAGCCTACAATACAAGTATTTGAATATTATTTTTATTATTACAATTTTAATTTTGTTTTATATATTCATATTTTATTTGTTTTTATTCATTATAAATATAAGAAATAAATATAAATATAAAATTTATTAGTTCTCAAATGGAAATTACAAAAGCGAACTTACAGCTATTACAGTAATTAACAACTATAATAAGCCAATTAAAACAAACTGAGAAAACAAGTGACTATCTATAAAACATTAACTGTTAACCTCCACACTAGGAATAAACCTGTCTCATGGGGGTCTTCAAGAGTGTGCTTTTAGAGTTCTCAAATATTGTTCAATTAGCCATTACATACAAAAGAAATTAAAGTGGTGTGTGTGTGTGTGTGTGTGTGTATATGGAGATATTACATTATATATATATATATATATATATATATATATATATATATATATATATATATAGCCTCATGTATATCTCCATATGCTGGGCAAATGATGTATTGCACTGGACCTGTTCCGTTCTAAAGACGCGTCGTTTTAAAAGTAAGGGGTAAGCGAGCGAGTTAATTACTTCTTTGTGCTGTTTTAGTATTATGTCACATATTATTAAAGATTTTTGTTTCTTAAGATTTCGTACTTATAAAAATTATGTTGAGTTTAATGGTTAATAACACTAGTAATGACGACGAACACTATGCCTCTGCATTATCTGAATCTGGCAATATCAGTGATGAGAGTTGCCATAGTGTTTCTTCGCTTCGTGATAACCTTGAGAGTCAGTTTTCGGACGTATCTAAGAATTTTAATATCGGTCATATTAATGCGAAAACTGCCTCGACTGCCTCGGTGGCGTGGTTGTGGTTGGGTACGACTGCCGTCCTGAGGTCTCGGGTTCGATCCCCGGGTCGAACAAAGTTATATTGGATTTTTCCATATCAGCCCGGAGTCTGGAATTTGTGCCCGATATGGCGAAAGGCTCGCCCCCTATCATATCTGGGACGTAACTAAGCTCGACGAAATGTGGGTGTATTAGTTTGCTAGTGCGCCTCTGTCTACCCCTTCGGGGATACACGCGTGAGCTTATGTTATGTTTATGTTTTATGTTTATGTAAAGCAAAAAGTATTCCGGCCCATTTATCCGATATGTCGGCATGCCTAGACCATAAAAACCTTTACTTTACACCTCCGCTTATCTGCTGATCCTTTAACCCCTTCAGAAGGTTATCTGGAAGAGATCGCTTCAAGCGATAAGACAGCCTATTGTAACATTTTATAGTTTAAAGTTCTGTCTGTACTGTTTACTTAATCCTTACTATGGTGTTAAAGAGTTATCTATCTATCTAATCGTTCGCGAATGACAATATCTATGAAAGTATTAGGTATATTATAATTTTTACTGATATATTCTTGTTCATTATTATGAGTTCTTTAGTATCCTTTCAGTTTCTTAGAAATATTACGACAAACTTTGTATATTATACGAAATCAAAGTTAACAGGAATACACCGTGTGGCACCAACATAACTTAAATTTCGTCGCAAAAATATAATTATGCGGTAATATGCACGGGCCAACCTAGATGTATATAAACTTCAGTAAGTATACGGCGTGACGTCAAATCGCGCGTTTGTCAACGACAAAAGTATTAAACCGCTAATATCAACTGTTTAAGGTTGCTCCGAACGTACATTATGTGCAAAAATTTAGAAAACTAAAAAATCAATCTTATGGTTATTTTATTTATTCGTCTTATTTTTTGTACAAGCCCTTGCAACATTAAAAGGTACATATATATAGGGGACGATTAAATGTCGGTAGGTCAGCGTCAATCATTATGTAAAAAGCTTAAATTACACTATATTTTTTTTAATGGAAGACCCAAGCTGTTGACAGTTACGTCTACAACATGAATGGGCCGGCTCGACCTGTTGGATACCACTGTCTCACAGAAAACCGATGTAAAATGGCAGCACGCTGTTGCATATCGTACGGTGAGTTATATTTCCGGTGGTCCAATTCCAATCTCTTTATCAATCCCTTTTCCCCTCCTTTTAGGTTAGCAATATACCCATGATATTTTTTGTAATGGGTGTCTCTATCTATGGGCGGTGGAGATGACTTACCCTGACCCACGAGCAATCGTGTTACTGCTATATAAATACTTTATATTTAAATTTTTAATATACATATACCTAATAATGTTATGTAGGATTTAAAAATAAAACTTTGTTTGGCAATATCTGTGAAAGTATTAAGTATATTGAAAAAATTGCAAGGATAAAAGTTGTTTATTATTACGAATACAGTATCCTTTCAGCTTCGTACATAATAATTTATGTTCTAACTAACCGTGTGTAATAGTAGAGAGCCCGTGACATTTGCTATACTTACGCCGCTGACACGCGACTGGATTTCTAATCTACTAAATATTCAGGTAAATGGAAACCTAGAAAATACTGACTTATTTATTAGAATATTCTCGTTATCATCATTATAATCACCTACAATACGTTGTTTAATTGATGAAGTATCCCAGATATATAAATTATATTTATTTATTTTGCTGACAGCAAGAGACACAACCTCCCCGTCTGACAGCCGAAGCGGGAATGTGTGCGGGCCGGGCGGCAGGGCGGTCTTGACTAAAACGGTGCGCAAAACGCGGAAATTTAGATAATTGGATCTTACAATAAAAAGACAAATTATTTTCAAAATCCAAAACACATAACCTATGCGTATTATTTAACTAAGTTACTATACAAAATTTCACCATCTTATTTGAAGTATGTAATGAGTAATCCGGGATATTAATTCGGTTTAGAGGTAACTTTGCAATTTTTTTCTATCGAGAAAATTTTAAGGAATCGTGTTTTCGCCACACATGTTCACTCACATAAGCCCTCAACTTTATCATATATTTATTACAAAGTAAAAGCTGCAGTATTGTTGATTTTATCCGGGTTCAAAATAAGCCATTTGAGGTAGTATGGGCCCTTAATAATATTTATGTTTTGTTTATGTTTATTTGCGCGCTGTCAGAAAGGGAATATATCAAGTTTTGTCTAATTTTGTAGTACGAAACACACTTTGTTTACAACATATTAATTCACAGTGCATACAGACATCTGTATGCACTGTTTAATACATTATTAAATATGGCATGTGATAAATTAGTACGAAAAATAGAATCTTCATGACACATTTTTACGTCAATAATTGTCCGATACCTCACAAATTACGCGATATGAGATGGTGGCCCTACTCTGATTCACTAATTTAGGCAACGTCTCTTACATATTGTAATAACAGTAGAGGTATAACTAAGGAAGTATGCTTTGTGAGTTGGAGCGAGTTGTGGCACTATCCGAAACAAGGGACGTGCTCCATCGCGAAGACCCCGATGTGCTATTTATGTTAACTCACGTAACTTTAAAGCCTCTTTTAATTGGTGCAGACCGAGGAGCGATAGACCATAATTTATTTTGTGTACTCGGGTCTCGGGTTTCGGGTGTGTGTTTATTATGCACTAGTTAATATAAATATTATCAATTTATTGAAACAAAACAGTCAGTACAATTCCGCGTGAAAACCTATAATTATAATATGTATGTCATAGAATCATAAAAGAAAAAGGATTATTAAATTATGTATCTTTCATTAAATAAAGACTACAGTAAGTTTCACTGGTATCAGATTACCAGAAACTTGAATCCCGAAATACCCAAACCCAAAACAAATATCCATGGATTACTCAGCGGCATGCAGTCCATATAGATATAGAGACACTGTTTACCCTGACAATTTGCTATTTCATCAATCTATTCTATTCTATAACCAAAAACAAATTTCTAGAATAGCAACGCCCGGCTTATATTTAATTCGACATGGAGGTGATGACAATAGTAAAAGTGAGCTAAGGGTGGAAGAAAATAATTTTGACAAGTTTTTTGTCTACCCTGAACGGAATGACTGTGCACGTCACTGGGATTATCCAAACATTTCGGTACAGGATCGAACCCATCGCCTCTCGTTATACAACCGGCTGTTCGTTACGCCTCGGAGGGATATATTGTTTTCGCCCAATTTCCTTGAAACTTTTAATTGTTTGCTCTCAAACTTATTTATTTAATGAAGCACGTATTTTGGCGTTTTTCGAACCCGTAAGCGGAGAACGGGTTAGAAAAGTTTGGACAACTTTTTAATCCATAAACAACTTTACGGGTGCGAAGCGACAAGAAAATCGTTGATAAAGTTGTTGTTGATGACATTGTCACTTCCATTGAAATTATTTGTGATCACACAAAGAAAAAAGAAAAAAAATTAAGTGACTTACCGCCGAATGTTCATACACTTAAGGTCGCCTTATGTTGTTTGAGGCCGCCTTATCTGTCAAAATTGTATGGCGAAAATCAATGTAAGAAGCTGTTAAAGTTGAGTAGCGTTTGAACATTTGGGCGTTACCTATCTAAGCAAATACATAATTTGTGGCATACCCCCTTAGTTAATACTACAAGTCACATAATTATTTTAGGCCGCTTCCAACAGGTCGATCTGGAAATCTTTGACAGAGGCCTATGTCCAGCAGTGGACGTTCTGTGGCTGATGATGATGATCACAGTAACAACATATAACAGTGTAATAACGTCCATAGAAGTATCAATTTTGCGTGTTTTTTGAAAAAAAAGCATAGTCTGTTAAATGACATTTGCCCCACTCTTCTATGCCTTCACAGTCTAAAACAATTTTTGTTAGATGCAATATTAAAACACGCTTGTCTGTTTACCTCGTAATATACTTTGTTTCACACCCCTGTATAAAAAAAGTATTGCTCGTTGGTTGAATATTATTTATTAAATGTTTCATCGCAGGATCTTTCAACTAGAATATTTAGTTTATATTCTTAGTTCTAAATACGTTTTCTGGGTATGTTGCAAAATCTTACTGGTACACATTTTATATACATTTTACAGAAGCTTGTTGGGATATATAGCTTCATCACTACATAGTATAAAACAAAGTAGCTTCTGACTGTCTGTATGCTTCGATCTTTAATACTGCGCAACGGATTTTGATGCAGGTTTTTTAATAGATAGAGCGATTCAAGAGGAAGCTTTATATGTATAATACATGCATAAATGAATCCCCTAAAGTAGTTGTCGGCAACCTTTTGACAGGCAGAGGCCGCAAGGTGGCAAAATACAGTAAAGGCGGGCTTCACCTCATATTTTCTATCTATAGAGGTATATTCTATAACATTTTAGATATTTATGACTAATTTACAAAACAATCACGGGCTGCAAATAGGACTTCACGGGCTGCAAACAGGATTTCACGGGCCGCATGCGGCTCGCGGGCCACGTGTTGCCGACCGCTACCCTAAAGGGATGTAATGGGGGATGAATATTTGTTAAGACTCTCACGCGGGCGAAGCTGCGAGCAAAAGCTAGTCTGTTATAAGGGAATGAAACTTTGCAACTGAATTTGTACACGTTTGTGAATTTTTTTAACAAAATTCAGGATATACCTATTTTTCGATACAATCGTTTTGTTATGAATAAGTTGCAAACGTACATTATGTTAGCAGTAGCTCGACCAAATAGTTCTTTTGACGATTCGCTAGCGATTACGTAAAATAATTTGTGACTTGTGTGAAAAACATCATTATTTCTACCTGCCCTTATCCCATCTTAATGTGGGATCGGTACAACGCAACACACTTTTTCAAGCATGTTGCAGAATGGACTAGGCATAGTTTTTACGACGAACCCCCTCTGAGGGTTCCCAGGCAAATTAAATTAGAAAATTCGCTTTGCCCGTCCTGGGAATCGAACCCAGGATCTTGCGGTCCACAGGCCATACATGCTGCCACTAGACCAAGGAGGCGAGGTAAAACATAAAAATCATTTGTGTGAAAAACATAAGAAATAATTATTTTCAAGCAACAAACTCATAATTATTTTGTAAAAAAATATTTTGGCTTACAATAATAACCAGGACCTAAAAGTGGAAGAGGTAAAGCGTAAGTTTTGTTTGATCTTTCTCCTTGACAACTAAGTAATTGCTATCGTTTCGCTGGTGCACTCTAACGTTCTTAAAACAACATGGCTAAAGTAACTAAGAGAGTCCAATAAGTCTCTGTTGATATTTCACAGGCCACGTAGCGATAACCTTTTATTTTGAGAAATGGGTTAAGTTTAAAACAACTGCTTACATCTTGTGCAGTAATGTTTTCGGCTGACTTTAAATGAGTGAGTAGAGTCACGCTATAGATAGTTACGTCTATAGCTGTAGAGAGTTACGGTTACTACTCGACCGGTTCGATACCACTGTCTCATAGAAAAACCGACGTAAAGTGGCAGGTCGCTGTTTCGTTCGATAAGTGAGATTTCCGGTAGCCCAATTATCCCCCTTCCTTTCCCAATCCCTATTTCCCTATTTTTAAGGTGGCTACACACCCATAATTCTTTTTGTGTCTTGTGAGCCTATGGGCGGTGGAGATCACTTACCATCAGGTGACCCATATGCTCGTCTGCCAGTCTCTGCTATAAAAAAAAACTTTAAGAGAAGGAGCAAATCAATTCATAATTATGTATGTTACGCAATATCTCCGCCAAATGTAGACCGATTTTCGAGATTATTTTTGTGTTCGATAGAACTTATTCCAAAGGTGATCCCATATAAATTGGCCACGATCGGATAAATTTTGAAGTCGATCCGTTATGTTTTTAAACTTGGGATTATCGGTTTAAAAACACAGAAAAAGTTGGTCGTAAAAACTACGGCAAAATCTTTCTGCAACACGCTTGAAAAAGTGTATTCGTTGACCCCACATTGCGGTGGGATTATAATAGGTGGAAAGTAAGTTTAGAAAAATGAAGCGACTACACATACGAACTACAATATGAACTGGAGAAGAAAGCGACTAAAAATAGTACAATCACTCATTCCCTATAATATTGCAAATAATCAAAACTTAACGGACCGACTTCAATTCCGATCGTGACCAAATGTGGGACCACCCTTGAAATAAGTTCTATCGAACACAAAATTAATTGAAATAAATCATATTTTACAAATTTTATCACGATTTGGTTTTTAATTTTTATTCCCGACGTTTCGAAGGCTTTGCAGTCTTCGTTGTCACGGGTCAACAAAAAAAAAAAAAAAAAAAACAAATCGTGATAAAATCCGTAAAAATAGTTTTATTTCAATGTATAACATTCGCGTAAACTTACAAAAATAATTTTGAAAATCGGTCAACATGTGGCGGACATATCACGTAACATACATAAAAAATAAAAATAATACAGACAAATTGAGGATATTCTCCTTTTTTGAAGTCGGTCAAAAACTTGTACATTCACATTGGTGATAGTGGTTTAATATTGAACATTCACTTTTGTATGAATCATAGCGAATTAAGAGTTTGCCAAGGAGGTTGGACTTTAGTGTAGCTACATAGAGAATGTATTTGTCTGAAAAGACCGTAACCTTGATTTTAAAATATTCAACATTACACCCCGATAATTAACTGAAACTATCTCGACATACATCACTCGAGTCCAAAATCCAAAAGACTCTAACCCAACCAATTTTACTTTCGGATAGACAGTTGAGATCTTAGATATCACGAAATCAATAATAGTAGACGGTTTTATCATTTTCATAATAAAATGATCAGCAATTATTAAATTATCAACTTAGTACTTAAAAGATTACAGATAATAGAAACTTAAACTTAACAAGTCTCCGTTTATCTGAGCAAAATTCGTTCTGCAACACACTTAAAAAATATATTTAGCCGACAGCCGACCCCATTAGAGTGAGATAAATCATAAAAACGAATACAAATTATTCTGCAACACATTTAAAGGCTCAAACAGCCGACCCCTCATCACATATTAGAGAATAGAATGAGGCAGGCATATGAGCTGTGGACCGGGATGTTTTGGGTTCGATTCCCAGGTCAGGCAAAGTATTTTTTTAAATTTAATTTACCCGAGACTGGATCCCTCAGAAGGGGTTGACATCAGGCAGATGGCCGGTCGTAAAAACTTAACCATATCCTTCCTGCAACATGCTTAAAAAGTGTGTTGCGCCGACCTCACATTAAAGTGCAATAAGGCCAGGTAGAATGAAAGAAGTGAGGCAGGCATAAAGGCAGGCAGAAAAATGATACATACTTATCGAATCAGAAGGTGAAATGAGTTAACTTGCAGCGAGTGCCATAGACGAATCTAGTATCTGTTGGAAACGCTGCGATCTGGTCGCAGGGGTTGCTCTCCAACTTCAATTCCATTGTACTCTTCTAGTAGCCCATAAAAATGCTACTCTCATGGCTAGCTCTATACTCTTATAGTGTCGGCTCCTCCCGGTTCCATCATGTCATCCATCGTCCACCATTATTCCCAGAGTAGCATTGCCAACCAACTATATCCTATCAGCATTTCTACTATACCTCACATTGCATCTCCTTTGAATAGGAACTCATTATTAAGAGAGTGTCATCTACACGCTCCGTTATACTTATTACTTACCTACTTTATGCAACATCACACACACAGAGAAGTATCTTACCGTGGGTAATATCGAGCGAATTAGCTAACCCTCGCCAATGACACACCAGTAAGCAAGTTTTTCGGCACGGTGCCAATATGGAATGTCTTTCCACGGAAACTCGGAAATATACGGTCGCCCGAGTTGGCACATACAAAAACACTTAAAAGTATATACCAATGTCGGATGAAAGTAAAAGCTTGCTACGAAAGATACAGCGCAGTAATATTATAACAAACAACAATGAAAACTCACGCAAATATCATCGAAGGATAGACAGAGTTCACCGGCGATGATAATAAATTAAGACCTATTTAATTAAGCACATATAAATAGAGATCCCTCGTTATTCGCGAATCATGGATGTATTGGAATCAAAATGTTGTTTGGTTACTTATGCCTTGTTTCTGAGGTTTGTAACAGCGGTTTATCTGTTCAATATTTACAGGCTTCTAATAAATCTTGATATACGTCATAGTTATGCAATGTTTTGTATGACCGTGTAGACTCTACAAGTCTACACTGTAGTGCACAGATACTAAGTGGTTCTAGATAAGGTATAGAGCGCAGTTTAATGTCAAAAAAGCAAGATAAAACATATACAGTACATTACTAACAGATGTAGAGGTATATATTACGATAATACAAAATAATTATATAATAAATAACGAACTAAAAAAGTTTAACAGAAACGTAAAACCGACTTCACCATTTTCACACATTTAAGTCCATATCTTCAATCTTCCCTTTTCCGTCCACTTCCATTCCGTCTTTTAGGTTGGCAATGCACCTATAGTTCTCATTGTATCTTGAGTGTCTATGTGCGGTGGAGATCATTTATCATCAGATGACCCATCTGCTGGTTTGCCAGTCTTTGCTATAAATAAATTAAAAAGCACATATACATTCATATATACATACAATTATGAAATTTGGCACATCTATTGAGAAGCTCATATACACTAACATGCGAATAGCGTGAAATTCTAACAATATTACATACATTCGGATCGAATTGATAACGTATTTTTTTTAATCGGTTAAAAATAAGGCACTGTGAGGATCTCAGCGACCGAGTTTTAGACATATAACGCTTGTGAACGTGTTTCCTAGGATTGTTAATCCCTTACTGCGCTTAAGAGTTTTAGACAAAGCCGAAAAACGTGTTTCATTAATAAATTTGAGGATACCACATTTTCTGTCGTTGTTTCGTTCTTAAAAAAATAATGTGTTGTGTGGACATTATGTTTACGAAAATCTTATTTCTATGAATTTATAACCTAAATGAGCTTCAGAGCTTAATATTAAAAGCGGGTTAGTTTTAGGTGTACTAGTTCGCTAGTGCGCCTCTGCCTACCCCTTCGGAGATACAGGCGGAGCTTATGTTATGTTTATGTTAATTTTACTAATTCTAAATAATATAAAACAGATTGTATTAAAAAACTGTTTTTGAAAATACATACATAGACTCACGCCTTTTCCCCATAGGGATAGGCAGAGACAACGGATTTCCACTTGCTACGATACTTGCACACCTCTCCCGCCTCATTCAGTCTCATTCTATTCTTCATGCATTACATTTTAAAAATGGAACACTTAAACCATATAACGATCGTTTCTTAAGTGAACGACAATACAGTAGATAATTTTGGGATAAATATCGATTCTGATGCCGGTCATCAACGATTCATTTTTTTGTGAATCGATCCACAGATGCCAGAATAATGGACGTACATACATTCTCTTTCCACCTGTTCTTATTGGGATAAGGTGAGAAGATGAGAAGACAAGATGAGAAGGTGGGCCTTAACGTCGGGTTGATGTGACACACTTTTTCAAACAGGTAAAGGATTCAGCTTATTTTTAAAGACCGGCCCCCTGAAATCAAGTCTACTATGCGGAATACAGTCCCGGGCAAATTATATCAAAAAAACTCCTGGAAATTGAACCCGGTACCTCCCGTTTCCGAGCCGCTACACCAAGGTAGACAATAATTGACGTTCTATAAAATCAAAATACGCCAGAATTGAGAACCTCTTCTTTTGTGTAGTCGGTTAAACGGAGCTCTTACGACACCACAGTAGAAGGTAAGTTCGGGTAAATTAGAAAGTAATGTAGGCCACTTACATCTGGTGTTTTATTGCACATCACGCGGTACTCATATCTCTATTAATATCTACAATTAGTTACGTAACCCTCACACAGTAATTAAGTAATAGTCTATAAAGTAACGGGTAATGATAGTTGAGGTGTCGCGAGCCCCGACTGACTGGTCCCAAGAGATTGCCGCTTTGGCCTAGTTATGCGTCTAATAGCTAAAAGTTATGGTTAATAATCTTTATCCTTTCTAAAATACATGGACCTTTCTCGTTATGTTTTATTAAATAATTAACATAAGTTTACGCCTGTATCCCCGAAGGGGTAGGCAGAGGCGCACTAGCGAACTAGAACACCCACATTTCGCCGAGCTTAGTTCCGTCCCAGATGTGATAGGAGGCCAGCCTATCGCCATATCAGGCACAAATTCCAGACTCCGGGCTGATATGAAAAAATCCAATATCACTTTGCCCGATCGAACCCGAGACCTCAGAACCGTAGTCGTACCGAAATACCACGCCACCGAGGCAGTCAGAGTTATTAAATAATTCTATGATATTAATCTATTTTTATTGATAATTAAGCGTCCCTTCTGACTTTAAGTACATACTCAATCAAGCCATCATAGAAAGGCAAAAAGTTTGTCATACAAAAAAATGATTTTTTATAGTAGTTATTGGCAAATGAGCAGGTGGGTCACCTGATGGTAAGTGATCTTCACCCCCCATAGACACCCAATACACAAATGTATCATGGATGCGTTGCCAACTGAAAAGGAGGGAAATAGGGACTGAGAAAAGAAAAAAGGAATTGGGCCACGGGAAATCTCACTCACCGAACGAAACGCGACAGCGGGCTACCACTTTACGTCGATTTTCTCTGAGACAGACTGGTCGAGCCGGCCCATTCATGCTGTAGACTGTACAGCGTGGCTGTACCCCTCAACAATAGCCAATAAAATTAAAAGAAAAGGGACAAGATTTGGGAAAAAGTGAGTAAGCTGTCACTTAAGTTGTTTTTCTGTGAGACTTTGGATAGAAACCATTCGAGCCGTGAACATTTTATAGTCTTCGTTTCTTGACGACAGCATGCTTGGAAAATGCTTGAAACATGCTTCTGTGCCTACTTCTTTTAGATTGAGGCCTTCGTCTTGAGCAATGTCTATCGCAATTAGCTTCGTGTATTCACCACTGCGTAACTAAGCACTCACGTGTATTCTTCATATATGTAAAAGCGAAAAACTTGTGTGTTTTTGCATTAGTCCAGTGGTATGTTATGTTTCAGGATTAGGTCAACCTCTTTATTGCGTTACATAAGATTATGCTTGTATACCAAAGTGGTAAGCAGGGGTCCAATTCCTACAACCACTAAGTTACTTCTGAGAGATATAAAAAGGGTTATTTAATATCGCGTCAAGTATCAACCCCAGGTGATGTATGTATAAACTTTTGGAATCGAATAATTTAAACATATTTGATTTCCGATATAGGATTTGAACCTAAGTGGGTTACCCATACACCAATGAGGGGAAGATAGAAAAACATTAGCGGCATTTTGAGCATAAATAAGACTTTAATGCTGTATAGTTTTACGTCTGTTATTGATTTTCCCTCTAAGAAGTTTTGTAACTCCTCCAAACTTTTGCGCTTTATTGTGGCTATTTATTCCTTTTAACACAGAAATTCGGGTTCAATGGCGTCTATGTCGGTATTACAACTAGTCCGACACAATTATATACCAACGTCTGAAGAGCTAAAAGTTTCTTGAACCAATCGAGCTCGTAGTCCTATAAGAAATATCTATACATACCTATACATTCATATACGTAGTGTGATTAGTGTGAATTGTACTATTCCACGAAACAATAGTATCACAAATACCTATGACCTAAAAGCACATTTATGTGTTCCAATTAACGTTATAAATAATCCACCTAAACACATATACGTTCCATTTGTCACGTATAGTACCAATTAGATCGAAGCGGAAAGTGGGTAATCTGGGTAGATTACATGAATTATTTACTCGATACCCGTCTATTCACCGCGCCTGTGAAATAAACGACTTGGCGAAACAGGGTTACTTAAACAATCGTTTGGACTTAAACCGCCCCTCGGGGTAGGTCAATTTTGGTGTAGTACAATTCGACAAAACATGATTTGAATATTGAGGGCTATTATCTTAGTTTGTCACGTGGAAAGGTAAGTCTGTTTAGCTGTACGACCTACAACCGCTAGAAAAGCGGATAAAATGGGTACGTATCCAGATTTTCAAACGCTGAAATAGTTAAAAATTAACACGTTCTATAAATTCGGCGATTGCGAAATGGCAACGATCTATAAGTGGTATAAATATTCTGTTATTAGAAAGGCCACACACAAAATGAATAAAACTACCATTCAATTAATTTACTTCCTAAATGACACATAAAAGTATCAGTCCATCTAATTATATATTACCATATTAATTAGCATCAGTAGTGAAAGTTGCCAGAAACATGATACGAGTGGAAAATTGACACCTCAGTAATACCCTAATCCATAAAATTAATGAGTGGACGGAGCAAAGAAGCGGTCAGGATTACGTAATAGTTACGTCATGCATCAAATTATATGAAAGTGCAATTACACATATGATCCATTAATGCGGCCATTAACGAGAGCACCGAAAGCGAAGGTGAGCGTGGTCAGTGGTGCACACGTGATGTCGGCCGCCCCACCGACTGCCACCCGGCACCGACCAGAGCAACCAGGGCGAGCAGGGCAACTAGGGCGCGCCGGACAGCTGACGGACCTGCCACCGCCGCACCGCACCGCACCACTCTCCACGGCGACGCGTTGCGCAACCAGCTCGCTACGATTGTTCAACTATTTTAATATACGATCAAAGTAATCGTAACACGACGCGGAAAAGGACCCACTTTGCGTCGATGTAGTGCGCCACCGTCGTCGAAGCGTTGGGGGCAACCTTTCACGACTACTTTCGGTTGTGACGCAACCGACCGCTCCCAGGGTACCACGGACCACCAAACAAACATATTAAGCATCACATTTGGTTTTATTACAAAAGTAAAAAAGCTATTTTATAATACATAACATAACAGTCGTAGAAAAATATCTCCTTTAGAACAACATTAACACTGTGCACTAATAACAAGTAGAAATGAGTGGCGATGATGAGATATGACGATGAGTCGTGTTATGTCGCGACAGAAGCGCGCGGACGAACGCGGGGCAGGCAGATATGTACAGGGCGTTCGGCCGCACGCTACGGTGGCAGGAATCATTTTGATAATTAACTTTCCTAGGTCAGGAACGCAAGCTCACTTAATAATGACAACCTGCTATTTATCAACAACTCTACGTTATATCCTGCCACCTGAGCTAATCGTTTATAATTCGTTTAGTGAATGGGACCCGCCACGTGACCGGGAGGACCATATTGTGCGCTGGTGGCACCACCGTGTCCGCCTTCGATTCCGCTGTCGTCTCCGCCGCTGGTGCCAAAGTCACCGACGATTTCAGCTCCTCCATGTCCTCCGGCGCCGCCCGCAGAGCCACCGCCCAGAGCGATAGCACCAAGGTCAGCACCGCTGATGGCTCCACCGCCAATAGCGCCACCACCAAGGGCACCACCACCGAGATCAGCACCTCCAAGACCGCCTCCGATACCGCCACCGATACCGCCTCCGATACCACCTTCCTTCTGGGTTTGGTATTTGATGAAGTATACTTCGGGTTTGGAGGGCTGGGTGGGCGCCGGGGTGGGGATGATGATGTCGGGCTGTTCTTCGGGTTTCTTGACCAACACGTAAACGAGGGTCTTCTCTTCGTTCTGGGGCTGCACGGGGATGATGGGCGCGATGGGGGTGGGGGGAGTCGGGGCCTTGATGAATATGATCTTGTAGTGCTTCTGGGGAGGAGCGACGGCGGGAATGTTGGGAATTCTTTGCTCTACGGGTTCTGGTGGGGGAACGTGGACGTAGATATGTTTCTGTACGAGAGGAGCTCCAGAGAAGCCACCGCCGATTCCACCTCCGATTCCACCGCCGATTCCGCCACTGAATCCGCCTCCGATTCCAGATCCAGCATCACCACCGAAGCTAAGTCCACTGCCACCGAAGCTACCAGATCCTAGAGAAAGGCCGCCGGCTGAGATTCCACTTCCAAGGGCAAGTCCGCCAGATGAGTGGCCACCGCCGAGAGCAAGACCTCCGCCAGAGATTCCTCCCAAAGATCCGCCAGAATGTCCTCCGATGGAGATAGTCCTGTGGCCACCACCGATGGATGCACCAGAGAACTTGGAGCTGGGGGCGGAGTAGCTGTAGCCTACTGGAGGTTCGGGGCGGCCATAGGCCAGCGCCACGCAGGCGAGTACCTTTAACAAGAACATTTATATTGAGCGGAGTTTTTTTTCGACGAGAAAGGCAATAATCTAAAATGTAGTCGGTTCGATAATAAATATTTCGCAAATATTCTACAAATATTCTTCAATTTAAGACTTTTTCCTTTTCCTGGTTATAATATATATCGTCTATACATAAACACGTAACGGAACGAATTTGTGAAGGCAGAAAACGTAATACAGAATTATTTATTGGTGAAGTAAGCTCCTCGATAAAAAACATACAGAAAACGCTGTCTGTAATGGCAGTTTGTAGGCTAATCTATAGATTTGCCTATTTATATTTGTGGCGCAATCGAAGTATTTTCACAATAGTGAAATCAATATTTTTCACGATAAACGAAATATTGGATCGTGGCGTTTGTTTGTGTGACCGAAAATTGTAACACCGAAGAGAACGCGCGTAAATCAACGGAGAAGTTTACTCAGACGCTTAATTAACACAAAATTACATCGAAAGTTTATATTAAATAGCATAGCAACACCAATTCGCAGAGCACATTTTAGTAATGTAAATTAATGTAGACAGAGCTAGTTTTCAAGCCCCGTGAATAGAGTGGGCCACTTTCTAGCATAAAGTTAGTTTTAATGCTACAATTTTACATAAGTATATCCTTCGAGTAGTCGGATTCGATAAATGACATAACGTAGTATTCATTCAAAGAAATGAGTTTAAAAAGTGATCTAATGACATATTTTGCGTACAAAGTCCATAAGAAAGTAGTGTACGGTAAGTATTTCAAACGACGTAACAAACGGCAATCCACATACGTAGACAAGTTGAAATGATCCGTATTATGCAATTGACCAAATAATTTGAATTTCGGTCGTGGTTTGCAACGAGCCCTCTCGGCATACAGATCGCGTTAGTTATATCGCCCGCCTAAAAGTCGCGATGTGTGGAAATTAACTCGGTAAAATGGTGATTGCAAAGTGAATAGTGATTGAGTGCCACTTTTGTGAAAATCTAGATAGAGACTATTGGCAAATTTAATCTGCGAGCTATAAAACGTTTGATTGATTTGGTATTTATTTAGATGACCTATATCGATCTTTAGAGGAATGCGGCCTTTTTTGTGTCAGTTTGTGGAAATATTTGCATGCTGGTTTTAAATAGATCCTAAGTAGGGATATTTAATTTTATTTTACTATAAAATTCTCGTGGAAGTATTATGATGAATGAAAATATTAATTTATATCACTATTTGCGTGGTCTATTAATTTTATATGATTATATGGTATTATTTTAATTTAACTCCAAACGATTGAGTTTAAAACACCCACATTTCACGAATTCACAAAACACTTCATTATCACATAATTCAGCGCAACTTCACTATTTGGCACAACAAGAGTTTTTAAATCCAACGATGGGCAATCACAAAACACTCCACTTTATTAACTCCGCGATAATTATTTTTCTTTTAGTAATGTTAATAAAACACCACTAAATCACTCCACTACGAAAAGAACATACACATAATTTAATTAATTTAAAATCGCATGTGCCAAATAGTTCCATTTAAATAAAATTTAATTTAATTTTCGCAAGCGAGCTTACCACGAATGCGCGCATATTGTGCGTAGGAGAGTCTGCTCCGGTTGGGTTAAACCTTACTTGCTGATATACTTAATATAACCGATTAGAACAACTCCGCTTTTGGAGATGTTCCTGTGACTGTGAGCTCGAGTTAACTGATGACATTCGCCATGCAGACCCGCTCTTAAATAGCTAAGTGCTCATCTCGAGCGAGCACTCCATCCCTACGAGCATTTCACTCGGTAGCATGCAACTATCGTCATTATTTAACAAATATACGGTCCTTTCTTTTCGGCGAGGTCCGCGGTGGCGGCGGCGCATTCGACACGTTGCCTTAGCGACCAGCGCTCGCCTCTACGCACCGGCTCGGGCTTGCCAGAACCAAACACACCTAGCTTGCACGTATCTCGGGCATATTCTTCCCTACATGGGCCAATTATTTTTGTAATAATTATCCCTCACTAAAGATACACCCTCCCTTGAGATTCGAATTCTGCCGGATTTGTCGCAATCAGACATATATCGTCATCCTTACGATTTAGTACCAACGGATTACCCATCATTTCATAACAGTTACATCTCGCTTAACTAATAAGATTGGACCATAGAACCTGTTTGTTATTACTTTCCAGTCAATAGATTCGTTTGAGTAAAGGTAAAAGTAATTCCCGCGTCCAATTACGCAGTTAAAGCGAACACTCTGCAATTTTGTGATATTGGATGGGGCATCAAAGTTTATATTGTGTTATATCGAACTAAGCCCAATTTTATTATTGAAATGGCCGACGTACAATGTATTTAAACTTAGGTAAATATTTTAACTACCCGCTCTAAATGTAAATTGTTTTGTAGCAAGTTGTCTGCATACATCCGCTTTCGGTTTTGTTACAATGCACGTTTAATGACGTTAAACTGTAACGTGTATTCCTATAATTAAAAAAGATTCCAAACATTCTTTGTAGCTTTTTGAGGTATTTGAAAACACATATTGACTACTGATATTTCAATACAATTCCATTAAGCGACTTGTACATTATAGGTACTGAAAAGGCGATAATTAAATGAGTCTTTTAACTATGTAATCAAATTACACATAATAAATTTCGTTTTTTGCGTTTTTATCCCAACACCCTTCCACTTGGTACGATCTAATTCTCGCATTAGACGAATCCAATCAACTCGCTCACAAAATGAGACTTAATTAATTTGATTCAATTAAGCTCGCCATCTTTTGGCCCTCCTCGGCCATGCTGGACATGGCGCATCACATTGCGGATTTCGGCTTGTATTGATCCTGAATACGCTCTTCCGCCCAAAGCTCATCAAAGAATAGTGAACACGAAAATAATGTCATCATTGTTTTATTACTGTTCTATACTTTACTATGAGGGCACGAACCACTTCTACTAATGAGAGCTGGGACTTATATCTTGCCTAACGTGGCCCTGGCTGTAGATTTTACATAAATTCGAAATTCTTAAGGGGAAATTTATGTAGGTTTGCTCACGATGTTTTCCTATTCTTTTAAAACTTTTTTGAAGAACTCTCATAAACGACAATATGTAGATAGGTAGTAGTACTCTACTGTCTATGTGCACTTACCTCACTTTTTAAGTATGGTGCAGAAAGGATTCGACTTAGTTTTCAACCTCCTCTAGAGATCCAGTCTCTTGAACCTTGGAATCGAATCTGGAACTTCCTAGTTCACGACTCGTATACATACGCTGCCATTAGACTATAGAAACAAAGAATTTGCCACGCACATATGTAGGACAGCAACAAAGTGATTTAATACTACATACCATAAGCATACTATGTTTAATGTCTCTGGACGGGAACAAGATTATCAAACCCCTTTGAGGATACTGGCGTTAGTTTATGTTTGTATTAATTTATCATCAGCCACAGGACGTCCACAACTGAATATTTATTTATTTATTTATTTATTTATTAGGACAACATAACAGATTACAATCACATAATTACGATAATATAGGCCTATTAATTTACCTATATAAGGCTCAATTGCACCACTATTATTAACCTAGAGTTAGTCCTAACCGCAAGTTAAGTTACATGTCATTCGTACAATTTCTGACAATTTAGCTTGCGGTTAGGACTAACTCTAGGTTAATAATAGTGGTGCAATTGAGTCTAATAAATATATAATTAATTAAGACCATTTATTATTAAATATCGGGGTTACCCAATCAAGCACGGTAAAATTGATAAACTCAATTGAAGAATATTAAAAAAATATTAATAATATAAACGGCACGTGCACCGAATTAACAGGGCCTTCGAAACAATATTATTATTTTAAACGGTCTACATTCATGATATTGTGCTAATGGATTCCTGCTTGAAATCGCCTTACATCAGATTATTTTATTCGATAGTGCGTGTTTATTCTGCAATTTGGGAAAAAGTAAATTGGATTGTCATTATATAAAGTTTTGTGGCATTATTTTAAGATTTTAGATATTTTTTAAATAATTGTGTATATGATTGTTACCTCTTGTGTTAAATAAATAAATAAACGTAGATAATGTACCTCTATATTCAAGATTATTTTTGCGTTCATTTACTTCCATATGGCTTAGGCTCAATTGCACCACTATTATTAACCTAGAGTTAGTCCTAACCGCAAGTTAAGTTACATGTCATTCATACATTTTCTGTCAATTTAGCTTGCGGTTAGGACTAACTCTAGGTTAATAATAGTGGTGCAATTGAGCCTAAGTCTAATGTTACTTTTGGAACCAATTAAGTGAGGTCGAAATGATGGGATCCTGTAGGTTTTTAAGTATTTGAATTTTTTTGATGTATAAATTGTTATGCGTGCCATCGCCTCGCAAAGAAGAAAGTGATCTTCAAAAGTGATTGTATTAAAATCTATATAAAATCTCGATGATTTTTCAAAACCAGTTCTTATAAGTATATTGACGGGGAACTGACACAAGAATGCCGCTACGCGTAACACCTAGAAAACGAACGAATTAACATTATATAAAACAAAGAATGTAAGTTTAAACAGTTAAACTCAATAATTTTTAATCTTGACCAAATTTATATAGAACCACCCACGAAACAAGCTCTATTAAACAGAAAAAATCTTGAAAATCGGTCCACATATAAGCATGCATTTCAAGCTCAAGCAATTCATATTAAGTGAATTTTTCAATATAAAAAATCAAATAAAAATTGTGACATTACAATTACCCGGCCGAAGTACCTTAACAAAAATATTTGTGTAGCCGAACAAGTTCCAAGACATGCTTTGTATATTTTAGGAACCAATATTTGGCAGGATTGTTGCAACAATAATTAAAATATGACATAATTAATGAAAGGCAACTTTATTATTTCCGATATGTAATTGATTTTTTGACCCATGTTTAAATTTTAACTCCGATTCACGCTCACAAGGTAAAAATACTTAACTTACAACATAACAAATATACGAGTATTATTTGTTACTACACATTAATATGAATAATAACATATAATATTGAAATATTTTAGATTACGTGTCATCTCTATTTTTTATTTCATACTACTATTATATTGCTGTCTAATACATTTAGGGCGACTTGCACCACTACTACTAACCAACGGTTAGTCCTAACCTCAAGTTAAATTGAAATAGAAATATGTGAAGGACATGTAATTCAGTACATATAATGTACTACATCAAATTATAGATAATATATGGTGACATTAAATTAATTACATGTAACGAATTACATGTCACCATATATTATCTGACATAATTAATGAAAGGCAACTTTATTATTTCCGATATGTAATTGATTTTTTGACCCATGTTTAAATTTTAACTCCGATTCACGCTCACAAGGTAAAAATACTTAACTTACAACATAACAAATACACGAGTATTATTTGTTACTACACATTAATATGAATAATAACATATAATATTGAAATATTTTAGATTACGTGTCATCTCTATTTTTTATTTCATACTACTATTATATTGCTGTCTAATACATTTAGGGCGACTTGCACCACTACTACTAACCAACGGTTAGTCCTAACCTCAAGTTAAATTGAAATAGAAATATGTGAAGGACATGTAATTCAGTACATATAATGTACTACATCAAATTATAGATAATATATGGTGACATTAAATTAATTACATGTAACGAATTACATGTCCTTCATATATTTCTATTTCAATTTAACTTGAGGTTAGGACTAACCGTAGGTTAGTAATAGTGGTGCAAGTCGCCCTTAATGTATATGTTACATATTCATCGAGTAAAGTGGCTGTGACATAGAGACGGACACGATGAAATTATAAGGGTTCCGTTACGAACCCAGAAAAAGTCAGTTTAATTTAATCAGGACCATTTATAATACGAAATAATACGCTGGCTGTAAATACAGGCCAGGCCTACGTTTTTTTTCAACTCGCTCACAGCCATGGATACTAAGTCCTTTAGCCGTATACATTTTAATACATTTATTCTATGTTTACTACATCTGTGTAAGTTTTCGCAAGCGCAACAAAATCGAATGTGGTCGATTTCAAGGCCCTGCTGGAGTTTTGACGTCATTTCCTTTCAATGCGATTATTGTTTTAACGAATTCCCAGGAACGGGTAAACCGGACAAAGTCGATCAGCACGCCTCGAGAAAACATACATACATACATATACTCACGCATTCTTCCCATAAGGGTAGTCAGAGATAACGGATTTCCACTTGCTACGATTCTTACATACCTCTTTCGCCTCATTCAGTCTCATTACATTCTTCAAGCATGCACGTCGGTTTAGGGTACTTTTAACTTGACCTTTCTCGAGTATATTACTTAGTCAGAGAAAGTTCTAAAAAAACTCGTCCAATATCACAAATTTTAATGTTTCCAATACACTGCCCATAATTGTCGATATTTATTGTACAAAACCACATCATTTTTAAACAACAAACACAGATTTAGACGAGCATATGAATAAATTAAAATATGTGATCCACCGCACTGTGAGAACTCCCGCCAAAACTCACCCCAAACCTACGAGGCGAGATCTTTGCCAGCCTTTGCCCTACTATGGGACAAAAAATGTAGAAAATAATTCACCCGCAGAATAACGCCGCGCACAGGGTTGCCATATGTCTGGCTTTTTACGAACGTGTCCAGCCAAATCTTTAAGTGACCGATCTAGCCTGTGATTTTTGTATTTGCTGACCAATTTAAGAACAAAATAATAATAAACATTTTCAAAATAACATCAGATTTTCGAGTGTGATATAAACATAAAAAGATAATCGGGACCACACACATATGGAAATCAATTACGTATTTATGTTTAATACAGTTCAAACAAAAATACTTAAGCAACCAAAATTGTTAAGATTAATAAAACAACGAGTTCATATTTTAATTGATATTACATGAGAAACAAATTGTTGGCCGAAATCGGATTTTAACACGTCGAGAATGTGACACGGGCTAACGAACTTTTTCTATGCATTATTGCCTATCCATTACACGGTAATTGAATTCTGTCGCACTAATAGCCGTTTAATCTGCTTCAAACTAGTCGACACAAAAGAGCTTAATTATTTAATCGTCCGTAAAACAGAACGTAAGTTCCATATATTATTCACAAACAAGCTTAATTAAGTTTAATCAGCCTACGTAATATTAAATTTAATTGCAATTAAACTATTGGTTGATATAAACTAATCAGTTAAATAATAAATGCATAAATCTGCAGATCATCACGTAGATAACGGTCCTCATAATAATATTTGAATTGTAAAGTATGCGGCCTTATAGAGAATGTGAAGTAATGACTAAAAGCATTGATAAGATGATATATATATCTACGAAATCTATAAATGTAATTAAGTATGAAATTTGTAGTTGGATAGAAAGATATTTGTATTTTGCTTGCAGACTATACTTACAAATTGCGGCGTGATACTTTTTAAGCATGTTGCTGAAAGTATTAGTAGAATCGAAGTATGGGAGAATCGAGCATGATATATAACTTTATTTATGATTGACTTAATCCCTTCGAGTTCTCATATGTTCTTATTAATTAGATTTCGTTATATCACTATTATATTCATTATTCACAATAAATCATCTGGCATATTTAGATGGAATTGGGGTTCATTGATTAATATCAGTAAGGCCTAATTCCATGTTAATAAGTATTGTATCATAATACTGCGATTAAAGTAATGCGCAATAATTTTTCCATTCAAATCTGATCAGTCACTCAAGAGAAAAATAACTGCATAATCTACCAGTACCTCTATATTGCAGCAACTATATTTACAGACCAAATCATTACGGCCTGTTAGCCATGATGTTTCCACATTCCCAAAATATTTTAGGGCGACTTACACCACTGTTACTAACCTACAGTTAGTCCTAACCTCAAGTTAAATTGAAAAACAATATGAATGACGTGTAATTTACTATATTAACATAACATAAAATAAGCTCACGCCTGTATCCCCGAAGGAGTAGGCAGAGTCACACTAGCGAACTAGAACACCCACATTTCGCCGAGCTTAGTTCCGTCCCAGATGTGAAATTAATGATATTTAATTAATTACCTCCTCCTTGTCGCCTCCTTGGTCTAGTGGCAGTATGTAAGGGCTGGGGCCCAGGAGGTTCTGGGTTCGATTCCATGTCAGGCAAAGCAAATTTCCTAATTTAATTTGTCCGGGACTGGATCCCTTAGAGGGGGTTGCAGTCAGGCAGGCGGCCGGTCGTAGAAACTAGGCCAAATATTTTCTTGAAAATTGTGTTGCGCTAACTCCACATTAAGTGGGATAAGGGCAAGTAGAAAGAAAGAAAGATATTTAATTAATTACATGTCATTCATATATTTATTCAATTTAACTTGATTTTAGGACTAGCTGTATGTAGATTAGTAATAGCCTTTTGACAGCCTCCGTGGCGCAGCGGGCGAGCAGCCGGCTGTGAAGCAAGAGGCCGCGGGTTCGATCCCCGCACCGAAACAAATATTTGTGCGGCCCACAGATATTTGTTTCGCGTCTGGGTGTTGTGAGACCGAAAGTCTCTCGTAGTTCCTGATACCCACGACACAAGACTCGATCTTAGTGTGAGGTCAGGTCTATGTGTGTGACTGTTGGGTGTTATTTAATAGTGCAAGTCGCCCTTAGTTGTACAATTTCATTAGTCGGGAGAGCTGGCATGCGATATCCTGAAGGTTTCTCTAAAGCATGACATATCTTGATTCCGTATACGGAAAACCGTTATCTTCAGTCGATAGGTCCCACAAGAACATGGCGGAGATCAAGCGCCATACGTAATCAAGCGCAGTGTAGTCACTTAGCCGTGCTCGGATAAAAAAGGCTACAAGTAGAAGTGTCGGTACACAATTTTTCTGGTATTTATCGTAGGCTGAGATCTATAGATTTAACTTTGACTAAGTCAAGAAAAGAAAGAAAGAAACGAAAGAAAGAAACGATCTCAGTAAAGATTTTAAATTTTTAAATCGAACTTTGACTTAGTCCGGGACATTTTGTACAAGAAAAACAGACTGACAGACAAACAAAGATTTTCCTGTTAAAAAATGATTCGGACTAAGTCAAAGTTCATTTAAAATTTCCAAATCCTTATCGAGTTCGTTTCTTTGACTTAAACTTAGCCGAAGTTCGCTCTACAGATCTCAGCTGTAGTCCTAGTCCGTAGTAGTACCTAGTAGGTATCTGACCTTTACTTAAAAAAATCATGTCCATTTAGATTGCGACATGGGTGTTAAAATTCTCTAGTCCACACTAGTTACTGAGTGAGTCCCCGCAACCCGCAAGTTTTGATATCGACCGAAGAATTTAATTGGCCGTCACCTGCGAAGAATTCCCGCATGCTGTAATGACCAAATTAACTAATGAAAATGTATCTACCCTATTGTGTACATACTTTATCTAAAGATAATCTGACACCTTGCGTATTTTATGACAACTTTCTAATATCATCGTAACAAGAAATGTTACGCGTCGTATTTCCCGGAAACTTAATTTCGCCACATTTGAACTTAATATTATTTACAATTAAAACGTAGTGGGGAAACATATTATTTTATAACTTAAATAACAGGTGTTGCATCTTTGGGCTAGTGGCAGTGTTGTGGCTTTGAACAGGATCTTTCATCGTAGGTTTGATTACGAAGTCGGGCAACGTAGTTTTTTTAACATTATTTAACTGGATTGTCATCAGAGAGACAGTCACAAAAACAAAATCGAATCCTTTTGCAACACCATCATTATCATCATCATCAGCCATTTTTAGAAGAAAATCTTTGCTTAGTCTGTCTGTCAGTCTGTTTTTCTTGTAGAAAATGACTCGGACTAAGTCGAAGTCCTATTTAAAAGTTCCAAATTCTCACTGAGTTTGTTTCTTTGAGTTAGACTTAGTTGAAATTCGCTCTATATATCTCAGCCCTAGAAATCATTAACACTTGAATTACTAACATAAAGAATAATTTTTGAAATGATGTACCTGGATTTTAAAAGTAATTCCATACTCAATACATGTATGTATGTAGACACCTCTTAATTGGACAATCTGTCGTGTTCAATCCGAGTGGTACATTAGTTTTGAATGGGGATTACCTTGTAGTTGTACCGTCATATATTCGATATCCACAATGATAACGAACTCGCCAGTGAAGATTTCCAATTAGCGACACGACATGTAGTGCCTTGAACTATGAGTATCGAGTTATTGACACGGGTCAGCTTTAATGACACACATACAGGCAGTGACGTGCATAGGCATTTGGATCAGGGTAGCAAAAATCTAACAAAATTATTTTCTTCAACTCGTATAGCACCCTCTCTATGTCATCATCCTCGTGTCCATTTAAAATATAAACCGAGAGATGCTATTGGATATATACCGGATATAGCGATAGGCCTGCCCCCTTGACAGGGGATGTAGACCCTAGATGTAACCATCTAGGATGGAAATAAGCTCGGCGAAATGTGGGTGTCATCTTTCGCTAGTTCGCCCTGCTTGCCCCTTCGGGGATACAGGCGTGAGTCTATGTAACTATAGACGTACATATGTGTCTATGTAGCCTGATTGCTGACTATTGCTTCTTAATTTAGGCTGTATGGAACAAACACACCCAGTAGATATTTTCCTCCTTTTCCCTCACATGCTTGTCATTATGACGCAGAGGTCGCCGTTGCTTAAGTTTCGGATCCGACTAGGGACCTTGACTCGACCTTTCTAATACATTCACTCACTAAATCGAGTAACGATGAAATTGAGCTGAGATTTAGTTTGAATTTAACCTATTGAATCCGTGCTTAGTGACGCAATGTAGATACGCCCACGAATGTACTCGTATCTTGGCACGAATATCTTAATAAACCATAGAATGTAGGTAATAAAATAAATAAAAGACGTAACGAAGCCAAAGCATACGTAGAAACGCTGAGCAATACGACGTAATTGATTGGTTACAATTTATAAATTGAAAGCATGAAACAGTCGTCATATTTGAGGGGAAAAGTTTGAGAACCAAGTTAACGATTGCGTTATCATCATGACGCGACGCGATGGAGCTTATCAAATCCAATATACATTGTTATATTATTTCATAATTTTCTACGCTGAACAAATTTATAAAATAAAGCAACCTTATCAGCTTAATTATGTATAACGAGCTTATATTTAATTCTTATCTATATATATTCTATCTTTATATGTTTAAAACACCATTAAAATATTTTTATGGACTCTAAAAATCAATTTTATTATAACTAATAGAGCTACTATTTATTAATTGGTGATATATCATGCAGTGTTGCAAATCGCAAGATGTTTTAATTTAAAACTGACTGTCAAAATTAATAACCCATCTTAGTAGAGTTCATTGTTAATTGTGAATTCTCGCAATTGGATAGAAATATTTTTAAGATCCAACTTTTCGTATTATTGCTGTAGAGGCCTTCGGACTGCCACTCTATTAGCACTATCACAATTGCGGTAATTATTTTTTCGGCATATAACTTTATCTTGGCATATAACTTTAAATTGGCAGTAAAATTGATATTGACATATTTAACGATTCTGTCAAAGTATTCAAAAGTAAAGTGCTGGAATATCTAAATTAATATAACGATTTCATTTAATATTCATTTTCATTTAATTTAATTTAATTTAATATAGTTTTACATGTCAAGCATAGTAAGAGTAACTGCGGTACTAATTATTTGTCTATCTACCTATTATATTATTATTGTTAATATTATGCTGTAAATTGTCAGGTTCTTGTTAGTGATTTCTGAATATTGTACACTTGCTGGGATAATTAAGTATTTTGTTATTTTTTACTCTCGATATTAAGATTTAGTTCTAATATGTTATCTTTTGGTGAATACTGTGTGCATATCCTGTTTAGCGCACATATCAGAAATGTACCTACTTATATATATAGCATTGATAATGTTGTAATATGTAGTGCTGTGGGTTTAGCCTCCAAATAAATAAATCTTCAAAACATTTAGCAGCTAGATGACTACTATCTAATTTAACTTTTTATGTCAGCAAACGAGTTGTAGTCTCCTGGGGGTTATCACAACCCCTTATAGCAGTATTATTATAATTTTACTTGTACCAATTCCCATACAAAACAAACGAAGAACGATTATAATAATACTGCTTGAGAGGTTGTGGTAACCTGATGGTAAGTGATCTCCATCGCCCATAGACACCCAAGGCACAAATATATCATAGGTTTGCCAACCGAAAAGGAGAGGAATAGGGATTCAGAAAAGGAGGGGGAATTGGGCCACCGGAAATTTCACTCACCGAACGTAACAACGGGCTGCTACTTTACGTTGATTTTGAGACAGTCGTAACCAATCGGTCGAGCCGATTGGAGCCGATCCATTCATGCCGTAGACATTAATGTCTACAGCGTGGCTCTACTGTTCAAAAAGGTTTTATAGTAAATTATTTTATTATTTTTTTATATATTTTCTATATTTTTTATATTTTTTATATATTTTTTTATATATAGTTTAATTTTTATAGGCAATTGCAATCGAATTACATTATTATATCCATACAAAAAAATGTGGAAAAATGTTACATTCATGACAATAGCAATTCGTCGATTATATTAGTCTGAATAAAGGATATCTTTTTTCAGGAATATTATCATAATAACGTTAAGCCATTAATAGAATGACGACTAAAAATTCTGCGACGTTAGATACATAGAATGCTGTTAAGTACTGTTATTAAGTAGGTATACATTATAATAAAATTGTGCACAGCATGAACTTATAATAAAATGGCACGTTATTTTAAACTACATTCAAAATAGAACATTAGAAAGATATTTTAATGAGAAAGATAAAAATAAAATGCAGACATTCTTAAAATAAGTAGCTTCTTTGTTGCAAAATGGATTTCATAAATCCTAACGATCTTACGTGCATGCGACGGTAACACAATCTAAATTGAAAAAGTTAGCTGTTAATGTATAATGAAATAATAATTTGTATACACAAAATGCGGCACACAGAAGCGATAGCTCAGTTGGAAATGACACGAACTGCCAAGATGAGTGTCGGAGGTTCGAGACCAAGCCCAAAAAGAGCATATACCTTTAACATTTCTATGTTGAGTGTGTTTTGATTGCGTATTGCCGTTTTCCATAATTATGAATGAAAACATCACGGAAGAACATGCATACCCGAGAGTTTTTCCCCAAGAATTTCAAAGATATATGAAGTCTATCAACCCGCATTAAGCCAGCTTGGTAGACTAGGGCCTCAACCCTGTCATTTATATAAACAAAACATTTTCAATATATCACGATCTTAAACTACACACTGACAAACAAGTACCAAACATTTTCGTAGCGACACTAAATATTATGTATGTAGGTATCGCGAGTAACCTCTATCCGCTATGCTATGACCATTTACCATGCATACATAATGCATTCTTTACGATTATTGATAGCGTTATCTTTAACCACCAGTACCAATATACGATCTCTGTTCGAATGTGTAGATAGATTACAAAAAATAGCGAATAAGAACAAAGTTTGAACATAAAGCCGTCAATTAATCACTTAAATTGTTTCATTTTCGCGACCTATCTGCCGAATCACACTCGAACCGAGATCGTTTATTGGGACCGGCCGTTATTCCTTAATAACGCGATGCAGTGCGTTACAACTATAGGAATAGAGTACCAAATTCCAGGACCTCTATAACCATACGAACATTTAACGCAATCACGTCTTTTTACACCGTAAAGTATTCTTTATACCGTTCTCTTTAAGTTTATTTTTCATAAATACGATGAGGTGCGTTACACCTTATTTTAAACCCGTTGGAGGTGGCACATATATATGTTACATAAGTATCCCGACCTCCGGAAGCCGAGCCGCCCGTCACTAGTCTATGGCAATAGAGAATTAAGCTCCAAGTTTCGAGCAACATTCACCGAAATGAGTATTTTACTTATGAAAAAATAAAATGTTTTTCCAACACAAGAAACTATTAATAACTACAAACTAATAATTTAACTGTATTTTAAAAGTCACGGGCGGCTCGGGCTCCGGAGGCCGAGACACTTATGTAACATCATATATATGTACCGCCTCCAACGGGTTTATCAACGGCCTTCAAAACGAGGTAATTCTTTTATAAAATAGAATAACAGTGTAATAATGTTTCCCAAAAGCCTAGTGACCTATTGCGTCTGCATGCAAATTCTTCTAGTGCCTTTTATACAGGAAATGTTAACAAAAATCATAATATTGCGTATAAAACCTTCTTGTTCTAATGAAGATCAAAACACGATTCAGTTAACTGTAGTATTCTTTTTACAGGACGATTCCATCACAGCTGGATCTATTTTGTAATCCAATATCTCGTATGCATTTTATTATAAAGTACTCAAATTCAAGCCTATACCCAAAAAGTATAGGCACAGTTGTAACTAGTCGTCCAACTTTCGCCGAACTCCTTTCCATTCATTTACACAACTCCGAGCAACCCGTGTGTATTTTTTAAGAATTGAAAGGCTTCAATATAAATGGCGATTGCTCGACCTGGGATCTGTAACCAGATACTAACCACGGACTACATAACACAAGCTGTTGCTGGCGACTTTCGTTGTGAGGAAATTCATTTAGAAATCTATCCCACAGGAACCGTAGCTTTTTCTGGATAAAAGTAGCATATATTATTTACTGATAATGTAGCTTTCTATAAATTAATGACTTTATAACCTTAATATAGATAATACAAAAAAGCGATGGCTCAGTCGGGTGTTGTATGGACTGAAGAAACAAGTGTCGGGGGTTCGAGATCAACCACGAAAAGGAGCACACACCTCTGACTTTTTTGTGTTAAGTGTGTTTTCATTGTGAAATATCACTTGCTATAATGGTGAAGGAAAACATCGTATGGAAACCTGCATACCCGAGAAATTCGGCATAAGAATTTCGGAGGTACATATGTATGTGTAGTCTACCAACCTGCATTAGGCCAGCGTGGACCCGTGGTGGATTAAGGCCTAACCCCTCTCATTAGTAGAGAAGGCCCATGCCCAGCTATCGGACAGTTATATTACAGGACTGATAATATATTATTATAGATAATATTAACCCTTATATTACTATACTACTACAGGTCATGGTCCTCCTCTCCTACTGACAGGAGTTAGGCCTTAGGCTGAGATCTATAGAGCGAACTTCGACTAAGTCGTAGTCCAAGTCATTTTTTACAAGAAAATCTTTGCTTAGTCTGTTTTTCTTGTAAAAAAGATAACCTGGACTAAGTCAAAGTTCGATTTAACTATTCCAAATCCCTACTGAGTTTGTGACTTTGTCTTAGACTTAGTCGAAGTTTGCTCTTTAGATCTCAGTCTTAGTCTATACGCTGGCATAATGTGGGTAGACTTCCCATACCCACGAAATTCTTGTGGTGAAATTCTCAGGTGTGCAGGTCTCTTCGTGATGTTTCGACGACAATTTATATGCGATATATACTACAAGGTGGGCCGACGACCTGATAAAGGTCGCAGGAAGTCGCTGGATGCAGACCGCTTCCAACAGGTCGATCTCGGAATCTTTGAGGGAGGACTATGTTTAGCATTGGACGTCCTATGGCTGATGATATATTATACATTTCTATAATATAGAGTACATTTTAACGAAGAAAATATATAACAAAACCTGCAGTGGTCGTTTTAATATTGTTTAACAGGGATATCAGAATCCATGTTCGAATGTATGTACGTAAATAACTCACTTCAATGTGCAAAAATAATTTTATCATACTCTATTTTTGCAACATTAGTAAATGTATATTTTGTTTGTAAAGTGTACTATTTGGACTGATAACACACATCAGGACGGAAATAAGCTCGGCGTAATAGGCAAGTGCTAGTTCATTATTTCGCATCTGCCTACCTCTACGGCGATACTGGCATAAGTCTTTGTATAATAATATATGTTAAAGCCTCTGTCACCGTACTGCACCGGGATTTTTCGTACATATTGTACAATGTACCTCTACATAATACATCAACATTGAGTTCCATAATACGTTTTATGTACTGCATTGCAGTCATTCGTTGGAAGAGATATACGAATAGATTAATCTCGTATCACGTGTTTTTGAAACACTTTCTTTCACGTAACTTTCTCTTTAATATAAAAAATGAATATACATTTTATATCCATTCATACGTTAATTTTGTTCATTCGTAGTTTTTTTTCCTGACCACAATAACTACATTGGGTCTAATGGCACAGTGAAGTCCAAAATTTTTACCGTTGTAATGAAATATTTTTATGTACACGGGTATATAAGATCACGCCCGTATCAATGAGAACCAAACAAGTTTTAAACGCTAGCATTTAGGGTATAATTTTACATTTAAAAACTCAATGCAATTGTTTTTGAGCGATCTGGGGTTTGAACCTATTAGATCCCGATTCTCGGTCTAATATAAAGATATTTTATTTTGTATATATCGTGTCTGCTTATGCTATTATATACAAAAAGGCAGTCTTAAACCTACTTAGACAGCCTCTGTGGCGCAGTGGGCAAGCAGCCGGTTGTGAAGCGAGGCGCCGCGGGTTCGATTCCCGCATTGAGACAAATGTTTGTGTGGCCCACAGATATTTGTTTCAAGTCTGGATGTTGTGAGACCGAAAGTCTCTCATAGTTTCTGATACCCACGATACAGTGTGGTGTTAGGACTTGATGTGTGACTGTTGGGTGTATTTATTTATTGACTTCTTCCCGCATCTTTCACCAGATCATCAGTCCAGTAGAATCAAATCCTACAATGCTCTACTGAGCACTGATGCACGGTACTCCGTATATACAACTATGTAATGATAATACGAAAGACGTAGTAAAAGTCGAAAAACTATAATACGTAAATATTACTCGTATTTAGTACGTAAACATTTACGAGAATCTGGTGACCTTTTTCGGCATCGCTGTGCTCTAATAAAAATACACAATGCACCACCGCCCTACACATAAACAGCAAAGGATTCGCCGTACTTTAGATCTTTTCGACGCCATTTCTTGAATTTTAACAAAAGAATACTTTTTACATCATTTCGAAACTGCATAAAGTTTTTAACGTCGTTTATTTACTAAAAATTCGGTGTCTTTTAATATAACTTGTGTTTTTAATAAAAATAGATTTCATTTATAAACTAAATTTCGATCATTAAGTCATTCATATATGTTATACATCTGTTGCGTAAACAGATGTATAAAATATATGACATATCTATGTTCCAAAAACATTACCCTCCTATCGAGGCAAAATAGAAACGCCAAACAGAACCAAAAAAAGGCTACAGTTAATATTCCAAGTAAATATTTTAGCGAAATAAAAAATACTCTGTCAATTATGTGATATAAGGTATTGATTAAAGCCATAAAAAATACATTCAGAAATTCTATAACAGAAAATTCCATAAATCTGCATTCAAGTGTTATTTCGAAGTTCTTCTGCCTCAGCAGTTTCAGAAGTGCTCGAATATATTGCGTTCGCTAGATACAACCCACATATTTCATTTTTTATGTGGATCTGAACTCATGTCGGAAGATCATGTCTTACGACACACAAAGCCAAATGACGGCAATTCCTTATCGATGTGTGTGAGATTTATAAGTATGTGCTAGTAAAGGTGAGTTACTCATGTTACAGCCGGTTTCAATAAACGATCTCAGTTTAGAGTGCAGATAGATCGCGATTATGAACCAATCAAATCACGTCATTTCACGGAGTCATGTTCAAACTGTGTTCTTATTGGCTAATTTTTGTAATCTATCTGCACATTCGAACTGAGATTGTTTATTGAAACCGGACGAAAACTAGATAGGGTATCGTTATTATCTCTTGACTTTGAGATTAATTTGTTGAATCGTACGACGACAACTTATACCATACTTGTTCCTTACATCCTTTTGCCAAGACACAAGAAGTATTGGATGTTTTTACAACAATGTTAATAAATTACACGAAATTTCTTGTAAACTTATTCTGCACCTATTGAATTGTTGCTATGAGAACACATTTTCACCAAAATCTTTCTACCTACCCTTATCCCACCTAAATGTGGAGACAGCGCAACACACTTTTTCACGCATATTAAAGAAAGGATTTGGCTTAGTTTTTACGGTCGGCTGCCTGCCTGACATCAACCCCTACTTGGAGGATCCAGTCCCGTTATTTTAATTTTTATTACCTATAAGACTGCCTCCGTGGCGTGGTGGTATTTCGGTACGACTACGGTTCTGAGGTTTCGGGTTCGATCCCCGGGTCGGGTAAAGTGATATTGGATTTTTCCATATCAGCCCGGAGTCTGGAGTTTGTGCCCGATATGGCGATAGGCTCGCCCCTATCACATCTGGGACGGAACTAAGCTCGGCGAAATGTAGGTGTTCTAGTTCGCTAGTACGCCTCTGCCTACCCATTCGGGGATACAGGCGTGAGCTTATGTTATGTTATGTTTTATTAGCTATAAAACTTAAAAGCTTCAAAATTAAGTTCACAAAAACTCAATAGTGACACCTATGTTGTTTCTGAAGGTGTTAACTCGGTACTTCTTATTCTGAATATATTGGCTAAAATATGAGACTATTCTTGGTATAAGCTGTGAAAAGAAAATCCAGTAGAAATAAAACAGAAACTCGATAATCAGACCACATTTGCCGGAGATGTCGCGTAATTCACATATCATTCACATACAGACGAATTGAGAACCTCTTTCTCTTTTTGAACGACTAATAGATTATCCATCCGTTTAGGTAATTAATCAAACGTAATCACGAGACGATTCGATTCACGTATTCGTACAACGAAGGTTTAGGCACCCATCGCTTTTCGCTCAAGTCAATTGTTGATCGAATGCCAAGGGCCATTTATCTGGATGGGGTACTTTATAAGTAATTTTACTCGTGCCATAAAATCTAAATAAATAAAACAGAAAGCGTATTTATGTTTTGCTGTATTGACGCAAACATGTTTATTAGAATGAGTACTTTCTCGACGTGCCATTCATTCGTATGTTTCAAATACATACGTAATTTTTGGACACGTGTAAGAGTTCGATTACACGTACATATAAGTACTTGTACCTGACTGACGTACTGACGACGTCGACGATGACTTTTTTGATTCCTCGCTAACGACTATGTAAGGTTTTTTCAACCTGCCCTTACTCCACCTGTGGGTCGGCGCACCACACCTTTTCAAGCATTTTACAGAAACGGCAAACAGAAGGCAGGCAGCTGATCGTAAAAACTAAGCCAAATCCCTTCTGCAAGATAATTGAAAAAGTGTGTTGCGTTGACCCCACATTAAGGTGGAATAAGGGCAGGTAGAAAGAAAAGTCGCAGCTATTAAGAGGATGACTAGTCTCCTTGACCGATTAGATAAGTGTTAATATTTAATTAGAATTAACATAAACTTTTGCAATAATAGGTATTGTGTATACATAACATATTCATGGCTTAATTAGTTCGTGTTGAGACATTATCTTAATACTGCCAGGCGATTAATTAATAAGTTCCAATTAGAACGCTTTGCTGCTACTATGTAATTGAGAAAATGCTTGTAATAATAATCGCGTGTGTAGAGTGTAACGTAATTGCGGTCAAATACTTATACTACGTAGTTTTGAAGATCAGTCTCGACTCTCGAGGCCACTTAGGTATTAGTAAAGAGTATACGAATTACACGACTCGATGCGCGTCTTCTGAGCACAGGTCTATAGATCAAAAGACGCCACATAATCTAATTTCTTAAAAAATAATTCGTGAGTAACAATCATCATCATCATCATCATCAGCTATAGGACGTCCACTGCTGAACATAGGCCTATCACAAAGATGACAATAAAAGTGGGCAACAATAAATTAATTAATAAAAGTAATAGTACGTTAGCAGCGATGTATGTACATGAAAGGTTTAATTTAGTCAATCCTAAAATGTTTACAAAGTTAATAAATCAATTAGGCTTGAAGGCAAGTAGTACCTCTATGCTAATATATAGGTAGTATAAAGCTATAATAAATAAATAAGCTAAAATACATGCAAGAGCAACCTGGGTAATTTTTGACACTCGATTCGATATTGGCGCACATTTTAACTTGATTTTGGTGGAATTTTGAGTAACTAAATGAAATCAAATCGAGTGACAAAAGTCAGGGGGCTGATAATTTATCCCGCTCCCTACCTCACGCCTGACAACCATGTTGGCAGTTAAAATGGTCCCCTAAAAGTTGAGATGCCACTCGTTTTCTTCAGACCAGCCAAATCACATTATCGTACATGATTTGGTGACTTCAATAATATAATATGTGTGTCGTCTTGTTGTTTCATTGTCTGGTTGAAAGCTAATCTTCGCGACCGCTCATGCGCACATCTCGATCCCCAATTCTGCATACGAATTTACACATCTCACATGATTTGGATAGAGACTGACTAAGTAAATCCCCTTTCAAAACAACCGCGCCGTGTGGTGAGTGCGTGAACTGCATTATAATTATAACATTTTGACGATTAGGTAACTCGGTTTAGAAATCTTGCCTCATCCTTTCTTTGTCATTTTGTATCATATCGTTTGTGGCCCTTATATGGCGAAGAGCTAGGAAGGTTGCAACTTTTTCGAACGACTTCAAAAAAAAAGAAGGTCCTCAGTTCGTCTGTATTTTTTTATGTATGTTACCCGATATGTCCGCCAAATGTGGACCGATTTTCAAGATTCTATGTTAATTTGGTCACGATCGGGTAAATTTTGAAGTTGATCCGTTAAGTTTTTTGAAGTAAAGGACTACCTACACTAATTAATCTCTTTTCCTTCTACCTACTCATATCCCACCTTAATATGGGATTGCCGCAACACACTTTTTTAAGCATGTTGCAGAATGGCTTTAGCTTAGTCTTTACGATAGGCTGCCTGCCTGACGTCAACCCCTTTAAGGACAAATTAAATTAGAAAATTCGCTATTCCCGACCTGGTATCAAACCTAGCACCTCCCGGTCCACAGCCACTATACACAGCTACTATACCAAGGAGAACAATTCTGCATTAGAAAAGATTAATGCAAAATTAAATTAGCAGGTACGAGTCCGTCTGAATTTTTTTGGGGGAAGTATAGATTCAGCTAATGACAGCACATCGTAATAACTAGGTTTCGGTATTGATGCCATGGCATAAAATAAAAAAATCTTAGCTCGTGCATCTCTACTAGACTGACTGATTATCCAAGGCCACGTGCTTTCAAATTCCACAATTATTTCCAAATTATCTATAGTTAATGAAACAAACAACGCTTATTGGGTACCCATTTCTATGCATATTAGATACGGACCATTGAAGTTTTCGAAATAATATAAAATAAATATTCAAAAGATTATATCAGATCGTATTTATGCAGTAGTGTTTGAAATTATTATCACGTATTTTATTTACAGTAAATGGAATACAATATTAATATATGATACATAAATTAATTTGGTTTACTATTTTATTCGATAACTTGCATGATTTATACTCAAAAAACGGTAACATTTAAAGAACGGTTTATTATATTGTAATTATTTCAATTAAAGGTCACACACGTAAATGTAGGTATGGATTAGCTGTAACAGAGTCTTAATTAGGCGCGGAACCAATAAAAAACGCCTTTACCTAATACTAAACTACAATAATAACACTTGTACCGATTCCCGTACAAAAAACATAGTAAGATTATAATAATACTGCTATAAGACGTGGTGGTAGCCCCCCTGAGCTTTACCATCGTGAGGGTAAAGTTTAGTCAGATTTATAATAAAATAAAGGAAGTAACACCAACCACCTTCACAGGTCTGATTGTATAATAAGATACAGGACTTTAACGGTCTTATTCATAATAACTTAGTGGAGCTTATAAACGTTAGATAAAGAAAACATGGCAGATTTCAATCAGTTGTTTTAAGTTTGGAGTTCTTTTTTTGACTTAAAATGCATTTTATCTAATATAGATTTATACATTCGATAAGGGTTTCATTATTAGTTAGTCAGTTAGGCCTTTATTCATAATAAAACCCCTAATGAAGATATAAACTCATATTGGTAAAAATGCATTTTAAGCCTATCGAAGGTTCGATAAAATTCTTTATTCATAATAGTTTACTATAGCTCCATTACCTAAAATATATTTACCGTGTCACAATGTTGCTAGTACATAGATAAAACGTAATTTTAACAAGTTTTGTCTCTGGAAAGTCATGGAACGATGGCCTAATAAAAAAAACAATCATTCACGCGCGTCTTGCGCGCGCAATTCGAAATGGCAAATGGCGACCATGGCGACCAGTTTAGTTTGTTTATATATTTATTTAATTAATTTAATCAAAGTAAAACTATGTTTGTTGCATGTGAAGTGATTTTGTTTTATGCAATTCCTAAACATCAACGAAGATGGGTAGATTATGGATATTTGGAAATGAAATTTAGATTTGGAGGATATTCCTTGGAGCGTATGAATGAAAGGGGGCTTCCAGTCTTTGCAAATCGTGTAAGAAAAATACCCTGCCTTCTTTGAGAATGGAATTCAGGACCGGACTTTCCAGTTCACAGCGGCTTCAACATAACATTGTATTGAAGAATAATTAGGCAACATGCGTGTATAAGTATTTTTTGTTGAATCAGATTTAATAAAATTCATCATTGTATTTTTGAAGTGTTTTATTTCTCTTGATTTATTCGTGCTTAGATAATGATGATATTGAAGAAAAAGATGTTTTGTTGAAATCAAGGTATGTAATTAAATATCACACGGAAAATTCAAGCTGACTTCAAACAAATCTATCCTACGGAGACCCTACATTTTCTGGAAAAAAGTAGCCTATGTGTTATTCCTCTATAAATAAATACATCCTAGAATGTAATGCTCTGTGAATGGTGAAGAATCACTTAAGACAAGTTTATTCTCTCAATATTATTACGCTGTCCGACCTAGCGCGTATATTTCAAATAAACTGAGCGACTTATGACCATGAGGTCATAACTTTTGCATCACATTTATTTGTCCTGTTATCCTAGACATTTTTATTCTAGACTATAATCCATTTCTTTACCGAATTAAATTCAGATCCGTTCAACCATTCTGGTGTGAAATAGTAGCAAAACATCCATACAACCTCACAAACTATCGTGTTTATAACATTAATTGCATTTGATAGAAGTCTCTCTGAAGTCTAGAAGACTGCCTCGCTGGTGTGGTGGTATTTCGGCACGACTACGGTTCTGAGGTCTCGGGTTCAATCCCCGGGTCGGGCAAAGTGATATTGGATTTTTCCTTATCAGCCCGGAGTCTGGAATTTGTGCCCGATATGGCGATAGGCTCACCCCCTATCACATCTGGGACGGAACTAAGCTCGGCGAAATGTGGGTGTTCTAGTTCGCTAGTACGCCTCTGCCTACCCCTTCGGGGATATAGGCGTGAGCTTATGTTTTTATGTTTATGATAGAAGTCGCAGGCACCCTCAAATTAATATCAACTAAAACGGGTGGAACGTCAAATACGAATCAGCTGATCGAAATCGGCCATATTTTTTGCTATTGAAGCGTTAAAGTAGGGTGCCAGCTTCTATAAATTTCAGATATTTTATGGGAGATTTTGGGAACGTTTTAACGCTATTGAGCTATTATGAATAACAATTTTTAGGAAAAGTCCTACAGCGGTATTATAGCGTCCCACTAAGTTATTATGAATAAAGGCCTTAGTCTCAACACCCAGATCCGAAACAAATATACAATTACGTGGCACCGCCATATTTCGGTCTTGCTACATCCTAAAGATCCCAAAATGAATGGGCCCGCACTTTTTGAACAACATTTTATTCATGGCTTAAAATATTATAATTAGCATCACTGTGTCTACGTTACTTGTTGTATAATCAACCGCTTATGGCTCCGTCAATCCATCATAGCAATCAGAAATGTTTTACGAACTAGTCTCGTTACTTTCATTAGCTAGAACAACTACCAACGAAATCACCGCGGTATATGGATGGAGTAATTTATCTTTCGAACAATCAAAGCCTCACCCAGCTGCGATGTTACTAAAGATTTGCTATATATACTTTTTTTTTATAGCAGAGATTGACAAACGAGCAGATGGGTCACCTGATGGTAAGTGATCTCCACCGCCCATAGACTCCCAAGACACAAAAAGAATCATGGGTGCATTGCCAACCTAAAAGGAGAGAATGGAAGGGGAGGGAAGGGGATTGGGAAAGGGAGTGTTCAAATGGGCCACCGGAAATCTCACTCACCAAACGAAACGCGACAGCAAGCTGCCACTTTACGTCGGTTTTCTGTGAGACAGTGGTATCTAACCGGTCGAGCCGGCCCATTCGTGCTATAGACATTACTGTCTACAGCGTGGCTCTACCACTTGATTTATATTTGATTTTGTTTACGTAATTTTCCAATAGGATAATTGAATAATTCATTATTAATAATTTATCTAAAATTTATGTCATCCAAAATCTACCAGAGAAAAAAGAACACAGTTACAAGTCTTCAAAATCTCGCGGAGGATATAACTGTCAAATTACAGAAAAGTGTCTACATTAGTGAACGGTATTAGAAAGGGATGGCAAGATATATTCTTTAACCAATTTTAATGCAGTTTCAAAAGGTATCTATTACGTATAAAATAATGTACAAAATCATATATACGCAACTACCCAATTCTATAGACCGTGGTCAATTACAATGATGATTCCTTAGTGTCTATTGTCTTCTTTAAATTGTATATTTCGGTTACGCTGTCTATCGAAAGTGGAATCGCACGGGGTTATCGAAGGTGATACTGTAGTCTGCGTTACTAGATAGTGTTACGATTTAAAATAGCCGACTAACCTAAGGCTATGTCTGATATAAAATCGTAACACGTAAATACTGTCTGCCACTTCACATTCACTTTACCACATCAGCGATTGGAATAAATGATTGAGTAATGTTTTGAAGTAAATCATGATAAAGACTCCATCACAGGTTTTATAGGTTAATAGGTGCCATCAAACCTTTTTGTCACAGTTATAGTTATTTTCGACCGACGACCACAAAAGGAGGAGTTCCTCAAGTCGTCTGTTTTTTCGACCGACTTCCAAAAAAGGAGGTCCTCAATTCGTCTGTATTTTTTTATGTATGTTACGCGATATCTCCGCCAAATGTAGACCGATTTTCAAAATTCTTTTTGTGTTCGATGGAGCTTCTTTTAAGGGAGGCCCCATATAAATTTGGTTACGATCGGATTTGAAGTCGGCCCGTTAAGTTTTTAAACTTGTGATTATTTTATGTATGTTACTCAATATCTCCGCCAAATGTGGACCGACTTTAAAATTCTTTTTGTGTTTGATAGAGCTTGTTTCAAGGGTGGTCCCATATAAATTTGGTCTCGATCGGTAAATTTGAAGTCGGTCAGTTAAGTTTTTAAACTTGTGTTTATCTTGATTAATTTTCGCATCTTCCTGAGCCGGAGGTTGGCCGGACTTATCGGCCTACACTGTAGTACAAATAAAAATCTCGCAATGTTTCAGTCTCTCCCTTTGCGAAGGCCACGGGACACGATGCATGCAGCCGCAACGCGATAGCGATCAACCTAGCCTTGTAGATATCTCGGTTCATTCTTTCACGTAGTGCCAGGCGTAAGGTTATAAAACAATGTTGCTGTGACGCATCCACAACAGATCAGCGATCAGAACAGCGATCATTGATCTAGAATAACAGCGGGCTTAGACAAGTGGCTTATGCGCTAGTCGAAAATAATAAATGTATGAGAATGACATAAGAGTACGCCGCATACAGCGTACTTGTATGTCATTCCTATACATTTATTATTTTCGACAATTCTATTCGACTAGCGCATAAGCCACTTATCTAAACCCGCAGGTACAGAACCACTGTCTTAATCTATAAATACATCACGTACACATAGTCAGCCGTGTAATAATGAGTTGACTTATTTGCAAAATTTATCGTTACTCCTGTACTGTTACCGTGTTACTGTAAAGTCCATAATATAACTCAGAAGCACACTGGTCCTCCATTGTCTGTATATTTAAATTTCTAAGATTTTTTGTTTAATGTACTTAACTCCATTTTATCTAATTTTCCAGAAATTATATTATTGTGCCTCGGTGGCGTAGTGGTATTACGATATGACTACCGTCCTGAGGTCTCGGTTTCGATCCCCGTGTCGGGCAAAGTAAGATTGAATTTTTCAGTATCAGCCCGGGGTCTGGAATTTGTGGCCGATAAGGCGATAGGCTCGCCCCCTATCACATCTGGGACGTAAATTAGAGCGGCGAAATGTAGGTGATCTAGTGATAGACCGTGAATGTCTGTCACTGGGGTAGGCAGACGCGAACTAGAGAACTATCTCTAGTTCGCGTCTGCCTACCCCTTCGGGGATACAGGCGTGAGTTATATTATTGTGTTCAATAGTAATATGAATGACTTATTGTTATCTATATTCAGTTTTATAAGAATAGTAATTGTAGATTTATTGTTTTCTATTTTTCAGCTGCAATTTAAACTCTCCGATTCCCACTTTAACAAAATAACATGTAAACGCTCAAATATTATGAGGTAACATTACTCAAAACGATCCTTCGCAGGCAAATGCCCTCAAACACATTTCAGTGTAATCTCCATACCAGAAAGCAAATAGTGACAGACATTCACGGTAACTTGTAATAAATTGCTCAAAGTAACGATCTGGCAACCGGTGCGAACCAAAACGACACTTGTGGTAAATCCACTTTCGCTCTCCTCTGAACTGGGTAAGTAACCCTACTCTGGATTTTGAGTTCATTTCACTTATCGCTGTACGTGAGCTACGTATGTTAAATAAGGTAGCAATATCATCGGCTCTCATCGTGTCTTACCATTTATGCAACTTGTAACAAAATAAAGGTACATGGGTGTGGTGCTCTCGATACAGAATGTTTATATAATGTACAAGTTAACTTTTACAAATATTTTTATGCACTATAATTTTTGTGGGTGAATGTACATCGGCGTTGGATCCGGACTCCGGCTAGCATTATAAGCTCGGTTTCTGCTGTATGGAATATTATATAAAATTACAGTTATAAGCATCACATTTCAATCTATGTTAACATCTACTTAATGACATTATAACATATATATGGTATCATTCTTTCTTTCAACCTGCCCTTATCCCATAATGTGGGATCGGCGCAACATATTTTATCAGGCATGTTGCAGAAAGGATTCGGCTTAATTTTTACGACCGTCTACCTACCTTAAGTCAAGTTTCCTCTGCAGGTTGCAACCCCGAGCAAACCAAGTTAGAAAAACCGCTTTTCGCGACCTGAATCGAACTCAGACTCCCGATTCACAACTTTGTTGTCACTAAACCTACGAGGCGACTATTGTACCAATAATAAATATCATTTTAATAACGTTTTAAACCATCCCACATCTGGACTTACCTTATAAATATAATAAATACATCGACGATTTATTAATGATAATTTAATATAAACCTTCGAAAATCTTATGAATATATCTCGAGTATGCAGGTTTCCTTGCGATGTTCCTCTTAACAAAGCGAATGTTAATTACAAGGGTTAATTACGAAGCCATGTACTGTTGTAGACAGACGGCATAACACAAACTTGTGACACAAAAGTTGTAACCTTGTGGTCATAAGTCACCCATTCATATTGGAAACATACGCGCGCAAGGTCGTGCCAGCGTAGTAATTTGACAACAACATTTTCTTACGTGACTCTTGAACATTCTAATGGAGCATTGCAATAAGTGGTAGATGGTTTTACTGACGTTTGAGATCAATTATTTGTATGGAAACTTGCTTGATAGCACCTCTATAGTTAATAGGTAATATTAAATTGCTTAAAAGGTAGGACCTGATAAAGGTCGCAGGAAGTCGCTGGATGCAGGCCGCTTCCAACAGGTCGATCCGGAAATTTTTGGGGGAGGCCTATGTTCAGCAGTGGACGTCCTATGGCTGATGATGATGATGATTAAATTGCTTTAGTTAATTAACAATAAATACCCACGTAACTTGAACAAGTCAGAGTTGAATACCCTTGGGGCATCACTTATGTGCTATAACGAACGCGCGATAACTTTTAATGCAATGTAGAGCACCAACTCTACATTTCCGATCACTACAAAAATAATATTCATCTTCTCGAATATCCCCTAGAGGTGATAGACGTCAGGTAGGTGACCGTTCAAACCTATAGTGAAATCCTTTCTGCATGCAATAAATGTATTGCGCCCACCCCACATCGGACTGAGATAATAGCAGATCGAAAAAGGATCTTCTCTTGTGTTCTTTACCGTTTCTAACAATGACTTTACAACCATCTAAACTATAAAATTATGTGTCATCCTATTATTCATAAGCAGGGCTGGGCAAAATACTTGCTTTACTTTAACTGAAATACAAATTAAAAAATACTGTATCGCGAGTAATTATAATACGAAATACAAAATATCTTTAAGTCAGGTATTTGAAATATAAAATACAAAATACAATATTTTAGCTATTTTTAATTGAAATACGAAATACAAATGATAAAATAAGTAGTCTAGACCAGCACGAGCTGAAAAGTAGAGGAAAACAAGACTGAATAAAACCTGTTAAGAAAACAATCTTTCTACAGGTCCTGATGAGCACAAACTTGTGTTCTAAAGTATTTCTTTTAATTCTGGATCAAACAAATTGCTGATTACAGATACACTATCAAGTAATACAGTAATACCTAAAGGTTTTAAACTGCTATATCGCGTGCTACTGATACATTTTGGATTGACCTTGCGTATTCACATGCTGACACAAGAAGCACGCTTGGTACTACGAAACGATATACAGTGACGTGTAAAGACATTCTGATCAGAGTAGACAACATTTACAAAATTATTTTGTAGAATTCTTGCATCACCATCACTATCATCATCCCATGTCGATTGCCGAGCGCTGCTATTTTGAAAATCTGTTATGATTTTTATTTATGTAAATAGCGTATTGTCAAAGTATAGGCAAAAGACACTGTATCGTCTTTTGCCTATATGGACCGCACGTCACTAACGATATATATGTTAATATTGTAAATTATCATTTTGGTTAAGAGAGCAAGAGCTTTTATGTTGGGTATTACGACTTAAACTACCTCGGTGACGTAGTTGTATTTCGGTACGACTGCAGTCTTGAGGTCTTAGTTTCGATCCTCGGGGCGAACAAAATGATATATAGTTTTTCAATTCGGTATCAGCCTGGAATCTAAAATTTGTATGCGATAATAGGCTCACCCCCTATTACATCTGGGACGGAACTAAGCTCGACTAAATGTGAGTGTTCTAGTTCGCTAGTGCGCCTCCACCTACCACTTTGGGGATAAAGGCGAGGTATGTTAAATTTTATTGCGGCTTAAATTTTTCCAATGATTATTGTAAAGCTACCTTCAGAATTGGGATAGCAACCTTCCTATTGACAATCTTCAATAGAAGCTAGTGCTATAGAAGTAGAAAACTGATTGCTTTTGAAATATTTTCGACAAATGTTAAAAAACTAATCTCTGATCCAAATGTGGACCCAAAACAAAATAGGAATAAAGTCTCAAAGAACAAGTGTTTATTTGCAAATTGAGAGAAGAGAAAAGAAGGATAAGGAAACCCCACACTCACATTAATAATGCAAAGAAATTTAATTTTTTAACCTAGCCTTACAATGAACACTATACCTAATGATAAATTAATACCAGAAAGTACCGATAAACTATAAGTTTAGCTATCATGCCGGCTCACACTACGAAGAGTGAAGTAAATCGAAGGGACTGCGACAGGACAGGTAGATAACCTATGCAGGTAAAGAGATTCAAATAAGTGATCCAAGTGAACCCGCCATACACGCCTCAATCAAAGTATGTCAGAAGCTCCACGGGAGCTAGGAAAAAACAGGGATGTGAAAAGAACTTATAGAGTTATGAGTCATTCTGGCATAAAAATACCGGAAACAAATCGCCACGGTCGACAAAGATGCCAAATACGAAATTTGATTTCGAAACGGACAATAACTCGTTTTATATTATTAACATAATTTTATTTAGAAATTTAATATATTATACGGCTGTCTCAAAAATGAATTTCAAATTGCTCAACAAATAGGAACTTAGGAATACAAATTTAAACTACAATTTGTCATCATCGTCATCAGAAATGGGAACTCTTTTTTTGTACTTTAGTAAGGGGGTAACTATCTTCAAGTGAAAGTTCAAGTCTTCTTTGAACAAAATTTTTATGCCCACAAATTTTTGTTTTAGATGATGACGTGTTTTGTGATACCTACAATAAAAACTCTTAGTGTGAATGTCTGTAGGTCAGACTGTTTATATGTGGCAGTTTGGTGTAATTTGTTTATTTAACGTTTCAAAAATTAACATTGCGTCCATTAAACCACGTTATTATCAATAGAATGAAAAACCATATTATGTGCTCAAATATTATCATAATTTCAATGTAATATGTTTTAAAGTAATTTCCTACCATAATGTATTCAAGATGTTCAATTATTGAAGATTCTTATTTTAAGTGTAATGAACAATCACCAGCTTGGCCACTTGGCCGTTTCTACAGCATTTCTCATTACAATCTTAATCAATCAGGAACATTTAACATTGTGTGGCTGTCGATTGGCGAAACTAATCTATACCTAATCTATAAATAATCCCAAAATTCCCAAAATAGAATAAGTGTCGTTAAGACAGCAACACCTATAACCATTAATTGCTTTTTGTTTTGTTTTTTGAAGTACGATTGCGGTTATTTTTTTAGCTTTAAACTTTTAACTACCTACTAGTTTACCTCGTAAGTGTAATGTTTGCCAATTTATCCTTTCTTTCAAACAGTGAATGTCATAACTCTATCACTGTTTTTGTTTTATTTAGTAACGTTATACTTATACATGTTTTATAACTTCTTCTATTCGAATCAAAAGTACATAAAATTTGCTACATGATGAAGCAAAAGCAGACTGCAAATCCTAGGCTTGAATATTTTATGCTACATGGAGGATTACAAAGGCAAGCAGTAAAATAGAATTACTATGGGCTATCCAACTTGAAGTATAACGATACAAGGAAAAATCCATTTTCCTGATTACACTATGGTTAGTACAACGTCAGATAAAACAAGGGAAATAATTAAACACGTTGAAAATGTTACCGCAATAATGGATTATAAAAACAATCTGTGATATATCGAAACAATATCTTAATTAGATTGCCTTATCGAACTAAGGTTGTACATAAATCATAAAGCTTATAAAAATTTAACTCTTACCCAACGACGACTATATTTGTATTAATTCTTAACATATTCATAATCGGGACGCAAGGTTAGCGGTTTGTTGTTTAATAGCATACAAATATGGAATACCGTGAAGATTATAACGAGCGGAGGTGTTGAAACTGTTTAATTATTCCAGAAGGTGAATACCTCGCTTGGTGTATGATTCATAACATGCAATCTGAAATTAGACTCAAGAATTGTTTAATAAGCGTGACCACAATATTTGATAAAACCCGCGTGGAATGATAAATGTACAAACATACATTTTAGAATCTAGAGCAACCAGGTAGCGTTAGAGTGCATTTTTTACTTTTGCGTAATCGATTTCGGTACAACGGAATAGTGTCATAAACTCGAAACGCTAATGATCTTCTTTGAGTTACAGGAGAGTGTGAAGCGCTATACTGCTACTGGTCAGCTATTGAGTGGTAATAACTTGAGCTGGATAGTATCCTGACCTAAACAATTGCACAAATTGTCGCAGTGTCCTATCTGTTTTTAACCGAGTACGGCAAAGTGCCTGCTAGGAGGCGTAGTGGCGACTAAAAATAAATTTAACAGTGGTCACCACAATCATGCCAGGCCTCACAAATAGTTTTCGTCAAGGATCTCAAACTTCGTATCTTCAGACTTTTATGGTATCTAGCATTAGAATTATCTTCAGTTTCATATAATTTGGAGCTTAAATACATCGTAGCTCAAATTAGACCGGATCTTTATCTTTAATTCCTTAATATTTTATTTTCTTATTAGGCTTGCGAGAGTAACGTAATTAAACGTTCATTGTGCATTCTACCGGGAGTTCCTTTCACTTGCATTTTACCTGCACGCAGCTTATTCTTAAATATTGTTACTAATAGGTAGTATGTTATATTAATAATGATATAATGATTATTGATGATATAATATTGCAAGGTTTCATCATTGAGTTTAGTATTGTTACAAACAGAGCAGCAAGATTGTGTTACTATGGCATAATAACATTGAAATCTCCGTTCACTTCCCTACATGTGATGACACACTGTGTATTTCATACATTTTATCGATTTCTGCATTGGATATAACGTTCTGTATCTTTACAAGACTTGTACTCCGCAAGTATCTGCAAACGATTATTATTTATATAAATGTAAATGGAGCAAAAATTAATCTTCGAGAAAACAAAGTCATAAACACGAAAAGAGGATGTACCTACCCTTAACCGACGTGCATATATTAAGCATGTAAAGAGACTGAGTGAGGCAAAATGGGGATGCCAGAATCGTAGTAAGTAGAAATCTGTTGTCTGCTTAGACTTATAGGAAATGTGTGTTATTGTAGAGGTATATACGTATGCCTAATTGTTGTTTTGAGTACGGTTGAAGTAAACCCGTCTCTCCTGCACTAAGTCATTACACAAAACATGTATTTTTTATCTATAATCCATTATTCTACGAGCACGAGATAGTTATAATCGTTGTTTTGCGTAATTTTCTGCAAAAAACCGAATACAGGAGACGCGGCTTTAAGAGATCAAATTGAAGAGACATGGTCTATGGTGGAAAGCAATGATGACCTTGTCATATCGAACGTCAAGACCCCTTTGATCCAATTAACTATTCATAAATAAAATAATTATTTTCGATATTAGTTAACATAATTAATTGATAATAACTTCGTAATAGTTTTTAGTTGTGTAACGCCGTATCCAACTGTACTCTGTGACGATTGACAAGTGTTACATTTACATACGCCTCTGCATTTGGTACCAGTCTCATATCGACGACGATGTGTTAACATTGTCTTGGTAGTTGTATATACCTACTTTTTGAGTGGTAGAGCCACGCTCTAGACAGTAACGTCTACAGCACGAATGGGCCGGCTCGACCGGTTAGACACCACTGTCTCACAGAAAACCGACGTAAAGTGGCAGCTTGCTGGCACGTTTCGTTCGGTGAGTGAGATTTCCGGTAGCCCATTTCCCCCCTCCCTATCCCAATCCCTTTTCCCTCCTTTTAGGTTGGCAACGCACCCATGATTCTTTTGTACCTTGAGTGTTTATAGGCGGTTGAGATCACTTACTATCAGATGACCCATCTGCTCGTTTACCAATCTCTGCTTTAAAAGTGTGTTAAAAAGTGTGTTGCGCCGACTCCACATTAAGGTGGTATAAGGGCAGAAAGAAAGAAAGATCATTGATATTAAAACATCTAAACCGTATAACAATTAATTACCGCCAACTCGCAGTATAGAACATGTTGGATATTAATGTGAATAATTTAGAATACTGGTAAAGTAATTGCATAACACATCTCGATACGGCAACATGTTATGTCCACATTTCTACTTCATGCCGAAGGATTGTGAAACGGCTTTGTTTGTTACATAGATGCCTAATATAGATATCAAAATTGGATCAATATTTCTTTTATTTGCGAAGGCAGACGAGCAGACGCCCCACCTGACGGTAAGTGGTCACTGCAAAGGGCGCAGCCACGCCACTGCTTACCACATAGGCATTGACGTATATAAGAGGGGGGGGGAGGTTTGGAGGTCTGAACAGCACCCTCCCCTCCCTTAGCCTACGTCAGCTGTCGGCAAGTCCCGGTACACTTGATAATTCAACCGTATATCCATGTTTCCCGAGAAAAAAAATCCATCTTTCAGATGCCTTCTCGGCTGGCTGGGAAGGATAAATACGAGAAAAGAATTGAAAGAGATTGGGAAATAGGCGTTTTTGGGCCGTAAATCTCACTCGCCTTACGAAACTCGCCAGCTTCGTTGACTCATTTTCTGTTTGATTAGCAATAATCCGATCGTGTAGATCCATTCGCCCTGAAGACAACATTGTCTACAGCATAGCTTTACTGCTACTTGGAATATGTTTCGTATCACCCATTCTAATAATAGCATAGAAATTGAGTAAGTATAGTCTCACAGACAGTCCAACAGGTCGGTCTGGAAATCTTTGTGGGAGGCCTATGTTCAGCAGTGGACGACCTATGGCTGATGATGATGATGATGATAGTCTCACAGATATGCAAAACATTTATTGCACATCAAGGAAAATTGTAGCAATACCGTCACTAGTCTACCATAAGAATCAAATAAAATGTATCTAAGCGAAAGATAAATAAAGCAAACGGAATCAAAAGTATGTTTTCTCACTTCAAATCTAAGTTTGATGTTATTTTTCACGCGCTTTGAGTTATACGATATCTGATCCTCAAAGACATTTATGTGGTTTGTAAATATTTCTGAATCTGTCGTAGTATCAAAGTGAATTTTATACATTTGCAAATAAAGTTTGCGAGAGCGTTCTTACTTTTTAACAACTTGATTCCATTTTAATTTATTAATACCGATCGATGTTTGAAGCGCATATTTTCATTGACTTATGAAGAAATTTAAATGAGTCATATTGCAGATCTGATGGTAAAAGGTCACCGTCGCTCATGGACATTAGCAATACCAATACAAACATCAAAACTCACCATACAAAACGTAACAGCAAATTGCCAATCCATTGGATTTTTATAAGTTAGTGGTTTAGCCTAAAAAAATGACTTACTCGAAACAAGTTACATTAGCATATGTTCCGTCCTCGATAGCGAAAACTATGATGAACTAAAATTTTAAATATGTGTAGAAAACGAAAACAATCATCATTTTCGAGAAGTATGAAGACAAAACTAAGTCATACTAACTGTTCTGTACCTACCTTAGTACCGCAGTAATGATAGTTATCGTAAGATCTCAATACGTTTCTTGTCGTTTCCGAAAGATGCGCTACTAGACAATTGTATAGAGATTTAACGCCAATTATCATCGTTATCGAGAACCATTAATTGGTACTAGAAGTCTGGAAAACTAGAGTAGTTAACTCGAACATACTTAGCTAAAAAAATAATTACTTACTCGAAACGAGTTACATTAGCACGTGCTCCCTCCTCTAATGACTTTATACACTCAGTATGGCGAGAAGTGCGAAAGCAAAGTTTTCACATAAAGAATTGCAAACAGCCATTTTATTTTTTTCAGTCATGAACTCGGAAAGGTTCGTCAAGCGTCAAATAAGTTTTTAAGGGCGTTTAAGCAGAATGTTCCCGGTCGATTGGGACAAATAATAAATCATTTTCTAACTTTCGAAAACTAATTAAGCACACATATTATTTATATTTACGATTCATCTCCCGTTACACCGCCTTAGGGGATGAACACAACATAAGCTCACGCCTATATCTCCGAAGGGGTAGGCGCATTGTCTTAATAGAACATCCACATTTCACCGGGCTTAGTTCCGACCCAGATGTAATAGGGGGCTAACCTATCGCCATATCGGGTACAAATTAGGCGGTAAATTTCGAAAAATCTTTTCTTAGTGCTCGCCTACGTTATAAATTCCAATAGTTTCGGTTCTAATATAATAATTCAGTCAGTCACTCGGTTTCACCTTTTGTATATATTTACGAAGGTTATTTTATGTATGTAGCTCATTAACTTTTGCTCTGGGTTTATCAACTGCATTAACAGGCCATCTCGCTTTTTAGTTATTTATGCTCTCCGTCTGTTGGCGTATATTTGTCACACTTGGTGTTGCCAGAATGATCGCAAAGGACAGGAGCTATATCCCCGAAAATAATAATAGGTTTACCTTAAAATAAACACTTATTTATATCGCATTAGGAATCCTAAAATACTGCGATATTAGTACATAGGATATACGATATGCGTAGACCGATGTATGCAAAACTCTGACTGGGATTCATTAATGATTTAGACATCAAAGAAATCACGTGAGTTTTTATATAACATAAATATGTACATATATAATATCACACTCTTCTGCATACCACAACTTTCTGTTCGCCTGGTTCATTAGATTTGTACGCATTTTAATCTCATGGTTTCGCAACATCTGGATTTATATTCGAATGTTTTCTTTGCAATTGTCCTTCTTGTAATTTCGCAACTAAACGAGTTTCGAGACACTTATTTAGTATGAGTCAGGGCTTACTCTTTACCTTCGAGATTTAATGGACCAAACGCCGCCTGTCTATGCAATGCAATTGTCACTGATATCATCTGATAGCACGCTGAGATGCAGACTTTACCAATTATTTATTACCTAACAGAACGCTATTAGCCGCACAGAACCATAAAAGGATTGTTCGAATACTCGACCTTATACCGAGCGCTTTTAATATCCGCCACGTAAAAATTAAAGCATTGCAACCGGTGAAAGTAATATATAGGTACGACCGGTGTGTAAAGCGGTGTGGCCATCGCCGCCAATTTATTTGAAAGCACTCACATATCATGCGAATGATGTAAAATCCTGTTTTTGTTTTACACGGTCAGTTGGTCGTAACTACGCGTGGTGCGGTGATTGCGGTTATTTCTGTAGGGCCCTCTTCCCTGCAAACATCGCTATTAAAATCGATCTGGTTATTCAGGTATTCAAAAACATTTTTGCAAACAGATTATCAAAACTATTTCATGCCAATATACGCTACAAACAAATACAGAAAAACAAAATTATTTATTAATTATTTCATTCATTCATCTATTTTCAGCGTACCCTCCTCCCTATTTGAAGTCGGTTAAAAAACCGGAACGCAAGGGAATTTGTTTTCCGTCTTGTGCAAAATTACATTACGAGCACTGGCTAAGGTACCTACGACAATATAAAATGTAATCCAATGTCTACCAATAATCTATTTCTATTATTCGATACTCTATGTTATGTTATGTGTTATATTCTATTGATCTAAAAAGGCTTTTGGTCTAAATCCTGAAGATGACAACAGTAATAACGCTCGTAAGGAGCTTATGCCTGTTACCTACAGCAATTAGAGACTATTAGCTATTCGAATATATTATCTAATATTACTTACAGACTCGTATGTGGTTACGCTGATTATATTGTTCAATTAGCTTTGCTTGATACTATCATAATATAAGGATATTGAGATAAGCCTAATTGAATTATTAACGTTTATATAGAGATAAGACAATACTGAGGCAACTTAAGCTAGAGCGCACCAAACGCCTGTTTTCTATCTGCCTGCTAACTAGAACTTAAACTGGCAATATGGAGAAACTCATCATAACCGGGAAAATAGAAGGCAAACCACTATAGGAACGAACCTCAAACGCTAGTCTGACCAGGTATCGGAGCAACTGGAAACGCCAGTCAGCGTCGCTATGCACCAGGGTGAAAACCGCGGCAAATGGAAGAACGCCATTTATGAAGTCCTTGCACGGAATCACGATACTCAACAGTCATGAAGGCACAATAAAGGTGAACGAGGATATAGAGACGAGATTATTGTAAGTGTTAGGATACTATACTAATTAGGTACATAAACAGATCTACATATTTAATAAGCAAACTCTGAATGAATCTAATCGATGATTATTATCCTAATATAACATTATATATAACAAGATTTTTATCTCTTAAATTGTAAATCGATATATATGTACTTATATATTAGATTTTAATACTAAGACCGGGTTGTCCGAACGAAAACAAAGCGAGACATTTTTAAAATTTATTGCCAGGTCTACTGTATAGTAAAAGGCTTTCCGACACAATTCAGCGTTGATGTGTGCAACTCTTAATCAAACTGACCATGCTGGTCTCAATGCTATATTTAAAAGTCTGTATAAGTATTAAGTAGTTCAAGTTGAAATAGTGCAACGGTGCCAATGTCACCGGGTAAAATACATGTTAATTATGCTGATGAAAAACTCGCGCGTAGTAAATAAATTGCGATTTACCTGAAATGTTGCCGACATAACGTGAGACGCAATGGACCTCATAGAAAACATGCACTCCGCGCCGCGCCCGTGCAAGCTTACCCCAAATGCGAGGGGTCCATATAATACAATTCCTTCCGGTGTACCTTTGGAAAGTCAACTAGTATGTGGATATTATGAGGAACCTTACATCGACAAAGCATGCAAAAAATTGGCAATAGATACTTTACTATCATACTATTTTGTTATAATGACGGGATTGTACATATGAGTGCTTATTAATAAATAACACAATAATCACTTATATTAACCGATTGGAATGGATAATATTAAGATTGTTATAACTCTAAAAATAGTAATATATAATATTAGTCCTGTAGTATTACTGCCGCCCTGCTGGACACCAGCCTCCTCTAATGAGAAGGGTTATACTTTAGTCTAAAGATAATTATATTGTACGTTTAATTAAGTTTTAAATTTTAAATAAATGGAAAACAAATCAAGTCAAAAACGAGTCAACTCAAGTGCGTGAGATTAAGAATGAAAGTGAAGTAAATGCAAACTGTAGTAATGCAATACGTAGGTATATGTTTGCGTCGTATCCTCGCCAGACCGTATCGTAACAAGATACGAGCACGTTGAATGACTAAACTGAGTGAGAGTGTCATCGTCGAAATGCATTGAAGTATGTGACCTTCATTTCGTCACGTAGCCAGAGACAATGCATCCGAAAGTTGGTTTAGTCCATTAAGTTTAAGGCTGTGGTTACCAGCAGTGGTTGTCGTAATAACTCTATATCTATAGTTTATCATTTGAATTGCAACTCAAACTTATTGGCTTAGGTAAATTGTAACATGCAACATGTAACATAACACACACCCTGACAGTAGTTGCAGATTTTTTTTTTTATAGCAGAGATTGGCAAACGAACAGATGGGTCACCTGATGGTAGTGATCTCCACCGCCCATAGACACACATGACACAAAAAGAATCATGGGTGCGTTGCCAACCTAAAAGGAGGGAATGAAAGGGGAGGGAAAAGGAATTGGGAAAGGGAGGGGGGACGTTACTGTCTACAGCGTGGGTCTACCACTCAATTATAGGCTTCTGAATCGATTTCAGTATTTTTTTAATACGTTTTTTTTCTAAAATTAATTCATACTAAGTAAATACCAAATATTACCCTTTGATAAAGCGTAACGAAATTGAAATAAGGATAATCGAGACTCTGTCTCGTCCTTCGCGCGAGTACGGTTTGTAAGATGACCATACTACTCGAGCAATTAAAAACTATTTTCTTAGGTAAACATAACTAATGTTCATCACAGGATCATTTCAGTCTATGAATTATTATTGTATTTATATGCTTAAATTGGGGTGTCTGAGGGTGTGCTTTAATTATGTTACACGTTGTATAGTCACGCCTGTAATCCCGAAGAAGTAGGCAGAGGCAAACTAGCGAACTAGAACACCCACATTCCACCGAGCTTATTTCTGTCCCAGGTATGATAGGAGCAGGTTTATCGCCATCATCATCATCATCTTTTTGGCACCCACTGTAGGGCATAAGCCTCCTCTCTTTTACGCCACTCCTTTCTCTGTTAGGCTATCGCCATACGAAGTACAAAACAGACACCGAGTAGAAAAACTCAATAACTCTTTGCCCAAATCGAGAATTGAACCCAAACCCCAGGAAGGTAGTTTTACCGAGCCCCCAATGACGAGCACTCATACCTACTTACTTAAAAGCTGCTTAGGTAAGTACGTATAACGTTCAACAGCCACTTGATTTGATACTTAAAGTAGTAAATAATTCGAAGTGAGCTTATTAAGTACAAGGCACGATTTTAAACAAATAATATTTGAGTGTTCTTCTCTTTACTGTGTCGTAGCAATGTGTGAGTACAGCACAAATTGGCAAAAATACTCTAATGATGTTAGAAAAAAAACTGCGGTGCTGCCAGTCTGTATTGTATATCTATACAATTTGTATAAATGCTATTTAATATTTTGCAATGCGCTACGGTTCGGTATAATGTGGATAAGCCTTTAGTGTTAACTGTTAATTGGCGACGCGATGAGCCCATGCATCGTCACTAACTAACCGAGTGACGTCACAAACTACGTTCGTTCAAACAATCCCAACACAATTTCCTATAGTTTCCATTTGCTAACAGTCAATAAGCTTTGACGTCAATAGTCAAACACGCTACTTCCAATACATTTCATATCACTGTCCACGAGCCATTTATTACCTTACTATTTCGTGAACCACTATACAGTACCTGCAACTTCTTAGAATCATAAATATAAAAAGTGTGTGTTTGTGAATCCAGATGTAATCAATCACGTATGTTGTACCGTATTCCCCGATTTGAGTTGTATAGTAGATACTGTTTTCTTTCTTTCACCGCTTGGCCTAGCGGCAGCGTAAATGAACCAGGAGGTCCAGCATTCGATTCCCGAGGCCGTGGGGTCCGAATCTCTAACACGATTTGCTCGGGACTGAGTCCCCCACCGGGCTGACGACTGATAGTCGGTCGTAAAAAACTAAGCCGAATTCTTTCTGGAACATACTTGAAAAAATGTTTTATGAATGCCGACCCCACGAAGTGATGGATACGGCAGGTAAAAAGTAGGTACTGTGTATGTCAATTTTAACTTCATTTTGGGAGATACATACCTATAACATCGTTTTTCTGATAATACGTTTACCAGTCTAAGATATTTTAATACCAAAAGCTGTAGCCCGAGCACGAAAAACTAATGTAAATGTAAACTCGCTGCGCACTGATGACATTTGATTAATATTTCATACAAATTTCATAGACGCGCATCGAGCACGAATACATTTACGGTTGTCAGAAATTTTCCTGCTCGGGCTGCTGATATGCAATTCTGCTCATTTCAATTGTGTTTATACAGTTTCACTTCGAATAAACCTGTGGAACTTGGTATAGAAGTGTATCCTGTGTATATAGTATGGACTCAGAACTCACAAGCGTTTCATGTTTTACTAAGTTGTGTTGTGCTAAATGCACGTAGGTCTTCTCTTAAACGCTGAGTTGTGGACTTGCTGAAGACTGTACAGCTTCAACAAGCCAGTACTTCAATCTGTATGTAAACCCAACGTACTATGTTTTACTACATATGTCAGACACTTGCAGGCCAACCAAGAGTTAACATTACTCGCTAGTGACTCCGTAAAATATTTGAATGACAAACACCCAAACGCCTGTAGCGGTTACGCAGGGAACTGACGTTTTTGATACAAATATTTTACGTCCTCGCTCGCGTAAATACGTGAAATATACTCATGGTTGAGCTACAGCTTGCCTAGTGAGAGGTTTTCTACAACTGCAGCCCGAGCAGGAATATTTTTGACAATCGAATTTGTACCAAAGTCGTTGCGCAATGCTGACGTTTGATTAATATTTCATACAAATGTCAAAGACGCGCATCGAGCTCGATACGAAGTCGATTGTCAAAAAATATTCCTGCTAGGGCCACAGTTTGCGTAGTGGGAGTTTTTCTACAACTGTACGTAGCTATATATTTTTTTTTAAATATAGCGTCTGTCAATGATTAATAAAACATAGTATTAATTCGATATAACTCGTAGTCAAGCTGATAAAACAACTCATATTAGGCACACTAACTTATGAATATGATTTACATGGAGTGCTCTACCTACTCTGCGCATTTGTGTAAAGTATCACTTAAATGTCTTGAGTGCTCTTCGTACTCGTCGCACGAATAAATTTGCGAAAGTTGTTCTTACTACGTACCCAGACGGTACATCGCGGTCTAGCACCAATAGCTTATAGACTACATATACGAATAAAACAAATACTCAAAATGTACACAAATAACAGTACGAACGGCTTTGCTTTCTGGCAATGCTGAAAGGTATCGGAGGCAATATTTGCTTATCAATACGTGGACCATGCTCAGCTACCCATCTAGGCAATAAATAGCTTCGCAACGAATAGAAAGAAAGATTTATTAATTTCATTAAACGAAACTATGTTGCATGCACCACTATTGGAGAACAATTACGTTTAAATATAAGAATAGTTTAGAAGTAACAAGACAAGGGAAAAAAGCTGAGGACATTGGAGTATACGAAGGTAGAATCAAACAAATATTCAAAAATGATATATTTATAATTACTTCAAAGTATCAGTGAACTACTTGATAACCATACCTGTTTAACAATTTATTTCTAAATTTGACAAACTTTGCTATTTGTTTGCTCCTCAAACCTGTCACGGTACGATTACTATCCACTATAAACATAGGATCAATAATATCTTCTTTCTTTTCCATATTTATGGCACTATCTCCTTTATTCACGAAGTATATTGAAGGCATCTGTATAGAACTTATATCATTTCCATCGTCTTCTGGAAATATTATGTATACAATAGTCGGCGTGTTTTGTCCACCAATTTTCATATTAGGAGGCGCTATTGCTACTAAAATTTTGTATTCTTCAAAAGGTTGTCTTATTATTGGCAAATTAAAAATATTAGAATTATAGTTCGAATTTAATGAGCCATTAATGTCTGGTTTATAAGGAAAAAATATTTTTGCTACTTGATTCGTACATCCTGGACCCAATTCGGAGTTCAGCTGAATATTACTGGATAGTATTTCCCTTCTCTTTATTGCTTCTGGTGATGTCTCTTGAGGAACTTTTGCAAATAACGCACCAAATGACTTGGGTCTAACATCTTCTTTCGCTGACACTGGATTGAACTTCACTGTAAAACCGTTGCTAATTGGAAGACATTGGATATTACTCGCAATGCATGCAAAGATTGCGATGATCTGCAAATTTAATTTGTTTTTATCAGAATGGTGTTCTCTTGATTACACGTGGATGTTAGCCTTCGTTAGTACTTAGTACTTACTAGATCCATATAAAGAGCAGTGTTACAATCTACCAGGGTAAGAGACAAACTGAGAGTTCATAGTACTAGCCATTGTACTGTCACCGTTGTCCGAATTGTTTTCAAAACAGACCATTACACAAGGATGTTTAACAAGTACAAAGTCTTTAAACATAGATCCAATTTGTATTTGAAACTGAAATATTATTTCCTGGAAAATAATAATTTATTGAGCGTTGAGTTCAGGAGGTTTACAAAGCTTCATGTTTTAAAATTGTCACCTGAATCATGATAATCTGAGTCTCGATGAAACTCAGTTTCATTTTGTAAACCATAAATGCAATTGAAATGTTATATTATTAAACATACTTATAATGAGAAATAAGATGTATTTAGGCAATAGATATTCCGTTATTTCTGCTGGGAAACACGACATACACTGTATAGTGTAAACCGAATTTCATCGAAACAGATTATCCGGATTCAGACAATAATTGTAAAACACGAAGCTTTGTATATCTCCTAAACTCAATGCCCAATAAATCGTTGTTATTTTCCAGGAAATAATGTTTCAGTTTCAAACTTTATCAAGCATGTTGCAGAAAAGATTCAACTTCGTTATTGCACTGTGTGTATAATTTATTTAATTATTGTATATCACAGATGAAAAATAAATCATATTACAATAATAAAGTAACTAATAAAGTAAATAAAGTAACTAGCTAAATGTTTCAATACAAATTGCCACATGGGACTTAAATCGCTGTATTAACTGTCGTATTACCTTCTTGTAGTAATAATTTCCCACGAGGAGAAGGAAACAGCCGAAGGATCGCAGACTGGCAAGTATTTACTTAGCTGCAGCCAATAAATTAAACGCGGGCAATATTTTAATACGATAAATACTGTAAGCTATCGGATAAGGCCGATTCATTGCAATATATCGGCGCGCTCAGGCCAAACCATCAATAAGAAAGTTGAAGCGATACATTGGCAGTTAAATAAATAAGAGACTGCAAATAAATTTCGGCGGCTAATACTCGAGCCATTTTCCTCCGCATTCAAACATCGGCTATAAAAGATGGCAGGTTTAGTGCCTGAAAATACGAGTTTATGACCCACTTATAAATATATAAACGACGGACACGTTTCACGTTGTACCTGCTCAATAATTGTTTTTGGACCATTACTATAGAGGTATATTATACTTAGGTGGTGGTAGGGTATTCGTATCCGACCAGATGGCGACTACCGTACATATTTTAGCCCCTAAAACCTGCTATAGTGACCCACATTCCGTGTGTTGTTCGCGTTCCAGGATCAGCCAGAGGACTTCCGGTTCTCTCGAGGGGCTTGCGGCATGACTTGATGGTTGGTTAAGACGGGTATGGAGGTATCCCCGTATCTGCATCGGTCATCCGCCTATCTTGTCGCAAGCCCCTCGATATGCTTCTTCCCTCTTCGTTTTCGGAGTGTGAAGGAGCATAAATAGGCCGGCATAATTCTGACGACCACTGATAAACCCATTGTTTCTCGGTGATCGCTAGTTTTTTTGGACTGCACTACGCTTGCCATCAGGTGCAGTGCAGTGTAGTTACTTTGCCGTGCCTGGATAAAAAAAAAATTGTTTATATCATAAAACTTCAAGACAGTATATAAAATGATTGCACTAGGTAAAACAACCACTTTGCTGCTACTTGGTGTCTATTCCACCACGTGGAGAACATCTTCTTTATAAATACACCACTTTGCTCGTGGTAGAATATTCATATCCAGTGACATAAACATTGTGTGGATCGCGATCCAGCCTCTAGGTTCAGTCAGTGTATGTCCGGGTCTCTTGAGGAACTTGCGACATTACTTGATGGGTCTCGTATGTGAGTACTTTCTTATGTTCCAGTGCCTGCGTCAGTCATCCGCTTGTCTTCTTCCCTCTTCGGAATATGACATAGCATTTATACACGTCGACATTCTGGTCTGATATTTGGTTATCGGTGGTGACTACCTCTAGTTTTTTGGACTGTACGACGCTCCATACTGTACAATCACTTTGCCGTGCTCGGATAAAAAAAAGGCCCATTAATATACTGCTCGAGCTTATGATATCGGGCACTAAACCAATATTCGGTTTCACGAAAACCAGATGCAAAAAATATTTGTAAATTCCACACAAAATTAACTCAGTGTCGGAATCGAGGACACGGCCTCTCTCTTTACAGCCCGCCCACTGCACCACGGAAGTCGTAAAAAGTACACCAAAAACTAAAAAGTAATAGTAAAATGTACAAAACGTATATACGTCGTATGTTTAAATATTCACACGTGTCGCATTGCCGTGTCTCTGGGCCGGCGCACATATTATGTCGAAGAGCAGCGCAGAGCATGCCCGCGAAGTTGAGAATGCGCGAGTACTCGGAGAGTTAAGGCGCGGATGTGCTTCGATGCTCTTTAGGAAATAATTATTGTGTTTATTGATTTTGGATATTTTAATGAAGACAATGTCGAAAATAATTTGACATCTACAATGTTCTGCGTTTCGCTCCGCCATATGTGCGCCGACCCTCTATGACTATCTGCAGGCTACGCCAGGAGCTCTCCTCTTAAAACTTTAGATATCAAAACAGATGACACTACAGCGCTACGATGTTGCACCCCTGTCTCTACTGATCAACATTCCTTTGTACTTGTTTTGTTAGTTTTAAAACAAAAGTCTTTTCCTCTGAATGTTTACATTGAGTACTTTGTTCATTGTATTGAAGTAGTTAGTAAGTTTTGACAACCTGTAGTCGATTTTCAGAATCAAATTATAATTTGTATGCAATAAAACTATACTTTATGAGAAATATTATAACCTAACCTATACTCTTTTCACCCTTTCAAAACCGGAATATCGGAGGGGGAAGGAAGGAAAGACTTTAGCATTTAATGTTTTGGATATCATAATATGTATCATATCGTATCAAAACATGGTTTAACTATCTATGTATATATAGCAATTCTTGTTATTTGGGAGAACTTGAGTAACGTGAATTGATTTTTTAAGCTCGTTCATCCAAATAAAAGTAACATTTCGTACAAGATTGATGATGACACATCGTAATATGATTCTACGATACCGTTTATTTCATTCACTTAAATGGCTTGAATATCTAACCCTATAACATCTAAAATATATAATGCGCACCGGCCTTTTTTTCTATATATAGCAGTGTCTGGCAAACGTGGCAGTGGGTTGTCTGATGGTGAGTGATCCCCACCACCCATAAACAGTTAGACAGAATCATGGTTACGTTGCCAACCTTACGGAAGATGAAAGGTATTGGGGATGGGAATATGAGCTATCGGAAGTTTCTTTCACAGTAGACAGTAGTATGAAACAGACTGATCCAGCCCATTCCTGCTGTAGATATAGATATGGCTAACTACAGCGTGGTTCTACCAACAGGCTACTATGATAAACACGATACATTTTTCTACCTTTTTTTCGCTTATACCTCTACAAATTGTTTGTATGGCCTACAGATATTTGTTCCAGGTCTGGGTGTTGTGAGACCGAAAGTCTCTTATAGTTCCTGATACCCACGACTCAAGATTCGATCTTAGTGTAGGGTCAGGATTATATATGTGACTGTGAAGAGTTATTTATTTATTTAATGATGACGTTGATGCAACGAAAAGAATTCGCTTTAGTTTTACGACCATCTATCTTCAATATCTTATGAAAGATCCAGAACCAGGCAAATTGTATCAGAACACGTATTCCCGACCTGGCATTTCAACCCACAATATAGCCATTATACACTAGATCAAGACGGCGACAGTGGCATTATCCATTAGGCGAATAACAACAATCATCTTTTCCATACACTCCAATTTAGAGTTAAGATTGCTTTACTGCGCTGAAGTTGCTTGTTTCCTCTGTATTATAGACATAATACTGTTTCCCTTCAGGCAGTTTGGCCCCTTGATTTGTGTTCCTCACGACACGCTTTGTCTCGAGTGCCAGCGGCAGAAATTAATAGCTAGTAATATCCGGTACGCCGTTGATTATAAATCCGAAATTGGTTCTCCTATAACTGAATCTTGCAGTGACAAAAATTAATGTCTTGACTTGACAGACTCGTCAGGTTTCCAAAGAACCTTTATCCAAGTTAATTTACTGTTTGATCCATAGGATATAGAGTATAAAATTACCATATAACTATTTGTTCAAACACCGCTTATTATAATTTGTATTTTTTAAGTCGTTAAATTATATTATTATTATTATAATGCCGATGTAATCTAAAGCAGAAATATATTATTTAGGCCTCATTTGTTCATTTCAAGTCCTCATTGCTCATTTCACATATTACATTCATTAAGAAATGTGAACTATTTTTTATAGAGGTATATATCGGCGCAAAATCGCAAGCTTATTTAAAAAGCCGTTGTTATTTCACGTTCTTAATTAATTTTACAATTGTTAAACTGCTGAAACCTTAAAAGATTCTAAAAAGTTAAAATAATCGTTATAATTATTTCTGTAACATTCGATATTCGGTATCGAGTAGGTAGTTGCAAATATTGCACCCTATAAAAGGAGTGTTCAGAGCAGATTCGACACAGTCGTGCTCCGGCACTCGGACTGTCCACATCCCTGACTAGACGGTGCTATTAAGCACCGTTAATGAAGGGAGTTAGTGAATTTCAGTGTTCACAGTTGATAAATAAGATGAGAAATCATCTTATTGTCAAAATTGACGTCAGCCATGCTGACGTCACCGTTTTTAAAAAACAACGTTAGCGTTGGCCATCCGACATCAGAAGTGGGATCGCTATCCCACTCATTTAACTTGAACCTTTCTGCCCTGATACTTTCAATCCGGCTGATACTTTCAATCCGACTGATACTTTCAATCCGACTGATGATTTCAGTCCGACTGATAATTTCAATCCGACTGATACTTTCAATCCGACTGATAATTTCAATCCAACTGATAATTTCAATCCAACTGATAATTTCAGTCCGACTGATAATTTCAATCCGACTGATGATTTCAATCCGACTGATACTTTCAATCCGATCGGTCAATAATAAAGGCCCAGGCCACAGCATCGTCCTTCCCAGTTCCTTTAGAACCCCTGTGGACCACGGCGTAAAGGACCGCTCAGAACCACAGCATCATCCTTAACAAAAAAAAAAAACCTGTGGACCACGGCGTACAGGACCGCTCAGAACCACAGCATTATCCTTAACAATAAAAAAAAAAGTGCATAAATGCGTGGAGCATCAGCACTAGTGCATTAATGTGTGGAACATTTGCAAAAAAAAAAACCTTTTCAGAGCCTCTGTGGACCACGGCGTACAGGACCGCTCAGCGCCACAGCATCGACCCTTCCCGTTCCTTTAGAACCCCTGTGGACCACGGCATCATCCCCATAAGAAAAGTGCATAGATGCGTGGAGCATTCGCACTCTGACTACTGATTCATAAAAAGTGCATTGTGTGGAACATTTGTACAAATATTTATAATATGGTCTGGCAAGGCTGGTCGGATACCTCCTCTAAAAACCATATAAACTAGGGCACGTGGTGCACCTAAATATCCATATTTTAATTTGTGTGCAATTTCATCTCGGAATTCAATGCAAAAACAAAACTACCTGATTTATGGTCAGGATTGATCGAGACGGTGTATGTGACACTGTTGCAGTCATTTTTGAAGTCTAAATGTCAACGTTAGTGATCATCTTTAAAAGTCATAAGCGGTCAATTTGAAAAATCCTGAGTGGTCAATTCGGGAAATTGTTTTGTGAGCTAGGTAATTTTGCCCGCTGAGTTTGTTTCGCCGGGTCTTCTCAGGCAGGGCCGCGTTTGGATCCGGTGGTAGTTTTAAAAGAAAATCGGAATCTTAAATTCGCAATAATAAACGAGGCCTTTCAAAATGACCGTATCGGCGTACAACCACAAGCTTTCAATAGGAGCACGTGCTATTTCAAATGAAAAAGAAAGAGAAAGAAAAGAAATGAAAAGAAAAAAAAATTTTTGGTTCTACGAGTATTCACAACAAATTACAAGGCTGGTGCAGAGCACGCACCGCCTATCAGAATGGCCGTATCGGCGCAAAATCGCAAGCTTATTTAAAAAGCCGTTGTTATTTCACGTTCTTAATTAATTTTACAATTGTTAAACTGCTGAAACCTTAAAAGATTCTAAAAAGTTAAAATAATCGTTATAATTATTTCTGTAACATTCGATATTCGGTGTCGAGTAGGTAGTTGCAAATATTGCACCCTATAAAAGGAGTGTTCAGAGCAGATTCGACACAGTCGTGCTCCGGCACTCGGACTGTCCACATCCCTGACTAGACGGTGCTATTAAGCACCGTTAATGAAGGGAGTTAGTGAATTTCAGTGTTCACAGTTGATAAATAAGATGAGAAATCATCTTATTGTCAAAATTGACGTCAGCCATGCTGACGTCACCGTTTTTAAAAAACAACGTTAGCGTTGGCCATCCGACATATATTATATTGTTCGATTCATGACATTCTTATCTACCTGCTCTATTAAGCCAATCTTTACAAGGGATACCGGTTGTAGGTTTTATATTGTACTAGTATATAAAAGATTTCTAAATCCTATTTTTGACAGATTTATATTTGACAGCCTCCGTGTCGCAGCGGGTTCGATTTACTCACTTCAAATAGTAAAAATAATTTATTTCTGAAGTCGGTGCCTTGATATTTGGCCCTGGCAACTACGCAACCACAAACAATTCGAAGTATTTTTGATTATTTTACGATGATGTAGCTTTTCCAAATTTATATAGGACCAAATCTGAACAAAAAAGAATCATCGAAATCGGTCCGCGCGTCTCGGAGTTATTAAACATACATAAAATAATATATATATAATAATATATATTCCTTTTGTTTTGAAGTGGGTTGAAAAGATTTAAAAGATATGTAAGATCTACCAGACAGTTAGGCCATTATGGACTTGACCAGGGCGACTAAGACGTAACCCTTCTCAGGCTCAGTGGCCATTTATGTAACAATTAGAGTAGGTATATACATTGGTGATATTGTTATTACACAATTAGACTTCTTAGATAAAACTTCTGCCTATTGTTCGAGTTTATTTCAGAAAAACGGAGTTGCGCGAGTTATTCAGTTACTTCTGATAATACTCCATTCATATTTTCCATTGTTAATCCCGACTCACTCGCTCACACTTTCAATGGAAGAAAAATCTTTAGAAATTCTCAATGTATATTTTATTACATTCATAACATCAACAATAACAGTCTTCGTATATCTAAACAAATTTACACAATAGTCGCAGTAATTAGTCTTAAATGTTCAATGTTGATTCGTTTAATGAACTTTTAGTTTCTTACTTAAATAAGTGTTAAAAAATATCGCGTGAAATGGACAAAAGAGGAACCTAACTGATTTACATCATATACACCTCAGTTAATACTTCAATACGTTAACGTATTGAAAATACCTCATGAAATGGATAAAAGAGGAACATATCTGATTTACATCAATAATACATCTCATTAAACGTATTAACTGCTGTGTATATGATGTAAATCAGTAATCATCAATAATACCGATGTAAATCAGATAGGTTTCTCTTTTATCCATTTCATGTGATATTTTTAACACAAAATTAAGTAATCACATTCGCATTACATGCTACACTGAAACGTAGCCTCAAAGATGATGAAACTACCAATGGAAAGAAGATATTTATCTCATTCGCGGGATGATGTGTAAATTGTTAAAATGTATATACTAGTTTTAGTTTTAGTTTTCTATTCAGTATCTGATAAGGGTCGCAGGAAGTCGCTGGATGCAGGCCGCTTCCAACAGGTCGATTTGGAAATCTTTGGGGGAGGCCTATGTTCAGCAGTGGACGTCCTATGGTTGATGATGATGACGATGATATACTAGTTTATACTATAGGTACATTTATTTTAATTCTAATCGCTAAGCCGGCCTACAATTACACCTATTAAACTAAAATATTTATACATAATAACTAAAAGTATTGTTTTACAAGTATAAGCATACTAAATGGTTGATATTTAATGTATTGAGTTAATTCAGTGAAAATTCATAATCGGTTATGTAGAGGTATATTAGTGCGCTTCAAAAACATATTCATTCATCAAATATTCTATTTCTTCACATATTATAATTTAGTATTGTTGTTTGTAATTAAGTCGCCTCTTTGGTCTAGTGGCAGCATATATGGGCTGTGGACCGGGAGGTCCTGGGTACGATTCCCAGGTCGGGCAAAGCAAATTTTCTCATTTAATTTGCTCGGGACTGGATCCCTCAGAGGGGGTTGACGTCAGACAGGCAGCCGGTAAAAACTAAGCCAAATCTATTCTGTAACATGCTTGAAAAGGTGTGTTGCGCCGACCCCACACAAAAGTGGGATAAGGGCAGGTAGAAAGAAAGAAAGAAAGTTTGTAATTCAGTCCAAGTCTGACCGTGAACTAAGATTTCACTAAAAATGTAAACTTAATTTAGTTTTAAGGTTTTATTGAATTAAATTAAGACTGATTAAATGATCTTAATTAAAAAATATTAGTCGAGTGACAATTGAAGTCCGATCTCGAATTTGGAAAACAGAATTTGAATCGAGCTCGTTGCGCGCCTTTAACATTTGTATGAAATTCGTCTGTCATGTTGTTAATGACCTACATTATATATTTTTATTTCATTATATATTTGCAGTATCTAAACTAAGCTTAGAATTTATGCCGATTATGTTTACATCCTAATATGGTGTAGAATTATAGGTCAAATACACGAATGTGTGTATCGGTTACGGTAATCGAATTTCACAAGTTACATAACCCCATGTTGTATAACTAAACTTAATTTACATGCGTGTTTGTGACTAGTTTCTATAATATATGTAAATACCGTACAAAAATTCACTCATTGGGGGTTAACGCTTTAGATATTTACTATACAGATGATGGCTAACTTTATTGCGCCACCGGCCACGGTAATATGCAATTTAAACTATAATCGTCAATAACAATAATAATTTAATCGTAAATATCTGCAAAATATTACGTTTATTAAAATGTAATTTAATCCAACTTTAAATTAAAATATCTTGGTGCTGTAACTGTATTATTTCTTTAAATGGTGGTCACTCCGGGCCGGCTCGACCACTTTGATACCACTCACAAAAACTGACATAATGGCAGTAAACGTTAAGTTTCCGATGGCCCAAATCGTCTCTACGCTTCCCAACCCCTATTCCCTTCCTTTAAGGTTGACAACGCACACATGATTATTTTGGTATCGTGATTGTTCTATGGTATGTAGAGATAAATTTCATAAACGTGGATCGAGCTCAAATACATTTACGATTATCAGAAATTTCCCTGATCGGTCCGCTGGTGACCCACCTGCCCGCTTTCCTGTCTGTTTTAAAAAAATAGTTTACAAACTAAATACATTTATTTTACCAATATACAACAGTCATCCAAACAAAATAAATCTATTACTTATTCCTGTCTTTCGCCTTAGCATTTTGAATATTAGGTAACGTTTTGTAACGCAGGCAATTTACAACGTCTACGTGGGTACATTTTATTATCCATGAAATAGGATGAGTCGTGTAATGATAATGTATTTTAATAATAAGTATTTGTTTTCGCACAGCTCGCGCGCAATTATTTTATAGTTTTAACCACTTTCATTTACATACATACATACATAGACTCACGCCTTTTTCCCATAGGGGTAGGCAGAGACAACGGATTTCCATTTGCTACAATCCTTACACACCTCTTTCGCCTCATTCAGTCTCATTACATTCTTCATGCATGTACTTTAATTTATTTCTGCTAAATTTGATTATTACCTTATTATCGATTGACAATGTTCACAATATAAATATACCTACGGAGTATCATCAACATTATCAGCCACAGGACGTTCACTGCTGGACATAGACCTCAACCAAAAATTTCCAGATCAACCTGTTGGAGACGGCCTACATCCAGCGACTTCCTGCGACCTTTATACCTACTTTATACCTATTAATAATATAAAAATGACAATATAAATAAATAATAATGACTACTATTATTATAGATATCTATTTTTAAGTTACAAAATCGTGGATGTGTACTAAAACATAACTTTTGTATATATTATAATGTCCCCATTCTGTATGTTCTCAATCCTCAGCAGTGGATTAATTGTATTGCGAACACGTAGTTTTTCACCTGTAAATATAAATCTAGTCATAGTGCATGCTAACTCTATTTTAACTCTCATATTCTTTCAATATTACTGTCCCACTGCTGGGCACGGACCTCCTCTACCAATGAGAGGGGTTAGGCCTTAGTCTACCACGCTGGCCTAATGCGAGTTGGTAGACTTAACATACCTTCCAATTTCTTGTGGAGAAATTCTCGGGTATGCAGGTTTCCTCGCGATGTTTTCCTTCACCGTTATAGCAAGCGATATTTAACAATGAAAACACACTTAACATAGAAAAGTCAGAGGTGTATGCTCCATTTTAGGGTTGGTCTCGAACCTTCGACACTCGTCTCGGCAGTCCGCACCACACCCAACTGAGCTATCATTGCTATATTTATATTCTTTCAATATACTAGTAGAATACAGCAGGGTTACTACCACCTCTTATAGCAGTATTATTATAATCGTTCTTCGTGTGTTTTGTATGAGAATCGGTACAAGTCGAATTATAATAATACTGCTATAAGAGGTGGTGGTAACCCCCCCTGTTTACTGATGTTACACCTCCAAATCATAATTTTATTATAATTAAAATAAAAAAACACCTAAGTGTAAACGCATCTCTGACACATATTGTTTATGCAATAAATAATGTTGATTATGTTAAGCCGCGTCTCCTACACTAAAACATTACACAAAACATGTATTTTTTATCTATGGTCCATTGTTCAACAAGCAGGCGACAGCTCAGATCGTTGTTTTGCGTTTGTGTTTTTGTGTAATGTTTCGAGAAAAACTAGTGCAGGAGACGCGCCTTTAGTCCGTCCGTTCCACAAACACAACACTGTTTCACAATTATAATATGATTATAAATGTATTTAATTACAAAATATGCACCAAATTACATAAGATATTGTGTGGACATAATACCTGAGACATTCTCTCTTAGTCCACTTTTTATTACGTTCAATAATACATATTACTCTATAGGTACGAGTATATTATGGTATCAAATTATTTAATGATATAACTTCTTATTATTTCCAAATATTGAAGTCTCAAAACCTAATAGGTAACAGTAATCATTATTTATAATTATAACTGATAAATAATAATTACTTTGAAACTTTGAAATACAACTAAAGCACCATTGTCATTACGAGGGTTTGTATAAAAAACAGACCTGGTAATGACACTGATACTAACTTCCTTACCTTAATCGTGCCTAGTGGCTAAACCCACTAGACCCATACTGTTCATTGCCGCAATTTCGGTACCGCAAGTTCTCGGTCAGGAGCGTACGATGAATCGCGTCCTTCACTTTTATGCCGCTTTAGGTATAGATAATCAGCGTGCGATAATGAATACGACACAAGCTGCTCTTCATCGTGGAGTTCAATATCAGGATTATTATCCACGGTACCTAAGTAAAAGTTAACGGCTAAGGGAGATAGGAAGCCCCCAGGAACAACAAACGGCGGATATTTGGGCCCAGCCTCAACACACGCTGATATAGTAAAGATCATAACCTGAAAAAGAACAATATCTATATACCTCTATGTTAAACACACGTTACGTTTCTAAATTGCAATCAATCTCACTAACCAACACAGAAATCATTTTGTAAGGTGTATGTCGACTGTCACGGTATGAATGAATGTATCGTCTCAGTTTAACATTTTATAAAGACTTTCTACGCTATAAAAATGTTGATGTGATCTTCGAAACATTTGCATCAAACGTAGATATAAATGATGTCGCTTCTGTGACCGCAAATAATGATAATTTTGTAATGGGTTATGAATATCTAAACCACATGAGATGTTAAGCAAATCTATTAACATAATTTAATATTATATAACACTCTTAAAAATTCACTTTAGTCGTGTAACAAATTGCGCAAAGTAGAACTTGATGATCCGCGTCTTAAACCTTACTTATGTCAAATCCAACAAACTGCATACTTTATTGCATATTTTTACAATAATATAGACAACCACAGAGTAACTATTTTCATACTACATCCCTAAAGTGATCCATTGAGTTGCATAGTAAATAATTTATGACAATCAAAACTACATGTTGGGCTTTACCTACTTGAAACTTGATCTTTGAGACATAGGTAATGCACAGCTAATATAATGAAACATTGTGTTTCGGTGTTTTTAACCTGTCGGAGGAGGCACATAATTATATATGTTTCATAAGCGTATGGGCCCCCGGCGGCCGAGCCGCCCGTGACTATCTACCATGCTTTCAATCCATAGTTACATCCAGTACATCTACCTAAACCTAAAGTAAAGTAAAAAAATAGATGACAGTAAAAACGATAATTAAATAAAAATACGCCAATCGCAATAAACAATAATATTAGATCTAGAAACAATGTCAAAATTATCGATGTACATACATTGTTTTTAACTAGTCCATATCAGTAGCCACACCATAAGATTTTTTGCCATTTTTCGCTAGCGACTATGTGAAATAATTTGTATGACAAACATCAATTCGCCACGTATCCTTTAGAGGCGTTTAGGTGTTTGTATACAAATATTTTACATAGCTAAAGAGATATATCAAAAAACCTCTTCGTCTAGCTGCCGGTTATTTTCTATTGTGAAGAATAGATACTTATCATCCCTTTCATTGATGTTTGAAGTAAATAATGAAAGTGCATAGGCGCTCGGTAGCAATTACTAGAATCATCGATGCCTACCGCACTCATTAGGCCGCACAAAGGTGGCCACCAAAGCCTGTATGGGATCGAATTTGTAATAAAAAGAGCTAATTGAACATCACCTGGGGGGTTTCAATCACCTCTTATAGCAGTATTATTATAATAACACAATATAATATTAATATGTAATATGCAAATATTATAATAAATAATTTTTATTGATGGTTTCCAGCCAAGACTACCTACATATTTGTTCAAAGCTTGCCAGAGATAAAAATAATGTTTTTTTCTGTAACTAGCAACACTGCATTCGATAAACATATTTTAGATTTCTTTTAGCTAAAGTAGGCAAAAGTAGGGTTATGCTTTTGATAAGACCAGAATTTCATTACGAATAAGGGGGTTAGTCCCAGCTTTTCCCAGCGTTTAGCTTGCTTTAAAATTACAGAAGTATGGAATTAAACTCTATTTTATTTTTCTTCAAGCCCGAATGCATTCAACCGTTATAGCATGATTGATAAAAAAAACATTCGAAGGCACAAATCCACCAAGTTGTTAATGTCCAAACTTTCGTATAATTATAATTTTAGGTTATAATTATAACATATAAGTATCTAGTATTACGCCTCGTTAGTATTATCTTATTGATTTACATATTTTATATTACATCTCTTATTGATAAATTTCATAATTGCTAGAACTAGTTTATAGCTACTGCGTTATCTCTATGTTATAAGTATTACACAACATAATGATCAAGCCGTTCATCATATGAAGCTTGCGGTCGGCCGTAAAATTAAGCCAAATCCATTCTGTATAAAATATAGGTGTATTATGTGATGTATCAGCCTCGCGTTGAAGCCAGATAATGCCTGGCTGACTGAGTGCAAAGACCTCGGGATAATATGATTTTTTATTTCAACTCTTTCTTTCCAAAATATTTATTTACTAAAGCAAACAAGCAGACTAGACGGCCAACCTGATGGTAAATGCTTACCGTTGCCAATGACAAATCGCTATCGATCGTAGAAGGGAAAGGAAGGAATGGGGGAGGGTTTCCGGGTATTGATAATGATGATAATGAGTATTTCTTTGTTTTTCCTTGACTCTCCGTCCGAATGGTCGGTAAGTACTAAGCGATTAGTTAATAACGACATCATTGTAATTTACTTCGATAAAAAGGGTGACGATAGATGAAGCGAGTAAAACGACTAATTTCAAACATGCATTAATCGATCAAATCAAATCGATATTAAATATCCATACCAATGCACCAAGGACTTAGATTTCTGGATGAGCGTTCATGCGACCAGAAATCTAGGTGCGTTAGAAATAATGCCGCTTACCTAAATCTCTTAGCATAAAATAACGCAATATAATCACTACATAGTATAAAACAAAGTCGCATCCCGCTGTCTGTATGCTTAGATATTTAAAACTACGCAAAGGATATGATGCGTTTTTTTTTAAATATATAGATTGATTCAAAAGGAAAAGTTATATGTATAACTTTTAAGACATGCATAAATTAATTCCCTAAAGGGATATAATGGGGAATGAATTTTGTCAATACTCTTACACGGGCGTAACCGCAAGGAAAAGCTAGTGTTGTATAATCGGAAACATATTTTATAATAATTACACATACTTGTGTAAGTTAGTACAATAGTACCTGATGATACCTAAAGACCGTTTATATAAAATAAACACCGTTTTTAAAATAAAGAACGATCCTTTAGCGAGGCAAGTATAGAAACATATGTTTATTTTATAAATCGTAATATTGACGATTCGCAGACAAAAGAAAATCCTATGTTAAAACGACTGGAATTTACCAAAATGGAATTCAATGCTCCGTAAAATAGCTTCTCCGGTATAGGAATCCATCGTTTGAAAATTGAAAGGCAACCGTTGAATAATGGAATAAGTAACATGAGTTGCGTGCATTCAAATTCAATTACTTAGTGTTTATAATCGAATTGCAAATATTGTGTAATGTTATTGTACTGCCTACCCATTAGCTAAGGCCTCTCACGACCGAATGTTCAAACCGTGTTCGCCAGATGCATGTCTCAACGTAAGTGATCAAAACCGGAGTGAAAACTATGAAATCGAAAAGCATAGACACAAGTTCGAGATCTCAGTAGATCAGCAAATTAAATACTAAAAACTAATCTTCCTGTTGGTCATTGTGTATATTTCATTTACCTATTTAACAGTTTGTAGAGGAAAACAATTTTATCAAGATGATTTATACGAAAATAATTTTAACGGCCTCCGTGGCGCAGCGGGCGAGTAGCTGTGAGCGAGAAGCCGCGGGTTCGATTCCCACACGAGACAAGACAAATGTTTTTTCACCCACGTATGTATATTTTTTTCGAGTCTGACTGTAGTGAGACCGAAAGTCTCTCGTAGTTTCTGATACTCACGTCGCAATACTAGTTATCTTATGGGGGATCAGGGCTATGTATGTGACTGTTAGTGTATTTATTTAGGTATATGAAAATAAAACGCATTTGTTTGTTTCAGTTACTGAAAAGGAGATCCGTCTTTGGCACAAAGGTTTCCTAAAGGACTGCCCAAACGGCCTTCTCACGGAGCAGGTAGGCAAAACTGTCTTTATTACTTTTAAAATTAAAGCAATTTAAAAAGACGTGAACATTAAATCGCATATCAAAATCAAACTACATTATATTTAGCTTGAATGCTAATTTAACCAGCCTGGCGGACCCTGACACTAGGTCGGGATAACGCCAGGCAAAAAGAAGATAGGTAATTTAACCAGCCGTTCAGAATCCAGAAGAAAGAATTTGTAGTACCTATCAACATTACCGTTTATCATATCATAATGATTAATCGTTAAATAAACCAACTTCAAAATCAGATTCGCTGTGCATTTGCGTTTTGCTCTATATAAGACCACACTTAGGAAAGACCAAATCAAGTTTTTCATATAGAAAAATAATAGTAAAGGTCAACATTTAGATATTTCACAGAATAAACTTAAAATATACAAATATACTGAAAATCCCCTATCTTGAAATGGGTTGAAAACAAGAGATAGCTAAATGGACTAAATTATTAACACCATGTGTCATTTCCATTTCAGGGCTTCATAAAGATATACAAACAATTTTTCCCCCAAGGTGACCCTAGCAAATTCGCGTCACTAGTGTTTCGGGTGTTCGACGAAAACAACGTGAGTGAACTCTTTATTACTTAATCATGGAATAAATTCTTCACGTGGAGCGGCTACGTTTTACAAATAACATTCGAGCTACACATAATAATTTTAAATAAAACCTGCTTTGATTATTATTTATTAATTATTTCCATTCTCTGAAAAATAATATATTTATAATGTTATTCATATCTACGAATAAACAATCTTTTCTACATTTTAACCCCTCCCGTTAATGGAGGAAGCCAGTGCCCAGCAATGAGATAGTAATATTATAGAACTAATATATATATTATAATTCGATGCACTAGTGAGTTATTATGTACCATATATCATACCAAAATATTGTAACTGGCTCCAGGCAAACAGTTACTTAGCGCATAGTGCAACATTGAAAGTAATTAGGCCCCATCCCTAATGCAAAAAAATCCTTACCTACATATATTGCAATTTAATCAAAATCACATCAATGCTTCCCGGAAGGAGCTTGATTGAATTAGTATCGAGATCCTACCTTGCCTGTAGTTATAGGAAGGTAATATAATATTGCAACAGGAGAGCATGTATAATGACGTCACATGCACGACGCTTATTACGGAGGAAGTAGATATTTTATGACATTACCTGCTGAGTTACATACTTAACAAACTTAAGTATTAGATAACAACGCAAAAACATATGAGAATATAAAAAATACCAAACTTATAGGAAAATTATAGCAGAATAGGAATATGATCAGTCTGGACTAAACATAGACACGCTGGAATATTAAAAAATCTAAATTAATTATGAAAATCGTCGTGCACTGCCGACCGAGCAGGAATACTTTTGACAATTAAATTCGTTTCGAATTGATGGCATTTGGTTAATATTTCATACAAATGCCATAGACGCACATCGAGCTCAATGACTAAAGAAAAAATAAGAGGACCCGACATAACTACGAAAAATACGTGTTTATTATGAAGTCGATTCCGCCATTTTAGTTTCACGATCTATGTACATGTATGTTGTCAACGTAGTATAAGAATTAAATAAAGTAAAAATAAAATAAAATACTTAATGATTTTATTATAAATACGGTGTTTAATTTACAATAATACTAATTTCGGAATATGAAGATGCCTAACTGTTATATTAATGATATCTTTCTTCGCAAAGTCGCCATTTTGGTTTCGTTCCATACATTATGAATACTTCATGTTTTCGTAGTTATGGCCTGTCCTCTATCTTCGTTTGTCTAAGAGTCTATATAAGCATCGAGCTAAATACGAATTCGATTGTCAAAAATATTCCTGCTCGAGCCACTGTCATAATATTATTATAAATATGTGCACCCAACAGTCACACACCTAGTCTTGACCCCACACTAGGTATAACCTGTGGGTATCAGAGACTATGAGAGACTTTCGGTCTCACAACACCCAGACTTAAAACAAATATCTGTGGGCTACACAAACATTTGTCTCAATGCGGGAATCGAACCCGCGGCCTCTCGCTTCACAGCCGGCTACTCGCCCGCTGCGCCACGGAGGCTGTCAGTCTATTGAAATGAAAGTCATATTAAATTTATTATAAGTTAACCGTAGACAAAAAACAGAACAGAACTTACTGTAATAAAGATAAAAGCAAAAGAAATATACTAACCGTCTCATCTCTGTGTATTTTGCAGGATGGCTCTATTGAATTTGAAGAATTCATACGGGCACTATCGGTGACGTCAAGGGGCAATTTAGACGAAAAATTACACTGTAAGTTAACAGAATCAACAATCTAGAAACTGACGGTTTATGTAGAGGTATAATAAGTCTAAATTAAAATTCACTTTTTATTTTCGACCGACTTCCAAAAACTAAGAGGTCCTCAATTCGTCTGTATTTATGTTACGCGATATCTCCGCCAAATGTGAACCGATTTTCAAAATTTCCTCAATTTTGATCCACCCTTAAACAAATGGTAGGTATGTCCATGCTTTTCAACATAAAAACAAAGCAACAAAAAGAAAAATGCTCCTTTATTTACACAGTATTTTTAAAGAGCAAGCATAAAATAAACAGTTTGTTTAAATTTACCTTAAATTAAGGGCTTCTGGTGCAAGAATGGATTACCTTAAAAATTCAAGATTGATAGCGCCTAATATTACTAGAACTCAAAAACGTTTCTGTTAACGCTGAGACTGAGAGCCCATTCCAGAATTCCAAACCGAAGAGGGCACTGAGGAAAATAACTAATATGTTTCACATTCCTCAATAACCACATACATACAAAACTGTGCGTTCTTATCCTATCATTTACTTTACGCCGGATTTATATTTTTACTAAGATCTTTTACCGAACGGCTTTTTTAAATTATTTTGGTTAAAGATTTAAGTTAAATTGGCAATTTAAGGATAACAAAATACTTTTACATTAGCCAGAGTTCACCTTTCTATTTAAATGTTTTCACCTCGTATTGAGCATTTTCACAGTGCATTTTCACTCTCATATCTTCCTCAAAAACGTGTAGTCAGCGTTTTTGGGCTGTCCACAGAAACGCACCCCTAGGACGATCATGTCGATCAACAAACTCCTGTGGTTTCTTCAAATGAATAAATTAATTAATGATAATAAAATAATAGGTTTAATTAACATATTTTTATCGCACAATATCCATACAAAGTAAAACCAGCATCGCAGTTCGCCAATAAATGGTTGTACATTTATCAAGCTGACGTTTATCTGCCCTGTCCTACCACAATCATTGGGACGATTATATTTAGTTAATTGCGCATTGTAAATTACAGGGGCTTTTCGCCTTTACGATGTGGACAACGATGGATACATAACACGGGACGAAATGTATAACATAGTCGACGCTATTTACCAAATGGTGGTAAGTACGAAATACAGTTTTACGAAATACGTGCATTTCACGAAGACCTCGCTTTTCTTTTCGAAGCTCTATCCTCTTAATATGTTGATCTTGCTATTTTATTTTTTGAGTGGTAGAGCCACGTTGTAGACTGTAATGTCTAGACATCTAGACACAATGTCTAGACAGCACGAATGGGCCGGCTCGACCTGTTTGATACCATTGTCTCACAGAAAACCGACGTAAAGTGGCAGCTTGCTGTCGCGTTTCGTTCGGTAAGTGAAATTTCCGGTGGTCCATTCCCCCCCCCCCCTCCATTTCCTAATCCCTTGTCCCTTCTCTTTCATTCCCTCTTTTTAGGTTGGCAACGCACCCATGATTCTTTTTGTGTCTTGGGTGTCTGTGGACGATGGAGATCACTTACCATCAGGTGACCCATCTGCTCGTTTGCCAGTGTCTGCTATATAAAAAAATATCTTCTTGCTATTTTACGTTGTTATTGTGAACTACCAGCTATATAGTACATAGAAATAGAAAAAGGATGTAGGTCTAATCATACGCAAATCAGCTATAAGTGTTGTTGTTCAGAGTCAGCACGTCTTCGTGAAGTGCACAACTTTACTGTGACTTAGACTTAGTCGAAATTCGCTCTATAGATCTCAGCCTAAGTTGTACCACGTAGCCTCGTATTATACCTTCATATAACCTCTACAATCTCGCTTCTTTAATATTTAATATCCATTGTCTACGCCTAAATGGGGCTTCAGAATGCTTCTACCAGGTTTAAATAAGAATATGTAAAAATAGTAGCTTTAAGCTTAGCTGTCTCGATGGCGTAGTTGTATTGCGTACGCAGTACCACCATCGTCCTGAGGTTTCGGGTTCGATCCCCAGATCGGGCAAAGTGTGGTTTTTTACTACATATTTGTGCGGAGGATATGGCGAGGTTCGCCCCCTGTCACATCTGGGACGGAAATGAGCTCGGCGAAATGTGAGATCTTCTACTTCTTTAGTTCACCTTTACCTACCCCTTCGGATACAGGCGTGAATCTATGTATGTATGTTAAAATAATGTATTCTATATATAATTCCAGGGCCAAACACCGCAGCCAGAGGACGAAAACACACCACAAAAACGCGTCGACAAGATCTTCGACCAAATGGACAAAAACCACGACGACCGTCTGACACTCGAGGAGTTCCGCGAGGGGAGCAAAGCGGACCCCCGCATCGTACAAGCTTTGTCACTTGGAGGCGATTAATCGACGGTCATCCTCTCGCCGGACTTCACATTTACTTAGAAGAGCTGCTACGATTATCTGCATCGCCGTGTGTAGATTTTATATTGTTAAAAAAAGCTCCCAGTACTTTGTTACTTTCATTATTTTTATGTTAATATAGTTCATTAAAGTTTCAGTATCGAAGGAAAACAGAAATCTATCATCGATGCGTCAATATTAAATAAACTACAAAATTATGCGTAATATAAATTATGCGCTCTGGAAATCTCCGTCTTTTCAGAAATATAATTCAAATTCAATGGATTCGATGATGTTCTTTGAATACAGATTAGAATGTTCTTTTGTTTGATTACAGACCAATCTCTTGTTAATATCTGATTGAACGAAGCGCATAACTTCACAGTACTGTATATCGTAGTCCATTTAAAATAAGCAATGAAACAGATTAATGAATATGATTATATATATTCTTGTTAGAAATCTCGAGTCAACTATAACAAAACATCAGTCTGTATATATTTTCTTGAATATTCGGCTAAGTAATGTTTTGTATGTATAAGGACACACGGTGGATGTATTTATTTTTATACCTGACAATAATATTTGCCAATATGAAAGCGATACAAAGATCGAGGCGATATATATCCTTTACCATTCCATTATCGCTCGTAATGTCATCACCATAAAAACTATTATAGTAATTGTGTATATGTAACTTGCAGCCGATTAATGATTCTCTCATAAATACATCGATTTCATTCATCATGATGAAATTCGTTCGAAAGTTACTCCAAAATTATAAAACGACAGAGTAAAATTCATTATCAAAAATTCTTTCTATACCTTCTCTAGAAGTTACATTCATATTTTTACTGTATAGAATATAATATCCATATACTAAATACTCGTAAGTTAGTTCGGTACTATGATAAACAATAAACCGAGTCATATAAACGTTTCATGTCATATTTCGCTTATATAAATCCTATGCTATACCTACATATTATGTTACAAAACGTTTCATTGGCGTTCATATTTCTTACCAAAATCGTACGATGAAGGATGTTAATGTAAATATTATTTTTACTAATAATCATGTATAATGTTCATACATAAATAATACAATACATACATAAACCCACACGCCTGCATTCCATGGAGGTAGGCAGAGACAATTAAGTGCCACAAGCTACGATCCTGACACACCTCTTTTGCCTCGTCCACATACATGCATCGTTCCATACGTTTCCGCCAGTTGAGGGTACTCCGAACTTGCTCCTTTACGCAGAAGATCGCTTATTTGATCCATATAGGATCCCGTCGGGCGCCCTCTTCTGGTCCTACCATTCATTTTAGCATGATAAACACCTTTCATTTTGTCTACTAATAGACTATGCGTTAATATTGTATCCTCGCCATTTATTTCGTGTTGGCAAATGTAGAGTCGCTCTTTCTTATAGTAAATGATGAATACGTTTTATTCGACTGTTAAGCTGTTTCATCTACTTCTGGTTATAAAACAGTTTATATTAGCTTCGAATCCAGACGGAATATGACACTCTATTAAGATCTAGTGCAGCACTAACTGATAGTGGTATCTAGGAAAGGTTCGTGCGAGAGAATGACTATCGACGGCTCTATAACCCCAACTGTACAATAATAGATATTCCCTTTATTTCGCATTACAGTTCTTGAAGAACTTAAATAACTTTACTTTGTTGTTAAGTGATTTAAACGATGTTTATACCAGCGTTTCCAAATAGGTATTATCGTAGTAATGTTGTATATGTATAATTATTTGATGTAACTTTATAGTTAGTGGACACTTACTTATTCGCAAAGAAGTTACCACTAACAATATATTATTAAGTATCAAAAAACCTTAATTAAGATTTACCCGATTTCTGGCTTTTCATCGACTTACTCTTATAGACTTGTGCCCCATTGTTATGAAATTTAATTTTTAGAATATATAATTTTACTTAGAAATGATTTTAATTTAATTACAATACATAAATTATTGGCATGGCGACATTACCATGACATACCTACTTAAAACTCTAAGTAAAGCAAAAAAAAATATTACTCCTATTCCGTTGGCTGCGGTATGAAATAATAGGATTACGAAAAACGATAATTAGTAGGTTCCAATCTACTCATTTTTGTAAAACACTTTCGTAAGATTGACATCTTGAAAACACCAGTAAGTAAATAAAATCCTAGCTAACCATGTTTACATAATAGTATATCATACCATAGCGAAGGGAATATATTATTTTGAATTAGCGAGTTATTTATCTCGTTAGTAAACAGAACATTTTTTGAATACTCCGAAGGTTAACATGAACCTATAGGACTTAATAGCATTAAGTAGCGAGATAATGTTTGTTGAAGCAAAACGAAAGCGCATTAGTAAGTATGGCATAATCTAATCTGAAATTAACGCGCGAAAAATGCTCGCAACAGTATTTTTTGTGCAGTAAAATGAAAATTAAACCGCGGCGCACAACATTTTAGATTAAAGTATCCCTACTTACGTAAGCGCAGTTTGCAATTCGACGTTTAAAAGAGAGACAAATAAATATATTTATTACGTTCTTCATTTATATATTAGAGCTGTAGAGAGATGACGTAGATCTTATAATGAATTCGTTATAAAATATTGCACAAATCACACCAGTAGCTGTCGGCGTATGATGCTTGCAGCTCGGCACTTTACCTCAATATTTCTTATTATAAATGTTTTGCCAAAGAATACACAAACCCAAGGTTGATTCGCCAGGTAAGTCCGTTCAATTCTTCACGGTGAATTCTGATGTCATATATTTTCGAAAACTTTTGGATATTTCCATTAGCGACTCTCAACGTAGCTTAAGGATATTTCTACGTGTTAAACTTACAGCATGCTTGACGCTTTTACTATTAGTTATAATGAAACGGTATATACAATACTAATCAGGAATGTACTCTGCCAACATTTTCTTTGAACAACGTAACTGTGTAAATTTCTGTCACTCGAAAACATAACATTTGATTTTGAGCTAAATCATCTTCGGTACAAGTCAAAATCGAGAATCGGTCGCTTACGTCCCGTTTATTAATCTTATTAAAACATGAGTCGTGTTTTCAGAGGTTGAGAGTCGCATACTTGCACCCACTAGCTCCAAGAAGACGCATTTTACTTGCGGCTAAGTGACTGCCGCAGGATTAGCAGGCGATCAACTTCTGCACGAAATCAGAATCGAATTCAACAAATGTTTATGATAATTCATTACTAATAAACAACATAATCGTAATACTATTTTCAATAAAACGAAAATTGTGTCTGCAATGTTGACATCTTGGCTATTGGCGTTTATATCAATATGATGTTCATTGAATTTATAGGCGGTAGTATTTCGAAGACTTGAATCATTGAGAAAATCGTTCGAGAAAAAGGTTTTCTAGAAACGTAAATGATAGTTCGATAAATGTTGGCATGTAGTAGGCACTATAAGGCCACAAGGGTCAATTTGCGTGTGGGGATATTAAGTAGGCATTAAGGTGCAAATTTCGAAATGAAGTAATTAAGGGAAATTTTCGCGGGCTGTGCATTTCTTATAGATTTAAATGGCAGGTGTTTTAGCTTACCTAATTGTGATGTATTCATTTAAAAAACCATAAAGTATTATGTTGTCAGCATAATGATCGTGAGACTTATGATACTTACGTTTTTAGTACCTATTTTTACAGGTACTAGGTAACACCAATGACGGACCAAAACCTATTGGTTGAACCTACTTTTGAATTATGTATTATCTGACCCAATACAAGCGATTCACCAATCAATGGATATACAATATTGCGATTCTCTTTAGACTTTATGGTCCGTTATTTATGTTACACCCTGTACATTCTAAGCGTAGGTACTGCGTACTTATCTGCGCTTATTAAACAATCATTAAATAACATCATTAAAACTAAAAATAAATCCTAATTTTGTAGACAGGCAACTTTAGGTGCTCATGCATAGCTGAATGAACATAATGTGCCGAGTTTTTAGATAAATAATGTACATGCATAGGTATTGTTATGAATTAATAAAATCTGAAAATTGAAATACGAAGTCATAACTCTATTGATTGATTATACGGAATAAGTATTCTTCTCTTCCTGACGTACCTATATAAACATTAAACATGTAGGTACGTAGTAAGTACATATTTTAACTGCAACAGCTTTTTCCTTAACGTCGTCTTATTATTATGTAGCATCAATTACGTATAATTTGTGCCTGTCTAAAAATATAATGAAAGATATTGTACACTCCTCCGTCTCATGCTCTATAACCTTAAGTGTTAGGTAATAATTAATAATAATTGTTATGTACCTACTTTCTTAACTAACTCTACTTTAAATCTAATGCTATTTTATGTAATAGGTGTAATAGCCCCTAACTATTCACAAGTAGGCAAAGTTTTCTGTGGGTATAAGTTATAATGGAGTTGCCAGTAGCTAATAGCCCGAATTTGGCTATGAGATTATTTTTATAATAGGATATTCCAAATATGCCTGGTTCTTAGGAAATCAACAAAATAAATATTTAATGTTCACGGACATTATGATGCTCTTTCTGATTTTTGTCAAGACACCCACAGAAATCTTTGTGAAACTGTATTTCATATATCATTTCTCTATATAATTTAAATACATAATACTTATTGTTTTAAACGGTAAATCTGTGATTATTGGTCCATCGGCTAGTTTCATATTTTGGCATTCGTTGCTGGACGCAAACTGATTCAATATTTTCCCTACGTATTGTGTACTAACTACTAATTAAGATGTAATCTAAAAGCTTAAGGCAGTCTTTTATTTTATTTATAGCAATCCGGTCCGGTAACGTCGAAAATAAAGGGGAAACAGGGGCATTACGGTTCTTTGTGTAAAATATATTTTTTATAACAAGTTTGCCTACCCAATAATTATTTTGGTATAACAGCTAACATATCTATAACACAGAACTCGAAATTTTCAGACTAAAGTAATAACCTACCGTTTAGGCGAGGAGGTAATTTTTCTTGATCTTTCTTTGAAGAATAAAAGTAAGACTCATTTTTATTTTAATTAATTAAGTAATAACACCGAAACCGAAGTATGAAACGAATGTCTTACGTCATTACGTATAATGTAATTTATGTCTTAGGCACATTTTAATGGGATCTTTCATTCGCAGTAACCATTTTGGTTTCGCTCCATACATTAAGATGCTTCATTTTTTCGTAGTTATGCGTCATCCTCATCCTTCTTTTGTCTTAGTCCCATGAACAGTGAGCACCTGCCCCTGTTCCCCCTAGAAAACTTCTTCGCGCAATCAATGATTATTTTATATAGATTGTTCTCGATTTTAAGAGCTCTCTCTCTCTGACAAAGGGGGTAACCGCACGATGCCAGGCACAGAATTAAAACGCATGATTATATAAAATCAATTTACTTTATAACAACAAAACATCTAAAGGCGTATGCATGTTCCAATACCCCAGTAAGCCGTTCCAATCTTTTAGGAACCCGGTTACCGCCTATGTCTAAACGAGCCCAAATAGTCTATACCTAACTCTCAATCTATGTATGTATATAGTAATTTATTATTCGCCTACTCTATTAGATACTATGATAATATTCACTTTTAATAATAATGATTAAAATAAACAATGTTGAAATTCATAATATTGTTTTCATTTGTATTCAAATTGTAATTATACTTAGTGATTTTTTCATAATGTAAAGCCATTATTGCCTTGAATCCAGCTGGTCGCTACTCTATCATAAAAAATAACATACTTATCTTAGCCATAGTCTGCACTCGCCTAATTCAACGGGACGGTGGACGAACGTGACATAAAAAAATGTACAACATGTACAGACAAATTAAAGAAATCCTCCTTTTTTGGGGTCGGTTGAAAATAATGTTAGTAGGGGCCGCAGCTAGTATTGGGCTTAAGGCGTCATCACTGCAAATCCGCCACTGGTCATACATAAATAGAATCACGCCTGTATCTCAGAAGGGGTAAACAGAGGCGAATTAACGAACTACTTCATCCACATCTGGTCCAGCTTATTTCCGTCTCAACTTAATAAAGAGCGCACCTAACGCCATAGGGGACAATTCTACACTCGAATTGATACCGAGTAGAAAAACCCAATATCACTTCACCCAACCCCGGGATCGAACCCGAGACCTCAGAACGGTCTAATCTCGCTCCTTATACAACTACGCTACTGATTTTTTTTATTTTCTTTATTGCAGAGACTGGCAAATGAGCAGATGTGTCACGTGATGGTAAATGATCTCCACCGCCCATAGACACCAAAGATACAAAAAGCATTATGGGTGCGTTGCCAACCTAAAAGGAAGGAATGGAAGGAAAGGGAAAAGTAGTTCTACCAGGGAGGGGAAGAATTGGGCCACAGAAAATCTCACTCAGCGAACGAAACGCGACAGCGAGCTGCCACTTTACGTCGATTTCCTGTGAGACAGTGATATCAAACCGGTCGAATCGACCCACTCGTGCTGTAGACGTAACTGACTACAGCGTGGCTCTACCACTCAAAAAGTATACATATAGTAGGGACGTAAAAGAGCGTCTAGGAACATTGCAAGTGAAGCAGGATTTACGGCTCAATCGATCAGTCGCCGCCATTACCTGTCGATCATAAAACTAAATTATTACTATTAAAATAACATAACACATGACTGCCTCCGTGGCGTAGTGGTATTTCGGTACGACTACGTTTCTGAGGTCTCGGGTTCGATCCCCGGGTCGGGAAAAGTGATATTGAATTTTTCCATATCAGCCCGGAGTCTGGAATTTGTGCCCGATATGGCGATAGGCTCGCCCCCTATCACATCTGGGACGGAACTAAGCTCGGCGGTGTTCTAGTTCACTAGTGCGCCTCTGCCTACCCCTTTGGGGATACAGGCGTGAGCTTATATAAAATAATAGGTTAATAACAATAATTTTAAAATTCCCGCTACTTGCAGTTTCCTTACGTTTCGTAGTTTCACAAGTGAAAGGGTCAAATATATGGACATAACGAAAACTATTATAACTCGTACTAGGGGCACAGGTAATAATGCTTTTACTATGACGTGAACCACATTGGCGTGCAGTCCATATAGACAAAGAGACTGTAGTGTTCACCTTGGCAATTTGCCATTTACTTGTATATCAAATACATAAACCATAACCAAACATAGATTTTCAAAATAGCAGGGCTAGGCTTATATTTTAAATCGTCATGGGGTTGATGATTATTGTGATGGTGATGGAAGAGTAGTAAGATTTTTGGCTACCCTGATCGGAATACGTGTGCACGTCGCTGATGAGCCACATCAGTAATTCTTCATATTGTCTGTAAATAAAACTTACAAATTACAGTTGAAAATTAAATATTAATAATGCAAACAAAACATTGAATTCAAATCCTTTATTGTATTTTTCCTCTATTTTCAGATCTAAGGATATACTAATAATTTGTCCTAATCATTTACAGGACTACTAGATTTGGACTGTTTCGCTATAGGTATCTAATACTGACTCTATTAGAAAAATAATAGACTTTATAAGGCAGTTTAATGGCACGAACCAATTATGATTACATTGCTTCATATATCACTCACTGTATTTAACAACAAACAACAATAAAGCAGTCGCATAGCATTTTGTCCTTTCAAAAAATGTGTAATTACATGAGATACGAGTACATCAGAATAATTATAATTTTGTTTAAACCACTCTTTCATCAATAAATAAGGTAACAAAAGCTACCGACTCCTTTAAAATATGTGCGCACTCATTATCATAACAATTTCAATAAATAATTCACAACAATTATTATTAATGTAACTTTAAATACTAGTAGCGAAAGTTAATAGAAAAGCAAAATAGTCTACAAATCTCGAACACAATTGCATCGAAGACTTTTTGCATCACAATCGCAAAATCGTTTCATTTACTGAAACAAATATACACAAACGACGTTGTGAACTAGCAAAACATTATCAAAAAATGACATATTTCAAGGCACCGTTCGAATTTTGAGATACATATATTTTTATGCCGGACATTGTCTGAGAAATTCCGAGTCGAAGTAAGCGACTGTGACGGTCATGTCGTCCCTGAACATGCGACTCACGTCTGGCGTGAGACTGAGGAGATGCGCGAGTCGCGAGTGATCCACGCCGTACTCCGTGCCGCCGATCGCGTGCCGGATCAGGTGCGTCGCCGCGTTTCTATCTTTGGGCTTACTCTTCAAACTCTCTTTCCTATGAATCAAAAGTTCATGTATATCTCCCAGTTGAATGTTTTTCCTCGGCAGCTTCAAAGGATTGAAAAACACTTTCCCCTTCATGTGTTCCCCGACCAACTTCACCGCTTGAAGCGGAGTCATCATGTCCCACAATCCGTCCGATGCGATAATTAAAAACTTATCCTTGGACGTGAGCCTGTGGTGATATATGTCCGGTCGTGCCGTTAAGTACGGTGGCGTGTGATAGTTTTGTGGTATGGCTTTATCGCCAACCAGAGGTACCGCGATATCCATTAATATTTGGGCAGGCCATTTGTATCGGTAATCTCCTAAGCTGCGGAGTGGCGCTAACTCCCCGAGAAGCCTGTCCCTTCTTATCACGGTCTTCCTCTCCGCATCTGGATGCTCGCTCCAGATACGTTTCAGTTCATCAAAGTTCTCAGAGTTGTGTTCCTTTGTTATTTTTTTAGCGATCCACCCGCTGTCCTCGGTGAGTGTACCGAGCACGGCATTGCAATCTCCGACATTGGCAATATGCAAGTCAGGCCCATTGACATGAGCCACACAAGCTACGGCCCCAGAGAGGGCGACTGATAACGTCTTTGGATTAATTGTGCCTTTATCTTTGAAAGGATCGACTACCTCCTTGGATATATCGTTGTCCAAGTTCATTATACTATGTTCCAGAGACAGTGTTACATCAGGGCCATTTCTGGGCAAATCTGCTAATTGAGCCAAATATTTTTGAAAACTATTATCATACATAAGTTTTAAATCTTCTACAATTTCCACCTGCAAGAAAACATATGATGCAGATATAGCCATGTTATCTAGCACTTTAGAATAAAAAGATGTTCCGACAGGGGCAAACTATCCTAAACTTGAAAATCGTACAAACTTATTGGAGGTTACATTACATCCATTAAAATCATACTTATATATAGAGCTTGAATATGATGTTGTCATTAAAGTTGAGTAGGGTCTAAAATATTATTTAAGTCCTTGTGTGCCAATGACAATAAAACATAAGCTCACGCCTGTAACCCCGAAGGGGTAGGCAGAGGCGCACTAGCGAACTAGAACACCCACATTTCGCCGAGCTTAGTTCCGTCCCAGATGTGATAGGGGGCGAGCCTATCGCCATATCGGGCACAAATTCCAGACTCCGGGCTGATATGGAGAAAACCAATATCACTTTGCCCGACCCGGGGATCGAACCCGAGACCTCAGAGCCGTAGTCGTACCGAAATACCACCACGTCACCGAGGCAGTCAATAAAAGTACAATAAGTGACAGTGACAATAAAAGTAGTTTCTAATATTCAGCATAAGCATCTTTGTTGAAACCTGTCAATTACACCCAAGTGTATATTAAAATATTTTCTTAACATTCGGATATTCCAAATGAAATACTTACTTTATCATTAAAAGCTTCTATTAAGCTTTGGTTGAGCCCATCTTTCATGTAATTATTCAAGAGGTCCAGTGGAAGCAGTGCAGCAGCAATGTAGTTCAAAAGGCGCTTCGACACAACTTGAGCGCAGGCTGGCCCGCCGTGCCCATCAAATACACCTAATAGCAATCCTAATAACAATATTATCAGTTAACATAGTTACCAAACTAATTGTGCTTCTATAGCAAGATTTAATGGGAAAAATGTGGCTATGTATACTAACAATACTTATTCTAAAAATAAAACCAAATATCTGATGCCTTTACATAATTATTTTTTTAGAACATTTTAATTCTGACCTCGCAAGAAAGACATACTACCTACCTATGTATGCTATCTTATTTAATACAAAGTTATATTGCCAATGGGGAACTTGCACGAAAATTATAACGAGCAATTGTGTTGATAAATCAATAAACAAAACCTTGAAATGTGCTATGACGAAATTTGTAGGATAAAATACTTGATATTTTACAAAATATCTTAATTAGAAATTACGTATAATGGAACGTTATTGCAAAACCCAAGTGACGTCGCGTTGCATTAGGCAGTGTTTCCAGGTTGGGGTATTTTTCCCAATTTTGCAGAAAACAGTTGTTATGTTTAGTATGGTGATTGATGAATGAGATTTCGAAGGTCCTTCTCTTTCCTGATTCTTTTCTTCGTGTAACTTTCCCATCGTTCCGCTCAAGATTCAAGAGTGCAACTTATTTTTACTTCGTTATTTAATGAAATAGCTTTTGGGGAAATTTTTGTTCGGTATGGGGAAATTTTAAACAATAGGCAATTATAGCGGTTCAAACGTCATTGTAGCAGTCAGTGTCTGTCTGAGATGTCAACAAAAAGCAATTTTTAAGCGATGACGTCACGTCCTTTTTTGGCGCGGCGTTTTGTAAGTCATATTTTAACTTGCGATAATTGAATGATTTGTACATATTTTAATGATTTTCTTTCTGGTGTGTTTATTCGAGACCTAGTTCTTAACAATGAACTAAAAAGAAAATTACATGCAAGTTCCCTATTGTGAAAAAAGTCATACACATAGACATATTTGGTAACTGGGTTGATCTATTTACATTACGGGGATTGTATAAACTGATATAATAGTGAATAGAATGTGTGAGCCTACCTGACGTCATCTTGCACACTGCTTCACTTCTTGTATCCTCAATAGGATCATTGGAAGCCAGTTGATTTGAATCATATGACTTGACAGAACCTGATGTGAATTCTTTGTTGAATTCATTTTTTCGAAGAATAGATGTGACCTGAAACAGTTATAATTTGATCAAGTTAAATATTTTTCAGTTCACTGTTGTGTATCGTTTGGTGAGTGAGATTTTCTGTGACCCAATTCTCCCTCCTTTTCCCAAGTCCTATTCTCGTCTTTTCAGGTTGGCAACATACACATGATTCGTTTTATGTCTTGGGTGTCTATGAGCACCTGCTTGATTGCCAACCTCTATGATGAAAAAATATCGTACAGGCTGTGGCTCCAAGAAAGCTCTTCATGTGAATACATTATTGACAATGTTAAAAAAAAAAACAATATCACATTGCCTGACCTGGGGATCCAGCCAAAGACCTCAGGATGGTAGTCGTACCAAAATACATTTACTCCACCAAGGCAGTAAGGTAGTCAGGTAAATTAACATAGGTTAACTGGTTACTGTCATACATGTAGACATCAGGTGTGCCAATAGGCATGGCCGAACCACTGCCTCCCATGAAAACAAAAGGAATTGAGAAGGGGAGCAGGTATTTGAGCCTCTTATCATATTGCCAATGAACATAACCAAAAATAACCACTTTATTTTGGTTTTTTGAAACCTTTTCAGCTATAGTCTACTTTTTCCTGGATATTTGAAACACAGTCTAGATTGTTTTCCAGGACCAGGAAATATAGTGAGACTGAATGCCCCACTTTTAATTATAAGAAGCAATTACATAATCTTGGATAGTTTAAATAGTCACAGGTGGCTAGGCCTCCGGTGGCCCATACCCTTATGTAACATATATATGTGCCGCCTCCGACGGGTTAATGGTCCAAATACAGACATGCATTCAATTTAGTAACAGATTTAGGTTATAAGTATGTTAGCACGGACATAAAGGAAAAGAAGGACACTATCTCACCTATAGTTAAAGGGATGCCACAGAGAAGCCTCAAACCATGCACACGCCTGCACAAAAATGCACTACACACACACACACACACATGTCCCATTACGTGTCGATAGATCGAAAGGGGTGAGAACCCTGCTTCACTATCAATTTTCCTAGCACTCCGTCCATAAATTTTAGTATGCAGTCTCATATGGATCAGTACATTTAGATTTAGTAAAGGTTTTCTTTGTCTTTACTGTCAAGTTAAAAGGTTCCCATGTCTCTGTTACTATCTGTAGTTTATTCATAACAATGACTAGTTTCTAATTCAAAATGGCAAAAGATGAGTTTTGTTTAATATTGATGGTAATTTTACCATCAATATTACATTTAGGTGCTGACAGCAACTGAATTTGAGATCAACATTTTTTGGAGTGGAAATACTCATCGCTGTGACATATATGAGTTCATAATATGGAAAGGTACTTACTTCATAACATAACATAGGTACTTACTTCTTGTGGTGACGGTAAAAGAGCAGTATCTTTTTGAGGTTGGGCAGATATATGCGACGAATGAAAACAGCGGTTAGGCGTAGACGTAACGCACAACTCCTGATGAACCTTATTATGTTCGTTACACCAGTTGCTTAAGAGTCTCTGTTTGATACCTAAATCTAATTTTATATATGTGTTTAAAGTGTTCAAGAATATTTTAACATTTGAACAATTCATATTTATTAGAAACCTCAACCGGGCACTGGCATGTTATGCAAGCGCTAAATATAATCTGATAATTAAAATGATAGCACCTAAAACATATTTTGCATTCTCCTTGTAACATATGTTCACAAGTGTTTTTAATTCTAACACAGCATTGCATAAATAGTATTCTTTCTGTTTAAATATCTCAAATTTCATACTACAGTTCCTTATATTTGACATTTCAGTTTTCACATTCACATTTCACAAATACATTCACATCATAAACGTATATTTAAAGCCGGGTCTCCTGCACTAAAACATTACACAAAACACCTACACAAAACATGTATTTTTTTATCTATGGCCCATTGTTCTACAAGCAAGTGACAGCTAAAACCGTCGTTTTGCGTATGTGTTTTTAGTATTTCGTTTCGAAAAAGCGAGCACAGGAGACGTGACTTAATAATAAGACGGCAGTAGGAATGGCGTTCTAGTGGCGAGGGTCGTGATTCTTTGCGTATATTATCGATATCGATAAAATGTTTTACTCCGTTATTTTACGTTTTTTTTTATTACATTACATAAATTTTATCACACCGGTATACCATAAGAGTAAGCAATGACCATAATTCGCTAGTATTCTTTCTGTTTAAATATCTCAAATTTCATACTACAGTTCCCTTTTTTGACATTTCAATTTTTACATTCACATTTCACAAATACATTCACATCATAAAAGTATATTTAAAGCCGGGTCTCCTGCACTAAAACATTACACAAAACACCTACACAAAACATGCTTTTTTTTATCATGGTCCATTCATTGTCTATATATAACGAAGTGATAGCTAAAGCCGGGTCTCCTGCACTAAAACATTACACAAAACACCTACACAGAACATAAATTTTTTATCTATGGTCCATTGTTCTACGTGCAGGTGACAGCTAAAATCGTTGTTTTGCGTATGTGTTTTTAGCACAGGGGGGCCTGTTGTCTATTACAACATATCAAGTATAAAACTTAATAGAATCAGAAAATAATACTATCTCTTTTTTACTAATGGATGTCAGCTCGGGTAAAGAAGGACCAATATATTTGTTTGTGCCTATAAACCCGCACCGTCAATAAGCCACGCCTCCGATCCAAATTAATAATAAGAATTACGGCAAGAGGAATGACGTCTAGTGACGAAGGGCATGCTTCATTGCGTAAATTATGGATATCGATAAAATGTTTTGTTCCGTTATTTCGCAGTATATATTTTTTACATTACATACATATTATCACACCTACAAAGTGTATGGTTTAAAAACCATAATAGTAGGCAGAGACTATAATTTTATAATTAGTATAATTAGATTTGTAAGAGGGGTACTTTGGTCATTAAAACCATTGTGTCCATTACTCAACTTTTGATTTTATTCATAATATAATATAATAATATAAGATATTTTACAACAACTATATGATATGATTATATATAATCAATATACAACAATCAATCTGAAATTAATCCATATCATAATCATTACACAAAATTACATTACATTAATTACAATATTATAATAATAATAATGAATATAAAATAATATAATAATAATTATAATTAAATAACTCATAACTCAATATAAAATAAACCTAATAAATTAATTACATCATCAATTCAACATTTAATCTTCGATATTCAATCTTCAAGACTTCAAAAGGGTAGAGTTGTTCACAGCTCGAGCTGTCGCAACCGACTGAGCTCGATGATACTTGGCAATCCTTTTTATAGGTTGGCACAAACAACATGACTCAGCAGATCGGTTCTAACGCCATTCAGTGACGCAGACAACCGCCACATTTGTAGGTAGTAGTTTTTACAGCATAAGTGACAGCTATAAGAAGCTTGCGCCGACAGATTTAGTTAAAACATTAGAGTATCATTGGCACGATTCGTTTCAATGATTTAATCATCAACCACAGTCACACAAAATGTCCACTTCTAAACAATAACTCAATGACAACATCAATCATAAGAACAACTCAAAAAATCCTTTGCTAATCTTTGCTATAAAAATCGTTACCTAAGCGCACTAGAGCTTTTCTGAAATGTGTTCGTAATAATAAGTTTAACTTATTGTAGTAACAGTATTAATCTACAAGAATGACGAAAGATAAAGTAAAATATGTGTAAATAGGTTGTCAGAATCATATGAACAAGCGAATTATAGTCACTGCTTACCCTTATGGGATACCGGTGTGATAAAATTTATGTAATGTAATAAAAAAAAACGTAAAATAACGGAGTAAAACATTTTATCGATATCGATAATATACGCAAAGAATCACGACCCTCGTCACTAGAACGCCATTCCTGCAGCCTGCGGCCGTATTATTATTAAGCCAGGTCTCTTGCGCTAGCTTTTCGAAACAAAATACTAAAAACACATACGCAAAACGACGATTTCCTGTCACCTGTTTGTAGAACAATGGACCATAGATAAAAAAATACATGTTTTGTGTAGGTGTTTTGTGTAATGTTTTAGTACAGGAGACCCAGCTTTACTTTCGCCCTTTGTCTATTGTTCTACGAGCAGGTGACAGCTGAAATCGTTGTATGGCGTATTTGTTTATAATATATTATTTCGAAAAATTAGTGCAGGAAGGAGACCTGGCTTTACACAAAGTTAATCGAGTGCCCTCCACACTGCTCGCCTCGCTGAATTTCGATGAAGTTTACGAGTAGTGTAGAAGGCGCATTTTATATGAAATTCAAAGAGAATCAAATTAACGAGATAATTTGAAAAACTGTAAAAACATATTTTTTATTTTATTTATATCTAATTAATGCTACTATTATTATCGTACAATATTACCTTGTACTGTTCATTATTACTGCTTTGATAACCAGGAAATCGAAAAAATGCGCGCGCACTATAATTCATTCTCTAGTAGAATAAAAGGAGTTATTCTTAAAAACATGCGTCTTAAGTTGAATAATCATTAAAAGTATCGGAATATTCATATATACTTAATTATTCCTGTGGTTTAAATTTATAAATACGTATTTGATAATTAAACATCAGGAAATTAAGATAATAGACGATTCTGTATAAATTGTGTTCAATAAAACACGATGACATGGAACAATATTGAGAATAGCACCCGTGCTAAAAGAAAGAGATAGCACATGCGCAATACGCAGAACGCATGTCGAATTCGTCACTCATCGCTCGCTTTGGCCGACACCTTGGTACGAACAATTTTCATAATCCGCTAAATTTGCCAACGAGAAAATACAATAAGATTAATACAAAATGCCCAATCAAGTGTTGAACATAGAACCGCAAAATGAACTGAAATTCAAAGGTAAGTACCTTATCATTGATTTTGGAATAAGCTACAAGCCGCCGCGTTGCAACTTGGATGGCATATCTACATAGGTTGCGAGCTAGATGCTGACAAATGGAGTTTCTATTTCCAGATATCGGCTTTTTGTCAGGGTGCGGTTTTTTACATTTTCCTTGTTTTAAAGTTCAAAATATTAATTGCTATCGACAAACTCGAGCTTTGTAAATGTTTTTAGATGTTTTAAAAATATATCCTTGAAATTCATTTCCACCAATGGATGGAATAATGTAAGAGCTAATTATTTAGAAATACAAATTAATCAAATGTTAGGATCATCAATTAGTCCAAATAAGCATGTAGTTGTTCAGAAAATTACTTACGCATTATGTGCGTTGTCATCCAGGTATATAATTAATTACATATTTGTGATGAACGATATTCGACGAATTATTGTATAAATAGATATCAGATTGGGAATTGCCTAAAACACGCCGTCAAAACCATGAAAAACCATCATAATTTTAGAACAACAAAATGATATTGTAATTTGTAATTAAACTACAATGAGCACCATTTAATTAAATGTAGGCTGAGGGTAGCAATGATATTGACATTAACCATTGTAGTTGACTATGTCTAAAACTGAAAGAAAATGTACTTTAGTTGCATGATCTAGGTGATTTTTTTACAGTAGGATCTCATTCAGTGATATCATTCCATTCATTGATAAAATTTCTAAAAAAAAATAATTATACAAACAATAATATGTTATATAATGGTAAACAATAATTGTGATACTAAAGTGTTACCTCACTGTTATTAGACCAAACATTAGCTGATCATGCAGTCTCTTGATCAATTGAAATCATCATTCATGATTACAGAAGCTTTCAAAAATATATTTTTTCCTGACTATGATAATATTATGATGGGATGAATTATTAAAAATATGATAAGAAATGAGTAAAACCATCAAATCAGAGTATCCTAATGAATTGGGCAGGTCAGCAAATGTAAACTGCTTATTTATAACCATGAAAATAAATACTTGCTATACTTTTAATTGTCGAAACACTTGGAACACTTATTACAATGGTCAATCTTTAAGGGTCATTAAATTGTTATCATCATATGTAAACTGTAAAATCTATATGAGCACACAATGTCTGCAATATACCTACTTAATAATAACATTCTGCTCTTAATAATGCTAATTGAAAGTACCTGGCATAACATAGTAATGTAAGAAAGTATTTTTTAAAATAGATTTAAATTAATTAAGTAATTAAATATTGAGTCACCTCCTTGGTTTAGTGGCAGCATGTATGGGCTGTGGACCAGAAGATTCTGGGTTTGATTCCCAGGTTGGGAGTGGTGTTTTTCTAACACTATTTTCTCAGGACTAGATCCTCCAGATGGGGGTTCACATCAGGCAGGCAACCAGTCGTAAACACTAAGCCAAGTCCTTTCTGCAACATGCTTGAAAAAGTATGTTATGCCGACTCCACATTAAGATGGGATAAGGGCAGGTAGAAAGAAAGAAAAAGTATTATTTAAATTATCACAAATACTAAGAGACTAAAAAGCATTTTACTAAAGTGCCTTACTAAATTACTTTTTGAATTAGATTACTCTGTGTAAAGTAAAACAGTTGATAACTACAAAGTAGATCTTTGTTTTGATTAATGCTTCATACCTAAAATATTGAAAAATCCCTTGATATCTTGAATATATATTAAATTCATCTCTAATCAAATTACTGAGACTATAATTATATCACACATATTTTATTGTTCAACCTAGGAATTCAAGTGAGGGTGTCATTTTCTAGTCTCTTATTTACAAATTAATATGTATTTTTGTGTGACATAATAAAATATTACTAGCTTCATGAATTTTTATTAGTAAAATAAGCAAAGCGTTGAATTAAGATTTAAACCTACTATAATACTGATTTCTTAAGTTTACGCGAATATTATACATTGAAATAAAACATAATAATAATTAAAACATAATCATGATAGAATCCGTAAGAATAGTTTTATTTCAACCTACTATAATAGTTTGTGGGTTTTTCAAATATTAGCATTTAATTATTAATTTTATTCAGTATTGTATTATTGTGATCTGTATACCCAATATAATAATAAAATATGTTAACTTCTAAAAAATTATACAAACTTATAGATTTAACCTGTTCAAAGCTGCATAATAACAATCTATATATTTCAATCAACAATATGTACAATACAGTCTATTATAATTGATTGAATGATATGTAAGGCCTGCTGCTATCTATTTCTCTTTTTTCCTTTGCCATCTCAAGATTATTGAGATTTTCACCATTTCTATCAGGTGGATTATGACCAACCAACAATCCTTCTTCTGGTCTGGGCTGTTACAAAGTCTGATATTATGACCCAAATTATGTATTGTAGGAAAAATAATGAATTCCTTATATAGTAGTGCAATTTGCACATTTCTGGGTGGATATAGTCATTATTATTGATTATTTTAGTTGATTTTTCAGGACTGTTCGAGCAAGGATGTACAACTTACATGCGCCTTACAAATCCATCAAACGATACAGTACTTTTTAAGATAAAGACTACAGCACCAAAGAAATACTGTGTACGGCCTAACTCAGGTGTAATTGAACCAAACTCCAAAGTTGAGATAGCAAGTAAGTTACTTCCAGAACTAATGATAATGATCAAATTTGCTCCTGCTGCATCCAGCATTGTAAATTACTCTTGTTTTCACAGTTACACCGCAGCCTGTGTATGTTGATCCTAATGAAAAACATAAACACAAGTTTATGGTTCAAAGTGTTATTGCACCTGAGGGGAAAACCAACATCGACCAAGTGGTATGTGTTCCAATATTGGCATATATTTTTTTACACAAATTGGATTTTTTTTTAAACTAAATGTTTTCATTTATTACAGTGGAAGGAAATAAGCCCTGATCAACTTATGGACTACAAGCTAAAATGCGTATTCGAAACACCACGCGGGACTAATCTTAATGTAAGTTATTGTTTGTATTGAATGATTTATTTTTATATTATCCACAGTATGATAGGTGTAAAACCATGGTTATGTTATGACATGCTATTAAGGTCTGAATACATTTCTTAACAAGTTAATACAATAGTATTATTCAATATATTTGTTGTTAATTATAATATTGATATAATGTCATTGTTATGGACTAGTGTGTATTTTCAATGCAAATACATACATAATATCACGCCTGTATCCCATAGGGGTAGGCAGAGACTATGGATTTCCACATTGCCCGATTCTGACACACTACTTTCGCTTCCTCTACTTCCATCAATCTCTTCATACATTCGCGTCGGTTAAGGGTACTTTTTATATTCAATACACATCTGCAGTAAATGTTAGTCTATTCTAGTCACACATCAGAATGCACACAATAACATGTCATGTCGCCTTAAATGTCCTGTTGTAGTCTCGCGCCACTCGGTAACCACTGTTGGCGCGTTCTATGTGGGAATGGTTTATCACAACATTCAACTTGTGTTTGTTACAGGATGCTGGTGACAATGTGGCCCAGAATGAAGGGACTAAGAAACGAGTGGCGGTTGCAGACGAAGCCAAGTCATCGACAAAGGTAACATAAACGTGGTATAAATGCCCAAACATAAAGATTGTCTTTTTGATACAATCACATCAGTTTGAAACATTGTAAATATAAATGACGTATGTGATTTTTGTGCATGTAACATTTAATTGTAAATGCTTTTTTTCTTTATTTGCTGAATGTCCATATAATACTGTTTGACACAATCATACACATAGGAAAGTTCGAAAGGCATCACACTTCACATAATTGTTTCATTCCTCCGTTTTACTTTAATTGTGGTGTCAGAGGTTTTGTGTTATGGGTGATATGTCCCCTACTAACAGAACGACCATGACAGGAGACTTGTACCAAGCTTGGCATGTTATTTACATTATCTTACAGGAAGCAGTAGAAGCTCTCCTCCAGAATGAAGCTAAAAGAAAGGAAGATAACCACACAGCTGGACCTTTAACTGCCAAAACGGTATTCAATCTAATTATTAAAAAAATACCAGGCGAAATTGTGTACAATTTTGTTTTTTTTAAATGATATTTAATTTGGGATAGTCTGGTCTGAAATTATAAGGAATTATGCAACTTGTTTAGTCAATAATCATTTTCTTTCTCAAAATCTTATAATGAAAGTTTACCCAAATGACCTACTGAAATAAGAAAGACTTCATAACGAAATTTTATGAAATCCAAACAAGTTAAACATAAAAATTCATAATAACGGACATAGCAGTAGCGAAGCGTCCATACAACACGATTCCTTCCCGCTTATTTGTGCCGAATTGTGTTTACTCTTCTTTAGAATAACATTTTAGAATGTATAAAAAGATGCATACACCAATAAAGGTCACATTGACGCATTCGCAGACGCAAAGTCATTATTTTATGGCATGTTATTTTTATTTGCGGTTGTATATGTCGTGTTCATTTATTTATTCACAATTTGTTCAAGTTGGTTGAAATTTTGTTCACATTTGGAACTGTTCACAATATTCCAGACTTTAACCCTGCCCAAATCCGAAAATGTGGAAACGGATCTACAAAAGGCGGCATTAGAAGTTATTCTTTTGAGAGAGGAAGAGAGCAAATTAAGACATGAAAATTTGCAGTTAAAAGTGAGTTTTATTTGATTTGTTTTATTTTTTTATTGGAATTTGTTGTTTTGATATATACTGTAATTTTAATTTCACACAGCGAATGTAAATTTATTGTTAATAAGTTTGTTGCATAAGCGAGTGGGCCTCGTTGTACAATTTTAAGTTCCTAATATTGCCTTATAATGGTTCAAAAATCACTAAGAATTCTACAGTCCGTTTGATTAAAGTTTTTTGTGTCACAAAAGGATAAAAAATCTCAGACTAAAGATTCTCTAATGCCTATACATTAGTTATACATTGCCCATTTGCCCATCAGTTATACATTGAAGGTACATTTTATATTGTCTTAATCGTATCGTAATACATTCATGCGTACTACAGTTAAAAGCTAATCAAGAAATACAATTTTTGCTGGACTGCCTCGGTGGCGTGGCTGTATTTCGGTACGACTACTGTCCTGAGGTCTCGGGTTCGATCCCCGGGTCGGGCAAAGTGAGATTGGATTTTTCCATATCACCCCGGAGTCTGGAATATGTGCCGGCTATGGCGATAGGCTCGCCCCCTATCACATCTGGGACGGAACTAAGCTCGGCGTAATGTGGGTGTACTAGTTGGCTAGTGCGCCTCTGCCTACCCCTTCGGGGATACAGGCGTGAGCTTATGTTATGTTACAATTTTTTACCAATACAGGCAACGCATCGACGATTCCCCTGATTTTGTGAATGTTTATGGTTGGCGGTGATCACTTACCATCAGGTGGTGATCCAATTGCTCGTATGCCCCCTCTTTAAAAAAATCAATACACCTTTCTTTGTGATGTTTATGATATGAGGGGCAGCGTCGAGTGGCGGAACGGGCGTGTTGTCAGTTGAGGGTAAGATGCTGTGGGTTCGATTCCCGTACAGGAGCAAACATTTGTGATAAATAAAATATTTGTGTCAGTTCTGGATATAGAGACCAAAAGTGTATTATATTTCCAGATAGGTAGCAAATATCCACGTCTATCGCCTCCTTGGTCTAGTGACAGCATCTATGGGTTGTGAACCGCTAGGTCCTGGGTTCAATTCCCAGGTTGGGCAAAGCAAATTTTCAAATTTAATTGGTCCGTGACTGGATCCCCCATACGGGGGTTGACGTCAGGCAGGCGGCCGGTCGTAAATACTAAGCCAAATCCTCTCTGCAACATGCTTGAAAAAGTGTGTTGCGCCGACCCCACATTTAGGTGGGATAAGGGCAGGTAGAAAAAAAAATAGGTAGTAAATATCCACAAGTGACTCGCAATACAATGTGGAGGCTGTGTGACTACTGAGTAGTGGAAAAGGGTCCATTAAACGTTTCCTTGCGGCGCTTAACTTTGCCTAATTTTCTGCTAATAAATATGTATTATATGTACAATCTTTGGGGGAGGCCTATGTCCAGCAATGGACGTCCTATGGCTGATGATGATGATGATGAAATATGTATTAATTGTAAGAGAAACTAGCTACATCTGACTTACCAGCTTCCCTATCGAAAATATGTGAATATTTTTCGCCACTGTTGTTGAGAGTTATTGTTGCTTTTTTGTGAAATGCTGAGCGTGTTTTTATTTGCTATAAACGTGTAGGTGCTTTGCAGACAAGATGTATTAGTTGCTACAACCGTTGTTCGAAAGTTTTCGTTTACGACTCCCAGTTGCCCCAAGAAAAGGTCTTTAAGTTTTGAGGTTGCTGTAATTTTAAGCACACTTTTGACATGATTATTTTCATGGTTGCTCTACCTCGGTGGCGTGGTGGTATTTCGGTACGACTACGGTTCTGAGGTCTCGGGTTCTATCCCCGGGTCGGGCAAAGTGATATTGGATTTTTCCGTATCAGCCCGGAGTCTGGAATTTGTGCCCGATATGGCGATAGGCTCGCCCCCTATCACATCTGGGACTTAATTAAGCTCGGCGAAATGTGGGTGTTCTAGTGCGCTAGTGCGCCTCTGCCTACCCCTTCGGGGATATAGGCGTGAGCTTATGTTAATTTTCATGGATACGATGGGTGGGTAGGAAGTCACTCGCCCAATGAGTAATGGTTGCCGGTTAAGGAAACTAGTCATTTGACATGACTGGTCCACATTTACAAATTACCGAGACGAATTATATTTTTTATATCTTAATATAAAAAATGTATGGTCTCTAAAATAGAAAACTGTAGCCTGTGTTAAAAAAGTCTGTGTTATTCAGGTAATGTACCTTAAATTGATACAAAAAAGTGGTATTTCCCGTCCAAAACATCCATAAACAGCAGTCTCAACAACCTTTAAAAAAAATGAGATTTAGGTATCTGTGCCTCGAGATATCTCACACACGAAATGCAGCATCAAGCTGCCTCTTACTTCAGTTATCCTAGCCTTGAACCGAAGCTTTACATCGGATAACATGTGGTGACCCGCTTTTGTGTGCAGACTATATTCAGGATCATATAGACCAGGTGTTGACACTGCATGCAACCGGTCATAAAAAAATAATTTGTGTTAGAGTCAGGATTATCAGGTGACCCAATTGCGCGTTTTCCCCCTCTACTTTTTTTATTCCGGCCTTCTGCCAAGGTCCGTCTTTCTATTTAAACGCTTCCGCTTCGCCTGGTCTTGAGCATCCTCCATAGTGAGATCATTGGCTCTCATATCTTCTTCCAAAACGTCCAGACAACGCTTTTTTCCTCCTTTACTATAATTTTTTCTATAATATGCTTGTAATCATTACCCCCGTTCGTGAGAGTTGGGTAAAAAGTATAACCCAAATTGGAATAAGTTATGAGCAGGTGGAAGAGGGAATCTCCCAAAAAATTGAATAGAAACAGTTAATAGAATTATACCAGCGAGCTGTCACTTTACATCGGTTTTCTAAGATAGTGGTATCAAACCAGTCTAGCCGGCCCATTCGTGCTTTAAACGTTATTGTTGGCAGGATGACTCTACGCCCCTTACTTATAAAAATATTTAAGCGCTGCTTATTTTTATACTATAGGTTGTCCCTTTCATTTTTAGACAATGTAACGCAAGGAAAAAGTGACAGGTTATTCTTAACCATTTGCTCAGCTAAAAATGCTGTTTTAAGTAAGGCCCTTCAACTATAAGTACTGTGTCAAGTAGCCTATGTCCAGCAGTGGACGTCGTATGGCTGGTGATGTTACTTTTTTTATTCATTTTAAGAAGGCGTACAGACTAATTACATTGGTATATAATACATATGTACATAATCAAATTGTTAATACAAGCCTCCACATTTGAGTATACTGCATATACAAAGACTGACTGCCCTTATATTGTGACTTATTACTCCACTATAGTGGTTTTCTCATCATGTGTATTTTATGGTAGTTACTATTCAGTCCCATACCCACCAGTAATAATTATGCTATACTCGAGATTTTTATTTAATACATTTTTCATGTTAATAAAAACAATTGAAGATCTGTTTCCGTTTGATATTACTTTATTTATTACAATAATATATTTTTTTTGCGATTTTTTAAATGCGAAAAATTTATTTTACCATTTTATTTGTTTTTATGCGAATTTATATATTTTTTTTGTTTTGGTTTCCACATACCAATGATCCCTAACTACTGAAATGTGCACTAACGCTCTGAATATTTTAGATACGACGTCTATTTAGATTTTAGTTCCTGTGGATTTGAGTATTTTTTTTTTTATATTTTCAACATTTTACATACTTAACACGGTATTTTTAGTGGTAGAGCCGTGTTGTAGACAGTAACATCTACAGCACGAATGGGCCGGTTCGACCGGTTTGATACCACTGCGTCACAGAAACCTCACGTAATACGGTCCAATTCCCCCTCCTTTTCCGAATCTCTATTTCCCTAGTTTAACGTTGGTAATCCATGATTATTTTGATATCATGGATGATCGTACCCGAGACCTCAGGACGGTAGTCATACCACATACGCAATACAACTTCGCAATCAAGGCGTCGTAAGTCCTATACTACCTTCCCCCTGGAAGGCTGCCTACTGTAACAAAGTTTAAGTACCACGCAGCGCCGTATATTGGTCAATTTGATATTTTTGATACTTTGTATCCATGTGTATGATATTTTGGCACGTCTTCAGATGAATTTTGAATCCATACTGATTTGCTGTATAACTATCACAGATGTATACATACATAGTGAGTGTTATAGTAAGTTGAAAATATTGCCCATTGCGCTATAATATTGATAACATTTTGCGATCGTGACGTATTGTCGTCAGATGTAGTATTTTAAAAGCAGCCAAGCGAAAATTTTCTTGACATTCATTTGGTGCGCCATGGTGTAATGTTTTTACATTTTTATATACATAAATACATACAATTGGCATAAATTCTATATCTCGTATTATGTACATAACATAATATTATTTTATGTAGTCGCTATTGAGCTAGTGCTCAATAAGCTAGTGCTAAGGACCACTTAATAGTAAGTGATGTCAAACACCTTTCAACAGAATTGATCACACATCAAGATCAGAAATTCCCTTGGTGCATGGGTGAAAAATTGTTACAATTCCATTGGATATTTGCCCTGGTGAAGCTGTTTCATACCTAAGTGGGTTGTTAAAACATATTTGATGATATGCCGTAGCGAATTGATATAGACTATTGTATTTTAAATGTTTTTAGAAACCTGTGTTAAGAATCGACGTGAATAATAGTGGTACACTTATTCCTATAATACTGAGTATTGTCGCGTTGCAGGAGGAACTACTGCGCTTGCGTCAGTCAGCGGGCGGGGACGGACGCGTGGCGCGTGCGCACTCGTACGGGCCGGAGAAGACCGCGCAGGTTGCACTGATGCCATGGATAGCTACGGCGGTGGCCATGGCCTTCATCGGCATCATCATTGGCAAGTTCCTGATGTGAACAGCCCCTGCGCCGCGGCGACCTGGCAACACTCACAGACATCGCTGTTACAACACTCCCGACGCATCCCTCTCGCACAAGGCAGCTTCTTTTTTCTAGCGAATTCTCCGAGCTTACGTCATGCCGTCGTTGTTTTATTCAATCCGTATTCCACATCGGTTTAGTGCTAATTAACATTCTAATAGGTCGGAAATGTTTGGGCGGTGTTGAGTGATACTAATATTTCCGCGTCGATTGAGAGCGGTCGCGGTGCGGACTCCACGCGTCACTAGATATCTCAGTTCCAATTCTTGCTAATATGGTCCGTGATGTCTATAGACAATGATTACTTGTACATTCACATTTTTTTCTGTGTGTGCTGCAAATTCGGAAACAGAAGCTATTATTGTCTGTTAAAATAAATATATTTTGTGTAATGTTCATTTTCACACAATTCTATGTTATGAAATTGACAAAGTGGTAAAATATTTACACTGCTAAAATTTTTATGCACTTATAATTATTTATTCAATAATAAAATTAATATATAAAAATGCTGTTGAATCTATTATAATAAAAATAGTACAATGTACTATTAATTGATTCCAATTAAACAGCATTTGAATTTGCTAGCTACTCTCCACTCGTGCGATAAGTTTATTAGTTATACATTTACAAGCATGCCTAAGCAAGATGTGCAAACATGAACTAAAATATCGAGTTGGCGCGACAATCGGTTCAATAAGAATGTTTTTGTTATAGTCCGTTTAATTTAAATGCCACACCCCTACCACTCAATTTTATGTGGAATAAGATACAAAGGTAAGAGTTACGATGTGTCATGTGTTAGACGAATCTACAACATTAACAATCCACACTCTCAATGTCCCCAAATACACTGCGACCGCACGATAACTCCTTGTGTTTATTAGCTCCACCTGTAAAACAACTTCTAATTTTATATATTTGTGTTTGTTTAAAATATCAAGACTTTCTTCAACGAATTAACCATCCTGGACATCTGCTATCTAAATTCCCATAAAAATACATTTGTAAATCATTCATTATCATAAAGTTAATAAAATTGTAAGTATAAATATTTATTGGTAATTTTTGTTTCATAAGTTATCAAAATAGTGTCACATTTAAGGTCTAATAACAGTATTCCATCTAAATAACTGAAAACGTATCCAAAAACAAAATTAAAGCGGCCATAGAGGAGGGGCTTTAATAAATCATTCTAAACGTCAACATAATATATGTCGTGAAATAATTATACACATAGACAAGTATTATAACATTTTTCATAATTTAAGTTTCAACTAAAATGTGACATGAAGCTATTAATGTGGATGTTTGGAAATGATTTTACCAAATTAGTATTACACACACTACATAATATGTATAACAATTCAGGTGAATGATATTTGTACAAAGCATTTGGATCTAGCAGTTTTCTACTGTACACGACGAAAACAAAATGTTAGTTTATAGTTAGTGATTCAAACGTTGCCTAGTGCAATCTAGTTTTGAGGTTTTCATTAGTAGTGTAGGTGACTATTAGTCGCGCTGTTCTATTCATAACTAATACATTTATGAATTTTCATGGGTTTGAGTGGTTATATTGTTCAGTTTGTTGGCAGAATTGTCCTAAGAACAGATCCACATACTTACAATTATTTGATGTAATCATAATAATATACCGAGGATTGTTTGAACATTTTGGGATCTTGAGGTGTTAATTTTAGAGTTGGCAAATTAATTTTAGTGCCAGATTAGGTGGCTATACCGAAAACATAAACGAAGTTCGAAAACATTTTCATAATATTCTGCAGTTCTGTAATTTTATAAATAAAACAGTGGTAGATACAAAATAAAAATTAGAAACAAGTGTTAGAAATTTTATTTAAAAGTTTATATAAATATTCTGTATTGGGAAAATAAAGATTCAGTAATAGGGTAAAGAAATAGTTAAAATCAATATAAATTAAGCAGTTAATATTAGATTTGAGAACGTAGGCTGTCAATTACGTCTCTACAACAGCTTGTAGTGATTCTATCAAACTTACACATTTCAAGTGGAATATTTCTCAAACCAAACATCATGAAATTCCCTAATGTTTATGCTATACATTTATATACAATGTTAACTTTACTATTGATATTAAAATTGTAATGGCAAATACTATAATTTTGTGTACGTGGTCGAACTTCGATTTCAGCGTAGCCATTTCATTCATTTGTCATAGAGGTTTATTAATTCAATATTTATCAAAATTCCGTTTGTCCGTAGTTTTGCGAACCCTCGTTTGTTGTTTAGGTTAGATTTCTCAGAGCTCTCGCGGAATAATTGCAGATTTCCGTCTAAGATTCATTTGTAAACTTTTTTTAAACTAATGAGGTAATGATGTTTGACCAACGAGTTTTTTTGCCTTTCGAGAAATATTGCACATAAACTTACATAGAGCGACATTCCGTACTAGTGAATAAACTGACAAATCGACTAACTAGTATCTGAATCCTCTAATTAAATTATGGTGGTATAATATCGAAAAAAGCATTAATGCAAGCCGGCATGATTCTGGTGGCCACCGATTAACGAATTGTTTGTGTACTTGTCCACTTATTCACACCTAGTACGGTTTGCAAATAACGTGGGCTATTGAAAAAACATTATGTAAACAGTAGGTACACTTGTATGAAAATGTTTATTTCATTTCTTCTCGCGACTGTGTTTGTTTGCTTGCCAGGTATGCAAGTATATGCTTAACTTTTTAATAATCGACTCTAATAATTGTTATGTTATAATATTGTATAATAATAATTTCCATAAAGATTTGTATTTGTTAACCATACCCTCTCAGTCTTAGGAATTGTGTACTTGTATAAAGTAGGTCGTGTTTGTTTATTAAAATATTTGTATAACATGGCCTGTTTGAGCGAAGGTGTTTAAGTTTTAATTTTATAATAGCCATACTGAAGCGATAAATTACGCGTTTCATGACTTGGAATCGGAAGTAAAAGGACATTTAGATAATAATTAACATTTTGTCTTTTCTTTTGTGTTGTAACCTTCACTTATTCCAAAAGAGAAAAGCTGAGCTTGTGCTGACATCGTTTTCTGTTGCCATTCGCCTTACTTTCTTATGGGTACTTGGTCACAATAGTTTAATTTATCACAACGAATCTTTTACACTGTCTTTGTTATGTTCCTTTAGTTGGATCGCCTAAATGGATGAGAGAATTATCATATATTTTGTTATTCATGTTGGTTGCGAAATCGTATCACAGTAATATTAATGTAATGGATTCCCGACTTTAGCAACCATTAAAACAGTGTTCGAAATGAAAAGGAACGTGAGAACAGCGTCCTCTTTTGTGAAATGATCGTTCTCTTCGTAAAAAATATCTCACATCGTTCCCTTTCGTGAAATAACCGTTCTGTTTCATAAAAGCAGGATTTTATAAATTCAGGAACGCAGAAGAAAAATCGTTCCCTCGTGAAAAATTCACTTCGAGCACTGACTAAACATGAACACACATAATATGTATGTATAACGTACAGCGGGAGAAGCGGGAGTGAGACAGCTAGACTAGTGAGGACACTCGCTTAATATATTAAACTATTAGAGTTTATATGCGGTTAGTCTGACCTTAACTGAGCTTTGCGTTCTTGTGAAGCGTATATACTACGGCGTGAACATAAAACTGTAAAGCTGTAAGTGTAAATTACAACTGGACTTTGACGACAACTCATGGATTCGAAGCTCAGCTAGCGTCGAACTAAGATGACGGTGCGATGTGCGGATAATAGGAGTTAATTTATTGTAATACGAGCGTGGCTCTGTTGAGTTACATAATCATTCAATATTGATAGAGGTCAACGTGTCATCATTCATAGCACATTTTGATCGTAGTTATCTGTCGGTATATTTAGAGAATTATTACTCTAAATATTGCATTTTTAATTATATTTTTTTTAATTTATGGTGATCTGTTTCGATATCCGGAAATGTATGAATTATTAATGCTTGTCGCAATATCGTGGAACGGTGTAAGGCTTAATCCGCAGAAACCTCGGTATGGGTTCTGTAACTGTTGTCTGTAAAATAAATTTGTTTTATATAAATGTTGTAGTGTTTACCATCCATTTCTGCTTTGTCATGTCATATAAGGTCATTTTGTGCATCGATAACTAGTTTATTTTATTAACAATAGTAAACATTTAAACTTTCCTTACGGTATTGTTGTTATATTAAACAATTATGCTCTATTTTATTGTTTCTAAAATAAAAGACTTAATTTATGAGGAGTTTTGTGTAATTCTAAAATATCCCAGTCTGTTATTCCTTAAAAAATATTGTAACAACGATTTATGTCTAAAATAATCAACTGCATTTCAATTATATATTCTGGATACCAGATAAATTATTCTCCAATTAAAAGTTATTACTTATTTAAAAATAGGCTCTTTCATAGGCTCTATCCACGAAATTCAGATTTTGGTATTTGGAAATTCAACAACACAAAAAATAGTAAAGTAGTTAAAAACAAAGCTTACAAAGGTATAAATCGGCAGAACGTATTTTTGTCAAATGGATTTTCTCTAGTCGCTGGATGCATCCGTCAGATGGATCTGGTAATCTTTGGGCGAGGATTAAGCTCTGCAGTGGACGTCCCATGGCTGATGATAATGAACAATATCTGGTCCTTTACTAACCCGAACATTTACAATGTTCATTATTATTATTATTCCGCATATCTGTTGTGGTTATTTCATCATTTTCACAGCTTCCAATAAGTCCATCTGGAAATCTTTGAGAGAGGCCTATGTTCAGTAGTGGACGTCCTATGTTATTAAATGCGTAAAGTTAATTACATAGACATTTAATCAAAGGTTTGACGTTAGTGAAATGATATGGGTTGATATCTTTAGTAGATTGAGCCGTTACAAAAAAAGTTAAAACTAGACTTTCGTGGACCAGTGCTGTTTTCCTTAACCCGTCGGAGGCGGCACATATATATGTTACATAAGTGTATGGGACACAGGAGGTCGAGCCGCCCGTGCCTATCTACCAAAAAATATCACTATAAAAATTATTGATCCGATCTTTGCTAGAAATCTCAATGTAGTCGGCAGCGCAACACTTTTCAAACATGGAGCAGAATGGATTTGTCTTGGTTTTTAACTATACTGGATCCGATCCAGTAACATCTTAGAAAAACACCCGCCTGGTCAGAGAATCGAACCCTGGATCTCCCTATTCACAATCCATGTACGTTGCCGTTGCCACTAGACGAAAGAGATGAAAATTGATCAATTTGAATATTTTTTTACTTGCAATGTTGCTAAGGAGTTATAAAAGGAATAATTAATGTTTAACACTAACTCAAAGAGCATGCACTAACTTAAAAGACCGTCGACCGACTTCAAATCCGATCGTGACCAAATTTAAACCACCCACTGGCGTAGCGTGGGGGGGGCCGGGGGGGCCCCGGGCCCCGAGCGGCACATGAAGGGGGGCGGCACCTGAAGAGGGGCGGCACACGGCGCGGCGCAACAAGCGCCGCAATTCTTTTCAGCATCAAAGGAAAATAAATAAATACGCCTAACAGTCACACATAGCCCGGAGTCCTGACCTCACTCTAGTTACCCTGTGGTATTACCCACTGGCATAGCGTCGGGTATAGGTACTTCAAAAAATAGCTACTAAAAATCAAAATGTATGCGGTAATGCACCATGTGCCTCGAGTGCGACAGATTGACGCTACACAATACGACGTGTTGGGGCGGTGTGGGCGCTGAGTAATGTGGGCGCTGGGGTAGCGCGGGCGTGGGCGATGGGGCGGCGCGGAAGCTGGGCAGAACGGCCGCCGAGTCGGCGATCGCTGGGGCGGCGTGGGACTGGGCGACGCGGGCGCTGGGGCGGCGTGAGCGCTAGGGTGGCGCGGGCGCTGCGGTGGTGCGGGCGCTGGGGTGGCGCGGGCGCTGGGGTGGCGCGGGCGTGGGCTATGGGGCGGCGCGGACGCTGGGCCGGCGCGGTCACTGGGGCGGCGTGGGATCTGGGCGGTGCGGGCGCTGAGGCGGCGTGAGCGCAGGGGCGGCGCGGGCGTTGGGGCGGCGTGGGATCTGGGCGACGCGGGCGCTGAGGCGGCGTGAGCGCTGGGGTGGCACAGGCGCTGGGGTGGCGCGGGCGTGGGCGATGGGGCGGCACAGACGCTGGGCAGCACGGACGCTGGGCATCACGGCCGCTCGGCCGGTGCGGTCGCTGGGGCGGCGCGGGCGGTAGGTGGCGCGGGCGCTGGGGCGCACAGTCACTAGAGCCGTGCAGACGCTGGGGTGCACGGCCGCTGGGCTGGCGCGGTCGGTGGGCGGCGCGGGCGCTGGGGTCGGCGCGGACGCTGGGGCGCACGGCCGCTGGGCTGGCGCGGTCGGTGGGCGGCGCGGGCGCTGGGGTCGGCGCGGACGCTGGGGCGCTCGGCCACTGGAGCCGTGCAGACGCTGGGGTGCACGGCCGCTGGGCTGGCGCGGTCGGTGGGCGGCGTGGGCTCTGGGGCGGCGCGGGCGCTGGGGTAGCGCGGTCACTGGAGCGCGCGGACGCAAGGCTGCGCGAGCGCTGGGGCGGCGTGGGATCTGGGCGGTGCGTGCGCTGAGGCGGCGTGAGCGCAGGGGCGGCGTGGGATCTGGGCGGCGCGGGCGCTGGGGTGGCGTGGTCGTGGGTGGTGGTATACCCGAAAAATTTAAAGTAGTTTGTTCAGAATCAGTAGTTTAACCCAATATAGATATTACATAGTATGCTATATTTTGTCCTAAAACCAAAGTAAAGTTCTTGCAAGTTGGGTGCTCAATTACTACCATTGTATTCGCTCATTATCTGAGACAAATTATCATTTAACAAGCAGCAACGCCTTTTTTGTTTGCGGATATACTGTCCGTGAACTCTACTTTATTTCAGTGTAATATTGTATTCAGTATCGGTTATCTTCACACAAAAATTTTTTTTTAATCATTGGTGATTTGGGCTAAAAATATATGCATGTAGCACAATGTCCAAATATGTAGGATTAACCATGGTTTACCTCGGCTCTATTGAAGACAAAAATAGTCTTCGAAATTGGTCTAAATTTACTGGAAATCTCGGGTAATATACCCGTACAAAATTCGTCAGATGACTTTAGAATCCCTTTTTTTAAGTCGGTTAAAAAGGGGCGGCAAATTTCCGGGCGGCCCCAGGCGGCGAAAACCCACGCTACGCCGCTGAAACCACCCTTGTAAGAAGCCCTATTGAACACAAAAATAATTTTGAAAATCGGTCCACATTCTGCGAAGATATCGCGTAACATACATTAAAAAAAATACAGAGGAATTGAGGACCTTTTCCTTTTTGGAAGTCTGTCGAAAACTCATTTTATTTTATTCATAAGGGACAGTAAACGATTACACATTATTATGTTAACATTAAAACTTACTTATTAAGTTGGTAAATATGTAAACCACATCACTGCCCACAAATTTACAATAAAGATAATTTACTTATACTTTTAGGTATATTATTGATTTTGTCGGTTAAGTTTTTATTAAACCTTTATTAGTTCCTTGTCTTGTCATGTCCGTTTTTCAGTATCCTTGTTTCGTCACTCTGTTTTCGCCAAGTTCACTTTGGTACAATTAGAATTCAATAAAACAAATAGTTAATAAACTACCACTTCAATTTATTTGCGACAGTAGCTTAACTTGACTAAAACTCGGCCCGAGGCCCGACTCCGAGCACACCTACATAAAGACTAAAATTACTTTGTTAAATGTTAGAACCTTAACTGTACTCTCCAGTACATAATAATAACGTATGAACTATACGAATAATCTAAGTTCAGAATTTTACAATTCGTATTCAATAGGCTGGGTAAACAAATTTTAGTTAAAAAAAATGAAATGCAAGCATTGCATGTAACTTCATTTATTTAAAATTGATTCACATTTTTTTTCTAAATTACACAGAATAATATTTTCGATAACAATATAATATATAATGCAGTATGCACACAATGAAGAGCTAAAAAGGGTAATAACACATTTTACGTAGTCACAACAAGCATTTACACTTTAAATATACATTAAACATAAACGCGACTTCAAATGTTACGATTTCAATTTATTCTTGTATAACATTTTGTAACCATAATATCAAAATATAGGTTCTAAAATACACGTCACAAAAATAAAACATGGCCTATAACATAAACACGATGGCTGATGCAGTCCTAAAACCTTCTAAAATGAATACTGTGCACCTTTGAGATCATTTGAAAATTAAAATACATTCGTATGATACTAATGTACAAACTAACATAGCCTAATATAAATAAATAATATTACATATCAAATCTCCACAAAATAATAAAAGATCTCGCTACAACCTACCGAATATACAAGTAAGAGATTCTAATGCCCGTATGCACTATTAACGAACAAAAAAGGACTGGGGAGTAATGACTGCACTAGTCGGTATCTATTTTTCACGTGACTGAGCTTTCAGAACATCGACATATTATTTACCTAGATGCACAGTTGACGTTCGGAAAATGGGACAGCAAAGGAGTGCTTAAGCACTACTTTTGCATACAGTCGGACGCCTATAGAATTCAAAATTTCAAAATTCAAATTTAAGAACGCTTGCTCATTTCGTTTAAAAAGCTACTTTATAACGCGTGCATAGGGTTATATTTGTGTTGATTTAATTCGATCTTGTGATATTTTTCTTTGTTTTATTCCTGAGACCACTTTTTAGGATGATATTTGCAAAGAACTGTGCATCTAGGGTATATTAGAGGTATATTGATGTTTCAGAATGACAGGATTTAGTAACTCTGGTCTAGGGAAATGTATGAAGGTGCGAGCGGACATGTTATGACGCGACGTCGCAATTGAGTGACTGACACATTTCGTATTTTATGAAGCTTATGCCCGAATACTGAATCGCAACCCAAATATTTAAAATCATGTCATATGAGGCCTTGATAAAGTTGTATGGCGCATAAAGTTGCGTAGCGTTTCAGTATTCGGGCGATAGTATTTAATGATTAATCAAATAATGATGGAATAAACAAATACAATTTCAAAGAATGCAGTTTGAATTTAGTTTAGTACCTAATCTTTCCATTTTACAATAGTGACAAAAAGGCGCCATGTCAAAAAGATAGCGGGACAAAAACCACCCATGCGCGCCAGTAATAAACTTTTACCAAGCTTTAAAAACCGACTTCGAAAAAATCAGTAATGTTCTTACGTCTCTTTACGGTGCTTTTTCATGAATTATTATTAATCTTCATTGAGCGTGGCACCGATTCCTTATAGTAGGGAAAGAAATGTATAAAACTGATTTTTTTTAAGTAGATTTTTAAGTTGAAACAAACTTTGTTTATTTTGTAGCTTTTCCAAAATGGGGAACTATTTACGGCCACGCGCCCGCGCTCTGATACCTATTATTTAGATTCTGCGCATCGAAACTTACTAGGTGCCGAGCCGCTAAACAATTTACTTCTTACTATAAGTTTAATATTATTGATACATTAACCGACATGTCAAAATGCGAAAATTACTGCCCAGGTAAATATCACAATAATAATCTGCTCATTGAAACGTCCGTGTTAAACGAGGTAACACTCCAAATGTCTGTATCAATGTGAACTCGGTTAAAAATAACTGTCTTTCGGCAAATACAGACGTTTAAGAGGCGTATGCCCGAATACTGAATCGCTATTCAAATATTTAAAATCATGTCAGATGAAGCAGATTATGTGTCAAAATTGTATGGCGCATATCAAAGTAGGGAAAGTTGTGTAGCGTTACAGTATTCGGGCAATCGTATATAAGGGAATAAAAAATACAATTTCAATGAATGCTGTTTGAATTCAGTTTAGTACCATTTTTTTCCATTCTAATATAGGCCTAAGGCTGAGATCTATAGAGCGAACTTTAACTAAGTCTAACACAAAGAAACTAACTTAGTGGAATTTTTAACTCGAACTATGACTTAGTCCGAGTATTTTTTTTACAAGAAAATCTTTGCTTAGTCTGTCATTCTGTTTTTTTGTAAAAAATGGCTCAGACTAAGTTCAGTTTAAAAATTCCATCCAATCCTCTCCGAGTTAGTTTCTTTAACTCGGACTTAGTCGAAGTTCGCTCTATAGATCTCGGCTTAAATGTATTCAGAAGTAATTACGCAGCCCGTTGTTGATATAACAATTCACGTATTTCCTATCGCATTATCCAAAATAATATTAGTAGATGTAATCGACGCCCATCGGTGCTCACTTTCAAGAAACAACTAACGCACCCTTAACAAATTTCTATAGTATTGTTTACACATTCGTATCATTTTCCAGCCATAAAAAATTGCTATTGAGGATAAGTAAAAGAAAGCATTTGTCTTCTACATGCATATAAATTACAATAAAAAGATTTTTATTACTTTAAAGAAGCTATTTTGCAATATAAATAGGGAAAGGTAGATGGAGTGCAGTCTAATTTCTCAAAATACTCAATTTATAATAATATTTGCTACGGTTCTAGGTGTTGCGACACCGAAAATCTTTCCTAGTACCTGATAACCACGACACAAGACACGTAATTTTACTGTGGGGCCAGGACTAGGGTTTGTTAACCTATTTTGTAACGACAATAATACGAAGGTACGTATGTACAGTAAGCGAAAAACATCTAAACACATTCAATGTGCTTCACTACATCCGCAATCCATGAGCTTTCAATACTTAAATTGAAATAATAATCGCAGATACATCATAAACTTTAAGTCTAGTAAATTTATGCCGTATTAAGTATTCCATTCAACCTATTTACTTTGATTAACAATAATTATAAAAAATAGAACACCTATAAAATAATATAGGTATCTAATATATAAATAATATACACAATAAATTGAGACATTTTTGGTGTCAATACGTACTCTTTTAAGTACGAAATATAAAACAAAGAAAAAGAACATCGAAAAATCTCCAACTCCACATCTCATCAGGTAGCTCTACAGCCGGAATATCGTTTCTGATTTACTGAATTCTACATCATACCTCACACAAATCTTAAAACAATTAGCAGTCTGGTGCTTTCCTTGCATAATTTATCTGTGGTCCGATTGTTTCAGGACCAAAATCCTCATCTTAGTACCTTGTACCCACGACAAAAGACTACATTTTATTATAGAGCCAACATTTTATGTGTGTGGCTGTTAAGTGTTATGGTAGGTAAAGCCAGACGATTTTCAATCTTTTTAGGCACAAGAAATTATCCTGGCTTCATGACACTTAAACTAAAATCAAATAGTTAATACGAGTTTCAATTGTACAGAATGTAGAGTCTTACTCCGGCTTCTGCAATCCCAATTGTAAAAAAGAGGTATGATATTATTAACTTATTACTAAAATCAGGATGTGTGTGCAGAAATAACTCATTGAAAACAAAAAGTTTTTAATATCACATTCAGCCAGATATCCCGGATGAGGTCAGGCTTAGATAATGGCCTTACAATAAAAAAAAAAATTGCATTCAACGTAGATGTCGCAAAGCCAAACCTCACGAGTCACGGTACACTTACGTGGTGAAAACAATTGAATAAATTGTAATTTTCAGTAATTAACATTTTATTATACGGCTACGCGAAATGTTGACATTTTATAAAGCAAATAACCACCTTCACCACATAGGTACCACACCACAAGCAGTGTTGAATTTTAGGATGACTTTGTAATATAAATACTGATGTATATAAATAGCTACAGAATATCTAATAGTACTACTTCCATAAATATACATACTCAGTTACTCGTCTCTGCTTACGTCTAAACATTTACCCCGACCTATTTAAGCTTTGTATTAGCAAAAGGTAGTACCTAATAAACCATATAATTAATGTATCAATACCAAGGAATGTCAGAATATAATATTTTATGTAATTACTGTATATGTGTGAGAGCTATATTACTGTTTATTAAAATATTAAACTATTTTTGCGTTTCATATAATAAGACAGCGAAATAGCAAAATTCTAACGCATAGTCACTACATATACATATATAATATTCAATATTTTATACTGTTTAAAAGTCATATAGCTTATATATTACTACGACTAAAATAAATAAATGCGCCTACGCCTAGTCAAAATGGCAACAATCTACGTTTTCTATATTGCTACATATTTTGCACACATTTCTAGTACATACGCATAATAATACACAGAATTGTAAAATTATTAAAATTAATCTTGTCAAGTTAATTTACGAGCAATAAAGTTCAAGCTTTAGGGGTTTATTATCATGATTAAGTACATAATCGTTAACATAAATGGAGGCGTTACTATTAACGACTGTGACAATGTAAAATTGTCATAATTGCTTTACTTATGATGGATATATAGCGACCATAAAACAATGGCACTGTTAAGGAATTTATTAATATTAATTTTCCATCGACCTGTTGGAAGCGGCCTGCATCCAGCGACTTCCTGCGACCTATATCAGGTCGTCGGTCCACCTTGTAACAACAGGTCGATCTGGAAATCTTTGGGGGAGGCCTATGTTCAGCAGTGGACGTCCTATGGCTGATGATGACGATGATGATAATGAATTTTCCATCGCCTGACAGAGGACTGGCAGAGGCTTGACAGGAAAGTAGTTATCACGGCTATTGTAAGAACTCTAGAAAATTATCAATGTGGTTTGGCTTTGGCAATGCCATCTAAGCACGTTGTCTAAAAATACATCTGTTACAGTCAGCCAATCTGTAATAGTTTGGTCCCGCATACAATAGTTATTGTATGCGGTAATCTACTTTAGTTGTAAAAGTAAATAAATTAAAACTTCGGGTCATAGCTCATAATCAGGTTCATAAGTACATTTTATTTTATTTTTAGATGTTAGTTCTAAGATGTTATATTGATGTAATTTTAATGTTTAAATTAATTTGTTCTAGGCTTTTTTTCTTCCTACCTGCCTTTATCCCAACTTTGTGAGGTCGGCACAACACACTTTTTTAAGCATGTTGGAGAAGTGATTTGGCCTATTTTTTACGACAAGCTGCCTGCCTGCTCAGGAAGATCCAGGTCCAAATCAAATGAAACATCACTTTGCCAGACCTGGGAATCGAACCCAGAACCTCCCGTTACAGACAAAACTCTGCCTGCACTCGTGGCACGATAGCGCACACATTGACAAATTTATTTTTTATTATAGGTACACTAACAGCATACATATTGTTAATATTAAATCGTCAACAATTAGTTCAGGACAACTTATTATAATTATATCTTATTTTGATAGATATCACATGAAAGTAGGTCATAAGGATCACGAGCGAAAACGAGACAAGGGTCTGTACTACTTACGCGTGCCAATCTCATCCCAGATTATAAGAAATGATAAACAAATAATAATCAGACAAGACATGTTTGCCTTTAAAATAGTTATGTCTAAAAATTGATTGGTTAATGAACTTATGTGTAATGTTGAAAATTTCTTCAAACTAATATCACAAATTATAAAAAGAGTAACACAAAACTTTGATGCAGTGATGTGCAGCAGTTCATGCAAACAAAAAGACACTGCCAGCCCCAACACCTTTTAATTGCACAAAATAAAAAGAATTATATACAATCAAACTCATTATAGCCGAAAAGAGAAACGCCAATGGTAGTGGTGGTGGTAGCGGTTTTGTGGGTCTGTTGTGGTGGTTTTGTGAAGTCAGTTTAAATGGGTTTAATTATTGAAACATTAAATCTTAACAGCCTGTTCCTGTTCACGGACTTAGGTTTAGGCACTCTTATAGACTTTTATACCAACCATCGATTCCGTAATACATTTCCATAAATAATTTTAATTCAGTCACGGAACTATTCTAGTTGACAGATTAGAGAAAAAATCAAATATACAATCTATACTAATATTATAAATGCGCAAGTTTGGATGGATGTGTTTTACGACGTACGTAATCACGCCAGAACAGCTGAACGGATTTGGATGGAAATTTGCACAAAAATGTAAACAAACTAAGAGAACCAAACCCCTAATCCCTCGCAGTAGTAGAGGAGGCCCGTGCCCAGCAGTTGGACAGTAATATTACAGGGCTAATATTATTATTATTAGTAAAGTTTTATGTTTGGCTCTTTTAAAAGAGGTAGTTTCTGTTCACTGCGGTCGTTTGGCCAAACGGAGAACATCATACGTGGTGCTAGTTGTTCAAGTTTTCAGAATGGTAACTAGTACACGTATTTAGGATGACGGCTTTTTATAGTTGTATGTGAGAGGATGCATATCGAAAGTTTTGAAACTATTGTGGAGTGTGTAAGGAATGATGCCTGTAGATAAGATAATGATACGAATTATTATTATAATTAAGCGAACCAAGTCGCAGGCAACAGCTAGTAAAATGATTAGAACGTAGTACATACATAGAAATTCTAGGTAAATGAGAAAGGAGTTTGAAAATTGAATTGAAGGAATTTGGAATTTATAAAATAAAGTTGAAGTCATTTTTCACATTATACATAAATTCATGAACTAATCCATGATTAGGTATAAATGTTAATGATGTCCTATCTGATTAATTATTCTTTATCATTTCTAGTACCACGGTTCAAATAGGAGGTACAGTCACTTCTCTCGTTTTCGCTCGTGATCCTAATCATATACCGTCCTACTTTCACGTATGTAATCTATAAAATATGATCTTAATTATAATAAGTTGTTGATATGTGCGAGATTGTGCTACAATCAGCGCTAGAGTTTTGTCGGTGAAGCGAACCCACATCTTTTCATTAGGTGCTGTGAACAGAATAGTCCTAGGTTTAAATCTTCGGGCGGGGTGCTTTACTAACACTATTTGCCAGAGACCGGATCCCCCGGGGGGTTGACGTCAAGCAGACAGCCGGTGGTAAAAGCTAAGTCAAATACTTTGTGTACCATGCTTGAAAATGTATTACATGTTGCACCGACCCCACATTTAGATCGATAACAGCAAAATGTTCATAACACAGCTATGCCAGAAAACCCTGGAAATGGAATGGAATCTACGATATACTTCCTGAATGGCCGCACAATTAAAGTCGTTCTTGACGGCAGTGCATCTGTGAGGCCATATCAGTGAATCTTAGTGTTCCTGCAGGTTAGGTGTTCTCCCCGACCCTATTCATCCTGCATATCAATAGCATGGTCTCAATCAACTTATATAGTTCAAATCAATCAAACCCACGAAGACAGTTTTGGGCATCCACCGCAACGGTGGGCATCCACCTTTCGTCATAGCGCCACAATGCCAAGGATACACTTATTTATATAAAACCTCAAAGAACCTTGATATCCTCGGGGTTGAGGTATCGGACGTTATCTAATTTAGGACTTTGGAAAACAATGCTATACTGGCCTCCAAAAAACTGTCCTCAAACGGGCTAAGCGGTACTTCACGCCGGGTTAAAGACTTGTCCTTTACAAGGCATAAGACCGACCTCACGTGGAGTACTACTCACATCTCTGGACTGGGGCACCAACAGCTTACCATTTGTCTCCTTACAGAAGCGAGCCGTTCGAATTAATTATAGCCCTAGTCTTTCGGATAGTCTGGAACCGTTGATTCAACGAAACAGTATCGGATCTCTTAGCGTGCTCTACCGGCTGCTCCATGGGAAGTGCCCTGAAGAACTGTTCGAGATAATTCCATCGTCTCCTTTCTATTATCGCACTCGTCACCGGAGGAATGTTCATCCATTCTACCTGAAACCACCTATTTCCAGCACAGTGCGGTTCCAGAGGTCGTTTTTCCCACGCATCTGCAAACTCAGGAACGAACTTCCTTCTTTGGTGTTCCCTTAGCCCTATGACATGCCGTTCTTCAAATTAGACTTAAAAAGCGTTTTCCACGAATTGCAGCTAGTATGCTGTGGCTCTGGCATAGCCTATGTCGATGGGCAGCGGTAACCACTTACCATCATGTGGGTCGCCTGATCTTCTGCCTTATCAAGCTAAAAAAATGTTAGTAAAAAATGTCTAAAAATAAAAACAAAATAACTTTTATACATGCTATTACATATGGTTAGTAGTATTTAACACAATAAGTTATTTTAGAAATATATTAATACATAACCAAAATCAGATTGCGTACAACGCAAAAAACAATCTTTCATTATATTGTAAATGTTGTAAATAAAGTGTTGCAACCTGCTGATGGGGATAAACATAAAATAAAATTAGATCAAAGGAAAGATAAGATAATTATCTGATCCTGTTAAGTAGGCGTACGGCGCGGTTTAAGTGAAGTTTAAAAAACAAATAACTAAAAAGGGCTCATATATTTCTAGCAGCGTATCTATGGTTCAGGAAACGTGAGTGATTTAGTCCAACGCCATAGTAATACTGAAGTAAATGGGAGATATTTGTACTAGATAAAGATATTTATTTAGTTAACACGGAAACCAGAGTACAATCAAATACATTATTCATACAGTTCAAAAGAAAATAATGATAAATTAATGTAATAATTTTTTTTTTGTATATCTGTTGCATTTATGGTAAAAGAACTCACAGATTTAGGCTGAGATCTATAAAGCGAACTTCGACTAAGTATGAGTCAAAGAAACGAACTCAGTGAGGATTTGGGATTTTTAACTAACTTTGATTTAGTCTGAGTAATTTTTTACAACAAAATCTTTGCTTAGTGTGTCTGTCTGTTTTTCTTCTTGAAAAAAATGGCTCGAACTAAATCAAAGTTCGATTGAAAACATTCCAAATCCTTACTGAGTTCATTTCTTTGACTTAAAGACTTAATCGAAGTTAGCTCTATAGATCCCATCCTTAGTTTCAGTGGACTTTAATACCTTATCGAAGCGTAGCATCTAACAACAATATTTGCAGTTGTTTTGATAAGCTATTACAGCTGAAGCCTTAATTCATTTACTTAAAAACTAATAACAGCAACAGATGTATTTTCAAACAACCATCAATCCAAAGCCAAACCATATTAATTGTTATTCAGCTAATATAATAATTTATTATTGATAAGTTTATGATCCTATGTCTATGTCGGTTGTTTTATCACCGAAAGTAGGCTCATCTTTCAAAAATGTTCCCGACCGTTCCATCACCGGACACTCCTTAAGCGATTGGTTATCATCATGTTTATTCAAATGTTTTACATGGACGTTTTTTTTATTTCCCCCCTTGTTATTCGCAGAATCTTTGACTACTTTAGGCACCATTTTAGCGGAACTTGATTTTGTGGCGTTCATTAGAGATCCCGTAACCTTCCTGTCAACAGTAACCTTACCTCGTGGCTTCAATACTGCGTTTGTGGTACTTGTGGACGTTGTGCTCCTCTTCATTGGATCTGTTGCCGTTTTATTATCCGCATTAGTCATTTTATGATTTTGGTACATTTGCACTGGGATCTTCGTTTTCATCTTGCCATGCAAGAAGCTCGTTTGCGCAATTGTGGGATATTTCGATTTAATCGCTGCAAAAAACAAATAATGTTTTTTATATAATCATCATCATCATCATCATCAGCCATAAGACGTCACATAATGACGTTTTTACATAATGTGTTTTGTTAATTTCATAAGATTATGAAACAATCACATTATGACTTGCTGTCTTGCAGTTTATACAGGATTTCTCAAGTCTAAGGAAAAGGTGGTTAGATTTATCTACATAATCTGCAATATAAATACAATTACGGATTTAAACTAGTTACTTACATTCAACGGATCCTTTAGAAGGATGTTTGACCTTGGTATAAGTAGCATATTTATTGCTGTTCTGTGATTCACTTAATGAATCAGTGGAAGGCTCCGCAGTTCGCGGTCGCGACGAGGTTGCGAGACTATCTTGCGACATAGCCTGAGGTCTGTTTTCAAAAACTTGCTGAGTTTTCGTACGGCTCGTACGTAAATTACGTACTTGAATCGGGCTCGAATTACGAGACGATTCACTTGACGACATCATTTTGGGGACCAGTTTATTATTAGCAACGGCTTTTTTGTCATTTTCCTTGGATACTCGTGGTTCCAAATATCTCGGTTTAGCATTTTCGTAAACTCTTTTAGAGCCTGCTCCAGCTTTGCCGTTTGTGCGAACTTGATTCTTTGTAAGGTTAAATTTGGCGCGCTCCTCTTGTGCTTTCGTCGTCCTTACTTTTGGCGGTTTAGAACGACTTGAATTTTTCAGGTCGTTATTTCCTTTTAATATGTCTACAGTACTGACATGAGTCGTAGGTTTAGGAGCATATGGGACAAACGAAGCCCGAACATGATCGATATCCAAACTACAACTTGCTGTCGTGCTATGAGGCTTTCCCTGGCCATGGTAACTGCTACTTCTCCGATCTTGATGTGGCGAAGAATTTATATGCGCAGCTGGTGTTCCATACATAATACAACCCAGTTCACGCAATCTCTTGCGTAGATCGGGGTGCAAGTCTTGGAAAGCCTGAGAGCTGACGACTCGAAGGGCACCTCGAACTAATGCGCTCTCGCACTGGAGCCGCCAGCTAGCCGCGTGGCTGAAGAGGTTGTTAGAGCCTGCTTTAGTCCCCTGATTAGCGTTCGTTATCAAATCCGGTTTGGCGTATTGTTGACTCTTCAGAGTTTTTACTACGTCAGATAGATATGCATAAGCGCGACATGCTTCGTCAGGCGGAGCCCACTCTATTGATGCTGCGAGACAATCGTTAAGTGCTTGCCTGGCAGGCGGCGGCGCGTCGGCCGGAAGAGAAGAGATCGCTCGTAGCACCGCCACTAGTCTGGGCGCGGCGAAGTGCGCGGCCGCATTTACCAAGCGGCGACACATTCGTGCAACGGTTTCTGCCCATCTACTATTTTGTAGCGACGACACTGCAACACACACGTTTTTTACTTTGATTGTTGTTTCAATAGGACTGCATGAGGGAATCCGAAAAATAGGACATGCATAGAAACCGCCTTAGAAACCATTTGTACTATTCCAAAATAATTAAGTCAAAATTTTGGCCTTAAATGTAGACGTAATTAGACTTTTTATTATTACTAATCTCCACTCACCAGTTATGCCACAACCATATACAGTTTCAACAATATTATCTGTTGTCAAATGTACAATATGTTGTTGGTAACATTTTTCCAGAAGTTCCGAAGGCAACGTAGCAAACGCCTTAGTTGGCCACACTTTGGTAAAATGCTTCGTAATCCATCGTAGACATTTCCGATACAAGTCGTCTAATCCATACGCAGAAGAAAGTGGAAAACATTCCAACACGCCAGCTATACATACCGAACAAGGCTAAAACATTGAAAATAAACTTATATTAACCAAGTGCTCAGAACTTAAAAAGAAATGGACAGACATTGTAGGATGGATTTAAAATGAAAACAAAAATGTTTGGCCTAGATGATAATAAAGTATCATATTATCTGATGATATATTTACCTTATGAAAATGATGACAATATTTAGCTTTTAATGTAAACATGATGGCTTCTTTAAGCCCTTCGAGACCCAACATGTCCGCCAACGTAGCCAACTCGAGAATGCTAATGGTATCAGGTATCGCGGATAATCCGGAATATATATGACACATTGCAAAATGCACTACGTTATATGAAAATCTGAAACATCACCAATAATAACAACATCAACGTTGGTATAATTTTTAATTCACCTAAACAGGATCACCGTTTCTATCGAACATAAACATAATCTTGATAATCTGTCTACATTGTACTGAAAAACTCCACCTTTTGAAGTCGATGGACAAAGTGACACAAAGTTAAGATACTTACGAAGGTAACGCTATCACATTGCCAGCACTTTCCACCCATCCACCGCTTAAGATTCCAGCGAAAAACTGACACCTATAAGTAAAAATGTAAGCACAATCACAAAAGTAAAAAAAACGAAACATCAAATAACGTAAAAAATTACCTAGACGATAATATACATTTGTGTGCTTTAATCCGCTTGCCAGATACTTCCACTATAACGTCAGGTGCTATCTCCTCCAGGAACATGCGCAAAAGATCTTGACCAAGACGTGATTGGCAGCTGCCTACGAGGCTTGATGTTTGACTCGTCTCTTCAGTCGTACTATTTTCTGAAATAAAACATCGTAATTTTAATACATATGTAATTTACTAATACTTTGTGATTGCCTTCGATAGTAAACTATTTCTTACCAACAACAGACCGACAGAAGCTGCTTTGCACGCTACTGATTTCCGATATGTCTGATGCTTGCTCCTCCATTTCGCCGGTACTCGCAGAGTTTCCCAACCTTAATGGAGACCGCGTTCGACCGGATAACGACCCGGGTACACTTCTACTGAACTCATTTTTCAAATGAGGAAATAACCGATTTAAGCTCAATGCGTTTTCTGAATGAAATGAGCTAATAATATCTATAGATCCGGAATTGCCAGTCATATTAGCTTCTCCCCAACTGTTATCAGGAATTGAACGCGTCATCCTTGTTTCCCATGTCCTTTCTTCGCATATGGATATAGATGCATCTATTTTAGGAATACCCTTATCTATGTCAGGCAATTTTGATATAGGTCTGTCTAAATCTGACAACTTAACAAAAAGGTCATTTGAATCCTTCGACAACTCGTTGTCGGGTAGCTCCTCGTGTATTGTGGGCACCATTTTGTCATTGAAACTATGCAAACTGGTATCTTTAGCCAAGATACTGTCAGAATTATCAAGGGGATGTATAAGGGTAGTATCCGCACTCTCTGGAATTTTAATAATTTCGGAGATGCTTATATTAGGATCATTGCATAATGATTCTAACTTTTCAAAGGTAGATAGACTTGTTCGACAAACGCCCTTATTTGTAATCACTTCAGTTTCACTCGATGACACCTTGACAGATTTGGTTGTTTTAGTAATTATTGTTTCGGTATGAGTATTCCCTTTTTTATTCAATGACAGCCTTGCCGGCATTTCCTTTAGTGTTGATTTTTCACTTAAATCTATATACATTGTAAAAATATTTTTCTTTTCGGGTAAACTTTCAGGTTCTGTTTGAGTTTTAGGCGGCAGAGGATCCGGCAAACTAGACAGATCAATATAGAATTTATGACTTGATCTTTCACTACTATCTGAATCAACTGAACTTATACTTTTATTACAATTTTCGACGATGCTCGCACATTTAGAATTAATCTTTAAATCATCGTTTGTAGTAATATCACCACTTTTTTTGGAATTCACGTTTTTGTTTCCATTATTGGTCAATGTATTTGTTCCGGTATTAGACATGTCTACTACCCAAGTAGGTGCATTTGATGTTTTTGATGATTTTCCTTGAACTTCTATATTTTGACACTTTCCCTTTGGTATATTAGCTCCTGAAACTATCGGAATATTTTCTATTTTCCTTTTTACAGGAGTTTTCCAGTTACTGCAACCCGGTTGAGGGGAATAGTCTTCTATTGATGCACCTCCTGATACAATTGGTGTCGATTCATAAAACTTTTGAGATTTAATTCTAATATTATCGCACTGTTTCAATACAACATTACATTCAAACTCGGACTCATATTTACTCAAGTCAGAGGCTTTCAATGACATTATAGAATTATTCGGTGTACTAATCGCCATCACAGGGGCAACAGTAAACTGGTCTTCTTTATCGTTATTTGTGTTAGGTTCAACGTGTATTGTGCCTTCAAAAGTGTTTGCACACAAAGAATCTTCCGTTATAGGCGTCATTTCAAAAATGGTGGGAGACAAATCTTTTTGTATTGAATCTGGGTCTTTCTGGTCTTGTTGCTCTAATGAATCATCGTTGTCATTGCATTCCGACCAATCATTTGGACTTATATCAACTTTTATAGTAGAACAAGGTAGAGGTTGACTGGGTGCTGGTAGTGATTCTAAATTAATTTCTTTAAGTTGTGTATGTTTTTCCGATGGTAAATTTGCAGATTCAGTCTCCTCTTCTACTAAACTTGCAGCATCAATAAAGCAAGAAGTCGATTTAAAAGGTTTCTGACTTACATCGACCTCAAGTTTTTCTGAACATATATCATTAGAACTGGTATCTTCCGGCTTCGTTTTTGAGTTATCTGGATTAATACTTTGACCATCTTGAACTGTATAATTTTCACAAACATCCTTTTCTAGTAATTTCGGTGGAAAAACTGACTCCCAAGAACCAGTCTCTGATGATAAAGACGATGACTCCATTATGACAATTTCTTCATTTTGCCTTTGTTTTTCTTCTTTCGATGATTTTCTGCTCATTTCTTCTTTAAATATAACAGGTCTCTTATCGGTGGTTTGGTTATTAGTATCTTTTTCAGAGGATATACCACTTAGCGATGAAGAATGTGACAAATTTAAATATTTCAATCTCTGAAATTCCTTTAAGTCTCCTAAAGGACTATGTACTGTTTCTTGGGAATTAGTGTTTGAGTTAGAAGTAGTTACGTCGTCTGTTGCTATATCGTGAAACGTGCTCTCTGTTAGGGATATGTCGGTTAACGTAATGTCTTTATGACTATTGATGCTTTCCAACGTGCCAGTATTTTCACATCCAGAATCTGATACTGTGAATATATTTTCCATTTTGTTACTGTTATCGCCAACATTTAATTGAGCAAAACACCCCGAAGAACCTGCTCCTGGCGAAAAAGTATAAGTAGCAGATTGATAATCAGACGAACTACTAGGCTCGTCTGTAATCAAACTATCCGGTGAATAAGTTGGATCTATTATTTTATCCACAGTCGGCGCACAGGTAATCAGCGTTTTAAAAATGGGGTCAATAGTATCATTAATTATGGATGAATTATTTAATTTTGAATCTTGACTAGTGACCCCAAATGAATGCTTTTCGCATTTTTTTTCAAATTTGGGGTTATCTGATATACGATACGAATTCAAAATATCACAAGTATTGGAATGTTTGACTGTTTTGGATATGTGACTAGAAAGTGACAACGAAGTAGGTTTGTTGGGCTGAGAAACTTTTGTTTCTACTTTGTCATCGACTTGTGACTTTATAATTGATAAAAATGCATTAGAAAGCGCATCCTGTTCGATTAGCTCTTTGTCTAGAGCATTGTTGTTAATGGGCACCAGTGCATAATATTCTTTCGTTAGTTCGGTGCTAGGACTGGAACTTATAGTTTTTTGGCCAATTTTGTCGGTGCGTGGACTTATAGTACAATTTGGAGTGTAAAAATTTTCCGTCTCTTCTGTAGTTTCCTTAGAATTCCACGGCGCATTTGTGACGGAGCGTAAAACATTAAAATTCTCATTTAAGTATTTTATTATTTCCCTCTCTTGATGATGTATGTCACACTCAGTGTATACGTCACTGCAACAGAACAAAGAGAAATAAGAATGCGTAATCTTTGGGCCATAACATAATTTCTATACGTAACCACTGATCGTACCTTATAAAAGAATATATTTCGTCAAAAGTATTGCGCTCGATATTCACATGCAAAATACTTTCAAGGTTGTGATAGAATTTATGAGTGCGCGTCTTTAAAATACAAGAGTGAGTTAGTATTTTTAATTTCCCACACACCACTTCAAGATCAGAATAAATGGATTCGTCAAATATTCTGTAACAAATATTCACAACACAACATGAAAACGAAATCAAAGCGCACAAACACATACGTTAGGATGTTAGGAGCGAAGTAACGCCTTATCCCACAACTAGCTGACTCGCGCAACTTCGTCTGCGTATGAGAGAGAGGGTTGAAAGTGTGAGTCGTAGGCACCTATAGCACAATAATTCTAAAGGAGGTAATGATATGATCTACTAAACTTCGAGAGATAGTACGTGACTTCGGTGCGGTTTCGTCAATCACAGTCACCCCTTCAGTCACCCCGTCAATCACCCCGTCAATCACCGCGTTGGTCACACCGTCGGTCATTTCGTTGGTCACCCCGTCGGTCACTTCGTCTGTTACCCCGTCAGTCACCCCCTTGATCACCCCGTCGGTCACCTTTTGGTTACCCCATCAGTCACCCCGACGGTCACCCCGGCCCGACAGTCACGGAGTCACCCCGTTGGTCACTCCGTGGGTACCCCGTCGATCACCTCGTCGGTCACCTTTTGTTTACCCCGTCAGTCACCCCGACGGTCACCCCGTTGGTCACCCCGTCGGTAAACCCGTTGATCACCCCGTCGGTAACCCCGTTGTTCACCCCGTCGATCACCCCGTCGATCAACCCAACGGTCACCCCGTTGGTCACCCTATTGGTCACCTTTCGGTTACCCCGTCAGTCACCTCTTCCGTCACGCCGTCGGTCACCCTGTCAATCATCTCGTCCGTCACGCCGTCGGTCACCCCGCTGGTCACCCCGTTGGTCACTCTGACGGTCATTACGTCGGTCACCTTTTGGTTACCCCGTCAGTTACCCCGACGGTCACCCCGACGGTCATCTCGTTGATCACCTTTTGGTAACCCCATCAGACACACCGTCGGTCACCCCGTCAGTCACCCCGTCGCTCACCCCGTTAGTCACCCCGTTGGTAACCTCGTTGGTCACCTTTTGGTTACCCCGTCAGTCACCTCGTCCGTCACGGCGTCGGTCACCCCACTGATCACCCCGTTGGTCACTCCGTCGGTCACCCCGTCAGTCACCCCGTCGGTCACCCCGTCGATCACCCCGTCGGTCACCCCATGAATCACCCCGTCCGTCACCCCTCAGTCACCCCTTCATTCACCCCGTCAGTTAACACCAAAAGAATTTTTCAAATCGAAGCAGTAGTTGAATAAAATCACACATTACACACATAATATAGTGTATCCATAATTATATTTTATTGCGGCCTGTGATTGTTTTGTAAGTTAGTCATAAATATCTAAAAGATCAAGTACAAGTTTTTCAAGATGTCTGACTAGCTTTTTTTTTGAGTAATGGATTTATTAAACACTGTCGTTGGCAAAATCATCAACCTTTGATGGAGGCCATATTTTTAAAATAAAGAAGAAGAAATATCTTTTTTTTATTTATTTTTTTTTATAGCAGAGATTGGCAAACGAGCAGATGGGTCACCTGATGGTAAGTGATCTCCACCGCCCATAGACACCCAAGACAAAAAAAATCATGGGTGCGTTGCCGACCTAAAAGGAGGGAATGGAAGGGGAGGGAAGGGGATAGAAGTTATAGTTGTAGATAGAAAACATAAGGTGAGAGCCGCCTTTATTTGCCTATATTTTGCCCCCTTGTGGCCCCTGCCTGCCGATAATAGTCCAAAAGAATTAAAAAGGATCTAAATTCTAAAACTTCCATCTTTGACACAATGTACCTACTCCGTACCTAAATTGATTTTGCTAGGTTTAAGCTGTGTTAGAAAGTAAAATAGCGCCTTACTTATAAAAATTTTTAAGCGCTGCTTATCTTTAACCATAGGTTGTCCCTTTTATTTTTAAACAATGTAATGCAAGGAAAAAAGTGACAGGCTATTCTTAGCGAAAAGATAAGCGAAATATTTTTATAGGTAAGGCCCGTAACGTCTTACTTCAATCAGTGCAAATTAAGCAATCTATCTAGATACATGGCTGAGTTTTGTTATATAATACCGGGCTAAGATGTGATCCACACAAGACACACGGAGGTCGTGAATTATCTGATACTAGATATAGCTAATCAGAAACTCTCTTCCCTGTCTCTAATAATAATTAAGACGAATCCTTTCTGCATCATGCTTAAAACATGTTACATCGATCCCACATTGAGAAGGGATAAGGGCACGTAGAGAGAAAGAATCACTATCACGACCGCATCATACCTACATAGGTACATGTATCTTAGACATCATTGGCTTTTTCATGTACATAAACAAAGTTAACAGTTAGTATATTTCTTTTAAATATTACTGAAGCTTTAAATAATAAGTACTTGTTAAAGTAGTTTGTTACAATATTACGTGAACTTTAAAAAAAAGTCCAGCTCCATACAAGCGATTACCTGTAATTCATATTGTTTTCCATGTTATGTATAATAGTAGACATGTAGTAATAATAGACATGTAGTTAGTAGTTCCAATTAATGATTAATTCTAATAAAGCTACTGTATAAATATTTTTCAATTTTCCTGCCATCAAATTAAGTTACAATTAAAACAATATTTGAGGTTCACTGGCCCGCAAAATTCGTTTTTTTTTGTTACAAGGTTTTTAGTATTGACATCTAATTTAAGATTTAATAGTACGAAAGAATAGTTAAAAAGTTCGTATGAAATAAGTTTATGAGATTACAAACTTTGACCACTAGTAACTACCGAAAACTATAATTAAAACAACATTTCAACAAAGCTAACTATTCCTTGTTAGGAACGCTTAAGATTAGATAACTATCAATGAACATTTGTGATAACAACCCACGCTTCCAGTATAATTTTTATAATTCATTGTATCACATTATTATTGTATCAAATAAACATCAGAAGACAAACCCTGATATTCACATAAACAAACGCCCACACGCTTATATTCCCAAAGGCAAAGCATACAGCAGATGTGATAAGAGTTTAAAAGTATCGCCACATTACACCGCAATGCTTGGAGAAAAACCGATGACCATCGAATATAGTACCTCTATAATCCATAATACAGTCTCCTAGAAAGTATTGATGCCACCCAGACATCCGGTTATAATAACTAATGATTATTACAGTATGCTTGAAGAAAGAAGTGGGATATTGGCAGGTAGGAACAGAATAGTTTATTATAAGCAGAAGTCAGTCAGTAAGCCAGTTGTCTCAGCGTGGCGTACTGACGGCGATGTTCAGAGACACCATTGTCCATTACCCTATCCTGAGCTATTACAAGTTTCGAAGAGATATTAAAAACTTGACAAATTAAAAACGCATGTTTTTTTGTTCTAAATATCCCGGTCAACATTCTAACATTTATTATAGCAGGCCTTCAGTAGAGTAATTGCATATTTTGATTTTCGGTTACAGGTTATTCATAATTGGGTACTTGAGTTTGTTTCATTTCATACACATTATTATATGTAATAGCAAGTAAAACAAAAAACAAATCCATTCTCTAAAAACCGCAAACCGCATCGAAATTGGTCGAAAAAGAGGCAGTAAATCATATTTTAAATTCTGCAATGAGCAAGAGTGGGGATGTAGTGGGGATATCTTACTATCCCTTTCCAACGCACGCACCGTTATGGACGTGACGTGATTTTACTGATACTTCTATTTCCCGCAGTGTGAAGGTTACACCAAACTACAAAGGCTTATAATTTTTTTATTTTTGAGAATACTTCAATATTTGTTTCTGTACTACGTTTTAGATGACGTAAATTTCGTATAAAATCAATAACAAAAATTAATCAAGTACCCAATTGGTGGCGGAACTGCGGGCGCTATCCTCCCAAATCGACTGACAGAGGACAAGAAGACAACTGTCTTGGTGATAGAGGCTAGTGGTGGTTCAAACATAAGTTTACGTACACATATTTTTATAACATAGACACAGGTATGAAAAACGAACATTATAGAATAACAGTTATATATTCTTAATTGTACGTACCTGGCCACATCTTCCTCCAATTGCTTTTGCAGATGGACTTTCAGTTGTGATTCTTCATCAGACGCAGAGTACTCGGCCGCCGATGCCGGCTTAATAGTCGAGCGAGCGCCCGGCATTAAGCATCTCTTAAAGTCGTCACAGCCGGAGCTCTGTAAGATATATTAATATAAAAATATAAGGAAACTATCTACACCTACGCATTACCGACATTAAATAGTCTTAAAGTGGACGAATTGTTTTATGCAATTTTATTGGATTTCCAAGAAAACCGAGACTTTGAAATTAATTTTGGGTGATGCTTCGCATAATACCATCATAATCATCCTCCTGCCCTTATCCCAATTTTATTTGGGGTCGGCGCAACATGTTTTCGACTTCCATACATGCCTATCAGCCGTCATCTCGTCATTCACCCCTTTTTCTTTCATGTCCTTCCTTACACACTCCATCCACCTCTTCTTTGGCCTTCCTTTACCTCTCCATCCATCAATATTCATATTCATCACTTTCTTACCCATGTATGTCTCTTCCCTTCTCATAACATGCCCATACCAAGACAAATGCAAATGACAATGCTCCGCAGAATATATTGCCATACAAATTCTTGAAGGTACCAAAATATAACATGTTACAATGTGCAAATAATTAAAGTTTAATAAAAACTGAAAACCTACTTCAAAAAGAGTAAGAAATCCTTGTTATTTTTTACTTTTAAGTGTTCGGTTTTCAGCTTTTGTTAAACTTGAATTATCATTTATGTATTTGTAGTGTAATAATGAAAGAATTATCCACCAACTCCTAATAGTTAAAGAGTTATATTTTCCATCATCAGCTCAGCAACATGAGATGATACAGACATGTACCTGACGCAAATACCTGAATAGTTTTAGGAAATATATAAAACACACTATGGGTCCCTATAAAATTTGAAGTCGCTGCTACTTTTTTGAAGTCAGTTAAAAAGAAAAAAAATAGATTAACCTGTGTTTTAATACGTGGCTTAAACATATTAATACAAAATAAGTCTATCGAAATCAAAAAGAATTTTGAAAATCGGTCCACATTTAGCGGAGATATTGTGTAACATACATAAAAAAAAATACAGACGAATTGAGGACCATCTCCTTTTTGGAAGTCGGTCGATTATCAAAATGCACTCAAACACTATTAAGTTAATATATTATGTGACACATCTTTCAAAGTACTGCTAAAATCAAAAGGTTTTTCTCTAATGTCTTCACATCACAATAAAAAAACTAAATTCACTCACATCTTCCATAATTAATTGGTTTATTTAGATCATGATACAGAACAATGTTCCCACATAATACTGGGAATATATCATAAAATATATATTACAATACTTTTTTATGACCATTGATAAACTACAATTGAATTTATTTATCAGTTTGGATACTTCATTCAACTAGTCTCCCTAATCTAATCTCTGCATACATACTTAACGAATTGTGCAGTTGATCCAGTTGACACAATTCAATATCAATGGACAGCAAATACAAGCCGAACAAATTCTACAATATTGAGTAATGAGTTATCTTATGCTATTTTATTTATATGGAATACTACAATTATATGAAACTTTAAGGGCCTTACTTATAAAAATAATTTAACTGAGGAAATGGTAAAGAATAGTGTGTCCCTTTTATTTTCAAACAATGTGACACAAGGAAAAAGTGACAGACTATTCTTAGCCATTTGCTCAGCTAAACTGTTTTTATAAGTAAGGCACTAAATGTTTGAGAGTATTTACCTTTCTCTCTTTCTTTCTATAGTTAATAAATTATTACAAGTAACAATAAAGAAACAAAAACTTTTGAGTCATGGGTAATGGCTATCATAAAATGTTGAAAAAGGTCCAGGTTGATTATTGCGGTATGTGAAAACTATTTTTCGTCTCAAGAATCCATGTTACGAGTCGAGTGTTCCCCTGCCGGCTTAATGATTGTTTTAAGGATTAGCATATATTAAAAATTCGTGGCAGTAACGAAGTTAGAAGGAAAACTTTCACAATTAAGTAGGGTTTCAAAGTTAATCAGTAATGGCCACTTGCAGCTCTGCTATAAATCTCTATTTATCCCAAATCTTTATTTAATATATAAGAGTGAGCTGTAGGATAAATCAAGATAAGGTGTCACTCCAGATTAGTAATAGTACAAGTCGCCCTAAAAGTCAAAAGTAGAAAGTTTGTAAAACACTTCAAGTTGTTAAATAAAACAAGGAGTAAATATAAGTTTATAGAGCATGTAAACTGAAGATTATATATCAATAACATTCATCACTACTACAGAACCTTATTATGTTGCTGCTCAAAGGCTCCCTTGGCCGTTTTTTTATTAATGATCATTTAGACACAGACAACATAGTTTTCTGAACAGTTTGTCTATATACAGTTAATGATTTGATCTATTAGATACGCTACGGTTTGTGCGTAGGACACACACTAATTACATTATTTAGAATTCACATCACAGCTCTTCCTATTGTCTGACTTATCATGACATCATTCTGTATGTGGATAAACAGGCTACATATATGACAAACGTGTGTTCATGTTCACAGTATACATATTGAACACATCATTTTTAGACTTTTATAAATGATATGCTTGCATTAAAACACTTTTGTATTTTAAACATCTTATTTAAAAAAAAAACTGTTTCATGATTACTCATATACAATTTTATTTAATTCTTTATTTTATTTATTAAGTATTAAGGTATTATAACGTGGGATATGGAGCAATGGAAACAGTTAGAGGAGGCCTTTGGCAACAGGCATACCGAGAAGAGAGACATATTATAAAATATATTAGTGTTTAAATTTTTTCTTTTCTGTTATCTTGGTAATAAATGCTATAAATAAATAAATAAATAAGGTATTATAATAAAGACATGACATTATTAGTCTGGTAGTATGTATTGCTACCAGATAAATATCTCTAGTGGAGCTTGAAATTTCACATTTCTACACTCTCTCATCTCTCCCAATTCATTTAACTCAGAGCTATTATAGTCAAGCAATTCATTCGCAGGAACAATTTAAATTTTTACGACCAGCTGCCTTCCTGATGTCAACCTATCTCTATAGGTTCCAGCTCTGGAGAAATCGTGTTTTCTAACATGCTGTGGACCGGGAAGTAAACACCCTGCCTGACCTGGGAATCAAACCAAAGATGTCCCAATCCACAGCCCATATATGCTGCAACTAGACCAAAGAGGTGGCTTTACCATTGATGAATATAGCCTATTCATTAATAAATAATATTAGGTATCAACAACTAATTTGAATTAAGGTATTAAATCTGCTGCAAAATTATAATGTAGAATAATGTTATAAATATTGACAACCCCTAATTAACATAATCAATGGTAACACAATCAAAAGCTATAAAATTAAGAACTGAATGGAATTAACCTACTCGTTAATAAATAATAATAATAATGTTAATTACCCATACATAATTTCAGAATGAAGATGAGTAAAAGAACTTTGTTTTGACAAAGCTGGCTTTTATCTAATAGGCACTCTTTGTAGCCGAACCAACAAGTGGGTAGAGACCAGACACAAATAGATAGACCTACATACAATAGAATATAATTACCCTCCCTCAGAGGTAGTCAAATAGAATTTTAGTGTGTCGGCAAACACTTGTGAGATTGGTCCTAAAAACACTAAAATCCATCTTTATCACAAACAAATGTCAATGTAAATACCATTTTCAGGGTTTGGATATATAAATTAAATAACGGCCAATATTAATCCTGTTATACTGTTTATGTTTTGAATTTATAGTTTGATTAAAAAAATAAAAATAAGTAAATAACACCCAACAGTCACACACATAGTCCTGAGTCCTGACCCCACTCTAAGATACTAGTCTTGTGTTATGGGTATCAGGAACTATGAGAGACTTTCGGTCTCACAACACCCTGTCCCAAGATGAGTTTTAAAATATAAACTGTTACACATCAGTCTTATACAATGAAATATGAAACTATCTCTGCCGACTCCTATATGAAAAAGGTCTATGCTTATTAAGCAACTGGTGGAAAAACTCACCTTGTGAACTCCTATGGGGCTCCAGTAAATTGCCCCTGCTAAGCCACCTGAAAACAAAAGGAGTGAGGGTGGTTTCAAATGGACTGTACAGACAGGGTTAGAAATTATAAAGATAAATAAGTCTTATCATGGTAATTTTGAGATAATCGCTATGCAAGGCATCTAGGTTTATCAACCGTATCCCTATTCTCATTTTTCCGACTGCAAAAATATCCAGTTCGAATATGACTATCTACACCAATAAGATTCTAGTTAGCTAGTTATTATATTTTACAAATTGCTACAAAGTATCTTATTACGGTTTAGTCGCTACAAAACTTACTTCCAAGCGACAAGCATAACACTAGGTAAACAATTGGATAATGCTGCCGTACGATAGCGGATAGCGGATCGATATTCAATCTTCGTCTAATTCAGCCGGTTGACGTAGGTACAACTATTTTACCGGTACTCACATTGAAAAAACGAACACGAATGCCACAAAATAACAACGAATCATTATTGCAGTATTATTTTTTATGCGTTCAAGTTCTAAATAGATTTTATATCATCATTTATTTTTAACTTGAGAATTATACATCTTAGCGCACTAATAACTCACCTGGTTTATTGAACCTCTTGCTTGCTTGCACGCAGCGTAGATTGTACTAGAAAAGCTGAGCACTTGCCTCCATCATGCCTAATTATACAGATCAGGGATTTGTTGCACAAAATACAGGGTATCCAGAAATCCAAAGTTACATATCGTCCGTGGCAGCATTCAGCAATGTCAATGCCAATTGCCATGCCATTGTTGCAGATTCCCCAAATGTCAACTTCCCCAACAGGACATTAAATACGTGATTCCCCAATCTCCACATACATAAAGACTAACAAGCTACTGGCTGACAATTTAATTGTAGACCTTTGCCATGTTGCGAAATTGTAATGATTTTTTTAATTTTAATTATAAATTTGTCAATTGTCATTACGTAAGCTGTCAAGTCAACTTGACAATATTGTACACCAAGAGCTCAAGAACTCCAAACCTATGAGACAGTATAAGGGCTGAATTATTTTCTACATAGGTAAGTGTACTACAATAGATATAAGAACAGTTGGCTACTATTAACTTTGAGTCACGCTGATTTTGACAGGAAAGGGGAGCAAAGATTTTTATCATTTTGCGGAATTCTAACAGGAATCACGTCATTCATTGTTAAATACTTGGTTTGTTTGTACCCAAACAATTCCGAAGATTCTGTCTTTTTTCCACACACACACACACACACACACTTGAAGATTCAACAGTATTTACCCGCAGTGGTGTGTGCTGTGGCTCTACAAGAATCATAACATCTTTTCTTTCCACAAGTTACTCAAAAGGATACATTTTGAAGTCAAAAATACATTGGCAAAGCAAATATACCAAGTTCTCGTTACTGATACCATACCTACCTTATAGTATAAAGGCTGTTTTTCTATGCAAGTAATCTACAAGGATCATAATAAACGTAGCCAAATGTCAGAACTCGTGGAGACGTGTTCAAATGTTTATTCTGTTGATTCTTCTACATTGAATTACAAAAAATGAACCAAGTGCGTTTATTTAAATGTCATCATGTACATATATCATAATGAAAATGGCTTTCATTATGGTCTATGTAGAGTTGTGCACCATAGCAGGTAACAATGATTGAATCTTCAAATGTGTTGCAATATGTCGGAATCTTCGAAATTGTTTGGATAGAATACAAATAAATCAAGAGGTTAGAATGGTTCACAGGATTCTTATTACGAATTCGCAAAATTATGAAAAACGAAGTCTTTGCTTCTCCTTTCCTATCAAAATCAGCGTGATTGAAAGTTAACAGTAGCCAATTGTTTTAATATCTATTGTATTTACGCAGAAAATAATTCAAATCTTATACCTACTGTATCATAGGTTTGGAGTTCTCGGGCTCTTTGTGTACAATACTGTCAACTTAACAGCTTGCCATTGCTTAAAATTAATTTTCTTTTTTTGTACATAGCTAATTTTGATAAAATCACGCTTTGGCTGCGTTCCACTAAGCGTTCACCACGATCACGCTCACGTTCACGTCCCGTTCCACTTGCTTGTGAGCGTTGCTGTCGTAAACTCTAGTGGAACGAACTATAGAGCGTTTTGAGCGTGGAGGTAAATAATACAAACGGCGAGTTAATAAAAAGAATGCAAAATGTTTAACAGGTTTGGTTATAATCTCTAAGCCTTGAAAATAAACTTTATTAATTATTGTTTAAATCGATTTATATTGAAAAAAAAATATAATTTAATTTTTTATATCCGCTGCAGAAACATTCACTTCTACTAAAATATATCTTTCCGCATGAAAGAAAGAAAATAACGTAAGCTTATCGGGCGCCATTTTTGATGCATTGAGTTTTGAAAACGCCGCTAATTTTCTCAACGATCACAACGACCCACCTTTTTAGATGGGTCGTCGTGAGCTTTGCGTGAGCGTAAGTCATGACGTCATAAGTGACGTTTACGCCGTGACCACAACGACCGCGGTCGCTATGTGGAACGACTAAAGGAGCATTTTGATCGTTGTGGTCGCTTAGTGGAACGCACTGTTTGACTTATATATTGTTCACTCCCAACTGGAATAATCTAAGCCAACTGGTGTCACATTACCCACAATTTGAGGCTTCCGAAAACATTGGCAATCTAGGTTCTTTTTTTTATTGGTAGGGTAGGAGAGTAGATTAGGGATGTACTGCCGTTTGTCTTGGAAGCTTTTCTACGCTTGGAAGTATATTTACTCAAAACCAAGAATAACTGAAATGTGATGATTTTATAAGCGTAAAATGTATGGTAATAGTAATTTTTATCTATCGATAAAATGAATATTTTTTGCATAAATATAAAGTAACAAAAATACGGACAATCTTGGCCAGTAACGATGTAATTTTTTCAAAAATATCCGGCTGAAGGACTTTATATCCATTGACTACGAACAAATTATAAAAAAAAATATTGATTTGATTTGACAGTACGAGTACAGTCTTCAAGTTTCGCCTTTGTTTTTTGACAGGCCTCAAATATGCAATGGATTGCTTAAAATCTCTAAGCATGTTATGGGCAATTTAATTCAGATTAGAATGATTTTTACATGTTTATTATAATCTTTATGATATGTAATGAGTGTTATCGTATGTCAAGAGTTTGGTGGTGGAAGTACCCAGTCGTTGTTTAAAATATACTCGAAGTAGCCATCGATTCTTCTCTTCGTTAATTTAGTTTATAAATAATTAACCCAATGTCTTTCTTGTGACTAATATTACATATTAACGAGTATGGATACTCCTTCCGATAACTGGGACCCAGGTACGTGTCCTAAATACATAAAATATTGATTGACTGATAACAGCTTCACATCAACTCGCCCTGTAATTCAAACCATTTCTCAACATCAGATCTTCATGTGTTCTGAAAATTGTATTAAATACATACATAAGCTCACGCCTGTATCCGCGAACAAATAGCCTGAGGCGCACGAGCGAACTAGAACACCCACATTTCGCAGAGCTTAGTTCCGTCCCAGATGTAATATCGCCATATCGAGCACAAATTCCAGACTCCGGGCTAATACTGAATAGAAAAATTCAATATCACTGTCTGATGCAGAGAATAAACCCGAGACCTCAGGATGGTAGTTGTACAGAAATACAACTAGGCCAGAGAGGCATTCAAATTGTGGAGAGCATCTACTTAATATATGATACTTAATATATGTATTTAACGGAACTAAGCTCGGCAAAATGTGGGTGTACTAGTTGGCTAGTGCGCCTCTGCCTACCCCATTGGGGATACAGGCGTGAGCTTACGATATGTATATATGTATTTCAAGGATGGAATCTGATCTAGGATGTAGTAGTAATAGGAGATTTAGGTATTAATTTTAGTTATAAACCAACTTCAATAAGGAGTTTATTTTCAATTGATCTGTATATATTCTTTTTATATATTATGTCCACTGATAACTCCAAGATGCATCACCCATTGTTTCTTTGTTTGAAAGAGTATTGTTGAGAGTTAGTCTCATATGAATTTGGAAACACTACAATTAAAGTTTAATAAACCCCAAAAGCTGATTTAAAGAGATAATTCCTCTTTGGAGCCTAGTGCTAGGACTAGGACCAATGTAGATCAAAACATGAAAATGTATCAATTCCCCATGTAACTGCTAGAGGTGTTCTGGTGTTTGTCATGCAGATGTTTTTTATTGAGAAATTCGAAAAACTCATGGTTTAAGTACAGATTTAAGAGATTAAAACTCCATACCGTACCTCATAATGCCACATACTATTAAAGTGGGAGATGAAATATTTTTTCACTATTATCCTATGATAATAGTGAAATAAATATTTCATCTCCCACTTTACACATAGGGGAGGTACCCCAAAAACAAATATTTTATTATACCACTTTATCAGTTTGATTGATATGTATACTCATGCCAGACTACATCTTTCTAGTACTAGTAATCTACATTAGACAGTTTATTCATAGATTATTATTATATACCTACTGGAGAGCTATATTTTTGAGTAATGGATTCATTAAACACTGTCGTTGGCAAAATCATCAACCTTTGATGGAGGCCATAACTTTTAAATAAAGAAGAAGATAATCTACATTAGACAAAAAACTTAATTATTGTCCTCAATTCTTGCTTGATTAAAACTGTCACCGTCAAACTCATATTGATTTAGGCTGAGATCTATAGAGCTATATCTATCTTTCTATGTCAAAGAAGCGAACTCAGTGAAGGTTTGGAATTTTTAAACTGAACTTTAAGTTCGTCCAAGTAATTTTTACAAGAGAATCTTTACTTAGTCTTTCTGTCAGTCTGTTTTTCTTGTAAAAATGGCTCGGACTTAGTCGAAATTCCATTCAAAAAATTCAAATCTTCACTGAGTTTGTTTCATTGACTTAGACATAGTTGAAGTTCGCTCTATAGATCTGTCTTAAAATATAAGCCCAGCATTTATATAAGCCCTGTTATTTCAACAATCTGTTTTGGGTGGTTATAATTTTTTTTTTAATTATGTACTATAGCAAATTGACAGGGTGGACAGTGTCTGTCTATGTGGACTGCACGTCATACTCTTGCAATGCTGCTGCTCTTAAGGAAAGTGGTATTTATTTGACTTATTGTAATGAACACACATTGTTATAGCGCTGACTCGTCTTTTGACTTCACTGAAGGAGGTTCAATGTGGAGGTGAAGATGTGGCTTTCCTAAGTGAGCTACTTCAATCTAAACAGCTTCATGCTCTGGTACAAGTGCACAACAAAATCGTAGCAAAGGGTAAAGATGATAAGTTCTATCCACTTTTGTCGAATGCTATGCAAGTCACCCTTGAAGTATTTGAAGTCCTTGGAGATGTGACAACTGTTTCGAAGGAATACCAAGAGCTCCTCAATTTATTGCAAAAACCACATTTTCAAGTAAGTAGAATGATTACATAATTATATTGCTTTACATTAAAACTAGAATGTTATGGACAGCAATTGGAGTTATAGCAAGCAGTTGCAGTCTTGCCTAGATTATTTTAAGTGATCTACTTTTAATATAACCTTTTGTGAGCACACAGACAATTAACGGTCAAGTAAAATTACAAGTATTTTGAAGTAAATTTAATCAGATATAAAATGCAATACCATTTTCTTTTTATTTTTTAAATTATATTTGACTGTGTGGTATGTTGGTCAGGCAATTCTTTGCACCCATGATGCTGTGGCCCAAAAAGACTACTATCCTCATTTACCCGACATCCCCTCCGACGCCGACGAGGACGAGGAGACTGTCAAGATTGTGCAACTAGTCAAAAGCGATGAACCATTGGTAAGATACATTCAATATTGTCTATATTACACATGAATCAAACAAAAAACATTTAGAAATAGCAGCTAAGGTTTGTTTGTAAAATAGACTTCAAAAGGCTCATAGAGCATTACTTTGATGCTCTGTTAAAGTGATTTATACCTATAAGCCAATCTATCAATATAACAACATATCATTATGATTACTATATTTAAATGTACGTATGATGTGAACTTGTGTTCCAATGTTTTAGATCCATTTAATCTTGTTTCAATTTGACTATATAGTAGTATTTATCAAAACTGTTTATGAACAGTGCATTAAGCCAGAAATAGGTTTTGCCTGTGACTATGACATGTAATCATGCTCAGGAAGGACACATTTGAATATACTTTTTTGATTGGAAGGGTGGAGCACAGAGTGCAGAACCTATTGTGGTAAGTACTATGTACGATAACTATGTTGACTTGTATCGCTACTTATTTGAATGCTTAATTTTATGCATTTGGCAACTATGTGTCTTCACTGTCTTTTTGTTTATGTCGCCATTTTTTCTTCATTACCACTCTTTTTTGCCCCTCGTTTTTACGATTTCAAGATTATTATTAGCTGCTATCTCTAGATGCGATGCAATTTGTATTGTGCTGCGTGTCCCCACTCCTCGCCAATGTATCAAATTACTTGATGTTGCTGCACTTGTCTCACACAATACACATTGCTTTATGAATTATTTTGGTTACCTACATTACCCCTTAACTTTAGTGTACTGCATAGTAGCCAATTGACCATCCCTGATTTGGTTTTATGCACAGTAGGCTCACATATTGTTGCTATCCTGTGTTGAGTTGTGAATCATTGTATTGATGTACAGTGAGTCTGTAACCAGGAGGGTGACTCCTGACGCTCGATTCGAACTTTAATTCGATTCGGTTTCATTTATTGACTTCAAATTCCACCGAAATCGAGTTAAAAAGTGCATTAATGTCACGTTAAAAATTACCAAATGAAAAGTTCTGAAATATTATGCAACATTAGCGCATTTTAAAAGTCGAATTAAGTGGAATTTTAAGTCATTAAATGAAACCAAATCGAAATCATAATCGAATCGAACGTCAGGAGTCACCCCCCTGTTCTTAAGACCAGCACTCTGCTATTCTGTAAACAGCCAAACTCCTCATCGAGTTCACGAACCTCGAGTGAGATAACATCGTTCACTAACCATGTAAATTGATATCTCACCACGGATTCAGCTATCGAAATTTACAAAAGTTCTTTTAGAATACCACTACTGCGCTTTGACTTGCGTAGGGTTTGCTATACACATGGTTATAACAATATTATACCCAAGCTGTGCCCATAGTTAGAAATGATGAAATATTCATTTTAATACAAAGATGTTCAACAGTACATAGACGGGACAATAACATAAAACTTGTGATCCAAAAGTTGTTTCCTCGAGGTATAATAATAAGTCACTCAGTCGTATTTGAAACATACGGCGCCCAAGGTCGTGCCAGCGCAAATAATGTTTAGCCAATAAAATTGTCTTACATGATTCTAGAACATTCACAGAACATTCTAGGGTATACATTGTAAGAGGCGTCCTCGCATAGTAATAAGTGGTAGATGGCTTTACTGTCGTATAAGATCTTTTTTTTGTATGGAAACTTGCTTGATAGTACACCGACGATTAATATTACACTCATGAACCTAGCACGAATACATTTTTGGCAATCCAATAGGAATTGAGGTCGCTGTGTACTGATTTGGTTAAACATTTACACACACGAATATTATGAGCCCAAACCAAGCTCTATTGAAATGTATTCGCACGAGTGGGACTCTGAATGCCATTTGGTTCACCTGTGTCAGATAGGGGAAAGAAATCGTGGCGAAGCAAGGAAATTATTATCCTTCTGTGACGGCTGGGTAAAAAATACTAAACTTGTTGATCGCACTTCGGTTTTGCATTTCTTTTCGTTATGATATATTACAAAATGGCACACCTCGCCGCGTCTTCGCTTCTCGATCTGTTTAACAAGACTTTTGTAATGTTACATATTACAACATGGATACCATAACAAGGATATCATTAGAACGGACATTTTTATATAAATATTTCATAAGAATTTTGATCCACAACACTACAATCCCACCTCAGACACTTAGACTCGTATTACAGAACGAAACTCAGATATTTATGTAGTTGTGCATCAAGATGTTCGTGTGTAAAAACTAGCTTTAAAAATTAATGCCTGAGTGTCCTTTATAAACAGATCTTAACACAGACTTAACTTTAGAAATGAAAATTGTCACAGCTCGGCTTGATGTAGCATTATGTGTTTTTAACCTTGTTTATACTTACATATAATATTATAATATCCTGAAGGCGCGAATCCTGCACTCTTTTTTCTCGGAATTAGGTACACAAAAACACAGGCAAAACGTGGTTTCGCTACACATTTTTGTCCATTGTTTATTGCTCCCTGACCAGTAGACAGGGAAAAAATTGTTTTGAGTACGTGTTTCTGTGTTTTGCTTCGATAAAAATATGTACAGGAGACGTGCCTTTAGTCATACAAAAAGTTGTCGTTTGTGGAGAGTAGGAGTCGACAGAATTGAGTCGAATTTGACAGTTTGCAACAAAAATTGGGTACTTGACTATATATCCCTTATTTATAAAAACATCTACGCCTTTCTTATCTTTAACAATAGTTTGTCACTTTTTCTTGCGTCACATTGTTTGAAAATGAAAGGGACAAACTATTCTTAAACATAAGAAGCGCGTGAATAGTTTTATAAGTAAGGAGCATAGATAGTTCTTACCTGTTTGTTGAAGATACCTAAAGAGTACGCGCTGAACGTCAATCTTATTCAAAGAGTCATTAATGTGCATTACTAAGACTTGCATGAAAGGTGTTTTATTATTGTCGATTAGGGAGCAACCATCAAGACTGATGAAGAAACTGGAAAAATAGTAATAGCACGGGTGATGCACGGCGGCGCGGCGGACCGCTCCGGACTTATTCACGCTGGAGATGAGGTGATAGAGGTGAACGGGATAAGCGTAGAGAACAAAACGCCCGCTGATGTTCTATCAATATTGGTAAGACCCACTTTACATTGCTCCTTCTCGTGCTGGTGGCCATCCCATTTCTGATATTTTTGTACCTGATTGGATAGTAACCTACCTCGGTTCGGAAGGTCTGAAAGATGAAGTCAATAAAACTCATTAACGGCCGGTTTCAATAAACGATCTCAGTTTAGACCACAGATAGATCGCGATTATGAACCAATCAAATCAAGTCAATTGACGGATTCATGTTCAAACTGTGTTCTTATTGGCTATTTTTTGTAATCTATTTGCACATTCGAACTGAGATCGATTATTGGAACCGGGCGTAAGATAAATTCAATAAGCTATTTTACAGTTAAGCAAGAAGTTGCTTGAATTTAAAATCAATTTTTGCAGTATAACGCATAAATTAATTTTTTCAGCAAAATTCTGAAGGCACTATCACTTTCAAACTCGTGCCCTCGTTCGGTAAAGGTGGTTCTCGCGAAAGCAAAGTCAGAGTTCGGGCTTTATTTAACTATAGTTCTTCAGAAGATCCTTACATACCATGTAAGGAGGCGGGGCTAGATTTTAAAAAAGGCGATGTTCTACACATAGTGTCCCAAGACGACGCTTACTGGTAAGATATGAAAACATCGTATATGTACGTTAAACAGCGTATGATTAACATACGCTGATTAGAGCACCCAAGTTTCAGTGACCTAATATCGGCTTTTACCGGGTACAAATTCCATCTTAAACAATTCCTGTGTTAACAGCCATTACATGATTGTCCAACAGTTCAAATATTCGTCGCACCCTCGCAAGAATACTAGGTAGTTCGTGAATTTTTTATAGTTTCTTTTCGATTGTTAACTTGATACAAGTTGGAGTCATATTGAACCGTTGGACGATAGTGTAAAGTTTTCGAATTGAAAAAAATATGCAAACTAAATTGTATTTCTTTGCATATTCTATTTATTTTAAACGGTTGTAATGTCAAATTAATCAATCAAATCAGGTGGCAAGCACGTCGCGAAGGCGACAAGGTGATGAGAGCTGGGCTGATCCCGTCGAGGGCTTTACAAGAGGGCCGCATCATCCACGAGAGACAGACAGATCCGCAGACTACAGACGGTGAGTTTAGACGGTATCTGATAGATTTAATTTGTGATTAATTTGTAGAGGCTACTTGTTATCAATTATTCATTTAATTGTACGTAACGTCGTAGTTGTTGTAAATTCATAAATAGCTGGTTCGACCCCCATACCAAAATAAATGTGTGCATGAGACACAAATATATACTTAGGATTCGTGTCTTGCGGGACTGAAAATATTTGCCTAGCTTGTTAATATCATAGAAATTAGATTTGCGTTTGTTCCATGCATTGCAAGTGTGCCATCTATATATTTCCTCGAGCAGGTAAGCCTGTCCTGTGCAGTCCCAATGGCAACAACTCCGACTGCGGCCCGAAAACGCCATGCTCTCCGACACCGACAGCCACCGCGCTCCTGCCATGCAAGTCCACGCCGAAAGTGAAGAAAATCATATATGACATCACAGAGAATGATGATTTTGACCGGGAAATGATACCCACGTATGAGGAGGTCGCCAGGTTGTACCCCAGGCCGGGTCTGGTGCGCCCCATCGTGTTGGTGGGGGCCCCTGGCGTCGGCCGCAACGAGCTGCGGAGACGGCTGATCGCGACTGACCCTGATAAATATATCACGCCGATTCCTTGTAAGATTTTTTAAAATATTTATAAATATGAATGATAAAGCATAAACAGTGCCCCTAGTTCAGGTTATTGATGACAGCTCATTTCCCGAATTTATTTTAGAGGCCATCACAGACTTAGCTGTTAATAATTTATATATTACATCAAAGTATCACAGTGTGAAAATATATCATAAAACATATTTTTACTTAAGAGCTTGGTGACATAATGCGACAAAGTTTTATTCATATTTATAGATACATCTCGAACGCAGAAACCTAGTGAACAGAATGGTAAAGATTATATGTTCGTCACACGTGAGAAAATGGAACAAGACATAGCCGACGGGAAATTTATAGAACATGGAGAATATAAGGGGAACTTATATGGAACGTCGGCGGAAAGCGTGGAGACTATCATCAACTCCGGTAATACCTTGAATGATAATCATTAATTATAATATATTATGAATAAAATTATATTAGCCCTGTAATATTACTGTCCCACTGCTGGGCACGGGCCTCTTCTACTAATGAGAGGGGTTAGGCTTTAGTCTACCACGCTGGTCTTAGGCGAGTTGATAGACTTCACATACCTTCAAAATTCTTAATCTGCATTATGTTTTAGCCTGTAAAATTAAATTTAGTTATATTTAATGCTTGTACGTTTCTGTGTTTATGAATATGCTCACTGTTATATAATACCGATAGTATACGATCGTTGAACACTCCAACAAAACTTCAACTTATTCCAAGTCACCACCTGTCAAAACAGATTATAACAACGTCAAACATTCATGAACATTCTGGAATAGTTGGACGAATTGTTGGACTGTTGGGCGATCGTGTAGTGCCGGTATTAAAGTGTGATAATTTTTAGGGCGAGTGTGCGTACTAAGTCCCCACTGGCAAGCGTTGAAAATGCTCCGAACGGCGCGGCTGCGTCCATACATTGTGTTCATTAAACCGCCGACACTGGAAAGACTCATAGAAACGAGAACTGCAGCAAACGCTCGTTCCACTTTCGACAAGGAATCGTCTCGGGCTTTTACGGTCAGTATTTACAATAGTTGCTTATCAGCGAAGGCGAGTTGAATGTGTTAATACATGCGATTATTTATTTGATATCTGCACGTGGTCGCGCTAGTTTATAGATAGTATGCGATCAGAACATTTCCTACTAACAATGCGAGTATATAAAGCCGGGTCTCCTGCACTCGTTTTTTCGAAACAAAACTCTAAAAACACATATGCAAAACAACGATTTTAGCTGTCATCTACTCGTAGAACAATGGACCATAGATAAAAAAATGCATGTTTTGTGTAATGTTTTAGTGCAGGAAACCCGGCTTAAGTCTTGCAATTTTGATGTTTTCGGCGAGTCCAAAACGAACGTGTTTCTCGAGGCGTATTGGACTTCGCTTTTTTATTGTTACTAAGTCTACATCGATTTCAATAGCCATACCGTGTGTATTATGAATGCTACTGTAAAATGTGCGAGAAGTGTTTATTGCATGCTATTATAGACTCTATTAATGACCGTGTATTTATTGAAGATTTAATGAACTATGTATTTTGTCTCATGAATAACTGATATGTTTTTTACATCTATCCCAGTATAACGCTGTGCGCTGTCGTTGATTACAAATAAATAAGTTTCTATAATTTGATTAGGTTCTAGGGTGATTAGGTTCTCTAGGGCTTCTAGTCTAGGGGAAACATAAATCCATAAAATATATAAACAAAAGCAATGCGATTTATTTTCAAATATGGATTTGTCTTTAGGCAGGTGGTTGGTCGTAAAAGTTAAATGACAATTTTTTTCTGCAACATGCTGTAAAAATATGTATTTCATCCACCTTACATTGCAATAGGATGCAGGTAGAAGTAGAAAATAATGCGATTTGGATGTCATACATGTCACTGAAACAATACAAAAAACATAAAACATGGTTACGATAAACATTTTGTCATATAAATATCATATATTGTCATACATATCTATGTGCAGGAGATAACTTGGGTCTAAACAGAAACATTATCTTGTGTAGTGTTTCGGGAGAAAAATTGTTAAATGCTCCTCAACTTTAACGGCTTTTTACATTGATTTTCGCAATACAATTCTGATACTGATTTCTTAAGTTTACGCGAATATTATACATTGAAATAAAACTATTTTTACGGATTCTATCACGATTAGATTTTAATTTCTATTGCCGACGTTTCGAAGGCTTTGCAGTCTTCGTTGTCACGGGTCAGACAAAAATTAAAACCTAATCGTGATAGAATCCGTAAAAATAGTTTTATTTCAATATACAATTTTGACATAAGGCGACCTTACGTGTATGAGCATTCAGCGGTAAAAGTATTGTTTGTAACGTCATGCCATTCGTTTCCAGGAGGACGAGTTGTCTGACATAGTGCGTTCGTCGAATCGCATAAACTTCCTTTACGGGTACATGTTCGACGAGGAGATCGTGAACGAGGAGCTGGCGGGCGCGGTGACGCAGCTGCTGCGGGCCGCGTGGCGCGTGCAGTCGGAGCCGCTGTGGGTGCCCGCCTCGTGGGTGCAGTAAGAAAGAAGAAAGAAATAAAGAAAAAACATTTATTTGACCATTTCAACGAGGACACAAATACGTATAAATAATCAATACATTTCGTCTAAAATTGAGAGAAACAAACAAGCAAGGAACAATTATATAAAAAACAACAATAAAAACAGGCTATAGCTAGTGGTGATCTGGACACCTTAAAACAACATTCACTTTCTTGTGTCCTTGGAATGGACAAAAAGGCCACGGGCTCAGCATTCGCCAGGTAGCATAGTCTACCTGACACTGATTTTCAGCCAGGGACTACCGAGTGAGTGTCACGGATGCTTGCTAAGTAAGTGACAAACAATATTTAGACACATATATAACTATTTAGACACAATTACTAAATAATATATAGGAGGCCCTCCTAGCATGCCTGACACGATATCTCTCGATAACTGACTATTTATTTTTATTTACACAAAAATATTTTATATAATAAAAAAGGGTTTTTACAAAAGAGGTCGTTTCGCCTACAGGCATGATTCGTTCGGCCCGGTGTGGACGCGCCATTAGTGCCAATAGACCATTAGAGAAAAACGGTTGTAGCACAACGAAAAGCGTAGACAAAATGTTCTCGTGTCGCGCATGCTAAACGGGCTGGTATAACTACGAAAAATTAAGGATTCCTAATGCATGAAACGAAACCAAAATGGCGACTTTGCAAAAAATATCCCATTAATATAAGTTAGGCATCTTCTTCATATTCCTAAATTAATATTATTGTAAATAAATCACCGTATTTATAATAATATCAATAAATATTTATACGTTATTTAATTATTATAACTTATAACACGATCGTGAAACTGAAATGGTGGAACCGGCTTCAAAGTAAACACGTATTTTTTCTTTTAAGCCAGATTCTCTTATTTTTTCTTTAGTCATTGAGTAGACCACGCCCTCCCCTCACTACACCCTCTACACCCTCCCCACACTACAAACCCAATGACAAACGAAAAATGAGGCCTTGGCTTAACTACAAAAAAAAACGTGTTGCCAATTCCGCCATTTTAGTTTCTCGATCTAAGTCTTAAATAATGTTAACAGTTATTATATTAAATATAAATACGGTGATTAATATACTAATTGATATACTAAGACCAATTTCGAAATGTGAAAAATCATGCCTAAGTCCTATAATATTACTGGGAATTAACTTTCGCCAAGTCGCCGTTTTGGTTTCGGTCCATACATTAGTCGTGCACGTTTTTTTCGTAGTCATGCCAACTCCTTATTCTTTGTTTGTCATTGCCCCAACAAACACCCCCAGCACTCCCCACTCCCACCACACCTTCACCACACCTTCACTCGCCGACACTACCGTATAATACATACATAGATGATCTTCGTGGATTCGGGGTAGTGTCTAGGTTGGTGCCGAAACCGCCACTGCCGATCGATACTAAAAGGCCGTTAAGTGGATAAAACAAATTTCGTACTGTGGCCAAAAACGTGCAAAATAAAGACCTAAAATATTTAGATATGGCTATTTTTGCCAAATTCTTTCGGCAACTTAGTTTAAAAAGTATGATGTGCCGACTCCACTTTGAAGTGGGATTGGGGTAAGAGCAGAAAGATTGTTATTTTTAAGCTTGAAATGTACAGGTTTTCAAGTCTTTTGAACATCATAACCAAAATTCAATTTTCTATAAACTTTATTGTTATGTTTTTTATGACATCGCAAAATTAGGTTTATTTACTTAACGGCGTTTTATGGATCGGATGGTAGATCTGCACGTTGCCTTTCGACCCGTCTATTTAGCTATTACTACAGCACGATGTACCGTATATTCAGGTCGAAGGTCCCACTACTCCCACCACTACCTGCACCACTCCACACTATTTTTCAGTCTATTTTATCATAATTAGCCACAGGGTGTAGAAAAACTAAAAGTAAAGGAAGGAAGGAAGGTAGAAGGAACTAAGCAAGTCGCTGGACGCAGGCCGCTTCCAACACGTCAATCTGCAAATATTTGGGGAAAGCCTATGTCCAGCAGTGGACATCCTGTGGCTGATGACACTAAACATTACACGTCGATAACTATTTCATGGATTTACGCGCTATTCGTTGACATTTGGGATTTAATTGAACAAGCATAATACTCAATTAAACCAATTATTTCTTACTAAAACTCGATATGTAAAGCCGTGTCTCCTGCACTAAAACATTACACAAAACACCTCCACAAAATATGTATTTTTATCTATGGTCCATTGTTCTACGAGCAGCAGATAGCTAATATAGTTGTTTTGCGTATGTGACCATTGTACACCCATCTCACAAACATACGGGACTTGCACACAACATTAAAACAATGTTCAGTATGTTCATTATTTAATAGCGTAGTTTAATTAGTTAAATATGCGATTGATTGATATTGATTTGTCTTGGACAGACGCTATAGTAAGCAATGGTACATGTAAGTGATAATAATTATCACATATCTAAACACGAACTCAATAATGAATATTCTAAATGTTACGTAGAGACAATACTAGACATAGTTGGGAATCTGTTTATCCCGGTCATTGCAGATCAACGGCACGTTACTGTTATGTCTGTACTTACCAGGGCTTTATTCTCTATGACCAAAATTTATAACGAGTACGTAATGCATCTCATCGCATTAATGAAATATAGACTTCAAGGAAATGACATAGAAAACATTTCACAAATTGCATTCAGTTGACGTGACACGGGACACGACCGCCTAAGGCATTCGTATGGTCATAGTAAGTAAAGGCCCAAGTGCACCTAGGAGCAGTGTTTTTATATCACAGTTGCATTTTTAAAGCCGCGACTCCTGCATTAAAAAATAACACAAAATATGGTATTTCTAAAATTTGTTGTCTATGGACCATTGCTACATGAGCAGCAGACGATGAAAAACCTTGTTTTGTGTAGGTGGTTTTTAGTATTTTGTTTCGAAAAAACATTAGCAGGAGGCATTACAATTGTGCTTGTCTCCTGCTCATGTTTTCTCGGAACAAAACACAAAAACACCTACACGAAACAATGTTTTAGACACACGTCTGCTGCTCATGGAACAATGGACCATAGGCAAAATTGTGTAGCGAAATATTATTATGCATAGGTGTTTTGTGTAGTGTTTTTGAGCAGGAGACACGCCTTAACGTCGCTAGTTGACCTGTGACCATACCCGCATTGTGAACGTCATAGTTTTAACTCAAAACAGATGCACCAAATAACATTATAGCTTTATATTTCTATATCGCGCTTATTGAAATGTTTTATTAGAATAGTTTTTTCGATAAAATATCTAAATGTTATAATAACAAGTTGTGCCTGTTAAAACAATTAAGGGTAATTATTTGCGCGTCATATCCAAATATATGTTGTTATTACGGGCAGAATGAGAATTGGTTTGTCTCCAAAATTATTGAATGTAGGTGATATGTGACGGGTTGCTATTGCATTATTCCGTCGCGAGTTGCACTTGCACTGCATGAATGTCGATTGAAACCGTGGCGACTGATCAGGACCACTCTGATCATTTATACTTTGAATAATACGATCATTGCTGATAAATGTTTGGCTGTGCTATTTATAGGTATCTGCAGACATAATTTTGCCCGTAATGAGTAAACTTTCTTAATTTGTAATTTTACTACCTCAAACCATGTTCATTATGACCAGTGCCTATAATACTAATGTGGTGTGGTGTTCGTTTTTGTCATTGAATGTGGTAATATGAATCTATAGGTATAATATTTGTAACCTTTGTTGAAACTATAAATACGGTATTTGATCATAGTACTCTCAAAATAATTTTGTCTATAACCCTACGTGTAGGTGAAATATTATATATCCTATTTAGCAAAATTATGTCCATTCTAGAGTAAGAGTCTGTAAAAACCAGACCTACGATGCATAAAGGCTGATTTTCCGCACAAGTACACTGCAAGAGGTAAGATACTATAAACCTTGAGTCGTGCTAGTTTTGTGCGGTTTCGCCCAAAAAGACACCACTGAGACTTTGACGTAGGTCTGGCGTTCACGCGCTCCTGGACTATAGACATTTTTATAGTAAATCTATGAATAATTGGTACCTAACGAAAGTTGCCTCATTTTATAGTTTTAAAAGTTCAAGAGTGGAAAATATACCGTTATACATTATCCTAATATTAATAACATTCAGAAAATAATATATGTAATCATGTTACATTATGAACGTTGGTTGATGAATTTAAATAATTGGATCGTGTTCATAATATATAATGTGTCATTGTACTAAAGTGAAATATCCATATTATAACGTAGACAACCCTCTAGCAATGACTTTTAGTAGAAACTTCACCCATTTTGGCATACTTATATATGGAATACTCGTTATTCAGAAAGTTGATAGAGTACCACGAATGGCGCTTTATCACTATCAATTATAGAGCTCTATGTAGTAAATGAAATAAATTCGACAAACAAATAATACATTTGGTTGTGCTATTTTCGGACCACTGCTTGCTTCGCTCGCTCTGCTCAGTGCTCGTATCGTATCACAGTACTTAAGCTTTTTCACTTAACTAACTGATTGTGCCACTACGCATCACGTTGGATAAATAGCCGTTAGTGATACTCTATTAACTTGCTATTTTTAAACCATAATCTGCAGTATAGCGTCTAGTTTCACGGGAGAACGATGTGTATAATATACATTGTATGATAGAATGGTGAAAACAAAGCACATTATTTTGTAATACGTATGTCGTATATAGATGAACATTGGATTGTCGTGTTTAGCAATATAGAAATGTGATCACAAGATATGTATTGGATTCGTTATTGCCCGCTTTATAGGTATATATTTAAAGGTTTACTTTATCGACAATAAAGTTTGTTTCACGTGGAACATGTTGAATTTAAATAATAGACCTTGAACGTCGATATTTTAAATTAATTGTAAAATACGTTTTCGAAGTTAAATGTGCGTGGATTGTACCTACACCCCTTCCAAATCGGAGTGCTCCTCGATTAGACATCGCATCGATTCGATGTATTTTATATTGTAGTGTAGTAGATAAAATTTTTAGTCAACCATTTTTTTTATATCTAATCGTATTGCGTCTTTTTAAAGATATAGTTGTTACGTTAATAAGAGTTGTATGAATCTGTATAACATCAAGTTGTTGTTTATCAATTTTAGTGTAAAATATAGTTTAGATAATAAATCCCAAATAAAGACATTACTCAAAAGTCTGAATATACACGGCAAGGCGTCCGCGTCTTGTCTGAATAGTAATATGTTGGAAATATAGTTATCTTTTAAATTGAAAGTATGTATTTTTGTAGCAGTTTATTTGTGTATACGTTTGATGCTTGGAAGATGTTAGTTGCTTTTATAATTGATCGTCATGTCGGATATTACAGATTATCGTAATTAACGAGATGAGAAGCCGAAATATGGACGAAGCTGCCACTGTTGCGACATAACCTTGTATAGAGACTAATATGATACGTGCACGATACATTAGAAGGCATGACGTAGACTTAACTACTTAAAATGATATGATCGTCATCAAATTGATGTTGATCCATTATTTGACTTTCTCCCGTGTTCCAGCCCCGGTAGTGTTGTGACCGATTCATATTTCTGTCCCTCGCATCATGTATGCCTAGCGTCCACATACCTAGCGTCCTAGTTATCGCACTCCGTAATTATTTTGGTGGTCTACTCTATGTTCCTTCAATTCCCTCTGCAAAGATATTCGATATTTACCATTGAAACTGTCTGATCTAAAGGGATCAGCAGGGTTACCACCACTTATAGCAGTATTATTATAATCGTTCTTCGTTTATTTTGTTATGGGAATCGGTACAAGTAAGATGATACTGCTATAAGAGGTGGTGATAACTTCCCAGAGATTGATTTCAAATCAAACCGAGACTAAAAAACCGTCTCTGTGCGAGTCGGACTCACGCACCGGGGATTCCGTACAAACCTGTAGGTATATAATGAATTTCACAATGTTTCCTTTATCTGTGCTATAAGACGTTGCTTCGTACCAAATTTCAAGATTCTGAGTTCACCGGAAGTACCCTGCAGGTTTTGATTCCCTTGCGAGTGTCGAAAATATGCGGCAAAAACGGCTGTATCTTTTAATTGCGTTGTAAATAATATATTCACAACTGAAGTTATTTACATATATGAAAAGATAAGGACATAATTTATTACTCGAAATGGAGTTTTTCACAGAATGCTTTCCCCTGCGTTATTACGAAACAGAAAGGTTATTTCACGAAAGGGAACGCAGTTTCCACGCGTTCCGATCCATTACGAGCACGGGTTTTGACGCAACTTTACGTCATGCTACGAACGTTCACGTATTATTGTGACGTGTCTCGTACTATACGACAGAGTAGTCCAACTGCGGTAAAAATCGGTCTATTATAAGAACAGCTATCAAGATAGTTTGCCGGGATGTTTTAAGGCTAGTCAAAATAAATGCATAATTAAATATTTTAACTGATCGTCTACAAAGGATTTACGTACCCACTTCATGATTCATTTTTAACAGCTATTTTGTCTCAAAACAGCCTTTGGATAACTTATACACAAATAATATGGGCCTAAAGTAAACAGAAATATCTACGTGGCATTTTATTGCTGTGCGAAATTGAAGATTTTTAAGTGTTATGTCTTTTTTTCACGAAAATTATAATATTGTGTGATGCACGTAGTAGCCGAGTAAATAAATGTGATGCTGTGTATATTGCATCGCGAGCAAGAACAGGCGTGTATATTTCACACGATTTTGTTTATGTTACGTAAAGCATTGTATTTACCAGCGACATGTTGGCGGCAAAGTGAGAACATCGCGCAACGCTGTATTACTTGTGACCAATTTACAATAGACTTCCGAATTCTCATGCATGGGGTTATCAAGTGAAAATTATATTTTAGATAACCGATTAATTATATTTGATTGAATATGATCTAAGAAACCGTGGTACATCGACCTTCACTCATCTGATATCCAGTATACCTGCTTGCCAAGTAGCCATGAAAAAGAAGTAGGCAAAGCATATTAAAAACTACCATTTAATTTTTGTTCCGTTATCAAAAGAGTGAAGGTTTCATACATTGTACTATTTTAAGATCTACACGCTTCTCTCTTTGCCTTCAACATAGGTTAATAAATAATAGTCAATAGTTACAGTAATTAGTATAATTTATTATAGTGATGAAAGTGTTACTTATTTGCTGAATGCCGAAGCGTTTATTGACTCATGTAACTAGTAATATTATAAGTTTTAGAATAATTTGATTGATCTCAGCAGATTTTCACGTGATAATTATATTTTGTTTATAATTTTATAATAGAACAACAGTAGGCGTTGTGTTTATCGATTGTGAGAATAAGACTTGCTTAATAAAAATATAATATTTATTTCTCGAATACAATAAATAAACTAGTCGCAAATCATTAAATCGCAAAAAAATATATTTAATACTTATATCTACATTACAATTTGTAATTGTTGATTATTTTTCCACTGAGTAATTTATTAACTGGATTTTCTCCTTTTATATGATTAGCTTAATTTGCCTTTATATAGATAGAATCCGCTTGCTTCATGCCAAAAAAAAAATAAAAATAGTTTGTAGTTAGTTAATTAAATATTATCTATGAAATATTTGTCTCTACTATGTTAGAAAAAAATCCATAAAGCCGACCCTCAGAACGTCATTAAAGTTTGAAATGTTTGTATGTATCTATTATGTATATTATAATTAAATAAATATTATGTATTGTACCTATAAAAATAAATGCATCAAAACAATTACTATTTCTTTATCCTACTCTGTGCTCGAAATGCACGGGAACACATGGAAAAGGCGTTCCATTTGGTAAATAATAATTTTAGAACGTTTCCATTTGAAGTTGGCAAAAAAAATAAAAATGCGATCTCTCTATAGTCCGAGTGCTAATTAAACAGAGTAAAAACAAAGACATTAAACAGTATAATACTAGACCGGGCATCAGCACAAAACTCGTGATCCATAACTTTTGACCAGGTGGGAATATATTAGTGACCTGTCAAACAGTCCAGTTCGATTCATCCATGCGATAGGACGTAGGTGTGTTGCACGCTGTTCTTGAGCAATACACTTTGCAAGTCGCGGTAGGGTAAAAAAGATGGACCGATCTATAACTTTATCTGCGTAATAGATAGTGTATATTTACCTTTGAAAATGAGTAAAATATATTTTTGTCTTAAATGATTCTAGAACATTCCTGTATTGTAATAAGCGCCATCTATTGTTGAAAAGTTAAATGACGATTGTCTCAGTTGTCAGTTGACGTTTCATATTTTTTACGCACCAACCTTGTACAGAGGTACACACAATTTTAAAGAAACTTTTTTGTAAAATCAATCATTTTTTCCGTTATTTGTTTATGTTTTCATTGAATAACACTAATTCCTATCTAAATACCTAGCTAAATGCTGAAAAACAAACTATTTACCCAAAATATGATTTCGTATGTTACCATGCGGCAAAGTTATGTCGTAAGATAATTTTTCGTAGTGCTGTGATAGTTAGATTTCATGCATTTATGAATAATCGATTGAAAACACCAAATAATTGGTTTCATTTATAAATATAATTACAAATAGTATAGGGAATTTTACTCTATACGATAAAAATCTAAAACTATACAAATCAGATAGCTTAGGCAATAAGCAGTCGGAAAATGTTAATGTTAGTTCATAAAAGGATAAAATAAATTATATTATTCAATTCTAAGTTTTGACTTTTTGTATCTGTTCTTCTACTGAGCGAAACAGTAGCTGCCATGATATGACGTCATATGTTCATGTAAAAAAAGTATCAAGTGATCAACACTAGGTTGCTTTTTTATTATATTTTATTCTCCGTGTACTTTTTACTTAAATATTATCATAGAAACCGACGATATTTTATAAAGGCACAAACTTACTAATATTAAACTTACAGGGTGTACGGAGTAAACTCTTTTCACGTGATTCATTTAAGCAAATTTCTCTCATATAAATTACATTTCAATCCACAACGTGTCCGGCGTTTTACACTAATATTTTTGCAATTAAGGAATAGCACAGCTTAGTAACTCATTATTAACATAACATAAGCTCACGCCTGTATCCCCGAAGGGGTAGGCAGAGGCGCACTAGCGAACTAGAACACCCACATTTCGCCAAGCTTAGTTCAGTCCCAGATGTGATAGGAGGCGAGCCTATCGCCATATCGGGCACAAATTCCAGACTCATTATTAAATTGTAATAATTTACAATTCCAATATTACGCGTATTTGTTTACGCTCCTAATGACATCTATTGAATGACTATGGAAGAAAAATGGTGTTTAGCACTAGCGTTTTTGCCAAATTACGCCCGGAAATTTAAAATATAAAATTTAAATTCATTTTTAAGGCACTTATCGATTGAATAAAAATGTTGTAATTTTTTGTAGTATATTAGATATCACCTTAAGATCGCATTTAAAAAAAAATGTGTAATACCCTATTGCTAATATTAAAAAGATTATTTTTAAGCTTACTAACCTTTTTCTTCTTCTTTATTAAAAAATATGGCCTCCATCAAAGGTTGATGATTTTGCTAACGATAATGTTTAATAAATCCATTACTCAAAAAAATAGCTAGTCAGACATCATTTTATAATAAACTTAAGCTTACTAACCTACGTTCTCGTTGTTATTAACAAGGTGACATATTATTTTATTTTATAGTATACTATTTATAATACAGGTAAACCCTGGAATTAAGCCATGATGACAGGAAGATGATAGAGACACAATATCGGTGCCATATTAGTTATACTTTGGTTCGACTTGATAAAGCAAGATATTAATTTTAAAAATAAAACATTACCTATTAACAATAAACGATCATAGACCTGCCCCTGTATTACCTGTTGTGATTTATTCTGAACACAATATATTTACGTATATATATATAATCGATTACCAATTTGTTATGAACCAAAATCTCTTCAGAATCGAAGTTTGTAGTTCTCGATTTTCTAGACCCTCATTATCAAGCATCACCTACCGTGCGATAGCCAAACACGTCATTGAAGCAGTTTTTCCTACAAGTGGTAGATGGCGTTACTGACGTTTGACATCAATTTTTTTGTATGGAAAATGACTTGAAGCCTCTCTATTTAATGCGATTGCTAATTAAACGGAGTAAACTGACAGATCGAAATGTCACCTTCCAAAATAATGTTGCTTACTTTCAAAACATAGTGATTGGTCTAGTTCAATTTTTATCATTCAAAGAAACAATAACTCAGCACTAGCTTGCAAAATCTGAATTTTAGTGCGTACTTTTAGAAATTTCAGCTTAATCCATCGACTAAATATCTGTGTAGATAATTTTGCGTAAATAATCACAACAGATACGGGAAATTATTACGATGAAAATTATAAATATTACTTTTATTATTTGAGAAAAATTAAGTTCCGCACATTCATAGCTTTTGTAAGTTTTGTTTATGATGAACCATGACTATAATTCCAGTAGACATGCCATAATTTAGCATGCAATAATTTACTATGACTATAATTCAATAGACATGCAATACTAATTCAAACATTAGGCAGAAATTACGACTTTGAGTGGGTCTTTAGAAAATGAAAGAATGAAATGGTTCACTGAATTGAAATGTTTACATAATCTTGATCTTTTTACCGCAGCACTAAATAGTGCTGCGGTAAAAAGAAATTCATTTAAATTTCATGAAAAAGTGGCAACATTCGAGATGTCAGTTTACTCCGTTTAATTACCAATCCTACTATAGTAAGTAATATTGAATCTCTCCGGAGTAAAATGACATTTCGAATCTATAAATAAAACAGTTATAATAATCCTTGGTTTTAATTATTTACGCAAAATTTTTTACACAGACATTTAGGGCGACTTGCAGCGCTATTATTAATCTAAAATTAAACCTGTACTCGATTTATCCTACAGCTCACTCCTCTGTTTAAATCAAGATTTGGGATAATACAGATTTATCGCGGGGCGGAAAGTGGCCCTTAATCGAAAGTTGAGATGAAATTTCAAAATTACACAATAAAATTCTATTTTCGCAAACTTGTGCAAAGTGATTGTTTCTTTGAATGATAAAAATTGAACTAGATCAATCCAAAGGATCAATCACTATGTTTTGGAAGTAAGCATTGAAGGAAGAACATTATTTTGTAGTGACATTTCGATGAGTCAATTTACTCCCGTCTTATGAGCAATCAGGATATTTAGTCTAAGAATCAGAGTGTACTGCCCATGGAAGACGTATATCAGGCCCGCCCGGCCCCGCGTCCATTAGCGGTAACAGGTATACCAAACGAATGTACTCCTTGCGAAAATCATATGTACCGTTTTCATTTTCAATCTACCTCTCCTATTTTTAAATTACAAGCACTTTTAGGTGCCATTATTTTTAAAAGAAGTTCAAATGACATTGTGAATAACTAATTTTGAGATGTCTCCAAAAAATTTGAAAAAATTATCCTAAGAGGTTTATTAGACTGTGGATTTTATATTTAACAGACTTATTAACTTTAAGGTTAAAAATAACCATAAGTCTATGAAATCTCTGGGGACTATATTTTCCACGTTTTTTGGAGACATCTAAAAATTAGGTTAATGCAAACTTAACGGCATTTTAACTTGAACACGCCAGTACTTAAAGCATACAAGACTTATAACGATCTTGCTTAAAAACTGTTAGGAGTAGAGTAGAGTAGAGTCTTTTTGTTCGAAACTTTTTAAATGTTCATTGTGAAAATCACGGATGAAAATTAATATGGCAGATAAAAATGACATTTTCAACGAAATATAAACAAATAAGCTTCTTGATAAACTTAGATATTTGCTTAGACACGAAACTATGTATCCGTGGTTTTAATTTAGATTTTTTAAAGTTTGTATTGAATATGGGCTGCGATCTTGTTATAATATGTTATACGATCACATTGACCGTCGCACTCAGCGTAAGTGCTAATAAATATGACTACAAGGGAAAGGGCGACAAACTTGTATTAAATCCTGTTGATCTTATCGATATTGTAAGAGAAGATCGCAGAAACAGTATCCCAGACCATAAAAAATATTTTGTAGATTATTCCAAGGCAGTTAAAATCAGAAAAATGGATTTTAAAATAGCAGGTGACGGATTAGTCATAACTACTTAGTACTAGAGAGATTCAATATGCTTAGTACTCATAACTGTATGTCATCTAAATACCTATACTATTGGTGCATCAGCAATCAGTGGTGGCTTATGGCTGGTGTCGTGCAAGATTGTTTAACTTAATATGCAACAAAGATATTACCTATGGATATTATCATACTATCGTACATCTATTCATGTCATAGTCTTTGGTCATAGTATATTTACTTATACATGGTAGGTACACAGGTGTTACAGCGGGGATATCAAGTCTATCCACATTATAATAATTATCAATACATTGTGTAGTATACATATATCGTCCCCTCGAGATTAGTTAGTTAACTTACAGATACTTGTATGTACATATGTATAAGGTACATGTGATCATAATTCCTCAGATAAGATCGATGATACAGAGACGCTAAAAATGCGTAAGATGTGGAGTCGGTGGAGCAAATGGAGCGAATGTTCAGTAACTTGCGGCGAGGGTAGTACTGTGAGGCGGAGGACGTGTGTGGCGGGACGCTGCGCTCCCAACGAGCGGGAGGAGCAACGCCGACCCTGCGCACGACCGCCCTGCTCTAAACACAACGTTGAAGATCTGCACGACTTTGAATAGAACCACATCATCCTGTCCTTCCAAGAATGATGATCTTGTTGATTTACTCAAGTTTGTAGATTTATATTCTACACCTCCGAAAATAATTATATTCAGTTATTAGCGGTTATATTTATTCATCTTACCGCCGAATGTTCATACACTTAAGGTCGTCTTATGTCGTTTAAGGCCGCCTTATCTGTCAAAATTTTATGGCAAAAATCAATGTAAGAAGCCGTTAAAGTTGAGCAGCGTTTGACCATTCGGGCGATAATCTTATATGTACATTTTCACTGAACACTACCTGAGTATAAAGTAGTAGCTATGAACTAATTTCTTCGAGAACTTAATTGTTATAATTCTTGGAAAGGCTGAATGGAAATCGTTGCAATTTCTTCACATTAGCGGTACAAAAACAAACATTTTTTTCGCGGTAATGTAGCCACTTACAAAAGGAGCCAAAGCGCATGGGAACAATTAGTATCGATTCGCAGCTCAGTGCGGTGATTATACAGTGTAATAAACAAAAATGGAATTGAACAATACTTGTGTCACATTAACCATGTTTGCTGCATTATTATATTTTGTTTCTTCTGAAAGTAAATAATAATAATATATTATATGATCTTGTATTACGAACCCATTTATATAAAGCATCCTATTATCATAATTGAGTACTTGACTATTTTTTAAAAAGTATACAGGGCTTTTTATTAGTTTATCCTCTTAGAGTAATGATATTTCTATGTTTATCCTAAACATGTAAAAAATATTTCGTAATTTATTTTAATATATTTATTTCAAAAAATCAAAAATTAATATGTATTATTTAGTTTGCCGTCAAAACGCTACGTATTAACTGTCGCTACGGGTGACGTCATTGTTCCTTACCATAGATACAAAATCTCTTTTAAAAAGGTATTGATGAAATAATATTTATGATTTCAAACTAAAGAAACGGGTCAGATATTTCGTCGATCAGATATCGATCGGCGATCACATCCGCGTTGAAATTAAGTTGAGATTTTAATAAAAATACGAAAAAAATATACCAAATATCCTGGCGATATGACTTAGGTCTTAGGACCTTGTGAAACAAATAAACAAGAAAAATGAGTAATCTAACGTCATGCACCGTGATTGGTGTTTACAGCCACGTGACTCACAGATAAAAAATTAAGTATTTAAATTACTAAAATAAAATTATCCCTGGAGTCTTTTTAATAAATTCCTATTGCATACGTTATTTAGATGATAAATCTATGTTCCTACAGAAATTCATTGATATTGGTTACTACAGTCAAGTACCTAAGTAAAATATTCCATCCTAGAATATTTTTTAAGCTCTACTTACTTACCTATATATCTTACTAGCTGACCCGCGCAACTTCGTCTGCGTAGGAGAGAGAGGGTTGAAAGAATGAGTTGTAGGCACCTAAAATAATAAATAATAATAACATTAGCCCTGTAATATTACTGTCCCACTGCTGGGCACGGGCCTCCTCTACTAATGAGAGGGGTTAGGCCTTAGTCTACCACGCTGGCCTAATGCGGGTTGGTAGACTTCGCATACCTTCGAATTTCTTGTGGAGAAATTCTCGGGTATGCAGGTTTCCTCACGATGTTTTCTTTCACCGTTATAGCAAGCGATATTTCACAATGAAAACACACTTCACATAGAAAAGTCAGAGGTGTATGCTTCATTTTCGGGTTGGTTTCGAACCTCCGACACTTGTCTCGGCAGTCCGTACTATTCCCAACTGAGCTATCGCTGCTTCTTCTGTAGGCACCTATAATCCAATAATTCTAAAGGAGGTAATGAGATGATCTACTTTGGTCCGTTTTCGTCAGTCACCCCGTCAGTCACCCCGTCAGTCACCCAGTCAGTACCCTCGTCAGTTACCCCGTCCATCACCCCGTCAGTTACCTCGTCAGTCACCCCGTCCATCACCCCGTCGGTCACCCCGACAGTCACCCTGTCGGTCACCCCATCTATCTGCTCGATTGTCACCCCGTCTGTCACCCAGTCTGTCACCCCGTCTGTCACCCGTGTGTCACCCGTCTGTCACCCTGTATGTCACCCATCTGTCACCCAGTCTGTCACCTGTCTGTCACCCGTCTGTCACCCAGTCGGTCACCCCGTCTGTCTGCTCGATTGTCACCCCGTCTGTGAAATCTCTAATATCTGGAAAATCTTTTTTCACGCACCGGCGCCATCTACTTAAAATATTGGTTTGTAGTACATGCTACGTATCAGAGATGGCGCTGTATGTGAAAAAAGATTTTCCCGCTTTTCTGTTGAAATTTTTCCTGAATTTGCTATAAACCTTACGGAGCCCGAGACCTTTCCAACGAATGCAAAAGCGTGGAAATCGGTTCGTGCGTTCTGGAGTTATAGCATCAGGAAGGAAAACCCGACTTATTTTTATATAGTAGATTAAACTTTTTCGCTTCTAGTAGAATAAATACCAAAAATAATTAAAGGGCTATTATTATAATCTAATGTTTTTTTTATCAGCTACAAAGGAACCAAAGAATACGTTAAAGACTACACATAAAATTGTCAATGATGCATCTACTAGCTCTACTACTGGATCTAGCGTGAATTCAAATCTAAACTCTTTGTGGGTTTATCGACCACACTCATATGTAAGTAATATTAGTACTTTTTAATGTAGTAATCAATGTAGTAATAATATCTACCTTTAACAAAATTTAATTACAGCAATCCAATTTTCGGGATAACTTCAACACGAGACGAGCAATTTTTACGGCTCCCCATTCTTTGACCAAACTTGCCAAAACGCTGTCGTTGGATTTTAACCCCTATTTCAATAAGGTAATGAAACATTACTTATATATATATCGCATGATTTAACATAATGTTATAGGTACTTATTTATATTATTATCTAGGGTTACTTCGAGCCATTTGAGTGGCGACCGCGCCCAGTTACCCTCGTTGCATTGAGAAAAAACGGATATGTGCCACGGAGGATGGTAAAGGTGAGAGTTTAAAAAATATAAGGAAGTAAAAATAAATGCTCAGAAACTTTTAGATATCATATTTTATTCAATATTAGAGTTATAGATTTCATCTGATCGTACATTTTATCGGGATTACTTATAAGTTATACTATGTTGATTGCATATTAGCCTCTTTGTGTTTTCGACCTACATAAAAAAGGAGAAGGTCCTCAATTCGTCTATATGTATTTTTTTAATGTAAATTAGTCGATATCTCCGACAAATGTGGACCGATTTCCAAGATTCTTTTTGTCTTCGATAAAGCTTATTTCATGGGTGGTCCCATATAAATTTGGTCGCGATGGTATACATTTTGAAGTCGGTGCGTTAAGTTTTTAAACTTGTGATTATAGTTAACAGACTTACCTTACCTTACGCTCGGTGCTCATATTCGAGCGCCTCTAAAATGGTTACATAAGAAATCGCCTCCCTGATCCAGTGGCAGTGTACCTATGTGGACTGTAAAGCGGGAGTTCCTGGGTTTGATTTCTAGGTCGGGCCGGGCCTATTTAACATGATTTGCCCGAGACTGTATTATCCAAAGGGCGTTGATATCAGGCAGGTAGCCGGTCTTTAAAACTAAGGTGTATCCTAGAGGCAGGTAGAAAAAAGAAGGTAAGCTAAATAATCCCAAAATACTAACCTAAGAAAATAAATGCAGGTTGAAGAAACCAAATCAACTGATGTAGCCGAACTTCAATCTCCATACAACGATGTGAGTAGTTTTTGGCAAGATGAACCAGGAGACATGCAAAAATAGCACAGTTTTACCAACACACCGATATAGTGCAAGAAAATTATTTTAATAATGTACCTACTAGGCACCATTGACCATAAGTACCGACTCGTTAGTAAAGTTTACTATAACAAATATGTAGTTTAATTTTACCACTGGTTCCATATTCATTTTTCTAATAGGTACCTATTTTAAAAGTAATGTGACAAGTATCTGTTAATTCGTGACTCTTTTTGGGTAACTACTATCTGTTTTATTGGTTTGGTGGTAGCGTACGGAGGCTGAAAACCATAATGTTCAAGGTTCACACCTTAGGGCTTGCATCCTGACGTAGAATTTGAAAGTTGGTTTGTGATTTCGAAAAATCAGACAAAGTTGCCCGAGTTTGGTATTTGTGTCCAATATAGTTTACATATACTTATGCCCAGTATGGTTGCCAGTTGCTACATAATAGGTAGGTACATCTTCTACCTGCCTTATCCCACTTAAATGTGGGGTCGGCGCAACACACTTTATTAAGCATGTTGCAGAAAGGATTTGGCTAAGTTTTTACGACTGGCTGCCTGCCTGATATCAACCCACCCTGGGGGAATTAGATAGGTTCATATGGGGACGAAAATTATTTCAGTGAGATGTGGATGCAACTAATGACTATTATAGTTTCGCTTTTGCGTTATACAATTAGTAGTTACCCAAAAAGAATCATGAATTAAAGGATGCTTGTCACATTACCTACTTTTTAAAAAGCTTGGCATATTATGTGTGTATGTTTCTGTAGAATCTATTTTCGTTCTAAGTACGACTTTATATATAACCTACGTGCTCCTAGTTGCTCCTATGCACCTTGTTACAATTTCATAATAAAAATAAAATTTTATAGCTTCGCTTTATTCTCATAAAATATTTGTAGCTATAACATGGATTGTGGTTAAAAACGGAAACCTAAAGATGTGTCCTGATTGGCAAACGAGCCACGAAGGCGTTATGTGCACCTAAACTGCAATCTTCGACTGTTAGTAATTGCTAGTAAAACGAAATCAGTCTGCAGCGTGAATCCAGCTTAATTCTGAAACCACTAGTCATCAAAGTATCCATACATATTTTGAGTACTACCTATATAACCTCTTGTTCTAAGGCTAACTTGAACCATGCAGGTCAAGAGCGCGAAGTTCAATCTGGACACACCTTTATATACAATTATGTTATTGAGTATGCCACTACTTCTGTAGCCATGCTACATTTCCACAGTGTGATGTCGGTGACGTCAGTAATATTATTTCTTCACCGCAGTGGTTGTGATGTATCCGACGGTACAGATTCTGATGAAGACAGTGCACTCAAGGAGGCATTACTTTTGGTTGACATACTGAAATCAGGTTTAAAGTTTTTAGTTGAAATCTGATTGAAGTTTCAGTTTATAAAAATTGAAACAATGCAGCAAGTGCTAGGTTATTAGAAACACTTATTATTGTTGGTATTAAAATTATTGGTGCACTCAGTTTTTCTGACAAGGTTTTGCCGGGACTGGAAGCCCTAGAGCGGCTCGATGTCATGCAGACAACCGGTAGTAAAAAATAAAATTAGGTACTTACCTAATGATTACAAGTACCCGGCTTTTTATGGTCGTGTCCAGCCATATATTTAGGTAGATATAGTAGACACATACCTAACTATCCAGCCTGCACAGCTTTTTGTTAACTCGCCGCGAGCAGCAAATCTGTTTTAATCTTAATAAAATTCAGAAAACAAAATATGTAATTCACTTTTGTAAATACACATAGTTTCTTACTCAAAATAACATTTATTTTCAAGAGATATAAGGTATATCGCGTAATTTTTCGGCCTAAGACAGCGTAGGTACGAAAAACACTCCCCAACTGCAAAGGCGTAGCTTAAATTCACATAACGCAAGATTTGCTACAGAGGGAGCGAAGAATAATATAAAAAGATCACCCAGTCATTGAGTAAAATGCACTCACACAATGCGCATGTATTTAAAATGAGGCGTGGTTATTGAATTGTTCGGACTTTGGATACCACTTACGTCCAAGTTACAACTACAACTAGGGGGGGGGTTCGAGAGGGTGCACGTGCCCCGCGGCAGAATTTGGGAGGCGGCATAATCGGGCAAATTGGCAGCTTGCCCCCGCTTTGAAAAATACTAGATTCGGTACTGTTTACACCCCATACCAAATAGACCGTCTGTAGTTCATAGTTAATTATTAGATACCTTTTGTAAATGTAATCCACAATTAGAGCTCACTGTTTAATGCAATTTATAGAATACGCAAAAGTGTTACAAGAGAATAATGATCTTCGTGCGGGCCCTAATACTACTGCGGAGCTATCAACTTGTCCTACAACAAAAGTGTTAAATTCAACTACATCGATAAGTAAGTGTCAATATTATGATAAAGGGCGTATCTTATGGTTTGGTAGACATACCAGTGCCTAATGCTTTGAACATGGAATAGAAGGGCCGTAGACATGCCCAAAAAAAGTTCACACAGATTCGCAAATTATTGCCACATACTAATCTGACCTACATATACCTACTACCTACATAATATACCAGCGTACATATGTTCATGTATATGTTATAGGTACACGAACGTATGTACCTTTTCTAGGTAGGTATCTTTACTACGCATGCGCCAAGCTATTCATAGAATTAACACCGCTCCGATTTAAGCCAGTAAGCAATCACTGTCTATAAATCACACAGTATAAGGCGTTTGGTCTTCACAAAAACAGACATATTTTTCCTTTTGGTATTAACAATGGCGTGCAGTTCATAGAGGACAGAGAGACAATGCTACCCTAAATTTAATTATTATAAAAAAACTAATCACCAAAACCATGATAAATACTAATTATATGTGTGTTTTCTTTGTAACAGGAAATGCAGCAACAATAAGTCAAAACGAGGTTTTAGTCACAGAGTTAAAAACTCCGATTCACGCAGCGACAATAACAACCACAGTTACCCCTTTAAATTACTGGTCACCACCACTTTTTTATGGCCCGAATGGAAGGAACTATAGAAGATACATTCCTAGTAAGCAATTAAGACCAACCGTTTAAACAAATTACCAGTACGTACTAACGAAGTTGAGGTACTTTCACCCTACGTGGGATTTAATAATAATATGTATTATGAATTGATATTATTTTGTTCTTATGCATTATTTATTTTACCTAATTATTGGGTATTTGATTTCATCAAAATTATATTATATAAAATATATAAAATTATAAATATGTATATCATCACTTTTGTTGCAGGATATTACAGACGCTACAACATGCCTTCGGACTATTACTACGGTTAGTTTTGAAATTAATACGACAGTATTGTTTGCTTGTTGGAACAAAAAGTAGAAGGGTACACCGTTAGTTATGAACTTATGAATTAAATTAATATGTTGGGTGAGACTGCGTGCTCTTTTTCTTACTCCATAGGCCATCCCTAAAAATATTGGTAATACCTACATATTATAAATCTATGCCTGTACATATCCACGTACATAATATTTTATAGTATTTACCCATAATCTATAGGTACCATTATTTCATTTACTTGTTGCAACATGCAAAAAAACGGCCAAGTGCATGCTGCATATCTGATCACGCACAATATAGGGTTCCAAAGCCGGGTGAAATATGATTTTATTGGTCATACTTATGCGTACATGGGCCATAAACTTACATTCCCTACCTATTTTACATAACTAACTACTTCATCTATGTAAAATTAGTACGAAATTCTGTTTTATACTTTGGTCTACTATTACTCGTAAACTTGTAAAGCCTATTTAGCCATGACAGTTTTCCTTTTTATTTACCATAATTTTTTCCACATTTCCAAAACCAACCGTTTAGGTGGTAGGGGGGCGGATATTTGAATCTAACAAAAACTTGCATTTTAAAGCTTAGGTAATATTTGGCACACAATTTTTAGGATCGAAAAATAGTTTTAGCAAACCCGGAATGTTTTTGAACGACCTATTTAACTATACCCCACACCATGGGATAATCGTGAACAAAATTTTAATCCCCCACTTTACGTGTAGGGGAAGTACGCTACAGATGTTTTTTTCAAGATTTTATCATACCATTTTGTTGGCGTGAAGGATACACATGTATACACATACCAAGTTACAGCTTTCTAGTACTGATAGTCCAGAGACTATGGGCCTTACTTAAAACAGCATTTTTAGCTGAGAAAATGGTTAAGAATAACCTGTCACTTTTTCCTTTCGTTACATTGTTTAAAAATGAAAGGGACAACCTATGGTATAAAGATAAGCAGCGCTTAAATATTTTTATAAGTAAGAGGCTGTCTGTCTGACTATCTGAGCTAAACCGCGAACTGACAGCCGGACATGACGAAACTATAGGAGTTCCACTTTTGCCAATTGACTTTGGAACCTTAAAAATGACCCCCTCGTTGAAGTGGGATATGGGCAAGAGGAAAGACAGATCGAAAACATGATAAAAACTGAAATTGCCGAGTACGAGTACACTCGCAGGTTTAACTACAGTTAAATCTGAGCTTTTATGGTAGGCACTGAAATACAGAGGAGAGCTTCATGCTTGCACCTAGGGCATTCGATCCCGGATACCGTCCATACTTCAATGCCGTGACCTCGGAATTTTAATATAGTCGGAATCCAGGGATCGAATCCCCATCTTGTGTCACGTTATCTATGGACTGCATGGTGTGATCCGTAACTCAACAACGCAGTGCGTGTAGCTACTAAATAATAACAAACAAGAGCAGTTTTGCAGCAACAAGATCTCATAGGCAGGCAGGTTTACTCGTTATTATAGCAGAAAATATATTAAGTCGTCTTCTTGGTGTAGTGGCAGCATATACGGGCTGTGAACCGGGAGGTCCCGGGTTCGATTCCCAGGTCGGGCAAAGCACATTTTCTAATTTAATTTGTCCGGGACTGGATCCCTCAGAAGGGGTTGACGTCAGGCAGGCAGCCGGTCGTAAAAACTAAGCCATATCTATTCTGCAACATGCTTGGAAAGTGTGTTGCGCCAACCCCACATTAAGGTGGGATAAGGGCAGGTAAAGAAAAAGAAGAATGTACTAAGTATTAACGGTCTACGGGTTAAGACTATAAATATTTTACATTTGATTCAAGGTTACGACAAGTTTCGAAGATTCCTTTATGAAGATGCGTTTGGACCACATCCAAACGACACAGGTAGTTGTTCCTAGTAGTAGCTTGCTGGCTGTGACAAACGAGAATACTCTAGTGCTTATCGCAAAATGGAATACTCTTCCTAAATTCCCATAATATGCGCTTTCTCATAGAATTATATAGCTTCAGATACTAATTATGGCGTTGCATCCAGAATTAGCCGGCGTCCGTGTTTACTTACCCCACATTCTCCTACATTTTTGATTAATACCTACGCTGCATCCTTTACGCAAGCGGGATGCATCCAATAATTAATGCATGCATTGTAAATTTTCGAAATCACAAGTAAATCTGCGCGGCACTAAAAACACGTTATCGCGCATCCATTCACTAAATTCATACCAAAATTGGCTTACATATCGCCCTTTTATGTTTAAAGTTACTAATAAAAATGCTATTTATGCTCTTTTAATACTCTAGAACCACTAAGTACTGTAACATCCACAACAAGCGCGCCTGTTATCATGACTAGACCACTTGATACATCAACTAATACACCGACAACAATGTGTAAGTATCTTTCTTTACAGACTACTGCAGTTGTCTAGTCTGGGTTATTACTACAAAATATTTTATCGAGTGTAAATTACTTGTCTATACAATACGCTTTTCGAATGTCTTTATACTCATCATCATCAGCTACAAAACGTCCACTACTGAAGATGTCCTACGTAAGAGCCACGTATGTCGGACTTGTACTATTCGCATTAGGATGGTAGTTCAGGCCACTTTAGAAATTACAGTTTCCGACAGACTTACGGTGATCATAAAATTAGTAACATCTATTGTTTTCTTTATTGAACAGCAGGGCCACAGACATCAATGGGGACTTTAAGCCGAACCAAAAAATTAGGGCAAACGACCACCATAAAGAAAGAAATCCAAAAATTAAATTTAATGCTGCCTGTTTCTCAAGCAGATATTTTAAGCACCACTGCTGACCCAGTAATATCTCAAGTAGCTTCCGAACTAATTCACGAATTTGGCTCGGAACGGTCTAGCTTACGACCTAAAATTGTAAATTTAATTTCTCCCAATAAAAACATGAAATTCGGGACAAGAGATTGGTGGCGTAAACAGAAGCTCCAGAGAACAACTCTTCGAATCCATTTAAGAGGCAGCACAACATTTCCAATACCATATCCCGATAATCACGCATTTTGTTACACAAATCCAGAAAATGCCCTTTGCCGTACCTTAATAAAATAAGTTCGTAAAAAAATGTTATCATTTATAAACAAGGACGTACAAGGTTCAACCCCCCTGAATTTTGGACACTCGATTCGATTTTGAATATGATTGGGTTTCATCGACTTAAAATTTCACCGAAAACGAGTTAAAAAATGCGCTTATGTTGCATTAGATTCGAGAAATTGTGATTTAGTAATTTTTCACGCGACATTAGTGCACTTTTTACACTTCGAGTGGAAATTTAAATCAATAAATGAAACGGAATCGTAGTCGCAATCGAATCGAGTACCTCTGTATAGCATTTGTGAATGTTTTCATCCATATCTTTCTATGCGCCGATCTGAGGTGTTTAGTCGACTGTTACATCTATGCACGAGACATTAGTGAATTTCAGTCATGGTTTGATAATACTCTCTCCGAAGGGGCAGGCAGAGGCGAACTAGAACATCCACTCCACTGAGCTCATCTTCAGGGGGCAATCACGAGTGCAAGCCAATATCACTACTTGATCCGGGATCGAACCAGAGACCTCAGAGACAATAGTTGTAAGGCACGTGCGATACAACTACGCCACCGAGGCAGCATGGTGTGATCAGTCTCAAAAACTAGCCAAAGGAAAGATTAGTCCATAATTAATAGATTGATTGGTTCATTTAGTTTGAGATAGTCTATTGGAACCAGGCACTGGTCGGACAGACGTTTACATCTCTAAAGAAAAACCAAATAATTTCCATTACTTTTATTACGTTAAGAAACCTAATTTTCACAATTTTTGTTACTATGTTTAAAATAGCATTCTTATACTATATTGAATTTGCGTTTTAAAATTCAGTTCCCAAAAACATGCACAAAGATAATTATCATATTCATTTAGTAATATTGAGGTAGTTATTAGTTTCAGAACTTATACCAATTATAAAATGGTTCTAAAAGTAACAGTAAAAATTCAAAGAAAATTTCGCTGGAATATGCCATGAAGCCTGTTTGAACAGTTATTGGAAAATAAAACAATACTCTATTATACTGTGTATCGGAACCTTAATACACCAATGAGAAGCAACAATAACAGCTTCTCCAGTTCTAGACAAAATAACAGGTATCAGTGGTCCGTGTAGTGAGGGTTGAAAACGTGCGACCCCACGTGGGATACGTCGCGACAAGACGAGGCTCCCGTCTAATAAGCGACCATACATACATACCGCTCGGAGACTGTCTTGCGCACGACTCCACTGACACACCGTTATATTCCAGTAAGGTACATAAATACATACACATACATAAACACTTAGCTATAGACTCGATGAAACTTCAATACAACAGAGTTGAGTGCTACGTTTCCCCACTAAACACAAAGTTAACAATTACATAATTGAAATAAACCAAATAAACTTACTAGGCGATGCGTGCTCGACTCTTTCATTAACATAAAATTGTAGACGAATACAATGATTCCTCAATAAATTTCATTTCATCTATTTAATAAAGATGGAATTTTCGAAATACAATCATGCATTTAATGAATTAAGATATAATCAGCCGTTCACACGTATACACAAAATAGTTGTTACACACATGAGAAAGTAATATTAAAATGTAATGTAAATAACAGTAGAACCATCTTCAAACAAGAATGAACTTATGAATGACATGTAAGTAATGGGCGCGACGGCGCGGCGGCAGGGGTGTAATTCAGTCTCGTAGCCACGCGCCGCCCGCGCCTACTCTCAACTTAAACTACTTCACAACGATACAATTAATCAACTAAAAACTATAATCTGCATCCTAACATTACAAATCATAATGTACCCTCTCCTGCTCACATTTGGAAGGAATAAACAACGTGCCTATATGTACATTCTGTTGTAGTGAAAGTAACCAATTATTTTATTCCATTTGATAGCCGATGCAAGCTTTACCTGGCTGCTCGTGTTGGTCAACATATGGTTAACGTTCACATTGTCAACCCATCGAATACAACACATTCAAGCACATTTATTATAGATTTAATTTAAGAGTACACAAAATATGTACTTTCATGTGGAACAAATACTAATATAATCAAATATAATAAATGTATAAGAATCCCAATAAAGGGACAAGTTACCCAAAGGTAGAAAAATTCACTGACGTAAAATTGTATAAGTATAGCATTCTACTAAAATTGTAATACCAGACTTTACCACATGATAGTACAACCATATCGCACTATTTAAGATATTAGATTCCTCAGACTATTTGCTGCAAACTTTTAAATATAACCAATCAATCAGCATAGGGTGTTATTAAGTTTGGAATGTTTATATGCCGAACATTGCGTGAAACTAATATCTTAAATTCAACTTAATACATGGAATTGACAATATTTGCTCTTGAGAGTACTTAAATATTTAAGGTAATGAATTCTCCCTGTTTCAGAACTTTAAGTTTTAAGTGACCTCAATAAAGAGCCATCAAATTCAACTTGTTAGTATAACTGCTCTAGGCTACCTGAGTCCTGACGTATTTCTTTTATTTGTCTACATAGTAGGTGCACCGTACGATGCAACTCTGGTAGTTATTGTTCAAGTTCCTAGACAAACATCAATACTAGATCGACGACAAAGATTGGTCGTCGCAAAACCGAGTTATTTTATTATCAGTCTTGGATGTCACTTCTGTTATTTTGAAGACTGTAAAGTGTCGGAGTAAGTTTACCTACACAATAAAATGTATCATACATTAATCAGCGCACTGGCATAAAAATTCAGTCTGAATTCCAAGATGTGTGGTCATTATCCAAGTCAATCAGCTCTAATATTTCGTGGACGTATATTATCCCTGATATGTTATAGGTTAATTTTTGGTTCCAATACTACCCATAACGTTGAATAATACAATGGTGTAATTAATTAATTTGCAAGCTGATGACCGTCTACAAGTATAATTTTCTATAGCATAGTATGTGTGAGTGATTCTCCAACGCAACAATTAGTACCTACACAATAAATACGCACGGACATACTGTGCTCAATTGCCATAGGATCATATTTGACATGAATCCGGATTATTATCATTACTTATCTTAAAAAACAGTCGCTTAATTGTGAAAAAATCCCGATTTATGGTAAATGTGAGTTTTGCGACATCTGATAATATACGCCTGATACGTGTGCTGAATTTTTAGTGCTGGATATAAATTCGTTAGAGGACCACCCAAATTTTCTCGTTTAGATACGTATCAGGTGCCGTACTAAAAATGTAAGTAATATTATCTTTAATCGAAACACAGTGAAACAGTTTGCATCTTGTAATACTCCTGTGAATATAAATATATGCCAATACATCACGAAAGTCAAAATAGGAAATTTCACATTAAACACAAATAAATAAACTAGTAAAAAAAATCTTTAATTAAAGATGATATTGGCATATTATAGTGATCATACGAAATTGTCTGCTTCACTGTCGTGGCAATATTACGTTAACGATGCGTTTTTTTTTGTAAAACTAAATATTGTAGGTTAGCATATTTTACATAATATAATACCAAACTTAGTACTTGTAAAACTCACACATACTGCTTTCATTATAAACCAAGTGGATATTTATTTGCTATGTTAGTGAATAGTGACTAATATTGTTTTATAACTATTGCAACTACTTGAATAAATGCTCAATATAATTCTGTAAACAAGGAACTAACAATGAGACACTTGGTTCTGTCCTGTAACAGTATATGTGCTACAATATAACATTTAATACTTTATTTTCAGTGTAAAATATTACTTTATTGATAAATTACAATATACAATAATACATTTTTTAATAATTTCATTTGTTAGGAAATATGCCAAATGTGAGATTTATTGTCAATAATATGTGGAAGCGGTAGAAACAATGGCAAACAAGTCGCTAATATCTTTCAGAGATAATATTTATTATTTAAAAGGTTGCTTTATTTAGCCTTATACAGGAAATTAGTGAATAAGAATCGAATCTAAGTCAATATTATAATAAAATTTGATAAGTGTACCCATGTACCCCCTCGATACGCTCAGCACTCGTGTAGTGTATGGAGAACAATCAAAGTGAACCTGGTGTGTTCAATGAAATGAGAATTATTTTGATGCACTTGGGACACAATGGTGGTGGTTGTGGTGTATGTAAAGATAGTAGGTACTATGTACATTATTTATGTCGAAAAGGTAATAAGTATCGTAGTGTGGTGTCGAAGTACCGGGTCGTGCAAGCGAGCGGCGGGCTGGGAGCGGGCAACTGGGCGTGCGACTGTTGAGCGTCGAGCATCGAGCGTCGACTGCAGTCTGCACAGTGCAGAGCAGAATGCCGACAGTGCCCCCTTCCTTTTGCCGGCTCGCCTTCACGCATTCCATTTATAATTTTATTACAATCTAACCTAAAGTTGAGGAAATGGAAATAAGAATGTTCAAACATTCTTAGTAACATTTTTGCCAAAACTTCCATATATTATTTATCACAATTATAAATATAAATATCTAAGCTTTCATTAATTTTGATATTATTCACTTAATCTTAAACTCTCATTTAAATATCTCACTTGGCACAATTATAACGCAAATCGTACATTTGATAATAATAAAACATCACGACAGAACCAAACAATACGACGCTTACATTCGCACCATTAATCGCTAAGGTATCATCCTAATTTCCAAAATCTTTATTTAGATTGTCAATACAAGAAAACACTATAAAGCTAACAAAGACAAAATTACAAAGAAAACGATCAACAAATGCCACTTACAAATTAAAATTCATAAGGTTACCTTAGTCTCCAACAATTACTACCATATCAAAAATATTTATATCCAACGTCGGTGGACCTCATCTCCAATATCGATGTGGACGCAGGCGCTGACGCAAGACGCGTGACGCAAAACGCAAAACGCAAAACGCAAGGCGCGAGGAGACGCACCACCGTGCGCTCGCGAGTTCGCGAACGCGCCGCGCCGCGCCGCGCCGCTTTAGTCAAGTCATAGGCTCGTCATAAAATGTTGCCGATTCGGCATGCGATCAGCTTCACTCTTTGGATTTGTTACTAAACACCCAAGGCACACGTCGATTATTTTGATCGGTAAACGACGCAGCATGCAGAAATTCCAATAATCCGATACGAGAAACATTCTTAAAATATACGTGAAAAGCATCCGTTAGTCCATTGAGCCTCCTCATTAAAGCGATGTCGTGTACAATTTCCGTTTCGAGGTTGGTTTACATCCCACACACCCTTCAAATAATATTTAACATTATAGTGTAGTGACTTCAACAGATTATTCTATTACATAATAACAAAACAAAATATGCTCTCAGTTGTATAAGAAGGTGTGGTACTATAGATATCGCTATTAACCTGTGTATATTGTATATGTATAGAGAACATAATCATTAACTATTGCATCTATATGTCAACTCTTATAATGCAGCCGAGGAACGGTATGAAAACAATATAACAATAATTACTATCGTTAAAAAATAGTGTATATGAATAATATTATATATAATAATATACATTCAAATATTAATCATCAACATAGATAATCATCACCGGGATAAAATATGGATTTATCAATATTATTTAATTATAATTCACTAGATTAATAAATTTACGTCAACAACAATATCTGGACTCGTGTTGTCAACATAACAGCCTGCCTACGCAGTTATTCGAGACACTGCAAAGCATAAAAGGATTCCGTAGTGGTCCATGGTGTTGGCAGCACTTGCGGTCGATGGTTGTAGATGTGGTAGTTACGACGCGCGGGCCACACGGTTCACGGCCGGCCAATGCTGACGGGAACTGCTGGGGTTGGGGGGGGGGTGAGAAGATGGTGAGGGCGCGCGGGGAATTGCAGAGGTGACTGGAGTGTTTACTGCTGTGCAGGCGGCGGCTGGGCGGCGCGGCGACGGCCCGGCGCGCTCGCCTGAGCCACCATCGCGCGGATCCGTCGCTGAGCAGACTGCACAAACAAACAACACCACTTATATAATACACCCATACACACACACACATTGCTACAACATATTGCCACAAAAAAATCACATGACTGGGTCATAAATCGATGGATAATATTTCAGTTACACTTGCAAATTATAAAACTTTGAACTGGTGAATTAATTTTATTTTGCATACGTACATTCACGTCTTTCGATTTAAGACTGAAAAAGCTCATGTTATTTTTAGGGCCATATGTATAGATACTGTGCGTCGCGATCGCGATGCCCCTGAACTACAGAATAATTGCAAAGAAACACGTGCGTAAGAGAAACTAAAAAGTAAAAACTCTTAAATACTATGATTTCATTTCGCATTGCAGACTTTAACCAAGATTATAAATGACATCAGTATTAATTAGTCGAATCATATATTTTAATGAATAAGTTATACCTAATACCCTTGTCCCTTATGCATAATTCCTATAGGCTCTGATCAATGGTCTGTTTAGCGGCTTTCAATTTTTTAAACTACCCAATACGCTCCCATACGCCACAGTGACGGATCCGTACAAATCACATTTACGCGTAAGTTTCGTAACCTGTATTGCAATAATAAATAGACAACAAAAATTAACACGAATATATACAAAGCCATGTATATATTATAAAACAGTTTTAGGGACAGCACATTTTAATGCAAATCTATTCATAGATCCCTCATGTGTATTTATGTACCCTTAATATTTTTCATAAATTCACAGTAGTGTGTAGCAAAATCCTAAGAATTCCAAGAACCTCCTACACCCGCCTGTTGTTTTTGTCGGCCAAACAATATGGGCCTCACTTATAAAAACATTTTCGCTTAACTTTTTGCTAAGAATAACCTGTCACTTTTTTCCTTGCGTGACATTGTTCAAAATGAAAGGGACAACCTATGGTTCAAGATAAGTCGCGCTTAAATATTTTTATAAGTATGGGGCTAAATGTTTATGATATATGCGCACAATGAATATACTTTACTTCGGAGTGAACAAAAATCTTGAAACAAGGAAAAATTTGGCGAGAGTCGCCACAGACTTACGCACACTTGTGTAAAGATTTGTCCGCCGAAAATTTTGTGAAGCGTCGATCATTCAACTTTCTGTTTGCAGTGTGCATTTTACGCCTGACCTTGATTATGTTTTATATTTTTCGGGGACTCCCGCAATTTTTGTATTTTTTGTTATGGCCATACATAATGGCACGTGCAGATGGGCAAGTCTTCAGAAAAGTATTTGCCGGCTAAAATAGATTCGCTTAATGAACACACACGAAGGATATGTTATTTTTTTTTCGGCAGATTCGGGATATGTCATGACGACAAAAATGTTTGTTACCGGCCAAATAAAATAGATATATTCGACTACTCTAAACCAAACGTTGCTAATTTCATTTCAGTTTATTTTTACCGCATCACGTCTAATTATAATAACCTGACCGTATTTTAAAACCACCGTCCCACCAACCCGTCACGCAAACCAGGGGGGTTTTCTTTTAAAACAGTGGACAAACCATGAGATTTTTTGACATTACTCACTAGCGACTCAGTAAAATATTTGTATTGCAAACACCCGGACGTCTCTAGTGGTTACGCGGGGAACTTACGTTTTTCATAGAAATTATTTAACGTAATCGCTAGTGTGAAATGTTATAAAAACTCATGGTCGAGCTACAAAGCTCAACACACGGACGTAAAGAAAAAGAAAGACACCATCTCGCTTATACATAGTTAAACGGACGCCACAGAGAAGCCACGCACAGAAACGCGCCTGTACAAAAATGCCCTACGCACACACACCATTACGTGCCGATAGATCGAATGGGTGGAAATCCCTGCTTCACTTTCAATGTTCCTAACGCTCCGTCCATTTTCTTACGTCCGTGGCTCAACATTAAATAATCGCAAACCATATTAGAATTTATACACTGTAAATATAGACTTCTTATGTCTACCGTCCAGAGGTCTCGGGTTCGATCCCCGGGTCGGGCAAAGTGATATTGGATTTTTCCACATCAGCCAGGAGTCTGGAACTTCTGCCCGATATGGCGATAGGCTCGCCCCCTATCACAACTGGGACGGACCTAAGCTCGGCGAAATGTGGGTGTTCTAGTTCGCTAGTACACCTCTGCCAACCCCTTCGGGGATACAGGCGTGAGCTTATGTTTTAAATGTAGACTTAAATACGAAAACGACATAATATAATCAAAGAAAATGTTCTCGTATTTTATCTTTTCGAAGTTTGTTTTTAAGTTTAATAAACTTTCGTTTTTTTTGTCACGTTCATAGTAAAGATTAACTGTAATTGTTTGACGGATTTTGTAGGCACCAACGGGAACAAATTTATGTACGTTCCGTTCTAGCCATTCAGTCAGGGCCCTGACGTTTGTCATTCGATTCGATGTCGACTACGATTCGATTTTATTTAGTGACTTAAGATATCACTGAAATTTAGTTAAAAGTGCGTTAATGTCACGTTGGATTCGGAACTTGTTGTTTTGGTCATTTTTAACGCGACATTAGCTTACTTTTCGAAATGTTGTTATACGCCCGATTCCAATAAACAATCTCAGTTCGAATGTGCAGATAGATTACAAAAATTGGCCAATAAGAACACAGTCTAAACATGACTCCGTCAAATTACTCGATTTGATTGATTCATAATCGCGATCTATCTGCACTCTTAATTAAACCGAGATCGTTTATTGAAACCGGCCGTTAATAGAGTGTTGAAAGTTACCCTACAGATTCCTATATAACGTGTCGGTAGTAAGTAATCCGCGATAACCTAAATTATATCCCAATAAGAAAACTTGATTCAGCTTTATACATCAATAATTGGGTACTTGACTTACTTGACTATTTTTAAAAGTCTATTTATTAGTTTATCCAGATATGTAAAATATTATATCATGATTTATTTTCATATTTTTAGTTAAAAAAAATAAGTAAGATGACGTCATGCATCGTAAGTAATATTTAGTCAGTGACTTGATAAAAAATTAAGTATTTGAATGATTAAAATAAAATAATTATCCTTTGCTTATTTTAAACTAATTTCTGTTGCACGCGTGATTTCGATGATAAATCTATGTTTCTACAGAAATTCAATTGAAGTTATCGATTCATTTTTATTTTGAAACGTATTAAAAATTAACAATAAATAAAACTGAATCTGGATCCGGAGTTAATTAGTTTTCAAGTTTTGACAATTATTAAAAACTAGAAGGTCTGTTAAAAAGTATCCGATTTTATATTTTTTGTTTTTAAGTCTTGATGAATTTGAATCAAGCGTGCTTAATAATAATCCAATCTTGAACTCTCGTACTATCGACATATTATTTACCTAGATGCACAGTTGACGCTCGGAAAATGGGACAGCAAAGGAGTGTTTAAGCACTCCTTTTGCCTACAGTCGGACGGCGCGGCGATAGAATTCAAACTTTCAAAATTCAAATTTAAGAGCGCTTACTCATTTCGTTTAAAAATATACTTTATAACACGCGCATAGCGTTATATTTGTGTCGATTTAATTAGAACTTGTGATCTCCTTTTTTTTGTTTTTTCCTTATACCATTTTCTATGAGGATATTTGCAAAGAAAAGTGCATGTAGGGTATATTATTTTGATGTCTCGTACACATGCGTGAATGTTTGTCCGCCTATTGATAGCGTCTGTTGCTGGCAAGCAGCATTTGAAATGGTGGGGTAGTACTCTCGTCGGGTCTTTCTATTATTGCAAGAGAAATGACCGAATGACTGGAACGGCGGTACTGCACTTCTTGAGCATTATAAATCACTGGTGACGAGTCCTGTGGGGAACGGCGCTGAAACTAAATTCCAAACCAAAGAAGGCCCACTATGTGCGCAGCATCGACAACGTGATGCTGACTGCTTTTGTAAAGAAGACACCACGAGTACGCTCCACAGGGCCATATAAGGAGTACTACTGATATGTCCTCCATCGCCTTCGTGGTGTTGTGTGACGCAAGACACCAGTGTTGTGGTCAACAGGCAAATGGCGGAAAATTGCGCCTCCATCGTTAGAGTAGACTCCAGCAGACGTTTTTGGCGTAAAACCAGACTTCTCTGGTTGTTGCCAAAACAAATCGAGACCAAACAAAGGTATGTATGTGATTTCCGACAAGAGGACATTATGGCTTCGAAGAAATTCAAGATCAAATACTTTTCTAACAGACCTTGACAATAGATTCCCCAAACATATTTTATTTTAGTTAATTTTAGCTAGTTTCCGCAAGATATTATATTTTTTGCAAATTGTCAAAATGTAAACTTTCCTGAACAATCAAATACATACATTGACACTATTTGTGTCCTTTAAGAGCTCAGAAATTCTATGTGATAATACAAAACAATATTACACTACACTATATTGCAAAATGCGAACTATGTTTCCTGAACAATCCGAACAAGTAAAATATATATAATAATTTAAGCCTATCATTATGCAAATACGCATTAAACAAATTATTTTAAGATTCAGAAACCCAACCTACATTAATAGCTAACAAGAATCAAAAGAAGAATGCCAAAATTATCTACTTTCTATGAATCATACAGTCCATTCATCACTTTCAATCTACAACCCATATATAAAAATATGTATGAAGTAATACATGTAGTTACAGTCCATTGTAACAAAAATGTGGGTCAAATATAAAAACAAAAGATTTTTTATGAAGTATATTTGTTATTTTATTAAAATACATTCGCCGTGACTAGCTTGGTACATTAAAAATCAACTGAAACTTACCTATTAAGTCGCGTCAAAGATATAAAACAACGGGGCAGTCACCAAGTGGTGCCTTTTCTTAGGGTCACACAATGAAGAAGAGGGTCTCTCGATATGTCTCATCCCGCTTCTGACGATCGCTATAAAATGTAAACATCTCATTATGTCACAGTGAGCCGGCAATATTAAATTACAGTCAACGAACGAGTTCGCAGTGCACAGATTATTCAATAATACTACTTATATACTTATCTTAGTGACACTTCATAAATATCCGCCACACAATCTTCTTACAATAAATATAACGATTACTACAAATAATAAAGACGTGGACTTGTAACTACATGTGTTATATACTTGGTACATCACATTCAGACACTCTTACAACCCTTCCACGTACCACGCCTCAATATGTGTAACATTAGTTATTTCGCATTTGCATGATTTATATATGTATACCACAATAAAACCTATGTCATTTCTAAACAACACATTGAAGAGATTGTTGACAGTTTCAATAAATCATATAACCAAAACGAACAGATGAATATTCAGAACGACCCCTAAACTCTTAAACAATTAAGTAACACATAAACCGTAAGCGCCAGCAGTGAATATAGATCATTACTATCACGTGATCCGGTTTGGGAAAAGTTTGTGAGGATCGCATTAATCATACCTGAACACTATAGAAGGGACCGACGATGTGGACTGTGGTGTCGTGGTCTTGCTGCTGTGACCCTTGCTGTTGTTGAGATTGCTCAGGCAGTTTGATTAGCGAGCCGGTGACACGCTGCAACTCACGCACGTTCTGCCCGCCCTTGCCGATGATACGGCCCACTTGAGATGACGCAACTACGATCTCCACTGTTAGCCGCACATCATCAGAGCCAGACATGAAACCTTCTTCCCTCATCTTCTCAAAAATGAGATATTGCGCCTTGAAAAAAATAAATATGTTGATGAAACATTTTATATAAATAAAACAACAATTCAATTAATGGAATACGACTTTGTTAAACATATAATATACCCTACCTTCCACTGCGCTTCAGGGCTGCCAACGATGGTGACTTTACGCTCCTGCTGAGGATTCTGGTTTTCCCCTTGCTTGTCCTGCTCCAGTGGAGCTATTTTGACCGATGCATTGCTGAATCTGATAATGTTACGGATGTGGGAACCCTTTGTACCGATGATTGCGCCCACGGCATTATTTGGGATATACAAATACGTTGTTTCCTGAAAGCACACACACATATTTATTAATTATACAATTATAACACAATAATTAATTATAATACTAAAATTCACTATACTAATACCAACAGGTAAATGAGGGAAATTGTATGCAAATTAATATTCAAAGGGCCGATTTTTCAATGCTCAGATGAATGAAAAAAAAAAAAAAAAAGGTATGACAGATGTTTCTTAATTCTTTGTATAACTATATAACTGGGTGTTGCGATATCACGTTGCAGTCATTAAGAACCTATTATTACCATATTAAATTTTGTTTCAGACAAAAAAAAAAATTTAATTAATTAAATTATTATTTAAATTAAATAAAATTAAACAATATTCTGTTTTATAGCCAATCTGGCAAATCAGCGAATAATCTGTAGTTCAACCATGAGTTTGTGCACGTATTTACGCAAGGACGTAAAATATTTATATGGAAAACACCTCAGTGCTTCCAGCGGTTACGCGGGGAACTAAAATTGGTACCAAGAGAATGACAGATTTCGACCCGTAAAAAACCTATCGAGATAATTCGATAGCGAATTATTATAACACACTAACGAACAATACCCAACACCATAGTAGTAACGTAACTCACTGGTTTAATTTGTCGTGAAATACATAAAATCTCTAACATTTAGCTTTGAGGTGACTTCATTATTTATGGAAATGTATTTTTAGCTTAGAATATGTCAGTAGAAGTGCACATTTAGTTATTTTTTTAACTTTGCAACAAAAAAGAAAAAAGAACTTAATATTCCGAATTATTTGTCAATACCGTGATCATATTGAGTCATTTCCATTGCCTATACTTAACGACGGTAATGACGTTTTTTTCGCGGAAATTCCCAAGTGATATCTATTGTACATAAATCGTATGGAACTTACTGTAGCGTGTCACGTAAATTGAATTTAGCTTAAGGTACGAATGCATACTTTTCAATGCGCGTTACAACGCTAGCGACTTAGGTTATCCATCAAAACTTTACGATACAAACTCATGGTCGAGGTACTGATAATAAGTTATTTCTGACCTCGCATCGACGAATGATTCATATTAAAAATACTATGAGTGATGTACTAATTAAGAAAGGGTATAGGGATTGGGAAGGGGAGGAAAGATTTAAGTCATCAGTAATCTCATCCGAACAAAACGCAACAGCGAGCTAACACTTTCTGTCGGTTTTCTGTGAAACAGTGGTATCGAAGCGGTCAAGGCGGACCATTCGTGCTGTAAACCGACATTGCATAACGATCTCAATCGGCCTTTCCAAAAGAAGTCGGTTAATAAAATACATACATAAATAAAATAAATGTAATAAATCGCAGCTACCTGTGAGTCTCCTGCTCCTTGTTGGGCACCTTGGCCAGCCATCGGTGCGTACATAGGTGGTGGAAACGGTGGAGTCGCGCCGCAGAAGGCGCGTCCCGTCGACAACATCGCCATCGGATGCAGTCCCGGGAACATAATACTTTGTGGTGCCAGCACCTACGAGTTATTATAAAGCTGCTAAGTAACACATATAACTTTTGAAAATATTTATACTTTCTCCCAACATAAACATAACGTCAATATTTGATGAGGCAGATTTTTAGTAAATATACAACAAACATCCATTACCTGGAAAACTAACAAAGTCCCAGTATATATAAAATGTTTATGATAGGTCTTGGAGCTGCTTTAGCTCTTTTCGCCTAGTTTATTAAAATTTATTATATTCATTTATGTCCTGATCCGTGCCGAATAAGCGATACTTATGTACACAATTATTGACATGACCATCACAGCAGATTCATAACAAAGAACATGATACCGACAAAAGCCTCAATTTAACTACATACTTCGAATAAAAGATCGATCTGCACATTCCAGATAATTTATCGACCAGAGTGCTATTCAATAATATTATGTCAACCTCAATTTATATATTATGACATAATAGACACATAATTGTTTATAATTGTAAAATATAGGAGATTCTATACAAAACAAATTATATCAAACTTACTACTTTTCTATGCATGTAGCTAGCTACTTACTATGAGTAAAAATCAGAGAGATTACATACTACTATAGAGGGGCTCAGAGGCGGTTCTCCCATACAACCCGAAAAGCCCGGCTTGCCTGGTGTCGGTAATATCGAATACGCAATAATGAACATCATTCTAAATACTAATAGGGACTGTACGTAACAAAATTATTATTTGTACAATTTTAAAAACCGCGCGCTCGGTAATGGCGCCTAGACGATCGACAGTGCTGCCACGCGGCGATTTCGCATATTAATATATCTCGCTCTCTCTCGTTGGCTTTTATCGAGCTTCTTTTACTATCGGACAATTTACTATCTGTATGGTTGTAGTATAGATACATATATCTGTACGCGAAATGTATGAAGAATTAAGCCCTGGTTTTTATAAACCACGTGACACCTCGCAGTTCGCGTAATCGCGTTATTATAAAAGTAGTGTAGTGATAAACTGATCAGTGACAGCGACTTGGTTTTTAAAACCAAATGAAATATGTTTTTGTCTCGTCATTATAGTATTTTAAATGCATATATTCATGATGTTTGTACATATATTGTATGAAATAAATTATAATGCCAGTAACGTCCCATAGATGTCGCTAATTGCATCGCGCTATGGTTGACGTCACTTTTGAATCTTAAGTAATCAAATATTTTCTGCTTTTAACATTGAGGAATCATGTCATCTCAATCAGGCCTTTGATCCATGGAAACCACCACCACCTGGGTTGAACAACCTGAAATATTTATGTTTGCCTTGCCTAAATAGGCCAGGCACTGGAGGGGCTAATAAGGAAGTTTTTTAAACAAAAAATTTTCTCAAACGTCAGTAATGCCATTTACCACTTACTACAATGCGAGTGCGCTTATTACAATTTACACCCTAGATTCTAGGACGTAGAATTTTTGGTGAATATTCAAAAATCACGTAAGACAATTTCATTGTCTAAAGATTATTACGCTGACACGACCTTGCGCGCGTATGTTTGAAATACGACTGAGTGACTTATGACCATGAGGTCACAACTTCTGGACCACAAGTTTCGTGCTGTTGTCCCGTTTATGTTTAAGTTGTTGTTTTCTTATGTTATTATTGCGTATGAATGTCTTTGGTAAAAATGTATATTGTTACATTTTGAATGGTACAGCAATATTACCTACTATTATATCCATACAAGTAAATAAAATTTAACACCTCGACTAAATTGTAACAATCTATATATATAAAAATGAATCCCTATTTGATATTTCCCTTGGTCACGCCAACACGCGTGAACGGCTGGACCGATTTCGCTAATTCTTTTTTTAGAATATTCCTCGAAATACGAGGATGGTTCTTACGGAGAAAAAAATCAAAAATTGCCTAAGTCTAAAAACAACACTTTTCTATACTCCCATACAATCGATTCGTAATAATACTTAAAAGTCAATTTGAACTTTAATATCATACCATAAAGTTTAAGTGTTAGTGGAGAGGTTCCGGGAAGGCAAAACAATTGAGTGACGTTAGTATCGTATAAATATTAATGTCAATATTTAAACCATGGTAACGTCACTAAATTGTTACTACTACATACTAGCTGACCCGGTGCGGCGCCCCGATTAGCTGAGTTTAAAAAAAAAAAAAAAGAATTGACTGTTAGGCGGTACGAAGTTCGCCGGGCCAAAAATTCTTTTTGTGTTGGATAGCCCAATTATTGAGGGTGGCTATAGGCTATATAACATCACGCTATAACCAATGGGAGCGGAGCAGAAATGAAATATGTCGGAAAATCGGAAAAAATATGATCTCAAACAGAAACTACTTGTTCGAATTGAAAAATTATTTTTATGTTGAATAACGAGGACGGCTATAGGTTATATATCACCACGCTACGACCTAAGGGGTGACTGACGGGGTGACTGACGGGGTGACTGATGGGGTGACTGATGGGGTGACTGATGGGGTGACTGATGGGGTGACTGACGGGGTGACTGACGTGAGGAATAACGGGGTGATTGACAGGCTGACTGATGGGGTGGCGGACGGGGTGACTGACGAGGTGACTGATGAGGTGACTGACGAGGACACTGACGGGGTTACCGACGGGGTGGCTGATGGGGTGACAGACTGGGTGACAGATGGGGTGACAAACGGGGTGACAAACGGGGTGACAGGCGGGGTGACAGGCGGGGTGACAAACAGGGTGACAGACTGGGTGTCCGACGGGTTGACCGACGGAGTGATGGACGGGGTGACTGACGGGGTACCCGACAGGGTGATGGACGGGGTGACTGACGGGGGTCCTGACTGGGTGACTGACGGGGTGTCTGACGAAACCGGACCGAAGTAGATCATCTCATTACCTACTTTAGAATTATTGGTGCCTACGACTCATTCTTTCAACCCTCTCTGTCCTACGCAGACGAAGTTGTGCGGGTCAGCTAGTACTTAATAAGACACAGGACTCCCATATGAGATAGCTATGTACTGTGTGTGACTGCAGTATTGTCGCCCACCCACATAGCAAGGTTCATAATATATGTAATTGACGTCGACGACGCGACGTCTGCACTCTACGCTAAGATTTTGAACCACGCGACCTAACCCGACCGTTTAGAAACACTTTTTTCACTGAAAACATGCGCGCAGTAATCAATATGCATATAAAAATCAAGAACCCTACCCAATGAACTGAGAACCTTCTCTATGTGTGTATGTATATCAACAATATGTATCAATATGTAATATATTGTTACAATATTTAATGGATTGTACACAAAGTAGCACACGAACGTCAGAACGATTTTTCTACCAATATCATCGCATAACGTAGGTAAACTGCAATTTATATAGAAAAATATACCGGGGAGTGTCAACCATAACCTACAAAATATCCAAAATATAATATTAATGCTACCTTTTTATATCGAATATAATATTCATATTCCGAATATTAATGTTAGGTAACATATTAGTGTTGTTTTATTTTATTGAACAACTCCTCCCCACCGATACAGTGTTGTTTCATTTCTCGAACCCTAAAACTAAATTGGTGATCCATTTTAAGTCCTCCAAAAGTTTATTTTCATTCACCAATAGTATTTTAGTTATGCAATATAACTTCATGAAAGAAGTAAGCTCAACAACTCTTTCTGCTCCTTCGGATATGCCGTATGGCAGACATAAGCTTATGAAAGTATTAATGGAATACATACATATATCAATAACCAATATTCGTATACTGCGCACAAAATAAAAAAACTTACTAAGATAATACGAGTATATTGCAGTATAACATATTCATGTGAGTGAAAATATGAATGTTGATACGTCAGACGTCAACATTTTAATTCGAATACTGAATGTTTCCTATGAGCTGAGGCTGAATGAGAGCCATTCCACAAAATTGTGATAGCAATAATTCTTGTAAATTAGATAGTACCGTAACAAGTAAAGATAAACACTAAACATTAATTGTCGCCCGCCCGTACATCTCATTTTGTAACATTTTCTTGTAATTTATTTTTACTTTTGTAACCAAAATATTTCCAATTAAACTACAAGATTATGTAATTATTTCGAACCCAAGTTTATTTCGATATGTTGTTTCTTATAATTATGCTTTTTTCTATGCAAAACCTCGTTGTAAACTTCGGACATAAATCGTGAAAATCGGCAGAACTCATTATTCTTTACAATTAGTGAGGCTAATTGGGTCGTAGTTATAAAAACATTTTAGCCGAGCAAATGGTAAAGAATAGCCTGTCACTTTTTTCCTTGTGTCACATTGTTTGAAAATAAAAGGGACAGACTATTCTTTACCATTTGCTCAGCTAAAATATTTTTATAAGTAACGCTCATTATCGATATTCTAGCTTACAATATGTCAACAGATTTATATGCCTGATGTCAAGGACTTTTTTTCGTGTCCATTTGATTACTTTTTATAAGAGCATTAGGAGCCTTAAAATCACCTGTTTCATTATATTCAAGAAATAAGTTACGGAAAATTAATCGCTACAAAAAAAAAATGTGTCATCAAAAATAATTGATCTATTTCTTTAATGTATTAAATCCCTTATGATGGTAAATTAGGCGTTTAACGTTTTAAGATGTCTCGCATAAAGTGTGAACTGCCTCTTAAATATCGTATGATCTATGATCGCAGGTTGCAATGGATTGAATCATTTAATTCAATAAATCCAGTGCGTAGTCGTCGATAGCCATCTATAGCACGTTAGGTCAGTATTCGGTAAATTGTCAAGACACCGCCACTGCCCAAATGCTCGACTAGACTTCATAGAATAAGCGGAGTAATATTATACATATCAGTGAGCTAAAGTTAGTTCCTTAACTTGCATTTAAGAAATTTTAGATAAACAACAAATTATGTTATTATATTGGATATCATTGTCTTTATAAATACGGATTTATTGACCGTTGCCAGCTAATCCGGAGTCCTAACAACGATAGTTTTTATATTGTATTTTTACCCGACTACCCCGGAAAGAGGGTAATATTTTTCAATATCTAATTACTCAAAAACTATGACGCTTATGTAGTTTTATATTGGTACAAATAAGTTTGTGAACCTGTGTGTATTTGATACTACCGACAGCTGCAGCACGCCGCATACTAATAAATATAAACATGTGACAAATATTTGTTTGTTAGTTCGGACGATCGGATCTCTGAAATTACTAAATCTATTTCGAAAATTCCTATACTATTAGCTAACTACTCTATCTATTCTTAAGTGACGTAGGTCAAATTTTATGTCAGGAAATTACTATCACAAGGAAGAAGCGTTACGCAACTTTTAACATAAATGGTTTGTGAGCTTTGTAAACACTAGTGATAATACAAAACCTTTACAGCAAATGTGATAAATTCATCATTAAATTATACCTTACTAAATAAATAATAAACACCCAACAGTTATACCATTGTCCTGACCTCACACTAAGGCGTGATCTATAGAGCGGACTTCGACTAAGTCTGACTCAAAGAAACGAACTCAGAATATTTGGAATTTTTAAATCAAACTGCGACTTAGTCCGAGCCATTTTTTTTTCAAAAAATCTTTGCTTAGTCTTGTCTGTCAGTCTGTTTTTTTTTTGTTGTAAAAAATGGTTCGGACTAACTCAGAAGTTCAATTTAAAAATTCCAAATCCTCAATGAGTTCGTTTCTTTGAGTCAGACTTAGTCGAAGTTCGCTCTATAGATCTCAGCCTAAGTCTTACAACACCCCGGCCCGAAACAAACATCTATGTGTCACACAAACATGGTCTCGGTGCGAGAATCGAACCCGCGGCCCCTCGCATTACATGCGGCTATGCGCCTGCTGCGCCACGGAGGCTGTCGTACTAACAATAATAATAAACAAGACCAACTCGATCAACGCTTCGACAAACACCTTAACCCGTCGGAGGCGGCACATATATATATATGTTATATAAGCGTATGGGACATACGAGGCCGAGCCGCCCGTAACTATCTACGAGGCAATACGAAATTAATAGCAAAAAAAATTAAAAATATAAAATAACTTTCAAAATAAGGAGTACTTAAACCATATAAAGTATTTTTTTTTTATTGATAGAATTAATTCTCCTTATTACCCAGGGGAACGTACCCATATTACGTGACCCGTTCAGGGGGGAGGGGGTCTTCAAAATACCACGTTTGGTCACAGGGCCGGGGGGGGGCTTAAGTTTTCTTCACGTAGTCAATATCCTATAGGGAAGTCTCGTGCTTTTTCGAACTATATTCAAATATGGCGCTCAATGTTTTGATGCTTTATAGTCACGGGTGGCAACACATCAGAATAATTTGTTTTTTAACTTTCTCCAACAAAGAATGCTTTAAAACCATGTTTATAAATTATTAACGTAAAAACAACTACTGTCTCGGCATATACTACGGGTGGTCACCGAGGGTGGAGGGGTATCAAAATTTTAAAAAACGGACCACGTAATATGAGTTACGTTAATAAACCTGTTACTATAATAATATACTTTCTGTTAGTTTAGAGAAATCACAAAGTATGACTACTACCGTAAGGACCGTACTGTCATCCGATAATGGTGAGGTTTGGTTTTTAAAAATTTAAAAGCCAAATTCAAAAGCTCGGCCGAAGAAGATTTACTCCAGGTTTGGTAAATTGCTATTAAGAGGCAACATGCATTGGTTACATAATATAATATGCAATATGTGAAAATGATGCCGATTTATATTTGAAAAAAATATGAAGATAAGACAGAAAAGGATAATATTCCAATACATAATAGTCATATTCACCTGAAGATCACTTTCGTAGCTCTGGCGCAACTTAGAAGAAATTTGTGACTCCGCTTTAGCCATGTTTTCAATAGTCCCCTTCACAGTTATGATACGTTCTAAGTTAAAGCTGCTGATGTCGTTGATTGAAGAAACAGTTATTTTTGTTTCAGTTTCTTGCATGATTCTTTTAATCGTGTTGCCACCTTTTCCGATGATCCGGCCAATTAAATTATTGTGCGCCAATATCTTCAAGCAGATCTCACTAAAATAAAATAACAATAAACATTATCGATTGTGTTATGTATTTTATACTCAAAGGTCCAAATTAAGATAGGCAGCAATCAAATTAGTTCCTTAAACAAATGACAGTCGAAGATTTGTCCTACAAATGTAATTTCTTTTCAGGTTGAACATTTTTTTGGGTGAAATATATTTATTTCACCCAAAAACAATATTCATCACTATAAATCATCAGGTCATTGTATAGCTTTTGTTATGTAGATAAATAAATTATGCAAAATTTAATGACGAAATCAGAAATAACCTTGAGAATATCTTAGTTCGTTAAATAAGTTATTATTATATTTCAGCGGCCTGAGCAGGAAAATTTCTGACAACCGTAAATGTATTCGAACTCGATGCGCGTCTATGAAATTTGTATGAAATATTAACCAAACGTCATCAGTGCGCAGCGAACTCGAATACATTTACATTTACATTCGTTTTTCGTGCTCGAGCTACTGAACGGTTTTGATACTGCGTCCAATTTTGCTTAAAATGGATGAACTCAATAAATTAATTACCCTTTATTGGTGTTGTTAGCTTCCTGTTGCATCACTTCGAGTATTCTCTTGCAGGCGTTAGTGCAATTTTCAGGATTGCCGTAAATAGTGATAGCTTTCTCAAGCGAGCCAACATTGTCCTTGCGATGGACATCAACACGAGCACGACTCTGCTGTGTGATCAGGCGGATGGTGCTGCCTTGGCGGCCGATGATAGCGCCAACCATGTCACTCTGCACCAGTAACCGCAGCGGGAAGTCAGTGGGCCGCGACCCGCCGCCCGGCGCGCCACCGCCGCCGCGGCCGCCGCCGGGCCGTCCGCGTCGTCCGCCTCGAGTGTTTTGTTCCGCCGCCTCCACTTTTATGCGACATCCCTCGAGTTCTAGTCCGTTTAGACCATTAATAGCTCTGAAACAATTAATTAATGCCATTTCAAACACTAATTGTTCATTACAATACACACCACCGTTGTGCTTATGCACATTAACACTGGCATAATGTTACAAATGAAATAAACTTCAAAATCGACAAGAATATTTCAACATGCTTTTGACTGATGAAAGAGGAATAAGAGAAATTCGGCATAGGCAGTTTTATAAGTTAACAGTTAAGCGTGGACAACACACAGATTTCATGCAGAGTGTAAGATAATAGGAAGAAGAAAAGAAGCCATCCCAAGCATACCAGCGGAAAATGGAAACAGTACAGTTTTTATCTGTATCCCGATGCACCGTGTACGCCAAACTGTCAACAATACTCACTGCTGTGCCTGATCCGGGTTCTCGAACGTGATAAACACCGCTTGGGTGTTAACATCGCGTGAATTCGCTTTGTCGCAATGCTGCACATTCCCGTATTGTGTGAGCAGTGGCTCGATGTTCTCGAACCGGGCATGCATGGGTAGCCCACTGATGAGTACCTTTGGTGATCGGCTGTGAGAAGCGACATTAGGACTTGATATTTTACTCATTAAATATATTCATTTTACCCTAACACCCAATCATTTGAATGTAGACATTAATAACCGTTCAACGATCTTATTTACATATAATTTAGGTGGATCCTTATCGTGTAGCAATAAAAAAACATTTATAGATAAGAACATATCCGTGTACTTTATACACGCATGAAACATTGCATTGTATGTACGTACGGCACTACGATTAAAGCACTTGGGGGGTGACAACGCTTATCTATGCCGAAGCGACTTGAGCAAGTCGGAAAGACTTTTGTGCCCGTAGAATAAAGATGAAAAAAGAAACGAAATTATGACACGAATCGCGATAAATTATGCAACTCGGCTGAGGGGCGGGGTGGGAGTCGTCCTATATCTGTTGCGTATTCAGTCATACACGGTATGCCTGACTTCAAATATTTATAAAGCCTGTAACATTACGTCGACATCTTTCGTTCATTCCTTTCCGTAACTTTAATCGTATTACTGTGCGCAACGTATTTTTATTAGGTACATATTTAAATTACCGATATCAATGTGAATTAACAAGTTTCCATGTCCGCGAAAATACTGTAAAGTCTAGATTCTCACAAATCAACGATTCTTAATTATTTATAAACTACAGTAGTGTACTGTACGATTAAATAATTCTTTAGCTATATTGCCCCTTGCTTATAAAAATAATATTTAAGCACTGAACAGAAAACTGCTCAGTGCTGTGTTTATTATCAAATTAACATAGAATTGGATTACGACACATAAAAGCCCTATCGAAATAATTCTATAGAGCCTTACGTTTTGTTGAGAGGTTGTACAAAAATGGTACCATAAATCATTGTTTTTACGTACTTTATCGAGATTCGAGCTATATCAAATCGATAGCAGTAACGTAGCTCACTGGTTTAATCTGTCGCGAAATAAATGAAATCTTAAACATTTAGCTTTGTATCATCAATCAGTAGTATAGGTGAAATAGTTTACCCACATGATTGATTTTTAGTTTCGTCTATTTTTGCACATAATATACACATATGTTCGGTACGACTTGATATTCTTGGAGCATTTTTAATAAATTCCTATTGGACAGGTTATTTCGATGATGAATCTATGTTCCTACAGTAATTAATTGATATTGGTTACTACAGTCAAGTACTCAATTATCAAAAAATCGATCTGCATTTGCAAAAAAAAAAAAAAATCCGAACTTCGCGGACTAATGAACCTCAAATATAGTTTTCACTGTGACATAATTTCCTGATAGGCAAACTGAAAAATATTTACACAGTGGCTTTTATTAGCATTAATAATTAATTTGATTAACTACACGTATTTATATCACTTGAAAAATTATAATTATAATGACAGGGTCGGTAGCCGGTCGTATAACACTTAGCCAAATCCTTTTTCAAACATGCTTGAAAAAGTGTGTTGCGCCGACCCCACATTAAGGTGAGATAGAAATACATTAAAATAATTAGGTACGAAGTAAATCGTATGCAATCTAAAACGTTTATTTTGCCTTAAAACGCTAGTTATCTATCGATACTTTACTTTTCAGTAGGTACAAAAAAATGCAGCAACACAGAAAACTGTTTGATATAAATTTTATCAAGTCAGGCAGCGGCATCGGCAGCGGTTGCGAGTCGCGGCTCGCGACACCTGCACTGAATCCAGAGACTCACTCTATTTATTATGAAATTCGTTTTAAAAAAAATCAATACATAAGAAATTAATTTCGGTTTGGAACTAAAGCCGCGTCTTCTGTACTAAAACATTACACAAAATATGTATTTTTATTTATGGTCCATTATTCAGGTGACATCTATAATAGTTGATTTGAGTATGTTTTCGTGTTTTATTTTGAGAAAAATTAGAACATGAGACGCGAACTAGGTTCCACTTTTTCCATTTTGCTGCGGAAACTTAAAGATTATTATGTGTATAAAAAATTTAAAAAACAACAAGAGAATATTACAGGGTTGACCATATTGCCTTTTAGCGGGCGTTACAGTTATCAATGAAAATAATAGTAGTTATAATAATAATAGTTTTATATTATAATCTAATGACGAACACTAGTAAGTAGGTATTATTAATTAGACATAATAGTACGCTTTATTGATTTTTAATGACCGCGCGAGAAATAATAGTATTGTGATGCACATTCCTTAACAATATCGGTAATCTGCGTGATATATACCTACTTCGTAATATCATCGGTTACAAAATGGCGGAGCGACCGGAGATGACATCATCACGTCCTCGTCACTACGCCCGCGACCTGCCAGACGCTCCGCTCTACCTCCCTACCCCGCTGATACCCAGAACGCGCGCCATTCACAACGGCCGCGCTGCGCTACACCGCGCCGCGCCGCGCCGTTCGATTCTGTTGCACCCGCTCGATGCATGCATGACCCCTTGCCTCGCGTTGTATTGTAGCGAGTGTAATCCGGCTATCTACTCAATATTACTCAGTGCTTACTATCTCTACACTACACAATATACCACTACCTTACTTCGGTAATCGGTATATATCATTTGTAGTTTATAACAGTACACACTGGAGCTCTTTTAGTATACCTCTAGAATTAAAAACAAATTTAACACAGGTTTAAAAGCATTATAATGTCTTATGAGAATCATCGTACTATCAACCTTATTTTTAAAATTTATTGTTATTGTTGAGGGTACTCCTCACTTGTCCTTTTCGGAGAAGATACATAATACTATACTACATAATGAATTAGAATTAACTCATGAATAGTCTCGTAAGTGTTGAACGTATTTTATATTATCAATCAATACATCAATACATATAAAATAAGAATGTTAATATCGCGTGTCTGTACATTACTTAGATTTGAAAAAAAAAAACAAATACGAAATTTCGAAATAGTAATGGAACATATTTTTTGTCTGTATGTTTGAACACGTATGAAATGAAAACCACCAAAGTAATTTTACGGAACTGGATAGGAAATCGTAGACCACATCTTGGAATAACATTTATGTTTTGTTTTATTCAAATCGATCAACTCTATCAAAAGAAACGGATATTTTTGTATTATGTGTGCGATTGTTGGGATTTCTATAAAGCCTGAAAGTGATTTTCAAATTTATCAATAGTCGTTACCATATTTTGAGTCACAATGGTTTTTTTAAGAATTATGTACAATTTTATAGTCGTTTAGTGATCCGGGGTCGAAATGTAAAATAATGACCGCCATTTTGATTTTCTATATTTTTACGCCGATTGACGTCAAATCGATATCTGGGTCGCCCCGTAGTTCCAAAAGTCGGAACCGGTGTAAAAATTGACAAAAGTGACCGCCATTTTGTTTTTCTTTGTTTTTGGGCTAACTTACTTCAAAATCGATAACTGAGACGCCCCATAGTTCCAAACGTCACATTTGGTTATTTTTTAACTTTGCAACAAACTCAATTTTTCGAAATAAAAACTGATAATTTGATGCCATCCGCCATTATTAAAACCCGCCATTACAAGGTCGTTGCTAAGACACAATTCCGAATACGATGTCATTATTTATAGCATTAGGGATGTTCCAGCATTAAATTTATTGAATATATCGAACTTAGCTTAAGGTACAAATGCAATCGAAAACGTTTCAATGCGCGTCACAACGCTAGGACTTGTCATTCATCGAAACTTTACAGTACAAACTGACGGTCGAGGTACAGCTCTGGGAAGGTACGTAATAAACGAAAAAATGTAGTGTACCCAACCATAATAATGATTAATAATAACAAGCTGCAATATTTTTCATGGAAACAAAAGTGGCATGTGTTATACCATTTTGAAATCTTGCTTATGGTGTGTACACACCAACCGAACGAAGGCGAAAGAACGTTCGCGAAGGGCCATCGCCGATGGCGACCGAACGTTCCCGCATGATCGCGAATGTTCGCTGTTGCGTCCGCACCAACCGTACGCTAGCGAAGCGCACCGAAGCTGGCGAACGCAACATTTAGGGTTCCACAGACCAATTTTACAAATTTTAAGGGTTCCGTTGTAATTTCGTCATGTCGCACTGTATGAAAAATTACCTCGAAAACGGTCATCCTAATTTTATTTCTTTATTGGATAGTACAAGGCAATTAAAAGCCACCGAGTAGGTCAAATTTAAATAGAAAAAGAGCTAGAAGGATTTTCGTAAACTCTCTATGGTAATCAAAAATATCATAAAAAGAGAATTATAGCTAAGAAATATTCATATTTATTTTAAACGCGTGGTGAGCAATGTCAAAGTGTCGCTGCGCCGCGCCGTGCCGCCGATGTGGGTCATAAACTCGATAAGGCGTGTCGCGCTCGCGTGCTTCGCGTCGGGCCGGACGCTTTGACATAATGCCGCCTTTACCTACTCGATCATACGAATGTGATTGAACTGATGTTCGTATTTCTTTACGAAAGGTCTTTTTTAATAATTGTTTTGTAGTTTATTGTATAATAGTTATTTTGGTCTATTATTTTTTGTTTATTATTACTATGTAGTCGAGGATTATCTATGTACTCCTTGGTCTAGTGTCAGCATGTATAGGCTGTGGACCGGAAGTCCTGCGTTCGATTCCCAGGTCAGGCAAAGCAAATGTTGTAATTTTATTTGCCCTGGACTGGTTCCCTCATAGGGGGTTGACCTCAGGCAGGCGGCCGGTCGTAAAAACTAAGCCAAATCCTCTCTGTAACATGCTTGAAAAAGTGTGTTGCACCGATCCCACATTAAGGTGGGATAAGGGCATCTAGAAAGAAAGGATTATCTAGGTACTGATAATGTGCCGCATAAGTAGTAGATAAGAATAATTAAGGGGCGCATAGTAGGTACTAGGTATCTATCTAATATCGTAATTAAAAAATCGCGCGGCGTCGCGCGGGGGGTAAGCGCACATAACACATACTCTAGAGGTGATGCGGAGCGTGTGTCATCTCTTCACAATAGTGATAGGGTTGTGTTTTATTTAAATAAAAAGCAATTTTTGGTTTTAGTATTAAAACATAAATGTGTCATTATTGTGATGTGGCACCTATGGTAGAAATATATACCAGCAATACATGATGTGGGCCACGGCCTTCTACAACCCTTTCCGACTAGCCTTGTATATTTTTATTTTACTTTTTTTTCACCCTTCAGTTGCATTATAGGTATCAAATCAATAATTAATCACCCGTTTCAACCGTCAGACCCGAGTCGTTAATCGCTACACCTCTCGCAATCGGTTAATAGAAAACGGACTTTAAATTACCTCTAGTGCATTTATGTTGCATTATTTATTTATGTATGTTTTAACAATCAAGCAATCATAAAAGTTTGAAGGTCAAATAAATAAAATTTAAAATATCTGTAATATAAATAGTAAGCATTTACCTTAATGTGTATAAATAGTAAGCATTTACCTTAATGTGTATAAATATTTACATAAAAAAAATAACAGGTTATCCAAATAATATTATTTATATATGTATTTTTCTTGTTGTTGTTTTTGCTTAAATCACAAAACAGATAAGTATAGAAGTCAATATCATGTACTATGTACTGCACTTTCATATATACGGTCGGCGTTCGCACTAGGGTTGTCAAAGCGGCGGCGGCGGCCGGCTCGCAGGGCAGGGGGGGTTACCACCACGTCTTATAGCAGTATTAATCTTACTTTGTTTTTGTACGGGAAATAGTAAAAGTAAGATTATAATAAGACTGCTATATTACTATAACTATTTATAATAACATTATTGAACTCAAGGCTTACACAGCATACTTGACTATTTTTTCTTTACTGATTTAATATTAAAGTTATGTCGTCTAAAATATAAAACAGAAAGAAATATTGAAATATGCCTTTGAAGTTTGGTGTAATCTTTAAACTGGAGGAAAGAGAAGTATCAGTATAATTGTGGTATGCGTATATAATAATTATGGTATAATTATGGTATGTGCGTTGGAAAGGGATAGCAAGATCCAATATGCCCCCACTCCATAATTTAAAATATGAATTACTGCCTCATTTTTCAACCAATTTCGATGCAGTTTTAAGGGATTCTTTTTCGTTTTATTTGCTTTTATATAAAAATGTGTATAAAATCAAACGTAGTCAAGTACCCAATTCCACCCGTTTCTTTTAATGATGTATTTAAACAACCGTCCACTGAACAGTTACAATAACTTTTATTGGTGCTCCATTTTTGCACAAAAAGATCACAGAAGTGTGTCTCAAGCGGATGGCACTCGCTCTCGCATAGATCCCAATTGGTCCAACATATCGTGTCCGTGAACGGTGTCTATGTGTGCATCATTGCTCGAGCGCACTTCTATATAGATTGACTTCTGTACTTATTTTGTGCTTGACTGTGGGTAGGGCTCTAGTGCTACATACATTTACACATTGCCTAGATAAGGGGGTCAATGACATTAAACTCGACCATACGAGTTCTACTATAAAAGGATATAACATAGTATTTACTTTTGTTATAATATAACATGGCAAGGAATTACGTAGTTTGTATAAATTATGTATATTACATTTTTATGCCGTGTACACACCAACCGAACGAACGTTCGCGAATCCTAGGCATGTTGCGTTCATACAAACATTCGTTGTTGTGTGAATGCAAGAGGCATAGATTCGCGAATGTTCGTTCGGAGTGTGTACCCGACATTAGAATTACTAATTATAAAACACCTATATTATTTTCATAACGTATTATGTAATAACAGATGTTTTTAATTATTTACCGAAATACTGGTTAATAGTAAAAACAATGTTTAATTATAGAAGAAAATATTAATAAGTATACCTAATTTATATTATTTTAAAGTAGGTAGCTCACTAAGCTCGCGAAATGTGGGTTTTCTAGTTCGCTAGCGCTCCTCTGCCTATCCCTTCGACGATACAGGTGTGAGCTTAAGTATGTAACTAGATATTTTTTAACAAGATAATAGTTTGACAGTTAACGAATGAAACAACAGCTGTTGTTTCATTCATCACTTATATGATAAAAATGGTTCTTACCAATTACTAGGTATTTAATGTTTTTGGTTATTCCATTCAATGTTCTAAAATGTATCTAATTAAAGTTATTTTATACATAATAAATAAAACAATAAGGATACTATTATTAATTTGTAAAGTCCATGTAAAACATGCATGTTTTCCCAGCACCTCTAAAAAGGGCATAATATTATGGTATATCATGCACCAAGAGTAACATCATGACAATAAGTCCATACTCCATACCCAGATATCTAGGTTATCTTTCTATATGCTATACATTCAAACGTAGATACGTAATTCATAAGTATTTCGTCAAACTGCTTCTGCACTCTGTAGGCAACCGGCACGACGCGTTCTATACAAATGATTCATGGAACTGTGCCGCGCAGCGCGCGTCACTGCCCGGCGCCACGCCGCCATTTTATTTTACACACCACGTGTTCATATGCATTCAATTTATTGACCCATCGTAAATTATGTTAAACTTTTTTGAAAACTAGTGACTAGATAAATAAATAATCTATAGAATCGTGTTTCTAAAGTAATTCCTAAATTGTATGAATGGCCAGTGAAATTATGGGCGTACTCGACCTACCTGTAGGTACTGCATTAAGCACCATACCTGCGGTATTTCGCCATTACGTGTGCCATAAGCCGGTTGTGAAATGTAACAGCACAAGCCTGCTGAAGCTGCTCACCGACGTATAAATTGCACCACTTATTAGAGAATACTTTAACGAAACAGCATTAATCTAGGTCGGTATTTAGGTAACATCAAGAGCGACTCGCGTACTGAGATTTGTCAAAATGACAGTAGTAATCGGGTAATTGATAAAAAATGACACATTCGCACAAGACCTGTAGTGCAACTACGAGTGTTGCCGGGTGACTGAAGTACGGGCGAAGTGCGAACAGTGAACCGAGCCGAGTAGTAGTACCTACCGGGTGTGCGGCGGACGCGAATCGCGGCGCGGAGCGGAGCGGCTTCGGTAATCGGTACGGACTTGCAATGCAAAACGAACTTGGGCTTGCGCGCAACTACCGCCCGCCACCCACCACCGCACTCATACTCCTGTTGATAATACCATTCGCAAAACCATTGCATAAAACCACAAAATAGTAATAAGTAGATACCCTTCAGTCGCAAGCAATTAATCTAGTCTTTTTAGGGTACTGTAGTTTAAAAGGAGAAAACCGTAACCCTTATATAATCGCTTTATTGTCCGTCTATCAAGACCTTTCTATCTCGGGAATGCGTGGAGGTATCGAGTTGAAATAAAAACCATATACGCAGATCTGTAGTCCTTTGCAGCTATGAAAGAAATGCATTCTCAGGTATAATTACGGAACGTACCCACATTACGTGACCCGTTCTGAGAGAGGAGTCTTCAAAATACCACGCTCGGTCACAGGGGTGGGGCGGGGGTGGGGGGGGGTCTTAGGTTTTCTTCACTTAGTCAATTTCCTTTAGGGAAATCTCGTTCTTTTTGAGATATATTCAAATATCGCAGCGTTTACTTTTTAAAGTCACAGTCACAACAAAATATTGTGTTGCCAACACATAATATTTTGTTTTTTTACTTTTCTTAGACAAAAAATGATTGAAAACTATATTTATAAATTACTACATAAAAACTAGAGTGAGGGGGCGGGGTACGGGGTACATATACTATGAGTGGTCATCGAGGAGTAAAGGGTATAAAAATGGTAAAAGGTGGGGGTCACGTAGCATAATACTAAGGTATGATCCCAAATTACAGCCGTTTATGTCGCAAAAAAGGCGCATATTTCGACACAAGGGAATCAAAACCCATAGGATAGTTTCCGGTTGACCTAGAACTATGAAATTTGTAAAGAAGCATTGTCTTATAATACACATAAATGAAAAAAATCCGAAAACTGTACATTTTTAATTTGATCACGAAAGAAATTGGGGCTTTATGCAAGAAATGAGGGTCCAAATAAATAACCGTATCATGTGGGATATTATAATATTTATAAATAAAAATCAATGTTTGTATGACTGTCCTCTATGGTCCTAAACTATTGGTCAGATTGTGATGAAACTTTAGTACGATGTTCAAAGGATTCCCGAGATGATACCTGGTTAAAAAAGAAAGTATTTTCAAAAATTATAGAGACATTCAAATAAATTGGTTTTGGTTTTTGCTTTGGAATGAAACTTTGATAACAAATAATAAATTTATGTGGGTAATAATCCTGACCACCTTTATCCATATCAATAAAATTGATAACGAACATCGATATCGATAAATTTGACGTGGTTTATGATTAACGTCAATTTTTACACTGATTATCGATATCTACAAATTCGAACACGAAAATCGATATCGATTAATTTGATATGAATTAGCGATATATATAAATTTCATATATATTACAGATATTGCTAAATTTCGTCTGGATTCGATATCGATAAATTTGATGTCGATTATAGATATCGATAAAAGTTATGCGGATTACCAATATGGATAAATTTAATGTTAATTATTGACATTGATAAAGTTTGTCAATTATCGATATCGATAAACTTGACATTGATTAGCTTTCTTTCTACCTACCTAAGGGTAGGGTAGGTTAGAAATGCGAAATGCTTAAAAAAAAGCGTGTGTAAAAATGCTTACAAAAAGTAGTAGTAGTAGTAGTAGTAGTAGTAGTAGTAGTAGTAGTAGTAGTAGTAGTAGTAGTAGTAGTAGTAAGTAGGACTTGTCCTACCTTAATGTGGGCTTCGCGCAACACATTTTTTAAGCATTTCGCGGAAAGCATTTGGCGTAATTTTGACGACCGGCTGCGTGCCTGACGCCAATCCTGATGCAGTCCCGGGGCAAATCAAATTATATAATGCCCGACCGACCGAATTATATATTGTAGTTTGGTCATGTTATCTGTCCGTCTGTCCGCGGTTTAACTCAGAGACTAATAAGTAAACACCAGAAAGCTGTAATTTAGCATGAGTATACATATCAATCCCACAAAAAAATTGTAGGGTAGGTACACGTAAAGTATGGGAGGATATTTTTTTATAGGTTAAAGATCAGTTTGTTAAAACCATATTTCAATTCAAAAAATCAAATATTAAGCTTTAAGGGTATATTTTTTTTAATTATTCAATTTATCGGGGCTATTCCAAGCTTAACAAGTTAAGAGGATATGAGAACAAAATAAGGATTTTCACAAGCTTGGGTGTCCTAAAGTACTAAGATTACGAATGTAATTTTTGGAAATTTATTAATAGACCATATAACTTAAATTCTGGCGAGAGCAAAAACATAATTACTAAAAGTTTTCTCGATAGAAAAAAAATCTAAAGTTACCTCTCATCTGTTTTTGAAATCCTTGAATCTCCCTTACGGTGAACGATATACATTTGTAACTTGATTTAAAACGTAGACATCAATATTATCTAAATTGTGTCGAGAAAAACAATTTCACCAAGTTAAATAGTTTTATCACAATAAAGAAAAAATTGGTTTTGCACATACGCTGTGGCATTACATCATTGTCTTCCGAGACGGCCCGTGTTGATCTCAGTCGTCCGGTAACCATTGAAGGGGGGGGACGTGCTCGACATTTTCAACTCTGATATTACGTTTATTCAGTTCTTTGTGTCAAATATTAGACATTGAGAGTCTAGGAGTCAATCCATTTTGAAACTCCTTGATGGATTTCGATGAAATTTACTATGGGGATACTTTTGACCATAAGGACACAAATTTAACAACCCCTAAAGGGGTAAAAGTTTATATGGGATTCCAGAAACCGCTGAACGGATTTGTAAGAAAGTTGGTATGAGGATTCTTTTCTAGTCGCCTCTTTGATCTAGTGGCAGCATATATGGGCTGTGAACCGGGAGGTTGTTCAATTCCCATGTAGGGCAAAGCGAATTTTGTTATTTAATTTGGGACTTGATCCCCAGAAGGGGTGGATGTCTGGCATGATCCCTATTTCAACCTATAAAGGGATGAAATAGGGATGGAAAATTTGTTTTTGTCCTTAATTCGATTTACTTCAATATCGATATCTGGGTCGCCACGAAGTTTTTAAGGACAGATCCAAGGTCAAAATCAAGAAAAGTGTCCGCCATTTCGTTTTTCTTTGTTTTTGGGCCGATTGACTTCGAAATCGATATCTGGGCCGCCCCGTGGTTGCTAACGACGGAACCGATGTCAAAACTGTCAAAAGTGGCCGCCATTTGTTTTTCTTTGTTTCTGGGCCGATTGACTTCAAAATCGATATCTGCGGGTTTAGCAAAGTGGCTTATGCGCTAGTCGAATAGAAAAGTAAATGTATGGGGATGACATAAGAGAACGCCGCATACAGCGTACTCTTATGTCATTCCCATACATTTATTATTCTATTCGACTAGCGTAAAAGCCACTTGTCTAAGCCCGCTGGGTCGCCCCGTCGTTGCTAACGACCGAACCGATGTCAAAACTGTCAAAAGTGGCCGCCATTTTGTTTTTCTTTGTTTTTGGGCCGATTGACTTCAAAATCGATATCTAGGTCGCCCCGTAGTTGCTAACGATCGAACCAATGTCAAAACTGTCAAAAGTGGCCGCCATTTTACAGCATATTTTATACTAGCTTTTGGCCGCGGCTTCGCACGCGTATTTTGTAGGGCCAACGGTAAAAACTATTAATTTTTCGATCCATCCTGTCGTTTTAGTCTAAATATTCTACAACGGGGCGACTCAGATATCGATTTTAAAATAAATCTGCCCAAAGACAAAGAAAAACAAAATGGCGGCCACTTTTGACCGTTTTGACATCGGTACGATCGTTAGCAACTAAGAGGCGACCCAGATATCGATTTTGAAGTCAATCGGCCCAAAAACTAGGAAAAACATAATCGCGGCCACTTTTGACAGTTTTGACATCAGTTCCGACCTTTGGAACTACGGGGCGACTAAGATATCGATTTTGAAGTCAATCGGCCTAAAAACAAAGAAACACCAAAAGTCGGCCCCTTTTGACAGATTTGATAGCGGTTCTGTCGTTCGGAACCACGGGGCGACTCAGATATCGATATTGAAGTCAATTGGCGCAAAAACAAAGAAGTACAAAATGGCGGTCACTTTTGTCAGTTTTGAGAGTGGTTCCGATGTTTGGAACTACGGGGCGACTCAGATATCGATTTTAAAGTCAATCGGGTGAAAGATAAAAAAAAACGAATTTCAACCCCTATTTCATCCCTTTTTGCACATAAACACATGTTTGCAAAATATCACATCCTCATACCAACTTATATAAAAATCCGTTTAATCAGCAGTTTCTAATTTCCCATATAAACTTTCATCCTTTATTTTTTTTAAGAAAGAAAGAAAAGCAATTCATGCTTATAGGTGTTGATTTAAAAATATAACCCCTTGTGTCCCTTGTGTCTGTCCTCAGACCAAAGATATCTTCATACCAAATTTCAAAAAATCCATTAAGTGGATTCTGAACTCCCATACAAACTTTCATCCCTTATTTCGACCTTTTAGGGGTTAAAAAAATGAAGTACCCCATTTGAGTCCCTACGGTCAATTGTCTCCTCATACCAAATCAAAATCTTTTAAGGTTTCAGAATGCCCAACCAAACTTTCAACATCTTTTTCATCCCTTTAAGGGTTAATAAAAAAAATTAAGTACCTCATTTGAGTCGCTAAAGACAAGTGTATCCTCATATCAAATTTCATCGAAATCTATTACATTAAATTAGCTTTGACCGATCTGGGAATCGAACCCAGAACCTCTCGGTTCAAAGCCCATATATGCCACTAGACCAAGGAGGCAACTGAATTAAATTGTAATTAAACAATTATTTCATCCCTATTAGGCCTGAATTCCTAAAAATATCCTGTCTGCAGTCACGGCTAAGATTATCTTCATACCAATTCATCGAAATAGGTTCATTTTGTCAAATAGACCACTTTAGAATTTGAAGGTTATTCCAAAAACAACATTTCTATAATAGTGGTATATGTTAAAAGTTTGAAAATTAATGGTCATTTTTTCATACTTAATAATAATATTAACCCTGTAATGTTACTTGCCCCACTGCTGTGCACGGGTAATTAATAATTAATTAATTTAATCGAGTTGCAGATCGTTCAGTTACCTATTTAGGCTAGTTTATAAATGTTAACAAAATATATAAGACACAACCTTTTTTTATTTTGAGCATCTAATATTCATAATCCAAGAGGTTATGACGCGCGCTTAGCATCTTGGCTCTTAGGCTATACTGTTTAATGTCTTTGTGCTGACAAGTTAATATGTCGCGGGCATTACGACGCTGATGTGCGCGCCGGTGTGCGCGTAGAATACGTCAAAACCAGCGCTTCACGCATTCATATTTCATTCAAATATCCTCTTAGGCTCAATTGCACCACTATTATTAACCTAGAGTTAGTCCTAACCGCAAGTTAAGTTACATGTCATTCATACATTTTCTGTCAATTTAGCTTGCGGTTAGGACTAACTCTAGGTTAATAATAGTGGTGCAATTGAGCCTAAATGATCAAGTCATCCAAAGTAATGTTATGTAAAACAGGTATTAAATATAGGTTTTTGGTTGATTTACTAAAAATACCAACATTAGCTCACGCCTGCATCCCCGAAGGGAGACAAGGGCGAACTAGGGAACTAAATCACCCACATTTCGCCGAGTTTATTCCCTCCCAGATGTGTCTGGGGGGCGAGCCTATCGGCATATCGGGCACAAATTCCAGACTGCGGGCTAATATTAAATAATAATATCCATTCAATATCACTTTGCCCGACCCAGGGATCAAACCCAAGACCTCAGGACGGTAGTTGTACCGCAATACCACTACGCTACCGAGACAGTCTACTAAAAGTTATGTCTAATAAAAGTAACTAACGTTAGGTTGAGCTGTAAGCAAAAATACGAAAAAAATATACCAAATAAGCTGTATGACTGGTTCTTAGATCTTAGGCCGTTTTCAAAAAATATACAAGAAAAACAAGTAATGTGACATCATACATCCTGATTGGTGTTTACAATCACGTGACTCACAGATAAAAAATTAAATATTTAAATTACAAAAATAAAATTATCCTTGGAGTATTTTTAATAAATTCCTATTTCACACGTTATTTCGATGATAAATCTATGTTCCTACAGAAATTTATTAATATGGGTTACTATAGTCAAGTACCCAATTACAGAGCGGATATACATTATACAATTTAACACCACAGACTGCACTTTACGCGTGTCCAGTCTCGAGCGCGTTGTTTTTTGTTAACCTTCAAGCGGGCGCGCGGTCAGTTGTAACGGCAGCGGTCGCGCGTAACCTAAAAGACCTATAAGCGGAATAAAACACTTATTAATCAATAATCATTTATTTTTTTATATTTTGGAATGTTAGCCATAAACTAAAACATGCTTTATAACCAAAAATGAACTTTATCAATAATTTAACATAGCTCATATTTTCTTTGACTTGAAAACCAATTTAGGAACATAAAATCTTTTTGCGTGCCTCTAACTATCTATATATACATAGTACTTAGTAACATAAAATGAAACTAGAAAATTTGTTAGCTCCATGAGATCAAATAATTAAAAAAAACATCATCTGGGCCTAATTTTCTTCAGGATCAGTGTCTTCGCGAGCATTGCACATGAAAGTAGCATAGGTTTTTCTTCAGTGTCTTTTTCAATTACTTCTTTTTTATGCTGGCTATATTCTGCAGCTTCCTCTGCATATTGTGCTGCATTGCAAGCACTGATTTGCTTGCTTCATTATAAGAATTTCGACATCCATATTCAGATGTTATCTTATGTTTCTTTTTAGTTTTCTTGGAATATTTACCATTGTAGATATTCTTTGGACATACTCTTTTGTCAAATCAATGCTCAATTCACGTAAATACTTACGCCTTGACCATAATTGGTACTATTCTAAAAAATAATATATCGCGTTGAGCGTCGCGCGTAACCTTTTTGACGACGGGCGCGCGGAGTCGTTTCAACGCCTGAGCCGCGACCAAAACAATTGTTGTTTGTCCGGTAACGGGAGTGCGGGGAGTACGGATAAACAATTTATTTGGTACACAGTGATCCATTGACAAGCTACTAAGGACAGGAAATGCATGCGACGAGAATTATTGTTATTATAAACAAAAATGTATTGATGGCGGTCAATTCGACGCCGCGCGACCGCTTGAAGGTTAACTACTGTCATCGCGGGGCTTATTTAAATAAAGAATGTAATAGATTGAGCGTCTAACGGCCGGTTTCAATAAACGATCTCAGTTAAGAGCGCAGATAGGTTGCGATTACGAACTAATCAAATCAAGTCATTTAACGGAGTCATCTTCAAACTGTGTTCTTTTTGGGTAATTTTTGTAATCTATCTGCACATTCGAACTGAGATTATATTGAAACCGGGCGTAAGTAGTAAAATCAAGGATAAGTGAGATAGATAAATGCAGTTTACAGTGTGAGTGATAGAGACAAACTAAGATTTTTTATCTCGTTCTGCCTATGCGTTTTTATTGTCCGATACCAACTCAGAATTGGTGTCAAATCGTAAATAACGCATACAAAATCGTTTAGAACGACAGATCGGTTATTACGACCGATTGGCAAGGTCCCGACCGAATCCTTATACAAACCATTAAGTAAACATACCGCCTATAAAAACATTGAATACAGCGACATATCGCTTAAAACGGCGAACTTTATCGATATTCATCGGCTATAACGACGAAACGTCTAGTAAACAAACAAATACGACCAATTTTCAAACTTATTCTAATGTATGAAGGAATGTTTTGACTTATTATTAGCCACGAACATTCTCCCACCCCATCCAAACCTCTTACGCTCTCTTTGCAATTTGACCTTGCATGTTTCACGACTTATTTAGTGCTTTGATTAACAGCGAGAATGAAAGGTTGTTTTAATATAATAAGGTTTTGTTTTGATAGTGTGTTTTCGCGTTACCGTGTCACAAAAAAAAATTGACACTCGGATTAAAAAAACAGGCCAAGATGACCGATTATCTTAAAAACTTACCCCCTTATTCATAATAAATTAGTAGAGCGTAACAAGACCGCAATAGTACGTTTCATAAAAAAATTATTCATAATCGTTCAATAGCGTTAAAACATTCCAACGTTCGATCGTCAAAACATGGCCGATTCCGGTCAGCTGTTTCAAGTTTGATATTCTTTATTAATGACATTAATTTTGTTATAGTCCCTAGACTATCTTGGAGGGGTCCTAATAGGGTTCTAACCCCATCTAAGATTACTTTGTTTTGTGGCCGATTGACTTCAAAATCGATATCTGGGTTGGACAGTAGGTCCGAATGACGGATCCGATGACGAATCTCGAAAACGATACAACCTATAAAAATTAAAAAAAAAAAGTTGTAGGGAATTTAATCCTCTGCGATATTAATAATAAATACGAATAGCGAAAAACCCATAGGAAAGGAGATATTTGCAAAAAATATGTTTTTGTGACCTTTGACCTTAGGTTTTAATTGTCGCGTACACCCGACCATATGTTGGTTTTGAGACAACTTTGAGGATGTCAAAATACAAGTGTATACGAGTTTACAGCTGGGTATCTCAAATTTTGAGATGAACTTACAAGATGACTGGACTACGAGATATTTTTACGGCTTGTGATTCGGACATCACCTGTACTATCCTCTACATAGCAATGCATGTACCGTGTACGTACAAGACATGAGACACGTATAAGTACTAATAATAGATTAGAATGATTAAGTTATATATACATTGATAATAATAATTAATTATAAATATTTTAATTATAATACCATTACCGTGGTCATGAGTCATTATCATTGCATAAACTTAACTTCGGTAATGATGGTACTGGTTATGACATTTCGATCATTTTTAATAATTATGAACTTTTTTAATTCATTCATTAATTTTTAATAATTAACAGAAAACATTGATTGATTGTCAGTACATTTCATTCATTAATGGTAATGACAATTTTTAAAGAACAATGTCCAGATTTGGCCTGTCAAACATTTTGCCAATGTGGAAAAAAAGAAAATGAATTTTAAGCGAAAACGAATATCAACCCGCGAAATTCGAATGTTATAGTTTTTTTTTGAAACTGCAGCTTAATTCTTCACCCCATATCTATGAAAATAAAAGAGTCTTTAAAGCTAGAACCCTCTTCCGTTTAATAAAAAACTAAAAATAAATGATTTTGCTAAGTGACATACAATTCTAATTTTAGCGGAAATTCTAACAGTGCGTTCGACGCGACGTTCGCTAGGTATTTGGTCCCCATAATCTAGTCTAGTTTGTTATTAGAACATTTAAGAAGTTTGTTACATACAGGTAATGTGGATTAATGCAATACCTAAACTTCAACGAAGATGGACATGAAAGAAATTGTAATTTAAACTGAATTTGGAGGTTTTTTATCAGAGTGTATTGTTCGAAACGTGACCGTGTTCGATGGTTCGGCTTAGAAAATTGACTCCAAAACTCCAGCAAAATCGGATACGTTAAAAATATGTGTATGGTTAAAAATTTCAGCTAAACATCAGCACTAGCTCGGGAAGTTCGAATTTGTTTATTTTTTAAACTGGTGATCGATATTTTGTTATATACAGATGAAAAAAGTATTCGCATCGTAGTAACTCGATTTCTATTTTATTAAAATTACATGTATATACTAATTACCAAAAAATATATTTGTAAAAGAATTAAATGCGAACTTAATTTCGTCGTTGTCTAATTGTAAAAATATTTACACAATGGCTTTTGTTAGCATTAATAATTAATTTGATACACTACATGTTTTTATACATCACTTGAAAAAAAATGTGATTGACAGGTGAAACTTTGTATGGAAGTGAACATTGTTCTTTCATGAAAGAACGCCTGGTTGCAGCCAGACTTATAACATAGCCTTTATTATAATAGTCATGGCTTGAACTTCCAATAAGTATAACTCTGCGGGTTTAGCCAAGTGGCTTATGCGCTAGTCGAATAAAATAGTCGAATAGAACAAATGTATGGGAATGACATAAGAATGCGCTATATGCGGCGTACTCTTATGTCATTCCCATAGATTTATTATTCTATTCGACTAGCGCATAAGATACTTGTCTGCGCACGCTGATATGGAGTGGGTGCGACAATAACTAAAAAAAAGTCATTTTTATGTGTGATTTGGTAATGACTGATTTTCAACAGACATTTCAATTACAACCAAAAGAATATAAATCCACATAATACATTAGTAAGATAATTATATGTATTCTGGTATAAGTAAAGACAAATTATCCAAAAAAAATTATTACAAAATCGATTGGTTTGTTAATATTCCTGTAAAATCAAAATTAATCTAGAAAAGGCATTTTGTTACACTATGTTTTGAGCTCATTGACTAAAAAAAAAATCTTTTCATAACAACTATAAAAGTTTGATTACTCATAATTCATATTAATAGTAGTTATAGACTATGGCTATTTTGATATTATTAAATTTTAAACTAAAAAAAATAATGAGAATTCAGACTGATAGATGATTGTAACATGTTTTGGCCCTTCGCGGAAATACACGTAGATTCGCGTACGTTTGTTTGGTTAATGTGTGTACGCGAGGAAAATCCGCCACTGAAAGTACCTACCTAACAACTGCTACCTGAGCACCTACTACGTACTACCTACCTACTTCATATTACTCTAAGCCACTTCAATGCCTTACCCATGGACGCCTTACGTAACCCACAAACTGTTGCTAATATAAAAACTTGCAGGCTTTATTAACCATACCTATGTATTTGGACTATACCTATATCACTATTAATTCAGTCATTCACTACCTAATCTTAGTTTAGTAACAAGTGACAGCACTTTTACAGCACAACTTACATATTATCATGATTAGATTTTATTTCAATAAGTAGGTACTACTAACCTGTGATCGTGGGAGTGATCGTCGTGTTCAAATATTTGGTCGTGGTCCTCCTGTGATAAGTTTAGCTCGCCAAATTGTTGCTCCACAGAATTTGCCATTTCACTTTTGTGTGCGTGTAAATACTAAGTTACAGTTGCAAATTTAAAACAGTTCTTTGTTTATTATTGGTTGTTTAAAACACTGAGTAGGCGGGATCGATTTGATTGAATGAAAGTAAGAGAGGCCGATATTTTCAATACTTATTAGTGATTTGGTGATTAATGATAAATCCGTGTTATTGCCCGCCGCACCGCACATGTGTTTGTTTCGTATTCATGTGTTTATTTTCATATTACATAATTTAAGTAGACAAGGCACCGAACGGAACGGCACCGAATCCGACTAGTGTCGGCGGCGCAACGTGTCGACAAACGGCGTCACCGATCACCGATCACCGATGACCGAGGGAGTGCACGAGTTGCGAGACGCGAGCGGCGAGGTCGCTGTGGGTTTGATGAGGGAGAAGGGATGGGCGCGAATCGCACGTGTTCGTGGTGCGTACGGTTCGTCAGCTATTGAGATCACTACTCAACTGAGCTGCCTTACTGATGTGACGTGCCGACGTGCGTAACTAAAGGAAACGAGCGGCGCCGACTCTAGTCGATTCTTCGTGCAACCATTTCGCGTGGATTTTGTTTGAGAATGCGCGCGCTGGGCGTGGCTGAGCCGGGGCCCGCGGGGAGAGCATGCCACACCTTAGTGAAGCGCAAGTATCGATCTTTAACTTTTATCGAAACAAATGTTTTCTGCGCACCTTGTGAGTTGTAATTATACCCGCTGCGTTTTATTACGATTCATTACTTATACCAAGGTACCTATCATCTTGCAGTTAAAAGTTGAGGTATTCAAATTTTTTTTAACAATTCACATTTCACACCGTTATTCACCCCCTATATGACATCAATAATAAAATTAAGTACCTAGGTATTCAGAATCTATAATGACTGACAAACTTACTAAAAATACATAATCATTTATAATACATCAACAAGCCATTTAAGACATAATACACATCAATATATTATACCCCTAGATGCACAGTTCTTTGCAAATATCGTCCTAAAAAGTGGTCTCAGGAATAAAACAAAGAAAAAGATCTAATTAAATCAACACAAATATAACCCTATGCACGTGTAATAAAGTAGCTTTTTAAACGAAATTAGAATTCCATCGGCGTCGGACTGTATGCAAAACGAGTGCTTAAGCACTCCTTTGCTGTCCCATTTTCCGAGCGTCAACTGTGTATCTAGGTAATTAATATATCGATGCATATACATAACTCACGCATTAAGGAAAAAGTGGAACACCGCGGGATTTAGAGAGTCTTATCTATTTTGTGGTATGACGGCAGACTGTCCGAATGTATAGGTATGTTAGGCCGGGTCTCCTGCACTAAAACATTACACAAACCACCTACACAAAACATACATTTTTTATCTATGGTCCATTGTTCTATAAGTAGGTGACAACTAAAATCTCGGTTTTGCGTATGTCATTTAGGGCGACTTGCAGTGCTATTACTAATCTAGTATTACACCTTATCTCGATTTATCCTACAGCTCACTCCTATCTTTAAATAAAGATTTGGGATAAATAGAGATTTATCGCGGATCTGCAAGTGGCCCTTAATGTTTTGTTTCGAAAAAGCTAGTGCAGGAGACCCGGCTTTAATCAATATGGGCTTCTGAATAGATGTGCCAAATTTAGTTAGTGAAATATAAATTCAGAAACTATAAATAGGATTGCAATGGTTCTTTTTTATTGAACTAGGTATCTTCCAACTTACAATTTTTATCGAAATCGGTTCAATAGTTTTGAAGATATTATGATCTTGGCATTTCCGCGAAAAAAAAATGGTAATGACTCATGACCACGGTAATGACGAACCCCTAATAGTATTATATCTATGTATGTATTTTATCATTCTCATGGATTATTAATACTTCGGCGGTCCCTACGTATGTATATAAAGTCAAGTCAAAATGTCAATTTTTTTTTGCATACTTATATGGCTTTAGATTGTCCATACGCTCATTTTAGTGTCCGACCGAAACATGATTTTCTACCGAAGCCGAAACGAATCTTCGGTATCTGTTCCCGTTCCGGTCGAAAGCGAAACTTTTTCTGATGTGTGTTAAAATGTATTGTTTTGTGAAATTCGGCTTATTTTATACACTTTTACAGATAGTTAAAACGTGAAAAAGTGAAGAATACGCACCTACAATACTATTTGTTTTATTAAAAAAATTGTTAAAACGTTTTTTCTATTGTTTCTGTCACATTTTTGCTCGATACAATACCGTGAAACTGGACAACATTGTCTTTGGCTGATAACTTTGCTCAAAACCAAAAAATAACTATAATTCCAATTTGTAAACTAATTTATCGAAATATCAACATTTTTAAACTTTTAACGTAAATTAGAACATATTGCTGGCAACACTTACTATTCGTAGGGTTGCTAAATCCACTCAGTGGCTGGTGAGGTAAGTCTAAAGTTGGACTAGCCTAAGCTGGTGCCAATATTCATGACACTCTCATCGTTAGACATTCCTCAGGAAGGTTATTTAAACACAAGGGTAATAACAAGTACTACGCTTCATGTCTATGCTAATTGGGGGACCTGTAAATCATAACATCGTCAAGATAATAAAGTGGGTTATGATTCCCGAACATCCATAAATATAGGAGTGATAACATTGCTCACTGAAAAAAGTGTTAGGGTTGATACCCACATTAAGCCATTTTACCTAACTGCCCCAGAAGGAGGATAATGTTTTATATTACATTGATTATACTGAATTATTACCGCGTGGCCTAGGCGTATTATTTTAATAAAAATATTTATTGCTATTAAAACAGATTAATAATTATTTATCACATTGTATGAATGTCAACCCTAATTTCCCGGTTTTAGTTTGTATGAAAAAGAAGTCTGGTGAGTAGAGTAACATTGCCCGCCTCAGTAAAATAAAAACTATAAATGATTTTTACATATGGACCACCAAGTTCGAGACTACTACTACTACTTCCCACATTTAATTAAGTAGATGTTGTTTGCAAAATGTTGAAAAGTAGTAAAAATGCGGGCAATCTTGTACGGTTTAACTGTACTACTTACTGTATTTAATATTTCTTTATATTCATAATTTAGGGTAGCAACAGAGAAATACAATATTACTAACTAAAGAGGCTTTCACGTTATTTTCAATCCAAAAATAAATGATGTCAAACGTCATTAACGCCATCTACCACTTGTAGGAAAAACTGTTTCAATGACGAGTTTGGCTATCGCACGGAAGGTGATGCTAATCCTTAGACTAAATATAGACTGGACCATCCTCACCGACACATTGAAGAAACGGGATGGTGCTATAGGCATTTAAGTGTGTTGAACAAAGATGCCTATCTAAATTTGCTATTCCTTATTCCGTACCTAAAAATTCGGGCTCATATTGTGTGGGATCAATTTATATTTTGTCACAATTGTCACAAAAATTCACAACGTATTTTTATTTTGGAGTTCCCGTGGATATAACGATATAAATCGCTAGTAATTGTATTATTCATTAAAGAAGGGTGTTTATTGTGTTCAAAAAATTGTGGATTGTAACATTTTTGTGTGTAGTTAAATAAAATTGTGTTGCTGGTATTGAAGCCATAAAATCCATAAAATTAAAAAAATCTAATGTTTTTGTATTATGTTATAATCGGTAGCATAACATTATGGCATAACAAGCTGTTGCCCGCGACTCCGCTTGAAAATTTATTTTCAGAAAAAGTAGCCTATGTGGTTAATCCATGGTGTCAACCAACCTCCATACTAAATGTCATCATTTAAATACTAGACTCCTGTGGTTCTTCAGCAGACTTATTACTTTCCTTATAAGACTCCCTGCAATTTTTGCCTGTTCCCTGACTGAACTGAATAGGCCATTGAAAGAAATATGATTTAGACAAGAGCAGAAATTATAGCTGCAAGGACAGCTGAACTAAATTCCATTTCGAATTAGGGTTTTTCAGATTGCTTCCAACAATGGCGGCACCGCTGGGAGTGGAGGCCCAAGAAGATTACTTTGGTGTCATTAGGTTTCCAAAGTTCCAGATGTACCTGCTTCTTTTTTCCGGACAAAGCTCAGATGTATCTAAAAAATACTTCGGACCGCGCATCACCTGTGCTATATTATCCACATATCTGGTATTTATTGTCACTCAGTATATGTATTATATCTCTTCAAATCAATGCGTCGATCTATAACATTTTGTTGCAGTTTCAGAATACAAATCTATATCCTTTTTTTTTATTTTTGCAGATGACAAAGATTCTATATTTGAAGTATCCAAGCGACGACTACGTACCGTGACGACGAGTTGTATCAATTGAAATCGTAACAAATAGGGTAAATTGTGTTTGCTGCCTTTTATTTAGAATGAAATATTTATGAAAAATTAAAAGTATTTCTTTAAGTTTATTTAGTATACATAACCGAATATGATATTAGTAGGTGCTAAAACTCTTATAAGTAACTACGAAAGAAAATCTTTAAATTCGGATTTTTTTTTACATTCTGACCACACAAGCGATGAATCTCGCTGTCTCATGTGACGCTACGACGTCGTGATATCTAGAGAATAATCAAAGTACTAGTCAAATACATAATTGAGATATGTCAGTTGTCATTAAGGATGAGGGTGTAGAAAATCGAGAACTACAAACTTCGATTCTTAAGAGGTATCGATTTCGATTAATATCAAATTGGTAATCGATTATAGTTAAACGTAAATATATTGTGTTCAGAATAAATCACAACAGGTAATACAGGGGCAGGTCTATGATTGTTTATTGTTAATACGTAATGGTTTATTTTATAATTAATATCTTGCTTTATCAGGTCAAACCAAAGTTTAACTAATATGACACCGATATTGTGTTTCTATCATCTTCCTGGAGTGATCATGGCTTAATTAAAATAAATGCCCGGTATTTGAAGTTTTCTAACACTGGTTTATCTATTCGATATGTGCAGCTTTGCAAATAAATATTTATATTTTATTTGTTCTCTGACATGAAAACTAAGTCCTTCATGCGTATACTTTTTGATTTAAATATTCTTGTTTCCTTAGTTCTAATCCTACATCTAACTTTTATAAGAGCAATGTAATCTGAAATGGTCGATTTCAAGTCCCTGTTGGAATTTTGGCATCAATACGTTCCAGATTGATGCTTTTTAGACGATTTTCTCGCAGCGGAAGAATCGTTGAGCCATCCATCCGACAAAAGCGTCCAAAATAATTCATTTCAAAGTTTCAATACACTATCCATATTCGTTGATGTTTATCGCATAAATTCACATCACATTAAAACAACAAGCACAACTTTAGACTAGAATATGAAATCATTAAAACAAGCGACCACCCGCACCGTCAGAATTCCCGCCAAAACTCATTTGTATTTAATTTTATCTGTCACATAGTGTTGTTTTTGCTAGATGTCCAGATTTGCGCAGGACGTCCCGATTTTCAGGGGTCTGGTGGACCCATCCCGTTTTACCCATAATCGGGACGCCAAATGTCCCGATTTTTGACTATCCTTCTTAGCCTGTACTTTAACCCGTTGGAGGCGGCACATATAGGGCCTTACTTATAAAAACAGTTCAACTGAGCAAATGGGTAAAATAGTCTGTCCCTTTTATTTTCAAATAATGTGACAAGGAAAAAAGTGACAAACTATTCTTAGTAATTTGCTCAGGTAAACTGTTTTTATAAGTAAGGCCCATATATGTATGTTACACTAGCAGACCTGCGCAACTTCGTTTGCGTTACATATGTGTGAGAGGAACTCCGTCAATCACCCCGACGGTCACCCCGTCGGTCACCTCATCTGTCACCCAGTCTGTAACCCCTCAATCACCCCGTCCGTCACCCTGTCAGCCACCCCGCCGGTCACCCCGTCAGTTATCCCGTCCGTCACCCCGTCGGTTACCCCGTCGGTCACCCCATCCTGTCACCCCGTCAATCACCCCGACGGTCACCCCGTCAGTCACCCTGTTCCGTCATGCCGTCGGTTACCTCATTGGTCACCCAGTCAGTCTCCTCGACCAGCGCCTCCTCAGTCACCCCGTCGGTCACCCCGTCAGTCACAAATCAATTCAGTCAAATCCGTTCAGCGGTTTATAAATTACCAAACAAACTTTCATCCCCTATTTCATCCCTTTAGGGGTTGATTTAAAAAAAAAATTACCCCATAACCGTCTTCATGGCCAAATGTATCTTCACAATCATGGTTTCTAAACTCCCATACAAAATTTCTTCTCTTTAGAGGTTGATTTTTTATCTCGTCGGGGCTTAATGTATCCACATACCAAATATCGTCAAAATCCGGTCAGCGGTTTATAAATACCCATACAAACTTTCATCCCTTATTTTATAATTTTAGGAGTTTATTTAAAAAAACAATATGGTGCTCCATGTACGGACATGGAGTGGACAACCTATTATTTAATCATTATACTAGTCGGGTGCTAACGTCCCGATTTGAAAGCCAAAGTCCCGATCATTTTGACCCTATGTCCCGATATATCACACAATGGATCTGGCAAAATTACAGTGTCACAGATATACGTTAGTCGGAATTTATGTAATAAGCTGAAAAGACACTACAGTATTCGTAATAACGAACAACTTTTATACTTGCAATTTTTTCAATATACATACCTAACACTTTCATAGATAATTTCATTTAAAGATTTTGTAAAAAAATCGCATACACAACCATAAGATCAGCTGTTTCAAATTTAACATCACCAAACACGTGGCAAGCGACCTCAAACAAAAAGCCGACGCCGATATACCCGATAAAGCCCGTCGCTGTGCCGTCGCGTCGCGTCGGGCCGCGCGCTTTAATATAATGCCGCCTCTACCTACTCGATCATACGATAGAGGTGATTGAACTGAAAGGTTGTTTTTAAAATAGGTAATTGTTTTGAAGTTTAATGTTTTATTATTGAATGGGAGATTATCTAGGTACCTACTAACAATGTGCCACATGCCACATCACGCAGAAGTCCTAGATAAGAATAAATAAGGGACGCATATAAAGTACCTAACTACCAACATCGTCATTAAAACGATCGCGCGGCGCACTATGGGACAGAACCGTGCATACCGTCTCAAAAATACCTTTGACGAAAGTACGATTTCAGTTATATCTATGATGGATATATGTTAAGGGATGTTCAAAGTATAATTTATTAGCAAATATATATATAGTGAACATGTTTTTAATATAAAAATAGGCACTTGAAGTCGACAATTGTAAATACGCCATTCAGTTATTGTAGCGTACCAAAAGTTCACAGCGTTAATTCTGTGTACTTTCTTTACCAAACATATATGTGTTATATGTTGTTATAAAGGTTCTAGTATCGTCTTTTCAAATAAATAAGTAAAATCTAGAAAGTGCAAGTGTACTTTGTAAATAAAAATTATTTCTGAGGACGTCAAAAATTTTACTTTATAAATTTTCAAATAGACTTTTGAAGGTTTGCGCCGCGTTGCGCTGTTTAGATTTTTATACAATAAGATACTATAGACCTTTAATAATAAGGGCATGAAATTTTTTTTTTGCCCGAATTTGCCCGCTTTTTGCCTAGATCCGTTTTAGTATGTCAAGCCCAAAAAGTCAAAAATTAAAAAAATAAATTTTGAGGTGTATTTGGTCAAGAAATGTATTTATTTGTTTTATAATATAATTTTAACTATTGTGACAGTACTTCAGTTTACATGTTTTACCTTTTATCTCGGGTTTGAAACATACTTGAAGTTACGTGGGGTGATTATTCGCTTACTTAATATTTTCATTTTGCTATCTACCACAATGCGAATAGTGGTCAATTCATATTTTTTTACTCAACCACGATAATAATTAACGTAATATGTTAATTCAGGTACAATAATCTTATCAAAGCACATGTCACTAGTCAAAAGCATACTCTATAAGGCACTGATATTCACAGTTTACTAAACAATGTACTAAGAACTTCGAACTTACTTCCTTTTTATAATTTTAATTGTTATAATAATTAGTCAATATGAGTGAATTCATAATTTATTGGCGTAAATTATATATATTTTTATGAATACATTATCTTCTTCCCAAAGCCAAGAATTTGTGGGCAATATTAGTCAATATTTTATTTCTCACTTTAATGGATGCTGGACAACATCTAATCGAACAGCAGACAGGTTTTGCAAAAATAATAACGTGGTTGGATGGGGAATTTAAAGTAAAATTTATTGATAAATTGCTTTCAAATTCGACATCAACGTCATCCGGGGAACGTGAAACCGTATGGTATAGAAGAGCTGTCTTTTTATGAAGAGCGATCAGAAAAATTAAAAAAATTCAAGAGGACGAATAAAAACATTATAGCGTTATTATACAGAGCTTAGCATCAGGCGTGTCTGTCATTCCAGAAAGGTTCGGACAATATTCCCGAGAAACAGCCGAGTTATATGTGGAAAAATACAGTTGGTATTACATACCATCATCAGTACATAAAATTCTCATACACGGAGAAAGTATTATAAGAGATTTTGCCGTTTTGTCAATAATTAAATTATCTGAAGATGCGAAGATGCCTGATTTTAAAAGCTCTGTGGGAGGAAGCTATCGATTTTTTAAATATTGAAGAAATAGTTAACTAATCTTTTGTAAATAATGTTTATTTTTACGTAACCTTAAATCAATTTTACAGTTTTGGTAAAATTTTGTATATAACTATTTGTTATTGTATTCAAAAGTAACGTTTTGTATTGAAAAATTGTATTTTTTTATTTTAAATATTTTTTTTACTTACTAAAGTTTATTTTTACATCTTACTGTTTTTGTTATTTGAAAGCCTATATATCAAAGATTTTGTGTGCAAAATTTCATACGTTTATCGTGGATAACAAAAAAGTTACAGATTTTTGAGACGGTACGCACGGTTCTGTCCCATAGTGCGGCGTCGCGCGAGCGGGTGAAGCGCACAGAACACTTAAGGCCCACTTAGACGGAGAGAGTTTCTTGCCTCGAAGATACGATTATCGAAATAATATAAAAAATGGCTCTTCGTCTAAACATTCACACTTCTCGCTATTTCACTTTGGTGATAATTCCCTCGCAATTGATTGTATCATTAAACTCGAATGACAAATCTCGCAGTAAAAATGGTTCAAACCTCAGAATACTCGTATGAACTTGAAAAAATGTCATACGAGATTGTGTTTATATAAAAGTCGAGATTCTCGTCAGCAAGAATATTTTTCGCTATGTAAACAGACACAGAAAATTATTGCCTAGCGATAAGTGACTTGCTGAATCTCGTATGATATAATCGTAGAAAAAAATTTTTAGGTTTAGCTTCAAGTACATAGGTAGTAGGTGCCTACCTATTCGGAGTGAGATCTCCACGTTTATCTTTAGCTTCATGGTCCATAGGTCAGCGGTGTTTTGATTACGCACGGAACTATCGCACTAGAGATGGACGATTGATAAAATATCCTGTCTCGTGGCCATTGACCATATATATTACCAATAGACACCTAATGTTCGACATTTTCCATCAAACAAACCAAATGTGGCAACAAAACCGAGGTATGAGGAAGCGGGATACTGCATATGCTGCATTACGATTGGCATTTGAGTAGTACTATGAAACGAGGGTATAAGGTGAATAAGTGTAATTTCTGAAGATCCATACAAATTTTAATCCGTGACAGCCTATGTGTCTACGTGCATAGTGCATACATACATAACCATTACCGTGGCCATTTGAGTCATTACCACAGCTTTGACTTAACGTCCGCAATGACGGTACTGGTAATGACATTTTGGAGTATTTTGCTAATTATGAATTTAACCCGTCGGAGGCGGCACATATAAATGTTACATAAGCGTATGGTCAACCGGACGCCGAGCCGCCCGTGATTATCTACTACTACTACGCCCGTGACTACTACATAAAGGGTTTACACATTTCAATAACTAGATAGGGATTCAAAGTATTTTCTCACTCTGTATTTTCTAATAGAAAACATCGATTAATTGTCAGTATATATTACTCGTTAATGGTGATGACGCTTTTGAAAATTTCATAAAAGAACCCCTAGCTGCAACCAGACTTATACTATAGCTTTCATTGATAGTGCTTATCATAATAGTCATGGTTTTGAACTACCCATAAGTATAACTGAAAACGTGAAGTAGGTGCGGCACTAACTAAAATAAATACAGTTTTAGTGATTTGGTAATGACGAATTTTCGACATACATTTCGATTACAGCCAAAAAATAAATATCTATATAGTAAAGACCTAATGATATGAGTAGTATTCTTAAAATAGTATTACAAAGTCGATTGGTTTGTTGGTATTCCTGTAAAAATCTAGAAAACGTATTTTGTTACACCATAGTTATACTTATGGGAAATTCAAGCGTGAATATTATGTTAAGCACTGTCAATAATGGCTATGTTATAAACCTGATTGCAGCCAGGGTTCTTCCTGAAATTTGAAAAAGTAAAAAAATTAGGTACCTTTAACGAATGAAATGCACAGACAATCGATGTTTCCTGTTATTTTTTTTATTACACTTTATATACATTGTGTTTAAAGGCGGGCTTAATGCTAAAAGCATTCTCTCCCAGCCAACCTTAGGGTGATGCAGAGATGTATGAGGTAGGTGCATAAATGTCGAGTAAACTAAACATAACATGATATTATAGATAATAAGGAAATATATATTACATATTAGGACATAAAATATCTAATAAATACATACACAATTAATACCTACATAAAATAAACTAAAAATAAAATGATCTATATAATATATAACATAATCATAACACATATTTATACTACATACTAAATATAAACAATATGATTAAATAAACTAATGTGATGATTCTGCAACTTCATTCCACAGTAACTACCTCGAACTCTCATTTTGAAAACCAAGCGGGTTGTAGACGACCTGATCTCGAGAGGGAGTGCGTTCCATAAAAGTATAGATTGAATAGCAAAAGAAGAATGAGTGAAGTCAGATATATGAGCCAGAGATTTGAGAAGTAGGTTATTGGATGAGCGAATGTTTCTATCATGACTGTCACAAAGAAACTGAAAGTTAGAAGATAAATACGAATGAGGAGGAAATATTAATTATTAGATAATACAAATTGACACAATACTTTGAATCCCTATCTAGTAATTGGAATCTGTAAACCCTTTATAACTAATAAAAACGTTCGAAATGTCATTACAGGTACCGTATTTACAGACGTTAAGTATAGACAATGGTAATGACTCATATGACCACGATAATGACAAACCTTTAATAGTATTATAATCGAGAATTATTATCTATGTATATAACTTAATCATTCTCATGTATTATTAGTACCTACACGTGTCTCATGTCTTGTACGTACATGCATTGCTATGCAGAGGATAGTACAGGTGATAGTACTATTGGCTCAAGTTTAGGATTCGGGTCATCTCCACCTGGTCCAACAAAGTAAGATACAATAATAGGTTAGCCCACATAGTTATAATTATATGGCAGTAGATAGTAATTAGGTGGATTACATACCTACTGTTTTATTATCTGTTTTCATAGTACTAATGTAGAATCTGTTAGTTCGGAGGTTCGATAGAAAAGTTGTCATTACTCATTAAAATAAAATAAATGAAACATAACAAACAATTAAATAATTTACTTTGTCGATTATCTACTAATTGCGATATTTAATATAAATAATGCTATTCATTTTTAATTAATGTGTCATTACCGTGGTTTTAATGTCATTACCTTCTTTTGTTTCTTGATTATCTCCTAAACTACTCAAAAGCAACACTAACAGCGAGACCTTCGCAACGGTATAAATATATTAAAACCATCAATAACACAAACGGTAATAACACACTAATTAAAAACTAATAAATATCTCGGTTCCTATGGATTTTTCGCTATTTGTATCTATTATTAATATTGTAAAGGATTTAACTCCCTACAACTATTGCTTTAATTTTTATACGTTTTCAATTGTCGCCTCCTTGGTCTAATGGCAGCATGTATGGGCTGTAGACCGGGAGGTACAGGGTTCGATTCCCAGGTCGGGCAAAGTAAATTTTCTAATTTAATTTGCCCGGGACTGGATCCCTCATAGGGAGTTGACGTGAGGCTGGCGGCCGGTCGTAAAAACTAAGTTAAATCCTCTTTGCAACATGCTTGGAAAAGTGTGTTGCGCCGACCCCACATTCAGGTGGGATAAGGGCAGGTAGAAAGAATTGTTTTCAATAGGGAGAGCACGCGGTTAGAGCATCATTATCCCTTATTTTATCACTTTAGTGTTGGTAAAAAATAAAAAACCCCATGTCCGTCCTCAGAACTAAATGTATCCGCCATACCATATTTCATCAAAATCTGTTCACCGGTTTCTACATTCCTATACAAACTTTCATCCTCTATTTTATCGTGATAGGGATTGATTTAAAAATCTAAAGTGCCCCATGTCCGTTCCACGGTAAAATATATCTTCATACCAAATCTCATCAAAATCTGTTCAGCGCTTTCTAAATCCCCATATAAAATTTCAACCCCCATTTTATTATTTTAGGGGTTATTTTAATAAAATGATTCACCCTATGTCCGTCCTCAGGGCCAAATGTATCCTTATATCAACTTTCATCAAAATCTATTCAGTGATACTTAAATTCCCAAACACATTATCATCCCCTATTTTTTCCTTCTAGGGGTTGATTAAAAAAAAAAATAAAGTACCCCATGCCCGTCCTCAGGGCCAAATGTATCTTCATACCAAAATTAATTATAATCTGTTGTGTATCCTAAATTCTTATACTAACTTTCATCCCCTAGGTATTTCATCGCTTTAGGGCTTAATTTAAAAAAAATAAGTAGGCAGTTGTTCTTTAAATTATATAATTTAATAAAATGTCGAGTTTGCCATCTGTAGCTTCAACGGTTTCGATTTATTCAAACACTGTTTTTCACCCTTTTCACCTCCTTAGGAGATGAATTTCCAAAAATCCCTTCTTGGTGCTCACCTACGTCATAAACGGAAGCCGTATGTAAAATTCCACGTTCCCGGGTCCAATAGTTTCGGCTGTGTGTGGATTGTCAGTATTGCCTTTTATTTCAATAAATGATGTTTTATTCCTTTCTTACATTTTATATTCAAGTAGTAGTTATCTAGCATACTAGTGGTCATTAACTGAAAGTGGTCGCTATCTAGCATTTCGGCTATTTTTGCACATTTTCCATGATTTTATATTATTTATGCATGAAAGGGTGATGTTTTATGTTTTGTTTTAAAAATTAACTATATTTACGACCAATTTACATGGTCGCTAACTACTTTTGCGTGTAGATGAAGTGTATTTTGTCTCACCCAAAGTTCGCAATCCAACTAAATGGTCGCTAACTGGCGCAACAACCCTATTTTATCTCACCGAAAGTTCACAATCTAACTAAATGGTCGCTAACCGGCGCAACGACCCTATTCTATGCGTTTGACCTTAGACACTGACGTAGCGAGCGATGTAGTAAGCTACTCTAGTATTCCTGTAAAAGCAAAATGAATCTAGAAAAGGCCATTTTGTTTCACTATATTTTGAATTAATTGATTAATAAAAAACTTTTGTTCATAACAACTATAAAAGTTTGATTACCTACTCATATTAATAGTAGGTATCTAGTTATAGACAAAGGCTATTCTGATATTCTTATCTATACTAATATTATATCTATACTAATATTATATCTATACTAATTATAAAGCTGAAGAGTTTGTTTGTTTGATTGAACGCGGTAATCTCAGGAACTACTGGTTCATATAAGTTCACGCCTGTATCCCCGAAGGGGTAGGCAGAGGCGTACTAGCGAACTAGAACACCCACATTTCGCCGAGCTTAGTTCCGTCCCAGATGTGATAGGGGGCGAGCCTATCGCCATATCGGGTACAAATTCCAGACTCCGGGCTGATATGGGAAAATTCAATATCACTTTGCCCGACCCGGGGATCGAACCCGAGACCTCAGAAACGTAGTCGTACCGAAATACCACCACGCTACCGAGGCAGTCACTACTGGTTCGATTTGAAAAATTCTTTTTGTGTTGGATAGCCCAATTATCGACGGTGGCTATAGGCTATATAACATCACGCTATGACCAATAGGAGCGAAGCAGAAATGAAAAATGTTTAAAACCGGGGAAGTTGATATCTCCGAAACTACTGGTTCGAATTGAAAAAATATTTTTGTGTTGGATAGCCCATTTATCTAGGGTGGCTAGAAGCTATAGAACATCACGCTATGACCAATAGGAGCGGAGCAAAGATGAGTAATGCTGCTAGCGGGGAATTTTATATCTGAGAAACCACTGGTTCTATTTGAAAAAATATTTTAGTGTCAACACTATATAACGGGACGGGATGAATGGTAGGTAGGTACTAAGGGGTGACTGACGGGATGATTGATGGGATGACTGACGGGGTGACCGACGTGAGGAATGACGGGGTGACTGACAGGCTGACTCATGGGGTGGCGGACGGGGTGACTGACAAGGTGATTGACGAGGTGACCGACTGGGGGACAGACGGGGTGACAGATGAGGTGACCGAATGGGTGACAGAAGGGTGACAGCCGGGTGGCAGACGGGGTGACAGATGGGGTGACAGACAGGGTTACAGACGGGGTGACCGACTGGGTGACAGACGGGGTGACTGGGTGACCGACGTGGTGACAGACGGATGACAGACGAGGTGACAGGCGGGGTGACCGACTGGGTGATTGACTGGGTGACAGGCGAGTGACAGACGGGTGACCGACTGGGTGACCGACTGGGTGACAGACGAGGTGACCGACTGGGTGACAGACGGGTGACAGACGGTGTGACAGACGTTGTGACAGAGGGTGTGACTGACGGGGTAAGAGACGGGGGGACTGACGGCCGAAGTAGATCATCCCATTACCTCTTTTAGAATTATTGTGCTATAGGTGCCTACGACTCACTCTTTCAACCCTCTCTCTCATACGCAGACGAAGTTGCGCGGGTCAGCTAGTATAATATAAAAAAAATAACGAGAATTTAGAATTTTAGACAGACAGATGATTGTAGCCAAATTTTTTGGCCTTTCGCGGAAATGTCCACTTGAAACAGGGATTCTGGCGCGTACACACCGGGCGGAACGAAGGCGAACAAATCATGTCTATTTCATTCCCACAACAGCGAAAGTTTGTTTGTGTGAACGCAACAGTGAGGCATACATTCGTTCGCCTTCGTTCGGCCGGTGTGTACCCACCCGCCATTCGCCGCTTGCAGCTTCTGAGTTTCTAAACGTTGTAATTCTATGATTTTAGGTTTATTAATTAATAATTATGATGGCGTGTCCACACCAACCGAACGCTAGTGAAGCGCACCGAAGCTTGGCGAACGCAACATTGTAGGGTTCCACAGCCCAATATTAAACATTTCCATTATAATTCAGTCATCAAAGCAAAGGTGGAGTGAAATTAGGAAAAATATTGTATTAGGATGTGTATAAAAAAAATTATATTAGGTATGTATAAAAAAATATATTTTTTACTGTGATCAGATACGCACTTGTTTATATATTATACTAGCTGACCCGCGCAACTTCGTCTGCGTATGAGAGAGAGGGTTGAAAGAGTGAGTCGTAGGCACCTATAGCACAATAATTCTAAAAGAGGTAATGGGATGATCTACTTCGGCCGTCAGTCACCCCGTCTCTCACACCGTCAGTCACACCGTCTGTCAAACCGTCTGTCACCCCGTTTCTTACCCCGTCAGTCACACCCTCTGTCACACCGTCTGTCACTCAGTCTGCCACCCCGCCTGTCACCCCGTCTGACACCTTGTCTGTCACCCAGTCGGTCACCCGTCTGTCACCACGTCCGTCACCCCTTCTGTCACCCCGTCTGTCACCCCGTCTGTCACCCCGTCTGTCACCTCGTCTGTCACCCAGTCGGTCACCCCGTCTGTCACCAGTCTGTCACCCCGTCCGTCACCCCGTCTGTCACCCTTCTGTCACCCGTCTGTCACCCCGTCTGTCACCCAGTCGGTCACCCCGTCATTCACCTCGTCAGTCACTCCGTCCGCCACCCTAGCATTCAGCCTGTCAGTCACCCCGTCATTCCTCACGTCGGTCACCCCGTCAGTCATCCCATTAGTCACCCCATCAATCCCCCCTTAGTCACCCTACCATTCATCCCCTTGGTCAACACTAAAATATTTTTTAAAATCGAACCAGTAGTTTCTGAGATATAAAATTCCCCGCTAGCAGCATTTTTCATTTCTGCTTCGCTTCTATTGGACATAGCGTGATGTTATATAGCCTATAGCTACCGTCGACAATTGGGCTATCCAACACAAAAATAATTTTTCAATTCGAACCAGTAGTTTCTGTCTGAGATATAAATTTTCCCGATTTAGTAACATTTTTCATTTCTGCTCCGCTCCTATTGGTCAAAGCGTGATGTTATATAGCCTATAGCCATCCTCGAAAAATAGGCTATCCAACACAAAAAAAAAATTCATTTCGAACCAGTAGTTTCTGAAATATAGTCTTTTCAACATTTTTCATTTCTGCTCCGCTCCTATTGGTCATAGCGTGATGTTATATAGCCTATAGCCACCCTCGATAATTGGGCTATCCAACACAAAAAGAATTTTTCAATTCGAAGCAGTAGTTTCTGTCCGAGATATAAATTTTCCCGATCTTGCAACATTTTTCATTTCTGCTCCGCTCCTATTGGTCAAAGCGTGATGTTATATAGCCTATAGCCATCTTCGATAAATAGGCTATCCAACACAAAAATATTTTTTTAATTCGAACCAGTAGTTTCTGAGATATCGCCTTCCCCGGTTTTAAACATTTTTCATTTATGCTCCGCTCCTATTGGTCATAGCGTGATGATATATAGCCTATAGCCACCGTCGATAATTGGGCTATCCAACACAAAAATAATTTTTCAAATCGAATCAGTGGTTCCTGAGATTAGCGCGTTCAATCAAACAAACAAACTCTTCAGCTTTATAATATTAGTATAGATAGTATAGATGATGTTATGCCTTTTACCTTCGAAAGTTAATTTCACGTTTACCTTTTTCGAAAAATAAGAGTCGATATTGAAATAGTATTTTTATGCATTCAGTATAATTTTATTTACTCCTAATTTTATAATCGCAAGTTTTCAGAACCGCTACATTTTATTCATACAGTTCACACGTCCGCTCTTAGAATCGTTGTCGCTTAATGAGCATTCCCGAACATTCGTCGATGCGTCCACACCGCATTCGCAGATTCGCTATATTTTCCTTTGATGTACCGACAGTTGTCCAGCGCACGATCGAACGGGACTGAACGCTTCGCTGAACCTCCGTTCGTTCGTTCGGCTTCGGTGTTACGTCCACACCGACCGCTTTGCGAACGATCTTTCGCCTTCGTTCGGCCGGTGTGTACCCGCCATAAATGAGCAAAGGTGAAGAGTGGGGGACTTAGTAGTCTTTCTCGGATGCTTGCACCATAATACATATTCTGGCACGTGACGTCACATCCTTAGCTGTGCCTATATTCGAATAAGTTGGATTGGGCATCGGATAATGTCGATAAATAAATTCAAGAAGTTTTCCTGTTTTTGAGTCCTGTAAGTAGGTTATGCAGTCGTACTTTTTTAGCTCTGTAGTCTGTACGCTGTACCTATATAGCGTAGTCTGGCGAACTCCTTATAACATTCCCATACATTTACTAGATACCTATTGTATCTGACTAGCGCATAAGCCACTTGGCTCTAAGCCCGATGGTCTACAAACCACAAGCTACAGGTACACGTGGGTATTGCTATAAGAAGCCTGCGACTGTAAGCGTGTACAGCTAAATTTTTATAGACCATTCGGGGTTGCTCGGAGCACTGTTTCTATCGATAGCAAGCAGCAGATTACGGTCAATCACTAAAACGCGATAACAGTTCGTGAAGTATATTTGTTACTGGGTCCGTGCGACGGCGCCCCGCGCCCATGCGTTTTCCACTACGTTCGCCCGGGGCCCACAGAGGGCGGTCGCCCGACACCGCCTACTTCGTCTGGTACAGGCGTCGCCCGCCTCGTGTCCCGCTTCACCTTAAAATTACAAGTATTCGAGAGTAGACGTCGATTCACTAAGAGAAAATGCCCTTCACGTCTAAGGGCAGATCACACCACGCCGCCTAAAATTAAAAAAAGACGAAAAATTTACAAAAAAAAAAGGTCCTATCTGCATCCAAAAGTGAAGAATCACATTAAATCCTTTGGCGATAAACGAATAAGCACACTTGAGGTCATACCTAGTCATTTAACTAGAAAAAGTCCAATAGCCACAACAAATCGTAGGTACCTACCGTATTAAAAATTCCGATTTTTTTATTTATACGCAGAAGTATACTTAACACGTTGGTAGAACAAAATACTTTAAAAGCGGGACCACACATAAAATTTGAAATGCGTGCGCTCGGGCGGCGAGACCGAGCGCACTAAACAAAGCTGGCTCCGCACTCCGCAGTCCGCACAACCGTGAACCGCTACAACGTTTGCACAAAACCAATGCCAACTAGGTACGTCACAATGATTCATTTTAGTTCGTAATGTTATGTAGGTACTTATCGTAAAAATATTTATTAAGTATAAGTCTTAGATTAATAATTCATAGATACCTAATCCACGCGTAAAAATCTTGACATTCATGTAGAGCTACTTTAGCCACAGCATAGAAAGCCACAGTCAGACGCTGGTTCCACAGTTGTCATAGAGACGACATCACGGCAACGTTTTATTATAATTTTAAAAATGCTTTTCTGTTGTATATCATCGTGCAAAAATTATTCAGGAAAATCTCACAAGTGTCCTGGGATCTCATTTTATACGGTAAATAATCGAAATCAGTTTATTTTGGTTGATAAATTACGAAAGTAAAATAATATTATTGAAAGACGTCATTTTCAATACAGTGTTACCGTGAAAATTTATTTGATTTTCCCGAAGAAATATTAATACAATAAATAATTATCAAATATTTTTGTTGTGTATCGTCAAATGCATAAAAAGTAATAATAATATAATGTTTTAGGTTTCCATACGATTTTGTGCCGATTTTGATCGTGAATAGCCACTTGAGTCTGTGAGTCACGTGACTGTAAACACCAATCACGACACATGATGTCACATTACTCATTTTTCTTGCATATTTATTCCACAAGGGCCTAAGACCTAAGATCTAAAGTCATATGGCCAGGTTAATTGATTGATATCTGATTGACGAAATATCTGACCCGTTTTTACTAGTTTGAAATCATAAATGTTATTTCCTCAATGTTTTGTTTATAAGTGATTTTGTATCTATATACTGACTTTATTAATCTAAGACCTATAATATGCAAATTTAGACTTGCGCATAGTTTACGATAAGGAGCGGTCATTTTTGTTCGCGGTTCCTCAGCGAACTAGTTCGTTCTTTTATTTCTCGTCGCGAACAAAAGAAAGGCTAAAAAAAAGATTATTCGCACGTTTTTTTTATTCTTCAACTTCGGATTCTTCAATAATCTGCTGTTTTTTACTTGTGGGAGCTTGGGCATTTCCGCAAAGTATCAGGGTATTTCAGCCAAATATCAAGATTTGGCGGAACGAAAAAAAACTAAGATTGTGTTAGGTACTGATGGTTCTAATATACTGTGAAACCGGACAAGATTGCCCGCATTTTTACTACTTTTCAAAATTTTGCAAACAATATCTATTTATGCCTCTACAACCATTGTGAAGTTCTTACTGTAATCTTATGGCGGCTACAGACTGGCCGAACGAAGGCGAAAGAACGTTCGCGAAGGGGTCGCTGTGGACGCAACACCGAAGCCGAACGAACGAACGGAGGCGTTCAGTCCCGTCTGTACATCAAAGGATAAGCGAATAGCGAATCGGGAATGCGGTGTGGACGTATCGACGAATGTTCGCGAATGCTCATTTAGCGACAACTGTATGAATCAATACAGTGGTCCAATAACAAACTTTTGTAACTAAATGATTTTTAAGGATAAATCACGGTAGAGGGTTCTGAAAAATAGCTATTATAAAACTAGGAGTAGAAAAATTATACTGAATGCACAATAATACTATTTCAATATCAACTCTTATTTTTCGAGAAAGGTAAACGTGAAATTAACTTTTAAAGGCAAAGGCATAACAACACATTAATAAACAAGTGCGTATCTGGTCACAGTAAATTTTTTTTCTATCCACCGGAACGTCCATGGTGAGCTCCCGGTCCGGCACAGTGCCCAGCCCGCGAGATTCGAATTCCGCGGCGCCGCGCCGAGAGTTTACCTCCTTTCTTAACCTAAAATTGTTATATCTGGACGAATACAACAGGTATCCCCAAATAAAAAATACGTATGGAAAGGAAACTTCACAGAAAAAGTTATCTATATAACATATTACAAGTTTCGATTCAAATTATTAAAATTAAAGTTTAAACTCGACAATGCAGTTGAATGTTCAAAAACTTTTTTTTTCTATAAATATTAACACAACATGTCGCTGAATGTAAAACAAATATTCTCTTTTATAAATAAAATGGAATACGTAAGTGAAATATATAACATAAAGTAGTATAGTAACATCAACACTCACGTTGTAAATAATTCACTGAAAAACACTTTACAATACCGAGAATACAAGAAAATAAATAATTATTTTCTCAAATTTTTATTTGGCGTGAAAGTCTGTTATTGCTATGAATAGGACCTTTATCTATAATAAAGTGCTACCTTTTATCAATGGTTGATGTCAAATAACGCTTATCACAATAAAATACGCGTGCCAAAATAAAGAGATGGCGCTGACTATTTGGGCAACTAGTTGCTTTGACGTTTGACGGGCTTTGATATTTTTATACACATTCTAATACAATATTTTTCCTAATTTCGCTCCACCTTTGGTTTGACCGACATGACGAAATTATAACGGAACCCTTAATTTTTTTAACATTGGGCTGTGGAACCCTAAATGTCGCGTTCGCCAAGTTTCGGCGTGCTTCGCTAGTGTTGTGTGGTGTGGACTCAACAGCGAAGATTCGCGAATGATCGGGAACGTTCGGTCCCATCTGCGATGGCCTTTCACGAACGTTCTTTCGCCTTCCTTCGGTGGTGTAGACACACCGCGCCGTGTGTCTAGATTGGAGTGTTTGAATTTTAGGGTAACAAAAATTCAGGTTGTATAAAATAGGTATGTAACTAACCGAAGATAATTATTGTACAAATTAAAACGAACAAGATCCTAAAATAAGTACTGCGGTTTTTTTGGTAAAGTACAGGCAACACTAATTATGTTGGAACTATAATATAGTTCCATTATGATGTTAACTCGTTTAAAAAGAAATAATAGTTGTAAAAAAATAGAGATAAGACATACTGCTCGAAAAGAACAACAAATTAGACGTTATGCTTATTTAAATAAACTGTTTATTTTGGTTGCATATTTGCTTAATTGCTGATTTACTTCCGCGTTCACAAATTCGTTTCCACATTAACTAAACGAACGTTTCGTAGTTTTGACAGTTTTGACACCGATTCCGGCGTTCTCAACCACGGGGCGACTCAGATATCGATTTTGAAATCAATCGGCCCAAAAAATAAAGAATAATAAAATGGTGGCCACTTTTGACAGTTTCTTCACCGGATTTGTTGTTCGGAACTACTGCGCAACCCAGATATCGATTATGAAGTCAATCGGGTCAATAACAAAGAAACAAATTTTCAACCCCTATTTCATCCCTTTGTAGGTTAAAAATATATCGCACCCCTTTTCCTTAGGGCTAAAAGTATCCTCATATTAACTCTCTTACAAATCCGTTCAGCTGTTTCTACAATCCTATATAAATTTTCATCCCCTATTTCATCCCATTAGGGGTTGATTTAAAAAAGTACTTTGAAATTCAAATGTATCTACTACCCCATACCAAATTTTATCAAAATCCATTAAGTGGACCTAAAATCCCCATACAAACTTTCACCCCTTATTTCATCCGTTTAGGGGTTGATAAAAATATGAAGTACCCCATTTGTGTACTTATGGCCAATGTATCCTAATACCAAATTTCATCAAAATCCGTTAAGCGGTTCCAATATTCCCATAAAAACTTTCATCCCCTATTTCATAGCTTTAAGTATTGATTTAAAAAATAAAGTACCCTATGTTCGTCCTTGGGGTTAAAGGTACCCCCCCTCACACCAAATTTCATCAAAATCGGTTCAGTGGTTTAACCGTGAAAACGCGACAGACAGACAGACAGTTACTTTCGCATTTATAATATTAGTAAGGACACATAATGTACAATAATTGAAACGAAATTTATTGACAGTTAACATGTGAGACGTTATCTTTACTCAATATAGATACAAAATCGCTGATAAAATAAAACATAGATGATAGGATTTTCTGTTCTTCTTTGTTTTAAGTTCGACTGACTTCAAAATCGATATTTGAATTTGAAAATTCGATATCGAAATTAAAATTTTTCCTGCGGGAGATTTGTACTAAAATGATAAAACGGGTTTTATTATATTATCCGTAAAAAAAATCAAATACACAAAATAAAGAACTTTTTGCTTTGGTTTCATAATTTTACGCGGAGCTGCGGGAAAAAGTTGTTAAATAATAATTTTATATTTTTCACATCTGCCAGGCGTTCCGCAGCAACAGTTTTTTTGTATATTCTAGAACAGGTATAATACCCGTTCATAATTTTAACTAGGTGAGGGCCAAATTTGATGCATATACATTGAAAATCTTTTCCCTTTTCCGAGGTAGATCCAAAAACTTAAAAGTTTAATCCCTTGGATAGATCGTATTAACAGAAAACGGTGCTTCACTTTCAATGTTCCTAGCGCACAGTCCTTCTTATTCTATAGGTCCATGCTTTGGCAACACTAACTTTGGTGACATTTCGAGAGTTTTGGCGGGAATTCTGACGGTGCTTGTTTTAATGATTTCATATTCTAGTCTAAAGTTGTGCTTGTAGTTTAAATGTGATGTGAATATGTATATGTATATATGTATGCGGAAGCTTTGAAATAAGTGATTTTGGACGCTTTTTGTCGGGTGGATGGGTCGACCATGTTCGACTCCTCCGCTGCGAGAAAATCGTCTAAAAAGCATCAAACTGGAAAGAATTGACGCCAAAACTCCAGCAGGGCCTTGAAATCGAACACATCCGACTTCAATGCACTTGCGAAAACTTAGATATAGGAAACAAAGTGTAATAAATAATAAAAAGTATAGGGCTGAAGGACATTGTATCCATTTTTAATGAAATGTCATATATATATATAAAAGGTGTAAGGTATCAAAATAAAAATTACGATATTGAGATTCTGAACTGCCCGTGAGAGTATATTAATTGGACAGTGTTACGCAGAAATTATCCAACCCACAAAAAAAAAATCTCTTCTTCCGACAGTCTTTTGGCTGAGTATTCTTAGGCTGATTTGTGTGTCTTTATGCAAGAAAGCCGTATCAAGTGGGGTTTTGAATATTTTTTACGACGTATTAACACTCGATTCCCGAACTATTTATCATGCCTACTAGTTTGTACGAAACCCTCAGTGGGCAAGTCGCGAGTTTTCAAAGAGGTGTCTATTTTATCGCCCGTATGTCTAACGCTATTCTCTTATATAAACCGTTAGCAGCTGTGCACAGGATCTCGTAGTTTTTGGCAGACAACAAGACAACCCCTCTTCTATAAAATACACATTACAACGACGTCCCCATTGTGTTGAGTAGACCAGCTGCCTTGGCCCCATGTTTGATACCAACCTCGACCTCCAATGTATCCAATCCGGAAATGATTAAACAATACATTTTGATTGTTATCTAGCGTTGCGACTTGAGACAGCTTAAACCACGCCACGGGATCATAATCCTGGTACGATCGGTCCAGATCAGTGCCAGATATAATTGGACGAAAGGGTGCACGTGGCCCAGGCGGCAGGATTTAGGGAGCGGCAAAATATGGAGGGCGCCCAATTTGGGGCAGGAGCACCTTGAGGCATACATGGGCACACAACAATTTGGGGGCCCCTTAGATCATGGGTTCCCAAATGGTGCGGGGCGCTTCCCTGGGGGCCGGGCGCGAACGCCTGGATGAGATATTGAATAAGCTAAAAAAAGATAACCAGGCAAGCTAGTAGGTTTGAGCTTTGCATACATCGAGGGAGGCATCGGGTTTAAGATAATGATATACTTTAAAAATATGAATGTATGAGCTGAAAAAAAAAGTTCATACTTGGAATCCCCTGCCTTACATAGTGAAAATAGTTGATTATAATAGAATCTATGTCCTTTTCAGCCTTTGAGGGCCCCTTATGCCATTCTGGTAAAGACGGTACTGATTTAGGGGGGGGGGGGGTAAGATTGCGCTAATTGGCAGGTTGCCCTCGCTTGGAAAAACCTAGATCGGGGCTGGTCCAGATACTTGTGACCGACTACTCCCATGGTTTTCTTAAAATTTGAGAATACCTTTTAAGGGACACTCCACCAATTTATCTGACACCAAATTTCGTATTCAATGTAATTGTGTAAGGTTACACCACCGCAACATCTTCATAATTTTAACCTTATGTTCCGATATTTTACACAGTGGATCTGGCAACACTAGGCATACCTATGTATGTATATATCGACGCCCGAAAGCGTACTTGTATCTCACAAAATAGTCTCGAATACGACATAAATATATAATTGAAAAGAGAAAAAAATATCGCGTCTAATGAACTCACTCTTTTTCCTCTATGATTAAAAAAAAACTTTCATACGACCTATAGAATAAGGAGGACTGAACGTTAGGAACATGTGTGTTTAGTGAAACACGGTTTTCTGTTCAATCGATCAAAGGAATACCAGATGAATACAAAATTTCCCCACTTTTTGTCTTACAAGAGTACTCCATAAGCACTAATTAGAATTGATTGTTTTGTGTAAATGTACGCAATTTCAATCATCGCTAAAGGAAGAGTTTTTCAATGAATCATGTTTATGTACCTCTATATGCATCAACTTTAGCCCTCCCCTAGTTAAAAATATGAAGGAGTATTGTACCTGTTACAGAATATATAAAAAATCAGTTGCTGTGGAACGCTTGGCAGATGTGCATGTGAAACATCAAAAATTATTCGTAACAACTTTTTCCCGCGGTTCCGCGTAAAATTATGAAACCAAAGTAAAAAGATTTTTATTTTGTTTTTTTTTTTGTTACGGGTAATAAAAACCGTTCTGTCGTTTTAGTAGTATTCGTTTTGAAGTCAGTAGATATTAAAACAAAGAAAACCAGAAAATCCTATCTATCATCTTATCAAAATAAAACAAAATTATTTATTACTTATGCTCGCGGCTACGCCCGTGTGAGAGTCTTGACAAACATTTATCCCCATTACATCCCTTTTGGGGATGAATTTATGCATGTATTATACATATAAACTTTCCTCTTGAATCACTGTCTATTTAAAAAAAAAAGCATCAAAATCCGTTAGAAGTTTTAAGAATCTAAGCATACAGACAGACAGGAAGCGATTTTGTTTTATACTATGTAGTGGTAGTAAACTAGGATAAATAAATCAATAGCTCTGAATCCCCTTTAAAAAATAATCAAGTACCCAATTATTATAATATTATTTCCACAAATATTTGGAGAAAATCACCCATTAATTTTTTGACAACACCGACCCCGATTATGGATGCTTATGCCGGGTACACACCTACCGATCGAAGGCGAAAGAACTATATGACGAAATTATAACTGAATTCTTAAAATTTTTAACATTTGGCTGTGAAACTCAAAAAATATTACGTTTGCCAAGCTTTTGTGCGATTTGCTAGCGTTTCGTTAGTGTGGAACATGCGGGAACATTACTGTGTGCGTCAAGCACGTTTGTACACGTGCGTGGCAAGTACGGTATTGTTCGTTTAACTATAAGCGAGACTCAGTCCTTCTTATTCTTTAGGTCCATGGATACTACATGAAAAAAAAACGACTTAAAAAAAACATACTTCTAAATATCGCCTAAATCGCTTCCAGTTTTTCTAAAGACATCCAACATACGACGAACAACATAGGTAGTCAAATATTTGAATATAGTTACGATGGCTGTTTCAACTTTCACGTTAATTCACAGTGATTTGATGTCCCCATGGAACTCATCTCAGAGATACAACAGCAGCTTTTTGTAGCTTAGGCTAAAGCAAAAAAAGAAGAGTAATGTCAGAGTTTCTTGCCCATTCTTCCCAGGCGAACTAGCCTTCCGAACTGGCGATAGAGTAAAATTTTTGACGGAATCTAAATAATGTGTGACATTTGATAGATTCAATAAATGATTTGATTCCATTTGATTAAAATATCGATTGCTGTATCTCATCAAAAGTCGTTGATAAAATAACTTTAGAATTTAATAATTTAACATATTGCAAATAATGAGCTTTAATTCAAAGAATACGCATTCCAAATATGGAATTAATATATCTTTTGATTTAAAAGTTATGACTTTTTAAAATAGTTTTTTGGCTCTCCTGTAAGTTGAATTTTTCGAGAGACTACAAGTATGCTTTGGACAGTCGATATGTATGTATTTATGGAATGATAAAAATCACATTCACTGCCCTTTTTTGTAATTAAATAGGGGTTCAGATTATCACATTTTGAGGTTTCAATGTACTGCTATAAGAGGTGGTGGTAACCCCCCAGATCTCTATAGTGAGTTGCGGCCAATTGACGGAAACTTAGTGCGCAAATTCTATGTACTGATCAGCTTGTGACAAGCTGCTTGTCTAGTAGTATACATAGAACTTTGACAAGACAAAAATAAACAGGACTTTTCAAGATATTTCGTCCTAACCGTTTTGGTGGTTCTTTGTAGGCTGGTTATCAAAGTAGGTTGAAGTTTACAAGGTGATGAACGGAAGGTAGGTAGCTCTTGGCAGCATTTTGAGCTAAGTAGATATACGAATGATGATTGGACGATCTGGTACAATATACACATAAGTAGAAATAACGAGTGAAAGCCCGATGATCGTCGGTATATCTACGCTAGTTGCAACCCTTGTCGGTGGAGAAATGGCGCGCGGCCAATAGCACGTCGGCCACACCCCTTACCCTCTATAATATTGCACATGCATCTAGTTTGCCACGCCGCGCCTTCCTATTTCCTATCAAATAATATTGTAATATCAACATCACCAAGGATGAAGTCTGAGTTTGAGCATCACAAAATTATTATAACATTATGAGTACCTACCTACCTGTAAGAAAATAAATATATTAAAGCAATAAGTTATTATGCGATAACGAATTTATGAAATAGGAACCTACGTAGCTAGTAGCTACCATAATGTGAATTTTGCTCAAATAATTACAATGCCCTCAGCCCTATGCATAAGTACGTGAAATAACAATGTAAACTGTTTGAATTGCGTTTAGGATTCGTAAATGACTAGGAATTACCTATCATTTAATTTGAAATAAAATTACTTTCTACACATAAATAAAATAAATATACCAGGGGTCGAAACAATTGTATAGTCCAAAAATTCTGATTTAGCTGAATCAGATTATGAAAAATCAGACTTTATCTGACCATTACGGAACGAAACCCGAGCAGTATGGTAAAGGTTGTTCACATCAAATCACCAGGCAAGCTAATAGGTTTGAGCTTTGGCTTTACATACCTAGTATATGGACTGAGTTCGCTTAAAAAAGGGTCATCCAGCATGCTAGGTGACAATAATAACATTGAGAACTCTTGCAATACAGCATCATATATTTTTATTTTATGTACGTTCCTCATCGATATATTATTTACCTAGATGCACAGTTGACGCTCGGAAAAAGGGACAGCAAAAAAGTGCTTAAGCACTCGTTTTGCCTACAGTCGGACGTCGATAGAATTCCAAATTTCAAAATTCAAATTAAAGAACGCTTGCTCATTTCGTTTCAAAACCTACTTTATAACACGTGCTTAGGGTTATATTTGTGATGATTTAATTACAACTTGTGATCGTTTTCTGTTTTATTTATGAGACCACTTTTTAGGAGGATATTTGCAAAGAACTGTGCATCTATAGTACGATTGCTAATTAAACGGAGTAAACTGACAGATCGAAATTTCACTTTCCAAAATAATGTTGCTTACTTTCAAAACATAGTGATTGATCTAGTTCAATTTTTATCATTCAAAGAAATAATAATTCACCACTAGCTTGCAAAATTAGAATTTTATTACGTATTTTGAGAAATTTCAGCATAACCTTTCGACTAAATGTCTGTGTAAATAATTTTGCGTAAATAATCATAACAACTTCTCGAAATGATAACAATGAAACTTACAAATATTACTCTTATTATTTAAGAAAAATTACGTTCGGCACATTCTTACGTTTTTGTAAGTTTTGTTTTTAATGAACCATCTCTATAATTGCTGTAGACATGCCATAACTAAGCATGCAGCAATTTACTGACTATAATTCAGTAGACATGCAGTATTAATCATACATTAGGAATTACGACTTTGAGTTGGACTTTAGAAAATGAAAGAATGATATGGTTCACTGAACTGAAATGTTTAAACAATTTGTATCGTTTTACCGCAGCCCTATTTACTACTATGACTGATATAGTACTAGCCCTACTAGTACTGATACACACACTCTATTCAGACTACAAAAAAAATTAATTAGAATAATAGCAAACATCAGTCAAACCGAAAGCTGCAAATCACATTTTCAAAAACATAGAATCCTTACACTTGCATCAATCTACATACTGGAAATATCAAAATTCACACACAAACATCCAACCTTCTTTTCCACACGAGGAGACTTAAACACTTCAATAAACCTACGCTACAAAAATAAATTGAATTTACCAACCTCTAGATTACACATGCATTCCTCTAGTCCTTATGTTATGGCAATAAAAATATATAACAAGCTGCCTAAAAGTATTAAAGAAGAAACAAAAACTAGTTTATTTATTACCAAAATTAAAAATTTTCTACACTACAAATGCTACTACTACACAGTAACTGAGTATTTAAATGATAATAATATAATATAAACAATTAGACACATAATATGATTATGTTATGCTAAATTCACAGTACAAAATAAAACAAAATCTATAATAATCATGCACATATTTCACACATGTGTGTTGCATACTATATATAAGAACGTATATGTTTGACGTGTGTGCGGGTGTGTTGTATGTGCGTGTGTATGTGCGTGTGTATGTGCGTGTATATGTGCGTGTATATGTGTGTGTATGTGTGTGTGTGTGTGTGTGTGTGTGTGTGTGTGTGTGTGTGTGTGTGTGTGTGCGTGTGTGCGTGTGCGTGAATTATAATAGTTCATTAAAGTAAAATAATAATAAACAAATATAATATATACATTATGTTTCTCCCTCTCTCACTATTTTTTGCCGTGCCCAACAGGGTCCATAATTATGTACTGTAATTATTATATAGTTTTTAACACCATTGTAAACAATTATGGAGAGCAATAAAATTGAATTGAATTGAATTGAATTGAATATTTAAATTTCATTAAAAAGTGGCAACGTTCGAAATGTCAGTTTACTCAGTTTAATTAGCAATCCTACTATAGGGTATAATATATTGATGACGTTCCTAATCATTTAACTACAAAAAAAAAAGAAAAAAATGACCATTTTCGAAAAAAATATCACTGACCAACATACAAAAATCTCACTTTGATTTATCTGACCAGTTTCCACCCCTATATATTATACCAAACAAGCCCACGAGTGAGAGTCTTAATCCCACGTTAGGTTTAACCTGTATCGTGGGTATCAGAATTTACCAGACTTCTGATCTGTTCGGTCGGTTTTTAATCAGCGGGTATGAAAATATATACCGCGCTGCAGTTTAAAAAAAATTTACCTGCGCTCAGTATACACTATGCAGCTATGCTAGTGTTGTAGTATGCTAGTCTGACGCAGGCGCTGACTGAGCATGGGTGCTTTGGTTAGTTCCTGCGTCAGACAGGAAAGAATGAATCTGTCGTGTGCCACGATTGTGGAAACTGCCCCGAAAATACGTCGCAGCACACTCTCGTAGTGTGTCCAGCCTGGGATGAAGAACGCAGCGCTCCGAGAACTGTAGCCCGTAATGGCTTCACTCTGCCGGCAGTAGCAGCTATCATGGTCGGTATTCGGAGGTCGTATAGCGCGTCATGGCCTCCTACTGTGAACGTGTTATCTTGTAGAATGATAGCGCTGGACGGGATCGGGATGTTCCAATCCTAGTCGCCAATCAAGAAGGGAGGCGCCTGGTCGTTGATTGGCGCCTCCAGTTTTGCAGATTGGGGTTAAGGCCGTACAGCTGCGGATGTTTTGCCTTTATATTTTACACTGATGCGATCCCTGTACAGTACGGCGGCACAAAAACATCGTATTGTCGTGCTCACCAAAGACATAGGTCGAAAGGCAACGTGCAAAGTCGGTTCCGGCAGCAATCCAGAGCCTACTCCGAACCTAGGAGCTTACTGCCCTGGGAACCTGTCACATGCGCTGAAGAAAGCAACCACGGGTTTTTTAGTCGATAGTGTCGATGTAGGTATTTCGGTTAGGGGACCCGTCCTAATATCCAGTCACTGTGGACTGGAGTGGAAGATCGACGTGTTGGGAGATTTCACTTCCCCGGGTCGGGAGGGAGATATCTGTTAAGAGTGGATTTTTTGTCTAGGGAAAAAAAAGTGTCCAACTTCTGCCAACTAAATGGTTGTTTTAGAGCCATTTTCCGCATTCTTGCGTAAACTTTGCGCCCGGTCTTGAGCATCCACTATAATGAAGCCATTGGCTCTGATAACTTTTTCCAAAACGACTAAACGCCGCTTTTAGGTCCGTCCACGAGAACGCACCTCTGGCATGATTGGTCCAGAAACTTGCAACTGACGTGGTTTGCTCAAAATGAGACAATACCTTTAAAACGTCATTTCTGCAGTGTATCTAACACCAATTTACGTATTCGGTCTATTCGTGTAACGTTGCACATCCACCGTCACATCTTTGTCTCCGTGACGTGCTTTTCGGTAACATGACGCTTACGGGCAGGCCACGTCACGACAAAGTTTTTCTGTTTATCTACTTATCTACTTTCAACGAAGCTAACCAGCGGGAAAATCTTGGAAACGGTCTTACCATCCAGGACCCGGGCGACACAAGGCCGAAAATCTACTACATTCTGCTCTAGCAATACTGACTAAAAGCCTGGCGGCGATTAGAAACGACTCCGGACCCCTAAGTCAGAAGCGTCCAGGCTCTGGCTGGAATCGCTCCTATGAGCTCCTATGACGCTTTTGGCATCAATGACAAAACGAGGCCGACCACCTGCGCTGCTGTTTATCTTGGGGTCGCAACGACAGTCACCTACTACGGCCCCTGTTGGCCCCTATCAGTCGCAGCTTACGACGAGCAGGCTACATCGGGATGAAATTCTTCAAACACTCCTAACCCCAGGGTGGGAGGCGAAGCTACATCGCGCCTCCTATGCCTCCCCTGGCGGCCTAAGGGACCGGATTTAATCTTTGTAGTGTTAACGTATTATAACTTGGCCGGAAGTTCATGAGCCAGAATTTTAAGAGACTCGAGTACATAACATAAGCTCCCGCCTGTATCCCCGAAGGGGTAGGCAGAGGTGAACTAGCGAACTAGAACACCCATATTTCGCTGAACTTAGTAAAATCAAGGATTAGATCGTTTCCTGATCTCTGTCGGCACTCTCCGTCTGTGAGATAATCATTTCGCAAAAGTTGACCACTGCAGGCCTCCCGGATTTCGGTCATGGTTCACGTCATGCCCAAGCTCCAAGAGGTTTTTTGAGACGACGACACGACTACTTTGAGAACGGTGCGCTCTTTGTCAAGCTGGGCATCTTATCGCCACAGCTCATGAACTGATAGTTTTTGAGAAAATACGCTGAGCATGGTTGGACGGCTGTGCGTATAATTTTTTCCCAGCACGCCTAGTACGAGTTAATGCTTCTCGAAAACTATGATAGTTATCGTTAAAACTCCATTTGACTAGTAGCGCCGCTTGCGGAAACTACAATGAACTAAATAAATGTATGGGGATTTAACGATGACTATCATAGTTTTCGAGTAGCATTAACTCGTACTAGGGGTACAGCTCTTTAAACGCAATTTTCAAGATTCTATTCAAGCTAAAGGTACTAAAGTCGGTGATTTAATTAAAGCATCAAGTAGGTATTTACTTTTATGGATAGTAATATTCATAAAAGTAAATTCTATCTCGCATTTAAGTAGGTAGGTAAAATATTGTTTACAAAATGGTACCTTTTTTAACTGTGGCCGCATCACGCATGGCGTTGTAGAATACTCAGTGTCAACGAACGCGCAGAGGAAATGAATGTCTAGACTCTGGACCAGCATGTTGCATTGGCCGTAGTGTATTATTATGGCGCCCGTTGTGGCGGTGGGCCCGTAAACTATGAGGACCCTATAATATTTTCACAGGACTACCCAGGGAATTGGAAATGTTTCGTGGAATTAAAGCCTTTATTACGTAACTTCAGCCCGTGGGAAAATACTGAAAAATCTAATTTTTAGAGTAGTCTCAGGTTCCATCTCCGTATTATACTATGGTTTTTCGCTCAATTTGAATAAACTTTACGAAATGTGGGTAGTACTTGAGAATGTACGTAGTAGAAAGAATGTGTATATGCACCGGAGAGAAGAACAATAGGCCAACCATGAGTTTTTTGACATTACTCGCTAGCGACTCAGTAAAATATTTGTATATGACAAACATCCGTTTGCCTCTAGCGGTTACGCAGGGAACTGACGTTTTTCATAGAAATTATTTTACGTAGTCGCTAGCGTGAAATGTCAAAAGAACAGTAGCTCAACCATGAGTTTGTTGCACGTATTTACGCGAGCGAGGAACGTGTGTGAACGCAACAGGTATAGATTCTTTCGCCTTTGTGCGGCCGATGTGTACCCGGGCATTTCCGCGAAAAAAGCCATTACCGTCGTAATGGTAATGAGTCATATAACCACGGCAATGACAAACCCTTAATAGTATTATAATTAAGGTTGACAAAGTGAATACATGTCAAGTGTGAATAGTAGAGTTGGAAGGAGAAGACCTCATCGAACTTTCTCTGACCAAATCAGAGATATACTCGAGAAAGGTCAAGTTAAAAGTACCCTTAACGGACGTGCATGCATGAAGAATGTAATGAGATTGAATGTGGCGAAAGAGGAATGTAAGGATCGTAGCAAGTGGAAATCCGTTGTCTCTGCCTACCTCTATGGGAAAAAGGCGTGAGTCTATGTATGTATGTATGTATGTATGTATGTATTTCTTTCTTTCTTTCTAATAATTGTATATGAGATTATTACCATTGCCTATACTTAACGACGGTAATGACGTTTTCTTTTTGCGGAAAAGCCCACCCGCCATTATAGCGCGTACTCACCAACTGAACAAAGGCGAACGAATGTTCGCGAAGGGCCATGGAGACGATGGGGACCGAACGTTCCCGCATGTTCGCGAATGTTCGCTGTTGCGTCCACACCGCATTCGCCGATTCGCTATATTTTCATGAAACCGAATCCTACTCGAAATCGAATTGAGAGTCAAAAGTCAAGAGGCTGTTCCTTTTTTGATGTAAAGCTAAATATGCGCGTTTGTATAGTATTTCAGAAGCCATGTAAAATCGATACAATGTTGTGGCGTGAACGGCGTGATTATGTTGTTGATGCAAGCGAGCTGCTGTATCGGTTCCATCTCGAGTTGCATGCTGACGCAACACGTGTAACACTAACAACTATCAAGCGCCATGCCAGCAAGAAAGTTATACGACCCGTAACGACCATAATATAACAATCAGTCCCACATCAGAGGACAGAGTCTAAAACTGCTAAAGATGTTTTGAAACGCACCCGTACCTACCATTGCAAAGCCAATCTATTTATCTATTAAAAAAAGGTTCAACAATAGGTTGGTACACACATTTAAATCTAATACATGATACTCATTCTGATGTATATTGGATGTGTACCTATGCCAATGAAAGAAGCACAGACCATTAACCAACTACACCATCGATATATTATTTACCCAGATGCACAGTCGACGCTCGGAAAATGGGACAGCAAAGGAGTGCTTAACTTTTACATACAGTCGGACGCCGATAGAATTCTAAATTTCAAAATTGATTTTTACACGACAGCCTCCGTGGCGCAGCGGGCGAGTAGCCGGCTGTAAAACGTGAGGTCGCGGGTTTGATTCCCGCATCGAGACGGGACGGATTTCGGGTCTGGGTGTTGTGAGACCGAAAGTCTTTCGTAGTTCCTGATACTCACGATACAGGTTACACCTAGACCCGCCTTTGCAATATTTTGCCACCTTGTGGCCTCTGTCTGCCAAAATGTTACCGACCAATGTGAGAGTCAAACTCTATTAAATAGGTATTAAAACGAACGGGAATTAATATCCACCCTGAGAAAATTTAAATTAGGATTATACATCGACTAAAATATCGATGGGATTATATTTATGTATGTTACACGACATCTCCGCCAAATGTGGACAGAATTTTTAATTATTTTTGTGTTCGATAGAGCTTATTTCAAGGGTGGTCTCACATAAATTTGGTCTCGATCGGATTTGAAGTTCGGTCCGTTAAGTTTTTAAACTTGTGATTATATCGACTAACTTCTAAAAAGGAGAAGATCCGCAAATCTTTTTTTTATGTATGTATGTTACTGATATCTCCGCTGAAAGTGGACCGATTTTCAAAATCATTTTTTGTGTTCGATAGAGCTTATTTCAAGGGTGGTCCTTTGTAAGGTCACAATCGGATCAAGATGGAAGTCGGTCAGTTATCAGTGAGAGTAACGTACCGAGAGCCGCCGATATAACGAAATTAAATCATCTCAGACAGTGGCCTGCAGTCTATATACGCCCGATTCTAGTAAACAATCTCAGTTCGAATGTGCAGATAGATTACAAAAATGAGCCAATAAGAACACAGTTTGAACATGACTCCGTCGAATGACTTGATTTGATTGGTTCATAATCGCATCCTATCTGCACTCTAAACTGAGATCGTTTATTGAAACCGGCCGTTAGGCAAAGAGACAGTTTGTTATTTACATAAATCATAAAAAGTCACTAGAAAAACTAATTTTCAAAATAACAGCACCCGAACTTGTACCAAAAATCAGTCAAATAGCCACAGTATTAATTTAGTTTTCTCAATTTTTGCACATGTACGCATTTATATTTATGCAGTATAAATGGTGTGTTATTTAGTAACCGAACCTTTGCTAGGTACCTATTTATTTTGTTGGAAAAAAATATTTTTTTAGTGTTGACCTTAGAGTTTTTTTATTTAAAAATAGTTACCTATGTTACTCATTGTCTTTAATGTCGTTATGTTTGCGACACTCTGTATAAGCTATACATCTAATAATAATATGTATTTAAAAATTGTAAATCCGGTACCAAACTAATTACAGTCGTGGACAACAGCTTACAAAAAATAAATTCATAGACGTCGCATTTTTTATTTCTTATATAGTAACAATACCCTTACATATTATATGAACTGGCAATAATAGGAAGTATTCATCCGAATCGAGAAACCGGTTCTACATAAACAGACAGGTTGAGCCGGTTCTGCACACCATGTAAGTGTTAAAACTTACTTATAGAGGTAAATGGAAAAAAAATACGATTAAAATTCTCAAGCTATATTACACATTGGGGAGTGATCCCAATATTCTCAATATCCATTTTTCGAAGGAAATATACAGATAACGGGAAACGCGGGAAACGTAGTTACAGGCGGGAGAAGCTACATCGCATCGCGACTTTTGTGTCACTGAAAAAAATGTGTTGCGTCGTAAAGGCACACCTATTTAAAATATTAGTAGAGATGTAGAGAATTTCATAATCTACCATTTCTCTACCTATTTTTGGGATATTATATAGGTTCCCAAACTTTAAGGATCTATTTTCGTAGCTCCCCTAATTTTTTTTTATATACATATGTATGTATATATATGAAAAAAAAAAAAAAACAGTATATTCCTATTTACCCACCCGCCGGTTTCTATTGACTCCATTTTACGTTATGTGCTTTTAAGGGTTCCGAACCAAAATGGCAAAGAAGGAACCCTTATAGCTTCGCCATTTCTATCCGTCGTCTTGTCTCTGTAACCACGGTTTTATTTCCTCAGAGACTATTAGTAGTACAGCGCTGTAATTTGGCATGAATGTATGCAGAATAAATATGAAATCTTGAAAAATATTTTTATGGCTGTCTGCCGTTGCACTGCACACATGGGGATGATTTTTTTTCTCAACTCAGTCATGGTGTGGGGCATCGTTGGATAGGTCGTTAAAATTAACTTGTTTATACCGCTCATCAATATATTATTTACCTAGATGCACAGTTGACGCTCGGATAATGGGACATAGAAGGAATGCTTAAGCACTGTTTTTGCATACAGTTCGACGCCGATAGAATTCTAAATTTCAAAATTCAAGAACGCTTGATCATTTCGTTTAAAAACCTACTTTATTACACGTGCATAGGGTTATATTCGTGTTGATTTAGGACGATATTTGCAAAGAACTGTGCATCTAGGGTTATATTGATGAGACCGCTACGTAATATTCCTTCGAGTTATTCAGGTGAGCTGATGATGGAAGTTCCTTGTTACACCTTTTTAGTTAAATGTTAGGGGATAACTCCGTTACATGTTACTATATTAACAGTTGTTGGCCATGCCGTTTTATGAAATAAGCGGGCCTTCAACTGGGTCCTGCTTACATTTAATGTGAAGAGATAGGTTCTGTTTGACCATGCCAAATTGAAGAATACCGAGTGCTTAAATCGGTAAGGCCATCCTAAATATTTAGGCAGCGTTTGACTATTTGAGGGTAAATGTTACCGTATAGACTATGTGGAGTCGGTGTCTTTTAATTTAATTTGTTGTAATTTTCACTTTTAAGTGTTAAGTTTTTAAGTCGGTTTGCGTTTTTTTAAATACTGTGTCGCAATGAGGGATTATGTTTCTGAGATGGTACTTTTAAACTGAACTCTCCTAAAAAGAGTAGTAATAAAACGAGTAATTAATATAAAGTCTTAAGACCTCTATCTCCTTTTAGCTGTAGGAGTTTTATATAATACCTATTACAAATAATATGAATTCAATACTGTTTTGGATTGGACTAATTTGATTTTATGTTATTTATATGATTGCACAGCAAGCAGCAGATACCCTTCTGCGGGCGCTCCACGCGACAGGCACGCGCCGATCGCCACTTTATTCGTAACCCCCTTTAGGCTTTCTTAAAGAGCATTAAACTTTCTCCTTGGCACATCCCCAACTCATCGGGCTCTTTATTCCTTGTGCTATGTGTGTTACACAATAGATTTTTGGTCTTTGGTCTTTACAGTACCTCAACACGTGGGCCTCACGGGTCAATTCTAGTGAATGCATTATGTTAAACAGACAAGATTACGAGTATAAAAGATTATGACGGCATTGACATATTCACGATGATAATAATAATAATTAATATAATATCTATAGATTTAAAAAATAAATTAAACAAATCGCAATAGAATCTGTTAAAACTAGTTTTATTTCCATGTGTAACATAGAAATTTATAAATAACTGATTTATAAAATGTATAACGGCGTTTCATAAAGTTGGTACGGCTAACAAATGCCACATACAGCGAGAGCGATTTAAAGTTCAATGGTAAAGTTAAAAAATAAAAATTGTTTTTTTTTTATCAATTATTAAGCATGGGGATTTTCAAATTGGAATGCGACCTGTAAATTGTCGCAATTAGCATAGTAACAGGTTTGTGTATGGTAAAATTAATTACCCCAATAGGATGCAGGCCACTTCCAACAGGTCGGTTTGGAATCTTTGGGGGAGGCATATGTCCAGCAGTGGACGTCTTGTGGCTGATAATGATGATGATGATGATAGGTAGTTTGCAAGGGTACTGCAGCTGACCGATCCAATGAGCCAGTTTATTTTTCACAAATTCATGTTTACATTATTCCAAAACTATGAGCCTTACGATTTTTTTAACTTTAGCGCTAGATTTTTATTAATACCAACTTTAGAAATAAGAAAAATAAATATTTGAAAATCATCAACATCATCAGCCATAGGACGTCCACTGCTGAATATAGGCCTCCCCCAAAGATTTCCAGATCGACCTGTTGGAAACGGCCTGAAAATATTATTAATTATTAACTTTATAGGCTGACAACAAATCATATTTAGATTAAAGAAAGAAAGGTCTACTACTAGTCTTTATTAGTTACATCTAAACCTATAGAGAACAATGAGTATTTTTATATTTTTGTTTGTGATAACAGATTTTAACTATTATTTCACCCACAAATAGCTAAACTGAAAATTATTCATCCTTAGGGAAATTACAAATAATTTATCTTTGAGGTTAGTCCCAAATATGAAAAAGCGCCGAATCTAAATATAAATTATTTTTGACTTTCTTTATTCTGTTTTTAAAAACGAAATCTTCTGTATCTGTTCCAGTTTCGGCCACAACAGAAACTTTTTCAGACATGTTAAAAATGTATTGTTTTGTGAAAATTTGCTTAGTTATACACCTATCATCATCATCATCATCAGCCATAGGACGTCCACTGCTGAACATAGGCCTCCCCCAAAGATATCCAAATCGACCTGTTGCAATCGACTTGCATCCAGCGACTTTCTGCGACCTTTATATCAGGTCTGGTCTGGTGTTTATATTAAAAATCTATAATTGAAACTGAAGTAGGAATATGAAAAAATAATTATTTATTTTATTCAAAAAACTGCAAAAACATTTTTTTCTTTTCTTTTTGTCACATTTTTGCCTGATACAATACAGTAAGGTATTTAATATTGATTTATATTCATAATTTAGGGTAGCAATCGTAATTCTAATATTATATATTTTTCTATTATAAAGCACTCATTTTTATTTTCGACTTGATATGTCCCAAAAATATATGGAAATCTTTGGGGAAGGCCTATTTTCAGCAGTGGACCTCTCCTATGGCTGATGATGATGATGTCCCATTCAGGTCGTTTCTCAAGAATGTAGGAACAACAGCACATCATGCTATAAATAAAAACTTAACGGACAGACTTCAAATCCGATCGTAACCAAATTTATATGGGACCACCCTTGAAATAAGCTCTATCGAACACAAAAATAATTTTGAAGATCGCTCCACATTTGGCGGAGATATCGCATAACATACATAAAAAAATACAGACGAATTTCTCCTTTTTGGAAGTCGGTCGAAAAAAAAACAAATTTAGTTATAATAACTACCGTTAACCTTATCAAAAAAAAATTCTTAAAACAAATATGCCGTTGGCTGTAAGTAATAATTGACATTTGATTCCAATCAAATGGAGAACCACTTTTTAGGGTTCCGAAGCCAAATGGCAAAAAAGGAACCCTTATAGTTTCACCATGTCCGTGTCTGTCTGTCTGACCACTGTTTATATCAGAGAATATAAGTACTACAGTGTTGTAATTTGGCACGAGTATACCTATCTATCAAACTTAGAAACGCGTGAAATAAAATCCTGAAAAATATATATTTTTTGGGAACCTCCCCTACATGTCCCCGCCCCCTCTATTTCCTAAACGGTTGGTTTTGGATACGTGAAAAAATTCACAGTAGTAGCATATAAAGGAAAACTATAGCGGCTAACCAGGCTTTACAAGACCCCGCCCTGTGGATTGGTGGCGTTTGGAGAATTCCACCACGGTATCCCCTGCCCGTCGTAAGAGGCGACTTATAGGGGCCATCGGGGGTCGCGGGCGCGCAGCGGGGGGCTGTTGTAGCGCCCCGTTTGGTACTTTTGTACATGCGACCCCGAGATGGACGGCAGCACGGGTGGTTGGCCTCGTGTTGTCGTTGACGCCGAAGGCGTCCTACGGTGGCGGGGGCTTAGGAGCCCCCCACAATGGAGACGGGCCGTATGGCGGCACCGCGCAGGGATGGTCCCGGTTGAAGCCTGGGCGCTTCTCGCCTAGGGAAACCCGGGGCCGTTCCAATGCGCCGAAGAGGGCCACCGCGGGGTTTTAGTCGGTATTGTCGGTGTACATAGATAGTGTTAGGGACTCGGCCCAACGGTCGCTCGGATGATTTCCATCTCTCCCGGGTGGCTCAACGTTGGGTCGTAAGACCGGCGAACCCGACATAACCGTCGTGTCTCCCCCCAGGCGCGGCGGTAGTGGTAAATCGCTTTCCCCGCGAAAAAAAAAAAAAACTTTACAAGATAATGAGTAATAGACGACCAAACTAAAAAGAAAAATCGTTCAAGTTATTTTCAATATCACTTATATGAAGTTGTTACTTACTTAAAACAGGTAGTAAATATAAGTTTATGGACCATACACTTAAAATGATGTCTAATAAAAATATATTTAAGTAGCAGTTAGTATCGGTCGCCTCCTTGACCTAGTGGCAGCATGTATGGGCTATGGATCGGGAGGTCCTGGGTTCGATTCCAGGTCGGGTAAAGCAAATTTCCTAATTTAATTTGCCCGAGACAAGAGCCCTCATAGGTTGACATCAGGCAGGCGGCTGGTCGTAAAATGTAAGCCAAATCGTCTCTGCAACATGATTGAAAAAGTGTGTTGCGCCGACCCTACATTAAAATGGAATAAGGGCAAGTATAAAAAAACATTTACCCTTACTTCGGAACCCTGTATTGCGCGTGATCACATATGTAACATGCACTTGCCAGGTTTTTTATTTTTCATAATTCTCATCATTTATAAATCCGAGTGAATACCTTAACGGAAAGAAGTTGAATGTTTTATAAAAGTCAATAAAATAAGTATGTTACGTAAATGTAATAATAAATACTGGTGCGTGTACTTATGTACAACTTAGATAAAGAATGTAATATATCGGGCTTCTAAGTAGTGGAACCAAGCTTTAAATGAGATAGATAAATGCAGTTTACAGTTTGAGTGATAGAGACAGACGAAATTTTTTAACTCTTTCTGCGTATGTGTGTTTATTGTCTGACACCATGTCCGAGTCCCAACTACATCAATGTCCTGTTAATATAATTTAGGGTTACCAGGAAAACAAAAACTTTATTTACCCATATAACGGGAAGTTTACATTATGTGCGTCTCCTGCAGTAAAACATTACGCTAGACGGTTACGGTTACGGGCTACGGTTTCGCTAGACATTGTTGTCTGTGATAGGGCGCGTCTCCTGGACCTGTTTTCTCGAAACAAAACACAAAAACACATACACAAAACAATTAATTTCGCTGTCTCTTGCTCAATAGATAAAAATGAGTAGCGAAACCATGTTTTGCGTATGTGTTTTTATGTAATGTTAGTGCAGGAGGCGCGGCTTAATGCGTAGGATTAATATTAAAGCGCGTCTCCTGCACCTATTTTTTCGAAACAAAACACGAAAAACACCTACTTATAACAAGGTTTTTAATTATCTCCTTTCCATGTAACAATGGACTACAGACAAAAAAAAACCGAATTCCCCAGCTCCTCATGTTTATCTTTTTGAAAAGTTTAATTCTTCTTTCTTTCTACGTGCCTTGGAGAAAGGATTTCGCTTAATTTTTACGACCGGCTGCCTGACGTCAACCCCCTCTGAGGTAGTCCCGGGCAAATTAAAATTTAAAAATTCGCTTTGGCCGACCTGGGAATCGAACCCAGGACCTCCCGGTACCCATTCTGTACATGCTGCCACTAGACCAAGGAGCTGACCGCCTTTACACCGATTTTACAAAGTATAAATGGTGTGACAAATAACCGAATTATTGATATGCTTTTAGGATCACTTTGTTGTCAGCCTGTCAGTCTGTCAAGAACCTTTTTCTCAGGAACGCATGGAGGTATCAAGCTGAAATTCATATCAAATACTCAGATCTACTGTCCTTTGCCAGCTGTGAAAAAACAAACTTCTAAGCCAACGCAAACAAAAGATACAGCTGCTTATGCCGCAAAATCAAAACCTACAGGGTACTTCCCGTGAACTCGGAATCTTGAAATTTGGTACGAACCAACGTCTTATAGCACAGATCGACCTATCCAAAGAATAAAGTTACATATGATAATTAATCGAAATTGCTTTTATATTTTTCTGAGCTTAAATTAACCTATATATTTAACTAATACTAGTATTTTTTTAAATTTATGACATAATAACAAGTTAAATTATGACATAGCTTAAAAAAATATTCACTAGTTAAATATACAGGTCAATAAATAAGCTCAGAAAAATAAGAAAGCAATTTCGATTAATTATCATATGTAACTTTATTCTTTGGATAGGTCGAGATATTAAGGAAAAATTCATTATATGTGTATATACCTGCAGGTTTCGCACAGGAGTTGCACTTGGCCGGTTTTTCAGTGTTGACCTGTTGTGTGACTTTTTACTGGTGTGGCGAAATTTAAAAATACCTATCCCCCAAATGGTCAAACGCTGCCAAAATATTTAGGATGGCCTTACCGATTTAAGCACTCGTTATTCTTCAATTTGGCATGGTCAAACAGAACCTATCTCTTCACATTAAATGTAAGCAGGACCCGGTTTAAGGCCCGCTTATTTCATAAAACGGCATGGCCAACAAATGCCTAAAGTTTGACAGCTATTTAAGGCCCGCTTAACTAGCATTTAATCGAGATTAGTTTAGAGAGTACCTGCGACCAATCTCAAATGAAACTATTGTATAGTTTGTGATGATGTATGGATATTTTGTTACTCTTTCACACCAGAATGGCTGAAGAGATCTGAATGAAATTTGGCACAGAGATGGATTAAAGTCTGAAATAGCACATAGGCAACTTTTTCCCCCGGAAAAATGTATGGTTTCTGTAGGATAGATTTGTTTAAATAAATAAAATTTCACGCGAACGGAATGGCGAGCATAGGTTTGTATTTAATAATTTCCATGTTCCGTGTAGTGTTTAATAATATTTACGTACCCTTTGATTTCAATAAAATGTATTTTTCCTCAATATCATTATCTAAACTAGAATATGGCGCACTCGAAGAAGCCAAGACAAATAAAACACTTCAAAAATACAATGATTAATTTTATTAAATCCGCTTCAACACTACTGCATGTTGCCGAATTCCTCTCCAATATAATGGTTTTTAGATGGTTCTGATAAAGCCGGTGTGAACTGGGACGTCCTGAATTCCATTCCCAGATCGGGCGGAGTATTTTTCTTGGCACAGACGGCAGTCCCTAGCAAGAAAAATTCGAGAAGACTCCTTTCATTGAAACGCTCCAAGAAATATCCTCTATATCCAAACTTCAAAGTTTCCATAATATCTCCATCTTCGTTGATGTTTATTACATAAAACAAAATCACTTCACTTACAACAAACACAGTTATTTAATTACGAAAATAAATATAAACAAACAGGTCGCCATTTGCCAACATTTTTTTTTTCATTCTTCCACACAAATCATGGCTAAGGACGAAAGAAACATGCTGCCAAGTGGTAAATATTTTAACAACATAATAATAAATAATAAAAAAAGATCCATTTTAAGTTCCGTTTCTATTATATAAAAATGTGTTTACCTTCACAATAACAAAAGATAGACAGAGATAACATAAACATTACAGAAAAAATTACTACAGATGAAATATGATCGGAATGGCACATGAATAGCAAAAAGGTTAAATAAACATTTTTAAATCGTGTATTCTGCCAATTATTTCTTATAATTATCTAAAAAAAAACTAAACCAAATATAATGATTCTATGTGAAACGAAACAAATATAATTTTATTAAAATTTTGTAATCGAGAACAAACTTTTATTATCTGTAGCATAATGATTGATCCTCAGCTGATTTTTCCGCCAAGTCTTCTCAAGTGCGTACGACCATGCCGCTCAAAAAATATTGGCTGCTTAACTTTGGGTAGTGCTCAAATGACTTGGATGACTGAGCACTGTTTGACCATTCGACCCTATTTAACTCAGTACCAAATTTAATGTCCTCATGTCGGCGCCACTCGGTATACTGCGCAACGCATTGTCGAAGGCCATGACTGTTCTATGCGCACACACTATGGGCCTTACTTATAAAACGATTTTAGCTGAGCGTATAGTTAAGAATAATCTGTCACTTTTTTCTTGTATTACATTGTTTGAAAATGAAAGGGAAAGACGATTCTTAACCATATGATCAGCGAAACCGTTTTTATAAGTAAGGCCCATTACGTTTAACCTTTAGCTTAGTCCTTATTAATATCAATACTTATTATAGATTCAATCGACGCGACGTGAAAAACCTACATACAATTACTGGCTTTGCATGATCATAAAAACCTTTTTGAAATGAAACTTCTTAGAATCGTAGGGTACAGTGGGCAGTTGCCGCCTTGTTTTTCTTTATGTTTGAGCAAATTCACTTCAAAATCGATATCTAGGTCGCCCGGTAGTTCCGAACGACAGATTCCGAGTCAAAACTGAAAACGATGGCTGCAATTTTTATTTTCTTTGTTTTTTAACTGTTTTACTTCAACATCGATATCTAAATAGCTCCGTAGTTCCGCATTATGGATCCGGAGTCAAAAGTGAAAAGTGTTCACCATTTTGCTTTTCTTTATTTTTGACCCAATTGAATTGATCGACGTGTGAAGTGTATGAACAAATGGAATGTTCCAAGGCGTGAAGGCGTTCCCGGTGAGACGTTATAGGTATGGTCCACTGTCTAAGGTCAAATCTTAGTACGAAGTGCGTATCTGATATTAGCATTTTTTTTCTAGACAGTTTTTTTTATACCCATCACAATACAATATTTTTCCTACTTTCACTCCACTTTAGGGTAGGTAGATTGACATGACAATATAACCCTAAAGTTGTTTTGTTCGCCGTAAGTAGCTTCAGTACCATTCCCTAAACAATGGGTTCCAAAAGGGTGCGGCGCGACTTCCTCGGGGGGGAGGGTGTGTCAAGGTGCCAAGGGGGCGCGAACATCTAGAAGCACAGGCGGGCGCTCTACGAGCGATTATCGCGCGGACGATCGAAAAGTGTCTCTCGGGCATTACACTTAAGATGTGATGTACTTTCAAAATATAATACCGGGGCTTTCTTGTACGAGGATATAAAAATACCAGATTGAGTGCAGTACTATTATGTAGAGGTATTTTAAATATATTCGAAATCTTCCGAAGATGGTTGAGTGTATGAACGGAGTTCGCTAACGCACTGTTAAGGCTTTCTGAATTCCAGGAATACTTAGTTCATTGAGTTTCTAAAAACTGATAAAACTTCGTTTCGAAGCTCCTAGAAGAACCTAGTAGCTTATCAAATAAGCCAGTAGATTTCAACTTTGAATACATCGAGGAGGGCGTGGGCCTATGCATTTAGATAGTAGGAAGGCGTGATAACAATAAGCTTGAGAACCCCTGCCTTACACCAGATACATATAAATGGGGTGTCAAACTTAAAAAATGGGAATAAAATAAATGATATCGATTAGTGTGCATGAAAAGCAATCATTTGTAGTACTTAGTACTTTAAGGGCCACTTGCAGCTCCCAGATACATCTCTATTTTCTTTTCCTATTCCTTCTATCCCAAATCTTAATTTAAAGATAGTTGTGAGCTATAGGATAAATCGAGATAAGGAGTAATTCTAATAATAAGCGCTGCAAGTCCCTCTTAAATATAAATGGATATTTTTAGAGAATTAGGGCGACTTGCACCACTATACAAACCTACAGTTGAGTCCTAACCTCGTGTTAAATTGAAAAAGAAATATATGAATGACACGTAGGTAATGGCGGCGACTAATCGAATGGGCCGAATACTTTGCTTCATTGTCAATGTTCATAGCGCTCCCTCCATCTTTTTTTACGTCCGTGAGAACCAATTACGTTTAATAAACAATCAATTATATGGTCAAATCTTAGAATTTTCAAAAAATATGCCTAACTGTATTATTCAAGATCAGCGCCAAACCCATATAGCATTCGTGAATGGTTGTCATTTTATCTCCCATCTCGCTGTTACATATGGAAAATCTCACTTCTACACTTTTCGCAGATCTAGACGTTATGGCGGGTACCACCAGCCAAACGAGGCGAAAGAATCTATACCTGTTGGGCTCACACAAACAACTTTCGCTATTGTGTGAATGAAACAGGCATAGTTTCCTTTGGCCCGGTGTGTACCCGCCATTATGGTGCGTACACACTGGGCCGAACGAATCATGCCTATAGATTCTTTCGCCTTCGTTCGGCCGGTGTGTACCCGCCATTAGACGACGATAAATCGTGCGAAAGTGCGCTCTCCATCTCCGAAGGCCCTTCGCTGTCATTCTTTTAAACTTCGAACGAAGTCGGTTGGTGTGTACCCGCCATAATACCCATGGATAATAATATTATTATGATTGATTCATATACAAACGCACGCCGTAACGGTTTGATTAGTACACCTACATGTTTATTCTCAAAATTCAACTTTCTCGTACAGCTCATACCAAATTTAATCAAAATTATTTTGATAGATTAACTTTCCCTCATCAGATCATATATCCTCATCATAACATCAGTCATAGGATGTCCACTGCTGAACAAAGGTCTCTCCAAAATATTTCCAGATCGACTTTCCTTGGGTAGGTTCAAACAATTTTTATTTCCCATTGCCATATTATACCTATGTAGGTATAGGTAGGAGATTCCTATATAGATACCTAGTATAACTTCTATTGATTATTCTATTGATGCTTTGGCAGCTAATACCAAAATGGAGTAAATTATACTTCAATGGAAGAAAATATAAATCAAACAGTTTGGAATTCGAACAGATTTTCAGTTAAGTACCTGTTGTTCGAAGTCCGAATACCTACCAATTGCCATATAAAATTAATTTCAGTAGATAAGGAAGACAGGTTAGATATCTAGCGATAAAGATTGTCATTAAATTCCACCAAACTTATATCTACATAGTAATGATTACCGATCATTGACCAATGTTGCATTATTATGGTTACTACCTAGTAACTATCTATATAGGTAAGTAATGTTGCCTCATTAACATGCTTCCGCATTTTATTGTCTATTTATTATATTAGTTTATACACTTATAGCCTTTTGTTGACGGAGAATAGTTGCCTAATTTTTATCATTTAACACTGTACCACTGACCTACATAGTAAGGTACCTGTAACTATTAGCTACCTACCTAATTATATAAACCCTAGCGGACGAATGAGAATCTAGACTTCTAAGTTATATTCTGTTAATAAATAACCGTACGGGGAGCATCACTGTTGTACGGGTTACAATTTTAAATGTTTCAATCATTTTGTCTTACCTATCTTCGTAAACGGGAGAAGCGCCGCCGGAAGCACCCTGGGACATATCACCATCCATATTTCAAAAAAGTGTTAAGTATCACGATTATATTATGATCGGTATAGGTAGGTACCAGGATGACAACTATTAAACCTCGGGCGACGTTAGCGGTATCAAAAATTGAGCACACGGAATCAACCGGTGCACGCGTACAGCGGGTACTGTGCCGAGTGCGCGCCAAGCGCGAGCGGACGTCACGGGCCAGCTCTTTTCGCGGGGCCGCGGGGAGAAGGGCGACCAAAGATGGTAGAAGCGGGGGAGGAGAGCTCCACCGGGCGGCCTGCGGGGCTCCTCGTGTCTCGTACCTCACCCGCGCGTCACCACGGCAACGCCATGTACTCACCGGCCGCGGCGCGGCGCGGTGGAGCGGGCCGCAGCCACGACCCGCGCGACTCGCTGCTGCCGAATTGCAATTTGCACGTGGAATGGTGTGTAGTCAATAATGTGTACTATCGACCTATACATGAATATATTATGCGATTAAAAATGCTCACATTTGAAAATTATTGCTTTAATATTCCATAGCTAAATGACATAAAGGGTTCCGCCCTTTTAATTTCGTCGTGTTGTGTCCGTGTGTCACAAGGGCACAGCTATTTTACTGAAACTATTGGAACCTGTGATTGGGTTGGAACCTAAATGTGTATCTAATTCTAATCTATTTATGAACGTTTCTAAAAGTTAAATTCATTGAAAACGTTGCTCTTAGTTATTCAAAATGCATTAATTAAAGCATTAGGTATTCATTCAAAATTCAGTTCGTAAGTGTAGCCGAAAATCATACTAATATTATAAAGCGAAAGTTTGTGAATGTGTGTGTGTATGTTTGTTACTCTTTCACGCAAAAACTACTGAATGGATTTGATGAAATTTGGAATAGGTGTTGCTAGTGTTGCCAGATGTCCCGATTTGCGCGGGACGTCCCGATTTTCAGTGGTCTGGTGACCCGTCCCGATTTACCCTAGATCGGGACGCCGAATGTCCCGATTTCTGACTATCCTTCTTAGCATGTACTTTAATAGAAAATTTTAACAGTCGCTCATATTCGTTTACCGAAAAAGTGGTAAATATTACGGTTGTATGTTAAACTATATTTCAATTCAGCTGTCCGTTTGCATAAGCTAAGTGCTAATTATTTTTTGTTAAAATAAATAAATAAAATAAAATCTCTATTGGTCACAACAATCAAGGTCTCAATCTCAATTTAAATAATAATTTATGTCGTAACGCTATCAATTTAGAAACAAGCATGCAGGTAAATGAGATGGGGCTTAGATTAGCAAGAAAGGGAACGATATATGGCAGCTGTAATGCTAGCAGGCAATGAACGGGAAAAAATTAGACTAGTTTTAGAGTCAAATGTCCCGCTCTTGTTTTGTCAGCTTTCTTCTAGCGTGAGGAGGCGTCTCATCGCGGATTGAGGCAGGCTTGGAGGAGATAAAGGCTCGACAGCACTGCGGAGAGAGGCCCTCTTTCTCTCTCTCTCTCTCAGAATTCGTCGTGTGCCATTATTGTAGCAACTGCCCGAGGATACATCCCAGCACACTCTCAAAGTGTGTCTAGCCTGGGATGAAGAACGCAGCGCTCTCAGAACTGTAGCCGGTAACGGCCTCTCTCTGCCAGCATTAGTAGCTAGTAGCTACATTGGTCGGTAGTCGGAGGTCGTGGCGCGGTATGACCTCATCTGGGATCGTGTTATGGTGAAAAATGAGAGCGCTGGACGGGATCGAGAATGCTTAGATTCCAGTCGCCAAACAAGAAGAGGCGTCTGGTCGTTGACTGGCGCCTCCAGTCCTGCGGATTGGGGTCAGGGCCGTACAGCGGGGGATGTGTGGCATTTGTATATTATATTGATGCAACCTCTGAGATCTACAACTCGGCGACACGAAAACATCTTCTTGTCGTGCTTACCAAAGGCGGCATAAATATGTGGGGCTCCCGCACCAAAGAGACTGACTGAAAGGCAACGTGCAGAGTCTGTTCCAGCAGCAATCCAGAGGTTACTTCGCATCCTCCAGAACCATCTCACTTGCGTTGAATAAGGCAATTACGGTTTTTTTAGTCAATAGTGTCGGTGTAGGTATTTTGGTTAGGAAGTCGTCCTAATCCACACACTGTGGACTAGAGCGGAAGGCCGACGAGTAGGGCATAACCATCCCACTGACCCCAGGTTGGGAGATATCCGTAAAGAGTTGATTTTCTCCGTGGATAAAAAAAAGTGTTCCGCTCTGCCATCTAAATGGTTGTTTTGTGTAAACCTTTACACTTCGCCCGGTCTTGATCATCCACCACAATAAAATTTTCTTCTACTTGCCCTTATCCCACCTTAATGAGGGTCGGCGCAACACACTTTTTATAGTTTGTTACAGAAAGGATTTGGCTTAGTTTTTACGACAGGCTGCCTGCCTGACGTGCACCCTCTCTGAGAAATCCAGTCCCGGGCAAATTAAATGAGAAAATTCGCTTTGCCCCGACCTGGGAATCGAACCCAGGACCTCCAGGTCCACATCCCATATATGTTGCCACTAGACCAAAGAGGTGAAAATGAAACCACTGGCTTTTATACCTTTTACCAAAACGACAAGCCGCCACTTTTTGGGCCGTCCACGGGAACGCACCCCTGGCATGATTGGTCCAGAAACTTGCGACCGACTGCTCCCGTGGTTTGCTCAAAATATGACAATACCTTTAAAGCGACATTCCTGCAGTTTATCTGACACCAATTTACGTATTTGGTCTAATCGTGTAATGTTGCACAACCACCGCCGCGTCTTCATCTCCGCAACGTGGTTTTCTCTAACATGACGCTTACGGGCAGTCACGTCAAAGTTTTCTGTTTATTTAGTTATATATGTACTTTCAACGAAGCTAACTAGCGGTAAAATGGTCCAAGACCATAATGCCCGGGACAGATGGAAAATATCCATGCGATACTGGGCCGAATCCCTAACACATACTGCACTAGTTATACCAACTAGAAGCCCGGCAGCGAATAGGAACAACTGCGGATTTCTCTAGGCGAGAAGCGCCTATGTTTTGGCTGGAATCGCTTCTACGCGGTGCCACCTTTGGGCCGTCTCCAATCGCGGAAGAGGCACTCATAAACCCCAGCCACCGATGGACGTTCTTGGCGTCAATGACGGATCAAGGCGGTCCACCTGCACTGCTGTCCATCTTGGGGACGCTATAACAGCCAACTGTTACGACCTCCGTTAGCCCCTGTAAGTCCAAGCTTACGACGCGGCGGGCAAGCGATACCGAGATTAAATTTTACAAACGCCCCTAACCACCTAACCCCTAACCCTATGCCCCTCTGGCGGCTAGAGGGATCAGATAAAAAAAAGAATCAGAGAATCAAGGATTAGATTGTTCCCGATCCCTCTGGGCACTCTCCTTCTGTGAGATGCATCATCTCGTAAAAGTTAGCTTCTGTACGCTAGGCTCCCGCGATCTCGACCATGGTTTACGTCACACCTGGCACCGAGAGGTTTTTTGCGACGACTGTTCTGAGAACGGTGCACTCTTTGTACTAGGCTGGGCATATTTCGAGTGTGGGTAGAATTGAAGTATGAACTCAATCCCAGGATTGAATCCTCTAAATTTTGGGTATATAACTTTTTTTTTTGTTAACGTGGGGAATAGTGTTTTACTATTATCGCCACGCCTGGGGGAACACGTGACGGTTATGTCGTTGTCGCCGGTCTTACGATCCAGCGCCATAATGCCCGGAAGAGATGGAAAACATCCAGGCGACCCTGGGTCGAGTCCCTAACTCTATGTACACCCTACACCGGCAATACCGACTAAAAACCCCGCGGTGGCCCTCTTTGGCGCTTTAGGGACGGCCCCGGGTTTCTCTAGGCGAAAAGCACCCAGGCTTCAGCCGGAACCGTCCCTGCGCGGTGCCGCCTTGCGGCCTATCTCCAATTGTGGGGGGGCTCATAAACCCCCGCCGATGGGGTATATAACTGCGATTAGAAAAGGCATTGAAACTTCGCCAATGTCAACATTTTGACCATAAATTTAGTTATATTAAAAAAAAGTTTGGATTTCTTTGTTATACTAACCGGCCGGTAACGTCCCGATTTGAAAACCTATGTCCCGATCATTTTAACCTTGTGTTCCGATATTTCACACAATAGATCTGGCAACACTAGGTGTTGCTGACATCCTGGAATAAAACATACCTACTACATAGGCTACTTTACTTTTATAACCAACCCGTTTAATAGATTTTGATGAAATTTGGTATGAGGATACTTTTGACCATATTAGGACACAATTGGGGTACTTTATTTTTCTTTTATCAACCCCTAAAGAGATGGAATAAGGGACGAAAATTTGTATGGGAATTTTAGGATCGCTCATGGATTTTGATGAAATTTGTTATAAGGACACTTTTGACGCTAAGGACACAAGTGGGGTGACCGACGGGGTAATTGAGGTAGTGATTGACGGGGTGACTGATGGGGTGACTGACGAGGTGAAGGTCGGGGGTGACCGTCGGGGTGGGTGACTGACGAGGTGACGGACGGGATGACCGACAGGGTGACTGACGGGGTGACCGACGGGGTGACTGACTGGATGACTAACTAGATGTGTCTGACTGGGTGACGGACGGCGGTGACTGACGGATTGATAAAATAGGGGATGACAGTTTGTATGGAATTTTGAAACCGCTTAATAGATTTTGATAATAATGATTTTGTTAATATGGCCCATAATGTAATGTGACTCAACACAATGTGACTCATAAGTTAATATGACTACAACATAATGAGACTTATGAGTTAATGTGTTCATAATTTAATGTGACCCACAACATAATGAGACTCCCAACATTACGCATCGGTGAATGTTCGCGAATGCTCATTCAGCGACAAGGATTATAAAGAGTGGACGTGTGCACCGTATGAATAAAATGGAGTGGTCTAATGACAAACTTTTGTAAGTAAATGATTTTCTAAGGTTACATCACGGTAAAGGGTTCTGAAAAATAGCGATTATAAAATTAGGAGTAAAAAAATCATACTGAATGCATAATACTATAAATTTCAATATCAACTCTTATTTTTCGAGAAAGGTGAACGTGATATTAACTTTCGAAGGTAAAGGTATCAATACATTAATAAACGAGTGCGTTTCTGATCACAGTAAAAAAATATTATTTTCAATGCATAATATAGATTTTTTTATCAATATTTTTTCTAATTTCACTCCCACCTTTGGGTTGACCGACATGACAAAATTATAACGGAACCCTTAAAATTGTTGACATTTGTGTGTGGAATTAACTTATCTTTACTTACAAGTGCTTATCACAGTAAAAAATATTTTATTCTATCCACTGGAACCTCCAGGGTGAGCTCCCGGGTCCGGCAGTGCCCAGCCCGCGAGATTAAAATTCCGCGGCGCCGAGACTCTGTCTCCCTTTTTCACAAAAATCGTTATATCTGAACAAATACAACAGCTATCCCCAAATAAAAAATTGTATGGGAAGCTTAAACTTCACAGAGAAAAGTTATGTATATAACATATTATTATAAAAGTTTCAATTCAAATTGGACCGTGTTGTGCAGAAATGAGCCAACACACAAACTATTTTTTTACATCATTCATCATCATCACCAGCCACAGGACGTCCACTGCTGAACATAGGCCTCCCCCAAAGATTTCCAGATCGATCTGTTGGAAGCTGGCTGCATCCAGCGACTTCCTGCGACCTGATCTTTACATCATTATGGTCTATTAATGGTTTAGAACATGTTGGATTAAATATTTTTGTTTTTGTGGGTTGGCTCATTTCTGCGTGCGTGCGTGCGTGCGTGCGTGCGTGCGTGCGTGCGTGCGTGCGTGTGCGTGTGCGTGTGCGTGTGCGTGTGCGTGTGCGTGTGCGTGTGCGTGTGCGTGTGCGTGTGCGTGTGCGTGTGCGTGTGCGTGTGCGTGTGCGTGTGCGTGTGCGTGTGCGTGTGCGTGTGCGTGTGCGTGTGCGTGTGCGTGTGCGTGTGCGTGTGCGTGTGCGTGTGCGTGTGCGTGTGCGTGTGCGTGTGCGTGTGCGTGTGCGTGTGCGTGTGCGTGTGCGTGTGCGTGTGCGTGTGCGTGTGCGTGTGCGTGTGCGTGTGCGTGTGCGTGTGCGTGTGCGTGTGCGTGTGCGTGTGTGTGTGTGTGTGTGTGTGTGTATTTACAAATGCCGCTGAATGTAAAACAAATATTTTATTTTATAAATAACACAATAAGGTACGCATGCCATGCCAAAATAAAGAGATGGCGCTGACTATTTGGGCATATTTTTTTATACACATCATAATACAATATTTTTCCTAATTTCACTCTACCTTTGGTTTGACCGACATGACGAAATTATAACGGAACCCTTTAATTTTTAACATTGGGCTGTGGAACCCTAAATGTTGCGTTCGCCAAGCTTCGGTGTCATTTGCTAGCGTTCGGTCGGTGTGGACGCATTACGCAACAGCGAACATTCGCGAACATGTTCGGACGCCATCGCCGGTGTCCCTTCGCGAACATTCTTTCGCCTTCGTTCGGTTGGTGTGTACATGCCATCCATAAAAATATTATACGTAATTATTCTAAGACGCCATCATGGTATTAAATGATTGATCCGGTATCAAAAGTGGAAAGTGGCAGCCATTTTGTTTTTCTTTGTCTTTGATCCGATTGACTTTAAAATCGATATATTGATAAATGAAAAACTTTTCCCTTTAGTCCTGCAAAAGCTATTTGGGCCAAAATACTTTTCAAAGCCTAATTCGAGCAGATGTCAACCAAAAATAAGTTGTAATTGAAATTAATATTTTTTAATAGTCGCCTCCTTGGTCCAGTGGCAGCATGTATGGGCTGTGGACCGGGAGGTCCTGAGTTCGATTCCCAGGTCGGGCAAAGCAAATTTTCTAATTTAATTTGCCCGGCACTGGATCCCTCATAGGGGTTTGACGTCAGGCAGGCGACATTTCTTCTGTATAATTAAGATCGGTCTCGTCGTATTTGTCTTCGGCCTGTAGACCTATGTACATAGATGAAATTGAAGTTCCTGAACAAGGTGTGGAAGCCGGTATACTATCAAAAATAATTTATTGAGCAGCTTTTTGATATTCTCGTCGTTTCTTATTCGCAATCTTCCACTTACGCTTAGCAGCTCTATGTTCTCAATCTGTCATATTATTTCTCACAAGTTTCTTTTTTGATACTCGATAGATCTCGATTTATCCCAAATCTCAGTTTAAATATAGGAATGGATTGTAGGTTAAATCGAGTTTAGGACTAATTCTAAATTAGTAAAAGTGCTGCAAGTCGCCCTAAATTCTTAGAACGTCACATTAACTTTTCCGGGAATCCGAAAGATCCCCAAAAGAAATAACTTAAGTAGGTACAGTAAGTACCTACTCGACCTACATAATATAACTAGCTGACCCGCGCAACTTCGTCTGCTTAAGAGAGAGAGGTTGAAATACTGAATTGTAGGCACCTATAACACAACTCTAAAAGAGGTAATGGGATGATCTACGTTAAGAGTAGAACACAGGCTACTAAACTAAACTTCGAAACAAAGTACGTGATTTTGGTCAGTCCGTTGGTCAGTCTGTCCGTCACCCCGTCAGTCAACGCGTCAGTCACCTCCAGTCACCCAGTCAGTCCACCCGTCAGTAATCCTGTTAGTCACTACTCACTCCGTCATTCACCACGTCAGTCACCGCGTCCTTCACCCCGTCAGTCACCCAGTCGGTCCACCCGTCAGTCACCCCGTCAATCCGCCTGACGGTCACCACATCGGTCACCCCGTCAGTCACCTTGTGACTTATATAGCCTATAGCCATCCTAGATAAATGGGCTATCCAACACAAAAATATTTTTTATATTCCAACCAGTAGTTTCTCAGATGTAAATTTCCCCGCTTTTGCCACATTTTTTATTTATGCTCTTCTCCTATTGGTCATAGCGTGACGTTATATAGCCTATATCCATTCTCGAAAAATTGGTTATCCAACACAAAAATATTTTTCAAATAGAACTGGTAGTTCTTGAGATTAGCACGTTGAAACAAACAGACAAACTCCTGTACAGCTATGTAGTTGTGCCTCCGACACGTGGCTCCCGTGGCCGGGTTCTAGCTCTAGCCGTCGTCGGCGTCGTGTCGCGCCGAGCGACGAGCTCTAAGGACGCGCCCACGTGGCCCGTGACACGATCGATTTATGGTTAGCGCAAGCGCTACTCCGTCATTCAATTGTCCAGCGAGTCCCGACCCTGTCACATACTAGTTAAACCTTGTTGTTATGTATATTTACATATTGAAGGCGCTGTGTGTTTTTTATGGTTCCGAAGCCAATTTCGTCATGTTTGACTGTCTGCCAGCCAGTCTGTGTAGAAACTAGCCAAGTGCATGCTGCATATCTGATCAGGCATAAGCAGCGGCGTAGCGTGGGTTTTCGCCGCCGGGCCGCCCGGAAATTTGCCGCCCCTTTTCAACCGACTTCAAAAGAAAAAGGTTCTCAAGTCATCGGTTTATTTTTTGTACGAGTATATTACTCGGTAAATGTGGACCGATTTCTTAGATTATTTTTGTCTTCAATAGAGCTTAGGTAGATCTATGGTTAATCCTATATAAATTTGGTCGATATCAGAAGAATTGGGTACTTGACTTATGTTTCATTGCATACATTTTATTATATGTAATAGCAAGTAAAACAAAAGACAAATACTTCTCTAAAAACCGCATCGAAATTGGTTGAAAAATGAGGCAGTAATTCGTATTTTATATTCTGCAATGAGCAAGAGTGGGGATGTAGTGGGGATATCTTACTATCCCTTTCCAACGCACACACCATAATGGACGTGACGTGATTTTACTGATACTTCTCTTTCCCGCAGTTTGAAGGTTACACCAAACTACAAAGGCTTATAACTTTTTTATAATATTTCAATACAAAGGCTTATAACTTTTGTATAATATTTCGATACAAAGGCTTATTTTTATAATATTTTGAGAATATTTCAATATTTCTTTCTGTGCTACGTTTTATATGACGTAAATATCGTAAAAAATCGACAACAAAAATTTGTCAAGTACCCAATTTTGAAGCCGGTTTTAATTTTTAGGATTCCAAAGCCTAACAGCAAAAACGTAACCCTTATAGGTACTTTCGTCATGTCCGGCTGTCTGTCTAATAGTATTGGTGCACGGTGCACGTGATGGTAAGCTTAGAATAAAAATTCGACCACAGACAAATAATGGGTTAATAAATCAGTGGTTGACATAATGATGCCTATTTATACTTCTTCCCACTCCAGATCCGAAGAGGGAAGAAGCAAATCGAGGGGCTTGCGACAAGACAGGCGGATGACCGATGCAGACACATGGATACGCCCATACCCGTCCCAACCAACCATCAAGTCATGGCGCGAGCCCCTCGAGAAAACCGAAAGTACACTGGCTAATGTTGTATGGCAGGTTTCTGCACCATGTGTACGGTGGTCGCCATTCGGTTGGACACAAATATCCTACTACCAGTAAACTACTACTTACTACTATCTTGTTACTATTTGTTACACTAGGTATGTTTAACGCGTCTAACGCTCATAGATTCTTTGTTTTGCATGACAAAATATAGTAATTGTTAGTATTAAGACAATGGCTATTTTGATATTATTAAATGTTGAAAAAATAATGAGAATTCAGGCCGATAGTTGATTGCTTAACACGTTTTTCGGCCGTTCGCGGAAATGCCCAGATTATGCATTAATACACGTTGTCTAGGTATACATATGTACAGCGACATACTTTCCGAAGGTGTAGGGCCTATTAAGCACTGCTTACACCCTTCGTCTACAACATACATCAATCAATAGGTACAATATTTTGGCCCATAACGTTGTAGTCATTTTTAATCCCCTTAAACAGCATTGCGACAGCGAAATGTATAATAAAATGAGAAGATAATAATATAAAGTATATATAATTTTATTTATTTATTTATTTAATGGAACGATACTAAAATTTATATAATATATAACTTAGGGCAACTTGCGACACTATTACTAATCTATAGTTAACCCTAGCCTCAAGTAAAATTGAAAAAGAAATATATGAATGTCATTCATATATTTCTTTTTCAATTTAACTAGAGGTTAGGACTAACTGTAGGTTAGTAATAGTGTTGCAAGTCGCATTTAATATATAATTTAATTTATTTCACTAAAACTTACCTCCATCCACTGGACGGCGATTCGTTGCTGCTCTCCTTCAGCTGTGTGGTACTAGCGCTCTGAAGATTCGGAACACTCACGCTGAAATAGAAACGATCATAATTTATTTATGCAATAGACCTTTGTTTACGCTTTCGAGCTTACTACAGTAGATATTTATCTATATGCAGTAAAAACAAGGATTAAAACGGGTTGAACTCAGAATTTGGAATTTCATGGAAAGATGTTATGTAAAATAGTAATGTGATAACAGCAAACTACAAAAGTAAGCGACCTGGTATTAAAAAAAGAATACGGCATGTACACCTAAAGTAAATAATGGTCATCGTTTATTACAACGCTTTAGCACCCGACCACCACCAAAATTCCCTTCCCTTTCCTCAATCTTACTCCCTTCATCCAAGGTGATGACTAAGGCGGTAGAGATTACATACCATCATGCATAGCGTGCTTATCTATGGATGGTGGAAATCACAGACTATTGCTATAAAAACACAAAAAAGACAAAGAAAATTATCGCGACTGATGGCGGGTACACACCGGGCCGAACGAAGGCGAACAAATCATACCTTTTTCATTCCCACAACAGTGAGTTTGTTTGTGTGAACGCAACAGGTATAGATTCGGTCGGCTCGGTGTGTACGCGCCACTAGCAGATTTACAGTAATGAATGCTTACATTTTTTTATTCGCAAACGAAGGTTCAACAATCAAAGGTAAGCCGCAATAAGGGTACCCTGCAACAATTTTTTAGCATTAGGTATAGTACTAAGTACCTATTTGATATTATTTATTATGTCACATTAATACCCTCTATAATTATGCAATGCTTGTCGGAATTTATGTAAGAAGCTGAAAATACACTATAGTGCTCGTGATAACGAACAACTTTTATACTTGCAATTTTTTCAATATATTATAATACTTTCATAGATAATGTCATTTAAACATTTTGTAAAAAATTCGCGTACACAACCATAAGGTCAGCTGTTTCATACTTAAATATGCCGCCGCCGATGTAGGTCAAAAACCTGATAAAGCGCGTCGCGTCGGGACTCGGGCCGCACTCTTTGACATAATGCCGCCTTTACCTATTCCATTATACGATTGAGGTGATTGAACTGATGTTCGTATTTCTTTACGAAAGGTTGTTTTTGTAAATAATTGTTTTGAAATTAAATGTGTAGGTAATCGTTATTTTGGTGTCCATTAATTTTATTCATTATAATTATTATAATATAGTCGTGGATTATCTACGTACTGAATATGCCGCATAAGTTCTAGATAAGAATAATTAAAGGACATAGAAGGTTCCTACACTGTGATTAAAACGATCGCGCGACGTCGCGCGGGCGGGTGAATCGCATAGAACACTAACTATATTCTAAAGAGGTGACGCGCTGCGTATTTCATCCTTTCGCAATCGTGAGATAGGGTTGTTTTAAAAAAAAACTATTTTTGGTTTTTGTTTAAAAACATAAATGGTCATTATTAAGATGTGGCACCTACGGTAGAAATATATACCAGCAATACATTATGCTAGCCACGGCCCTCTTCACACTTTCCGACTAACTTTGTATAAGCAAAAAATAAATTCTTATGGCGGGTACACACCGGTCGAACGAAGGCGAAAGAACGTTGGCGAAGGGGTTGCAACACCAAACCCGAACGAACGAACGGAGGCGTTCAGTCCCGTTCGGTCGTGCGCGGACAATTACTGTCGGTACATCAAAATTCAAAGGAAAATATAGCGAATCGGCGAATGCGGTGTGGACGCATCGACGAATGTTCGCGAATGCTCATTTAGCGACAACGATTATATAGAGCGGACGTGTGAACTGTGAACTGTATAAATAAAATGGAGTGGTCCAATAACAAACTTTTGTAACTAAATGATTTTTTATGGATAATTCACGGTAAAGGGTTCTGAATAATAGCGATTATAAAATTAGTAAAAAAATTACATATATTGAATGGATAATAATACTATTTCAATATCAACTCTTATATTTGAGAAAGGTAAACGTAAAAATAACTTTCGAAGGTAAAGGCATAACAACACATTAATAAATAAGTGCTGATCACAATAAAAAAAAAAAAAATTCTATCCTCTGGAACGTCCAGGGTGAGCTCCCGGGTCCGGCATAATGCCCAGCCCGCGAGATTAAAATTCCGCGGCGCCGAGAGTCTGTCTCCTTTTTTCACAAAAATCATTATATCTCAACAAATACAACAGCTATCCCCAAATAAAAAATATGTATGGGACGCTTAAACTTCACAGAGAAAAGTTATATATACAACATATTATGATATTACAAGTTTAAATTCAAATTATTAAAATTAAAGTTTAAGCTTGACAATACAGTTGAGTGTTCAAAAACTTTTTTCTACAAATATTTACACATGTCGCTGAATGTAAAACAAATATTCTATTTTATAAATAAAATTCAATACATAAGCGAAATATATGTATGTATAACATAAAGGAGTAAAACATCAACACTCACGTTGTAAATACTTCACTGAAAATACACTTTACAATACCGAGAATACAAGAATACAATACAAAAAACAACCAACCGAAAACACACCAACCGAACGAAGGCGAAAGAACGTTCGCGAAGCGCCATCGCTGATGGGGACAGAACGTTCCCGATCATTCGCGGGATGATCGCTGTTGCGTCCACACCAACCGAACGTTAGCGAAGCGCACGGAAGCTTGGCGAACGCAACTTTTAGGATTCCGCAGCCCAATGTTAAAAATTTGATGAGTTCCGTTATAATTTCGTCATGTCGGTCAAACCAAAGGTGGAGTGAAATTAGGAAAAACATTGTATTAGGATGTGTATAAAAAAAAATCTATATTAAGTCGAGCCCATCAAACGTTCAGGCAACTAGAGTTGCCCAAATAGTCAGCGCCATCTCTTATTTTGGCGCGCGTATTTTATTATGATAAGCGTTATTTGACATCAACCATTCATAAAAGTTGGCATTTTATTAGATATAGGTCCTATTCATAGCAATAACAGACTTTCACACCGAATAAAAATTGGAGAAAATAATTATTTATTTTCTTGCATTTTCGGTATTGTAAAGTGTTTTTTCAATAAAGTATTTACAACGTAAGAGTTGATGTTTTACTACTCTATGTTATATATTTCGCTTACGTATATACCTCGGGTGTACATAAGTTTTGAGACGAAATAAAAGTTGCATAACTTTTTTAATAAATGACTAATATTTTTAAAATTTTCAGTAAGCATTAAGTAGATAATAATCAACAATAACATAGAATTATTATTCAAAATGACCACCCTTGTTTTTAATACAGGCCCTTAGACGATTGGCCAGTCATCAATGGCGGCACGAAGCTTTTCCAGCGGAATCCGCTTTGGTTCTCGGACGAGGGCTCACTTCAGTGACTAAGTTTGGGTGGGACTTTCGGCAGGCCCTGAGCTCTAATTCAGACCACAATGAATAATCCAGCGGGTTGAGGTCGGAGCTGGAGGAGGGCCATTCGTCCGCGCGATGAAGGCTGGTACATTTTCCCTCAGCCAAGCTTGGGTGGTTTTTGCCTTATAGGATGGCGCGGAGTCTTGCTGGAAAACCCAGTACTTGTTGTGAAGTAAAGTACGTGTCAGGGGTTTCACAACAGGCTCTAAAATGTCATTTTGGTAATTATTAGCTTTAACCTTGACGCCATGTTGGCAGAAAAGGAGCGGAGTCACACCTTCATATGAAACGCCCCACCATACCATAACACTAGCCGGGTGATGGGTACGCGAGACATTCCGTGCTGAAGCTGGGACGTCCTTGCTGCTTTTGGCATACACTTTGTTGTTTTGTTCGGTTAAACTTTTCTTCGACAGTAAATATTGTTTCGTCGGTGAAGAGGATCATCCTCGCATCGTGTCTCTTGAGCAGTACTGGACAACGTTCGCGTCGTTCGTATTAAAAACAAGGGTGGCCATTTTGAATAATAGTTATATTTTATTGTTGATTATTATCTACTTAATGCTCACTGAAAATTTTAAAAATATAAGTTAAATATTAAAAAAGTTATGCAACTTTTCTTTCGTCTCAAAACTTATGTATACACGAGGTATATAAAATAAAATATTTGTTTTACATTCAGCGACATGTTGTGTAAATATTTGTAGAAAAAAGTTTTTGAACATTTAACTGTATTGTCGAGCTTAAACTTTAATTTTAATAATTTGAATTGAAACTTGTAATATGTTATATAGATAACTTTTCTCTGTGAAGTTTAAGTTTTCCATACGTATTTTTTATTTGGGGAAGGCTGTTGTATTTGTTCAGATATAACGATATTTGTGAAAAAAGGAGACAGACTGTCGGCGCCGTGGAATTCGAATCTCGCGGGATGGGCACTGTGCCGAACCGAGAGCACACCCTGGACATTCCAGTGGATAGAAAAAAAAATGTTTACTGTGATCAGATAGGCACTTGTTTATTAATGTGTTGTTATGCATTTAGCTTCGAAAGTTAATTTCACGTTTACCTTTCTCAAAAAATAAGAGTTGATATTTAAATAGTAAATAATAATAATAAGAAGAAGAATATATAAGAAATATATATATAATATATATCCGTAAGAATAGTTTTATTTCAATGTATAATATTCGCGTAAACTTAAGAAATCAGTATTTAAATAGTATTATTATGTATTCAGATTATTTTTTTACTCCTAATTTTATAATCGCTATTATTCAGAACCCTTTACCGTGATTTATCCTTAAAAAATAATTTCGGTACAAAAGTTTGTTATTGGACCACTCCATTGTATTCATATAGTTTACACGTCCGCTCTTTATAATCGTTGTCGCTAAATGAGTATTCGCGAACATTTGCCGATACGTCCACACCGCATTCGCCGATTCGCTATATTTTCCTTTCATGTACCAATAGTTGTACCGCGCACGACCGAATGGGACTGATCGCCTCCGTTCGTTCGTTCGCCTTCGGTGTTGCGTCCACACCGACCCCTTCGCGAACGTTCTTTCGCCTTCGTTCGGTTGCTGTGGACGCCATAATACTATTTCTCTACCACGAACATTTTATTTTCGAATTTCTACGCAGCCAAAAATATATGAGTAAGGTTCTGTGAATATTAAAGCTGCAAACGAAAATACACATTGTATTTATAAACTACACCGTAAGACTCTCGTTACTGTATACGCTTAAAATTTTGAACCCACTGTATAAAAGTGGGTAAAATACTTTCAGTGTGTTACGTAAAATATTTAAACGGGGCAGGCTCTTTTCTACCTAACTATTGTCTCTTATTAATTTATATTTGTTTTATTAAAAAGAGTTAACTTTACCTAGATTATTTTAATTAAAAAATATTGCATCTTCCCATTACCTACACGAATTATTATGATGTGAAGAATCTTATATTAATATACCCAGTATCTAACTTTTCATTATGTTTTAAAAATATGTATAATAATTTGAATTTAAAATATTAAATGATAATTAATGAGCGCGTTGGGAAATTAACAGCTGATATCTAGTACCTAGTTCTTGTACCTAATTTCAGTACTGAAATCTGGTTTACTTAAGGACCTGCAATTAAAATAGGTACCATTATTTTATACATGAGTTGACATTGCAAAGTTGATTTATGTGGGTTCATATCAAACTAGTCAGGTTTTAAATAAATATAAGAAACAAATTACTTGTTATGTTGATAGCTAGAATACATACCGTGTAGCTTATCAATGGCACGGTCTGCTGCCGATTGATCCGGGAAATCAACAAAAGCATAGCCACCTCGTTTCACCGAAATGTCCGCAACAGTTAAATTCTGTTCTGCAAATAGCTGCCTGACGGTTGCTTCATCCGCCTCAAACGGCAAATTTCCTATGTAAAGTTTGTTCATCGCAGACACAGTTTTTAGTTGCTCACTCATTCCGGTGACTTGAATATCCAAGATTTTACGTAAATCCAGTATTTTTTCGCACAATCCCAAAAAGACTGCCGAATATCTTTTGTCCCAGGGTGACATTGACGATTATTTGAATTTCGAATGAAAGGACCATTTAACACGTAAGCTGTGCTTTGGACTTGGTATGTGAGGCTGAAAAAGGTTTTATTGTACAAGTAGGCACCTACCTGATTTATTTCAGGATTCAGCATTTGGAAATAAGACTAAAGACTGACTAAAGATCACTGAAGCATTACTGAATTCTTGGTGTTGGTAAGTAAGTGCCTGTGCTTACTGTTGGTACAGGTAATAGTCTAACAGCAAAAATGTTGTACTCGTTATGTTTTCTCTTTAAAGAAAGTTGATTATCTTTAATTAAATATACAGAGTCAGGAAAGTGGTCGCTTACCAGAGGTAGTCGTGAAACCGGCGTAATGACCCTATGATCTAGGTATAAATTGCTCTTCAAGACGCATTAATCGAGCCAAAACTCTGTGGTGTTATGTTGTTTTATCACAGACTAGCTGACCCGCGCAACTTCGTCTGTGTATGAGAGAGAGGGTTGAAAGAGTGAGTCGTAGGCACATATAGCACAATAATTCTAAAAGAGGTAATGGGATGATCTACTTCGGCCGTCAGTCACCCCGTCTCTCACACCGTCAGTCACACCGTCTGTCAAACCGTCTGTCACTCCGTCTCTTACCCCGTCAGTCACACCCTCTGTCACACCGTCTGTCACCCCGTCTGACACCTCGTCCGTCACCCCGCCTGTCACCCCGTCTGTCACCTCGTCTGTCACCCAGTCGGTCATCCAGTCTGTCACCCAGTCGGTCACCCTGTCTGTCACCCAGTCTATCACCCCGTCTGTTACCACGTCCGTCACCCCGTCTGTCACCCCTTCTGTCACTCGTCTGTCACCCCGTCTGTCACCTCGTCTGTCACCACGTCCGTCACCCGTCTGTCACCCCGTCTGTCACCCTGTCTGTCACCCCGTCTGTCACCCCGTCTGTCACCCCGCCGGTCACCCCGTCTGTCACCTCGTCTGTCACCCAGTCGGTCACCCCGTTTGTCACCCCGTCTGTCACCACGTCCGTCACCCCGTCTGTCACCCCGTCTGTCACCCGTCTGTCACCCAGTCGGTCACCCCATATGTCGCCCCGGCTGTCACCCAGTCGGTCACCCCATCTGTCACCCCGTCTGTCACCCCGTCGTTCACCTCGTCAGTCACTCCGTCCGCCACCCCATCAGTCAGCCTGTCAGTCACCCCGTCATTCCTCACGTCGGTCACCCCGTCAGTCATCCCATTAGTCACCCCATTAATCACCCCGTCAGTCACCCCTTAGTCACCCTACCATTAATCCCCTTGGTCAACACTAAAATATTTTTTCAAATCGAACCAGTAGTTTCTGAGATATAAAATTCCCCGCTAGCAGCATTTTTCATTTCTGCTCCGCTCCTATTGGTCAAAGCGTGATGTTGTATAGCCTATAGCCATCCTCGATAAATAGGCTATCCAACACAAAAAAAAAAAATTCAATTCGAACCAGTAGTTTCTGAAATATAGTCTTTTCAACATTTTTCATTTCTGCTCCACTCCTATTGATCATAGCGTGATGTTATATAGCCTATAGCCACCCTCGATAATTGGGCTATCCAACACAAAAAGAATTTTTCAATTCGAACCAGTAGTTTCTGAGATATCGCCTTCCCCGGTTTTACACATTTTTCATTTCTGCTTCGCTCCTATTGGTCATAGCGTGATGATATATAGCCTATAGCCACCGTCGATAATTGGGCTATCCAACAAAAAAAGAATTTTTCAAATCGAACCAGTAGTTCCTGAGATTAGCGCGTTCAATCAAACAAACAAACAAACAAACAAACTCTTCAGCTTTATAATATTAGTATAGATAAAGGAGTAAAACATCAACAATTACGTTGTAAATACTTCACTGAAAAAACACTTTACAATACCGAGAATACAAGAAAATAAATAATTAATTTCTCCAATTTTTATTTGGTGTGAAAGTTTGTTATTGTTACGAATAGGACCTTTATTTAATAAAGTGCCACCTTTTATCAATGGTTGATGTCAATTAACGCTTATCACAATAAGATATGTACGCATGCCAAAATAAAGAGATGGCGCTGACTATTTGGGCAACTCTAGTTGCCTGGACTTTTGATAGGCTAGACATAATATAGATTTTATACACATCCTAATACAATATTTTTCCTAATTTCATTGCACTTTTGGTTTGACCGACATGACAAAATTATAACGGAACCCTTAACATTTTTAACATTGGGCTGTGGACCCCAAATGTTGCGTTCGGTTGGTGTGGACGCAACAGCGAACATTCGCGAATGATCGGGAACGTTCGGGCCCCATCGGCGACGGCCCTTCGGGAACGGTATTTCGCCTTCGTTCGGTTGGCGTGGACAAGCCATTCGGTATTGCGTCCACACCGATCCCTTCGCGAACATCGTTTTGCCTTCGTTCAGTTGGCGTGTACCGGCATAATAGTTGAACCATTTTCTCAAGTTTGTTGAAGGTACCTGTTCTTTATCATTGTATTTAGATTTTCCCCGCATAATTTAAATATTCGAGGAGGTGGGGGCGACATTGGGCATTCGTCGACTATTTTATTTTTATTCTATCTAAGTCATTAGTCATCTACCTCTATAATCACAAGTTTAAAAACTTAACAGATCGACTTCAAATCCGATTGTAACCAAATTTATATGGGACCATCCTTGGAATTAGCTCTATCGAACACAACAATAATTTTGAAAATCGGTCCACATTTGGCGGAGATATCGTGTAACATACATAAAAAAAAACAGACGAATTGAGGACTTCCTCCTTTTTGGAAGTCGGTCGAAAATATAGGTACCTCCTACATCGACATATTTTAATCTAAGTTTGGCAGTTTTAAAACTTCCAAGGAGTCTTAATAATAAAACTCAGAATCTGTCTGTATTCGTATATTTATATATTTAGCATGGAATAAATAATTTACAACTGGCTGATTACTGCAGAAATGCTGTGCACTTATTGTAAGGTATAATAAAATTAGTGTATATCCATTCAAACCCCTTTTATTTTTTATTACAGATGAAGCATTTACAGAAAATGTTTAAATTCCATAATATTATGATAACGCCGATGATAACATCATATACTTTATCCAAATATAGTAAAAAACAATTAACATACATACATACATAAGCTCACGCCTGTATCCCCGAAGGGGTAGGCAGAGGCGCACTAGCGAACTAGAACACCCACATTTCGCCGAGCTTAGTTCAGTCCCAGATGTGATAGGGGGCGAACCTATCGCCATATCGGGCACAAATTCCAGACTCCAGGCTGATATGGAAAAATCCAATATCACTTTGCCCGACCCGGGGATCGAACCCGAGACCTCAGAACCGTAGTCGTACCGAAATGCCACCACGCCACCGAGGTAGTAAACAATTATGACAGTAAAAAACAATTAATGACAGTAAAAATAAATTAAGTACTTGCTCGTTTGCCCCCTCTTCTATAAAAAAAAAAAAAAAAAAAAAAAAAAAAAAAAAGTAATCTCAAATGGGCGGTGGCGAAAGACATAGAATTTTAATAATATTCATATTACAGGACTGAACTACTTTCTCAGAGCAATTGTGTCACCCAATAAAATGAAGCATAAGAGCCCAGCTACGTATACAAACAATTAATATTATTATTGCTTTTAATATTTCATGTCAAACACGGTTGAGCGCATGAACAAAATGTTTAAATTATCTGTCGCAAATTGTATGGCTCTAGAATCTTCATAATATAATATTAATTATTATGTTTTAACAAAGTGATATTGGATCTTTCCATATCAGCCCGGAGTCTGGAATTTGTGCCCGATATGGCGATAGGCTCGCCCCCTATCACATCTGGGATGGAACTAAGCTCGGCGAAACGTGGGTGTACTAGTTCGCTAGTGCGCCTCTGCCTACCCCTTCGGGGATACAGGCGTGAGCTTATGTTATGTTATGTTTTAACATGTTCGGATATATACTAACACCCGGTTCCAATAAACAATCGCATTTCGAATGTGCAGATAGATTACAAAAATTAGCCAATAAGAACACAGTTTGAACATGACTCCGTCAAATGACTCGATCTGATTGGTTCATAATCGCGATCTATCTGCACTCTAAACCGAGGCCGTTTATTGAAACTGGCCGATAGTAGTAGAGATAATCTCGAAACCCCTTTATTGTGACATTTGGTGTTGAATAAGTATTAATTAGCAATCGGACAATACGCAGACACGAGATTTTATGAGACTTTTAAGATAGGTACCTTTTAGAACCGAAATAAAGGTGTTTACTTAGAAGAATTTCCAGTTTACCGTCTCTCTTTCAAAGGTGAAACTTATACTCATTGGGTCAAACTCTTAATAATGATTGGTTTATTATGATGAGAATACCTAGCGATTTCTTTGACATTTAATGAAACACGTGGCAAAGTTTAAATATTATACATACATATACACGTTAACATTTTTTAAAAATTATCATTTAGACAAAATTAATTTGACGGGTGAGAAATCGGCCTTGAGTTAAGTTTTGTACGACAGAATTGCTCTCTGACCGTCTATTGATAAGCACATACCTCTATATTGACTTTCATAAACTAAAACCGCCATATTTAATCTTGAATTAAGTTAGTGTCAGATTACTTAAAAGACAGGTAGGTAAATATTTATTTTGCCTTTTGCGTGCTTAATAAATTTATTGTAACTTTTAAAAAATATCGGAAACAAACAACAACCTTCTAAAATATAAAATAACAACTAGATGTAGATATAAAACAGAGAAAAGGGATATCATAATATTAACAAACCAAATGAGAATTAAGTAGCAATAACATAACATAAGCTCACGCCTGTATCCCCGAAGGGATAGGCAGAGGCGCAATAATAGAGAAAAATGAAAACAAAATCATAGCAATAATTTTTCAAGTACGATTTGGCCAGATGTTGTGTTAAGAGACACGTTGGTTTACTGAAATCGTGGGCAAAACTGGCTTAGGTGTTAAACTGCTTTTTTATCTATACAAAGGGCTTCATTGTCATTAACAACAAAATGTAACAGTTAACAATTTTCTTATCACGAATTTTATTTTCCATTATAACAGATCGGTAGATCAGTCTATAATAATCTCAACATTGTTGTTTCGACCCACTCGAAGACTGTCCCTGTAAACACCCCATCTGACTTGTATAATGAAAACTTAAACATAAAAAGATCACAACCATTTCAAAATTAAGTAGATTAAAAAAGAAGCAATATAAATTTAATGATAATAATCGAGTAAAATCATTCGAGTTTTAGTAAAGTACAGGCATCAGTAGTCAGTCAGCAAGTAACCATTAACCAATACCCAAAATTATTACACATGCATACAAAATGAAAGTACAAGACGACAAGTTCAATGTCTTTTTGTAACACATACTTACATGACTAAATAAATGTTAACAAATAATATTACGGTGATGTATTTGAATATAGTAATATTTATTGTGCGGTTTGTATATACTTTGTTGACAAGCAAGACACATAATTGGGTACTTAACTAATATCTTTTCATTAATTTTATATTAAATTAACGCCATCTAAAACATAGCACTGAAATAATTATTGAAATATTCACAAAGATAAATAAGTTATAAGCATTTGAAATTTGGTGTAACCTTCAAACTGTGGAAAAGAGATGTATCAGTAAAATCACGTCAGGGCCATAATGGTACGTGCCTTAGAAAAGGATAGCAAGATATCCCCACTACGTCTCCGCTCTTGCTCATTGCAGAATTTAAAATATGAATTACTGACTCATTTTTCACCCAATTTCGATGCAGATTTTACAGAAGAGTTTTTTTTTGTTTTATTTTCTAGTACATATAAAAAATTGTACAAAATCAAACATAGTCAAGTACTCAATTATGATTATGTACTTAAATAAAATATGCACCTAATACACTGACAAGGAGAGCTATAACAAGTTCTTTTTCCTCTATATACAAGAGATTCAGATTTTTTAAACATTCACCAATATGTACCAACGAATACGACTAAATAATCGAGGAACATCGATAATATAATCAAAATGATTCCGCTTATTTAGTGGTGGTAATCCTTCCAACATTTGATTTTAAAGTAAATGATATTTTTTTTTAGGCTGTGAACAAGCTGTAGTCCGTGTGAATTGATTGATTTCAATTTTTATACTGTAAATAGACTTCATTGATGATTGACTTCAGACGAATATTATATATACAGTCCAGGTTTATTTTAGTATACAACAGCTAAGATTTCACTACAACAATATAAATATGTAAATAAGTACCTAAGTATACTTTTTCTTAATATTTAACATTGATTTAAAATAGGAGACAGAAAGTTCATAAATTAAAAAGACATTTTAGAAGATAATAATGAATAGAGTACCGACCTGTAATAAATTAAGCATTTTACATTTGTTACAAAACTACATATTATAAACCCTTAAGAATGTAATAGTCATTAAAACATAGTATAGTTGGAATTTAAAATACTTTTAATAATTCTAATGAACTCATAGATATGATGATAATAATTGGTGATATTACAGTGATAATAATGCTTTCATTTACAATAGGATCTTTTTAACATTGTTTTTGACATACAATAACCTTAAAAAATTCAGAGTATGTTACTTTGAATCAAGTGAATGCAGAACATTATGGACAGTGGTTCTTAACTGAATTGAGCGACATCTTACAACGACAAGTATGCACTCGCCACTCCAACATAGTTCTTAAAATGCATTGGGTGAGTTTATGGGTTCTGGGGTCGTGACATTCGATTCGATTGATTGATTTCGATTTGACTTCATTTAGTTATTTAAAATTCCACCGATATCGAGGTAAAACTGCACTAATGTAGCGTTAAAAATGATCAAATGACAAGTTATCGAATCTAATGCGACATTAACGCACTTTTAACTCGATTTCGGTCGAATTTTAAGTTAATAAATGAACCTAATCGAAATGAAGTTTGAATCTAGTGTAAAGACTCGTCAGGCTGTTTTACGGTATCGTATTAAAAAAGGTTAATTTTTATAGCAATTAATACAATATTGCAGATAATTTAATAATTTATTCCTGTATTATTGTTCTCGAACGGGAGCTCAGAATTAGAATCGCTGTACATAATGTTTTTCATTTTTATAAGATGATATGCAAAGTCACAATAAATGTGTTTATTGTACTATTAATTCAAGTCGGATATCTTGATCATATATTTAGGTTGTAATATATACTTATTAGGCGTTATACAGAATGATGAGTTTTATAAGTGTGCGTCTTAAACTATATGGAAGAACAAAATATGGTCAAAGAAGTGTCAGAGCTCCAACGAATTAACGACCTTTTAGTAAGTAGAACAAATACATTTAAAAATACACTGTAAGATAATGTGTATTATGCCACCTCCAACGGGTTAAAAGATTTTTGATTCAATTTTATGTTAATAGTAATAAAATATTCACGTCTACTACATTTACTTAGTAAATAATATATGACTTTCTACTAAATATTATACTTACCAAACTATTATTATAACCTATACACCCACCTATGCAATTTACTAACTTTGCTACACATTTACCTATATATTATTTTTTTTTAATTCTATTATAATACGAGATTACCCCATTTAATAAAATGCTTTAATTTCTACAAATACCATTTCAAAATGATTTATAATCACTGTAATTATAATTATCTGAACAATTAAAATTATGCACTTCACAAAAAACATGTTCTTACTTATGAGTAGTAATGTTACACAAATGGCTGGTTAACACAGAAAACCGACGTAATGTGGCAGCCTGTTATCGCGTTTCGTTCGGTGAGTGAGATTTCCGGCGGGCCATTTCCCCCCCCACCCTTTCCCTATCCCTTTTCCCTCCACTTCCATTCTCTCCTTTTAGGTTGGCAACGCACTCATGATTCTTTTTGTGTCTCGGGTGTCTATGGGCGGTGAAGATCACTTACCATCAGGTGACCCATCTGCTCGTTTGCCAATCCCTGCTATAAAGAAAAAAAATATGAAAATGATGAATTATTAATGAAAATAATCCAAGTGGTCAAACACCGAAACGCATTTTAATTTTAGCTCTGTTATCATATCAATCATTTATTTATTTTATTATATTAATTACTTGAAGATTTTCTATCTTATATATTTTAGGTACTTTATATTATACTAGAGATGAGATATATAATATTATATATTTGTATCTCGTCTACTAAGTATACTAAGAAAAAATTGAGTATTTTTTTTGTCTCTATAAAACATCAATAATAAATTTCTGGATAATTTATTTGTCGTAGATAAGATAAAAATGAGAAACCTATGTCAGATCTAGAAGTTCATCTAAATAAATATATATTTACTTATATCATTCGCTTTTCCGTTTTTAAATCGCAATCGTAAGTATGAAAATGAAATTTACAAAATATATATTTCAAGAATTGGACATATGTAATGCCATATAAATATGAATTAGGAATACACATATATTAACATATCCTACAATACCTGCATACGTTTCACTTAATAGGCTCTTTATACCACTTTGGTTCTTAGAAATTGGCTATAGAAGTGTGTTTAGTAAGTACAAGGAGCGTATATATGGTGAATACGCGTCAAGTTGCGGCAGAGGACACTGGCCCTTATTACAATACAATTACGGTATATATTTAGAAAGATTATTACAACGATTTTGTATGCATAATATAGATTCAAAGGCTAATGAAATGACATATCGGACAAAACTGCTGCGATAAACATTGTTTCCTTGAATGTGAATTTCTCTTATATTATTTAAGAAATTAGAGCGAGGTGACCTGCTTGGCGTCCTCCTCCTTCTTATTTGATTGTTTAGAATCTGAGTGTGTCGGTTCTGATTCCTTTGGATCAGCCGCGACGTCATCGGAACCCTTCACTATTTGCATCTTGGAGTGCATGCGGAAATGCAATCTAGACTCCAGTGAGTAACCGGAGTATCTTTTCCTGAAAAGTAAATAATCACATTTAATTTTCATGTGAATGTGAGATCGCTTTTTTCCTTCCACGGAGAAAATCTATTTTTTATGGCTGTCCCAACCCTGACGCAGTGGGAATATGCCATCGGTTAAACATCAGAACTTAAGAAATTATGAATGAAAATATCTTTAAGGGCGACTTGTAGCACATAGATAATTGTGGATCTAAACATACGAATGAGTTGTAAGTTAAATACTGTTTAGAAGGATTAACTCTAGATTAATAATAGTGCAAGTCGTCCAAAATCGCTCTGTTGTGAAATGAGCTCTTTGTATGTACAATTATTTACTTTGGAGCCATCGAAAATCGGCATTGAATTTCGTACGAACCTTGCGTCATGCAAGAGTTGTATGGCCCGCTCCTTGTCTCCGAGATGGTAGTGGCACATCGCCATTTCAGCTACGGAATATGGTAGCAGGAATGTGTCTTCCTTAATTTCGCTTTTCAATCTGTGGATGAATCATATTAAACATGCCACTGTATTTGGTTGAGCCGAATTATCCATGTTTTACGGAAAATTGTATACTGTCACTAGTGGCGCAGCTAGGCGTTGGGGAAGTGGGCTTCCGCACAAGGTGTCGCTTTTGAAATGGCCTCGCGAAGCGTCTTTAAATGCGATCCCCTCAAACTTTACCAGAGAGTTTAAGCAATAATTTGTAGTTGGTAGTAAGGTTTTTTTACTTTAGAATGAAAAATCATGTTATAAGTTAATATTATGATTTTATAAAAATACATTTGCTTTTACTTTTTGGGTTGTATTGAATTAATTTTAAATTATTTTACGATCGTCGTCATAACAGCATAATTGGGAATTGTGAAAATAATTTCAAGTGTAATCTATAGAGAGAGGTATGCGTGCAGTCCATATGGACAAAGAGACACTGTCTATCCTAACAATTTTCTATTTCCATAAATAAAGAATAGAATTATGACTAAATAAAGATGTTCAAAATGGCAACGCTCGGATTATGTTTTAAATTAACACAGAAATGATAATCACTATGATGGTGTTGCAAGAGTTGATAAAAAATAATAGTGTAATATTTTTGTGTACCCTGATTGGAAAGAGTGGATGGCAGTTGGAGGCAGCGGAAGAACGAAGAATTGGAGGAGCTGATGGCCGGGCTTAATATAATCGGGGAAATTAAAGCAAACAAACTTCGCTGGTTCGGCCACTTGGAAAGGATGAAAGAAGATCGCGCTGTGAAATAAGCCGCCTCCAGTATTGCTGGTGCGATGAAGTAGTGAAGGACCTGCACCGGCTGACCACAGATGACTGGCGAGAGAAGGTGCAGGATAGGGAATACAGTGGCAACTTTTTGTATCGGAGGGATCGTTCTCTCGAGGGGCTTGCGGCATGACATGATGGTTGGTTGAGACGGGTATGGGAGTATCTTTGTATCTGCATCGGTCATCCGCCTGTCTTGTCGCAAGCCCCTCGATTTGCTTCTTTCCTCTTCGAATTCGGAGGGTGAAGAAGTATAAATAGCCAATAGGCCGGTATGATTCTGACGACCACTGATAAACACAGTGGTTGTCAGTGGTCTCTTGTCAGTGGTACCATCAGGTGCAGTGTAGTCACTTTACCGTGCCCGAATAAAAAAAACACTAGGTCGCTGCGCCACTATAGTTAGTTTACCCTGATAGGAATGTGTGTGCACGTGACTGATAGGGCCTCACTTAAAACAGCATTTTTAGCTGAGCAAATGGTTAAGAATAACCTGTCACTTTTTTTCCTTGCGTTACATTGTTTAAAAATGAAAGAGACAACCTATGGTATAAAGATAAGCAACACTTAAATACTTTTATAAGTAAGGCTCAATTGCACCACTATTATTAACCTAGAGTTAGTCTTAACCGCAAGCTAAATTGACAGAAAATGTATGAATGACATGTAACTTAACTTGTGGTTAGGACTAACTCTAGGTTAATAATAGTGGTGCAATTGAGCCTAAGGGGCATAGTGTGTGGTTTGGTTACTAACTGTAGTACAGAGTGCAGCGTGTCGAGCGCGAGCCGCGGCAGGCCCATGGCGGCGAGCCAGCACCCGTGCAGGTACCGCACGAGCGCGCGGTTGTCCGCCTCGTACCCCGCCCACTGACCACCACCACCACCACCACCACCACCACCGGTCCGCTCCACGTGCTCGCGGGCGCACTCGATCACCTGCAACATGCGACACGTGTGACGTGGCGCAGGACTACTACGGACAGAGGTGGGCTTATTTGCTTAAAATGGATAACAAGTTGAAACGGATGGCTTATTAAAATAAGCAACTTATGTTATTGCTTAATAACTTAGTTACTTCATTAATACATTCGTTTCAGTAGCCGCCTGGCGATCTTTTTTTCCACCAGGTCCACGCTTCCCCTTGATGTATATAAAGCGCCCACGCTCCCCCCTCGATGTATGATGCAAAGCTCAAAGCCACTAGCTTGCCTGACGACCTTTTTTTTCAACGAACTCTGTTACATACATAACTAAATGAATGTTTCCTTGCTATTCTACGAATGTTTTACTACCTACTTATCAATGTTTGTCTTTAATAAATTTTAATATCAAACAGGCATACAACGTTCATTGTTTAACATATTTAGCGTGCTTATCTGCTTAATTAAAAAGTCTGCTTTCATTTAAACGCCCACCTCTAACTGTGGACCTAGCAACAAATCAATCATGGGTTTTATTGACATTTGAATCATATAGAAACAGGCGGCAAATTGATTTCGATTGTGTGTTTTTTTTAGCAATGAGATCTAATATAGAGCAAATCTTGTATTAGTATGCCAATTTTATATAATTTGAGTAAGTAATTTTAATATAACCGTAATAAAATTTTCTAGACTACATAAATAAAAAGTATTGAATAGTCACAATTCATATGTTTTTAAATTGCCGCCTTTGTTTCTATACGACTCATTTCATTTGCTTTGCGATCTTCATTTGCTGCACTGCTGCTCACCTCTTTATCAAACCCGACTCTAATCTAGGGTATATAGCTCGAGTAGATATCATAGACAGCTATTGTTCGTCAACATTACTAAACATTATTTATTTTTTATAGTGTTTAGTTGACTCCAACGGTTACGTGAGGAATTATCATTTTACGCAGTCGTTACAGAGAATTGTCAAAAAATCTAATGGTTGGTGCCTCTAACCATTACATTATATTAAAAAAGTGTACCTGTGTGTTTATAGTGTGTGTGAGGTTCACACGCAGTCAAAGTGAAAGTTCGAGAAAAGGGGCTTTAACCCTTTCTCACTTAAACGAAGCATAGGACTCTGTATAATATATTGGTTCTGTCACAGCCTTAATCCATTAGTTTTGTGTTCATTTCCGTTTTATCAAGTTTAAAAATGATTCTAAATAAATTTTAAATCTTTACCTTCAGCATGCTTTGCGCTCCCCTCTCGTTTTTAGCTAATATTTGGAACATGTTCCAGAGGCAGAGCAGTTCGATGGCCGGCAGCAGTAGGCGGCCGCCCTGCACGTGGAACCGGGCACATCGACGAATCACAAACTTTTCCATCGGCAACGATTTACCAGCTATACGTTGTTTGTAATACGAAGCATTCCTGTATAAATGATGCATTTAGTGAACATTTGAAGCCGCGTCTCTAACACTAAAACATTACACAAAAGCACCTACACAAAACTTGTATTTTTATCTATGGTCCATTGTTTTACGAGCAGGAGACATCTATAATCCTTGTTTTGCGTATGTGTTTTTGTGTAATTTCGATAAAAACTAGTGCAGGACCTGCGCCCTTAATAAAAGGGCTACCATACATACCATACCGAGTCAGAAAATAAAATGAGTTACAAGTTTTTACTTTTACCCTGGAAGAATAGTAACAATTTTTGGCGATGTTTGATTTTACTTTTTTTTTAACATGTGATTATCATATCTACACGAAACAAGGGACCAATTGCTGATCTTTTTAGTTTTTTGTTTGGTTAATAATTCTAAGATTGTTTGTACAATGTTAGTATAATAATATGTGATACCTTAACAGGTCGGTGCACTGCTGTTTCTCTGCGCTTGTAAGGTTGTTCCCGAGCTGCAGTAACATCGCCGCGCGGGTGTACGAGTATATGGTCTTGGACCAGGTGCTCTCTTCTATCAACTTGTTGGCATATGCGGCAGCTTCACGCCACTCCATTTTCAAACTAAAAATAACATTTTTTTCGAGTGTAACCACCGTAGGAATAAGACCTAACTCCTCTCAATAGTAGAGGAGGCCCGTTAATATTACAGGGCTAATATTATTATTATCTGTAGACTGCCTCGGTGGCATGGTTGTATTTCGGTACGACTACCGTCCTGAGGTATCGGGTTCGATCCCTGGGTCAGGCAAAGTGATATTGGATTTTTCAGTATCAGCCCGGAGTCTGGAATTTGTGCTCGATATGGCGATAGGGTCGCCTCGTATCACATCTGGGACGGAACTAAGCTCGGCGAAATGCGACTGTTTTAGTTCGCTAGTGCGCCTCTACCTACCTTCGGAGGCACAAACGTGGGATTATGTTTTTTGTAACATAGACTAATCAAAATTACAGAACTGACTCTATATTCAGATCTCTCACACCTTTGTAGCTATATTCACTTCACAGTTTAATATGGATCGCTTGGTGCATTATCTTGGTTCGACAAAATAAATAAATAAAAATGTTTATTGGTCACGTAGGCATATAAAAACCAGTTATGACAGGTCACAACATCAAGGTATAGGTACATTTATATAATAATTATGTTACAACGCTATCAATTGAAAAACTAGCAGGCAGGTATAGACATAATAACAAGGATGGTGCTTTTATAAAGGGTTGTGATTTGTAGGAACGGGAACGGGATATGGCAGGAGTGCTTGCGATCGGGACTCACCCGTTAATCCACATGATTTCCCAGTAGCATACGTGTCGGAACTGCTTCCACGTGTCTTGGCTGATGATGGCGCGGTTGTAGGTGTTTATCGCCTGGTCGAACGAGCCCTGGTGCAGTTGCAGACGCCCTTTGAACACTAGGAACCACACGCTGTCCGGATATATCTGCAACATCACCATGATTCAATAAATAACCGCGTATAAACTTTGAAAATTAAGGCCTTTAAAGTTGAATCGCATTTTAGTATTCGAGGGTTAGTGTTCTAGGTCACTATTCACCTCTACTTGTCTTATAGAAGTGCGTAAATGTATGTATTTGCCTATTATGTATGCCGTAATAGAACTTCGGTTCTCGCGATTACATGTCATGCGCATTGAGCATTATGCCCGCATTATATTTATTTAAAAATAAAAAATATTTTTGGCAAAAACTCAAACTTCTTCGAAGCCAGTCAAAATACTTCAATACTAGACAGCCTCCGTGGCGCAGCGGGCGAGTAGCCGGCTGTGAAGCGAGAGGCCGCGGGATCGATTCCCGCAGTGAGACAAATGTTTGTCTGGCTCACAGATATTTGTTTCAAGTCTGGGTGTTGTGAGACCGAAAGTCTCTCATAGTCTCTGACACCCACGATAGGTTATACCTAGTGTGGGGTCAGGACTAGGTGTGTGGCTGTATAGTAAATAAATAAATAAAAATAAATACACCCAATTTATTTTTATTTATTTATTTACATCGATATATTAATTACCTACATGCACAGTTGACGCTCGGAAAATGGGACAGCAAACAAGTGCTTAAGCACTCGTTTTGCATACAGTCCGACGCCGATGGAATTCTAAATTTCAAAATTCAAATTTAAGAACGCTTGCTCATTTCGTTTAAAAAGCTACTTTATTACACGTGCATAAGGTTATATTTGTGTTGATTTAATTAGAACTTGTGATCTTTTTCTTTGTTTTATTCCTGAGACCACTTTTTAGGCGGATATTTGCAAAGAACTGTGCATCTAGGGTATATTATATTGATGTTTATTTACTATAACTTCGACAGTTACCTTAAGTTCTTTTTTGAGGATTTCCTCACAAACTTTCATGTTGCCGACTGCTCCGATGAAATGGCAAAGGACTAGATGATAACCGAGCAGTGTCAGGTCGCAGAGCACGTTCCTCATGCCCGGGGCCCGGGAGCCCGCCTCCAACTCTTGCAAGCCTAGCGTCTGTCAATATTACGAAACACTTATTACGAATAACTATTAAATACAAAGGATTTCGAAGATATGTGAATTAATTTTATATAAATAATTAATTTATGGCGTAGATAAATGTCACAGGCTGATGATGGGCAGCAGCATCATCAGCGCGAGAATCTACGCCCTGCGCTCGCCAACCCGCCTGCCAAGCGTGGCGAGTAACGGCAAAACCCCCCCACATATATGATTTCACAAAGAAAGGCCAGGCCCCCAGTCCCCGGCAGCCCTGCTATTCCTGGCCCCGGTAGCGGCTACGGTAACGGCGGGGCAGGGGGTGCTAAGAATCCCCGGGTAAGATCCCGCTACCACCCCCGACGACGACTGGCCCTGGTAACACACAACATTCGCACTTTGAGGACAGACGAGAAGATTTTTGAGCTGGAAGAAGAAATGAGTAGGTTACGCTGGGATATCTTGGGGTTATCAGAAGTCCGAAGAAACGGGGAGGACACTGTAATCCTCAAGTCTGGTAACCTGCTCTACTACCGGGAGGGCGACCAACAGTCCCAAGGCGGTGTCGGATTTCTCGTCAACAAGTCCCTCATCAACAACATCGTATCCATTGAAAGTGTGTCGAGCAGGGTCGTATACCTTATACTCAGAATATCCAAGAGGTATTCGCTGAAGGTCATACAGGTATACGCGCCGACCTCGACACACCCAGATGAGGAAGTAGAGGAGATGTATGAAGACATTAGTCGGGCCATACACACCTCCGAAACCTACTTCAATGTTGTAATGGGGGACTTCAACGCAAAGCTGGGCAAGGGAAGCGATGAAGAGTTGAGGGTGGGGCAATTTGGATATGGGATACGGAACCTCCGAGGTCAAAGGCTGGCCGATTTCCTTGAGAAAGAGGGACTCTTTGCGATGAACTCTTTCTTCCAGAAGCCGCCTCATCGCAAATGGACCTGGATGACTCCGGATGGTTCGGCGAGAAATGAGATAGACTTCATCTTGACGACGAAAAGACGGATATTCAATGATGTCTCTGTGATCAACAGGGTGAAAACCGGAAGCGATCACCGAATGGTAAGAGGCACATTGAATATCAACGTCAAGTTGGAAAGAGATCGCTTGATGAAGTCTACGCTCCGCCCTACTCGCACCCATATCCAAAACCCCGAGAGCTTTCAACTCGAGTTGACAAACCGCTTCGATTGCCTAGCTGATTGCTCTACCGTGGACGAGATAAATGACCGGTTGGTAGAAGCTGTTCATACGGTGGGATCTAAATTTTTTAGACCTCGTCGTAGAGATAGACCTCAGAAACTCTCGATCAACACACTCGATCTCATGGCCGAACGCCGATCTATGGCGCTGCGGTCTTCCGTCGACGCTGAAGCATATAGGCAGCTCAATAGACGAATAGGGAAGTCCTTGCGACACGACGTCCGTGCTCACAATACAGTGAGCATAAAGGAGGCGATTGAGCGGAACAAAGGCTCCAAAGTGTTCGCCAAGGATCTGTCTATTGGGCAAAGCCAAATGACCAAGCTGAAGGGGGAAGACGGCAGCGTAGCTTCGACAAAGGCAGAGATATTGAGGGAGATTGAGAGGTTCTACGGACAGCTTTACAGCTCGGTTGCCAAACCTGTCACTGGCTCGGCCCAAGACCCAAGAGCCGAGCTGGTCCGACACTACAGCGAAAATATCCCGGACATCAGCCTGTGCGAGACTAAGGTGGCCCTCGGACAGCTTAAAAACAACAAGGCGCCGGGCGAGGACGGAATTACTGCAGAGCTTCTGAAAGCGGGCGGAGCGCCGGTACTGAGAGTCCTTCAGAAGCTCTTTAATTCTGTCTTGCTCGAGGGCGCTACGCCTGAAGCATGGAACAGGAGTGTGGTGGTACTGTTCTTTAAGAAAGGTGACAATACCTTGTTGAAGAACTACAGGCCCATCTCACTCCTGAGCCATGTGTATAAGCTGTTTTCGAGGGTTATCACGAATCGTCTCGAGCACAGGCTAGATGACTTTCAGCCTCCCGAACAAGCCGGTTTCCGAAAAGGCTATAATACCATAGACCACATTCATACGCTGCGGCAAGTTATACAAAAAACCGAGGAATATAACTTGCCACTCTGCTTAGCGTTTGTGGACTATGAGAAAGCCTTTGACTCGATCGAGACCTGGGCTGTGCTGCAGTCTCTCCAGCGGTGCCATATCGACTATCGCTACATCGAAGTGTTGAGGTGCTTGTATAGCAACGCCACCATGTCGGTCCGAGTACAAGAAGAGAGCACGAGGGCTATTCCACTTCAGAGAGGTGTGAGACAGGGAGACGTTATCTCTCCGAAACTGTTCACTACCGCATTAGAAGATGCCTTCAAGCTCTTGGAATGGAAAAGATTCGGCATCAACATCAATGGCGAGTACATCACTCACCTTCGATTTGCCGACGATATCGTTGTCTTGGCAGAATCGCTGGAAGATCTAGGTACTATGCTCGAAGACCTCAACCGAGTTTCCCAACAAGTAGGCCTTAAAATGAACATGGACAAGACGAAAATCATGTCGAATGTCCATGTCGTTCCTACCCCAATTGGTATAGGGAACTCAACTCTCGAAGTTGTAGACGAATATGTCTATTTAGGACAAGCGGTCCAGCTAGGCAGGTCCAACTTTGAGAGAGAGGTCATTCGTCGAATCCAGCTCGGCTGGGCAGCATTTGGGAAACTACGCAAGGTCTTCTCGTCCAAAATACCTCAGTGCCTGAAGACAAAAGTCTTCGACCAGTGTGTGTTACCAGTGATGACTTATGGCACTGAAACGTGGCCTCTAACTATGGGCCGCATTAGAAAGCTCACAGTCACTCAGCGAGCTATGGAGAGGGCTATGCTCGGTGTTTCTCTACGTGATCAAATCAGGAATGAGGAGAAGAAAAGAACGAAAGTCACCGACATAGCCCAGAGGATTAGCAAGTTGAAATGGCAGTGGGCAGGGCACATAGCTCGTAGAACTGATAGCCGATGGGGCAGAAAAGTTCTCGAGTGGAGACCACGTACCGGCAAGCGCAGCGTAGGACGTCCACCTACAAGGTGGACCGACGACCTGATAAAGGTCGCAGGAAGTCGCTGGATGCAGGCCGCTTCCAACAGGTCGATCTGGAAATCTTTGGGGGAGGCCTATGTTCAGCAGTGGACGTCCTATGGCTGATGATGATGATGATGATGAATTAATTTATATTATCCACACGCATTAGGCCAGCATGGTAGACTAAGACCTAACCCAGAGGCCTCAAAAGGTGTCAGTCCTGTTATATTACTCTCCCACTAATGGGCACGGGCCTTCTTTGCTATTACCTATTAGCAGAAAAGAAATATGCCGGCATTACGCAATCGTCCAACACTCCAAAAACCAGTCTCAAACGTCGCAACTTATGATCGAATAAAATTGACTCTCTACAAAATCATTAAACATTCAGGAACTACCTTTATGAGGAGGGGTGGACGGACCAGTCGGACTGTTGGACGATCAAGTATGCCAGTATTAATATTATGTCCAATAAAAAGGGATAACTTTACACAACAACTATCTACATTTTCCTCGCGGCACACCTGCGTGAAAGTCGAACGAGATAAAAAGTATGTTAAATTCACTTTTATAGTACATTGAATTCACTAACATAAAAATTAGAAATTGCCGTTTAGAAATTGAAAAAACCGTTTTTTATTTTAGGGGATGAATCTTTTCTGCAAGTAGAAGATGACTAACATTCAAAATTTTCGTTTTTAACAATAATAAGATCAGGTATAGTATTTTGTAAAACAACAAAATAATAATATCAGCATCGTGTCTTCTGGTCACATTATGTACATGAACAAGAGGCGGTACCGTTAGCAGTTATATCGAAACTTATGTACATATATCGGTCATCAGTTAACTAGGTACCACGAACGTATAAAAAAAGGACACCATCTCGCCTCCAGTTAAACGAACGCCACAGAAAAACTACGCACACAAGCGCGTCTGTACAAAAGTGCTCTACGCACACATTAGCACTCATAACACGGTCAGTCGGCATTACGTGTCGATAGATCGAATGGGACGAAATCCCTGCTTCACTTTCAATGTTCTTAACGCTCCGTCCATCTTTTTTTTACGTCTGTGCTAGATACATAGGTACGCGGCGATTAATTCCTATCAATCATAATAATTAACCTAGTTCCCCAGTTAGAAAGAAAGAACAAAACTACGGCATCTCACATCAATCGTTATACATAATATGTAAATACTGATTTCTTAAGTTTACGCGAATATTATACATTGAAATAAAACTATTTTTACGTATTCTGTCATGATTAGGTTTTAATTTTTATTCCCGACGTTTCGAAGGCTTTGCAGTCTTCGTTGTCACGGGTCAGACCCCTGACAGAATCCGTAAAAATAGTTTTATTTCAATAATATGTAAACAAAATGATGTACAGCCCCACTGTAGACAGTGACGTCTACAGCACGAATGGGCCGGCTCGACCGATTTGATACCACCGTCTCATAGAAAACCAACGTAAAGTGGCAGTTCGCTGTCGCGTTTCGTTCGGCAAGTGAGATTTATAATTATTTATAATTTTTTCAGGTGGCCCAATTCCTCCCCTCCCCTTCTGAATCCGTTTTTTCCCACCCCTTCCATTCTGTCCTTTTAGGCTGGCAACGCACCCATGATTCTTTTTGTGTCTTAGGTGTCAATGAGCGGTGGAGATAACTTACCATCAGTTAACCCATTTGCTCGTTTGCCAGTCTCTGTAATAAAAAAAAACAAAATGGCTAAAGTTATACTTAATTTTATTAAAAAAAAAACTTAACTGACCGACTTCCAATTTACCGATCGTGACCAAATTTATATAGGACCACCCTAGAAATAAGCTCTATCGAACACAAAAACAATTTTGAAATCGGCCTACCTTTGGCGGAGATATCGAGTAACATACATAACAAACCAGACGAATTGAGGACTTCCTCCTTTTGTGAAAGTCGGTCGACAAAAAGAACATGACATGGTAGCAACATAACAGGTATAATAGGCAAAGTTTGCCCAAAGATTAGTTGTGTGAGGCCGCAAAAGATCCCATCTCAACTTAAAATGGTGCAACGTGATAAGCGTTGAAGCAATGGTAATCTTTAATTATTTATTGCTACCTTGCCCTTATCCCACCTTAATGTGGGGTCGGCGCAACGTACTTTTTCAAGCATGTTGGAAAAGCGATTTGGCTTATTTTTTAACCCCCTCAAAGGGATCCAGTTTCGGGAAAATTAAATTAGAAACTACTCTTTTCCCGACCTGGGGATCGAACCCAGGACCTCCCGGTTCACAGCCCATATACTGCCACTATACCAAAGAGGCGATAGGATAGTAACCTTTAATTACTTTTTAATATTTCAGAGGTCAAAAAATATTTATCAATTGCGTTTTCTGGGAAAGATGCGATATCCGAGGTACATAATACAAATTTCGAGAGTAGCGCCGGTTTACGAGTACCTACATCGTAATTATCAAAATGGCTAAAAGACCTCGTTTGCAGTCAAAATTGTCAAATACATACATCAAGGACAGCCATTATACAAAATGGGATGGTATTATATAATATTTTAATTTTATCTATCCGTGTCGGATATTTTCGAATCACTGAATGTTATAACTTTTTTGTTATAATTATCATTGGCATTCTAGATGTGTGAATTATCTATAAAAACTGATCACGTGCATGCGATCCAATTTAGTAAAGTATTATAAACATAACATAACATAAGCACGCATGTATCCCCGAAGGGGTAAGCAGAGGCGTACTAGCCAACTAGTACACCCACATTTCGCCAAGCTTAGTTCCGTCCCAAATGTGATAAGGGGCGAACCTATCGCCATATCGGGCACAAATTCCAGACTCCGAGCTTATATGGAAAAATCCAATATCACTTTACCTGATCCGGGAATCCCGGGGATACCCGAACCCGAGACCTCTGGACAGTAGTCGTACCGAAATACAACCACGCAACCGAAACAGTCTAAAGAATTATCTTTGAATTATTTTATCAAATGTCTCAAAATAAAGATTGCACCCACTTTAATATTAAAATCATCACTTACAAGTTCAGATCATTACCTTCCTCCTTCTGGGGATGTCGGGAAATCAAAGTTACTAAAATCCCATTTTCTCATAAAGAACACAATAAATTTTGTTCAAATCAATTTTCTTTGAAATCAATGTATGCTCTATAATTTTTTGCACGCTTTCCATCCCGCTGTTTAAAATTAGGGAGGGGGACCACCACCTTAATATCTAAAGACATGATGACATAGAGCTTCTATGTCTCTATGTCTTTAAGACATCTAAATATAAAATTAAAATCCTCTTTGGTTTAGTCATCATCGAAAATATAAATACCTAAATTATTAAAAACCGACGTAGCACAAGGCTTACCAATAAAATAAATTAATAGAAACAAAAAATATGTTGTATTAACATTTTATAGCTACATACAAACAAAACTTGTTCGAAAACGGTATACATGATTATAACACAAATGCGTACATGCATAAATGTATATTGAATTCCACGATATTATGCAAAGTATGAGTATCATAGATAAGATTTTGAAAAACGCGACACATCTCACAGGGTTTCTAGTAGAAACCCTGTCGATGTGTTGCAATAACAAATTACAATAATAAGCAATAACAAAGTTGTCAAAACAAAGTCGCAATAAGCAATAACAAAGTTACCCTTATAGAGGTAGAAACTTTCTGCGGGTAACTTTGTTATAGCAATCTGTGGTTGGAAAAAATAACTAAAATAAAATAAAAAAAAACAATAAGATCACGCACAGGACAGGGTTCCGAAATAAGGTTAAATGTGACTAAAATATAATTATATTAGAAATAATTTTAAGCACATCGTCCTTAAACATATATTTACTGTAGTGTACTGTACTGTAGTGGGTACATTTATGTAAGACCTTCATCTATGTATGTGGTATGTTATAGAATTGGTATCAAATCTTGGTTTTTCCTTTGGTCAAGTATAATTTGTTAACCTGCTTAGCCGTGGTAGGTTTCCTTTTAAATTCGTTATATACATATGTACATATGTATGTATGCGTCGATGCGACTACCATGAATACTTTTACACTTTACCAGAAATTACCGTCTAAGGCGTCGGAGGCGTCACATAAATATGTTCCATAAGCGTATGGGCCATCGGATGCCGAGCCGCCCGTGACTATTTAAGCTGGCAGGAGGTGCGGACACTTGATTCTAGCAAGACTTTTGAACAACCTATCCAACGATACCCCACACCAAGGGGTAGTCGCCAAAAAAATGTTCATCCCCCACTTTACGTGTAGGGGAACTATCCTATTTTTTAAAACTTTATTTTATCATTTTGTCGAAGTGATTAATAAGTGTATACATGTCAGATTACATATTTTTAATACTATTAGTATTAGAAATCTCTAATACTAATACTATAAGAAATCTCTAATACTAATACTATTAGAAATCTCTAATACTAATAGTATTAGAAAATAGTCTCTGAGCCGACAGATAGACCGACAAACGGACATGGCAAAACTACATATAAGGGTTCCATTTTTGCCATTTGGTTTCAGAACCGTAAGAAGCTATTGCCAATTTCGACGCATATAGTTGTCGTAATTAAAAAAAGTTATCCTCCTTGTATTGTTATTATTCCTTGTTTTAATGGCATCATATGTATATGGGCCGTTAACCGGGAGGTCGGGCAAAGCGAATTTTCTTATTTGATTTACCCGGGACTAGATCCCCAGAGGGGGGCTGACGTCATACATCTGTTCGTAAAAACTAAGCCAAATCCTTTCTGCAACATGCTTAATGCGCCGACTCCACATTAAGGTGAGATAAGGGCAGGTAGAAAGAAAGTTGATTTATTTATGACTGCACACTTTGGGTTGCAAAGTTTAATGTTATTATACGCCCGGTGCCAATAAACAATATCAGTTCGAATGTGCAGATAGATTACAAAAATTAGCCAACAAGAACACAGTTTGAACACGGCTCTGTCAAATGACTTGATTTGATTGGTTCATAATCGCGATCTATCTGCACTCTAAACTGAGATCGTTTATTGAGACTTGAGACCGGCTGACAGTCAATAGTGCACATTGCACATGCACGTGTGGAGTAAAATGTTTTCGGGCGCGCCCGGCGCAACTCTTGCTTGGCAAGTATTCTTGGATTTATTAATTAGTTACCATGCAATCCGAAAGGCATATTTAGCGCATACTTCAAAATTCAGGGCGAGATCTTGGTAATTTTTATGAACATAAAATATAGCAATAATAGGTTATCTAAATACCTACATAATAATTGCACCCAGGTCGAATACGAACCTTCTTTTACAAAACGTAAAAAAAACAAGAGTGTCTACTACTTTGGCGTTCAAACAGGTCGGTAGATCTTACACACGAGATATCGACAGATTTTTGGTGGGCGGTTATAAAAAATAAATATATGGCAGACTAGCTATCATATCACAAAAAAACGATTAAAATTATTTTTATACATAATTATGCCTTCATCTATGGAAGGATATGCGGAGTTGAAGCAAAACACTGAAGTTTTGCCGAATTATTTCCCATCCTGCCCCGTGATGGCGAGTCTATTATTTCAGGGGAGGCAACTTCCAACTCCGGAACTTTATACAAATTTTTCGAATATAAAAAAATCGCACATAAATAATTGGGTACTTGACTACAGTAACCAATATTATAGAATTTTTGTAGGAAGCTACATTTATTATCAAAATCACGTGTCCAACAGAAATTAATTAAAAATAAGACAAGAATAATTTTATTTTAATAATTTAAATATTTAATTTTTTATCTCTAAATCACGTGACTAAAAACACCAATGTAAATTTCTCTTGCTTAGTTGTTCCACGAGGACTTTTTTCATATTTTTGTTTAAAACTCGACCCAATTTGAACGCGGATGTGATCAACGATCAAAAACGGATCCACGAATTATCTACATAGATTTTTAGTTTTGAAAACATCAATGTCCTATCGTCTATGTTTTTTTTTCGAGGTAAATGAATTAACAGATAGCGTTTTCGTGGCAAATTCAATGTTGCATAATAATTTTTGAGTTTTTTTAACTAAAAACATGCAAATAAATTACGAAATCATTTTTTACATGTCTAGGATAAACGAATAGCTCTGAATACTTTGCCCGGTTTGAACTCGGCACCTCACGATTTTCAGCCTGAGTACACTGCTTTTTGAGCAATGAAGCGGTCCCGAATTTATAAGATATATTTCATAATATATTTCATTACACTACCTATTTATTATTTATCATATGTTAATAAATGTATACGAAGATTTAATATCAGATATCCATATACCTAGTAGAGAAACGAAATTTTATAAATAACACGTATCCGTCTGGCCGCTTATGCATTAATTACGTTGCTAGCTTGTTACGCCATAATTTGAAAGCAACTATTTGAGTTTGAAGCGAAAATGTAAGTGCTTATTTTATGACGGCTAGCACATATTATAATTAGGTACCCGGCCGGGCTCACGGACAATCACTCCAAAGAATTTTAATCAACAGCTAGTTTAGAATGTGCCCCTCTCGCGTCTATCTCTATACATATGTATTATGTAACTAACTAAAGGAAAGATAAAAAGTATCCTTAGCCGATTTATGTATGAAGAGATTGATGAAAGTAGATGAAGCGAAAGTAGTGTGTCAGAATCGGGCGAAATGGAAATCCATAGTCTCTGCCTACCCCTATGGGATACAGGCGTGATATTATGTATGTATGTATATTATGTACATAGAAATGTTACGCAATACGTTAAGTAAACCACACGTAGTCCCAAGTGGTATTTGGTCTCGCTATCTCCAACGAGCACTAAAATAAGATAAAGTCTAGTACTTAGATAAAGTCTAGTATTGGGAGATATCATATTTTTTATTTATTTTTGACAAGACTCGCCTACGAAGACGTACGTACCTCTATTTTTAAGCAAGTCCTTATCTAACCTAATCATTAACTGACAGAGCCTGGCTTTAGAAGATTGTGTCTATAGAGCTTTTAGGCCGTCTCGACACGTTTGATACAATAGTCCACAGGTTTTCAAACTTATTTTGTCTACTGCCCACTTTGAAAATTAATTATTTTTTACCTGCATAAAAAACACTATAACTTTTTTTTACAAGACACAAAAAGAATCATGGGTGCGTTGCCAACCTAAAAGGAGGGAGTGGAAGGGGAGAGGAATGGGATTGGGAAAGCAGGGGGGGGGGGGAAATGAGCACGGAAATCTCACTCATTGAATGAAACGCGACAGCTAGCTGCCACTTTACGTCGGTTTTCTATGAGACAGTGGTATTTAACCGGTCGAGCAGGCCCATTCGTGCTGTAGACTTGAAATTAAATAAATTATTGTGAGGTATATCAGCGGAGATCCCCTTTATTCTGGGTCTCTTACCGCCCCCCTTTCAGCATGCAGCGCCCACAAGGGGGCGTTATCGCCTACTTTGGGAAAGACTGCCATAGTCTCACAAAAAACCGACGTAAAATGACAGCTCACTGTTACGTCTCATTCGGTGATGAAATATTTCTATACGTAATAATATTTGATAATATGGGCTTAAGCCGTTCGTATATGGCGTTATTTTAGGAAGTGAACATGCTCATTGTTACGACTTCGGTATATCAAGTGTTAATCGAAACGTATTCACGTTTAGCATTGAGTGACCTCCTGAAATGTTGAGTAGTACTTTGCAGTAAGTAAGATACTGTGATCAATAATGAGGTCTGGGTAATTACATGCTTTATACTACTAATTTTGACTTGATTTTACTCATTTTGCCCGGACATTGAAAATGTTGACCGCGTTATACCGAGTACACACCAAACGTAAGAACGATCGCGAATCTATGCCTGTTGCATTCACACAACAGCAAAAATTTGTTAGTACGAACCTTTGACAAAAGAACATAGAGGGCATAAATACCCAGAAATGAAGCATTCCTAATGTTTGGAACGAAACCAAAATGGCGACTTTGCGAAAGAAAGATCCCAATAATATAGCAGTTAGGTATATTCCGGAATGGGTATTACTGTAAATAAAACACTCTATTTACAATAAAATCATAATATTTATACGTTATTTAATCCTCATGACACGGTGACCACACAAGACTTAGATACATAACACAAGACAGATAAAATGGTGGGAACGACTTCATAGTAAACACGTATTTTTCATAGTTATATAGGTCTTCTTATTTTTTCTTTATTCATTGGTACGAACGTAACAGGCGTAGTTTCACAAACGTTCGTTCGGTTGGTGTGTACACACGCCATTAAATATCAATTATAAAAAAATCATAATATTTTAAAATATATTTTTTGAAAATACCTATAATATTTTCTTTGTATGCAACCCAATTATTACATAGTTTTTATTGATAATTGACTGAGATTATGGAAATAACAGATTCAAACGTCTATCTAAGATGTATGATAATTGATTTTTCAAAGACCCGACATCATAATAGAAATGACCTTGAGAAGCAGTATAAGTTAACCTCACGAATGCAAGTCGTATAATGTTCTTTAATTATGTTGCCTTGGACTCACATGTGTAGTATTGCATATATATTCAATGTATTACAGTATAACTAGACTACGAGGCGACATGGTTCGAGTGGCGTTTTTTGCGTCATTTTAGAGTTCATTAATTAAACAAAGGAAACTAATTTAATATATAAAATGCAGAAAAGCAGTCTCTATACCGATGCTCTATACCCAATTTATGTATTTTGAAACAAGAATTAATTCTAAATCATATTATAATATTCATTGTTATTATGAAAATATCTTCATCATCATTTACATGTAGACCACATCAACTAATGTAGTATTTAAATCGCGTCCCTTGCACTATTTTTACAAATTTTTGCTATGGTTCATTGTTCTATGAGCAGGAGACACTGAAAAACATTGTTTTGTGTGTATTTTGTGTTTTGTTTCGAAAAAACATGTGTAGGAAACGCGGCTATTGATAAACATCACACAGTACACACCACATTCCCACTAATAGGATAATACGAACTGAAAGTGTGTAACACCGATTACACTATCATCATCATCATCAGCCATAGGACGTCCACTGCTGAACATAGGCCTCCCCCAAAGATTTGCAGATCGAAAAAAAAAATCGAATAAAAACACTATGTTAAAAGAAAATAGTCAGTCAACGTTAATTACTCATAAGTAAGTTATCAAGGAAGGAAAAGCAATATATTACATATAAGCACTAAAAATAAAACTGGGTCGTCTGTGAAGTATATCATTATGCACCAAAGAGATTTAATATTAATAACCATAGAGGGGCCATTTAACCATACAAAAAACTGATCTGATCTCAAACGTCAGTAACGCCATCTACACATTACATTTACACACATTACAATTTACACCTTAGCATGTCCTGTGAATGTTCAAGAATCACAAAAGTAAATTTTATTGTCTAAACATTATTACGCTGGCACCACCTTGCAGACGTGTGTTTCAAATACAACTGAATGACTTATAACCACGAGGTCACAACTTTTATATTACAAGTTCTTTGTTATGCACGAAGTCTTTAAGGAAAATTGTCCTACACGGTAAGTCCTATGGTCTACCCCCATATTAATTTTTTTTATGTAGATAAAACATAAAAAATCCTAACCCCTTTTATTCGTAGAAAAGCTATGTATGTCCAAGTCAGAAGTGCGATATGTGTATGTATTTAAATGCTATACATAGTATTAATTTTGTTAAACTGTTATAAGAAGATATAATGTCAATAAACGAAAAACAAACCAAACACTAAATGAATTGACATCAAACACCAAGTACATTACACTTTGCAAGGAACGTGTTCTGTAAATCGTCATAAAATTTAAAAAATAGACAATCACGAAACACGAAATCGCCGATCGATTTAGTATTAATTTACAAAATTAGTAATACACACATGCAATGAAAAAGAACTAGAATTGCGTACCTTGTTGCCAGAAAATCCTACGAATTCCAAAAGACTGATTATCTTTGGTGGTAAGAGTGAGATCATGAGGTTAAAGGTGGCTATACCAAGACGCACTCCACTCTGGAACTGTATCTTAGAGACGTGATTTTCCCACTGCTTCTTTTCCAATATTTTGGCGCAGTCTCTGAAAAAAATAATATTAATTTAGTGCATATATATCTATTCTGCATTAGATTAAATACAAGTGAGTGCACCTGATAAGTGTAGTGCAGTGTAAATATATCTATATATGAACAAGTTCTCACTTGTAACTGTTGTAACAGCTCTTGACTTTGATGGTACCTCTGATGAGGCCGGTGAGATCTTCTCCCTCGAGGATCGTCATGGCAGCTTGGAGAAGCAACGCTTCAGCGTAGCAGAGCTCTGCGTGCGCTTCCATATCCGAGAATGTGCTATAATTTGGCTGCAAGTTGTTTGAAAGATATTTATAACTAACAATATTCATGTGCCCAAAGCTTATGTTAAATGTCGCCTCTGTTTTTTATTATTTTATTATTTTTATTATTCATGTATTTTATAGCATGTTGGCTAAATGTTGACAAGTTTCAATGATTCAATAGAATTACTTTATTTTAACCCCATATTAGGAAAAGATCGGATGACGGTCTAAAGAAAATAAAGATATACTTCAAATACGTCACAATCACGCGAGTCTGACTTGATGTAGGTTCTTTTGTTATTACAGCAACAATGTTGCTTTGGGCCTAGGGCAACATGCATACAATGTTTTGTGAGTACTTTCATAATCTAGCGGTTATTCGATGAAAACTATTTGTAATTGACAGCCTCCGTTTGTCCCAACTTCTTAACATCGTTCTTTATGATAAATTATTGATTTTTTAAGGATAAAGACAGTTTTGCATTCACGAGGAACTTGAGCTTTCACTAACGAGTGTCTAAAATACATCATTTTTTTATATTGTCGTCCGCTGTATGAACTAGATACCTAGCTTTAATCCTTGCTGCGCAGTATACCTACTATTAGGCAGGTTTTAGAACAAATAATAAGATAATGAGAATTTTTTGATAACAGATGAGTGACGAATACAATGGTTGATTTCAAGATTGCATATTAAGCTTATTGTTTGTAACATCGTCGTAATTTTTATGATTATTCAGTCCACGGTTATTAGTTATAAAATTAATGTTCAATTTTATAGTTTTAGGTATAATGATATAAGGACAACAATTTAAGTCTCGTGTTGCGTGAACCCATGAACGATAAGACATGGGTATAGTAGAGGTATTTAACTTTTGAGAAATTAGTAATTTCAATATTGATTAATTTCAAATCTATCTAGATGTGCACATGCATTTTGTTGAGGAAAAATCAGTTGATATATAAAGTTACCACGGGATCTTTACAAGAGGGATTAGGTAGATACTTACCCCCTTATTCATAATAACTTAGTAGAACGTAATAAGACCGCAATAGTACGTGTCATAAAAAATTTATTCATAATCGTTCAATAGCGTTAAAACGTTCCAACGTTCGATACTGAAAACATGGCCAATTCCGATCAGCTGTTTGAAGTTTAATGTTCTTTATTAATGACATTAATTTTGTTATAGTCTAGGACCCCATCTAAGACTGATATATATTTTATTCGTTGTTTCCAGCCAAGACTTCCTGTTTATTTCAAAGCTTGCTAGAGATAAAAATCATGATTTTTCTGTAAACCAGCAACATTGTATTCGATAAACATATTTTAGTTCTCTTTTAGCTAAAGTAGGCAAAAGTAGGGTTATGCGTTCGATAAGACCAGAATTTCATTATGAATAAGGGGGTAAATGTGCACTGTATTGTATAACGTATATTTAGCAATATTCTTTTTTACTGAAATCATATTCGGCCATGCTTAATGAACTTAATTGCTTACTACAAACGATAAAATAAGAATAATAATCCATTAACCTACACCACGCCACAACGCATTGAAAGACGCTGCATGTTGCAAGCTGCGCGGCGCGGCTGCGCAGTGGCAAGGCACGGCGCGGCGCATAACGTAACTACATAAGATACTTTCTAGTTTTGGTACGAAATTGAACAATTACCTTTCTGATGATGGTGCCAATGCTTTCGACCAACGTGTAGTTTCGCCTGTACTTATTGCACAATGAAATGCATATTTTGAGTGATGCTAGAGTGCGATTTATTTGGTTGTGGTCAAATGTTAACATCGCCGGTATGAACTCGAATATGGATGTGCCCAAGCTGTGGTACAGCGATGTCCGATCCCTGCATTAATATACAAACAATAACTTAACTTATATTGATATTGACCGACATAGTATATGACGATACTATGTAAGACATAGTTTGGGCATTCCACAAATATGCGAACCACCTTTTCGTGCATAATATATTGTATGCGGTGTTTGCAATGAACGTGATCTTTATTTCTCACTGTGATTAAACTTCGCAGCTCATTAGCGAGTTGAAAAATATTGGAAAGGAAGGGCTGTCTCATCGTTTTGGCACTGTGTGAATATACTCTGCATTCTACATAATTTGTAATGTATTTAAAATTCACAGTTATATTATGGTAAGTATCCATGATCTATATAAATGGAGGGGCCACGTTTTAGACAGATGTATTTACGGCATGAAGAATCAATGATATCCAGAGTAAGTATCATTGTCTCATAGAGTATGGAGGTGAAAAAACTTCATCGTAAGAACGGAGGTGAAAAATTTGAACTTTATAATTATCCCTTCCCTCCTAAGCGTTCGTGTACACGATTCCGCCGCCGCGCCGCCACCGTTCCGTCACCGAGCCTCTATGCAGTGTATACGTTCGCCATCGCACCGTCACTACGCCGCCACCGCACCGCCATCGCACCGATTCGCCAGTATTTAATTTTTCTATTCAATTACCGGCCGGGCGTTACTTTTTAATAACATATCATTGAAAATTTGATTACGAAACGTTCATAACTTTAGTGGAGGACAGAGAAGTGTTATGGGACAAAAGTTTAGAAATATATAAAGACAAGCGGAAAAGTTAAAAAGCTTGGTTTGAGATTTGCCATATAATGAATGAGAAAGTTGTGGAACTACTAAGTGTAATCTATACTAATATTATAAAGCTGAAGAGTTCGTTTTTAGCCCAATTATGGAGGGTGGCTATAGGCTATATAACATCACGCTATGACCAATGGGAGCGGAGCAGAAATGAAAAATATTGAAAAGCGGGGAAGTTGATATCTCAGAAACTACTGGTTCGAATTGAAAATATCTTTTTGTGTTGGATAGCCTATTTATCGAGGATGGCTGTAGGCTATATAACATCATGCTGTGATCAATAGGAGCGAAGCAAAAATGAAAAATGCTGCAAAAGCGGGGAAATTTATATCTCAGAAACTACTGGTTCGATGTGAAAAATTCTTTGTGTTGACCGACGGGATGAATGGTGGGGTGACTAAGGGGTGACTGATGGGGTGACTGACAGGCTGACTGATGGGGTGGCGGACGGGGTGACTGACGAGGTGACTGACGGGGTGACGGACAGGGTGACTGACATGCTGACTAATGGGGTGACTGACGAGGTGACTGACGGGGTGACTGACGGGGTGACAGACGGATGACAGACGGGGTGACAGACGGATGACAGACGGGTGACAGACGGGATGACCGACTGGGTGACCGACTGGGTGACAGACGGGTGCCAGACGGGGTGACAAACGAGGTGACAGACGGGGTGATAGACCCATTTCACTAATTCTTTAATTTAATATTTAGAATATTCCTTGAAGTACGAGGATGGTTCTTACGGAGAGAAATTTAAAAAAATGCCTGAAAAATTCTAAAAACAACGCTTTTCTATACTCCCATACAATCGATTCGTAATCATACTTAAAAGTCAATTTGAACTTTCATACCATACCATAAAGTTTAAGTGTTAGTGGAGAGGTTCTGAGAAAGCAAAACAATTGAGTGACGTTAGTATCGTATAAATATTACTGTCAATATTTGTCATACGCAGACGAAGTTGCGCGGGTCAGCTAATATTCTATAAAATTATATTAATACGGGATTAAGCGGCGGCGGCGCGGTGGTGGCGCGGTGGCTGCGCGGTGGCGACGCGATGACGGCGTGGTGACGGTGCGGTGGCGAACGTATACACAGCATGGAGGTGCGAGTGACGGAACGGCGGCGGCGGCATCGTGTACACGAGCGCTAACACCACTAGCGCGATAAGAGTTCTTTCGTTATCACTTAATGTTAATAAAAACAAAGTTTTTGAATCATTTTACGTATTCAGCATCTTTGGGCGAGGCCTATATCCAGCAGTGGACGTCCTATGGCTGATGATGATGATGATGATGATTCAGCACAATTATTTCTAAGATGTAGAGGTATATTTTTCATAAAAGTCAGTTGACCCCTGGAGGGGTCATAACTTCACAAGGACAAGTAATCACGGAGATGAAAGCAATTTTTCGACCGACTTGCAAAAGGGAGAAGGTCCTCAATTCGTCTGCTTTTTTATGTAAAATGTGTATTTCAAGGGTGGTACCATATAAAATTGGTCACGATCGGATAAGGTTTGAAGTCGGTCCGATTAAACCTGTTATTATCAAGAATAGAATAAGAGCAGATATTTGTTAATTATATCGAGCATTAATTTATTGAATGTCGGTTATACCATTAATATATTTTTGTTGTTTGAGTGCAATAAGTGTGCGTGCGCTTGTGGCTGTGCTGTGAGATGTAAGTATAAATACGATGGGTGGGTACTGGGTACTAGGTACACTTTACATGCTCTGTGCCCCTAGTACGAGTTTATTCTGACAGTTCTCGAAATCGACGATAGTTTGCGTTTTGTTCATACATTTGACTAGCAGCGCCCCGGAAACTACACTACACTACATTTGCGGAAACTACAACGATCTAAAAATGTATGGAGAAACTGTAAACTATCGTCGATTTCGAGAATCGAGAAAAACTCGTACTAAGGTTACTGTACTCTGTAAGCAGCGTGTTTGAAATCGATGATCTATGCTGAGTACCTATAGTTGGTGCAGAGGCGCACTAGCCAACTAGAACACCCACATTCCGCCGAGCCACCATGTGATAGATATTATATAATTAATATCTAAATTAAACTGAATCCTTCCTGCAACATGCTTAGAAAAGAGTGTTGGTGTATCCTGCATTGGAGTGGGATAAGGCCAGGTGAAAAAGTGCCAATTTTATTTCACAACTCGTCCTGAAAACAATTTTACATAGCAGTATTTCGCCTCCAACGATCTTATCCACGTAGTTTTTTAGAGTCCTAAAAAAATAACAAAATTAAAACGAAACGCAACAAGAATTCTGTTTGTCAGAATTGACATTAGCTGTTAAGTCCCATTTTCGACTTCGTGCTCTCGCGCTGTATCGCGTAGTTCGGGTAAAAAGTGTTTCAGATCATTAAAAGTTCATAAATTGTGAGTAGTGATGCCTAAAACAGACTTCGACAACATAGTCATGGAAGAACTTGCCAAAATCAGAATTGAAGCAATTATCACGCCAACGCCGCCATGAATCACGCCACCGTACCCACCACTTATCTTGGCCTCGACGAAATATACCAACCGCGCATATTTCCCCTTTACCATTCGAAGAAGAACAGGAAAATTTAAGTAAGTAATTAATTAAGATAACGTTAAATACCATGGAAAAAAATCCCAAAGGATTAGCCGTAACAGTGCAGGTACGAGATACGTACGCATGAAGATCAGATTTTGATACGAGATATCAATTATAATCTACAACATTGTGCGTGACACATTGGTAGACATTATATGTACTACAAGTGGATTACCAGGCTACAGAGAGGTAATTTATAAAATTTAAGAGCCGGTCTCGGTTGAGGAAGTTGAAGCCCTCATACCGGAGGTCTTACTGAGGAGGCTTTAGGAGATGAGAGGCCCGTGGAGAACAGATATGGACCTAGATAAGTAACTTAGCTCTAGATAGCAAAATTATCTTTTAAAAGATAACGAAGAAATTAAAGATATTAATAAACTATACAAAATTCCCAAGAATTGTACTCTTTTGAAAGCACCGGAATTAAAATTGGAGACAAAGGCAGTCTTAACTGACTCTGCTTGTAATCGAGATAATACGCCCAAGGAAAAACAACAACAATTGGGAATTGCTCTAACCTGCTTAGGCTTAGTAATGTCTAAGATATTGTCTAGGCAAGTAACATCTTCAAGTTGTAACATTTTAAAATTATTAAGTGATGCAGCAAAAATGTTGACTTTAATTCATATTAAAAAAACAAATACAAGAAAACAACTTTTAGTACTGCTTCTGCATAAGTCCTCTATATAAATGATGGATAATATACCGAGAAACTAGTATTTGTACGGCGATAACTTGACTGAAAAAATTAAAAACAATAAAGAAATTGAAAAATCAGAATTGCAGTTGAGAAAACCAAAAACAACAGTAAATCACCCAGGAAACTGGACATGCATACAGTAGAAGAAGACCATGCGCGGGGGGCAAAGACGCCCCCCCACATGAATAGACCTTGGTCTATTCCTGTGGGGTGTGGGGTGTGGGGTTATGGGTCTTGACCCAAACCAAGAAGACTCAGCCAAAGAAGAGACCATCCAAACACACGCCGGGGAATTAGCCCGACAGGAACTACCAGCGTGCCCATCGTTTACTTTGAGACCAAAACAGGTACAACGTGCTGGTAACTTGGCTAGATATATTGGCAAGTTATAACAAATAATGAGATCAGATTGGGTTGGGTTCAAGGATACCATATACCATTTCCCTCTACACCAGTTCAAATAGGATACTAGTTAATAGTTTTCTTAATCTGAAGATATTGAAATTACCAAGTCAATTGATGACGTCATTAAATTAGGACCTATAACTCCTTGTAAACCCAAAAATGGCCAATATCTTTCAAATATAATTTTGCTTAGCTTGGTTGCGAGACACTTCTCCGGACGGCATTCCAGCTAAGAAACATACCTCAAGTTTCCTTGAATTTAATCATTCGATCACTGGATCCAGGAACACAGAAACAATACAATTGTACATATAAAAAGTGGTGCGCACACTGGTTCACCAATAACATTAATGTTTACAATGCCACTGTGCTACAAATAATAGGTTTCTTGTCAGAAACATTTAATAGGTACTGGATGTAACTACTCCACATTAAATATTCATCGCTCAGCATTGTCTCTACTAATAAGCTCCGAAGTTGGGAATGACAACAATGTGAAACGACTGCTAAGAGAGCATTTAGGCAAAGGCGTTCTCTCCCACGGTATACGGAAACCTGGGATCCCACAGTTGTTCTAGATTACCTCAGTAAAATACCTTATGACTAATAAATCTTAGATCTTTCAAAAAAGGTTCACCTTATTAGCTTTGACTACTGCCCATAGAGTTCAGACATTGACGTCAATCAAATTATTATAATTAATTAGTTCTGATTGTGTTGTTATTAATATTGATGAAATCCTAAAAACTTCAACAAACACAAACACTATTTTACGGTTGCCATATTATAAAGATAAAACAGTATGCCCAGCACATAATCTAAAATTATATATAGAAAATACCAAGGAAGCTAGAAGGGACATTCCTTACCTATTAATTACTTGTAAAAAATCCTTTTAAGAAAGCTTCATCCCAAACAATAAGCCGTTGGATCAAAGAGGTACTTGCCGAGAGTGGCATAAATACTAGTATCTTTTCCTCACATAGCACTAGACACATGTCTACTTCATAGGCAAAAACAGCAGGTGTTTCCATTAACCTCATAAAGAAGACTGCTGGTTGGACAAACAGATCAGCAGTTTTGCCAGACATTATAACCTGCCCATTATATGTGACAAAAGTTACCTTATTTTTGCTAACGATATTTTAGAATAAATAATCAATATAGTCATTATTGAACAATGAATATTGCTCAAAATGAGTGAGATTATTTAATTAATAATTAAAACTTATACTCTTTAATAACTAAAAATTGTTAATCTATACCTCTATATATAAAAGGCAATACTGACTGGCTGACTGACTGACTGACTGACTGATAATCAACGTACAGCCTAAACAAAGAATTTAAACGCCTAAACTATTGGAGCGAGGAACGTGAAATTTTACACATGGCATCCGTTTAAACCCTTTGCATGGCATCCTTTTACGACGTAGGAGAGCACTAAGAACGGATTTTTGGAAATTCATGGTGAAAAGAGTGAAAAACTGTTGTATGAAAAATCTAAACCGTTGAAACTACAGATGTCAAACTTGACATTTTAGTAATTTACACAATTTACTATACAACTAGACTGCATACTTATTTTGTTTAAATCAAATTTGTATGGGAATTTAAAAATCGCAACAGATTTTGATGAAATTTGGTATGAGGATACATTGGCCCTGACGACGGGTATGGGGCACAATTTTTTTTTATCAACCCCTAATAAGATAAAATAAAGAAACCACTTAAATGATTATGAGGGTACATTTAGCCGTAAGGACTGTATAAAGTACCCCATGGTGCTTTATTTTTTTTAAATCAATCCCAAAAGGGATGAAATAGGGGGTGAAAATTTGTTTGGGAATTTATAAACCGCTGAACGGATTTTGATGTAATTTAGTATGACTATACATAGGGCCCCGGCGAGGGAAATGGGGTACTTTTTTTAATCAACCCCTAAAAGGCTAAAACAGGGGATGAAAATTTATATTGGAATTTAGAAACCGCTTAACAGATTTTGATAAAATTTGGTATGAGGACACCTTTTACCGTGAGCACGGACATGGGGTACTTTATTTTTAAATCAACCTCTAAAACGATAAAATAGGGGATGAAAGTTAATGTGAGCATTTATAAACCGCTAAACAAATTTTGATGTAATTTGGTATCCGAATACTTTTGACTCTAAGTTGACGGACGGAGTGACTGACGGGGTGACCGACCAGGTGCTCTACGGGGTGACCAATGGGGTAACTGACGGCGTGACGGAACAGGGTGCCTGACAGAGTGACCATCAGGGTGATTGACGGGGTGACAGATGGGGTGATAGACGGGGTGACTGACGGGGTGACTGACGAGGTGACTGACTGGGTAACCGACGGGGTGACTAACAGGGTGACTGACGGGGTGACTGACGGACTGACCGAAGTCACGTACTTTCTCTCGAAGTTGAGTTTAGTAGCGTTAAGCCTATGTTGTGATCTTAACGTAGATAATCTATTTTAAATTGTTTCAAGATGATTCTGTTTATATGAGAAATAAAACTTATTTTCTTTCTAATGTGTGTTTGTTGAAGTAAGTAATGCCGTGCTTTTTATAGTTTAACACCTTAAATGCGAATTAAATCAAAAATGGCATAATTGATTATGCTTTTGGGATCAAGTATAGTATTCTACAATCAAATATATGTTCTATTATTACACTACATTGTGACATAATTATTTTTTATATTATGTATAAACAATATTATGTATTGCCATTATTACTTGTCTCTAAACATCTACTATGTAAAATTGTTTTCGGGATGAGTTGCTCATAAAATTACCATCAGACGTCACTTAAGATAAGTTAGTCTGATTTCCAAATTTTTTGTTTATAAAAGATGACATTAAAATGTCATGTTAAGTATGATCATTGCCAGCTGCAGTCATTCTAACTGCTAAACCTCTCTTCATAAGGTCCATATATTCGTTGTTAGTCCATAGGTACCAAATTATTTTATATGTGGTTAATTTCAAAACATTTCATAGTCGCAATGTAAGACACATTAGAAAGGCTTCGATATAGATAGCTTTCATAACCACTTGTAAATTATATATAACTAGGCTAATGGCAATATGCATTTCAAGGCTTCGTAGGATTATGTAATTATATAAAATATATTTTATTACCTCTAGAAACCGATGTAAAAATCCTAAAACGGATCTTGAATTTACATTTCGTCTAGATTATTTAATCCGTGCATGCCTTTTTACGCATGAGAAATTAATATTTCGTAGGTAGCTTCGCTTTGTGTGACATTTCATCTATTACTTAACCATCGTTCTATGCTTTATGAGATGCACTCATCACATAATTATCAACAAACGTGTGACGTGTTCGATGTCCATTGGCCTTCCACATTGACCGACAATGACACCGATGAGCGAAAAGATAGTGATATTGATGATTGCAGACATGTCTGCAATCTGGATGGATCGGATGCCGATATATCGTACCGATATTTTTTTTATATCTGAAAGCAATGTTGTGTAGCTAATGTTATGGATAGTAGAATAGCTTATTATCAAGCGAGGGTATTGCTTATTATATATTAATTACATAAGAAAAAAATATCCAAATTGTACACTAGGTGGCAACCAATGCGAATAATGAATACAATCGGAATGCGTATTACGATATAAATGCATCAAAATGTTGGTAGAGTGAATGCCAGTAGTTTCGATTACATCATTATGAGCAACCAGTGGCGTGTAGTTCTTATAGACAAAGAGACAATGTCTACCCTGTCAATTTGCCATTTAAATAAATAAAGAATAAAAATAAAAATATTTGAAGAAAGTAATTTTGCAAGTTTTTGTCTACACTGATCCGAATGCTTATGCACGTCACTACGTATAACCAGGACTAAGATTCTAGATGTAATTTTATTTTAACTGAAATATTTATGTTACGGCTATATTATTAAAGAGCCTCTATACGTCAATATATTATGTAGAGCAATATCCCGCTATCCGTTATTTAATCTACCTAGATTAAAAAACGCCCTAAAACTTATTTAGGTACCTTACCTAAAAAAGTTTTAGGGCGACTAGCAGCTCATAGATAAATCTCGATTTATCTTAAATCTCAATTTAAATATAGGAATAATTTATGGGCCTTCCTTACATATTCAAATAAGTCAGTTGAATTTTTGCCAGTGTACACTTCATTAGAACAGTTTAGATGAGCAAATGGCTAAGAATAGTCAGTCACGTTTTTCCTTGTGTCACACTGTTTGAAGATAAAAGGGACAGACTATTCTTTACTGAACAAATGCAGTTAAACTGTTTTTATAAGTAAGGCCCAGTGGTTATTTATTTCACGTTCACAAATTAACTTTATTCATCAACTTCCATACATCTTAAATTGCCTTTTCACAATAGGGAACTTGCGTGTAATTTTTTTATTGGTTCATTACAAAGAACTACGTCTGAAATAAACACACCAGAAACAAATCATAAAAATATGCACAAATCATTTAATTATCGCAAGTCTAAATATGACTTACAAAACCCCGCGCTAAAAAAGGACGTGACGTCACAGCTTAAAAATGCCTTTTTGTTGACATCTTAGTTGACACTGACGGCTAAGTGACATTGTCAGGAATGACGTTTGAACCGCTATAATTGCCTATCGTTTAAAATTTCCCCATGCCGAACAAAAATTTCCCCAAAAATGTTGAAGCTATTTCATTAAATAACGAAGTAAAAATAAGTTGCACCCTTGAATCCTGAGCGGAGAGGTGGGAAAGTTACATGAAGAAAATAATTTGGAAAGAGGAGGACCTCCGAAATCTCATTCATCAAGTACCATACTAAACATAACAACAGTTTTCCGCAAAATTGGGAAAAATACCCCAACGTGGAAACACTGCCTAATGCAACGACGTCACTTGGGTTTTGTAATAACGTTCCATTACACGTAATTTCTAATTAAGATATTTTGTAAAATATCAATTATTTTATACTACAAATTTCATTATAGCACATTTCAAGGTTTTGTTTAATGATTTATGAACACAATTTCTCGTTATAATTTTCGTGTAAGTTCCCCATTAAAATAAAAGTGAGTCTTACCAAGGCTTCATTATGTTCATTGCTCCAATCAAATCATTGTTGAAAAATTTCCTTACAGCCACTTCGCAATCTTCGAAAGCGGTTTCCAAATCCATAGTAAACCTAAAACTGTGAAACGAAAAGAAAATATTAATTGAAACATGTTCACTTTCCGATATTATATACATTCGTTTAACTAAGTATCTTGACTTGTCATAATAAAAATTAAAGATTATAAACAAAACGACTTAAATAAAAAACGAAGGATACAAGTAATTTCGGAGCGGACCTAAAGTTTGGCCTGACCGGATCTTTAATTAGACGTCGTTAACATGATTATTAAATACTGTTGTTAGGCCAAAATTAGAATTGATTCTTACGTATTTTGCTCTTCCGATGCATCTTCGAAAATATCCTGAAAAAACAAGACTTTCTCAATGAAACACTCAACTTAATTTATAAATATAATCTTTTTCTGTTTTTACGGAATAAAGTATAATATGATTTTCGTTTTAAGCATTTACCGATAGAATACAGAACTTCCTTTAGGCAAGTCAGTTAACATGTTAGCTGTTAGATCTTATACAAAAAGATTCAATACAATTACAATACGTTCAATGTCTTTGATCTTATCAATATTTTATAACATGTAAGGTACGAGTAGGCCAGTTTGGGCGATTTTATATTACACGGAATTAATTATTGTCTTTGTAAGCTTACATCTTCAACGTGGTCAGCTTTGAGTGCAGAACTCTCTTTTCTTTGGTAAGTTTCGTGAAGAAGAGCCTCTTGACTGAGCGCCATGATACCTGAAACAAATAATAATAAAATTAGATTGCACATAACTTTTCGTAATATGAGTGAGCATGATTTATATATTTTTTAATTTCATAATAAATATACCGGACATTTTCTTTTTACCCCTGTATTTATAAAAAAATCCTTTCGTAATGTAAAAATAGTTTAAATTTTAACTCTTAAAGGCGGTTTGATTTAGGAGTTTAGACTTGTAATTCAGGGCGTACGCTTTCTCATATCACATTGGAAGAAGGAATCGGAAGTATCAAGTATGTATTTAAAACACACAATGCAAATGAACGCGTTGCCATTGGCGACCAAGTTAATGAATAAAAGTATTTGTCTAATGATTTCTTAGGTTTACGTGAATGTTATTCATTGAAATTAAACTATTTTTACGGACTCTGTCTGACCCGTGACCACGAAGGCTGCAAAGCTGTCGAAACGTCGGGCATAAAAATTAAAACCAAATCGTGATATAATCCGTAAAAATAGTTTAATTTCAAAAAGTATTTGTCATTAACGTAAAAGTTGCTTAATGAGATTGTTCTATAGAATTCTCTCTCTTAAATCTCAAGTCACACCTCAGGTAGTGGTATGAAGCGTTTGTATTGCGAATAATTGCGTATGACGTGTCTATCATGAATAATATTTAGGTATTCGTCGATGGGAATTGATGAATTATGTCAGTCAATCGTATCAACATTTTACTTTATGGTAGATACGACTTATACGTAATAAAAACGTCATGTATGTAATATCTGTGTCACTAGTTTATGTATTATTCTATTGTTATCAATAATATTTAAATGATGTAGGTATACTAAAAATAACAAATATGCTTCCAACAGGTCGATCTGGAAATCTTTGGGGGCGGTCTATGTTCAGCAGTGGACGTCCTATGGCTGATGATGATGATACTAAAAATGCATACATGTACCATCGTAAAAAAATCCATACAAATTTCGAACATATGTTTAGTATATCAACCCTCATGTAGACACTGGTGGACTCTGTGCAGACCCAGGGATTGAGCTACAAATATGAACCATTTGTCTTATGGGTCACCGTGTATAATATTATATTACACACCGCGAACTTTCCAAGAAAGTCGTCGACTAGTAGTGGTCACTATAACGCTTTCACCTTCATTGCACATCTTGTGACTCTCGATTTAGTTACACAATATGTACAAAGTTATTCTAACACAATAACTACCAATAACAATATATTTGAAATTGTTAAGAGTTTTAATATGTGTTTACAGTATACATAATGTTAATTAATAACGATAATAAATTTTTATGTCTTAGCATTTAAAAGTATATATATATATTTTTTTTTTTCGTACGAATAAACCGGTTACATAATAAAGATGAAGAAAATAATTTATTTTTGTGGTTATTATTTAATTTATGATAATTCTTAATATGCACAGAAGTCACTTATTTTCTGTCTAAATTATTACATTCTAAATATAACTTTGATTATCACAATCTGCTAATGTTCCGCGTGAATAGTATCGTATATATCGAATTTTGAGATGTATTATATGTATGTTTGATATTTTAAAAGTTGTCCAACATTTACACTTAGGCTATTGACGATTATTTTTTTAAGACACTAAATTCCTGGGGTTTTTCCAAGTAAATATCTGGTTTCAATACTGCTCACGACTGTAACCCTGAAGGGATAAAGAGATAAGTAGAAGCGAACTATAATTATCAGTAAGCTAATAATAAATCGCTATAATATTTGTTGTGTTTTTGAACTTAGAACACTCACATTTCGCCGAGCCCATTTCCATCCCAAGCGTTATACTGCTGCCAAAATACCTCGAAATCTACATTGAAAAATTTGACCATGCTTCTAGCAACATTTAAATGGTCACGAGGTTAGACAGATATCTGGTTCCTTAATTTTGGTATTGGTTAACCTTCAAGAAACCGGATGCGGACTTATGACTCTAAATTCTAGATAATAACGTCATTCACTAAATTTTTTAATAATTATCACTAAAATATTTCACTAAATACTATAACGATGGCCCAAAGGCAATGAATAAAAATCAAAAACATTAATTAATAATTATACTATTATTATCTCTTAGTATACCGACTATTGCCTTCAACCTCTAGGACGTTAGCGTAAATTACAGAACAAGTATGTGTAAATCATTATCTCCCAGTTTGAAGGGAAATTAAGCCAAAAAAGTAACGGAGCATTACATTGTATTGTATTTTTAACCAACTTGGAAAAAAGGAGTAGGTTGTCAACTCGTATGTATTTATATTTTTTTATGATACCCGTTATGTGGACAGATTATCATGATGAGGCTTACTCCAAGATATCCTCCTTTATAAGTTTGGTAACTACTCAATATCTATGCCGGCATACGAAGTTAAAAAAAAACCTCCGCGGGATTTTAGTTGTTATCTTTTAGGTTACTCAAAGTTCACAATGTCATCTATCAATAAGAAAAACAATAAACAGGTAAACGGTTGAGGGACCTCGTGTACTTAACGGTATTTATAATTAATAAATAATGACGTGTTGCGGGCTGCGTGACTCTATGTTACTATCTATGCAATTATGTTTAATAGCTCCAGCAATTAAATATGCTACACACATATGGACGAAATTGCAGTACGTAGCATGTTCTTATTTATTAGGACAACTAAAGAGAGTATAATCACATCACGAAAATAACAAATACTATGTGATAATTACAAATAAGTAGCTTTACAAATAACCGCGGGTACGCCCGCGTCAGTAGGATTTTCTCTGTACAAACTTTAATTGGCCTTTACAACCAATTTCATAAATACGTTGTTAGTGCTCGCCTACGTCATAAAAGGCCGTGTCAAATTTCACGTTACTAGTTCCAATAGTTTCGGCTTCTCGTTTTGTATACCGGATGTTTAATAAAATTGATACAAATAATAATTCCACATGCAGGGAGATCGATTTAAAGCGTAAGGGTAATTAAAAAAATAAAAATTGTACTTTTTTTTATTAATTATTAAGCAAGGCGATCGGCAATCGGATAGTGACCTGTAAATCGCCGCAATTAGCACAGGAATGGCCTTGTGTATGCTAAAAATAAATTAATTACCTCATAGGTAATTTGCGAATGTACTGCAGCTTACCCAATAAACCTGAAAAATGTTTTCAAAAATCATTTTTCAGGCTTATTGTGTTAGTTTAAGCCTTACGAAGTTTTAAATTTTACCGCTAGATTGCTAGCCATCCCCTCTTTAAGTGTAGTTATTGTTGATACCCACTTTATGAAACATCCTGTATAACTATATACATAAGATTCATATCGGATAGCAATTATAGCTTTGTAGCACAAATCGTATGTAATATCATAACACACACACACGCACACGTGTGTGTGTGTGCGTGCGTTTGTGTGGGAGTGGGAGAGAGTGACGGAAAGGCGAGAGAGAGAAGGGGGAGAGAGAGGAGAAAGAGAGGGGGAGAGAAGGGGAAGAGAGAGGGGAAAGAGAGATGGGAGAGAGAGAAAGGCAGAGGGAGAGAGAGAAAGGCAGAGGGAGAGAGAGAAAGGCAGAGGAAGAGAGAGAAAGGCAGAGAGGGAGAGCGAGAGAGGGAGAGAGAGAAAGGCAGCCAGGGAAAGCGAGAAAGGGAGAGAGAAAGGCAGAGAGGGAGTGATATAAAGGCAGCGAGGGAAAGCGAGAAAGGGAGAGAGAAAGGCAGAGAGGTAGAGCGTGAGAGGGTTGGAGAGATAGAGGGAGAGATAGAGAGAGAGAGAGAGAGAGAGAGAGAGAGAGAGAGAGAGAGAGAGAGAGAGAGAGAGAGACCCAAATCATAGGTACACCCATAGCTAGCACTAGAGAACCGATGTTCGCTTTTATTTATAGAAAACTTTTTTCGTTCTTTTTAATTATATACTAATATTTGTATGGTCGAATTGTTCCTTGAGTATACGAGTTCTTGGGTTGAGTAGGTGCCGGCATGGGGTTGTAAGGGTGCTTGTTATGTCTGTGTATGTAAGTCGCCATAAAATTGTAAATACTGTTGGATTATAAGCGTTAAATTGTAAGTAGTATGTTACGGTTCACAATCTTTCGACAGGGTGTTGTTAGACCGATAGTCTCTCATAGTCTCTGACACCTACGATATAGGTTATACCTAGTGTGGGGTCAGGACTAAGTTTGTGATTGTTGGGTGTACTTTAAAAAAAGATTACAATCTCGCGAGATAGATTATAATCCAACGGTATTTACAATTTTACGGTGATATATATACATGCATGCATACATGCTTATGCCTGTTGATATGCACTTATGTATTTGTGACCGATGTTTAACCAGTTTGGTGATTATTGATCGGGAGCAGGAAGGAAAGATTATATTATGTACACGGGCTTAGGTGTATATATGTCAGTATGTATATATAGGCACATACACACGGGTAAGTTTTTTGGATTTCAATTATCCTGTAGATCTAAAACGCAATAAACTGTTTTTTATTTATTGAATGTCTAAAAATTAATAAATCTCTACATACCATGATAAGAGTTCGGGTTAAGCATTTCTTAAGTCACCGTATACGTACCTCGCAAGTAAATTTAGTTTACCATGAAACTACAAATTTTCAATATTCCAAATTTTTTAGTTCATTTGTCTGCTAAGTTTTTTCTCGCCAATAAAAATAAACATCAACAAATAACTAATAATCACAATCTTGTAAAGGGTAAGGTGGGGTGGTGGTGGATTCACCACAACCATCCCTACTAGTATTTCTTAGTTCGTCACAGAGATGTGCCGTGCCGCTTTTCCATGCATGTTGATATTAAGATAAAGAGTGAGAGGAAATGCACATATTTCTCCATCCCTATTCTTTTAGGTCGGCAATACATATCTCAATCTTAATCTCTCAATTTTATCCTACTGAATAACTAACTAACACTAAAAATTGATAAATAATAATTAAAGTTACCAAAAACTGAAAATTATAGATTAATATTCAGAACTTTTGGATGGCACATAATGATAGACCACCAGGTTACGCCATGGAAGTCTAAGGTTTTTCTAAAGGATACACATACTGTATTAAAACAAGCAGGGAAAATATTGAAGTTTTATGTGTTTGGAACTACATTGGATGTTATCATTTGATGCTTTTATTCATTTAGATTGATATTTGTTATATAAATATTTATTTATAGACATGTTAATTTGATGTGTATAACATTGAGTCAATGTTAATAGGTTTTTAAAATTTCTGCCTACATTCCTGCAATATATTATATAGTATTAATAATATCACACTATATTATTATTATTATTTAGACTGCATTGATGGCGTAGTTGTATTGCCTGCGCGGTATGACTACTATTTTGAGGTCTTGGGTTTAATTCTCAGGTTGAGCAAATTGATTATAGGGTTTTCCTATTAGTTTACTAGTATGAAGTATCTGCTAAGAGTTTGGAATTTATGCCAGCATGGCAATAGGCTTGCTATCACATCTGGGTTGAAAATGAAGTTTCAGGTTTTCAGTTTACACCTGAATCCACCAAGCTGACCTAATGTTGGTTACTGTAGACTTCTTCTACATACTTCCCAAATTCTGTTAAGACTCAGGTAACCAGGTTTCCCAATAATGTTTTACTTCAGCATTTAAACTAGCAATAATTTATACTAAATAAATATTTTTTATGGTGCATGTGCATAATCCTGGGGTTCGTTTGAATATGTGGATTTTGTCCATGCAATCCAAACTCCTGCTGCTCTTATTCTTTAATATTTTAAGGAAAAAAAGATTATATTTTAATGGTTTTATACCTATGACACATTATTCCCTAAAGGATAACAGTAGCAGATTTCAAAGTATTAAATTTCAAGGATAGTGACTATGCGTAACATGCTTTGTAAAGACACATCATTAACTAATAGTCAAAATAAGGATTCCTTCACTGAAATCCTAAGATTGCATGATATACAGCTGAAGGTTCATATACTTGGTCACCTTATGCCGTCTTATCTGTCAAAAATTCTATGTCGAAAATCAATTTAGGTGGCAAAAAAATGTGTGTGATTTTAAGTGAACATATAGAAATGAATGACATTTTTATATAGACATTACAATCGCAAAGCATTTTTATGGATGTAGTTAAAATAATATTATTTAGAAATAATTTCATGAATAAATAAATTAAAACATCAAGCCTTTTTCCTTGGTTCCTGCCTGAATATTTGGAAATTAAATTGATTAAAAAAAGATTGCCATAGTTATCTTACTTCAAGAGATATTGCCAAACATGTTTTGTTTATTGCCATTTAAATTTGAGTGAATTTAAGTTGACCAAACAATAACATTTTACATTTATTTTATGTTAAAGACCTTGAATTTAAACAAGATAGTTTTAAAAGGACAAGCATTTTTTTTATATTTACATAACAATATATGTATTCCTAAACATGTTTTAGGTCATTACTTCTTCTCAAGTACACAGGATGTTCTAGAAAGTATGGTCAAGAAATAAATCAATATTAGAGCCTAGTAAAAATTCACTAATACATTCTCCATAACATGCCTACCTCTAGGTAACAACTTCATCATACTTTTTCAGACTCCCGGTATCATTAACATATTTCTAAGCTGTTTCCATATGGGGATCTAATAATTTGTTTGAGGAAGATTGTAAAAATATTAATAAATACTTGTACTAAGGTAAATTTTATTATCTATTTGAATACAGCTTCAACATTTTCTGTTGGCAGAAAGCTAAGTATTCGTAAGTAATATAAGCTTTAGTTACTAATTTTTATCCCGATAGAGTTGTGCGTGGGGACAAGGCGCAAGCGGGTCATGAAAAATAAACTATACTTGTAATATAAAAAAATGGCAATATATCATTTTGCGTCTAAAACTTCGCACAGCCTTAAATGTCTAAATCATTTAAAATATTACGCATGAAAAGAAAAGCTCAAAATGCACAGAACACAATCGAATTGTGTATCAATTATTTTTCATATGTACGTACCCCTTATCTAAAATATTATTGTGTTTAACACCATCCATATTTTATAAATAATATGCAACAAAATACCTCCATGAATAAAACAAGCGTAAGTTTTTTGTATAGGTATATTTTCATAGTTTTCAAAGATCGCATTATCCTACTTTGCTATTGGGATATTTTACTTATGTTATTTTAAATACCACATACCTGTCCAATCCAGTATCTATTTGATTTGTCTTGAAAAGAACAATTCGCAAATTGGTGCTTTTACATATTACTTGAATAAAAAAGTAACGAATTAAAATAATTCAATAAATCGCGGAGATAAACACGATAGACCTGTCGCCTTGTACACAACACAATCAATACGGCTGACATAAAAATTGGCTGAGTTGTCAGCCCAGTTATAGAGAGAGAGAGGAGATCGGTTAAATCTCCGTGACCTTGGCAGCAGTCTGGCAGCTAAAGATGGCGGAAGTTTAGCGCGATGTAATGGTATAGTCGATGATTTTGTCGATAAACATTTTTGAATTGTTTTTACAAAGCAAACAAAAGTGTTGAAAAGTGAATATTTTTGTACATTCATTATTAATTACTTTATTTTATATAAGATTATATACGTTACGTTCATTATTTAACTTAAAAATATTAGAGTATTATTGGCACTATTAGTTATATTAACATAATGATCAGCCACAGAATGTCCACTTCTAAACATTAACTCACTGTGATGTCATCATGAGAATGATTCAAAAAATCGTTTGCTAATCTCTGTTTAGAAATCGTTATCTAAGCATTCTAAGCACTAGAGCTTTTTTGAAATGTGTTTGTATCTGAAAGGGGTTGGCTGGTAAAAGCTAATTCCAGATGGCGCCACTATAGCTCGGCCTATCATTTGTATCTTGGTCATTATTACGTTTCGGTTTCAATATGGATTATTGAATAACTCAATTGTTTCTTGCTTAAAATAAAAAAACCGAGCAAGTGCATGCTGCATATCTGTTCACGCACTGTACAGGGTTCCGAAGTAAGGGTAACTGTTATATAATATAATATCAGCCCTGTAATATTACTGTAATATAATAATACTGCTGGGCACGGGCCTCCTCTACTAATGAGAGGGGTTAGGCCTTAGTCTACCACGCTGGCCTAATGCGGATTGCTAGACTTCACATACCTTCGAAACTCTTGTAGAGAAATTCTCGGGTATGCAGGTTTCCTCACAGTGTTTTCCTTCACCGTTATGGCAAGCGATAATTTGCAATGAAAACACACTTAATAAAGAAAAATCATACACGCGACAAATTACAGCCCTCTAGTACTTGTAGTCTCTGAGATAAACAGTGGTGATAAACTTTTTTGCCATTTTGCTTTGGAACCCTAAAAAGAGGTCAAAAGATTCAAGTCGTATAGAGTAAAATGTCGGCATGTGTTCTAAGTACTGAGAAAAAGAACCTTACATTAATTGAAAAATTGTGGTAGCATACTTAAGCGGGAAAAAGCAGACCTAGTAGAAATATGACTTTATTTTAATGATTTCGTCCATATACACTTATTTTAAGTTTATACCAATTAAAGACTAACTAGTGATGATGACTAGTAGATCATTTATTTTCCTTGACGAAGAATAATAAGATATGTATGAATGTCCTAAATTCAGTGATAATGTATGTTGCATTTTAAAGACTCTAATGAAATTGTTCATAATGTGTACTGCTTTTGTAAATTGTGTTTACGAACATCAAGAGGTCTTGTCAAAATAAAACAGCTAAATAATCATTATTCCATTTATTTTTATTAAAATAGATGCCTAAAATCTACCTCTTTCTATTTAGAGAAGAGGAATGGTTAAACCAATATATTCTGAAAAAGAAAACCTTCACATATCTTGGGTTTTAATACCAAGTATTGATCTTGTTCTCACAGGCCATCTATTTCATTAGTCTCATAGGTATATTATTGCTTATTTGCCATTGGTAAAATGTGCTAAAATTAATGTATTAACATTAAAATTACATTAGTAGTAATATTATATTGAAATAAAACTATTTTTACGGATTCTATCAGGATTAGGTTTTAATTATTATTCCCGACGTTTCGAAGGCTTTGCAGTCTTCGTTGTCACGGGTCAGACTGTAAGAATAATAACAATGACAGTAATATTATACTTAAAAAGTTAGTTTAAGTTTGTATAAAATGGTAAATACTAATTTTGGAAATAAACAGCTTATCTGTGTATGAATTAATTATGTAATTTACTCTTATTTACTTATGTTTTCATGATCATGTTTCACGAAATAACATCGACATAACCTATAAACTCTACAAAAGTCTAATTTTCTACCGCTGGCTTTTATTTCAAGTCTTTGAGTGGTCTTGTCCTTCAGAAAATTATGCATTGCAATTTAAATTCACTATGACTCCATATGGCACGTAATTGCACTTGTTATACATTAATGTGTTAATTTTCCCATACAAAATAGTTTTGTTTACGTAATTGCTCGCAATATCACTTTGACAGTTGCCAACCCCATTCAACAAGATTGAGGTCATATTGAGCGTTTATTGTAGTAACAGTACTACTCTACGAGAATGCAGAAAAATAAATAAATTATGGGTAGAAAAGTAGGTTGTCAGAATCATATGAATTACAAAATTATAGTCTTTCCCTGTCCTTATGGGATACAGACGTGATAAAATGTATGATATAATAAAAATTATATCTCAAAATAACGGTAAAACCATTTTATCGATATTGATAATATATGCAATGAATCACGACCGACGTCACTAGATCGACCACACCTCATTATCTATGGTTTTAAGAGTTTTGGCGGGAATTTAGAATGTATCGTTTCTTTAATGAGCTTAGATTTTCAGTCTTTTTTTTTTCGTTATTGAGCATAACAATGATATTGGAATGCCTACGTTAGAATAGCATCAAGCCGAGGGCCGAGGGCATCCTAAGGCGACAGGGCTTATGTGAATATGTGCTCTTCAAAATGGGGACAGACTCACTCCACTCACTCGGCTCCACTCCGACAGAAGACTCGCCTCGCCCGCTACCACTCGTCGAAAGCGATAGTAGCAGGAAAAGTTATATTGGATTCGGACAGGGTCGGGCAAAGAGATATTGGATTTTTCCATATCAGCCCGGAGTCTGGAATTTGTGCCCGATATGGCGATAGGCTCGCCCCCTATCACATCTGGGACGGAAATGTGGATGTTCTAGTTCGTTAGTACGCCTCTGCCTACCCCTTCGGGGATACAGGCGTGAGCTTATGTTATGTTATGTTATGAAAATATTAATGACTAAAAAATAAGAGGACCCGGCATAACGACGAAGAATACGTGTTTATTTTGAAGCCAGTTCCACCATTTTAGGTTCGCGATCTATTTACATGTAAGTCGTCACCGTGTCATAAGAATTAAATAAAGTATAAATACTTATAGGTTTTATTATAAATACGGTGTTTTAATTATAATAATACTAATTTTGGAATATGAAGAAGATGTCTAACTGCTTTATTGGGACCTTCGGAAGAAAAAGGAAGATCATCTTCCTTTCGCAAAGTCGCCTTTTTCTTTCGTTCCACACATTAAGAATGCTTCACTTTTTTGTAGTTATGTCCAGTCCTCTATCTTCTTTTGTCTAAGGAAAATATCAGCATATAACAGTGTGGTACTAGACCTTAGCTGGTTCCATGGAACAAATAAAAATAGATCTATAATGTATTGTTTTACTAGAGGTAAGATGACTCAATTATTTTCTATTGAAACTGGGGGTTTGAATAATAAACCTAATAACCAAATTGTTTATTTTGAACTTGTAAATAACTACTCTCAATTAAAAAAAAAACGAAAATCCTGTAATTCAAAACATTATAAAAAAATATTAACACAACGGAAAAAGTATCGACAATAAAATCAACTTATGCATCGAAAGTGTCGCGGATGTACTAAATGATGCAAGTGTCGTAAACAATGGGGGCCCCTATTGTCTTTTACAACCTATCGAGTATAAAATTTGATAGAATCAGCAAAAAATAAAGCTATCCCTTTTTTACTAATGGAAGTCAATTCAGGTAAAGAAGGATCAATATACAGTGTTTGTTCCTATAGGCCCGCATCCGTCAATAAGCCACGCCATCGGAACAAAGTAATAATAAATACGGCAGCTGGTATGGTGGTCTAGTGACGAGGGGCGTGATTCATTGCGTATGGTATCGACATCGATAAAATGTTTTATTTATTTCACGGTATATTCTTTTGCATTACATACATATTGTCACACCTGTATACCATAAGAGGATGCCTCCTATAATTTTCTAATTCGTAGGATTAGAAAAGCTCTAGTGTGTTTAGACAACGATTTTTAAAACAAACTATTTTTTGAGTTATTCTTATGCTTGATGTGCACTTAAAGTGCACATTCTGTTGCTGATGGTTATATCATTGAAACTAATTGTGTCAATAATAGTATAATATTTTAACTAAATAATAATAGTTAATGTTTGATAATCTCCAATAAATCAAATAAAAACAAGTAATAAATAATAAACGTACAAAAATATTCACATTTGAACATTTATGTACTGCTTTGTAAAAAAAATACAAAAATATTTATCGACAAATTATCGACTATATTACTGTTACGCACTAAAATTTCCGCCATCTTTAGCTGCCAGTCTGGTGCCAAGGTCATGGAAATGGAATCGATCTCCTCTGAGATTTTGTTATGAAATGAACTATCTATATTTTATGTTTTTTTATGTGCGAGTTTGACATTATGGTATGGCGTCTGAAAAATATGTGAATATCACTGGCATCAAATAAACAGCAATATGAGTTCTATCCAATATAAAAACGAAATAAAGATTGAAAAATTGTGCCGAACATGCTTGTCAAAAGACAGTGAATTATATTCATTATTTGATGTATGTGTTGATACTGTTACTCTTGATTTCATAGTTACCGCAGTTACTGGACTAAAGGTAATTATATCTTATTCTTATGCGTATCTTAGCGAATGTTTGGTTTTATTAAGGCGGGGTTTGTTCTTTTTCTGTAATCATTTATCATGTAATATTTTTATAAATTATGGATGTCAGTTTTAGTGGGCGTGGGTGCTCCATTAACTCGTAAAGTTGAAGCATAAAATATTTTGATGATGGACAAAGTTGTGATTGATTGTTTATTACCTATCTCGTACTGATTAGTGATTTATAAGTCTGTTCTTTGGTTGGGCAGCAGTCAGTTTTCATACCTACTTGATACATTATTTACGATATAGGGACATTTACTACGCTGACATGGTTTCAATATAATTTTGATTCCCTTTTGTACCTCTGAACAATCCTCCAGGGCTGAAGATGATGATGATAATATTCTTCTAAAAAGCCATCACCTATTGTATATACCTCTTATGTATGGAGTCGGTGAAGCCTTTTGAATGGAGTTGGTGACCTCCTCCATTCATGTTCAGGTATTGTGGGTTTTTAGGAGGAGTCAATACTGTTCGTCTATAGGATATTTTGATTTTGATAATTGTATAATTCCTATACAAAATCTTCTCATTATTTAACTTATGATGAATGTCTCGGCCACCGTCGGGCAAGCTGTTAATATAATGGTGTATTATGCCGCTTCCAACACGTTAATAAATACACCCAACAGTCACACACATAGTCCTGACCCCACACTAGGTTTCACCTGTGCTGTTATTGACTTATAAGTAACTAAAAATAGAAAGTCATAAAATTTTTATGTGATAAATTAGTACTTATTTCACCCAATTTTATATTGGAATTTGTGTAATAAATCATCCTAAGCGAATATTCATGAAAAAAAAGTGTAATTTTTATTAACATAGCCTATTCTTGTAATGATATCAACTTATTTACCACTTAGTGTAAATTAAACCAATTTTGTTTTTCCAAGTGAGTTCTGAATGGCTTGGCGAATGTATTTTGTGCTAAGCTTAAGCATTTTTCTAGCAGTTTCTTTTGGATACATGCATTATTTATACTGCTGAGTTTAAATATATGGTTCTTATGTTGATTTATGTTTTTTTTAATTAGTGTCTGAAGTTTGGTTCTCTTATAAACATCTTAATACTGAAACACTGAACTTAAAGGTTACTTACATTATTTTACAAGTCGGCCTGTAATGATAATACAATTTCAAGTTTTCAATTTCAATTTATGTTGCTTTTCAGTATTTAAGGGTTAATGTGGCAATTATGCATGCAAATGGTTTTTCGACCGACTTCCTAAAAGGAGAAGGTCCTCAATTTGTCTGTATATTTTTATTATGTATGTTACGCGATATCTTCGCCAAGTGTGGACCGATTTTCAAAATTATTTTTGTATTGTCCCAAATAAATTTGGTCATGGTTGGATATGTTTTGAAGTCGGTTTTTAAACTTGTGATTATTTTGTTTATTATTAAGGTTTTCAATTTATAAATATTTTTTGAACCATATAGATTTGTAAGGGTGATGGTCTGCCGTCAACCATATGCTGTGAATGTAGGGAAAAAGCCCAAAAGGCATATGATTATAAAATAAAATCACTTGAAGCTAATAGATCCTTAAAGCAAATAATTAAGAAAGAAGAACTTGAACATAGTTTACACAACAAATGTTCTTATAAGGTAAAAATGTTTCCTCAGTTTAATTTACATCTTCATTATAAAAGATTGACTGCCTCGGTGGCGTGGTGGTATTTCGGTACAACTACGGTTCTGAGGTCTCGGGTTCGATCCCCGGGTCGGGCAAAGTGATATTCGCTTTTCCATATCAGCCCGGAGTCTGAAATTTGTGCCCAATATGGCTATATGCTCGCCCCCTATCACATCTGGGACGGAACTAAGCTCGGCGAAATGTGGGTGTTCTAGTTCGCTAGTGCGCCTCTGCCTACCTCTTCGGGGATACAGGCGTGAGCTTATGTTATGTTATGTTATGTACTTTTTAAAATGTTGAATTTGTCAAAATTTTTTACAGCCAATTACTACCAGCGTTAAAATTGAACATTTAACTTCAAATGATGCTCATGATTTTTCTGATCATGAATATGATGTACCAATTGACAATGGACCGGATGACTTCGCAGACTTAAGTTTGGGTAATTATGATCTGATGTTTGGAGCTGTTTAAATATTGAATATTTAATTACGTATTTCTATACCTTTGTTTATGTCCACAAAATATTTGTTTTCCTTTATAGTTTTTTAAATTTGTAATTAGCAATGAATCTAAGTAAAATATTGTTTTCTTGCAGAACAAGTTAAAAATGAAAAAGCACCACCGGAAAATTCTTATTTTGAATGTAAAAATTGTTTTCTTATATTTGAAAGTCGGGCCAAGTTACAAGAACACAATAGAAAAAAGTGTATAAAGGGTAAATATTTAATTGTTATAAACATTTATATAACCAGTAATTTAATATGTATTAAATTTTACACATCCTCTTCAAATACTATGATAATATACATATGTTTCCAGTTGAGATAGAAGACACTACTGGTACCTATTGTCCACTTTGTGGCACATGCTATGATGGAGCTGAAAGTCTTTCAAAACACTTGTGGGAATATCATGCAGAAGTCATGGGGCCAAAAAAGCGAGGAAGACCAAAAAAAATGTTGACAAGTGTAAGAATTACATATTATGCTATGCTATTATGTCTTTACACCTACAAGGTGGACCAACAACCTGATAAAGGTCGCAGGAAGTCGCTGGATGCAGGCCGCTTCCAACAGGTCGATCTGGAAATCTTTGGAGGAAGCCTAAGCAGTGGACGTCCTATTGCTGATGATGATGTCTTTTTATGTACAAAAATCATTAATAATATCAGTGGTTGGTATCCTGTGAAAAAACAAGAGGGGCATACTCAATCTCAAATGCTTAATTTGTTAATCACCACTAGCTATACGAGGCCCACTGCTGAACATAGGTATTCCCCAAATATTTCCAGATCAAGCTGCTGGAAACAGGTTATTTTTTGTAAATAGGAATGTTAAAATCACAAGTTTAAAAACCTAACATATTAAAACAATTTTATTTGTTTTCAGACAATATTAGACAAGTTATCAGAGAATGGTTTCTATATTACGACGGTCCCAGTGAAAAAATATGATTGTTCCTTCTGTACAGATCAGTGTTACACCAAAGAAGAACTGGAAAATCATGTGTTGAAGCATAAAGGTGATTTCAGTCTTGTGTGACTATCATGATGTGTGTTTTAATTGGCCTGTGTTATGCAGAAATGATCCAACCCACAAAAATACGACAAAGAGAATGTTGACGCCAATATGGTCTTTTAATGGTTTAGAACATGTTGGCATCAATACATTTGTTTTTGTGGGTTGGATCAGTTCTGCGTAACACGGTTCAATTATGTCAAATGAAATCAATTTAAAGTTAAAAAAAAATAAAGTCCTAAAAAATTAGTATATTCTTTCAATAATTTGTGTACCAATTCACATATAAAACTCGTTATAATAATATTTTAACAATAATTTGTGTATATTTTGATATTTTATTACATCCATTACATCTTGTATATAACTTTGTTATTTTTTATTCTGCTTTTCAAACATTATTTTGATATTTTGTTGAGTTATGAGTTTTATTGCTGTCAGTGCTATAACGAAGTTTCCTGTATTTTAGATATGAAAGTGTTATGTTGCATAATATGTAAGAAAATGTTTTTGAAACAGCAAAGTTTCGAAGAACATATTTGCTGTGAAGAAAAACCTGATGAGAATAAACAAAATGTATGTAATTATTGGACTAAAAATATGTGCAAATAAAAATACTTCTTGTGTGATTAATGAGATTTATTCTTTATTTTACCAGGATGAATTATCAGATTTGCAGTCTAATAAAAATAAAATATTAAATTATCTCACTGAAATGTCTCTACAAGAACTTTTGGAACCTAATTGTGATGTGGTATGTATTTTTATGTCAATTTATCTATGTATTGCTAGAAATTGCAGGAATACAGCATCCATTTTTATAGCATATTTTAAGTGCATCCATGTTTTCGACTGTATGTATGTATATCTATTTGTTTGTAGCCTAAACCACCTGATGGATAAAATCATATTATAAATAAATAAACAATAGTAAATAATAATATCAACAGGCACACACTATCCTGACCCCACACTAAGATCGAGTCTTGTGTCTTGAGTAATAGGAATCTAAAGAGACATACGGTCTCAAAACACCCAGACCCGAAACAAATATCTGTAAGCCACACAAACATTTGTCTAGGTGCGAGAATCGAAGCCGCGGTATTATTACCGCGGTATTAAGTACCAGGATAAATATCTAAACTGCTCATAATGTAATGCCACTAGCAAAATATGCATTATTTTAAAATAGCTAATAGAAGGCTCGACTGGCCGTGCATTGTGGTGTGTTGGTGCCAAGTCTAATGTATGGTAGTGAAAGTTGGGTGTGGCAGAAAAAGAATGAAAGTAGAATAAATGCAGTAGAAATGAAGAGTTTAAGGAGTATGTGTGGTGTGACTTTGAGAGATAGGGTAAGAAATTGTGTGGTGAGAGAGCGGTGTGGATTGAAAGAGGAAATAATAACGAGGATTGAGAAAGAAAGGTATGTTGCGGTGGTTTGGGCATGTAGAAAGGATGGATGAAAGGAGGTTGACAAAGCGAATATATATGGCAAGTGTGAATGGTAGAGTTGGAAGGGGAAGACTTCATCGAACATTCTCTGACCAAGTCAGATATTTACTCGAGAAAGGTCAAGTTAAAAGTACCCTAAACCGACGTGCATGCATGAAGAATGTAATTAGACTGAATGAGGCGAAAGAGGTGTGTAAGGATCGTAGCAAGTGGAAATCCGTTGTCTCTACCTACCCCTATGCGAAAAAGGCGTGAGTCTATGTATGTATGTATGTAGCTAATAGAACAAAGATAATATGCATATTACTCGTGATTTTAGGAGAACATAAACATTTTGAAAGTGTGCAGTGCGTGTAGTGCTGTGTTTTTGTCCGAAGAGGATCTTGTCAATCATCACGACGCGGAACACCCCGAACTGTCCCTTCGTTGCAATCTCTGCACTAAGGTATGTTCTTGAAATTCTTGTTTGATAGGTAATTCATTCATTATGGCAATTTCAATTCGCATTTTAACTTAATTACAATTAAGACTTTTTAATTTGTTGTCGAGAATTGTCGAGCTACTTGTACTGGGGTGTTACTACCACCTCTTATAGCAGCATTATTATAATCTTACTTCGTTTTTTTTTGTATGGAAATCGGTATAAGTAATATTACAATAATACTGCTATATGAGGTGGTGGTAACCCCCTGTACTTTATTTTATACAGTCTATGTAACTCAAGCATTTTTTGTATCCTATTTATTATTCTTGCCCAGTTTATATGTTTTGTTTTATTATTGTACAAGTTTGGTCTTATTTCGATGAAATTTAAGAACGATTCTATTGTTATTTTTATTACAAGCATTATGATAATGCTGATAAACTGATAATCAATTTTAAATAGTTCACTGTTGTAATTACAGCATGGGAAACTTTTAGGAAGATATTTTCTTCATGATCCATAATGTAGTAAAATTATAGATCGATGGTAGTCATATATAAGTCTGTACATAACAAATGATTTTAGGTATTCGCTACTGTGAAGTCAGCAGCACGACATAGGACAATTTGTAAACAGGTCGAGAGGAATCATAAATGCACCACGTGTGGTCTTAAATTTGCCTACGAAATATCGCTTAATAAACACATACTGAGATATCACCAGGGGCAGAGTGTCTCTATCACTTTCAGCGACTCCATGCCAAAAGAGGAAGAAGACAAACAATACCAATGTGATACTTGCAACAGATATTTCTTTAGGTAAATGTTACTAAGTTTATAACTTCTTTTGGGCCCTTGTACCGCATTTGATAGTTTGTAAAACATTTGTAGTTTTTTCTCTATATATTTGGGTCGCAGCGCCACTTACGGAAACTACAATCACCTAATAAATGTACGGAGAAAATGAAACTATGATAGTTTTCGTGAAATATCAAAACTTACTGTAACTAAATGGATCTAGGGACTCTTTGTTCTACTGCATTCAATATATAAAGTTTGAACCTCTATTTTTTTGTAACATATTATTGTATTTTTCAGAAAGGAATTACTTGCAAAGCATGCCAAAATCCATATGCCCAATCAAAAATACTTCCAGTGTGATATATGCGAAAAGAAATTTACAAGAAAAGATAATTTAAGGTAAGTGCGTAAAAAGCATACCTACTATATTAATGTGACTTAAAATTGGATAGACATATCAAAAGCGTTCAGGCCATGTCCTTGGTTGAATTTCACAGTCTACTGAACTATATTTGGATACTTCTAGATATCAAAATATCAAGAAGTATCCAAATATAGTTCAATATCTGACGCACATTTCCGTTAAATGTGAATCTTTCAAGCGTTGAATTTGACTGGAGATTTTTCGTTTTAGTAAGTAAAAGTGACGAATTTGTAATTCGTTGCTTACAGGTCACATAAACGCATTCATGATCCCCATAGAGAGAAAGGACCGACGAATACCTGCTTATGTCTGTACTGCGGTCGCAGTTTCTCGAATTCATCCAATCTCATAGTCCACATGCGTCGACACACGGGCGAAAAACCGTATAAATGCGACTTTTGCGGCAAAGGTAATAAGATAGTTTTTGGTTAACCTAATATTTTATTCAATACTAGTTGCATCACATCTGATCACGGCAATAATATAGTATTATTGTAGACAGAAGATTATTCTTTGCCACCAAAATTGTCCTCATCTTATAGCGAATGTTATTTGATATTACGCAATAATATTCCTGATCAGTAATTTTCATGAAAATTAGACTTGAAACTGGATAGCAAAACCGGCCTACTAGAAATTCAGATCAATTCAATTTATCTCCTCCATTCACATCCCAAACCTGGTTCCTACTTGCATGTTCTTCGCTGTTGACATATTCATCATCATCATCATCATCATCATCAGTCATAGGACGTCCACTGCTGAACATAGGCCTCCCTCAAAGATTTCCAGATCGACCTGTGGGAAGTGGCCTGCATCCAGTGACTTCCTGCAACCTTTATCAGGTCGTCGGAAGGACATTAAGGATTAGCAAGTTGAAATGGCAGTGGGCAGGGCACATAGCTCGTTGACATATTATTTGGTGTTAATTATCATTTATATATGAATACACAAATTGTTCCTATTATAAAGTTATACGATTTTCAGGTTTCCCGAGATCGTCTGATCTTCAGTGTCACAGGCGATCACACACTGGCGAGAAGCCTTGTATTTGTCGTGTTTGCGGCAAAGGTACTTTTAATATTTAGTTAATCTTTTTCTGTGATATATTCCCGAATGGTCAAACGCTACTCAACTTTAACGGCTTCTTGATGTGTTTCATGCTGTGGACAAAATAGTTTAAAGTATATTCACAATCGTTATTTTAGAAATAAATAAATATCTACTCCAATATCGATTATGTCGATTATATTAGGCGAGCATGATTCTGACGACAACTGATAAAACACAGTGTTTGTCAGTGGTCGCTATTTTTTTTGGACTGCACTACGCTTACCATCAGGTGCAGTGTAGTCACGTGCCCGGATAAAAAAAATAGGGAGGAGTAGGAATTTTAGGGCCTTACTTATAAAAACATTTTCGTTTATCTTTTCGCTAAGAATTGCCTGTCACTATTTTCCTTGCGTTACATTGTATAAAAATTAAAGGGACAACCTATGGATAAAGATAAGCAGCACTTAAATATTTTTATAAGTAACGGGCATAAGGTTTCTACTTCCCTCCGTAAAAAAATGCAGAAGACAATGTAATGAATTAAAGAGGCATCAGCCTCATACATAGGGCTATTTACAGTATAGAGTATACCGGGTGTTTCATAAAGTTGGTACCAATAACAATTCCACATACATGGAGAACGATTTAAAGTGCAATGGTAAAGTAAAAAAAAAAAAAAAATATTTTTTTAATCAATATTAACCATGGGAATTTTAAAATCGGAATATGACCTGTAAATCGTCGCAAATAGCAAAATAATGGCTTTGTGTATGCTAAAAATAATTAATTACCCCATAGGTAGTTTGTAAATGCACTGCAGCTGACCCAGTGAGCCTGCAAAAAGTTTTTCATCACAAATTCAAGTTTCCATTATTCCAAAACTATGAGCCTTACGAAATTTTAAACTTTACCGCTAGATTGGTAGCCATTGTCCCTTTTATTAAAGTTATACTATATTGTGCAAAATTGAATAAGATTTCTGTTTGGTCACGACATATTTATTAGAACATAAAACAACGGAATAAAACAATACAATAAACTACATAATTCAAAAACAGAACCCGAGAGGAAATACAATGCACTCTAGCGGATTCTAAACACAACATTGGTGCGTTTACAGATACACCTTAGAATATTTAATCAATGTAGTTTATGGAGATACCTATAAATTTATTCATTTAATACCTTTAAGTGAAGTTATTATGGATACCAACTTTATGAAACACCCTGTATAACGTGTGTGTGTGTGTGTGTGTCAGGTTTCTCTCGCAGCAACAAGTTGACGCGGCACATGCGCGTGCACACGGGCGTGCGTCCGTACAAGTGCACGTACTGCGACAAGGCGTTCTCGCAGAGCAACGACCTCACGCTGCACATCCGTAGACACACCGGCGACAGGCCCTACATATGCGAAGTGTGCGGCGACAGGTTCATTCAGGTAACGCACACTTGACTGAGAGGTCGTGTTCTCATGCTCTCATGATGTGCGATGTTGGGTTGACTGTATTAGTCATTTGATACACCAGGGTTACCACCACCTCTTATAGCAGTATTATTATAATCGTTCTTCGTTTGTTTTGTATCGGAATCGGTACAAGTAAAATTATAATAATACTGCTATAAGAGGTGGTGGTAACCCTCCTAATAGTGATAGGCATAGCCATTTAGATTAGAAACAAAACACGTGTAATATTGTTAATTCAATTTTTGTATCAAATGTCGGGCATAGCGATTGCTCGAAATGCAAATGAATTTGTAATGTAGCTAAGTACTAAATAGATGTAAAACAAACCATAATATATTTCGTTTAATTCCTCGTTGAAAGGGAAACCTGCTTTAACACTTATAAGATGATTTATATTTATTTGATTTCAGGGTACAGCGCTACAGAACCACAGACGCGCTCACGGTCATTTCCCATCCGCTCCGGTTGAGGTAGACTCTCAGGTCCATGGTCTACAATATTCAGTTCAAAATATAGCTCAGAATAGTCATTAATTATTATTATGAGTAGATCTTTATATTATTAATTAAATTAATTAAATGTTGTATAAGTAGTTAAGAAAGTAATAAAGTATATTGAAAGAAATTAGTACGTTGGTTTGTTTACTTTAACATTTTTAATGGTATCTCGTATAAACGATGTAGTTGTAATTAGTTAAAGTAGAAATATAAAGGAAAACCGCGAGGTCCTGGGTTCGAAGCCCAGGGTGGACAATCCATAACGTGTAGGATGGTGATAGGATCGCCAATTGTTTCATCATGAAACAGTGGGTATTCTATACGCACCTCTGCCTATACCTTCATGATCACAGGCGTGAGCTTATTAATGTAAAAACGTAGAAGTAGTAGTAGAAAATCGAAATTCTTGAATATGGTGGAGTGTACTAGTTTAGTATTATATTTACTTGGAGCACTCTATCTCCTATGTGTCTGATACTTAGCGGAATTTCTGTATGTGAGATTTATGTACTGGTGTTCTGATGGATTCACGATCTTTCCGATGAACAAGTGTTTTTTGGAATGCACACCACCGCAGTCAGTACAGACAGCCTCCGTGGCGTAGTGGGCTAGTAGCCGGCTGTGACGCGTGAGACCGCGGGTTCGATCCCCGCACCGAGACAAATGTTTGTATGGCCTACAGATATTTGTTTCGGGTCTGGGTGTTGTGAGACCGAAAGTCTCTCGTAGTTCCTGATACCCACGACACAAGACACGATCTTAGTGTGGGGTCAGGACTATATATGTGACTGTTGGGTGTTATTTATTATTATTATTATTATTTTTGATTCACTAATTTGTGTCTCCTTACAAAGAAGGGTAGATAGAGCACGGGCCAAAGCCAAGTGCGTTAAGAAAAGTAAAAAGAAAAGGAAATTAAGAATCGTCAGAATTTAAAAATTTTCGCGTTAGCCGGCAGGTGTTCAGGATTACTGCTTTCTGTAAGAGCAAATATGTTGAGGGTTTGATGTGGAGTGTACTGAGGTTGGTGTGCAGAGATTTAGGAATAACACCTGTGCTAGAAACAACAACGGGAACTGTTCGGACGTGATTCACTCTCCATTGTGTTTTAATCTCTATAGCGAGTTCTGTATATTTAGCAATTTTTTCTGTGTGTGTTGTGACCAAGTTGTGTGTGTTGCATATTGCTATGTCGATAAGGTAAACTGTTTTATGATGTTTGTCCAATAATGTTATGTCAGGTCTATTACTGTATATGGTTTTATCTGTGATAATGGTTCTGTCCCAGTATAATTTGTGTGAACTATTTTCAAGTACAGCTTCTGGTTTGTATTTGTAATATGGTGCTTTTTCTGTAATTAATTTATGTTGGTGTGCTAAGTTTTGATGTATTATTGCAGCTACCTGGTCATGGCGGTGTTTATAATCTGTTTGAGCTATGGATCTGCAAGCACCGGTGATGTGTTGGATAGTCTCGGATGTGCTGTGACAGCGTCTGCATAAGTCTTGAAAATTAGGCCTACGAATAATATGTTTCTGGTAGTTTTTGGTTTCGATGATTTGGTCTTGAATAGCAACCATAAATCCCTCGGTTTCGGGGAACAAGTCGCCTCGTTGCAGCCATGCGTTCGACGCCTTAATGTCGACATGGGGTTGCTGCAAGTCGCGTAAGTGTCTCCCGTGAAGGGATTTATGTTGCCAGGTGGCTATTTTGTCTTTATTGCTTATTATGTTAATTTGCATGTCTTTGGAGAATAAATTCAGAGGAGTGTGGCGTTTATCGGTATCTACTATTACTTTGTGCATCGCGGAATTTTGTGCCTTTTCATAGAAAAAGTTTCTTAGTGATGTTAACTGTTTATTGTGTAGATTTTCAATATCAATAATGCCTCGGCCACCATCCTCTCTTGGTAGAGTCATTCTCTGTACACAAGATCTAGGATGGTGTTTGCGATATTTCGTTAAAGTAGTGTTATTATTATTATTATTATAATGAGCCTTCACACCTATTTGCGTCAGCGTTGTTACCATTACTGCCGCCATTTCTAGTTGTGTAAAACTTCCTGCTACCTGACCAAGTTATATACAATGCTTGCAAATCAGTGGTTGTAGCCGATTTTACTGGCATCATCATAGCCGCAGCATTGGATTCCACCGCCTCTAAAGAAGTCGCCGGCGTCACAGCTGCAAAAAAATGACAAAGTACACTTTTCGGAAAATAAACGCTGCCTTATTTTGATCACTTTTTATATCACAGACGTATTCGTCACAAAGGATTCGCAGTTTTTGAACTACTTCTTTAATGACCCCACGAATTGCATTATATTTTCATTTCGTTTTCTTTGTTGAGAATGAAAACGTTTGGTCCATAACGATGGCCGCGGTTGTGTAATTACCGCGTACTAAAGCTACGAGATTATCATTTAGCAACTTTGTCGGTTTATCAGGACTCTCCAAGACAACTAATTACCATCAGTTCAACTACCATCAGTTACCTCTTCAACTATCTAAATTCAATCAGGGTTGGTAGCTTTAATGTGCTTTCCACACCATTGGCCAATAATATATGCCAACCTGACTCGATATTAAATTCTCTAATGTTTAACGATTGCCGTGATGTCTACTTTAAAATAAAGTATAACTCAGGAATTATCCTCGTCGCCAATAAAATATCTTCAGGTAGAGACAATGAATAACTACTACATCTTACATAATAATTCGACCACGAAGAATTTCAGGCAAGCATTTATTTCGTCAGCTGGTGTCGACCGAGGAATTACAGGTAATGTTTGTCTGAAAACTCCTGCAAGTAATATTAACGTATTACCAAATGTTCTGATGCCTCCATGCAAATTTTGAAATGATCGATTGAGTCTCGAGAGCCTAGTGATGTCTTGTGTGCCTTTGTGCATTCATTCCAAACAATAAGTTTACATTTCTGTAGCACATTTTGCATGTCAGATGTTTCAATTAATTGCATATTCAAGAGTAACTTCGAAAGGGTATGAGCAGTTCTCTCACCAGATAGCAATGTCCTAGCTATTTCAGGATGACGCAAGAGCTAAGGCATCATTTTTGAATCGATCTTTATTGCAATCAACCTAATTAAAAAATGTTGTAACCACTTTTTCTTGGCGCACGATTCCTCCAATCCCGTTATTGTCAGCTTGCATTCATTGCTTTTTGTTCAAGCATTAAATTAGAAATATTTGGTTTAACATAAAGAAAAGGACCACCCGTATTGTAATATTGTTCACGACGTAATTCTACGTGAAACGCTGCAGGTAGATTGCATTCCCAATTGATGGAAAACTTTATTCCTAGCACAAAACTTCAATCATTATCAACGCTTCATTGTAGATTTCTGTTGTGAAGTCCATACTCATATTTGAATGCACGAATTTGATTTGATTATGATCATCATTGTCTCATATGTAGGCTTTTATCGAATCCTATCGATATTTTCTATCGGTATCACTATCTTGAAGAAACACGATGTTCATCGAGCCTAAAAATTCGAAAAAGACCCATTGCTATGACGTCATATCGTTAGTTTTAAGGGCATAATTTATCGTCATTGTTACTAAGGTTTATTTAACATTCCCAAGGACTTTATTTTAAAACATAAGATAAGATATGATATTTTTTTAACAAAGTTCTTAAAAATGTATCGACGTTACATCTAACACATCTCGTCAGTTGCCCTTATTTTGAACTACTATTGCCAGCATTTAGCGTAGTTCGTATGTGTATTTTCGCCTCATGCTAGGGATCAAAATGAGTTTTGTGATGCAGCTATTCTTGTCATACTACTTAATATTAAGCTATTAGTAATACATATTATAGTATTAAGAGCGACAAGTAAAAAAATAATACAGGAACAGAAGAACAGAAAAAGATTTATATTCTTTGACTTTTCCCTTGGAAATTATTCCACTTTTGACTTGAAAGTTATGCCTTACATCTACATGGTTGGTTTTGGGACTATAGATATCCAATCTGTGTTTCAAAATTTGCAATTTTCTAATTCTACAGTTGGACCTACCAACAATTTCTTGAAATTGTTTTTATACTCAAGAGGATAAAGTCAGTCTGTGTTTTCGTTTATGACTTGATGGTATAGTTCTTATAAATTGAAGTATCATGGAAAGATTTCGTTTCTTTCTGGATGTAAAATGTTCTTGTGTCACCAGGATGTCCAGGTTATTTGAATTTTTTTAATTTTAATAACAAAGGAATAGAATTCCCTGCCGAATGCGACCCTTATTGTAGTCCCATTTTAACACATCGGCCTAGTGGCAGAATCCTTGTGGATTCTGCAGTGAAAAACTTCCTCACAATTGCGTGCAGCGTCAACTATTATGCAAGTAGCAAAAAATGGTATAGCTGTTCCCCCTTGAGACACTTCGAAGATGTTGTTTAGTTTTCAGTTTTATCTGTTTTCTTAAATAGAAGAAAAGCAAATGGCTATTCGAAAAATCAATCATGACAGTAGGTATCTAATTCCTAACATAGTTATATAAAGTTGTTTTTTTTCTGCTTTAGCAACAAACAGTAACATTGCAATTGCCTTACAATTTTTCGCGATATCTGCGAATTACTAATTATAATAACACAATACAGCACACGTATACATCACAGTCCCTTTTCCGTCTGGTGGACCAGCTCGAATCCATGAAATATAATACGATATCATTTGGATATCATAATGAAGAAAATCTGTATAAAATTTGAAACTGACTTGAGTCTTGACTGACACCATTTTTGTCTCATAAAATGTCTTTGAAACCGTGATGTGAAAAATTGAATAATGTTTTGCAACGATCGTGACCAAATGAAAATGAAACAAAATGTATATGAAACCACTCTATCGAACACGAAAAAAAAAACTTTAAAATCGATCTATGCATAAAAAATACTAATAATAATATAATATAATAATAGAGGAATTGACTGCCTCGGTGGCGTGGTGGTATTTCGGTACGACTACGGTTCTGAGGTCTCGGGTTCGATCCCCGGGTCGGGCAAAGTGATATTGGATTTTTCCATATCAGCCCGGCGTTTGGAATTTTTGCCCGATATGGCGATAGGCTCGCCCCCTATCACATCTGGGACGGAACTAAGCTTGGCGAAATTCTAGTTCGCTAGTGCGCCTCTGCCTACCTCTTCGGGGATACAGGCGTGACCTTATGTTATGTTATGAATTGATAACCTCCGAAGAGATTTAATATTACTTACGTATTAGCAATTGTTTTTTTTCAAAAGGTAAATACAAAAAATACTTACTATAGTAAACTGAAGCTACCTTTACCATAGGGGTTTTTGGTTTTTAATTATCTCCTTCATACGAAGTAAGTCGAAAAGGAAAGTCGCCGAGCGATTGCCAAGAATACAATTATGGTTGCTGGATGGTCCTAGACGGCTGAGCTTCCGCGAAGCTGCCGTTACGTACCTATGTCGAAATTGTAAAGACTGGCTCGGTGGAGAAGCAGTAGGAAGGGATTCAGTCAGGAGTCGAAAAGGCTGCACCAAATTTGTCGGGACCTAGTATTAAATATAGATAGGTAATAATCTCAGAAAAGTAGAGGTTAAAAAGTTATCAACACCTGATTATTTTATTCACCCTGCCACATTACTCAACCAAGGTAGTGGTTATATATCTTCTGCATTGAACCAAAGACAATTTCGGCTGGCCCGGTATTGTTTACACGAATTGCCGAACTATCTGGGATACCTACACTGTACACTGATATTAAACAGTTCGAATTTGTACCGCAAAATCTTTATGGTCTACATACATACATATTATTGTCGCAGGTTGGCTGGGGGAAAACGCCTGTCTTTGTTTCCTTTGATAACACCTTTTGTTATCCCTGTTTGTGTGTGATCCTTTCCCAAGCGCTTACCAGAATTGTTCTGTCAAAAGGGCGTAAGACTAGAAACCATTTCAATTAGAAATTATGCAAAATTTCTTGACCGGGATATTTCCAATTGCGGGACGGGCGGATCGCTGTGAAAATATTATTTGGTCTGATTGAAATTGTTTCCACAGCCCGTATTTCCTTACACGCGCACTACTAAACCAGTTGCCTTTATTATGAGAGACTGGTGACGACCATATACTTGCCAATATGCATGCACATTAGGCACAACCGGTAGCCGCCCATTTCTCACATTTTGTTGAGAACATCTACAAACTTGGGTCAATTTGAATAGCACGAGTCTGCTGGAACCTATCCAATAGTCTTCTTTAGCGACGACTGCAGTTTGCCCACACAGCCGGGGCCTCATATTGGTCCCAGAAAAGACCCGCGCCACACATTATCGTCTTCTTAGTATTGACATTCCTGAAGCAGATTACCTTGCCGACGAGAGTTCCAGGCCTGTCGATACCATCCTCAATCCCACGATCGACAGGCGTGATAATCTAATGTAGATAATTTGGTCCTTTTGTACTGTGATAGGTACGAGTACGTAAATCTAAATATTTTTCTATAATAATTTGCTATTAAATCGTCACTCTTCAATCATTTTGTTTATTGTTATTCAATCCCAATTCTCAGTCTCTAATTACGAAGATCCTGTAGTATGACCGGTGTAATTTCTATGTTTAAAAAGTCACTGTAACGTATTAGATATCATTGTAAACATATTATGCACTATATATACAAGAGAAGTAACATCTATTGACATTCTGAAGTTATTGTGAATACATAAAACACGTATACACCAAAGTTCCTAATAAAAATGGATAAAATAATATTTTCAATATTAGTTATTCTTTTGCCACTAGCAGATGTAAGTTTGAATTTACTAAATTCTTTGATTTTTTAACAACCTCGTGTCGCTCGTGGAATAATAAAAAACTATGATGTCTAAAGTTACGTCTTGATTTGTATCTAGATATACAGATAAGTAGGTACATCCATGAACGAAATACAACAAATCTCTTTTCTCTTTATTTCAATTGAATTCAATTTAATTCACTCCACAATTGTTTACAAAGATGCTATAAAGTATTTAAAGTATAATATAATCATGAACCCTCCTGCCACGTCCAAGTAAACTATGCTATTTTTATAGAGGGTCCCTCCATACAAATTGTGCCACTCTCATTGTGGCAACAATTTTAATATTATAGATGTACAGAAAAGTACTACTATTAAGAGATAATTACATGTGTTAATTTACAGATCTACGTTTACGATCGTATAGCATCCTGGTAATTATTGAATTAGTAATGCTATAGCATTTTCCAGCCTTATGAAACTTTTCATAGAAACAAACTACTATTATAATAGCATAAAGTGTTTATCATAATAATCTAATCTCTAGTTATTTTGCAAGAATTTTAAAAACATTCCGAAAGTCCAGTCCATCTTATAAAAAGATAGCTACTTTATTTCCTTTTCTTGGTTGGAATAAATTATTATTTCATCTTTACTACTTTTTCGATAACCAATAATCAATATTAATCAATATTCCTATTCATTTTGGTCACAATTATGTTTCTCTCGCACGTTTTACAGGGAGGTTCACGTCCCGGCACATTCTTTTGGAAACCTCGATTAGGTCTTGATTTGTTGATCCCCACCGAAGGTGAGTTGTCACTACTATATTACATTTGTTGAATTGCCAAATTGCACAAATATGTATTTTGAATTTCTCCTGCTATTGATTACCGCGTATGTTTTGCGGATTCGAATTATGTGATGTAATAGTGCCTCGGTGTCTTGGGGGGCTGCGCATTGTCATCTGTTAATGCTTTTTGCTGTTCTGCAGCTCAAGCGTATAGTCTTGCCACCTGGTATAAATAAATATTATCGGGTCTGAGTTACCGAACATCAAACTCCCTCTGTGCGTAGCTTCATGTTTTCAAGCGTCTGCATAATTGTTAAGTACGATTATTTGTATTTGCAGAGGAGGAGTTTGCGGGCAAGGTACAAATGCCCAATATGAAGAATCTTAGAGAAGGTGTAGTTGTTTTAGTAAATGGTTATCAAGGAGGTATCGCTGCGATAAGTCTTGCAGCCGGACTTTCCGGTGGTTATGGCATGTATCATTACCTAAACCCTTTTTCGGCGTATTTCTATAGTGATTCTTATAGATGGCTATTGAGATATTTCAGTCTGTAAGTTTTTACATACCTACTATACTTCATTTTTAAGCTGTTTGCTTTTATGAATACCAAATATTTATTATTATTATATTCGTAGTATACCATTTTGGATCGGAGGTAATCACGATAATTTTTGCGATACGACTAAAGTGTGGCGGAGGCGTTTCTTCTACATGGATCAAGTTATACCCAAGTGGCTGAGATATTTGTTTCCTTACGTGAAGAAAGAGGAATGGGAACAAGAAGAGAGGGACTACAAAAGATTCAAAAAGTATTCGTTATCTGCTTTCGGAAAACACTTTCGGTATCCTAACAGATTTTTTAATAATTTTAAATCATTTGAAACCCAAGAAACTATTGAGGGTCTTGAACAATCTTCCGAGTCAGATTACTAAAGTGAAAAACTATATTATGTTTGTATTTTATTGGCCGGTCAGAGTTTTGCATAAACGATTTTCTTTCTTTTTACCTGCCTTTATCCCACCTTAATGTGGGGTCGACGTTACACACTTTTTTAAGCATATTGCAGAAAGGATTTAGCTAAGTTTTTACGATTGGCTGCCTGCCTGACGTCGACCCCTTCTGAAGGCATCGGGCATCCGGTCCCGGGCAAATTAAATTAGAAAATTCGCTTTGCCCGACCTGGGAATTGAACACACGACCTCTCGGTCCACAACCCATATGTGCTGCCAATAGACCAAGAAGGCGACTAAAAGATAACCTACATAAAATATATTACGCTCAAAATGTAAGTTCGAGTTTGGCGTTCGTAATAATAGCCTTTTAACCGTAAATGAAATATATTATTGATTCCTGCGGGTAGCAAAAGAACAACAATAAAACCTAATACCTCTATTTTTTTTTAAGATAGGTTATTTAATACGGAATAAAAAACGTTTTAATCAAATGTGACTTTTATTACTATGCGTTGGAGTGTTCACAGAAACGACCGGTACACTGTAAACAAGGAGACGATAATCAGGGTTGGGCAGTATTTGAATTACTTGTAATTAAAATATGTAATTGAAATACAAATACGTATTTGGTATTTGTATTTCATTTACTTCCTTAAAATGTAATTTGTAATTCGTATTTCAAATACCTGACGCCGAGGTATTTTGTAATCCTTGAGGCTTCAAAATACATTTTAAAATGCATTAAAATTAAAAATACATTAAAATACGATAAAATAGGACTTCATTTAACGATCGAATCATTACAAGATGGTGATTATATTGTTTTTGAGAACAGAGACAGTGATCAATCACAGGTATCTAAAATGGAGTCAGAGTTGGTCAGCTTCCTAAATGATGGAAAGAAAGAGCTTTAAGTTCTTGAGCACTATCCAAATATAAAAAATGTGTTCATACAATTTAGCAAAAATTTGTGTCTCATCAGGACCTGTAGAAAGATTGTTTTCTTTAGCAGGTTTTATTGACTCTCCAATAAAAGGCTGTTTGTCTGACTGTACATTTAAAAATCTAATGTTCTTGAAAGGAAACTCTGATATTACTCATGAATTAATCTTGGTTTCCTTTTTATTTTCTTTAGCCCGTGCTGGTCTAGATTACTTATTTTGTATTTCGTATTTCAATTACTTGCGATACAGTATTTTTAAATTTGTATTTCAATTACGTGTAGGCGAGGTACCCTAAAGAAATATTTTTTAAATATTTTATTTTACCATTTTGTCGGTGTGATTGATATGTATATGATAGAGAAATAAAACCATGCCAAATTACAGTTTTGTAGTATTGGTAGTCGCTGAGCTAAGTCGCGGATGGATAGCCGGACATGACGAAACTATAAGGGTTTCGTTTTTGCCATTTACCACTAAAAAGATTCAGACCGAATGAAACAGGCATGAAATACGTTTGCTTATTCAGTTGTATTTAATTACGTAACAATACCTTCGTTTCTATTTATGGATTGGCATTGTCTATGTTAGACATATTTGTCGTTAGATCCCACACTATCATATTATCATTGGTTGTGCACCAATGGCTGGATTTTATTTTATGATCTGTAAAATTATGGTTAAATTTTTTGTCCATATTTTCAAATTGTCTGTAATCCACTTGTTCATTTACCCATGCTTTAATAAAAAATAAAAGAGTAGGAAACATCGACCTGTAATGGATTTCTAAGATCGGCATTGTGAGTGTTCTTAGGCATTGATCATTGATGATATTATCTTCCCATCACGTTCCCATTCTACCTGTTCATTAGCTTGTGAACCTAGTGCCTACTACCGTTAAAATATTATCGATATTCAAATACTTATATCATAAAAAAAGTAATATTACTCACAGCAGATTCGCAACCTGCACCGGAGCACTGTGTGTTATAAATTGTTTAAAATTGAGCCTTGTATTGTACGGATGCAAAACATTAAATCATTAACTATGTCGCTTAAAGTATTAAAGGTATTTGTTTGTACTTGAAATCCGTTCTTAAACTATTAACTAATGGATTTAAAGAACTTAATAGCATGTGTATAATGTCTTCATTAGAAGATTCACGTAAGCATTTCTTGGAATAGTATAACCTATATCGATGATAATCTTTATTTCGTGCTTCTTAAGTTTTTTCATACAGTATTCCTATGGGTAGTGCGGATATTATTTCACTAACCGTATTAGGTTGGCATATACCTCTAATACCAAATAAAAATATGTGAATAAGATTTTGTGGCATAAGAATATTCAAGTATGAATCTATTTTGAATCAAGATTTTTGTTTGTAATAGCTTTAAATCTTGATTTTTATCGGAGTGTAGTTCTATAATTAGGGGTTTAAAGATTATGGAATATGATTTTTAATACTTACGTGTGCATGACATCTTTTATTGTGGCACTGGTAAGCAATAAGAATATATTTTTATTTGAAATTTATTTTTAGGGTTCAGTGGTGGGTGGTATAAGGTTCTGTGATTTATAATATCCATAATATACCTCTGCTCTGCAACCGGTTCCTTCGCACTGTAATAAAATATTGTATTTGAAAAACAATTCCTTTTTTTACTGAGTACCTTTTGAGCTTTATTTGTTCCAGAACAAAAAATAAATATGTACAACCTTTCTCTGTGAGGTAGAATACCGTAATATGTGCTTTATTAAAAAACTTGTAAGTAAGAGGAAAAGTAAAAGCAACGAAGAATCTATGTGCTAGAATCTTAGTTCTTTTGTAGCTTTCTTTTTATCATATTATCAATGGAAGTGAAACTTGCGAAGCGATTTTATGAAACAAAATAAGTGACGAATAATAATAAGTAATAATGTAAAAACAAAAATAATAACATGTATTTACCGATGATTTGCAAAGATCGCCAGTGCACTGCAATATTATATTTTTTAACCGCTGGAAAATACTAGTCACTTTCTGAAACTGCTAAGTGCTATGTAACGTTTGTAATGGTGTTATAAAAGTAGGTAATATCACACTATATTAATTTGATAAAGACCACGTTTGTCAATTTCCGTTTACGCGGCGTCTATAAAATAAGTACAAAATAAAATGTAAAATTAGCCAGGAAATCATCATAGAAATAATTAAACATGTATCGTTTGTTTCAATAATAGGTTGTTAGTTTTTATTTACGAGTTTTTATTTAATCTCATCTACTTACTACTTCATCATCCAATAATTATTGTTAATGGTTCAACAGTATACCTTAATACCTTTTTTTGCATTTCTTTTGCCTCTTCCGTTTAACTGGTTGTTCTGTTATTTTGACATTTTTTTTTTGTATATCTTTATTAATTATTTTCATTCCCTCATTGTAATCAGATGAATATGAAGAGGCTTCATAGTCATCATCAATATTGTTTGTTTTGTTTTGTTTTTTTATTATATTGTCTGTTGCTTGTCAAGCTAGTTATACTTGGAGACGCTGGTATTGTTTTTGATGGTTTATTAAATGTATTTAGTATAAATACGTTTTTACTAATATCTGGGTCATCGGAAATTGAATTCTTTCATATTTATTGCTTATTTATTGAGTACTTTGGTGGTTGAATTGATAAAATATCTTTATTAGTTAGATGTATTTCACCAGCTATTCTAAGATATCTAAATTGAGATTTGGTAGTTCATAGACTATAGAACGGTTCCTAATATAAAACGAGTATTATAGCATGTAAAGAAAATCACCATTCCCGAAAACTTGTAAGATTTACTCCAGGATGAGATGTTTTTAACAAAAAATCTAGAAAACTCAAAACTTTGTTTCCTCACGCTATATACCCTAGATAACTGTCAATTGGAATCACATTGTCTATAATAAACTCACTTTAATTATAAATACAGTAATGATTTTGAACACCTACTTACGTTTGAAAAACACTTATGACCCAGGCACTGGAAAAAATAATGTTTCATAAGATTCTGGCATTGAGGTTCTCAAACATTGATAATAAAAAAAAAAATATCATTGTACGTGACATACATTATAAATATTACATACTTTCATACATAAGACAAACCGAGTCCTACGAACATTAAGGAGTCAGTGGTAAACTAGAGTTCGTTACGTCTATGAAATGTTAGATCATCCTTGATGTTCCTTTATTTCAAGACAATAATTATGATTGTTTCCAATTTGAATGTACTAAGAATGATAGGTTTTAATGATATTCAGTCATTAAATAATGAATGTTCATAATTAAAATGTAAGGAGACACTTACGCTCGAAGACGACGACGTCCCGTCAGTCTATTTAAAAAAAATGCTTTCATATTATTACGTCTATATATTCTTTTTACTAACAAAAAAATATTTTTAGTTTCATAGCACAATGCGACTTAGTGCAACATCTATCATCCTATGCTCATTATTTTGACAGCCTCCGTCGCAGCGGGTGAGTAGTCGGCTGTGAAGCCAGTGGCCGCGGGTTCGATTCCCGCACCCAGACAAATATTTGTGTGGTCCACAGATATTTGTTTCGCGTCTGGGTGTTATGAGATCGAAAGTCTCTCGTAGTTCCTGATAGCCACGACACAAGACTCGATCTTAGTGTGGGATCAGAACGATGTGTGTGACTGTTGGGCGTTATTTATTTATGTATTTCTGCATAATTATTTGTAAACAAACATACACCATTATTTTGTATTTTAATTCAGAGAGTTTGGGGTTTTAATAAAAAAACAACAATATTCACAACGTAGTCTTGCGGACAGGTTTTTATAATTAACCTTAAGTTTCTGGGATTCTCTTGTCCCTATTTTTTAGGACATTATTACAAATATTTAACTCTTACATATGTTAAACACGATGATGAACGACACTGTAAATAAATAACTGCTATTACATTTCTTACTAAACATTGGACATTTGTTTTAGCAGTGTTTTTGTACCTTTTCGGGTTCTTTCATTATATGCCAAAGATATTCAACAATATATAGATGGGACAACAGTGTGAAACTTGTGATCCAAAAGTTGACTACTAAAGCTAAGCTAAAGCATACGCGCGCAAGGTTGTGGCGCTTAATAATATTGAGACAATAAAATTGTCTTGTATGAGTCTTGAACATCCACAGTACATTCTAGGTTGTAGATTGTAATGCAAGGGACATTGTAATAAGTGGTAGAATTGACGTTTGAGATCAATTTGCTTGATAGCCCCTCTATAGTCAGTAATATTAAATCTCTAAGTTTTCTGCAATTAATTGCATTTTTTTATTGAAAAGTATTTTAAAAGTGTTGCTTTTTTCGCAAGACATTTCGAAGCCCATAATTAAGTAAACTTCTCGTAAAGTTTTGCACGCTCTTACGCGTCACAGCTCTCATAACTGATATGGACACACGATGGGATCAACCTTGGCCTTTTCGTTTTGTGTATTTCACTCCTCTCCTTCAAGTTTGTTCACACGTTCCTTTGAGTTTTTTGATTGAGACAATTATCGTAGTTTACAGTGACACGAATTTTATTATAAATACAACATAGGACCACAATTTACTTTAAAAATAACACTTAATTGTTTTTTTTTCTCCAAAATTTTGATTCCTGCTCCCAAAGCCAATGTCGCAGATACCAAGGAATTTAGCAGAATATTTTTATGAAGTGATAAGCAACAAGATTTATCAGTTTAATTGTAATATACTTTGTAATTCTATTGTGCTACTTCTACCACATAAAATACAACAGCTAACAAGGGTGATTAGCAATCGTCATATACTATACTGAAAGTAGGAGCAGCAGGAATGATAACGATCCGGATAATATCATGGCGTTAATTATTTCGATTGATAAAAAAGAGGGGAATGTCGATTCATACTTACCAATGCCTCACAGCCGCGCCCTGTTGCCTGTTTTTTAAATAAAAATTGATGGTTTTTAATTGTATACCAGTACTTGATAAACTATCAGTAGCTAATCAACGGTTGAGTTCACAACCTTTCGTGTCTACCATCCTCTCTTCCAGTTCTCGGGGAGATAAATTATATTATATAACTCGACCACGCCACCACCGCACTGGCCTAATGCGGGTTGGTAGTTGGTAGGTCCTCGGGTATGCAGGTTTACTCACGATGTTTTCCTTCAACGTTATAACAAGCGCAGTTTCACAATGAAAATGGGTGTTATTTTTTATGTATATATTTCATTAATAATAATTTGCCTCCACCTACGTCTTTGGGAATATAGGCGCTAAATGTGATGAGTAGTACACGCTAGTTTTTATATTTTTTTATGTATTTATTATTTTTATAGATAGAGAAAAAAAACAACTTACTTTTGCCATGCAGACGTTCATCACACCGTCGCACTGCGCAGAAAATGTCCATTTATTATGCTTAAATATATATTGTAAATAATAACGAGAAAAGATAAATTTTTGCACTATGTTTCAAGCACTATAGATTTGCAAAATGCATTGTCAAATAAATAAATCCTGCTCAAAGTCAAGTCAAAGTCCAAATGGTAAATACATTGGAAAAAAATAACTCTTCCGAGATAGTAGAGTTAAAAGCGAAACTCTTATAATTACTTCTATCGGAAACTATACGAATAATAAAACCTTAACTCAAAAACTATTTTAAAAAATGATCACGACGCTGCATGCGCTTTTGCTGATTAAAATATTACAAAAAATATTACTTTACTTAAGTACTTATTTTAGACAAATTAGTAATGGTTATCTTTAAATAATGTATACTTACTATAGATTTACAAAATGGCCCAAAGCACTGTGAAAAACCGAACTGCGTTACGACCATCTGTGTGTATTATGTTCGTTCATATATTGATGTAGGTAATTTTATAAATAATATTGTAATAATGACCGGCTATATAAACATTCTCGATGTTTTATTTCATCTGGGTGCTGGTTTTGTTAATAATAATAATCAATTTCATGGATAACACGGTTTATAAGGTTTTAGAAATCCGTGGCAAGGTGACCTTTCGATTACTTATTTAGTAGGTACATATAACATTTTTCTAACTTCACCTCAACCGTCGACAAATCACCGTAGGTCTGAAAAAATAAGCTTAAGATACTGACACTGATAAGTAATAACAAAATAAATAATAAAAGTATTTAAAGAAAATAACTGTTTCACAAAAAATATTCTCATATAATTGCCATTGTCCATTTTTGTAATTACTCGTTTAGTATATCATAATAAATTCATTTTCATTTCGAGATTTACAAATATTTCTGTCAAACTATAATTGTCCTTTCATTGACCACAAATGACGTCATCAATGGCATTAGTTTGTCTTTGTCATTACGTTTTTTTTCACTCCATGGACTGTGTAAATATCAATGATAATATAACCTTAGACGGGACAACAGCACAAAACTTGTGATCTAAAAGTTATGACCTTGTGGTCATAAGTCGCTCGGTTTATTTGAAATATACGCGCGCCATTGTTCCTGATTTTTTTTAGTAAACTGTCGTGTGTTTCATTACACTTAACATACTTACACTTAACGAAACAAAGTAGGGACACTAATAATTATTATCTTTATTATTACGAATACTAAAAGTACTGATTCAGAAATCGGTAAATTGTTACTGCAGCCTCCCACAACAAGCAAGACGATGGAATGCCTATGAAGCGGAAACATGAAAATACCGACACTATATTGAACTAAAATTCACACATTTTTTTTATTATCAATGGTTTTTTTTCAGGTTATTTTTGCTAACAAAAAAAACTACACGGAGAGACTATTTACACCTACATGTAAAGAAAAGAACTATCAACTGATGTCACAATGCCTTATATTTTCTGCAATTGAAAAATATATGCCTGATGACGTCATCATGTTTAATCATCAGGATATTACCAAATATATTTATTTATGTTGGTGTATAGTTTTAGAAAATATTATAAAAAGCAATGGGAAAAATGGACAATGCCCGTTGTGTACTATTTCAGCAGAATACGGATATGATAATTGGAAACTTGACTATTTTTTTAAAAATATTTTATTTAAAATTTACGTCATCTAAAATATAGCACAAAAAGTAATATTGAAATATTCTCAAAAATAAAAGTTGTAAACCTTTGACCTTTAGAGTATGTATCTTCAAACTGAAGGAAAGAAAAGCATCAGGATATTCACGTCACGGCTATAACGGTACGTGCGTTGGAAAGGGGTAGCAAGATATCTCCTCTACGCCCCCACTCTTGCTCATTGCAGAATTCAAAATATGAATGGGAAATTGCACCAAAATTATAACGAGAAATTATGTTTATAAATCAATAAACAAAATTGTGAAATATGCTGTTATGTTTGTAGTAAAAAATAACACTAGTTTACAGTGAATCTGTTGCCGGGAAAATTTTTGCTGTTGCTGACTACATATGGTATACTAAGTTGAAATATATAATTAGAATTTTTCGATCAGGTCTAGTTTTTGACTTTCAGATATTTGCGTTTAAAAAGTGAAAACAGGTGTACAAACTACGGAATTTTTTTAAATTTAAAATTCAATTAAACATTGTCTTGTAAAAAACTTCGTTTTAAAGCTCTCCTTTTATGTGTAGACTTTGGAAAATGGCGTATCAGAGACCAGCAATAGTCAGACATCGTATTAATATCCCAAAAACCCTGATAGCATTCTTCCATGATGCGTAAATCTTGATGCATACGCTCACCCTGCTCTTCACTCAAATCTCCTAAATTTTCAGGAAATCTGACCATGTGACTATGGAGAAAGTGGAGTTTTATACTCATATTGCACTCTAAACTTTTTAAGTGTAGAAGGAGATCTTCTACAAGCTCAATATAATTTTCAGCTTTTCTATTACCGAGAAAGTTTTGCATCACAGAGACGAAAGCTGACCAAGCCCTTAATTCAAGCTCAGTCATAGAATTTTGAAATTGGTTGTCTTTCGTAAGTTGTCTAATTTGAGGGCCGTCAAATATACCAGCTTTAAGTTTTTCCATAGTGACATTAGGAAATTTTCGACAAATGTAGGAAAAACACTCCATTTACATCTAGAGCTTTCACAAACTGTTTCATGATTCCCAGTTTTATATGTAACGGTGGAAAAATGTTTTTTTCACGAGCTACAAGTGGCTCCTTAACAATATTTTGTTTACCAGGTGTCATATATTTTCTCAAAGGCCAGTGTTTTCTTACCCAATGTTCGTTTTTTGCTCTACTATCCCATTGACATATAAAACAGGGATACTTAGTGTAACCGCTTTGCTGACCAAGAAGAATATTTAGCATTTTTAAATCCACACAAATTTGCCACTTGTGGTAATTGTATTTTATTTTATTTAAGCCTAACGATATGTTACAATATTCTTCTGTTAACTTTGCTCTATGAGCAATTGGTACTCCAGCATATTCCTTATCCTTATGTAAAAGAATACATTTTAGGCTACGTTTCGAACTGTCGATAAATAAACGCCAATCACTCGGTTCATATTGCTTCAATCCCATATTTATCAATAAGTTTATAATATCTGAACAAAAACAATATTGTCACCTTCTGAAAAACAATTTCGTAACTCTTTGTCTCTTTTACGATAAAAAGGCCCTTTTGGTGCCTGGAGAAAGCAAATTTTTTTCTTTGAGTTTTGAGGCTAATAATTCTGAAGCTTGTTTAGACAGATTTAAATCTCTTACAAGATCATCTAATTCATTTTGTGTAAAATATGTTGGTTCGTTTGATTCATGTTCAAAATCAGTATCATCTATTTCTGAGGAGTTTAGTTTATTTTCTATTTGTACTGGTAGTATAGATATATTTTTACGCACTGAAAATTGCACTGGACGCTGAACACAAGTGGTATTTGGATACTGCCATTTAACTCTATTTTTAGAGTTCATGCCTTTTATGTTTGCACTACAAAAATAGCAATCATCGAGATGATTTTGTGGTTCTCACCAAATGGTTGGTGTTTCAAATTTAAACACATCTCTTTTACCACCTTTCCACAATCTTAAATATTCAACACATGACTTACAAACACAATTAGGTGTCCAAGAATTCTCATTTTTATCCAAGAGTATTCCAAAATAGAGCAAATACGTATTTTTGACGAACTCTGATATCGTTTTTCTATAATTTTGAAACACATATTGTCCACATATGTAACAAAAATAATTCGGATTGTTTAAACAGCTTCTCCTTAATGTAATCATGTCATAAAACTTTCAAACATTAATATTTCCAAAGAAAAACACACGTTTTTTAACTGACAATTACGCTTAAATTATAAGTTTAAAAAATAAAGTAATTAGAGCTACGCAAAATTTTTTGGCGGTAATTTTGCAAATGTATGGCCATAGACTAACGCAATCAACCAAAGAGTTCCCGGCAACAGATAAAAAATATTTTTTTGTAAACTAGTGTAATTGATGTTTTACAAAACATCTTAATTATAATAAAACTTTTTTTACGGATTCTATCACGATTTGGTTTAAATTTTTGTGTCCGACGTTTCGGAAGCTTTGCAGCCTTCGTGGTCACGGGTCGGGCTGACCAAATTGGGATTGAATCCGTAAAAATAGTTTTATTTCAATGAATAACATACGCATAAACCTAAGAAATCATTATCTTAATTATAAATTACGCATAATGGAACGTCATTGCAAAACCCGAGTGACGTCATTGCGTAGAGAAGTGTTTCCAGGTTGGGGTATTTTTCCGAATTTTGCGGAATTGTTGCTGTGTTTAGTTTGGTGATTGATGAATGAAATTTCAGAGGACCTCATATTCCCAAATTACCTCGTTCTAGTTACCTCTTTGCTCAGGATTCAAGAGTGCAACTTATTTTTTCTTCGTTATTTAAAGAAATAGTTTTAATATAGCTGATCATGCTGTCAATGTCAACAAAAAGCAATTGTCATTCGACATCAACTATTCGGTAATGTCACGTCCCTTTTAAGCGCGGGCTTTTGTAAGTAATATTTTGACTTGGGATAATTAAATGATTTGTGCATATTTTAAAGTTTTTATTTGTTGGTTATTTGAGACGTAGTTCTTTACAATGAACTAAAAATACTTGCAAGTTTCATATTATTGCATCTTTTTTCAACCTATTTCGATGCAGTTTTTTCATAAAGGTTTCTTTTTTGTTTTATTTGTTGTTGCCATCGATATAATAATATACCTAGATGCACAGTTCCATACAAATATCATTGTAAACAGTGTCCTCGACAGACAAAACAAATAAACATCACAAATTTAATTATGTTAACACAAATATGACCTTATAGACGCGGCATAAAGTAGCTTTTTAAATTGAATGTTCAAACGTTCCTGTATTCGAAATTTTTGAATTTCTAATCGTTTTTGAATTTGACAATAATTTGACATTATTAAAAGAAACATTCTAGTCACTTGGACAAAGATTGAATGGAGTCGAATAGTTCTTGTATTTATCTATGAGAAATTTTGACCACGTGGCGTACAATGTAGATGAGAATGGTGATATCTCTATAATAATTTTACTTACATTAAGAGATAGATAGAGTATAAATGTTTAGAAGATAACAAAGCTTATGAGTTATGAATATGAAATAAGCACTGTTTTGCCTTAGCGTGATTCATAAATAAATAAATAACACCCAACAGTCACATACATAGTCCTGGCCCCACACTAAGATCGTCCTTTGCTCTTTAGATTCTTAATAATTTCTTTTAGACTATAATTTCGTTTTCTTAATATTTTGTTCTGCCTTTTTAAGTTTCGCACTAAATTAGATTTAAGTTTAAATTTTTGGTTGCTTTCGTTCTTTCAAATTATCTTTCAAAAATAACGTCTTAGGTGTGTTAAAGATTGATGAAAATTCTGATGGTATTGGTGATCCTTCATTATTTATTGGTTCAATTGCTGGTTCCTGGAAATGAATATGTTTCTAATAAATGATGACGCCACAATTACTGTTGTAGTAATTATGCCTAACGACCGGTTCCAATAAATAATCTCAATCCGAGAGTCCAAGACAAAAATGAAAAATTAAAAAATGAAAAATCGCGAGAATGAACCATTAAAATTATTATTTGACAGCGGAATGTTCAACTTTGTTCATGTTGGCAATTTTTTATGATCTGCACACTTTGATTGAAAACATTTATTAGAATTAGCCGCAAATTATTAAATAGTCATTTTACATGGCAGTATGTACCTAGTATATGCTTGCTATTGATGAATTCTGTATCAAATATTTTTCAACTATTACACTTGTACTGCACCCTGCCTCATTTAAACTTGTAGTTACGACAATCTAAAATAAAGTCAATAAATGTGGCAATATTTATTTATTTATTTATTTATAGGTACACCAACAGCATACATATTGTTAAATTAAATAGTAAACATTAGTTAAGGACAATGTAGCTGATGACAATTTATCACCTTTATTTTTGGTACAGCATTCTTTTTAATTTTCCTAATCCCTTTTTCTGTATAATATCCATCGGAATCGGCAAAATGGTCTGAACAAACCACACTTGAGTAATTGGGTTTAAAATTTTCTTCTCTCCTTTCTTCGGAAATAATTTTACGCCATTTATCTCTTACTATTTCATTTCATGGAAATCTGTTATTAATAAAAAAAAATCATAAATTTAAAATAAATATATTTCCAAAAAAAAAACGACTCCATATATTTCATTGTTCCAAATCATGATTTCAAAAGGGACAAAATATTTTATTAACTGAATTCGTTAAATTAATTATTTATAAACGTTTAATACTTAATTTAACATGATTAAGGTTTTAAGAATCAAGTAAGGGAATTATACTTACTTAAAATATGAAATCCCATGTGTTTTGCGCTTTGTAAGAGTGTTATTTTTGCACTCTTTCACAGAGCATTTAGGCATCTTCACAGACGAACGGTCGGCGCCCGACTGACAGCCAACAAGTGCTTACTTACATTTTAAGCACTCGTTGGCTGTCCCACTTTCTGAGCGTCAACTGTGCATCTAGGTATATTATTATATCGATGGTTGTTGCATATAAAAATGTGTATAATATTATATTTTATATAGTCAAGTACCCAATTATAAGTTTTATGGCCCAACAATGGCTTTGTCTTTATCTATTTTTATCCATTCAGTTTTACTATTTGCAGTTTATAAAATACTACGTTATACATCTGTATACATAATTTTAATATCTAAGGATCGCACCGTTGCAGTCGTATTAAAACCAACAGCCTGGAACAAAATTATTTTTTTAAGGTTGACAATTTTATTTTACAAAAAAATAATAAAAATACATAATAGTTAATTATTATATAGTTCAAAAATGAATTACCTACTGTGTTGATACAATTTGGTCCTATCAATAGCCCTCACTATGAGTCAAAGAGCTTGGTCACCCCAACAGTGGTTTTATTAACCAAAACAGTGGTGTGTACTAAAATTGTTTTATGTTAAGAGACGAAAAATGTGGTCCCGTAATATTACCAATTCCTGCGGTAGGTTTGGTAACGAATTATACTTTGTTGTTTTTTAACACTCGTCTTTAGGCTTCTACATATTGGTTGTTGTTTTATTGGTACGTAGCTTTTCCTCGCGGCTTCGCCCATATAAAATTACAGCCTAATATAAATGTCTTTCGTAGTCTAGGTCATCGTCTATAATTGTGTTCAAGGTCTGCCTTAAACTTATGACAGCACTCCTATACGTCAAACGTCTCCGTGGCATTTTCAAATGATATTTATTTATGTATTTCGTTGTACACTTAAGGTATAATACCAAAGAACATAAAACTCATATTCCGGTACAAATGGCGGTCTTATCGCACATGGCAATATCTTATAGACAACCATGGGATGGATATAAAAGGGAAAGATACATATGTTCTATATTATTTCTATCATATTTTTGGATTTTCTGGTTTCTGAATTTCATCGTTAAGTAGGTTAAATCTAAGTTCCATCTTTTTATAATCTATAATGAAGTCTGCTATTAAATCTTCCTTCCCCCTCCCCCGTAACACCAACATTTCTACTTACTTTCGGTATTATAAGTAATTATGCCATTTGGAGTTACTGTGGGACGCACGTGGAATAGAAAAATAGAAAACTAGAATAAGATCAAAACAGCTTGACATATTTCATTACATAGTTACCAGTTTATTAGTTAGTGCACAAAATACTTACAGAAGCAAACGACATTGATCCTATACACTGGTAAAAACAAAAGAAATTCCGTTTAGTTCTATTTTATAATTTTTCGGCGCTATTGACTTTTTATGCTTTAAATAAAAAAAATCTTTATTGATCACGTAGGCATGTAAAAAAGCACTTATGACAAGTCAACACAAGTAAATTTTTAAATTAAGATTAATATAATTTACATTATATATTTGAATTTGACAACAGGCAGGCAAGTATGGACATAATAACGATGGGATGGCTGAGATAGGGTGATAAGGGGAAATAGGAATAGAGTGTAAGGGAATGGCTTGTATGGGAATGGCACATGGCAGGAATGGTGGCAGGGGATTGACTGGAAATACTGGAAGCAGTTGGGATTGGTGCGTGAGGCCCTATCCTAGCTAGCTAGCTAGCTTTGTCCTTAGTGTTTCCAGATCACAGTGAAAATATTTAACATTTTTTATTTTATTGTACAAACTTTTGTATTTGGTCAATTTCGTAAGTCCAGAAAAGAAAAAGCCTTTATAAAAACAAAACAAAATATTTAAGAAAATCTTACATATGAATGACAGTCATTTCCTTTGCACTGAAAAGTAAAGTGTTTCGTAACGTGGATATAATAAATAACTTACGATTCCTTTTCACTGAGCAGATTCGTCTATATGTGTTTACTGTTCCCCCTTTTCTAAGTATCCTGCGTAGGTAATTTTATCGTAAATTCTCAATATTTGTTCCGGAGCAGGTGGCTGTTCCAAGGGTTTAGCTATTACTTTTTAACTTCTATCCCCATTTCGTTGGTGATATATAATAAATAATATGATAATTAATTACCTAGCCACTGGTGAACTTATAAACAAATTTTCTCCAGATGTTCTCTCGTTGCACCATCGATATACACGGCAAATGATTATTCAGTTATTGTATACGAGCTTTGTTTTCCTTCTTCCTTTTTTATCCCTTTCGATTGTGAGGTCTGCGAGTATTCGCTTTACATATGACTACTAATGATTATGGCATTACGTAGAAATTAATTTATACAAACTCAAAACACGACATTTGATGGTAACCAGTAGGTCCTTTAGCGGAATTTGATAATTATCTATACCAGTGTTTTCAAACTCTAACGTGGCAACCCAAAATCTTTGCGAATTCCTTGGGACTTGTCCGCGAATCTCATTCCGTTTAGAAAAATGGAACTATGATTCGAGGAAACTAAAAATGACTACGTTATAAAAGACAGAAGCGTTGGCAAATTTATCGAGTTAAACCATTGAGTGCACTAAAGTAATTCAATGGTTAGATTATGTAAAATTACAATTAAGAATCAAAACATATTAAGAAAAAAACATATTAAGAATCTGCCAAGTTCATAATATGCACCTCTGATGTGTCGCAATCGTACCAATTCAACTTCGTTTCGTTCCTTCGTTCAAAGTTCATGCTAACGTTCATGCTAGCTACTCTTTACCCACGTATATCTGCATAAGCGATAAGTGTTCTTTACTTACATTTCTCAATTTCATTTAATTTCATACGTTCATTCAAACTTTATGCAAACTCGTGTCATTTTTTGTTGACACATTGTTACGTCAATTCGTGTTAGCCTCTACCCACATATATTTGCATAAGCGATACGTGTTCATTGTATCTATCTATGTATTCCAAAATTTTACACGCTATTATTTTAAACTGATAGTAATGGTTAAGAATTGTTCCCAGGTTTTTTACATTTAAAAACGTTGTTCTGGGAAGCAGAGCAAAGTGTAATTTTACAATCTTAAAAGGCCTCAGTCTCCAAGAGCAATGGCCATAATAAAACTTTTAGTCACCTTTGATGAACAGTTTTTTGATGCTACCTGTAAAATTGTAAAAAATAACATTTTGAATGTACTTTTATTGCTATGTAGCAATAGTAACAAAAGGCTTAAGATCAAATAAGATTAAGAGGCTTTGTAAATCTGCAGGTTTGTTGGGCCTGCTAGTTCAAATTTGGTCTTGGAATGTTTAAAAACATGCTGAAAATGTGAATAATCTGTGGAATGATTTGATGCAAACTTATAAAAAAGTTGTTCGGGTGACTCCTTTTAGAATATTGTCCCATGTTTTTTGTATTTAATTTGCCATACCTAAGGTGTGTTCCCAAAACGATTTCATTTTATGACTATAACAATTAAAATAGGAATGTCTGCGTATATTTCAATGTCTGTATCTTTAAGTATTACGTTATTTTGACATATAATACATAATTATATTTCCACATCATATAAACACAATTATGGCACCATTATTTTATCAACATGCATAAATTGCCCCATTATTGTAACATTTGTTTTAAAAAGCATTAATTTAATATAAAATATTTTTATTCACCATATTAATTAATTCCAAAGCAAATACGACTGATATACAAATAAAGTACATTGCGTTTCAAATTGTGAATGATTAGCAATTGTTGAACGGAGTTTTGACTACGTCGAATCCGGTCCTAACACTTTTATAGTCGTCTTATCTTATTTCTAATTAGACTTGAGATATTTGAGAACGACGATGAAACGACTATTATTTACAACAGCCAATAACATTGCTTGGAGTTATTTATTGCACACTACTCTTCATTTGGAAAGGTTGTAACATTTAAAAAAATATATAATTTTATATACCGTCCCAGATACAAAAATACTCTCTATTATGTATATGATTTTTAGTCTTGTTTAGTTTTAGATATATTCGTAATACAGGACTTCCGCCAGAACATAATACTTGCGTTATTTATTATACATATTATGTTCACAATGCATTATTTAATTTACCGTGTGTTTGTATCCAAATGTTAGATACATATTTTCCCTAACTTTAATATATTGATTGGCATTGGCAATGGTTTGCTAAGGTCAATGAAATGAAACGCATATTTTATCTTTCACTATATGATTTAATATAGAGGACGTGATACTATGTGAGTTAAAATTATATATTATCAACGTGTCTAACAATAGAATAGGTATTCTGTATCTGTTTTTATACGGAATCTAATCTTAAGTTAAAAATGTTATACATTATATATTTTTGGTCTTTTAAGTCTAAAGGAATCAGTTGTAAGATATGTACCTACCACTTTAATAATTTTGTAAACTAATGTATATATTTGAATTAGTTTCTAATATACATGTTATGTATAGTTATATACAATTTATATATCTGTATGTGTAAACGTCATTTATTCGATTTATTGATATATACAAGTTCATTTATAGACGTGTAGATAAGATTCAACTATTTACACACCATAATAAAGCCGACTTTATATCCCACTTAACTATGAACTAATTGATCCCGCTTACATTACACAGCTCTTTTTTTCCGTACGATAACTCACCACAAATTACAGTTTTTAAGTTCATGAAATGTATGCACGTATAACTACTACGTAAAAAGTAGAGACGCTACAAGATAATACTAAGTTCCGAAGTATAGTGGACATATCATATTATATTCATAAGGTCTCCAGTCTAATCGTCTAGGTCCACTTGTTTCTAATAACGGAACTGAGTCGTCGTCCCCACATTAGATGGTATCATACGATGGTTCCTTGTAAATGCTGCGGGTCCGGTGTCGGTGGCGCAGTCGGCGGTGGTCCCAACGACGTAGAAGGCAATGCCGCTGCGACGTCTTGATACCCGCCTAGTTGCATTCCCGGACCTGCCATCCGATCTGACATTTCTTCCGGCGGTGTCACTTCTAAACCGATGCTGCCATTGAGGGCTATCTTTAAAGCATCTTGTTGTTGCTGTTGTTGTTGGTGCTGGAGCAAAGAATTGAAATGTGAGATGCCTATTTCTTCGAGACTGCTTTTTCTTCGTCGTGAACCCACGCCGCTAAGACCTTGACGCAAAGAATTTGAACGTCTCAACAAAATATCGTCAACGACGCGGAGCGAATTCGAACGTCCTCTGAAATCTGTAATGATGGTTGGACTGTCGGGTAAAGATAGTGAATTGGCTTTAGTTGTAGATAGAGGTGCACGTGGTTGTGAAAAGGTCGGTCCGATACTTGAACCTCTCCTGCTGGCTACACCTTGAGCTTGTATTAGAGCTTGAGAACAGAAACTAATATTTGATTTACGTCGGCTGTTGTGTCGTTCAAAGGTTTTTTGTGCTGAGAATGGTGATGGACGGACGAGATATCTGAAATTGAAATAAATGCAAAATTTTAATAGAGTTTTTTTAAACTGATACATATTGTAACTCAGGCTTATGGTGTATTTACTAGGATCCCCACAGATATACCGTTTTAGTTTATACATCTATCATATTCATACACAGTGTAGAGAGTGGGTATTTGTTTTATTTTATCAGCTATATTCGGGACATGTATTGTAATTGTTGTGTTTGTGGATATACCTATTATATAGTTTTTTTAGCTACGTTATGAGATTAATTCTAGTTTTTTTTTTCGAAAGTTATTTTATCATGGCCTATTGACAAGTAATTAATATACTATATTAACAAGCAACTTTTACCCTCTACAATTAGATGTAAGAAAAATGTCATGTAATAAGTCCAATAATGAGAGAACAGTTTTATTCTAATTGAGTTTTAATATCTTAATTCAATATCAACTGCATTGATGTAGAATCCACTCCCATACCTACATAACATTATGTCACTGTATTTAAGTTATATAAATTTTAACTTTTTCAATGTACTCCCGAATTTCAATACGCTGAATATTCTCATTATAGTGAATACGTAAAACTTACATAATATCGCCCTCTTGCAAGTTAAGGTCGCAACTGGGATTTATAATTACATAAGACAAGCTATTGCGCTTTTCGCTTACGTCGTCGTAATCAACACCAGTGAGATTTAGTGATTCCATCCGTGAACGAACTAAATTAGCAATTTCAGCTCTTTCAATTTGTTGTGCATGATTATCTCGCGCTTCATCCGCAAGACTTGTGGAATACTGCGAATTGAATGTTACATAATTACCTTTTACAATTTTATAAAATATAAATCGACTGTACTGTAGTGTACTGCCGTGGCAACAACAATAATCTGTAAAATACTACATGTTATTATATAATTACAATGATCTAGATTCTACATGATTATAAATGAAATAAAAATATGCAGACTAATAAAATATATTATGCGCTTTTATGTTCAGCTTATTGTTGCTGTCCGTGCGCGAATAAAAACTACATGCATGGTTTGCTTGGGCTTAGTACGTTTGGGCGCATGAGTTTCTATCCGGTAAGGAATGGAAATATTCGTTAATAACCTTAATACGTGTCCAGAACTATGAAACTTTTGTTTTGTAGTGTAGTGTGCCAGAGTGTAAGATGGGCTTTACCTAAAAACTACAACTAAAACTAATATCTATATATTAAAATATGCAAGGAGTTTCTCTAGCTTGGAATGAATGTTTAACATACTACAACGACTTGCACCATTATTATTCTATACATCCCCTTATTGTAAAATGATGTAGCAGTAGATGTTAATTTATTTTTTCAGACCAACATTATGATCTTCTTTTTTTTTAAAAATGGCGTCCAATAACTGATAACTACCGTATCCGTCATGAAATATTATTATACATTAGACACAAAATCGACGGTTCCTACATTCAAGTTTTACTATGATTGTCCTACGACAATGATACCCCATCTATATCGGCATTGTCTATGAACAAAACCGTATACATATATTATACCAATCATCATCATCAATACCAATAGATTAGAATTTCGCCACTGACCTTAAATCAAAAAAGCGCTATAATTTTAGAAAGTTTTCACATGACGTCTGACTAGTATTTTCAAAAATGTCTAAAAAAATGTTGAGCGTGATATAATATGTGATATCCCATGTCTGTATCAATATCACGTGGAAGCTCAATGTCGCAGTAAATAAACGCTTTTTATTTCTTCGTTAAGCTGATTCTTTGCAGCGTTGTGAATTTTCTTTATTTTTTTTAATATACACAGAAATTATCCATTTGTATTATTCAATCTTGATCACAAAATTGAATGTTATGCGAATCGTTTCGATCATGTAAATTAAAAACTAGTGGTTGCGGCACAGACCTATTGTGATATTATTAGTTTTTGTGAAACTTTGACGTTTTCGAATGTACTACCCCCAAAGTCAGGTTCAGCATCGAACAAGTTTAAATGAAAGTTTGGTCATAAAATTTTGACATGTTGTTGGTCGTTTTCTCATGCATTATCGTGATAAGTACTTTGAATAGTTAAAAAAGTCAGTTAATAGTAGGTTTACATTTAAGTATTGGGTTTGTGTCTTACTAATCTGGTCAACAACATTGTTAGTGCTCAGGCCACTGTAGCAAAACTTCATATTGGAAAAACTTATATTTGCAAAATCCCAAATTTTGGTACAATCAAAATGTTTTTGTTAAAACCCATTCGTTCCGTTCACCTAACAAACCAAATAAACCCTAACAGAACTTTTCGTAGATCTGATAGATCAATAATTAATAAATTAAAACTTTGAGTCGCAAATCGCAACGTAACGTGTTTCGCACTAAGTCTATTTCACATTATGCCCCCGTGGAAGATGACTTTTTGACTGATTATGTAGTCAAGGTTCAAAAAACTACTTGCCAATATTCATTGAACTATTGAATCAAATCTTAAAACAAACGTTATTTTGTTTTTAGTACTAATTGTCGATTTTGACTTAAAACCTTGTGCAGAATAGGAAATACATCATCATTATGTGTAAGAGATCAATCAATCTTGCGTTGTTGTGTGGGCTCGATATTTTTATAGTTACTGAGTTTTTGCATATTTTTCACGTAACGGGTATTTATAACTAACAACGTAAAATTTTCGTTATTTCATAACAGTATCATAATAAACAATTACACCACTACACTTATTGGAAACACATTCTTAAGATGCTATTTAGATACTAGTTTTTACATTTCGTGGATGACGACTCCTATTGTAGTGTCCACGTCTCAGCACTGTATATTACGAGGGTAGGACACATTGTTTAAGACTTTTTTCTTGGGGCATTATGGCATAGGCGACCTTAAAGACCTTGAAGCCGTCCGAGTGCCTCTCAATCCAGCAGAATCTCTCTATTAGGTTTCCCGTCAAGTAGTTTTTACCAATTGTATGGTTTCGCTAAGATACACGTTACACATCTCTTTAAATATAGCCAAAAATAGTACGGGGTATTACGGGATTTTGGGAATCTGAAATCTTGCTATACAGCCCAAGCAACTGTAATGTGTTCAATCTACTTAATGCTACAATTGTCTGTTGTTCATGATTTGACATTGTTTGTTTTTTCTTTCGCCGTATGGTTACTTTACATATGTGTATAATTTTACCTAAACGATCTTATCAAATGATTGAATATTTAACTATCTCTAATAAGCGCTGTTAATTTACCTAAAATATTTTATGTCCCATCTTTGTCTACTTACTTTAGTGATACGATATACATGACTCTATATCGTGAATAATCGTAAGAGTCTAAAGTATTCGGTGTAATAGCCTAGGATAATATTCACGTCCCCAAAAAAATCATAGGCATTGTAAAAAGTACTTAAAAGCGTTTCATGGGAACACAATTTGTTATAGTCCATGTAAAAGGCCTCTGGTGACCTTACCGCCGGCGTGCGTTCCCCGTAGCAGCCACCGAGGCAGCTGGTAGCCTCCCGGCGCCCGCACGCCGGGAATTCTCCGCCTTCGCCTTCCTCCTGCTGCAACTATTTTGTTACAAGTTTTTCCAATATTTTTCCTAAACGTTATAAAACAATAATAGTAGTATGGGCCTACACAGTGCCGGTGTACTTTGTTACTAGATACTGTTGATGTTGAATCGATCATAACTTGTATTTTTTTAAATGTAATAATTTTTAGTTTTCAACAATTATTGAATTCAACTTATTTTGTTACAGTGTTACGGTAACAGCAATAAGTACTAATTTATACATAATTCAAAAATAATCTTTTTCTTAATGATTGATGCTATTTATTACAACATAAACGTGACATTTTCTAAAAACTACGGTAATCACATGCATAAAGCGAAAGCTGTTGGGGAATTTGGTGCTGACATTTATCCTGCTATAGGACGTTTTTATGATGCAGTTTAACCTATGTTGAGTCTTAACATTATAATTACAATTGTACTAGCATGGTCCATGCAGTGTTATGTTATTGATTACATTATGGTTAAAGTAAATGGGGGCAAAAAATCTGCTCACCAGATGTCGTCTGATTGGACTAAGCTTGATTTACTTCAAAATCTATTAAACATCTGTATTTCGTAAATGCATTTCTTGGATATTTAGTTTGAATAGTGGTTAAGTATTTTATTTCCTGTGGTTTTAATTGATTGAAATTAACATTAATTTCAGTTACCAATGAAATGACTACAAGCCCGCTCCCAATATAGCGCACCTCTGGTGGCAAATAATCCGGGATTGCCCCCATTATTATTGATTATACTATGCTGGCATATTTGCCATTAATAATCGGAAATAATAATTATTTATTGCTATATTCTATTGTATTCAAAAATTACCGTAATTTTTAATACATTTAATTAGGCATGCAGAACACACACTACAAATTAATATAACATAGAGGCGGGACTGCGATCATCGAGTCAAGTATCGGGAAACGAATTATTTTATTTCATTGTATGTATACTAATTATTTAATTAATTTTCAAATCAATTTGGTAAAATTAAGTGTTTGCGCACAAGCAAGTACACCTAACCCTCTGGCTTTAGCATATTGCGATAGATCATGAAATTAAGCACGTGAATATTATAAAGACAAAACAAAGTTTCGCGTGAGATATAGAGTCATAAAGTATGCTATTAACTAATTACATAACGCCACAAGTGTTAGGCTCAAGATGTAAGATACAAATAGGTTATAATAGACAAGAGACAGTTTGGCGTTAACGCGAGATAATCAAAAAAGTTTTATGTACCCAAAAATACAGTCCAAATATACGGCCTACAGAAATAAAATTATGAACAAGATATATTTATAAAATAAAAAGTATTCAGTAACGTGGAATGATTAAGTAGCATTAATTCGTAGATGGCATCAAAGGACTGTATTTAAGGAGATAAATGTTGTGTGTAGGAGTTGACCGACTCACCGAGGCACGCGATGGTCGCATTCTCGCGAGGCGTGACCAAAACCATTTTGACGGGGTCCTTGGCGACATACTCACGTGGTGAGATGCATCGGCTAGGGTTGTGTCCTGAGTGCGATAAATTCCGATGGGAATTTCGCAAGTGGTTGAACATAATTTTTGATAAAGACGACCATAAGTACGTATCCACATGTCTTCTTTAGTTATTTTCATCTGTCAATTCCATTGTTTAGTTAACATATAAATTAGAACACAAGACATTATTAAAGTCTTACGCTTAGAGCAATTACATCATTCGCAGAGAATATTAAGCGAAATATTAAATATAAATAAGATTGAAAATAGTATTATTCATATAATATTCGCTAGCAAGACTACAATATATACCTAGCTATTCTAGATTTCCGTAACGCGTTTATTGAAAACGTCATCTCCTTCACCAATCCTTTAAAGTAACTTGATTCAAGAGTCAGAAAAGTAATTGGTTTTCCGCTTACCAGTTTAGTTAACATTTTGAAGGCACAGCCGTATGGAAAACTACTATTACTGATGTGTATGTATTACAAAATGCATTTTCGTTCGTGCAGCTAAGAGCTCTGGTGCTAGAACATATTATCGCCATAATGAGGAGGTCGAATTATACATACCGATGTTAAAAATCCGGAACCGGGAGCCTGATCCACTCCCAATAATAATCGTACAAACGTTATAACGTAATCTTTCACAAATGCTTGGTAAAGTAGAGTGTCCAACATAGAAGCTGAGAACACCGAGCCAGCAGCAAAAGGCAATCTAAACATGTATGATATGTGAGACCCACGTTCTTTTTCACGCTGTGAAATAAAACCACTTTTATAACATAATTTCGTAATCCTGCTAAATGCCAAAAGCATTTTTTGTTATATAATATGAAATAACCGATGATGCTTTAACCCCCGATCGCAGAACCGATTTTAATGAATTTAGGCATATAGGTGGCTTATGACTTAAATTCGGACACACTAAAATTTTTATCTCGGTAACAGATACATTCCTATGAGATCTGATATGACTCATGCGGGTGAAAACATTGAACTATAATTTTTTACATATAAAATGAAATATTACCTTTTCCATTTTAGAAAGGTGTAACGCATATTTATCGTGCGCTCTGAATTGCATAAAACGCATGTTGGATGATTGTGATAATTCAGTTATAGACTTGATTGACGGGAAGAACCTGAAAAAGATATAACATATTTATAATTTAAAATATACATTTAAGGAATGCAATTAAAGTCGCGACACAACACCTGCGTATATAAAAATTCGCTAGCATTTATGTTAAAATTCGCCTTTGCTATAAATCCTACATTAGTTGTTATAGTCATTGCATTTTGAATAAAATATAAAATTAAAATAAATTACTTGAACATAGTCTGTACAGCGACTATAGTATTGCAATCAGCAAGACTGTCTTCTTCGGCAGAATTTGATAGTTCTTTATTTACCACAACCACATTTTCAGCTAACGTTATTCCAGCTCGCAGTAGGTCATCTAAGCTGAAATTAAATAAAAATGTTAAAAAAATTCAAATACACACACCCAACAGTCACACACCTAGGCCTGACCCCAAACTAGGGTGTTCAACGTGTATCGTGGGTGTCCGAGACTATGAGATACTTTCGGTCTCACAACACCCAGACTTGAACCAAATATCTGTGGGCCACACAAACATTTGTCTCAATGCGGGAAGCGAACCCGCAGCCTCTTGCTTCACAGCCGGCTACCTGGCCCGCTGCGCCACGGAGGCCGTCTATAAATATTATCTAAATTTGAATTGATCATTATGAATTATTATATTGTAGTGACCTTGACAGAGGTTCAGCACAGATGTTTAATATCTTAGGAATGAATATGTTTATTTATTTATACATATGGACTGTGGATCGGGAGGTCGTGGGTTCGATTCCCAGGTCGGACAGAGCGAATTTTCTAATTGTCCCGGAACTGGATCCCTTAGAGGGGGTTGAAGTCAGGCAGGCAGTCGGTCGTAAAAATTTAGCCAAATCGTTTCTGCAACATGCTTGAAAAAGTGTGTTGCGCCGATCCCACGTTAAGGTGGGATAAGGGCAGGTAGAAAGAAAGATTTTTGTTATATTTTATTTATTTTTATTTATACACTTCATATACAATGTATATAGGCGGACTTAATGCCGAAGGCATTCTCTTACAGTCAACCTTAGGGTGATGCAGATACCTTATATCCGTCTGTTTAAATTATATTGTCACAGTCACATTACATTATCTGCGCTATGTAACATCGAAAAAACATCTGTTTAAAAACACATGAATCATAACATAACACATAAAATAAACTCACGCCTGTATCCCCGAAGGGGTAGGCAGAGGCGCAGTAGCCAACTAGTACACCCATATTTCACCGAGCTTAGTTCCGTCCCAGATGTAATAGGGAGCGAGTCTATCTCCATATCGGGCACAAAATCCAGGCTCCGGGCTGATATGGAAAAATTCAATATCACCTTATCCGACCCGGAGATCGAACCCGAGACCTCAGGACGGTATTCGTACCGAAATACCACCACGCCACCGAGGCAGTCAATACATATTTTGTCTATAACATCGATATCGATGCTTACGAATCAAGCCAATAAAACGAAGCTAAATTATTATTGGGTAAATAAAGCCATAAAATCTACCAAAATTTTAATGAATTATGAACATGACGTAACTGTGGAATGACTTACCAGTCTATAGATCCCAACATCCAGTATACTAGAGGGAAATACGATATGGCATCTAGAAATGCAATATCCGGTCGGCGCTCCAGAAGCAATATAATAGGATTTAGAGAGGTCTTCGATCTAAAATGGGCTCTCAGGGGTATGATAAAGTTGTAAATTCCATTAGAAGCGTAGTCGGCAGCGAGGATAATAGTTTTGTTCTGCCACTGATATTCTTTAGCATTCCTATAGGCGCAATGTTCGCAGACTTGAGCTAGTTGTTGGCAGCATAGTGGTTTCTTCTCCTTGAGCAAGTAGCATAAAGTAGGACTCACGCCAATGAAAGGGGAAACCGGTGGAAAACCCTTCACAATTCTGAAAAAAATCTCAATTTCGTCAAAATATGAATAGTTAAACTATAAATAATTTAATTTACAAATTAGGCTAAAGCAAAGCTATTGATACAAAAAAGATATAATTAAAGTTAAAATAAAAAATCTGTAAATGGTACTTACATGAATGAAGTATCGAATAAAAAAAATTGTATATTAAAAAGTGTGAGACATTTAGATGTAATAAAATTATTAAACATTTCTATGTTTGTGCTGTTGTTTTTCTAACATTCAACATCGACTGATATTTTACATGCTTTAAAAAATTGAGGGCGTGTGCGCAAGGAAACACGTAACTAGCAAAATCTGGGTATACCATAATCAATAATATTAAATTTTATTGGGAATCCATTTACATACGAAATCAGTCTTAAGAATTTTCACAGACATATTATTTTGGGTGCGCGGGAAATCGAAAGATTTTCTTCACACTTTCCTCTCTACGTGGGCACATTGGAGCGCAGTCTAGATTGCCCATATTATCATTTACTGCCGATATCGTTTTCTGAACGAGTCTTGGGAATTACTGAGAGGAAAAATAATGCAATGTAGCAAAAGCTTTGCAGTCATAGCTAAATTTAAATCATATTAACCTACACTGATGTCCATCGAGATAAATTTAATGAATTATCCAGTGTTACTCATAAACTAAATAACAAGATGGTTGGAAGTCTCTAATTTTTTATGATTTAGACCAAAAATCGGGTACAAGTGTACAACAATCACTGTGAACTGAAGATGCTGTACCTATTTGATTGTAGAAGAATGTAGATATCTGTATTACCAATTATTATTTTTTTGTCTATTATTGTATATACAATGTATTATTTTTATTTTTAGTGTCCAGAATTGTTTGTTTTTGCTATAAGACATCACTTCCTGCTAAATATATTTCTAGTATCTAAGTTAACTTTCCTTTTATCGATTGTGTTGATTTTGAGCTATTAATTACACCACTTCAGAACATAGAGGAATAATGACCACAATGTAATTCTCTAAGGGTACGAATTTTATCTTTTGAAATGTGGGTCTAAAAACGCACATTAGTATAGTTATTTGCTTTACAATGGCTAAGAAAGTAATAAATGTTTGAATGTGTGTATTTAAAGAGTTCATATTACTAACTCGATAACGATAACGACCAATAAATAAAACAGTTTTGCTCAATGGGGTTATAACATCATTTTATCTTTAGAAATGCATTATCTATGGAGTTTTGCCGGCTACTCTTTTCTATTAATTGCTGTGTATACAACAAATGGACAATATTGGACAATATGGGTAAAAATAAAAATACATGAAAAAAAAATTGTATGGCCAAATATTTTTAACTTTTAATGGAGTTGGTGACGTTAAATTCATTATCTCACCTGGTAAAATCATTTCGCCAGGCGTTGTGTGCGATGTCACTGCCTGCCAGCGACGAGAAGCTGCTGGTGGTGACGTCATCACTGGAGGCATGGGACGGGCCGTGCGATTGGGATTTACGTTCAGGGTTTTACAGATACAAATGCACACACTTGCAAGGGAGAAATCATACACTATCAATTATTGAAAATTTGAGTGAAATAGGTTCTAAGCATTTGATAAAGAATGTGGTAATAACTAATTGTTAGGGTAAATAAGTAAAGTTTTTAACTTTTACGTAACAATGAAACTCATGCATGCACAAGTGATGCTTTGATTAGTAGTTTTACGTATATTGCCCATCATATGCAGCAAAGCAAAAACAAAAGCATTTGAACGGTACTAAGCTCGGCGAAATGTGTTGTAATTCGCTAGTGCGCCTCTGCCTACCTCTTCGGGAATACAGGCGTGAGCTTATGTTGGGTTCTATATGATACATTTATATCAATACATCTAATCCGTTTATTAAAAATATTGATTTGAATAGTGTTTCATCCCATTTGCATCCTCAAGATAGCTCCTGCACGTTTCGTGGCAAGTGTAGGTATTTAGCAAAGCTAAAACAACGCTGCGTACGTAACAAAGAAAGATTTTTCATGTTGCCGGGTCTGATAAAAAGTTCGGTGGATTAAATCACTCAAAATGTGTATTGGTACATTTTTCTTAGGTGCTCTTCACTAGTTCTGACAAAATGTCAATGGATAAAATGGATGTTAAGTGTATGTGATCAGATTACTCAATTAGATTGATGAATCAAATAAAATGGTAGATTTTTTGTTTTGATATTAGAAGAAATGTGCCGAAATAAATATAAAGGATATTATAATATATACTACCACTACGCAATGGTGTATACGGCGTAACATATGTATAGAAGTGAATACTCAAAACGACAAGACAAAGGATTGCTTGTACCATGTGTCGTTGCAAGGAATTTAGCTACTTTAAATAATATTAAATCTTACCAACGAAATTATACAAATTAATTTAACAAAGTTGTCCGACCACAGATTCCTTTTTTTGGTAGGTGTCCATAGTTATTACAATTATCTGACTGATTTATTTCCTTCTACAACTGTTTTCAATGGTGTTTAAAATAATTAAAGTAAGTAACTATGGATCCTGTTAAGAAAGGCAAAAAAATATATTGTTCACGAGCCATTTCTGTATTTCCATAATATCAACAAATATCTTTCCAAGTAAATATGTGGTAAACACCCGTCTGGCAGTATTCCGTTTTGGTTGTCCCGGAGTTTGATTTGACTACATCGACTAACAGCCCTCATAGATTCTCTAAATTTTATCAACGTTAATGAAAACGATTCTTTGTAACATTATTGTGTATAAAAGCATTGAAAAAATAACATGACTATGCTACTTACATGAAACAATGAAGTACATAATATTGTGCGGTATTCATGCAGATTGCGTGATCCTGGGCTGCTATCTACAGGACTGAATACACACGCTAAAACAATTAGAAAAATGCGCTGTTGCCGTTAACAGACAATTCTGTAAAGATACAGGAAATGTATAGCAGAATAAGTCTGTAAACGTCATTCGGACAATACATAACCGACTAAAAAAATATGGGAGTTTATAGATAAATAACAGCGAAAGATAAAAAAGTTTTAATAAAAATGCTGTTCATTATGATAAACTAAGTTCTAAGTGATAAACGCGGTATTCGAAACCGTGAACATGAAATCTACTAACTCATAGTATCCTTTTATTAAAACCAATTTAATTTTTAATAAATATTATGCGTGCATGTGGATGCAATTAAATTGGTATTCATGTGTATTGTTAACTTACGCAATTTTTTCTGAAGGAGATCTCCATGGAACGTCGTCTTCTAATTCATCTTCACTTTCATCAGCCTCAGGTTCTTCGTCTTGATTGTCGGATGCTATATTAAGGCTACTGGTCACCATGTCAGGAACAGGTAGGATAGAGGGTCGTCGGCTTCCTAAATTAACAAACCTTACTTTTATGTATGTATGCGTATTTCAATACTGATGCAAAGTTTACGAACTCAGATAATGATGCTAGTCGGGTGTTTACATTTATCGACTATCGAATTAGACTTCGTATTAATGTCATCAGTAAAAAGTAATATAAAAGAATTATAGATTTTATGATACAACAATATGTATTAGAACTAAATCTGCATCTATTTTCGCGAATGTCATTGTAAAATACCTCGTCGATAATTCAATGCATCTGGACTGAGGAAGTTGCTGTTTTCTGGCTTTGGGAGCAACAAATGACTATCCGTAGCACTGTCCGTTCCCGGTGAATCTTTTAGACAAGTCCTTGAATCTGACGACGTACCTTCACCATATTTAGCTGTGTAAAGACAAAAGACATCTTGCAAGAACAGTCGAAAATCGTTAGTATATTAGTAATTATGTACATTAATGTGATTCGTCTCGGTCTATTTATTTTTGCTAAGCTTCGTGTCTACTATGTTCCAAAGCTCGCTTTTTCCACTAATGCGTATGGCATGTCATGTCGGTTACATATGTGAATTATAAAATTATGAATGGTATTAAGAGTCTCAACGACTACTGTGGTTGCAGAAAATAATTATAATTCTTCAGCACATACATGACATTCTATAGGTAACATTAAAAACATCTAATATTAAATAAACAGCAATAACCATTTTGGGGAAGACTTGGCGCATTGTTACTTCAAAGTGAAATGAAAAACGAAAAGGTTGAAAGGTGTATATTATTCACTTTATACACATTGACGAAAAACATTTATATATTAATATAATAAATATAACGATAAATGTATAATAAAATAAATGTAACGATGCGCCAGGTAATATTGAAAATGTTCAAACACTTTTATCTACCAACAATAAACAATTTTATCTACCAACAATATCAAATAGTCCGAGATACGATGTAAAGCCTGTCAACTAGTATGTGATGTTGCTGAAAGTTGTAATTTTTTTTATTACTGTGGTAGACATACTAGAATGATTATTGTGAGCATCACTTTACGTAAGCTGTTGAGTCTAGTTAAACCGCCGGTCCTTCCATTTATTATACGATTTATTTAAATCACAATAATATATGTTTTACAATAATCCCAAAAAAGCACGCAGTAGGTAGACAAAAATAACTTTTCCAATATAATCATTTGTCTCAAAAAGAACGAAGGATATTCAATAAAAATTGTTAGTTACAAGCTAGATATACCTCGTGTGTGCATAAGTTTGGAGACGAAATAAAAGTCGCATAACGTTTTTAATAATTAACTTATATTTTTAAAATTTTCAGTAAGCATTAAGTAGACAATAATCAACAATAAAATATAATTATTATTCAAATGACCACCCTTGTTTTTAATACAGGCCCTTAGACGATTAGGCCAGTCATCAATGGCGGCACGAACCTTTTCCAGTGGAATCCGCTTTGCTTCTCGGACGAGTGCTGGCTTCAGTGACTCCAAGTTTGGGTGGGACTTTCGGCAGGCCTTGAGCTCTAATTCACACCATAATAAATAATCCAGCGGGTTGAGATCGGGGCTGGAGGAGGGCCATTCGTCCGCTGCGATGAAGGCCGGTACATTTTCCCTCAGCCAAGATTGGGTGTTTTTATCCTATGGAATGGCACTGATTCTTGCTGGAAAACCCAGTCCTTGTTGTGAAATAAAGTACGTGTCAGGGGTTTCACAACAGGCTCTAAAATGTCATTTTGGTAATTTTTAGCTTTAACCTTGACGCCATGTTGGCAGAAAAGGAGCGCAGTCACACCTTCATATGAAACGCTCCACCATACCATAACACTAGCCGGATAATGGGTACGCGAGACATTCCGTGCTGAAGCTGGGACGTTCTTGCTGCTTTTGGCATACACTTTGTTTTTTGTTCGGTTAAACTTTTCTTCGACAGTAAATATTTTTTCGTCGGTGAAGAGGATCAGCCTTGCATCGTGTCTCTTGAGCAGTACTGGACAACGTTCGTGTCGTTCGTATTAAAAACAAGGGTGGTCATTTTGAATAATAATTATATTTTATTGTTGATTATTATCTACTTAATGCTTACTGAAAATATTAAAAATATAAGTTAATTATTAAAAAAGTTATGCAACTTTTCTTTCGTCTCAAATCTTATGTATACACGAGGTAGTTATTTATTGTAGTTAGTTATGATTGTTGTTTTTTATTGGCATCTGTTGTCATAACAATATAATAATTTCTTTTATACGGAAATATTAATATTACCCATACTTTTTTTTGCTCCAAAATCTATTAATTGTATAGCACATAATAGGTACTCACATTGAAATTAATTATTCGTGTTGTATTTTAAGGCGCGTCTCTTTTTTTTTTTACACGTGGAATCTGTTTACAGATCTCTCCGAGTTAGACTCAGAGGTATTTCGGACACACCGGTAAACACCGTCCTACCGATTAAACCCCGCAGTGTTCCTCTCTCTCCCTGTTGCCAAGGCTACGGAGTAAGCAGTTGCATTCAATCACAGCCTCCGCGGGAATCGGCCCTTATACATGGCCACTCATGGTCTATGTTGTACCTACCTCAGACAGATCAAATAAAAGGCGTGTAATACGCCTCTACATCAGACCTTATCTTGCAGAGCTGCGGGTTGGTCTGGGCAACCGCCACCTGCAGGCCAGTTTATGGAGGCCGGAGATCGTTTCTCCGGCGTCGCGTTCGCCTGCTTTGGGGGGACGTCTATTCATACACTCCCTTTCCATCTCCGCTGCTTCTTTTGCGGACTTAACGTGTTCGAAAAAGGAGGGAACGGAGTTCTACCTCTCTTCGCTCTCCTGCACATTTTTCTCGAAACACTACATAAAACGTGTAGATCAAGCCTATTGTTTTATTATCACTATAACTTTTTGCTTTTCGAGCCAGGTGGAAAACATCTAGACATTAAATTAAAATTCAAGTGTTAGGTCGCGTACGAAGAAAAAAGTCCGACAAATGTTTTGCTTTTGATACGTGATATGTTTTTGTGGATTAATACGGTATAATTATATCCCTCATTCTGCCACAGATCAATGATTTTAAGTGACTATGGAGTGGAATAAAATCACACAACATTTTATAAGTTTGATTAGATAAAGACTGCTCAGTTACTGGATTGTATGTATATTAAATAGAAACGAAAAGACAATAGAAAGTCAATATATAGAAAATAAATAGAAAGTCAATATATAGAAAATAAATAGAAAGTCAATATAGTGACTGGAATTTTTCTGCAGAAGGTTAATTTTTTCAATTCCTTGGTATTACTTCAACAATATGCATGTGAAAGTATCAAATATTTCATGCCCGAAAATATGAATTTCGACTATATTCATTATCTCCTATGCTGACGTAGAGACTCATTAGGAGAAATACTTAGATTGCCTAATTATCTGTGCCAAGACGAATTCCTAAATATCCCATTAGAAATATTATCATGGATCATGATTTACTAAGGCTAGGTAAACAACACTGAATGTCTTTTTATAATAAAATCATTTTCGGTGTTTGTTGGAGTTTTTAATGTAACATGTTTCTCATCGAACACACTAACAGCATGACGAAATTTCCATCTGGTATCGAATCTTCCTGACCTTTTCTTTCAATATAGTGTAAAGAAGTATGAATTGAAGGCAAAAATCTTCTCCTTTAAAATATTTTTAATGACAGCATTTTTTAATGTTTATAATTTTTTCTGTTGGATTTATTGTATCCAAAGAGATTTAATATCACTAACTATAGAGGGGCTATCAAGCAAGTTTCCATACAATACAAGGTCTCAAACTTCAATACCGCCATCAACTATTTATTACAATGCGAGCGCGATTATTACAATTTACACCCTAGAATATTTTATGAATAGTTAAGAATCACGCAAGATAAGTTTATTCTCCCAATATTATTACGCTGGCCGGCCTGGCGCGCGTATATTTCAAATAGCGACTTATGACCACTAGGTCATAACTTTTGGATCATAAGTTTTGTGTTGTTGTCCCGTCTGTATACTGTTGAATGTCTTTGATGGTATCGATCAGATTTTATAAGACAATTACACTGAAAAGATATTTGAGTAAAATTTTAGTACATATGTACTGACGTAGGAGACAGCGATAGCTCATTTTGGGAATGGTACGAACTGCCGTGACGAGTGTCGGAGGTTCGAGACCAACCCCAAAAATGGAGCATACACTTCTGACTTTTCTATGTTAAGTGTGTTTCATTGTGGAATATCGCTTGCTATAACGGTGAAGGAAAACATCGTGAGTACCCTGCATACTCGAGAATGTCTCTACAAGAATTTCAAAGGTATGTGAAGTCTAGCAACTCGCATTAGGCCAGCGTGGTAGACTAAGGCCTAACCCCTCTCATTAGTAGAGGAAGCCCGTGCCCAGTAATGGGACACTAATATTACAGGGCTAATATTATTATGTTTTATGTTCTGACGATATTATTGTGAAATTTCTGAACGCGCTCTTGATAATTTGTGCTTACGTAGCCCATCGATAGTAAAGTACGAGAGTAGGTACATAATATTTACTAAATCACAAATTATATGATTTGCTATTGGTAAATATATTTAGTAGTGAAATACGCATAAGGATGGTTGTGTGTCAGTCTAAGTGAAATTTTAGGATTTATAAGTTTAAGCAATTTGGTTATCGACACCCTTCCATGCTGTAATTGTAAATTTTCTATATCCGTATCGCGGACTACCAACTATTAGTATTATATTATAAACATGCATAAATACAGATCTATTGTTGTTACTCCAAAGTAATATTTAAATATCAATAAAACATTTTCAATCGGTAAGAAGCACACTCAAGCTACAAACTTACTTAATGAGCCGAGAACTCTTTTTAAAATATAGCTTCACTGTGCTGTCAGTGATTTCAGATTGTCTGTCAAGTTCAAGAGCACAAAAAGTATGTTTAAAATCTGACTACAAGGAAGACGCCAAAAAGACGGGGCGTAGTTGCAACACAACATCGACTTTTGTGTTATCTGGTTGATTGGTATCTGTTCTACATACAAGTTCAATATACTAATTGTCTTCGTTGTGGTCAGGTCAGCACATTATTATAATTATTTTGATCATGAGTGGTTTGCTCTTCGTCTTATGATTTGTTGATGTTTTTCGGGCAGTTTAAAATTTGTGAATTCATAAAACAAGGAGCATTTTGGTGATAACTCAATCAAAAGTTAACCGAATGCACGTGACATATAAATGATCACGTTAGTGTTAATACGCTATATGATTTCGGTAAACTTTTGGGGTGTAAATCCAACTGTGGCACTCACAGCAGGCGACAGTAAAATTAGCGGATGAAACGGTATTAGCTTGGTTGATGCGTAATGGCGATGCGTTTGGTGTGGAACTCGCGGGAGCTTGGAGAATCACTTGTGGAAGTTCGTATTGAGCGACGCTACTACCGTCTATTTTTTTCTGCTGCCCTTCCTCCGCTTCACCTGTTTTCTTCTCATTTGACAGAAAACTACATGCAGTTTGATCCTTCGATATCGCCGGCTTGTGCTCTGTCTGTTTCTCAGAAACGACAAAAGCCGAGTTTTCTTCTTTCGTTATGCTCATATAATAACACGTGTCACTGTTTTTCATGATATGTCTAGGCCCCGGATTCAATAGTATTGTATCCTCGTAAAATTCAGGTAATTCAGCTGGGCGTACACCAACTAAGGCTACTCCATACCTTGTAAATATTAAGTTCAATTGTAATCACATTGTTTCTAGCATGTCTAAAGTAATAAAATATTTTTAAAAATCTTACTTTCTATGCGAATGAAAGCTGGCGTAAGTAAAACTTTTGCCTTCATATTCTCCAAAAAAACGACTGTCACCTAAAACAATGTGATATATTTCGTTTCCTGAACATTTTCCATAAAGACGATGCCATTCTTCTGGCGATTGTTGCCCCTCCCTGAAATAATTGCTTATGATGCTTATGATGATACAAAAATGTGGTCACTTTTGAGGGTCTGACGTGCGTCACTTAATGGTCGTTTATATAATTATTCAATCTCATTAAATTTTTCCGCTGGGTACAGACGCTTCCAACAGGTTGATCTGGAAATCTTTGGGGGAGGCCTATGTTTAGTAGTGTACGTTCTATGGCTGATGACGATGATTCACCGATTTTTTTAATAAGTCGTTCAATTGTTGGGAATAAATTATATTACTGTTGATTGTTTTCTTTCTTTTTGAATGATGTAAGTATAGCATGCGTGGATAGTATTATCGATACATTAGTTTAATTCGATACAAAATATAGTATTTTATTGATACCATAATCATCTGTATAAGTTGTAGGTTGTAATAAAGAGACTTACTGTCCCCGACTGGTGTGCAGGAGTAGAGTCACCAGGGTTGATGCGCCGGGGCAGGTGCAGTTGTTAGCTAGCAACGCATACTTAAATTCATCTTCACAGACCACAAATTCAGCAAATTTTACATGCAATTTATTTTCGGGTCTAAATATTTGAACGTATTGAGGCACTGCTGGTGCAAAATCTTTTACTGCCCATGACCTAGTATTAAAATAAAATATTATTTTGGTTGTCATTAATTAATTAATTAATGTAATACTTACTATTGTGTTTTAATTAGTTATTTGTATTTATTATCCATTAGACCAATTTAAGTGATCTAGGAATTGTTATTACTCTGGAAGCCTTTCGACAAGTAAATAAATAAAAATAAATGAGTCGCATTTCCTCGGTCACAAGTGCGGAGCTTGTGATCCCTGAATGAGCAACTTAATCCTGTCTATGTTAATTTATTTTTCACATTTCATTTTTTGGTTCAGTTTTCTATTATAGCTTTTTCTTTCTATATGCCCTTATCTCACCTCAGTGTGGAGTCGGCGCAACACACAGTTCAAAGCATGTTGTGGAATTCTGTATATCATTCCATTGTTATACACAATAACATTTTTTATTGCATTAGTATAGTTCTAATATTCACCTTAGAATGGTGTGTTCGTCTGCAGCTGTTTTGTCAGCATAATTCCTGGCAGCCAGTATAAAACATGCTTCTGCTTCATTCATTCGTGCTCTGATCAAGTCCGTGTCTTTCAGACATGATCCCTGGATGTAGATAACTCTTTGAGCCCATATTGGTACCTTCGAATAAATATGATAATAAACATTGCTTAAAATTAATACTTATTTCAACGATGGAATTTGTTCACATTATTCCACTGTGAATGCTTTGTTTACCTGTAAAATCATCCTCATTGTTGTATCAAGTTCCATTGGCGATAAGAGTACGACGTAGTAGTCTTGGAGCAATGGGTGAGCGTAAAATTCGTTCAGGAAATCCATTATCGTGTCGGCATGAAGTGTTGTTGAACAAACTACAACGTGCTTTTCGGATTGCGCGCGATGTGATGAGTAAGAGCCACCAAGTTTTTGTCTTTCCATCCAAGTAAACGCCAGTTGCTCAAACTGTAAAATAATATATATAATATATTAAATACTAATACATCTATCAAATAATTTTCTAACTGTGGACCCGTTTGGTATGAACACTTAGAATGTAATTATCGACCAAATTACGTTAATAGACTTCATAGAAAGAAAATTGATGTGGTTACATTGTATGTCCCTGAGTGGCGTTCTAATAACTTAATTGATTTAAATGTCACGTGTTGTGACGTAAATACCTGCGTAGGTAAAACTACAAGCGCAACTCCTATCATTATCACCATGAAAAGCTGCGACGGCCAAATATCCGGAACGAAATCTCCATAGCCTACTGTTGAAAATGTCACCACAACAAAATAAGTGGCTTGGAAAAGATTAAGATGTCTGTGGCCGGCACGTTGGAAATGTTGTATACCGCACACACTGAAACCAACAGGATCATTTTTAAATAATTACTTTTACTTGCTTCATTGTGATTTATGTATTGATTGTTTTAATTTGGATATTTTGTCACGTATGTTCGAAGTGTTCGTTTGTATGTCGCTATTGCATAAACGTTTTTCGTTCCAGTATTCATTATATGGACTGTGTGTCGTGAGATGCTAAGTTCGATTCCGGAATCGGATAAATCCGTTTTAACAGTTTCCCTCAAGCAGGCAGTCGGTCGTAAAAATCTAAGAGGGTACAGGAATTTTAACTAACTTTTTAAATCATTTGTTTTTGCTGTATCTTTTAACGAAATATTCGTGTTTAACTTCAAATTACTGCTTATTCTTCTAGTATAAAATCATTTATGCTATATTATTAAAGACTACAACAAGTAGGTCGTGAACTGTGGTTGCTGTTGAGGCTTTAATTATAGCAGAGGTCGGCAAATTAGCAAGACGGTCTTTTTTTTATAGAATAGAGGGCAAACGAGCAAGTGGGTCACCGCATGTTGAGTGGATATAGCCGCACATAAACTTTACACAATATTACATAATCACTGCAGGCGTTGTTAACCTTGAAATAAAGCAGTGTTAATTAGGAAGCGGACACGAGATTTAGAACTAGACTAGGTCATACAAAACGCTACGGTCAGCGAGATAGTGGTAATCGCCCGGTCGAGCTGGCTGACCCATGCTTTAAACAAAATTGTGTGTCAAAAAATCTGGTGGTCTAGAAAGAATGAACAGACGGAGGAAGATTAGTTCCACGGCTATTAGAAACAACGTTTTACAAAGTATTGTTACTATTCGAGTCAGTACACTTCACGATCGGGCTAAATACGATAAAAGAAATTACATTAACCTGGTAAAGACGAGACAAAGCAACGTAACGCACAATATCATTAGTTGCTGTGACAGTGCTGATTGAGACTTCTGCATGGCACGATGTAAATCATTCTGAAAAACAAACATGTTTTGCTCAATATGTTATAGTTTTCTAACCGCCTTGTAAAATATGTTACTAGAGCCCTATTGCTGTCTGCTACAATTTAATTAGTTTACTTACAAACATATTCTCCAGGGACCTTTTCGCCAGCCAGCAGTTCAGGAATACAGGTATAAATAGATTTCTCAGTGGTGCAAATGGCAACTGAAAGGGTTAATAAAACTGTATAATAAATCCGTATTGTAAATGAAGTTGGTTTAATAAATTGAGTAATATTCGAAATTATTACTAAGTGCTTTTGTATTTAATAAATGGATTTTAGTGTGAACGGTAAAATGTTTAGTATTTAACCTGCGTACCGTAAACTTTAGATAATATTTTGCGGTCAACGTTACCTAGATTCTTTCTTTCTTTCATTATTATGAGGTCGGCGCAACACACTTTTTTAAGTATGGTGTAGAAAGGATTTGGCTTAGTTTTTACGAACGGCTGCCTGTCTGACGTCAACCCCGTCTGAGGGATCCAGTCCAAGGCAAATTAAATTAGAAAATTTGCTTTGCCCGACCTAGGAATCGAACCCAGGACCTCCCGGTCCACAACCATATATGCTGCCACTAGACCAAGGAGGCGATAGATTACCTAAATTATATAATCGAAATAAAAAATCCTTAATTTTAAAGGCTAATATTATGTATTAAGTCATCATAATGACGAAGTTTACATTTGATGTAATGACATGAATAAATATGGACAAGGTTAATATACAAATACAAATTTACTCACAGTCAATGCGAACGGGATTGTATTCACCATTTCCAGGATAAAGTGGAAAGACAAAACCTGCTGCCATATATTTCCCTGTAAAAAGTAACAACAAAATAAATATATATTGTAAATTTAAATGAAATTTAAATGCACTATAACTTTGGGAACCTTGTAGCCCAGATAGGCGAGAAGTATAGCTTCCGTAAAGGATATCATGGCCAGTATCACTTGCACAATCCACAGATATAAAGGTCTGTTGACCCATATTATCCCGTCCCAATTGATTATCGGATGCTCTTGAAATTCCTCTTCTGTCAAGTTAGCCGAATATTCAAATTCAGTCTTATTTCCTGGCTTGCAGCCGTAACTGTAATAATATAATAATAATATTAGCCCTGTAATATTACTGTCCCACTGCTGGGCACGGGCCTCCTCTACTAATGAGAGGGGTTAGGCCTTAGTCTACCACGCTGGCCTAATGCGGGTTGGTAGACTTCACATACCTTCGAAATTTCTGTGAAGAAATTCTCAGGTATGCAGGTTTCCTCACGATGTTTTCCTTCACCGTTATAGCAAGCGATATTTCACAATGAAAATACATAATTACGTAACTGTAAAAAGTATGTTAAATAAAGTATATTTAAATTTGTTTCTCCGCTGCATTTTGATCATTATACAGCTTATTAAGTGCTTCAGACAAATCTTGAATTTGGGCGTTGATTGAAAGGTAATTTAAATACAAAAAAGAAATATTTCTTGACCATCCATGTTGACCTTATACAATGAAAACTATGTTGTATTATTCTCGCATCCGCTCGACACACTCCGCAAAGTAAACGTTTTATTTTATAACTCGGATTCCTGAGGTACTGCAGCGAAACGTGCCTTAGATTTTAAGTTGGGACGCAAACAATACAATGGTAAAGATGTAATCAAATATACAATAATTCTGCGATTGACAATTCTTTGTTTACTGTTACTGATGTAGTTAGTGGGTTGGGATCACACGCATAAAGAGCTCCTGGAACAAGAACGTGCCATTTTTATCATTAGATATTAAATTGTACCGAAACAGATAAGCAGTCGAAGTCCTGTGGTTGATCATGATAATTATGATACAAATAATGTGTCTTCGCTTCCTTGTTTTTGTTTCGCATGTACTTGTGATGTTAGCTAGTATTGTTTTTTGTTTGGCAATAATAATTACACTTTAAGGGCTGATGTCTAGCAATTTAACTGTAAAGTTAAAAATTTCGTAAGGCTCGTACTTTTTAATAATGGTAACATCAATTTGTAGTGAATTTTTTTTTCTGGCACATTGGGTCAGCTGCAGTACATTTGCCAACCACCTATGGGGTAATTAATTATTATTAACATATACAAAGCCATCCCTATGAAAATTGCGCCGATTTTCGGGTCGCATTCTAATTTTAAAATCCATGCTTAACAAACAAGAATGCACCCAAGTTCAATTTGTATTTTCTAACTTTACCATTAAGGTATAAATCTTTCTCCCTGTATGTGGAATCATCGATATTAACTTTGATATCAACTTTCTGCAACATCCGGTATATATGTTTATGATCACCCATGGATTTGAGCTGCAGGTTAGATTACAAGGCTTTTATAACACGATTTGACTCCCAGAAGGAATTGACGTCAGGAGGTAGCCGGTCGTAAAAACTAAGTGAAACCTTTGCACTATGATTGGAAAAGTGGGTTGTGCTGGGCCGAACATGGTCATGATTCTCATCATCGTCTTATCCGATTCTCCAATTCAGTTTCCGAATCGAATGAGATCCATACACACACATAGTTGATTGCATTCGATTTCTAAGCTTCATAGTCGACCGGTACAGCTAGTTAGGACCGTCTCGTGGAATAAGAGCGTGAATCGAATAAAGATATGATATATTTTAATTATTTATTATATATTTATTTTAAATCGACACTACTACAATATGTGAAAACAACAGTAGATATGTATCATAGTGTTTATGAGCAACATAAATTTGTTGAATTGTCTACAGTGATATTAATATAGTAATAATCACAAGTTTAAAAACATAACGGACCGACTTAAAAACTTATACGATGGTTGAAATAAGCTCTATCGAACATAAAAATAATCTTGAAAATCGGTCCACTTTTGGCGAAGATATCGCGTAACATATATAAAAAAGTACAGACGAATTGAGGACCTTCTTTTTGGAAGTCTGTCGAAAATAAATAAAAATCGAATTCATTGTGTTTCAGCTATTACACAATTTAAGTAATTTTTTATCACACAGTTTAAGTAAATTTATAAAATTACAGGAAAAAGAACATACATTTATATTCCTTTCCTCCTCCAACTCCTTGGATCCAACAATCACCAAGTCGTTCAGGGACCGGTCACAAAAACACAACTACATGATTATATAAGAATTAGACCAGAACCTGTGCTTTGTTACAAACATGGAACATGTACATATACAGAGTACGCCTATGGGAATTTGATTCTGTTATTTGGTAGTGTAGGTCGATCCTCGTCACCCGGGCCCCAGTCCCCAACGCATTGTGCCGCCCGTGCATACTTACCTGATATTCGTTTTAAGATACCTACCATGCGGGTTAAAATCGTACGTACGAAGAGAAATGTTTTCTCGCTTCCAAAGCCGATTCGACAACTAAGGCTGAGATCTATGGAGCGAACTTCGACTAATCATGACTCATGAGACAAAGAAAAGAAAAGAAAATCTTTGCTTAGTCTGTCTGTCAGTCTGTTTTTCTTGTAAAATATTTCTCGGACTAAGTCGAAGTTCGATTTAAAAATGTGAAATCCTCACTGAGTTCCTTTGTTTGACTCAGACTTAGTCCAAGTTGGCTCTATAGATCTCAGCCTAACAACCTTAAAACCCGATATTCAATAATCGATTATTTAAGTGAAAAAGTTATTATAGTTGACTCACGATATAGTCAATTCTTTTCTTCAAATGCACATATGACAAGGACAAGCCTTACTCATCCATAAATATTCGATGTGTCCTACTTACCTAAAGCATTGCATATCGTTCTATTTTAAAATAAACATCTGTCGCCTTGCTTCTAATAGTTCTAACTGAATGATTGACTATAAAAGTGAGTGCGTTAATTACTACCTACGTGAGAAAAGGAATACACTTTTTTTTCTGTTTTTTTTGGGGGAACAACGTGGAGCTCGCTCGGTTTTCCAACGGGAGACTGAAGTCCATTTGTTAAAGATTTTCAATAAAAGAAAGCTTTCCGTAAGAATTGCTCAATATGCCGAAATTAGTACACGAGCGCTATAGATCAGCAAGGGAATTAGAAGCTGTTCCGTTGTATCGGTCTACTCTAGCCTCAACATGGAGTAAAAATGGGTAGTAAAATAGTAAAATTTAATTTAATTTTTACAAGTTATGTAAATATACCCATAAAGTTTCATTTTCCTCACAACGATGTCTGGAATAATACATTAACTAACTGTTAACAAAACGCTCGTTTTAAAACTTACCAGGAAGCGGAAATGGGATCTCCATCAGCACAAACTCTGCATATATACAAAACGCAAGTCAAAAGTTTGAAAAATAAGTTCGCTATTCTAATGCGTAAACCTGAAACAAGTGAAAACATTATCTAAATTACGAATCATTCGGATAGAATGATGACGCGATGGTGTACGAAGTAGTAGAGTCGAAGGGCAAATTTATTTGGAACTACAATGAATGGGTCATGATAAAGGTACATTACCTATTCACATGAGAAAATATTTAACATGAAATTAATTTATATTAGCAAGAGTGGAACAATAGGCAACTATGGCAAACAATAGCATATTACATTCTACTTTCATGGCGATAAAACTTACGGTGATGTTTGATCCGTGTATTCGAGTTTGTTGCGAAAACAATATATTCAATGCCACAAGTATCACGTGTTAAAACTTGGCCTCAAATGTTATTATTATTAAATTATAGAATTATTCAATAATAATTCAGGGGGTTGACGCCAGGCAGGCGGCCGGTCGTAAAAACTTTGCCAAATCTTCTGTGCAACATGCTTGAAAAAGTATGTTGCGCCGACCCCACGTTAAGGTGGGATAAGGTCAGGTATAAAGAAAGATTGAATTATATTATATAATGCAGTAAATATATTATATATGTAGGTCATGCGTGTGATATGCAATTGAGTTGAAAAAAGGCTCGAGGCTCGATTTGTCATGGTAGTTCGAGAATAATGCATGTAACATTTGTTCATTTTCACATTGAATGACGTCGTAATAATACATGAACTATAATTTACAGAAATGCTATCTGCATTTATAACTTTCTTTGGCATTGGTTTACTGTCAATATGCGGATATTGTAGAACGAATCCTTAGTAAATATTATTTTTTAGTTTTATGTGTAGTCGACGTTAGTCCTGCCGTGGAAAAATATGCGGCTGAAGTTAGTTCACTACAAAAATTCAATCTAGCTAACAGATGAAGGCAGACGAGTTAATTTCCAATGTTTGCGCGCTTGCTCGCTTTTCTACGCTTTAATACACAATGACATTTGCATTGCACAATTGCATTTGCGCAATGCTTTCACCCCTGGTGCGCAAAATAAAAATGTACATCTAACATTGCGAGGAAGGTAATGGTTTCCTGTCCAAATATCCTAGAACATCAGAAAATTCATCCCCTCTTTGACATATATTTGAACTGACATTATAATATTTGTGCTTCTAAATTGAAGCCGTATACCGTACAAATGTATTATCAGATCGGACGGAGCGCGGCTTAGCATTTCTTTAGCCCGTTGATGATTGATCGATTCTTTTCTATAGCCATCCTTGGTGCCAATATCGACAAGACTTGCAAATATCTGGATTAGTGGTAGATTAGAAATTCTATAATACGTATTTAAAAAACGCAACAAAAGTAATGTTCTTATTTAAAGCAGCATTCGTTTTCTGGTTTTAATAAATAATGTGCGTAGGTGTCTTACGAAAAGCAAGAATTTCAATGCAGAATGAGTAAACGGATCAACCCTCAAATGACGAAATGCCTTTAAAGAATATCCTCTTCTGATTTCGAAGCTCAGGATCTTTACGAAATATTTGTTTTAATATGCAGCTCATCGTCCCTATCGGCCGTTAAAAAGGTTTCACAGTAACGTTGTCGCGACACTGCTCGGACAAATTACTCACGAAAGTATATTATGTGGAAAAGGAGCGTTCTAGTAAAACCCTTCATTAATTCAAGCATCCGGTCGATCAATAATGTCGTGAGTTCCTCAAGATAGACACGTTTCCTAGGATGCGTAACAGAATTGAATGTGGCTAATTGATGTTCTCATTGTTTTCATGAAACCAGTGACAACCTTAAACGGTCTTATCATTTTCTTATGCATCTGCGTAGATTTTGAATATTACAAGGCAAGGGGCTCAAAGGCATTCGGTCTTTATGTCTACACGCGCGTACCATAAGGAGACAAGCATAATATGACGTGTCTTGATACATACATACATAAGCTCGCGCCTGTTTCCCCGAAGGGGTAGGCAGAGGCACCCTAGCGAACAAGTTTGTAGAACTATAGAATACACACACACACACACACGCAGGCGCACACGCCGCACGCGCACACACATATATTATGTATATATTTATATATATACGATATAATATAATAATAATAATATTTAGCCCTGTAATGGTACTGTCCCACTGCTGGCCTCATCTACTAATGAGAGGGGTAAGGCCTTAGTCTACCACGCTGGCCTAATACGGGTTAGTAGATATACAATATATGTGGTGCAATTAAGAAATAGTAATACGTGATATAATGTATATTGTTGCTATTGAATGCCTCGGTGGCGTGGTGGTATTTCGGTACGACTACGGTTCTGAGGTCTCGGGTTTGATCCCCGGGTCGGGCAGTGATATTGGATTTTTCCATATCAGCCCGGAGTCTGGAATTTGTGCCCGATATGGCGATAGGCTCGCCCCCTATCACATCTGGGACGGAACTAAGCTCGGCGAAATGTGGGTGTTCTAGTTCGCTAGTGCGCCTCTGCCTACCCCTTCCGGGATACAGGCGTGAGCTTATGTAATATTGTTATATCAGATTTGTTTAATTTTTTTAAAAATGTTATATGTACTTGGTAGTTACATATTATGTATCTATTTTTGGTTGGAAATGAATGTAGGTTGTAAATAAAATATTTCTAACTTCACACACAAATGAACACGCTCGCTCACACGCACACATACGCTCTTCTTGTCCAAGTTTTGTAAAAGTAATTACACATTATTTTTCTTTCTACCTGCCCTTATCCCACTTTAATGTGGGGTCGGCGCAACACACTTTTTCAAGCATGTTGCAGAATAGATTCAACTTAGTTTTTACGAACGGCTTAGTTTACTTTTTGCCTGCCTTACGTCAACCCCCTCTGAGGGATCTAGTCCCGGGCAAAGTAAATAAGAAACTTTGCTTTGCCCGATCTGGGAATCGAACCAAAGACCTCCCGATCCACAGCCCATATATGCTGCCACTACACCAAGGAGGCGACTAAAAAAGTAATTACACATTATTCTTTAAAAAATCTATAGTGGTCATAAGAATTTTGTTTGTTAGCAGGGAGATCCTTCAAGTTTATATTTTTCCTGGACTGTGTTCACATGTGTGTTCAGAGGTGTACCTCTACCTCTACATGTGAACACAGTCATACAAATTGTACAGTACATATAAACACATTTCATCCATTCATATGTATATGAATGGATGAAATGTGTTTATATGTACTCTACAATTTTTCTGGTCTCAAACTTTTTGCTTGAGGATTTGTTGTTCGTCTCTCCACCACTTTCATTTATCATGATGCTTGAAGCGTTCCTTGTAGTTTTCTTATTTTTTTAGGATGTAACGCAGTGTTTCAGAAAAAAAACTTTGTAGACATCATCTTTTGTATTTGTTTTTATTAAAACATATATTATGATACGGTTCTTGCCATTTTTAGATTTTTCATGACGGTTTTTCTCTTGGGCTCTTTGGGCGTGTTATTTATTATGAAGCATAGTTGTTCTTTCCAAGACATATTTTTAAAGTCAAAGTTTAGACCTTTTGGTAATTGTTCTGCAAACTTGTTATGGTTTCTTTTTACATCCATTAGTATATCTTGGTTTTAGATTTTATTATGTTTTTATCCTTCTGTTCATTTCTTTTCAACCACTTTTTAGTAACATCAGATAATTAATTAAGGGAGAGTTGGAGATTATTTGCAGTATTTGCAAAATAATCTGAACCTTGTTTTTTATTAAGGAATCTAAACTTGATAGTACATAATCATTATCAAAAAGTGAACCATAAGAATCAAAGTCCAAGTCACTGAAAGATATATTTTGAAGATCTTTATCATTCAAAAAGTTATTATCGATTGTCATAGGCGAAGGCCATTCCTTGTAATTAGTATCAGGTAGTGGCTCTTGCGAAGAACTGGTTGATGGCACCAATTAAATTATTATTGAGTACTTTTGATAATAATTAAGTCGTTTGATATCCGATTTTGTCATTGTGATTTTCGTAAGCTTTATATATTTATTATTTTAGCACCTACTAACATTTGCATACGACTTTGCTTGCGTGAAAGTGTGTCTCACATTTCCATTTTCTCTATACCAATTTTCACGCCCCATTTCGCCCCCGAGGAGTAGGATTTTTCAAAAAAAACGTAACATTTTAAAATACATTTAAGTATACCAAATATATGTTGACCATTAAAAGCTGTCTTAAAATAAGTGGCGATTTCCAAAAAGCCGTAGCCACTAGCCGTAGGTTTAAAAAAATAATAGTATTTATCAATAAGTCGATTTTCATTGTAACTCCCATGACTAGTGATAACATGTAATATTATCATAGTCATTGTAATTCCCTTATATTTTATACAATTATCTTTAAACATTTTTTCCAAATATAAGTATGTAAAGATATACTCACTCGATCGTTGATTTTTTATAAAATATAGTTGCAGTCTTTCTTTGAATGTGTTCTCATTTACATAATACTCCACTCGCACTCTGAAACAAGCAAAATAACAATTTAGAGAATCAATCACATTAATTTATCACACTATGTTGTTCAACCTGTATCCTATTTGATATGTTGAGCAAAGATAATATATATACAATTTTTAGTAACACCGTGTATATCAGAATCAGTATTGTACTGTGAACATTTATTGTACAGACCTACTAGATTCGATGTAATGATTAGTCTTTAGCTGTTTTTTATGAATAACTAATTAAGTTTACTTGGAAATTTATTCTTATGAATTCCAGGGATTTACTAACATTATTTTTTCTTACACGAATCATTAGTATATGTAATAATAAAATAATAGTTCGGGATTTATCGTAAACGGAAATTAGGAACAAGACCCTATGCACAAATCGATGGTATGTCATCATAATTTTATAGGACAATTGTCTGATATTGTTTACTGATATTGTTGATGTCATTGTTCTGCATGACGAGAACCTCGTGAAATATTTAGATCTGGCATACGAGGTTATTGACACGAGGGACGTGGACTCGACAATTATTGTCTCGAAAGTCATCTTTGCCCAAGGGTTGATGTTACCAAAGAGTCTTGACTAGCAACTTCAGCCCTGGACACATGGCACGCATTGTGTGGAGGTTTCTCACTCTAGAGTTCAATGTGCCGGTGGCTGAAATCCCGATTCTCGCAATCGCTGCATTGGGGGATATTTTAAAGATTTTAAATGTGAACTTTTAAAATAAAGAGTATGCTATAATACTCTTTATTTTTAAAGTTTTCTTACCTACGTCAATAATATATTTTACGAATATTTATTAATAATGCGTTAAATTAACGTAAAATACTGCGCGTAGTCGACGAGTCTGCGGGGTATCGCGTCGGTGATTAAATACAGGTTTGTTGTATAGGCCCTGATGCGGTTGACCTGAACTACAACACTATGCAATGTGCCGATTTCAATATTTTTAGGTCACTAACCAATTCGATTTTTGCTTTCCGAATACGAAATAAAAGGTCTTACTTTTATAATAATTAAGCAGAAATAATAATTAGTTCTTACAATTGTAGACATATGTCTACATACGTGCTAAACTTTTTCGTAATTTTAAATCAGTTATGTATTACTTCAAAACTCTGTACTGTGCGTGATCAGCAGATATACAGCATGCATTTGCAAGGTTTTTAGTTATGGTATGAAACTTTGTTAGATAATCTTCTTTGGATGACCTATTTCTGATTTTCGTTTTGCTCACTGAAATTTGCTAAATATGTCACACGATCGAATCTAAATCATTTTATGGATTAAGATGGAAATATAAACTACAAAGAATTCTTTGTTAGAAGTAAAAATATTGTGGTAGTGTAACTCAGAGCAACCGTGTCGACAATAGTTCCCCGATCCGTGCGTGGTTATCGAGAATCGAGATGCATTGTGTTTGAAAAGGTTGTGGAGAATAGCTATGCAGTTTGTACCTATTGCTGTTTGTATCCACTCGGTACAGTTTGTCCGATGAAAAATATATTCTGATTTCTGATACAATCGGCATTCAGCGTTTCAACCGCATTGAGGAACAGGGATTTGTATTTTTAGTTTACCCTTTGTTCATTCCATTTTTCTATATCAGAGGCCGGCAAAGGGAACAGCTGAATCATTTTATGGTAAATGCACACATATACCTCTAGATAAATACTACGTTTAATTACTTTTTAGTTCGATCGTGTTTTATATAGTACTAGCTGACCCGCGCAACTTCGTCTGCGTATGAGAGAGAGGGTCGAAAGAGTGAGTCTTAGGTACCTATAATCCAATAATTCTAAAGGAGGTAATGGGATGATCTACTTCGGCCGACAGTCACCTCGTCTCTCACCCCGTCAGTCACACCGTCTGTCACGCCGTCTGTCACCCCTTCTCTTACCCCGTCTGTCCCACCGTCTGTCACCCCGTCTGTCACCCGTCTGTCACCCATCTGTCACCCAGTCGGTCACCCCGTCTGTCACCCAGTCTGTCAACCGCCTGTCACCCCGTCTGCCACCCATCTGCCACCACGTCCGTCACCCCGTCTGTCACCCGTCTGTCACCCAGTCAGTCACCCGTCTGTCACCCATCTGTCACCCCGTCTGTCACCACGTCGATCACTCGTCTGTCACCCCGTATGTCACTCGTCTGTCACCCCGCCTGTCGCCCCGTCTGCCACCACGTCCGTCACCCCGTCTGTCACCCGTCTGTCACCCATCTGTCACCCGTCTGTCACCCCGTCTGTCACCCCGTCTGTTACCACGTCGATCACTCGTCTGTCACCCCGTATGTCACTCGTCTGTCACCCCGTATGTCACTCGTCTGTCACCCCGCTTGTCGCCCCGTCTGCCACCACGTCCGTCACCCCGTCTGTCACCCGTCTGTCACCCATCTGTCACCCGTCTGTCACCCCGTCTGTCACCCCGTCTGTTACCACGTCGATCACTCGTCTGTCACCCCGTATGTCACCCCGTCTGTCACCCCGTCTGTCACTGCGTCGGTCACCCGTCTGTCACCCCGTCTGTCACCCGGCTGTCACCCCGCCTGTCACCCCGTCTGTCACCTCGTCTGTCACCCGTCTGTCACCCAGTCGGTTACCCCATCTGTCACCCAGTCGGTCACCCCGCCTATCACCCGTCTGTCACCCCGTCTGTCACCACGTCGGTCACCCGTCTGTCACCCGTCTGTCACCCTGTCTGTCACCCAGTCGGTCACACCATCTGTCACCCCGTCTGTCACCACGTCAGTTACCTCGTCAAACACCCCGCCCGCCACCCCATCAGTCAGCCTGTCAGTCACCCCGTCATTCCTCACGTCGGTCACCCCGTCAGTCATCCCATCAATCACCCCGTCAGTCACCCCTTAGTCACCCTACCATTCATCCCGTCGGTCAACACTAAAATATTTTTTCAAATCGAACCAGTAGTTTCTGAGATATCAACTTCCCCGCTTTTCAACATTTTTCACTTCTGCTCCGCTCCTATTGGTCATAGCGTGATGTTATATAGCCTATAGCCATCCTCGATAATTGGGCTATCCAACACAAAAAGATTTTTTCAAATCGAACCAGTAGTTTCTGAGATATCAATTCCACGTTTTTTATTTCTCATTTCTGCTCCGCTCCCATTGGTCATAGCGTGATGTTATATAGCCTATAGCCACCCTCGATAATTGGGCTATCCAACACAAAAAGAATTTTTCAAATCGAAGCAGTAGTTCCTGAGATTAGCGCGTTTAATCAAACAAACAAACAAACAAACAAACTCTTCAGCTTTATAATATTAGTATAGATTGTAGATTATACATTGTCCTTTTATATAACACATACAACAACTTTCGTACGCCCATTAAACATGTTTTTTTACAGTTAGGTACCTTGTTCTGATGCCGTATTTGTAGCAACTTGTAAACGTATGATAAACAGGTCTGAAACGGAATGTACGGGGAATAATATTTACAAGGTTTCGAAAACAAAGAATCTTCTTTTTTTTCTAACTGCCTAAGGGCAGAGATAAGTCCCACCTCAATGTGGAGTCGGCGTAACACACTTTAGCACAATAGAAAGAACTTGGTTTAGTTTTAACGACTGGCTGCCTGCCTGACGTCAACCCTTCTCTGGGGATCCAGTCCCGGGAAAAATGTAGACCTCTCTTTACGATTTTGCGTGTCATCCTTGTGTAGGGGTCATGTTAATCTCCTCTGTATTCCAATTTTAGTATACTGCCAAAGCAATCACCAAATAAAAAATAATTTTAAATATAGTAATCTTTCAAAATATCGAAAGCTAAGTAACTATTTTTATTATTTTTTATTTTATAAAATTAAATGGCTGTGCACTGTTGCCGGTAAGTTACTACTACGGGCAGTAACGTCCTTTAATTTATTGAAATCATGAAAAACGTCGAAAGCTAGTAAAAATCGCGGAACATTCGTATTAACTTAGCAGTATTGATTTTAGTATAATACTTCTAACATTGCTTTAGCTTAGGTTTACTGCTTTATGAGACTTGTTGAGACGCCTTGTACACATATAAAATAATATTAGTAATTAGGTTTTCTTATTGAGTCTAACATCATGTAAAGTGAGTGATCTTAAGCATAGTTTTTAAATATTTTTCTATTGGGATAGGACATCAATAACCATTCCAATATTTATACTCTTGACGACCTCTACCCAGTTCCTTCTCTCCGTTCTTTTTTGTAAGTATGGCTTACAATAAAACCGACGTTATAAAGGTAAAACATCTGTTTTATGGTATTGTGCTGGATAAGTGACGACATTAAAGTGGTTTTAAAGGGGCTTGCGTGCCTTCCACATTGCTATATACCTAGCTGTTAGGTAAGTATATCCGCCCTCGGGGAACACACTCCATGACGTACTCACACGGCTGTTGTGACGAACTAATTGTTGTTAATTTGAGTTTCATATTTTATATACACTAACGTGTAGGTATGTGGGGTAAGCTATCCTATTTTAATATTATAATAAAATGCCCAAAACATAAAATAAAGTTTAAGGATTTTGGTTACTTTAAATTAATGAAAACTAAAGAGGTTTTGATCAAGCATTGGATTATAATTTAATATTTTCCCCACTATGGTTAAATATCCTACTTATAGATGGGAATGGGTTCAATATGCTGTGTCAAGGCCAAAGTTATGAGTATTAGCAATCTTCATCTATTTTGGAAAGTATGAAAGCGTGATGGTGATTCTGGATATTCAATATTAAGTAGTGGAACTCTCATTTGTTAGTTTTTATAGGTAGGGTCCCAATCCTTTGTAGACATTATTTGCTCACAACGCACAACGGAGAGAGCGGAACATTGTGGGTAGTTTAGTCGGTAGGACGGTTTAGACCGGTGAGTCCGACATACCTCTGAGCTTTGGCTTGGAGAGATTCGCAAATGAATTTCCCAGTGTTAAAAAAACGTAGGGCTCCCGCTTTTGTCTCTTTCTGGAGTGAATGATCAGTGTAAACATCGCTATGTTCCAGTTTAAATAAATCTTTACTGATTTAGGCTTATTATTATGGTTCGTGGCGGGACTTAAGGGTGGAGTTGGTACTCTGTTCTAGGTTCTTGTTAACCAAATTTCTGGATGGTTTAAAACGGCTTTCGCCCCTCGACTGATGGTAAGCGATACAATTATCCACAAATAGTAGTAACTCCACCAGTTCTTTGCATTGCCCTACGCTTGTCACACTGGGACGTTAGATTAACATCTAACGTGTAAGAGTTAACACTCTTACCCCCTTATTCATAATAACTTAGCAGAGCGTAATAAGACCGCAATAGTACGTTTCATAAAAACTGTATTCATAATCGTTCAATAGCGTTAAAAAGTTCCAACGTTCGATTGTGACAACATGGCCGATTTCGATCAGCTGTTTCAAGTTTGATGTTCTTTCAATAAATGAAATTAAACTATTTTTACGGATTATATCACGATTTGGTTTTAATTTTTATTCCCGACGTTTCGAAAGCTTTGCAACCTTCGTGGTCACGGGTCAGACTGTCTGTCTGACGGGTCTGACGGGTCTCTCTTATATAGGTCAAACCAAACGAAACATAGGGACCCGCGTAAAAGAACATATAGCTGACGTGAAACACCGACGCTCCACGAAGTCTGCAGTTGCTGAACATTCAGAGGAAGGCTCAAAACATTACCTCAGATTCGATAAACCACAAATCCTTGCCAAAGACCACCGATTCCTACCTAGGATGATACGCGAGGCTATTGAAATTAAAAAATACCCTAATTTCAATAGAGAAGATGGTTGGAAGCTTGCACAAACCTGGGACCCAATCATACATTTAATTAAATCAGACTCCACAAGACCAACTGCCAGACCTCAAGACACCGTGAGCTCATACTGCGTAAATCGGATCGCAAATAACTAACTTTTTAAATTTAAAATTGTATAATTTTAAAATGAAGGTAGATAATGTAATATTAACATTTTTGGACAAATGACACCTCAGTCTGACCCGTGACCACGAAGGCTGCAAGCTTTCGAAACGTCGGGCATAAAAATTAAAACCAAATCGTGATATAATCCGTAAAAATAGTTTAATTTCAATGAATAACATTCACGTAAACCTAAGAAATCATTATGTTCTTTCAATAATTTTGTTATAATCTCTAACCTATCTAAGATTGATATATATTTTGTATTTATTGTTTCCACCCAAGACTTCCTATTTGTTTCAAAGCTTGCCAGAGATAAAAATAATGTTTTTTTCTGTAACCAACAACATTGTATTCGATAAACATATTTTAGTTCTCTTTTAGCTAAAGTAGGCAAAAGCAGGGTTATGCGTTCGATAAGACTAGAATTTCATTATGAATAAGGGGGTAAATGTTAAGTAATTTCACATAAGCTCATAATACTGCCTCGGTGGTGTGGTGGTATTTCGGTACGACTACGGTTCTGAGGTCTCGGGTTCGATCCCCGGGTCGGGCAAAGTGATATTGGATTTTTCCATATCAGCTCGGAATCTGGAATTTGTGCCCGATATGGCGATAGGCTCGCCCCCTATCACATCTGGGACGGAACTAAGCTCGGCGAAATGTGAGTGTTCTAGTTCGCTAGTGCGCCTCTGCCTACCCCTTCGGGGATACAGGCGTGAACTTATGTAATTTCAGAGGAATAAAAAAAATAGCAACATAATACATAATAGCGGTATACATGAGTGGGGTTTAGTGTTTACCTGGGTATCTTATCGTAACTGTCCCAGCCAGTTAGACAATTGTAAGAACTGTATCTACTGACGGCCGCCATATCCTCGAATGATGTCCAATCACATTGTTGATACCCACACAAGTTGACTGCAATGTTAAGTAAGTCAGTCCACGTCTCGCAGCCGTCAAGCGAATTGTATGTTGTCAAGTAGATATATAATTATGTTTTACGCTTGCGAATATTCCCATTTTGTCAGTTATGTTTATTTATAAGATTAGATTATAATGTTATTAACAGTTTAGCATAATTCATTTATGTGCTGTGAATTATATTATTGCATGTAGTTTCTTGGAATATATTGAAAGCATTCTGTGACTGGATGAAAGTATTCTCGTGCGACCTACATTTCATTTGGTTACGTTATAGGAGTTGGTTATTTTCGGTATTTAATTTTAAATTGAGTAGCGAATCGAGCATTGTGATAGATAGCAATTCGGAATAGCACTGGTATGCATATATGTATATTTACAGCCAATAGGACTATTGCTGAATTGAGATGTTTGTAGTTTACGTTAAATATTACGTAGTAACTTCCATCTGCTTTTAAGACATTTTCAGAAATGATTCGAACTGAAAAACGAAGTTCAGTTTTTTTAGACCGGCTGCCTTTCTGACCTTAACCATCTTTGAGGCATCCATTGTTGGATAAATCGTGTCACAAAAACTGCATTGGCCGACTTGGAATTCGAACCCGGCACTTCCGGGTCAGCACCTTACATATGCTGCCACTAGATTAGTCATCACCACCGAGGTGATTATTTAGGTACTTCAATCGTACAAAAATTAATCATGAAATTTTAGTAATATATTATTATTATATTTTAGTAATATAACTAACCACTAAGGCTATAGGTTAAAGCAAAATGGCTTTGGTACTCGAAATGCAATCAGCCCATTTCCCACTAAATATCCGACATCGTGTTCTGTACCTTTCCTTTTCTTGAATATTTATTTGTCGGGAATAGAAAATTCAGTTACTTACGATTGAAAAGTAAATCGACGTTCGAGAGCAAGGAGCGATTTTTATACATAAGAATGTTAATCTGCGAGTATGATTTAATTCTGCAAGATCTACATCTCCGTAAATGGTTGCAGCAATAATTTGGGTCACATAAATTTGTGATAGCTTTAAAATCCAGCTTCCAGTTCAGATTAGGAAGTACAATGTTTTATAGAGTACCTACATACATGAGGTGATCGCATGTTTATTCACCCGGCTAATTTGACCGTACTCAATTAGATTATTAATTTAGTTAAAAGCTTTGATCTAACTAAATAGATACGGTATTTATATATAGTTGGAATCCTTTAAAGAAAATATTCATGTACAATGATAACATACCTGTAATAAATTGTTTGTCTTATTTACATAATTACGTTGCGCATATGCAGTGTAATTGCAAAAAGTTTATCATAGAAAAAGTTTATCGTAAATATCGCACAAATATAATTTTCTATGGTAACGAAATATTTTTTATTCGATGTTTTTAAATTGTGTGTAGATTATATTTACGATCGTGTGTATATAGTGTCAAATTACAATACCACACGTTGCGGCGACGAAGGCGAAGGTTTAGCTATAACACAACTAACCGATGTAGTCCTTTGTCTAGTTATCAAATAACACTATTTAATTAATTATTCATGTGTAAACTTGGCCAAAACGGGTAGCATCGAACAGGTGTTTTTGTGCAATAAAGGCCTCGTTAAGTCCTTGGAACTTCTAATATGCCAGTTATTGCGCGGTTGGTTTTGACAAATTATTGTTATAATAACATCGAAGTTGGATATTGTTCGGTAATTTTGTGTGCAATTTGTGGAATATATTCGCGAAAGAGCGTTGAAGCGGGCGCCGCTCGGAGGTACCGCTCTTGACTGGCTATGCGGCGATGGATATCGGCGCCGCGACGCCCGCCCCACGCTCCACAGACTCGACTCGCCCCACACGCTTCGTCACTGACCACCGAACGCGCGACCACCGTTCTCTAAACATATTCACTGGCATGTGTCTAAATATAATACACATGTATTTATTTAGTTCATTCATTCCCACATAAATAAACCAGGACTCGATTACATAATATATCACACTCAATACACTATTTAGCGTTCATGTGGTCAGAGGCCTCGAGGTTATTGCCCCGCTACCACGGATAATGTTATGACTTACTTTGACTGAGAGGAAATAACATTCAATAGACACGCAATTATCCTTAGCGTCTAGTCATGACTCTTGACCACAAAGTAAGATGGAGTCTTCTATCGAGCTTATCAGAAACTATGGGAGGTCTTTCTCGTCGAGTCCGGTTGTATCATCTATGTTGGTAACAAATATTTGTTTTATCTGACATTCAATCTAAGGGCTCTCGGATGACATATCCGCGAAACGCGTATCGCCATTTGCCACTCTCACGCCGCCCGACGTCTAAGGAATTGTTCCGTAGAGGCTCGAAACCGTTAGGTTGGGCGCGTGGCACAGTCATTACGCTGTGTAACGAAAACTATGCACCAGCATGTAATCCGGTAATCTGTTATCAAAGATATAGAGGTGTTATCAAAGATATATAATGATTTTTCATACAAAATTAGAAAAAAAAAAATGGTATTCGTCCAGGCTTTTGTTGGTTGGTAGGTATAAGTTAGGAGAATTTTAACATTTTTAACTTTGAGGGTTTATGCTTTGAAATCCCCCATTAGAGTCAGAAAATTTAAGCGTGAGCAGACTAGTTACTTCCTTTTATCTCTAGTTCTCGAATTCCATGTCTATATTTGAATCTTTCCAACCAAAGAATTGGCTTCAATAGAATAAATACGAAGTAAAATAAGCACAAATAAAAAATGAAATGCTATGCTTTTTCGCATAATAGGAAAATATGGGCTAGCCGCATGATCTCTTTTGAAAATCAAGTGGAAACTGTTTTATTTTTCGTGTTCCGTTCCAAGCTTTCCTCTGCGCTCTCAAGCACACAGTTTGTTATTTATCATCATCACATTTACTATCAGGCACAGGACGTCCACGTACCCCAAGATTTCCATACTAACTTGTTGGAACCGGTCTGCATCTAGCTATGTGTCTCGATTATAATATTTTTGGTGATATGTAGTCATTATTACATATTCCAAATTTCATTTTAAATAGCCCTTTTACCCTCAGAGGGGGTTGACGTCAGGCAGGCAGCCGGTCGTAAAAACCGAATCCTTTCTGCAACATGCTTGTAAAATGTAATAACATGTTGTGCCGACCCCACATCGTGGAATATGGAGACATGGACCCTTAAGGGCAGGTTGAATGATTTAAAATGACATGTTAATATGGGCGATATGCCTTGCGGTACGTATTATTTGTTTTTTTTTTTAACTAGCTCTGGCTGTAAATGCGTGCTAATATTTTCACCTGCAGTTACATGGTTTTCTTTATAGCGCCACTTGACATAGCATGTTTAACTTATTTTTTATTAAAGTTATTATTTAAATGCTTATTAAAAATATAATGAACGCGCTTAGCTTGGCGATATCTGTACGTTATTAAATAAAAAAATTCAATACATCACATTTATTTTTCCATCTGGCACATCAGCTCAAATCTATTTATATATATACGTTTTGAAGTCCTAATTCCTAAATAATTATTAAAATCTATACAGGTTCTTGAAATTTTAAACTTCCAACGACCAACATCATTTTCGTGACATCGAATATCTGTTATTTCTGTACTGAAACGATGATTTGACACGATAATCGATACGTACTGATATTTTTTGTGTAGTATATACTCTCATTTAATTTTGTCACAAATGATGATTCGCTGGACGTTTCCCGAATATAATTTGTAAGACGTTTATAATACTATAAGGTAGGTATGGCAGGAAGCAGATCTTGGACTATTTGTTTTCACATTGTACTTTTGATTTCAAAATTTTTGCTTTTGGCAGTAAGTTGTAGATTGAAAAGTGGTTATTATTAAAATACATGATTTATCTCTAAAAACAAAGATAGTTTACGAGTATATTTCACCAACAAATATTTTCAATGATTTGTTAACATAAGTACATTTGACTTTATGCGTCAAACAAAACTTTACTGCAGTAGGACTGCTTGAATGTTGTTTGTAGTAACCCGCCTGGCCTCGAAGGCAGCGGCGTTGCGAACGGCACGACAACCGGTCTAGCAATATGTTGCCGCACCGCCGCCGCCGCCGCTGAATTCGTGTCCGCAGCCTTATATCCTATAAAGGTGACGCGGCGCGTGTTTCACTTTTTTGTAATCGTGAGATAGGGTTGTGTTTTTTCAAATAAAAATCAATTTTTGTTTTTTGTGTGAAAACAAAAATGTGTCATTATTGAGATGTGGCACCTATGGTAGAAATATATACCAGCAATACATTATGTTGGTCACGGCCCTCTACATTCTTTCCGACTAACCTTGTATAAAATACAAACTACGATTTCTTCCAGACAACCTTTGATTGGACTGGAAAGACTAAAGGTAGAAGAAAACAATATGGGTAGTTATGAAAAGAGAAATAGGGAAAAAAATACTGGCTACTACACTGAATAATACTGTGACTAATACTGAATACATTTGTATTAGTTATTTAGTATTGTTTGTTGTAAATTGTCCCTCAGAGAGGGTTGACGTCAGGCAGGCGACAGGTCGTAAAAACTAAGCCAAATCCTTTTTGTGACATGTTTGAAAAAGTGTGTTGCGTCGACCCCACATTAAGTCGAGATAAGGGCAGGTAGAAAGAAAGAAAGTTTGTTGTGAATTGTGATTCATTTCCTGTGCAATCAAAATCATAGATACCCTTTGACAATTGCTATACTACTTTAGAATGCAAAACCAATCTGAACCTAATTCAAAATTCATTGGCATTTTCAGTATTGGTTATGCAATGCTCAGATGTCGCCGTATTGGTGCAACTAGCACCTGGCAAAAATATTTACACTAGTTAATTACTGCATCATTAAATGAGGGGAATTGGTTTAGGACTTGGATCCTTCATTGGGCATGGAACTATTATGAATGGGTATTATTTGCCCCTCATAATTATGTGTATTTGTCTTCAAGTAAAATAACATATTACCAACGACACTCAGCACATATTATACCGATACAAAGTATAAGGATAATAACAAAACAAAATCAAGAATAACTGGCCAATTACACACTTCATATCTGATCACAAACAGGATAAGGTTCCGAAGTTGGGTTAAATAAATACATACATACATACACACTCACGCCTGTATCCCATGGGGGTAGGCAGAGACTATTGAGCGCCACAAACTACGATCCTGACACACCTCTTTTGCTTCTTCCACACTCATGCATCTTTTCATACATTTCCGCCGGTTGAGGGTACTCCTCACTTGGGTTAAATCTTACTGAAATATAATTTTATTGGTCATCATTTTTAGCACATAGTCCATAAACATATATTTGCTACCTTTTTTACATAAAAAGTGCCTTAATAAAGAGATGATAAAAATATTTCTTTATTGCAGAGAACTTTTCCGATAAAGCTTCCAAGGTTGCCCATTAAGATCGACTATTTTTTTCGTTATTACAAATAAGACTTCGAACGGAATTTCCATAACAAAGTTTTTCCATTCTTCGAAATCTACAAAGAAGTGGAGATTATGTCGTAAGCGCTACTGATCGCGCGGACCCCCGTATTTGTGAGACGTGAAGGGGCGTAGAGTATAATAGAACGTACTTCGGACTGTACTCTGGAACAATTGCTTTGCAGTAGACGTGCTTTTTTTGTTGTTGAGTGTACTTCAAAATGTGAACTTAACATAATAAGTAGTGTCATTTTTTAGTTGTTATTGATACCGTTACTGTCTACATAGTAACAAAGTGAAATGACAGCTCAATCGCAAAGTATAAGATACTTATGAAGCGTACAAAGGATGGATTTGGAAACATCGGAATCAAAGATGTATTACCAAATGCGTTTTTGGGAGACCTGGTGTACAAAGTCCGAGATCTTAATCAGATGTTAGTTATAGAATAATACCAATCTTCCTTTTTTCTAATCTTGCCAGAATCTTGAGCTCCTAATAAGTAACGTCAAGTATACGTATTTAATAAAGCAAAAGAGAAAGATATTCGTAGTTACTAGTTAATTACAATATGTAATATGGCCTTAAAAAGGTAATTCTATTCGAGGTTAATCCCAATATGTACATATCTATTTACACCATTATTATGTTATAACTTATACTTAGTTTTCATATCTCACATCTTAGAAAGATTGATCTGATGATTTGTTGCGTCACCGTATATTTATGTACAATAATTCTAAAATGCCGGTGTTAAGATTATTCTACTTATCTAAAACAACAATATAGAAACAACGGATTTCACTTATTTAAGTCTGACGGCAGTTATAAATAGTGGATTGTCAATCAAGCAATAATTAGGTTTTTTCCAAAAAATATATGTAGATTAAGGCCATGCTGCAGGTTGCGATGCATTAAATCAATTAAATTTATGTCGCTAAAAGCTGTTCCCATTTAGCACTGAGTCTGTAGGTGCTAATTATGCAAAGTGCTGTCGTGGAATTAATAAGAAAGCCTGAGCCTCTCTGCCTGGGTAAGGCCTCTTAGCTCCGGGTTAGCTTAGTAATACGGGAGGTTGAAAGAGTAAGATAATAAGAATAATAATATCAGCTCTGTAATATTACTGTCCCCCAGGCGTGTCTGTTACCCTCAAAATTCCGAAGCAATAGAACAAATTGTAATACACTGCCCAATATTTTTAAAAACAAATGAAATCGAAAATGTCGTAGAAGTAAAAATAAAGAGTCAATACCTGAAATCATGAATGACGAAATAAAAAAAATATATAAGTTTCTAGAATATAGTAAGAAGATAAGTGAAATAGTTAGAAATGAGAATAAAAAAAAGTATGTGTGTAATATAAGATTGTATATAGATAGTAAACAAAAACATAAATACAGTAAACACGATATAATATAAACATTAGTGTCAGAAAAAGCAAGATTAGGACAGACTGCATTTTATAAAGATATAAAAACTAGCACAATGTATACTAGATATAAGCACTGATGTACCGGAAAGAAGAAACGGACTGTTTGTTATCGATAGAATAAGTGAATAATGTAACAGCTAAAAACAATAACAAAGTTTAAGAAATCCTTATTCTCAAAATAGGGGGAAAGAGAGGGGGCACAGAGCCCACGTTAAAAAAATATATTACTATCCCACTGCTAAGCACAGGCCTCCTCTACTAATGGGAGGGGTTAGGTTTTAGTCTACCACGTCGGCCTAACGGGTTGGTAGTAGGTTTACATACCTTGAAAATTCTTGTGGAAAAAAATGTCAGGTGTGCAGGTTTTCTCACGATGTTTTCCTTCACCGTCATAGCAAGCAATAATTCACAAAGAAAATAAACTTAACATAGAAAAGTCAAAGGTGTATCCTCCATTTTGGGGTTTGTCTCGACCCTCCGACACTCGCCTCGGCAGTCCGTACCATTTCCAACTGAACTATCGTTGCTTTTTAATAAGAGTACGATACTTAAAATACGACTTATATATTACTTATATAAATTTTAGTCTCTGCTCCATCTGCATACATATTTTCTTTCAGGACCAAGTAGTTGTCTCCATACAAGTTATTTATTATCTTTAGATTCTGATGAAATAATAAAATATGAATTTAGTAATCATGAAGGACCAATAGGAGTAACAACTTACAAACCTCACATTAAAAATGGTAAGATATTGTTCGAAACATCCATTTTTCACCGAAAATTCCGGGGTTAAATTTATCAAATCCCGAGAAAAATAAAACTGAGGCTGTAGTTTGGTCAGAAAATAAGTTGATATTTGAGCTGATTTTATTTAGATTGAGTTTTCGCCGATGGTCAGATTGGTTATATTGTGAATTGTGATCGAGTAGTTTGTCAACTTGTGGAAAGGCGAATACTTCCGCAGTTAGGCATAGAATGGTATCTAACATTACTATAAATAAATAATCTGTACAAGGGAAAAAGGCGTCTTTGATTTATGAACATCGTCCGATTCATGATCCCATTCAGTAAAATGCAGAAATTTCATACTTATTTTGCGTTCAACAATTAAAGTTATTTTGTTAAAATAAAAACTACAGTTAAATGGAATTACGTAAGATTTCATGATAATTTTAGTGCAAAAAATAAGTGAATAGACATTTTATGATAAAAAGTATGTCTCATCAATGACAGATATTATTCTTGTCCTGATTAATCTGAGGTAAATCATTGATTAGATTGTTTGGTAACAATCTGTTAAATACAAACTTTGATAGGGTATTCTGACGAATTTTTTTTTGGTTATAAAACTGTTTATAAATTAATTTTGTTTTAGGTGAAACTTTTTGTTTTACCAAAAAAGTGCGTTGTTTGTTTTTAATGAACCCGATCATCATCATCAGGACGTCCACTGCTGGACATAGGCCTAACTCTATACTTTGATATTATATTGGCAATTTAAAAATAGGTCAATAAAATAAAATTAGCTCTGTAGATGAAAAGTCATTTGATTACTGATACTTTTGAAGTTGTAGGCGAAATGCCAAAAAGATTAAACAGACAAACAGAATGGGAAAGAATTGCCACAATTGTGGTCAATGGATGCCGAAAAGGGCTTTACAGAAAAATAATATCTGTGAACACTGCATTCTTTTACATAAAATAAAGTCGAGTTAGTTACACCATTTATAACTCAAGAAAGTCTGGATTGATTTTAATGATCTCATATTTGTTGAATTCGTCGCCGCCTAGAATAGCAGAATAACTATTAGAATTATATTAACTATATTAGTAGTTACATAGTATTTTTAACTGTGGCAAAATGTACATTACTATTATTATATGTAACATCTAAGTTCAGACTTACGATGTGTTTTCTGAACATAACGGGTTTCTTGCAGTTTCGCGATAAATCTTGATTTAAAGATAGGAGTGAGCTGTAGGATAAATCGAGATAAGGAATAACTCTACATTAGTAATAGCGCTGCAAGTCGCCGTAAGAGTTTTGGCTCTTGAGATTATAGATTTACTAAGCTGCCAACTGCAACTAGGGAAAGTTCAAACTTCGACTACGTTATACTCGTAAATGTAGTTCAGAAACGAACACGACGGAATAGGTATGTTTATCTTTGTTGACATTATTTCAGTTGTGAGAGCTCGCTGCAACAACACTAATCCATTTATTTTGTATATGCTCCAAGTTTATTACAAATATCTGATTGTTCGTAATAATAGCATAAAAGTAAATTGTCAGTCTATTTTATAAGCTTTTGTATTTTTAGCAACTTCTGTAAATAATATCTTCTTTATTTGACGCTTTGAAGTATCATGTGTAAGTAAAAATATTAATATTTTATAGGAGTTTCAAAAGAACTTTTGATATGGTGTTGAATGAATACGCGCAAAATATATTCAAAAATATTCTTTATACTGGAATAAATAACTTGCCTTCAGTTGGCTGAAAATTCATAAATTTCGGTTATGTACTAGAAAAATAAAGAAATCGACGTTTCTGTCTGCGTTTCGTATAAATTCCTCTTACGAACGTCTTTCACTATGTTTGAGATTCCGAAAATCAACGTTCATGTGTAAATTAATGGGTATACAATTTTGTGTAATTATTGAAATGGAGTTGAATACGTTTCGGGTTACTTTGGTGGACGTACGATTGAACATTGATCAATATATTTAATGGAAAAAAAATAGTTTACTGCTCAAATAGGATTATTCAAAATGGAAATGACCATGTGGATACCGGATTTAATAACTACTCGTATAAAAGGAAAATGCCCGTCTTTTTGAAGATTGTTTCCTTTCAGTTTAAAGAGGTTTGCTCAAGTACCGCATTGATATTAGATTCAAAAACAATACTTAACTAACTTAACTTTTCTCGTCTCGTAATAGGTTCATATGCTACTTGGAGTTACGGTGTAGGCACCTTCAGCATTTAGTTGTTTCTTCACAGAACTGTGTTAAATTTATTTCTGCTTCTCTTTATCCTTTTATTTAACTACATACGTATATGACGCAATTAGATGAACAAGTTTTTCCGGTCATAAATTAAAAGTATGGAGTAGGTTAAATATCGTTATAGTGTCATATGCAGGGGTCGAAACTGGTCAGATAAATCAGACAGTCAGATTTTTGTACATTGGTCAGTTAAAGTCAGTTTTTTTAGTTGATTAATTAGGAACCTAGGAAGGCCTACAAAATTATTTGATAAATCATAAAGGTTTGCTTAAAGATCACACTTAACTTCTTTTAGTAAAAATGTAATGCGTGGCTAAAAATCTGCTCACGTATTGCTTTGGTAATTAGGTCTCCAATGATGGTTTGAAGGCAACAACCAATAATGCTCTATTCTTAGATTAATAAAGTCAGCTCTATTATAATATTTTGATAAGCAGCATAATATTGGTGCATCAAAATTTCGTAAAGGAATCGACTGTATATTTTTTTCGAAATCTTATTGATTTCTGATCGATTTCTTTAGTTATTTATTTTCTGTCCTTGATTTAATTATGCATGTCTTTTACACTGTTATAAATTGTATGAAAAATATTTTATTGAGTTTGACCAACTTCCGCTGTTCCGATGTTTTTCTTCCAGTACAATTGAATGATCCTTACATTAAACTGAGTTGATCAGAACAATAAAAATGTTTGGTAATTTTCATACATTTTTTGAACAACTTACACATTTGACAAAAAAAAGAGCAAATAGTCCCTAAGATAGTTTCATTGTATCTCACGTAGAGTTCAACACCTCCTCCAAAATGTCCAAAATATTACAATACCTTTTAAATTATTCCGAATATTAACCCATCCCGAAATTAAAACCTGGCTATGCTTGTGCGGTATCTCCTATAGTTTCTGCTTTCCCCGTACAGACCGAGTTAAAAAACACATTATATGTAATATAAATATAACGATTTCATATACTATTTATTATTTTTATCAATTATACAAAACAATTCTGTTGAAATGGTCAGATAAAGTCAGATTTTCTGAAATCTGAGTCAGCAAAATCAGACTTTTTGAACTGTAAACTTCTTTCGACCTCTGCATATGAGTTATGACATATTATCCTTCTTTCAAACAACGGCAATGTGTGTATATGAATTTGTTTTCTGTCAGATATCTTTAGTCAAATGTTTATTTTTGTTTTTGAAGACCTGATTAATAATTGTTAAATATCGTGATATTATTAAAGTCTAATAAGTATTTTGTTGTGTGTCTATGGTAGGAACAAATTAATTTTAAAAGCACCTACACATACTTCATGGTTCATTCGGGTCGTTACACATAATTTATGTGTTGTGGGTACGTGGTATTGCACCCTTTGTAGATAAATGGCCGACTGATACATTTGATTCAGATATATTACAAACAACCGGCCACAATTTCCATATCCCGACCGCTTTACTTAATTGCAAATATTTTATTGAGAAACATAATATTTTCCATAAATACATATATTCCACCAATCTGTCAGTTGTTGCGTTGCGGATTTAAACTGATATCTATAAACCGAAGATAAGTTATGTTAGATGTTTTTTCTTTGTTAATAAAAATGTATATAAAATATATAAAGTGTAATGCATTATAGTATTGTAACGAAATAAAACCTAATTGGACCTTAACGTTCGATTTCAAAATTCGAAATCTTTACTGAAATGTATGTTTTTACTGGGATTAAGTCGAAATATAACATTATATCTCTCGGCCTCGGGTACAGGGGAAGGGATGAGGTGTCGTTCCGCTCCCAGTTCCATTTTACTTATGACAATTTAACTCTTAAAACATTCCACTAATTTCGTTCATAACTTGGGAAAAGCTTGTGCAACACTCCCATGAATATGCATCATAATTCAGTTAAATCTTTGAAAGTGGACGTAATTGTATACCTTGTTTATTTTTAAATGCTTTTTTGAGATGGTTAAATCTAAAATTACATCAGATTTGGGCTTAATTTAATTAAATGTTTCACATACATTTTTACTCGAAGAAAGTAGGCGTAACCTTTCATAGAACTGTAAACTAAAAACGTCAGATAAAGAGTATTTGGATTAGCGTGGAAAATTAAAATGTAAAAGAGTCTACTTGGAGAAGTAACACGCGATGTCAGATTTATAATGCAAGAAGTTCGTAAATCGATATTTAAATGAATTTTCGCCTAAAAATTTACACAAAAGTAGCAAATGGGCTCATCGGCTATGTATATAACCACACATTCAAAATTGTCTAGTCGATTTTTTGTTTTAATAATTCTTAATAACATTTATGGTGAATTTTATAAAAAAACAAGTGAAGAAGAATGAAAAAGATCTTAACATCACTTGTGGCATGCGCCACCACCAGTACTAGTATAGAAATATCAATTAGCTGCACAGCGCAATCAATTATCCAGTTTATATATTTCTTATCATACAATATTTTCTTGCAAATTCTGAATTTGTAGCATCTTATAAAAAGTATATATACAAAACTTTATTAAAATTGCTTGTGAGCCGGTATGACCGAGGGTGAACAAATAAAATGATGTTAGTGTATACTAAGAAGATAAGTGGAGGTATTACATTTTGATAACATAGATAACTTCAATAAAATCAATGCTAAACTAAATCAACTGGCAAATGATATAGCAAATCATACCTTTGTACATATTCGCTACAAGGTAACGGTATAAATTTTTTAAATCGTTTATTGTTACGAAAATTAAATAGTTTCGTTACTGATTTTCTTATTAAATAATTCAAATAATCTAAAACAGTACATTACTTAGTTAACGGCACGCACAATAAAAAGTAATAAGGCCGAAATTTTAAATTAAAGTGTACAAATTACAATGAAATTGTTGAGCTGATTCAACGTCTTAATGATTTAGAGCAACAAGTTGAAAGCTAATAAGTTAGAGTTGTAATGCTTGCTGAAGCAGAAGCAAGAAAGTATTTGGTGGCTACGCAACTAGAATCAGTAGTCAAATGTGTAGTGAAGAATAATGGACACACAGTAACACAGTTTCGCGTAGCCAAATTTCAGATCAATTATTCACGCCCCAGATCTGTTGTAATCAATTTGCTTCTGTGAAAATATTTACCACCATTGTAAAGTCAGTCTAGTTAGTAATCAATTATAACAACAAATAAATCTGACAATAAATTTCATAGTCGTCATTTCAGAATTGCTTGACGATAAAACATCTCTTTACATTAGCAGGATTTATCTCTCACTAATAAAGCTTGGCTAGCAGCCAACAGGATAAAAGCAAATGAAAAGGAGTAACTTTAGGCATATCTACGCAGCGGAATGATTGTCTTCAACAAAAGCGAATGCATGATAAGCATTCTCGGAACTTGGTAAAATTACTGTAATTTCTTATACCAATCTTTAACAGACTGATATAGAGGTATTTCCATTTACTAGTATTATCGTTAACCTTCAATCTTTTTCAGCATACTTTCTACCAAAATTGTTCTTATACCCATAGAGCCAAAAAAAATATAATATTTATTATAATTATTTAACAAACGGCTAATTGGGGTCTGTACTGAGCAGCGAGCTTTTGTGACGACAAATATTTAGTATTCCCAGAGCGAGTAAATTTAAACATGTAAAATGGCAAAGAGGGTCATGGTGTACTCGTAGTTATTGAAACGAATATTAAATATATGCGTTACAACGGGAATCTTGCGATTTCGACATTTTGTGAGTTCAATAGGACGTAAATGGGACGTTATGCTAAAACATACTGATTGCAAATAGGATGTTCTAAATCCAAAGCATGTCAATATATTATGTGCCTATTGTGATAATCTTATCTGTAAGTGTGAACGTAATCAATAGATATTTGTTACTGAACTTCAGAAAGAATGTTAAATAATCTCTGCATGTGTCTGATGTCATCTTAAATATCTTTTCACATTTCATACATGTGATCACGCGAATTTGTTTTTTTACAATAGCATATTTTAATTTCAAATTAAGATTTTATCTGTGAGATCGCCATTGTTAGGAACCTAGCGCTCTCTCCCAACTCCGAGATTTAGCTGCTGCCTCGGAAGATAATATCATTCCATGGAATATGATTAATTAAGTATTCATTAATATCCGATGGATTCGAAATTTTATTTTGATTGGTATAGTAAAACTATTCACTTTGAAGTAACATGCAACAAATACCAGGCAATGAGGAACACGAAAATAACACAAATAATGTATGCAAGACAATGAGTACATATACAAAAAGCAAAGCGTAATGATGTAAGAAAATGTAATGAACCTGGGTATCTGGAGAGCTATTTCGTCGAGGCTGTCGACGGGCTCGCTGAGCGGCCGCTCGAGCAGCCGTGACGGCGCTGTCAATATGTCTGAATTCATGTTTCGTCTAGGTTTCGGATTTCTGTGTTCCTTCATTCGCTTCTCCTCGGCACGTCGCAAATTGTGAAAACGGAAGAAGAACATCGACATTATATTTCACTTTTAGGTGCACACAGCTTGGAACGAGTATTTGTATCACGAAATTATGAATGATGCTACGGAAATTTATACATTACTCATATGACACTGTTTGGTGGAAAAGTTCACTCGCGCACTTAAAAAAACTTAAACATTCAAATTGTAGGTGAGTTTGTAATGTATCTAAAACTTAGAATTAATTATATTGTATCAGTATGCGAATGGTTGTTTAAATGAGCGCTTTGTGATTTCACATGCATAAGATTTGATGTAACGTGGCATCCAAATAGTAAAAACATGAAATGTTACATCATTATTCGAATTTCATGAGTTTCGTGACCTACATTTCATTCGGGAACGGCTACGTAGTACATATTTTATGATTTTGATCCATTCCCAGACGCAGGCCTGTCCGTTGCAGACCCATCACTTACCTAAACCCACGGTCGAACAATGAATGTATAACACAATAGATTTAACTCTCGGTAAAATGTAACAAATTTGTAATGAACTTTTCAATTAAACCACTTGTATCTTTAACAGAAATTGATATCTATATTGGTCTTATAAATATTATTAAAAACTAAATTATGTATACTTATTTTAAAAGTATAATCTGATAATGATTTTTCCTTATATATTTTTGTAACTTTTTTATGAAATGTATTTTTGTAATAGTTAAGATAAAACGAAAAATTAAATATCCAGTCTACTATTATAAAATAAATTAGAATTTTATCACGGTTAAGCAAATTTTATCTGTGTCTGTCTTTTAACATTTCTCCTTCGATGAATTATTCAATCAAAAGATAACGCAATCTTAAAATATTCGCTAAGTACTAAGTAGGATGAAGATCTTCAAATACCACAATTTAATACCAGGAAAGCCGTATTGAAAAATTTCATGTTATTTACATAAAATGTATTATTATTTACAAGTTATGAAAGGTGTTATGTTTAAATAATAAAATAATTTATATGATAGCACGCTAAACTAGTGAGGTCACTGTACCTACTTCTTGTTAAATTGTGATTTCCTAGATTTTACATTAAGACATACCTTACAACTTATTACCCTTTGCTTGCGGCTCCGAATGCATCGAGGTCACATTTTTGAGATAAGTTAAATAAGTGACTGTTCCACTCATAATCTATTTTTGTGCAAAAATCATATCCGACGAGTTGCTGTTGTATTGTAACTGATTCACTTTTGAATCAACTACAAAATATAATAACTCCATATTCATTTTTTTACTTCGAAACAGCTTGTCTAGTAAATACATAGAAGTCTTTGATCACAACTATAATTTAGAATTCATCGATTGCTCTAATGCTTTTGGCAGGCTCAAATACTCTTTTATACAGGCATATTTTAATAATTTCGTCCAGGCTCTACAGAATAAGGAAACAGACATAGGTAACATCAGTCACTTAATTGAAAACTTCAAAGAATAACGCGACTCAAAGATCGGCCTAATAAAGACAAACAACTAATAAGAAAACTTTTAACATAAAGTTTCAGAATCGCTTTTACTCAGTCTGGTATGAATTGAAAGAGAAAGATGAAAAGAATAGAAGTATTCTAGCGAACATACTTGTAGATTTCTGTTATTGGAAATCACGACACGCGCGCGCGTGTAGAGTCATCACTTATAAGTGCATATTGTTTTTTTTTGTCTTATCGCTATGTCTCTAGCAAACTTAACATTTCCTCAATACGAGTATATTTAGTTATTTCTTCATCTGTGCTAAACTAGTTTTAAACACTGCAATCTCTCGTCGCTCTAACTTGCACAATTTAAACGACGCGACGAGACGGTACTCCACCCGATTTCTCATTAGCGTCAAGTTTACTACATTTTGCAACTTTTTTTATTTTTACGGTCGTGGTTAACCACATTTATTATTCCTCAGTCTGAAAAGCAGGTCAAGCACGCCCACACATATGTATAAGGGACTTCCTCCCATATTCTAGTAAACTGTGATGTAAAGCTACCGGTTGTTGTTGTTAGTGTCCTTTTTCTTTTGTGCATTTGAATGTAAATTGCATTTCTTGTAACCCGCAAAACGGGATCTTGCAATTATTTGACTTTGGGCTTGTGTCAGTAAATTAAAATTCAATTTTTTTCACATCAAAAAAGATTTCAAAGTAAAAAAGTATGGCCTTATGCAAATAACTTCGCTGATTATTTTTAATTTGATTTATTTTTTATGTATCTTTACTTATAAACTTTATTACTTTCAAAATGATAGAATAAAGAACTCCAGAATTCAATGAGACTATTTAATAGAATATTTTATAATCAAGTGACAACGTTCACGACATGACATACGAGAAAATACAAGAGAGTAAAAAGGTTACATATAAGTACCGCGAGTATAGAGGTTGATAAAACGTGCAGACGTTCACATTTCATCACAAAACTATGTTATGTATTTTAATGCAGTTCAACTAATGGGATCAGCGAGGAGAATATTGACGGGCGGCTCGGCCACCGGTGACCGAGACGCTAATGTAACATATATGTATATGTGCCGCCTCCAACGGGTTTTCGTACTTCAATCCTTTGAGATTGGAGAAGAATTAGAATGTATGTATATTTGTTATGTCACGTATGTAAGTATTCGAATATGTCATTTCGACATTATGACCATGTGAATGGAGCGAAGAATATTTGTATACAGGTGTACGAGAAAGTATGGTTAAATGGTAAACCAAATATAGAGCACCTATACCTACATATCCTACATCACTCACATAATATGTTTGCATGTACCGCTGTGTAACTCTCAACTGAGCTGCGAACCTACCCATTGTAGCGCAGCTACCATCCTCTCTAGATAAGTGGAGGGTGCGGTAACGTGGAATGCATTAATTGTAATACTATTATATTCATACCCCCTTATTCATAATTAAATCTTGGTCTTATCGAAAGCATAACCCTACTTTTGCCTACTTTAACTAAAATAGAACTAAAATATGTTTATCGAATATAATGTTGCTGGTTACAGAAAAAACATTATTTTTATATCTGGCACGTTTCGAAACAAATAGGAAGTTTTGGCTGGAAACAATTAATAAAAAATATATATCATTCTTAGATGGGGTCCTAGATTATAACAAAATTAATGTCATTAAGAAAGAACATCAAAGTTGGAACAGCTGATCGGAATCGGCCATGTTTTCACTATCGAACGTTGGAACGTTTTAACGCTATTGAACGATTATGAATACAATTTTTATGAAACGTACCTCTACTATTGCAGCCTTATTACGCTCTACTAAGTTATTATGAATAAGGGGGATAATGTTTATTATTTATTAGCTTCTTTATATTAAGTTTTAGCGCAAGACAAGCTTTGCCATAACAAACAAATGTGGCGGTTGAACAGCCAAGAAAATATTATTTAATAAGATTTTGTAAAGCATCTCATGCACTTGACGGTTTATTTTATACATGGATAAGAGAGTAATTATTTTTTCTTTTGAGTTAATTACTTTACAAAGAGCCCTTCTTACACCACTGGGTCGGTGTACATTTTTTATTAAAAGATGTTATAGCGGTGATGTTGTAATTACACATCTACCTATATCCAGAAATAACATGAAGTACTTATTGTAAAATTATTTTCATCAAATAATCGAGGTTAAAGTTCAGAAATCGGTATGACAAGCAAACATATAAAATGTATCAAGTCAGATTTTAAAAGCTGGTTTTCATATTTTTTTAAGATAAAGATCTCCTAGAGTCAGTATTTTGTTATATCAAGATTTCGGGTATTAATTGTGAGAACATCTTAAAATAATTGACTACATTAAGTTTAATTCAAAAATAGTCTTAACTTGGCGCAGCGATACAAGTGTTGAACTTCGACGTGTTTAACTACAACCACCTTGTTAATGACTCATGCTGTCACGTCAACATGTAGTAATTTCGTTCAGGAGTGATGACTCCATTCTTCATCTAAATATCCTCAACTCTTAAAATTGTTCAGTTTAATTTGAATATTATTGTTTATTTCAATTCAGTTTATGAATCTTTTTATATATTATGAATTTTAATTTAGATACAGATTTATGTTTGTGTTTAAATGAATCACACAAAATAAATTTAAAGATGTTTTAAAAATTATATTTGCATGTTATAATATATACCTAAACTCTACAAACACGTGAACCAATTTGAGATCATCTACTTTGGACAATAAATACAGCTGTCGCTATTGGCAAATTGTCTTCGTTGCTATAATTTCTGAAATAAAATGGCGAAGTTCGGCCCAAGAACAGCCCTTTATTACTCTTTATTGGATTGTATCCGAGGCTTTATCACTTCATGATTTTGATCTTTCCTTGATTTACGCGTCAGTTATTTTTTAAATGAGGAAACGCGAGGTCACTTGGAATTGATTTTCTCATCATAAACCATGAGGTGAAGGGTTATCAGTAATATGTCAGTTACTCGTAATATGCATGAATGTCAATCGGATAACATTTTTATTTCTTTGTGTGGATTTTAAGTGATGGAAGCAGCACAACTAAAAGATGCACAGAGAGGTTACTATTCCAATATAAAGTGTGTTTGTATTTTTTTGTATTACTTTGGATACGAAACAGTAAAATTTGCACCACGTGTGCACAGTAAAATATTCCGTATGCTTAATAGAACCTGTCATAATACGATTTGCGTATAAATAAACAGTGGCTACACGGCGGTGAATAAAGCTTTCAAGGGGTAACTACACAAACACAATACAATGCGAAGTACATATTGTCAGCCCAAAGGAAATCGATAGGAAGTGTATGTAGTAAGATACGCGCTCCTCCCCCCAGGTAACAAGCTTTAAAGATTGCATGATAATAAGCTTCACACCACGTGAAGTATTGTTAAAATTTAACAATCTATACCTATAGTAAGAAGATTTATAATTAAATAGTTCTTTATCCACAATTGGGAACCTAACTATGTTTGATTTTATCCATATTTTTATATGAAATAGCAAATAAACCAAAAAAGAAACCCTTCTGTAAAAACCCTATCGATTTTGGTGGAAAAATGAGGCAGTAATTCATATTTTAAATTCTGCAATGAGCAAGAGTGGGGATGTAGTGGAGATATCTTGTCAACACTTTCCAATGCAAGCACCGTTATGGTCGTGACGTGATTGTACCTACTGATATTTCTCTTTCCCGCAGTTTGAAGGTTACATCAAACTTCAAAGGCTTATAACTTTTTTATTTTTGATAATATTTCAATATTTCTTTCTGTGCCATGTTCTAGATGACGTATATTTCATATAAAATTAGTCAAGTACCCAATTGTCACTTTAAACATTATTTCTCAATGGGACATTTAAACTAGAATGATGATTTGTATAAATCACCACCGTAGACTAGTTTAGTCCTGGAGTCAATTTATACAAGACAATCATAAACATACTAATAACTAATCATTTTCGGGCAACATGTTTGGGGTTCAATATTATAGATATAGATGTCCTCATCGAGCTGCTTCCGTTCTATCCGTCCTGTTACAGCCATGTATATAATCGACAACGCTATAATAACACTCGAGAGAGAAAAAGAGGTCAACAGCTTTATCAATTAATATGATGAAACAGGGGCTGAAAACTGATAACTGGGACGTGTAGTGGAACGCTGTGAAGTAGCTACTGCATCGAACAAATAATGTAACTGAGGCATTGAATGGGCGAATAACTAAATAAAAGAAAAAAATAGATAGCTCAATATAAGCGGAGATTGGCACACATCCAAAAATAAAATGTTTTCCTTATTCCAATCCATCTTTGCCTAGAGATTTATAGAACTGAATATCTATTAATTAATTTCTGTATTGCGGTAATGCCAATAGCCTCAGAGTAAAATTGTTGTGACAAACCTGGACGAATAAACGGACGGACATGACGAAATTATATGCGAATTATGGAAGCTGTGTAAAATTGTTAAGGCACCACTTAGTGATTATAAACCAAATTTTAGTTCGTGGCAGTTCTATATATTTTTATATATATTTACAGTTTCTATTCCTATTTTATCTCCATTGTGATTTACTGCCGCAAAAATATTTTCTTTGATAATATCATGTCTGAGCAGTATAAAGTTTGAATCATAAAAAAAACACACGAACAGTTTTATGCCGCGTTTTATCCCAAATGTTTCAAATCTCGTACGATAAGACGAGACTAGCGACTCCAACAACAACAACAACAACAACGAAGTTATTTATGTTTATGTAGCATACAGACAGTAAGACTATTATAGCTATCAATCAAAGGACTATCAGCATTCTAGCTGTGCTAAACTAGGTGTAGGTAGACTATAGAGGTACATGAGCGCGGCGTCTCAAGTGATTTCTATCTACAACCATCTATTTTTGTACCCGGCAACCTATTGTCTTCATCCAGTTGACCTGGGGAAAAAATCTCATGCAATGTGTTGTGATAGCAATTAATACCTAAGGTATGCCTACAATAAAAACGCATGCTCGTCAATCTATATCTACGATTTACGTAAATTTCTGGGTAACTGAAGAATCAACAAACGTAAAGATAATTAAGTATGATAAAAATATTTTGTATTTTTTTTATTTTAATGAGGAAAATATGATGAGTGCACTTTCTACAAATGAGAGTAATAAGCGCCAATATTTTTTAAATTTGTGTACATGGTATATATCTGTTTAAAGAATACGAACCGGCTTCGTCCATAAATGAAAAATACATCGTTTTCTAATTCCATAACAGATATCCGTAATAGAAGATGTTTATAAGATAGTAATAAGTGAAGTAACCGGAGAATACTATTTTAAATGAAAAATTTAAGCTTGTTTTTCAAAGTCAATATTGTGTTCTTGTTTGCCATATTGGGAGAATACGAAAAATTAAATTTATTAAGTTTGGTAACACTGAATCACTATGAATCGCGAACGAATAGTACACGGTGTTTACATGCGTCGACGAGTGCGCGAAACTCGCAAGCGACCGATGCTAACACGCGACTGTGGCGTTAGGCGTGTGTTTCACACCGTCTGTAGGACTAAATGTGATTTTGAGTTCGCTTCGCCCACGAGATACTGCCCTCCGCCAGCCGACCGGCCTCGTCCCCGCCGACGCGACGCCGAGCCGCGCCGTCGCCCTCCCGCACTCCATGTGCCCATGCCATGTTCCTGTATCTATAGCGCACTTCCTGCCTGGCCCATTGACGATACATCTTACTCACATACAATACCGCTGACCACACAGGGAAACCGATTTAAATTAGTGTAGTGTGTAGTGCATAAATTACCAAAAGTCTCCCTATACCTACACGTTTTCAAAATCAATCTGTGTCTACAACTTTATACATGGACCATTTCTCTAACATGGTACAATTACAATCATAGGCATCTGCTCCGTGAATATCACTCAAGTGCAGTGCTGTCATGGATAAGAAAGCAATAAAAGTGTGAGCAAAAGCTTGAAGTGGTCGTAGATCCTTAATAAGATTTGTTGATTAGTTTTCCTGGGTTCTCGTAACTGAGCAATCTTTGTGGAAATTGGAAATGATACCTATCGCAAATTTAGAGTAATCCTGAAAAAATATAGAACGTATTACGCAAACAATATATACATATATGTAATAAGCATTTAAATCCACTGCCCACGACGTATTGTAATTTGTATTAAAGTAATTTCATAAATCATTACAACAGATATTGGAACAGTTCGCCACAATGAAATCTGACGCAGACTTTGTCAGACAATAGGTAGCATAGGTTTAATTTATTATACTTTTGCGGAATCCTATTAGATATAATTTCATCTATTGTATATCATTTGGTTTATGTATATCTAAACAAATACGAAGGTTCTATCATTCTGCCACACAGTTGAATATCAAACGGTGTTTATCATCTATAGTGCATCAATATAAGAGCATCACAACGAACATCGATGACATTGTAGAGGAATGGGTGGCAGTGTTTCTCAGATTTAAAAAAATTAAATATCTAATGGGAGCTATGAAAATGTTTCTTATTTTTTATCAATTGGTTGATATTAGGTTTGATAGAAGAGAGTTGAAGTCTGATCAGGTTCGGCGTCCAGTGTATTTCGATATTTTGTTTTTTTCTCTTTATTATTAGTATTCTCGTGGAGCCCTTTCAAATGCTTCGTGGCGCCCTAGGGCTCCTCGGAGCACACTTTGAGTATGGCTGATGTAGAAAATTACTTTCACAGAATAAAACCAGTCCTCATACTATAAGGTACGTACGAGATCGAGCAGTAACGAGATCTTGATCTATTTGTTTTCCTAATGTACTTTTGAATGGAAAATTTCTGCTTTTGTGAGTAACTTGTAGATAAATAATCACAAGTTTAAAAACTTAACGGACAGACTTCAAATTCGATCGTAACCAAATCTATATGGGACCCTTGAAATGAAATCTGTCAACACAAAAATAATTTTGAAAATTGGTCCCCATTTGGCGGAGACATCGCGTAACTTACTTAAAAAAAAAACAGACGAATTGAGGACCTTCTCCGTTTTTGAAGACGGTTGAAAAGTTATTATTATTAAAATACGTTATATATCTCAAAAAAACAAGAATTAGGATGAATCTCATTATAAAATTTAAATAATTTATTGACATACATAAGTTACATACATGTTGACGAAATCCACAACTAAATTGTTCGGCATTAAAGCGATCTTCGTCTCTTTCTAGTTGCGTACAAGAGTTTCCTTTTTTTTTCTCCGTTATTATGTACTACCTCATTTAAAAAATTGAGTGTGAGTAAATTAAGAAATGGTGTTTTTGTTTTTAGCTCTTTAAGTTGTCAAATTATCTACATAAATAGACTATATCTTCTTTTAGCGTGTGAAAAGATTCGGGAGCTACATACTTATATTTTGAGGAGTTTGCATTTGTATATTTCGTTTTAACCTACCAAGAATTGTATACAACTTAAATAATTTCAAAATGTCGAGTAGACGTTGACGTCGTGGTAACGAAAGACTCCGAACTAATTTTAATATTTAATTAATTGCACTGTGAAATAGATATCTCAACTTTGTTCCAACATAATTAGAATTCATTTTATTTTTAGACGGAGACTTTCTTTGATAAAGACGGGATGAGGTGTGGTTTTTGAAACTTTTTATCTTGTTTTATTGACTACACAGTCAATATCAGCTTGAGAATGAATACATATTATGACATTCATTTATGGTTGCTGGCAGCCTGAGTAGGAACAGGGTATACTTAAAGAGCTGGTTCGATAATTTCGGTTTGTCAGTGAATATAAAAAATATGTTTGCCATAGTAATTTTAGTTAGACTTAAGGAACCGGTTGACACTAGACATGACTGTGCTAAAACCGGAGGAATTCTTTTAAAGTTTTATTTTTGGACCCTAGTTAGGTCCCCAGAGTGAGGAATCTTCTCACAATGTGTGCCGTGTCCAGTAACACTGCCTCATCATCAAAATTTGGATCTTGAGTTCTTGATCAAGCATCATTTGAGAGACTGTAAGGTGTTGGTCGAGGCTGACTGTATCAAGACATGGGCAGAGATGACTAATGGAATAATTGTTGCATCCACATCTCACATGTCAGTATCCTCATGTGCCAGATCTAAATATTTAGACATTTTGATATTACTTATTATTAGTATATTATATGTATATCAACAATAACATGATTAGTGACTTTATTGAGAAAAACGGTACTAATAAATGCTGGAAAATAATTGGGTTTTCGAATTTTACCTATACTGTACCTAATTGGTTATCCAAGACTCTATCTACATGATATACATAAACGGTTCGTAAGGGGAATAACTCCTTGGAGCGTAAAACTGGATTCGAAACGTGCGCTATTTTGAGCTCCGAAGTGCACTCGTTATCGATACTTGTCTGATATTTCCGATCCAATTGCTTTTCAAGCTCGAATGGCTTACAGCGCTTCGTAATATTTATTTAATATTGATGTTTTTATGTTAACAATTGTTTGGATAAACAACCTTATTATAAATTTAATACTTATTTGATTTTAGAGATGGTCTATCTTAAAATCCTTTAAGCGATTGTGCTTGTTTAGGAACTCCAAAAGTGTTGAGTTCCGTGGGCCGGTGGCGCCTTCAAATGGTGCATGACGGTTGAGTGTATTTCTGTTCGCGCCAATTGTCTGGTACGTTACGATGGTTATGGTAATTCTAGCAGCACCACGGGCTGTACACAAACGCATCGTTGTCGTCCTCACAGTGAAAGTCATGCTTTATGGTGCGATATGCTAGGACTTTTGCCGCGTTCGCAATTCGGAGCGACAGTGTGGTTCTCGAGCGTATGTTCCCATCAACTTCATTCAGCTGGATGTTGTTTTGGACTCGTTGGGATCCTGCGTCCGGGCTCCAAATATCTTGCTGAGCTAATGAACCAGTCGTCGACGTCGGGAGCGAAAGTCTTATATTCAGTGAATTGAGAATTTTCCGTTCAACAAATTCGAATAGTTGGCGGTTCAAGGCAAACTCGGGGTTTATCAGTGCCACGTGATTGTAATCACGAATTTCACCGAAGATACTCTCCATTTCGGCGAATTGGTCTGCTAACAGGGTGCTGATGTACGCCACCTTAATAGATTTGTGGTGGGTCTCGGTGCTGCTCTTGCTGCAATCACTTCTGGCAAGTCTTGCGCTGCTTGCCTCCGTCGTGATCGTTCATTATCCGCTCCAACATTGCGGGCTCCTCTTGGTGGAGCTGGACGAAGATTGTCAATTTCCCAGGTGGCCGGGATTCTGTGGTTTTCAGTGCGAGGCGTGTCTTCTAAGACAACTGTCTTGATGCGAGAAAGCCGTCGAGGGATTTGACTCGTACAAGTTATGCGTCTCGGCGGTGATTTTGTCCCAATGGCCGTTTATCATAGGCAGGGCTGGGGTCAGGTAGGGCTTTACGCCCGTGCTGTCTTCAAAGTCATCCAAGCCGGCGGGATAGATGGCTACTTCCGCCGATACTTCAAGAGACGTGTAGCCGTTTACAAAGGCTACGAGCTGCTTCTCGGCGCGATTAGAAATGCCACGGTTTATCTTGAGTAGAGACATTTTATACCAGTACAGTATACATATGAGTGTAATATGCGATAGCTGACTTTGGGACTTGTTTTGCACACGCTTTATTGCAATCAGTAATAACGTTGTACCTACTCCTCTTCGGTCATGAAATCAGCGATTGGCTGGCTGTTAGTCCGTATTCGCCGTCCAGGACGAAAGCCTCCTGCCATGGCGGGTCGTTGGTGAATGGTGTTTCCTTTGTTGCTAAGTTCTTTGGTGTTGGTATGCTTTGATGCTAGATTTTAATAGATCAGAAAAAGTTACTTCGTGTTTTTAGTACAAATGGGGATTAACATTAAAAAACCTAGATTAACAAATCTAGGTTTCACCACATTTTGTGAAGCTTGACCAACTTTTGACCAATATCTTTTTCGTACTTTCTTGTCGTAGGTGACCCACTTGTCATTACCATTAAGTATCACCCAAAAATGGTTCTGTTTACGCTTCACCAGAGAATCACAAATGAATATTTGGTTCATTTACTTTCTTTCAGTGAACTCGTGTGGCACTCAAAACAAAATATGTGGTATACTACTCAAAACAAAATAGGGGCCAACCTATATTTTTTTATTGTGAACTAATTATGGAGTTCTGTATATTACAAAGGGTAAGAATAATAAAAAATATGGTTTTAAAATTTAACGATTGGATATATACAACCGAATAAATTTATAATGTTTTACCTAAACAAAAAATTAATGTTTTTTTCTGATATCTCTAATATCGAGTGGGTTCACCTCTTTTCTGAACACAACCTCCAAGCTGAGAGGGCATGCCCTCAATAAGGTAACAGACTGTTTTTTTGGGGTATCGGCTCCCAGGTTACTTTTAATACATTTAAGAGTTGTCCTGCATTGAAGTACGAAACGAGTGTTGGTTAGTCTCTCAAATGCTTCATTTCAATAGATACCATACGTGTTCTATTGGATTCAGGTCTCGACTACTCGCAGACCATGGCAAGACCCCGTATAAAGGCTTCTTCGAAAGTTTTTTTGCTAGCTCGATGTGCATATTTTTGAGCATTGTCTTGAATCAGCTTGAAGCCTACACCTATATACAGCCTCCGTGGCGCAGTGGGCGAGTAGCCGGCTGTGAAGCGAGAGGCCGCGGGTTCGATTCCCGCATTGAGACAAGTGTTTGTGTGGCCCACAGATATTTGTTTCAAGTCTGGGTGTTGTGAGACCGAAAGTCTCTCATAGTCGCTGACACTCACGATACAGGTTATACCTAGTGTGGGGTCAGGACTAGGTGTGTGACTGTTGGGTGTATTTATTATTATTTATTTATTTATTTATTTATATTCGTCGTGTGAATGGCACCACTTGGGCTCTTATGACCTCCTCGACGTAACCTTGAGTTGATATTTTATTTTTATATATTTTATAGTTTTGAGAGCTAGATTTTTTGCGTTATGCTAATGCCTGAATACACCATTATACGAGGTCACCCAAATCTGTCGCTTTCACGCGTACAACACCTAAAATCGATTCACATTCTCGTCTCCACACTCCTATGCGACCATCGCCTCTAGAGAATTTTACTTAGCACTAGTCTGAAGAAACAAGAGATCTAGATGTAGACGTTTTCTTCAGAACTGCTAGTCTTCGTTCAAACGATTACGTATTGTTTGATCACTCACGCGGATTCCCATAGTCCGATGTAAGCGGTTTTTCAATTAGCGGACGTTTATAGAACACACGTGCACTTAAAGCTTTGCACTGGTCCTTTTGCACAGTGGGAGCTATATTGCTATAGGATCCTAGTTCTGGTGAGTCTACCAGCAAGTTGAAATTGATTCTAGGCATTTAGGATCACTCTGTTTGAAAACCCCAGCTGCAAAGCACCTGCAAAGCAACCGAATGTTGTGAACGCCTCCGTTGATGAATGTGGTTGAACTATCCGCGGTAACAACTCATATGGCGTCGAATCATCGGCATTATTGTTTTAAAGTTAATTCAGCCTCTCATTACGGAAAATGAAAGGAATTCAGAGATCTGAGTTAAACTTACCTAGTTCAAGTGGTAACAAATAAAGTTCAAAATCTGGCAATGTAGGCATTTTTTTAGGTGGGATTACTACAATAGATCCATTTCTGGATAAGTCAAATAAAAAAAATCGCTTTGCCCGTCCTGGGAATATTATTAACTTAGGTCCTCCCGGTCCACAGCCCATATAAACTACGAAAAATTGCAAATATAAAACAAGAGTAGGGTAGAACAAAATTGTCATGAAAAATATTCTTTGGAAGTCTTGATTTTGTTACTGATATTTCTCACTCATATTACAATTAAATTAACTAGGTATAATAACATATATTTTATTGTAATGTGGGATTTGTTGGAAAAAGGCTTTAAGTAAAATTTATTGTAATGTGAAAATTCTATAAAAAGGGCCTTATACTATACAAGTAATTTAATGATTGGCAAAGGCTCTAATATAAATCACAGATAAGTAAAGATTTTTTTTTTGGGAAATAAGATGTAATGAATATAAAATCACATAGGTAAAGACTTAAAGTCTACTTTCGCTTAGTTAGTTCTACAAAAGACCTTTCGGTTACGAGTTTGCAGTAAAACGTGGTCCGAAATGCGCATGCCGAGATGCTGCCGAATACGACGGATTGCGTCAAGCATTTCTAATGCGAATGGCGTTGGTTTATTTTGTTGTAATATGTAAAATGGTGAGTGAAGGTAGCAACCCTTATTTTGATTGTATCCCTCACAACGACTACTGTCTAATGGCATGATCTAACGTCCTTGTATCACGTACTCGTATATAAGTCTATACGCACCTCTTCAACGCCATTTCTTATGTCGCATGTAACCCTAATATTAGACACCAAAATACTTACTGAAATATTACCCTAAAGTAAGTTAAAACGATTTGGCTACCTACCTTATATTTGCATGATTGTTACTGACCTTTCTTCAAAACGTATGCTGGAACGGCTGATATCACTCCAAGCACTCATGGATCTTCCACGACCTCGGTGGTAAGCCGCCGTCACTCCTGCAGTGGCGGTGGGCCTCCGTTCTAGCTCCACCTCCGGGGGGAAATTGACTTTGGTGGAGCCCCGAGATGAAGGTCCTTCGGCGGACTCGCCTCCTCCAGACAATTCCATTTCGAAGGCCGCGTATTCGGGTGCGTCGTCGGGCTCGCCTTCGCTGCCGTCGCTCGCCGCCGAAAGCGCTTCATATCCGTATCCAGGGCGGGCGCCACCGCCGCCGCCGGCGGCCACGCCTCCCCCGCTGCGACCACACTCCGCTCCTGAAGCCAGTCTCGGCGATGCCTCGATTCGACTTAATGACGCTGCTTTTACTGACTGCCCTCGTATGTTCAATGGCGAACTCCGTGTAGGAAAATGGTTTGAGTAACGCAACTTGCCGTGGCGGAACGTGGTGCTGACCGTATTTGTCTAGAAATGTAATATCGACGGATACGTACACGTAGACTGTAAGGCACTCGTACTTCGTTGGCTTCGAATGTATTCTGGCACTAGATGTGTCAATAACACTTCACAGCACTGGAAATTAACGTCTACCTTTTATAACCTCTTGCACTATTACGGTAACATCAATTGTTGTTTAACTTAGCAGTACACGATAACAAACGTCCACTTCGATTGATGCAGAAGCTATTTATTATTCACGAATCTCGTAATAAATGTTGACACGCATTTGTGGATTGAATTCACCTATTATTTTGACACAAAGCTTTTATAATCCAAGTGTAAAAATATAAATTTTTAGCGTTTATCCGAGATCGACAGCATGGTTCTAGCGTTCGTTCTTCACCTACTGCCCTTTATACCGCCAAACGGTACCAAGTTTTGTTAATGGGGGTGGAAAACAATAAGATCGTATAGATACTATGTTTCATACATAGTGTGACAAGTATGAAGTGAGCGAAGCTCGGAACCTACGGAGTGAAATGCGTCCAAGTGGTTAGTTGGGCGGGGCAGATCGATGCGACTACTACGGCGTCCTTTTTAGTTCAATTCTTTGCCACTGTAGCGCTTTTGTCTCCCTAAATCACAATAAATAATATATTACCTACCTACCTATTATCACTATGCATGTTCACGATTATCGTCACTGTATAGTCATCCCGTGTCATAATATTATGTTTAAGCATAATTGGCTACTCATAACAGCTGTGAGCTCTGAAATAAAATGCATTTAATTTAAATAAAGGCTGTCGTAAATTTAGATAGTGTAGTTTAATACAATATTCGATTTATAATAGAAGCCCCTTTCCCTTGAGTAATCTATTGGTATCCCGGTAAATTATACGGCTTATTTAAGCTTCAAACTGTCGACATCAACAAAATAAGAATCTTAACTTTTATATCACTCGCGCGATGTTAGGTACGTTCGGAAATCTTATTAGATTTAAGATATTTATAGACTGCCTCAGTGGCGTGGTGTATTTCGGTACGACTACTGTCCTGAGGTCTCGGGTTCGATCCCCGGGTCGGGCAAAGTGATATTGGATCTTTCCATATCAGCCCGAAGTCTGGAATTTGTGCCCGATATGGCTATAGGCTATCACATCTGGGACGGAACTAAGCTTGGCAAAATGTGGGTGTACTAGTTGGCTAGTGCCTCTCCCTACCCCTTCAGGGATACAGGCGTGAGCTTATGTATGTATTTATCTTAGATTGTATTTATATTTATAGTATCAACTGTAATTTTATATGATGTTATACTTTTTAGTGACTGTGACAATAAAAAATACTTACATATTATATATGTATATGCTTTATTTCTAATTAAATAAAGAATATTATCTTTTATGATGGTGTGGCACTAGGTTTATGGGAATCCATGCATTATTTTTTATATTGTAATTTGTTTTCGTGTGTGTATATAAAGTTTCTGATTTACGTTATATTTTTAAGGTTTTAATAACTAAGGTATTTTATAAGCTAGCATATAAACATTTAATTGTGTATAATAAATAGCAAGGTTTTAACGAGAACCACTGCAGTTCGCTTTGTATTGTTTAATGGTGGAACGGAGATAATCATTATATCACTATGTCTATTTAGACTCCATTTTAGAGAGATATCTATCGCATCCATGTCGCGTCGATGCGATTAACAATTATTGTGAATGGTTCCTTTATGTTCCTAAGTACGCAGACTGGACACCTGTAGCTGATGAGAACATATCCTACAAAATATAAATCCTCGTTTTTTTCGCTTTGGTACATATCTTATGAAGACGAACTCTTAATTAGAAAAAATATGTTACAATAGCATAATAAAGAAATAAATGTCAGAAACAACCTGGTCCATATTGAACGATATAGAGGTAATTAATAGCTGTTATTTTTTATTGAGCATATTACTAAAGCATTAATTGTAAGTTATTATAATTATATATTTTGACAAAACATTATTGGCCTCTAAAGTTGTCTAATTTTACAAATCCCCATTATTTTTTCAGGATTCAGCTGAAGCTGCTTCCGGAAAATGAAAATAGCACCGATTCTCACCACGGTTGTGAAGATTTTTATTGCCAGAAAACGCTCAGTCCCCAAAATTGGGACATCTACTCGCATCGTCAAAACAGTTAAGACTGATATGCTCATTGCCCAGTGTCATGTTCAAATACATTTAAATCAAGATTCGTCCGATGTGATACAATCCAACAACTAACGGCACCATATACGTATATCAGGCCCGCCCGGCCCCGCGTCCTTTAGCGGTAACAGGTATACCAAACGAATGTACTCCTTGCGAAAATTATATGTACCGCTTTCATTTTCAATGTACCTCTCCAATTTTTAAATTACAAGCGCTTTTTGGTGGCCGGGCCAGCCAGACTTTTTCAGCCCGGCCCCTCTGTAATTCAAAAACTACAAAACGTACTGATAAAATGATGGTACAGATGAAATGTACTCTCCAAATTACGTATATGTACAGCTTAATATAATAATAAAATGCAATATCTTACGAGATATTGGATCAAGAAATTAGGTAATCAGGGCCGGGCTGAAATTATTTTGGTAGCTCTGTACATAAAAAGTACAAATTATAGATATGAACTATCTATGTACATATAATGTACCCTGAATATAGTTCATATGTACTTACTTCATTTTCAATTACATTATGTAATTACAAAAATATGACTTCTTGTAAATATTTCAGCCCGGCCCTTTACAATCGTCCATATCTTTTAAAATACTGCATCGAACTTACTAATATTGTGTTTTTTGGAGTTACATACGATGGTACATTCGTTCAATTCGCCTTGTGTATCCATTAGCGGCTTATTTAAAAAAACATTTAAATTATAACCTAATATTATTAAAGCTGCAGTAGGGTGACCATCAGAGACAAATTAATTTTCGGACCACGATGTAAACATCATCGAATGAAACTATATTCTACTGAATATACATATTTTAATAAATCAACTTTTATAAATATACAGAGGTATAATCATTTATTAAACTACTTACATTAAATATTGCCAGACAGAGTTACGTTCGCTTTTTTATTTACTAGCTGACCCGCGCAACTTCGTCTGCGTATGAGAGAGGGTTAGAAAGAGTGAGTCGTAGGCACCTATAACACAATTCTAAATGAGGTAATGTACCATAAGAGTATAACTTAGGCTACTAAACTCCGAGAGAAAGTACGTCAGAATCTCAGACAACCCCGTCGGTTACCTCATCAGTCACCCCGTGTGACCGGTAAGTCACGTACTTTCTCTCGAAGTTTAGTTTAGTAACCTATGTTATACTCTTAACGTAGATGATCACATTACAGATGGATGTTTCTCCCGATTCCATCCGCGTGATTTTAAATTAGCACTGTAGGTACTTTTACCGCCCCTATATAAGCAGAGAGAGAGAGAGAGACAAGGACAATATACATCTTGTCAGCCTTTAAAAGTTGTATACTAATAATTTGGCAGCATGTTCTCAGATCATAGCCCGTTTTCTATGGAACAAGTAAAAAAACAAATAAAATGATAATATTGTTTCACTCGATATATTTCAATGATATACTTACATCGTGGTCCGAAAATTAATTTGTGTCTGATGGTCACCTTACTGCAGTTTTAATAATATTAGGTTATAATTTAAATGTTTTTTAAATAAGCCGCTAATAGATACACAAGGCTAATTGAACGAATGTACCATCGTATGTAACTCCAAAAAACACAATATTAGCCAGTTCGATGCAGTATTTTAAAAGATATGGACGATTGTAAAGGGCCGGGCTGAAATATTTACAAGAGGTCATATTTTTGTAATTACATAATGTAATTGAAAATGAAGTAAGTACATATGAACTATATTCAGGGTACATTATATGTATATAGATAGTTCATATCTATATCTTGTACTTTTTATGTACAGAGCTACCAAAATAATTTCAGCCCGGCCCTGATTTCCTAATTTCTTGATCCAATATCTCGTAAGATATTGCATTTTATTATCATATTAAGCTGTACATATACGTAATTTGGAGAGTACATTTCATCTGTACCATCATTTTATCAGTACGTTTTGTAGTTTTTGGATTACAGAGGGGCCGGGCTGAAAAAGTCTGGCTGGCCCGGCCACCAAAAAGCGCTTGTAATTTAAAAATTGGAGAGGTACATTGAAAATGAAAGCGGTACATATGATTTTCGCAAGGAGTACATTCGTTTGGTATACCTGTTACCGCTAAAGGACGCGGGGCCGGGCGGGCCTGATATACGTCACCATATATGGTTAGCTTATATGGCTTTGTTTGGAGGAACAGATATATCAATGCAATATTTGCCAGTGTTAATCCTACTGGATAATATGGGCCTTACTTATAAAAACATTTTCGCTGAACTATTTGCTAAGAATAACCTGTCACTTTTTTCTTGCGTTACATTGTTTAAAAATGAAAGGATTCAATCCTGTCCAACTTCAATTCTTTCAATTTCCTACAACTCTTTCCGGCACGCGGCCGGTCGTAAAAACTAAGCCAAATCCTCTCTGCAGCATGCTTGTAAAAGTGTGAAAAAGTTGCGCCGACCCCACATTAAGGTGGGATAAGGGCAAGTAGAAAGAATGAAAGATATAGGTAACAATATGATTTATGAATTATGCTACTTTAATTTATTTATAGGAGTTTTAGAGGAAATAAAAGATGCATTAATTGTAGATTTTTTTAATTATTAGCAAAATTACAATATTTATGAGTACAGTTTTCTACTATATATTCGTATAGAAACTTGTATATTTAATTAAGGGCAACCTTCAATGGGAACAAAAATTCTTTCATTGGCCATATCGTATTAACCAACAAAAAAGCGTGTTTATAACAAAAAACAAACATCTTACACCATTGGTTCTGTGTATGCTTTGGCTAAATAAAACATACTTATCGTGATAGGTAAAATGAAAAAATAGATAAAAAAATATGTAATGCCTAGCTCATACAGACAGACGGACGGACATGACGAAACTATAATATAATAATATCAGCCCTGTAATATTACTGTCCCACTGCTGGGTACGGGCTTCCTCTACTAATGAGAGGAGTTAGGCCTTAGTCTACCACGCTGGCCTAATACGGGTTGGTAGACTTATTTATAACATTTAGGGCGACTTGGTCCACCATTACTAACCTACAGTTAGTCCTAACCTCAAGTTAAATTGAAATAGAAATATATGAAGGACATGTAATTTATTACACGTAATGAACTACATGTAATTACAGATAATATATGACGACATTTAATTAATAACATGTAATTAATTACATGTCCTTCATATATTTCTTTTTCAATTTAACTTGAGATTAGGGCTAACTGTAGGTTAGTAATAGTGGTGCAAGTCGCCCTTAAACAGATATAGTATTGTTTTTCTCTTCTTTACGCAGTTAAAATGCTGATAGAGTAATTAAACACCCTGAAATTGTATTTGCTTTCGAAACATTGTTCTTTTAGATTCAAATTTTAATTTTTGATTATCTCTTTTGCAGCTATAAAAAATTCTAATATTTAAATATTTTTCAACTACCAAGCGCACTAAATTTATGTTATGGACTTAGAGTAATAACGTATAGAGATATAGTCTCATACAAAATTCCTTCGGAAATTGAAGCCGATAACGATTCAATGTGTGCATCGTCGGCGCGTAACTACTTGAGCCGACACACACATACGCACGTAAATAGTGTTGCAAGTAAAAGACATTTTACCAACAAAATAGGGAAATCGATAGTGTTCTAATAATGATACACTTCTTTTATTCTGAACTTAAAAAACATTTGTATAGTTTTGAACCGACTTTAAAATAAAAAGGTTCTGAATTTTTCTGTATAAACATAACTTTTTTTATCAATTGTTCGATAGAGTTGTTCGTAATGTTCGCGTTCGCGTTGTATGTGTATGCTTGTGTATGTATAAATATTATGATTATGAATTTATTTATGTATATTATATGATATATTCTTTTATAGCTATATATCGCAATGATATTTAATATTATGAGTATATGTAACATTATATTTAATACTTTTTTTTTCTTTTTATATATTATCATGCGATCAGTCACGAAGACTATAAGCAGATGCGGTGCAGTAGAATTTAACACTACCCTCATTTTTATTTTCTTCATATACACCCGCCTTGTCTTTTCTCTGCACCACCCAAAGGTTGACTGGTAGCGAATGCCGCTGGCATTAAGTTCGTCTGAACATATTTGTGTATAATGTGTTTGAAATAAAAAGGAGACGGAAACACTTCCATACAATCTTGGGCCTAGATTGTAAAAGGATGAAAGTAGTGTCAATTAATAGATAGTATATTATGAGATCATTACTGAACATTTGGCGACTTTTTGTAATCTGAGAACATAGTTATGAGCCTCACTTTGACTTAAATAAAAGTGAGGTTATGGAACAAACTATACGCAAACAACTGATGTTTATAAGTACAAATCTTACGTATTGATATGTTTTAATGTAGATAACATACGCTCATGCCTATATCTCCGAAGGGATGGCAGAAACTCGAATACCCACATTCGATAACTAAATGTTGATCACAAAGACGATTATTCTCAGGAACATAATATTTCTACAGACTGAGCAACATTGTTCTATTTAAAAGATGGAAAACACCCAAAACGCACACGCACGAAACAATACGAAAACGAAGCAAATGAAAACGATTTTTTTACAGGGAACCAGCTAAGGTCTGAATGCATGCCGCCAAGCTATTCAGTTACTGTTTTTTTTTTCAGAACTATTTATTGTTAGTTTTTATGTTTTCAATTATTTTTACTTCAATTAATCATCCGGGTCTAACATTATATATACATACATACATATATACATATATATATATCGGCGCAAAATAGCAAGCTTATTTAAAAAGCCGTTGTTATTTCACGTTATTAATTTATTTTACAATTGTTAAACTGCTGAATCGTTTAAAGATTCTAAAAAGTTAAAATAATCGTTATAATTGTTTCTTCACCATTCGATATTCGGTATCGAGTAGGTAGTTGCAAATATTGCACCCTATAAAAGGAGTGTTCAGAGCAGATTCGACACAGTCGTGCTCCGGCACTCGGACTGTCCACATCCCTGACTAGACGGTGCTCTTAAGCACCGTTAATAAAGGGAGTCAGTGAATTTCAGTGTTCACAGTTGATAAATGAGATGAGTAATCATCTTATTGTCAAAATTGACGTCAGCCATGCTGACGTCACCGTTTTTTAAAAACAACGTTAGCGTTGGCCCTCCGACATCAGAAGTGGGATCACTATCCCACTCATTTAACTTGAACCTTTCTGCCCTGACAATGGATGCTTTCAATCCGACTGATACTTTCAATCCGAGATACTCTCAGTTCGATCGACACTTTCGAACTAGTTTTTCGGGGCCTTTGTAGACCACGGTCAATAATAAAGGTCCAGGCCACAGCATCGTCCTTCCTAGTTCCTTTAGAACCCCTGTGGACCACGGCGTAAAGGACCGCTCAGAGCCACAGCATCATCCTTAACAAAAAAAAAAACTGTGGACCACGGCGTACGAGACCGCTCAGAACCACAGGATTATCCTTAACAAAAAAAAAAGTGCATAAATGCGTGGAGCATTTGCACTAGTGCATTAATGTGTGGAACATCTGCACAAAAAAAAAACTTTTCAGAGCCTCTGTGGACCACGGCGTACAGGACCGCTCAGCGCCACAGCATCGACCCTTCCCGTTCCTTTAGAACCCCTGTGGACCACGGCATCATCCCCGTAAGAAAAGTGCATAGATGCGTGGAGCATTCGCACTCTGACTACTGATTGTGCATTGTGTGGAACATTTGTACAAATGTTGATAATATGGTCTAGCAAGGCTGGTCGGATACCTCCTCTAAAAACAATATAAACTAAGCCACGCGGTGCGTCTAAATACCCGTATTTTGATTTGTGTGCAATTTCATCTCAGAATTCAATGCAAAAACAAAAAACTACCTGATTTATGGTCAGGATTGATCGAGACGGTGTATGTGACACTGTTGCAGTCATTTTTAAAGTCTAAATGACAACGTCGGTTATCATCTTTAAAAATCATAAGTGGTCAATTTGAAAAATCCTGAGTGGTCAATTCGGGAAATTGTTTTGTGAGCTAGGAAATTTTGCCCGCTGAGTTTGTTTCGCCGGGTCTTCTCAGGCAGGGCCGCGTTTGGATCCGGTGGTAGTTTTAAAAAAAAAATAGGAATCTTAAATTCGCAACAATAAACGAGGCCTTTCAAAATGACCGTTCGGCGTACAACCACGAGCTTTCAATAGGAGCACGTGCTATTTCAAATGGAAAGAAAGAAAGAAAGAAAAGAAAAAGAAAAAAAAAATTTTTGATCTACGAGTATTCACAACAAATTACAAGGCTGGTGCAGAGCACGCACCGCCTATCAGAATGGCCGTATCGGCGCAAAATAGCAAGCTTATTTAAAAAGCCGTTGTTATTTCACGTTATTAATTTATTTTACAATTGTTAAACTGCTGAATCGTTTAAAGATTCTAAAAAAGTTAAAATAATCGTTATAATTGTTTCTTCACCATTCGATATTCGGTATCGAGTAGGTAGTTGCAAATATTGCACCCTATAAAAGGAGTGTTCAGAGCAGATTCGACATAGTCGTGCTCCGGCACTCGGACTGTCCACATCCCTGACTAGACGGTGCTCTTAAGCACCGTTAATAAAGGGAGTCAGTGAATTTCAGTGTTCACAGTTGATAAATGAGATGAGTAATCATCTTATTGTCAAAATTGACGTCAGCCATGCTGACGTCACCGTTTTTTAAAAACAACGTTAGCGTTGGCCCTCCGACATATATATATATATATTTTAACTCATTCATCTTAATCGGTAAAGTAATCGATTCTATTTTAATAATGTCCTTTACTTATTTTTCAGATATCTCATTTTCTAGATTGTGAATTGGGCAGATTTTTTTATATTTTGAAATAAAAAAAATGTCAAATTTTTGGGCCATATCTCAACTCATTACATTTTGGCCCAAAGATCCCCGTCTCCTTTTGGTTTTTATTTGTTCGTTAAAAAAGATTAAAAAACAGAAAACCCTTTAGGTTTAATCATACCTATTTACATAAAAATCGGTACAGTGATATAACCATGAAAACGCAAAAAACACACTTTCCGATTAGAGTACGCATAAAAGTTGAAAATTATTTTCTTTAACCCTTACATCACCAATTACTATCATCATAATCCCCATTTTGATATCAAACATAAGCTAAGCTGTGTTATTTGATTTTGTTCATTATTTATGTTAATAGCAAATTGTCAGGATAGGCAGTGTAGCTTTGTCTATACGAAGTGCACGCCACTGCACAAACAGAGTTATCGCAGAGTTAATTAGTTTAATATGAATATAGATTTGCATTTTAACTAGAACATCATTTGTTTGCGTATAGTTTATTCCATAACCTCACTTTTATTTAAGTCAAAGTTTTAGTAATGATCTCATAATATACTATATCTATTAATTGACACTACTTTCATCCTTTTACAATCTAGGCCCAAGATTGTATGGAAGCATTTCCCTCTCATTTCATTATCCCTAATAGTATTTAAAAAATGGGTAAATTGGTTGGCATTATTGGCAACATTCATAATGATTCATAACGTAAATGGCGTCTGTCATTTTTACAATTTTATTTGTAGTTTTGATGAATGTTTTACTTAATATTAAAACATGTCAGCAATTAATTACTTGTGAAATGTTATCTTTATATTTCCTTGGTGCTTGTTCATTGTATTGTGACATCCTTTGATAGCGCAGTTCGTCATAATATAATTAAATTTGTGGGAGCTCTTCATACTAAGACTTGACATAGGACACTGACACGCCGTGCGGCGTTGGGTACCTAAACCGGCTCACCCAGAACGCCTTCACGCCGTGGCCCTGTACTGCGGTTCTATGTATGATATTTCTATGGTTATGGATATGTCCGTTAACATGCTCATCAGATAGAGAAAAAGTGTGATAGCCAATAAAAGTTTTCATTATGTCTAATACTAAAGTTTGGAAGTCCTTATTATTACGTATTAACTGATTTTTTTCTTTAATAAATAAACGGTAGACCTTTTCGGCTGCGCAACATATAGAGAATACTTCCGTAGAGGCGTATACCAAACCGCCATTATCTCGTAAAATAACTAACTTATGGAACCATAACAAACTATTGGAAGTTAAATTGCCAATGCAGTTCAAACATTTTAATTTATCTTTCAATTGACGCACAACAAACCCTGCAATATACCCAATAATATGATTGGTTATAATTTGGGTATTTGAATTATCGAGTGCATTATCTAAATAAATATCGTTATCTATAGACAGTCTTCTTTAACATCTCAACTGTTCTTTCGTTATCCTCATCATATCGTTGAGAAAACGAAGTATTATTAATGGAGTTGAGTGCTGAAGTACAAGACTTCAAAATAGAGACATTTTCCAATGGTACACAGTTAGCAGCTGGTCTCAATAGCTTTTAGTTCCAGATTGCACAATAATTTTCTATATATTCCCTTAAATTGTCGAGCATTTGGATTGTCGTTATGACCGCCATGCATACGAATTGCACCAAAAAATTGCTCCAAATGATCTTGACTGAGACGGTATGTTGTAATATAGTTTAATTAATTTTTTTCTATGACTAGTGTGTTAAAAAGATACTTTAAACTTTCAATACATATAATTATCCCAAAAAATCCAGTAGGTATTTGATTGTGTCTCTAAAATAAGTTTGTTCATTTTAATAAGAATTTTAGAAGATTTTTGGTTATATGTTCTTTTACGAGTTATTTTAATTTTTAAATTTAAAATATATTGCTTAATCTCGTCTAAAAATGTGAAAATAATATCTTTATTTTCTATGCAAAGGGGATGGCTAAAGGAATGCTGATTTAAGTTCCTACTATTGAAAATATCGAAAATATTGTTAAACAAATATATAAATTATTCAGTAGCTGCACTGTCCTTAAATTCGTTTAACTTTATTTCATCTCGGCACAACCTTAATGCACATGCAACACTTCTGCTAAGCAGTTGAACAGCAAGTTTAACATTCATTATATAATTCCTGAAGTTTAAATGTCTACGTGTTAACTTATTACCTATATGTAATTGTTCTTTATCCTGTAAATCACAAAGTTGGACCAAATAGTTCCAATTTATTTCGTTGTTGTCTGTATCAAAAAATATTTATTTATTTAACAATTTTAGAATGGTTTGTAAACCAATTACTCTAAAATGAACAAATTTGTAAAAACTAATACTAATATTACAAAAACATGTGAAACAATAAATATATAACTCTTCTAAGATACATTTTCGCAGTAACGAAGGCACACCGGCATAAGCTGGGCCCACGTGCCCGCAAACAGATCGCAGTCGGGATTTGCCTCAACAAGCGAGTTTAGCGCAGACGAGCATGTGCGAGGAATGGGGGAAAAAGTGTGAGCTACGGTGCGACACATGGGCACAGCCAGGAGTCTGTGCCTTCTACTTCGGACATAATTGTCAGGAACATATAACCTAACCAGCTCATTGGACAGGTCCGGGGATTCTATTATCCCACGAAATAATTTAAGCATGGTGCGCATTTGGTCATAGGCTCTTCTTGTTTCCAGTGTATTATATCCCAAACATCCTATAAGGAATTTGCTGGGATACATGTACGGATAGTACCCGAAAGTACGTTTAAATAAAAATCGAAGACACGCTTTTTGGACTTTCTCTAACATCAGGGTATAATTTGCCTTAAACGGATTCCAAACGCATGCACTCATTTCTAATTTAGGTCGGACTAGGGTACTGTACAAAAGGCGTATTGTACAGTTATTGCGAAAATCCTTTGCGTTTCTTAGGACAAAACCCAACCGTTGATACGATTCCTTAGCAACATTGGTAATATGGTCATTAAACGTGAGTTTTTGATCGAACGTGACCCCTAAATCTTTCATGGTCGTGGTTCTAGATATAACATTACCGTTCATTTTGTAAACGTACGTAATCGGTTGCAGAGTTCGACCAAAAGTCATTAGAAAGCATTTACTAGGATTAAGCTCCATTTTATTTTTAGTTGCCCATTCGTATAAGGTATTGATATCATTCTGAATAGCCTCGCAGTCAGATATAGTGTTAACTACGCTATAGAGCTTTAAATCGTCGGCGTAAAGAAGGCATTGAGTATGCTTCGGGATATCTGACAAATCATTTATCATGAGAAGAAATAATAAGGGTCCAAGAATAGATCCCTGGTTTACGCCGGAGCGTGTATTATACAATCCAGAATCATAAATACCCAGACGTACAAATTGTTGACGATTACGGTGGTAGTCAGCAATAAATCTTAAAAGGTTGGGGCAAAAGCCCAAGGAGCAAAGTTTCTGTAACAGTATGTCGTTATTTACCCTATCGAAGGCTTTGCGGAAATCAAAGTATAGTACATCCCCTTGACGGCATTGGTCAAGGTGTTCGGAAATATAATTAGTAAGCACTAATAAGTTAGTTTGTACTGAACGTTTGCACCTGAAGCCATGCTGGGCATTGCTTAAATATTTTTCAACCTGGGAGTACATGTGACTGTGAAGGATGTTTTGAAAGACTTTAGCGGGTGATGACAATATTGCTATAGGGCGGTAATCTTCTACCACAGATTTATTGGATGTTTTAGGTATGGGCGTGACTCGGGAAATTTTCCATTGCGGAGGATATTTACTTGTTTTCAGAGACAAATTAAAAATGAGTAAGATCACGTCAAGTGGACCCCCCATTTACCACTTGATCATAAAAATTTAATCTATATACAGGGTGTTTCATAAAGTTGGTATCCATAATAACTTTACTTAAAGAGAGGATGGCTAGCAATCTAGCGGTAAAGTTTAAAATTTCATAAGGCTCATAGTTTTGGAATAATGGAAACTTGAATTTGTGATGAAAAACTTTTTTCTGGCTCACTGGGTCAGCTGCAGTACATTTACAAACTACCTATAGGGTAATTAATTACTTTTAGCATACACAAAACCATTCTTTCGCTATTTGCGACGATTTACAGGTCACATTCCGATTTTAAAATCCCCATGGTTAATATGGATAAAAAAAAATAATGATTTTTTAACTTTGCCATTGCACTTTAAATCGTTCTCCCTGTATGTGGAATTATTATAGGTACCAACTTTATGAAACACCTGGTATATTTTTCATAAGTACTTATGATGGAAAAATGATCCCCCAAACGATTTTTAAAAATTTTGATTTTAACAACATTTTTTTTTACAATGAAAATTTTAAGCACTTTTAATAAAAAAATGGATTAAAAATCAACCGTAAGAGATAAATTCATGAAATTTTCAGCATCCATGGTCAAATGTCTATACTTTAAGGCCTTTATTCATAATGACTTAGTGGGACGCTATAGTACCGCTGAAGGACGTTTCCTAAAAATTGTTATTCATAATAGCTCAATAGCGTTAAAACGTTCCCAAAATCTCCCATAAAATATCTGCAATTTATAGAAGCTGGCACCCTACTTTAACGCTGCAATAGCAAAAAATATGGCCGATTTCGATCAGCTGATTCGTATTTGACGTTCCACCCGTTTTGGTTGAGATTAATTTGAGGGTGCCTGCGACTTCCATCATAAACATAAAAACATAAGCTCACGCCTGTATCCCCGAAGGCGTAGGCAGAGGCGTACTAGCGAACTAGAACACCCACATTTCGCCGAGCTTAGTTCCGTCCCAGATGTGATAGGGGGTGAGCCTTAGATTAATAAAGTCGGGTGAGCCTATCGCCATATCGGGCACAAATTCCAGACTCCGGGCTGATATGGAAAAATCCAATATCACTTTGCCCGACCCGGGGATCGAACCCGAACAACATTGAAGTAGGTTTCGGAGGTGTGTATGGCCCGACTAATGTCTTCATACATCTCCTCTACTTCCTCATCTGGGTGTGTCAAGGTCGGCGCGTATACCTGTATGACCTTCAGCGAATACCTATTGGATATTCTGAGTATAAGGTATACGACCCTGCTCGACACATTTTCAATGGATACGATGTTGTTGACGAGAAATCCGACACCGCCTTGGGACAGTTGGTCGCCCTCCCGGTAGTAGAGCAGGTTACCAGACTTGAGGATTACCGTATCCTCCCCGTTTCTTCGGACTTCCGATAACCCCAAGATATCCCAGCGTAACCTACTCATTTCTTCTTCCAGCTCAAAAATCTTCTCGTCTGTCCTCAAAGTGCGAATGTTGTGTGTTACCAGGGCCAGTCGTCGTCGGGGGTGGTAGCGGGATCTTACCCGGGGATTCTTAGCACCCCCTGCCCCGCCGTTACCGTAGCCGCTACCGAGGCCAGGAATAGCAGGGCTGCCGGGGACTGGGGGCCTGGCCTTTCTCTGTAAAATCATATAGGGGGGGTTTTGCCATTACTCGCCACGCTTGGCAGGCGGGTTGACGAGCGCAGGGCGTAGATTCTCGCGCTGATGATGCTGCTGCCCATCATCAGCCTGTGACATTTATCTACGCCTTCATACTGCGATGGTTATCCCGCCATCGATCGGTTGCCAAAGCCTCGTCTGTTAGCCTGCAGGGTGCACCACGTGCAGGTAAGGTTGGCTTGGACTCCGAGAGTTGGTGGTTGGACCCCCTTACACCCCATGGATACCCCCTAGGATGTATATATTTATAAAGGAATAACTGATAACACATAGGCTACTTTTTTCCAGAAAATGTAGGGTCTCCGTAGGATAGATTTGTTCGATTTAATACATTTTCACGCGAATGGAGTGTGGTATTTAATTACATACCTTGATTTCAACAAAACATATTTTTCTTCAATATCATCATTATCTAAACACGAATATAGCGTCACATGAATAAATCATGAGAAATAAAACACTTCAAAAATACAATGATGAATTTTATTAAATCTGATTTAACAAAAAATACTTATGCACGCATGTTGCCTAATTATTCTTCAATACGATGGGTTTTAGACGGTTCTGTTGAAGCCGCTGTGAACTGGAAAGTCCGGTCCTGAATTCCATTCTCATAGAAGGCAGGGTATTTTTCTTACACGATTTGAAAGCCCCCTTTCTTTTCATTCATACGCTCCAAGGAATATCCTCCAAATCTAAATTTCATTTCCAAATATCCATAATCTACCCATCTTCGTTGATGTTTAGGTATTGCATAAAACAAAATCACTTCACATGCAACAAACATAGTTTTACTTTGATTAAATTAATTAAATAAATATATAAACAAACTAAACTGGTCGCCATGGTTGCCATGGTCGCGCGCGAATGATTTTTTTTTAGGCCATCGCTCCATGACTTTCCAGAGACAAAACTTGTTAAAATCACGTTTTATCTATGTACTAGCAACATTGTGACACGGTAAATATATTTTAGTTAATGAAGCTATAGTAAACTATTATGAATAAAGAATTTTATTGAACCTTCGATAGGCTTAAAATGCATTTTTACCAATATGAGTTTATATCTTCGATAAGGGTTTTATTATGAATAAAGGCCTAAGAATATATTAACGACTTAAGATTATTTGTTTATTTTCGTATTGTTAACTAACTTTTAAGTTAACAAATGAAAATTTAACTCATTTCTTGGTAAAAAAATGCATTTTTTTTTCATCGGTCACATGCTTTATTCATTTAAGTTTAAGATTCCGGAAGAAAATTTCACCGCTCGCCATTAGTTTAAACAAAATGAATTTATTTATGACAGCGCGCCAGCCGCCGAGCGCTGTGGAAGCGCCGCGCTACCGAGCGTCTCGTACTGCATTGAGGCTTTTATCAGTAATAATTTAAAATAATTATACAAAATCTATCTATCTATCTATATATATAAAAATGAAACCCGTTTTTCGTTGTCACGCCATCACGCGTGAACGGCTGGACCGATTTCGCTAATTCTTTTTTTAGAATATTCCTCGAAGTACGAGGATGGTTCTTACGGATAGAAAAAAATTAAAAATTGTCTGAAAAAGTCTAAAAACAACACTTTTCTGTACTCCCATACAATCGATTCGCAATAATACTTAAAAGTCAATTTGAACTTTAATACCATACCATAAAGTTCAAGTATTAGTGGAGAGGTTCCGGGAAGGCAAAACAATTGAGTGTCGTTAGTATCTACTGGTTCGATTTGAAAAATTCTTTTTGTGTTGGATAGCCCAATTATCGACGGTGGCTATAGGCTATATAACATCACGCTATGACCAATAGGAGCGGAGCAGAAATGAAAAATGTTTAAAGCCGGGGAAGTTGGTATCTCAGAAACTACTGGTTCGAATTGAAAAATTATTTTTGTGTTGGTTAGCCCAATTATCGAGGGTGGCTATAGGCTATATAACATCACGCTATGACCAATAGGAGCGGAGCAGAAATGAAATGTTGAAAAGACTATATTTCAGAAACTACTGGTTCGAATTGAATTTTTTTTTGTGTTGGATAGCCTATTTATCGAGGATGGCTATAGGCTATATAACATCACGCTTTGACCAATAGGAGCGGAGCAGAAATGAAAAATGTTTTAAAGCGGGGAAGTTGATATCTCGGAAACTACTGGTTCGATGTGAAAAATTCTTTTAGTGTTGACCGACGGGTTGAATGATGGGGTGACTAAGGGATACCTGACGGGGTGACTGATGGGGTGACTGACGGGGTGACAGACGGGTTACAGACGGGGTGACAGACGGGTGACATGCGGGGTGACAGACGGGTGACAGCCGGGGTGACAGATGGGTGACATGCTGGGTGACAGATGGGGTGACCGACGGGGTGACAGACGGGTGACAGACGGGGTGACAGACGGGTGACAGGCGGGGTGACAGACGGGTAACAGACGGGGTGACAGACGGGGTGACAGATGGGTGACAGGCGGGGTGACAGACGGGGTGACAGACAGGGTGACAGACGGGGTGACAGGCAGGGTGACAGACAGGGTGACTGATGGGGTGACAGACGGGTGTTAGGCGGGGTGACAGGCAGGGTGACAGACAGGGTGACAGGCAGGGTGAGTGATGGCGTGTCAGCCGATGTGACAGACGGATTACAGACGGGGTGACAGACGGGAAGACAGACGCGGTGACAGACGGGGTGACAGACGGGGTAACAGACGGGGTGTCAAACGGGGTGACAAACAGGGTGACTGATAGGGTGACTGACGGGGTGATAGACGGGTTACAGACGGGGTGACAAACGGGGTGACAGACAGGGTGACAGACGGGGTGACAGATGTGGTGACAGGCAGGGTGACTGATGGGGTGACTGACGGGGTGACAGACGGGTTACAGACGGGGTGACAGACGGGTGACAGGCTGGGTGACAGGCTGGGTGACAGGCGGGGTGACAGACGGGGTGATTGACGGAACCGCACCGAAGTCACGTACTATCTCTCGAAGTTTAGCAAAACATATCATTACCTTTTTAGAATTATTGTGCTATTGGTGCCTACGACTCACTCTTTCAACCCTCTCTCTCATACGCAGACGAAGTTGCGCGGGTCAGCTAGTATTATTATAAAACAAATTTTATTATCATTTACGTTATATTATTATAATTATTATCAATAAAATTTTATTTTTTGTTAACAATATCATAAAGAATATAATCACAACACACTGAATAGAACAAACAAAAGCTTATTTTGAATAATTAAATGGTAAATTTGTCGTCAGATACTTTCACTTTTTTTTTAAAAACCTTGTTAATAAATACTTTTTCATCTTCTGAAACGAGCCTGCATTGTAGTGAAAAATTTTCCAATGGTTTGTAGTAATGAAATTGGCGAGTATTTTTTATTGTAGTTAAGCGTTCGAATCGTGGTTGGTATTTTTTTTCATGTACCTCATGATCTTTAATCGTACAGAAAGCAAAATTATTTTTTTTAAAAGAACTTTGGGTGTGTATGCAGTACGAGACGCTCGGTAGCGCGGCGCTTCCACAGCGCTCGGCGGCTGGCGCGCTGTCATAAATAAATTCATTTTGTTTAAACTAATGGCGAGCAGTGAAATTTTCTTCCCGAATCTTAAACTTAAATGAATAAAGCATGTGACCAATGAAAAAAAATGCATTTTTTTACCAAGAAATGAGTTAAATTTTCATTGGTTAACTTAAAAGTTAGTTAACAATACGAAAATAAACAAATAATCTTAAGTCGTTAATATATTCTTAAAGTATAGATATTTGACCATGGATGCTGAAAATTTCATGAATTTATCTCTTACGGTTGATTTTTAATCCATTTTTTAATTAAAAGTGCTTAAAATTTTCATTGTAAAAAAAATGTTGTTTAAATCAAAATTTTTAAAAATCGTTTGGGGGATCATTTTTCCATCATAAGTACTTATGAAAAATATATATGGATTAAATTTTTATGATCAAGTGGTAAATGGGGGGTCCACTTGACGTGATCTTACTCAATGTGACATAATGGAGTAGAAAACACTTCGCTAAAACTTTTTAATAAAAAGGGTGGTATGTTATCGGGTCCGATAGAGCTACTGGATTTTAACATGTTGATACCAAGACTGACATCTTTCTGTGTTACATACGAAATGTTAATGTAATTACTATTGGAATTACTATCAAAACTTTCAGAAGAAGTGGAATTTAAACGGAGTACATCAGGCATAAAAGCGGATGCCAAGGATTTAACAAAAGCTTCAGCAGCTGCAACTCCTGAAAAGTGTAGACCCTGATAGGAAACTATAGGTTCGAAACCTCCTTTGGCTCGCAGACTGGATATATGTCGCCAAAAATCGCGTGGATTAATTTTAATATTCGTTTCTACAAAGTTTAAATAAGAGTGATAAGCCTGCGTAGAGCGAAGTCTTAAAGAGTTTCTAAGCTCCGAAAATAGCTTATAGTCATCGTGACAGTTAGTGCGTTTCCAGATTGAATGTAACTGCTGTTTGCGTTTGGTATCGAATATTATTTCAGGCGTGAACCAAACCGGATAACGCCTACAGTTCTTTTTAGGACGCCGTTTTTTAGGTATACGTATGTCAAATATATGATATAGAATATCATAGAAAGCGTTTACAGCAATAGAAATATCATTGGACTCTAGGACTGGAGCCCAAGAAGCCTCAGATAGCAATATATGAAGTTGTTCCAAATCAGATTTTTTAAAATTCCAGTCTTTCGCAGGGTCTATATTGGATGATTCAATGGAATCTGGACAATGAGCCGATTCAAGCCTAACATTTATGTCCAGAGCAGGATGGTAAGCATCTGGTGGAACGATACCATCGATAATTGTAACTTTTACTTCGTATTGCCCTCGCCGAGTCAATACAACGTCCAGCTTTCCTCCATGTAGATTTAATATATAATTGTTATCAACTAAAGAACAAAAAGATGTAAAATAGCAATAGTAGTTATTTACATTGGTTGACGCACTATTTAAGTTTATATCGCCAATAATAAACAGCGGACCTTTGAAATCGTTGACAAAAGTTTCAGTTTTGTGAAACCAACGCATATAGTCTTCGTCGGTGGCACTAGGTTTGATGTACACTACGCATATAAGACATGTTATTCCACGCCATGTAATTGTAGCCCATAAGTCTTCTCCACAGTCTGTTTCGTATTCAAGCTTCCTCTGAAGAACCATGGGGGCTTGTACTGCTAGCAGGACTCCGTATATCGCGACGTAGTACCCTCCAGTTACCGATTTCAAGTTCAGAATTTGTCACAGAAGAATCTAGAAAGGTTTCAGTGACAGCGACTAAATTATGCTCTAAGAGAGCGAGGTTGGTACGCCATCTAGAAAGTTTCGTTTTGAGACCACGAACATTTTGGTAGAGAGCACTAAGACCGGTGGTTTTATTCAGAAGAGCCCGTGCTCGCGATTCCTCGAAAGGGCTGAGACTGGTCTTGTGTTAAATTGGCCGTGTCATTAGGCCTGGTTCCATGAACAGTTTTTTTGTGGTTTACCCAAGGTTTAATTCTAGCATTTATGGGCCAGGCATTCGACGAGTAAAGTAATTCCACTTGCGTTACGGGTATTCCAATTTTATATGACCTATAGTCGCCACGGGTTGTAAGTTCCCGAATTGAGAAATTACTATCAGGGCATAGATGATTAATGTATTCACGGACTTGAGTAATATCTGAGACCATATTCCATAGGTGGAATATATATATGGAATATATTAATTATCTCAAGCTCCCCGGGAAGAAGATCATACTCGCTCTTCAGTATCTTAGGGCTGTGATAAATTTTATTCTTTATTCCTATATAAAACTGACTGAAAGGCCACGTGTTGATGTGGCTTTGTTATAATAATATTCAAGGCAGTCAAATTAAAATATAGTTATTATTTCAGAGAGTTGAAATGAAGCTATAAAAATCCTTATATCTGCAAAAAAAATAATGTTGATAAAAACTATTATACATCTTCTAATTTGGGACAAATCACGCATAATAAAAAAACATTAAGATCGGTAGAGTAGTTTTGGAGTTTATTGCGGCTAAACACTGTGATGTTATTAATCTAAGACATTGGATGTTTATATAATTACTAGCTACTGCTCGCGACTTCGTTCGCCTGGAAATTTATTTTCCGGGATAAAAAGTCTATGTGTTAATCCAGGGTGTCAGCTACCTCCTTACCAAATTTCATTAAAATTGGTCCTACCCTTTGAGCGTGAAGAGGTAACAAACATACAAATACACATATAAAGTTTCGCCTTTGTAATATTAGTGTGTGTTAAAATGCTTGTGATATGGATCAAATGTATGTAATAAACAAGTTTTTCTATTATTTAATGATGTTACTATCACATTAAGGAGGTATGCACATTACGCGATATTTCCTCCAGTTCATAATAAGATCTTCCGTATAATGCGATGATTGTCATAATTGGTGTTTTTTTGCTGTATTCCTTTTTCGCATCAATAGTTACGAGTTTATGAGCGACTTTCTGTATTTGTTTTTGTAGAGATGTTATAAGCATCGTGATCACTAACGGTTTCTTGCAAGGTAGGTAATGCCTAAATTATGGAAATATCTGTGGCATCTCATTTTAGGTTCATATTGTTACTTTTGATTCATGAAAAAAATATCCATGCACATTGAAGATATGAGTTAACTACCTTGTATACATAGCTCTCTATGTTTTATTATAATTGCCATTTTAGTTTGATATATTATACCATAAGGCAGCGGTCGGCAACACGTGGCATATGAGGTGAGGCCCGCCTTTACTGTATTTTGCCACCTTGCGGCCCCTGCCTGCCAAAAGGTTGCCGACCACTGCCATAAGGGAACATACCCATATTACGTGACCCATTTGTATACCCCCTTCCCCCTCTCAGTGACCACCCGTAGTATATGCCAAGATCCTCCCCCCCCCTCTAGTTGTCACGTAGTAATTTGTAAATATGGTTTTAAATAATTTTTTGTCAAAGAAAAGTTAAATAACAAAATATTACGATGTGTTGCCACCTGTGACTGAAAAGTGCTAAACGCTGCGCGCCATATTTGAATATAGCTCGAAAAAGCACGAGATTTCCCTAGAGGATATTAACTACGTGACGAAAACTTAAGACCCCCCGCCCCTGTGACCAAGCGTGGTATTTTGAAGACCCCCTTCCCTCCTGAGCGGGTCATGTAATATGGGTACGTTCCCTAAGAGGTTAATCAATTTCAATGTTATTGAATCAATATCAACGCGTTACGCAATCAATATTTTGGATAGGCTTCAAATATTCTAATAAGTTTACCATATTTACGCATGTATTGCTTCCTCTTAATGTCTCCCATGTCCGAAAAACATGGTCATTAGTGTCCTATCTTGTTCAAGGCGTATCCACTTTCCCGTGCTTGGACCAAAAGGCCTCAATAATTTGATATCGGTTTTACTCCGGACTTTTTGTCGGGAATCATCATTATAATTTTATTCTGGTCATTTGCAAGCCATAGTTGGCATCTTTGTGACTCATGGTCAACAGAGTTATGGTGAAATTCTGCAGTATTTCGACATAACCATTGCTATTTAATCGGTCCGGTGTTTCGATACTTCATGTTCTTGTATTAAGTTGTTGAAACAAGGCAGAAAGGGGTCGACTTCTTGGCTCCAACAGAAAAAGAGCATTGATCAACAGCATATGCGATTTTTTTCTTATCTCGGTAGACAGTAACTTACATTACAATTTTCATTCAGTGATGTTATTTTATAAAGGAAATGTAATGAGTGTCGAATTCATATTCATCATGCGAAAATAGTACGTATCTCATTTGAAAAGTTTCTAAAAAATGAAAAATAAAAATGTGATATTTTAGTCGGTGCCTTCTCATGACGGCATTAAAGGCAATTACATAGTCGATCATTTGGTAAAAGAAGCAAGAACAGAAGGGACAAATTACTCATGTAACCATTTTACATGATTGTAAAATGAAAGGGCTTAGATTAAAGAGCTTGTTACAAGATTTGGCAAGAATATTGTAACCCGTTGTAATGTTGTTTTTACCGGTGGCCGAGCCGCCTGTCACAATTTATTGAACTGAGTAGAACCAAAGATATATGGCTTGCCACAATACAAGCAAATATATTCAAACGGTCATGGATAGATAATACTGACATGGGAGGACATACCATCAGAATAGCATTGCAACTTCGCTCCGGTCATATTCCGTTCAATAAATTCTGATACTTAATGCGTAAAGTGAAATCTCTAATCTGTTCAGAGTGTAATGTCGTTGAGGATGTTTATCATATTATAATCTTGGAGTGCATCCGGAACGAGCCGCAGAGATGATTTAACAACATTTTATAATAAATTTCATGAGACGGGAGAGAGTAATAGCTTTCTGGCAAATCCTAAGTTGGAAGTTGCCAGGATAAGCCGTAGAAATTAAGCTGCAAATGTGTTTATAGTAATTTTCTTTTTATTTAGTTTCTTGTTTACGTAGTTGTAACTATAGTTATTATTGTATATGGTCGCATGATTCTGTATGGATTTAACCCTCTATAAAAATACAAAAAAGGTTTCTAACAAATTTGGCGATACTCACTTTACAGACTATACTCAAGTTGATTTGTTGAACAGATGTTATAAATGTTCTTCGATCGATAGATTTATAACACAATGTTGGTCACTGGTTGAAGATAATGCTTTTAGCATAAATGACATGGTCATTTTTTACAAAGGTAACTCTAGATTCTAGAGTTCAGACAAGCGGTTTGTAACAAAAATACAATGAGTAGATACCTATTGTAAAGTGGTACAGGTGACATTATAGATCTTATGTGGACGTGGTGATCAAAAAGATTAAGTATAGAAACCATAAGCTATTTCGAGCCAAACTGTCTCCAAATTCTGAATTAGTTAAAGAAAAAAATATGATAACTGTAAATGTTTACTCGTTTATTCAACCTTTGACGGAAGATAACTGTTAAATATTACTCCGCGATTGGAATTCTGCCCTGGCGTCTCGTTCTTGTGAATTCAAAGTTTTAAGTAAAATATAATAATATATATGTTTAAAAACTAAGCTCACCCTTAAACCCGTAGAAATGTTGGCAGTCCAATATTACCATCTCTCCTGATCAACATAAATTCTTTACTTGCTTCAGGGCCGCTGATATTTCATCATTTTTCTCGGCTCCCTTTTTTTTGGTTCTTATTGCAATAATGATAACTTGTCAACTACTACAATTTCATTTTTCTTTTAAAATATTTTGTATTCCGCGTCCGTAGTAAACCTCTTTTTCGAGTATCCCCCAAATTTAAGAGTTTATAATAAATATATATATAAAATATTTGTATTACAATGTAGAAGTGTTTAAATATTAAACAAGAATAAATAATCCTAAATTAGTGTCTCGTACTGGATGAAGCGCCAAACAATTTAAGGAGTTCAGGCATATTATCAAACACACAGTTTATCCAAATTATCACCACGTTGGTCAAAAGCACCGAACAACCAGTACAATTAAAGCCAAACACTATCGTAATACCGAAACATCAAAACAGGTTTTGTTTAAACACAAACTCTGAAGAGACAAGTATTTAAAAAGAAAATATCATAATTACTGTGATTGTCGGTGACCTCATTCTTTTGTTGTATCCTTCATGTGTTAAGAATCAACGTATAGCTGTGACATGGTCGTTAGCACTAATTAGCACTTTCTAAAGAATTTCAAAACGAGCTGTGAGATACCTCGTGCGATATTAACCTGCGTACCTTTGACTTACTTAAATCCATAAAAGGTATTCGTTGAATGAGAACTATGAATATTCTAAAGTACCTATGTATAGTAGGTACTTCACTGATTTTGACTTGTTTTACAATTGTTATACGTGTGGTTTTCATGTTTACATGCATTGCTGTTTTTTTTAGGAGTTTTAGGTGCTCAAAGTAAAACTATTTGGTTTTGAGAAACAAAACATTTAAATCTTGCACATACATGTGTCTCGGTTCCATGTTGTGAATCCGATTATAACGATATTCGAAAACTGAGTGAGCTGAGTGCTGAAGTTCATATAACTGTTTCATAATTTTTACATTTCGTACAAAAGTCTTTAAACTGGTTCTACATTCTAGGTACTGCTAGGATTATTTGTGGAAATCACCTCGTTGTTCTAGGAAATATTTTGCATCATAATGTGTTTCGGAGTAAATATATTGACGTAGACTTCCCTCAGCGCATTTGGTATGCATTGTGTTCATAACAAACAATAGTTGTCATTTCATAACGCAATACACCTTAGTAGTGGACGTACGATATTAGGGCCCACGGATTGGATATTTTGTAATGATGAATGTAAACATGTTGTGCCTTGTCTTTCTCTTCATAATACCAGTGATAAAGGTAAGAAAAATTTCTATATATGATTTATTCTAACAATCTATCGAAATCCAATGGTTCTAAAATCAAAACGGACAAAATTCAGTTCTACTTTGAATGCAAGTAAAATATGCAAAATCATGACCTTTTCTATAAATATGTATGTATATAATGACTGGAAATTATTCGTTAAGATTGCTGAATGTTGGAGCTTCGATGGACTCGATGGACAAAGCGAGCATGCAAGAAAATAATCTTTATGTATTTTATTTTTAAATGAAAGCAAGTCCTATTTGGCTAACATGTTAAACTTGGTGGTACTTGGTGTTCTCTCTCTCAAGTTCTACTCAAAGGTTTTCGATTATGTATATAGATCAGGTTTATTTTTCCTGACACTTTCCGTTCAATAATCATATTACATTCTAGGGAACGGTTCCAGGGACATTTTTTTGGAAACCTCGACTGGGTATTGATTTGAACATACCACCTACAAGTAAGTAATTGTTGATTTCTTTACCAGTGTAGGTATATTATTATCATCGTATTATACATTGTACCAATTGTTAATCTGTTTGGAGTTTGCCATGTATGTAACCAGATTGGAAATAGTCATGTGACGTACTCATGAATTGACATGTAAAAGTGATACAAATTATAATGGGATTTTGACGGGGAGTATGACAGGGTGGGCGTCGCTTGTTAAAATTATTTCATAGTATTCTCTAGATCTATGTTTCTTGTTTTTAAGTATTGTGGTTTAATGCATCAAATTTCAGTGAAGATGGACTGTATAATGTGGAAGATTTTAACCGGTGATCTTTGAAGAGTATTGCTTGTTGCGTTGCGTTAGCTGGCTTTGTTCGGTCGATTCAAGTGAAGGTCATCTAAGGGGCATCGCACTGGAAGGATTTACCGCCATAATCCCAGCAGGACCTTGAGATCATCCACATCTGGGTCTCATGGTCATTGTGAAAACATAATTGCTATTCAACTTGACATTGGCTAAATCATCGCATATTATGCGTGAAGCCATTTTTTTTAAAAAGAAGAAGATACAAATTATCATATTGGCAGAATAAATGATTTCAATATGAATTTACTTTTATAGTTCCTGACACCTAGTACAAAATCTTGTATTTCATTCGTTACAGCAAAAGACAGTGCTGGGGTTCAACTCCCAACGAAGGATAACATTAGAGAAGGTTTGGTTGTAATGGTTGACGGTTACCAGGTCGGCATGACGGTGATAGCGTTCGCAGCTGGTATCGGCAGCATGGAACCCTTTATACATCTCAACCCATTTTCTGCATATTACTATACTAACGCGTATAGGTGGACTTTGCGATACGTCAGTATGTGAGTACATAATTTAATATAATCACTATGTAATATAAACTATGACTAATATATTAGGCGCTAGTACCTAATACTCCAGGTGTGTATCCGTTATAATTACCTGCTTTAAAAATTAAGTAAAAAATCGCGAGGAATCCTGAACGCCTAACGCCTAAAAAAATTTTCAACAATAATTATAAAGGCATGTTAAGTTTTTGTTAAACCAGTGTAGCGTGCGGGGTTATTGGGGTAGTTAAAGAAGGCTGGCAATGGGTTAAAAGAGGAGTGCTAGACATTTACATTAAAATATTTGCCAAGTATAACTAAATATACCTATTATAAAATCTGCTTGTTCCAACATTACTGCAAAAAGTTAGAACAGTGTAGATGATGCATTCTGCGAGGTGTAGTCAAACATTTCAGAGTATATAGTACTGGTTTCAAAAATAGTAATAGAATAAATTTACAATTGCTATTAACCGAGAAATCAAATTTAGCTGTATAGACTGTCACTCACATTTACTGCAAAGTTATAGATAATGTAACATTAGGTATGTTGTGATATAGGAACATCGATATAATAATATACCTAGATGCACAGTTCCATACAAATATCATTGTAAACAGTGTCCTCGACAGACAAAACAAATAAACATCACAAATTTAATTAAATTAACACAAATATGACCTTATAGACGCGGCATAAAGTAGCTTTTTAAATTGAATGTTCAAACGTTCTTGTATTCGAAATTTTTGAATTACTAATCGTTTTTGAATTTGACAATAATTTGACATTATTAAAAGAAACATTCTAGTCACTTGGACAAAGAATGAATGGAGTAGAATAGTTCTTGTATTTATTTGTGAGAAATGTTGACCACGTGGCGTACAATGTAGATGAGAATGGCGATATCTGTATAATAATTTTACTTACATTAAGAGATAGATAGAGTATAAATGTTTAGAAGATAACAAAGCTTATTAGTTAATAATATGAAATAAGCACTGTTTTACCTTAGCGTGATTCATAAATAAATAAATAACACCCAACAGTCACATACATAGTCCTGGCCCCACACTAAGATCGTCCTTTGCTCTTTAGATTCTTAATAATTTCTTTTAGACTATCATTTCGTTTTCTTAATCTTTTGTTCTGCCTTTTTAAGTTTCGCACTAAATTAGATTTAAGTTTAAATTTTTGGTTGCGTTCTTTCAAATTATCTTTCAAAAATAACGTCTTAGGTGTGTTAAAGATTGATGAAAATTCTGATGGTATTGGTGATCCTTTATTATTTATTGGTTCAATTGCTGGTTCCTGGAAATGAATATGTTTCCAATAAATGATGACGCCACAATTACTGTTGTAGTAATTATGCCTAACGACCGGTTCCAATAAATGATCTCAATCCGAGATTCCAAGATAAAAATGAAAAATCGCGAGAATGCACCATTAAAATTATTATTTGACAGCGGAATGTTCAACTTTGTTCATGTTGGCAATTTTTTATGATCTGCACACTTTGATTGAAAACATTTATTAGAATTAGCCGCAAATTATTAAATAGTCATTTTACATGGCAGTATGTACCTAGTATATGCTTGCTATTGATGAATTCTGTATCAAATATTTTTCAGCTATTACACTTGTACTGCACCCTGCCTCATTTAAACTTGTAGTTACGACAACCTAAAATAAAGTCAATAAATGTGGCAATATTTATTTATTTATTTATTTATAGGTACACCAACAGCATACATATTGTTAAATTAAATAGTAAACATTAGTTAAGGACAATATAGCTGATGACAATTTATCACCTTTATTTTTGGTACAGCATTCTTTTGAATTTTCCTAATCCCTTTTTCTGTATAATATCCATCGGAATCGGCAAAATGGTCTGAACAAACCACACTTGAGTAATTGGGTTTAAAATTTTCTTCTCTCCTTTCTTCGGAAATAATTTTACGCCATTTATACCTTACTATTTCATTTCATGGAAATCTGTAATTAATAAAAAAAAATCATAAATTTAAAATAAATATAATATATTTACAAAAAAAAAAATGACTCCATATATTTCATTGTTCCAAATCATGATTTCAAAAGGGACAAAATATTTTATTAACTGAATTCGTTAAATTAATTATTTATACACGTTTAATACTTAATTTAACATGATTGAGGTTTTAAGAATCAAGCAAGGGAATTATACTTACTTAAAATATGAAATCCCATGTGTTTTGCGCTTTGTAAGAGTGTTATTTTTGCACTCTTTCACAGAGCATTTAGGCATCTTCACAGGCGAACGGTCGGCGCCCGACTGACAGCAAACAAGTGCTTACTTACAATTTAAGCACTCGTTGGCTGTCCCACTTTCTGAGCGTCAACTGTGCATCTAGGTATATTATTATATCGATGTATAGGAAAGACATAGTTTAGCAGTCGCCAAATTAAACCTGGTTTTATTTCATGCTAGATATATACCTATTAGTGGTGTAAGTTTTATAACATTATATGAGGCATTAACTCCAGCCTGTTTCTTTCTTATTTAAAATTCAGGATCCCCTTTTGGATGAGCGGTCACTGGGGGAATTACTGTGAATCACATAAAGTATGGCTGAGGCGATTTTATTACATGGATCAGTTTATCCCGCCGTGGCTGAGGAATTTATTTCCTTACGTGGACAATAAAGAGTGGAAAAAAGAGGAAAAGGAGTTCAACAGATTCAAAAAGTATGCCGAGTCTGCTTTCGGCAAACATTACCGATTTCCCGCTAAAAGATTTAATGACTTCGTATCGGAATTGACAAAAGAAACAGTAGAAGGCTTCGATGCGTCTTCCGATTCATTAAGTTAATTCTCTTTGTAAAAAAAAACAAACCCGACACGTGGGACGTTATTTGTCTTGCGATCGAAGATTTTATATTTTTCCTTTTATTTTTGCAACTATACAGTCTACCTAGGCACGATCGCCCGATTGAATAAACAGTGAAGTCTGGATTCAATAAAATAATATTTCGAAAAAAAAAACTAATAAGTTGCTTGAAGATTGAAAATGAAAAGGCTTGGGGATTGCTATTCTGGGTAGGTAAAGTTTAGTCAATTATGATCCATAAGAAAGCAGTGAACTCTGTTCTCGTATTCTTGAAAGTTGTGTGTTAATTCCTGTTTTGTGTGAAATAAATTAAATAATTTTTAAACCGAACCAACTACTATTATATTATGTACTATTGATCTGGGGAAGACTCTCTCGAAAATGAAGATAGATGGTAATAAAATGCACTATAAGTCAACTTACTTAGTGGTGAACATGTTCATAAAGTACCTATGTGTTTGCTGTGGCTGTTGGTTTATATAGATAGGTGAATTATTATTCTTATTGTTTATTTGATTTGATGTTAATCATGGTACATTTAACCAATAGTCCGTAGCATGCAATAATTTCAAGTTAGGACGAATAAATAAAAATCCCACAAAAAGGGTTTCACTTTTATATATGTTATTGCATCACAATATTCCAGTAAACTTTTTAGCTATATTAATGACATAGTAGTATCCTAATGTCAATATTGCTAATTGACTTGCTTATAGTATAGTATATTATTATATCGATGATAGTATATCATAGAATTTAATAAATGCACGACTCAGTGAGATCTTCCTGGTAATTTAATAATAATGATGTCGACCGTCGACAATTTCTCGACGTTCGGCACAGTTATCACAGATAACTACGTAATAGTTCACGGATCTATGAATGAGACCATGATGTACCGCGTGCCGTTGGTGACGAGCAGTCCCTCGTGGAAGTGCGTCAGCCGGCCAGGGTGCATGAGAATCCAACCCGGCATGGTATCGTGCACGGAACAGTTGTAACGGATGAACCGGCACCCGCCGCCCTCGTAGTCCACGTCTGAATAAATCATCCACTTAATACAAAATTACGACACCCTTACATACATGTTTATGAATTAGCCCATGACATCTTAAGGTGTATGTTCGATCTTGAGCCGACTTCAATGATGCCTCGTACAGAGGAGGCAGACATGAAGGCGTAGGTATTTATACACTATTCTCTAGGTTATCCCAAATGTATATCACCCCTGGGAGCTAGTCATTTCGGTAGTTTCTAGCTATAACTCATTACATATGCTGACAAACTAAGAATTTTAAGTCTTTATTCGATACATACGTACATATATGTAATAGCAAATTAGTGAAAACGTTATGTGGATTCTGGACCTATTAATCAGACTCCCTATAGCGGTCAGTTTTGTGACACGACCACTGCGTATTATCTATGTAGGTACTTCTTAATTATTTTCTCTCTTTTTGTTTCTATGTATCGAGTTCATACTATTTCCTATAATTTTGTATTTAGTTCGCCAAGGCGTGATGGACAAACATTCAAATACACAAGCGTATATACACATACCCTCAAACAAACTTTTACATTTGTGACATTAGTGCGACGATAACTAAACTTTCTGTTTAGCTTGTATTGCTTGACGAAGAACAAGTTGTTAATAAAATAACGCAGAATAAAACTTACGAGGTGTATTGAGCGCCAAATTAATGGTGTATGTTGAGGAGTCGTGGTGGGGCCGTAGTGAAGGCTGTTCGCCAGGACGATAGCGCACCACGAAGTTCATCCGCGATACCAGGGACTAGACACAAGCGATTATTTTTCATCCTTAAAATTAACAATCTAACTCGGACTGTGATCATCGCTACCTAAATATTGTACAAAAAACGGTACCTACCCTTGCCCATACCACCGGTGGTACGGTGGGTATTTTGAAGTTCCACTTTATCTTGGGTAAACTTTATCATGTGATAATGATCTGGTTATATTAATTGGTTTTATTCCGATGCTTAAATAATAAGATTTCGTAATATCATCAGTCCAGGCACCAAAATATACAGCGATCCAAACATCGGTTGGATATTTATCAAATATAATTGCAACATTTTGGGCTCCACATTTTTATCAAGAGTTTGATACAATACTGCACTCACGTACTCCTGTGTTAATTGTTTACACTATACATTTATGAAAAGAATATTGGAAGTTTAAATACAAAAATAAGTGGTTAATCGTTAAATTACCTATTTATCTTTATAATTTAGTCCCAACGTTTACTAACGTACGGTAACCTCCATTTCATAGGTCATTTGCTCTTATAAATATTTAGGCAAGTTAATTTTCTTAATTTTTTACAAGCAATTTTTTAGGTTCTAGTGAGTTTTTTGTGAAGCCTGGGTCGGCATCGAAAGGTGAATTCTATCGAGATGGGTACCTACTTAATGTCCGCAAACACGGTACTCGTGTTGTGATGTATTAATTACGTGCTTAACGCCTGAGGGCACGTTTTTCCAACATTTTCCCTGTTAAAAACTAGATTTATAAATTCCGAGCAGATTTTTCATTGATTGTTAATATATCAATATTTTTCGACTGTGTGGGCATTTTACATTTCATGGAGTTAGCTGTAATATCCACCTTTTCTAAATCAATTCCAATTGACCGCTTAAAATCAATTGTTCTTTGTCGAAGAACGAGCTATATTCACTTTCTTAAAAAAATACGAACTAACACAAACATATTCGACATTGCGGAGTGATAACAAATCGACAGGCAGAGAGGTGTTGAGTTGAGAGAGAAAGACCCCAGCAAAAAATTTCCAGAAGAAAGTCAGTCTTTCTCGAGCATATATTTTACCTTAAAAGTACTTCGTATGTATTTAATGGGATATAAGAGGTTAAACGACGCGACGACCAAAGACTTCTATGTATGTACATATACTATAGTAGGGGAGCCCAAGCGGGGATTTCGGGATTTACTAAAGCGCGACAGATTAATATACAGGGGGATACCTTGTACCCGGTTAAGTACATCCACAAAACATGAGGCCCATATATAAGGCCGCCCGTGAAGGATACAGGATCAGATTGGTAAAAAAAAATTGACCATCAGCAATTCTCGAGCGCGTCAGATTAAGGTAGGGTGAGTTAATTACATCCTAAAAAGTGTATATTCCACTAATCTGACAATTTGAGAGTGACGTAAAAAAAGGGGAGGGCAACAAAGTTGTAAAAAAAAACGTCATCTCGACATTCTCGAGCGTAGCAAAATTTTTTTTTATTTTGAAGGAAATAATTCAAGAATAATGAAAAATATATAATCTGACGATTTCCGCAAGCCGAAATAACAAAAATTCGTCGATAAAGTTATATGCGTGCAGTTGCGTGATGCCTACATTTCTTTCTCCGCGCTTCTATTCCTCTCTCACTCTTTCTCTATCTATTACTCTCTCACTCCGTCCCCACTCTGGTTTCTGCTTCCTGAGCTTTTCAATTAATTAAGTTTTTTTTAAAGTGGTTTTTCTGGAATAACTTTTAACCGGCTGTATCGATCAACTTCAAAAACGAATCCGCCTTTGAGCTTGAAAAACCACGTCGATCGCCACCAAGCTGGTCAAAAGCGGTTGATTCGTTCGAGAGATATCGTGAACGAAAGAAACCCGAAAAAGTGTCCATGCATTCAAAAATTATTGCGGTTTGAAAATTCCAAAAATAGTGTTCTATGAAACTTCTATCAGACTTTCGAGCTGGGAGAGCTCAAATGCATAGAAACATTATTTCTTTGAACTCAGCGAGCTCAAAATATCACATAAATTATATTTTGAGCTCAAAAATGTCATAAGTACAATTTTAAGAGCCCAAGAATGGAATTAGCGGGAAGTTGCAGGGATGGCCTTTAAGGTAAACCGTTTTTCTAATTTTTTTTGTCAGATCAGGCCAATCCCTCTAGATAATCGTCAGATTATGAGACAGTACGTTTAGAACATAAAGATGAACCATATATATCTTAATCTGACGCGCTTGAGTATTTCAAAATGGCGAATTTTTTTTGCACATTATGAAAATGGCCGCGAGTTTGCGTCCCATCGAAATCGTCAGATTAGTGAATGAGAGCTTTTTTTTGCACTTAACACTCCCTTAGAAAATCTGACGCGCTCGATTAAATTTTTTTTTTTTTCATTTTCAACCCTTAAATACAATCACTCGCATCATGCAAACGATCAGATTAACATACGTACATTATTAAAAATACGTAGGGCATTGATGCTATCAATATCTGATGCGCTCGAGGATGTCCATGCAACAGTTTTTTTTTACATATTTAAAAATCTATAGCCGCTTCCCCCACCGATGTAAAGGTATATATCATATAACATTTTTTTCTTCATATCATCTAAGCTTTGCATCCCAATAGGTCTCTACGACGCTCGAGTAAATCCCCATTTAGCATCGTGGGCTCCCCTACTACTACTAGACAAGCTGTTTAGAAGTAACATTGTGTCACATTACAGCGAGTGTTTGACGTTTGACAGATAAGAAAAAAGCAGATTTATATAAGGCGATGCGGCCAATTGATCTAAACTTAGTATGCAAATTCTATGTACTGAACATCCTGTTTAGTAATACGTAGAAGTCTTTGGACGGTATGGTGCGATTGTCTTCCTCACAATCTCTTGTATTGACTGCCAAATAATACGGGATGTTTCGTAATTGGTACAATATTTTCAAATGATTGTAATTGAGAAAAAGAAGTACATAACTTATAGCGTTGGCCATATGACGCTATTTTTCTTTTTTATCCAAGAAATGCAAAGTAACTACATTATGTTCATTCATCACAGATCTTTCTTTCGCCAAGACCCAAAGACTTCTATAAATACATAGAAGTCTTTGCCAAGACCCCAATATAGTGTTCTTGTTCTCGGCTCTCGCTATACGTACTTTAGGATTTTTTCTAAATCAGGGTTTATATTTTATTTATATTTTTATTTTTTCATTGAGTGTATTTTTTATTGGAATTATTCATCATCATCATCATCATCAGCCATAGGACGTCCACTGCTGGACATAGGCCACCCCCAAAGATTTCCAGATCGACCTGTTGGAAGCGGCCTGCATCCAGCGACTTCCTGCGACCTTTATCAGGTCGTCGGTCCACCTTGTAGGTGGACGTCCTACGCTACGCTTGCCGGTACGTGGTCTCCACTCGAGAACTTTTCTGCCCCATAGGCTATCAGTTGGAATTATTAGCTCAAAATATTTATTGTTAATTACGTTGTGGTAATATCCAGTGAAGACCATCTCCTGTAGCGGGCGCACATATTCCTTCAGGATGTGGAGCCAATGTCGCTCGAGCCCGACCTGGTTCATGTGGATGTCTCGTGTCGGGACCGCCTCGTACCCGCTCTCGAGCCGCTTGTCCTAAATAGAGGACAATCATACCTTAAGCGGCTATCCGCAATATATACCGCATGTTTCACAAAGTTGGTACCAATAAAAATTCCACATACATAGACAACGACTTAAAGCGTAATGGTAAAGTTAAAAAATAAAAATCAAACTTCATTTTTGTAATTATTTTTTAAGCATGGGGATTTTCAAATCCAAATACGGCCTGCAAATCCTCGTAATTAGCATAGAATTGACTTTGCGTATGCTAAAATTAAGTAACTACTCTCTATGTGGTTTGCAAATATACTGCAGCTGACCCAATAAGCCAGAAAAAATGTATCGTCGCAAATTCAAGTTTCCATTATTCAAAAACTATGAGTCTTACGAAATTTTAAACTTTATCGTTGGTTTGATAGCTATCCTTCCCTCTATAAGAATAGTTATTATTGATACTAACTTTATGAAACAGCTGTATGGTGTGTGTGTGTTGTGTTTTTGAAACCATAAACATGTTGCAGAACATAAAATTCATCTTTTAATTACTTTTTTATATTAGTTCATTTAATAACATACCTGGTTAGAACCATTACTCCAATTTCCATAAACTTCCATGATCTCGATAAACTCTTTGCAGAATCTTTTGGACATCAATGGGAATGTATATACGTCCGGACATGGCTGAAATAAATCTGTTTTTCAGTCAGAATTACTAGTCAAGGATATTTTCTAAATTTGTGTTTATTTAATATTATATTTCTTATTTTTATAGCATGTGTGTGATATTGGTTCCACATTTTCCTTTGAAGCTTGGGAAAAAGATATACTACAGTTTTGTTTTTGGTTCCCACGTGTAATGTTTTGTCTGTATTTTTCTCAACAATGACAGCAGACCTAGATAAAAAGGGATTATTGTTTTCATATCTACTCCAGCAAACATATACAACAACATCAATGATAGGTATTCCTTCTGGGCATTAGTCTACCTTCACCAATAGCTAGAGCTTTTTCTTTCTCGACTGCCTTCGCTGTGCTTGCTTCGGCACGTTTTTTCCACTTTTTGGAAATTTTGGCGAGATCTAGCAATAGACATTATTGGTAAATCTAAGGCTGCTCGAAGTTGTTAAAATCATATTCGTTGCGGTATGTTTTAACATGTAACAAGTATACATGGCCTCATTGGTTCCAAACCCATCGGAGGAGGGAATTGTCGCCCTCTTTGCCACACAGGTGTCGGTGGCGGCGAGGGCGCCTGCAGAAAGTGGCTGAAAGGTCGACGTGTCGTTACCCGGCGACGGCTCAAACAACTTTGAAACCTACGCCTACGACGCGAACTTGACGAGTTGGAGGTTGATCATGTACGGGCGCGATGTGCTTTGGCGCTCGATATCATCATAATTATTTATAGATTTTTTTTGGATTTTATGTTTATTTAATTTCACTATATTGACATTGATTGCGGTTAGAATTATATGATTATGAAGAAAACCATTTTATAGTTTAACATTAATAAATATTTTATTTTAGATAAATTTTTGCTGTACCTAAATAAAATGTGGATGTCGATTTATTATCTTTTGTTTTACCAACACTATAATACTTGCGGTACTGCTTTTCGAGTAATTTTAATTCTTTCCACAAGTAATTTTTTCCCTTTAATATTTTTTTTCAATTAGTCAATTACAAGTTTTTTGTATTTCTGTGGGTGTGCCCTGTTCTTGTTGTTGCTTTAAATTTTTACCTAAATCCTTCTGGCGCGGCGTATTAAATTATTTTCGCAGATTTGGACGTGTTTTTAAAGACTGGCGCAATTTACTGAAAACCTGGTGTTTGATATTTTATGATGAAGTTTTGGGTAGGATCAACCAAAATAGTTTACTATGGCTCGCGACCCACTGTATTGGTACACCAGGTCAATTTATTCATGAAAAAATACATCCAAAGTCTTTGTAGCAAAGTCGTTGACTGCGATGATAAAACTCCTCCTTTTATCAGTAACCTTTTATTTTACTAAACTATTTTAGTTGATTCTACGAGAAACTTCATCAGAAATTACCCTTCCAGAAATATGACTGTGTCGATATATGATGTATAAGGTGGTATATGTGCCTAGTTATTTATGCGTGGCCGTGTTTTTTCTTCGGGCCGATTTATCTCCATGGCGTCAGTTAGGCCACTGAAAATCACGGCTGTCTTATGGCACTCGTCGCAACACAGCATTAAAGCTGAGTTAGCCACGTGATAATAAATTATTTCTCTCTTTTATTTCTATGTATGAAAATGAAAGGTCGCAGGAAGTCGCTGGATGCAGGCCGCTTCCACCAGGTCGATCTATCTCTATGTTCAGCAGTGGACGTCCTATGGCTGATGATGATAATGATGATGATGAAATTTGTATATTTCAACAATTAGTATTGGAATCTAAATTCTTGCAGAAAGACCAGCTTATTTTTATAATATGTGTGTGTGACTTTGGTTTCTTATTTTCCTTTGTAACATACGTGGATAAATACTGCGATATTGTTTTTTTTCGTGTAATATCTTGGCTGTATTTTTCTCAACAAAGGCCTGCTACCGAGACAATGAGGGATTGTTGTTTTTAAATGAACGTTTATTCCAGGAAACATCTACAGCAACATCAATAACAGGTATTCCTTTTGGGCTTAAGCTACATTAACCAATAGTCAGAGCTTTGCTTGCTTTTGTAGCAGCTTCTTGCTTGCTTGACGAGATCTAAGTAGCAATGGAGACATGTTTGTAGCATCCAAGACTGCTGCTAGCTCTTGAAGTTGTGAGTAACAACCAATTTATATTATTATGGTGCTACAACAATCCTATTCAAATCATACATTTTGAATAGAAAGAAATCCTTGATTTAAAACATATTTGTTTTTCAGAAATAACGTTCACACAGTTTAGGTTACAACTTACACCATTGTTTGTAGTTTTTTTTTTCTTCAAAAGAAACTGACCTCATTGGTTTACTGCGCTCCTGCCAGGACACTTCTCTTTTAGGGAAGCCCGGGATCGGACCCAATGCACCAAAAAGGACTCACCAGGGATTCCAAGACGGTGTTACCGGTGGAGGGTGTACGCTATACATGCTGTTAGGGATTCGTCCAAAACCTTAACGTTCTTTTGTATCGAACACAAAATAATTGTGAGAATCGGTCTACATTTACTGGAGATATCGCAGAACGTTCTATTATTAAGGTCGGTTAAAAAACTAACCTTCATTTTAGATGTACACACACATGCTTATTCGCAATATTATACTGACCATCAAGTGTCTGCGACTCTTCTGAAAGTTCTCGAGATAGTCTTCGTGTAGATAACGGTTAAACCAATCCAGCTCGTTCTCCAAAAGTTGGTAGAGGTCTGGGTTGGTGCGCGTGACGTCATACGACTCCGGATTAACGAGATGACCGAAATAATGCTCGTTGCTGACGTGCATGTGGATGCCCTGCGACCAACAATTGCATTTTGTAATTGTATTTCTATATATTTCTGGAGTTTCTGTCATAAAATCAAAGCAATGAAAAAATTCGTTTAAACATCTTTCGCTTTAACAAGCTATACAAAATAGTAGTGTCTTTAATGTACATACGTGGTCTCTCAAGCTGGCACAAAACTCCATATCAGCGTCCTGTCCTTCTTTGGAATATGAAATTGATTTGGTAGCGGGAGTGTTCAGTACAGACATTTTAATCAAATAGCAGTTGTTAATAAACGGCACATTCCATATACCCCTGTAAGAATACAATAGTGTTATTAAGTACCTACCAGAATAGGTTCTGTAGAGGGGGGTTCAAGTCAGGCAGGTGATCAGTCGTAAAAACTGACCAGAATCCTTTTTGTAACAGGCTTGAAAAAGTATGTTATAACTTACACATAAATAGATTATGAAATCGTTTGGTGAATTACGTGTAGCTAACCGTTCAACTTGGGAGTATTTTTGTTACATAAATTACGTAAATATTAAGGTGTGGGGAAGACCGGCACCTGTAAAAAATTCTATTGTAGCCTGAGTCTTACGAAATGTAAAAAATATAATAACTGAGTAAGTTTTTTGATAAATTGTCGATTAGAACGTGCCATAAACTTGTCTATTGTTGAGAGTGAGACGAAATAATTTAATCTAAACAAATATTTCTGATATTCTTGCAGCTAGTTCGGACAATTTGACGTGTCGGATAAAATAAAATAAATAGAGCCAACAGTCACACAATGGTCTTGACTCCACACTAGGTTTAACCTGTATAGTGGGTATCAAGAACAACGAGAGACTTACCGCCAAATGTTCATACACTTAAGGTCGCCTTATATTGTTTAAGGCCGCCTTATCTGTCAAAATTGTACGGCGAAAATCAATATAAGAAGCTGTTAAAGTTGAGCAGTGTTTGACCATTCGGGCGTTAGGGTCCCACAATATCCAAACACCCGAAAAGCCGAAACAAATCTTTCTTGGTGTGGAAATCGAACCCAGGGCCACTCGTTTCACGGTCGGCTACTCGCCCGCTGTCATTAGTGTTAATGACTATCTATGTTTATGAAATTAAATGCACACGTGACTCGAATTTGATAACTTGTTTTTATTTGCCTATGTAAAGTGTATAAATGGGACAAGAAGATAATGATTTACAAACAAACATTTTTCCAAATAATTAATTATGCGATCGCAGCTGTTGTTTTTGAAACCATAAATTATTCATATTACAGAAATGCTCTTTCGGCTGTAGGTATATGGACTGCAAATATGCAATAGGTATAAATTTTATACCTATGCTTGTTGCTGTCCAATCTCGCTATCAGGCACAGTTTAACTACACCTTTCACCTCTAATCCAATAATAAAGTTCGCAATGATGAGTTCTTTTTATAAATACCTATTAGAGCTGCGCTATGAAAATCTTCGGTTATAGGAGATACGAGATATATAAGAATTGGCCGACTCGGCCGGGTCATTTATCTACTATTGACTTAGAGATGTGTGTCGTGCAGTGAGCGAGATCAGACCTAAATACTATCCAGATGCGGTATGAACGTGGGCTTCCGAAGTTTGGAATGGTTGGCCCTACATGGTCAATAAGAATTTAGTGTTTTAATACAATCTCCCTTCCCAATCTCCATTCTTTTCTTTTACATTTGTCAACGCACCCGTGTCACTTTTGGTATTTGGTGGTAATCACTTATCATCAGGTAATCAATTATCATCAGTTGACACACTTGTTTGTGTGCTGGTCGCTATAAACAAGATGCGTGAATGAACGATTAGCGAGGATCGTGCGAAGTCAAAGATCGAGAATAACCCAGCCATGTGTGCCCAAAAGATAATATACCATTCTTTGAAACATATTTCTTTATCGCGTCACTCGTTCGATAAAATTCCTTACATAGTCACTTACAACTAAAAGTATGTAGAGGTAGATACTTTTTCAAGTATGTTGCAGAAAGGATTTGATTTTAGTTTTTACGATCGGCCGGCATGCCCGATGTTTATCCCTTCTAGAATTTTATTGATAATTATAAAAATTATGATGGTCAAATTAAAAATTATGAGTAGGTACAAATTGTATACATACTTGATAACTTCATAAACAATGTCCATGTAGTCGGAGGATCTGGCGTAAAATCCGTCCGCGTCGAGAGCACCCCAAAAGTTGGACCACGCTTGTTCAGGACGCACCAGCATGGGTGCTATGACGTCATAACCGGATGTCAACAAGTACCGCAGCGTGTTCTTGTCTGTTCGCGAAATGCTATCTACTGCGAACAGGTACTCACAATTGCTGTTGAGGCAACGCTCACTGCAAGTATCATGTTCATAAGTGAATTGTATGAAAAATAAAACACATGCAAATATATCTGCATTTAGAGCAAGAGAAACACTGATTAAACATTATTTAAATAGCTGGCGGATTTTGGAATCATAGGATATTTGCCAATGGATATTTTGCCGACTTGTTACAAAATAACTATGCTTGCAGCGTCGTTCAGGATCTTAGTTGCACATTCTTTTACAAGTAATCATTATTACATAAAAACAAAAGCTCACCCCTGTATCCCAGAAGGGGTAGGTAGAGTAGAGGCACACTAGTAAACTAGAACACCTAACTAGTAAACTAGTAGTAACCTAAATTTGAAAAGAGAAGCAATAACGGACTCTCACTTAGCAATATTTCTTGCTTCAGCTTCTAACATAAAATCATCGGCTTTGATACGTTGAGCCGACGCATATTCGTTAGAATATTTTTGGAAGAACTGGTCAACATCGGTTTCGTGGTATTCAACATTGTTCCTTAGGAATAGATGGATCTTATTCTTTGGATAATTGGTGTCATATATTTGATTCAAAAACTCTTCCATAAATGGCGTTGCTTGTTCAATGAACGCCGCTATCATAACATTAGGCAGCGCATCCTCCTGAGAAAAAGAAGAAAATATGTTTCCAATATAGTGAGCAGGACTAAGAGCTAGTGCGCACAAGCGGCTTTTGACACAGTAGATAACTTTCGTCACTTTTATCAAATATATGAAAACATGGGTAATGTATTTGAAATCACTTAGGTCACGCGAATTTTCATACACGTCCTTAGGTTATTTTACGTCGATAAGTGTGGCCACTTCCTAAATATAAGAAATTAAACAATTTTCTTCACTTTAGTGACATCAGCTTGAATAGTCTGTATCTAAGGTCTGTATATTAATTATTGGTTAGCCTGCATCGTAATTGAATTTTGCACATCCCAAAATAAAATTATAATAGAAATATGGTAATCTTTTCGCATCTTTAACATCTATGGTACCTTGAGTTCAATCTTCTTCTCTTTGCATAAAGTGCACCCTTCTTTAGGTGACCAAGACTTTGCCAGGTAGTTTCCGTATTGGTTTAAATTAATTTTAGATAGTCCGTTCCCATGTACTATAAGAGGCCTTTGTTTAGTGACTTCATTCTCTATATACGGCCAGTCATTAGTACTATTGGCATTCAGTTGGACATCAGCTACAATTAAATATTATATAGTGGTATTGTGAATGCAAAAGTTTAGATGGATGCATGTTTGTTACTCAATCATGCCAGAACTCACGCCTGGATGAAATTTGGCACAGAGATAGATTATAGTCTGGAATAGCACATAAGGTAATTTATATCCCGTTCCCGAGGAATACATTCCATGCGGGCAACAGCTAGTACCTATTAGAAACCCTAATGTAATAATAAATTAATGACAATATGTATCTAACTATCTATATTATGTAGGTATCAATGTGGCCAGGTAACATGCAAGAATTTAATAATTTTAATACACGGAAGTCAAATCAGCTCACCAAAAATATGATTTAGCGCCGATTAACTGCTAAAAAGAAGCATATTGCTTAAGAAAAGTTCAGTGACATTTGGTACAGCATACTCACACGATGCTCCATGCAAGTTTTGAAAAATTATTGAGTTGTGGTCCAATGAGATTTTGAGTGATTCCCGTAAATTCTTGTTTAAGTAGATCTTTGTGTAATATAACTGATCATCGTCCTCATCACTAATTATTGTTTTAAAAGTAATTATCTTAAGTAACTCTGGCAAGTAACCTGTGGGAGATTTAGCAATTATATAGGTTTAATTAATTTATTAATAACATAACATAATAACATAAGCTCACGCCAGGGATGAAGGGGTAGGCAGAGGCGTACTAACGAACTAGAACACCCACATTTCGCCGAGCTTAGTTCAGTCCCAGATGTGATAGGGGCCGAGCCTATCGCCATATCGGGCACAAATTCCAGACTCCTGGCTGATATGGAAAAATCCAATACCACTTTGCCCGTCCCGGGGATCGAACCCGAGACCTCAGAACCGTAGTCGTACCGAAATACCACCACGCCACCGAGGGAGTAATCTTTATTTATTAATAGGTATTTAGTATATTTGAGTCAATTAACAAAGTTATGATTATATAATGTTATGAGATTAATATTATGATTAGATATATGTACATAAAGTAGAGTTAATTAATTACCTATAAATCCACCAGAATTGAGATATGGGTTGACTACTTCTGTGTTGGGATATTGTGAAGCCAGTTTGCTGTCCGGCCAACAGAACTGTTCTGCTGAGAACACGACGCGCGTGTCGGGGAATGATTTGAATTTGTTCACAATTTCTTCTAGTTCTCCCAAAAACATAACATCGGAACTGCAAAATAAAGACATTTTACTGATTTTCTTTTGATAAAGCACAATTTAATTTTCATAATGAATACCTACCCACCTACTGCCGGAAAATCCTAAAAAAAATAAAAAGAACAATCAGACAGATTTTTACAACTGCCTTAATTTTAAATACATAAATGTGTTAATGCAAAATATACCTATCTGTAAATAGTATAATTTTGTGTTCATGGTCAGATTTTGCTAATTCTTTCAACTTTTTTTTTAGTAAGTTAATCTTCTCCCCGCCTCCAAGATAGTTCGTGGCCCTTCCATTCCATTTCGCACACTTCCCTAAAACCTCCACATCAATATTGTAGACTTTAGCTGACCTCAGGAACCTTTCCAACCCGTGATTGTCATCAGTTGCAACTGTTAGTACAGTCACATCATCTGTGAAGTAAAGACAACATTATAACAATGTATTGAAGTGAGTTGTTTGAGAAATTTCTATTATAATTTCATATAAAAACAAAAATGGAATTCAAATCAGAAATGAAACGCTGAACAACCGCCTCTGGATTGATCTCAACATCGCGATGAACGCTCATCAAGGCCAATCCAGTCCAGTGGCGTCGTGACTGTCCCATGTTATTTATTAAAAGTTGTTAATCTCCTCAACCAGATTGCTAGTATAAGTGCATTGGGCACTACAGTGCACATATAGCACTGGTAGACATTTTTTATTACAGTTGAGCACCATTGACACTTCCACTCAGCGCTAATGTACCATCTCATAACCTTGACCGACAAATCTTTACGAAGTCTATAGAGCGAACTTTGACTAAGTCCAAGTCAAAGAAATGAACTCAGTGAGGATTTGGAATTCTGAAATCGAACTTTGACTTAGTCCAAGCCATTTTACAAGACATACAGACTGACAGACAGACTAAGCAAAGTTTTCTAGTAAAAAAATACTCGGACTAAGATAAAGTTCGATTTAAAAATTCCAAATATAGCGCCGTAGGCATTTATGATTTCATTTTGTACAGGCGCGCTGGTGTATTGAGAAATTCTGCTGCCATTTCTGTGCAACTAACTGCCGAATGTTCATACACTTAAGGTCGCCTTATGTCGTTTAACGCCGGCTTATCTGTCAAAATTGTATGGCGAAAATCAATGTAAGAAGCCGTTAAAGTTGAGCAGCTTTTGACCATTCGGGCGTAAGCGTTTCATTATCTGCCACGACTCTATATCTCATATTCTGCATAAACATAAAATTACTTTCTAGTTTCTAGTAAGAAGCATGTGTAGGCACGGTCAGGCTAGGTAGGTACCTACCTATCATTTCATCACAGAATAAGAGGGAAAGATAGATAGTCATAGGTTTGATATGGGTAACCACTAACTAATGTGACTACATGGTACTACACATGGTAAGCGCAAAACAGTCAAAAACCAGCGACCGACAAACATCCAGTTTATTGGTGATCATCAGAATAATTAATTAAGCTGTAATGGTCCTTATAAAAATTCCATTAGATTCGAGAACAATCTCCGCACTGTTTTCGCCGGTTCTTCTTTATTTGTATTTAGATGCTATGGATCCTGTCAGAATGAATCAACGAAAAATAACATTTTGTGTCATTATCTAAGTTGATAAGGCGGTCGGCCTTAAGAGCAACAGATAGAAGGAAGGGTACCTATTACAAAGTAATTTGGTCATTAACGGTCGGTTTCAATAAACGATCTCAGTTTAGAGTGCAGATAGATCGCGATTCTGAACCAATCAAATCAAGTCATTTGACGGAGTCATGTTCAAACTGTGTTCTTATTGGCTAATTTTTGTAATCTATCTGCACATTCGAACTGAGATTGTTTATTGGAACCGGGCGTAAGGGCCTTACTTATAAAAACAGTTGATATAGTTGAAGTACATTAAAACAGCTGCATTGCGATACAAAATTAAAAAGCCATAATACCATTAGTCACTTGCAATTAGATCATAAGCTCATTTAGTATTTATGTCATCATTGTAACATGTGTGAAATAAACTAAGGGCGTAGCTTATACACTAGGTACATAAGTATATGCAAACGGTAGCGGCACTTGTTTACAATTAAATGAAATACATATACCTATTTTACAATTGGGTACTTGACTATGTTTGATTTTATACACATATATATATTTTTTACTTTAATAAAACAAAACAGAAACCCTTCTGTAAAAACTACATCTAAATTGGTTGAAAAATGAGGCAGTACTAATCATATTTAAAATTTTGGAGATATTCTTCCGTAGTTTGAAGGTTACACCAAACTTCAAAGGCATATAATTTTTTTATTATTGAGAATATTTCAATATTCCTTTCTGTTCTATATTTTAGATGACGTAAATCTCATTTAAAACTAACTTTAAAAAAAAGTCAAGTACCCAATTATAAAAATATTGTATACCTGTTCCTTGTACTGTGCTGATCAGGAGTAATATTGATGCTATAAGATTTGTGCAAGATGACATCGTTCCACAGTGACGATCCACGAGAGAACAGAGTTCGACGGACTTCCGTTCAGTACTGTATTAACTGGGTCTCATAAAACAGCGGGCTAAAGAAATAGCCGTATACATATACATAATTGCTTCACATATGGAACCTGCTTCCTAACCGATAAGTTCACTGAGTATTAGGTATATGTTTTTCCCCGTCAACGGTCAAATGGCGTCGGCATTGCTCGTTGCTGATTAAACGTATGAGATCACTCCCAGCTCACGTGCAGTTTTATATTTCATTCATATGGATAGATATGATTTATACATCACGTTGTAGCATGCGGAGTTTCGCGATTAAATCATAGCGAGAATTTAACTGTGAAGTGTGTGCACATATTTGTGTTAAGAAACTGTATGATACTATTTGCCCCCATGAAAATAATTCTGTTGGTTTTCATTAATGTTTTTTTTTGTATTACATACTATATCGCTGTTTTGTACAAACTACCTCGGCTAACGCCCGGTTTCAATAAACAATCTCAGTTCGAATGTGCAAATATATTACAAAAATTAGCCAATAAGAACACAGTTTGAACATGACTCAGTCAAATGACGTGATTTGATTGGTTCCTAATCGCGATCTATCTGCACTCTAAACTGAGATCGTTTATTGAAACCGGCCGTAAGAGTTTAGGCCTTAGTCCACACGCTTTGTCAAATGCGACCTATACTAATTAATATACTTATTATATAGAATATTTAGGTATACAGGCTATAAACAATAGCACACATAAAAAAGCCAAGAGTTGTATGTTATTGTGGTTGGTTTTGAATCTGCGACACTTCTCAGTCCTTCACTTCCATCTGAGCTATCGTTGCTTATATCAGGTTAGTGCAAATAAAAAAAAGTCTTACAAAGTATTAAATTTATTTCAGTTATAGCGTCACATTGTTCATGAAGCATATCTTTGGTTTTGTCCTATATTAGTAACATATTGGGTAAAATGTATTCGAGGAACACAATGTTGCAAATAGGCAATGTCATGTCATTATACCGTTAATTTTATTATTTAAATGCTAATTTACTTACGTATATGATATTTTATGTGAGAAATTAATAAATGCAAAAATCAACAATAATTTTCTTTTTCAGTATCTTCAGTGGCAGCTTACCAAAAAATACTGAAATTGTCATTACAAATACAATAATTGTACATACTACATAGTATATTAAATCATGTTTTACACACGATATTTTACACTTGCTATATTGTACCATTTAATCTATGATATGTGGTTGAGGCTCAGGGATCTACGAATGAGACCATGATGTAGCGGGTTCCGTTGGTGACGAGCAGTCCCTCGTGGAAGTGCGTCAATCGTCCAGGGTGCATGAGCAGCCAGCCCAGCTTGGTGTCGCGTACAGAACAGTCGTAGCGGATGAAACGGCACCCGCCGCCTTCGTAGTCCACGTCTGAACATAAGCATCAATTTTACGATTACTTCCAAGCAACGCGTCAAATGACATCTCAAAATTACATCGGATCTAAAAAATCCCATACACCGAAACAGTGTATTGTAATTTCAGGGGCATCTCCTGTACCTGTTTTGCTAGACAGAAAACACAAAAACAACGCAAAACAATGATTTTCGCTGTCTTCTTGTAGAACAATGGAACATAAATAAAAATGTGTAGCGAAACCATGTTTTGCGTAGGTGTTTTGTTGAATGTTTTAGTGCAGGAGACGCGTCTTTATCTATGCAGTCATACGCAGATTTATGAATATTCTAGCAACTGCGCAAACAGACTGCAACGATAAATTGCTCCAATATATATCGTTACCTTGTGCAGCCAGCATTCATAAAAGTAAAGTGTATTCACAATCATGATTCCAAAAATGTAAACAAATATCTACCCACTTTACGATTATATCTTATATGTTATGATGTAATTCTATTATATTGTTATAATTTTGTGTAATTTCTTTGACAAAGTCACATTTGTCAGGGAAATACTATTGTATACCATACATAAGTTGCACTTATCTGGCGTATGAGATCAGAATTAACATGTTCTAAAAATAATTATTTAAAGGGGGCAGATGTTTGTTTACATTTCTGGCATAAGGATTGAATACACTATGCACAACATAAAATCCTGTTATTATATAGTCTCATTCGCCAAGACACGGCATAATTATGATGTTTATTGCAAATTTATATTTTGGTGTGTAAAAATTGTATTATAACTGTTCCATTACCATTACCATACCATGCTTCCATATTTCCATGCTTACACGTCTTCTTATCTGCATACACTGGCTTTACAAGCGCGTCGTCTTTCACATATCCGATACTTTTGAAATACAATTTTCCACAACATAACAAATCATATATGTGCTTCAATATTATCTTCAGTAAAAATTATAATCTGTCCTAATATGTACTTGTATGTCATACATCCGATTCATTCACCCTTGAAAGTACTGCATTACGCATGACTGATAAAAATATCGAAATTCATAAACATCCGAACAATTTTCACACGAAATTCTCACTGCGAAACTAAAACAAAGAATCGAAATACTTGGGTAGTTGCCTATGTTTGGTTTTGTATATTATTTTATATGTAATAGCAAATACTATAAAAAAATGCATCAAAATTGGTTAAAAAAAAGACTGTAACTTATACTTTAAATCTTACAATGAGCAGGAGTGGGTGCATATTGCTATCCCTTTCCAACCTATGGCCGTCAGGCCATATTGGTGGGACCGGCCATCACTGGCATGCATTGCCATCACTGGCATTGCCATCACTGGCAGTATACTGATGCTTCTCTTTTCTGTCATAAAGTTATTAAAAATAAGTTAGGCAACTACCCAATTAACGCAGAACAAAACTTACGTGGTGTGTTGAGCGCCAAATTAATGGTGTATGTTGAGGAGTCGTGGTGGGGCCGTAGTGAAGGCTGTTCATCAGGGCGATAGCGCACCACGAAGTTCATTAGAGAAACCGGTGGCTATATAAAAACCAAACATTTTCATACTCATACTTAAAAATGTATACCATTTTTTTTTCTACAGCATGTTCCAAAAATGATGTATCAAAGTAGCTACACATACATAATGCAGGGCCTTTATTCACTATGACGGTATGAATGCGTTACGCGGTCGTGTCACATCACATCAACTGAATGCAATTCGTATGGAAATATTTTCTCTATGCTACTTTCTTTGTGAGATGCACGCGAAGAGAATAATGCCCCTGATTGGTAATGAAGTTTACTTATTATCTTATTCTAGTTCTTGGGCACATATTGATTATAACTTGATCTCTTTCGTGCCCTGCCCTTGTCGCCTGGAGGTGCTATTAAAGTACTAGTCACTAGTTAAAGACCAAGTGAATGATAGTTACGTTGTGGTAGTATCCAGTGAAGACCATCTCCTGTAGCGGGCGCACATATTGCTTCAGGATGTGGAGCCAATGTCGCTCGAGCCCGACCTGGTTCATGTGGATGTCTCGTGTCGGGACCGCCTCGTACCCGCTCTCGAGCCGTTTGTCCTAAATACGCGACAATCAAACCTTAGCCGACTAAATGCACTCAGTGGCGTAACTATACTGTTGGGGCCCCTGGCAAATTCACCCTTTATTGCGGTGTGGAGGCGCGTTGGGGTCACGGCTTTTTCGATCCGGTGTCTCCTTCCAACTGGCGCGGAGGCCCCCAATCACCGGGGGCCCGTGGCATTTTGTTCCTCATGCCACACTATGGTTACGCCACTGCCCGCACTCTATACCGAGTGTGTCATAAAGTTGGTACCAATAGCAATTCCACATACAAGGAAACTATTTAAACAACATAACATAAGCTCACGCCTGTATCCCCGAAGGGATAGGCAGAGGCGCACTAGCGAACTAGTACACCCACATTTCGCCGAGCTTAGTTCCGTCCCAGATGTGATAGGGGGCGAGCCTATCGCTATATCGGACACAAATTCCAGACTCTGGGCTGATATGGAAAAATCCAATATCACTTTGCCCGACCGTCGTACCGAAATACCACCACGCCACCGAGGCAGTCTAACTATTTAAAGTTTACATTATTAATCTAGAATTAGATCTAAACTCAATTTATCCTACGGCACATTCCTATATTTAAATCGAGATTTGGGGGAAATCGAGATTTACCATGGGAGTATCTCTAAAAATTATGCATGGAGATTTTAAAGTCGGAATGCGACTATGTAAATGATCGCAATTATCATCGGAACGGTTTTGTATATAATGCTAAAAATAGTTAATAACTCCATAGATGGTTTGCAAACATACTTCAGTTGACCCAGTGGGCTAGAAACAATTTTGTCATCACAAATTCAAGTTTCCATTATTAAAAAACTATGAGCCTTACGAAATTTTAAACTTTAGGCGCTAGGCTGCTAGCCTTCCTCTCTTTAAGTGTAGTTATTATTGATAAGTACAAGCTTTTTGCAACACCATGTATACATATTCCAGTCTAACAAAGAATTTATCTTTTAATTAAATGTTAATCTTAATGTTCATTTCCAGATCAACCTATTGGAAGAAGCCAGCATCCAGCGACTTCCTGAGACTTTTATCGGGAATCTGGGGGAGGCCTATGTCCAGCGGTGGACGTCTTGGGGCTGATGATGATGATTAATGTTCATTTATTAACGTACCTGGTTAGAACCGTCACTCCATCTTCCATAAGCTTCCATGATCTCGATAAATTCTTTGCAGAACCTCGGTGACATCATTGGGAACCAATACACGTCGGGACACGGCTGGAACAAAAGTAGTATTTTTTATTTCTTTTTTTATAGCAGAGACTGGTAAACGAGCAGATGGGTCACGCGATGGTAAGTGATCTCCACCGCCCATAGACATCCAAGACACAAATAGAATCATAGGTGCGCTGCCAACCTAAAAGGAGGGAAATAGGGATTTGGAAAGGAAGGGAGGGGGTAATTAGGCCACTGGGCATCTCACTCACTGAACGAAACACGTCAGCGAGCTGCCACTTTACGTCGGTTTTCAGTGAGACAGTGGTATTAAACCGGTCGAGCCGGCCCATTCGTGCTGTAGATATAACTGTCAACAGTGCGACCCTACTGTCAAATGTTGCTTACTTTTCAATAAACTTTAAAACAACTTCACACGCAAAGTATCTACTAATAAAATTCTGAATTCTGAAAGAATCTGTGTTTGATTCGGCGTATCACAATAGCTATTAGACTCTTATTATTAGAGTTAATCAACTCTGAATATCTTAGATACACAATATCTACTGTATTATACTGACCATCAAGGGTTTTTGACCCTCCTCAAAGTTCTTGAGATAGTCCTCGTGTAGATATCGGTTGTCCCACTCCAGCTTGTTGTCCAACAGTTGGTAGAGGTCGGGGTTTGTGCGCGTGACGTCATACGACTCAGGGTTCACGAGATGCCCGAAATAATGCTCGTTGCTAACATGCATGTGGATGCCCTGCAGAATAAGGATATAACTGTCTATTAATGGTTCAATAGAGTATAACAAAAAGTATGTATGTATCTATAGAAAATGTAAATAAAAATATCGACTGTTACGCAGTGAAATTTGAGAGAATAATGACAATAAATGACAATAAAAGCAATTAGCCGCAGAATGTTCAATTCACAAAATGTCCAGCTTGCTCAAAACAACCATTTCGCAGAATGTACGATCCCCACATAATTGGCTACTTGACTACAAATTTTTATATGTAATAGCAAATTAAACAAAAAAGAAACTCTTCTCTAAAAACCGCATCGAAATTGGTTGAAAGATGAGGCAGTCATTCATATTTTAAATTTTGCAACGAGCAAGAGTGGGGGCGTAGTGGGGATATCTTACTATCCCTTTCCAACGCACGCACCGTTATGACAGTGACGTGATTTTACTGATACTTCTCTTTCCCGCTGTTTGAAGGTTACACCAAACTACAAAGGCTTATAACTTTTTATATTTTGGAGTATTTCAAAATTTCTTTCTGTGTTATATTTTAGATATAGTAAATTTTATATAAAATTAATAAAAAAAAAATTGTCAAGTACCCAATTACAGCTGGTCGATTCTCTAAGAAACGCCACGTTGCAATCGACGCCTCGCTCCGTTGGCTCTTAGAGAATACCTTTTTCCATACATTTATGTCAAACGCCTAGCTCAAGAGAGCTAGTTCGCATAACCGCCGTCATCACGCATCGCTATGCGTGTGCGTTGTCTTCACAAATGAAACCTTACAGAATCGACCTGCTGCTGTAGATGTGCACCGCAATACATTGAATGTTAAATACCATTTCGTTTTTCTGAACACTTCATAAACTGAACAGTTACGTTGTTATATTTTAATATCACTAATACACTATACATACATGGTCTCTTAAGCTGCCGCAAAACGCCATATCGGCGTCGAGTCCTTCTTTGGAGTATGAAATACTTTTGGTGGCGGGAGTTTTCAGTACAGACATCTTTATTAAATAGCAGTTGGTGATGAAAGGTACATTCCATATTCCCCTTTAAAAAAATAAACAAATTAGCAACACCGCAAAACACACTTAAGTTTAATTTATGTGTAAATCTCATATTGTACCGAAAATAGACAATAAAAAAATAGACATAATTACTGCAATCTTTTTCTTTCTACCTGCCCTTATCCCACCTTAATGTGGGGCAGGCGCAACACACTTTTTCAAGCATGTTACAGAGGATTTAGCTTAGTTTTTACGACCGGTCGCCTGCCTGACGTCAACTCCTTATGAGGGATCCAGTTCCAGGCAAATTAAATTAGAAAATTTGCTTTCCTCGACCTGGGAATCGCACCCATAACCTCCCGCGGTCCAAAGCCCATACATGCTGCCACTAGACCAAGGAGGCGACATAATTACTGCAATGCTGTATTCATATTGGGTATAATAGTAAATATATAGGTGTAGAGTGAGTTATTTAAATTGCTGTAGATGGTCTAATATAAAATTATAGGGATCACAGGAAAGAGCGAAAAATGCTTAAGTACACATAGGCAGATTTTAAAAAAGAAAACTAAAATAAGATGTATGAATATGAGTTATCCTAGATTGAAAAAACGCTGTTTTATGTTATCCGTTTATCGTTTATCGTTATCGTCAACAAGCCGTAAATTATGAGAAATAATGGTAAAATTTCTGTTAATGAATTCGATTTCCACTTTTTAAATTATTATTACCGAAATAAAAAAAACACAAAAAGACTAAGGCCTAAACCCCTCTCTATAGTAGAGGAGGCCCGTGCCCAGCAGTAGGACAGTAATAGTACAGGGCTATTAAAAAAAAATACCGAAATACTTTTAGTCACATTCGTAAACATTTCATATTAGATTGTGCTACGTGACATGCGTGACCGGGTTTAGCTAGTAGACCAAAAGAGCGACATATTACGAACTATCATATAATCATCATAGGCGTAGAACAGTGATGTATCTGAAAAATATTAAAGTTTACAGGGCATCATTTCAAATAATTATATTTGTTTTTTGACATAACTTTTTAAATTCTACATCGGTAGTTATGAAAATTGGCATGTATTTAAAATACGTAGATTTGTTCAATATGTAAATATTTAAGCAGTGTAGTATACAAATAAAGTACGGACAATGGTCTATCATTGAAATGGACTGATTGCGGAAAATGGAGCCCACACAACAAACAAACAAAAACAACAAATCCAAATAAAGTGAATTTAGATATGTTTTCAGATCCGACATTATTCTACGATCATGATGATATGTTCAACTTTGACTAGACATTATTTTATTGTATACTAGCTGACCCGCGCAACTTCGTCTGCGTATGAGAGAGAGGGTTGAAAGAGTGAGTCGTAGGCACCTATAGCACAATAATTCTAAAAAGGTAATGATATGTTTTGCTAAACTTCGAGAGATAGTACGTGACTTCGGTGCGGTTCCGTCAATCACCCCGTCTGTCACCCCGCCTGTCACCTCGTCTGTCACCCCGTCTGTCAACCCGTCTGTCACCCGTCTGTCACCCCGCATGTCACCCAGCCTGTCACCCGTCTGTCACCCCTTCTGTAACCCGTCTGTCACCCCGTCAGTCACCCCATCAGTCACCCTGTCTGTCACCACATCTGTCACCCCGTCTGTCACCCTGTCTGTCACCCCGTTTGTCACCCCGTCTGTAACCCGTCTATCACCCGTCTATCACCCCATCAGTCACCCTGTCAGTCACCCCGTCTGTCACCCTGTATGTTACCCCGTCTGTGACCCCGTCTGTCACCGCGTCTGTCTTCCCGTCTGTCACCCCGTCTGTAATCCGTCTGTCACATCGGCTGACACCCCATCACTCACCCTGTCTGTCACCCTGCCTGTCACCCTGTCTGTCACCCTGCCTGTCACCCCGCCTGACACAGTCACCCTGCCTGTCACCACATCTGTCACCCCGTCTGTCACCCTGTCTGTCACCCCGTTTGTCACCCCGTCTGTAACCCGTCTATCACCCCGTCAGTCATCCCATCAGTCACCCTGTCTGTCACCCCTTCTGTCACCCCGTATGTTACCCCGTCTGTGACCCCGTCTGTCACCGCGTCTGTCTTCCCATCTGTCACCCCGTCTGTCACCCGTCTGTCACCCCGTCTGGCAACCCGTCTGTTACCAGTCTGTCACCCCGTCGGTCACCCCGCCTGTCACCCCATCTGTCACCCAGCCTGTCACCCATCTGTCACCCCGTCAGTCACCCCATCAGTCACCCCGTCAGGTATCCCTTAGTCACCCCATCATTCAACCCGTCGGTCAACACTAAAATAATTTTTCAATTCGAACCAGTAGTTTCTGAGATACCAACTTCCCCGGCTTTAAACATTTTTCATTTCTGCTCCGCTCCTATTGGTCATAGCGTCAAAAAGAATTTTTCAAATCGAACCAGTAGATACTAACGACACTCAATTGTTTTGCCTTCCCGGAACCTCTCCACTAATACTTGAACTTTATGGTATGGTATTAAAGTTCAAATTGACTTTTAAGTATTATTACGAATCGATTGTATGGGAGTACAGAAAAGTGTTGTTTTTAGACTTTTTCAGACAATTTTTCATTTTTTTCTCTCCGTAAGAACCATCCTCGTACTTCGAGGAATATTCTAAAAAAAGAATTAGCGAAATCGGTCCAGCCGTTCACGCGTGATGCGATGACAACGGAAAACGGGTTTCATTTTTATATATATAGATTGAGGGCATTCTTTGTAAAGGTGCATGTACAAATATGGAAAAGTATTATTTGGTTAACAAAATGTAGTCGAAAGTAGGATGGCATATTAGTGGCTAGTGAAATAAATATCCAGAACAATCCAATGTTTCCTATATCACTGACGAGGTACGTTTAAAAATGTATACATGAACCGACATCGATAACCTTTTTTCATTTGCTTTTGTTAACTATAAAAATGGGACAGTAAGATAATGATGAACAGATACAAATAATGGCTCTATGTAATTGCGTTCACAGCTGTTGTTAACTGATTCGTCTTACATACCAAATCCTATTATATTTTGAGCATGTTAATACATTAAATTCATAATATGAGAAAATGGACAACAGTTACACACATTTAAGCGCAACGTGCATGACCAAATTACTTGTAAATATATAATATGCCAGATTCAATATATTTGGCGGAATTAAAAGAAAATTGAAAATTTATGTATTTTATGTCGGACCTTCAGAAATTGTTTCTCCTTTCCGTTATATTGACCTATGGGCGTCCGAAGTTAAAAACACTCAATAAAAATATCGAACAAAATGAGAGGATATGACGAGTGTTCTACATGAGATGGGGGAGATAGGGGCCCTCCTGGCACCTCTGTCATTAGCCAATTGAAAGATTGGCGCGGGAGGAATCGGCGTCGCCACCAGTTACACTTTAAACCTGTACAAGAACATACAAGTGTCCTGAACACCGGCACTCCTGTTTGTGTATGGGACACAAGCGACCCGGCACAAATGTTCCCTCTGAGAGCTTCACTTCTCCTCGCCTTGCTAGTACTCTACTGTTTCATCATCAGCACGACAGATGCAAGGCGCGGGCGAACCAGGAGCAGAACCAAGTCTAAGGTGATCACTGTTTCTAATTATTCATTCCTACTCTAGTATCATTGATGCGAGAAATTACTTATTTTATTGATCGACAGGTGCAAATCGGTTTACCCATCACCGGCAAATATAGAGATCCCGAATCTGACCAGTATTATAACAACAATGATGTAAGTAGACGTCGCCATGCGGATGTATTTTTTTTTACTTCACTATTTAACTATTAAGAGAATCCTAGAACTTTTGAATGTTAACTAATTTTAATAAATAATGTTAATGTTAATAATGCTTTAAATCAAGTTGTGTTGTATGTTCTTTTGAAATTTATTTTTGGAACTAAATATTATAAGTTAATACGGAATAACTAAATATGTCACTAGCTTATTCTTAAACTAACTTCTTCCAACTAAGTTTTGTATTCATAAACTAACTTATCGATAGTCGACACATAAATTGTTTTATCCAGATTTGCCCATGATCTTTTATAGAAAAAACATGTATTTAAAACTATAAACGGATTATGTATACAATTCAGCTTTTGCGCAATTATCTTCAATTATACATAATATTATCTAATAATTCTACTTTTAAGACTATAAAAGTTTCCATGTTTGTAAGTTTGCGAATTACGATATTTGTGAATCATGTTTTACAAATTTTCTATAGAATTTACTTCAGATACCATAACCCATTATAAATTTGCTCCTAAGCTATTTTGAACCGCGAGCAAAAGCCAGTTCATATGTACGAGATCAGTTTGTAACTACGTGTAAATACTCTTAATAATACTTTGTTTCAGGGCGCGAAGATATTGCTCGCATCGCATTTCGATCTTGAATACGTACTAGGGCATAAAATAGCGTTTCTTTGCATCGCGAAAGGTACTCCGCGGCCACACATAACTTGGTTCAAAGATGGTGTTGAGATATTCGCTCACCATTACTTGCACGTGAGTACAATAACCCCCTAACTCCTCAGTTAATATACATAGATTTTAAGATTGGTCCTAAATAATTATCTCTTTTTTTGTTAATGAAACTGATGGTCCAATTGAAAAATAAAACGAAAAACATTGTGTCTCGTCGACCGGTAGAATAATGCAGTTTTAGTTTTTGGATATGGACGATTCGGGCCGCAAATCGCTTGAACACTCCATTAAAGCGGGATTTCTATATAATATTATCTACACTAAACTAAAATTTTAAAGGCATATAGCGATTATTTTATATGATTATTATCAATCAATAAATTTGGTAAATTGATATAACATTAGACGTTTTATAAAAACAATATGAAGTGAATTATGTAGTTATTATAATTTAAGTTAAGCATCTCGGCGACCTTAGGTTATCTTGGAAAACAATAATAACGATAATAATAAATCGCTATAAAAAAGTTTAAACATAAGGCAATATATTGTTCTCGAGTGGCTAACGAGACTAGGAATATTAATACTAAATCCAAATAAGTACTTAGTTTTAGCGCATAACTTTAGACGTACTAGTCACTCTGTCGTTACATTTAAACGTCATTCATATTTCATACATTTAGTATGTGGGCCAGTGAGCGGCGAGGCGTCAACAAATCATTTACCAACCAATTGAAATAATAAACAGCAATCAATGCAAGACGTGTGCTACTTTTCAACTAGTTACCTACTTGCAACTGATCTTACGAAATTTCGTCTATGATAATAGGCCTTACTCATAAAAACATTTTAGCTGAGCAAATGGTTTAGAATAGTTTGTCATTTTATTCCTTGTGTCACACTGTTTGAAAATAAAAAGGACAGACCATTTGCTCAGCTAAAATGTTTTTATAAACAAGGCCCAATATCAATATCTTCGACCCTAAAACATTTATGCGGTACTTAATTTTAAAACTAGTCTCTCACTTTTTCCATGCGTCATGTTGTTTGAAAGGGACTAACTAGTTTTGAAATTAAATACCGAGCAAATGTTATTATAAGCGTATATGTTTCAATTAGTAAAGATAATAATATAAATAAGTTGACATTTTAAATTGTGATTTTATATATTATGTATGGAAGTCACTGGATGCAGGCCGCTTCCAACAGGGCGATCTGGAAATCTTTGGGGGAGGCTCATGTCAGCAGTGGACGTCCTACGGCTGATGATGATGATATTATGTATTGTCTGGACTTTAAAAGAGGTGATAACCCTTGAGTTTGTTTCGACATTTCTTCTCAGGAATAGCCACGAAATGTTGATGCCATTATTATTTTCAATATAGACTAGTAATTGACATGTAAAAGTGATATAAAGTATCATATTTGCTATAATGTTTTGAATTTAATACGGGTAACGGATATTTTTTATATTATGTCTACAGATACACGAATGGCCGATTGGAGATGATCGCGTGAAGTCGAAGATCGAGATTGACCCGGCGACGCAGATGGACGCCGGCGTGTACGAGTGTACCGCTGATAACATGTACTCCATAGACCGACGCTCCTTCAAGACAGATTTCTCCATCGCCTTCGATTAAATGCCGCAACACTGGCTGTGTACAGACAACTACTAGAATATTCTTTGTCGAATTCATGCGTAATTCTACAATTTGTATTGTTTTTTAAATTTATTATAATAAAGTTTGACTACTTTGGTTTTAAAAACAAGTAAAGTGTTATTTTATTTAAATAAATCCTTTTGACTTTAACGTCATTAACTTACGCCCGGTTCCAATAAACAATATATAGTTCGAATGTGTAGATTGATTACAAAAATTAACCAATAAGAACACAGTTTGAACATGACTCCGTCAAATGACTTGATTTGATTGGTTCATAATCGCGATCTATCTGCACTCTAAACTGAGATCGTTTATTGAGACCGGCCGTCAGTGTAGACAATATTGTGAATGAACTATTTTACGAATGAATAAAGATAACTTTGTTAAACATACTTGATAACTTCATAAACGATATCCATGTAGTCCGAGGACCTAGCGTAGAATCCGGCCGAGTTGAGAGCGCCCCAGAAGTTTGACCAGGCTAGTCCTGGACGCACCAGCATGGGCGCTATGACGTCATAACCGGAAGACAATAAATACCGCAGGGTGTTCTTATCTATTCGCGAAATGCTGTCCACTGAGAACATATAGTCGCACTTGCTATTGAGGCAACGCTCCCTGCAAATATTAAAATTATAAAAGCTTTTTAGTAAAACAAGAACCTTTTAAAATATTAAGTCATAATAAATAAATACACCCAACAGTCACACACCTAATCCTGACCCCACACTAGGTATAACCTGTATTGTGGGTGTCAGAAACTATGAGAGACTTTCGGTCTCACAACACCCAGACTTGAAGCATATATCTGTGGGCCACACAAACATTGCTCTCAATGCGGGAATGCGAACCCGCGGCCTCGCTTCACAGCCGGCAACTCGCCCACTGCGCCACGGAGGCGCCAAATATTATTTTATATTTTGACCACCATAAATACAACAATTTGATTAATACATTATTTAAAATGTAGGTATATACATTTTTTTAATTAACTGAATAAACATTAACCTCAAACCGCAAAGGCGATAAACTAATAACTGAACTGAACTGAACATTAACCTATAGAAAATTGAAAGCAACATGAGATACTCACTTGGCAATATTCCTAGCTTCAACTTCCGACATAAAATCACCAGGCTTGATGCGTTTAGCAGATGCATATTGCTTTGAATGTTTTTGGAAGAACTGGTCAACTTCCGTTTCATGGTATTCAACATTGTTCCTCAGGAACAGGTGGATCTTCTCCTTTGGATAATCAGTGTCATATATTTGCTCCAAAAATTCTTCCATGAATGGTGTAGCTTGTTCAATAAATACCGCCATCATAACATTAGGCAGCGCATCCTCCTGTGTTAATATAGAAATGTTAATTTTAAAGGTTCCGCAGAAAACACAGAACCTTTATAGTTTCGCCACATGAGGGGGGTTATCACCACCTCTTATAGAATATTATTATAGTCTTATTAAATTTTTTTTGTATGGGAATCCGTACAAGTAAGACAATAATAATATTGCTATGAGAGGTGGTGGTAAACTCCCAGTACATCTGTTTGTCTGACCGCAATTTAGCTCAGACTAATTTTTTAATGTTATGCAACACACATTTGTAAATAACAACTGATGACACATGACCTTTTCAAGACTTCCCTGTATCTTATTATTCCCTAATGACCCAATCTTATGGCGATGCTAAAGTTTCATTAGAATTTTAATAAAAATATAATAATTTATTAATAGCTATATCCCTAGAATGATCAAGCATAATAAAATGTAGAAACAATAAAAGCCCCCAGTTATTTTGTGTAAAAAGTTTAAATAAAAAATAATGCACGCTATGCATTACTCAAAATTATAAGAGTACCTTGAGTTCAATCTTCTTCTCTTTGCATAAAGCGCAGCCTTCTTTAGGTGACCAAGACTTCGCCAGGTAGTTTCCATAATGATTCAAAGTCATTTTGGATAGTCCATTCCCATGTACTATGAGAGGCCTTTGTTTAGTGACTTCATTCTCTATATACGGCCAGTCATCTGTACTGTTTGCTTTCAGTTGGACATCAGCTGAAATTAAATATTTATTGAGGCCTCTGCTAGCTGAACCACATTATTATCAAATATCTATATAGATAATTTCAAACTCATAATACATCGATATATTATATACCTAGATGCACAGTTCACGCTCGGAAGATGGGACAGCAAACGAGTGCTTAAGCACTCCTTTTGCCTACAGTTGGATGCCGATAGAATTCCAAATGTCAAATTTCAAATTTAAGAATGCTTGCTCATTTCGTTTAAAAAGCTACTTTATAACATGGTTATATTTGTGTTGATTTAATTAAAACTTGTGATATTTTTCTTTGTTTTATTCCTGAGACCACTTTATAGGAGGATATTTGCAAAGAACTGTGCATCTAGGGTATATTATTTTGATGTCATAATATTATACTTACACAATGCTCCATGCAAGTTTTGGAATATTATCGAGTTGTGGTCCAATGATATTTTGAGTGATTCCCTTAAATTCTTGTCCAAGTAGATCTTTGTGTAATATAATTGATCATCATCCTTATCACTTATAGTCTTAAAATTAATTATTTCAAGCAACTCTGGCAAATAACCTGTAGATTTAATAGTGATATATGTTAATATTGTTGTGGTAACAGCCATCACAAGACTGCTGTGATGAAATTAACAGGTATAAAAGGTAGTACTAAGAATTTTAATGTCCCGATGGGCTATGTCTTTTATGTGCATATTCAATATAGGTGACATTAATTAATGCTACAGATTACTAGACAGCACATCACAAGGAAACCTGTATACCTGAGACTATCATCTTAAGTATTTTAAAATATTTGAAGTCAAAGTAACATGCAAGCATGAAGGACTAACATTCATCTCCTTTCCTTAGTGGAGGAGACTTGTATCCATGGATTATTGTATAATGGAGCACTAATATTACAGGACTCATATTATTATTGTATTACTGTGTATTAATAGGAAGAAGTACCTATAAATCCACCAGAATTGAGATATGGGTTGACTACTTCTGTGTTGGGATATTGTGAAGCCAGTTTGCTGTCCGGCCAACAGAACTGTTCTGCTGAGAACACGACGCGCGTGTCGGGGAATGATTTGAATTTGTTCACAATTTCTTCTAGTTCTCCCAAAAACATAACATCATAGCTGCAAAATAAACATAACTTTTACGGTTTTCATTTCAGCCAATATCTGTTGGATATAAAGAAATGTAACAGTATACGCAAGATTTTATAGTAAGGTAATGTAGATTAAGTATATGAAGAAAACTACAAACAAAAAGACAAAAACACCTTAAAGTCAATCAACTCATTAGTAAAACAATTTTACCATTTAATCCCAGTAATATTTTAAAACATGTACTAAGTAATGTGAAATATACCTGTCTGTAAATAATACAATTTTGTGTTCATAATCAGCCTTAGATAATTCTTTAAATTTTTCTTTGAGTAAGTTGATCTTCTGTCCACCCCCAGGGTGGTTCATGTCCCCTCCAGTCCACTTAACACCTTTCCCCAAAACCTCCACATCAATATTGTAGACTTTAGCTGACCTCAGGAACCTTTCCAACCCATGATTGTCATCAGTTGCAACTGTTAGTACAGTCACATCATCTGTGGAGCAAAGAACAACATAATAATACATTATCAGGTCCTGAAGTGATCATTATATTATCAATAGTAATGTAGGCTAACATCAACAAATTACATGGTGGCAAGTATATATACATGATAAGTAGACTTACAAAATTGACCAAAAATTGGTCAATTTATATTAAGTTGAATAAAAGTCTTAATGATTAGGGGTGCATAGTTGTGTCCTGAAATTCTTAGCTCGAATAAGATTTTTTTTATATTTTTTTTGCTATTTTATATTAGGTCATATAATAATATTTATGCCAATTTTAAGACAATATTGTAAGTAGACACCTGTCACTTATATATTTAAATAAAAATTGGGTTTTAAAGCTGAAATCCCCATAAAAAGGCTTAACATGTCAATACCATTATGTAGGCTGAAAATGATTTTCTATTTACTTATCAACAATACATCATTAGTGAATTTGTACCAGTTTTGTTTCATTAGACTTAGTTATGGAATCATAAGCAAATAACATTTTGAATTAGATTTAAATAGCAACAGCTTATTATAATTAAAATGTAATGAAAAATATTAAATCTAATTAATCTTGATGATTGAACCTTGGATAGGTAATATGATCTACTAAAATATTTATCCAGTAATTTAAACTGCACATTTTTATAACAACAATGGTAACAAATCACTGAGCTCAGCACATTAAAACAGCAGCAGCGGAGTAGGTACACAATTACAAAACCATATCTAATTTTAGTCACTTGCATTAGATCATAAGCTTGTTCAGTTTTATGGCATCATTACAACACATGTTCAAACAGTAAAGGCACAGCTTTTATACTATAATATTCAAACGCTAGCAGGAGTTTTAAATGCGTTTTTAATAGATAACCATACCTGTACCCTGCACTGCACTGATCAGGAGAAAAATAGAAGTTATCAGATTTGTAAAACGCGACATTGTTCCAGATTGATCCGCGAGAGACCCGAGTTCAACGGACTTCCGTCCAGCACTGCAGTAACATTTAACTGGGCCTCATAAAACAGCCGGCTAAAGAAAGAGCCATATACTATATAGCGTCACAATTTGTTCCACATACGATATTCCCGCTTCCGAACCGATAAGCTCACTTTTTACGAACACACGATAACACCGGGCGTCAACACCACCCGCTGCCGTTTCAGAGTATGAGATCACTACCGATGGACATGTAGTTTTATATTTCTCATAAATCAAAATTATCACGCCGAGTCCGCGAGCGCAATTAAAACTATCAGTCGAAACTTCAAAAGACTGCAGTATATTATGCACAGCACATTATGCAAATTACAGTCCACTACTTGCCCGGCGCGGCCTATGGCTCTATTTTCATTAACAAGTATTAATCTTAAACATATAGTAATAATAATTAGCTGAACTTTGTGGATACTGCCTACTGGGCCTATTACTGGGTAAAGGGTTAAAATGTCAGATCACAGATGTCAATTGTCATCTATATAAAGGCGCGTCTCCTGAACCTGTTTCTTCTCGAAACAAAACACAAAACACATAGGTAAGCAAAACTATGATTTTCACTGTCTCTTGCTCATAGAACAATGGACCATAGATAAAAATATGTAGCGAAACCATCTTTGGTGTAATGTTTTAATGCAGAAGACGCGGCTGAAGCTTTCTGTGTTCCTAGAATGTTCAGCACATCATCCATCTCGCTTGTCTTAATCCGCGTCTCCTGCACATATTCTTCTCAAAACAAAACACAAAACTAGGTTTTTCACTGTCTTCTGCTCATAGAACAATGGATCATAGATAAAAATGTGTGGCGAAACCATGTTTACGTAGGTGTTTTGTGTAATGTTTTAGTGCAGGAGACGCGGAAAATAATCTTGATCTTAATTTTACCGCAGCACTAATTAAAGTTGATCAAAAAGTAGCATCATTTTCATTTTACTCCGAATCTGACCATAAAATATTACAATGGGGTTGGCCGGTGAAAGCTAACCCCAGATGGCGTCACTATAGCTCGGCATGACATTTGTATATTGGCTTTTGTTATGTTTCGGTTTATTTTGGATTATTGAATAAATCAATTATTTTTTGCTAAAAGAAGGGGTAAAAAAAAATTATCGTAGATAGTCACGGGCGGCTCGGCCCCCGGTGGCCAATGGAACATATATATGTGCCGCCTCCGACGGGTAGTTTATAGTAAAATGTTACCATGTATATAACTGAAGTGATGAGTAAAAAAACCTTAAATTGAAAAATTGTGGTAGCATATTTACGCGGGATAAAAGCAGAGCTAGTAGAAATATTACTTTATTTAAATGATTTCGCCCATATACACTTATTTTAAATTTATACTAATTATCGTAATGATCGCGTCACTTATTTTCCTTGACAAAGAATAATAAAGTATGTATGAATGTCCTAAATGAAGTGATAATGTACGATGCATTTTAGAGACAAGATCTTTATTGAAGTTCATAATGTTCATAATGTGTACTACTTTTGTAAATTTTGTTTACGAACATCACGAAATCTTCGTCATCATCATCATTATCACTAGCCATAGGGCGTCCACTGCTGGACATAGTCCTCTTACAAAGATTTCCAGATCGAAGTCTTATTTTGTGTTAAGCCGGGTCTCCTGCACTAAAACATTACACAAAACACCCACACAAAACATGCATATTTATCTGTGGTCCATTGTTCTACGAGCAGGTGACAGCTAAAATCGTTGTTTTGCGTATGTGTTTTAGTGTTTTGTTTCTAAAAAGCTAGTGCAGGAGACCCGGCTTAGATTATCCAATAAAAATTGCTTTGTTTACGTCCAAAACCAGCTAATGGCGGCTAACGTCACTTTGACAGTTGTCAACCCTATTGAATTCCTATGGTTCCAATGGTAAGATGCGCCCAAATGTCAGTCATAAGCCAGATCTCCTAGACCTACACATCACGGAAAACATGTATTTTTTATATACGGTCCATTGTTCTACAAGCATGTGACAACTAAAATCATTGTTTTGCGTATGTGTTTTTAGTATTTTGTTTCGAAAAAGCTAGTGCACGTGAGCCGCCATAAAGATTACTTAAAACACCTACACAAAACATGGTATTTCTACAATTTATTGTCTATGGTCAATTGTTCCATGAGTAGAAGAAAGCGACAAGCATTGTATTGTGTATGTGTTTTGTTTCGACAAAAATATGTGCAGGAGATGCGCCTTTATATTCTATGGTTACAAAAAGGTGCTACACGGATCTAGGTATGTGTCCAGGATAAATATATAAGTAACTTTTATTTGGTATAAAAATTAAGAAAAGCTGTGAAGTTAGGTAGTTTATATAAAACTAATAATTTATAATAAATAACTAATAATTTATATCAGTCAATTTATTATAATCTGTAGGCCAACCATGAGTTTTGTTTTACATTACTAGCTATTAGCTAGCGACTTTGTAAAACATTTGTATGACAAAGACTCGAACGCATCTAGCGGTTACGCGGGGAACTGGCGAGTGGCGTTTTCTCCTTGCGTTTTCCATAAAAATATTTTACGTCCTTGCTCGCGTAAATACGTGCAACAAACTCATGGTTGGGCCACTGATACTTTGAGTTTTTGAATTCACTGCGTGTTAAGAAACGTACATGAAGAACGGTCATTGGCGGCAATTTTGAAAATAAATAGGTGTTTTTGGAAAGGAATATTTTGTTCATTTTTAGTTCCGTAGTCATATAACAAGTCAAAGATTAAGTTTGAGAGGAGTTTTGGCGGGAATTCTGACGGTGCGTGTGGTCGTTTAATATAATAGTAGGGGAGCCCACGATGCTAAATGGGGATTTACTCGAGCGTCGTAGAGACCTATTGGGATGCAAAGCTTAGATGATATGAAGAAAAAAATGTTATATGATATATACCTTTACATCGGTGGGGGAAGCGGCTATAGATTTTTAAATATGTAAAAAAAAACTGTTGCATGGACATCCTCGAGCGCGTCAGATATTGATAGCATCAATGCCCTACGTATTTTTAATAATGTACGTATGTTAATCTGATCGTTTGCATGATGCGAGTGGTTGTATTTAAGGGTTGAAAATGAAAAAAAAAAAAATTTATCGAGCGCGTCAGATTTTCTAACGGAGTGTTAAGTGCACCAAAAAAAAGCTCTCATTCACTAATCTGACGATTTCGATGGGACGCAAACTCGCGGCCATTTTCATAATGTGCAAAAAAAATTCGCCATTTTGAAATACTCAAGCGCGTCAGATTAAGATATATATGGTTCATCTTTATGTTCTAAACGTACTATCTCATAATCTGACGATTATCTAGAGGGATTGGCCTGATCTGACAAAAAAAATTAGAAAAACGGTTCACCTTAAAGGCCATCCCTGCAACTTCCCGCTAATTCCATTCTTGGGCTCTTAAAATTGTACTTATGACATTTTTGAGCTCAAAATATAATTTATGTGATATTTTGAGCTCGCTGAGTTCAAAGAAATAGAAATTTCATAGAACACTATTTTTGGAATTTTCAAACCGCAATAACTTTTGAATGGATCAACCGATTTTCACGCGGTTGGCGGCATTCGACGCAGTTTTATCATCCTCATAAGTAATTTTGCAATTTTAATTGATCGAACCACAAATTTCGGAGTAATCCCGAAAAAACCCTTTTTCGGGTTTCTTTCGTTCACGATATCTCTCGAACGAATCGACCGCTTTTGACCAGCTAGGTGGCGATCGACGTGGTTTTTCAAGCTCAAAGGCGGATTAGTTTTTGAAGTTGATCGATAAAGCCGGTTAAAAGTTATTCCAAAAAAACTTTCAAAATATATTTTTTTTTAAATCATTGAACTTAATTAATTGAAAAGCTCAGGAAGCAGAAACCAGAGTGGGGACGGAGTGAGAGAGTAATAGATAGAGAAAGAGTGAGAGAGGAATAGAAGCGCGGAGAAAGAAATGTAGGCATCACGCAACTGCACGCATTTAACTTTATCGACGAATTTTTAGTATTTCGGCTTGCGGAAATCGTCAGATTATATATTTTTCATTATTCTTGAATTATTTCCTTCAAAATAAAAAAAAATTTAGCTACGCTCGAGAATGTCGAGATGACGTTTTTTTTTTACAACTTTGTTGCCCTCCCCTTTTTTTACGTCACTCTCAAATTGTCAGATTAGTGGAATATACACTTTTTAGGATGTAATTAACTCACCCTACCTTAATCTGACGCGCTCGAGAATTTCTAATGGTCAATTTTTTTTTACTAATCTGATCCTGTATCCTTCACGGGCGGCCTTATATATGGGCCTCATGTTTTGTGGAGGTACTTAACCGGGTACAAGGTATCCCCCTGTATATTAATCTGTCGCGCTTTAGTAAATCCCGAAATCCCCGCTTGGGCTCCCCTACTATAATGATTCTATAATCTTATAGAATAAAAATGAACAAAAGATTCCCTTCCACAGAAGTCAGACTGGATAGTCTGAATTTGTTTTATTGTTTAAAGTGATGTGACAATGAAAAAACGGGAAAATGCATGCTGCATATCTGATCACGCACAGTACAGGGTTCCGAAGTAAGGGTAACTGTCACAATAAAGTTTTATTAGATATAATTTTAAGTGTATAGTGCCAAAATTATTAATCTAAGGTATGGTGCATAAACTCATATTAACATAACTAACAATTTCATATAGGCGATATTGAAAATAACTTGTACGATTTTTTTCTTTTCACTTTGGTCTTCTATTACTTATTAACTTGTTAAGCCTGCTTAGCCGCTATAGTTTTCATTTGAAGTTCATGATATATCCTACTAATGTGAATTTTTTCACGTATTCAAAACGAACCGTTTCGGAAATAGAGAGGGGGGGGGACGCCCTACTCTAGCAAAAATATTCACTTTAAAGCTTAATATTTCGCAAACAAAGTCTCCTATCGAAAAATGTTTTTAGCAAACCCGCATTGTTTTTGAAAGACCATCCAACGATACCTCACATCATAGGATAGTTAAGAAAAAAAATTCACCCCCACTTTACATGTAGGGGAGGCACCCCTCAAAAATTTTTTTTCAAGATTTTATTCCATGACTTTCTTAGTTTGATAGATATGTATACTGGTGCCAAATTACAGCCCTATAGTACTTATAGTCTCTGAGATAAACAGTGGTCAGACAGACAGACAGACGGACATGGCGAAACTATAAGGGTTTCTTTTTTGCCATTTGGCTTCGGAACCCTAAAAACCGTGTTTGTTGAGCGTCTCCTGCACGATTTTTTTTCGAAACATTATACGAAAACACATAGGCAAAACAATGATTTCAGCTGTCTCCTGATCGTAGAACAATGGACCATAGACAAAAAATTGTGGAAATATAATTTTTGTAGGTGTTTTTAATGTTTTAGTGCAGGAGATGCGACTTAACTCAATCACGCTAGAACGGTTTAACGGCTCTAGACGAAATTTAGCACAGAGATATATATAGTCTGGAATAGCACAGGCTCGATACTCTTTATCTCGGAAAATATATGGTTCCCGTGAGATAGATTTGTTTATAAATTTCCACGCGAACGAAGTCGGGGGCAGCAGCTAGTTATAAATAACTATTGTATTTCTGAGTTAAAAGTTCAACGTTCACGTAGGGTTACTTGCAACACTATTACTCACCTACAGTTAGTCCTAACTTCAAGTTAAATTGAAAAAGAAATATATGAATGACATGTAATTCATTACCTACATCTAATGTAGGTACTACATGTAATTACAGATAATATATGACGACATTTATTTAATTACATACATGTAATGAATTACATGTCATTCATATATTACTTTTTGAATTTAACTTGAGGTTGGACTAACTGTAGGTTAGTAATAGTGATGCAAGTTGCCCTTAGGTAACTATAATATATACCTATTGTACATGTTTATAGCTTAACTGTGTTGAAATTCCTTTCTGCGAGTACTCATATTTCATTCATAAGATTATGAACATGAAACCTACAATCAAAGTGGTGTAGACATTATTTTTATTGGAGGTATGTGATTAAATCGCAATGCAAATTAATTTGATTTTATACGTTACGCAAACCATGTCCATCATCATCATTCATCCCTTTCATCCCGAAATTGGGCACAGACCTTTTTTAGGCCATCATTCGCATGAGAGCTTTTTCAAGCTGTTGATATGAGTGCTTGAAAATCATTCTTGTCTTGTTTCTAATATGGTATATTTTAAATACCCTACAAAAATAAAACGCCGCGTTTTAGAAGCGCTGGTGTGTGAATAATTATACTAGAACTCATATTGTGTTCCATTTCAACGCTTTTTTAACGCACGTTGAAAAAAATCTCGTGCCAATGAGGCCTTATTTTATGTCATTCGCCTCGGTCTTGATCTAGTCAGCCAGCATTTGTTACAAAAAAAAACAGGCAGACAGAATAAACAAAATAGTGGGACCGGGCTTAGCCTAGTGGCTTATACGCTAGTCGAATATAATAAATATATGGGAATGTCATAACAGTACGCTATATGCGGCGTACTTTTATTTCAGTCCCATACATTTACTATTTTCTATTCGACTAGCGCATACGCCACTTAGCTAAACCCACTGACTTGATAAATTAAGTTAGAGTTAGTTACATTATAAGTTACTTAATCATGTTTTGAGATACTAGCGAATAAAAAAAAAGAAATAAGAAGGAAGGCGGACCCTGGCATTAGGCCGGGATAACGCCAGGCAGAAAGAAAGAAAAAAGGTACCTTTACGAAAGAAATGATTTTCTTTGCATGCTGCATCTTCTGCATCTTTGGTGCAAAATTCTTGTGATGTGGACGGATCGGAGCGCAGGGCGATGACGATGGCTATCACCCAGCAGCAACATTTCAGGGGGAAGCACCGGTGTCGCAGAAACATGTTTTCGCCGAAGCTCCCGACCAACAACTGCAACCTCGACTATGATAGATACAACAAATTGATTACCTATAACGGAAAAGGTGAGAGCTATTCTTTTTGTATCGCTTTCAGAAATACTTATAGCGTGAAATGAAAGTGTCCGCCACAGTTTAAAAAGAAAACTTGGCTAACAGTTATTGTGAAATGACCGAGTTATCTCGTAACGCTGTTGAGTAAGTAAAAAGTTGCTACAGTTTCATATTCCCTTCGGTAGGTACTGTGATGACGTGTAATACATCTACACGAATCTTTAAGCTGTGCTCGTGAAAGGTTTTCCCAGGAGAAAACTTCGCCCAAATGACAGGACTACTAAGATTTTATAAATTAACGAATGATTATTTTATTATTACCCTTGCAGTTATTATGATATGCTATATTCCTCTACTACGTTTCCCGCATTGTCAAGTTTCACTGAGCTCGTCAAACTTCATGGTTTAGGATGTTAAGCAGGAAAATGTCTGATGACATATGGTTAATATTTAACACCAATTTCATAGACACGCTTATAACTTGAATACCTTTACGATTGTCAGAAATTTTCCTGCTCAGGACTAGAGGTAGAGGCACTACGCTTAACAGAATACAACTACATACATACATACTTACTCAGAAATAGGTGGCACCTATACAAATATTAAACCTTAAAGGCCACTTGCAGCTCCGCGATAAATTTAGAGTTACACCTTATCTCGATTTATCCTACAGCTCACTCCTATCTTTAAATCAACATTTGGAAGAAATAGAGATTTATCGCGGAGCTGCAAGTATCCCTAAATACATTACCCTCCTTTCGAAGTAGTCGGGTAAAAATTTAGGCCTGTATGACCCATATACCCCTCGAAGGGGTTGTTAAAAAGAACTACTTATAATATAGTTTTGTTTTTCAGTTAGGTACGTACTAAGTTTTTTGACCGTGATATTTCTGAGGAGATTCTTATTCAAATGAATTGTTACTGCCTTGGTGGCGTAGTTCTATTACGGTATGTCTACCGTCCTGAGGTCTCGGGTTCGATCTCCGGGTCGGGCAAAGTGATTTTGAGTTTTTATATATTATATCGGCCCGGAGTCTGGAATTTGTGTCCAAAATAGTGATAGGGTCGTCTCTTAACCTATCACATCTGGACCGGAATATAAGCTCGGCGAAATGTGGGTAGGTATTATTGTAACCTAGTTCCTAGTTATGTTATATTCAGCTCTGCCTAACCCTTCGGGGATACAGGCGTGATAAATTATGATTGGCGTTCGCTTCGGGAGCTATAAGGTCCAGCAGTGGAGTGCGATAGGGTAAGGTAGATACCAAAGATATCAAAGCTTGTCTTGGGCACATACAGTGTTGTCTAAGTATTCCACCACCACGTCTTTAACATCATGTGTAGTCGGTGAAGCCGCTCTGTGAGCTGGTTCCGTGTCTGACGCGACGGCGTCTTAGACATGTATCTATCTAATAAATATAGACATTATTATTGTGGTAAATTTAACCTAACAATATAATACAAAGGATATAATATAAAATACAGGCCGCATTCAACAGTTTGGTCCAGAAACCTATGGGGAAAGAAATAATGAAAGAAAGGGAACCACCAGTGGGTAATGATGGTAGTGATGATGATTAGGTAGTAATTGACTTGAAAAAGCAATAAATATCAACTGTTTTCTAAACTAATTAGGATATTAATCGTTAGGTTCTCTGGATCTAAGACATTGAATTAACTACTAGTATTGTTACTAGATGTGAACTGTGAAGTTGATGCATTATCGCATTGTCGTGTCTGATTGCTATTAAATTTCCATTGGTCTCAGAAACATGCTTTGTAGACATTATTGTCCAAAAAGTGGTAAACCGCCAAGTGAAAGTCATCGTATCTGGAACGATGGTCGTGCATCAATAGATCTGTATTTTGATTAAACTATATGTACTTAGGTGTTTTGTTATCGAGAAGGTAAAGAAAACATTCAAACATTAACGCGTAATGGCGACGATATATCATCAGATTGAGTAGAGAATGGTAGGGACAGCCAACACGAAAGTAGCAGGTTCAAAACTAGATTCAGAGCTTTAACGGTAAAGAAAAATATCATGACCAAAATTGCACATACCATAGTATAATCCTTATTCTCCATAGGAAACTAAAAAGGTAAATTAAGTTCCTTCAATATTTTCATAGACAAACATACATAAACATAAGCTTACGCCTGTATGCCCGAAGGGGTTATGCAGAGGTGCACTAGTGAACTAGAACACCCACATTTCGCCGAGCTTAGTTCCGTCTCAGATGTGATAGGAGGCGAGCCTATCGCCATATCAGGCACAAATTCCAGACTTCAGGCTGATATGGAAAAATCCAGTATCACTTTGCCCGACCCGAGGATCGAAACCGAGACCTCAGGACGGTAGTCCTACCGAAATATAACCACGCCCACACCGACGCAGTCTTTTCATAAAACTTTAGGTTAATTCAGCTGTACCATATATTCGTTTTCGGTCTGTTGACAGTATGTATAGGCTATGGACAGATCAGTTTGATTGTGTCTGGTTCAGGGATTGTGGGATTGTGTCTGAGTCGGTCGTAAAAGCTAAGCCGAATCATTCATTGCTTGAAATTTTTTGTTGCCTCGACTGATAATCACCGGACGTATCAAAGATAATAATAATAATTAAAACCTAATCGTGATATAATCCGTAAAAATAGTTTTATTTCAATGTATAATATTCGCGTAAACTTAAGAAATCAGTACGTATCAAAGAGTTTGATCATGTGGGCACCTAGAGGTAGAGCAGCTTAAAACATATCAGAAACACATTTGAATATGCAATTTAGAAAAGGGCTCATCTCAAAATATGGATTATCTATGAATATGTAATACTTAGATGAATAATGAACTTTCTTCCATGTGCAACGTGCTTGTGGAACCAGCTTTCAGCGGCTGTATTTCCAGACCGTTAGGAGTTAGGGACCGTCAAGAAAGGAGCCTTTATCTACCTCAAAGGCCGGCAACACATCCATGATCCCTGGTTTTAATATTTATGGGTAGCGGTGATCACTTAACATCAGATGACCCACTTGCTCGTTTGCCCCTTCTTTTAAAAAAATACCTATGTCTATAAATAAGTATCTATATAAATTCGCTTTTAATTTTGTCAGAATTACAAATTGATTGCTAACCTCAAAATGTAACTAAAAAATAAATGTTATGTACCTAGTTATTGTATGCTACTTTATAAAAAATACTGTATTTTGCGTTTTCTGAACATTTTAAATTTTCAGACATGTGCTCTTTTCAAAATCGCACATTCATTTATGTTTCACGTTTTTCAACTATCATGAGTTAGCGAAGTAAAATCTGCCTCATCTGGCTTGTATAATACCTATACCTATCGATACATATTTGAATTACGTATATGATGTAATTCATTTATAAGTGAACCTATAAAGTAAGTTAATCCTCTAAATTATGCACCTGCTCTATTAATAAGGGCAGTAGAAAGCACTATACATTTACCTCAGCACCTGTAAAGCTTCAGTAGAATACTAAATGAAAATCCAATTTGAGTAATAAGATTAAAGGTAGCGAATGATTCCAAGCCACAGCTCATAGCTGGTGAGGAGGTGACTGGAGAAACTCGTCTCTTAAAACGACTATAGATTTCAAAGTTAGCGGAAAAAATGCCTAAAGAAGATCCAGAAGCTACTGCTCTCAAAAAAGAACTAACCGACCTAATTGCTAAAGTGAAGGTAGGTTTAATTTCGCCTGTCAAGGAAGGAATGTGATGTGATGAATGCGAATTGATGCTATTTGTAACTTCTCATGATTTCCACTATCTATCAAAAGCTTCACATCGTTACATCCATATCAGGTTGCATCAACGGTATTATAAAGTAATCAAAATGTAACTTATAAAATTAAATTAAACGATAAAATTATGAGAAGATACGTACCTAATGCAACAATGCACAAAATATTTTTTAGGCAGATCAAGAAAAGGTCGCCGATGCCAAGCTCACCGATAAATGTTCTGATCTCGGGGACGTGCCCAAGATTCGATTTACAACAAAGAAAATGTTAAAGGGGCATCTTAATAAAGTCAACTCAGTTCATTATAGTGGCGATTCCCGGTAAGCAGATTTTTTTGTTTCGTTTGTTTATGTATGAATGGTTGATATTTGTGTACCAATAATGAGATAATGAACTAATGGAAATAAAATGAAAGTATTCATTTTTTGTTGTAAACTTGTTACCATATTTTATGGACTGCATGGCGAAAACATAGTATTTGTTGGTAAGGTAGCATTGCGATAAAGAATAATTCGCACACAAAATGTGTGGTGCTTAGGTATTATTTGGATTGCGGAAATCATTATATCTGTTCCTTTGATAAACTATTATCAGATCAAATGGTTTTATACAGCCTTATCTCAATGTTTTTGGAAACATTACTAAGTATTTTCCGTGTTCCTTATTTGTTTTTTTATACGTAATATGTTGTCATATTTCATATTATGCGTTTTCATTGCATTATACATTGTTGCACTCATAGGAAAACAAAAAGTTATAAATAATTACTTAATAAATTATTCATATAAGTGACACGAGTACGAACTGGTTGTACTCGTACAATGTACACGTTAGATGTTTGGGTATTTGAATACAAATAAAAGTGTATCTTATAACGATTCATCGACATTGGTTTACGTCACAGGCCTGTCCTCAACATTCGTCTCCTTGTCTTTATCAGGCACTGCGTCACGGGCTCTCTGGACGGGAAACTAATCATCTGGGACACATGGAGCGGAAATAAGGTTCAAATAATCCCGCTTCGTTCCGCTTGGGTGATGAGCGTGGCTTTTGCACCCTCTGGAAACTTCGTGGGTGAGTGACCTTGCTCTTTAAGAATTTTTCAGATTTTTCAAGGATGTTGCAGAAAGGAATTGGCTGAGTTTTTACGACCAGCTGCCTGCCTGGCGTCAACCTCCTCTGAGAGATCCTGTCCCGTGTGTGATCCAGTGAAAACATTTATTCTCGAAATTAAAACTAAGCTTTTATTTGTAGGAAATACTTTGCATAAAATTATACTTTTCCATGTTTTATTTTATGTGAAATCATAATTATTTAAATGTTATTAGTTTGACCTATACTTTAGGACAAAACAGATAGTTGTTCTCAAATCTAATATCGAATATCTATTACTGCTCGGGCCTATTTTTTTTATGTAGCAGAGACTGGCAAACGAGCAGATGGGTCACCTGATGATAAGTGATCTCCACCGTCCATAGACATCCAAGACACAAAAAGAATCACGGGTGTGTTGCCGACCTAAAAGGAGGAAATAGACGGGGACGGAAAATGGATTGGGAAAGGGTGGGAGGGAAATGGGCCACCGGAAATCTCACTTACCGAACGAAACGCGACAGCAAGCTGCCACTTTACATCGGTTTTCTGTGAGACAGTGCTATCAAACCGGTCGAGCCGGCCTACTTGTACTGTGGACTGTCTACAGCGTGGCTCTACCACTCCAATCTTTGCGGTCTCTGTTGTGCAATAAACTCCATCTATGGTGTTTGAAACACGTTTGAAGCTTGCGGGGGTATGGACAACATGTGCACCGTGTACGATGTGAACAACCGCGACTCGACTGGCGCGGCCAAGATGGTGCGGGAGCTGGCCGGCTACGAAGGGTTCCTCAGCAGCTGCCGCTTCCTCGACGATACGCATATCCTCACCGGGTCCGGCGATATGAAAATGTAATTAACATGACATAACATAAACTCATGCATGTATCTCCGTAGGGGTAGGGAGAGGCACACTAGCGAAGTAGAGTCTAGAACATCCACATATTGCTAAGCTTAGTTCCATCTCAGATGTGATAGGGAACGAGCCTAGCGCCATATCAGGCACAAATTCCAGACTCTGATACTGAATTGAAAATCAAACCCATCACTTTGTCCGACCTGGGGATCAATCCCAAAACCTCAGGACGGTAGTCGTACCGAAATACAACTTCGGCACTGAGGCAGTCAAAGTAATTTACTAGTTATTATTTTGTATTGTCACTTTAGATACAGTAAAGACTTTAAACTGCGAGAGCGGTAAATCCGGGCGCCTAAATATCCCTTCTCAATCTGTTATTGTTTTTTCCATGATAGGCAACGACTTGGATGTATGTACTGCTTATTGGTAATGTTCATTATCCCGTCTCTTCCTCTGTCTTCGTAAGGCATAAAAATATGGGACCTTGATTGATGGTCCATTGATACTCAGTTAAACTGTAGCTAAAGACAGAATCTCGTAAGTGATACGCGAAACTATAAGGAAAACAGTTGCTATATTGCTACTGACGAGAAATTAAAATTAATGCTACCTTTTGAATGAAAGTTGTAATAAATGAAATATATGTATATTTTTTTTTGCGTATGGTAATGAAATTTCACTATCACTTATGATCCTGAAATGGCTACAAGATTTAAGATTTACAGGTATTAAAATACCTACCTAAAAGTCGTCTAGGTTTAATGGAAGTTAATTTCAGATGCATTTGGGACTTAGAAGCTGGGAAACGAGAAATGGAATTCGATGCTCATGCCGGTGATGTCGTCAGCATCTCATTGTCGCCAGGTTTGTTTACAATTGCACTTTATACATACATACATACACAGTCTCACGCCTTTTTCCTACTTTATGATAATTATAATTACTAGTTGCAATCGTAGCATTTAATATTTTAAAGTTAGGTACACATTTATAATAAGGTATCTAGTTAAAATAGGTATTGTTGTAAAAAAAAATGTTTCTTGGTTCTTATGCATCGATAAAAAATGACTACCATTGAAGAATGTAGAACACTAAACTCTACATTAATGGGGAACTTGCACGAAAATTATAACGAGAAACTGTGTTGATAAATAAATAAACAAAACCTTGAAATGTGCTATGATGAAATTTGTAGTATAAAATAATTGATATTTTACAAAATATCCTAATTAGAAATTACGTGTAATGGAACGTTATTACAAAACCCAAGTGACGTCGTTGCATTCGGCAGTGTTTTCACATTGGGGTATTTTTCCCAATTTTGCGGAAAACTGTTGTTATGTTTAGTATGGTACTTGATGAATGAGATTTCGGAGGTCCTCCTCTTTCCAAATTATTTTCTTCATGTAACTTTCGCACCTCTCCGCTCAGGATTCAAGGGTGCAACTTATTTTTACTTCGTTATTTAATGAAATAGCTTCAACATTTTTGGGGAAATTTTTGTTCGGCATGGGGAAATTTTAAACGATAGGCAATTACAGCGGTTCAAACGTCATTCCAGACAATGTCACTAGCCGTCAGTGTCAACTAAGATGTCAACAAAAAGGCATTTTTAAGCTGTGACGTCACGTCCTTTTTTAGCGCGGGGTCTTGTAAGTCATATTTAGACTTGCGATAATTAAATGATTTGTGCATATTTTTATGTTTTTGTTTCTGGTGTGTTTATTTGAGACGTAGTTCTTTGCAATGAACCAATAAAAAAATTACACGCAAGTTCCCTATTCTCATGAGCAGTGGACGGCGATAGGCTGAGATAAATAGATATATACGAGGTGAAGCCTATCTGACTATACACATGGACCTGAATTTGTGAAAACGGAATGCGTTCTTCAAATTTTTTTGCTACCCTTAATACTCGTAGTAACGAGAACTAATATGCTTGAAATATTTTTTAAACTTCGTTAAATATAGACGTATTTTTTCTGTATCCCCGGGTGAAGAATAATAAGGAAGATATTATTTTCCGTTCCAGACATGAAATCTTATGTCACTGGGTCTGTAGACAAGACGTGCAAGCTGTGGGACGTCAGGGAAGAGAAGGCGAAGCAAACATTCTTCGGACACGAGGCTGATGTCAACAGTGTCTGCGTGAGTTACAACCTTTAGGTCTTTTACTCTTTTCTCTTTTTGTATGGCGCCTTATCTGGTGGCAGGATTTATCATTCTAAACGGTCTTTACTTCGGTTGAGCTCTTATATTAACTCCTGTATTCCTTCTTTATGTGACGTACCATACCTCTGGTGTTTCGCCTTATCCGTAGCCATCGCTTTTTAGGTCATTAATGCTATTAGGGATCGCCTGTTACGAGCGGTCCTAATAAATTATCTCTATCCAAGAGTGCAGATCGATTGCGAGAATTAACCAATCAAATCAATTATTGGCTATTTCTTGTAATCTATTTGCAAACTCGAAATGAGATAATTTATTGGGATCCACCGTTAGAGAATCTGGTTTAACCAAGTACAATTGACTTAGTTCTATTGTTTCCTCAAAACTATCCAACTTTAAATCAAATTCGCCGAGTTTATCTCCTACGTCATCATACACTAGTACTACAACATACAATTTCTATGAGTAATGCTTAGTATGGTATTTAAGTGCGAGCAATGTCAATATCCATGGTAGGTACACTTTTGAAGTGATTTCCGAGAAAATTATTATGGTATTTGCGTATGTATGACATTAGATGAGGAAAATCTAGCGGAATTTTTATTGACTACTCTTGAAGAGAGACGCATATGTATTTTTTAGAGGTATACTTACTTGTTACAAAAATATTCTTGCAGCAACAATTAAGTAAAGAGCAATTACGTAAAAAAAAGTACATATATAAGCTTATATCCTTAACCCCGGATCCCCAAAGGAGTAGCAGAGGTATATACACTACGCGCAGTTTATTTCCGTCCTTTAATATGATGGTGGTAAAACTATCACCACACTGGGAGTAAATTCCACTAGGCACTAGCTTAATTTGAAAAATAAGAAAATGAAAAAATAATCCAGGAGTTCAAGATTTATTTTGTTTAGTTAATAATGACGCACATGACATGCTTATTGCTCACAGTGGATATTATAATCATCACCGAGCAAGAATTTTATAATTGAAAATCCTACTCATTTAGTAAAAGCAAGACGTAAACATCTAGATGTAATATTTTTCACATAAAACTCCAGAAGTCCAAATAGTAAGTAATAATTAAAGGCAAAAAAGAGAAGAAAATAGAAATCATCAGTAAGGATTATCCGGCTCTACTAATGGACCTGTTGGCTAAACGTAGATACATCGGTAAGTACGGGCCACTTACAGCTCCGCGATAAATCTTATTTATCCCAATTCTTGATTTAAAGATAGGAGTGAGCTGTAGAATTAGATGTAACTGTAGATTAGTAATAGCGCTGCAAGTCGTCGTAAAGTATATATTGTTAAGTAAGGTTTATCTGGTGTAGTTCCATAACAGCGGGCAGGCGTTCGCCACCGCCTCCGAAGACAAGACGGCCCGCCTGTTTGATATACGCAGTGACCAGCAGCTTGGACACTACACGCCACCCGGTGCCAGCGGCTTCACCAGCTGCGGTCAGTTATTATTCATTAATAGTATCAGTATCGATATCATCACCGAAATTTTCTTCTTCTACGTGCCCTTATCCCACTCAACTGTAGGGTGGGCGTGATTTACTTTCATGGTCTGCTTGACGTCCACCCAGATTAATGATTAATTATTATTAACATAGCTGTATAGTGGATCATTTAATTAATTCTGATTGCTGAAGAAATTGAGTCTAAAGCTCCTGAAAGGTGAAGAATAAATCAATTTTTTAACACTTTCACCTTCCACCTATACTATGGAAAATTTATTAGAAAGTAATGAGTATCTATTTACTATTTAAAAATTTAACATAGCACCTTGTCAATTAGATGCTAGGTTAATAAAATGTGAAGTTGCATTTAGTGATGTAAGTTGAATAAAAATGTCTATTCTCAGATACTTTCTAGATAGCATTGTGGAGTAGGTACATACCTTAACTAAAGTGACTCGTTTTTTTGCAAATATCAGTAGTTTCTTCATTACCGAAATTAATAGGAGAGTCTAGGGTCTTAAAATATACATTAATGATTTTATTTGAACTCCTGCAACTCGATTGAATCAGGCCTCTATTTTCAATGTCATCCATGTTTTAAAGCATACATTTTTAGTATCTTTTATGCATAGGTACATTTTGTACATTGCCGAGAGTTTGTATTCCATTAGGTAGGCTGCTTGATTAATGAAGGGTTACCATGTTGGCCTATAATTAGGTATTTAACAGCAGCGTCATTTGCGAAAACTACAACGACCTAAAATAAATATGTAAGGAAAAAACAAAAATAATCGTTGTTTTCAAGGAGAACTCTCAGAACCAACATTGTACTACGAATCCAGATCAGCGGGTTATGCGGCGTACTCTTGTCATTCCCATACATTTATTCGATTCGACTAGCGCATAAGCCACTTGTCTAAACCCGCATTCCAGATTTCTGATATATTTTTATGCGTGTTTATGTTGCATTGTTTAGGATTATCTCTGAGTGGAAGATACCTACTGGCCGGTTCGGATGACAACAGCGTCCATTCCTGGGACACGCTCAAAGTGTCCCACACAGGTAATGTTATTCACACAATGCATTCATAACAACATTGTTGTACGAATATTCACGCGTCTGACCGACGGGTTCTTGATCGACCTTGTACTGTTTATTCTTTACAAACATAATATTATTAAACATCATTGCGGTTTGTTTTGTATTTTTTTGTTGTATTGTATTACTAAAAGGTTGTGCGTGTTCGCCGAACTTATATTTTTGTATTATTTGTTGAAATGACATTGTCGCATCGGTCTGAATGGTAAAAAATGTACATCAACAGGAAACGGGTTTCTTTGAATTCCAACTTGGACTTAAAAATATATGCTTTCACAGTTTTTGCCAACCCCTTAGTGTGTGGTAACAAAGTATGATAACAAAATAATAACAAGCTACCAAAACATTACATTTCCTGACATTTTTTGTCATAGTTTTCACTTGGTGTTACCTCTGCCTTAGTAAAACCTGCCTGATGTGGTAACTTCAGTTTTACTTTTGTATTATCAGAGAGAATCCCGGCGGATCAAGAATTTTCATTAAATTATCAATTATATACCCTTGAATCATGGTTTAATTTAAGGGGAATTAAGGGTTTAAGGACATTTGTTGCTCCTTCCAAAACTTTTAAATATTTTTATTTTCAGGGACACTGACAGGCCACGAGAACAGGGTGACTTCTATTTCTGTGGCACCAAACGGAATCGCCATGGCCAGCTGTTCCTGGGACCAAAACGTCCGAGTTTGGGGCTAAATTTAAGGACCAAATCTGTAATTTTATCCCTTTAATAAAAAATCTTAAAATCCTTCGATAAGATTCTATCTGCCATGTTTGACGCCCAATGCATTGAATTATACTGAACACTAAACCGTTTTCAAATAAAGTTGTCTGATATTACGTTTATGCTTATTTCATTATATCTCAACTAGGGTCACAGTTTAGTTGGGACTCTAGTTTTCATCTCACATAAAAAGATTGTTATCCAATATTCAATACAAAATGGTTTATTAACGAATTGGATTATCATGGCATCAATAATTAATTATTGAACTCTTAATGTCATGGATTGTAGCTTGCACATCTACATCTAATAACCGCTGCTTTTAAGGAACAGCACGGCATAGTGTCCTTGAGAGGCACTTACATTAATTTTAATAACTTTCTGAAAAAATCTAAAATTTCACCACCATTTTCATTTTATTTTACCACCTTATGAACCGCTATCACTAATGCGATTAATCTGTTTGTATTGTACTACCTACAGTGACCTACACTGCTGCATCATCATCATCATCATCAGCCATAGCTGAACATAGGCCTCCCCCAAAGACTTCCAGATCAACCTGTTGGAAGCGGCCTGCATCCAGCGACTTCCTGCAACCTTTATCACAGAAAGAAGAAAGACACACACACACAGTAAAATCACAATCACTCAGCAAGCTATGGAGAGGGTTATGCTCGATGTTTCTCTACGTGATCAAATCAGGAATGAGGAGATCCGTAAAAGAACGAAAGTCACCGACATAGCCCAGAGGATTAGCAAGTTGAAATGGCAGTGGGCAGGGTACATAGCTCGTAGAACTGTATTACCTATATTTTGATTTAATTCCATATTTCAATTGTTGTACACATTATTAAAAGTGCACTTAATTTAATTAGGTACTAACATATTTAAGGCGTAAGTTTATTAAACATTGATCACAAGAATGTCGATGTCGTATATTGTTTGTATCGCATTCATCAACAAACATACGAAGACACCGGACTCGAGAATTCATACATATTTACGATTGCTAAATCTCTATTACCTCAATCGATCGTAAACGTACTAATGATCGTAATGTATTGTGTAAAATTATTAAATTTTTTTAAAAGAGTTTTGCGTCTAACTACGACGATTAGATTGGCTTATTACACCTCGGTTACAACAATGATGTTTATTATATTTTTTATGATAAATTATCAGTTCAAACAACCTTTGATCACTAATACTGCCTCTTCTCTAAAGAGCAAAAAGCTGATAGCAATAAATAAGACAAACGTAACATCTAACCTGAAGTATATTTTATTGTGGACAGATTGTAAAAAATTTCCATTTATATATTTTGGAGAAGGGACGTCTATATTCGAACATAGAAAATGCAAATGGACCAATTGTTATGTGACGGGTGAAAGGTACACGCTTGGTGACTACAGAAAATTTGATGTTATCGTTTTTAATGGACCTCAACTATTAAATAGTTTGAACACGGACGACCTGCCTCAATACAGGTCGGTGCGTCAAAAATACGTATTCGCAAATATAGAAGCTGCAAGCAACTATCGTATGTGTTCCAGCGTATGGAACGGATACTTCAACTGGACATGGACGTATAAATTAAACTCCGATGCTGTTTGGGGATATTTTATAGTTAAAAATGCGAGCAAACACGTCATTGGACCAGGACTGAACGTTCATTGGATTGATACAAATGACATGGATCCTATAGATGATGAATTAAAGTTCAAGCTTAGAACAAAGAAACAAGCAGCCGCTTGGTTCGTGTCGAATTGTGACACTTTAAGTCGCAGAGAAGAATACGCTAAGAAGATTCAAAAACAATTAAGTGAATATAATTTAACTTTGGATATTTATGGTAACTGCGGGCAGTTGCAGTGTCCTAAAGGGATAATGAATCGATGCTTAAAACACTTAGAACGTAGTTACTATTTCTATTTCGCATTCGAAAATGCTTTCAGCGAGGATTATCTTACAGAGAAGATTTTACATGCTTTAAATTACAATACAGTTCCTGTTGTGTTAAGCGGAGCAAACTATTCAAGGTAGAGTTTTCATAGAATTTTAATTTTACCAAAATTGTAATCATTGTATCATTGTAAGTATAATATTTTTTTTTTCTTAGACTATCTGTGCACGATTTTATATAATTAATGAACTAGCATCAGTTGTGTCAATATTTTTTTTATGTTTTAGATTTTTACCACCCGGTTCTTTTTTGGATGCTTTTGCTTTGGAACCTAACAAGTTAGCCAAGACTATGTACGAAATAATTCAGCAACCATCACTTTATTATAAGTTTTTTAGGTGGAAAAGATACTATTCATTTCACTTGAGACATGAAAGTCCAAGCACCGACGACTACTGTCATTTTTGTGCGATGGTTAACGATGATGAACTAATGAAAACAACAAGTATTTATGGAGATTTTGACTCCTGGTGGAACTCTATAATGAAATGTGATCTGTTTTATTAAGTTCTATGCACAGAACTCATTTATGTAGTTCTTTCTCGAAGCCCTTGTATTATCAAAACGTTATTTATTTACATACACTGTATTAGTTATTCGATTCGTTTACTAAGTTTCACAATGAAGTCAGGTGTATTTTTTTATGGAAAAGAGAACTTTTACAACTATGTTCGCGATTTGCTGGTATGTAATCATCTGTCCATGAACCAATGACGATAGAAAAACACATAGTATTCTATGGTCATTGCCTCTTGTCAATTATATTGTGCGTTAATACTATTTTATCGACGGTTCATAAACACAACACCGAGGTAATCAATAAAATGACAAATATCCGAAATTTATTCACACGGGTTCGGGCTATGAACATTAATCACTCACCTCAACAAAACGCAATTAAATTAATTAATTTGAAAAAATGTTGTTTTATTATTGGGTATACACAACCTCTACTAAGAAGACTTAGGTCTTGGTCTACCACGCTGACACAAAGCGGGTTATCATACTTCACGTAACTTGAGAAGTCTTTTGGTGTATGAGCCAGTATTTCAGGATGCCTCAAGATGTTTCTGTAGAGTATTAAGAAAAGAAAATAATTCCAAATACTATAATTCATCGATAAAGCGTCGTCTTCTCACATTGTGCCACAGTGGTAATGTGCCCCAGAACGTTGATCTCGCTGCCAAATGTTTTTTCATCTGAGGTGCTGTTGTTATTTGCAAATATTCCATCGTTTTTCCACTTGTAGCGGGCTCCCATTTAAAATGTACTGGTTGAGGCTTATTAGGATTACTAAAAACAATCATTAGAATTGGGACGTTATCACTATGTAAAATAATAATATAAGCTAAAATCTAAAGTAGCGCACGTTTTACCTTCAAATATGGTAGCTAGCAAAGCAGGGGTAATTAAGGTATGAAACAATAAATGACAATTGTCAAATGCAAATCAAAATATGTTCCGATCATATTGTTATCGTGAACAAACCTTTATTACATATGTTAAAATCTGAGTTAGGTATATAGTATTCTGTTATACATATTTAATTCACCCCTGTATTGCTATTAATATTGTTTTTAATTCTGATTAGTACAAATGTATGCAATGCAGTGCAGCAAATTGTACTCGTATAAATAACAAATATCATAAAGCACAGTATCGCACAGCATTATCAAATATCAAGCATATTTTATAACTAACTAAGAATATTCTTATATCATAAAATTTGCTAAAGGAATCATTAAACATACATAAAGGCACAACCCAGAACGTAGAAGATTAACACGTAAATCAATGTTCAAGTAATAAATTCGCTGTAGTAAAAATAAAATGCTCACAATCATTTAACCATAGCAGTGTAGACTGCGTGTGTCTTATATATATTGGCATTTACATATATAGACCACCTTGCTTAGACAATATTGTAATAAAATTTGCAAGGTTATATTGTTATTTCTTAATATGGATTCTTATTATTGGTTAATAATGGATTAGTAATTTTCTATAATGAACAACAATCTTCGTAACTTACCCAGATGTCGCGAAATTAGTCCATAGTGTAACAATTAATTTGCTTATTTCAATGTCTTCTTTTGAGAATGGATTGTTTAAGAAAGTTATGGGGAACAGATGCATTAATTCATCCGCGTGGCATACACCTGCATTAAAAAACATTTATAAATAATAACGACGGCTGTGGATGAATATCCATGTTTGTGATGGAAGAGATAGAGATCGACTGGACCGAACCTACGTCAGCCAAATTGATGATATAAATAAAGGACAGATAGGAGCACGTTCAACCGATGACTGTGCATGAAAAGATTGATGAAAGTAGATTAAGCAAAAATAGTAGTTAATAGTTATGTCTAGATCGGAATGTCTACCGACACGGGACGGTCTAACTCTGACAAAGAGGAAACGGTCTGTCTCGGTCTGAGGACTGCAGGAACAAGTTTCTTCAGGTTTCTTAAATGTTCAATGCTGTGGTTCCTGATATGATTTCATTAAGTAAAGGAAGTTTTCAGAATGGAATGACACAATCTTTGTCTTATTGTCAAGCACACTACATCAGCGGTTGGTAAAACTTTATAATGGAGAGTGGAGATAAACTGCCACGTGTTTTTACAGAGGAAGTTGTTAGTAACTAAGTTGGTACTAATACCTAGCGACAAAGAAGAAAGAGAGTAATGTTGGAGTGTTCGTAGGACGAACGTGTAGTGCTGGTGGTATATTATGCAGGAATAAAAATAAACTTACCATAATCGCCGTAAGGATCTCCAAAAATTTGAGAGAAACTATTTGTAGCTCTGTAGTTAAGTTCATATAAATAAATTGGATTCTTTGTATAGTTCAGAGTTAACTCCACAGCCTCCACAGCGGGATACGCAAAATAAGAGTCTGAATATATCTAGAAAAAAATAAAAATATTAGGTAAATTAATAATTATTAATTCTAGTGTCCATAAAGCCATGATAATGATGGTGTAGTGTATCCATATCCACTATATCCATACCTTTTAAGAGAAAATGATTTTTAGGTGCAAATGTCGAAATTATCGCAATTACATGATATTTATCAATTTTTAGCAATTTCATTATATCAATTTTTAGTTAAAATGTTAAACAATAAATGGAACTTGTGTTAGTTCTTACATTAAGTAGGCCTCTCTTTATGTATTCTTCATCACCAGACATATAATGTTTATGTATTTTTTTTGTAATGACTTCTGAGGCTGGTGAATTATCGTAGAAAAATGTAATGGGTGAAATAGTGTCAAACCCTGACATGAATTCTTGGTACCTCGTTTCATTTGACGTTATCCCTGAAATGCATACATAGCACTGTCAAATTACTATGATTAGATACATAGCTAAATGTTTGCTTTTGTTGCACTCGCTTGCTTGTACATGAATAGTTAAGTTGTTCGCTATCCAAAGAATAAGATTATTAATTATATATTATTCCATGTCCGTGCTTATTATTATTATACATTTTAATATTATTGTATTGTTTTAACCTTGTGATTTTATTTCTTTTTTAAATACACCCCGATGTTTTTCTTAAATCTTCTAAAAAATCAAGAAATAAAATACTTGTGAATTTGAAGAACAAGATGGATAAATATATATTAATATAATAACATAACTTTTAAAATTAGACTTACAGACAGATTTCAAACAGCCTTCATCTTTATTCAAACCAGTCATCCAAGGTACTGCGGGAACCTCGGGTTTCCGTGGTGGTTTTGTCAAAAATGCGCCTGGTACAGTTGGTTCAACGACTGCTTTGAATGGAGTCATAGGCTCATAATCCCATTCCTGGAAAAAAGGTAATTTACTGGGTATAAAATATAATGTCTACTCTACAATTCAAGCTGCTAAAAGTACTTGGGAATTCCCATTTCGTCGCGTTATAAGGGATACGATCTGCTGATCGTAATATGCATAGAAAAGTTTGTTTCTCCGTGATTTCCATAACATCAATCTTTGAATACGATAAGTCTGCACCTATGTAAGAAGCAAAAGATTTTTGGTGGCTCTATCTAGGTAAAAAATAGGTACAATTAGTTGATAATATACATACATAAAAATTAAATTCTGTGGCGATAATATCATAGCTATCTTTGTTGCGAAGACACTCCAACATTCTTTTAGAAGGAGCTTGAGGACAATCTAGGAACTTAGCTAGCCGAAAAGCATTTCTTAATGATTCACCAGGAGGTGCCTCGGCCCACGGCACTAACGCTGTCCCTGATTCTGATATTGCTTTATGAAAAAGACCTGAAAATAGACCATTTATTAATCTTGCCACCGTCATTACTTAAGATGAATGTAATAATAATATTCTCGAGAACCTTTTCGAAGACGTTATAAGCCAAGTCAACGTGAAAGTAGATTGGCTCTTTTCCCAATTATAGTTTCAGGTTTCCTTAGTCACGCCATTGCTTTTACGGATCTTTCTTAATATATTATATCACATAAAACGTCTTGGACATGTATCTGTATTGTAGATAATTTTGTCTAAAGCATAAAGGGATTGACTCGACAGCATTATTACCATTGTCTCATTAAAAAACATGATCACTCACGGGTTTTAGTGTTAATGTAACTAATGACAATGTTTAGATTTATAAAGGATTTGTTATGGTTTTATAATAAAACACTTATCTGGGGAATCCTAACCTGATCATGGACAGTGGATCCCATGGCTCATGGCTATTATAAACAAACGAAGTAGTGAAAAGAAGTTACCTGCACTCGTTTTGGATAACATGTGGAAATGAACGCTGGCCCCACCAGCACTTTCACCAAATATTGTGACAGAACTTTTGTCTCCACCAAAATTCTCAATAGTTTTCTGTATAAAACGTAAAGCCTCTTGTTGGTCTTTTAAACCATTATTCCCTGGACAATGCTCGTCGTTTGTCGATAAAAATCCTAACGGACCTAAATTAAATAAATTTAATTTAATATCAATTTGATTCAATATTCTTTTCAATAAAGTTTAGGGCCAAGATCTATGGAGCGAACTTCGACTAAGAAACGAACTCAGTGTGAATTTGGAATTTTTAAATCGAACTTCGACTTAGTCCGAGGCATTTTTTACATAGTACTTATACCAACCTAATCTATAGTTTATGACAATTAAAAGAACATCTTGATCCAAAATAAATTGCGGGCCATACATTTCCGTGGAACCATCGCCACACATCCATCCGCCGCCATGAATAAATACCATAACTGGCAGTTTAATTTCGTTTATGTCCTGCAAAGACGAATAAGTATTAGATAAGTATTTCAAATAGATGAAAATAATTTCGTGGACCTACTTTTCTTTCAGCCTGCTCTTATTACACAATGTAGGGTCGGTGCAACACGTTTTTTCGAGTATGTTGTAGAAAGGATTCGGCTTAGTTTTTACGATCGGCTGCCTGCTTGACGTCAACTCCCGACTGAGGGATCCAATCCCGGGAAAATAGTCTTAAGAAAACACCCCACCCAACCAGGGAATCAAACCTAGAACTTCCTAGTTCGTGTGAACTAAACCGATACTTAGTAGTTGACTGCAGCAGGTTCGTTTATTGTAAGACTTGAACCTCTATGTGAAATTCATATTACTTATATATTGATTCTTCTTTGTTCTTATGGCGTCAAAATTAATACGTTTTTTTTATGGAAGAGGGGGCAAACGAGCAAGTGGGTCACCTGATGTTAAGTGATCACCGCCGCCCATAAACATCCACAATACCAGGGTCACTTAGGGTCGCCGCACACGGACCACACGCGACAGCCACAAAACACCGCCACCGGCATATTTCCTGTAGTTTTTATACATTTTATATTTGTAGCATATGGCGGCCATCGGCGTCAACCGCGTGCAGCGAGTCCATATAAAATGTATTAAAATTACAAGAAAAATGCTGGTGGATGGTGGTGCTTTGGCTAGTGTGCGGCGACCCTTAGTTGAACAGTTGAGCATCTAACATAGCCTATTTTATAACATGGTAGGATAGGTCAAAGACTTCTATGTACATATTTACTAGACAAGCTGTTTCGAAGTAAAATTGTGACACATGACGGCGAGTGTTTGACGTTTCACGGCTAAGAAAAAGAGCAGATTTCTATAGTGAGTTGAGGTCGATTAACAGAGACTTAGTGCGCACATTCTATGTACCGAACAGCCAGTCTAGTAGTATATATAGAAGTCTTTGGGATAGGTCGATTAACTTGAGTAACTTGTTATGATATTAAATTGATAACATTAGAACACCTTTTTTTGTTTACGTTTTAGGTAACCTGTTTAGTTGTTAGGCTGCTATTTGTTAAATGACAAAATTATACTTAAGCAATTTAAGTAAAATGTCATTGCCTTATATCTTCAACAACAAGACAAGGTGCATAGACAAAATAAACGAACAAAACATTTAAACCCACTTGACATAAATGTGCAAAGACCAAAAAAAGGTAATCATCGCGTTGCAACATTTTAGAAACTTTTATTCCTTTGATTTAGTTAGCAGTGTTTTAGTTTTCACCAGTATCTTGTATATCTAAGAATCCATTTAACTAAACTAATAAGCAACATCTATTACAGAACCATTACTGAAACATTGGCAAACGACAGTTTTAAAGTTAGGCAAACGTAATCTAAAAAGCAATAACTAAAAACATTTTTAGAAATATTATTAAATATTGTTATTGTAACATATTTCGATTTTTGCTTTCGAATGTGATACTGAGTTTCGTTATAATACAATAAGTAGACATGCAGCTGATGCAGCTAACTGCTAAACATTATTAATTCTGTCATAAGGATGAATAACTATTTAATTGACATTTTAAATTGTAATTTTATATATCATGTATTGTCTGGACTTTAAAAGAGGCCATAACCCTTGAGTCTCTTTCGGCATTAGGTACTTCTCAGGGATAGCCACGAAATGCCGATGCGTTTATTACTTTATCAATATCTTAAAATCAATATATACTCGTAATTGACATGTGAAAGTGGTATAGCATATCCTATTTGCAGAATAAATGATTTGAATTTGAAAATTTTGAATTAATGTTTAAATTATTAAAGAATCATTGAAAAGACCTTTTACGATGATTTGAAATAATAATAAGAAAATGTGGACAACCACTTGACTTACGTTATCCAAAACGGGAGTGTAAATGTTGAGGTATAGGCAGTCTTCTTGTCCAACAATTTCCTTTTGTCGAGTGTAAGGATTCCTTTGAACACATTTTGGACTCTCTTTGGTAGCATCCAATATTCCGTCCCATGGCCTTACCGGCATTGGGGCCTGAAATTATAGAATAATATCGATAGGTAACTTTGAAATACAACCGTTTTACGTAAACAATATTCATTATAATCAATTATTTAACTGTGTGACTAAACCTGCTTGACTTGTGATTTACTATGAATAACATTTAAACATTTTTATTTCACCGAAATTAAGATGTAAGTTTGATATTTTTAACAAAAAACTAAATGTATGGAGTTAGAGGGTTAGGGACTATAATAATGGTTAATGAATTTTAATATTAAACCTTCATTAACTACGTAAATACCATATTATAATATCATCACGGTTCATAAAACATAATCACTTCATAGGTATAATCAATCGTTCTTATTATACCTATATTTCAAAAGAGGTGGCTTAATTTTGGCTTGTGCTACCTATTTCCCGATTATCTATTACCGAACAAGTCACGAGAAAATAGGCTAAAAATCTTTACAATTAGGTTGATAAAATGCCTTATTACGCGATTAGATATAAGAATTTCTTTATGGTTATTTTTACTATACGTTATTAATATACGAATATGTATAATTACGTTGTATCATTACTGCAAATCGAATCAATTAAATATATCTTATTTTTTAATCCTATATATTTTATTACAGTTCATTACATTCGATTTAAGCATTAAATATAATCATAATAAAATGTCCAATAGCCACAGTAAAATACGTCTTGTCATGGGTATCAAAAACTACGATACTTTCTTTATTACAATATATTCTAAAGCCTGATTGGGTAACATAATGACTTATAAAGATACCGTATTAAAGATAATGGAGATAGCTCATAGATCAAAGATGCCTTTTAAATTGAAAACGTAAATAACCAAAACATTCGTTCAACAATAAATTTATATATTATCTATTCAATAAGTTCAGAAACATCAGGAACTAAGAAGGTACGACATGCTTTCCGGGAACCAGGATTCAGACCCAAAACAAATATTTATTCTGGGATTGACATTGGACAGGTATCTCAAGTTCTCAACCGTTTCATAAGTAGGAGAGGCCAATTAAGTTAATCTTGTAGTACACCGTACACCGTAGTTAATAGAGACGTATCGTAAAATACCGTGCAAATATTTACACATTACTATTTGAACGCGTTAAAATATGCTATTAAGTACATAAAATGAGTCAATAAAATGTCGGAACGGGTTTTAGTGATCTACAATCACGGTTGTATTTGTAGATTATTTCAGTAAATAAATGGTTTAGAAAATATCCAGTGTTATCGATCGTTAATGTCGTTGTATGATAAATATGTAGATTGAAATAAAACTATTTTTACGGATTCTATCACGATTAGGTTTTAATTTTTATTCCCGACGTTTCGAAGGCTTTTCAGTCGTCGTTGTCACGGGTCAGACTGAGGTGTCATTTGTTCAAAAAAAGGTTAGTGTTACAGTATCTATCTTCATTTTTAAATTATACAAAATTAAAAAAGGTTAATTCAAAGTAATTATTTGTTTTTTTTTAACATCGGGAATAAAAATTAAAACCTAATCGTTATAGAATCCGTAAAAATAGTTTTATTTCAATGTATAACATTCGCGTGAACTTAAGAAATCAGTAAATATGTAGATATTATCTTTATAAGATTCTTCATCACTCATACACTCATACGTTTGTGTAAACTCCGTTCAATCAAATCGACGAATGTTAACTTTTGGGTGTTGAAGACTTCGCTGACGCAAATAATTATTATTTCGATGTTGTGTTTATATAAAGCCGGGTTCTGCACTAGCTTTTTCGAAACAAAACATAAATAAAAATAAATAAAAATCTTTATTAATCACGTAGGCATATAAAAGCACTTATGACATGTCAAAAAAAGCATAATTTAGATTTAAGTATTTCTTATAATATTATTATATTATATTATAGAATGCTATGAATTTGGAATCAGGGAGGCAGGTTATACAGTTAGAAGAATAGGGTCCTATGGGGAAAGGGGAATGGAGAGGTTTGTGGACCGTGGAAAAGGAACGGGATATGACAGGTAAGCCGAAACACTCAAACACATGTGCAAAACAACGATTTTGGCTGTCACCTGCTCGTAGATGGACTATAGATAAAAAATCATATTTTTTGTAGGTGTTTTGTGTAATGTTATAGTGCAGGAGACCCTATAGAATATAGGGATATATAGAATAATAATGACGGATTAATTTGTCAGCCGTAATAAAACTTTGGATATTACCAAATATTTGGTCATCTTGGTTGCTAATTGCTATTCTTATTTACAAATTGCCGCTGACCGTAAAGCGACTTTACGGAATTTGAGTAGCGCAAATATTTACTCTTGAATGTATTTTGCTGTCATCAAGATAAAATACTGTTCATTTATTACAGTAACGTAATCGGAAAGGAAGGAAAAGAAAATAATATAATACTTATACGACTATTATCATGTTTATGGATTTGCTAAATGACGTAGGTAATAGTCGGTAAACCCCTTGCCGTCTCCTTGGTGCAGTGGCAGCATATTATATGAGCTGTGGATCGGGACGTCGTGGGTTCAAATCCCAGGTCAAACAACACGTATTTAATTAACGAAATTCTTCATTTAGACTCGACTTTAGACCTCCGTTCTCCAGTTTACCAACATAGCAGGGCGTTATCTCGAGACGTTGACTATTGCCAGCAGCATTACCGCTGATTTATCACTTTTTTACCAACTTTTAATTTTAATTAAATTAAAAGTACTTATTGCGCTTGGATGGATATCTGTTAGCAGTAATGTTCATAATAAATAAATAAATAAATTAATAATAATAATATTTTCCTGGCTCGCCCACAAAGAGGGTTGACCTTAGGCGCAGCTGGTCGTAGGAACTAAGTAAAATGCCTTCTTATTTGTGTACAATGCCCGAAAGATTGTTACACACTAAACAGTACGCATTATCGTATCTAACAATACAATCAGACACTTATTGTACATATATCGTATAATTATCCCATGTATATATAGATATCCTATAATTAACCGTTCTAAAGAAAGTTTTACCGGAGTGTAAGTGAGGGGAGACAATCTTCATATTATTTACCTCTAGTTACGCGGGGAAAATGCTATAGTAAATGACGAGGAATCTAGCGTTGGCTTTTCTTTGAAATACTTGTTTTAAACTAGTAAGGAATTTTGTCGTATTAATCAAGCCAAAGGTGAGATAGCGAAATATTACGTTTTACGCACTCGACCGAGTTAGTTGTAACTTGTAACTTGCTTGCCGGCAAGGTGAAGGCACTGAAGTATCACTATTGACGGACTTATGTACCGGTCTGACTGCTGATCAGCGTCAACGTCATCACGTCACTTCACGTCTCCGGATTACTTCAAACGAGCAGATTCTACATCCTTGGTATAAATTACTGCTGTTTATCCCGAATTATTTACAAGTCATATAGATGTGATGCGGGTAAATATATGTTGACTGTATCGACTAGCATAGGGTCCATAATTCACCGAGGTCGGTTCGAGAAGTCTTTGGACACCCCGCAAGATCCTCCACTACTGGTTGGAGCTAGGCTGCACTGGCTAAACTTATAGCTGGCATTCACGCCACGCACAATGGCCCACTTTTTTATGGAGCTGGGTGTGGAAAACTTGCCTTGCCTTGTCGATTAATAAATAAAATAATAATAATAATATTAGCCCTGTAATATTACTGTCCCTCTGCTGGGCACGGGCCTCCTTTTCTAATGCGAGGAGTTAGGCCATAGTCTACCACGCTGGCCTAATGCGGGTTGACCTGACTTCACATACCTTCTCATACCTTAACAAATAAGGCTAGTGCCATTAAATTAAAATAATAATTAGTATTGGCATCCCTTTTACTTTATACCCTTAGCCACTGTTATCATAACCCGGTGGTGCAAGCGATTTGTAGACACGAGATTTCACAAGATTCGTACCCGCTATCTATTGTTATGAAGTTACTACTTGGCGCGCATATTTACGCGGTTATCTCGCCAATAATATTTTATAATCATCACGTGGTGGTACAATGTAGTGCAATTATGTTTACTAGTACACCTATTAAGTCTTTAATATAAATATTGAAGCGAGAATCTCTGGGTATTTACATGTATAGGAAACATCCATTCTAGAGTCGAATGAATAAATGTTTCAATATATACACTAGAAAACAATGAATACATTTACGGCGGTTATCGTAGCATTTTACATGTAATTATTTCTTCCAAATGAAACACCTGCTATGTGTAATTAATGCAAAATCGTGCATTTCCCTAACTACCTTTATATTATTATTACAATTTCTTTTATAAATAAGTACCTTAAATCTCAAATCTCCGACAGGTGGGAGTGCATAGGGTATACCCGTGTATGCAGCTATCTGCCTGCCTCCTCTAGTTTTCATATAGAACCCGCTAAGCTCCCCTAGCGGAGTTTTCACCGAGGGTTTCTCTTCGCATGTCACATCGCACAGATGCAGGCACAATAACACGCAAGTAGCGAACTTTACAGACTTGGAGTGCAATAAGCTTGACATAAACCCGTTTAGCATGATCGCATGCAGATGACTGACCCGCTTCCGAAGAAAAAACGGAATGAAAATGATTGCTTGCTTCTCCGCTTTTTATTGTACACCTAGAACCTACATTGTTAAGGCGACGTTTATGCAGGATTCGTCATTCTTGCTCTAGGTTCGCAGAGTAAATAAAATAGAAAACTTATGATGAAATAAAAATAAACGTTATGCATACTTAAAAAAGCGTTGAAAAGCTAGCGAACAATTTATAAAATTTATAATAATTGTTAGCTAGCTATTTTTGTCCCTCTATCCATACGTCATATACATTACTATAATATGACTCTACATACGATTTAAGTCGACTCGTGATACTGTTAACTGTGTTATACTCGGCTTTATCTACGAATGTAGCGATTAGACCAGGGTACTACTGTGACGGAAAGTAGATGAATCTATTACACCAACATTGTCATGAATTTCTATCAAAGTATTTGCCATACAATCATACATATAAAACAAGAATCGTCTTAAAAGGAACTATTACCTACCTGTGTCAATAATAATATAATATGCTCTTTTTAAACCAACTTATGTTAGGAACGGTTTACTTCAATGCTTCAATAATTGTATCGAAATAATCGGCAGCTTTTCCTACTAAATTTTCTTGTATAACAAAGCAGACTAGGTAAAAAATCACTACACTATCGTTCGAAAAATGCTGGGTACACACTAACCGAACGAACAATCGGAATCTATGCCTGTTGCATTCACATAACAGCGAAAATTTGTTTGTATGAACGCAACGGGCGTAGATTCTCGAACGTTCATTCCGTTGGTGTGTACACGCCATAACAAAAAACAATGATATAAGTGCACAAGTAATAAAGTACGATAATTCTCACAAGTACAGAATTAATTCGAATGCCAGGGCTTAAGCGCATCACTGTGTGTCTCAGCATCGGCATCGTGTCGCGTCGAGTCGCCCTATTGCGTTACCTCTGCGGCTTTTCCTACTTTGTGTTTATATGTATGTATGTATTTAGTAGGTAGTGTAAATACTAGGTACTGACATTTTGCCATATTACAATTTATTTTTCCTTGAGGTAAAAATTTCATTTGCATTTTTTCCATTTGCAAGTCGATATCACTAAACCAAACACTACATTAAAAACTTGGATCGATAAAAGTAATTGGAACTCTTTATTTTGTTATCGTATTATTTAACCGGTAATACAGGGAGTTATTTATATTATATTCGATTACTTCCATGGAGCAGCGGGTGAGTAGCCGACCGCGGGTTCGATTCCCGCACCGAGACAAATATTTGTATGGCCCACAGATATTTCTTTCAGGTCTGGGTGTTGTGAGACCGATAGTCTCTCATAGTTCCTGATATCCACCATATCTGCGTATCTGACTAGCATATTAGTGTGGGGTTAGGACTGTTAGGTGTCATTTATTACTTAAAAAAAGAGGATGTTTTTAATTCGGCCGCATATTTTTATCAATAGAGATATACCTGTTGGGAGTGTTAAGGACTGCCAAGGTGGTGGTAGGTTCGAAACCAGCCCGAAGAGCATGCACTTCTACCGAGGGCATAATGCAAAATCTATTAAACTGCATTAAGCCAGCATGGTGGACATTACTCAAAGTAATGGAGGGATTTGATGTTCATAAAAAGAAAAGCAAAATATAAAGATTAACAAACTTTTGTTGAGAACCAAACTGAAGGTTTGCCAACGTGCAGTTGGGTACTTGTCTGTAATAACCAATATCAATGAATTTCTGTAGGAACATAGATTTATCATCGAAATAACCTGTGCAATAGGATTTTTTAAAAAATACTCCAAGGATAATTTTATTTTAGTAATTTAAATACTTATTTTTTTATCTGTGCGTCACGTGACTGTAAACACCAATCACGACGCATGATGTCACACTACTAATTTTACTTATAAATTTGTTCCACAATGGCTTAAGACCTAAGATCCAAAGTCATACTGCCAGGTTATTTGGTATTTTCGTATTTTTGTATAAAGCTCAACCTAATTTCAAGGCGGATGTGATCGACAATCAGTACCTGTACGACGAACAGATAGCATTTTGGCGGAAAATTAAATTATACATAATTTTTGCTATTTTAAACTAAATATATGAAAATAAATTACGAAATATTTTTTTACATGTTCAGGATAAACTAATGAATACCCCTGTACTTCATACCATCCGTTTTATCACTGTTTTGGATATACTGTGATCTTAATATCGTAAGGTTGTTACAACATTTATGCGATAATTTTGTTTCATTCATGTAGAACTTACTTCAATATGTACATCATTAATATACAGATATACAGGTGTTTCATAAAGTTGGTATCAATAATAATATGTCTCTGTATATATTAATGTGTTTCTGTAATTAACGACCTACATACTACTATTCTATACAAGTCGGTATAATCATTTTAACGATAAAGGTAGACCGTAGACGAGCAGAGTGCAGAAGGTTTACCTTTCAATATATACAAAGTACTCTGTGGGTTTACCTGATAGTAAATAGTTACTGTCGTCTGTGACTTTTGTACATCTGTAACGCCAGAGGCACTGCCAAACAGCTGCTTTCCATACTTTCCATACTAGGTAATGCGTCTGTTACGCACCTACGTACTGACTACTAACTTATAAAATAAAAAAAAGATGATATCAGGTGCTTTTGTGAATGTTAAACCTTAATGCGTTTTGATTTCGGACTATGTCTTAATAAACATTACCCAACAGCTTCCAGAACCTTGAACAAATAATTAATTATAAGTGAAACGAAATGATTTGATTGGATATTTATTTCAGCCGACACAGTCTCAATTTTTCCGATGCACTTGGGTCCTATTATTCAACAAACGGAGCATTTTGTGCAATAAATACGATCGCCGTCTCGTTCGGAAACGAACTGTTTTATCCGCACTCATTGGGTTATAGTCATTGCCCTCGAGAGATCTGTTTGGTCGCGGGGCTAGGTTGAGGTTTCGACGGCGGTAGCTGCTCGGCATGCCTGCCCATTTTTCACAGTTCACCTTTGTTTCTAGTACATCCATTTTTTGCAGAATATTTTCGTTTTGTATTGTGAGACGTTCTACTATAGTTTTTATGTATGCCAGTTCGCTGTGCAATTTTGGCAGTTGGATTTTGTTCACCAATTCGAACTTTTCGCTTATTGCATTAAGCATAGTTAGTAAGTGGGAATTGTCCTTTGAATTGTCAGTGTGAAGCTTAGAAGCGGATTTCATACAGACCGCACACTTCCACTGGTAACCTCGGTCGCCTCCATCACGCATTTCTTTGAAAACATCGCTAGCGCATGCTACGTGGCATTTAGAATCGCATTCGGGGCATTTCAGACCCTCACTGTTACGTAGAGATCGTTGGCAGCGATAGCAAATCATTCTGGAAAATACCGTTGTAAGCATTTCAAATTATCAATGGATTATACTTGCGAATGATGATTATAATAGGTACGTTATTAGATTTTAGACTGCCTAGGTGGCGAAGTTGTATTTCGGTACACGGTTTCGAGTCTGGAACTTGTGCCCCATATAGCGATAGGCCCTATCACATCATGGACAGAACTAAGCTCAGCGAAATGTGGGTGTTCTAGTTCGCTAGTGTGCTTCTGCGTACGTCTTCGGGGATACAGACGTGAGCTTATGTGTTATTATATTTTGCTGATTCGTTCACGTGTAAGCGTTTGCCGTTATATATATTTGCGGAATAAAATGTATGAGTCGTAGCCGTGTGTCATGTTAGGAGATCCACGCATCCAGGTGACATGACGTGTGCAATGTAGGTACATCTGCGCTGCCGTCCTCAAGCTAAAATGCCATTAAGTGAATAAACCTAATTTTGAGATGTCTCTAAAAACGTGGAAAATATGGTCACTAGAGATTTCATAGACTTATGGTTATTTGTAATCTTAAAGTTAACAAGTTATTAAGTTCTATTAAATATAAATTCCACGGGCTAATAAACCTCTAAGGATAATATTCTCCACGTTTTTTGAAGACATCTTAAAATTAGGTTTAATCACTTAACGGCATTTTAGCTTGAGGACGGTAGTGCGGTCGTTTTGGTCTTTGGTGTCCGCGGCGTAGCAATTAAACTACAAAAAAGTTTGAGGAAAACATGAGTAGGTACCTCGTCGGCGCCTGGGACAGATTTTATCAAGGATGCGTCCCCATGCATCAAAGCCAAGCCATGGATAGCCCAAAAAGCGGCTACGTTTACGAGGAAGATAAAGGAACCAATGGTCTCACTATGGAGAGTCTGCGGATCCTGGCATTACATTTTATAATCATTATGAATAGTATTTAGCTATACTAACCTGGCGCAACTTTTCCTCTAATATAAGAAGCGACATCCAGTAAGACTTCTTATGTTAAATAACCAAACTAATTTTAAATGAACCACTGCAGACTTACAAATTACTTCCAAATGTGAAACATCCCCAAATAATTATAGTTGTAGAAAGTTTAATTCGATTTACTCACTACATAAAAGGATAGACAGGGTTGGCAATATAAAATTATACCAAAAAAAAATTGGTCTAGAAAACTATTATGATTGACATGCTTTCACTATTTATGACAATGACGGCAATGAAAGAAGTGCTAGTCAAATGATAGTAAAATAAGTTTCTTTACCTATAACCAAAGACTTAGACTGGCTGTTTGGTACATAGAATGTGCGCACTAAGTCTCTGTTAATCGACCTCAACTCACTATAAAAATCAACTCTTTTTCCTTAGTCGTGAAACGTCAAATACTCGCCGTCATGTGCCACAATTTTACTTCGAAACAGCTTGTCTAGTAAATACATAGAAGTCTTTTCCTATAACTTTTTATCATGAAAGTTTACATAATAAACGTGATTTTTAACTGTCGAGTAGATACATATTACTTTGATACTTACCTATCTATGTTATTATGTATGTACATACAATGTGTTTTATGGCAGTTTTAATAAAATACAAAATGTCGATATTTCTTATTCCACCATGCCTTATCACACTCTCGTCGATCGTCTCGTCAGTCGGTTCTTCCGATCCATTCTCCATAGCTTTTATTATACGCATTACATCAATATAATATAGATTATTCCTAGATTCAGTTCTTTGCTAATATCCTTCTAACAAGTGGTATCAGGAATAAAACAAAGAAAGAGATCACAAGTTGTAATTAAATCAACATAAATATAACCAACCCGCATTAGGCCAGCGTGGTAGACTAAGGCCCTCCCTCTCATTAGTAGAGGTGGCCCGTGTCCAGCAGTGGGACAGTAATATTACAGGGCTATTATTATTAGATATAACCCTATGCACGTGTTATAAAGTAGCTTTTTAAACGAATTGATCAAGCGTTCTTAAATTTGAATTTCGAAATTTAGAATTCTATCGGCGTCCGACTGTATACAAAAGGAGTGCAATAATCGATGACGCATTACGCTACTTCTCTAGATCAAGAAGGTTCGTAAAACTCACAAGTTCTTAACTCCCTAACGCTTTCAGTGTTACTTATCAACCATTAGAACAAGTTTTTGCAAAAACAATGGGAGTTTTTTAATCTTTCTTTCTACCTGCCTTTATCCCACCTTAATGTGGGGTCGGCGCAACACACTTTTTCAAGCATGTTGCTGATAGGATATGGCTTAGTTTTTACGACCGGCCGCCTGCCTGACGTCAACCCCCTATGAGGGATCCAGTCCCGGGCAAATTAAATTAGAAAATTTGCTGTGCCCGACCTAGGAATCGAACCCAGGACCTCCCGGTCCACAGCCCATAGGTACATGCTGCCACTTGTCCAAAGAGGCGAAAGAGGGGAGAGTCTAATAAATCTCTAAGGATAATAATTTCCACATTTTTATCTATACCTATGTATGTCTTGGTCTAAAATTATGGCTTGCGTCATTGGCCATTGCGTCGTCGAACAGATTGATACCGAGCTTATGGTAAGAAACTAAGTCACTGGTCTTTAATGTTGTTTCACAAAATACTTCTATGTAATGGAATTAGTTCGTATTGGCCATAGACTTCTATGGAGAAAATTCTACTAGACCGGCTGACCAAGCATAGAATTCGCGTTGCGGTAAATTGGCTGCAACTCACTATAGCGCTTAGCCGTCAAACGTGAACAACATGAACTCGCCGTTATGTACCTACCTACTCATATGTCACAATTTTACTTTTAAACAGCTTGTCTAGTTTACATAGAAATGTCTTGGCGGGCACGGTAGTGCCCCCATATAATAAAGTTAGATTAATTTTTCCTTAAGTAATTCTTAGAAAAATGTTGTCCTTCAGTAGGACACACATCTACATTAGAAATTAGCATAACACCTATTGGAACTAAATATCAATCAAATGTTTAACACTCACAATTAATAACAGTATTATATTTCTTTCATTCCTCTTGCAAATATTATGCCGTTAATTGTCACTGTTAGGATTATAATAGCGAAAGTACAAAATGCACGTTGCTTACCATATTTTACAAGGCGTCACGTCGCGTCGTACACAAAGTGCCTGATCTTTGATTATAAATAATGATGACGGTCGGCATATTGCAGGTCGGTACGGTCAGTAGAATATTGTCAGCCATAGGTCACCTAGCAATTAGATGAATTACCTAAAATCTAAATCACGGGCGTAGCTTCCGTATTTTCTGACTGATCCACAGACATGTTTGATGTTCCATAAGGGGCTAATGTGATGTGATGTTTTCCGTTAACGTTTTAAGCCGGGTCTCCTGCACTAAAACATTACACAAAACCTTAGATTATCCTCACAAAACATGCATTTTTTATCTATGGTTCTTTGTTCTACGAGCCGATGACAGCTGAAATTGTTGTTTTGCGTATATGTTTTTAGTGTTTTGTTTCGAGAAAGCTAGTGCAGGAAACCCTGCTTTACTGTTTCAGCGGTAATTTTTTCCGCAAAACTCTTGAGGCTTATTACGAAAATGCAGCTATCGTCTCGGCAGTCTATCGGTACGAGTTACCACTTTCCGCCTTAGCTTGGAGATTCGCAATGAAAAAATAAAAATGTACCGCTATCCACTTAGCTTTTATTAGCCCAGAATATCTAAAGCCGCGTCTCCTGCACTAAAACATTGCACAAAACACCTAAACAAAACATAGTATTTCTACAATTTTTGTTTATGAGAGACAATGAAAAGCCTTGCTTTGTGTAGGTGTTTTTTCGAAAAAAAACGTGCATTAATACTGTCAAGAATGCTATAGATTCTAGGCTAGGTATAAGAATCCGGTAAAAGTCGTCTAAGTGTAATAATTTCATTTTTAAATATTTTCATTTAGATATGTAGGTAATGATTTTATTGTAAGTATTGTAATTTCCAGGTCGACCTGTTGGAAGCGGCCTGCATCGAGCGACTTCCTGCGACCTTTATCAAGTCGTCTGCCCACCTAGCAGTGTGTCTTCCTACCATCTCCGTGGCGCAGCAGGCAAGTAGCCGGCTGTGAAACATGAATTCGCGGGTTCGATTCCCGCACCGAGACAAATGTCTGTGTGGCCCATAGGTATTTGTTTCGGGTCTGGGTGTTGTGAGACCGAAAGTCTCTAGTAGTTTCCGATACCCACGATACAGGTTACACCTAGTTTGGAGTCAGGACTATGTGTGACTGTTGGGTGTATTTATACATACATACATAAACTCACGCCTGTTTCCCGTTGGGGTAGGCAGAGACTAAGGAGCGCCAATTGCCTCGGTTCAAACACACCTCTTTCGCTTCCTCCACAGTCATGGGTGTATTTATTATTAATTATTATGTCGAACAAATTCGAATATCACATTCGAACTGAGATTGTTTATTGAAACCGGGCGTTAGTGGGCTGCAGATAGTATAGAATATTTTGCAGTGATTAACATATTATTTGAATGTTAAGCACGAACTTGATTGACCTACCACAAGTAGCACAACACAAGTTGCATATTCAACACTGATTATATTTCGATTCAAGTTAGATACACACCTATTTCATCATATCTAACTTATATTATGTGTAAGACTTATATTTATATGTATAACGTGGTTTTGTAACTTTTATCCAACGTTTTATTTAAATATTTAGGGTCAATTCTAATAACTTTTGTCTGGGGAATACTTTTCTTGTTTTAATAGATAATGTATATAAAGCAGCGTCTTCTGTACATGGTTTTCTGAAAACAAAACACAAAACCTCTACACAAAACAATTTTTATTGTTGTCTCCTGTTCACTGCCTCGGTGGCGTGGTGGTATTTCGGTACGACTACGGTTCTGAGGTCTCGGGTTCGATCCCCGGGTCGGGCAAAGTGATATTGGATTTTTCCATATCAGCTCGGAGTCTGGAATTTGTGCCCGATATGGCGATAGGCTCGCCCCCATCACATCTGGGACGGAACTAAGCTCGGCGAAATGTGGGTGTTCTAGTTCGCTAGTGCGCCTCTGCCTACCCCTTCGGGGATACAGGCGTGAGCTTATGTGTGTGTGTGTGTGTCTCCTGTTCAAGGAACAGTGAATCATAGAAAAAAATGTGTAGCGAACAGTGTCCATTGTTCTATGAGCAGGAGACAGCGAAAATCCTTGTTTGCGAATGTTTTGTTATTTTTACAAATGACATGTAAATACTACAACGTAACGGGGCGCAAGTGGTGGCCGCTTCTACAGGTATGTTGCCTAAGCCCTCATTCAAACAAGAGCTTTTAAAACGCGGTGTTTTGTTTGAGCGGTATGTAAAACATACCTTATTAGAAACAAGGCAAGAATGATTTCAAGCAATCATGTGAATAGGCATGTTGAGGAATTTTTTTAACGCGAGTTGAAAAAGCTCTCGTGCGAAATGAGGTCTAAAGGACTCGACTTGGCCGGACTTTATGATCGGCCGCCTGCCTGGCGTCAGTTTAGTGTTTACAATATTATGTAAGTGATCAAATATGAAATTTCCAGAATAAACTACTTGATTTTTAATTACACTAAAACAATATACATACAAACTCAGTCCTATTATCCGGAAGGGGTAGGCAGAAGCACCTGTAGATTGCTACTGGTGCTTGAACTCTCTTGATGTTATAGGGGCCGAGCCTCTCGCCATATACATACCAAATAAATCGTTTTATATTAATAGTTATAAAAACTACGTTATCCCTATTCACCCCGTTATCAATAAGGTTACCACCATCACCACCACTCTTGGTATCAAAAAGGTAACAAAATAGTTACCCATTTTTTATTATATTTAAACATATTCTGCAAAGGAACTATTTGATAAATACGTCAAAATTTTTCGTTATATACGTAATGTTTGTTTTTTATCTATTTAGCACTATATATATTTAAACAAAAAAATCGCTAGAGCCAAACAACAAATTGGGTATTTAATATTTTAACCCACAGATAAGATTGTGAGGATTAATGTTTACGTAATGTGTGTGATAATATAGTATTATCATTCAAATCAAGTATTATAATTATTTACATAGGTATTTTAAATTCGCAAAGCAATATTATAATGATCAAATCATAAAATAATTACAACAATTTTCATGAAAAATGTATATTGTCCCAGATAAAATACAAAATTGTAATATAAAATAAGCACCGAATAATAATTAAAAATCAATAAAATAATTAATTATAAATAAGGCAACATGATATTATAATTATTATTATGTTCATACCAGTCTCCATGTTGTATAGAAATTGCTTGGCCATGGCCATTAGTCAGTTGCTATGTTGTCACTTATAATTAGATAGTTGCTATTACTTTTCTTAGTTTAGCACCAGATTATACAAGTATACAAATTACAAATTAGCATGGTATTTCTTGTAGGGAGCCAAGCCCGCTGCAATCTTGCTGCCCAGGTCAGGGTGCACCTGAGTGAACATCTTGATAGCTCTCTCCTGAATAAACGCAGCAGCATCTTTAATGTGACCCACAATGTTGTCAGCACATCTCTGCTTTGCAGCAGTATCAAACACATCTCTGTAAAGTACCGTAGCTTGAGAAAAGTTGTCTTCTGTCTGGCCACTGTCATATCTATCCACATCTCCGCTAACATTGTATCTTGGTTGCAGACGCTGCGCTCTGGGACACTCTTGTGGTCCAGAGAAAGAGTTGGGGAAGTAGTTAGGGGCACCATCTTGGTTGTGGATGCTCTGAGGTCCATCACGTTGGTAGTTAGCCACCTTGACAGCATATGGACAATTTACAGGAATCTGTAGATAGTTAGCTCCAAGACGGTGACGGTGGGTGTCACTGTATGAGAACAGACGACCTTGCAACATCTTGTCTGGTGAAGGTTCAATTCCAGGCACCATGTTGGCAGGGCTGAAAGCTAGCTGCTCGACTTCAGCAAAGTAATTTTTGGGATTTTTGTTCAAAACTAATTTACCCACTTGAATCAATGGATACTCTGAATGGGGCCAGATTTTGGTCAAGTCAAATGGATTAAACTTGCAGCTTTCAGCTTGTGCCATTGTCATGATTTGGATATGAAGAGTCCAAGACGGAAATTCTCCTCTTGCAATAGCATTGTAAAGATCACGAATTGAATAGTCCGGATCTGTTGAAGCCAGTTCAGCAGCTTTATCAACAGGCAAATTCTTAACACCTTGGTCAGTTTTGAAATGGAATTTGACCCAGTGTCCAACTCCCTGTGCATTGACAAACTTGAATGTATGTGATCCATATCCATTCATGTGCCTATAACCATCAGGAATACCACGGTCTCCAAACAGATAAAGCACTTGGTGAGTAGCTTCAGGTCTGAGAGTAAGGAAGTCCCAAAACATGTCGGCGTCCTTCAAGTGTGTAGCAGGGTTCCTCTTCTGAGTGTGAATAAAACTGGGGAACAAGTTGGCATCTCTTATGAAGAAGATGGGGGTGTTGTTACCCACAAGATCCCAGTTCCCATCATCGGTGTACAACTTAATAGCAAATCCACGAGGGTCACGAACCGTGTCAGCAGATCCACTCTCTCCTCCCACTGTGGAGAATCTCAGAGCCACTGGTGTCTTCTTGCCAATGCTTTCGAAGACCTTGGCTGCTGTGTATTTGGTGATGTCATGAGTAACTTCTAGGTATCCAAATGCTCCAGCACCTTTGGCATGAACAACACGTTCAGGGATACGTTCCCTGTCAAAGGATGACATCTCATCAAGGAAGTTAACATCCTGTAGGAGAGCTGGTCCATTTTTGCCTACAGTCTGGATGGCTGTCTTCACTCCAACAGGTGCTCCAGATTTTGTGGTGATGTAGCCGGGTGAATCCTGGAAAGTAGCAAATTTACATATATTATTAAAATGATCACTACACATGATTTCACAATATTGGCATATTTTTAAGGTATTATTATTTATTACACAAGTCAACATATTGAATTAAAAATAAAAATGAGATCTTGATTGGTCACATAGTCATATAAAAACCACTTATGGCAGGTCCAAACAACAATCTAGGTTACATTATTTCTACTGCTATGCAATTTGAAGACAAATCTGTATGAACACAATGACAAGGATACCCTATCCCATTACATTTCGCTATGCATATACCTATTGACATTATAAATGAAATGTGAAAATTTGGAATTTGATTTGTTGCTTTGTGGTAATCAATGGCTGAGCAGATTCAGATGAGATTTGACAGATTACATTTATTATGACCTGGAGTAGGTTACAGGTACACAGGACATATCTACTTTTTATCAGTAATTTGTTGTAAGTGGTACATTAAAATTTGCATTTAACATACTCACGCAAGTAAAGCTACAAGGATACCTAGTTTCAATAATCATATTGTAAATATTTTACATCCAAGAGATAACAAACATCTGTATAAATTGTTCTTATTTATACAGCTAGTAGGTACTGAAAAGAATGTGAACACACAATATTGAAGTAATATTGTATTAAATGGTGTTTAATATCTTGAATATTTTGTTGCTAAGTCATCACTTAACCTTACTACAAAAGAGTACAAAGATCATGATATGAATTACATAGCAGATAATGAAAACTGCGCAGCTTTTTAATTATGTGCATACAATATTACACAAACAGGGCAAATGCAGGTAAAACACTTCATAAGGTTGACGTTAATACGACAATACTAAATTATAAAACTGTCGACTCATAAATTGAGTTTAACATTTAAATTTTGTTCACACAACAAGCATAGTAAGTAGGTATCATTTTCATTTAACATTTTGTCGTTTTGTGCAATTTCACAATGTTAATTACGCATGTAGTATCATGAGGACACTTTTTGATAACAATACTACTAACCTTGTAAGTTTTCTTGTAGTTAACGAGTTGGTCAGTAGCGGGATCCCGAGAAGCCATATTATCTGTATAAAACTTATTCGTGATAAACTTTGAAGCGCACACACGGAGCGACACACTGGGCGCGTACCGTAAACACAAATACCGCTCGAACATACCACAGACCCCCTTTTATAGAGTTCTCAGCGATAAACAACTATCATGCCAAACAAGTGCCACGGGTGACTGAATGACACACGCGCTTTAATTTTTTTCTTTACAATAACTAATCTTCCTTACGAATTTTGTCTTTACCTACCTACTCTCAATATTTACTAGGTAGTCATATAAAAATTATTATTTTTAAATAATTTCGCCGTTACAAAGTGAGTACAGTTTACTTAATGATTGATTAATTATGAATTTGACTGTTAAAAAAATACCCATTATCATAAAACAAATTAACTTTAAAATGTTACAAAATATCTAATAAGCCACGACTGAAAAACAAAAACACAATAAAAAAAAATGCAATAAAATATGAGTGACAGTCGAGAGTAGGGATGATCGATATTCATCGATGGTGAATAAACACCGATATTCAGCTGGAAAATATCGGTGTTTTGATTTCGATAACATCGACACATCGATGTTGTGAGAATAAAATATCGAAATGTCAATATATACTTTAGGGCCATCTAGCGTTGGATGTACTAGCTAGGGACTAGTGTTGAAAATAGGTATTAAATAAATAGTAACACTGCATTACAAAAAGAGTAGGTTGTCTATACTTTCTATTTCTTTCTATTTTGTAATCTGTGGACTGATATAATCCTATGGTGTACGTGACTTGTGGCTTGACCAGCATGGTAGTAACTAGTAATGTCTAAAGAAAAATCTTGTGATATAGAATTTCATATTAATGTAATTTACATTCCTAAATTGCATTTATTATTTTGCTTGATTACACGCATCAAAAAGTTATTAACTAGATAGCTATGAGGTCAACTATTTATCACTAGATGACACTGATCAATATCATCGAAGTAAGCCATACAAATAGTTATTTCTTTGCATTTCATATGGGATTAAAAAACTGTCAACTTCAATGCACAGACTAAAGGATAAACCCTGACAAAGTTATTTTTTTACAGAATGTGCCCAAAAAATACTGGAAATGTTAAAAATTTTCTTGTATTGTGTTTTCAATAACAATAAACACATAAATAATAAAATAAGAAACGAATAAAAAATAAATAGAATAGACAGTTTTATTTGCTACAGAAAACATCGACGTTTTTGACATTCTTTTGAATCGATGTTGGCATCGATGTCAACATCGATGTTTTTCTAATATCAACATCCCTAGTCAAGACTCGACACATGCAGAATAGAGATGTCACGAGTCAACAATTAGTGAAGCTTTAATATTATAATTACATATTCGATATTGATAATACCGATGAATTTAATAGATTTATTTATATCATTTAAATTAGGTATAAGTCTTGGTATAAGTAAATCCCTGATATTATTATGTAATGAATATTTCTGTACTTATGAAAAAAATACATAATTGCTTTGTTGTTGTATACGAGTGTATCCCACAAGTTTGATATGAATGTTTAGGGTCTAATTAAAATGTTACTTTCGAAGAACGACGAACGATTGGTGGTGTTAGGCGTAGTAATATTGCGGACGTGAAACCTATAGTGGTACGTCTAGGTCTCGGGTTTGATCCTGGGATGGTTGGATAAAGTATATAAAGATAACTTATTATCATTCTGCTTACGTATTACGTACCTATCTGTTCGGAGTGTGGAATTTGTGTCTTATAAATTTTTGGAACGGAATTTAGGTTAGCATTAGCGACAATTGAGCACAGCGTAGGGCTACGTTCTGGTGGGTATTTTAGATTTTTTGGTATTTGTTTTCCTAATAAGATTTGCTTAGGACCAGATCCCTCAGAGGGGTTTTGATGTCAGGCAGGCAACTGGTAGTAAAAACTAAGCCAAATCATTTCTAGAACATGCTTGAAAAATTCAACCCACATTAAGGTGAGATAATGAGATATTTTCAGTTCTACCACAACGATTACCGCTATATCTCCTGCCAACTAGTTTATCAATTGCAACAAAAGAGAAAGTAGTTTATCTAATTTGTACTTGCTACCTACTCAGCAACTATAGGTATTGAAATTAATCTTTAAACTGAAGCACTGTGGGTTTTTGGTCTCTGTTCCTACATAAATCCCAATTCATATCAAGAACAGGCGACTGTTAGTCTGGCCACGTACAAATTATTCATTCATCTAATCAATTGATTTTTATTGTTATCGTTATCATTTATTTGATTACATTATAAATTAATATATCCAATCATATCTACATCTATGTCCTTAGGTATTATTTTTAAAATAACTATAAAATATTTTTAAGTCACAGTTACTGATGTAAATAGCTATTGATAGTAAGAAAGTAATTTTTAAGCTTGCTTTAAACAAAGATCAAAGAATATTGAATTGAATTGAAGATGCAGCAAAAATTTCTACAAATATATTAACGTCTAATTGACTTCAACTACACTTAAACAATATTATATGTGCATTATCAGACTAGTGTATAGTATAGTCCCTAATCACTATACTAAAAAGTGTAAAAGAAATGTTTTTATCAGCTTTTTATGAATCCATTATTTTAAGACGAACGAATCTGTGTGTGTTACTATTGTAAACACCCTTTGCGGCAAATTTTATAATACAATTAAAATATTTTACATTAAAATTATAGTTAGTTATTGCTACATAAAATGCATCGACACCGTATATCGTAAAGAGGCTGAGAAACATAATTGGCCTGCCCGCCTAGCATGCGCGCCACGAGAACATTTTGGCTACGCTTTTTGACCAGTTATAACCGGTTTTCTCTATTTGTCTACGGACACTAACATGCGTTCTCGTTGATTTTCATTCAAAATTGTAGACAAAACATAGAAACATCTCGACAGTGGATTATCCAGATATCTCGTGGCGCGCATACTAGGTGGGCTGGATTCGAAAGTAATGTCGTGTGATCACAATTTGTGTTTTAATTTTGGAATTTTAAAAAATCACGCATGACCGTCCAGAGATCCATAATAAAAAAGGCCCTATTTAGAGATTGGCTTCGCATGTGTTACGAGTTACCACAGATTGCGTAACCTAAATTGTAGTAGGTATATTCTGAATTACATATTATTTTAACATTCTCACTGTGAGATAAAATAAGTTAATTACTTAACAGATACACTTCGCACTTACATTTCGACATTTTTAGTATTATTTTTTTGCTTATATGTATTTCTTATCGACTCTTCACACTTTTTGCATAAACATAATATGCTGTTTTCCGTTTCGCCTTTAATATTATCATTGGGTTAACTGACGTTGTAATACATTCAATTCAATTCTAAATATGTGCTTTTAAAATATTATTTCTATCCCATTATAATGAACCAATAATTAAAATTGAATTGCTAGGTATGCTTACTATAGTTACAAAGATATTTAATATTACTATAGAGGGGAAGGGGGGCTATTAAGAAAGTTTCTATATAAATAAATTGATCTCAGCCGTCAGTAACTTTTTTGGGTTTATGTCTAAAATTATATCTACGTAACAGTTACCCTTACTTCGGAAACCTGTACAATGCATGATCAGAAATGCAGCATGCACTTGCGGTAACAACTTTTGGATCATAAGTATAGTGCTGTTGTCTATGTACTGTTAAGTGTCTGTGTATACAAAAGCGTAATAATAAGACATGGTGACTTACTACAACCGTACCTCTATATCAGTGCCTTGATTGAATAAAGCCGCCTCTCCTGCATTGAAACATTACACAAAACACGGTATTTCTAAAAATGTTGTGTAGGATTTGTGTAGGTATTTTTAGAGTTTTGTTTCGAAAAAAACATGTGCAGGAGACTCAGCTTAAGTTCTACACACGGTTCGGTCATATAGAAGTAGGTACCCTAACTAGTTGCCCGCGTCTAATAATGTCTTAGTACGTCAAGACGTTATTTATGTCATACAAGTATACAACTCACAATCAATGGTGTTTACGTCGTCATTAATATTTAGGCTGAGTAGAACTTGATGTTTAGTTTTGTGGCATGTTAGTTAACATTTAGCACGTGGCTATCATTATCATCATCAGCCTGTACTGGTCCACCTGCTGGTTAAAAGGCCTTTCCCAGATTGCGCCAGCCTATACATGTTACAAAATCGTAAGTAGCTCGTAAGAAGGTATACAATAGCAATACAATATTTTATATTATGGTATTTAAGATTCCCGTATCCCCCTTCCAGAGGGATACCAGGCAATTCAATGTGTCTTGTCGCATAAAGTAAATGGGACATTGCAATTAAAATTCACAACATAGATTGAGTTCGAGGATTACACATAACAAAATAAATAATCACAAGTTTAAAAACTTAACTGACCGACTTCCAATTTACCGAACGTGACCACATTTATATGGGACCACCCTTGAAATAAGCTCTATCGAACACAAAAAGAATTTTGAAGATCGGTCCACATTTGGCGGATATATCGTAGCAACATACATAAAAAATAATAATAATACAGACGAATTGAGGACCTCCTCCTTTTTGGAACTCGGTCGATAAATACACCCAACAGTTACTCACATAGTCCTGACCCCACACTAAGATCGAGTCTTGTGTCGTGGGTATCAGGAACTACGAGAGACTTTCGGTCTCATAACACCCAGACCCGAAACAAATATCTGAGGGCCACACAGACATTTGTCTCAGTGCGGGAATCGAACCCGCGACCTCACGTTTCACAGCCGGCTACTCGCCCGCTGCGCCACGGAGGCTGTCAAATAGTCAAAGACGTCGGAAATTATGTTTATGGATTAGTCATTCAAGTTTGTTTTGCAATATTGTCTTTAGCCAGGAATCCTCGATGTGTTTTATGTTTTCTTGGGTTCCTGTAAAATATATGAAAATACAAAATAGTTTTTGATACCAACACGATGAGAACGGCGGCATATCTAATGAACGTGATAATAATGTTAATACTTGGAGCACATCGTCCATGTGTAAATTGGTATAAGTAGACATAATAAGTAGCTCTGACTCATGACGTAGTAATTGTAAATGTCACATTATGATCACGTCATTTTTTCTAACTTAGGTAATTCAAATATGTAACCTTATTTTATTTTATTCATTTTCAAGACCTTGCCTGAATGCTGATGGTTGCAAACTACGTCTTTTACGTTGTTATTGCGTTTTCATAAAAACATCGGCCGGTTCAGTTGATAGATTCAGTATATGGTACCTGAGTACCTCCCTTATTAGTCTACAGTTCGAAACACGCAGTCCGACATAAAATAATATTTATTGGGTATATTTAATTAGGTCGCAGGATGTCGCTGGATGCAGGCCGCTTCCAACAGGTCGATCTGGAAATCTTTGGGGGAAGCCTATGTTCAGCAGTGGAGGTCCTATGGCTGATGATGATGATGATACTTAATTATTATTAAAGTCGGCATTTGTTAGCGAATTGCCATAATGACATATTAATTTGTGATAAATAATTATTATAGTATACTTTGCTGACTGTAACAAATTAATGGGGGGGAATGAACTTTATGTTTAATAATTCGAACTAGATGAATCGATTATCTTTACTCCAGAATCAATTTCTAATTTCGTTATAAATAATCGATTCATAATATCTATACATTCATTCATGCTAAAATAAGAATTACTGTATTCAAAACAAGGAAAAAATAAAGCTACACCGATGAAAAAAATACTTTCGCAATAAATTGTTGTCCACTTTTTTCCGCGTGCCCTTATCGTCTATTGTGGTGCGGCTCACATTTTTAGTGTATTGTAGAAAGGATGCGGCTTCAGTTTTTACGACCGGCTGCCTGTCTGACTCCTATGGAATAACTTGTCCCAGGCAAATCGTGTTAGAACCACTTTACGCGACCTAGTATTTGAACCTAGGACCTCCAGGTCTACGACCCATACGCTGCCAGCAGACCAATGAGGCGACGTTGTTTACAATAAATTACGATTTAAGACCGGCTGGCCTGCCTGAGCCTGACGTTATCTTTGTAATTAGGTACATTAGCTGTAGGTACTATTTACATGAATATACTGTGGTTAAATGTTATGTTGATTCAAAGTGCTAAACATATTAGTGTTTTACGCACTATCGAATAATTGAGTATAGAAATCGCATCTGATCAATAGTCGCACTTTATACCTACATAGTACTTATCACAAATTCCACGTGGAGCTAATTGATTATTTCTTATCTATTATAAAAAAATGATATGAATACGTTTCAGTGACGCGGTATGCAAACATCGTAATATGTTAATCAAGGTAAACAGGTTCTAATACCTACTTATTACTCATACATTTCGATCATTATTGGCACATTGAACTTATTCGACAAAGATGACAATGTCGACAACTTCTACGCTGAATGTTTTATCGATAAAATGAATTTATTTTAATCCAAGTATAAGTATACAAACCATTAATGAATCGATTAATAATAGATTAATGGATGAATTTATTTCTACTTCGATGGCGCATTGGCCGAGAATTGACCATCGGTTCGGTAAGTTTCCAAAGGTTTTCATGCTCACCAGCACCCAATAATTTCCTGCGACCTTTATCGGATTGTTTGTCCACTTTGCAGGATCTGTGTACGGACGTAAAGAAAAAGAAGGCCACCATCTCGCCTATAGCTAAGCGGACGCCACAGAGAAGCCTCGCACATAAACGCGCCTGTACAAAAGTGCCTTATGCACACACATGCCATTACGTCTCAATGGATCGAATAGGCCGAAAATCCTGCTTTACTTTCAATGTTCCTAGTGCTCCGTCCATCTTTTTCTTTTACGTCCATGGATCCGTGGGGCCTTTGTACAGCAGTGGACGTCCTACAGCTGATGATGATCAGTTTGGTAGTAGCAACGACAGGAAAATATGTTTGTTCGCCGTTCTAGAATTTTGCAGGTCAGCAACGAAGCGATGTCTAATTATATATTTCTAATTAGCTGTTTTCAAGCCGATTTCGTATCGATAAATGTGGTCAATCTCTAAACAATAATTTGTGAATTTAAATTACAAAGGATATGTTGTATTATTATGATTTCCTTTAAATAAATATTAAGATTATGATTAAATTATAATCACAAAAAGTAACCATTAATAACAAAGATACATCTAGAAATGTCTATTACGAGAGCGAGTAGGTACCTAACGACTGCAACGACTTTCCTCTCAAAAAAGAAGATTCGGGAAAACCACAGAAGCACGTAAGAGAAACGTTTTTTTATGAGTTCTAAAGCTACCAACATCTAAAAACAGCTGCAGTCTTTTTTTTATTTTAGAACAGGAAATGTAAAGGCACAAAAGCGATCGAGAGACATTGCGTTCAATTATCACAATCGGGTACACGACTATGTTTGATTTTACACACATTTTTATATGTAACAGCAAATAAAACAAAAAAACTCTTCTGTGAAAACTGCATCGAAATTGGTGGAAAAATGAGGCAGTAATTCGTATTTTAAATTCTGTAATGAGTAAGAGTGGAGGCGTAGTGGGGATATCTTGCTATCCCTTTCCAACGCACGCACCGTTATGGCCGTGAAGTGATTATTTATACTGATACTTTTTTCCCGCACTTTGAAGGTTACCCGTTACACCAAACTTCAAAGGTTTATAACTTTTTATTTTTAGGAATATTCCAATATGTCTTTCTGTGCTATGTTTTAGATGACGTAAATTTTATAGAAAATTAATTTACAAATATTAGACAAGTACCCAATTATGCAGGTCTAAATTTACCGATGGACTCTTAAATGCCCAAATGCGTTATTAAGTCAGTTTATTTAGACGTAGGTAGATACAATGATGACTTGTCAAGTATATATACATTATCGTGTACAAGTTACATTTCCAAAATAGGTCTGTAAAGAAAAGTAACTAATATTTTATATATTTTATACATACATAGACTCACGCCACTTTCCATAGGGGTAGGGAGAGGCAACGGATTTCCACTGGCTACGATGTTTACGCACCTCTTTGGCATCATTCAATCTTATTACATTATCCATGCTTGTACATCGGTTTAGGGTATTAATATTTTTATGAATGAGAATAAATTAATAAAATAACACCCATCAGTCGTCCACAATGATTTGGAATTGTCAGAAATAATAATTACAGAAAGTTCACCTTTTCAGCCTACATATAAAGATAACTTAGAAGTAAGAGTAACCATAAATAATAAAAATGACAGAAAATTCTACAGGAAAATCCTTATTTTTTGCAGAATTACGTAATATTTTCACATTAAAAGATAACTAATAATAGAGTTTGTTTTTATATGATTTCATCATCGTATGGTTCCCACAATTTGGTTATCATTGTGGTTTGATAAAAAGGCCAAGGTGAATTATTATGACTGAAATTAAATAAACTACCATGTAACAGATTTCCCAAATTACATGAAGAATTACCACTTATTATTCATTTTGGATGCTTCAATGCTTCACTGGAATAAGTAAGAATGATCCGATGTATCATCATTAAGGTAATATGACCAGAATCAACGGACTTTCGGTTATATTACCATTTCTTGCTATACTGCACAACAAAAGGGGCTGTCAATAAGTATTCTATCCCTTTGTTAATTGTAGATTTATCTTTACCCTTCGATTTATCTGTAACCGTGCTGTCATGACGCAGTGCTTCCATGTTCCTGAATGATACAATTTTAAACCTCTTTTCTAAGATATGGTTAATATCAACCATCGATAAGTTTATCGTATCAACGCCTATTTGATCAACTGTCATCATTTCCCGGTCACCAGCCGTCGACTGTCGATATTGGCTTATTTAATTTTCGACCGACTTCCAAAAAGAAGGTCCTCAATTCATCTGTATTTTTTTATGTATTTTACGCAATATCTCCGCCAAATGTGGACCGATTTTCCAAATTCTTTTTGTGTTCGATAGAGCTTATTTCAAGAGAGGTCCCATATAAATGTGGCTTCGATCGTATTTGAATTCTGTCCGTTAAGTTTTTAAACTTGTTATTATTACAGTTGTGGAGTGCAATAAATTGAATTGCGAATGATGTAAATTGGACAGGACTTTTCTTTCACTTGGCAGTATCTTACTCCAATGTAGAGTCGGTATATGGGTCAAATTGAAATATTTGTGAATAACATTAAAGAGTCTGATTCATCGTACCTAATACGATGCATTTTGATTATTTACATTCCGATTTATTTAAAAGCAACGTATAACATGACATCGTTGTGGTATCTACATATTCGTTATTGTACTGTGAACTGTATGCCCGTCAAACCAACATTAGTATTCTTGCATAATATTTAGGTACCTACAGGCTATTTGCAATAAAATTACTTTGCATTCTAGAAACACCTTCATCGCGTCGATACTTGGAATTTTTTATCTTGATAGTATGCCCGAAATGCACAAATATGGTCATTTTGGTTGAGGAAGATTGTACCTCTACAAACGATAATATTTTCTTGCGACTTTTTGTTATATATTCTATCTTGGCAAAATGGCCACTGTCTTGGATTTCCTTTAGATGAATAAAGTTACAAGCCTGGTCGAAAATTTGAAAATCTTTATAAATAAATACAACCAATAGTCACACACCTAGTCCCGAATGCACACACACCTGTATCGTGGGTATCAGAAACTATGAGAGACTTTCGGTCTCACAACACCCAGGCTGAGATCTATAGAGCGAACTTCGACTAAGTCTAAGTCAAAGTCACGAATTCAGGGTGGATTTTTACTAAATCCGAGTCATTTTTTACCAGACAATCTTTGCTTAGTCTGTTTTCTTACAAAAAATGACCCGGACTAAGTCAAAGTTCGATTTAACAATTCCAAATCCCCCCTGAGTTCGTGACTTTAGTGACTTAGTCGAAGTTCGCTTTATAGATCTCAACCCCAAACTTGAAACAAATATACGTGGGCCACACAAACATTTGGCTTAATGCGGGAATCGAACCCGCGGCCTCTCGCTTCACAGCCCGCTACTAGCCCGCTGCGCCACGGAGGCAGTCATACATTGTCTAAAAGTTAAATGGTGCGTGCTTCATTGAATCTTTTAATAGCTATTTACCACATAGGCCTGAATAAACAGGAGTAAGAAACCTATGTAGCTACTATAAGCAACCTAAAGTAGCATTAACCAGTAGATGTGTAGTAGTCTTAATATAAGCTATATGCTATTTATTTTATTAGTTGACACTGCACTCACATGATACCTTCGATATTTTGTAGGCCACATTTGCTAGCCTTGACTAAAAGGAGGTCTAAGCGAAATAGTGTCCAGGTTGATTTATAATCCGTAGATATCTAATTTCAATCGTAATTATTTGTTAACATACATTTGGCTAGTCTGCAGCTAAACTGGTCCAAGTGACATTTTTGGGCAAATCGACTTTTGAGCATTTTCGAACTTAGCAATCATGTATGCATCCATAAAAAGGGACCCATGGCTGATTTTGGAACCAAAACCGTAAAATTTCAAAACACTACTTTAGCTTTGAAATTGTTTTCATCATCATCAGCCATAGGATGTCCACTACTGAACATAGGCTTCCCCAAAGATTTCCAGATCGACCTGTGGATTTCTAAAGTGGTCTAACTAACATTATCTAACATGTTAATTAACAGTATGTTACTGAAAATAAGATAAACCATGACTGCCTCGGCCTCGATGGTGCAGTTGTATTGCTTTCCCGATACCCTAAGGTCTCGGGTTCGATTCCCGGGTTGGGTAAATTGATATTGGGATTTTCAGTATTAGCCCGGAGTCCGAAAGGAGGCTCAGGCTCACCCTCTATTACATCTGAGATGGAAATTAATGTCATAAAAATGTTGACGAAAGTTGCTATGAACTTAACTATAGCCTTAAGGACGAACATGGAGTGCGATAATTTTATTAACCCTTAAAGGTGAGAAATACGGGTCGATAGTGTGTATTAGAATTGAGAAACCGGTGAACCGATTTTGATGAAATTAATATGGACCACTATTTAACCCTAAGAATGGATATTGCATATATTGAAATATAATTAACCCTTAAAATTAAAATAGGGCATGAATGAGCTAATTGACTTCCAAATCGATATGTGGGTCGCCCAGTTGTTCCGAATGGCGAATCTGGTGGAAAAACTGGAAAAGTGGCCGCCATTTTGTTTTTATTTGTTTTGTGGACGATTTATTTCAAAATTGATATCCGGGTGTCTCTGTAGTTCCGAATGACGAATATGGTGGCAAAACTGGAAAAACTCGGTTCGATCTCGGATCGGGCAAAGTGACATTGGGTTTTTCAGTATCAGCCCGAAGTCTGCAATTTGTGCCCGATATGGCACCCTCTATCACATCTGGTACGGCACTAAGCTCGGCGAATATGGGTGTTCTAGTTCGCTAGTTCGCCTCTGCCTACCCCTTCGGGGAGACAGGCATAATCACATTTACCAGTAAACTGTGCATTGTACTATTTCTAGCTTAAGGCATTTCATTTATAAAGTATTCCGTTGATCTGCAGAAGGTTGCACTTAATTTATCAATCAATACTTTTGCTATACGAGTCCGTATTACACAACTTGCCGAAGTAAACCGGTGTTACTAGTTGTATACTTGCTGTGTTTGTACTCATTGCCTTGGTTCAAGTAATGGGAACAGCTTAATGGTATAAAACCAGACGGCATTTTAAATTCATATACTTAACAACACTCTTTTTGAGTTAAATATAGAATTAAAAACTTTTATTTTTACCTGCCCTTATCCCACATTGATGTGGGGTCGGTGCAACTACAACAACATTTTATCGAGCATGATGCACAAAGGATTTGGCTTACTTTTTACGACCAGCTGCCTGCCTGACGTCAACCCCCATTTAGGGGATCCAGTCCCGGGACAATAGTGTTAGAAAAACATCACACACGACCTGGAATTCGAACCCACGACCTCCCGGTTCATAGCTCATATACACTGCCACTAGACCAAGGAGGTGAACAGAAATATAGACTTCAAACATTTTGATAAAACATTATTATGTGAATGTGGTATGCATGAAATACTTGATCAGGTGCAAAATCATCAGACAGATCGTACAATATATTAATATAATCAATGGACTTTGAACATCCAGAGATAGTTGAAGTTAGCCACTTAAAAAGTTAGCTGTATCCTTTCTATAACAAGTTTGGAAAGTAAGTTGCATAGACACCAAACTGGAGTGGCATAAGGGAAGATGGAAAAATGATTTAAAATACTGAGTTAAATCATATTTATTTCGAGTATGGCAATGGGAAATCGAGACATCTCATTGCAGCGGCCGGAAACCTTTTAGCAGACAGGGGCCACAGGGTGGCAAAGTATAGTAAAGGCGGGCCTCTAATATCAACCCAAGAAGTTTAATGTAGGTACGTGTATTTGGTCATATCCCATATAAAAGATGAAAAAAACAAAAATCCTATTAAAAATAGTTAGAAACACCGTAAACGTAAAACATTATCTATTTTAATTTTATTGAGACACAAATGAACTACTTACACTAGAAACAATGAGAAGAATAACAAAACATACATGAAAACTAAAAAGGAAGTAGCCAAAACTGAGTTCAATGCATTTGTTTAGAATCCATAATATTTTCTATCTAGACTATATAACATTTTAAATATTTATGACTAATTTACAATACAATCACTGGCCACAAATAGGACATCCACGGGCCGCATATGGCCCGCGGGCTGCATGTTGCCGACCGCTGGATGGTTAGACATCCTAATTGTATTGAAAGAAAGAAAAGAAAGAAATAAAATAATAATAAATAAATAATATAATTTTATTGTCAATCGAGCAGACGGTATACCTAAGTGGAAAGCTGTTACCGTTGTCCATAGCAATCGACATTGCCATGGCCACAGACAAGCCTCGTCCGATCACATGGAATCGCTACGATTCCAGAATAAGGGAATGTCATTATTGATTTTGTGTTTAATTTTCGATTCAACTCATAAATTGTAAACTTAATTAATTATGGCATACAGGAAGCCGTTCGTAAAAACTAAACCAAGTTCTTTCTGTAACATACTTGAAAAAGTGAGTTGTGCGGACATTGAGGTGAGATAAGAGCAGGTAGAAAGAAAGAGTTTATCTGCTGTATGGTCACCTAATTTGTGGTTCCTGTACTAGATAGCGTAGAGCCACGCTGTAGACTGTAACGTTTACAGCACGAATGGTCACGAAACGGTTTGATACCGGTCTTACAGAAACCCGATATAAAGTAGCAGCTAGCTGTTGCGTTTCGTTCGGTGTAGCATTTAAGTTATTCTTAATAGAAGAAATGCTAAAAGTGGGATTTATTTTAATGGAGAGCGCCGAAATGTCCATACCCATTAAAATTTTTGGTATCAATGGTTTAATTACACGAGGCATTTTTCTCAGGCGTTTAGTTAAATTTATAAAAAAAAAACATTAATTAAAATCCGGAGTCAATACTTATTTAAAGCAATTATATTGTTAATTAACTAAATACTATATATTATGAGTTAATATATGATTTGATAACATTTAATGTCAATATTTTGTCACTTAATTATAGTTATTAACAAATTATCTCAATGATATTGTAATCGAAACATACAAAGTACTTAACCTCTGACCTAATTATCATCGATTACATTTGTCAAGTTTTATTGGACTCGCGAAAATTCTAACGTTCGTCGCTCTATGAATTTTGAAGGAGGAAATAAGTATTGCATCATATTAAATAATAGCATAACATACGTTTCGCAAGAGTAACGTCGAAATTAGATGTAGAAACCAGAGTCAACGTTGCATACAAAATATGTAAACGATTCAATGGCAAAAACTTTGATCGTCAGTACATTATAAAGCTGTAGAAAAACTTAATTATTGTAATTTGCAATTAATATAAGCCGGAAACGCATCGACGATTCCTATGAAATTATGGATAATTATTCAGGAATTCAATGAACATATATAAATTGACATCGTACGTACTTGCTCATTTGTCCCTCTCTTCTACAAATAAATAATATCAATCTATAAAATAGCATAATAACATCGATATAATAATATACCTAGATGCACAGTTGACGCTCAGAAAGTGGGACAGCCAACGAGTGCTTAAAATGTAAGTAAGCACTTGTGTGCTGTCAGTCGGGCGCCGACCGTTCGCCTGTGAAGATGCCTAAATGCTCTGTGAAAGAGTGCAAAAATAACACTCTTACAAAGCGCAAAACACATGGGATTTCATATTTTCGGTAAGTATAATTCCCTTACTTGATTCTTAAAACCTTAATCATGTTAAATTAAGTATTAAACGTGTATAAATAATTAATTTAACGAATTCAGTTAATAAAATATTTTGTCCCTTTTGAAATCATGATTTGGAACAATGAAATACATGGAGTCGTTTTTTTGTAAATATATTATATTTATTTTAAATTTATGATTTTTTTTTATTAATTTTATTTATTAATTACAGATTTCCACGAAATGAAATAGTAAGAGATGAATGGCGTAAAATTATTTCCGAAGAAAGGAGAGAAGAAAATTTTAAACCCAATTACTCAAGTGTGGTTTGTTCAGACCATTTTGCCGATTCCGATGGATATTATACAAAAAAAGGGATTAGGAAAATTAACAAGAATGCTGTACCAAAAATAAAGGTGATAAATTGTCATCAAAATTATTTTCGGACCAATATTGTAAGGGTTATTCATTGCCATATTTATTGACTTTATTTTAGATTGTCGTAACTACAAGTTTAAATGAGGCAGGGTGCAGTACAAGTGTAATAGCTGAAAAATATTTGATACAGAATTCACCAATAGCAAGCATATACCAGGTACATACTGCCATGTAAAATGACTATTTAATAATTTGCGGCTAATTCTAATAAATGTTTTCAATCAAAGTGTGCAGATCATAAAAATTTCCAATATGAACAAAGTTGAACATTCCGCCGTCAAATAATAATTTGAATGGTTCATTTTCGCGATCTTGGACTCTCGGGTTGAGATCATTTATTGGAACCGGTCGTTAGGCATAATTACTACAACAGTAATTGTGGCGTCATCATTTATTGGAAACATATTCATTTCAAGGAACCAGCAATTGAACCAATAAATAATGAAGGATCACCAATACCATCAGAATTTTCATCAATCTTTAACACGCCTAAGACGTTATTTTTGAAAGATAATTTAAAAGAATGCAACCAAAAATTGAAACTTAAATCTAATTTAGTGCGAAACTTAAAAAGGCAGAACAAAAGATTAAGAAAACGAAATGATAGTCTAAAAGAAATTATTAAGAATCTAAAGAGCAAAGGACTTGTGGATGACTCTTTGTACAATGACTTAAATGAAAAAGCAAATGAAAACCATTCTAAAATTATGTTGGCATTAACTGGGAAGACAAAAAAGGATTTTGGTAAATATCTTCCAGCGCTTCGCAAATTTGCATTGACCTTGCACTTTTATTCCCCTGCAGCATATAAATACGTACGGAATGTCTTTAGTAACCGTTTGCCACATCCTAATACTTTATTTATGTGGTACAAAGGCGTTAATGCTCAGCCAGGATTTACGGAAGAAGCACTGTCAAGACTACGTGATAAAGCCAAAGAATCTTCAAAACCACTTTTGTGTTCCTTAGTGGTTGATGAAATGTCCATACGACAGCAAAAAATATGGACTGGCAATAAATATGAAGGTCTTGTTGATATGGGAATCGGCTCTACCGATTCAGACATTTTAGCTAACCAAGCATTCGTATTCGTACTCGTTTCGTTAGAACAATCCTGGACGTTGCCCATCGCATATTTTTTCATTCAAAGCCTTAGTGGATCAATGAAGGCTAACTTAATTAGATTAGCACTCCAAAAGTGTCATTATGTAGGAGTCAGAATTGTGTCCGTCACGTTTGATGGATGCAAATCAAATGTCAACTGTATGAAATCATTAGGGTGTGACATTGAAAATCATGACAATATGCAGACAAAATTTCCTCATCCCTGTAGTGGTGAGAAGGTTGCAGTGTTTTTAGATCCCTGTCATATGATCAAATTAATAAGAAATGTGCTGGAGTCACATAAACATATTTACGATGCAAATAACGACTCCATAAAATGGCAAGTTGTGTTTGCATTACATTCCCTCCAGGAACAAAATGGATTACATCTAGCCAATAAACTTACTATTCGGCACATACATTATAAAAATCAAATTATGAAGGTTAAACTAGCCACTCAAGTTCTTAGTAACAGTGTTGCTCAAGCTATTGAATTTTGTAACAATTATTTGAAAATTGACCAATTTGCCAACTCGGAAGCGACTGTCAATTTTATAAAATTGATCAATAACCTTTTTGACATATTAAATACTAGAAATTTTAATGATTTTGGTTTTAACAAGCCTTTAAACAAAGATAATTCATCTGAGATTCTTTTATTTTGTGCTGATGCTAAAAAGTATTTATTGTCTCTTAAGATAAAAGTGATGTACAAAAATACGGTTAAAGTTAAAGCAGAAACTCGAGTTATACATGAGACTAAAATGGTACCTTTGCATAAATGCAGGTCTAATACGGGTGTTATTGGGCTACTGATATGTATTAATAGCCTGGAACACTTATATTCAACTCTGATTGAAACAAATAAATTATCATATTTGACAATGTACAAATTCAGCCAGGATCACGTGGAATTATTTTTCGGAAAAATTAGAAGCCAAGGTGGTCACAATAATAACCCCAATACGCCCCAATTTAAGTCAGCCTATAAGAAATTGTTGGCTCACTTGGAACTGAATAGTAAATTCAGTGGGAATTGCTCACCACTCGAAGATATACCCATTTTACAAACAGTTTCTTCTACCCAAAACATTAATAACACATCACGCAGTTACCGCCACGAAGACGAAGATGAAGACAATTTAACCAAATCATTTATTAAAAACCGAATTATTCAAAACCGAATTGAAAACATTTATCATAAGAATTGCGACCATCTCTCGGATAGATTACAGGAAAACCTTAATGAAGATACGACTCAAATAGTCGGCTACATTTCCGGCTTTGTTGTGTATTATTTACTAAAAAGAATTAGTTGTGACGACTGTAAAAATCATTTGCTTGCCACAAAAAAGGAATACTTTCACAAATTTATTGATTTAAAAGATGCTGGTGGCTTGTGTTTTGCATCTGATTCCGTGTACAAAATTTGTAACCAATCAGAAGAGATATTAAGACACTACATCAAAATCAGTGGCGGCAAAACTATACTACAGAAGTATAATAAAAAATTCTTATGTATAGAGATTCTAAAGTTATTATTAAATACTAATATATTCAATGAAACAGATGCTCATACGAAAAATCAATTTTGCCATGCCTATGACTTGACTAAAGCCATTATCGAAAAATATGTAGATGTGCGTATGCACTACATCTGTAAAAAAGAAAATTTGGAAAAGAAGAATGAAACAAAAAGACAAGTTTTCAATAAATTAACTTTATTTCAGGGTAATTAGTGTTCTTATAATGATTTTTTAAGTTATACATTGAATTAAAAGTTTAAACTAGTTATTACAGATTTTATCGCTGTTTGTTTTTTTTTTACTCCCGTCGCATCATTTGGAAAGCATTTAGGCCTTCATGGTTATCTACTGGAATGAGGTATGTATAAGTCATTCGAAAAGTAAATAATTACATTTTTTTTGTACCCCACACATACTACCGGCTCGACCGGTTTGGTACTATTACCTCACAAAAAATCTACATAAAGTGGCAGTTCGCTGCTGCACTTAATTCCATGAGTAGGGTTTTCGGTGGCCCAATTCCTCTATCCCTTTCCCAATCCCTATTCCCCTCTTAGGTTGGCAACGCACCTATGATTCTTTTTATGTCTTGGGTGACTGAGCAGTCACCTACCATCAGGTGATCCGCTTGCTCGTTTGCCAGCCTCTGCTATACAAAAAAATTACTTCAAGCATGTTACAGAATAATTACTTTAGATTGTTCGACGGGCTTTTTTCCTAACGTGAATGCCCTCTTGAGGAATCATAGGCGCAAATTATAATTATTATATTATGTTTAATACAAGACTACATGACTGAAGTGAAAACTTCATCAAGGCGAGGTTAATTTTCACTATTAGTAAGATATAGGAAGTGTATGTCTTGTGATCTTAACCGTACCTACTATATCTTATGACGATAGATAATACACACATACCCACACAATGGATTTTGTCACATTTACATAATATGTACACACGCGTATAATATTAAATAACACGTATTGGCACGGCACATACCCTGATATGTCAATACTGAATGCAACTGGTGCATCATGCTTTCTCATGTAACGCTCGCCAAGCAGTATTGATGTGCTACGTCGACTATATTACCCTAGCTCCCTTAGTCGACTCGAGCCGACTTTACCCGAACAAGCGTTACATTATAATTTACGTTACAATTTTATTTATTGTAACGTAAGCGTTGTTACGTTATAATAAATAAAACTGACAGCCTCCGTGGGGCAGCGGGCGAGTAGCCGGCTATGAAGCGAGAAGCCGCGGGTTCGATCCCCGCACCGAGACAAATGTTTGTGTGACCCACAGATATTTGTTTCGGGTCTGGGTGTGGTGAGACCGAAAGTCTCTCGTAGTTTCTGATACCCTCGACACAAGACTCGATCTTAATGTGGGGCCAGGACTATGTAACTATGACTATGCAAAACAGTGCTTATTTCATGTTCAGAACTCATAAGCTTTGTTATCTTCTAAACATTTATACTCTATCTATCTCTTAATGTAAGTAAAGTTATTATACAGATATCGCCATTCTCATCTACATTGTACGCCACGTGGTCAACATTTCTCACAAATAAATACAAGAACCATTCGACTCCACTCAATCTTTGTCCAAGTGACTAGAACTTTTCTTTTAATAGTGTCAAATTATTGTCAAATTTAAAAACTAGTAGAAATTCAAAAATTTCGAATTTAAGAACGTTTGAACATTCAATTTAAAAAGCTACTTTATGCCGCGTCTATAAGGTCACATTTGTGTTAATTTAATTAAATTAGTGATGTTTATTTGTTTTGTCTGTCGAGGACACTTTTTACAATGATATTTGTAAAGAACTGTGCATCTAGGTATATTATTATATCGATGCATAATAATGGTAATTTTATAATAGTTGGACCAGGATGATGTGAAGCCTATTCGACAAACTAATTTGACTACGAAGCTTAACCAACGGGAAGAACCGTAACCTCCTATGGATCTGTGATCTGCAGGTTTAGCCAAGTAGCTTATGCGCTAGTCGTAAAGAAAAGTCGAATAGAATAAATGTATGGGAATGACATAAGAGTACTCTTTATGCGGCGTACTCTCGTTCCCATACATTTATTATTCTATTCGACTAGCGTATAACCACTTGTCTAAGCCCGCTGTTGTTCTAATAAGTCGAATGAGACTAGACCAAACTTTGATACTACAAGATTCTTAGTTTTACCTTGACTAAACGTACTTAATATACCATTTATCTATTTTCAACTTAAATGTCGTCAATTCCAGAGCAAAGATGACCATTGACCATCATTCTTAGTCTACAATTATTATGTGATTGAGTTAACTGCGTATAGTCAACCGTGTGATTAACTAACCGAGCTACGAACTGCAATTTTAATAGATTACCAGAGATCATTCTAGTGACTCATTAGCAACGTACAATGCTTATTTAATTTCAATTATAGAAATCCTTTACACATAATTGTAGATGTTTTTGTGTGATTAATCAATCAAGTCTTATTACATCACTACCACTACCGGGACCATCGAAACATTTTCACACAATAACTTGAGGAACTGTGTAATATGCTAGACAACAAAAACTAACAGGTATGTTTTGATATATATCATATCTTCTGAATTTGATTAAAGACTCTGTAGCCAAAAATTGTTTAAATTTAAAGATCGGGCTTAGTAGTTTGCTTCAGAATTGTGATAAGCCTATCTTCAGCAAGAGCTAGGGTCACACCTACACATTAGATATAGCCTGTGGTCGATGATGATAAAGAGTATGTAGAGAGGTGAGGGCAAATGAATGATGTGACCTAAGTACTGTGTAGATATTTTTTTTGATGTAAATTGTAATTTGGAAGGTATTGAGCTGAACTGTTAAGTGTAGACAGTTTTGTCAAAAGAATTTTAATAATATGCTGGCTCGGTGAATGGGACTCACTGTTACGAATAGGTACATAAAAAAATAGATGTGATGATATAACAGCATTTTTCTATTTCGGGAGGTTAATTTGATTACGAGAAGCTCAAAATTCCAGATTCCCGTTACTTTTATCATTTCAATCCCTTCAGCGGCGGAAACAGGAATATTTTTGACAACCGAATTCGTATCGTATTCGCCGAAATGATGTTTGGTTAGTATTTCATACAAATGTCAAAGATGCGCAAAATATTCCCGTAGCTCGACCATGAGTTTGTTTTTCATTTTACGCCAGCGACTACGTAAAAATTTGTATGACAAACACCCGAATACCTCTAGCGGTTACGTGGGGTACTGACGTTTTATATACAAATGATTTTACGTTGTCGCTAGCGTGAAATGTAAAAAAAACTCAAGGGCGAGCTACTGTTCGGGCCACTGTAGTATGGGTGAACATAGGTATTCGTAATCATAACCGACCCGTGTTGACATAATATTTTCTCAGATCATGTATTTTATCATAGCTTGTATTATATAAGTACTAGTAAGCATGTACTTTGTTACATACTGAGTCGCTAGTCTATCAGTAGGCTAACCATGATATTTTTTCACATTACTCGCTAGCGACATACATACATAAGCTCACGCCTGTATCCCCGAAGGGGTAGGCAGAGGCGCACTAGCGAACTAGAACACCCACATTTCGCCGAGCTTAGTTCAGTCCCAGATGTGATAGGGGGCGAACCTATCGCCGTATCGGGCACAAATTCCAGACTTCGAGCTGATTTGGAAAAATCCAATATCACTTTGCCTGACCCGGGGGTCGAACCTGAGACCTCAGAACCGTAGTCGTACCGAAATACCACCACGCCACCGAGGCAGTCACTGGCTCGCGACTCCGTAAAATATTTGTATGACAAACACCCGAACGCCTCTAGCGGTTACAGGGGGAACTGACGTTTTCCATACAAATATTTTACGTCCTCGATCGCATAAATACGTGCAAAAAACTCATGGTTGGCCTACAGGTTAGTGGTGTGACGTGTCGCAGTTACATTGTTAATGAGGTCTATTTTTAAACTCACTAATACTCACTATTGAGTTTGTGGTCATTAAATGATGAATAATATTCGTATAATTGTTTTTCCTTTTTCGACCGATTTCAAAAGAAATTTATTTAATTATCTCTACCAAATGTGGACCAATTTTCAAGATTATTTTTATGTTAGAGCTGATGATCAAAGGTGATCCCCAATTTCAATTGGTCACAATCAGATAAATTTTGGAGTTATGATTATTATCGGTCGGAGAATCGGTAGTATTGCGAACGAAATAGGGATGACTTTGTCCTGGTATAATAAAGCAGAGTAGAGTTTGAAAGCATAAAATCCCTAGAATGGTCAATATTGCTGTGGTTACTCACATTTGTTTTTTTTCTGAATAGTCTCGGCAACCTTCGACTCGGTTACGCTCAACTATCATTTTATGTAGAGGCCATACTATTACATCTCATTATGTTACTGGCAAATACTATTTGGTCTCGAATTTACCGGTTACTGAGGGTCGCTTCTTTAGCTATATATTCAAAATTTGTACTTCATTATTAGAATGCTTATTACTTGCATGGCAATGACTTTCACACGTTAGCCCAGTTTTAGAGATAGGCTAGCAGAGATAAAGCTGGAGGAATAGCGTCGATGTCAACTATAGTTCGTTAACAACATAAAAAATAACAAAAGAATGTTCTATCTTATTTCGCTCGTTTGGTCTGATCCATTATTAAATTTCATGCGAACGTAATTTTTCTCGAACAAATAAATATTCTTTCCAATATTGGATAAGTTCAAAACAGCTCGATAATGATAAGATAATGGGCATGTATAGTATACTTGGATAATCAGTATTGATTATAGTACAAATAAATATGATAGTTATATGAAAAAAGTTATGAATTGTAGAATATTTCTGATAGTTATTTAATAAGTAGTATGTAGAGGTATAAGGGAAGAGGATTGGATAACATAGGGCTTATAATTATGATGATGGGTTTTAAGACTTCTGAGTTGAAATTTTAAGTTGATCTATTACTCGAGCTGTTAGCTCAGTTTACTGGGCGTCTACCACTAAACCTTCGGGTAAAAGGTGGCTCAGTTTACCCGTAGTTAAAATTCATTCACCTAAATCTTGCTGATATTACGACGTCTTGGCTGGGCAGATTCAAGAGATAGTGGTATGTCTCTTATAGATCGTAGTCCCATTTATTGAATTGAATGTGGCAGGTGGGTGTTGTTGCCTCTTGTTGCCGCATGCCTATGTCCAGGACATCGTAATTCTTGGGATAATCCTCCTTCGTCGGTCAAGGTCTGCGTGTATGGCAGACGGGCAGTTGCTAACAAAATTGTCAGAACTGCCCAAGTTGTCGGATGTGCCTACGGTGGTGTTCGTGGTGCAATTATCATATCAATGTCAGGGACAATTTCCCCTAGTGTTCTCACCTTGTTTACTGACGAGAAACTGGACACATTTTTCTAGATTGACGATTATGGGTGCGTAGATAGCGCCCTGATCGATAGGATGCTGCATTAATTACGATAGTAGAGTTTGTGGAGCCAGTGGTGATGACCCCGTGAGTGAGTGGGTAAAAGAAAGAGAATCTAAATCTAATCCAAGAGTACTTATGTGTTATCCATCATATAAGTCAATGGCTTGAAGCATTAGACGAAAACATCCAAGGCTTGAGCAATATGGGTACCTACTTCGAGTGCGTCAATTTCTACAATGATATATTCAAGTGATAAGTCATAATTCGTTCTAATTCGTAAAAAAATAATTATGCTCATAGTGCTAAAAATAAATATATTACGTAATAAATATATTCATGTCGTCGTTCGTGTTTGAACAATGTCGTATTCGTATGGTGATAACTTTGACATTGGAGAGGTGATAATGAGACGTAATATGTCGCTAATGTGCCTCATGCTACGTCAGTCTGTTGAAATGAGATGAATATTCGAAATGTTGTGTAAGTAGACCGCAATCATGTTTAACATTTTCTCTTTCGCTTGCCCTTATCCTACATCAATGTGGGGTCGGCGCAAATCACTTCTAGTCTGGCTGACAACCTTTGGAGGATCCACTCCTTTGCCTGGGAATCTGGGAATGGAATCCAAATCCTCTCGGTCCAACACCCATAGAGAGGTACTTACGCTGCCAGTAGACTAAGTAGGCGACCACATGTTGTATAATTTTTTCTTTCTGGTTGGCGTTATCTCGCTTTAATGCCACCGTTTTCCCACATAAATGCTTCCAGTTCGCCCGGTCATTATAAATGCTGACAAATCATGTACATCTTTCTTTCGAACTGCCCTTATCCCTCTATAATTTAGGGTCGGCGAGACACACTTTTTCAAACATGTTGTAGAAAGTCTATTTTTTGGTTTAAGGCATCTCGTGAAAAATTGTGCGTAGTTATTAACGGAGTTTAAACTTAGATCATTGTTATATATTACTTAATATATTTGTATTGATTATCATAGATTTATCAGTCGACTAACGATTATTATACTTTTTAATTTGTAGCTATGCTGTGATAAAAGAAAATAAAGGACTTGGATTAGTTTTTACAACCGGCTGCCTGTCGGACGTCAATCCCCTCGGGGGGTCAGTACCGGGCAAATTGAAATGAGTAAATTCGCTTTGCCCAACTTGGGAATCGAACCCAGGACCTTCCGGTCTACAGCCCATATATGCTGCCACTAGATCAAGGAGGCGACTAGAGACATACTATATCTTTACGGGTAAATGTTTATATCTATACTAATATTATATATATTATATATATATATATATATATATATATTACTAAGCTGAAGAGTTTGTTTGTTTGTTTGATTGAACGCGCTAATCTCAGGAACTACTGGTTCGATTTGAAAAATTATTTTTGTGTTGGATAGCCCAATTATCGACGGTGGCTATAGGCTATATAACATCACGCTTTGACCAATAGGAGCAGAGCAGAAATGAAAAATGTTACCAAATCGGGAAAATTTATATCTCAGACAGAAACTACTGGTTTGAATTGAAAAATTCTTTTTGTGTTGGATAGCCCAATTATCGGCGTTGGCTATAGGCTATATAACATCACGCTATAACTAATAGAAGCGGAGCAGAAACGAAAAATGCTGCTAGCGAGGAATTTTATATCTCAAAAACTACTGGTTGGGTGATCGATGGGGTGACTAATGGGATGACTGACGGGGTGACCGACGTGAGGAATGACGGGGTGACTGACAGGCGACTGATGGGGTGGCGGACGGGGTGAGTGACGAGGTGAATGACGGGGTGACAGACGGGGTGACAGATGGGGTGACCGACTGGGTGACAGCCGGGGTGACAGATGGTGTGACCGACTGGGTGACAGACGGGGTGACAGACGGGTGACAGAAGGGTGACAGACGGGGTGACGGACGTGGTGACAGACGGGATGACAGACGGGGTGACAGACTGGTGACAGACGGGGTGACCGACTGGGTGACAGACGGGGTGACAGGCGGGGTGACAGACGGGGTGACATACGGGTGACAGACGGGGTGATAGACTGGGTGACAGACGGGGTGACCGACTGGGTGACCGACTGGGTGACAGACGGGGTGACAGACGGGGTGACAGACGGGGTAACAGACGGATGATAGACGAGGTGACAGACGGGGTGACAGACGGGTGACAGAAGGGGTGACAGACGGGGTGACGGACGTGGTGACAGACGGGGTGATAGACTGGGTGACAGACGGGGTGACCGACTAGGTGACAGACGAGGCGACGAGGTGACAGACGGGGTGACGGACGTGGTGACAGACGGGTGACCGACTGGGTGACAGACAAGTTGTCAGACGAGGTGACAGGCGGGGTAACAGACGGAGTGACAGACGGTGTGACAGAGGGTGTGAGAGACGGGTTGACTGACGGCCGAAGTAGATCATCCCATTACCTCTTTTAGAATTATTGTGCTATAGGTGCCTACGACTCACTCTTTCAACCCTCTCTCTCATACGCAGACGAAGTTGCGCGGGTCAGCTAGTATAGGATATAAACGACAGTCTGCCGAAAACTGATACCATGTGTTCATTACATGATGTAATCCCCAACGTTAAAAAATGTCATCGGTATTTTCATGAATTTTTGATGTTTTTTCAGAAAAGAAATGGAAATCGTTTACTTTTTACTACTTTTAATTATTATTATTATTAAATATGAATCACACTAGCAGCTTTAAGCTGATGCGTGTGTATCTTGTGATTTGAAGATTATAATATCGAGTCTATTCTTGAAACTATTCAAAGTTGGTGCCATAACAACGTCTTCAGGTAATCTATTCCACTCTGCAACAACACGGTTTGGCAAAAAGTGCTTAGAGGGGTTTAGCTTTGACTTTACTTTTCAAGTGACGTTTGACAGATAGAGGTTATTGACGTTCCTATTCTTATTTGAATCGCATAGTATTTATATATTTTCTACGTTTTTTGAAGACATCTCAAAATTGGGTTTATTCACTTAATAGCATTTTAGCTTGAGGACGGCAGTATGGCGTTTTCAATACGTCAAAGTGTTTAATTTTTTAAACCATACCTCCATCTTAGCCAAAATACATAATTATACGTAATACGGCAGGCAAGTTACATCGAGACATTTTTTCCATCGATATCGGTCCATCGAATGCGGTTGACAAATGAAAAACCAAAAAAATCATACGCACCGAATTGAGAAACTTTTCCTCGTTTAGAATTAATAAAAAACCCGTCAAGTGATATCATCATATCTGATTACGCACAGTACAGGGTTCCGAAGTAAGGGTAACTGTCACTTAAATATAATTTTATTAGACATAATTTTAAGTGCATGGTCCATAAACTTATATTTAATACCTTTTTTACATAACTAACAACTTCATCTATGCGATATTGAAAATAACTTGTACGATTTTTTCTTTTCACTTTGGTCGTCTATTACTCATTAACTTGTAAAGCCTGCTTAGCCGCTATATTTTTCCTTTCAAGTTCATGATATATGCTACTACTGTGAATTTTTTCACGTATCCAAAACCAACCGTTTCGGAAATAGGGGGGGGGGGGGCGCCCTACTCCACCAAAAATTTTCACTTTAAAGCTTAATATTTCGAAAACAAAGTCTCAAATCGAAAAATGGTTTTTACAAACCCGCATAGTCAAGTCACACACCCACTTTACATGTAGGTGAGGTACCCCTAAAAAATATTTTTCAAGATTTTATTTCACGACCTTCTTAGTTTGATAGATATGGATACTGGTGCCAAATTACAGCTCTTTAGTACTTATAGTCTCTGAGAGAAATAGTAGTTAGACAGACAGACAGAGAGACAGACGGACATGGCGAAACTATAAGAGTTCCTTTTTTGCCATTTGGCTTCGGAACCCTAAAAAAGAATAACTAATTGCCTTATAACCGGATTATGTTATTGGTTTAATAAATTGCGTGTTATTTGTATCACGCCACGCCATCTGTCGTCGACAACATTAAACTTGTTAAAATGGGCCTTAATAAGGGAAAAATTACTTTAAACCACAAAAATATTCATAATAATGAAACCAATAATGAATGCTACTTCAAGATCCGGCCTATAGTTTGGTAACATTAATAACCTACCAAAGTAGATATTTTATATTTGATGGGCAGACAGACAGGCAGGTCTGTCTTGTCGCAAGCCCCTCGATTTGCTTCTTCCCTTTTCGGATTTGGGGTGTGAAGAAGCATGAATAGGCCGGCATGATTCTGACGACCACTGATAAACACAGTGTTTGTCAGTGGTCGCTAGTGTTTTTGGACTGCACTACGCTTACCATCAGGTGCAGTGTAGTCACTTTGCCGTGCCCGGATAAATAAAAAAGGTAAACATTTTTAATTTGTGGTTAGGTACTAGTTACAAAATATGATTATGCCGATCCTTCTGGTTAGGTAGGTACATAATTATGTTATCAATGACGTCAACAGTTCGTTAGGTTTTTATTAAAAACAAAATATTTGGGAGTGATTAGGATCGCCTCCTTGGTCTCGTGGCAGCATATATGGGCTGTGGACCGCGAGGCCGTGGGTTTGATTACTAGGTCGGGCAAAGCGAATTTTCTAGTTTAATTTGTTCAGGACTGGATCCCTCAGAGGAGTCATAAAAATTGAGTTAAATCCTGTCTGCAACATGCTGTAAAAAGTGTATTGTGCCCACCCCGCATTAAGGTGGGATATGGGCAGGTAGAAAGAAAGACAGAAAGGTTAGGATAGTATTATAAATATCCATTATTGATAGATATCTTAATAGCTGAGCTTAAAACCCATACAATAGATATTACTAGGGAGTCTATAGTTGCTTTGCCTCTAGCTTCGATTGACTGGATTATCTAGAACGTTCTGGAAGGCTTAAATTGAAACACTAATTTAACCACACTATATATATTTGTGATTAAAGACATGACTAAGTTAATACACCGAATTACAACGTTACAAAAAGTTAAATGATTAAATTTGATATTGGGTTATACCTTATAATACCTTAACTGCTATGTATGATACAAATGTTATACTTTGTTAACATATATTTAATGAGCTATAAATCATAAAATAAAGACATATTTATCATCAGTCACAAGATGCCCACTGTTGAACATAGTCCTCCTCCAAAGATTTTCTAGACGGATCTTGGAAGCGGGCTGGGTGATGCGTCCAATATCTTCCAGCTATCTTGGATATTTAATGACATCATGACAGAGACAAAAAATCTACGAAGCAACTTCGTAAAAACAGTTTTATACCTGCCAATGAGGCTCAATAATACCTAATCTACATTCTACATGAACAACAAAAGTACTCGTATAATTACAATGCGGCGTAATTGCCGGCCAGAAGGTTATCTGTGGATGGAACCAGAACTATATAGTATTATAATAGTGTCCTTTGCCTGTGATTTATTTATCTTAACTATGATACATGAATGTTATGTCTCTACCCCGATTCAGTGATTCTGTTTCTATGAAAGAAACTACGTTACGTCTACGTTACCTACTCAAACAGAATCTGAGAATTGTGTAGTAAAATATAAACTCTAACGTTAGAACACTATGCTATATAGTTTGGATTCAAGAGTATTTTTTGTTTCCAATTTCGATAGAATGAGAACATACAATTTTTTTATTCTTTCCTCCAAAAGAAGATATTATGCAATTATAATATTATGAATCTTATTCTATTGTGTTACAAATTTAAAGTTTCACTTTAATCCTATTTATAAAATCTCTTACCCTCATTATTATGAACTTTTATGGATCGCACTTTAAGTATTTTTAATATTAATAAAATGTTTTGTGCATTTCACGAAGGAACTTGAATTCCGTACACCGTTATGCTTGCACGTTCCTTTTGCTATGGATTATAATATGACTAAAGTATCTTTCCAATCGGTTGTTCTACAAATGAAAACAAATATATATTAATTATGTTTAAAAATGCTTTGTTCTTTGACACGATTCTGCCAACATAAAACAAGCCAACAAATGAAGAGCATCAACCATTCAAATAATAATTTACGTTTGGCTGCAATTTTTATAGGGGTTAGATATGCATTTACATTTCTAGATAAATGATCATGAATAAACTAAGGCAGAGATCTATAGAGCGAACTTCGACTAAGTCTAAGTCAAAGAAACGAACTCAGTGAAGATTTGGAGTTTTAAATCGAACTTTGACTTACAAGAAAAACAAAGCCTAGCCTTTTTTTACAAGAAAAACAGACAGACTAAGCAGATATTCTCTGGTAATTTTTTTTTACCAGGATGTTTTTTGAATGATGATGAATCTTACCTAAGATTTGACAAGCCATAAATCCTTGCCAAAGAACAACGATTCCTACCTCGGATGATACGCGAGGCTATTGAAATTAAAAAACACCCTAATTTCAATAGAGAAGATGGTTGGAAGCTTGCACAAGCCTGGGATCCAATTATACATTTAATCAAATTAGAACCCAAAAGACCAGCTGCCAGACCACAAGACACTGTGAGCTCGTACTGCGTTGCTCGGAACATAAACGCTTAACTTTTTAAAATTTGTATAAGTCTAAAATGAAGGTAGATTTGGTAATACTAACATTCTTGGACAAATGACATCTCAGTCCAACCCGTGACCACGAAGACTGCAAAGCCTTCGAAACGTCGGGAATAAAAATTAAAACCAAATCGTGATAAAATCCGTAAAAATAGTTTTATACCTGATATAATTTTTAGACAGAATATGACATGTGTCTCCGATCTCGTATTTAGTTATAAATGTTATCATTCTAGTCAAAGATTCTAGTCAATAGGTACAATACGAAATCTATTAACTACACTGTTCGGAAATATTTACGAAAGTAAAGAAAAATCAAATCATATTTTAAACGCTTTAAAAAAATCTTCTTATGTCTAATGTTTTAATTATAATTAATTCTCAACTAAATAATAATGTTCATAAATGCTATTAATATTATAATAAGTATAATTGCAATAGATATATCAATATAACACTTCAATTCTTACAGATAAAAAGATACATTTAATAATTTCACACTTTTATGAGATCCTAAGAAATAAGATAAAAACAATCAAGACATTTATTTCTGATGAAAAGATATTATTGTTAGTTAATTAATAACACACGTCCAGTGGCGTATGGTGAAAATGTCCGCATCGGTACCCGAGGCCAGTTTCTCTTTTAATTACTATTAAAGTGGCACATAAATAATAATACATAATTATTTATTGGTCGACATTTGTAAAAGGTTAGAATCAGGTTATACGGACTCTTTACCACTAAATTCTAGGTACTTACATATTATAACTACATCAAACTACTAGACATACCTACTTGAAACATCAACTGCTCTAAATATATTAACTTATGTGGATATTGATATAAACATTAAGTACTAGAAAAAAGAATAAAGATTTTAGAACAATATTATTGCAAACGGTTTAAAGTTAGATGCTAAGATTAAAATTTAGATGTTGCTGTCATTCATACTGGCTTTATAAATTATTGCCAGTAAATGAATACCAGTTAATTAGAGCTTTCTTTCTATGGCAGTGACAATTCAATAATTATTCATGATACATTCGTTAAACGCAATGATTGTATTATTTAGTTATAGTCTTAGGTCCAACTCGTAGGTCTCCTCCAACTCTCCCTAGATGCCAGAGCCTGGATTATTCGCAATACAGACTCTTCATACTACCGTCTGAAGTGGGAGGCAAAGGGGGCAGAATTCTTTAGAACGAATACAATAGGCAACATTTTTCGCGGAAATAAAGATGCTGCGGTGGATGTGCAACGTTACACGATTCGATCGGATACGTAACGTGCACATCCGCCATAGTCTTGGTGACCGCGACGTGGCGGATAAACTGAAAGAATTTCACTTGTGACAGTATGGTTACGTTTTGAGGAAACCACAAGGATACGTCAGTCGAAAGGGTCTGGACCAGATCGTACCAGGGGTGCGTCTTTATGGACGGCCTAGATGCTATAGACGTTTTGGAGAATGATATGAGAACCAATGTTCTTACTGTGGTGGATGCTCAGGGCGAAGTGGAAGCGTTTAAATAGGAAGGCGGATCTTGGCACTAGGCCAGAATTATGCCAGGCAGAAAAAAAGACAATAGGCAACTTTTACGTCAATGATAAATACTTTCATTCAAAAACTTCGACGCCAATGGCGTTCGTGTGCATTTTATTTTGTAAATACATTCTTTATATTGTAATGTATAGCATTTGCTCTGGATTACGAGTCTTTTATACCTTATAGAAACGTCGATGTTATTGGCATTTTTTTATCATAACACAAAATCTTTTATTTTAAAACTGACCAACCATTTTAAAACTGCGGTAGGTCAACATATTTCACATAAAATAATATAAAATCTAATTGTAAGCTGTACACTGTAAGCCTCACATAATTCTTCCTCACTCTTCTTAGACTGAGAAGCGATTATTCATCCACGCGATCCAAGCAAAAAAAGTACAAGATCACATAGTATTTGCTTAACGTTGGATGTTGAATGTAGCTGCATAATTGTGTATGTCTCTTTAGTCACAACTTATAATGTACATTTACAGTCTCATTCATAATAACTTAGTGAAGCTTATAAACGTTCTATCGTTCTATTCTAGGGTTTTATTATGAATAAGCAAAGACATTAAACAGTATAGGTAGTAAGTAATATTGAATCTCTCTGTGAATAAGAACCTTAATGTATACTTTAAATAGTTCACACATTTAAAGTACTTTCTTCATTAACTGAATTTAGTGATGGAGCGTTAGATTGATGTTGAGGCGTTAAATGAACTAGGATATTAAAAGTTCAAAATAATATTTTTTTTAATAAAAACTGTGCGTTCATGAATATAGATTTAGACTTCGTTGCAATTTTAACAAGAAGTACCATCAACAGTAAAAATTGGGACGATTAAGAGATCCACGCATAATCAATAAAATGGTTTAAGAATTATTTATTGTGATCTTCCAGTATAGACCTAGATATATCAAACCAAACTGTTTGATCTCTCTGAAGTTACTCACTTTATCGGCATGCCTGTTAGGCATTGGTCTTTTAAAAATAATGCCTGCTACGCTCCTTGTATCTAACTTCAGAGCGGACACTATGTTTGGCGAAAACTATGTATACGGATCTTGATACACTGCAGAAACTTATGCTAGTACATAATATAATAAATTAAGTAAATAAATAATATACAACAGTCACACACAGTAGTACTGACCCTACAATAGGTTTAACCTGTATCGTGGGTATCAGAAACTACGAGAGACTTTCGGTCTCTCAACATTCAGACCCAAACAAATTGTAAAAAATACAGTACAGCGCAGTCTAAATCATATAATAGTGGTATTGCTATTAAACGGAGTAAACTGGCATTTCGAATGTTGCCAGTTTTTAATGAAATTTAAATAGTGCTACGGCAAAAAGATCAAGATTATTTAAACATTTCAGTTCAGTAAACCATTTCATTTTTTCATTTTCTAAAGTTCAACTTAAAGCCGTAATTCCTGCCTAATGTGTGTTTAGTTCTGCAAGTCTATTGAATTGTAGTTATAGTAAATTACTGTATGTTAATTTAGGGCATGTCTACTAGAATTATAGTCATGGTTCATTATAAACAAAACTTACAAAAGCTATGAATGTGTACAACGTAATTTTTCTCAAATAATAAAAGTAATTTGTTACTTTTATTATTATCATTTCGCATATCTGTTGTGATTAAGACAAGAAAGTTAAGCTGAAATTTCTAAACATACGCAATAAAATTCTAATTTTGCATATGTTGCGTTATTATTTTTTTGAATGATAGAAATTGAACCAGATCAATCTATGTTTTGGAAGTAAGCAACATTATTTTGTAAATTGACATTTCGATCTGTCAATTTACTCCGTTTAATTAGCAATCGGACTACAATTATTTGTTTTAAAGTTGGTACAGATCGACCGAGTTGTTCGGTGTTTTCGTTATGGAAGACCGGCGGATGGTGTGGCCAGTCTTCTCCGCGGATCAGACATGCGTAAAGCTCGCATGGACCCCGTCCTCCTGAGAGATCTGAGTGCCAGCTGTGAAGTACTGGAATGTAGAAAAGTTTGTATAAAAAATTGTGAAACAGTGTTATAATTTCACAAGTGCAATGGTATACAAAATTGGAGGCTTTAGGGTGTTAGGACGATCTATGGTGTGTGAATGGCGAGGTAATTTAAGTTTTAGATTTTATTTTGGTATATTTATTTATAATATGAGATTTATTGTATTTCGGATTTTGGGTTTATTGTGACATGCATTTGATTACACTAATACACGATGTTGGTTACAGGGATAAAGTTACAAACTGTTGGCGTTGGCTAACCTAACATTTAGGCTGAAAAGTAACATGACAAGTCTAGGATACCATTACTGCCAGTCAAGTATTAGAAATATGATCGAATATCGTCCACGTACCTAATTTCTGTTCTTGTAATTTGCATCCCATATAATCACAAGTTTAGAAACTTAACTGACCGACTTCCAATTTACGGATCGTGACCAAATTATATGGGACCACCCTTGAAAGAAGCTCTATCGAATACAAAAATAATTTTGAAAATCGGTCCACATTTGGCGGAGATATCGAGTAACATACATAAAAAAACAGATGAATTGAGGACCTCCTCCTTTTGTGGAAGTCGGCCGACAAGAGAAATAATTAAAAGTTTAATAAAGATATCTAACAGGTACACATGTACTCCTGACCCCACACCAAGATAGTCTTATGCCAAGTGTCGGGAACTAGGAGATACTTTCAGGTTCACAATACACATTACACAGGTATATTAGGTATTTATACACAGGTATATTAGGTATGAAATATTAAGTATTTGTATATCACTAAATCATATAAAACATTTGTTTAGACTTTAGACATGTCTTTTAATTTATATTTCTGGTACAAGGCTGGCGATAAAGTTAGGTAATTATCTAATAAATTTATATTTTAAAATGTGAAGAGGAAAGGTTAGATTTTTAAAGTCAATTCGTTTTAACACCACTTACGTTAGTCTAATACATCTTGCGATGAATATTTCCCAACATTTCCCTGCCTAGGAGGAAGTCATTGTACTGAACAAAATAAACATTAAATAAAAATACTGAATGTATAATTAATAGCCCTACAAAAACAGCATAAACATTGAAATAAAAACACGAACATATTTTTAAGTTAATATAAAACGTACTCATTAATATGACCTCTGCCTTAAAATTAAATTCAGAGCATTGAACTGACGTCGTTTTGCAACCCAAAACACGTATGTTAAATTATTAAAGTAAATGTACAATATTACCATATAGTTCTCTATTGTAATTAGGGCTACGAGTTCTGTAGGTATATTCCGCATCGATTCGTGCTGTACGGAAAATATGGTTATTATATTCTTTTACACATTGCTGGCTAGGCATACATGAAAATAATACTAACCCCCGCGAAAGCCGCGCCGTTCCATCCAAGCCTATCGTGGTCGCGTTGTGGGGTGCGCTGTGGTAGCGATTTGCGGTCGCGCGCGGTGGTAGCAGTCGCCATACGAGCTCGGGCACGCAGCGCGGTGCGTAGTGGCACGTTCGCCCGAGCAGCCTCTGCGCGACCGTTTTGGCAGAACTCTATCAACGCGACGCCCAAGGCTAGCGCCAATCCGCCCAACAACACGTAAAATATGCCGGCCACTTGACCCAACGTCATCTCTGTTATTGTAGTCTCCTGGAATGTTTAGAAATCCAATTAAAATATATTAAATTTATACGACGAGTAAAAAATCGCATCCTTGATATAAGCAGCATATATAATTATAAGCAGCATATATAAGGCTGTGGGTTCGATTCCCAGGTAGGGCAAAGCGAATTTTCTAATCTAATTTGCCTGGGTCTGGATCCCCCAGAAGGGGTTGACGTCAGGCAGGCAGCTGGTCGTAAAAACTTTGCTAAATCCTTTCTGCAGTATGCTTGTAAAAGTGTGTTGTGACGACCCCCACATTAAGGTGGGATGAAGGCAGGTAGTAAAAAAATCGAGTAGAAAATATTACATTAGTATTTTGTGTCTTTGTGAGAAAACAATTGGCCGTTATATGTAGTATAAAAGACCAAAAAGAACCATAATAACTGCAGCATCGAAATATTTTTTATGCAATCAATACAAATCAACTGAAACCAATCGCTTATTAGTCCTTGGGGCCTACCATCATCTCTTATTCCGACTCAATACAGAACCTAAACTGAACTGCGGGTTTAGACAAGTGGCTTATGAATAGAAAAGTAAATGTATGGGGATGACATAAGAGAACGCCGCATACAGCGTACGCTTATGTCATTCCCATACATTTATTATTCTAATCGACTAGCGCATAAGCCACTCGTCTAAGCCCACTGATACGGTATTTCGTACCATGACGTACATAAACACGACCAACATACGTCACTGCCTAATCAAGTCCAATTTTGAATCGGAATTTGTTATTCATTCGTTCTTTGTCTTACCATTATCTACCAATTGGTCCTAAACTGAGTCGGCTAACTGTCAAAAGAAGCGATTCAAAACAAGTTACTATTTTTATGCCTAGATTGATCTTGTTTATCATTAAACACAAAAATGTACTCATATTATGTGTCGAAATGGAATGCTGTGGTTATACGTGTTCGCTTAGACAGTATTAAGTGGCCATTTGTGAGTTGTGACTTGGGTTCGAGCAAAAACACTTAAAAGTATCCTTGTGAAAAAAACTATTAAAAAAAATAGCTCGGAAAAGCGACTACTGCTCCTGACGGAAATTACGGAGCAATCCACGTATGATATCAGCCTTATAGAGACATTGCATCCCGTGAATATCTGCAGAATCTAGTGTAGTTACTATGCCGTGCCAAAAACAGTTTTTTTAATGATTCAGTTATTTCAGAAATAAAATTAACATTTCATGCAAATTATGATGGTCACCTCATCTTTGGTCGCGTCGCATTCGGATTTCTTCGTGTTCATTATCCACTTAGTCCACAGTTTAGTTATAACGCCATCCTTTTTAAGCTGTATTATTGCCAAATTAATTGCTTCTCTGAAAACATTTGTCGATAAAAGGTATTGTTAGTGAAAACAATGGAACCTAGCCAACCGACTACATCATTTATGAACTATTATAATCTTCTAGCGCCGTGAAATTAATACCTTATACATATTTTGATAATGATTATTGACATAACGTGTTAATAATGTTTAATCGAAGTTGTATTCTCGTTAACTATAAACTATCGATCGAATTGAGTATAGACTTGAAGAGAGTACAAAATATTGTGATACTTCATATCGCTACGACCAATATCGGATGCGCATTAAGAGATTTATGTACGTACAATATTATAGCTGCAATGTTGCGTCTTTTATTAGATACTACCTTCAGGGGGGTTACCACTACTACCTCTTATAGCAGTCCTATTATAATCTTACTTGTGACGATTCCCGTACAAAAAACGGAGTAAGATTATAATAGAGAGGTGGTGGTAACCCCCCTTATGTCAAATTTATGTGTGCATAATTATTGTCATTATAGAGAAATTACATTATCGTTATAGGAATTTCAATTGACAAATGTTTTACCTGTTCGCAAAAGTTACAACTCAGGGGCTAGGTCAAAGTCGCCTGTCTCAAATACTTCAGTTGTTCGTAACTTGTAACCGAATTAGAATAGATTCTCCTCGACTAGTTGGTTGACTTTGAAATCTATATGTTATGGTGTGTTTACACTGAACTTTTTTATACCAGAAGCCGAAACGAATAAGTGACGACCTAGACCTAGGGACTGACCGTGTACACCACAGATGTACACTCACACAGTGGCGTGCAGTTCATATAGACAAATAGACTCTGTCTACCCAGACAATTAGTTATTTCCATAAATCGACTTATCCAAAGAATAAAGTTACATATGATAATGAATCGAAATTGCTTTCTTATTTTTCCGAGCTTATATTGACCTGTATTTTTAACGAGTAAATTATTTATTTTAAGTTATGACATAATAACAAGTTAAATTATGACATAGCTTAAAAATAATATTTACTCGTTAAATATACAGGTCAATATAAGCTCGGAAAAATAAGAAAGCAATTTCGATTCATTATCATATGTAACTTTATTCTTTGCATAGGTCGAAATAAAGAATAAAAATCATGACTAACTACAGATTTTTAAAATAGCAGCGCTCGACTTATATTTAAAATCAATACGAATATGATTATAATAGTGATGGTGAAGCAACAGTTGAAGAAAATAATTCTGAAAGATTTTTGTCTACCCTTATCGGAATGTCTATGCACTTCACTGCACTCACGATATCAAAAGAATCGTGAATTCGTTGCGTAAAAAATAAACGATTGGGGAACGAGACAGGGATTTAGGTAGTGAAACGTAATATAATCACAAGTTTAAAAACTGAATGGACCGTCTTTAAAATTATCAGATCGTGAAAAGGTTATATGGGACCACCCTTGAAATAAGGGTAAGAGCTCTATCGAACACAAAATCGGTCCACATTTGGCGGAGATATCGAGTAACATACATACATTAAAAAACAGACGAATTGAGCACCTTCTGCTGTTTTGAAGTCAAGCTAATTTCACGTCAGTAACTACATCAATGGGGGAGGCCTATGTTCAGCAGTGGACGTCCTATGGCTGATGATGATGATGATGATGACTACAACAATCGGGCCGACCTATTCCATCTACAGAGTGGCCACTTTGAACTTGGTAAAGAATCTGTCATTTTTTATACGAGCACGGCAAAGCGCAATGTAGTAAAAAAGCTACCATAGACAAATAATAGATTTATCGGTACATCCATGTAGTCTTTTAAACGTATCATTCATGCATTATGTTTTTCATTTAGGCATTATTGTATTTGAATACGTAGGTGTGTTCCTTGAGGCGCTTTTACACTGAACCAGAGCTAACAAGGAGATTGTCACGTGTTTATGTAAGAACGGCGATAGTTCCAGACCTTAGGCACCGTTTACACAAGACATGCAACCAGCACGGTTATACCGCAAGGTCGGGATTTTTAGATATTGTTAAGGCTTTAGGTATAATAAGGAATTGTGTTTCGATAGAAGTATCTGTGTATCGTAATCTATTGTACAACACAATGTTGTATGTATGACTTGGACAGGAAAATAAATAAAACAGTAAACAGGGGCACCCAATAGCCATTCTTCTTTTTTGTTTTATTGGTTCTTGCCGCCACGCCACAAATGTATTAGTTTTGTAATTTATAATTTTGATTTTTAATATTGAATTTTTTTTTGTAAATAAACTTCATATAAGATACTTTCAGCACAGATAAACAATAGTAAGTAGGTACTCGTTATCCTATATTTACATATCTTTACGTATAAAAGAAGCAAAAGTTTAAAAATGTTTTCGTTATATAAGTATTTTTGTTATTGAATTTGTCCTAGCGGACAAAATTTATATGCTGTCAATTTGTATAATTATGTATAGGTAAGCGAATACAATGCATATAGAAGTACAGTAAATTATTACAGTAAATTACTTTATTATGCTTTATGACATGGATATTATTCCTCGTACTTATAAATCGATGCAAAATTATTCGGGGACTATTGCGCTCGCTTCCATACGACCAGCCATATTATAAGTCATTCAATTGCCCAGATACCATGTACTCGAGTGTGGATTAATCGAGTTACAACAATGTGTAAATCCAACATAACGAGGGGATACTTACGAGTATAACGTTATTTTATATTTTTTATAAACCTCCGTATATCATAACATAACATAACATGTTATGATATACACCTCCGTATATAGCGTAACAAATTAAAATCACAATTTTTAACTATACGATACGGTGTTTTTAAGATTTTCTTTAATATACCGTTTTTGAATTTACAACATTTCTGTATGGTAAATACTTTTTAACACATATACAATTTTATTTTAGAGTTATATATCAAATACGCGATAATAAAAAAGCTTTAGTAAGCATTAGGTAAACGTGTTCATGTCTCAGAACTTTGTAAACGATTTGTTTGTGTATAGTACGTAAATAAGTACGTATATCATAACAAAACCCTTTGCCATTACACCGCAATCGTAAAACCACAATGACATAAAATGTAAATTTCAACTTGTCAAAAATCACGTCCGCAAATCGTGCACCATAAAAATGGGTTGTATAAATTTGAAACGTAGAGCACTGCCTTCCCTACTGACGTCGTTCCATGTAAATTTACGACTTTTCAGTATTCAGGAGGGAATTACCGCGCGGGCCGCATATACGCGAGATTTTATCCAGATACTAGCAGCTCTCGCCTACCTAGAAATGTACGCCAGCTCGTGCACGATGTACGTACTACATCCTGTTCTATTTTCACTGTCATCCTGTCTTTAGAAATGGATGTGCACTGCCCATTTAGGTTTTCCGTTTTGATATCGGTCCGTTTACATTTTTTCCTTGTGCTTTTATTTTGCACTCATCCAGTGGTAGTTATCGCGAGGATATTGTTGCAATTTTGTCGTCGAAAATGCGGCGGGGAATTTTGTGCAAACTCATAACAATGGAAAAAGTCTCATTGCAGCCATTTGGTTCTATGCAAGTTTTACATAACAGTTTATTTCAACATTGTACACATAATTAATCCATCTAATTAAAGTCAATTTTGTGGGGCAGCTCAGGGAGGATAGTTTCGAGTATTTGCGCGTTTCAGCGCCGAAGTTTTCAAATTAATGTCAAGCATTAGTAGGTACTCATAAAATAGGTGCACGACGTGTTTGTCTTGCGGCTTTAGTGCTATTTCGTGAATAGGTGTTTTAATCTTGATTATGACTATGTGGCCATATGTCCTGCTTTCGGTGGGACAGTCGCACTTTTTAGCCATGTGTCGCACTATTACCCAAATACGTAAAAATGATAATGACAAATATGTATTAAAGCAATAAGGCTTCAACAGTAGTATTCATCATCGAATAGTAACCATTGATTCCATTTGAAATTGTTATAGAATTATCTATGCATTAGAAGAGTAGACGTTCCACCCCGCCATCATTCGAATATTTATCTCTATCCTTTTCTTATTTTATATACAATAAAATCGCAACAACATTTAAATTCATATTTGTCCCATTCAAACAGCTATGATACAAATGTAATGTATCTGCATCCAAGCCCGATTCTTTATACATTTAATGCACACTTTTAGGTCTTCGCTTTTACAATGTGAAAATTGAACCATGAACCATTGCATTGTAGTAACTAGCGAGGCTTCAGTATCTGCTACAATAGATCTATTGAGCACATTCTGGCTAGTTTTGTAACAATAGTTTATGTTTTATAAGCGAGAATGTTAGGATATCGTAAATATTTAATCGAAATACACACCAAAGCCGCCGACCCGCCGGCTATGGCGGCAACTTTTGTCGATAGGTGGTGGTTTTGTCAACTTTTTGGTGGCGGCTACAGTCATTGAAAGTCGGAAAACTTATAGGCCGCCGGGTTGTGTCAGCGGGCTATGGTGTGTCGGGTCGGCGGCTTTGGTGTGTAATGCGCTTTACAATGACATGGAACGCGCTTGGTCATCCTATTTTCATAGAAGAATCCGTCATGGGAATTACAGATTGTCTGTCCATTTGTACTCAGCCAAAACGGAGTATTGATTTATATACCTCTTTAAAAATAGTTCTGAATTTGAAATTAAAAGCTACTCGATTTGGTCTTGTTATGCGAGTTGACCAATGTTTAGTTAATTTTTTGATTGATTAGCCTTCTAGGTTTCGATCGACAGGCGTTTAATGCATTTTATTTGCATCCACATTCAACAGTATATCTATTGAGTTTAGTTACGTTACCTCCATTAAATTATTTATTAAACCATAAAAATTATATGTGAAAAAACAGATACACAAAACAAGTGTAGATGCAATTATCGGTAGAGGTCGACCACACCCAAATAACCGCATCGAACCAATATCAGTTAATTAGTTGAGCTGTTAGCTAATTATCAATATTGCCAATTAGGCTCAATTGCACCACTATTATTAACCTAGAGTTAGTCCTAACCGCAAGTTAAGTTACATGTCATCCATACATTTTCTGTCAATTTAGCTTGCGGTTAGGACTAACTCTAGGTTAATAATAGTGGTGCAATTGAGCCTTAGTGACATCCATACTATGTATGTACATACGTATTAATATGTTGTGGGCTAAGCTAAGAAAGTCTGTTTGTTACGCTTTCACGGTTAAATCACTGATTTTGTTGAAATTGTTAAGCATTAAGAAAGCGTGTACCCTACACAATGATATAAGCTACCTATCTCAATAAACCTGACTAACAAATGTATGAAGAAAGTGATAAAAATAGATTTCTGAGTGGTGGAGTCCCACTGTAAAGTGATGTTTACAATGTTACAGATAAGTTTAAGTAATACATACATTTGAGAAGCAAGTCAACCAAAATAGTTTCCAACATTTAAATGACGTATCATGAGCTCGTCGGCTCGGCTCGTCGTGTATCTACGCAAATCTGAGTTTAGCACATTTTAAACAATTTTCAATAGTTTACGTTATTTTAAGATAATGAATTTTGCTTTTAATAAATATGTTAATATTCATCATTTACATCAAATGAGCCATAATTAATGTCGGTTAAATAACTTTAATAACTTGTCGCAGGAAGTCGCTGGATGCAGGCCGCTTCCAACGAGTCGATCTGAAAATCTTTGGTGGAGGCCTATGTTTAGCAGTGGACGTCCTATGGCTGATGATGATGATGATGATGATGAAATAACTTTGATCGATGGATATTGCAATTGGGTTTAAACATAGTCATGTTTAAATGTATACACATTTTTATTTGTAATAGCAAATAAAACACAAAAGAAACCCTTATGTAAAAACTGCATCGAAATTGGTTGAAAAATTAGACAGTACCTAATTCATATTTTAAATTCTGAAGTGGGGGCATAGTGGAGGTATCTTGCTATCCCTTTCCAATGCACGTACCGTTATGGCGGTGACGTGATTATACTGATACTTTTCTTTCCTGCAGTTTGAAGGTTACACCAAACTTCAAAGCCTTATAACTTTTTCATTTTTAAGAATATTTCAATACTAGCTGACCCGCGCAACTTCGTCTGCGTATGAGAGAGAGGGTTGAAAGAGTGAGTCGTAGGCACCTATAGCACAATAATTCTAAAAGAGGTAATGGGATGATCTATTTCGGCCGTCAGTCACCCCGTCTTTCACACCGTCAGTCAGACCGTCTGTCAAACCGTCTATCACCCCGTCTGTCACCCCGTCTCTTACCCAGTCAGTCACACCCTCTGTCACACCATCTGTCACTCCGTCTGTCACCCCGCCTGTCACCCCGTCTGACACCTCGTCTGTCACCCCGTCTGTCACCCGTCTGTCACCCAGTCAGTCAACCCGTTAGTCATCCAGTCAGTCACCCCGTCTGTCTGCCCCGCCTATCACTCCGTCTATCACCTCGTCTGGCACCCAGTCGGTCAACCCGTCGGTCACCCCGTCTGTCACCCAGTCTGTCACCAGTCTGTCACCAGTCTGTCACCCCGTCTGTCTGCCCCGCCTATCACTCCGTCTATCACCTCGTCTGGCACCCAGTCGGTCAACCCGTCGGTCACCCCGTCTGTCACCCAGTCTGTCACCAGTCTGTCACCAGTCTGTCACCAGTCTGTCACCCCGTCTGTCACCCCGTCTGTCACCCGTCTATCACCCGTCTGTCACCCCGCCTGTCACCCCGTCTGTCACCTCGTCTGTCACCCCGTCTGTCACCTCGTCTGTCACCCATTCGGTCACCCAGTCGGTCACCCCGTCTGTCACCAGTCTGTCACCCCGTCTGTCACCCTTCTGTTACCCGTCTGTCACCCCGTCTGTCACCCAGTCGGTAACCCCATCTATCACCCCGGCTGTCACCCAGTCGGTCACCCAGTCGGTCACCCCATCTGTCACCCCGTCTGTCACCCCGTCATTCACCTCGTCAGTCACCCCGTCCGCCACCCCATCAGTCAACCTGTCAGTCACCCCGTCATTCCTCACGTCGGTCACCCCGTCAGTCATCCCATCAGTCACCCCATCAATCACCCCGTCAGTCACCCCTTAGTCACAGTACCATTCATCCCCTCGGTCAACACTAAAATATTTTTTCAAATCGAACCAGTAGTTTCTGAGATATAAAATTAGCATTATTCATTTTTGCTCCGCTCCTATTGGTCATAGCGTGATGTTATATATCCAATAGCCATCCTCGATAATTGGGCTATCCAACACAAAAAGAATTTTTCAATTCGAACCAGTAATTTCTGTCTAAGATATCAACTTCCCCGCTTTTCAACACTTTTCATTTCTGCTCCGCTCCTATTGGTCATAGCGTGATGTTATATAGCCTATAACCACCGTCGATAATTGGGCTATCCAATACTAAAATAATTTTTCAATTCGAACCAGTAGTTTTTGTCTGAGATATAAATTTTCCCGGTTTGGCAACATTTTTCATTTCTGCTCCGCTCCTATTGGTCAAAGCGTGATTTTATTTAGCCTATAGCCATCCTCGATAAATAGGCTATCGAAGACAAAAAAAATTTCAATTCGAACCAGTAGTTTCTGAAATATAGTATTTTCAACATTATTCATTTCTGCTCCGCTCCTATTGGTCATAGCGTGATGTTATATAGCCTATAGCTACCCTCGATAATTGGGCTATCCAACACAAAAATAATTTTTCAATTCGAACCAGTAGTTTCTGTCTGAGATATAAATTTTCCCGATTTTGCTTCATTTTTCATTTCTGCTCCGCTCCTATTGGTCAAAGCGTGATGTTATATAGCCTATAGCCACCGTCGATAATTGGGTTATCCAACACAAAAAGAATTTTTCAAATCGAACCAGTAGTTCCTGAGATTAGCGCGTTCAATCAAACAAACAAACAAACAAACAAACAAACTCTTCAGCTTTATAATATTAGTATGGATTTCTTTTTGTTATATATTTTAGATGGCGTTAATTTCATATAAAATTAATTTAAAAAAATAGTCATGTACCTACCAAATTACAGCTCTTTATTCATATAATAACCTTGAAAATAAAGTCTCGGTACCTCAGTGGTGATCCTTTTGTAGTAGCGATGCCGTAGTTAAGGTGCTTGTACCGACAGACTCGGGTCAACGAGTCACATGTTGGATGACCATCGGCGTCCACTATATATGTGAAAGTGGATTTATCACCGTCCCAAGACGTTTCCTTTGTAAAATCTTTGCGAGGATACTCGGTCATCTAAAATAATTGCCATTTTTATACAAGGTGCACAATGGTACACCAAATACCCTTATGTAACAAAAAGTCGATACAACCGATTCCAAAGTAAATCCCACTCGCGGTTCGTTTGTTTTTTAAAGTTCTTTCATACTCTCTCAATCAAACCTTATCCAAACTCATATGGATTCATATTATATACTAGGAGTAAACTTTAGCGAAAGCAAAAATCATTATAGAAATCGATCCACGTTTTGTTGAGATATTGAGTTAAAAAAGGGGTTGTCATAGGGGGTTGACATCAGGCAGGCGGCCGATCGTAAAAACTAAGCCGAATGCTCTTTGCAACATACTTGAAAAATTGTGCTGCGCCGACCCCACATTAAGGTGGGATAAGGGCAGATAGAAAGAATGTAAGATTGAGTTAGAAAGTAATACCATATGGAAGGCGGTTGTAAACAGAGTGTAATTATTTTATAACCTGTAAACATTCAGTGCCAGTACTTTTGAAAATAGTTTAACAAAGCTTCTGGAAAAGTTGTAGCATATAAAAATGTAGCAAATTTGGGGGGGAAAGTACAAAATGTATTTTTGACGAATTAAATTCAGAGTTACGCAATTAAGAAATAGTTCTTCATTTTCCCATTTTATTTCTACAGAATCTTTGTAAATTATTCTACTAGCAAAAAATACACGGGGTTTACAGCGCTACGAGATACATCAATATCCCTAAACGACTACACCGAAGCCTTTTCAATGCGTTGCTGTCATAACGTTGGAACAAGTTTGTTCCCCCGATACCGAACTTAATTAATTTATGAGGAACAACCCAATTATATACGTACAGTAGGTACATCATGTTATATGTATGTATAACAAATTGTAGAAAAATATTTTTAATAAAAAATAACGCTGTTACGCGTCACACACATAGTTCTGACCACATTAAGATATGAGTCTTGTGTCGTTGATATCAGGGAGCCTAGTATTTAAAATGAAATCCGCAGTTACGGGCTTCATTTCGGACGTTTTGCTATTCAATGTGGCTCACGTCTCCGACCGATATCGCTGCTATAAGTTTCGTTTCGGAGAATGCTATGCAGTAAACCGTTGACAGCCTATTCTTCGGTATTTGACATTTATTTGATCCACGAGCATCTGTATTAGTTCTTATGGTAGAGTATCGGTCCGATATCTTTCATCCGATAACGTTTTATAGGATAGATACCCAGGAACCGCAGGAGACTTACGGTCTCACAACACCCATGCTGCGATGAAATATCACAAAAATGTATACGCTTGCGTGTTATATATTTTAAAATATCAATTCGCTGCTGCAATCTCTTCGTGGAACAGTCAAGAGTGTTACCTGCATGGTAAAAGAGCATGTGTTCTTACTTCGGTATGAAGACCGTGGACGGAGTTTAGGGATTGCGCCGGCTCCGCTATACGTTCCACTATCAGATAAGCAGCGAGGTTGGCGGTGTACGAACACACTAGTATCAGGGCAAAGAACCACCACACTGTGCCAACTATCCTTCCAGATAAAGACCTGTATGGAAAAACATTTTTGCTGGACTTATTTATACCGATATCACACGTTAGCTCGCGATTCGGTGTCTGAGAAAGTCAGAATATTTTAATGGCATTTATTATATTTAAAATCCTACTTATTGTTTTGTCATACTGAAGACCTCGATGATATATGCATCCAATTTGAAGTCGCGAAACAAGCAAAAAAATAGTTCTCTAACTATACTTATTTCATAACCGCGTTGAGCACTGTATTGGGATACACTGTATTCATTTTGAAGTATTTTAGACTATAGGCATTGAGAATAAGGCCTTCGAATGTCCGTCCTGTATATTTGAAGAAACATAAAAAATGAATTGAAAATACAGCGGTATCACCCTCAGGACATGTACAGATTTAAGCGACAAAAAATACAAATGTAGATAGATAATTGCGCCACAAGAAAGACATTTTGCAACGTTTATCAAAATTATGACGTAATTCTCGCACGGAAAAATTTCCCGATACATTTTATAATCGACTCTCACAAAAGGGGCGAATACAGATAAGTAATTTTATTACGCGCAGTATCTCACATGGATAGACGTAACAAGGTGATTATCGTGCTTTCTTTTGCACTCGACGTTCTCGTATACAATATACTAAGCCCGTATCTCAAGTAAGCACGATTTAACTCAAGACATGGAATTTAATCTAGAATTCCATAGCCAGCGTCGCTTTTATATTGACCGCATTACTTAAAAGGCTCGAATACTGGCAAGCTGGTTGGGGTTATTTTTCTTGGAAGGTGGCGACCACGTATCTTTGCTTTAAGAGGATATGAGAACAAAATAAGGATTTTCACGAGCTTGGGTGTCCTAAAGTACTAAGATTACGAAGGTAATTTTTGGAAATGTATTAATAGACCATTTAACTTAAATTCTGTCGTGAGCAAAAACATAATTACTAAAAGTTTTCTCGATAGAAAAAAAATCCAAAGTTACCTCTCATCTGTTTTTGAAAAGCTTGAATCTTCCGTACGGCGAACGATATAAATTTGTAACTTGATTTAAAACGTAGACATCAATATTAATTTAATTGTGTCGAAAAAAAAATTTCACCAAGTTAAATAGTTTTATCACAATAAGGAAAAAATTGGTTTTGCACATACGCTGTGGCATTACATCATTGTTTTCTGAGACGGCCCGTGTCGATCTCAGTCGTCCGGTAACCATTGAAGGGGAGGGACGTGCTCGACATTTTCAACTCTGATATTACGTTTATTCAGTTCTTTGTGTCAAATATTAGACATTGATAGTCTAGGAGTCAATCCATTTTGAAACTCCTTGATGGATTTCGATGAAATTTAGTATGAGGATACTTTTGACCAAAAGGACACAAATTTAACAACCCTAAAGGGGTAAAAGTTTATATGGGATTCCAGAAACGGCTGAACGGATTTTTAAGAAAGTTGGTATGAGGATACTTTTCTAGTCGCCTCCTTGATCTAGTGGCAACATATATGGGCTGTGAACCGGTAGGTTGTGAGTTCGATTCCCATGTAGGGCAAAGCGAATTTTGTAATTTAATTTGAGACTTAATCCCCCAGAAGGGGTGGATGTCTGGCATGATCCCTATTTCAACCTTTTTTTTTCTTTTTTTTTTTTTTTAATAGCAGAGATTGGCAAACGAGCAGATGGGTCACCTGATGGTAAGTGATCTCCACCGCCCATAGACACCCAAGACACAAAAGGAATCATGGGTGCGTTGCCAACCTAAAAGGAGGGAATGGAAGGAGATTGGGAAAGGGAGTGGGGAAATGGGCCACCGGAAATCTCACTCACCGAACGAAACGCGACAGGAAGCTGCCACTTTACGTCGGTTTTCTGTGAGACAGTGGTATCTAACCGGTCGAGCCGGCCCATTCGTGCTATAGACGTTACTGTCTACAGCGTGGCTCTACCACTTAGAAAACATATAAAGGGACATACATACATATAAAGGGATGAAATAGGGATGGAAAATTTGTTTTTTGTCCTTAATTCGATTTACTTCAATATATCTGGGTCACCTCGTAGTTTTTAAGGACAGATCCAAGGTCAAAATCAAGAAAAGTGTCCGCCATTTTGTTTTTCTTTGTTTTTGGGCGGATTGACTTCAAAATCGATATCTGGGTCGCCCCGTAGTTGCTAACGACCGAACCAATGTCAAAACTGTCATAAGTGGCAGCCATTTTGTTTTTCTTTGTTTCAGGGCCGATTGACTTCAAAAACGATATCTAGGTCGCCCCGTTGTTGCTCACGATGAAACCAATGTCAAAACTGTCAAAAATGGCCGCCATTTGATTTTTCTTTGTTTCGGGCCGATTGACTTCAAAATCGATATCTGGGTCGCCCCGTAGTTGCTAACGACCGAACCGATGTCAAAACTGTCAAAAGTGGCCGCCATTTTGATTTTCTTTGTTTTTGGGCCAATTGACTACAAAATCGATACCAGGCCGCCCCGTGGTTTCTAATGACGGAACTGATGTCAAGACTGTCAAAAGTGGCCGCCATTTTATTTGGGCATGTCGCAGCATATTTTATACTAGCTTTTGCCCGCTGCTTCGCACGCGTATTTTGTAGGGCCAATGGTAAAAACTATTAATTTTTCGATCCACCCTGTCGTTTTAGTCTAAATATTCTACAACGGGACGACTCAGATATCGATTTTAAAATAAATCTGCCCAGAAACAAATAAATACAAAATGGCGGCCTCTTTTGACAACTTTGACATCGGTTCCGTCATTTGGAAGCACGGAGTGACCCAGATATCGATTTTGACGTCAATCGGCCCAAAAACAAAGAAAAACAAAAAGGGCGGCCCCTTTTGACAGGTTTGACAGTGGTTCTGTCGTTCGGAACCACGGGGTGACTCAGATATCGATATTGAAGTCAATTGGCCCAAAAACAAAGAAGTACAAAATGGCGGTCACTTTTGTCACTTTTAAGAGCGGTTTCGTCGTTTGGAACTACGGGGGGACTCAGATATCGATTTTAAAGTCAATCGGATCAAAGATTAAAAAAAACTAATTTCAACCCCTATTTCATCCCTTTGCTGAATATGACTGACTAGTATTTTGGACATGTGGCTCGCCGGGACCCCCCCAATTTGGAGAAACTACTCTTGGTTGGAAAGGTAGAAGGGAAACGACCGCGAGGGCGTGTGCCTAGCCGTTGGTCCGATCAAATAAAACTACTCACGGGACTCTCAGTAACAACAGCAATGAGGCAGGCTAAGGACAGAAAAACCTGGAAGAAGATCATCCGAGAGATGCGACGGAAATTTCAAGACGGACACGACCTTCAGAAATGAAGAGTGCGACCAAGAAGAAAGATTCATCCCTTTTTGCAGATAAACACATGTTTGCAAAACATCACATCCTCATACCAACTTATATCAAAATCCGTATAATCAGCGGTTTCTAATTTCCGATATAAACTTTTATCATCTATTTTTTTTTTAAGAAAGAAAGAAAAGCAATTCATGCCCATAGGTGTTGATTTAAAAAAATAAACCCTTGTGTCTGTCCTCAGACCAAAGATATCCTCATACCAAATTTTAAAAAATCCATTAAGTGGATTCTGAACTCCCATCCAAACTTTCATCCCTTATTTCTTCCTTTTAGGGGTTAAAAAAATGAAGTACCCCATTTGAGTCCCTACGGTCAAATGTATCCTCATACCAAATTTCATCAAAATCTTTTAAGGTTTCCGAATGCCCAACCAAACTTTCAACATGTATTTCATCCCTTTAGGGGTTAATAAAAAAAATTAAGTACCTCATTTGAGTCCCTAAAGACAAGTGTATCCTCATATAAAATTTCATCGAAATCTATTAAATTAAATTAGCTTTGATCGATCTGGGAATCGAACCCAGAACCTCTCGGTTCACAGCCCATATATGCCACTAGACCAAGGAGGCAACTGAATTAAATTGTAACTAAACAATTATTTCATCCCTATTAGGCCAGAATTCATAAAAATATCCTGTCTGCAGATTGAGATGGCTAAGATTATCCTCATACCCAAATTCATCGAAATAGGTTCATTTTGTCAAATAGACCACTTAAGAATTTTAAGATTATTCCAAAACAACATTTCTATAATAGTGGTATATGTTAAAAGTTTCAAAATTGTTGGTCAATATAATAATATTAACCCTGTAATATTACTGCCCCACTGCTGTGCACGGGTAATTAATAATAAATTATTAATTTAAACGAGTTGCAGATCGTTCAGTTATCTATTTAGGCTAGTTTATAAATGTTAACATAATATATAAGACACAACCTTTTTTTCTTTTGAGCATCTAATCTTCATAATCCAAGAGGTCATGACGCGCGTTAGCATCTTGGCTCTTAGGCTAAACTGTTTAATGTCTTTGTGCTGACAAGTTAATATGTCGCGGGCATTACCGTGCTGATGCGCGCACCGGTGTGCGCGTAGAATACGTCAAAACCAGCCCTTCACGCTTTCATATTTTATTCTCATATCGTCTTAAATTACTTTTATGTACTTATACCACATTTTAGAGCTTGTTGACTTCGTATTATTTAAAGTTGCGAGTTGATTTTTGTGTGCATTGTGGATATCGTGTCTGAACTCTATATTAGGATAAATCTTCAAAGGCCTCATACACAGAGTTCGCAAACACATTACAAATTATTTGTAATATTTTGGATGTAATTTTGCTAGTTTTAAATATGTGAAGATGGTTGTTGTATTTGTCATTAGAATTGAAAATACTTTTCATGGTTATTGAATCAAAGAAACTGACGTCGTTTCGCGATTGTTTAGCATTAATATTAAAGTTTGTTATCCGCCCTATGATGGTTGGGTAGTTTATTTCGTCTTTGTCAAATATAGTTTTGACTTTAAACTCATATTGGAATATTTATTATGGGGAGATATCATCTGAATAACCATAAGACATTTGGAATCTAACACTGAACTCATCGTTCACTGCACCGTACAACGTATATTATTTAGTTTATTCATCAAGCGTAATATGCTTCAATTATAATCGCCTTACTACCAAAGAGTAGCATAACAAAACCAAAATATTAAAGAAACCATACCTTGGCACCACGTCGCTACCTTGTTGCATGAATGACCCGAGAGAGAACCAAAATGAGTTCCATATACTGAACTCATTGTGAAGTATGATCTAATAAGCAAAAACGTTTACAAAGATTATTGGAGTCCAATGACTAAAGGAACCATAAGATGATTTGGCTTAACGACGAAAAATACGTATTTACTTTGAAGCCGGTTCCGCCATTTTAGTTTCACGATTGATTTACGTGTAAGGTGTCACTGTGTCATAAGAATTAAATAATGTATAAATACTTATTGATTTTATTATACATAAATCATCATCTTCATCAGCCATAGGACATCCACTGCTGAACATAGGCCTCCCCCAAAGATTTCCAGACCGACCTGCTGGAAGCGGCCTGCATCCAGCGAATAAATACATAAATACGGTGTTTTATTTACAATAATATTAACTACGAAATATTAAAAAGATGCCTTAGTGCTATTTTAATGGGATATTTCTTTCGGAAAGTCGCAATTTTGTTTCCGTTCCATTCATTAGGAATACTCAATTTTTTCGTAGTTATGCCAGGGTCATCTTATTTTTTTTTAGTCATTGTTGGAATCAGACAAAAATGATACATACATGTAAAATCACGCCTGTATTCCCGAAGGGGGAGGCAGTTGCGAACTAGAGAACTAAAACACTCATATTTCGCTAAGCACATACATTTACGTCCCATTGAGGACAGGACCATATGAGGCACAACATAAATTCCAGATTCCGAGCTGATACTGAGTAGAAAAACCCAATATCACTACTCGAATCGGGAATCGAACCCGAGACCTCAGGACGGTAGTCGACCACAGACGCAATACAACTACGCCACCGAGGTTGACAAAATAATAACCTGATAGCAATTCAGTTTGGTTGATGTTATGCAATTATGTTTTTATTGCATGACGAGACGAGCAGGCGGCTCCTCTGGGATTCGGTTTTGGTGGAAGCTGAAATTTACCTCGTTTGTGCTGCTTACTGGGTGATCCAAGTGAGTGTCCGATATCGAGATAGATCGCCATTCGTGAGGTGAAAACCTTGACACCAGAAACAGGACAATGCTCACAGCAAAGAAACTGAAGATTACGCAAAGCTGCAAATAATATTTTCCTATTATATTCAATATCTTGTTTCCACACGCCCTAACTTATTCCAATCACGTTATATTTTCAAGTATGTTGCACAGAGGATTCGGTTTACTTCTTTGCTTTTTACGACCGGCCGGCCGTCAGTCTGATATCAACTTCCTCTGGGAAATCCAGTCTTGGGCAAATCGTATTAAAAAAAACTCGCTTTGTCCAAAGCCCATATACGCTGCCTCTAGATGCAAAGGTCTGCCTCATGAGATCTAGACCAAAGCGGCGCACTATTAAACGTGGTTTTGTTTTTAATAGCAGAGACTGGCAAACGAGCAGATGGGTCACCTGATGGAAGTAATATCCGCCGCCCATATACACCCAAGACAATCATGGGTGCGTTGCCAACCTAAAAGGACTTATTATTATATAACTTATTACAAGGCTTAATATGTAACTTTTTTTATAGCAGAGACTGGCAAACGAACAGATGGGTCATCACCTGATGGTAAGTGATCTCCACCGCCCATAGATACCCAAGACACAATAAGAATCATGGGTGCGTTGCCAACCTAAAAAAAGGAAATGGAAAGGGAGGGAAAAGGGATTGAGAAATACACGCCTACCTATAATTTATCTCTGCACCACCCTGGGTTGACTTAAGCATTAAGCATTACCTAATCCAGTAATAAGACTAACATTTAAATTAATAGTGAAAATAAAAAGCAAATCATCCACACGGATAAATAAACATCCAACAAAATAAAAACCAAGTTAACTAAATATTAATCCAATTAAGTGGAAAGGTATCTATGTCACCTGTCTCGCCTATAATTACGAATAAGTTTCAAATAATGGGAACAATACAGAAAGAATGTCGGACAAAGTCAATGTAATATTTGTATTTTTATGTACCTATAATAAATCCAGGAAGCGTGGTTCTTGAAGATTTTTTGTATTGGAATCCTTTAAAAAAGGTCCCATATAAATTGGTTGAAGATCTTGTGAAGGAATATAGAGTTAACAAACAACAGCATTGTCGCATATCTTTATTCTTATTACGAACTATGTTAAACATAGAATTCCTTTTGGCATTAGAAGTCGTTATCTATGCCAATATGCAAAGTTTCGTATCGTAAGCATAGATGCATCGGTGCCTCGGAACTGTCATATACATTCGCGAACACGAAATGAACGTGGTTTTATCGGGAAAATGTTTGGATACGCTTGGGGCGGCATGTAAAGTCACTTGTTGTGGAGATGAAGTTTCTAACTTTTGTTTACCAGTTTCTTAATAGTTGTTGTCTATCAGTAGACATGCAAATGCCATGAATTATGATAACCGTGTGATGTACTGTTTACGATTATTTTTTTGTAATTTTTTTTCAAATCTAAGGGTTCCTTTATGCTTCGACCATTGGACACTGCAGCAATTGTTACCATATAAAGATTACCTTAAGCGCATTTATGACAAGATGACAAGGTTAGATACTTTATATTTGTTATACCCAATATTTAATGGACAGAGTATTGTAAATGTACATCGCTGTCAAAACAGAAATGGTTGGTCACGAGCACAGTATTGTTTCAAATTATAAGTTGTCCCAAACGAAACAAAATTCACTGAAAGTCGTAACATAAGCTTAGTAAATGGAAAATATCTGTAACTTGATCAACAATCGTCCAGTCATTTGGTTTTCGGAATTAATTGTGCTTGTATTTACAATTTTATGTTTATACGTACAAAACAAGAAACCAAAGGCAAATAACTCGAAATATGTAGGTAAGCTTACCCATATCTCTTTAGACAGTGGTCTTAGAAAACTGAATGTGTCTGCTAGTTGCTTTGGCGTCCTCTTATGTTGAATGGGAATATCCACAGAGAGGAATGTTTCTGTGAAATCCACGACACGTTGCCTTTCAAGCGTGACTGCTAAAGGCGCTACGGCGATGTCGGCTTCCTAGAATTCAGAATAGATATCAGAAAACATTTCATATTTGCTGATACTTACACAGCTAGCACCTATCATAGTACCGATATTTAAATCGCAGATACAATGATAAACTGAATCTTTGTAGAAAAATAACACGCATGTTAAAGTTTATACCAATTTCTGAGAACATGTTTCAATAATTGATGTATCATACACGGACGTAAAAAAAAGATAGACGGAGCGCTAGGAACATTGAAAGTAAAGTAGGGTTTTTCGGCCCACTGGATCTATCGACACGTAATGGCGGCGACTGAGCGTGTATGAGTGTGTATTTGGCCTTGACAATCAAACTAGGATTTTCAGAGTTGATGTATGTTCATGATGATTTTAGTCGGTATGCGGTCACTTGGATGTGACCTGAATTGATCCCAAATAGCCTTTTTTCTCCCGGGGTGTGTTGAAGGTGTCCGTCAAAAATAAATGAATGGACTAGCATTAGGTACTAACCTATCTTATTATTTTTATTTTATTGAGTACAGGGAACAAACAGTATTAAGCTTACAGACAAATAACAAAATATAATACACATACATTGTTTAACAACGTTGCTAATTACAAGCTCACACATATTGATAAGCTATATTTATTTTGCCCAGCAGTGGGACAGTAGTATTACAGGGCTAATATTATATTATATTATATATACATATTTAAGCGAAGATCACAAGATACTTAAATACAAAGAAATAAGTTTAACGTAATTGAAGTGCAGTAATTGAACTATCGCATACAATCGAATATGAAAACCATAAAATCAAGTTACATTTGGATTTATAAAATTCCCTATATTGGTTACTCATTTGAATTTATGTCGTCGTCGCCAAAATATTCTCGATTAATAATTCTTTTAATGCTAGATATACTAGTACAAAACAAATTGATATCTGGCACTACGCAATGAAAAAGCATTTGGCCTATAATAAAAAAGTAAACATTGATAACAGCACTCAAACCAGTGCATTTTCCAAAAACTTTATCAGACTATAATTTTGCCTGTCGGTAGTGGCAAATAAGTTAACAAGTTTGGATATTGGAAAGAAAACGCAATGGACTATACTACACTACGGGGCGTCACGGCACACCCAACAAAAAGACTTCTGCTAGTCAGTGGGAATAATAACTTGTATGTTTATTATATGAGTGATTATAAGAACTGGATTATTTGTGCTAATTATAATAAAATTGTTGTTGTTTCCATAGTTGACTTTTGAAACGAAAGAAAGAAAGGAAAATGTCGATATAATTCTTTTTTTTTGTTATAGCAATTAGTAACTCTAGAAAATGGGACAACAGAGTGCTTTAAATGTGAGTAAGCATTCTTTTGCAGTCAAGGGTAGTCAAGTCAAGTGTCTATTCAGACCATTTTGCCATTACGATGTATATTCTACAAAAAAAGGGCTAAGGAAAATTTAACACTTCTAAGAAACGTCTTGGATGTGTTAAATTTTCGCTAGCCCTTTTTGTGTTAACAATGATTTATGGAAAAATAACGAATTTTGAAAAAACACTTCAAAATGCAACCTCCAACTAACTTAAAAAAATAAATTATTTCTTTTAGTGCAAAACTTAAAAAGGCAGAACAAAAGAGTAACAAAACGAAACGATAGTACTTTAAAATAAATTATTAAGAAATAAATGAGTAGATGCCACAAAAATGAAATAAAAACCATTCTAAAGTTATGTTAGCACTAACCGAGAAGAAAAGAATAAGATTTTGGTAAATCTAGCACTTCGCAAATTTGCATTCTCCTGCAACTTAATTTATGATTTCGTATGGGATACCTTTAATAAATTTATTATGAATTACAAATTAAATATCAGTTATATGAAATTATTCAGATGTGACATTAAAATGTATGATTATATGCTGCCTACATTTTCTCATCTCGTAGCCGTGAAAGGAATGTATATAATATTTTTAGGTTCCTAACATAAATGGTTTAAATTAATAAGAAATGTGTAACAAACATTATTATATGCAATGCAAATAACTACTCAGTCAAATGGTAAGTTGCGTTTGCATTACATCCATCATCATCATCCAAGAAGAAAATAGTCTTATCTAGGAAATAAATTGATTAATCGCTACATGTATTATAAAAATAAGATAATAATATTTAAACTAGCCACACAAGACCACAGTAACAGTGTTCTCATTTCTCAAGCTATTTAATGTTGTAATAAACATTTGAAAATTGATCAATTTGCCCACTCAGACGTCACTGTAAAATTTCTTAAAATTGACCAATACACCTGTTGGACATATTAAATTCTAGAAATTTAAATGACTTTAGTTTCGGTACGCCACTAACAAAAATAATTCATCTGAAGTTTTTGTTATTTTTCCGATGCTATAAAGTATTTAATGTCTCTTACGACAAAAGTACTGTGTAAAAAATCGATTAACCTTAAAACACAAACTCGAGTCGTCCGTAAGAGTAAAAGAACCATTACATAAATGCAAGTCTAATAATGCAACAATAGTCTGGAAAGCTTCTTAACCTGATTGGAACAAATTAATTCTAAAAGAAATAAATTCAGCCAGGATTACGTGAAATTATATTTTTTTGGAAAAATGCGAAGTCGGGTTCGATCCCCGCACCGAGACAAATGTTTGTATGGCCTACAGATATTTGTTTCGGGTCTGGGTGTTGTGAGACCGAAAGTCTCTCGTAGCTCCTGATACCCACGACACAAGACTCGATCTTAGTGTGGGGTTGGGACTATGTATGTGACTGTTGGGTGTTATTTATTATTTATTTATTTATTTATGACACTCGATTCAACATCAATTAGATTTCACTTAGTTACTTAAAATCCTACCGAAACAGAGTTAAAAAGTGCGTTAATGTCCAGGTACAAAGTGCCAAAATCATTGAATGAAGATCTAAAATCTAATGGAATTATAGATAATTATATAGTTATAACAAAACACGAGTAAAAGTTTACGAAGAAAGTTATCGACTTATTAGATTCTCCAACTCCTCTCGTGAACACTGCCAACACGACTAGCTATAGGGCTTACAACAACTTTACAAGTACAAAAATACGTTTGAAATTCAATAAACAAGGCCCTATAAGTCCGCTATTCTCTTATTTTACCTTGAGATTAAAGTTTTGAATGACACTACAGAAAACAGAGTGGTTTGAAAACATCTCTAACATATAATAACATTTCTAGTTATTCTATTAGTGTTCTAGTTCGTGGGCGTGAGCTTATGTTATGTTAATAACATTTAAAAATTGTAAAACAAAAAATGAACTGAAATCAGTTTAATACTGTTATTTCAGAAAATGCTTAATATATTTCTTAATTTCTTAATAATTTAATTAAACGTTGAAATTTATTCACAGTGGTCAGCCAAATGTTATAATACAAACAGAAAAGGCTTCAACAATAAATGGTAGATTATTATAGCGACATCTACAAAGTTGGTGAATACAAAAGTATTCGTGTTTGTTATTTTGAGCGAAATAAAGTTAGATTGTATCTGTTGGGGCGAAGTGTGAATCTCGGCGGGCGAAGCGACAATACCCGCCACGCCGCGCCGCGCCCGCTCTCTCGCGCTCGCTCCGTGTCGCGTCTGCCCGTAACTTGTCGCTACACCACTAGTTATGTCTGGATCGTTATTCATGGTGGAAGGTAAAAAGTTACGAGATTCGCCGCACCGAATTCGTGGATTTGGATAAATGTGCAACACCGGGGCGCTCCACATTTTTTCAACGGCTAACGCGCATTTTCTGCTCGAGCCGCGGGAGAAAAAATGAATAAAATTTTACTACTCTCCCGCGGGATAATGTGGCATCTCGACTTCATGAGTTGCTGTTTGCAAAGTATATTCCTATTCCTCTGGGATTGGCTTGGAACAAAAAGTCCACAGTATTTGCTGATACAGCACATCTCTTTCGAAAACATCGAAGTGGCAATAAACTGTATTATTTTATCTCGGTGAATAAATCCCTTTAAGCAAACTTCAGTCTTTGTAGTGCAGTGGTTAATGGAATAGAGATTTACTTATTTCGTACGTGCTTCCATTCTAAGATTCGAGATTTAATCTTATATTTTCTTTGAACGTCAAAGCTTTTTTACTGTGTATCTCGTTTGGCGCAGAAACATTGGTCATAATATTTTCCGACGTGTGAGTCGTAAAGTAGACGGCTGGCACTGAGATATTATATTAAGTCTGTATATGTGTCATAATATTTCTATTAAGCAGACATCAGCCATGTTTTTGTTTGCTTTACTTGGTATATAACTTTATATTATCACGGTAATATAAAGAAGTTAGCGATACCAAAGATATTATCATTCACTTTGGTTAGCGTCCTGATTTTTCCATTTCTATTAAACTTGCTATCCGAATGATAAACGCATTTAGACACTTACGGCCGGTTTCAATAAACGATCTCAGGCTGAAATCTATAGTTCTTACTTAAGTCTTGTACCAAAGTCGACTCAGCGTAGTCGTCTTTGGAGTGAACTAAGCGAAAGTCAACTTTTGCGTATTTATAGTTCGAACTCGAACTCAGGCTAGCCATAGTTTGACTTTGCATAGTCTACTCAGACGTTATCGGTTTCACGCAGTTCCTTTGACAAAAGAAACGTAAGATTCTTATAAAATTACATAAACAGGTACAGGAGACGTACCTTTATATTTGTAGATTGTAACGGAACGTATTACGTAATTAACAGCTGACAAAATGGCTGACGCTCTTTGAAATGTCAAGTGAAAAACAAACCGCATTATACATGAATCGTCTTATAATCCTTTCAGCAACATGCTTGGAAAAGTTTGCTGCGCCGACCCCACATTAAGGTGGGATAAGGGCAGGTAGAAGAAAGAATAAACATGAATCGTCATCATTTGATAGTTAAAACATGGATTTATTATTTATTACTATTGTTGGCAAAATCATCAATATTTTGAAGAAGGCTATATTTTTTAAGATAGAAGAAACAAGATAATGATCATGAAAACATGATAACATAAAAAAAAGCATTCTAAGCTCTAAAATGATGAAGTAAAGTGTAAACCACCAAGAGAATTACAAGGGCTCAAATATGCCAGGAGTCACAATCAGGTGAGTGAGTTAGGTGATTGACTTTGTAATACCTATTCCTGGAGCTCTAGCTAATCCACTGCCATTATTTCATATTAATATATTGACAAAAGAGTTATTAATTTGTTATCAAAATTGGTAAAACGGGGATTTTATATTTTGGAGACCGTTTACTATCAAATTGTCTGTCTGTCTGTTTGTTTACTAGCAGCCCGTGTAGAGTATAAATTGCATCTCAGTCAGCCAGCAAGCCCAAAGCAAAACTATGCCTTATTAACATTTCCTGCCAGCGGTGAACTGTTAAGGGATTACCATCTAGGTACCGTCTGAGTGGTTAACCTGCCAGGCAAACTTATTGTTAGCCAGACCATGCCAATTGCCATTGTGGTGATCTTGCTGATTAATAATGAAAGATCTGAGGGAAACTCTGTCTGATATTTATTTCTTCTGTTTCAGAAAGAACATTTTGAAGTTATTAAATTTTCACACAGACAACCAACTGCAGAACAAGTTATCAAACACAAGCAATATTACAGTAGTTTGTGCAGTAGGTATATTGCACAATAGTTGAGGTTACCATTTATGTACTTTAGTATGCTCTCAAATAAACAAAGGTTAATATCAGAGATTGTAATAAATAAATATTATTCATGACAATGATTATTTTATTTACCTACTGCAAATCAATTTCCTGACAACATGTAATTCATTCTCAAAATATCTATACATTATTTAGGCCGACTACATAATAATTAATATATGTATTTTCACTGATTCACTGTCTGTATAAACTATAATATGACTGCAAGGTGGACAGACGACCTGACAAAGGTCACATGAAGTCACTGGTTACAGGCCGCTTCCAACCGGTCGATCTGGAAATCTTTGGGGGAGGCCTATGTTCAGTAGTGGATGTCCTGTGGCTGTGCGATGATAGTATTATTGGAGCAATAGCATGATGGTCACTGTTGCATTGTGGGTCGCCGCGATGAAGTCCGCCGTCCGTCCATTCCCACTGGTTCTCGGGTCACCTTTCGCACTTCGCAAATAGCTCAGCAGAGCGTTTTTTCTAATTCTGAGCACGGTTTCGGGTTTAATGTTACATTAATCATAATCCAGGACAATACTGGAAGTTGTCAAAACATTTTGTCTTTTTTTTTGGCATCTTCTGGGTTACAAGTTTATTCCAAACAAAATTATCTATTTTCGTTAAACTTTAATAATTAATAGATCGATTTACAGTATAATAAACGGTACTGCAATATAAGAAAATCTCGTACCTTTAATTATTAAACATTTTCTAACAATAGTTATGGTATTTTAATTTAAAAAACGTTAGAATGAATAAAACAATTTCTACATTTTATGTCAATATTTCGATACTGGTATTACTGTATATCGAACTGACAGACCGAAGTCAAGGTTTTGTGGACTTGGACTTAGCAAAGTTTTTCTTGTGAAAAATGACTTGAACTAAGTCTGAGTTCGATTTATAAATTCCAAATCCTCACTAAGTTCGTTTTTTTGACTCGGACTTAGTCGAAGTTCGTTCTATAGATCTCAGCCTCAGTTTAGAGTGCAGATAGATCGCTATTATGAACCAAACAAATCAAGTCATTTGACGGAGTCATGTTCAAACTGAATTCTTATTGGCTAATTTTTGTAATCTATCTGCACATTCGAATTGAGATTGTTTATTGGAACCGGGCGTTATAAGAGAAGTTCTTATCCTTCTTTGTCAGCTACTGTTCTTAGCTGTTCTTGACCTAAATCCGACAGGTAAAGGATATCGGAATGGTCTCAACCGACAGTATGCGAGCTTATAGTTATAAATATTTGTAATGAAAAAGTGATTGTGATTTTCTATGTACATGGCGACTAGTAGGTTGAAGTACGTAGTTAGGAGTTAGTATTTTTATTAAAGATAATATATTGTAATATAGTGGCACATTATTAAAGTTTGGTAAAATAATATTATTACTCGCATGACGAAGTGTTTTAGAAGTTTCAAACGCGAACAAAAAGTGGGAGATTGAGCAATAGCAGTGTCGACAGACAGGACCATCTTTTGTTACTTAGTTCGTAAATTACGTACTATAATGAATAAAATGCCTTCCTTGAAAATGACTCTCTTTTAACCAGTACACACGACACAGTATGTTTTAGTTAACTGGGACAGTATGGGAAAATAGGAAACTATAGAAAATACAGAGAAACTGACTTAGAACCATTTGCTCTTTTGTTGCCAAAATAATTTTGGCTTACGTACCTACAAATTTTTTTTGTCTAAATTTTTAAGTTGGACATAAAAATTAATGAAAATGACCTAAAATTGTTATTGTTCTGAACATCTCGGTTTCATCTCAAGTTGATTTTATTCTATGGGAAGAAAAAAATCGCGACACCGGAAAGTGCACAGAAATAATGTTTTTCATACAATTTTTAGTCACCCGTTAGGTACTTAAATGTTCAGTGTGACCTCAATCTTACTGAATACAGGTACAAGCAAATTTAGAACAACTCTAGATAAAGATTTTTTATAGCAGAGACCAGCAAACGAGCATGTGTTTCACCTGATGGTAAGTAATCGCCAACACCCAAGATACCCACGATACCAAACAAAATCATAAGTCCGCTGCTAACCTTAAAAGGTAATAATAATAATAATTAATAAGAAAATAATAATAATTATAATGAGAATTGGGAAGGGGCAGGATTTTGACCACCGAAAATATCACTCACTGACCGAAACGCAATAGCGAGCTGTATGGTAAAGGTTGTTTAAATAATAGTGACCCAAAACGCTCCCCTCGATTTCCCAGTTCCTAGTTTTTAAAAAAAAAATTTTGGCAATAAACTATAGCATAAACAACACTAATTGTTTATAAGAACATAATATTCTCGTAATAAAAATATAGTAGCAAATTGTAAATGGGAGGGAAATATATTAATTTATTCGCTGACAGTAGATAAAATGCCGTGCAAATATTTGAAGTGCCTTGACTGTTCCGTAATTTGAACCGTCCGCGTCTGTCATAATCCCCGTCGCTCAATGACGCTCTATTAAACTGGGACCACTTAGCTCTTTGGCCCGTTATCATAATATGGAAATCCGTTTGGAAACTTCCTCAGTTCACGAATCGTACAATATCTATTGGTGTCTTATTCTGTTCGTCAATCGTCAAGTAAAATTAACTACGAATAATTTCGTCAAATTGAAAAGTAATAGATTGCCAACAGCATAAAGACTTAAATTCATTAATCTGCTAATAATATGTATGTAGGTGTTTTGTCATAAATCATTCGCCGACGACTTTAACTCCACATTTCATTATGGAATTATATGAATCAATATAGCAGTAGTCGTAACAAAAAAAATCATACTGTTAGCAGTATAGACGGGATATCAAGCAAGTTTCCATACAAAAAAAAACCCAAACGTCAGTAACGCCATCTACCACTTCTGTACCTCTATTACAATATGAGGCCGCTTATTACAATATACACTCTAAGAATGTCCTGAGAATGTTCAAGAATCACGTAAGACGATTTTATAATCTAAATATTATACGCTGGTCCGACCTTGTGCGCGTACGTTTTAAATACGACTGAGTGACTTATGACTACGAGGTCACAACTTTTGGATCACAACTTTCGTGCTGTTGTCCCGTCTATGTACCTACTGTTGAATATCTTTGAATATCTAGTTATGTTGCGTTTAAATTTTAGTCAGAGTCGACGGAAAAAATAAGGTTAGCATTGGAGAAAACTTTCGTTTATGAAAGAGCTTCATAAAGTGGTAGTCTGACTTTGTCAGGTGATATTTTCAGTTCGACCACATTTCCGGTTTTCTGACATCTAACTTCAAAAATACTTAGCTCGACGTTTTCGACAACATATTCGGTTCGAGTTTTCTGTCCTCATGAAATTTAGTACGATCGTGTTCTGGCTTCTCTTATGCGCGACTATTTTGTAATAAGTTAACATCATCACATTTTATTACCACAATCACGCTGGCCATGTTAGTCGGAATTTAATCGTCGCGACGATGCGTCGTTGCCTTATTAAAACAAATCTTGACTAAATCTATAATTACTTTTTTCGATAAATTGGATGATCGTAGAAAAAAACACAAGAAACAACGTTGTATTATGCAGGTGAAATAATTAAGTCGATCTTTTAAAACGTTTCCTTTAACTTTCTCCATATACTTTATGGGTAAGACAGTACGGATATTGTTCTTGTGGCAAAGAAGGTTATTTCACCAGAAGGCGTTAGTAAAGCATGGTTCTGTGAGGTTGATGTTGCGAACTTGTATATATGCTAATGGTGCAAATTTCACTACCGCGATGGAAGTATTTATTTTCGCCTTCTATTCATCTTATGCGTATGAGGAAAAGAGTCAGTGCAGTGAAGATTAGTTCAATTAAGTTTATAGAATATAGCAAGAAAATTGAAAATTGTATTATAAAGGAGGCATTAAGGTAATGTTTTCCGTACAATTGTAGGATCAAAAAAATCTTTAGAAAATTCCGTAAAACTTACCCTTCGAACTATTTCGTCGACTAACAAATCTCCAGCAATAGCTCCGTGTACAAGTTTCCTCTCTTTGGAAATTTTCAGTTCATCTAGGAATCAAATAATTATTTAAAAATCATTAGCTAATTTTGAATAATTTTCTCATGTTACGATTCACTTATTTTTCAATATTATTGGTCTTTGAAGGCTGACTCTCTGACGACTTATTTGATAGTAAAATAATGTCAGAATGTTGGTACCCAGACATATTTCAAACATGTAGCATTGAGAAAACATCGTGGTAAACACCAAGTAGAATCGATAAACTTTTATCTGTCAAAAAATATAGAAGCGTACACTTAATTCCAAGTTTCTTCGCGATCAGATCCATAAGGTCTTTGCAAAATCCATAATACTGCTCTTCTCTCTGTCCATATTCCACTACTTTCTGCATCATATATGGTTCTTGAAGTAGTGAAGTCGCGACATAAGTTTTGTTTGTTTCGTAAGTAGCAGGTGATTTTAGCTGCACCATTTTTGATGATGTTACTTGTAATCCATGCGAATCAGACCACGTAGCCACCTAAAAAGCAGTGAAGACTTTACAATATTTTTTTTATTTAGCATGGAAAACATTGTAAACGTCTTCTGCAACAAGAAATCAAGAACCACTACCTGTTTCTAAATATTATTTAACAACAGCGAGCAACTGACGATCTTTAATTTTAAGGGCTGCAATTAGAATTTCTTATCATCATAGAATTTCAACAAAGTGCAGGTTGGATTTCTAAGTTTGAATCTTGTCGTAGCTATTTAGGCGTTTCAGATGCGGTTCAAGTAGGCGCGACAAATGCAGAGCATTTCGGTTCAACCGTTTTAGTAGTATTCCTTAAATGCTTAATAACCTTAAGAAAGGGACTACCTAATTTGAGGGACAAAAATTAATCTTCGTTGCGTCGTTGTTCCAACATATAAATCATCATCAAACTCGTAATTACAGCATGTGTAGAGATTATAAATAAAGATTATAAATAAATGTATAGTACCACTGACTAAATATAATAAAGGCACGTTTTCTGCACTAGTTTTTCTCGAAACATTACACAAAAACACATACGCAAATCAACGATTTTAACTGTCTCCTGCTCGTGGAAAAATTGACCATAGATAAAATATACATGTTTTGTATAGGTGTTTGTGTAATGTTTTATTGCAGGAGACGCGGCTTTACCAATACAATGAAGCGAAAACATGGTTTTGGTAATAGCACATTTTAAAACTTGCCCCAAGTAGCGACTCGAAGAATGGTCCCAAAAGTTTCTACGCATTGATTTATGAACGTCGAGAAATCATTAGTGAGTTGTGGAGCTAGAGTAGGGTGAAATAAAGTTAAAATTAACCTTCGACGAAAGTACCTGCTAACTGATGTGCAAAGTTAGCGCGAAATGAAATAACCCCTATAAAAGCGATCCTACCTCGTTGAGACGAGTTTCTTATTACTCGTTTAAAAAAGGTTGCCAGGACACTATGTTCTATATTTATTACTTTTTTAACGTTATAAAAATGGTTTACGGACATTAGGGAATAGTGGCATTCAAAAATAAAGGTTTATAAGTATAATTACATATTAAAATTGAAAAACACAACCGTATTTCGAAGATAATGTAAAACGTGGGGTTGGCACAACATATTTTATTACGTGTTTGTGGAAAATATTATGACCCTAATAGTTTAATATACCATCCACCTGTTTTACGCCGAAAGTTCAAAATGAGCATGTAATACGTAATAGCGTTAATTAAATTATAGACTTGTCGAGAATGACGTAAAGAAAATCATTGTGTTAACATGAAGCGACCGCGTTACGCGTTCGTGAAGTTACGGAGAATAAGGGCCCAATACTAAAAATACACTGTCTAATAGAGAATTGTGGGGAACCGAAACATAATAATAATACCATGGACCATGTGAATTACAAAAAAAAAACAGAATACACACATTGACATGTTTTAGAATTATTTTCTTTTCGTTAATCTTACCTTGAACATTGCACTCTGCACAGTCATTTCCACAACATGCAGTGTAAAATTGTATCGATGGCCTTCCTCGTTGAACGAAATATTCCCTGTAAGGCCCTCAATATCCGTCTATAACAATAAAAATAAATGAGTACTCCAAGAACAAAGCAATTAATTATTAAGTTCTTTAACAAGTTGCATTGCTTGATCCAGTTTTCAACATTCACCACAAATAAAATGGAAAACAATTAGATTACAAGAACTTGCGGAACTATGTTAAACTTTGCTTATCGAATTTCTATTAATACCTTTTTGATCAGTCTTGAAATTTTATCACCGTGTTCGAACGGTACCACCCAACTTTTGCCAGGATTGCAGTCGATAACTTTGGTGGAGTTCGCTTGTCCCGCAGCACGTCGCAAGGCGCTTCGGAAGGCGTCTGGCTTCTTCCTCCAGAGCCTTCCAAGTGCGTCCATGAGTACTTGAACACCATCGTACATAAGTGCTGTTTCGGCCTAAGGGCAAGAAACGTATTATGTTTTTACGATGATGTATCTGCATGGCTCATATACATTAAGTGTCCATAAAACTTGCGGAATACATTTGGTTTAAAACGTGGAGCTTCTTGCGGTGTTATAATATTTATAACATGTTATAAACGACAGTTAAGGTTTCATATATTTTCCTATTGAGATGTGTTATTACGCACAGTAGATACTAGAGTTAAATAAAATTTTAACAAAACCACGAAATAATTATATTATTTATAATTAGTTGTGTAGTGTGTTATTTTATTAAACGTAATGAGAAGAGCTGGTAAGTATTAGGTCAGGACTACATCGAGTGAGTAAGTAGACAGTATCTACCAATTCCACCACTGAGAACCTATTAAATATTTAAGTGTGAAGACGGATTCACATAAAATTCATGAAACCTATGAAAACATATCCAATGTACCTCTATATCATGTAAACAATGTTGTATCACATGTATTCGTAGGTATTTGATCAGAAAGATTATGCTGTAAATACAAATTGCATTACAAAACATGTAGAATTTACCAAATTATATTGGAAGCAAGTTTATTAATAATCGCAAAATAGTCATTATCGAACTAGAGCTGCTTTAACTGGATGCAAGACAGTTCACAGGACTTAATTCGACATACCTACTTCAAACTTCTTACTAGTATTTCGTACATACTTGCTTCAAACATGAATGGAATCTCTCCAAAGTTTAAGGTTTGGTTGGAGGTACTGTTTCATTGCATCGTATTTATAGTATTATATTTTACTAGCTTTTGCCCGCGGCTTAGCACGCGTATTTTGTAGGGCCAATGGTTTTTACCATTATTACCATTTGATTTGTCGATCCACCCTGTCCTTTTAGTCTAAATATTCTACAACGGGGCGACTCAGATATCGATTTTGAAGTCATCGGCCCAGAAACAAAGAAAAACAAAATGGCGGTCACTTTTTACAATTCTGACGCCGGTTCCGACGTTTGGAACCACGGGGTGACCCAGATATCGATTTTGAAGTCAATTGGCCCAAAAAATAAAGATAAACAAAATGGCGCTCACTTTTGACAATTCTGACACCGGTTCCGACGTTTGGAACTATGGGGCGACCCAGATATCAATTTTGAAGTCAATCGGCTCAAAACAAAGAAAAACAAAATGGCGGCCACTTTTGAGAGTTTTGACATCGGTTCCGTCGTTTGGAACTACGGGGCGACCCAGATATTGATTTTGAAGTCAATCGGCCCAAAAACAAAGAAAAATAAAATGGCGGCCACTTTGACTGTTTTGACATCGGTTCCGTGGTTTGGAACCACGGGGTGACCCAGATATCGATTTTGAAGTCTAAATCAAAGAAAAACAACATGGCGGTCACGGTTTTAGTTTTCGACCCGGATCACTAAATGTTTAAAATGGTACACAATTTGTAAAAAGTTCAATGTTACTCAGAAAATATGGCAACGACATCTATTGATAAATTTGAAAATCACTTTCAGCCTTTATTAAATCTAAACCCCACAATTAGTTTTTTTGGAAATCTAAATAATGTACAGACACGCGATATTTACATTCTTATTATATGTATTGAAGATTGATTGATTGATATTCCAGTACAGCGTAATATTAATATATAATGGAATAGATGTTCACAGAAGCCTAAGCGGAGTTTGTTAAGAAACCTAGTATCTAAAGTAAAAATATTCCAATAATATTCAAGTATGTTGATGAGCGGCTGAATAAAGTCGAATGATGACAAATGTAACACCACACAAGATTAGCCAATAAATACCATAAACATTTTCATGAACGATGCTAATCAATCAAGGGTGATCTTGATCAGATCAGAGAGGTGCTGATATGGCGACATATGTAAAATTTCGAACTAACTTTGTATATACATACATAGATACAGGGTAAAGAATAGTCTTAATACCGATTTCCGGGTGTATCTTGAATGTATTATACATGTTATACAACACTCATCGCTGAGCTTAACAATGATGAGTTAACTTCGCTTCGAAACAATCCTCTCGAGTACATCATGTTCAAAACGAAAAAGGCCTAAGTGTAAACTCAGAAAAGGGGAGATGATGTGGAATAATAATTTATGCGGAGGTTCACTCATGGTTTCATTAGGGTACGTATACGTGAGTTAGTGAAATCTACATAAACGCGTTATTACTCGACGCCGAAATTTTCTTCGTGAACGGTGGAAACCGCCATCTTGCATGGGACTTTATGTTTAGCATAAGCTATAAATCATTTTTGTTGTGATAATACTGATATATTTATGCTCGTATGTGAAGTTGAGCAAGTAATTGAAAATCCAAAGCTAACCTAACACTATTACCGCATTGTTATGAGTTGTCCTTCTTAAACATTACTGAATTTTAGGGATGTTACATCTTGAGTACGGATTTTAATAGAATTTAGTATTGCATAAGTATTAGCTTTTGTTCGCTGCATCCATATTTGCAAAAGCTTTAATAGGACGTTGTGATCAAATGTGATAATTTTGAATGCTTTTTTTTAGCCTCTTTCGCATTATGATTAGATCTATTTTTTCAAGCCAGTTGCTCGAGCTGCGAATCGATTCCAGGATCTGCCTGTCCACTCACCATATTAGACCAAGGAGGCGACATTCACGTGTATCATTAATTTTTAAAAATTATTGTAATCCTAAAACATGTCTATCTAGATAATTTTTAATCATAACTCATTCATTATAACTATAATTAATGAGTTATGATTAAACTCGTAAATGATGGTAACCGTAATAAAAATTGGAAAGTCAATGTCTGTATATTATAGTTGCAAAATGGAATGGAGGATCTAATATCTATTTGTAAAGAAACACCATTTCGAAACTCATCTTATATGCACTTTTTACATATGTAACTTCACGCACTTAGCGTTAATGAATATATATGTATTTACCGATATGGTTCCCTTGAACCGGGGGTCCATTCTTCGCAAACCGTCCATGAAATCGCGTACAATTTTCCTACTGTGGTCGACGATGCGGAACCCGGTTATATTGACTGCACCGTATTCTGTAACTTCGTTCTCCCAATGGTCGTCCATAACCTGTTAACGGGAACAATTTAAGTCTACATTTTAATTAGAAAATCCCAATAATTGCTTTTGTACTGTCAGCGAGAATTTTTATTATTTTAATCAATTAAAATCTTTAAGGAAAGTCTATGGTCTAGATCTGGTCATGTTTTTTTTTATTGCAGTGAAGGTAGCGGTCCGCCTGATGTTAAGCGGAATCCACCGCCCATAGATTTGAGCAATGCCAGGGGCACAGACAAGCCGCTGATTACCTTTAAGTGAGTACTCTTTTTATATCTCGTTTAAATAGGGATAAGTCATAGCGCTTGGGGAATACCAATTCCGATTCTCATGTTGTTTCTGTATTTCATGTAACTAAAGGATTTGAGTTTATCTTCAAATTTAGATTGATAACATCATCGTCATACATAGACTTTTTCTACTGAGCACAGGTCTCTGTTCTCTTATGCCATTTGTCTTGGTATATTTGTTTCGTTGAGATTGTTTAGAGCTAACATTAAAATACAATAAAGGTGCAGTGACATGCACGATGATGAAAACACTGAAATTTATAAGATCAATTTTAATATGAGAAACAGCAATTTAAGAAATAAAATATTGTTTACAGTTTCAAACTTTCCTCTGTCCGATACAAAGAATAGAGTTACTTAGAAAAAGTAAATGCGAACAGAACTTAATAACTCTAAGGTTCACTGTTCCATTCACGTTTTTATGAAACATAAAACTTGTATTTTTTATAAAGTTGTTACTTAAGTCATTCAGTACAATGGAGTTGCCAGATTGGAAATTTGCACCGATTTAAATTCTGAAGCCGTAACTATGTGGGTATGACTCATGATTGTGTTGTGTTGCAAAGGAAACCAGTATACAGATATACAGACTACAGGATTTACTTGACTTATTATATATTTTAGGTTTAGGTACGTGAACGTTGCACAAAGATGCTTCTTCTCTCCAATGTTTGAAAATCGAATTTAGAAAAAGCAAGTCACTGAATATTTAGGAACGATACTCACCAATCCGCTGAGCATGTAGTGATAGGTCCGACGTCCTAATTGCACTTTTCGGACGTGCTCCACCAATATGCTTTTGGCGTTTTTCGCGTTGCAATCAAGTACAATGCGTTTGTTTCCCCAGCGGTCATATTGTTCCAAAGCTAACAAGAATTCCATGGCGTCTGACACGTTATTAATCCGCTTCACGAGCGAGATTCGGAATGCAGTGCGGCCCGGCTGCATGGTTTGGTACAACTGCTGAAGCCTCAGTAATCCTGACAGTGAAACGGTGTATTTTTTTAAACTGACTGACGTGTGATGCGTAACGTTTATTTTCAACAGCTAATGAATTTGTATTGTCCGGTGACCCAATAACCGAATTGAATATTATTTAACTTCGAATGTTTGGAAGTCTGATATGATCACTCTGACAGTAACAACCAACAAAAGGTAAAACGTTATTCGTATTCACAGTAAACATATATTTTTCGTAGTTATTATTTGTTTAGTCATTGGTTCTCGTACAAACCATTGCTTGTATCACTGTTCCAGATTCGCGATTACCCCATAGTTAACGGTTCCTTGTATACACGACTGCCACGGCAGGACATGTATTTCGAATGTCTCTAGCATTTAGACTTCCTGAGACGGAACATAATATTACTAAGATACTAACTCAGTTGGTATAATAATAGTACAGATAGCCAGTACTGAAATGTAGAGCACCTACATGAAATACGTCTAGCCGTAATAATAAGTAGGTATTTAGACCTGGCACATGAGGTTACTCGCATGTGGGATGTGGATTCAACAATCATTGTTCCGATAGTCATTTCTGCTCATGGTTTAATACCACTGAGCTTCGACCAACACCTCAAGAGGCTCTCGGTTGGTGTTTGGGTCAAGAGCCAAATGCAGAAGGAAGTATTACTGGATACGGCACGAATTGTGAGGAAGGTCCTCACTCTGGGGTCCTAACCGCCGGTGGGTCCCGAGCCTCGCCATCGGAGGGGAATATTTTTATATTTTTAAATGTATTTATTTTTATAGCATATATTTAAAAATGTAGAAAAAAACTTTAAAAATAAAGAGTACTGAACAGTAGGTATAACTAAAGTACGCTATTCGAAATTAGATAAAATAATAAAATTAACAACGCCGCTGGCACTTACATATTGGATAAACCTACGTACCTAGTACGTATATTTCGGTTTTCCTAAACCAATTCGGGTCCAGGCGAATTTTATCGAATTAAACGCCCCATATAAAACAAGCGAAACGAAAAAGGGACAAAGCGTGCCTCGAAGAGGCAAAAAATAAAAACTCTTTTTACTCTGCGTGAGTGGGTGGCTCGGGGCACTTTCTACGTACTTCTAATAAAGTAAAATGATATATGTAATAATAACTAATGCAAAAGTCTTAACATATCTAAAACTTAAAACAACTGACTTCAACATAGAAAGCGAAGCATTTAAATACGTGTGAAGACGCACTTTAATTTTATTTTTTCTTAATTAGTTTCGTTAGTTGCAAAATGCACTGTTAAATTTTTCACATTTATCCTTTGCGTTGATCGGTCAAACACCAGTGAAAATTATTTGAAAAGTAATCTTTAACCTCAGTTAGCCCATAATCTTAATACCGGGTACTTGAATCGTCATTAACTGAGTTGGGTTCACGACACGTTACATTATTTGCTTTTTTTACAATATCGTTGGTTTGTATTTGCTATGATTGTTCTGTGAATTTATTGGGACGTGATTGTATTTCCTATCCACAATAAAGCCAAATTAGAGATAAATATGTTATAGGGAATGGGAATGGGAATGGAAGAGGGGCTTATACGCAGGCCGAGGCACTGTAAAAGCTAGTTTTAGATCATACAAATCAGAAACAAAACAACAAGACAGAACAAAACAAAAATTGTCAACAGCTTTGATATTCTAAACAGGTAATAAAGAAGATTGGCAGAGACGATCATAATGCATAGATATTTTGCACAATACAGTCTCATCATATAATAGATACTCATTTCAAAAATTCTTCTGAGATTATATTTCAAAGGTTCATTCATTGATAGTGCAGATACTTGATGCTTGTGGTAAGACTACTTACTTCCGTTGCAGTTGCCGTTTAGCCTTTACTTATTGCCATCCGATTCGAATAAAAATTTCACTAGTTCTACAACAGCCTTGTAAACGGAGTAGTAGGTTAGTGAAATTGCGGTGTATATCGAAGAACTCGTGAGTTTTAGCATTATGAAGATAAATTATTTTGAGGATTCTGTAACTATGTCTGGAAATTCACTTTACATTATATTTATTTCGTTTGATTTCAGTCCTAAAAAACTGGTTAAAGTCAGTAAAAGTAGCCAATGGATTATAAAAGCCAATCAAATTATGCGTTGTCGTAAATTATTTTGTCTCCTTTTTACTGGCAGTGGAGAGCGGAGGGTTAGTTACAATTACCGCAGACTTTTATCCTTAGATTTTGTACATTTAATTTTTATTTATTCATGCATTTTCGTATTCATATCTGACCGGATGGCGACCACCGTACACATGGTGCTAAAACCTGCCATAGTGACCCACACTCTCTATGTGGTTCGCGATCCAGGAATAGCCAGTGTACTTCCGGTTTTCTCGTGGGACTTGCGTCATGACTTGATGGTTGGTAGGGACGGGTGTGGGGCTATCTCTGTGTCTACGTCGCTCATTCGCCTGTCTTGTCGCAAGCCCCTCGATTTGTTTCTTACCTCTTCGGAATCGGAGTGTGAAGAAGCATAAATAGGCCGGCATGATTCTGGTGAATACTGAAAAACTCATTGTTTGTCAGTGCCCGCTGGTCGATAGTTTTTTTAGACTGCACTATGCTTACCATCAGGTGCACTGTAGTCATTTTGCTGCGCTCGGACAAAAAAAACAGCTAACATTATTATTTACATGTTCATATAACATAGAACGTCATAGAATTTTCGATGTCATCCAATATTTTTGTTTACTTTTCTCCTGGCAAACAGTGTTTTTAGATCAGCGCTGTTTTTCGTGCAAAGCTTTATTAAATGTACGGCTAACTTCAAATGTTCACTTTACAATTTTGCACGAAAACATTCAGCTGCGTCTGTACTTTATTGAATTTATTAGGGGAAACGGGCAATCGGTGCCCATCGCTCAGTAACAACGGAAATAGTGTGAATATTTTTTCACGGTTTTAAACGCCCGCGTTCTGTTCTGAATGATGTATGATAATGTATGTTCATATAAAAATTAACAACTATGTTACATCCGCCAACCGCATCATCGATTTCATAGTATTTAAGGTGAGAATTGGGAAGTTCTAGGTTTTATCCGAGGTCGGACTAATCATAATTTGTCAAAGAACAGGTTGCTACACTGTTGTGACAAACCCAAATACTGTATTACAACCATCATTGTCGACAATAATTTTTTTTCTCGATGTCGATTATTAAACATTTTTTTTTGTGTCATTAACAACTCGTTTTCTAAATCATATTTCTCACACGTGTGGCGCAACTGCCTTAGAGTATTTGAATGGTTGCATCAGTAGGTATTGATGCGGACTACATTGTTCTTTTTACACATAGCCATAAAATAGTTATTAATAAAATACTTATTCAAATAAAGACAGGCCGCTTTCGACAGGTTGATTTGGAAATCTTTGGTGGAGGCCTATATCGAGCAGTGGACGTCCTGTGGCTGATGATGATGATGAAAATCGCTATAGCGATGTCCGTTTAGTAATAAGGTAAGCTTACTATTTTAATATTCGTCCATAACGGGTAGGTGTACATTTAAATTGTTTATTTATCACACCAGTGCTATGCATAATATATTCAGTTCTGACGAACAATCAGAATTAGTGCTGAATTACACTGATACTGTACGCGAATTGCGCGTGGAACTGAAGTTCATAAGGGATTTGCGGAGTTAGTTATTATTATAAGAACCATCTGATACAAAATTTGACGACAGCATTAAAATAGCGTTTCCGACCCACCGTATCACCGTACCCTTGGTGGTACGATGGGTCTTTTTAAAGTTAAACGATACTACCAAATGAAGTGACAGTAGTGATGTGCCGTTACATACCTACCGTAGCACTGGCCGTACCCCTGCAGCCCTGGTGCTATGGTTGACGGTAAGTATTTTACACTTACACTAACAGCATATTCAAATTATATTTCGATGCGCAATATTATATTACACTCTACGCAATTCGATTTCTTTTTAGAACTGTAACAATTTTATAAACGTCTTTTTTAAAAAAAAAGTCACATTTAACTTATGCAATGAATTATTTAAATAACTATATATTAGTTACCAGTTTCTATAATGGACAATATTGGGAACTCGATAGGCATGGATTTTATCAAAATAAATGGCGGAACTGCTCTTCTTTGTGATAAATACCGTTATCATCGGCACAAGACAATTGTTCCCAAACATTTCATTATGGGGGTGTTATTACCATTGGATTGGCAATATTTGGAAGAAAGGGAAGTCTTTTCGATTTACCAAAAATAAACCAGGACGAAGAATAGTAGCCCTTGTGAGTGCCTTGCCGCTTCATCCAAGTGGCGAGATTCAACATGGGTTTGAATATGTAAAAGCTGAGTCTGATGGCATGGAACAAATGATAAAGTTCATAAAATACTTAGGAACATATAAAACAACAAGACTTATTCCCCTACAATAAGCGTATTTGGTGAACGTCTTAGAACCACTAACATTCTAGAGGGGTTTCCAAAATTAATTAACGTCTCAACAAAAATGCAGTCACTTTGATGAGATTATTCAAGATATTGGAGCATATTAATACATTGGATATGGTACCGAATAAAAGAAAAAAGATCAAATCATTAACGATGCCTTCATTACTAACGTACAATTAAAAATTATAAAGAAATTTCAATTGCTCATGCTTTAGAAAAATTACGCACTTAACTAAACAGTTATGTTGGCAGGCATGACCATGAATAAATAATAAATACACCCAAAAATCACATACATAGTCCTGACCCCACACTAAGATCGATTTTTGTGTCGTGGGTATCAGGAACTAAGATAACAACTCATTGATGTCACAGCAACGTACACCCAGATTCCCTGCTGCAACAATGCAATAGTTCACAAGAATTATTGTACAATAATTTGTATATCAAATCAAGCCAATGTCATATCACTCAAAAACTTGTGTAATGCAGCGGCGGAGTTGGGAGCGTGACATGACATAGACTGTCCATGTCTATGAATTAAAACAACTTAAGTATGTCACAGCAATTTAAACCTAGCTCTCTCGCTGCAACTATCATACTTATCATGTATTATGATGTAGCAAGAAATAATTGGAGGGGTGAATTGTATACCATTAGCAAAGATCCCTCCAATATGGCTACATAAAAAAAAAAAACAGGAACTAAGAGAGACTTTCGGTCTCACAACATCCAGACCCGAAACAAATATCTGTGGGCCACGTTTCACAGCCGGCTACTCGCCCGCTACGCCATGGAGGCTGTCAATTAAACTGTTCTTGCCTGAAATGGTTTTAATATATACATACTAATACCTATGAGGGGTAAGCCCGGGGGTACGGTAGGTCTGTATCGTGGTTTTACATCTACATCACTGTTAGCTGGTGGTACTGTTTAAGTTTCAAAGACCCATCGTACTACCAGGGGTACGGCCGGTGGTACGGTGGGTCCGAAACGTAAAATAGTTGTGTCAATTGAAACATCCAATTATTAAACAGTAAAAATAGGCCAATTATGAAAAAAAATATGAAGTAGATCTTAATGAAGAAACAAGTATATAATAAAATTAGACCAAGGAATCACAAAAAAATATCATTAGGGACTAAAAAATTGATAAAAGGGTGGAAGGAAGGCTACCGATGTGGCAATACAATCATAAATATTGCATACTTTGCATAGGTCATTTTACGTATTGTAGGTACATTTTACGCGGAACGGTTGTGAGATTCGAATTAAATTAGGTTTTCAAAAGATTCACAATTACTAAAGATAACTTTCATTGAAACAACCACACATTTCCTTTGAAACTGGTTAGATTAACTAAATGACACTTAACCTTCACGGTCCACCAAAAGTCATTGAAAGTGAAAGCAATAAGGAGACTACAGCCGAACACGTGGTTGCGCATTAGCAAAAGGATAACCAAACAGTTTTGCTGTTAGGAGATAAATGTGCGGGATGGAATGCGGTGAAAGTTTTCGCCGCACCCGGACTATTCTCACCATGTGTCGCGTGAACTCGTGACCCTTGAGGTTTTCTACTGTCGCGGACTAATGGCCTGTTACGTCAGCTGCGTCCGCCACCGCCGCTGCCTCGTGTCCCCGAATCTATTATAAACTTGTCGAACGTGATATGAGATGCCCTAAGTGGCTTGATCTTTCCACCATTTGATCTTCGCCGGCCCGTTTAGCATTCCGTTAAGTGATCATGTCGCAGCTACCTAGGCATTTCCAACACCTAATAATGAACTGAATTTAATGACGAATCTTTAATAAAAATAAGCGCGATAGTGGCTAGTGTATAATTAGGGTCTATAAACCGGGAGGCCCTGGTTTAAAATCCCAGATCAAGCAATATAATTTTCTTATAATATTTTTGAAAACAAAGTAGAATCGTTTATGTATCATCCTTAAATAAAAAGTGTGTTGCTTCGACCCCGATTAGAGTTGGAATAGGGCAGGTGGATATCGTTGAAATCTACTTTGGTGTACTTTAAGCGGGTCTATCAAAAGTACATATATACATAATAGGCGAATACACAATCATTGTCGCAATCCATATCGGTAGATATGTAAAGACTAGATGATAGAGAACTAGAGGAATCTGATGGTTTGAAAAAATAATACTTTGCATTCAACGTACATCGTATTTCCGGATAAAGATTTCAGGCATTGTGCAACTGTAACCGGATATTGTGGCCGTTTGTGCGTTGCAGTCGTTGGGATGGGAACTGGCCGCAAAGACATCAGGAAACAAATTAACTTTCTGTTGTGGAATTGCTGAGAATCGCAATCGGTTTTTCTTTTTTGAATCTATAATGTTAACCATGTAGGCCATGAAGTATATGTATTTATTTTGAAGTTGCATATCCTGATTGTTTTTTTAGCAGAGACAAACGAGCTGGTGGGTCACCTGATCGTAATAGATTACCGCCCAAATACTCCCTATATACCAAAACAATAATAGTTGTATTGATATTTTTTTAAAGGGCATAAGGATTGGGGAGGGGTGGAATGGGCCACCGAAAATCTTTACTGACAGATTGGTCCATGCTTAGATCAAACGGCTGGACTTACATTTTGGCAGCGTATGATGGTGAAGTGAACTACTAGTCCACTAGTGATTGCTACTGCTGATGATTAAAAGTGATATTGGATTTTTCCAATATCAGCCCGGAGTCTGGAATTTGTGCCGATATGGCGATAGGCTCGCCCCATATCTGGAATGGAACTAAGCTCGGCGAAATGTGTGTGTTCTAGTTCGCTAGTGCGCCTCTCCCTACCTCTACGGGGATACAGGCGTAAGCTTATGTTATGTTTATGTGTTATATTTTAAGAAGCGCTAGGTGAGGATTTTGTGATATGTCATTTTTAGAGGGGTAAAAGGAATGGCAGGGTTTCTAAGGATTTTTTTTAGTTCCGTTTACTTAAAACTTGCCGTAACTGCTCTTGACACAATAAATTCATCCTACACAGATAGTAAGAGAGTGAAAAAAATTGTACGTAGTCTTGTCGAATCAACGAGATGAAAACTAATTTTATATAAAAGAATAAACTTGTTACAACAATACAAATTACAGTAAAGGTACCTAAAATTACAGATATTGCAATTCTTTCATATGTCTCGTTCAACTTAATAGACTTACATATTTACATTTACATGAAAACTGGTATAAGAATGTTGAGCACCATTACCAATGTTCATGCTTCACGCAATATTATAAAACTGACATCTAATAGCAGTCAGGAAATCGCAGAATAAAAAATAATTATACCCACTAATGTCAGGATTGCGGTTTTGACAGCCTTTTGATAACTGTTGCGAAACTCTGCAGATTCCTCTAAATGCGGCGATTATGAGCAATGTTAATACATAGTTAGTGGGAGTTTTAAACTTTGCCGTCAAGTTTTAACTTCGCCACTCAGGTAATGTAAAAGATAACTCGTTGCAAATTAACTAGCTGCTAGGAAATACGGAAATAATTTATTTACATTCTCACTTCAGCTTTACATTACACAGCGCAACTTGTTTAATTTCAAATTGCTTCAACAAATACGGTTCGAGGTAATCCTTTATAGGATCCTATATAATGGCTATATCAACATAATTTGATGAAGAAGTCAGTAGGGCTATAATAACATATCTAAAGTCGATAATAGTAACAAAACCAAAGAGAACCTTTTTATGTTGCTTCATCGCGTTTGTAGGACTACCTTTCGTTGTCTATAGAGTATACATACATACATAGATGCAACAATTTCATTTGATGGGATTTTTTGTTATATCCTTTCTCCTGTACCCTATATTCCAATATCGTTGCTTATAGGTTACAAATTGGATTACAAAGACGTGGTCTGGTGTCTTACCGAAATTGATTTTACGAGATACAATTTATCTTGACAAAACTAGGAAATACAATTTGTCGTTTGGGTTTTGTTACTTTTGTGATATTATTATTGCGAAATAAAAATGTAATTGATTTATTTTATGAATGATCGATGTAAAACAATTTTTTTGGCTACTGAATTGTTTATTTACAATATATAAAACAATTGGGGAGAATAGTTAAGTAAAACTGGGTGCAAAATATTTTATTGATCACATCAACTTATTTTTATTTTACATACTTTTATTTCATATTGTCTTTCTCATTTTATTTCAAGATTACAGTTTGTAACAAAAGTTTATCAAAAGAAACAGCAACCAAGTTAAAAAACCTTTGAAAGCATAAACAGCGAGCCAATGCAACTTGCTTTTAAAAGTATCTACCCTTAGTACTTATTACTTGACGTAGAAATAAAGTCTTATTTCATTGTCTCATTCATAACTGACGGAAATTTGTGAAATGTTGAAAGTGATAATAACATTGTAGGAAAAATAATTCAGTTCATTTTAATGCCGTATTATCGTAATCCCCTGAGTAGTATTTATCATTCAATTTTTTATCATATTTTCAATCATATTCCCCGTTCGCTTTAAAAAGAACAATGCAACAGGCGAACCTATAATAGATGATCAATGAATGCTATTGGTTTGAAAATAAATATGTGCAATCTGAAAGCACTAGATGCGACGTTTTGATTGATGACAATTCAATTTCACGCTCTACGCTGTTGTGTCGACCAGTATGTTTAGATAGGGTGAAAAAATGTAATAGACTATTTTATTTTGATCAGGATGGATATTGGATATTGATCAATCCTTGAAATAGGTAATCAATGATGTTGGAAATCAGAGTAATCACAATGATTTCCAAATTGGACTGATTAGTATCAGTTATTCGTTAATGTTAGTGTATTTACTTACTATTTATTTATACTTATACTATCGTGGGGTCTTAGATTTAAATTCTAGATCAGGAAATTATTATTTAGTTATCCGTCCGTAACACATTACACTTATGTTTTATGGTGTTGCCCCAACACAAGAAGGTAGAGTACACTCGTCATCATTAAGCACAGCTTCAATACGTTTCATATTAGATCACAAACATTGATTAATAGTGCAAGGCTGGTTATTGTTGGATGCGTTACGTTTAATATTGTTAATAGAGAGGTTCAACGTGGGTGAGGGCACATAATGGACTAAGTTGATATTTAATTGGAACGTCTCCAAGTTGCCACGATAACTTTTAAGCGGGCTTTCTGTCAAATGGGGAAAGTGCGCCTTCCACAGAGCAATTCCTTTGCCTTTTGATGTCTTTATTAAGTGAATCATGAACTTTACGTGATGGAATTATAACAGAATTAGAATTAGGCCACGCTCCGTCATCGATTCTTAGTATACCATTAATTAATAACTTTATATCTTATTGGCTACCTGGTGATTTTGAAATTAAGCCGTAAAGTTTCACTGAACTTCCGATGCCTTGCAAATGAGTATTATGTCATAAAACTTTTGGATTTATTTTACCTTCAGACGGTAATACAGAAATGAAATAGATATGTACCACTAATTAGGTAAACCATATACATAATGAGTATTATGATATTGATATTGATTATACTATTCAAGTTACTTGAAAATAAGTCACGAATATTTACACAAGAACGAAAAAAATAGCTAATTTAAGATATTTCAAGAATATTCATAACGAAATTATTTAGCTACAAACAACTCACAACCAAAAAAGCTGGGTGTTCTTCACATTGTTTTCTGGTGTTAAAACAAGAAAATATTGACGTACTTATCTGTATTGGTTTATTGATAGTCGCTTACATGAACGTGCGACTGATATTAAACTTTTGATTTATTTTGAAAATCGCTGACGATTGACATACAAACTTCATGGAAAACAATGTCGCAGTCGAAATAAAAAGAATGAGAATAATAACATTGCCCGAATTTAACTTATTTAAATATAGGAAATGATAGAAATAAATAAATAAACTTTATTTAGCTAATGTCTCAGGCATCAGTAAGTGAGTGACGACACCAATTTCATCAAAATAAACAGATGCTTAGATGTTTTGGAGGAAGTTATGAGGGCTAGAGTTTTTGGTGGGGGAGAAAGCGCAAGATCGGGCGATGAGAAAGCATGTAGGTAAGAAGGCGGACTATGACATTAGTCCGGGATACGCCAAACAGACAGAAAAAATAGCATATAGTGGGTTTTATCCACGGGTTTATAACGCAAACATGTGTGACTACATTGACTGTCTGCTTTTTTGCAATACACTACTAACTTACTAAGCAAGCAGTCTTTGTAAAAGGAAAAACTATAAAAGGGCGCCGGTAAACGTTGAAATTTTGATGGGTGTGGAGATTACAAGACTCAGGCATCGATTAGATGGTGTTATAATATTGCTACCGCCTCTTAAAGACCTCTGAGGCTCTGGGCAGTTGATTGTCTAAACCCATACTAAACCAGATTATTAATAATTTGGAGTATTTACGTACAAAGATGGAAATTCACTACCCAATCGGCGCGATTAATTTCATTTAAAGTCCGCCTGCATTTGTAAAATGCGAAACTCTAAAGCTGCACACAATAAAGCTTGGTTAAAACGTCCATAGTAATATACAATGTATAGAAAAACTATTTTTTATTTTAATTTCAAAGCCTGCTTGCCAAAGGATTCCTGCAGAATGTATTTTGGCGTCACTGGTCAGGTGCGACGCTTTATAGACAGAAAAAGTAGTGTAAACTTGTTCAAAGGCTCTTTCAGTTGACACGTAAGCTTGTCCAACTATGGAGAACGGGGTTAAATGCGCTGAAGCCTTGTGCGAAAACGATAAAATTGTTAGAACTATATGGTGTATATTTAAACTCATTTAAAAAGAAGTATTAGTTTGACAATACCTTGTCAACTCACTTGCTTTACGTCTACCGTTTAACATTGCTATACGTTGTATCATTATATAAATCTATTTTACCTAGTTCTTTTTATTCACATATTCCATCAGGTTATGGGCCCAGTACCGTAAGAAAACTGTTGTGTATTTTTATTTTCATTATAAAATATCAATATCAGTGTGATCGGTAAAAACAAAAGATGGCGACTTCAATACCGATTGGAATTCCTGTTGATAAACTAAAAGGAACAGAGAATTATAATAACTGGAAATTTACGATCAAAATGATACTCATGCATGAAGACCTTTACGATTGCATTGTGGATGAGGATGGGTGCAAAGACGACAAAAAGAAACAAAAGGCGCTCGCAAAAATTTGCTTGTCAGTTGGCCCATCAGCGCTGCCTCATATACGAAATGCGACAACCCCATACGAAGCTTGGAAAAAGCTGGAGAATGCATACGAGGACAAGGGTCTTTGCAGACGATTGGGATTGTTGAGATCGTTATTTAGCATCAAACTGTGTGAAGCAGAAAATATGTCGAGCTACTTATCAAAAATTATAGAGCTTGGACAACAATTGTCGGACATTAGATCAGCAGTTGATGATGAATTCTTGGCTGTTATAATGCTCAGTGGTCTAACTGTGGACTTTGACCCTTTGATAATGGCATTAGAAAACTCAAATATAAAGCTGATTAGTGAAGTGGTCAAATCAAAGTTACTCCAGGAGCAACAGCGTCGAGATGATAAAAGTCAAGGTGGGATCAATGCATTAGCTATTAGAAAAACTTCAAAGGTTGTGTGCTACAAGTATAAAAAGCCTGGTCATATGAAGAAAGATTGTACTAGTAATCCAAAGACGTACAAAAAGAAGTTGACACAAAAGCCAGTTGAGAAGGTTCCAGAAAATGGATTATTAACTGCTTTATGCATTAATCTGCAGAAGAATATGTGGTGCATTGATTCGGGAGCTACTCATCATATGTGCAACAACAAAGAACTTATGTATGACTTTCAGTGTTTAAAGCCACTTGTAGTGAATGTAGCTAATGGAGACAAGTTGACAACGGAGGGGTATGGCAAAGTCAAGGTACAATTGTTAAATGGGATAAAGACTATAAGTGATGTGTACTATATTCCTAATCTTACTGTTAATTTACTATCTGTAAGTGAACTAAATAGGAAAGGTTTAAGTGTAACTTTCACTGAGTTCCGATGTAACATCATAGATGGTGATAGGGTAATAGCAACTGGTACTTGTAAAAATGGTGTTTATGAATTGGATATGATAAAAATTGTTAATATATTCAGTAAATGCAATAGTAAACAAGAATCGGGTACTGCTATGACGTCAATCTATGAGGAGAGTAAGGTTAGTCCATTATGGGATGATAACCAAGATTCTGTGCTGGTGGCTGTGCAGGACTCAACTTCACAGGAGCTGTGGTATAAGCGGCTAGGTCACCTTAATGCACGTAGCATGAATTTAATGAGAAATGGTCTGGTTACAGGTATGAATTATAAAAATACTAAATTCGTTCCTTGTACTGCTTGTGTTGAAGGCAAACAGACAAAGTTGCCATTTCCAAAGAAAAGTCAAAGTAGGGCTACTGAAATTTTAGGGCTTGTACACACGGATGTGTGTGGACCCATGCAGTCATCATCTTTGAGTGGAACACGTTACTTTGTAACATTTATTGATGACTTCACAAGAAAAACTTTTATCTATTTTCTTCATAGAAAAAAACGAAGTTTTTGAAAAGTTTAAATTATTCAAAATGTTTGCAGAAAATGAAACAAATAGGAAAATAAAAGTGCTTCGAAGTGACAATGGGGGTGAATATATGTCACAAAATTTTCAGAAATACTTGAAGGATAATGGGATTAAACATCAAACTAAAATCCCTCACTGTAGTCAACAAAATGGTGTCGCAGAGAGAGCAAATAGAACTATCATGGAGAAAACCCGCTGCATGCTCCAGGAGGCTGGTTTGGAGAAACGATATTGGGCTGAGGCTGCTAACACGGCCATCTACCTGAAAAACCGTTCACCTACAAAGGCTGTTATGGGAGTAACACCAGAAGAAAAATGGACTAGTAAAAAGGTGAATGTAGATAATTTGAAAGTTTTTGGTTGTGTAGCATATGCCATAAATGAAAAGGCTAAAAAGTTGGATGCTAGAAGCAAAAAGCATATTTTTGTGGGATATTGTGATGATAGCAAAGGCTATAGGCTCATAGATCCCTCTAATCCAACGAAGTGCATTAAATCAAGGCATGTGACATTCATGGAAAATCAGTTTTTGAATAAAATTGTGTCAAATGATGCTACTTTTGTAAACAATTCTGTAGATAGTACTATAATTCCAGATTTGGTACAATTACCTACAGAGACTGTTCAGTCATCTCCACAGTCAGTTGTATCGATAGATGATGATTCTATATCTGATGAAACAGAGGATTTGGTTACCACAGATGATTCGGCCGACTGTACTTACATTCCAGGTTTGTCAAGCATCGACTCTGAAGAATCTAGGGAGTTGTCTTTCGAAGAAGCTCAAGCATATGATTTTGCTGGGTTAACAGAGATTGGTGAGGAGGACTTGCCTAAAAGTGTGGAGGAGGCACTGAGATGCAGTGAATCAAAACAATGGCAAGAAGCTATTAAAGATGAGTATGATTCTTTTATTAAAAATAAATGTTGGACCTTAGTAGATTTACCTACAGGTCATAAGCCAGTAAAATGCAAATGGGTATTTAATATAAAACGAGGTCTTAATGGAGAAATATTAAGATATAAAGCTCGTTTGGTGGCTAAAGGTTTTACTCAAAAATATGCAATAGATTATCATGAAACTTTTTCTCCGGTAGTTCGATATTCGACTATTAGGATACTGCTAGCCATAGCTGCTCAGTATGATATGCTGGTAGAGCATATGGATGTTAAAACAGCATTTTTGAATGGAATTTTGACAGAAAATGTTTATATGGAGCAACCGGAAGGTTTTGTTATTGAAAAGAATAAGAAAAAGGTTTACAAGTTAAATAAAGCAATTTACCATCGATATAATAATATACCTAGATGCACAGTTCCATACAAATATCATTGTAAACAGTGTCCTCGACAGACAAAACAAATAAACATCACAAATTTAATTAAATTAACACAAATATGACCTTATACACGCGGCATAAAGTAGCTTTTTAAATTGCATGTTCAAAGGTTCTTATATTCGAAATTTTTGAATTTCCAATAGTTTTTGAATTTGACAATAATTTGACATTATTAAAAGAAACATTCTAGTCACTTGGACAAAGATTGAATGGAGTCGAATAGTTCTTGTATTTATTTGTGAGAAATGTTGACCACGTGGCGTACAATGTAGATGAGAATGGCGATATCTGTATAATAATTTTACTTACATTAAGAGTTAGATAGAGTATAAATGTTTAGAAGATAACAAAGCTTATTAGTTATGAATATGAAATAAGCACTGTTTTGCCTTAACGTGATTCATAAATAAATAAATAACACCCAATAGTCACATACATAGTCCTGGCCCCATACTAAGATCGTCCTTTGCTCTTTAGATTCTTAATAATTTCTTTTAGATTATCATTTCGTTTTCTTAATCTTTTGTTCTGCCTTTTTAAGTTTCGCACTAAATTAGATTTAAGTTTAAATTTTTGGTTGAGTTCTTTCAAATTTACTGTAAAAAATAACGTCTTAGGTGTGTTAAAGATTGATGAAAATTCTGATGGTATTGGTGTCATTATTTATTGGTTCAATTGCTGGTTCCTGGAAATGAATATGTTTCCAATAAATGATGACGCCACAATTACTGTTGTAGTAATTATGCCTAACGACCGGTTCCAATAAATGATCTCAATCCGAGAATCAAAGATAAAAATGAAAAATTAAAAAAATAAAAATCGCGAGAATTAACCATTAAAATTATTATTTGACAGCGGAATGTTCAACTTTGTTCATGTTGGCAAATTTTTATGATCTGCACACTTTGATTGAAAACATTTATTAGAATTAGCCGCAAATTATTAAATAGTCATTTTACATGGCAGTATGTACCTAGTATATGCTTGCTATTGATGAATTCTGTATCAAATATTTTTCAGCTATTACACTTGTACTGCACCCTGCCTCATTTAAACTTGTAGTTACGACAATCTAAAATAAAGTCAATAAATGTGGCAATATTTATTTATTTATTTATTTATTTATTTATAGGTACACCAACAGCATACATATTGTTAAATTAAATAGTAAACATTAGTTAAGGACAATGTAGCTGATGACAATTTATCACCTTTATTTTTGGTACAGCATTCTTTTTAATTTTCCTAATCCATTTTTCTGTATAATATCCATCGGAATCGGCAAAATGGTCTGAACAAACCACACTTGAGTAATTGGGTTTAAAATTTTCTTCTCTCCTTTCTTCGGAAATAATTTTACGCCATTTATCTCTTACTATTTCATTTCATGGAAATCTGTAATTAATAAATAAAATTAATAAAAAAAATCATAAATTTAAAATAAATATAATATATTTACAAAAAAAAAACGACTCCATGTATTTCATTGTTCCAAATCATGATTTCAAAAGGGACAAAATATTTTATTAACTGAATTCGTTAAATTAATTATTTGTACACGTTTAATACTTAATTTAACATGATTAAGGTTTTAAGAATCAAGTAAGGGAATTATACTTACTTAAAATATGAAATCCCATGTGTTTTGCGCTTTGTAAGAGTGTTATTTTTGCACTCTTTCACAGAGCATTTAGGCATCTTCACAGACGAACGGTCGGCGCCCGACTGACAGCCAACAAGTGCTTACTTACATTTTAAGCACTCGTTGGCTGTCCCACTTTCTGAGCGTCAACTGTGCATCTAGGTATATTATTATATCGATGCAATTTACGGATTAAAGCAGTCTGCCAAGGCATGGTATGAAAGAATAAATGGTGTTTTAGTTAATAAATTACATTTTAGTAGGCTGTCTTCGGAACCATGTGTTTATATCTACAACGATGGTAATGAAATTATTTATATAGCTATTTATGTTGATGACATAATGTTATTCTCTTCAAAAACATCCCGGAAAAGAAAGTTTATTAAACAGAAGTTGATGGATGAGTTTGAGATGAAAGATTTAGGGCCAGCACATCAACTGTTAGGTATGAAAATTACTATATTATCTAATGGAAATTTTTCATTAAATCAGTCAAGCTATATAAAGAAGATTTTGGAAAAGTTTAAAATGTCAGATTGTAAGGAAGTAAAAACCCCTATGGAATTGGGATTAAAGTTACAAAAGGAGGGGAATACAAGTAGTTGTTACTTTGATTATAGGAGTCTAATTGGAAGTCTAATGTATTTAGCGGTGTGTACTAGACCTGATATTGCGCATAGTGTCAGTTATTTAAGCCAATTTAATAATTTCTATGGTGTAAGCCATTAGAAAGCTGCAAAAAGGTTATTACGATATTTAAAGGGTACTATTGACTACTCTTTAAATTTTGAGAAAGGTAATTTAGACATTACAGGTTTTGCTGATGCTGATTGGGGAGGAGACAATTAGATCGAAGATCATATACAGGGTATGTGTTTTATCTTGGCAAATCGGTAATTTCTTGGGAAAGTTGCAAGCAACGTACTGTTGCGCTCTCGAGCACTGAAGCCGAGTACATGGCAGTATCAGATTCTTGCAAAGAGGCTATGTTTTTGCAAACTTTTATTAAAGAGTGTACTGGCAGGATGTATAAAATTAATTTGTTTAATGATAACCAGTCTGCTCAAAAGTTATGTTTCAATTTCGTGTCACATTCTCGAACAAAGCATATTGATATTAGATATCATTATATCAGAGAGTTGTTACAAAATAAGTTAATAAAATTGAGTTATCTTTGTACTGATGAAATGGTGGCTGATGTTTTTACAAAGGCTTTATGTGCTGCAAAGCATAGAAAGTGTACATTTAAATTATTAAAAACATGAAGCTGATATTTCTTTAGTATATATATATGTTATATAATTTCTTTTTATATTTGTTTAAGGCCTGGTGTTAGAACTATATGGTGTATATTTAAACTCATTTAAAAAGAAGTAATAGTTTGACAATACCTTGTCAACTCACTTGCTTTACGTCTACCGTTTAACATTGCTATACGTTGTATCATTATATAAATCTATTTTACCTAGTTCTTTTTATTCACATATTCCATCAAAAATAGCGACGAAAAATATCCCTTATGTTAGTAAAAGCAAGAATCAAAATAAATGTTCATTCATATTTTCGGGAAGATAAGGCTGATATTACTTAAAATTATGTATTTTAGTGAAAGTTTGTACTTATATTTATTTACCTATGTACCATAGACATTATTTTATTGGACCAGGTCACCGTAAATGAGTAAGTTGTCTAATACTATGATTTTGGTCATGAAATGCTGTATGTAAGAAATTGCTGATTTGAAATTATATCGTGATATTTATGCGTCATTAATAGTATCTATCTTATCACCGAACATGGCCAAACGGCATGACTTTAAAGATTAAAGTTATCGCATAATTGTGATTAGAATTACTATCAATATTATCCAACAGTTACTATGTTCTTTTAATGTATAAAATATACTCGGGAAACGTAATTTTTATTGAAATTGGGCGTAAATCATATCATTTATACTTAATCATTCTAAAGTGCAATCATAAGTAAGATATATATAATGCTTATAGAAATTATGCAAATATGTTTGTACCAGCAATCCTATATCACTATCATAATAATAATATTGTTTATGTACAAACAAAACAGCTGTAGCATTAAGTATCTAAGCCGAACTGTTTAGACTGAATGTTTTGTTAAAGAGCCAAGTTGTGAAGAGTTGCCAGACCGCGATAATCCTCAAGTAAATTCTGCTAAATTACCTCATTAATGCAGTCGAAACTATTGCCCCATTTGGTCTAGTACAAATACAGTGACTTGTCAGGTTTAAAATCTGATACCACGGAGTATTGTTTGTAAAATTTCGAGACCAAAGACCAGCATGGATATTGTTAACCAAACTGAGATTCCTATTGGATACAAAAAGTACAAGATTCTTTTTTTTCTACCTGCCCTTATCCCTTAACGTGAGGTCGGAGCAACACACTTTTTCAATCATGTTGCAGAATAGATTTGGCTTAGTCTCTACGACCGGCTGCCTGCCTGACATCAAGCCCGTTTGAGGGATACCATACCAAAAATACACGATCTAATATATAATTTAACCTATGAAATTTTATTTTTACCAAATGTTTTATGCTATCATCATCATCATCATCATCATCAGCCATAGGACGTCTACTGCTGAACATAGGCTTCCCCGAAAGATTTCCAGATCGACCTGTTGGAAACAAATTAAAATACATATAAATTGTGTGAATTATATTCCAACAGATCAGTCTGGAAATCTTGGGGGAGGCTTATGATCAGCAGTGGACGTCCTGTGGCTAGCTGATAATGATGATAATTTATTTGTTGTAGGATCTCGTATAAAATTAAAGAGACACAAGAGTGCCAACATATCATTAGATCGTGAAGACTCCATTTTGTTTAGATACTTAAAATTCAAAGTAAGAGTTAACAAGTATTCAAAACGAATCGTTATTTTGAAATTGAGTGTCAAAAGTAACCATGACTTATACAAATAAATACAGACTACCACTTCAACTGTTGTGAATTTTAAGAATGATATTAGAGCCTTAAATCGATGTGTATTCGGAATGTGACCTTTCCATACAAGAATAAAGCTTTTTGGCGTTGGGATCAGAGGATTCGGAGAGAGAAAGGTTTCGGGAGCCAATTTTATTTCCTCTCTTCTTTGCACAAACTAAGCCGTTAACAGAACAGTAAATATTTCTTATATTACAATGTCTTTAATATTTCCTAAATTAAAATTGATTACGTTGACAATAATAGTGGTTCTTATTTTTTTTATTGCAGAATTTGTGCAGCGTTTTAAGTTAAAGCATGGTCTTTTTATTTCGAAACTCGGGACACTGCTTTCTCTTTTGTTTGTGTAAAAGCCCTCTAAAGAACTTGTTACAAAAGCGATGGTTGGTGTATCAACATAAAAATGTCATCATAATTCACATTACAAGTCTAATTTGTGACAATTATAATAATTGAACTGCTTTCCTTTATTGATGACCTCAAATATTAAATTCAACGGTATGATATCTAATATTTCAACATTTATCTAACACATCTTTAATACGAAATGTATTAGCACGTGATAGTATTGTTAGTAGAATCTCCTAGACACCCTAACTGCGAGTGAGGACAAGTCCTCACTCGCAGTTAGGGCAAAGCAGTAGGCCAAGGCATTGGCCGATAACAGTAGATAAGTAAAGCGTTGTCAAATATGGTTATGTGAATCATTTTCTGTGATAAATAATTGTATTTTCGTGGTTTTAATGTGTAAAAAAACAGGATTGAGGAGAAATTGTTCCGCTTTCGTCATTTTGTTTAATTACTGGTTGGTTTGAATAAATATCTGTAAAGGAAACCAGGGATGACTGCGGTCCAAAGATACCTTTGATTTTATGAGGTTCCTGAGAGTATAATAAAATAATATTAGAACAGTTGCTTTTACTGGAATTAAAAATATACTACTCTGGAATTCATTTTCGGATAGGACTAACCGTAGTAAGTACTCTATTATATTAATACATATTATGTACTACTATAGTAATATCTATATTTCAGAAATGTTATGTATAATAATATACAGTACTGCCATATCTTTATGCATGCTTTGTTGCAGACTCTCTTCTTATGACTCCCTCGAGTACACCATCGTTATATTTTTACTGTTGTGAAGCAGTAAAATTATCATTGCTCGTTCATACATATACTGCTAAATATATTTGCATTTTAAATGGACTACTCCCGTAGGTATCTATTGCGCATTATTAATTTTCGTTAACACGTTTAAGTAACACTATTAAAGTGTGAAGTCCTATTTATCATAATAATGCCCAGACTTCGGTTTAAACTTACGATTCGGTTTACACTTTTAAGCATTCATTTTTCGCCAAATATTCTATCATCGTTAATTTTCCATTGAGTGAACGCTATTAATCTTCATTTGTTTAACAATTTAAATTAATATAAGTTCTTCAATAGTACTCGAATTCAACCAAGCAAGGAGTACTTCGAATAAAATCACTTGAACCTAGTAAATTAAAGTTAATAATATTTCTGTGAAATTTCACAAATCGGAAATCAATGAATGAATCTAAGAAGTTGGATCTGTTGTTGTTATGTTTAGGGAATGAATTTCCAATCCTTACTTAGTGTTTGCCTACGACCTAAAAGGAAGTCGTGTGGAAAATTTCATGTTCTTAGTTCTAATAGTTTCGGTTGTAAACTGATACGGCAGGCACTCAGTCAGTTTCTCCGTTATATAGATTGGATGTATGTAAATAATATCTTATATCTTTTTTCTCTCCGACTGATTTCTTTAATTATTACATTGACGTAGTACAAGGTGATTATAGAATAACGGACCGAACGACGAATTTATATGGCACCACCATTGCAATGAGCTGTATCGAACACAAAAAAAATCTCGAATATCGGTCCACATTTTGCGGTGATATCTGGTAACATACATAAAAAAATAGAGACGAATTAAGGACCTTCTCCTTTTTGGAAGTCGGTCGAAAATATATGTTTTTACCACTTAATTAAGTATTTGTCTGAAATGGCGGTAGTCAGACACCATTAACACCTAGGTGTGGCTACAGTACTAGGTACTGCAGTCTTTTTTTACCTTATTTTTATTTGAGCTATTTTCTGTGAAATATTTAGACGTTTTCTTCCGTGCGCAATTTACTGCGGCGCATAAATATCAATTTATATGTTATTTGCAATAAATTTACATTTTGATATTACAATCTAGGTGAGTGCACGGTTCTACAATTTTTTTAGGGTTCTTATAGAAATTTAGATATCTGAGTGAAACAAAAAATCCGCTTGCATGTCTGTTATTCTGTTCCTTAGCACCCACAGTTATTTTTATATTTACTATTATTCTTGGTTTGTACACAATGTATCATGTATTTTTTATAATTCGGGATATTTCGACTTATAAAACTTGAAACATAGTTTTACCGTAAACTTTCGTAATATCGGAACCTTTTACATTGCATGGTCGGACACTTGGACGGTTTTATTTTTTACTTTTTGATCACCCATGTCCGATCTAAAGAAATGTACGAAGGTGTGTGCACATTATGACATCACAGCTGGGTAACTTACGATACATTCCTATACATTTAGGCTCAATTGCACCACTATTATTAACCTAGAGTTAGTCCTAACCGCAAGCTAAATTGACAGAAAATGTATGAATGACATGTAACTTAACTTGCGGTTAGGACTAACTCTAGGTTAATAATAGTGGTGCAATTGAGCCTTAGAGTGATAAAAAGACTCGGTGACCAAAATCATACGCGAGTGCTAGCTCTAAATGCACTTTTTGAGACATACGATCAATACTGAATACCGAAGGTGCGATATCTCTTGTCTTCTTACTTCTGGCTTCGTGGTTAACCCGTAAGGTCTGCTTCACAAAGTGTCATAACTTTACTAATAAATAACTAAAAATATTTACAAGAAAGTTTCGCTCCTAAAGCTAAATTGCACTAGAGAGTAGTCCGCTTGTGGTCTGGAAGGCAATATGCAATTGATCTTATACCGCAATATAAACTTCATGCCAAGTATTTATCTTTCTATATTCAAGAGTTTACAAACGAGGATGCGAGTCTAGACGAAATTAGTTACGGACAGTGGCTTTACACAAAGTTTATTTGTTTTTAGTACCAAAGGTAAGTTAATGAAAGGAACCACTGAATATATTCAATAGACGAGTACGAATACCTTCACTAATGCAGAATTCATTCCTTTTCATCATTAAAAATCCACTGAATTTAAGGATCTTAAAATTAAAAATATGTAAATTACACATGCAAGTGCATAGTTGTTTAAAAGCTGTAATAAAAGCAATACACATTCTGTTTTACAATGTTGTCCACTGCAGCCTTAGACATAGTCAAGTCGAACCTTGGAATAGATTACACGTAGATTTTTTGGGACAATACAAGACAGATAGATGCGACCACTTAATAGATTGAAGCTTTTCTAATGGCAGATACGTCAGCTGACTCAGTATTGACTATACTGCGAGAAACATTTACTAGATTTTGGTTACCATAAGAACTAGTATCTGATAATGGCCTCCTTTTACAAGTTACTGCTAAGCTGATTTTATAAAATATAATGGTATAATTCATACTTTCTCGGCAGCATATCATGCAGCGTCTAATGGTGCCGCGGAGGGAGTCGTTAAGTTATGCGAGCGATTAAGAAAGCAATGATAGATAAGTGGGTGTAAATAAAGTATTACAAACATATCTTATGACATATAGGAACACTGTGCACTACACAACTGAAAGAGAGAAAGTGGTTCTTAAAGTAAGTGTTAGGGTGTAATGTATGAAGGGAGGTTGTGATTTGGTTTTTATATATTGTTTTTCTGTATTGACACGAATGTCAGTTTTATAATTAAGTTCATATTAAAACAGCTGAAGTCTTAAACTCGGTGATTCTTCATAGAAGATCCTGACTTTGTAAACCCTTTGTAAATCCTGGCTTTCGGTCAAAGCAACAAACGGTTTACTGTGATAAATAATTCTGGCTATTGAAAAATCGACCTTAAAATAAATGTACATCATATGAATATAATGAATATAATGCATTATAAATAATAGCAAGGCCCGGTGCTATGCAAATTGAACATGCTGCAGGCTCCGCTACTCCAAACTCTAAAGTGCTTTTGGAATGCATGCCTATCACATTATTTAGTGATGAATACTATTAATTACAACTGCTTGTTGCAACGAGAAACCAGGATGTTTTTCCTAATAATTTTCCTTGTTTTACCCCATGAATCTAATATAGAATCAAAGAGAAGCCATTTATTCGATTTTTTTCAGTCTATTGGATCCGGCGGTTACTACATGTATAAAGTTTTGTGCGAATACCTCAGTGCAAACAAATTAAAAACTGAATGTCACAAGAAATGGCTAGCCATATTCCACCGTGTGATTGAGATGTAATAATATAAAGAGGACCTTGGAGTCTTGTCTCAGATAACTCCTATAAAACGTTGTTATAATAGGGAGAATATGGGTAATAAGTTTAGGGCGCCGAGGTCAATGGGCACAGTTGTACCTATTGAGTCGATACCTTTTAAAATCTACTCAAACATAAGCTGTGCTAATCAGTCAGGGTTACTTACGGGAGTCTACTTACAGGTGTCAAGAGTACCTTGCTTTAGTGGTCACAGGACCCAAGTCTTCGGCGAGGATTTCTTCAACCACCTACAGTGGAGAGTTACAACGGGGAATTCAGGGAAATCAATAGCACAGATACTTGCGGTGCACACAAACACACTTTCGTAACTGCAATACTTACTTAAGAAGAACAGGGGAAAATTGAACACAGGAACTTCAGAATGGAGACCAAATTGAACACTACGTATGTTGAAAACTTAATATGTTGTACTTGTAGTGTTGCCACACTGAGTGCAGAGTTGAAAGTTCAGTGAGGTGTGTACATACGCCATACATAGTAAATTAAGTAGCTACCTTACAGGCCAATTGCCGGGAAATGATTGAATCCTTGAACACAGAACACATGAAAAACTGCAAATAAAATAATCACATCAGCTCCGCAAATACTTCTATGGTGAGCAATGCCAAAAACAGCACCTGACACCCAACGAATGCACAGGCTAAAGAAATTTTCTTAGAAAATTAGGAAAAACAGGCAGCTAAATGTCACAAAATCGAACGAGATACTACATTGCAAACGGATAGCGCGATGTAGTTTGAATAATAATTAAAACAATTTATTTTAACAGCATCAAACTTTTCAAAATTTCGCAAACGAAAATCAAATTTAAATTCAGCTGTTTCACGAAATCCATATTGGACAGTCACTCCTTTACAGTCCGTTACAGATCCATCTATAAGACAAGGACGCAAACAGACTTTAAAACAACTTAGGCTAAAAGAAAATTTATATGCCAAGAAGGAATGTTTTTTAGGCATTTCTCTAGATGGAATTTATGAGGAAGGCATAGCAGAAATAAAATGTCCAATAAGTTATTACGACGTAACTGTTGTTACTGCCATAAATAAAATAATACTAAAATGTTTTGTAGTGAATGTTAATAGTATACTTAAAAGAAAAACATGGTTGATATTACCAAGTGTCGGGCAGCTTCGCATACTGAAAGCTGAAATATGTTTATTTGCTGTATGGACTGGTTCGGAATATCCATTTCAAGTTACAAAAGTATATATATGACACATTTTGGTCAGAAAAAATGGCACCGCAACTTGTCAAATCTCTCAAGAATGCCTAATGTCTGAAATTATTTACCCATGAAAGTCATGACCAATGTCTATAAGAAATATTGTTTCATTTCAGTGTTATAAAAAATTTAAACACACACACACACCACAAGCTCCTCTGGTTTTACAACCAGCTGCTTGCCAACAGCGTTACGGAGGCTGTCAATTTCAATTCGGTTGTCTCCGACAATCGTACCTCTCAATAGTTCCTTGTACACTGCCATAATTAGTGCTCTTATAACTATTGATAAATGTTTACAACAATATAACGCAAAAATTCTATATTCATCAATCAAGACAAAGGCTTACAGTTCCATCGCAGTCAAGTGGGTGAGAGACGGGCACATTTAACGGGCGTGTTGCCGCTAAATGTGGTTCACATCTAAATACCAGTGCTCAACCACAGTGATGTTTTGGACACAATTACAAGACAGGACTGTCTGGTATTAAAATGAAGATTTTAAAAGTTTATTATTTTTTAAATATTAGACAAAAAGTTTTTACCTACTTTCGACCCAAAAGAAGTAGACGTCAAGTAGGTCGTAAAAATTGAAGCCGAATTTTTCTGCAATATTTTGAAAAAGTGTGTTGCGTCGACTTATAAGTCACAACAAAGCGGGATCTCTGGCAGATTAAAGATTAACATCAAAGACATTAAATCGATTTTAATGATTTTCGTTTGCTTCCATAGACAGTATCTGAATTTAACACTCTCTGTAAATTATAATTTGCATGATTTATATGTGGAATAAATTAAAGATAAACTTTTGACACGAAGTGGTGAAGCAACGTCGTATAAAATCAATCAAAACAAAAATCGTTTTAGATTCTGATGGAAATGTAAAGAATTTTCTTTGCCAACATTTACAAGATCGTCCTCGAGATAGCAAATGTTTTAACTTTTGGGCGTAAACGTTTGTTTGTGTGACATTTTTCTATATCTACACTAGACAGTACGACCCATTGTTTGTCAAATTCTTGTTTTCCTAACTTTTCCGAGATACTTTGCCAATCTAAAATAAGTAAGATGTATGTTTTATTCAGAAAAGGACGAGTTTATGTCGATAATTTATTTTTGTGGTCTGATGCCATACACGGAATAGTTTATATTTTATGTTATGTACAATATTCCAGATACTTAAGCAATTATAATAAATTATATAAAACCGGGAAAAAACTAATAAAATAATTTGTACATTTTTCTGTTGCCCATTTCATAATTCGTTGAAAATGATATATTTTTTTTCGCTCTAAGTATGAAAGATGTTGCCTACTAGATACTTACAAATCTGGTATTATACAAGGATGTTGCAATAGTTTTAAAATAATATAATGCTGATCAATTATTAGACAGTAGTACCTACATACACAATATAAATCGATGTACGGTCAAGCTTGCACGACTCCAATCAATTTCCAATTGTTCTATACAGGACGGTGATTTTGTAGATAAGCAACTACTCCAATATACAACTATGCAGTTATAAAGGTACAACAATAACATAATAATTTAATATGAATATATATTTTTATATAAAACCATGGTGTCAGCGGGGTATACTATGGAATAATCTATCTCATTAGTAGTAGGCCAGTCAATTAAACAATAAAAGGGAGTCAATCTCGGAATCTCAAGATTTCCTGAAGATTTCAAAATATTCGAGAAATTCATGATAGACCTAGAACAGACAGACCAAGACGAGTAAGGTCAATCGTGCATAGCGTTCTTGACTGATAATAATTTAAACATAAGCAATCTCTTGTTCGCAGACAGCCATTCCAGACTGTTAGGCAGATGAAAAAACGACTTCAACTAGCCCCTCAAGTAAGCATTACTCAGTGAACTGTGAGAAACAGACTTAGAGAACGTGGACTGTGGCCCAGGAGACCTTGGCGAGGACCTAACCTCAATATGAACCTAAATCAGCCCCACTAAGTTTGGCAAGAGAACTTTAGGATTGGCCTGAGGAATATATGGATTGGTTATTCTGTGATGACCACAGAGAAAGAGTTTGGCGAACACTTGGACAAAGATTGATGCTATAAGTAAGCCTTCCTCGTTTGCAACAACACGGTGGATCTGTCATGTTTTGGGGCGGAATCATCTATGGAAGTCGTACACCGTTAATCCGTTGGAGGCGGCACATATACATATATGTTACATACTCGTAAGTATCTCGGGCTTCGGAGGTCGAACGGCCCGTCACTATTTAATTCCCATTAGACAAAAGACAAGTGTGCAAATCTACTTGTAATAATCACAAGTTTAAAAACTTAACGGTCCGACTTCAAATCCGATCGTGACCAAATTTATATGGGACCACCCTTCAAAGAAGCTTTATCGAACACAAAAAGAATTTTTAAGATCGGTCCATATTCGGCGGAGATAACGCGTAACATACATAAAAAAATACTGACGAATTGAGGACCTTCTCCTTTTTGGAAGTCGGTCGACAAATACTTGAACCAATTGTGAACCCGTATCTGCAAAATGTAATCAATGGATATTTTCAGGAGCTGGATATCAAAATGTCACAATTGCGAGTTTACTCTTCAGAAATGATTCCCATAGAACATCCATGGAACAAGCTCCATCGACGTGTAAAGCAGCGGCTTAGTGAAGCAACAACAATACAGTACCTCATATGGATCGACATAGATAAGTTGGACAACCTTCCCTTAGAAAAACTAAAAAAATTTACCAGGTGTTTGAAAAAGCGTATAAGAGCATGCATATAAGCTCGCGGACTACAACGTATTGAAAATACGTAAAATTAAATGTGAACTCCTCCTACCGACGAAAACTAAGACCCACAAAAAACATTTACACTCAACAATCATATCGTCAGCCACAGGACGTCTACTGCTGGACATATGCTGAATGGTGTAAAACTTTTTTTGATTAGTGTGTTTTATCTAGCTTTGGATTTGCAGCATCGTGATACTGTTCAGTATGAAATTTCAGCATTTAACTACCCGGAACCTCATATTTTATCATCAGAGTCAGGTGCACTTGTACAATATGTTAGAGACAATTCAGATATAAATGTCCAAACTCTTAATGGTAATAATACTTTCCATGTTATGATTAAAACTGTCACTCCAACATATGCTGTTATTTACGATGAACGCATACAAAAATGAACAAATAAACCAAATGCAAAAGAGTTGGCAGCAATATCACATGTATCTCTCCTAACATATGAAAAACTAATTCTGCAATATGGATCTGCAATTTTTTCCACGTAATACAAACTTATGTACCTATTTTAATAAGAAACCACTGTGCCTATACGAAAGCATCTCACATACATAGCAAGCATAAGGAGACGGAAAATATCTACATACATACATACATAAGCTCACGCCTGTATCCCCGAAGGGGTAGGCAGAGGCGCACTAGCGAACTAGAACACCCACATTTCGCCGAGCTTAGTTCAGTCCCAGATGTGATAGGGGGCGAGCCTATCGCCATATCGGGCACAAATTCCAGACTCCGGGCAAATATGGAAAAATCCAATATTACTTTGCCCGACCCGGGGATCGAACCCGAGACCTCAGAACCGTAGTCGTACCGAAATACCACCACGCCACCGAGGCAGTCGGAACGGAAAATATCTGTATCAAAGAAAATATGAACAACTTGTCAAGCGACTCATAATAAGAATCAGTAAGGGATATTGCCAATGATGATATGACCTGCGATATATTTGGTTATTATTTACCTCTATATATATAGTTTTTAAACTGGGATCATTAAACGTAGTTGTTATACTCATTAATTCTGCCGATATCAGTTATCAGATTTCTTTTTAAATAAAGTATATTGTTTTTAAAATTTCAATTTACCTCTAACAAGAAAACTGCAACAAGGATTTTAATATCACTAGGTGCACTTCTAGTGCGAAAGTGTTCTAGCAATCCCAGTACGTAGGACGTAAAACTTTACGATCGGTTCAGTAACGCGATACGATAATCGAATGAAATTCAACATGTGTACGAAACGAGAACGTAAATGCCACGGCGAATATTTATTTTCGAATGTTCTGCGTAAGCGTTCGAATGTGAATTCCATTTCGGAATGGCTGCACTGTGGATTTTTGATGACGTCCTTGTTTTTCTATGTAGTTTAGGAAGGAACAGATATCAATACTAAAACACAGGCTTCTATTTGTCGTATAAGGAGCTAGGTGCTGTACGAAGGTCGTAATAAAATATTGAAATATATATAAGAAATATGTTCAACAATAAATACTTAGATGAATAACAATACTTTTATAAATAGTTGCAAATCTTCAAACGACAAAGTAGCAAATAATGTTAGGTAGTAAACTCATACGTGTATGTGAACAGATAGCCATTCTAGACATTAGATTTATGGAGTAAAAACTGAACATAGTACCGGCCTCCGAAGTCCATTGTCCCGCTGCGCATATTTCTACTTCCAACGATTTGCGCATCCAAACTTGTAAGGCGATAGTTCTCATGTCCTCTCACACTGAGGTTAATAGTCATAAATCGTGCTCCCGTTATCCACAAAATGGATATTTTTACGGAGAATTTTTATGGATATATACCAAAAAATGATTGCACCGTAATATACAAGCGATCGTGTTTAGTTGTAAGCCAGCTACTTATAAATCCAGGACAGTTTATAACTCGAGGAGAGCCGGTCTTGCTAAGGTGTTCGAGTCGTGTGTTATGAATAATATTTATGACCTGCTTCGAAAGAAGAGAGTATGGAAATATATCTACTGTATTATCGTGTATCGTTTCTCGGTATAAGGTTACGTAAGGTTTTTCTGCTACATTTTTGTTTTTAAAATTCTAATACTGCCTCGGTGGCGTGGTGGTATTTCGGTACACTACGGTTCTGAGCCGAGACCTCAGTTCGATCCCCGGGTCGGGCAAAATGATATTGGATTTTTCCATATCAGCCCGGAGTCTGGAATTTGTGCCCGATATGGCCATAGGGTCGCCCCATATCACATCTGGGGCGGAACTAAGCTCGGCTAAATGTGGGTGTTCTAGTTCGCTAGTGCGCCTCTGCCTACCCCTTCGGGGATACAGGCGTGAGCTTATGTTATGTTTTAAATTCTAATATTGTAAAAGTACGATAATAATAAATAGTTAAGACTGAGTTGATTCTGGTTTCGCGACAAATCCTTGTGTGAATATCTTATTTTCTTACCGGCCTTGGTCTGTGGGACTAACATCCTTTCGTGGTTTCTGAGACTTTTGTCACAATGGAATATGTATGTGACAACCCTACAAACAACAGATTGACAAATATTGAAATTAATTCTGTAGTGATAGGAAAACATTATTAGATCGAGTTTATTTTCTACTTTTAATGTTATTTCTGTTAACAAAGTGAACATTGCTCCAGTTAAAATTTGGTATGAAAAATGTTTGCGGCATGCACGACCACAGTGTGTGGCTCGATCTGTATGCGGATTAGTTGAACTACTAACTAGGTATTGGGTTTAAGTTCAACGAAAAAACCAAAATATTCTCAATGTTCTAAAGTGGTGTGTTTTTACTTTTTGCCGTCTTTTCCAGTAACACTAGTGTTAGCGTCATATATGTTGTCGACTGGGAGGTCCTGGGTTCAGATCACAGGTCGGGTAAAGCGGTTTTTCTCAAAGGATTAAAGAAGTTGATCCCTCAGAGGGACATACTGTCGTAAAAAAATATCCGGATTTCTTCCTGTAAAACTTGAAATCGTAGACTAAGGCCTAACCCCTCTCTTTAGTATAGGCCCGAGCCCAGCAGTGGGACAGTAATATTACAGGGCTAATATTAATATATTTTTTTTATATTATTATAACAACTTGAAGAAAAGTGTATTGCGTCAGTGCCACCCTACATTGGAGTGGGAAAGGTTAGTCGAAATAAGATCGAAAAGACTACTTTAAACAATACAAAAATACCGTTGTTTGCAAATGATTTATGCGGCGTGTTTGCTTACCGATTACTGTTGCCTATGAAATTTTAATTATGTAAGTGTAACGCATATGTATGTTTGATTTCCACCACTCTGTGTACTTTAAATCATATTGATTTTCATGATATGTTTTCCACGTAATAATTTCAATATTTCGCTTAAAAGTCAGCTAAATGTATCGCAAAATTAACAGTTAATTTGTTTAGTGATGGCCTCATTTTCTGCATATTTTTGTAGATTTGGTGCGTGCCGATGTAGTATGAGTTTTACTGATTTATTCATGTTTACGTTATTTGCTACTTAGTACTCGTACATGAAATATAGCACACCTCACACTTGTCAACAATCTGAATTGTATTATTTTCGTACAAGGCGTAAGTTATTAACGTTGACGCTTCTAAAGAGGTAAAACCTGTTTAAAAAAACTCTAACGAGCACATTGGTGTTTTAAAGAAACTGCAATACACCGCGGCCGTAGTCGGCGGGATCAATTAATTCCCGTGACATATTTCTTCACTCCCGTATTTTCGTAAATAATAATGAAATATCACGAAATTGTATACTAAAACCTTAGCGATGCAGGTAAATCTGCGGCCAGTAAGTGGCCCACCATATTTCTATCGAAGGACTATTCGGCGTAATTAAAAGAAAGCTTGGCGCTATTCCATTGGTGATAGGCACCGTATTAAACGACTGCAGTGTCTATTAGCGGCATCGACCGTTTTCACCGCAATCTCTATCGTGTCGGCATTTTATTATCGGAGGAGTGAGCTCCGTTGTAATCCCTGGCGAGCTGTACAATTTACGATTTATAAAACCGCCATTTTCTGTTGTAAAGCACAACGATAAAGAGAATACTAATCCTCAGTTTCTCGGGAGTTCGAGGCTCACCCCGTTGCTTGTCCTTTATCTTAATATTCACTGATATTAAAAAGTTAATCTGAAAAAACAGCAAGGATATTGTTGCGCTCTCGGTTACCTGTTATCTCAAGATACAATTTGCCGCGTTTTTGTAAAAAAAAAATACTCTGCAAGGAATTACTTTTATGTGAAGGTTATAAATAAAAATCGTGATGTTAAATCATCTGCAATGTAACAAAGGTAAATTACTACGTAGGTCTATAAAGCAAATAATTTATTGGAGTTGTATTGGCTATATATCTATGTATTTAAATATATACGTATATAATTATGTTTTTTAAAGAAACATTTGTAAAAACATCAATTAAGGAAATTCATCATCTATGTTCTATTTCGCTTTTCTAAATTCTTGGCTTAAATTAAACCCCCACTTAAGAAATAATTAATATATAATTTATTGAGAGCGTTTTATTAAATTAATAAAAAAAAAAACGTTAAATTTATTTTATTTAATATTTTTGAATTCTTAGTCCGGTACCCCCGGATTGGTAGATACCGAATTCTGAATTCCAGCTTGTGATCTCTAGTTCATATTAGTGGATCAAATATTAGTCGGATAATAATTTAATTTAGGCAGTTTTCTTGAAAACAAAAAACACAATGATAATTTTGTATCCTCTTACATTTCTTTTGGTAAGTTGTAGTTTTTTGTAGTCAAATGTTAACTGCTAAAAGAAATGTATGAACAAAACAAAAACAATCCCTTTTCGACCGACTTCCAAAAAGGAGAAGGCCCTCATTTCGTCTGTATTTTTTATGTATGTTACGCGATAACTTCGCCAAATGTGGACCGATCGTCAAAATTCTTTTTGTCTTCGATAGAGTTTATTTAAGGATGATCTCCTATAAAGTGGTTACGATCGGTAAGTTATTATTTGCCAACTGTGAAAATTCGTTCCCAGGGTCCTAAACCTAGAGTATCAAATTTCTAACGTCTCGTAAATATCACGTTGATTTGAAAATATTTTTGTATCGTCGACGTTGTTGATAGATATATTATTATTACTGAATGAAAAAAAAACAAAGCCCACGTGATAAATTGAACCGTTAATCTTTCCCGATGGCTTGCGCATAAAACATAAAATACGACACATCCTATATTGTTTTTTAAATGCCGTTGGAAAAATATCTGTGCTTTAATTCGATATTGGGTCACTGAACGCAGGTAATTGTGATAAAACTACTAGAATTATTGATACAAGAAACGATTTTGTAATATTTAATAATATAGTAAAAAAACGTGTTTTTCACATTTCCGTAGTTTATTTTAAGAGTACTTAACTACCTCTACTTACCATCATGAGAGTCGTACATGTAAATGATCTCCTTCCATCCGTAGTAGAGGATCATGTCGACTATAGCCTTGTGGTAATGAGGCCGCATGCTCACCGCGTGATCGATCAGCCCCGACGAGGGAGGGATCACCTGTCCGGAAACAACTTACTTTAATAACACACTCACGCGTGAATTTTGTAAAGTAATCTGGTATTTTTTAAAATGTTTCATTTAGAAAGTGAAGCCTATGATCAGAAGTGGGATGAAGAAATCTATAGATGACTATGATGATGGTCCAGTTATTTTACAATATACTAATTATTGAGTTATTGTTTATTATTATGTAAGTGTACGCTTCATTTGGAATCAATCGATTAAATGTTCTGTTGGCCTTGTAAATACATTTTAATGTGATGATCTTAAATATGTGTTTACCTACCCAATAAAATAAATCGTTAACTAAAGACTCAGTTTCAAAATATATTATGTTTTATTTATTACGTATAAACGCACGTTGCTCATGTAATGTTCTTATGAATTATTATTGCAATTGCTCGCTAAATAATTAAAAGCATTGTCTCCAATCTTTAGTATTTACAAACGTATATTCTTGTTTGGGCATACAATAAATAGCTTCCATTAAACAGAGTACAAGAGACAGAAATTGATGCCCAGTAATGCAATGAGCGTCAACGTTTCCACCGTGAACGTTTGCAGCATCTATGTTTGTTAAGATAGATTCTGCAAATCAATTAATCAATTTTTAACAGCATCCATCTTATAACATCCCACTAAGTTGACAATACTTTTGAACAACAGTAAACTGTGTATTGTCTTCAATGCAAGACAATGGATAAAAAAGTAGCATTTCTGAGAAACTCTACTTGCTACTTGTTTTTCCTACATAAAACAAATAAAATGCATAAAGAGATGTCAACCTATAGCCTGTAAAATAGTCACACACTCTTTTTGCCAATGTTTGTCTATATGTTCGGTAATTAGGCAAAAATCGATGATTGAAATCGAACGAAACCAACTGCACCTGGTACAACATAAAAGCTTCTTTATGTTGAAGTATCCGTATTCAAAAGATCCCGAAGAATCTAAGTATCTGATAAGTTCACATCCAAGTTATAGTATTTCTGCTCAGTCTATATTAAAATTATACTAAAATGATGCTTAATTTTTGAACGCTCCATGAATGAAGAGATGGAACTAGGTTAATGAATGCGCAAAAAATAATATTAAAATTATTCTAAGGACTTCTATTCATAATTAAATTAAATGCAGCTGTCAACGCCTCCGTCACTTCGTACTTCAGTTGTAGAAGGAGTCAAGAAAAAGGCAGAAAAGTGTAATAAATCCGATTAGAGCGTCCACAATTTCTGTCACTTACAAAAAATACATTTTAAACTCGAGTCTTAAAGTGTTCTACGATCTTTGCAAGAACACTATTTAAATGGGTTCTCTGATTATGAATTTCTATTTACGTGAATGTCTTGTTTTTATTTAGCACCAATGAGCAATCAGTTACGTAAAGGGAAGTCTACGCATAGCAAAGGGATATAAAGTATAGTTCTTGAATACCGGATTAAATATAAAATATTGACCTGCTGACTGAGTGCAACTCAAGAGGTTCAGTTATCTACTACATACATGACATAATTATATAAACAACCTTACACTTCTGATAAGGTCGAAAGGGGAGTCGTCAGTAATTTATTTGATTAAAGACTTGCAACTATTAATTACCATATTGTGTAAAGAATCGGCCAAACGAAAGTCAAGAAACTTCAAGTTACTGTAAGATTAATTGTTAACAATAAAATTGCTATTCGAATAATTATGATAATTATTATATTATCGAATAATTATTATATTTGCGCTCCATAGTGGGTAGCCAGGCAGTGTCGCAAAAGGCGCGAATGGCTGTCCACAATGGAGTGCTGATACCGACGCTTACATATGGAAGTGAGTGCTGGGTCTGGCAGAAGAAACATGAAAGTCGAGTGAATGCGGTGGAAATGCGTTCCCTGCGAAGTATGTGTGAAGTCACCCTTGCCGATCGTATGAGGAATAGCAAGATAAGGGATTGTTGTAAGTTGAAGAATGATGTGGTGACTAGGATTGAGAAAGGGATGCTGAGGTGGTTTGGACATGTTGAAAGGATGGATGAAAGGCGACTTACGAAAGGTATTTATCGTGCTAAAGTGTATGGTAGGGCCAGAAGAGGGCGCCCGACACGATCCTATGTGGATCAAATAAGCGATCTCCTTCGTAAAGGGCAAGTTCGGAGTACCCTCAGCCGGCGGAAATGTATGAAACGATGCATGAATGTGGATGAGGCAAAAGAGGTGTGTCAGGATCGTAGCTTGTGGCGCTCAATTGTCTCTGCCTACCCCTATGGGATACAGGCGTGAGTGTGTATGTATGTATGTATGTATTATATCAGTCGCCGAGACACCATTCGTCAAAGACATTTTGACGAATGCCAGAAAGCAACCAGCTGAAGCTGAACTACTTAAAGTTCTTGATCAAGAAAATACTCTAGATTACGCGTTTTGTATGTTAAATGTTATTAACGTAAACTATACAACATATTTCATTTTATGGATGAAGGATACCACAGATGTATTAGGTACATAACTCACCTTCTCAGGGAACCATGGAGTGACGAATGGCATCTGAAACGTGTTAGTATATGAATGGAGCGTGTCGAAGGATTCCGGCGTGACTGCGCCGAGCATTGCGAACACGCCTCGGGCGAACTGGTTGCAAACTGTGAACAAGATCACATAGTGTGAACTACGGTATGTACCCACGATATAAAATATTTTTAAATGCAAACAAATGTAATTTTACAAACATAAACATCGTAGTTCATTGCTGAAGTATTCGACTTTTTCACACGCTTTTTTAATTAGTATTACAACTCCCAGAAACCACCAACCAGTAAACCAATTGCACACAAACAAATACAAATATTCAGAATGGAGCAATAATATTTATATGTAAAATATCAAGACCTCGTACATATATCAAACTCATCTGAACACAACGAACAAAGTGAAGACGAAGCGCTGATTAATAGAAATATATTGAAGTAGAAAATTTTTAAAGGCCAGTCTCCTGCAAATGTTTTTGAAGTGAAAACTTCTTTAGCATCGTTGTGATTTGAAAGTCGATGAAACGAAAAAGCGACAGTAAAAAGTACGCCCATGCTTGGAAAAAGGCATCACACAACCGTGGTGTTTTGTATACGAGTACTTATTAGTCTTTTCACCATTTTTATAATAAAATCTATGTAATATATACGAAAGTCGCTAGATGCAGGCCGCTTCCAACAGGTCAATCTGGAAATCTTTGGGGGAGGCCTATGTTCAGCAGTGGACGTCCTATGGCTGATGACGATGATGATGATGATGAATATATACGAATAAAATGTAAAATAATTATTAAATTTTGTATCACTATGATCATTACTAAAACTTACAATTATCCTCTTCTCGAAATTTTACATTCGACTCATTATTTTAGTATTTTTTAAGGTTTCACTTCTACCACGTGTGAATTGCACACATATTTGTTTTAAGAAAACACAAAACATCTACAGAAAACAATATTTATCGTTGTCTCCTGCTCATGGAACAGTGGACCGTAGACAAAAATGTGTATAGAAACCATGTTTTGTGCAGGTATTTTTATGTAGTATTTCGAGAAAAACATATACTGGAGACGCCTTTACAATACTAATAAATTTATATAGGCATTAAAATATCCAACCAAAACCACAACACTATCCTAGCATACCAACGATAATTGGAGAAACGATAACCAACAGAAGAGGAGCTTCTGCCAATCGACAGTTACGATGTTATGCAAAATAGAGACGCGATCGGGTTGCATTAATCGACCTATGCAAAGAATAAAGTTACATATGATAATGAATCGAAATTGCTTTCTTATTTTTCCGAGCTTATATTGACTTGTATATTTAACGAGTAAATATTGTTTTTAAGCTATGTCATAATTTAACTTGTTATTATGTCATAACTTAAAATAAATAATTTACTCGTTAAATATACAGGTCAATATAAGCTCGGAAAAATAAGAAAGCAATTTCGATCCATTATCATATGTAACTTTATTCTTTGCATAGGTCGAATTTTATTGTGTCAAACGAGGCCTTTTGCTGTGTAGACCGATGCAGATACTGCATATGATATTCGGCGGTGTGGTACTGTTGTTAGCCAAGAGAGACATACAATATCGTAACACTACGTATAGTCTAGTAGATACAATAGTGTAACAAACATTTTATTCATTCTATCTAGTAGAATGTATATAATATCTACTTTTTAAACCTTAGCAAGATTTTTTTATCAAACAGATTTGTTGTAAAAGTAAATATATCAACATTTTATTAGTCTTTACTTTTAAGTGTATTATACATGTGTAAGTTACGATACGGCATCTCTTCTAATTTTTATTCTAATATTTTTTGGAATGATGTTCTATTAAAATATATTACGTTGAAGCTAATGCTAAATATACAATATTATAAAGAAACCGTATTTTATTAATGGCTGACGGAGTGAATGTATGTAAAACGATCGTTATGAAAAAAACATTAAAATATTCACATAGGTATAATGTCACGAATCTGTTATTAAACTTTCGTTATATTTTAAACTTAATATTGTACTATTATAAATGCGAAAGTTTAGATGGATGGATTTTAGTAAGTTAATCATGAACGGCTGATCGTATCTGGATTAAATTTGGCACATTTAATGGCAATCTATCTTAGATTATAATCGGGAATAGCACATAGCCTATTTTTTATCCTGGAAAAATGTTTGGTTCTCATTGCATAGATATGTTAATAAATTTACACGAAAACGAAGTCGCAAGCAACAATAGCCGATAACAATAACGCTAGTAATAGATAAAGTGTTAAATCTGAGAGCGATATAACTTTCCAAAACTGAAATCTCTAATTACTTGCGTCACAAACGAAAGTAGTTTTAATTTACTTGTCAACGCTGGGGTGGCAAAAAACACAGAAAGCGAAGGAGGATTAAATAAGACAATCCACTTTATTTTCAAGTTCATTAAATTTAGCCCCTCTGACAGGCTTTTAAGGTAATTGCGTTAGGCTGCAATTACAATAAAAGGTGTGTCAACCTGTTCCACGCTGCCGAGTGTCTAGCTATAATGAACTAGCGTTGAAGTTTCTTTATGTACCAAATTTAGTTGTTATTAGATACATTCTATCAATATTCTTTATTATATTACAAAACATACGGGTACAGTGGCCATATTGGTGGCTTCTATCGCAACACACTTGTTGCAAGAAAGATTCGGATACGTTTTGACGACCGCTCGCTTGTCTAACGGCGACCCCTTGTAGGAGATTGATATGAGTGTATTAAAAAAGAATAATGAATGAGAATATATCTCGCAATGAACCCTTTGATGATTGAGGTCATACTACGGATTTTTAAAGCCTAGACGGTTCATACACCATACACAGCTCAAAGGATCGGTAATCCATAGCTTACCCGATGCTTTGAGCTCTTTGATTACAAAGGGGTGAAAAGATAAATATACCTTATTACCAGCACGAATCATCCGTACTGTACTTTGTATGGGTTTCGGTAATTAATGAGGTTCGTTTTAACCGCATCCGTTGCCGTGGTTAATATTTTTTATTTATAGGGTTGCCACTAATTAATCTTTTTTCCATTATTTCATCTTTACCTTTCCATTTTACATCCGATAAGTTAATTTTAAAGCGCTGTAAAACTTAGCAACTTCGAAATAGGCTTGTTTACCTTCAGCTTTGAAGTTAAGTTTCATTTATAATCCTGATTAGCAAACGCCATTTATTAATTAGTAAATTGTTATTTACGTACCTAGTACGTATAATTTGGCAAATCGACTTGGAATGTCATATCAGAACTGACATTTAGACTAGATAAATAATTTATATTGAAGTAACAAAATTTTATAGGTTTGGGACTGGGGTTGCCTAATAAAATTCAGCCCAACCCAATGGGGTTGGGTTGAATTTTATTGGGAAATCTAAATGTCAACTTTGGTACCTACCTATAATGTTGTAAGTCGACTTGTCAATTTATACACCAGTAAGTACACAAATTTATTTTAAACTTCTTGTGTACTTAGCTATTTGGGTACGGTACAGTAAAGGTATTTTAATTTGGTTAAAGCATCGCGCCCAGTGGACCTTCCTAAATGCAGTCATGAAAATAGAACTGAAGGAAAATTTGGCGTAAAACCCAATTTGGAGGTATTCTGACGTCACCTGCTTTACTCCATAAATTAAATAATTAAATTTAGCATTTATTAAAACTTTGACGCACCTTTGTTTCATTGCTACAAACTAATTTCATGGCGATGACACTGTACGGGATATCAAAACTTTCTTAATCTCTTTAATCTGCTTTCGTAATAGGTTATTGTTTTATTACATAGTATAAAATATTACTGTTTCGTTTCTGTAAAGTGACTGAGATTTTAATAGGCTCAGTTCTTCCCTCCCGTTGCTAACCCCTATTTTTTTCCTTAATTGTCGTCATTGCATCTGTTATTCTTATACCATTAAAAATATTCATGGGCAATGGAGATTGTTTATCACCTGATTCCTTGTTTGCCATCCTCTGTTATAAAAATAAGTATAGACATCGTATCTCTGTAATATCAGCTATATTACCTAACTATAACAATATATTTACTAACTTACTACTAAAAACCATACATGTACCCCTGTTAAAACACCCACGTACGATTTTATTAGTCTTACGATAACAAAAACATCACCCAGAATAGGCAATAAAGCTCAACTTCGATGATTGGACGAAAACTTAAAAGGTACTGAAGAAAAAACCGATATTCAGCTCAATTTTATTTGTTTATATCCATGAGAGGGTCTATAAAATCTCGGTTAGAATTTTCTTGTAAATATCTATATTCCGTACGCATAAAATGGCCAATTTAAAACTAATTAATAACGTGGGGATCGGTTTGTATCAAATTTAATAAAATAATTTGTTATCGGTGGATTTATAAAGAGGCGGAGCTGAAGCTGGTTGAGACCTCTTTATTTTGTATTACAGGCCACTAGCATGCATATAGTTTGAATTATGAATGTATGAGCCAGCACCGCGTCATTCCAACGAAAGATAGAAAAAATAATTCTTCGTAATAAACGTTTTGAACATCAAGGCCTTGTAACTGCTTTGTCTGTAGAGTATAGCAGCAATTTTTGGAGTGTCCACGGCGATGCACCCCTGGTACGATCTGCTCCAGATATCTACGAGCGATGTACTCTTGTGGTTTCCTTAAAATATGTCAATCTCATGATACATTCCTGCATATTATCGGACAGGTTGCTGGCACCTCGGATGTGCACGTTACGTATTCGATCCACTTGCGTAACATTGCATATCCATCACCGCAGCATCTTCATTACCGCGATACTTATTTACATTCAATCATACTTTAGGAAAGATGATTGACAGTATAATACGCCACGATAGAAAGATATTTCCATCCCCCCATACATTATTTTTAGGTTAATTCCTAAATCACTGCATTTTTGGTTAAAATCATTTGGAGGCGTAAATATATCGCTGTGAAATAAATATAAAACGCTGACAGGAAAAGAGAAAAATCACCTTTTTGACGTAAAGTACAACGAAAAAGCAATACAAGTTTAAGTTCGTCACAAAATTTGAAGTGCCTTTGGCTTCTTTATAGGATTACGAGCTCCAGTTTATGTTAGAGACACTTAACCCAAAAGGAAGTAGCTACATACCAAGCCTTATAAGAGTTGGTATAAAACCTTATACAACACCTTGTTTATTAAAAGCCCAAATATCATTAGAAATTTTAGATATTATCACAAGCGTGAATTTTTAAAAACTTCAAAGCCGACTTCAAACATTATCCCATATTAATCTTTATATGGGACCATCCTTAGAACAAGCGTTGTTGAACACATAAAAGAAATCGTGAAATAGGACTACTATTTTGCCAGAGATGTCGACTAATATACATAAAAATAATCTCAAGTTTAAAAACTTAATGGACGACTTCAAAATTGTGACCACATTTATATTTTGAAATAAGCTCTATCGAACCCAAAAAAGAATTTTGGAAATCGGTTCACATTTGTCGGAGATATCGCGTAACATACGTTTGAAGTCGAAGACTTTTTTGAGGTTGTTCGAACATATCGACGAATCAAGAACCACCTCCTTTTAAAATATGCGCCAAGAAATATATTTTATACTCAATAAATTTAAGAAGTTGTTAAATAAATCTCGAATAAGACCGCTCATTGGGCTCAACAAATAAGAAAAGATTTGAAACAGAGGGCGTGACCGTAAAAGGATAGGAACTCGTCATTATACAGAATAGGCGCGAGTGTTTGAGGCCATCATCTGGCTTCGCGGCCAATTTCTTTTGTTTCTGTTTTTGTTAATTTCCGCTTTACTTTTAATTTACAAGACGACGTTAAAATGTTTTTATCTATTTCCATTGTATTCGTTACACATTGGCTCGAAACAGACATGACGATTAAATGTAGATTCTATACGACGAAGACGTTATCCTAGCTAGTGTGATGTCGCATTTTGCTTCTGTCCTTTTTATCTGACGAGAAAGTTGGCTGCGAGGTTCTTTTGAGTACTATTCGAGTAGCTTGGTAATTTATATATTTAATATTTATTCTAATTTAGGTACATACTTACTTTATGAAGACGACTTAACACGGTCTTTTTTTAATTTAAAATAATATAACAATATATTAAATTTTAAATTTATTTACTGCAAAGCCTTCGAAACGTCGGGAATAATAATTAAAACATAATCGTGATAGAATCCGTAAGAATAGTTTTATTTCATATTAAATTTGTTTTAAATAACTCTCCTGAGTATCTGGGCATTGCTTCAATATTTGTAAAATGTTAATTGGTGAAACGCGTTGTTAAAAATAGTTTTTACGGTAAAGTGGGCAAACACGCAGGTGGATCTCCGCTGCCCATTAACATCCACAATACCAGAAGAATATTCGATGCGTTGCCGGCCTTTTAAATACTGTATCACAGATTATTTTCAATTGGATACGTTAGCTTATACTGTTGAACCATGTACATTGTACGTTCAAGATTTTTTTCATTTTGCTAACTTGCATACCTGGTTTGGATCGAACTAAAGGGAATATTGTGAACATCAAAAACTTATCTCGCATACATAATATATTGTGTTTGTTTGGAGTTTTCATTTATAGTGCACGTGAGGATGTTTGCAATACAGAACGTAATAAAATTCTTCAGGGAGCCTCTACTCCCTAGCGGTTTCCAATTATCGATCAGCTCAGAACCGCGTCTACATTGCGATCACGTGAAATGCTGATGGCATTTGTCTTAAAGATCCTCCTCACTCTTAAGACGATGGCACTCAGTCTTTTAACCTTAATTTTATTTCAAAGACAGTCACTATTTGAATATAAGCCGAGTGTGACGTATTCCTTTTATGTCTACTTTAATATTTTTACGTGTGGTGTCTGTGTAAAATTGAACGTAGTGCTAGGTGGAAATTCACTTTCGCTATGTACGAGTTTATTTTATATATTGTAGTTTCAGCAAGAAGCGCTGCTAGTCAAATGGACAAAACAGAAACTATCATCGTTTTCACGAAGTTTCAATACTCGTACTAGGAGTTCTGATGTAGGCCTTCTGTTTGACATTGGGTGATATCGATTGTATTTCGGAATGATAGATAATAGTATAGATCATCGCATAGTAAAATGTTGGGGCAGTTTCATCACAAAAAGCAACAAAATCTTCATCTGTTAACCATTCGCAGCCATTACACGTTTCAAAAGTTTAAACAATTAAAAATTGAATTCAAAAGTTGAAAATAATCGCCTGTTACTTTTTATACTATTGCTATCATACTATAAACGTGATTCAGCTGTGGAATCTAATAATATCCACGACCATGATTGCTCTTGCAATTTTGTTATTGCTGAAGCGATAGAGTTGAGGCATTTACAATTAAGTTTGTGCATTTGTGGTGGATCAATTTGATAATGGTCTGGTATAGTAAAAATATAAATAATAGAATTCTTATCAATTACTTTTTACTGTGCCAGTCACCCCAAAACAGTGTGTCTCTACTGGCTTGTCAGCTCGTTTAACAAGAAAACGTTTAGGTCAATAAGACTTTTTAAATCAAGAGGTAAAGGTATAAGAGTGAGAATTATTTGTTAAGATTTTATAGATTTTAATAAAATTATCCAATTGGCCCAAAATCGATCCGCATGAACAAACAATGGCGGGATTTTCACTATTAAAGTAGTCATTAAGTCGAGAAGAAGAATATGTTAAGCAAGCTCCTAATAGCCTGTTGATGCCTGATAGATCTAAATCAAAAGTATGTAGATTTACCACTAAGTAATTTTTATCGAATACAAAACGAATAGCAAATTGCGAAGAATTCCAATAAAACGAAATGTCAAATAACATATAGACTAAATATGGAGATTGTTCCTTTTTAAGTCTCTTCAAATGAAATAAAATATCTGACACCTATTCAATTCATAAAACATTTACGCTCTACTTCAGTGAGCCGGTACATAACAATATCCAATAATACTCACTGAGCCGTGAGAGCTTGAATGCATCGGCCGTGTTAATGACGTCCACGTAGGCTTGGAGCTCCAGTCTTCGGCTGCTGATGTTTTGATTGTGCATCGTCATTGCATATTTGAATACATTCTGGATCTCTTCTGTGTTTTGATCGAATATTGCACCTGAAATCAAGAACTCGTTTTATCATGCTTATCCTGAAGTTTAAATCCATTTTCGACAGAGTTCATAAAAGGAGAAGGAGAAATGGTCTGTATTTTCGATCGAATTCCAGAATGGAGAAAGTACTCAATTCGTCTGTATTTTTTTATGTATGGGACGCGATATCTCCGCCAAATGTGGGTTGATTTTCAAGATTCTTCTTTTGTGTTGAATAGAGATTTTTAATATAAATATATATTCCCATATAAATATGGTCAAGATTGGATAAGTTTTGAAGTCGGTCCATCAAACAAAATTTTAAAAAAGAATAGGCGTGATATTAAAATGTAACATATATGTGTGACAATGAATTTAATATTGAAATGCGAGCCACTCGGAAAAGAGAACTTCGATAGTTGGCGTATCCAAATGTAAGCGTTTTTAGTAAAAGGCGGGAGTTTGGAGTTACATCAATGGAAAAATCTAAAGACCAAATAAGCCAACTGCGGCAGAGAATGGGAACCTGATGATGAAAAACCCAAAGCTGAGTCTTGTTCTAACGCGTAGTGCGAATAAATTACGGCACGTAAGAGGAAGCAACAACTCACGCAATTTATCTGAATGGAGAATTAAAAAGCAAGGGAAAAGATCTAGGGGAAACTGCAATATTATCAGATATAAGGCGCATGAGAACTAATGAAGAGGCCAAAGTATAAAAATGTCATAGGTTGTCGGTAAATTTTAACTATAAAGCTTCACATCGATAAACCAATAAAGAAAGTCTACATTAGTTGTAAAGTCAGCATTGTTGCGTCAATGATATTTAAAAATTTGCACCAGTCGTACGACTACAAACGATTAGATTGATTGGTTGCGTTAGCTGTTGAATTAGGAATGGCAATTGTTGAAAAGAGGTTTTAAATAATTAGTAACACTGCATTACAAAAAGAGTAGTTTGTCTATACTTCCTATAGTTTGTAATCTGTGGTTTGATATATCCGTAACCGGGTGTGTACGTGACTTGTTGCTTGACCAGCATGGTGTAGAGGTGTATTAGAAAAGTCTTGTGTTATATAGAATTCATATTAAAGTGATTTACATTCCTAAACTGCTTATATCATTTTGCTTGTCTACACGCGCCAAATAGTTATTAGAAATACATGTAGTGGATATAAAAACGGTGTATTTAAATGGTTGCTTAGACCACAAAATTAGAGAGACTAAAAAACGACTGTAATATTGGTCTGCTCAGAAAATCATGATACGGATTAAAGCAGGCTGGTCGTCAATGAAATATTGGATTAAGAAAAAGCAAGGCGAGAAGAACGCGCGCAGTCTAGAAAAGAACGCCGACGTGAAAGAGATATTATATTTTGTTCTCGATTTCTATCGGACATGGAGTTTGTGGCAGATTTCCGCATATCCAGTCAAATTTTTGAAATCTTGTGTGTAACCTCAAAGCCAATGACTATAAAAGTAAGCTATTTACTTTTCTATAAGCTGTAAATAACGCAAATATTTTCTAATGTCTTGTTAGTTTTAGATTTGTGATGCCAAATGCAGAATACTAAATGTTAATGCTTCGTATGTTGTAGTGACATACGATGCTTTTATTTGGCGTAATAGCGACCTTCATAATCACTTCACTTCGTTGGCTCGCACGGGAAAAATGAATATTCTTCTTGGTACGTTAATATAGATTTTGATGAGTGCCGACGTTTCTGCGAATGTAATATAATACGTAATTTTTAAAAAATCTAAGTTATTCCGGATATCCCTTAACAGAATATCTCATGACCCCAGTAGCCCAAGTTGAGAATATCTTCAGACATTTTCCCGAGGTCGCTAAAATGCAATGCACAAGCAGGCAGACTCCACCATAGAGCGCACATTTGGTACTCTGAAGGGATGGTGGAGGTGTTTATTGACCTTCAGGAAGCTCTATTATTGTCCTGATTTTGCAGGCAAAGTTAGAATTGCCTGTAGCATCTTGCACAATATATGTGTGCAGGAAAATTGGAAACCAATTACATTCACCCAAGAGGAAGAATTATATCATCTGATAATATTATTCTCTTCGCATCATCAAAAATCATCTTCAAACCATGTTCGGCAACCTCACAATCCAGATTTACAAAGTAGGTTCAAATATGAATACGCAAAAACCAAGGCTATGACTAATACGATACAGGAATCTTTTTTTATCAACAATCAAACCATTGAGCATATAGAAGAGTATCTCGGCCAACTAATTTCAGCCCACAATATGATATCGAAAGAGATTGAAATAAGAGTGAGCAATGCTTGGAAGATATACTGAAGACTAAAAGAAATTATGAAAAATGGGGAAATTAATGTATACTATAAAAGGAAATTATATAATACTTGCATATTCGCCATTATCACATACGGCTGCTAAACCTGGTCGCTTACCAAGACACACCTAAGCAAGTTGGAAACCTGCCAACACGGTATGGAAAGAAGCATGCTCAATATAAAGAAGACCCAAAGAATTGGTAATCAAAGCATTACAAAAATAGAGGATGTGACCACAAAGGTAAAAAAAAACTTAAGTGAAAATAGATTGGTCACATTGTAAGAAGCGTTGAAAAGTGGAATCGAACAATCATATTATGGTACCAAAGAAACTGAAAAACTTAACGGACCGACTTCAAATCCGATCGTGACCAAATTTATATGGGACCATCCTTAAAAAAGGTCTATCGAACACAAAAAGAATTTCGAAAATCGGTCCACATTCGGCGGAGATATAGCGTAACATACATAAAAAAATACAGACGAATTGAGGACCTTGGAGAGATGAGACAAGGGAGACAGCTGCGGGCTTAGTGGCTTATACGCTAGTCGGATAGAATAGTCGAATAGAATAAATATATGGGAATAACATAAGAGTACGCTGCATATAGCGTCCTCTTATGTCATTCCCATACATTTATTCTATTCAACTAGCGCATAAGCCACTTGGCTAAACCCGCAGGAAATCTATGGACAAGAACAGCAAGTGACAGAACTGAATGGAAAGTATTGGAGAAGGGCTTTTCCAAAACTACAAACAGACGAAGTTGCCGATGTCGAAGAATACAAATTATACCTCTATATTAAATAGTTATTGTAAACTTCTCTGAATAAAGGCTTTATTATTAATATAAGTTGAAGAGGCCTTTGAAGTAAGCTCCTCAACATACATTATTTCAATTATACATTTAATTACAAATAATGCAAGTAAAGAACTTGTACTCGGCCGAATCACCGGACGTGGCATAAGTAATATTTTAGGTGATTATATCTATACTTATATAACTTATACTACTATAATAATTATAACGTGCTAACATATATTGGTGTCTATTATACCTGAATTATGTTAGTAAATGGTGTTATAGGCTAGCATTTTTGCACGATATTGGTAGAGTTTAGGTCCTTATATTGTTCCTTCGAAATGTTTTGTAACATAGGGCCGAATGGTCAAACAGTGCTCAATCATCCAAGTCATTTGAGCACTACCCAAAGTTAAGCAGACAATAATTTTTGAGCGGCATGGTCGTACGCACTTGAGAAGACTTGGCGGAAAAATCAGCTGAGGATCAATCATTTTGCTACAGATAATAAAAGTTTGTTCTCGATTACAAAATTTTTATAAAATTATATTTTTGTTTCGTTTCACGTAGAATCATTTTATTTCATTTAGTTTTTTTTTAAGATAATTATAATAAATAATTGGCAGAATACATGATTCGATAATGTTTATTTAACCTTTTTGCATTCCATGTGCCATTCCGATCATATTTCATCTGTAGTAAATTTTTCTGTAATGTTTATGTTATCTCTGTCTATTTTTTGTTATTATACATTTTTATATAATAGAAACGGAACTTAAAATGGATCTTTTTACAATTTATTAGTATCTTGTTAAAATATTTACCACTTGGCAGCATGTGCAGCAGCATGTGTGCATCTTTCGTCCTTAGCCAATGATTTGTGTGGAAGAATTGAAAAAAAAAAATTGGCAAATGGCGACCTGTTTGTTTATATTTATTTTCGTAATTAAATAACTGTGTTTGTTGTATGTGAAGTGATTTTGTTTTATGTAATAAACATCAACGAAGATGGAGAGATTATGGAAACTATGAAGTTTGGATATGGAGGATATTTTTGGAGCGTTTCAATGAAAGAAGTCTTCTTGAATTTTTCTTGCCAGGGACTGTGTCTGACCGTGTCAAGAAAATTACTCGGCCCGATCTGAGAAATTCAGGACGTCCCAGTTCACGCCGGCTTCAGCAGAACCATATAAAAACCATTATATTGGAGAGGAATTCGGCAACATGCAGTAGTGTTGAATCGGATTAATTTTATTAAATTAATCATTGTATTTTTGAAGTGTTTTATTTGTCTATTTATCCTACAGAAACCATACATTTTTCCGGGGAAAAAAGTAGTCTGTGTGCTATTTCAGACTTTAATCCATCTCTGTGCCAAATTTCATTCAGATCTCTTCGGACATTCTGGTGTGAAAGAGTAACAAAACATCCATACATCATCACAAACTATACAATAGTTTCATTTGAGATTGGTCGCAGGTACTCTCAAACTAATCTCGATTAAATGCTAGTTAAGCGGGCCTTAAATAGCTGTCAAACTTTAGGCAGTTGTTGACCATGCCGTTTTATGAAATAAGCGGGCCTTAAACTGGGTCCTGCTTACATTTAATGTGAAGAGATAGGTTCTGTTTGACCATGCCAAATTGAAGAATAAGGAGTGCTTAAATCGATAAGGCCATCCTAAATATTTAGGCAGCGTTTGACCATTTGGGGGATAGAGACTCAGATCCAATTCCTTGTGGCGATGTAACAAAAGAAAAAAAGAACATGATCAACAACAAAGAGATTTAATAAACAGCGTTGAATGTATTTTATTATCAAGCATGTTGTTAAAAGGAATCGGATTAATTTTAAGACGAGTTAGCGGCCTATAATTTTGTTATCTAGAAAATTTCATTACTTTATTTTTTAGAAACACATTTTTTCATGTAACTTTATATTATATTTTATCACAGTATTATAGTATTTCATTTTACTCTTGTTATTTTTAATAATAATTGCTTAATCATGCTAATATTACTTCGTAAACATTCTTCTTCTTCATAAATAATGATGACAATTATTGGCGCCTAAGTCACTAGTTTGTATCTTTTAATACCGTATTTCTTACTATTGTTTACATAAATAAATGTGTTATTCATTAGATTATTAACGTCGAGTTAGTATCATTGTGAGAAAATAGACGTATTTTATCATGGATAACATTTAACGCGAGAGAAAGCAAGAATAATCAGATATTCATTTAAACATTCCAGAACTATAATGTGAAGTCACATTTTTAAGGCGGGTTGTGAAAGTAATATAATTTTTGTGATGTAATACAAAAATTATCAAAGGCTAATTAAATTTAGGTCGTCTCTCAAAACAAAACGTAATTAATCATGTTACGTTTCGTGGTCCTAACAAATTGAATTACTGCGTATTCACATTACAAAATACGTTTATGTTTATTGATCTTATAATGAGTAGTTCAGTTAAAGTTAAATGAACAATATAAATTACAGTGACGATATTCGGACTGGTTTACAAGGTTGAAATAAAATCAGATAATTCATTCATAAGCTTTTTTAGTAAGACAGAAAAATATTAAGAACGTAATATTTGAGTAGTGGAGCCACGCTGTAGCCAATTATATCTACAGCATGAAAGCATCGATGAGATCACTTATCATCAGGTGACCTACCTGCTCGTTCACGAGTATCTGCAATAGAATAACAACTTGAAATTCTTTTATAGACATCTACATTTTTTGTAAAGTGAAAAGCGAGTGGTATTCGGAAAGCGTCATCGGCTTGATATATGAGTGCTGACCACAACGTTTATCTAAATCACTAGAGCCACAGCTCGCTGGCTCCTTTAATACTTTTAAGCCCGCAAGTTCGTCGTGCTTTACGTGGTCGCACACTATCACTATGTCTTTTTTCACTCCCGTCGGTCGGACATTACGTCCTAAGAGTCATTCGAAGGCTCCACTGTTAGCAATATTTCTTTTATTCGCAATGTCATTTCTTTTTATATTACCTACTTGACTGAATTTTTAAAATATTGAAGGATTTTAGTGGTTTCGTATCGACTTTATAAGTTAGGGTTAATAATTAGTTCATTTTGTCGCAGTATTAAGTTTTTAGAAACCTTATTGACCCTTTCTGAGCAAAGTGTTCTCCAGTCACACCTAAAAGGTGTAAAGGTAATTTTTACTTATCCTTAAAAAATAATTTCAATATTGCCCTTAGTATTAATCTCTTCACTAATTCCTTCTTTTGACTTTGAGATTTATTTAAATAGATTACATACTGATAAACATATTTTAACACGTTTGGAATTTGTATAAATATTATATATTATCATACTGATGGATGGACTCTCGTATACTATGTCAATTATTGTTAATAGTATTTTTGCACTTATAACAATGCCTCATGACATCATTTTTAACTCTTTGTCTGACTAGATATGCAACATGTACTATGGCAATAACGTTTTTAATATAATTACTAACATCATTTTAAAATGAGAATTTATTTGACCAACTTCGCAAAATCATCTGTTTAAAAAACAATTCAATATTCATTAAACAATACACCCAAAGACCCTTGACTGACAATCGTCTCGTCATCCAAGCAATTTCCAACACGAAATCGGCTTATAAAAATAAATTGCTCCCAGATGTGTCTTACGTTGCGAGGGTTTTATTTCTAAAAGCTTATTTTAAACAACTGCAATAATTTTTCGTTATATCTCTTTTATTTTGTATTTGCGAAGCAGGATTTGTTTGTACTGTAAAGTGTCTTACCTGGCCGGGAGACAGTAACTTCATTAAAAGAAGATTAAAAGAAACTTTTCCAGCGTTAAAAAGTACTAAGCCGGGGGTGAGCGGAGGCGTTGTAGTGGCAGATATTCTATGAAAAGATAATAGCGGGTGCAATAATGTAGCTAAAGTAATATTTTTATTTATGCAAGCAACGACTCCCAACAAGTATGCAGCTTGATGACGCTTATTGTTGTTCCAGTTAAATCTACCGTATTATTTGAAAAAATACAACCACGGGTTTTTTAATGTTTGCTCGCGTTATTAATCTAAAGTTTGCTCTTACAACCGGTGGGATATTTTGATACTACTTTTCATTTGGTGTTTTCTAATCAGTATTAGCCCGGATTCTGGGATTTGTGCCCGACATTTTGATAGGCTCGCCCTCTATCGTATCTGGGACGAAAATAAGGTGGAAAATGTTTTATTTAAAAAAAATAGGTTCTGATTTTTTTTTGCCGAATGAATGAAATGTAATGAGGAGGGGATTAGATGTCCGAGTCTGTAACAGCACCATAGCGGCGTCTTTTTTTGAAAAGACTAGGATGCTATGATGCAAATTGTTTTTAAGATACATGCACAACGATATTAGTACTTGTAACATTTTTAGTGTACGACAAACAATTTAAACGCCTAGAAGGATAGCCTCAAACAAAATGCCAATGTGAGATAAGGCAATTTTGCATATCGTAGTGTGCGTGACAGTGATACCAGGTTTCACTCCATTTTCCTAAATATGGGTAATTTTCTTTCTTTTATAAAAATAAAATTTTCACAATAAACAGGGAGATTACTTTTAATAATTTCGGAAAATAAGAAGACGGTTCTTTACTCATTCGTATTTTTAAGTACACGATATTTCTGACAAAGGATACGGGGATCTTTGGGCCAAAATGTAATGAGTTGAGATATGGTTCAAAAAATTGTCTTTTTTTTTCGATTTCAAAATATAAAAAATCAGCACAATTCACAATCTAGCAAATGAGATATCTGAAAAATAAGTAAAGGACACTAAATAGAATCGATTAAGATGAAAAGAGTTAAAAAAAAATATATAATACTAGATCCGGATGATTAATTCAAGTAAAAATAAGTTAAAACATTGGAACTACCATAATAAACAGTTCTAAAAAATAAAATAGTAACTGAATAGCTTGACGGCATGCATTCACCTTAGCTGGTTCCATATGGAACAAAAAACTATGAATTGACATTTTAATAATAGTTTCCATTTGCTTCGTTTTTTATTGTTTTGTGCGTGTGCGTTTTGGGTATTTTCCATCGTTTAAATAATTTTCTACTAAAAATATTTTGTTCCTGAGAATAATCATCTTTGTGACCAACATTTAGTTATCGAATGTGGGTGTTCGAGTTCGCCTCTGTCTACCCCTTCGGGGATATAGGCGTGAACTTATGTTATCTACATTAAAACATATCAATAGGTAAGATTTGTACTTATAAACATCGGTTGTTTACGCATAGTTTGCTCCATAACCTCACTTTTATTTAAGTCAAAGTGAAGTGAAGCGAAAACTTTGTTCTAAGATTACAAAAAATCGCCAAATTTTCAGTAATGACGTTATAATAATCTATATATATAAAACAAAGACGGGTTTGTTACAACACTTATAACTCGAGATGTGCTGAACCAATTTTCATCGTTTTTGATTCGTTGGATTTGTCTCCTCCCCGAATAGCAGAATACATATTAAAAATAGTGAAAACTTGATATGTGTAATGAATACTTAATCATGTCAATAAATGCTCATTTGTTTATCATATGGCAAACATTTGTTGTCCAATCCTGTCAAATGTAACAACTATTCATGTATGCGTTCACAAATTTATTTTTCGTAAAATATCTCGAAAGTTCAGGTACTGTTGTATTTGTTTGTCATAAACATTAATTTGTGTAAATCATTTTTTAATTATTTAATTTTTTATTTCCAAAAATAATACCTAAGATTTATTCTACAGTTTAACAAAAGTGTAAATGTCTTTTTATTAGTTATCTATGATTTTTTTTGATGCTATTGTCTATGTTCCTAAGATTTATTCTACAGTTTAACAAAAGTGTAAATGTCTTTTTATTAGTTATCTGCTTTGTCTATGCTTTTGTCTATGTCTCGAAAGTTCAGGCACTGTTATTATATTTGGTGGTTTTATGTGATTTTGTGCCAGTGCATTAATAACAATGCCGCGTCCTAGAAGATCTAATCTTTCCCAGCGGAGCCGTAATGCAATTAGGCAACGGAATATCGCGAATAAATTATCTGCTGAAGAACGAGAAATTGCAAGAGAAGAGCGCCGCGTTAGTATGGAGCGAAGAAGGGCCTTAATTCGTGCTTCTCAAACACAAGAGCAAAGAGAGGCAGCCCGTGAAACGGCTAGGTTGGAAACGAGAAATCGTCGAGCTTATAGTACATATGAACAGAGGAATAATCTTCGAAGTGCAAGAAGAAATGGTTCAAGTACTGATTTGAATCGAGCAGCGTTTCTATATGATTGCACCATCGACTACAGCTTGCATCGTTTAGTTTGCATTGGTCCAATGGACGTTGCTTGCCAGTATTGTGGCGCATTGAAGTTTGCATGAAAGCGGTACATATGATTGTCGCAATGAGTACATTCGTTTGGTATACCTGTTATCGCTAAAGGACGCGGGGCCGGGCGGGCCTGATATACGTGGCCAGATCTATTTATTACATTTACATGTAATCCGAAATGGACGGAAATTATTCAACTGCTGCTTCCCGGACAAACATCAAGCGATCGACACGACATCACCGCACGTGTTTTCAGGCAAAAAATTCGGTCACTAATGAATTACGTTGTTAAGCAACACATCTTTGGGATTACTCGATGCTGGATGTATTCAGTCGAATGGCAAAAACGAGGCCTACCGCATGCTCACATTCTAATTTGGTTAGTTGAAAGAATTCGGCCAGATCAAATAGATGACATTATATGTGCGGAGATTCCTGCTCCTGAAACCGATCCAGACCTACATGATGTTGTAATCACGAATATGATTCATGGACCGTGTGGCACTATTAACAAAGTGTCGGCAAACCATCCGCTTTATTTGTTCTTGCGCCTGACCAAAAAACAAAGAATGTCGTTTACCACAAGGTGCTTGAATGAAAATCCCATTAATGAATTAATCCGAGTGTATCCCAATCTGCACAACATAGTTTTCAATATTTTTTTCTGACATGTGTTTGAAGTGCTTAATTATTATTATTTTCTTAATTTTTATTCTCATTCGGTATGTATTCATCATCATTCATCATAATAAAATACTTTTATGTTTCTATCTATATTAATATATATTAATACAAGTAACACGACATTCATTAACTGTTAGGCGGTACGAAGTTCGCCGGGTCAGCTAGTATACAATATATTAATTGACACCACTTTCATCCTTTTACAATCTAGGCCCAAGATTCTATGGAAGCGTTTCCGTCTTCTTTAGACAATTATTTTTCAGTCGTTTTCAATTTAAGAGGTTTTCGGATGATACTCCAGAATTCATTTCACATTAAATTTTGGAAATTTAAAGTTTACAAAAACCGACCACATCAAATTGAAAATTAAATTCTGTCTTTGGAGTCAGTGCCAGGTTCAATGGTCAAAATGAAAAGGCACAGACTAAAAAGAGATGATTTTCATCTATCTGCCCTTATCCCATCTTAATGTGGGGTCGGTGCAATAAAATTTTTCAAGCTTGTCGCAGAAAAGCACATGACGCGTTGTATAATAAACAGCAAAATCACATGCTGAAATCTATAATGCGCTATTCATGATCATGAACTAAAAATTCACTAATCATTGCGGAAATAATATTTGACCTGTGGGAATTTCATTGTGATTACTATGATTACAATCCGAATCATATAAAGTGCGCATAAATAAATGCTGAATTCTGATATATTATTTTAAACCACTATTCTATGGACACAATAGACCCAAAAAATAACCACTCTAGTCGGAAGTTAAGTATTTAGCCTCCTCATCGAAGTGAACAGAACATATTTGAGTGTTTTTTGCTAGTTTCCACCAATACTCACCACGACATTTTCTTATTATATTTACCTAACCATTTATCGTGCGACACAACATCGGATGGAAACTTAAAACATGATATTATTATTACTTTATATGAATTTGACGATATACAACAAAAATATTTCGATGATTTAATAATTACTTATTATATTAATATTTCTTCGGGAAAACCAAATATTTTTGTATGGTAACACTGAGTTGAAAGTGACATCTTTCAAAAATATTATTTTACTTTCGTAATTTATCAATCAAATAAACGGATTTCGATTATTTGCCGTTTGAAATGAGATCCCAGGACACTTGTGAGTTTTTCCTGAATATTTTTTGCACGACAAGATACAACAAGAAAGCATTTTAAAAATTATAGTAAAAGACGTTGTCGCGATGTCGTTTCTATGACAACTGTGGAACCAGCGACTGAAGGTGGCTAAAGTTGCTCTACATGAATGTCAAGATTTTTACGCGTGGATTAGGTATCTATGACTTTATTAATCTAAGGTGTACGAATGTGTATATTTATTATAATAGGTATTCGTGTAAATCTTAAGTTTTTCTGTACGGGAGGCGTGATTAAATTCCCATAAAAATAAAGAAAAAAGAAAGAATTGTAATATTAAATGTAACTAAAGGACTTATAGCTATTAGAAAAAGGTGAACATTTTTAGGTGGGAAGCCGATGGTACATTAACACATAGTAGTATTTATTAGTTCATAATTTAAAAAAGTAAGCGGATGAGAACCGTGTTATAGGGACAACTCAATTTAATGCTGTCATTACATTAACATCATCATCATCATCAGCCATAGCAAGGTCGCAGGAATTCGCTGGATGCAGGCCGCTTCCAATAGGTCGATCTGGAAATCTTTGTGTGAGGCCAATGTTCAGCAGTGGACATTAACATAATTATACATAAATATATATTTGTCTGATATTCTCCAGTAACAAGTAGCAAAGTAAAGTAAATCCAAAACGTCAAATAAAACAGTGTTATATTATGATGGTATCTCAAAGTTGTTCATGTCCTAAGAAACTTTTTTTCACAAGGCAGAAAAATGTACAGATCTTTTACTTTAGCTTATTAATAGAGTGATAGTATTGTCGTCTTATATCACAGGGAAAGCTTCACTTATCAAATAGTGTACTCCTATCACGTGATTCTACACTTTTATTTCTTTTACTTTCGTTTATTTTTTAGTAATAGCTTTACGTTTATTTTAAGTTCTGTGATTTGTAGCAGTGGATTAAAATCTTAACTATTTATTGTTAATACACCTATGTATATTTTTACTCTATATTTTAATTATTATGGTAACACTTATTAGTTCTGTAATTCCGACAGTGGTCCGATTTTGAATATTCGTCTAGAAATTATAATTAGCTACAGGATGCTCACTGACTGCAAAACAAAGGCATCCCCCAAAGATTTCCAGACAGACACGACATATTGGCAGCGGTCTACATGAGTTTATAGCTGAAACATTATAGCAGGTTCAATTTGTTGTAGTAAATATCAATTCATAGAGCGATTAAGTAGGGGGCGAAATAATTAAACTTCTAAAATTAAGTAATTTACGCTGAAAGCATCAATATGCTGAAAGTGTTAAAATAAAAAATAAATCAGACTTCCTAAAAAAATTTTTTTTAAACTCCTAGTATTTTCCTTAATTACTTTTTAAGTAGTTACCAACTTTATCAATTGTACATTATGAAATAAAAATTAAGACAATGCCGCAAATACTGCCAGTAGAATATTGAAATAAACAATCTTTTGAACCCGAAATATGAATGTAATATGTATTTCGTTTCGTCTATTATACTGCATGGTGCTTCACCGTCGGTGCAGCCAGCAGGCATGCATTGATGGCTCGTAGTGGGCATCAGTGGACATGTGCATGGCATCGGCATCGCTGAAACGAGTCTCCGTCAGCCCATGGTGATTTCCGCGTCGTCGCACTTTATAATTTAAAGCTAGATTTTATTGTAGCAAGTTTGAGTTTTTTTTTGTTGTATCTTTTTATACAGTATTTTTTAGCTTTTTTACTCATCAATAAAATAATTTTGGTCAAAATTTTATTATTAATTTAATGTAATTTACTTTTATTCAATCTATTAATTTGATTGAAAAATAGACAAATCTTTTTTATACCTCGTCGAATGATCCATTCGGGATTCGCCATGATTTTGATATTAACGTGTCTGGACTCTATCAGTAATGAGAAAAGCTTGCATTTTAAAAGGCAGGCATATTCCGCAGACTGCGTTATGATAAGTCAGAAAAGGAATCCGCTAATGGACACATTATACGCCCCAGAGCTCTACTACTCTTGAAAATTTTTCATTTGGCCTGTAACACGTTATCAATTTCGAATTCTTTTGACAAAGATTTTTTCCTTTTTAATTTAATTTTATAGCTTGTAGTTAACGCAATTATACTAACATTTTATTGGTGATGAATATTTCACTCCGTAATGTCCTTAACTTATTAACCGGTTTATTTATTTATTTATTATATACTAACACATATGAAGGGATATGCCGGAGAAGCTTAAATCCGGTAGAATTCTGAGCAGAAGAACTATACCACTTAAACCGTCTCGTGGTCAAAAATCCAATATCAATATCGAAAAATCAAAAATCCATCAGGTTATAAAACTAAAATTTAGTTGTAGAAATATAATATAGGTAACTATTTCACGTGGAATAAAAACTGCTATAATCGTCGGTTGAAAATAAAAGTAGCACAGCTTTATAATAACACGTCTGTCTAGTTTATTTTCACAAGCTCCTCCCACTTGGGTAAATGTTTTCAAATATTTTTTTTTCTTGGTTTACGAAAGGGATCCTTACTTGTTCGTTTTCTAGTATGCTTTGCGTGTTGCCCTAAACAAGGTTTTAATTAACATGGAAAACAGTTTTGTTTCATTTTTAGAGGCTGACTTTTCTTTCATTTTGATGTTCAAATGATTGTTATACCCTAGGCGTGGTATGTTTACTTACCATAATTTTATTACGTTTGCAAATTGTGACGAGACTAACTTAAGTTTTTATCTTGTTTTATTTAATAAAAGATACTCGTGACGTGTTATGTTATAAAATTATTAGATCAGCTTATCTAGTGAGGAACTCGTATAATAATGATTTCTTAGGTTTACGCTAATGTAATTCATTGGAATAAAACTATTTTTACAGATTCTATCACGATTTGGTTTTACGAAAATTAAAACCAAATCGTGATAGAATAAGTAAAAATAGTTTTATTCCAATGAACTCGTATAATATTTTCCAGAAAGCGATCCCTTACTTTTTCAAAAGTAACTTTATTAGGCAGAATTGTAATTTTTATGTGCTTTGGAAGAGCGAGGTATCTACTACCTACGCACTGGAAGAGAGTCAACAGCTTCTCATGCGATCTCTTGATAATAATATAATTACAATTTATATTAAATAAAATATTAAATGCTCTTTGGTAGAAGCAGTCACGTACGTCCAATTCATAATCATTTTCAGGTTGACTAGCATTGTCATGAACAAAATGCATATCATAACATAAGCTCACGCCTGTATCCCCGAAGGAGTAGGCAGAGGCGTACTAGCGAACTAGAACACCCACATTTCACCGAGCTTAGTTCCGTCCCACATGTGATAGGGGGCGAGCCTATCGCCATATCGGGCACAAATTCCAGACTCCGGGCTGATATGGAAAAATCCAATATCACTTTGCCCGACCCGGGGATCGAACCCGAGACCTCAGAACCGTAGTCGTATCCACTGATATTATAAACGTGAAAGCTTGTATGTGTGTGTATGTTTATTACACTTTCATGCAAAAACTAGTGGATTTTGATGAAACTTTACAGTTATACATCAGAATAACACATAAGCTATTTTTATAATATCCACATTTCGCCGAGCTTAGTTTCGTCCCACATGTGACTCCGGGCTGGTAATATGGAAAAATCTAGTATGACTGACCAACCCAGGTATCGAATCTCAGGACGTTTTTGAAGATTGCTTTTAAAAATTCGTTATTTTCAACCGCAGTGTAAATTACAACCAGCATTTATGTCTCCGTGTTGTGTTAGATGCTCTTGAGTCGTGTGATTTTTACGACGAATGGTGCCTGCTTTCGTTCCGAAACGAATATCGGATATCGCTTAATGTACTGTTGAAACAGATGTGTTTTCTTTTCAGGTTATTTTATCAGTTACATTTAAGAATTTTGATACTTTCATTTGAGACATTACGTCTTGTAGTTACATAGAGTGCTATGTAACTTAATTAAAATTATTCAATACACTCTCTTGGTCAATTCTATAAAGAAAATAAATTTAAATAGAATCCGTAAAAAAATATATTTAATTTCAACAGATAACCATTTTTTAAATTATTTATTTATACCAATAATTTAAACATATAATATAATTAACATGGAATACATACTATACCAGAGCAGCTGAGCAACAAATATTAAGCAAGCAGTTGTTTCATCTAACGGGTCTTGTATGACCGACTTCAAGCAAAGGGTCATTTTAGCTGTATTTTTTTATTTAATAATTACGTCATAAACATACGTTAAAATGGGCGGATTTTGATGAATCCTTTATGTTAACGATAGGAAAGTATGTTCAAAAATCAAAAATAAATTTCTAACTAACAATGGTAGCGAAGATGGAGAGATAATTTGGACTCCTACAAGAAAGATTGGTCCACACAGGCTACGATAGGGATCAGTGGAAGGAAGGAAGGGAGGCCTTTGTCCTGCAGTGGGACAAAACAGGATCATAAATAAATAAATAAATAATAATGGTCGAAAATGTGTTGCTGCAGACGTAATTATATTATAATCCACAACGTCGCTCTGATAAAAAAATATAAAATGTATTACATACATACATACATACACACTCACGCCTGTATCCCATAGGGGTAGGCAGAGACAATTGAGCGCCACAAGCTACGATCCTGACACACCTCTTTTGCCTCATCCACATTTATGCATCGTTTCATACATTTCCGCCGGTTGAGGGTACTCCGAACTTGCCCTTTACGAAGGAGATCGCTTATTTGATCCATATATCGACCTATCCAAAGAATAAAGTTACATATGAAAATGAATCGAAATTGCTTTCTTATTTTTCTAAGCTTATATTTACCTATATATTTAATTAGTATTTTTTATTAAGTTATGACATAATAACAAGTTAAATTATACATATATAGACATAGCTTAAATATTTACTAGTTAAATATATAGGTAAATATAAGCTTAGAAAAATAAGAAAGCAATTTCGATTCATTTTCATATGTAACTTTATTCTTTGGATAGGTCGATATGATCGTGTCGGGCGCCCTCTTCTGGCCCTACCATTCACTTTAGCACGATAAATACCTTTCGTAAGTCGCCTTTCATCCATCCTTTCTACATGTCCAAACCACCTTAGCATCCCTTTCTCAATCCTAGTCACCACATCATTCTTCAACTTACAACAATCCCTTATCTTGCTATTCCTCATACGATCGGCAAGGGTGACTCCACACATACTTCGCAGGGAACGCATTTCCACCGCATTCACTCGACTTTCATGTTTCTTCTGCCAGACCCAGCACTCACTTCCATATGTAAGCGTCGGTACCAGCACTCCATTGTGGACAGCCATTCGCGCCTTTTGCGACACTGCCTGGCTACCCACTATGGAGCGCAAGGCACCGTTCACTTTATTACCAGCCATCACTCTCCTTTCAATATCCGCATCACACTTTCCATCTCTCGTTAACATACTTCCCAGATACACAAACTCATCCACTTGTTCCACTCTTTCACCATCTATACTAATGTTACACTCAGTAACATCGTCCTCTCTTTCTATAACCATAATTTTCGTCTTATTTACGTTCACTTTCATTCCCTTGTCCTTAAACGAGTCGTTCACAACATTTAGCATGTCTTGTAGCTCCTTCGTCGACGGCGCAAGTAATACTTGATCGTCAGCGTAAAGGAGACACTTGACATGTAACTCATCCATTCTTAATCCACATTCCATCTCTTTCAAACCTGTCAAACAGCTATCCATGTAAAGGTTGAAGAGCCATGGAGACGCGACACATCCCTGTCTAACACCCCTAGAGATGTTAAACCAGTCTGAGTACGCTCCATTCACCCTGACACAAGCTTTGGAATTCTCATATAGAGATTTCAAAGCCTGCACCAGGCGGCTCTCCACCCCATACACTAGAGACAGCGTTGACCACAGTTTATCCCTCCGCACACGATCATAGGCTTTTTCCAAATCTATGAAGGCGCAAAACACTTTTCCGGACTTAGCCAAGTATTTTTCAGTAATGCACCTTATAGAAAATACCTGATCGATGCACCCCATTCCTCTTCTAAATCCTGCTTGCACATCCCACATCTTTTCTTCCGTAACATTCATCACTCTGTTAATCAAAACCTTTGCATACAATTTACCGACGACACTTAGAAGGCTTATTCCTCGATAGTTTCGGCACTCTTGCTGTGACCCTTTGCCTTTATAGAGTGGAACAATGACAGCCTTGCACCAGTCCTCTGGCACTCGGCTATCCCTCCAGCATCTATTAAAAAGTAGCCACAACAATTTAACCACTATCCCTTTGCCGCTCTTCAACATGTCGACGGTAATCCTATCATACCCTGCAGCCTTACCCAACTTCATTCCTTTTAACGCATTCACTATTTCATCTTCCGTAATATCGTCTGCATCGTTCCTAAAGTTGGACGGGCTTATGGAATCGTCCCCATTAGCCATATCATCAACGCCACACTCAAAAAGTTGTTGAAAATAACATTCCCAACGATGCAAGACTTCTCTTTCGTTATTTAACACTCTTCCTTCATCATTCCTAATAACGCCTAACTTAGAATTCCCTGACGCTCCCCTAGACAATCGGACCTGCTTCCAAAATAGTTTAATATTAGTTTGGAAGTCGTCAGAGAGCTTCTCATCAAGCTCTTCTTTCTTTCTTTCTTTTGCTCAACTACTTTCTTAACTCTCTTTTTCGCTTCTGCATACATACTTACTGCTTTCGAAATCTGTGAATCTGCGATTCCCCCTACATGCATGCCTCCTCTTCCATGAATTGCTATTAAATCTAGCCATGCCTTCTTTTTCTCTTCCACCGCCTCTTTCACTTCATCATCCCACCAGTTATCCTCAATCATTCTTTTTCTTCTTCTCACTTCACCACATACCTTGGTAGCTGCTCCAACCAGACCAGTCTTTACAGTTTCCCAAATATCATCCATTCCTCCCTCATAATCTTTCTCCCAAAGGTGAGATGTCTCTTCTCGCAACTCTTTCAAATATTCTTCTTGCACATCTATCTCTCTCAGCCTTTCGACTTTGATGCGACCAAGGCTAGTTGTCGACTTTTGCGGTGCGATTATAAAATGTATTCTCTATAGATAAAAGTTATGCTATTCAAAAACTAACCCTTATTCAACGTCTATATTATTATTTAATAAAGCACGGAGAACAGTATCTGACACAAACACATCCAAATAGTAAAATAACAAAGCAACGAGATGTACACAAAAATATTTTATCCAATTTTATTCCCTTTGCGCTACGAGGGGACTAAGGCAAAAGTTGACCGTAACACCGTCTACAAAATAAGAGGTATCTGAAAGTAGAACCGGAGAGATACCTAACTTCGGTGGCTGGTAATGTTACAAACTTTATCCAAATATTGTTCAAACTTTTCGCGCTGTTGTTTTTAGTAAACTCAACGCGGGGAATCGAACATGATATGTACATTTCGCAATGTAAGTTCGACATAAACATCGGCGATACTTGGAGCAACGAGTTTAATGAGCAATTCATTAGTCGCAACAATTAGCTTTTCAACCTCGGGTTGGCAACTGGGAATACTATAATAATTTATTGAAAATTAAACGTGCTCTGTGTTAAAAAAGATTGTATGAATTTAAAGTGTGAGTGTTCTCATTATTTTTAGTGTTATAGATAAAAAATGCTTTTTGTTACAATAGCAGGTAGGGCTAAGAATATTTTAAGGACTTAATATTATTTTTGTGTATATTCGGTAAGCAAAATCGGCCATGGACGTGATGGCAAAATTATTTACCGATACAGGTTTGACACGTCGTGTTGGGTTGTTGAGAGATTTAATTACAACCAAGATAGACTGTTGCTAAAATGTTGAGGAATCTTTGAATAAAGGGAATGCACATAATAAAAATGTTGGCAACAAAAACAAATATTTAACAAAAAACAAATAAGCATAAAAGTCCGCACTGCGTTAATGGCAACAAGTATGTACATATGTGAGTATAATGACTGAGTAAAGAAAACGGAACAATATTGAAGAAAGTCATTCTGATTATGTAGCTGTATTTTTTGCAACTACGAAGAATGACGATGACTGGTATATAAAATCAGGAGCATCCCTGCACATGACTATAAAGATGACTGGCTTTATGGTGAAGTACTTCCTCAGATCATAGATATACGGATATAATATACATATACACCTCAGCAGAACGGAAGTCTTAGATATCAACAAATATAATTGACAACAACAGCAACAACAAGGAAACAAGATTCGGTTGTTTTAAATATAGATAATAAATATAATGACTGTCTTGGTGGCATGGTTGTATTTCGGTACGACTACGGTTCTGAGGTCTCGGGTTCGATCCCGGGTCGGACAAAATGATATTGGATTTTTCCGTATCAGCCCGGAGTCTGGAATTTGTGCCCGATATGGCGATAGGCTCGCCCCCTATCACATCTGCGACGGAACTAAGATCGGCGAAATGTGGGTGTTCTAGTCCGCTAGTGCGCCTCTGCCTACCCCTTCGGGGATACAGGCGTGAGCTTATATAATGCACAAAAAATATTACCTATCGTACGATGAAAATAACTATGTTTACTTTTTATTATTTTATTATTAATATTATATTAATTACTAGGGGATTCCTAACATGACCTTTTAATATAGATACACACCGTTTCCATGTTTCAACACGTAATCGACCTCTACATAATAATCGATTGTAATATAGTTGTAATACATCTCCCTGCAGGGTACCAACCCCGCTTTGTGTTATGTCTGAAAGATTTTGGGACCATTACCCACGCTAGTCCGATCCCGGTTGCTGGAATAGGTTTTGATAGTTGCCGATTTACCAGACTTTTCTGGCGACACAAAGTATACTTTCTTGTTCCAGTTTACGATAGCTTAAAATTTTCTCTCTAGCGAGTTGTTAACATCAATAACCTGGGCGTTATAGTAAGAAATTTGTAATTTGAACCATAAAATTGCGTCCAACGAAAAGTCCGTTGTCTTTGTATCCATCGCAGGTGGACAATGGGGAAATTCTTCATCAGAATTAGAAAAAAATTAGTTTTTAAGTAAGTAAGTAAGACAAAAACAACCAAACATGCACTTTCCCCATGAGATTGAGAAGGACTCGGCATTTCACCGAGAACAAAATTCATGCATATTGAAAATGCAAAATATCGAAAAACCAAATAACGAAAAAAAATCTAAATGACAAGACGCCACAAAGTTTGAATTTCTAGATTTTCGGTGGGGCATTTTTTTAGAAATTATACGACATTAAACATTAACATTCGTTAGTCGATGATGAGTGCATATCTCTTTCATTTTATCAAACTCTTTTTATTATCCTGTATAATATTACATTCTTAGTTGAATTAGGGGACAATAGAACAATGAAACTAAAATTTATGAGGGACAAGGAGAATAGAGGAATAATTATATTATACTCTTAAGACATTCCTTTAATCGATTAATGTTAAAAGTGTTCAATCTAACAATATTGGATAAAATGTAAATTATATAATTATGGCCAATATTTCACTCTGCAAAACTATAATACATCGTAAACAAATACTGTTTGTATGTGGGGCATTAATCTGGCGTTACACACGAGGTACGATCTGGCAGACCAAAGAGGAAGACGTCAACCCAGTAACAAGTTTCGATGATGATATCAAAATAGAGGCTATTGAGCAAAATCCACCATTTCAGTTACACTACACGTAAAAAAAACAAAATAATGGTTTTTTGCCAATTGGTTGTACAATTACGTCGCTCTTAACGATTTTAAAAAACACAATCGTTGAACAGAAAGCTGCAGGAGTCAATGTCATGAAATTATTACATACATTATATAATATTTCCTGTAGTAATCGTATTCAGAATAAATGTTTGAAATGCAGTCTTCATAATGAGAGATACTCAAACATTGTTGCCACAGTGCATGTGATTAATTTAGGAAAATAATTAGACCAACACCGGGCAACGTGGAAGTACTTTAGTAGGTAGGCGGACCCTAGCATTAGGCGGGGAAAACGCCAAAATGAAAGAAGAATAATTAGTATATAGAATCTCATCTCTCATGTAATTAAAGGACATGATTCAAATATTATCCAAGTTGCTAAGTCGTAAAAATATAAATAAGCGACTAATCAAATAATTGGATAACATATTTAAATAGCATTTGGTGACTCAAATGACAAATTGCAACTGTAAAATTATTTCCACATTCAAGTAGTTGTTATAGGTATTAAAAGGAATTTAATATAAGAATAAAATGTACGAAAATTGAATTGGAATTTTGGTAGTGCTATCAACACACCAAAAACTAAGGAGTGATTGAATTTACAAGATCCAATAAAAACTCCATTACAATATTTAAGTGCGTGTTGAAAGCTTTTGTATTATATTATATTGGACATAATTGAATTTTGGCTGTCAGATTTTCCACGCGGGGCGCGACTAGATATTTGGGTTCCATTGGCATTATGATAATTGACTATATCACTTGTATTGTGACATGAAATATTTTATTATACATAATGAATACGTATTGTTCTTTGTTTTCATTTTTGGAATTAAAATATAAGTGTATGTAATTATACGAAATAATATTACGTATTTATCATAAAACACGAACGTATGTAAACATTGATAAGTTTTACAAACGTAAACTTACAACACATATATTTTTCTATGAGTGTTAATCAAATTAGTTAGTTCAACATTCGCAAAAAAACATAAAAATAATGATCATATTAAGTTATTTCTACCTGCCCTTATCCCACTTTAATGTGTGGTCGGCGCAACACAATATTTCAAGCATGTTGCAAAGAGGATTTGGCTTAGTTTTTACGACCGGCCGCCTGCCTGACGTCAACCCCGTATGAGGGATCCAGTCTCGGGCAAATTAAATTAGAAGATTTACTTCGCCCGACCTGGGAATCGAACCCAGGACCTCCCGGTCTACAGCCCATACATGCTGCCACTAGACCAAGGAGGCGACAAGATTATATAAGTAGTGGCCAAATATCGAAAAGGGTTTTGCGTATTATTGGTAAGATCGTCAAATTTTACAATTTGCTATTGATAGACAGAACCAATTTTGTTAAAATTCCATAAAGATAATCGGCAAATACGTACGGCACGTACGTATAGTATTTTCGTTGGATACCGTGTAATGGTTTTAGTCTGATAGCGTTGGTGCGTAAATATTAAAAACTAAAAGTTTCAATTTTCATGTAGTTCGACAGCAGATTTTAGCTGTTGGTAATAAAATTCTGATGTTTTTTTTTGGTAAATCGGTTTTGATGCAACAATCCAGGGTCCCAGAACTCACACTATATTGTTTTAGTTATAACGTGTTAATGCCTATTACCACTAATTTATTTGTTGGTAATTGGTATACATATAATTAATCACCACAAAGAAATAAATGATTTATTTCCACAAGGAATAAATAAGCAACTGAAATGGAAAACAACCAAGGACCATGCCGCCATGGAATGAAGATTGTCAAACGGCTATAGCTGTTACAGTAGAGGTAACAACTATGATAAATACATATTCTAAATCCATCATAGATACACCTACTTCAACAATAAGGGGGATGGATATGTAAAGGAAATATGAAAATGTACCAATATCAAAAAAGGTACTAAAACGACGATTTCAAAATATCTAGTCTTTAAAAAACAATATATGAATTATAACTCCTTCGTAAAATAGTGCCAAGTATTAAAATATTGTTGGTATTTGCAACTTATGCGATTTATTTTATCGGCAACAGAGAATAGGTGCTTTTAATATCGTATATTTTAGGTGAAAAAGAAGTGTAAATCAATGATTCATTTTAGTAAAGTTTTGATATTGTAGCTTGGAGAAGTCGACATTTAAATTATATAAAAACAGAGATAAAGGGCCTTACTTAAAGAAAAGTCGTACTTATGAGTCCAGGAGAAAAAAGAAAGAAAACAAACAAAAAATAAAGAAATTGCTAAACCTAGAAATGGCTTTGCCAAATCTCCATTAGGTTTCTGGAATCTGTACGCATCAAAAATGTTAACAAATTAAAACTATTTCGGCTTAAAGCAGAGACTTATATGTATACTACTAGACTGGCTGTTCAGTACATAGAAGTTGCGGACTTCGTTGTTGTGGATTGCCTGAAACTCATTTAGTCGATAACCAGAGAGCAACAGAAACAGTTGTCATTTGGGAAGCCGTCAATATTAAATTGGACTCATTGTGTATTTTGAACTTTAAAATATTAGCATTATTTGTGTTTCTATGTTGTTCATATTATTTAAAGTCATTTAGGTAAGTAATTATTTAATTTCTTCGTTGTTTTATAAAATACAATTTATTTTGAATTTCAAATAATAACCGCCATGTCAATATTACCATCTCGCTTACTCTTTGTTCGGAATGAGGTTAGAGTGAGCAGCACTACCGAAGCGTTGATGTAGATTATGAGAGACGCAGAAAGAATAAAAGTGGAAATCATTATTAAGTAAATTTTGATAGATGAGATGTAATGTTTGTGTTTCAGATATTGAATCTAAATAATACATTCACAACAATGCCGAATTGCATACGGTACTGTAAAAAATATTCCAAAAAAACGAAGAAGTCTTCTGAAGGCATAACTTTTCATAAGTAAGTTGTGGTGACCTTTGAACTGTTCGTCTTCACGTGGGGTCGGCGTAACACACGTTTTCAAGCATATTACAGAAAGGATTCGGCTTAGTTATTCCGGTCTGCCTGACGTCAACCGACTGGTCCCGGGAAAATTAAAATATGAGCACTCATATACCGCGCAGAGACGAACTGGAAAAAGGCAAAATTCATTTTAATTGTCACATCTGCGTGAGACTGCCTATTCACTACAGAGTTCTGCTCTCAAAGCTAAACCGTCAAACTTCAAACACTCGCCGTCATGTGCCACAATTTTTCTTCTAGACAGCTTGTCTAGTAGTATAACATATAAGTCTCTGGCTTCAAGTGATCTTATATTAAACCTTAGAGTATTAAACATATAGTTAAACAACTATTAAAAACAACGAATTGTTGTAATAGGTACAATGAACACCGAAACATGCAGCAGGACTCATTAGACAAATGTGTCAACAATAAAAGGCTGTGGAAGACATGAGGTTACTCGCATGTGGAATGTGTTACTCGCATGTGGAATGTGGATTCAACAATCTTTGTACCGGTAGTTATCTCGGCCCATCGTTCCTACTACTTCGGTTCGATACTAATGAGCCTCGACTAATATCTTAAGAGGCTATCGGTTGATGCTTGGGTCAAGAACCAGATGCGGAAGGCAATATTACTGGACACGGCACGAATTGTGAGGAGGTTCCTCACTCTGGGGTCTTTGTATTTTTGTTTTTATATGTAAAATAACCTTTTAGAATCAACGACTTCTAGTAAATCCACAACAAGTCTTTGTTTAGAATAAACAAAAAATTTTGATGATATTTGTAATTGGATTTTTCTTGTTGTTGATACTTCGTTGATTTTAAAAAACTAGTGAAGTTGGTTTTCTGTAATAATTCAATCGCTGCTTATTTTGGGCAAATGTACATTTCTAAACACGTCGAACATGTCACCAAAGACTTCTAACAAAGAAGTCTTTGAATGTCACAAACAGGTCACAAAGATTATTTACTTAATATTTTTGCAATTACAAATTGGATTCTTAATATGTTTATCTTCTTCGCCAATGAAACGTTATTATCGCGAAATTAGAAACCATAGGTTCGAACCGCTGCAGCTGGTTCAAATAGAAAGCAATCACTTATTTCATACTTATTACTTACCAAATAATTTACACTAAATTAATGAATGACACGAGACAAAATTATTTGTTTTCAATGTTTTAAGTTATATCAAAATTTCCACAACAATCGCGAAACATGGGAGAAAATCTGGGAGAAAAACATAATAGGAAAAACCAAAACTCAAAGAAAAACAATATCAATGATGGAAAACGATGAAAAAGCGCCAATGACGTATTCTGTCAGTGGCTTATATAGATAGACTTTTGTTTAATACTCTTTGGGGAAAGGCCTATCACGGTCATGTCTATGAAAATACAAAATGAGTATTTATTAAAACTTACAACAAATAAAATATTAAAATATAAACTTTGTGAGTACATAATCCTCTGTGCAAAGAAATTAAACGCCTCTGTGCTTATTTATAATCTGAAACGGAATTATTAATATATAATCGGTCCATATTCAACCACGGAGTTACTATTTGTATGTCCAGTACGAGAAGGTACTAAATTAATATCGGTATTGTTCGAGTACAATATAATAGTGGTATTGCATGTAAGGCGCGCCGTAGCGGAATCTAGATAACTTGTAGTTTTAAGTAGTAGCGCCATATTGAAAACCAATTTTATGAATGAATGAACCGGAACGATAACTGCCTTACAAAAAACTACTCGAGATGGCAGTTCAAAACAAGTCTCCCGAACATAATGAATATCAAATAAAAGCAATCAATCCCTTAGTAGATATTCTTGAGCCAAGCTGGAATAGGATAGCATTCGGTTTTTTTCCACTTATGCGTGGAATAAATGGAGTTTACCAGCCTCTTTGTTTACAGCCGGTACTGACTAGCGCAGGTGTATTGCAGTGTACGGAACCATGAAACGAACTATTCCAGTGAGGTAATTACGGCAAGTCTCTACCCGAATATTGCAGTTTAAAGAACTCCATTGAAACTATCAAATCTGGTACATAGTTGCTAACCTCGTTTCGATTTGATGTATTGCTGGTGGTTGCTATTTTTATAGAAATATTAAAGATGAACTAGTAAATATGTTTCTTCCCTTTTCGACAGACTTCCAAAAAGGAGAAGGCCCTCAATTTGTCTGTTTTATGTATGTTACGCGGTATGTCCGCCAAATGTAGACTGATATTCTAAATTCTTTTTGTGTTCGATAGAGCTTATTTCAAAAGTGGTTTCATATAAATTTGAACATGATCGGATCAAGTTGGAAGTCGGTCAGTTAAGTTTTCTCATCTACTTTCATGTTGATTTACTTTAGTCTTGATGTCGTCAAATTATACATTATTGTTAAAGTTGTCATTTCATCTTTAAATGTGACAAGAACAGGTAACTTGATGTGCTACGAAAGAGTAAATAGAGAACAATAACTTAAAAACTGCAATTAGCTAATCATAGCTCCACCTATGGCCGGAATTAGGAGAAGACATTTCGAATAGATTTAACATTATTTAATAGAGGTATTATTACTATAATCATCACATTTGCTGACAAGTAACTAGTACTGAATACAAAGGTCATTATCATCATCATCATCATCATGAGCCACAGGATATCCACTGCTGGACATAGGCCTCTCCCAAAGATTCGATCGCTTCCAACAGGTCGATTAGGAATACAAAGGTAATTATCTGAAATGCTTACTAGCATTAATAACGGAATACCATCAGTAAGTGGGAACCAGACAATGGATATGACAGTGTATGACTTACCGATATAGGATTGTGTGCATTTCAAACCATACGGTGGGGAAAAAAGTTGAAAACAATACAGATACATGAGAAACTCTAGTGTGCCCGCTTGATGCATGCCTTCACGGATAAATGATCATATGTGAAACAATCGAGTGCATCTCTGATCAAGCGAAAGTAGTAAGGTTACGAACTGACTTACTAGAATAGCTTCAAGAAGGTACTTTGTTGAGAGTTGTAAGAAATCAAAGAGATCTAACACTACAACACTATACTGTTTAATGTTAGAAATAAATATAATACATATCCGAAGTTAATACTATACAATACGAGTAACAACAGAATGGACAACAGCGCAAAACTTGTGATCCAAAAGTTGTGACCTCATGGTTATAATCACTCAGTCGTATTTTAAATATACACGCGCAAGGTCATGCCAGCGTAATAATGTTTAGACAATAAAATTGTCTTACGTGATTCTTGAACATTCACTAATCATTTTAGGGTGTAAATTGTTATAAGCGCCCTCGCATAATAAGTGGTAGATGACGTTAATGACGTTTGAGATCAATTTTTTGAAGTGATAACTTCTTATGGGAGGGTAAACCGCTTCGTTACGTAACGCGTTACGGCGCCATTCTGTCCTAAGTAGTTTGTCTTAGTTTAAGTAATGACCTAAGCTTTTCTCAAGTTAAACAATTTCAATATTAAATAGATTACTTTAAGTTATCACTTCTGTCGAGCATCCCGAGACGCACACGTTTTTTTTGTATGGAAATTTGCTCGATAGCCCCTTTATTAGTAATGTTAAATCTAATTTCTTAAGTTTACGCGAATATTATACATTGAAATAAAACTATTTTTACGGATTCTATCACGATTAGGTTTTAATTATTATTCCCGACGTTTCGAAGACTGAAGACTGCAAAGCCTTCGAAACGTCGGGACTCGGGAATAATAATTAAAACCTAATCGTGATAGAATCCGTAAAAATAGTTTTATTTCAATATTAAATCTCTTTGACGAGTAATAAAAAGGTTTACGCTCCGAGGTGGGCATAAGATGATGGTGATTTTAATGCAATAGAGGTAGCATCGAGACAATGTCTTGTTTATACTCCTACTTTGTTATAGAGGTATTTTATTATTGCTACTTTCAAATAGCATATATTTGTAGTATGAGATTTGTGACGCTAGTGTTGAAGCGACGAGGAATATAAGTAGCAATAGTAAAGACGTCTCCAACCACAGATCTCCAATCCGATTTAAGGATGACTCGTATGCTTTATTGGATCTGAAAGTCGATGTGGATGTCTTCGATCTTGCCAGCGAATGTGATCATTTTATGTCCTCGTATTTTATAATTTGTTCTGATTTTCTTTGGTTTTATTAATGTATCAAGTATATGCTATTTATTTTTATTTGTTGTTGTCTATTTTATGTAGTTATTTTGCCGTACGCGGATATAAAAAAAGTTCAACGTCAAAGTTTAATTTAAAAAATAGAAGTAAAATATAAATTAGATTCAAAATTAACATACATAGGTCACGCCTGTATGCCTAAAGGGGAAGGCAGAGTTAAATTATCGAACTAGAACACCCACATGTGCCGAGCTCGTTTTTGATCCAGATGGTAGGTATGTTAGGAACTTGAATTAAATAGAAAGAAGCAACTTTTTACGAATGGCGTTGAAGCCGAGTGGGGTTAAGAAAGAAAAGTTAACAGAGTAGGTATGTAACTGCTTCTAGATCCAAAATCTAGAAAATTGACATTTGAAAAACCATTACATTCCTGTTACGAATCATAATTTGGTCCAAGATACTGTTTATCAATTCTTACATAAGCTCACGCCTGTATCACCGAAGGGGTAGGCAAAGGCGCACTAGCGAACTAGAACACCCACATTTCGCAGATCTTAGTTCCGTCCCATATGTGATATGGGGTGAGCCTATCGCCATATCGGGCACAAATTCTAGACTCCGGGCTGATATAGAAAAATCTAATATCATTTTCCTCGACCCGGGGATCGAACCCGAGACCTCAGGACGGTAGTCGTACTGAAATACAACCACGCCACCGAGGCAGTCTCAATTCTTAATTAGGCACAATTTCACCTAAAACAATAAATTGTTTCTTAACATGTTCAAAGTAACAGAAAACGAAAAGGCCTAATATTTGAGCCTGCGCAGACAATAGCTTAAATGTCGCGAGACCAACTTTAGAAAGTAATTTATCACTTTTCCATGTATCGTTGGTTTATATTAGGAAACGGAATATTTGATATAATATAATTGTCGACGTGTAATACCTAATATTAATCTAAAAAATGTTTCTTATCAACAAGAAATATTTGTTAAAGAAAATTGAAAATAATTCCTTTATTTTCGGTAATAGTTTGATGGTTAAGTTTGATGCTCATAAGTAAACGCATGGATTATATTTTCTTTGCATAAAATTGATATGGTTAATTTAGAACAAGTCAACATACCAAAAAACCACGTACTATCATTTTTCATATTGTTTCTATACTTTGCTGAAATAACTTCCCTAATCATGTGATATGGTATTAAATATGGGTATATACTATACACATAAGATGGTAATCTAATATAAAAAATAATTTAAAGCGCGCCTTTGAGCGCTCCTGAAACTGTTTGACCTCCGATAATGTCACATCGCGTCCTACGGCGAGCGAAAGAGACAGACACATAGTGCTGAAAAGAGAAAATCGATTAACTTCGTAGAGGCATGGGTAATACGGTGCGCTGAAGCGAGATGAAACCATAACACCAATAACGAAGGGATTTTAAAACACAACTATTTTGCAAACTCTGCAAATACATAATATTTATGCTTTGCAATCGTTTCGAATACTATCTGAATAAAGCCTTAATAGTACACAAAAAGGTATATATTTAAATGTAATTATGACTATTATAGGAAATAAAACAGAATATAAAAAATATAAGTAGCATTTGTATTATGTGCTCAATAACTTACCAACAGCGATCTTCTCGACCGGGAAAGGCTGCGCTGACAGCAGCCCGATGTGTAACAACAACAACCCGGTGAACACAGAAACGTGGCGTTTTTTGAACGCCATTGTCCAAAATAATCAATACCCTGCCTACGATGATACTTGCAAAATATTTTACATTCTTTTTTTACTGTTCAAAGGATTATTTGTGTGAAAAATAAGCGATAAAACGTTGGGATGCTGCGTGCAAACCTGAGACTTAGGGGCGACTGATGTCGAGCGAGCGTGGCATGGGATGCGGGGTGTACTCCCACCCCCGCGCCGCGTCGCACTTGTTCACTTATCCTAATAACCACTAACTTAATGAAGACACATAAATCAAAACCCATTTCGTTGATTTTAAACTATAAAACATTTTTTAAGTCAATTATTATTTATTTGAGGTGAAAATGTAAAAAACTTTTACAATTGCACGTGGAAAATATGAGCACTGAAATAAAAACAATAGTAAAGTAAATTAAAATTGTATTTCTTAATATTTTTTTTATTTTTTTGGTTTCAATACAGTATTTGTGAAGTGCGCGCGTCGGAGGCCTCCTAACTCCTAACGGGTTGCTCCCGCATCCCCCTCCCCGCCCCTCTAGGGTCCCTGGTCCCCCTTACGCATTAGCTACGATTCACGATATTACCACTACTTCAGGCTCAACTTAATACGTATATTTTTATAAAGTATCGACAAAGTTTAGCAAACCATCTTATTACGTAGGAATTATGGTAAAATTTTAATGTGAATATTTATATACTGATTTCTTAAGTTTACGTGAATATTATACATTGAAATAAAACTATTCTTACGGATTCTATCACGGGTCAGACTGAGTCTGTCAGTCTGACGTGACAACGAAGACTGCAAAGCCTTCGAAACGTCGGGAATAATAATTAAAAAAACCTAATCGTGATAGAATCCGTAAGAATAGTTTTATTTCAATGTGAATATTTATTATAAAAATGATTACCCCACGAAAGTGCCAGGTCAACAGCTGGTATATCAGAAATCTATTGATTTTAATGTATTTTATAGGCTTTATAGGCCTTATTTTCTTAAAATATAAAAGCGCAACATTATTCCAATTTAGAATTTCTGAAAAAATATCTAAATGACTATATGATTACGTTCAATATAGGGTTCCGTAGTAAAGATGAATATGTTATACTGTGTAGCGGTGTCATGACATGAAGAAACACTTAAAGACTTTTGTATCATCACTCATCAGGCCTAGAACGTCCACTTCTAAACGTAGGCCTCCAAAGATTGCCTGATCGACCTGTTGGAAGCAGCCCCCTGACTCTTCAAACTCGATTCGAATTTGTGTTCGATTCGGTTTCATTTATTAACTTAAAATTCCACAGACATCGAGATAAAAAGTGCGCTTATGTTGCATTATATTCGAAAACTTGTCATTTAGTAATTTTATTTGGTGGAATATTAATTCACTAAATGAAATCGAATCGAAGTCAAATTAGAATCGAGTGTCACGAGTCAGCCCCCAGGCTGCATTCACCGCATAATAACAATAATAGTACAGTAGTGTTCCCGCCAAAAAGTATACTTTTTAGCGGGATCTAATCTGTCACTTACGAGCAATTGAGTATTTAATATCGTTATGACTACAAAAATGTACGAGATATGTATGTATTTTTTACGCAATTAAAAACAAAATATTATTTATATTTTAAGGTATGTAAAGCCAACAATTTTCGACGAAAATGGCGTACATAGTAACGAAACTAATTAATTTTCTTCAATTTAACTACGGAATTCTGTAAAATATACTACTCAATCAAATCATTAGTATAATTGAAAAATATTTGAAGATCACATTTACATCAGAAAAGCAAAGGTTCGAAGAATTCTAAAAGCAAAATCTGAATCGGAAGGCCTCAATTTGTAACAAAATTTGCCCTATACAAAAACTAATTTCAGCCGGTCTTAAAGGCAGAACGAGGGTCATTCATTTAATTTGTATCCACGTCAGTATTTTGGAAATGAAGTTCTGCTATGTAAATCGTATCAAGTAGACATTTAAGTATATTGTCATCTTTCAGTTTAAATTATAATTTTAGAAAGTATTGACCCTGATAACTAATTATATATTCAGTATACTGTAGAATTGTAATTAACTTTTCTAATATAATGATAATTATATTGGTCAATATTGTACGTTATGTATTCGGTCTACTCCACAAAATTGTTTTTGATATATTTTACGTTCCAAGCATTCATCGTAAGAGGTGACTTAGGCTGAGAACTAATAACTCTATAGAGGGAACTTCGACTAATAAAGAAACGAACTCAGTGAGGATTTGGAATTTTTAAATCGAACTTTGATTTAGTCCGAGTCATTTTTTACAAGAAATCCTTTGCTTAGTCCGTTTTTTCCTTCTCTTTTTTTGTAAAAATGGCTCTGACTAAATCAAAGTTCGATTTAAAAATTCCAAATCATCCCTGAGTTCGTTTTTTTACTCACCCTTAGTCGAAGTTCGCTCTATATGTAGATCTCAGCCTTCTAGTATCTTCCTTTTAGTATCTACTCTGGTACATTCGGCTCCGGGATGCATAGCACGGATAATTGGCTTTATGGCTGCCGTTCACGTGAAGGCCGTCTCTTTGGCTGCGAGGTCTCCTAGGTCCCTACAATAAATAATCACAAGTTTAAAAACTTAACTGACCGACTTCCAATTTACCGATCGTTACCAAATTTATATGGGACCACCCTTGAAATAAGCTCCTTCGAACACAAAAATAATTTTGAAAATCGGTCTACATTTGGCGGAGATATCGCGTAACATACATGAAAAAAGACGAATTGTGGACCTCCTCCTTTTTGGGAAGTCGATTGATGAAAATGGGCTCTAAGCCAGGACCGCGCAGAGGTTATTCCTGCTGAATCCCGAGCGCATCTCGTCTCCGGAGACCTGGAGCTGATTCCAATTCAAAAGAGGACTATCACGGTGTTTTGGTTGGTATTAGGACGAGTCTCCTGTGCATGTTTTCTTCGAAATACTACATAAAAATATCTACACAAAACAGTGTGTCTGTTTAGACACACGTTGTAATATTCGTCATTTTATCATTTTGTGTAGATGTTTTTGTGTAGTGTTTCAAGAAAAACATGAGCAACAGACGCTCATTTAATTACACTACGCAGACCACGCCACATCAAAATCAAAGAGAAGAGCAGACCATTTAAATTATGATAATGAATATTACTCCAACCTTAAAGTTCTCCGAATTCCATATAAATTTCATAACCATGCTGCAATTCGAAATGTTAATTAAAATATTACCGTGAACGATCTTATTTACAAATATTAAGTTATTAACTAAGTACTTTTTGATTACGCGTTATAGCGTTTAATATTCTGAAGTGGTATACAATATTGACCACTACCCGAGCAATAAGTGGAAATGTAGAGGTAGAGTTCGCATAGCAGTTCTACGAGTATTTACAAAATAGCTCCAAGTTTCAAATTAAACATCAATTTCAAACCATTATTAGTTTACCCTTGCGACTGTGAATGTATGTTTTGTTTACTTATTGATATTAGATACATAATCGTAGTATATTGCGTTGATAATTAACTAGCTGTTGATCATGACCTTGTTGCATGGAAATGTGAACAAATCTATCCACCGGGGACCGGACATTTTAATACGGATAAAAACTAGCCTATATGCTACAGACTATATAATCTATCTCTCATCCAGATCCGTTCAGCCATTCTGGTGTGATTGAATTTTCCCATTTACATGTGGGAAAATATGATAGGGGGCGAGCCTATCGCCATATCGGGCAGAAATTCCAGACTCCGGGCTGATACTGAAAAATCCAATATCACTTTTCCCGACCCAGGGATTAAATTCCTTTTACAAATGTCATGCATGTCTCTTACCCGTGTGATTACATTGTACCGCATAATTTAAGTGTTACCGTATAATTTTTTTTTTAATGTAATTTACTCTGTTGGCATGCTAATATAAATAAAATAAAATAAAATAAAATAAATCTGGACGATCGGGACGATAGTCGTGCCACGCCCGCAATACCACTACGCGACCGAGGCAGCCTTTATTAGCGGTATATTACAAGGAAAGATTTTTTATTGCACTAGTAAAGAACTAAAGACAAATGCAGCATCAAATTGAACATACATAGACTCAAGCCCTTTTCCCATAGGGGTAGGCAGAATCAACGGACAAATTAAATATAGTGTAAAACATAAAATTAAACCAAAAATATAGAACCAACCAAGATAGATACATTCTGACAACAAGGGAGCCATGGCCAGTACGAGTTAGTTTTGATTGTTCTGACTTCTCAAAAACGATGGTAGTTATCATACATATATTTTAGTTCGTTGTAGTTTCCGCAAGTGCCGCTGCTAGTCAAATGTGTGAAAAAACTAAAAATATCGTCACAAACTGTCAAAACCCGTACTACGCACTCAGTTTAGCATATTTCTGTGTTCTGATGAAACAGCGTTGATATTCAGATTCCATATAAAGGCCAGTTCCAATAAACGTTCTCAATCTGAGTGTACACATAGATCACAAAAAATCACAATTTGAAAACCGACTTCATTGTATAATATCACCTTTGGAAGATACTCTATCGGATATAATTTTGAAAATTCGGTCCATATTTACTAGCTATATAAGGTAACATACATAGAAAACACACACATTTTCTTTAAAACTCTTGCTCCCCAGTCTCCCCGATATTCTTTTTTGCTCCATAATCAAACGCTGATCATATTTTGGTGCGTCTCCTTTACCTGTTTTTCTCGAAACAAAACACAAAAATATATACGCAAAACCAATTATTTTCGCCATCCAGGAGACATAGAACAATGGACCATAGGTAAAAATGTGTAGCGAAACCATGTTTTGTGTATGTGTTTTGTAAAAGTTTTAGTACAGGAGACACACCTAGTCACTGTAAGTACTCAAACCACGATACATCATCATACATCATCATCAGCCATAGGACGTCTACTGCCGAAAATAGGCCTCCCCAAAAAATTTCCAGATCGATACATTCCACATACATACATCATTATACATCTGCTGTAAATTAGTGAGAAGTTGAATATTGATTCCAGATGAGTAATTAGTCGCATAATATTCAGAATCTGTTAAAACGTTACTTGGATTTTGTCTCGACTTCTTTCACAGTGGCTTCTATTACTTAAACTGTGTATGTCTATCAAACTTGGTTAAGCGTCCAGTCCTGTAACGTAATTCAATACTCACCCATTTAAAGTGTATGTTACGGTGATAAATTATCTACCCAGCGCACCCGAAATCTGAGTGGATGGACGTAATCTGAGTAGATTCAAAATTCCCTGTTCTGTGTCACGTTGGGCATTGCTGTTGATCGTGTTTTGTGTTATGTATGCATTCTTATTTTTTATTGACTATGGTTAAGACTATGGTTTTCATTGGTAAGACTACAAGAATCAGTAATGCATAAAATAATATTTCAAGTGGCATAAATGGGCAACTAAGAAGCAAATTATATAAAGAAACAAAAATCCTGAGAGACAACGGCTATGGCGCTGCGAGTAGGAAGTTTAATATCCTTAAGCTGTTGACGACCCCAGTCTCGTTAAACCTTGAAAACTCAAAAGGGAAATCAAGTGATATTTCCATTGCAAATTTGAGCAAGTTTGATTTGGATCGCAGCTTCGAGAGAAAGTCAATGGGTATCAAGTACTATCTTAAGATTAGATACATACCTACTGTGTTACACTCAATGCATAGGCGACGTTTCTTATTGCAAAATATTAGAACAAAGAAACATAACAGTTAAATAATAATTAAATTCTTTTTTCGAAATGTGACCTTTTTAATTTCATCAAAACCAGCCAGATACAAATAGTACAGCCAAAGAGATTTTATTACAAGTTTATACTTTTTCCCCTCTTAGGCCTCTTAGGTTCTAACATACACACATCGCCTGTGAACCGACCGGAAAGTTTTGGATTCGATTCCCACATTGTCGTGGGATTAGGGCAGGTGAAAATATTGATAGCCAATAGCCATTACCTTTTATCTACGAGTACATATGTACATATATACGTACATATATCACTACGCCAAAGCGACATTTTTCTTTTTCAAATGATATTAAAGCTGTCGCCTGTGTGAAAACTTCTTTAGCATCGTTGTGATTTAAAAGTCGAAGAAACATAAAATCGACAGTAAAAAGAGACGGACACATAAATTCATAAGATTTAACATGGGTGAAAATGAGATACGAAGCACTTATGCGCGCATGCGTAGTACAAAGTTTGGGAAAAGGTATCGCACAAGCGTGGTGTTTTGTATACGTTTGTAGAGTATTTTCATATTTTTTTTATAAAATCTATGTAGTATATACGAATGAAAGATATGATTAAAATGTAAAATAATTATCAAACTTCATATTACTATGATCATTATTAGTAATGATCATAGTAATGTAAAATTTCGGGAGGAGGATAATTGTAGGTTTTAGAACCTACAATTATCCTCCTCCCTTAATTTTACATTCGTCTCATTATCTCGTAGCCAACATTTTTGAAGCTTCTACTACGTGTGAATTGCACACGTTTTTTTTAATAATACTTATCGCTTTGTTTATAATAACAGAACATACATACATATTTTGCTCACGCCTGTATCCTTGAAGGGTGGCATTGGAGAACTAGAACAACCACATTTCACCAAGCTTATTTCCGTTCCAGATGTGATAGGGGCGAGTCTATCGCAATATCATGCATAAATTCAAAACTCTAGGTTAATTTTTATTGAGTTGTTTATATTAAGAGTATAAAAAAGTGAAGTAAATGAGATTAACCGCCGAATGTTTATACATTTAAGGTCGCCTTATGTCGTTTAAGGCCGCCTTATCAGTCAAAATTATATGGCGAAAAACAATGTGAGAAGCCGTTATACTTAAGAAATCATTAAGCCGTTATAGTTGAGTAGCGTTTGACCATTCGGGCGATAGTCTCCCTATTTTAGCTAATGGTTGTTATGTCACGATTGACTTTAAACTTAATACAATCATGGGGTTAGTCGTGATAATATTTTGTTTCAAAACTGGATAAACCCGTTAAACTATCCCCGACGAGACAACTTAAAATTATTATAGTGAAACTTTACTAAAGGTAATTTCGCTTAATTAAATTGTTATTTTATACTTGCGGATTTCCAAGTCAGTAGTAGGCACAAACATAGTATTGCCTATTTATATTATTTTTTACATGACGACTTGCAAATATTTTTAACTAGATTTTCTTCTATGGTACCATGGAAGTTTTTTTTAAACACTAACATGACATAACATAAGCTCACGACTGTATCCTAGTGTGCCTCTGCGCACTAGCGAACTAGAACACCTATACATTTCGCCGTGCTTAGTTCCGTCCCAGATGTAATAGGGGGCGAGCCTATCGTCATATCGGGCCCAATTCCAGACTCCGGGCTGGTATGGAAAAATCCAATATCAGTATGGTTGGTACCTGGGGATCGAATCCGAGACCTCAGGACGGTAGTCGTATCGAAATACAACCACGCCACCGAGGCAGGCAGTCTAGACTTTTTTAAACTTAGTAAATAATATTCTCCAGTCGCTAAATTAAATTATCTCTATGTTCTTGTTATTTTGCTCAGTTGCTACGTTGTTATATAAAAGAATAACAAATCAAGGAAATTATATTTATAGTCGCTGGATGCAGGTCGCTTCCAACAGGTCGATCTGGAAATCTTTGGGTGACGCCTATGTTCAGCAGTGTCCTATGGCTGATGATGATGATGATATTTATATTAATGGTGATATTATGCTAAGGCCTAATTAGTCTTATTTTTCGACCGACTTCAAAACTATTAGTCAGTACCTACGTGTTACTAGATATCTGCGGCAAATGTGGGTCGATATTTAAGATTATTTTTATTTTCGATAGAAGTTACGGTTGTCCAATAAGTATAAGATTTAGTTAATTTTGAAGTTGTTAAGCCTTTAAATAATATCGGACTTTTATTTTAACTTCTTAGCTTACTTTTCTACTTTTATAACTATACGTTCGCAATCGATGGAACAGAAAATAATAATAATATCGCCATATTAGCCTTATAATATTACTGTCTCACTGGGCACGGGTCTCCTTTAGAAACGAGAGGGGTTAAACCTTCGTCTTCTACCGCACTGGCCTAATGGTGATTGGAAGACTTTACACTTCGGCTCTTCAAATTTACTTATAATAATAATATTAGCCATGTAATATTACTCTCCCACTGCTAGGCATGGGCCTCCTCTACTAATGAGACGGCTAGGCCTTAGTTTACCACCCTGGGTTAATGCGGGTTGGTAGACTTCATTTATGTACCTTCGAATTGTAGAGAAATTCTCGGGTATGCAGCTTTCCTCCCGTTGTTTTCCTTCACCGTTATATAATTGCAAGCGATAATTCACAAAGAAACCACACTTGTCATAGAAAAGTCAAAGATATGCTCCACTTTTGGGATAAGTCTCGAACCTCCGACATTCGTCTCGAAAGTTCGTACCGTTACTCAGCTAGCGCTGTTGCGAATTCAATAAAAAATGAATTATAATAGAACTGCAAGTACCAGGGACGAATACTATTAATAAAAGAACCGATTTGTTTTACGTAAATATAAATGAATATTTATTTAGTGAACAAACTTTTCGAAGTTACACATAAGTTTCGTTTTAAAATAGTAACTTGTGAAAAAATAAAAGTGTTCGCAGTCTGCCTCGATGCATGAAGAGATTGATGAGTGCGCGGAAGTTAAAGTATTACAGACTGCAGATATTATGTACAAGTTTATTTCTTCGTAATATTTTATAAAGGTTATGTTAATGGTATTGGAATCGCAACTTTGTTTATACGTGTATTAGGCTTTATTTTTATTGTAGTGTTGCGTGAAGCTATTGCCTACATTCCTCCTATTATTAACCGGGTTCTAACACAAGGGTGAGGAAAGAGGGGCATGTTGGTTTGACGTCCACCTCAATGACTTCATTAGCAGGATTTCGAAGTTAAGGTAATGTCCGACGCGTAATCCATTTTTAATCCAAATACAAAAATCCATTTTGCTTGGGATATACTACATAAGTATATCATCATCATCATCATTATCATCAGCCTATACTATAAGTATATACAAGGAGCGAATTGACGTAACTATGAACTTTAAGGCACTAACGAAGTGCTTTCAAATAAGAAAGAAAGTTATTTTTTTAATAAAATTGCAGTGTACTCGATACTGCAGTAAAGACTGCTAAAGTGACCGGTCGCTTTGAATATGATTTTACAATGGAGTGTCATAGTTAAAAGACAGAAGATTACACAAAATTTATATTACATAATACAAGCTCACTGAACGAACTAGAACACCGTCATTTCGTCGAAGTTAGTTCCGTCCCAGATGTGATAGGGGGCGAGCTTATCGTCATATCGGGCACAAATTCCAGACCCCGGGCTGATATGCCAAAACTCAATATACTTTTCCCACACGGGAATCGAACCCGAGACTTCAGGACGGTAGTCGTACCGTAATACAACTACGCTATTAAGGCAGCCTTTAAAATTATATTGCATGGTGAATTTCCATGACATTATGCTTATTGCAAAACAATATTATAGAAAAATGCTGAATAGCCTCTTGGTCTCGGAGGCCATCTTCACGACCGCTCGCAAACTTTTATGTTGTGAAACTTGGCTGTTTGTGCTTGACATTTATTGCTTTTATATTTTACGAGCTCGTGAGAGACGACTTGCTAAATGTTGTAGTACAGTATAGGGAAGAATAATCGCATTCGTGCTGATTTACGTTTGAACACCTTAAGAGAGTTAACCATGAGTTCAGTGGCGTAGCGTGGACTAACATAGACGTGCGAGGTCCCTTTTCTTTCGTTCCTAAGATCTACCGAGTACCGACTATAATATTCCTGCAAGGCCCCCAACAAGCACGCTTTAAAAGTGACGTTCTTTGCGACCGACTTCCAAAAAGGAGAAGGTCATCAATTCGTGTGTATTTTTTTTATGATTGTTTCGCGATATCTACGCCAAATGTGGACCGATTATCAAAATTCTTTTTGTGTTCGATAGAGCTTATTTCAAGGGTGGTCCCATATAAATTTGGTCACGATCGGATTTGAAGTCGGACCGTTAAGTTTTTAAATTCGTGATTATTAAATTGAATAATAATAATAATCTTTGGGGGAGGTCTATATTCAGCAGTGGACGTCCTATGGCTGATGATGATGGTGATTATATTTAATTCAGCTTAATTTTCATACTATTTTGACTCTCAAACATGCAAAATAACGGACAAAAGTTAATGAATAAGTGAATAGCCAATTATCGAAAGCGCTATTGTTTACACGTCCAAAGTTAGAAAACTGAAAGCGCTGAAGGCGTTTCAGCTGACATACTAATTCAAAACCCATTCAAAGAAGTCATTCGAAGTTTCTCGCAATGAAAGCTGAAACACTTAATTGCGCATGAGAAACCACCGCGGGCTAAGGCGCTCTAAAATAATCCCAAACGATGAGCTTGCTGCGAGTAGCTTTAGGTGAACTAAATATTCAGACTTCCTCTATTTGTTGCCGCAAGAAAAGTTACAATGAGGGAACATACACATATTACGCGACCCGTTCTGGGAGGAGAGGGGTCTTCAAAAACCACGCTTGGTCGCAGGGGCGGGGAGGGGTCTTAGGTTTTCGTCACGTAGTCAATATCCTTTAGGGAAATTTCGTGTTGTTTCGAGCTATATTCAAATATGGCGCGCAGCGTTTCGCACTTTTAAAGTCACAGGTGGCAACACATCATAATATTTTGTTTTTTAACATTTCTTCGACAAAAATGATTTATGACTATACCTCTATTTATATATTACTACGTGAAAGAGAGAGGGAGGTCTTAGCATATACTACGGGTGGTCACGGAGGGACATTTTTAAAAAATCAGTCGCGTAATATAGGTACGTTCCCTAAGATTGATTTTAGCGACAATCTTTTGACTTAATAGTTCCCCGAGTAGTTTGTGTTTGAATAAAATATTAACTTGAATAGATGAGCGCCAAAGGAAGGGTCGACGGGTGAAGCTATCGGATATTATACGCCTTCATACTTTATCGGATTACATTGTCTGTAATTTAGCGAGGTGGACGATCGTGATAAATAATAGCATGTGGAATAAACATTTATTTTTTTATTTCATACAAAACAGGGTGCAATCATTGATACACAATTATTACTACAAAAAATCATTTGTATGTATTTTCTTGGTGGTTTAACTGCTCTAATTTATATATCTTTTTTGTATATGTTACTTTATAAGCATTTATTGTCAACTGGCATTTAAAAGAGCAACGCCAGAGTTTCTTGCCCATTCATCTCTGGTGAAACGGCCTTCGGAACTGGCGGTAGAGGAACTTTGACGGAATCTAAATAATGTAGTAACATTTCATGGATTCAATAAATATTTTGATTTTTCTTATTTGATTTTTTGATTTATAAAGACTTAAAATAGTTTACTGCCTTGGTGGCGTAGTACGACTGGCGACCGTCCTGAGGTCTCGCGTACGATCCCCGGGTCAGGCACAGTGATATTACGGTTTTCTATTCAGAATTCTTATCATAATTGGACCGTGTTGTGAAATGAAATGATTGTGTGTTGAGAAATGATCCAACCCACATTTTTTATTGATGTCAACATGATCTTAAAGTCTAAGCCATTATAGACCATATTAATGTAAAAAAGAAATGTGGCTTGGATCATTTCTGCACAACACGGTCCAATTCAGAAAAATACTATATTATACGTATGCAGCTAATTCACAGTGAAAACACAATTAATATAATAAAGACAGATGTGTACGCTCCGTTTTGAGGTTGGTCTCGAATCTCCGACACTCGTCTGGACAGTCCGTACCATTCCCAACTGAGCTATCCCTGCTTTCTGCTACCTGCATACTCGAGAATTTTTCCACAAGAATTTCGAAGGTATGTGAAGTTTACCAACCCGCATTAGGCTAGCGTAGCAGACTAAGGCCTAACCCATCTCATTAGTAGAGGAGGCCCGTGCCCAGCAATGGGACAATATTATTACAGGGCCAATATTTTTTTTTAAATTATAATTCGTAGATGCTGTTGGTGTATCTTATTAAAATAAATTATTAAATAAACATGCGAGTTCTGGATAAGTTACATATAGGTGATGAGACCTTGTATGAATATACATTTTGAATTTGTTTAAATCAAATTTGGCGATGTGTTGCAGTTGCCAGTTTTTATGCTGCCAACTCATAATACAATAACCGTAGCGACCGCTTGAAACGTGACTGTTTTTAATTAAATATTTCGTAAATGTCGCTGAATCTTTTCATGAACGTTGGCTTAAAATATGGCGGTAGTTCGCAGCGGAATGACCTCAACCTCGTTGGCTCATTTGAGGCGTTTGTAGAATAGAATTGAACGCGGAGTTCACCTAATTAAAGACAGCGTCATCAACGACATTTTACCCGAGAAAAAATCTACGCAATTCACATGAAGATTATTAATTATATCTAACTCTTTTAAGGGGTTTAGAAATGGTTAGGTAAGTTCCAGCGTGAAGATCAATAGTTATTGTGTTCTATATATTTACATATATAAAAAGATAAACTGACTGACGTCAGCGTATAGCAGGTACTATTCGAACCAAAGACTTCTATGTATACTACTACTAGACAAGCTGTTTAGAAGAAAAATTGTGTCACTTTACGGCGAGTGTTTGACGTATATCGATGGTTTGACGGCTAAGGAAAAGAGCTCTATAGAGAGTTGCGGTCAATTGGCGGAAACTTAGTGCGCAAATTATATGTACCGAACAGCCTGTCTAGTAGTATAAATAGAAGTCTTCGATTGGAACTAGAAACGTGAAATATTACACTTCCTTTTATGACGTTAGCGACACTAAAAAAGAATTTTTGAAAATTCATCCCCTCATACTCTCTACGACGGGACCGACTCTCACACGGGCGTAGCCGCGGGCAAAAGCTAGTTCTAATATATTTCCACAGACAAATCCACACCTACATAATAACTCGTACCAGGTATACTGTATATATTAACTAATGAAACCCCAACTTAGAGTATGGAGCGGCGGAAAATATTTTCAAAGCCCTCAGAATTAATTTCTAGTCAACATAAATAAAACCCCCACCTGTGTATATTCACTGCAAAATAAACAAGTTGTTTCGCTAATAGAACTGAAACATCCCCGGCAACCGGTGAGCGCCATACACTCGTTGAATTTATGTCCACACGAATTGCTTAATTGAGGAAAAGGCTTTGTTTGTTCTCCTTTTTACTCACGAAAGGCCAGTGGGTGAGCTGGAAACTACTTACTTCCCTTTCGCATGAACTTGCTTTACAAATTGACAGGTCTATAATTAACATCACAATGTGTAAACTTTATTAAAATAACGTAACATATAATAAGTTCACGCCTATATCCCCGAAGGGGTAGGCAGAGGCGCACTAGTGAACTAGTACACCCACATTGCGCCGAGCTTAGTTCTTAAAATACACCAGTTATATATATATAAGAAACTAGTATATACAGCGCGTCTCGCACTGTTTACTCTATGTCCAGGCAATATGCTAAGGAAGGGACTACTTTACGCATGAATATTTTCTCTTAGCTAAAGGGAAAGGTAATGTGCACATGGACAAGTTTGTGGTAGCCACCGAGACAAGTCCACGTCAATTTGCATTCAAGCTATTGTTAAACGGGTTTATTCAAATTTTAAACATTCGTATTACATACTGGCTTATTGCCAGATTTGAAACTGTCTCAACTTTTGCTTTAAAATTATGACGTCGATGCAACTGTGGGTGACCATCGTCCGGAACGTAAGCAAGCTAAGGGAAAATGTGTGTAGCGTTCGGTGTTTGGCTTTTTTAGCTACCTCGGTGGTGTAGTTGTATTTCGATATGTCTACCGTTTTAAGGTCTCGGGTTCGATCCCCATCTCGATCCAAGCTGATCATGATTTTCTTAATATCTGCTCGGAGTCTGGAATTTGTGCCCTATATGGCGATAGGCTCGCCCCCTACCACATCTCGGACGGTACTATATCGGAGGACTATGACGGATCGGCAAAATATAGGTTTTCTAGTTTGCTAGTGCGCCTTTAACTACTTCTTCGGGGATAAGGCGTGAGCTTATGTTATATTATGTTGTTAGGCTTTCCCACGTTAAAAATATTTTCGGGTATTTCACAATTGTAATACAATCTTGTGACGACAATTTCTTTTAACTTATTGCATTTTACTGTTGAAAGCTCAGTGCGCAATCATTCTGTTACGACGAGAGCTGTCGTAAAGCGACCAGTTGGAAACTTTACAGCCTTGCCACGTCGCCAACAGTTAAAATAGTCCAGGTTGAAAAAAGTTAACACTGCAGCACGTCCACATCTACGTTCCCCCAATCACCGGCTTAGCATAGCTTTGGAACTAAAATGAGATTGCGCAAGTTTACATAATAAAAATGTAATAAAAAATTTCGTCGCGCTTCATATTCTTAAGATTTGCTTGAAACATCCTGTTATATTGCTTTTAAGGTGAATCGAGATAATATTGATGAGGCTTCGTCGTAGACCAAATACAGTTTTAGATTATCACGTCTTAAGTAGAATTTGTTATTATTTTATTTCTTGTTTAATTTTTACAAATATTAAAACGTGGATGTTGGTATATTATGGTACAATAACTAAATGTTTGAAGGCCAGTGTTAAAGATAATAGTGGAGCAAGCGTATTACCTCATTATTTAACCTATGACGTTCAGACAGAGTCATGGATGGTCGGACAGGTGGACAGATACTCAGATGGCCGTACAAACGTGACAAATATAAGTATTCCGCTTTTATTGTTGAATAGCTGTTGCCCGCGACTCCGTTCACGCGGAAATTTAATTTCCGGTATAAAAAAATCTAAAATAAAAGCCTAAGTTACTCCTTATAACATCAGTTATCTGCTAGTGAAATTCCCGTCAAAATGTGTCTAGCTGTTTCAGAGATTAGCCGGAATAAACGGACAGACATACAAATAGACATAAGTAGATATAAGTACCGTATATATTTTCATAGGAATTTAGTGAAAAGCTGTTAAACTGTGTTAATTTGAAATTACAAATAGACACTCCAATTTTATTTATTTGTATAGATATGCGCTGGGCTAAAAAACTAACAGTATAAAAAATAGATTACCAACAATGTACAAGCACTTATTTCGATTTCCCCATCAGATACGAGTTCCGGTCAAAGATATTACAGGAAAATCGCGATAAAAGAATTCGCACTGGAAGCCTTCTTGCGAATGTTTTAAATCCTTGACTTCGGGTGGGTAGATACATTAAATCACCTTGGATTTTTGGATAAGTTACCGACTCCGGCGGGACCAATTGTAATCGCGAGCTTAGATTTCATTCTTGAGACGATGTTCCGAGAGGTGGCAGTAGGTGTTGCGAGATTTAAGCCCACTCGGTTATAAAGTCGACCGTTATTACGTCGGGTCTCGGGAAGCCGAAGTGGGGAGCCGGCGATACGTAGTCTCACGGGATGACACCGATAACTTTGCAGAAAGCAGAAAATTCATGTTGAATTACTGGTTAGGTTGATTTTTATATAAGATTATATTGATTTGGATATGGATATGGGCGATCATGACATGGTTTTTATAAGATTGTTCGTAGTTTCAAAATATGACACATAGGGCCTTACTTATAAAAGCATTTTTAGCTGAGCAAATGGTTAAGAATAACCTGTCACTTTTTTCCTTGCGTTACTTTCTTTCTTTCTTTCTACCTGCCCTTATCCCACTTTAATGTGGGGTCGGCGCAACACACTTTTTCAAGCATGTTGCAGAAATGATTTTCCTTGCGTTAAATTGTTTAAAAATGATAGGGACAACCTATGGTATAACTAAAAGATAAGCAGCACTTAAATATTTTTATAAGTAAGGGGCATAAGCTCTAAGGCTGAGACTAAAAATTCTAAAGCCTCACTGAGTTCGTTTTTTTGACTCAGACGTAGTCGACGTTCGTTCCATAAATCTCAGCCTAAGTCTATCCTGTATTCGAAGGGGTGGGCAAAAACGCACTAGCGAACTAGAACACCCACATTTCACCGAGCTCAATTCCGTCCCAGATTTGATAGGGGGCCAAAATATCATGTTTGGTAATTAAGTACACTTTTAGTGGCATAATGCAGGAGGAGCATTGTCAGTTATTCGAATTTTTATGTAGGTATGTGTCGTGATATCTCTGGCAAATGGTGATCCATTTTTATGATTATTTTCTTATAAATGAGTTTATTATATGGATATTCTTTTATATCAACGAGTTGTAATTACTATTGTGGGTTATATACTCGTAGTTATTATTATCAGTTTATTGTCTCCTTTTAAATATTTGTTTTATCGTCTTTCCGTTTATACCATTGTGTCGTATAATGCTGTGCCGAATAAATATTTTTTTTCTTTCTTTCTTACTTACAGCGGCCCTAGGAGAGATATTTTTGACAATCGAATTCGTATCAAGCTCACTGCACACTGATGACATTTGGTTAATATTTCATACAAATTTCTCGAATACATTTACGATTATCAGAAATATTCCTGCTCGCGCCGCAGAGAACTAAAAAAAATTAGCATATCCCTTGCGATTTATTTAATTTATTGGAAATTACATGCAAAGAAAACGTAATATGAGTGAAAGTAGCACTAACCATTTTCAATTAATTGTTTTACACTATGAGGCTCAATTGCACCACTATTATTAACCTAGAGTTAGTCCTAACCGCAAGCTAAATTGACAGAAAATGTATGAATGACATGTAACTTAACTTGCGGTTAGGACTAACTCTAGGTTAATAATAGTGGTGCAATTGAGCCTAAATCGATTTATTTTTTTGTTAAATATGTAAGTATACTCGATTTATAAGTGATCACTTAATATCTGATGTACACCTAGCACGGCCTTTTAGATGAAAATGAACTTGAGATAATAATAAATCAACTTTAGAGTTTCCTTCTCGTGGGGCACAGTTTCGGAGCTAGGAATCCTTATAAATATTTACGCAGTATGTTTGGTTTATTAAAACTTGCCACTGATATACGATATTTTAATAACTTACAAGGAATAAGGGTAAACGTAATTAATATATTTAAATACTTCGTTGTTGTAACAAAACATTGGACTGCACCATTGTGTCACTTATGAAGAACTGAATATTGAGTAACGTTCAATGAAATATCTACTTATCGATTAATTTGTGCAGTAATATGAAAAGCGGTATATTAAATAAATAAATACACCCAACAGTCACATACATAGTCCTGACCCTACACTAAGATCGAGTCTTGTGTCGTGGGTATCAGGAACTACGAGAGACTCTCGGTCTCACAACACCCAGACCCGAAACCAATATCTGTAGGCCATATAAATATTTGTCTCGGTGCGGGAATCGAACCCGCGGCCTCTCGCTTCACAGCCGGCTACTCGCCCGCTGCGCCACGGAGGCTGTCATATTGATCAATTAATAATATAAAACTATAATAATACTCGCTGAACAAGATTTATTTTCGATCGACTTCAAAAAAGAAGGTCCTCAATTTATCTGTATTTTTTATGTATGTTACGCGATATCCCGCCAAATGTGGACCGATTTTCAAGGTAATTTTTGTGTTCTATAGAGTTTATTCCAAGTGTGGTTCCATATTAATTTGGTCAATATATTTTGAATTGGATAAATTTTGAAGTTGGTCCGTTAAGTTTTTAAACTTTTATTTGTATGTGGACCTTAAAATTATCAATATGTAAATGAATAACTAATGAGTAACTAACATCTGTTTAGCAAATGGCTAATCTCGAATTATTTGAAAACAATTACATGCCAATATCCTTTACTACTAATTTCTTGACTATTGCTGACCGTGATGTGTACAAGCATTTAAGTTGAGGTAGACAAAATACTTGTAAACGTCCTGCATCACCATGACTGCGGAAATTTTGAAATCCTGTTTTTATTTGAGTTTTTTCTTTGATTTTCAAAATGTCAGGGGACACAGTGAATCGTATCGTTGTGTAGGGTGTTTGCCACTGTGTTAAGTGAAATATATTGAATAATAATAATCATTTAAAGCTACCGAGTACTAGTCATGTTATATCATCACGATTTACATGATAAATAATATATAATATGAATAGCCCTGTAATATTACTTGACGCGGCAGACCGAGAACGAGATGGCGGGACGAGCTCTACACGTTCCGTCCAAATTGGACCAATTTGGCACTGGATAGGGAGAAGTGGAAGAAATGAGAGGGAGGCCTTTGCCCAGCAGTGGGACAGTAACGGCTGATAAATAAAATATATATTACAGTCCCACTACTGGGCACGGGCCTCCTCTACTAATGAGAGGTGTTAGGCCTTAGTCTACCACGCGGGCCTAATGCGGGTTGCTAGACTTCACATACCTTCGAAATTCTTGAGAAGAAATTCTCGGGTATGCAGGTTTCCTCACGATGTTTTCCTTCACCGTTATAGCAACCAATATTTCACAAAAAAGAAAATACACTTAACATAGAAAAATCAGAGGTGTATGCTCTCTGTTGGGGTTGTTCTCGAACCTCCGACACTTGTCTCCACAGTCCGTACCATTCCCAACTGAGCTATCGCTGCTTCATAAATATAAAGATACTACATGATAAATATAAAGTCTTATTTAGCAAGAAAAGTAAATAAGTACGGGAGACAAAAACATTTCATACAATCACATCGCCGTCCCTCAAAGGTAATAAAAACCGAACCGTGACTACATGTAAACGCATACAAAATACAAACGACGAGCGACAGTTTGTTTCCTTAAAACGCAACTTGGCCCGCAGTTTACGTAAGAAGATTCATTACTTATTCAACGTCATGCGCGATGTCTGAACCAGCCCTGTTCCTGTGTTGCCTTGCCACTTAATTATCACATTTAAACACCCTGATTCTGAACTTGTATTCTACAGGCTGACTATAAAGGATTTGAACACTGACGACAGAATGTGCGGAGTATTAATTGCCTTTCCACATGAAGTGTTTACACTCGACGCCGCGTGGCGCGTATTTTTTGAGAGCTGTCTGTGGCACGCTATAGCAAAAGTTTTATTGCTCTGTTTGTTAGCGCATGTTTTTAATTTTATTTTTTGGTTGTAATAATGTGCAATTTTACTGATATTCCTTTGTGGGCACCTACATCAATTTTTAGTTACACACCACAGACGGGAAGTATTTTTTTTTATAAAAAAAAAATGTTGATATTGTATATGATCACTATCATCGTTATATATCGACCTATCCAAAGAATAAAGTTACATATGATAATGAATCGAAATTGCTTTCTTATTTTTCTGAGCTTATTTATTGACCTGTATATCTAACTAGTGGATATTTTTTTAATCTATGTCATAATTTAACTTGTTATTATGTCATAAATTTAAAAAAATACTAGTATTAGTTAAATATATAGGTTAATTTAAGCTCAGAAAAATATAAAAGCAATTTCGATTAATCATCATATGTAACTTTATTCTTTGGATAGGTCGATATATGCACCTCATATTGCAGTGCACTAGTTTGTTGCCCAAGATGTTTGCAAATAAAATTATATGTCGTCCCGTAAATTCAGATCCATGATACTTAATGATTATATTTTCAACATAATATGTGATCAGTACCTACCTCTAGTTCTAGTTTTTTGTCAGTTCTCGCTTCTCGACAACGACGCTAGTTTACATTTTCCCCATACATTTGACTATCAGCGCCACATGTGTCACTACTGTAACATAAAAAAAAAATGTAATCGATTAGTTAAGACTACGTTGGCAGAACGACTCGTGTTCCTTGGGTAATTAAAAAAAAAAAGAGTTCATTTGACATTATGTTTTGTCAGATTGACAGATGAGTTATTGAGTTATTTAGATGTCGATCGGTATGATTAATCATGTTATTAATTGTGATTTGTGTTTTGGACTTTTGTTTTGCGTCATGGAGTTTTGTCTATTGCCTGGCGCAAAGGTATAAAAAGCTCGGCCTCACAATCGGGCGTCCCTTTTTTCTTGAGAGCTTCCATCTGCGAGCATCGATTTCGTTGGTGCCTCAAGGCGGGCCGCAGCAGGGACCGTTCGACACCGACAGCGCTCTCATGCAGCGCTTCGGTACCAACTGATAACCAGAAGGTCCTAAGGCTGAGGTCGGCAGCTTGGGACATCCATCTATAGGCATCCTTCGCGTTCCCTCAAGGTATGGACACGTGTATTTTCCTTTGTAGTCACCAATCACATGGTGATTTTGTGTTTCTAAGGTTATAACCTGGAATTTATTGGTTCCAGGGGCCTTCTTGGTTTTAACTATCCTTCCTGGATGGTCTCCATGGTGTGGACTGCATTGCCTGGGTGAGGTGCGGTCCAGGGCCAGTTGCGTGGGTGACTCCGAGCGCGTGGCCGCGTCGTGTTGGTGTCCACGTGTTTGGTGGATCACTCCATTTTATATGAGGTTGTGCTCGGAGTTGGCTGCGAGTTCCACTCCGCAAACCCCTTTAGAAGGTACCTCCGTATTCCATTTCCAGTCTGTCCCGGAGGCTGGTGGCGCCCCTTTTAGTTTTTTTTATTTAAATTGGTATTTGTGGTAACAGTTTACTATCATAACATCAAAATTAAATGTACTCGAGCATTGAACGATAGCAAATCCAGTAGGCTCACGACCCGCTCTGTATTTATTTTATAAGAATAAAAGTAATGTAATTGTAATTATGGTGATATTTTAATAATATATAGATTGTATGAGAACATCTCGGTCTTTGGTTTTTAATTTGTTTTAACCTGACACATCGACCAAACATACACTCATTACTTGTTACATTATACTTAACATGTTACACTACAACGAACTAAAAAATATATGAAGAGAATGAAAACTATCGTCGATCTTTGAGAAACGAGAACAGCTGCAAAAAACACGTATTAGAGTTACCTACAGTTTAGTTTTATTTAAATTCGGAATTTGAATTCTAGTTATTAATTACATAAGTCGCGTCTGGTGAAAGCCTTGTTGGCAAATTGCTAGTCATCTCATTAAAAGGAAAAATCGAAAAAAAATTATTTTCGTCGAAATTCTCTTTTTACCGACCAAGACATACGTTTCAACGGCATTTTACCAGAAAAAACCTAATCCTTGCGGATTTGGGGGAAGTAGGATGTTTATGCTATATGTATGTATATGCCGTAGTCCACATTCAAGTGTGTCGGATCCGTAACTAATTTATCTAAAATTAAAATTAGTGGTCGTCGTCAGGGTATGTGAGACGATCCTGAGAATCTCAGTACTTTCTGGATTGTTGCAGGAACTGCTTCCGGGATTGGAACGCCTATCATATTGGGGACGGAATCCCACGACAATGCGACGCTTTTAGCGAACAAGACGGTGTTTCCGCTATTGGCTCGTCCATTTCGGAGGGTCATACCATATAAAAGTACAGAATATATACAAAAGTCGCCTAAGAGATCTAGGAGCCTCATAAGTCGCCTCTTACCGCACGCAATAGCTATATTATGGCAGGATTCTTCAAACCATGGGACCGGTATTTTTAATATCTATAATCAAACCACGGATGTATAAAAAAGAGGACACCGTCTCGCTTATAGTTAAACGTAAGCCACAGATAAGCCACGCACACAAACTCGCCTCGATAAAAATGTACTACGCACACGCTAACACTTAGTCGCCGCCATTGCGTGTCGATAGATTGGATCGGCAGAAAATTCTGCTTCACTTTCAACGTTCCTAGCTGTACGTTCTCTTTTTTCTACGTCCGTGAATAAAACATTGTCAGTTCAGAAAACACAAAATAAAACTACAAATATAATTCGAGTGCAAAATGATCTATAACTCTAACATCAAAATAAAGAAATGGTGATATTATAAATTGAATACCACATTCGCAAATGCTATATTTTATTGAAAGAAATACCCTCCTAGCATCCTGAGAGTGAATTAAAATGAAATAAAATTGTCAAGCGATAAATCTCGAGCCGAATCCTATAAGTCCAAAAAGGTTTTGCGGGAAAGTATATTTGCTTATTACCTACCTTATTTCTGTCTGCGTTAAATCTACTACAATGTTTATTTTATGTCTACTTTCGCGACTCTATCACTATTGTGAGACTTTTGATAACTTTTAAATTGGGGATATAGATTATAATGTTATGTATTGTTCAGTGACTGCCTCGATGGCGTTGTTGTATTACGGTACGACTACCGTTCTGAAGTCTCGGGTTCGATCCCCGGGTCGGGCAAAGTGATATTGGATTTTCCCATATCAGCCCGGAGTCTGGAATTTGTGCCCGATATGGCGATAGGCTCGCCTTCTATCACATCTGGGACGGAAGTAAGTTCGGCGAAATGTGGGTGTACTAGTTGGCTAGTGCGCCTCTGCCTACCCCTTCGGGCATACAGGCGTGAGCTTATGTTATGTTATGTTATGTATTGTTCAGTGGCCACGTTGCAGATAGTAATGTCTACAGCACAAATTAGTCGGCTCGGCCAATTTGATACCACTATCTCACATAAGACCGACGTAAAGTGGCTCACTGTTGCGTTTTGCTCGGTGAGTGAGATTTCCGGTGGCCCAATTCCCCCCGCCCGTTCCCCAATCCCTACTTCCCATCTTTTAGGTTGGCAACGCACCCATGATACTTTTTGTATCTTGGGTGTCTATGGGTGGGGGGGGATCACTTTCTGAAGTGACCCACTTGCTCGTTTACCAGTCTCTGCAATAAAAAAATATTTGTTAGAAAATTCGTCGTGGAATTCCGTGTGCCTAAAAATTCAACAGGTTTTATATGTATTGTTGGGTTTTGATCATTAAAAGTGAGTACTATTATTGTTTTGCTGAAATAAACGTAAAAAACGCGGGACGATAGTGATTTTACGAAAAAAGTAATTGCCGTGAACAGTACAGGCAGTGATACAATTTTTTTTGTTTCTGACAACACGCTAAATAAAAAATAATTCTACGTAGAGAGCTTTAACCCGTCGGAGGCGGCACATATAAATATGTTATATAAGCATATGGGCCACCGGAGGCCGAGCCGCCCGTGACTATTACAATACCTTGTGTTCATTGGGCATAAGGATTTGTTTAATATACATAAATAATATATAACACGCAAGTTAAAAAACTTAACGGGCCGACTTTAAAATTTATCTGATCGTGACCAAATTTATATGGGGTCACCCTTTGAATAACTTCTGTCGAACACAAAAATAAACTTGCAAATCGGTAAACGTTTGGCGGAGATATCGCGTAACATACATAAACAAATACAGACGAATTGAGGACCTCCTCCATTTTTCAAGTCGGTCTAAAATATAAATTGTTGAAGGACACAATCATACATTTTTGAATTTTACATATCATTATTTAAAAACGTCATACTACCTCAATACCTAATTGCTTAGTATAATATAATTTACTAAATAATACCATATTATAGTCACCTACCTGGTTCAGTGCTAGAATATGTGGGCTGTGGACCGGGAGGTCCTGGGTCCGATTCCCAGGTCGGGCAAAGCTAATTTTCTAATTTAATTTGTCAGGTACTGGATCCCTCAGCGGGGGTTGACGTCAGGCAGGCAGCCGGCCGTAAAAACTAACCCTAACTAACCTTTTGGCAAAATGTTTGAAAAAGTGTGTGTCGCCGACCCCACATTACGGTGGGTTAAGGGCAGATAGAAAAAATAAACAATACCATATTATTAAGTATCTAATAATTTGTTTTGGAATGGGACCAGACCAAATTGGTCGACCGATAAAAAAATTTATCAATGTAAAAAAACATACCATTTAATTAGGTTCAAGTTCGTGGCTAATGCCTAGCAAGGTTCTTCTTACAGAATACTTATATCGAGTATATAAAAGGCTGGTTATTATGCAAAAATAATGTATTGACTATAATAATACATACATAACATAAGCTCACGCCTGTATCCCCGAAGGGGTAAGCAGAGGCGCACTAGCGAACTAGTACACCCACATTTCGCCGAGCTTAGTTGCATCCCAGATGTGATAGGGGGCGAACCTATCGTCATATCGGGCACAAATTCCAGACTCCGGGCTGATACGGAAAAATCCAATATCGCTTTGCCCGACCCAGGGATTGAACCCGAGACCTTAGGATGGTAGTCGTACCGAAATACAACCACGCCACCGAGGCAGTCATACTATAACAATATTATTCACATAAATGGTCGCGAGAACTCCATGCGTAATATTGGTCGAACAAACCGCTGGGGAAGTGATCCGAAAATTCATTGTATTGCATGCCTTTGCGGCGTCGTTCCATGAAATGCATGAATATAATTCAAAATCATTTTTATAATTCATTTATTGTTTTCTTTGCAATGTAGATACTTTAACATACGCTGAACGTATATTACTTAGAGCATTTGATTGCTGAATCTTTGATAACAGCGTTTAAAACAATTTAGTACAAAACAGCTGGAAGGTGTAGCCTACCTACAGACTTTTCCACCCTTCGGCGGTAGCCTGACAGTTTGGTCACAGCGTTGCTGGTTATTCATGTTGGCCTCCCTAAGATATTTCTATTCTATCAAATCTTTTTATCGTTTTGCTGAATCAAAATTGTATCCCTTAATTCTCTTCTGTTCGTGTATCTTCCATCTACTATTATTGTTATCGTAAGTGAATAATAGGTACACATGCACTTTCCAACAACAGTTACATGTACGATTGATGAGATTCACGATTTACACAGTTGATAGGTGTCGGAAGGTTTAACCTCACTGGACATTCTTGGCCGGTGATATTTGATTGCTTATCCCACCTGGTATCACTGTATACACCTACATTGTAATTATAATTGCGAATTAATTTTGATCTTTGACGGTTAATGCAAGAAAAATATGTGAAACAACAAAATTATCTCTCATGTAAAAAAAATACTATTGACTAGTCGTCCCTAAAATTTAAGACCAATATATCAATAAGAAAATAACTTTTATTTTGTTATTGATATATTGGACGGCTTCCGTGGCGCAGCGGGCGAGTAGCCGGCTGTGATGCGAGAGGCCACGGGTTCGATTCCCACATGAAGATAAATGTTTGTGTGGCCTACAGATATTTGTTTCAAGCCTGGGTGTTGTGAGACCAAAAGTCTCTCATAGTCTCTAACACCCACGATACAGGTTATACCTAGTGTGGGGTCAGGACTAGGTGTGTGACTGTTGGGTGTATTTATTTAGTTATTTATTTTATTGGGGGAATAATTATGACGTTTTGACAGTTAATGTATGAAACATTTGTGAAAGCTTTTTTTAAACATCGGTCCTTAAAGTTTCAACATCTTATTTAAATAGCAATTTAAAAATCGGACTGTGTTTGAAAAAAAGCGTTGCGGGGTTACTGCGGTTTAGCATTGCTCTAGGAATGTTCAAAGAAGCTGGTTGCTTGTAGTAATTCGTGGAAATGTATGTAAACATTATCCCCAGGCCGCGGTCGGTGGGCCCCGCAGCCCGCGCAGCCCGCACTCTACATCATACGGTCTGAAACAAGCCCAACAGAAACGAGCTTGTTAAATTAATGTCATTGGGCGGCAAACGTGAGATTAGAACCTCAGCACACTGATCTTTAAAGCCGACTGGATGTTGTGAATACGTAACACTGTGCAGCTTCAAAAATAGCAATGAAAGGAATTATAAAGTGGGAAATATCGTAATAAATACATTTTCTTTTTTTATTTCAATATCGTAATGCAATGGTAAACGGTGATATTTATGATAATGATATAAATATATTTTAATATAATTTATCAAACCCTATTACCATATGAGATTGTGGACTAAGTTTTGTTCGATGATTGACCGAAACTCGATGAGTGGGTAATTTCGATGACATAAAGCGGCGGTTAGTGAATTGCCTGACATGTAAAATGTCACGCCTGTATTAACGAAGGTAGGCGAGGCGACCTAATGAACTATACCCACTTTTCGCCGAGCTCATATCTGGCCCAGAAGTAATAGCAGGCGAGTATATCGCCAAGTAGTGTACAATGTACATTTATTGATTTAGTATTAGTGGCAGGTATTCTATTAATTTTACAAAGAGTCATACATTTTTAATAGTTTGTAAGGGAATTGATATTTCTATGCAAACCTTTAGGTCTATTTATTGGAACTAATTTTCTCCCATAAAACAAATGTTTGTTTTAGTAAAGATACATTAACTTATTTGTACTTAATTTATCTGATTAATTAACGAAAACTCATTAACTAAGATAAGTTTATCTGAAATGACTCATCAATATACGTAAAATATAGGACTTTTTGTGAGACATACCGTACGTCCGTAATTTGATATTAGGATAAGAATAATATCCCATGAGGGATACGAAAACTATCCCTTTTAACTTACGGCTGCATACCTCAATTTATTCGTATTATTCGAATCGTTGATTCTGTTGAGAAAATGGAAATTGTAATTTATTTGTAGAGTTAGGACTCGTATTAAATATTAAACGATGTAAGTGCGCGCGAACACAGAACGATATTCCGTTTTAATAAAACTTTTGACTTTTATTTCCTTAATTGAAATCAAATTTCAAATGACCATCTGCTACATTTGAAGCGAGACCGCAATTCGAAATTGCTTTTTGCTTTTCGATAAAACTGTATTAGGCCGCGTTATGCTAATTTCTAGCTTGAGGTTTTGTAAAATTATAATGGAAACTTAAAATGTTATATAATAGTTTGAAATATTAATCTTGAATCTATATTAGTAGGTATTAAATTTTAGGCTTTTGATTTATAATAACATAACACATAAAATTCACGCCTGTATCCCCGAAGGGGTAGGGAGAGGTGCACTAGCCAACTAGTACACCCACATTTCGCCGAGCTTAGTTCCGTCCCAGATGTGATAGGGGGCGAGCCTATCGCCATATCGGGCACAAATTCCAGACTCCGGGCTGATATGGAAAAACCCAATATCACCTTGCCCGACCTGCTCGCCTAGTATGCGTGCCACAAGATATCTCGATAATCGACTGTAGAGATGTTGTCCACATGTTGTCTACAATATTGTATGAAAATAAACGAGGATGCATGTTAATGTCAACATACAATAGACAAATAGAGAAAACTGGACAAAAAGCGTAGACAAAATATTCTCGTGGCGCGCATGCTAGATCGAACCCGAGACCTCAGGACAGTAGTCGTACCGAAATACAACCACGCCACCGAGGCAGTCTGATTTATAATACTACAGTTAAACTTTTATACATTGGCGACTTTATAGACATTTTACCACATAGGATTATGTATTTTACTTATTTCTTATTTTAATTGCCACACCATTGTAGGTTTAGCACACTTCAACAAGCATATTGCACAAAAGATTCGGCTTTAGTTTTAAGGTCAGGTTGACTGTCATTAACGCCCTTTAAAGTATCAATTCCTACGCATGCCATGTTAGAAAAAAAGGCTTAGACCTCCCAATCCACAGACAGTATGCTGCCACTAGGTTAAAGAGGCGTTCAAAGCTCGGTTAAACATGCATCATCATCATCATCAGGGCGTCCACTGCTGAACATATGGCTCCCCAAAAATATGGATATACGCACAAATAAAAAAAAGCGAGGACTCCGAAAGCAGATAACTAAAATTGCACAACTGTACTTGCTGTATTGAAGAACAAAGAGAGACTGATTTCTTAAGTTTACGCGAATATTATACATTGAAATAAAACTATTCTTACGGATTCTATCACGATTAGGTTTTAATTATCATTCCCGACGTTTTGCAGTCTTCGTTGTCACGGGTCAGACAAAAAAAAACTAATTCTGTAATTAAAACCTAATCGTGATAGAATCCGTAAGAATAGTTTTATTTTAACAAAGAGAGACGTTAATTTAATAGGTTTATAGACAAACTTACACGTTAGGGAATCCATGTTGCTGTAACTGCGTAATTAACTAAACAAATGTGTGTACTTTCAAAGTAAAGCATTTAATAGGCTTTATCGTCGTTAGTACTACCTTCATGAATTATCTACTGTTCTATACATATTTGACACAACTGAAATTAGATAATTAACATAACTTAAAACCAAAAATGTCTGCACATTGTATATATACCGCAAGCATACACAGCACAGCATAGAACAGAGACAGTTGGAGATTGCTTATTTCGCGGACAAAGACCACTTTGGGTCCCTGAAGCAGCGCTTTAGTTATGCAATGTTAAGGTACTATTGGGTACTATCCCAAGCTATGATGTCTACTACAACTGAAATCTACAAATCTAGTGTTGCCTAACTGAGATCGCCTCATTTGTCTAGTGACAGCGTATTCAAGCTTCAAACCCCAGGTCTCTCGTCAGCTCGCCCACACCATAGAGTAGACGAAATAATCTCGAGAAAACAAGAACATAGTTTTCTGTGTCACTGGTACTTTTCCCTCCCCTTCTATTACCTCCTTTTAGGTTGGCAGTGCACCCATGATTCTTTTTATGTCTTGGGTGGAGATCACTTACCATCAGGTGACCCATCTGCTCGTTTGCCAGTCACTGCTATAAAAAAAATGCAAGCGTGAAGTATCATCATTAGCCATAGGACGTCCACTGCTGGACATAGGCCTTCCCCAAAGATTTCCAGATTGACCTGTTGGAAGCGGCCTGCATCCAGCGACAGTGGGCAGGGCACATAGCTCGTAGAACTGATAGCCGATGGGGCAGAAAAGTTCTCGAGTGGAGACCACGGACCGGTAAGCGCAGCGTGAAGTATGTTAAGGATAAAATATTATTGAAATATACTAGAGGTACAAATACATACATACTTTGTGTATATTGCTTAACGTAATCGCAGTGTTGGATATCCAATTGCAAAGCGACCTGATAAAAGTGCGGGAAGTCGCTGGATGCAGGCGCTTCTAACAACCCAAACTAGAAACATTTATAGGTCTCAGTACAGCTGTCGTGCATTCTGTGGGTGATGATGATGATTTAATTAGATTATTAATTATAATAGACATAGAGAGATTATTATAATAAACCATCTTGTTACTAGATACCCGTAATCAATAGTTTAAAATTAAAATACAATATAAATAGAGTTTGCCTATTTTCCACTAAATAGTTAATATTAACAAAGCTATTCATAAATCGCTTCATTGGTTTAATGAATTGTTATTGGGCTGTGAAACCAGTGAATACAATGGAAAGCATATTTCTCGATTTCAAAAATACAACTACTTTTTTACGTCAATGTAATTATTTATGATTTTATTTTTAATAAATTGCCACATCTATATCAAATAGATTAAATAAATTACTTCTATAACAACCCAAAAATGGTATCCATATTGTAGTGGTACTCACAAAAATGGATGTTGAAAATACCTACAAAGTGATATATGTATATTGATAGTCGGTTCATCGCACAGCAGATAACGATATAAAAAGTTTTAAAAGTCCAACAGTATCAAAAAAATTAAGAAGTTTAGAAACAGGGATTACTCACAAGCAGCTAGCTACTTTGGCGGCGGCGAACCGGCCTAGGGTGGACATTGGACCCAAAACTTTTGCTCTGTGATCATGATTTCAATTTAAAAGTTTAACGACTTAGTTTGTTTACGCTACGGTGAAATCAACGGGCTCGTGTGGAAACGAGGGTGATGTTATCAGTTTTATTAATGCGTGTGTTCCGGGGCTGTAAGGGTTTACAGTTGAATTTATTTTTAACTAAACCATGCAAATTAACATATAGTACCAAAATTCCATCTTTTGACATAGAAAAATATCGTGATATCATTATCAAGGGGCTAGTAATGGCCGTCTATGTACCGAGAGGGCGTTTGATTCTCGAAAAAATATGTTTGTTTCACATCTGAGTACTTCAATTTGTACAGAATAAGGAGCAAATTGTACAAGTCAACAAGAAGCATCGTATAGATGAAGAGATTTTATCGCAAATTCAAGGGGAAAATTTATGAGAGAACTGACATTTCCGAGGCCGCGTAATGTAATTTGAAAATAACAATCTGATAATGTGGTTTCGTAAATTATGGTTTTCTTTTTATTCACGCCTCGAAGTGTGATAAACTCTCTCCATCTAAATGGGGATTATTTTATATTTCACAGAAGTCGATGGTGTAAAGGAAAAGTGGGTATATACTATACGAGCATAGAGATGTAACTAGAACAAGAGCGTTTTTCCTAACTGAAAAGTGTTAATTATAGAGGTAGAGGTGGAACAAGAATAAAGCGAGTATTCATTTGGCCTAAATTCACCTTAATATTACACCTTAAATTATTGTTTCGATTATCAATAATGTTGTTATTTCTGTCTCGGTGGTGTGGTTGTACTTCGGAACGACTACCGTCCTGAGGTTTCGGGTTCGATCTCCGAGTCGGGCATAGTGATATTGGATTTTTCCATATCAGCCCGGAGTTTGGAATTTGTACCTGATATCGATATCGCCCCTATCATATCTTGGACGGAACTAAGCTCAGTGCAATGTGGGTGTTCTAGTTCGCTAGTTTGGCTCTGCCTACCCCTTCGGGGATTCACGCGTGAGCTTATGTTTATGTTTGTAATAATGTTATTAATATATATTTTATACAAACAAGAAAATTATTATAAAAATATAGAAATTTTACTTAAATATTGTTAAACTCATAAATAAGTCTAGAAAAGAAAAAAGCTAAATAAAAGCGTTGTAATAGATTTTGCTGTAATGCGTCAAACAAAAATAATTTATGAGCAGATATTTGGCAAGCTTCGGCCGCCGGAAAAGCGTGATAATTTCTATAGAGTGGATGCACCGTTTAAGGCAACACGATGCATGTTACATTGATATTCTACTATTTTCGTCTTTGTATTGTTATAATTTTTAGATAAAGCCAGATTGCATGAACAATGCAATTTTCTAGTCTCACTGTGGAGAATGCTCAAGACCTGGCGAAGTGGAAGCGTTAAGTAAGAAGTCAGACCCTGGTATAACGCCGGGATAACGCCAGGCAGAAAGAAGATTGTAGAGTCTGAGGTATAGGAGTACAGGTTTATATATTTTAAAAAGTTTTCAATAACAGCACAAGATGTGTTAGGTCAACACAGTCAAACTGTCTTTATCCCGCAACGAAATTAATACAATTAAAGGTTAGGTCGCAGGTAGTCTCCAGAAGCAGGCCGCTTCCAACAGGTCAATCTGGAAATCTTTGAAGGTTCTCCAGCAGTGGGTGTCCTATGGCTGATGATGATGATGATGATGATGATGAATATGTATGTATACATGTATATACATATTACGTACGGGATAAAGATGGTTTTGCATTTCCAAATACTCGCTAAAATTCATTGCTCAGTGTCTATGAATCCGTGTCATTTATTTCTTTCATTGTTCTTTGGTTGATGATAATGATGATTGTTAATCCTGGTTTATAGAAGTTACAATGGCGGATATACACATACGCGGAACAGTCCCGAAAATACATTTTATAATCATAAATATTATATTAGTATCCTAGTACATTTACAACAAACATTTCTAGAAGCACTTCAATCGGTACGAAACCAAACATCCTAATTTTAATTAATGCACACTAATGACTCTACGGTACCGTGGCGTCTGTTTAGGGAGTTGGTCACAGATTAACTTATAGTTAACTTAGTTCTAGAGTAGTCGTATTTGCAGTAATGTATGTGTAAGGAGCTTTAAGGTGCGTTTAGACTTCAGTTCACCGCACAAAGCTCTTTAACAATGACACGTGTCTGCTGGGACAGTATGATCGTAATTTGTCACCAATAAAAAAAAAACTTTCATTGAAATTAAACTATTTTTACGGATTCTATCACGATTTGGTTTTAATTTTTATGCTCGACGTTTCGAAAGCTTTGCAGCCTTCGTGGTCACGGGTCAGACTATCCGTAAAAATAGTTTAATTTCAATGAATAACATTCACGTAAACCTAAGAAATCATTAGACAAATACTTTCACTTTGTAATAGTCAAAAATTCATGGTGATGCTGAAAGACAAAGACATAAGTCAAAACGTATACCACAAAGCGCTTTCGAACGCGGTTAGGAACTTTGCTTTAATTTTTATAGCAGAGACTGGCAAACAAGCAGGTAGGTGACCTGATGGTAAGTGATCTTCCACCACCCATAGACACAAAATAATCATGGGTGCGTTGCCACCCTGAAAGGAGAGAAATGGGGATTGGGGGAATCGGGCCACCGGAAATCTCACTCACCGAGAAACTCGACAGCGAACTGCCACTTTACGTCGGTTTTCTGTGAGACAGTGGTATCAAACCGGTCAAGCCGGCCTATTCGTGCTGTAGATGTAACTGTCTACAGCGTGGCTCTAAGCGTGGCACCCAAGCTTTCATTTAATCGCTGTGCGTGATAAGCTTTATTATACAGGTTATACAGTTGCAAAAAGGTGATATTCAAAATAACTACAATTAAAGGTAGGGTGGCTAACAATTTTGTAAAGCACATCGTTTTTGAATAATGATGACTTGATTTTTTAACTTTACCACGACGCTTTAAATTGTTCTCCCTTTATGCGGAAAAGGTGGTACTAAACCTTTCTGCAACATTTCGGTATATTCTACCATACATGGTTTGAGCACATGTGCTGCTACGCCACCCATCCACATTTCGCGTAGCAAACCTGTGATGGTGTTACAAAGCTCACTTCGATGCAATTTGAAATCTAATCTTCGATGGAATTTGTGCCCGATATGGCGATAGGCTCGCTCCCTATCAAATCTGAGACGGAACTAAGCTCGGCGAAATGTGGGTGTTCTAGTTCGCTAGTGCGCTTCTGCCTACCCCTACGGGGATACAGGCGTGAGCTTATGTTATGTTATGTTATGTTGAAATCTATAAGGCAACTTTTGACACTTAAATTTTGCCAAATGACAAATTTTCGAATCATAGCGCTCTTTTTAATTAGATTTTCGTGAAATTTTAAGTCAATAAACGAAACCGAATCGTATTTAGAATCGAATCGAGTGTCAATACTTCAATAGTCAGGAGGCTGGTCGCAGCTTTACGAAGCGGTCCGTTTCGGTAGTTGCGTAGCCCCGTAGCATCGTAGCATCGCGTAGAAACCCAAGCAACGAATACTCTTTTTTCGTCTTTTCGTACCGCCCGATGTTGTAGCTAGTACTGTTAAGAACTGTTTGTTAATTTAGCCCTTTTTTCTTACAGAAATTAAACAATGGAAAGGCTTTTTATGTCTTACTTACTCTTTTTACCATTATTATTGGGAGAATGACATAATATTTTATTATCATTATCCCGGAAACATGAGGGGACCTGTTGTTCCGCGTGAGAGAAGTCGCGAGTAAAACCTAGTCGCCTATTGTAAAAAAAATCATCTACTTAAATTGAACTTTGCTTTTTACTAATATTGAGAACATCGGAGTTAGCTTATGTCTTGTTATGTCAAGCAAGGATTTCAATTCATCAAATATTTTATACACCAATAGGAAATAGATACAGTAAAAGATAGAATGTAGAAATATATTTTATAGACTTACTTATACTTCCTTTTTTATTTATTTACTTCTGCTTTGTATTTTTTTAAACAATATATAGCTTTGTTTAAAAGTTGGGTTTCTCTAATTTCTTAGAAAGTGCTACTAGAAATACTTATAGATATTTGAAGCAATTATTATTAAATACACTAATCTGAAGTTACGTTAACGGTGACGCGATCTTACGTTACAATACCATAACATTTTTGAGTGTTAGAAAGCAATTTACACCCTTCCGCAATAAAAATAAATGTTCATCGGTTATCAAAACCGCATATCATTACATGAGTGTTCCCCTTTATCTCGTCCTCTTTATAATATTTTATTGTATTCGCATTACTTATTCATTAAAAGTGGTAGAGCCACGCTGTAGACAGTTACGCCTACAGCAGGAATAGGCCGGCTTGACCGGTTTGATACCACTGTCTCACAGATAACCGACGAAAAGTGGCAGCTTACTGTCGCATTTCGTTCGGTGAGTGAGATTTCCGGTGGCCCAATTATCCCCCTCCATTTCCCCCCAATCCTTATTTCTCTCGTGTCTTAGGTGTCTATGGGCGGTGGAGATCACATGATGGTATCAGGTGACCAATACGCTCGTTTGCCAGTCTATGCCATAAGAAAAAATTTCTATGTATTTTAATTTAATGATAAAATGTATTATAACCAATATACCAAGATCAGTATGGCTATAAGGTGCAATTAGAAACCGAGACCTGGTGCAGAAATTCATGAATAATTTAACCCAAATGAATGTTCTTTCATTAAAGCAAACGCCGTAAACACTGGCAATCTAATATTAGGGAGGCCGCAAGAGTCTTTCAGTCAACAGTGAAAGGGAACTTATTGTGAGCTATTGTGACATTTAAGGAGGAAATTTAAGAAGTTTCATTGAACAACGGAATAGACCATTAAGCAAGATTATTAAAGAAAAATAAAAGTAATAAAACAAGTCGTGCGTATCGTGTAGAAGAGAGGATGTTGAGGGCGGTAGAGGGTGGTTCGGGAAGGGCGGGCACGGTTTCGGAAGCCAGTCGTTAGTCGACTCTCGTCAGTGCTACCGGCCCGCGGACAGCGTCGTGCTCCCTCACAACTTTCGGTTCTTTGAGTGTCGAGATCCCTTCGTAATATCGCTGTGTTCGCGCGGGTTTCGTGCTTTGAATCATGTGATTTGTTTGATACGGACGCGTTAGGAATATTTTAAAATCATAATGACTTATTTCAAAATGGTGTTCCGTTTTTCGTTGTTTGTGTTTTTAACTTTGGCCATAATGGACTTGAATAATTATGCTCATAGCCAGGCGACGAGAAATGACAAGGGTATGTATGAATATTTTAATTGTGTATAATTTAATTATTTTACTTTCTAAACTTTAAAAACTTATATAAAATGTTGCAGTGGTTATTTATAAATACATTCATTATTATATTAAAGAACCTTATTTTATGATTACACACAATTTATTTGTCTATATTATGTATATCTTACATATTTATAAAATTTAAGTTTTGAAAAAAAAAAAAAAGTTACTTAGAAGGCAGTGTTACGGATACAGCACGAATTGTGAGGAGGTTCCTCTCTCTGGAGTTCTAACCGCCGGTGGCTTGGGCCCCGAGCGTCGCCATCGGAGGGGAATATTTTTATATTTTTAAATGTATTTTTATATTTGTAGCATATATTTAAAAAAAAACTTTGAAATAAAGAGTACTGAATAATTACGTAGATAGTCACGGGCGGCTCGGCCTCCGGTGGCCCATACGCTTATGGAACATATTTATGTGAAGCCTCCGACGCGTTAAAAACGGGTTAATATCAGTATAATAATATAAAATGTATTGGCTCGTTTTTATTTTTTTAATTTAATTATATATATATATATATATATATATATATATATATATATATATATATATATATATATATATATATAAATACATTTAAAAATATAAAAATATTCCCCTCCGATGGCGACGCTCGGGGCCCAAGCCACCGGCGGTTATATATATATATATATATATATATATATATATATATATATATATATATATATATATATATATATATATATATATACATAACAATATTTCGAGAGTAGAAAGAAAACAATTTATACAATTCTAATAAATCATCTCATCCGTTGATGTTTATGTGCAAATGTTAATTTTGTGTTGAATTAAAGAAAGAAAGCATAACAAAAAGTTTGTTGTTTATTGCGAAGACTGACGACAACTGACATCCAAGCGTTATGAATAAAATAAAATATCGTCAATTTCGGAGGCCACCCTCGACGACGCAAACATGCCATCATGGTTTTGATTTCGCCATTCCATTGTTCTTGAGAAATTGTTTGTGGCAATATTTTTCGCAGGCCATATCATATACTTACAATTTGAAATTCCGCGTGCGTGTTTAGTTACAATTACAAATTAGATATTCAAAATTTGATTATTACTAGGATCATTATAATGGTATTTAAAGAGATTAAGAAGATTATTTTGTATCTTCCTTGGTGTAGTGTGTAGGGGCTCTAAATCGTAGTTTGAAAGCTCCTGGTTCGAGTTTTTCACACAGTTTTTGACGAGAGACGGGTGGCAGTTCAATTTGTTTTTGATGAAATTTGTGGCAATATCAACTCTGAATAACTAAAAAAACAATTTGTAAATATTCTATACACATATACATACACAGACTCAGGCCTGTATCCTTGAAGGGGTAGCCAGAAACGACTCAGCAAACTAGAACACCCACATTTCGCTGCGCTCATTTACGTCCCAGATGCGATGGCGGGCGAGCCTATCGCCATTTCGGGCATAAACATCAGACTCCGGGCCGATACTGACAAACTCAATATCACTTTGCCCGACCCGGGGATCGAACCCGAGACCTCAAGACGATAGTCGTACCGTAATATAACTACGCCACCGAGATAGGATAGGAAAATTTTATAGCTCTATTAAATAGGATTCTTACTAGCTGACATTTGCACATGTAATCTATAATTAATATGATTTTACTATTATCCACTTACTAAAGTAATTCTTTCACCCTTCGTCGCTAAAAAACATAATTATGTTATAACTTTAAAACTAAAGTATATTGTAAGGTTGTTAACACACTACCTACAAAACTGTGGTAGTTAAGACAACCATTTCGTTTGATAAGGGCTAGTTTATTATGAAGTTAATGGCGAGGTATTATTTATTAAGGCTTAATAATTAGGGCGTAATATATTCCGCTAAAACGGATGTAATTTCTAGTTGTTATTATATTTTCATGCAAAGAAGACGTACTCTATTAAGGCTATAATTTAAGGCCATATATTTTACCCATCATAACGAGTGGTATATTTACCTATACGGGTAATTTCAAAAACTGAGGCGAAGTTTATAATTAAGCTAATATGCTTGAAAAACACTTCGTAAGTACCATAAAAATGTGCTTGAGAACAGTTTTACAATATGTCCAGATACATCGATGTAAGTACTTTCAGTTCAGTGGCATGCAGTTCATATGGACAAAAGACAACAATATAAAATGTTAAAAATAATAATAAGTTTTTTTCAAATAGCAATTCTCGCCTTAACCTGTCGGAGGCGGCACATACATATATATGTTACATAAGCGTATAGGCCACCGGAGGCCGAGCCACCCGTGACTATCTACGTCGCCAAGAGGCTAATGATAATAGTGATGGTGGTACGTGAGAGAAAACAAATTTGAGAATTTTATCTACCTTGATCGGCAGGCCTGTGCACGTCACTAATTCAATTACACTTCATTTTTACCGTAAATTCGCATTGATGAATTCACATGAAACACGCTATTTATGCGAATAATCTCCTAAACATGGTTTTATTGTCATTCTGACTTCGACTGTGATAGTAAATGATCAGATTCCGTGGTCTTAATCATTGCTTTTGGTACAAACAAGTCTAGTTTTTTTTATTATTGACAATGTCTTGACGTTACCATTTATTACATACACACATAAGCTCACGCCTGTATCCCCGAAGGGGTAGGCAGAGGCGCACTAGCGAACTAGAAAACCCACATTTCGCCGAGCTTAGTTCCGTCCCAGATGTGATAGGGGGCGAGCCTATCGCCATATCGGGCACAAATTCCAGACTCCGGGCTGATATGGAAAAATCCAATATCACTTTGCCCGACCCGGGGATCGAACCCGAGACCTCAGAACCGTAGTCGTACCGAAATACCACCACGCCACCGAGGCAGTCCCAGTTACCATTTATTTTGCAACGATATTAAAAATAAATATTGTGTCATAATATTATGGATTTAATTTTACTGCTAGTCTTATTCCGATATTATTTAATTGGACAAGACTTGCTGCATTTCATTATAATTGAACGATATCCGAGCTCTTAGAGATTTATTTGATCTTATTTAGCATTCCAGTGAAATCGAATCCAATAAATTGTATGTTAATAAATAAACTGTACACTTTAAATATCATTGTAAAATTTATTCCATACAATTATATAACACGTAAACATAGGTTGAAGGACTTGAACTATTTCTTTCTGACATTTGTATTCGTCGTAAAAATGTAGTCAAACCCTTTTTGCAGCATTCTTGAAAAAGTGTGTTGCGTCGATCCCACATTGTGTTGAGATAAGGGCAGGTAGAAAGAAAGAAGAACGTTATAGTAAGCGATAATTGACAAAGAAAACACACTTAACAAAGAAAAGTCAGTGGTGTATGGTCTTTTTTGGTATTGGTCCCGAACATCTGATAATCGCCTCGGAAGTCCGTATCATTCCTAACTGAGCTATCGCTGCTGAAAAAATATATAGCAAGTGCAAATAAGCAAGAAATAAAGGGACAAAAGTTGCTGAAAATCCTGTAGTCGCTTCTAAGAACAACGTTACTAAAACCACTTTTAGGTGAAGAGTATAAGTATGAGCAAAGAATAGGTCCAAAACAGTGGCGTGCATTGAATATAGACAAAGAAATGCTCTTTACCCTGACAATTGGCTATTTCCATAAATAAATAATAAAAATCATGACTAAATATAGATTTCTAAAATAGCAGCGATTGGCTTATGGTTGAAATCGATACTGAGATGATAATGATAGTGATAGTAAGCCAAGGGTTGAAAAAAAATATTGTGCAAATATTTCGTCTACCCTGATTGGAATGCCTATGCACGTCACTGCCAAATACAACAATAAAATAGCCGTGAAATGAAATAAAAAAATAAAAATCGCATAATGGTAATTCATAATGATAGTTTTCTGATATTAGAAATTCTAACCACCTAAGGTAACTTAGGTTCAACAGAAATATGTTTCTATTTTCACCGTCCAATTTACCACTCCTTCCAGCGACTGCTGCGCGGTTGAAGGCCTCATTAACTCTTTTAATTTTATCATTATTTTCACCCGATGGGGCAATTTGAGTTTCAGTATATTTCGACACTCAACTTATAAATTGAAATTGTTAGAATTTCTTTACATTCTAACCGTAATTTGAAACATTGTGAGTGTAACCGATGAGACGACGAACCTATTTCACTGGCTGTCGTTTAAATGAACTTTTATTATCTTTTCTTCTAATTTAAGTTCGGCGTGACACAATTTTTCAAGCGTTAAAGAAAACATTCCGATTTACTGATTTCTTAAGTTTACGCGAATATTATACATGGAGTGACCCGTGACAACGAAGACTGCAAAGCCTTCGAAACGTCGGGAATAATAATTAAAACCTAATCGTGATAGAATCCGTAAGAATAGTTTTATTTCAATATTCCGATTTAGTTTTTACGACCGGCTGCCTGACTGACGTTAACCCCCTCTGGGAATTTACTCCCAAAAGATAGTGTTAGAAAAACTGACGCTGAAGCTAGTTCTTTGTTACCTCCCAATCCAAATGCACTAATTATTTAAAAAAAAACACATTCCATATGTATTGCCACTACACTACGCGAAAAGTTGTATTCTTTTTCAAGTAGTGACGGGCGGCTCGGCCACCGGTAACCGAGGGCCGAGACGCTTATGTAACTATATACTATACCTCTATATATTTTCCGCCTCCAACAGGTTAAGCCAAAACATTAAGATAAGCTATTATTCGGTTTCAAGCGGCACTCTTGACAAAATTGATATGTGAAACTCCCTTGTACAATATCCCGATTTTAAGATAAAATTCAGTCTATGTGTTGACCTGAATCGAAGTCCATTTCCGTGCCAAATTTCTTAAAAATCGATTCTAGAATCTTCTCATGGCCGGGTAACGAGCGTAAATAATTCGTACTTACCTCTATCGAACCAGTGGGTATAAATTGTGGAAGATGGATATTGCGCTGTAAAGGATCCAAATGCAATTTAGTTTTATCGATTTCTGTTGTGGAACTCTAGATATGTTATTTAATATGTAACAATTATATAGTGTTGACTGGAGTCCTTTGAATAGCTTTTATTTTTAATTTTAATTTCGATAATCAAACAATAAACTTTCTACAACTTGTATACCTATAATATTTGAAACCCACATTTCGTCGAGCTTAGTTCCGTCCCAGACGTGATAAGGGGCGAGCTTATCGCCATATCGGACACAAATTCCAGACTCCGGGCTGTTATGGAAAAATCCAATATCACTGCCCTACTCGGGGATGGACTCCGAGACCTAAGGATGGTAGTCTCACCGAAATGTAAGCACACCACCGAGAATGTTAAGTACTTTCAGAATCAGCAATTACCTTAAATTATAGTTAATTGACTTGGACTCATAGCGAATCGTGACTACTCGTAATAGTCAAATATCTCATAATAATATCGATCATGAAATTTCATAAAAACGCTGAGAGAGAGAAACACATTACTCTTTCTGGGTTGGTCATTATGAAACAACGAGTTGGAGAAAACATTCGATACATAAGTCAGGTAGGTACTACATTATTTTCGACTGACTTCCCAAAAAGGAGGAGGTCCTCAATTCATCGGTATTTTTTATGTATGTTACGCGATATCTCCGCCAAATATGGACCGATTTTCAAAATTCTTTTTGTGTTCGATAGAGCTTATTTTAAGGGTGGTCCCATATAAATTTGGTCACGATCGGTAAATTGGAAGTCGCTCAGTTAGGTTTTTAAACTTGTGATTATTACAATAATAAATTGTCGTAAAGAAAAATAAATGTATAACAAAATAGCTAAGGGCTATGAGGAAATGTATTAATAATAAAACCTTTTTCAATGTAAAACAAATCATAGAAAAAAATATGATTTCGAAAAGTTTCAATAATAATGGATAAAACAGTTCGTAATGCAAATCCGTGAAGATAACTCAATAACGATTTCTATAGGTAACTCTAACATTTTCACTCGATTGAATCGAACGCAGTCGAGATTGACAAATCTCATTTTCTCTTGCTCGTTTTAAGTGGTTTCCACAAATCCAACAACATTGCGCACCAGCAACTATTTCTTGATAGTGTAACTGTAGCAATCAGAGAGTTTAGACTTTAAAGCAAAGGGCTAGAAGTTTGTGTTTAAACCAGGAACAATGGGTGCAATTCCCGTATAGAAACAAGTTTTTTCAAGTTTGGTTATTATGAGACCGTAAGTCTCACGTGGTTCCTAGCACCTATAATAGTTGAGACAATATTGTCTGGTACTTTGTGTGTGATTGTTACTATTTTAGAATAGATGCATTTTCACTTCATTAAAATCTGCAGTCGGCACAGCCACCGGTACCGACCCCACAAATGTCCTTATTCTATTGTAGATTAAATAAATTGTTTTGTTTCATAGTTTTTCCGCATCGATTTATTATATACCTAGATGCACAGTTGACGCTCGGAAAATGGGATAGTAAAAGAGTGCTTAAGCACTCCTTTTGCATATAGTACAGAATTCTAAATTTCAAAAATCAAATTTAAGAACGCTTGCTCATTTCGTTTAAAAAGCTATTTTATAACACTTGCATATTATATTTGTGTTGTTATTAATTAGATTTTTATGATCTTTTTCTTTTGATTACCGATTACCGAGACCACTCTTTAGGACGATATTTGCAAATAACTGTGCATCTAGGGTATATTATATTGATGTTTTTTTCGAGTTAATTTTGAGGTATTGTTATAAAACGATTGAAACGTCTATTATTATGTATAACAGCGCATCACGTATATTAATTATTGTAATAGTTTCGTGTTCACATTCAAACAACTGAGCCAACATCCATGTATGGTTCCTTTGACACGTCACGGCCGAGACGCATCTGTCGTGAAACCACAAGTCATGTACAAACACAATAGGCACAGGCCAACATTCCTCATGGCCATAGTCCATGGCCGAAAGCGACCTGGTATTGAAATTGCAAACGATCTTATCTAACCATAACGTAGTTTAACTCAACTATAACGTAGTTTAGTAACGTAGTTAACGTAGAGTACGTTCATGAGAATTAAAAATTCTTAGACCTTTTTTCACATAAGCAATTGTATGAAAATGGGAACTAGAATGAAATATGTTACGAGCTTTCGCTTTTCTGTTATTGATCAAGAGACCTAAGTGTGACATATGAAATTTTAACCATAAACAATAATCACAATAATAATACAATCTAAAATATAAATGAGTGGAAGTGGGTATAAATATATTATGTATCTGTGTATGACGGATTAAATTAAATGTGAAAAGTACTAAAATGTATAACATTTAACAATGCATCGTTGACCACATAATATTCAAAATGATTCCGCACGTAATTTAACGCAAATAGAGCACCGTAACCACAAATAATATAATAGAACACGTTAATTTTAATTAATTACGTTTAAACAATACGATCATACATCAGCTTACTAAACGTTGACAATGGTTCTATTGAAAATATGGTCAAAATTCGTATCGGGAATTTCACAACGCACTAGGTTTAAATGATGAAAATAATTGAATACTATAAAATTCCACTTTATTGTTTATTGATGCCGGATATTAACAGTGGTGAAAATAAAATATATCCAGGTGAATGCATCGTATGATATGAGAAACTCCCGTCAATCATCTGTATGTGCTGTGGATTGTACCACTTTAATTGGTAGCATGGTAGCGGACGCAGGATACGTGGCGAACATTGTAGTAGTTTTTTTTTTATAAAACTAAATATAACATAGCTCTATGTTGTATTATTGTCAACCTATTGCATTCAAACGTAGTTCAATGGTAACAAACTTAATCGAGAAATTTTGAAATTTATAAAATTTGATGGACAGTCAATGCAGCATTTGCACCTTGGCTAATTCTTTTGGGGATATATGCATCTATACCTCTGTAAAATGTGGACCATACTAAACCGAGAAAATCCCGAATACGATTAATGTTGATAATCGAATTCGGATCGAGCTTGCTGTTCACTGATGACATTTGGTTGTGATAAAATATCAAAACAAATTCATACATAAGTTCACGCTTGTATTCCAGAGGGGGTAGGCAGAGGCGCATTTCCGGACTAAGACACCTACAATATAGCTTATTGCCATATCGGGCACAAATTCCAGATTCTAGGCTGATACTGAAAAATCCAATATCACTATTCCCGACCCGGGGATCGCACCCGAGACCTCAGGACGATAGTTGTACCGCGCACGCAATACCACTACTCCACTGAAGCAGTCTTCTTCTTCTTTTAAAAATAATGGTTTCCACGCAAATACGATGATTTAGCCAATGTCAAGGTAAATAGAGCAATTATTTTTTCACAATGATCCTGAGACCCAGATGTGGATGATCTCAAGGTCCTGCAGGGATAATAGCGGTAATTTCAGTGCGGTGCCCCTCAGATGACCTTCACTCGGCGAATCGACTGAACAAAGCCAGACAACGCACCAAGTAAAACTCACCAAAGATCACCGGTTAAGAAGTTTCCACATTATACTGTCCATATTTACTGAAGTTTGATGCATTAAACCACATCACTTAAAACGACAAACACAACACCCTGTCAGACTTCCCGTCAAAATCCTCAGACACTGAAGCAGTCAGTAATTAGGTATAACTACCAAAAGAAAACAGTATAAGCAGCCGCAACATACTGGCTTATAAAGTAGCCAATCAACTTGGCATACTCGTCTTCTGTAATATAAAAGAATCCCGGGTACATTTCAAGGCAGTAATTTTTCAGAGTACCTCACAGCCAAAATAGGATTTCTCCGTGACAAAAGGCAGACCAATGCCCTGTCGTATAACCGGTGCTTATCTACACAGATCCATGGATCGTACTTGAACAAAGAAATGGAGTTGAGATGAACCGAACCACATTCCAATGTGTCATCGAATCTCAATGGGGAACATAACGCTTGATTGCTATACGGCGTCCTCAACCCGCACTGTATTTGAGATTAGGCGGAATTAACAGATATTCCCTCAAATATCTTAAGATACTGTACGAGGTTTTTTGACAACGCTAAGCAATCAAAAATTAAAAATGAATGTACGGTTTCACGACGTGTAGAATTTGATCACCAGTTTGTGTGACGTGTGTGACGTTTAGCTGCTGATTTTGGGATTCGTAATTTACTGCTAACAACTGTTAGCAACAAGATACTGGACTTTGTATGTGAACGTGTATTTTATTACTTTAAGTTTAACTAAATGCTTCAATCGATCCTTGTCCACATATATTGATAAAATTTTGAGTTGTTTCATACGAGTACGAAGATTAACAAGTGGTTGTATTTGGGAACGACTATCGTCCTGAAGTCTCGGGTTCGATCCCTGGGTCGGGCAGTGATATTGGATTTTTCCATGGAGTCGGAGTCGGAGTCTGGAATTAGTGCCCGATATGGCGATAGGCTCGCCCGCTATCACATCTGGGACGGAACTAAGCTCGGCGAAATATGGGTGTTCTAGTTCGTTAGTCCACCGCTGCCTACCCCTTCGGGGGTACAAGCGTGAGTTTATGTTATGTTATGTGTGAGTACGAAGATTATTATTTCTGAATCCAATACATCAACAATCACTTTACTAATTCCCAATCTAATACTGTGTTTCAACTGTAACTTAATACAGAAGTGTATATGTTTTCGACATAGCCATAATCAGTTGTGTTGCTGACCGTACAAGATTTGTACTAACAGCGACACGTGCGCACGATAAATGAGTGTGGAAAGATTAATGACACGGAAAAAGTTGGAGCTCCTTTGGCTGTTCCAAGGGAGCGTAGTGAATTCTATTTGCACAACAAGTTTGAGCCCATTTCTTACCCATAGCGGAACCCTTGTTATGAGATTGCCGTATGACGTTCATACCCTTGAAAAATTGTTATAACATGTATATTTTATAGTCTCTCCAACGCACGCCATTTTAAGTTTATCTTCAGTGTGTCGTTTCTGTAGTCTCTTCATAATTTACTTCAAAAGCGGGTGAAATGTTTTGAGGAAATGATAGTACACATATAAGTATACTTTACATAAATATTATCTCATAAATAATGCTCTTAAAACTAAAACCGAATCTTGTCGGCAACATGATTAAAAGTGTTGATCCCACAGTTTTTTTATAGCAGAGACTGGCAAATGAGCAGATGGGTCACTTGATACTGATTTCTTAAGTTTACGCGAATCTTATATATTATATACATTGAAATAAAACTATTTTTACGGATCACGATTTGGTTATAATTTTTACTTTTGCAGTCTTCGTGGTCACAGGTTGGACTGAGATGTCATTTGTCCAAGAATGTTATTGTAACACTAATTTTTTTTATTATTTTAATGGGTCACTTAATGGTAAGTGATCCCACCTCCTATAGACACCTAAAACACAAAAAGTATCAAGGGTGCGTTGTCAACCGAAAGGGAGGAAAATAGGGATTGGGCAAGGTAGGGGAGCAATTGGGCCGTCGGAAATCTCACTCGCCGAACGAAATGCGACAGCAAACTGCCACTTTACGTTGGTTTTTTGTGAGACAGTAGTATCAAACCGGTCGAGTCGGCCCATTCATGCTGTAGACATATTTGACTACAGCGTAGCTCTACCACTCAAATAAGAGTGAGATAGTGATTCCGATGATGATTCCGTGCCGTGCCATGATTCCGTGTAAGAAAAAAATTAAACATGCCATTTATGAGTTATTTGCTCGGTATTTTCACAACGTTTCGGGTGGAGCGTAAAAACAGAAAAATATTATCTCGTTGATAAAGATAATTAATTCAAAAGCTGGAACCTTTCGGCGGGTCGTTAATTCTCGCGTTTGACCTTTTTTATTTTATTTACATTTCGTTTTTTCGTCGAAATGCCGTTGGTCCGCTTCTAAGTCATTAATTTTTTATTTTGAAATTTCTAAACACCAGCAAGTTGTATCTTCAAAGTTTTCTATTCTGTACAGCCGTGGGAAACTTTGGGTCAAAAATCTGATTTTTATATATTCATTACGAAACAAGGAAACAACTTTAAAAAGTTAATAGAGATTATTAATGAAATAATTAAACTAAATTATTTAATGGCATAGTGTTCAAAGTTTGTTCTAATTGGTTAATTATTTCGGCTTTTAATAAATCTATCTAATCAATTGTAATATTCGAATCACAAAAACCAACTCAATATAACGATCTAAAATTTAGTAAATCCAACGAAAATACTTTTTGTCCGACCCGTGACCACGAAGACTGCAAAACCGTCGAAAAGTCGGACATAAAAATTAAAACAAATCATTATAGAATCCGTCAAAATAATTTTATTTGAATACTTTTCGTTTTCAAATTTTTACACTCCACGGACCATTAAGAAAACTATCAAAAATGTTTTACAACCTAAGCAAACATATTAACATTCCATTTCGATAGTATAAACATTAATAAATATCGTTAATTAAAATTATTCACACAAGATCGGGGTGACTCCCCAAATAGTAACTACAATAAAGGACTGTGGCTCGAAAAGACATAAAATTTATCAGATTCTGACCAATCGGACCACCGTAGGAGGAAGCTATTTGTCGGAGACATCGGGTGACATCCAAAAAACACCACCCATTTGAGAATCACCTCTTTCAGAACTCGGTTAAAAATGTCATAATATACACTTCTTTGCTATTGTTTTGTGTATAGTCAATTCAAGAAAATGTTGACATGTTTTATATAACTTTTTAACATAATATTGTTTTCAAGTTTTCGTTTCTTGATACTTGACTTTTACTTAATTACATAACGTTAAAGTTTCTTCTCAAACTCTATTATAAAACATTTAACTATGTGTTTACCGATCATGCAAATATGTTTTATCAAAAGAAGTAAAAGGTTGATCAATAATTATATGTTATTTAAAGAGCTTTAATACTTATTCTGTACAGCCCCTTAAAGTAACTCGTTTGTAGAAACTTTACTATAATGTCACTATCAATTTTAAAATATCTGTTAAAGATAAGAGAAATTGAATTGGAGCTAGCGATGCTGAAATTGCAACTGCTATAAATCAAATGGTATTTATTGCTTATGGAGTATTCTGAGAAATAAATCCGAGACGTAATTTAAAATATATATATTTTAGACCGATAGAAGACTGATAGAATAACTTTATGAGGGATAATTTTGTATAAGTATAATTAATAATTAATGACCTGATAAAGGTAGCAGGAAGTCGCTGGATGCAGGCCGCTTACAACAGGTCGATCTGGAAATCTTTGGGGGAGGCCCATGTTCAGCAGTGGATGTCCTATGGCTAATTATGATGATAATGATAATTAATAACACTGAACAATTCAAGACGGAGAGGTTTTAGATGTTATATACTACCCCGAATACTCAAACACTTAAGGTCGTGTTTCGTCATTTAAGGCCGCCTTGCCTCTTAAATTTGTGTGGCGAAAAATAATCTACGGAGTTGTTAAAGTAAAGTATCATTACAGTTTTCGGGCGTAAATGTCAAAACGTCAAATTATTCTGTAAAGTAAAAGTTATCTGGCTATTAGAAAATCAGTCCTTAGTCTTATAACCGTTTATACTAATCCCAGAAAACTGAAACGGAACTTAAATACCTGAGATCGTCTTATCTCATGTACAATGTTTTCGCTTCACTTATTAATTTATAGATAATTATTATATATATTAGTATATAATAATTATCTATAAATTAATAGAGGAATAGATTAGAAGGAAACATTAGGAGGCGGGTCATCCGAAACCACTCGCACATACACAGGTTCACGCACATCATTACTCAATTGATTTTTCTCTCTTTTTCCTCAATGAATCTCGTAACGGTCTACATTACTTCATTAAATTTCCACGAAAGATAAAAAAGACAAATACTAATTAAGGGTATTTATTGATGAAGGTCGCAGGAAGTCGCTGGATTCGGGACGCATCAACAGGTCAACTGGATATTTTTGGGGGAGACCGGCAGTGGACGTCCTGTTTCTGATGATGTTGATAGATAGATGCGTATAATATTTTAAACAATTTTACAACAAAAAATATCACAAAAACAATAGTACAATGAAAATAGGAAAATAACGCGGTTAATAAAATAAGGCACGCTCAGTTGACCTCCGATTTGGCGACGTTTCGTGCCCGACTTACTGATATTCCTTATTCAATACAGAAACGTGTGACGCGAAGATTTCCTTGTTCATGATCTGCAATAAATATCTATAAATGTCTTAGAAATACATTCGTACGAGTGTGGCAGAAAATTGCGGATTTAGCGTACCTGTTTACTTTGAATTTATTGATGAAAATAGAGATGTCTTCGTGAATACATAAGCAAGAAACATTAAACAACCTAAAATGTATACATCGTAATTTTTCCTTAGAAGTGGTTTCAAAGTTACTCTGATGTTACAAATAGGTATCGTGGTATTATTATTTTTGTATCAATTCAATATAGTTAACTATAGAAGCGATAGCTCAATTGGGAATTTGAGAGTGTATTTTCATTGTGAAATATCGCTTGCTATAACGGTGAAGGAAAACATCGTGAGGAAACCTGCATAACCGTGAATTTCTTTACAGAAATTTCGAAGGTATGTGAAGTCTACCAACCCGCATTAGGCCAGTGTGGTAGACTAAGGCCTAACCCATCTCATTAGTAGAAGAGGCCCGTGCCCAGCAGTGGGTCAGTAATATTATCAGTGAGAGCCTCCGTGGCGCAGCGGGCGAGTAGCCGGCACGGAGACAAATGTTTGTATGGCCTACAGATTATTTGTTTCGGGTCTGGGTGTTGTGAGACCGAAATTCTCTCGTAGTTCCTGATACCCACGATACACGATACAATACAAGATTCGATCTTAGTGTGGGGAGAGGACTATCTATGTATATGACTGTTGGGTGTTATTCATTTTATTATATTTATTACAGGCTAATATTATTTTATTTTAGTTAACTATGACATTATAGAAGTATACGTCTATGTATGATAAGTTTCCTACAGTGACATGGTTACATTGTTTACATATAAAATTTTAATATGAATATAATCTAGGACCACGGACGTAAAAAAGCTAGCAACCTTGAAAATGAAGCAGGGTTTTCGGCCTTTTTCGGCCTTTCGATCTATCGATACGTATTGGCGTGTGTGTGCGTAGGACACTTTTGTACAGGCGCGTTTGTGTGTGTGGCTTCTCTGTGACGACAGTTTAACTATAGGCGAGTTGGTGTCCTTCTTTTTCTTTACATCCGGGTCTAAGACTTATATTGTACTTCTAAACATTCTAAAAATCTAACTTACGTAGTGATATACGTGGGTAGATTCAATTTCCGCGCGCACACAAATATTTGTATGACCCGAAAAGTGTTTGTCTCCAATCTTAGACTTGTGAGATCAAAGGCATAAGAGTAGGCAGCTATTGGATATTATTGTATACATTTACTCCGGTTTTATCAATTGAAATAATAGAACTGAAAGGCAAATGATGATTTGCTAAAAAGCTATAGAAAACTTTCAAGAAAGGAAGATTAAGGAGGATGGCATCGTCCAATAGGACAACGTAGACTTTGAAAAACATTCAGGATTCGTACTTAAAAAAATGATTAAGTGCGTATAATACTCGTACCTTGATAGTATTATAGATTACAGTGTAAATTTGTGTGTTAGTTGATAAGTGCCTACTTATTATGGTTTAATCTAGAACATAAAAGGTAATGAAAAAGGTATCTTTCAAAGGGTATCTTTATTATATACAAGAAAGTTACTCTGTTTGTTTTGATATCACGGTTACACCACTGAACCGATTACGTTATATTTATATGAAGAAAGCTAAAACTTTATGGAAGATTATAGATAACCTTTTGTGTCAAAAAAATTGATGGAGATGATATAGAGAAAAAATGTTGTTTAGGAGCGCTTAACAAAATTGTATCAGCAATTACGCATATTAGTTTTTTTATATAAATGGACTAGTTCTGAAAATTTCTTTTACACGCCGCCCGTGTAAAAGTGCCAGGAAAACCTAGTTTAATTTATTTTTAATAACGTTTTTCGTATGAGGTACCTATACCGTAAAAAGAAAATTACATGAATTATTATAAAACTTCTAGACGTATTAAATAGTCACGGGCGGCTCGGCCTCCGGTGGCCCATACGCTTATGGAACATATATATGTGCCGCCTCTGACGGGTTAAAAAGTCATAGATTCGAATCTAAAACCTATTTTTTTTTATTTGCAACGCTACGAATTCCTAAAACATAACTCAAAAACAGCAGATCTTGTAATAACGATAAAATATAAAAATATTTCAGTGTGCGTGAAACCAGCTCCTTATTGCGTTGCGTGTACTGTTACTCTGCTGTCGTAATATTTTCTAACGAGTTTTGTGATAGGGGTTGCGCTTACCCCAAATAAATTTCGTATAAACAAAATTAAATAGTCAACCTTTGTTCCGTTAACTTGTTCTTGATTTCGGTTACCTTCAACGTCTCGGAGCACCTACTTTAATAAAATAGACAGTAATAAGATTTATATTATACGCTTCAGTAATTTTGGTTTATAGAAATTAATTTCGACAATTCGGTGTATTTTTCGACCGACTTCAAAAACGTCCCTTTTTTGAAGTCAGTCGAAAAATACATTCCACGACTCACTTCAACTGCATGTAACGATATTTCGACACCTATCAGCTACGGGTTATGGGACAGTTTAACTGGAAGCCGGGTGTTATTAATCCAATTTCTACTGAATACATTTCCACGGCGACCAATTGCTACACTACGTTGGATGCAGACGGACATAATAAAATTTTACTTCCATGCAAATATTCGATATCTACCCAGACAAGTACAAATACTACGGTTTATTCGATTTCGTTTTTGAACACCTTAAAAATATTAAGTCTTTACCAATGAAATTAACGTTTGGATACAAAAGGTTAAAGTTATTTTATACAAATATTTTTATTTCTATCAATCAATATATTTTTCAATTACTGAATAGAGCATAGAATCGCGGTGCTTGTCTATGTATACCTCTACATTGAGCCCGCAGCGCGCTCGCTTTAAATACGTTGTTAAAGGTTTCTATTATTGTTTTATATACATACATACATACACACTTACGCCTGTATCCCATGGGGAGAGGAGAGAGGGCAGAGAGTATTTAGCACCACAAGCTACGATCCTGACACATCTCTTTTGCCTCTTCCACACTCCTGCATCTTTTTATACATATCTGCCGGTTGAGGGTACTCCTCACTTTATTTACTCTTGTTTACACTTACTCTTGTTTTTATAAATATGTTACATGTTTTTTTCTTTCTACCTGCCCTTAGCCCATCTTAATGTGGGGCCGGCGCAACATACTTTTTCAAGCATGTTGAACAGGGGTTTTGGCATAGTTTTTACGACCGACCGCCTGCCTGACGTCAACCCCCTATGAGGGATCCAGTCCCGGGCAAATTAAATTAGAAAATTTGCTTTGCCCGACCTGCGAATAGAACCCAGGACCTCCCGGTCCACAGACCACACATGCTGTCACCAGACCAAGGAGGCGACTTCTATCAATCACTATTTTTTTCAATTACTGAATAGAGAATAAAATCGCTATGCTCGTGTATGCATTGAGCCCGCAGCGCGCTCGATTTGAATACGTTTTTATTTTTGTTTTTATTAAGTATGTTACACATCGATATAATAATATACCTAGATGCACAGTTCCATACAAATATAATTGTAAACAGTGTCCTCGACAGACAAAACAAATAAACATCACAAATTTTATTAAATTAACACAAATATGACCTTATAGACGCGGCATAAAGTAGCTTTTTAAATTGAATGTTCAAACGTTCTTGTATTCGAAATTTTTGAATTTCTAATCTTTTTTGAATTTGACAATAATTTGACATTATTAAAAGAAACATTCTAGTCACTTGGACAAAGATTGAATGGAGTCGAATAGTTCTTGTATTTATCTGTGAGAAATGTTGACCACGTGGCGTACAATGTAGATGAGAATGGCGATATCTGTATAATGATTTTACTTACATTAAGAGATAGATAGAGTATAAATGTTTAGAAGATAACAAAGCTTATGAGTTATGAATATGAAATAAGCACTGTTTTGCCTTAGCGTGATTCATAAATAAAAAAATAACACCCAACAGTCACATACATAGTCCTGGCCCCACACTAAGATCGTCCTTTGCTCTTTAGATTCTTAATAATTTCTTTTAGACTATCATTTCGTTTTCTTTATCTTTTGTTCTGCCTTTTTAAGTTTCGCACTAAATTAGATTTAAGTTTAAATTTTTGGTTGCGTTCTTTCAAATTATCTTTCAAAAATAACGTCTTAGGTGTGTTAAAGATTGATGAAAATTCTGATGGTATTGGTGATCCTTCATTATTTATTGGTTCAATTGCTGGTTCCTGGAAATGAATATGTTTCCAATAAATGATGACGCCACAATTACTGTTGTAGTAATTATGCCTAACGACCGGTTCCAATAAATGATCTCAATCCGAGAATCCAAGATAAAAATGAAAAATTAAAAAATGAAAAATCACGAGAATGAACCATTAAAATTATTATTTGACAGCGGAATGTTCAACTTTGTTCATGTTGGTAAATTTTTATGATCTGCACACTTTGATTGAAAACATTTATTAGAATTAGCCGCAAATTATTAAATAGTCATTTTACACGGCAGTATGTACCTAGTATATGCTTGCTATTGATGAATTCTGTATCAACTATTACACTTGTACTGCACCCTGCCTCATTTAAACTTGTAGTTACGACAATCTAAAATAAATAAATAAATAACACCCAACAGTCACACACATAGTGCTGACCCCACACTAAGATACTAGTCTTGTGTTGTGGGTATCAGGAACTACGAGAGACTTTTGGTCTCACAACACCCAGACTTGAAACAAATATCTGTGGGCCACACAAACATTTGTATCAATGCGGGAATCGAACCCGCGGCCTCCCGCTTCACAGCCGGCTACTCAATAAAGTCAATAAATGTGGCAATATTTATTTATTTATTTATTTATAGGTACACCAACAGCATACATATTGTTAAATTAAATAGTAAACATTAGTTAAGGACAATGTAGCTGATGACAATTTATCACCTTTATTTTTGGTACAGCGTTCTTTTTAATTTTCCTAATCCCTTTTTCTGTATAATATCCATCGGAATCGGCAAAATGGTCTGAACAAACCACACTTGAGTAATTGGGTTTAAAATTTTCTTCTCTCCTTTCTTCGGAAATAATTTTACGCCATTTATCTCTTACTATTTAATTTCATGGAAATCTGTAATTAATAAATGAAATTAAAAAAAAAAACATAAATTTAAAATAAATATAATATATTTACAAAAAAAAAACGACTCCATATATTTCATTGTTCCAAATCATGATTTCAAAAGGGACAAAATATTTTATTAACTGAATTCGTTAAATTAATTATTTATACACGTTTAATACTTAATTTAACATGATTAAGGTTTTAAGAATCAAGTAAGGGAATTATACTTACTTAAAATATGAAATCCCATGTGTTTTGCGCTTTGTAAGAGTGTTATTTTTGCACTCTTTCACAGAGCATTTAGGCATCTTCACAGGCGAACGGTCGGCGGCCGACTGACAGCAAACAAGTGCTTACTTACATTTTAAGCACTCGTTGGCTGTCCCACTTTCTGAGCGTCAACTGTGCATCTAGGTATATTATTATATCGATGATGTTACATGATATCTTCGACAAATTTGACAGTCTCTGTGGCGCAGCGGGCACTGGCCTGCTGTGAAGTGAGAAGCCCCGAGTTCGATTCCCGCACCGACTCATATGTTTAGGTCGCCCACAGATATTTATTTGGGTCTGAGTATTTTAAAACCGAATGTTTCGTAGTTTCTGATACCCATGACACAAGACTCATATCTTAGTGAGGGGTCAGGACTAAGGCTGACATCTAAAGAGCGAACTTCGACTAAGTCTAAGCCAAAGTAACGAACTCAGTGAGGATTTTGACTTAGTTTGAGTCATTTTTATAAGAAAATATTTGCTTAGTCTGTCTGTCAGTCTGTTTTTCTTGTGCAAAATGACTCGGACTAAATTAAAGTTCGTTTTAACAATCCCAAATACTCACTGAGTTCGCTGCTTCGACTTAGACTTAGTCGAAGTTCGCTCTATAGATCTCAGCCTAAGTGACTGTTGGGTGTTATTTATTTATATGTGGACTTATTTTCAAGATTATTTTCATGATCAATACAGATTACTCCAAGAGTGGTCCCAATGTGAACAATATTTGATAAAGAAGTATGGGGAAAATTAATTAACAAACAATAGTATAGATGTTACGATTGTGGTTTTGAAGTCAGTTTTAAAGTCTCATTAATCTTTTGATGATTGTTAATATTGATGTGCTTATGAAAATGTCTTATTAATTATAAAACAAAGTCTTACACAGTACTTTTATTGAACAGGGATTCTCTTCGGATTTCCTGTGACCTTCGCCACTGATTTAATCAGAAACATATAAATATTAGGTTTTTCTTTGGATTTTTTGCTTATTCAAATTGTGGGTGAAGAGCAACATGTATGAACAAGTCACGGTAAAACTATAATTACATAAAACAATCAACTCATTATACTGTTTAAATTCCACTCGAATGTAGAGCTCTCTCATTACTCATGTAAGAGCAACATATGTAGGTCCTCGGAAAATGCTGTTAATATTTGTGTACTATTTAACTGACTTTTGTAACAGTTACTGAGTTAATAACGTCATGGAAACGCAGTAGTTTTAATTAGCCGACTTTTTAATATTTTGACTGTTTGCATTGTTTATCAATTAAATTGCGACGAATTATCTTACCAAAGCATAAAGGCACGTTCACACACACAGGGGATTGAGAGATACACATAGCAGTGACATAATTAGCCGCCTTTTTAATATTTCGATTGTTCGTTATGTTTTATCAATGAAATTGAGACGAATTATCTTGCCAAAGCATAAATGTACATTCACACACACAAGAGATTGAGAGAGATAAATAGCGTGAGAAAGAAAAACATCGATATATTATTTACCTAGATGCACAGTTGAAGCTCGGAAAATGGGACAGCCAATGAGTGCTTAAGCACTCCTTTTGCATACATTCGGACGCCGATAGAATTCTAAATTTCAAAATTCAAATTTAAGAACTCTGGCTTATTTTGTTTAAAAAGCTACTTTATAATACGTGCATAGGGTTATAATTGTATTGATTTACTTAGAACTTGTGATCATTTTCTTTGTTTTATTCCTGAGACCACTTTTTAGGAGGTTATTTGAAATGAACTGTGCATCTAGGGTATATTATATTTATGAAGAAAAAAGAAAATATTTTATCATAAGTCATATGCCAGCCTTTTATAGCAATGCATCCTAATTTTTCAAAAATATGCCTCTAGAACTGTTCATGATATTGAAAACAGCGGTAATTTACTGCCGCCAACGAACGTACGACGAATATTTAGCTATCTAGTAAGCCATAGCGAACGGTTGGATGAATTGTAATAATCAGGCGTATAGCTTTCATCTATTATAAAGAATTTACTAAGATCAGGGATTTTATATTTTCCCAACCCGTTATAATAAAATTCTAATCTTAATATAACAAGCAACATCTTAGCAACATGCTAAATAAAAGCTCCAAGAATTTTAATAATTTATAATATTCGCTCCTATACCGTAATAAAATTATATTTTAATTTTAATGTTTGGCTGTTTCGGACTTTGTGAATTTTTGTTAGTCACTCACACCTTTATGACTTAATCGATTCTGGAGCTCACACTCAGATAAGGAAATAAGCTACAAAAATAAATGTACCTGGTATCACACACCGCACCTATTTGAAAATTAATTTTCCGCGTAATTTAACATCATAATGCATCACAACTCACTACCCAAAATAAAATTCATAATAGTATCTTTCTTTCTGCCTGGCGTTATCCCGACCTAGTGCCAGGGCCCGCCCTCCTATATTCATAATAGTCTTTTTTGTTTCTACCTGCCCTTATCCCATCTTAATGTGGGGTCGGCGCAACACACTTTTTAAGCATGTTACAGAGACGATTTAGCTTAGTTTTTACGACCGGCCGCCTGCCTGACGTCAACCCTCTATGAGGGATCCAGTCCCAGGCAAATTAAATTAGCAAATTTGCTTTGCCCGACCTGCGAATCGAACCCAGGACCTCCCAGTCCACAGCCAATACATGCTGCTAGTAGACCAAGGAGGCGACTAAAATATTCGTAATTCCGAAATCCTATATTCATAATAGTATTAATTAAAAATAAATATAACAAAATTTCGTTCAAGTTTCTATTGGAGAATGAAGTAGTCCTGACACCACACTAGGTATGGTTATACCTATCGAGGGTATCAGAAACTACGAGAGACATTAGCTGCATCTCCTGCACGAGTGTTTCTCGATACAAAACCTAAAAACACCTGCACAAAACATTTTTTTCGCTGTCTCCTACTCTTGGGACAATGAACCATAGACAAAAATGTGTATCGAAACCATATTTTGTTTAATGATTTAGTGCAGGAGACGTCCGTGCCTTTACACAACACCCAAACCAGGGGGGTAATCTTACTTCGTTTTTTTTGTACGGCAATCGGTACAAGCAAGATTATAACAAAACTGCTATAAGAGGTGGTGGTAACCCCCCTGTAACAAATATCTGTGGTCGCACTAATATCTCTCTCGGTGTGGGAATCAAACCCACGAATTCTCGTTTCACAGCGGGCTACTTACCCACTGCGCCACGGAGGCTGTCGAAACATGTGATTATATGTCAATCTGTTTAGTGAAACTAGTGGATAACATCTATGTCGCAGTTTCGAAAGTGCCAAATTAGATCTCACTTCAAGGATTTATGTAAATCTTAAGACTTGTGCACGTTTGTTTTCAATCAACTTAGAAGGCCAAGATTAAACTCTTGTTTATTAATTATCCTGCGGCTTTTGTTAACAGTAACAAGATCTGTGGCTTTTGTTATCAAAAATAACAACCAACAAAATTGAACCAAAACTGAAAAGCAGCTTCAATAATGAACCCTACAACAATTTCTTCAACTATAATAGGGTTGGAGGTTTTTGAAAGTCTTTTAGGGTGTTTTGTAAGAATTTAAAAAAGCACCTTAAAAGACTTTCAAAAGCAGTTTGAAAAATCTTAAAAACCGATTGAAAACCTTATCACATCTTGACTTATATTGATAATTGAAAATTCTGTATGCTATATATAAACTTATAATAATGTATGTCATGTTGGTTATCCTAAAACAAAATAAATAATCTATATCGATAATAAAACGAATATTAAAAATCCAGACTGCCTCGGTGGTGTGTTGGTATTTCGGTACGACTACGGTTCTGAGGTCTTGGGTTCGGTCCCCGGGTCGGGCAGTGATATTGGATTTTTCCATATCAGCCCGGAGTCTGGAATTTGTGCCCGATATGGCGATAGGCTCGCCCCCTATCACATCTGGGACGGAACTAAGCTCGGCGAAATGTGGGTGTTCTAGTTCGCTAGTGCGCCTCTGCCTACCCCTTCGGGTATACAGGCGTGAGCTTATGTTTTATGTTATATTATGTTTTAAAAATCCACATTTGCCGGTGATATGTGACATTAGTAACGTTAAGGTTAACGTAAGTTACTATGTTTTGGAAGTTGTCAACATTATGTTTTAAAGTGTTATTATGACCTATTGGTTTACTCTATCTAATGGATAGAAGTCGTTTGTAAAACGCTTTAGACAGACATAGACAGCGTCTCATTTCGAAAATCTGTAATTCATTCTTTCTATCCCTTAACTCAATGTGGGATTGGCGCACACTTCTTCAACTAAATCGCAGAAAGGATTTGGCTTAATATTACGACTGCCTGACGTCATCCCCTCTTTGGGAGATCCAGTCTCAGGTAAATCGTGTTATAAATAAATACCCCGCCTGAATCTGACTCGAACCCAGGTCCTGTCTGAAATAGAAAGAAAAGAAATTTAATTGACGATAATAAATCAAATTAAAAACTTCCTCGATTTTATGTATAAGGGCGACTTGCTTTATTACTCATACAGAGATAAACCTAAACTCGATTTATCCAACAGCTCACTTCTATCTTTAAGTCAAGATTTGGCATAAATAGAGCTTTATCACGGAGCTGCAAGTGGCCCTAGGTTAACAAAGAGGCGTTAAAAGAATCTCGCATACACGTAATCCATCTTGTACAGTGAATAACATCTTAAATGTAGTGAATTATACATGGAGGGATCACTTCATCACTTGAGTACGTACCGTGATCTTTTATTTTTATTGTGCGTTCGGTGGTAAATTTCCAAGTAGCGTACTTAAATCCAGATGGGTACGAATTAAAGTACTGCGTATAAGTTTGATGTCCATCTCAAAGAATTTCGACTCAGAAAATATTACATAAACATAACAAGTTCAAAGCTCTTTCCAAGGACCGGCAAAGGGTTAAAATTAATAAAAAGTGAACCTACAGTCCGCAATCACATTGGGTCCTTAGCGTAGCGTTATATCGTGCAAAAATTCGATTGCAGCCCAATTCATGTGTTTTTCGAATAAAGACATTAACCGCCGAATGCTCATACATTTAAGGTCACCTTATGTCGTTCAATGCCGCCTTATTTGTCAAAATTGTATGGCGAAAATCAATGTAAGAAGCCGTTAAAGTTGAGTAGCGTTCGACCATTTCATTGGACAGCGGCAATGGGTAAGTTTCACTTAAGGCAATATATTGTTTGTGCTAATCCATCATTCTGTAGCCTACATTTTACATACATACACACATAAGCTTACGCCGAAGAGGTAGGCAGAGGCATACTAGCGAACTAGAACACCCATATTTCGCCGAGTTTAGTTCCGTCTTAGATGTGATAAGGGGCGAACCTATCCCCATATCGGGCTCAAATTCCATACTTCGGACTGATATGGAAAAATCCAATATCACTTTGGCCTACCCCACGACCACGACGGTAGTCATACAGAAATACAACCACGCCACCGAGGCAGTCTAATTTTTCCGTAACGAGACATCACAAACCATGTCTACGCTTACATAATAAATTCATTTAAGTCCAGAAATAAATGGGAATTGGCATTAATGAAGAGCGAAAATATAAAATGAGAAATATTAACAATATGACGTGAAGTTAAGCAACTATATTATTTGCAACTAAACATAATAAAATTAACGTAGGCTATGTGAGTGAGTTAGTGGTGAAATAATAAAGTGCCTGGGGATAGCACAGGTGAGCTGAAGGATTTAAGTGGCAAGAGATAAACGAGGTCAAAGAAATGACATTTCAATGGACGCACGGACCGCCCGACGCGCTTTATATTAACGTGGGTATTATCCGTATATGCGTGGGTTTTGGCAATGATTTCTAACTTGAATTTATGTGGTTTGAAAATATACTGTAATATTGTATTCGTAACTAGGTGTTTTAGACCAAATATTGTCATACTGATTCTGTTATTAAAATATTTATCAAATCAAATTCAATTAACAGAGCTTTGATTTTGACACCGCTGGCTAAGTAATCTGAATTCTGAAATTTACAATGTGGATCACTCTTCTCCCTACTCAATATTAACTTATTGTTTGACAAAATGTGTGAAATTAGTCTTGACATTAATCTACCTATAAAAAAACGGGCATTAGTAGCGTATAATATTTTCATCTATATTCTTATTAAGTCCTGAATGCCAAACGCCCAGATATCTTGTTAAATAAATAACATAACATAAGCTCACGCCTGTATCCCCGAAGGGGTAGGCAGAGGCGCACTAGCGAACTAGAACACCCACATTTCGCCGAGCTTAGTTCCGTCCCAGATGTGATAGGGGGCGAGCCTATCGCCATCATCATCATCATCATCATCATCAGCCATCATCATCCTATCATCATCCTATCGCCATATCGGGCACAAATTCCAGACTCCGGGCTGATATGGAAAAATCTAATATCACTTTGCCCGACCCGACCCCTTTATATAATAAAAAAAAATGGAACAAACTTCAGCATATAAATATTTGTAATACCTCTACTTGCCTCGTTGGCCATAATTCCAGACTATCACCTTCAAAAGTCTTTCTTTCTACCTGTCCTTATCCCACTTTAATGTGGGGTCGGCGCAACACACTTTTAAAGCATGTTGTAGAAAGGATTTGGATTCGTTTTTATAACCATCCGAAATGTAAAAGTGTTATGAGATATCCTATTTGCAGAATAAATGATATGAATTTGAATTTGAATTTGACCGGTTGCCTGACTGATGTCAACTCTCTGGGGGATCCAAACCCGGGAATATTAAATTAGGAAAATCTCTTTTCCCGACCTGGGAATAGAAGCCCAAGCCGACTGAAGCTAAGACCTCTCGGTTCACAGCCCATACATGCTGCCCCTAGACCAAAGAGGAGACTAAACTGTCAGCTTCAAAAGTATTATTCGTAAATACGTTTCACACACACACACTGCAAGCGTCTGTATTGTTGTACATTTACGCTTCTTGCATCACGATTAAATTGTGGGAGCTATTCTTCTAAAGTAATTAAAATACTGCGTATTGCATTACAATTCTGTTAAGTTTTATTTAACGTAGCGCTAGGAGAAATGCTTTGCGCGTTAACTACATTTCTGCAGCACATATTTTGACGTTACACAGTAGAATATGTACTTATATCCCACGGACGTAAAAAAATATGGACGGAGCGCTAAGAACACTGAGGTTGAGATCTATAGAGCGAACTTCGACTGGTCTGAGTCAAAGAAACGAACTCAGTGAGGATTTGGAATCATTAAATCGAACTTTAACTTAGTTCGAGCCATTTTTCACAACAAAATAAAAAACAGACTGACAGACTAAGCAAAGATTTTCTTGTAAAAGGATTTGGAATTATTAAATCGAACTTTAACTTAGTTCGACCCATTTTTCACAACAAAAAAAAACAGACTGATGGACTAAGCAAAGATTTTCTTGTAAAAGGATTTGGAATTATTAAATCGAACTTTGACTTAGTTCGAGTCATTTTTCACAAGAAAAACAGACTGACAGACTAAGCAAAGATTTTCTTGTAAAAAATGACTCGGACTAAGTCAAATTTCGATTTAAGAATTCCAAATCCTCACTGAGTTCGTTTCTTTGACTCAGACTTCGTAGAAGTTCGCTCTAGAGACCTCAGCATGAAAGTAAAGCATGATTTTCGGCCCATTCGATCTATCGACACAACGGCATGTGTGTGCTTAGGACACTTTTGTACAGGCGTGTTTGTGTGTGGCTTCTCTGTGGCGTCCGTTTGACTATAGGCAAGATGGTGACCTTTTTTTACGTCCGTGTTATATATCTTACATACATACATACATACATAAGCTCACGCCTGTATCCCCGAAGGGGTAGGCAGAGGCGTACTAGAGAACTAGAACACCCACATTTCGCCGAGCTTAGTTCGGTCCCAGATGTGATAGGGGGCGAGCCTATCGCCATATCGGGCACAAATTCCAGACTCCGGGCTGATATGGAAAAATCCAATAACACTTTGCCCGACCCGGGGATCGAACCCGAGACCTCAGAACCGTAGTCGTACCGAAATACCACCACGCCACCGAGGCAGTTATATATCTTAACTCCCAATATTATGGTTTGATTATAACTGTCCCAACTCCTACTCACTTCTTTTAAGACTGCTAACATACCCTTGATTCTTTTAGCGTCTATGACTTACCATCATAGCAGATCACTTACCATCAGGCGATTCAACTGTTTGTTTACCAGTCTATTAACAAAAATAAAATAAATATTTTACCGCCGAATGTTCATACACTTAAGGTCGCATTAAGTCGTTTAAGGCCGCCTTATCTGTCAAAATTGTATGGCATAAATCAATATAAGAAGCCGTTAAAATTGAGAAGCATTTGACCATTCGGGCTTAAGCCGTTTCCTTGCTCTTGGGCTGTAGACTAGGAGATCCTGGGTTTGAACTCCAGATCGAGAAACCCGCTTTATTTAATTGCTTGCTGAGGATCCCTCAGAATTAATGTCAGACCGGGAGCCGGTCGTTTACCTAAGCCTATCCTTTATATTCTGCATATAAAAAATGTGTTGCATTGACCCACACTAAAACAGGATTCCTTCAGGCGAAAAGAGAGTACTTAAATTTGATATAACTGTTGACCTCAAATGTATTCTCACAGACATAGTAATGTAAGTTTGTAAATTATACTCCGCCTTTCGCCCTCTAGAATAATTTATTTAAATAACTAAACCCAGTGTAACACCAAATTAATGTGATATCTAGTATCGACGTGGCTTAGTAATGCAAGCAACGTTGCGAACAAAGCGTACAATACACATAATCTGCTCACTTGTGTTAGGATGGGCCGTATGCCATTATTGTGATTTAGTTTGTGGCTCTTCTCAGAATGTGAGCCAATAAATTAGATCTCAATCAGGCCGTAACCGCCATTTGTTATTCGTACTTCACACATGTGAATGGACGCGTATGTAGACGTCTTCATTCAATATGTCATAAACGGAATTATTTATAACTCGCACCGTTCATTAGTGCTCCATTACAATACATTAAGGCATTAACGCGGCTATTAATTTACGTCAAAAGCTACAAAAATGATGATACATATTCTCGAATTCTATAGCATAGACTCAATATAAATTCGCCTTTCTCAGTGTCAAGAATCGATAAAAACCAAGTTTATTTAGGTACAACGCGAAATATTTTAAATACATACTATTTTACATTTCTGGCCGAAATGAAACCCCAATTTAAAAGTTGAGCAACTAGGTCGAGTAGGATATGATGTAAAGAGGCTTGGTACATACTCGGGTTAACTATTATTCTTGTTTTCATTTTATGTACATTGTTTTTAACGAACTACCGAAAAACCACGATAAATAATTCGCCTTTATCTCTGGAGTTAGCAGAAAATCTAAAATGTTTTCTCAAAATATGATGTAATAAAACTGCGTCACTATTATAAATGCCTATAGATTTGGACATGTTATCAACAACCTTTGCTTGGCAGCTCTGCCTGAATCGAAAATGTTCTGAAAATATATAAAAATCTTTATGAGGTCGTCGATCCAACTTGCAGGTTGACGTCTAATGCTGAGTTTGCCGGTACATGGTCTCTGTTCGCGAATCTTTCAGCTCCATCGGCATCATCCATTAATAATACGACCTATGTGTATCAGTATCAGTCCGATATTAATTTTCCGCAAGTATTTTTTAATTAAAATAATATTCATTAAAATGTTCTATATCTCCTTTTTCTGTTACATGTATTATCCATAAGTGTCATGTTAGTTGTAAGTTTCCTGAAAATAAATAAAATACTTGTGGGCAAATAATGATTGGCACCTTGGCAAAAATAGATTCCCCCATTTATCCATAAAAATTAGATTTTGACTACATACATGATGAACGTGGTGATCTTGCAGTCTGCCTATAACGAGACGACTTTGACGTCATTACGTAACTGCCAGAATATTAAGATTCATTAAATGTCACGAGACAAATTGATTTTTGAATCGCAAAATTCTCTGAAACATCAGATTTAGAAACATCACAGTGATGCTTTCCCATGTGTTTCACCTCAGGCAAGCAGCGAAATAAAAGCAAATCTCTTCTGCAACATGCTTTAAAAATGTATTGCGCTGACCCCGTATCGGAGTCGGATAATGTGAAAGAACAGTGATGTATCCGAAACTGTATCTAAAACGTTATTTACTAGTGAATTCATGGCTTTAGAAACCTTAGCCTTATTTGATGTTTCTTTCTTTGTATATTATGCGAGTACCAAAAAAGGTACAACAATTAGAGGCCGGGCTGTATCCCTATCCTTTTACCTACTATATTACATCCAGCATGTTTTGAAGATGTTTCTTTTTGAAAAGGGTTTTGTCGTTTTTCATTACACATTTAACATATTTAGTTACAATATTGTGTTGAATGACACTTTTGTAACAATTGAATTGCCTTTCAACGATCATTTTAAAATGTTTGATTTTTCTTCCGCATATTTTTTATTACTAATGGGTTTAACTTTATAATTTAATTTTAGAGTATACATTCCTTTTTCGTGCTAACGGTTAAATTACGATTTATTAGATTGTATTATAATAACGGCGACAAATGTAACAACCTCTTAGTTTGTTGTTACTAAATTATTATTTTAGGAAACCACAAATTAATAAAGTCTTTGATGTTTTATCAAATAATCTAAAGAATATAAACTTGTAAAAAGAGTCACAAAATATATTTTCAGTAACATTAGTCTTTGGTACTTTTACGAAAACTGGGTCCTAACTTAGAATGTATATAAAAATTTTACTATTCAAACTATTCAGACATACTTCATAATATCGTCATATCATTTACCAAACCTAAAAAATCTATGCAACAAGCTGTAAGGATAAAAATTCTCGATATCACTTTGCCGTTGATGTGTTTCATGAAAATTATGAATGGATGTCGTCGTTGGGAGCGAAGAAGCCCGGCTTGGTGTGAGATGACTTTCATTGTTTATGCATGAAGTTATTATTTACGAGCGTCGACTTCGCCATTCGCGGTGCGAGACGACTAGACCATTTCTTCACTAATTTTCTATCTTTAAAAGTAACAGGCTATTATAAAACTAATTTAAATTATTAATTACTGTTGGCGCAGCTTCTGCGAGATTTGGGACCGACTGCAGTGCCGCTGAATTGTTTTGACCTATTTTAACTGATTATAACATATCGTAGATTTTAAATGTACACACTTTTGTATGTATTTTGAAGTGTATTTTTATATTTTACTGTTAGATAATGTACATACTTTTACTTTTATCGTGAAAAAGTAAATAAATCTTGAGCATATCTAAATCTATTATTTATATATTAAAAATGAAGTAGAAATATCCCGAAATGTAGAGGTATATTAGTGACTGCCTCGGTGGCGTGGTGGTATTTCGGTACGACTACGGTTCTGAGGTCTCGGGTTCGATCCCCGGGTCGGGCAAAGTGATATTGGATTTTTCCATATCAGCCCGGAGTGTGGAATTTGCGCCCGATATAGGCGATAGGCTCGCCCCCTATCACATCTGGGACGGAACGAAGCGTGGCGAAATGTGGGTGTTCTAGTTCGCTAGTGCGCCTCTGCCTACCCCTTCGGGGATACAGGCGTGAGCTTATGTGTATGTATGTATATTAGTGAAATAAAACATTGGTAAGTCGCATTCGAGACTGATTTGTGTAATATCGAAAAAGTATTCTATTAAGTATTTTAAGTGCATTATACTTTGATGTAATATGTAGTCACATTATGCAATAAAATGTAACTTTTTGTTAAAAAAATCTTCAAATAAAAATAATTTTACTCAGCAGCGGATATTTATTGCTTTATCGGGAATCAAATGATACAATCACTTTGAAAAAATCACATTTTAAAATACTAATTATAGTAAACGTGCCATTCTCGGCGCCGTTTAGTTGTTTTCGTGACTCTTCAGTTTTTCTAGAGATATGAAGGATGAATTTATTTTTAAACGCGCCAAAAATTATCTCGAGCGGAGCTTGTGTTGACTTTTAGGATCTTTCAATGTTATACCTCGTTTTACGTCTCCATCACGTTCCGGATTAATGCTCAGATGATAAACGAGTGTTTTTCAATTGCAATATTATACTGTTTCATCAACCCTTATTCTAATTATTATTTGACGTTGTAATGCAGGTTGGAGACTCTCCGAAATAATAAATAAATGTTTAAAAAGATGTTAATAGTGTTGTTAGAATAGTATTTCTAAAGTTTACTATTAATTGCTAATTCCCATGGCTCCACGCTCATAGCGTATTACAAAGTTTTCGTAGCTATTTCGAGTATTTATATTTAATCTCACTTATATTATTTCTTCCTTTGAAATGATATTCCTAATGTGTGATTGATTACTTAGAATTCTTTAAAGTCCCTAAAAATTGTAGAAGTGTGAACAAAGATACAACATGTTATCTAATAGCCTTTTTTTGACCACAAATTGACGTATGTTTAAATGAAAAAAAGTAGTATGCTTTATTTGTACAAAAGTCACTAACAATAAATAGAAAAAAAATCTTAATTTATGCTTTAAACAAAATTTAATTTGTTATACAAATTTTCTACACGAGATACTGAATTAAATTGTAGGCTAAATGCCATTGTAGAGGTATTTACATCACTGTTAGAGTATATAATTGATATATAAAGACTGTTTATTACATCATGACAATATTTTATTTAAGTCAAAGAAATATTAAGAAGTAGGATCAAAAAATTCTGTCATAATTAACACATGAAGAGAAAATTTCATACAAATTAGGGCCTTGAATCCCATGGGAAAGCCATTGTTACGAGTGTTCAGAGACCTCGTTCCGTTAACATGCACCTTCAGAATCCTATCATTAAGATAACATCAAAAGATTGGGGTCCTCGTCCCTAATACTCTATCAATGGAGTTTCCTAACGGTGATTTTCGTATAAAACATTCTAGTTGTGAAGGGAAAATATTTCAAAATATAATCTAAATAAAGCTAAAGCTGGTTGATTAATTAGATAAAATTGTTTAATTACACATTTTTTCCGACAACTTATATTTAATATATTTCTTTCTAATTTCTCTGCGCCGTCTCGCAATATTTGAAGGATTAAAATTAGTTGTTTCATACAAACGAATAATAATTCAAATTTATCATTCAACAAATTGTTTATACAAATGTGAATTTATAATTCGCATGATGTATAAATGTAAAATGGCGATAAATAAATAAAAAAATCCAAAACAACAAAGAACATGAACAATATTTACAATTTGATATTTTTATGAAATTTTGCAACGTGTTTGTTATTCCAGAGCCAACAAATATTAAATACGATCAAAAAGAAAATTATATTCATAAAATGACATCATTGACCTATAAATGTCACTCAACTACCCTCTCACAGAAAGGAGTTAGGTTATGGTTACCGGTTCAATATTAGTGAACGGTTTACTACTAAAATGTCCAATCGGTAGGATTACCGACACAAGTTTCCTTCGGGTACCATCCGATAATCCATCCTAGGCAGTTAGTGCTCGTTTTCACAACCTAGCTCTATTTGTCTTTTATATAAATTGATACAATAAACAAAGGCCTAAAAGCATGAGTAAAATCGAATTCTAATCGAGTCTGATGCGCGCTTATGACATTAATATGAAATTTTATCCAAATGTCATTAGTGTGTATAGAGCTAGATACTTAGAGATTTTTAGAAAAGAATTCCAGTTAAATAACGCATTTTGAACAGACGTTAAACTTGGATTATAGCTGGAGTATGCTAGGAATGTGTTTTATAGAAACTAATTATGTTATTATATACTTGGGTATGACTGTCTTGGTTGCGTAGTTCCATTGCTTGCAGCTGCTACGGTCTCGGGTTCGATCCCAGAGTCCAGCAAAGTGATATTGGCATTTTCTATTCAGTATCAGAAATTCTCTGGTATGCAGGTTTCTTCTCGATGTTTCCCTTCACCGTTATAGGATTGGAAGCGATAATTCACATTTTTTTTTAAATTTATTTATTGAACATATCTTATATTTTACAGTTCCATACAACCTTGGCATCTGAACTAGGTCACCCTGTATCTCAGATGCCATGTTTATAACAATCTATTCTATCTAGGAGCAATGCGCATCTCTGCAGTTCGTATCACTCACAACTGAGCTATCGCTGCTTTCATATACTTTAATATACTTAAGAAATGCAAAATGAAACTTAACTACCGGAACTTAACGATTTGATAACGTTGGTAGTATGCCCACCAAATTGATTCATGTACCTTTTCGGCTGATATTTACGCCGCTCTTATTGTGTAAGACACTTGCGGAAATCGAAACTTTGGCATAGACCATACTCTGTGTTTATATTAATTTCCTTTTAAACTAATATCTGTTTTAGAAACTATATCCGAATTGAATGTGTTGTGTGTGTTGGTTATGTGTATTGTGAAATACGTTAAACATTGTACGAAAGATATTGAAATAGTTTTGGGATCTATCAAGAATAAGATGATCAAAGTTATAAGCTGGACTGCCTCGGTGGCGTGGTGGTATTTCAGTACGACTACGGTTCTGAGGTCTCGGGTTCGATCCCCGGGTCGGGCAAAGTGATATTGGATTTTTCCATATCAGTCCGGAGTCTGGAATTTGTGCCCGATATGGCAATAGGCTCGCCCCCTATCACATCTGGGACGGAACTAAGCTCGGCGAAATGTGGGTGTTCTAGTTCGCTAGTGCGCCTCTGCCTACCCCTTCGGGGATACAGGCGTGAGCTTATGTTATGTTATGTATGTTAGTTATAAGCTATAGTTACACATCTATGTTAATAGCAGCGTCCTGAGCAGGAAAATTTCTGACAACCGTAAATGTATTTCAGCTCGATGCGCGCCATCATCAGTGCGCAGCGAACTCGAGTACATTTACATTTACATTAGTTTTTCGTGCTCGGGCTACAGATCTTAATTTATATTTTTCGACTGACTTCCAAAAAGGAAAAGGTCCTCAATTCGTCTGTATTTTTTTAAATGTATGTTACGCGATATCTCCGCTGAATGTGGACCGATCTTCAAAATTCTTGTTGTGTTCGATAGAGCTCATTTCAATGGTGGTCCCATATAAATTTGGTCACGATCGGATTTGAAGTCGGTCTGTTAGGTTTTTGACTTGTGATTATTTATTCTAGTTTTATTAAGTATTCTGGTTTATAATCTATAATTATGCTTAATTAACAAAAACATTTTTATAGAAAAAAACGGAATCATCTGCGCGTAACACTTATGGTATGGTGCAAGCTTGCTATACTGGGTAATCATTTTCACTAATAATTCTACAGAATCGCATGCAGTCTGGGATTATGTAGAATTGGGTACTTGACCTGAAAACGACATGTACAGAACAGAAAGAAATATTGAAATATTCCCAAAAATAAAAAAGGTGCCTTTGAAGTTTGGTGTAACCTTCACACTGCGGGAAAGAAAAGTATCAGTTTAATCACGTCACGCCATAACGGTACGTGCGTTGGAATGGGATAGCAAGATATCTCCACTATGCCCCCACTCTAGAATTTATAATATGAATTACTGCCTAATTTGTCAACCAATTTTGATGCAGTTTTTACAGAAGGGTTTTTTTTGTTTTTTTTATAAATATGTGTGGAAAATCAAACATAGTCAAGTACCCAATTATTAGTGCATTTATCGGTTGTTATAGTTTTCGCAATTGGCGCTGCTGTGTGTTCAATTGTACCGAGAAACCGAAAATTATCATCGTCAGTGCTGTCATAACTTGTACTAAAGGACCTTATATACTAATTATTTCATATTTTACTCGAGATATAGCGGTCTCGTGATATTAGATTTCATATTATACATTTTATCTTACTACTATTATGAAAGTGAAAGTTTGATTGAATGGATGTATGTTAATCACGCTAGAACGGCTGAACGGGTCTGGATGAAAGACATAAAGATAGATTATAGTATGGATAAGCGCGTAAGCTACTTTTTATCTGTGAAAAATATACAGTTCCCGTGAGATAGATTTGTTAACGCATGTTCATAATTCATCTCGAACGAAGTTGAAGCTCTATTTTCATCATCTGTACGGCTTGCAAACAGACTGATACACAATTAACGATAAAAACAACATCACTTGAATGATTACATTTCACTATAAATGTGAATAGTGGATCTTTTCATCCGCGGGCGAACACGCAGCGCGTTGTTAGCTAAACTTGAGGCATTGTGTGGCGCGCCATTGTACTGCGAATTCACTCGACGTTTAAATTCCGATGTAGGCATTGAAGCGTAAGTTGCGATGGTACGTCCAACTTTATTCAATAGTATAGGAATAATCTGTTGACACTGCGTAGACCGTCGTGTAGACGTCGCGTTGGAACTTTTCTTACTCTGTACGTTCACGCGAAACACAACGTCTTTTGTGTATGAAAAATAAAAGTCTAGAAACAGATGAAACAGCGGCTATGTTATTACAATATTTATATTAATACAAATGCATAATATATTTGATTTCTGGTACATTTTTCACTTTTTAGCGTGCTCGTGTTCGTGCAAATGTATAAGTATCGAAATCCTTATAGCGCCTCTTGCGGATAATTTTTTATAGGCACATTTTTCGCAAACATGTCATCTTTCTTTTGTTTACTGAGGGTGACTTGCAGCTCCATTACTAACCTACAGTTAGTCCTTAATACTTTTACTTAAATATAAAACTAACTCTAGATTAGTACTAGTGGTGCAAGTCACCCTTAGTAAACTAATATTAACCAATGGCAAAATAATTAATTTTTCGGTTATCGACATTAATCAACATTTAAACCTGGTATAATTTCAAGAAGTATGGATATGTCGAAAATATTGAAATATTCTTTTCGTCTGTGAAAACTTTGAATAGAGTAGGTACCCCGAGTGCTGTAAGTAATAAATGTGAACACTAAACTTGTTCAATAATGTGATACTAGTTGGTATTTATATTAAACTGGCTTACTCCTAACTCCCTTCAAGTATTTGATTTATGTAGTAAGGATGAATAAACAAGCTTATAATCATTTTAGACATTGTACAAAATGTTAAGACTACCATCTCGAGGTCTCAGGTTCAATCCCCTGGTTGGGCAAAGTGATAATGGGTTTTTCTATTCAATATCCGCCGGGGTCAGAAATTTATGCCCGATATGCCCGAAGACTCGCACCCATAACACCTGGGGAATAACCTCGGCAAAATGTGGGAGTTCTCCAGAGGTAGTTCAGCCTTGCCTACCCTTTCGGGGATACAGGCGTGAGTCTATGTATGTATGTATGTATATCATAAATGAAATCAGTGGGCCTAGCAGAAATTCTTTCTACCTGCCCTTATCCCACCTTAATGTGGGGTCGGCGCAACACACTTTTTCAAGCATGTTGCAGAAAGGATTTGGCTTAGTCTTTACGACCGGCCGCCTGCCTGACGTCAACCCCTTCTAAGGGGTCCAGTCCCGGGCAAATTAAATAAGAAAATTTGCAAACTGGGAATCGAACCCAGTACCTCCCGGTCCACACCCCATGCATACTGCCACTAGACCAAGGATGCGACTAGCCTTAGCAGGAATATTTTTTAAATGAAAAAAGAAGCTTTTACTGTTAACTAGTTGGGTGCTACACATTACATTTTTGACAATCGAAATCGTATCGAGCTCGATGCGCGTCTATAACATTTGTATGAAATATTAACTAAACGTCATCAGCGGCCTGAGCAGGAACATTTCTGACAACCGTAAATGTATTTCAGCTTGATGCGCGTCTATGAAATTTCTATGAAATATTAACCAAACGTCATCAGTGCGCAGCGAATTTGATACATTTACATTAGTTTTTCGTGATCGGGCTGCAGTGCGCAGGTAGCTCGAAACGGATTCGATTGTCAAAAATATTCCTGCTCGGGCCGCAGGTTAAAACAATATTAACGCAACTCTACGATTTCACAAGCCATCGGAGATGTAAGATTAAAAGAAAATAATAAAATTATGAACCGAAATTGCGCCATTCTTTTTCATAAGCGGTTCATAATAATTAGCAAAGCTTCTGAGATTATCCACGGCACAAGTTTTAATTAACAACGCTTAAAATTAACTACCAGGTTGGCAGACGGAAAACGTGTAATTTTTTCATTATTAATAAAATATGTCTTCCTTAGCATGATAATAATTTTATTAGTCTGTGTTCAGTCGTCTCCTTAGTCTGGTGGCAGCATATAGGGGCTGTGGACCGGGAAGGGTTCGATTCCCAGGTCGGGCAAAACGAATTTTCTAATTATATTTGCCCGAGACTGGATCCTTTAGAGGGGATTGACGTCAGGCAGGCGGCCAGTCGTAAAAACAAAGCCAAACCCTCCCTGCAACATGCTTGAAAAAGTGTGTTGCGCCAACCCCACATTAAGGTGGGATAAGGGCAGGTAGATAGAATGTTGCGGCTGTATTGATCATGGCTTTGTTACTTTGATAAAAGTCTTGTCCCAAAATAAAAAGTGTATATATCTTATAAGTACCGTAAACTGTAGTCCGAGCACGAAAAACTAATGTAAATGTAAATGTATTCGAGTTCGCTGCGCATTTGGTTAATATTTCATACAAACGTAGAGGCGCATCGAGTTCGAATACATTTGTCCGAAATTTTCCTGCTCAGGCCGCTGATGAAGAATGCATTAAAAAGATAGATGAAACTCAAAGACATTTATGTATACTACTAGACTAGAAGTAAAATTGTGTCACATTACGGCGAGTGTTTAACGTTTGACGGCTGAGGAAATTAAAGTTTAACAAAAACTAAAAACAGACTTCAAAACGAACACTTAAAAGTAAAAAAAAACAACAATTTCTTACTCTCTTTGGAGTCGGTGCTGAGGCCGAAGCAGATTAAATAACAGGAATCAAACTAATTCTTTTCTGCTTTAAAATGTGTTGCGCCGACGTCACATTGCTGTAGGATAAAGGCAGGTAGAAAGAAAGAGCCAGTTCATCCGGAATAGTACGGCTGAGATCTATAGAGCGAACTTCGACTATGTTTGAGTCAAAGAAACGAACACAGTGATGATTTTGAATTTTCAAATCGTACTTTGACTTAGTCTGAGCCATTTTTTACTAGAAAAACAGGCTGACATATAGATCTTAGTCTAATTTCTAAAATCTAAATCAATTTTTGGTATGAATGACTAAGGCTGAGATCTATAGAGCGAACTTCGACTAAGTCTTAGTCAAAGTCCGAACTCGGTGAGGATTTTTACTAAGTCCGAGTCATTTTTTTTCAAGAAAATCTTTGCTTAGTCTGTGTGTCAGTCTGTTTTTTTTGCAAAAAATGACCCAGACTAAGTCAAAGTTCGATTTAACAATACCAAATCCTCCCCGAGTTCGTGACTTTGACTTAGACTAGTCGAAGTTCGCTCTTTTTCTTTCCTTAGTCTATCATACCAAAAATTGACGTTGGCAAAATTTTGTTTAGTTTTGAACGGTCAGTAGGAATTTCAGCGGTCCGCCAAGTTAATTTCCGTCTCATTACGTTACATGGAGCGATGCCATCGTCAATTCCAATCCTAGGTTATTAATGAGTGTTTGATGAAAACTGGAGACTAATTTTGATTACACACTTTAGAAATTAAGTCCAGAGTCACCGATACGAATATGTTAGTCCACCAGCGACATTTGGTACCACCAGGTAGATTTCACATACATACATCCATAAAAAGAAAATAAATATTATAGAAGAGTATATACCGGGTTTTACAGAAAGTTGGCACCAATAATAATTCTATATAGGGAAAACGATTAAAAGCGTAGGTAATGGTAAAGTTTAAAAATACATAAAGCTCACGCCTGTATCCCCGAAGGGGTAGGCAGAGGCGCCCTAGTGAACTAGAATTTTCACCCACATTTCGCCGAGCTTAGTTCCGTCCCAGATGTAAAAAAAAATGGGATACAATCTGTACTGTGTTGACTGCCTCGGTGGCCTAGTTGTATTTCGGTTCGACTACGGCTCTGAGGTCTCGGGTTCGATCCCCGGGTCGGACAAAGTTATATTGGATTTTTCCATATCAGCCCGGAGTCTGGAGTTTGTGCCCGATATGGCGATAGACTCGCTCGCTATCGCATCTGGGACGGAACTAAGCTGGGCGAAATGGGGGTGTTCTAGTTCGCTAGTGCGCCTCTGCCTACCCCTTCGGGGATACAGGCGTGAGCTTATGTATGTATGTATAATAATAATACAATCAAAATGATGTCATCACGTATGTTCTAACAAACGTCTTTTCATAAATTCAAAGTAAACAAACTAAAAATGTTTAAAGTTACCTCGCGTTTTAAAATTACAATGTGTCATAACAAATAGCTTCTACAAAATGAAAGTATGTATTTACTGTCAGCTTCGGTCTCTAGAATTCATTTTTCTTAGAGTTAACAACATAAGACAACAATAATTCGTACTTTTCATGACAAAGTCATATTCGATAAAGTAAACCAAGCAGTCGACATCCAGTCCCAGTTCTGGATTGAAACGGACGTAAAACAGAAAATGGGGAAACTAACTAATAAAAGTTTCTCGCGGACACCGCCAGCGATGAACTTAAATTTTTAGTTTTGTAGCTTCCACAAGCTTGGCTTCAGTAAGCTTCATAACTTATCAACAGTAATATAACTGGATTACATCTCAATACTAACATATCAATTTATAACAAGGATATCTATTACATGATCGATTTAGGTCTGCATTATCTTTAAACTTATTAATGTGACTAATTCATGATTCTCATATGACATGCGATTAGCACCTTTTTATTAATCTGAAAGTTTCTACTGTTGCACTTTCTGTCACATGTTTTGCATTACTTTTCATAGATTGTGTAATATTGAAATTAAACTATTTTTACGGATTATATCACGATTTGGTTTTAATTTTTTAAATTTTTAAAACCAAATCGTCATATAATCCGTAAAAATAGTTTAATTTCAATGAATAACATTCACGTAAACCTTAGAAATCATTAGATTGTGTAATACTTACCAGGAATGTTCATTTGCAAAGTTTGTTTTTATAACTATCATCGTTATATCTATACTATATATTTTGACGATGCTATCTCTACGTAGTAATTTGACATTTCTAAATTTCAATTTCAATAAGATATTTTTACAAGCTACTGTTACAACAAGGATCAGACAGAGTTTATGAGCAACGGCGCGTGATGAAGAAAAAGACGAACACCCGCACCGACTAACTCTGCAAACACAACAAAACTTAATTAACTGTATACACTATAAAGCAGATTTCACACTTTACGCTCGGCGTACTGAGTAACTGATTTTCCAGAGTAGCAAACTCGCAGTGCCGGCGTCGTTAATCATTAATATTACCTAATTACAATGATCTACACATTGTCTTTTCATATAAGGTATAATTCTCTTTGCTTAATGGGACAATTACCATCACCCGTAGTGGTTTGTGTACTTATAACCTAAGACTGATTCTCTCGGCTTGATGGAGATGAATTTAACACTAGCATTCATGATTTTTTATCGCTGCCCTGATCCAGTAGCACAATGAAAATACGCTTAGTACTTTTTTAGAGATTTACATGATTTTATTTCAAAAAGAGTTGATGTGTTTTATGTTCTTCTCATGGAAATATTGTTCACGAATGTGTATAAAAACATTTTATGTTACGGCAGTTATAGGAAAGGAAACTATCAGGAGTCAAGTGGAGCTAAAATATTAATAGCATAATAGTATTTCTTCCATTTCTTATAAGATATCCTTAACGAAAAAAAGGTAATGAAATATACACTTAGCTGTCGTATAAAACCTACTGTTTGCCTCGATTTAAGTAAATGTTGCTATGTTAATATACATAATTTAACCTATTATATTTGCTCTTCGATAATCTCCGTAAGTGAAGATAAATTCGTTTATCGAATCCAATCAAAATGTACTGCAATGACTAGTTCATTCGATTGGACCGACTACTAATACTCAGACTAGTTTCATAGCGACTAGAGCTCTCGTGTGGCTAATAACTTACTCGATTCTACGAAATTATCTGTATTGTAGGCTGAATCGGCGCAGTCAACAATATGGGATCAGTTCCTAATCGTAATAGCCTCTACTTATGGTACATTCTATTGTTACGAGATAGAAATGAAGTAATTTTAAAAGATTTTCGTAATGTGGTACTGATGTTATCATATTATGAACTTGTGTATAGTGAAATTGTGTTAAAGGACTTGCTTATAAAACATTTACGCGATAATAAACTTTAAAACTAGTCTGTCTGTTTGACTTTCAAACAATGTGACGTTTGGAAAAAAGTGACAAACTCATTTTAAAGTTAAGAACCACGTCAATGTTATTTTAAGTATGGGGCACAGTAATCAAAGAATAAGCCTAGAAAACGATATTTAGTAACAGAAAATATGAAAATTCTATAAAATAACTGTATTATTTCGAGTTCATCAATGTTATTTATACAAATTTATTTAAATTAGGTCTATAGTACAGATACATAATAATGAATATAATGATTTATATATTATATTATGAAAATAATGATTATTATGGAATTTTATATCTAGTTTAAATGTAAAAGAAACTTACAGCAGAGGAATTAATTATTATAAAACATCTCAGTTTAAAACTTAGTTCAACACGCATTTTTGTATTTCTGTTTGCAAGATTCAAGCGACTACAAAATTAAAATGTCGTTTTGCCACGCGTTCACTTAGCTGCTTGACATGGGTATAATCTTTTATTTTTGTCTTATATCAACATTTTCATTACTTCGTTGTAAAAAAACAGCGATAGAAGCGAACATAACGTCATATTACAGATAAATTACCACATAAAAATATGCCCAATCCAATTACACTGAAGACAGATCCCGAAGCGGGCCTTTCGTTAAATCATTTAGTCGTTTACGACCGAAAATGCTTTTAATTTATTCGTCGGTTGAAATTTGTGGTTGGTACGTAGAGCGTGTACAAACATGGAGTGACGTGATAAATAGTCGTCAACGGTTAGCGCGTCCATGAAGCTCCCGCTTGATAAACAGTCCTCGTTTGTATTATGGGCCACATATATAGCAGCCAATTGCTGGAACTTACTGCTGTGGAACACTCGAAAATAGTACTATTCACGATAATAATACAGCAGATTTTTGCATTGTTTTTGGGAACTACACCTTCGTCTCCTGCGATTGACGGAGAAAATGTTTAAAATTAGTGATTTTTCGGATACCCAGTACTCGAATACAGTTAGGTTAAGTCACGAACCTTACCGGTTGACGCAACGGATTATTTTAATATAAAATAAATATAAGAGCCAAATAATAGTCTACACTTATTTTCTGAAGGCTGATCAAGGACAAAATTAACACATAAGCCGCCGAATGTTCATACACTTAAGGTGGCCTTATGTCTTTTAAGGCCGCCTTATCTGTAAAAATTATATGGCGAAAATCAATATAAGAAGCCGTTAAACTTGAGCAGCGTTTGACCAATCGGGCGTATGTTAGTCAAAACATCACGAAAATTGATATAATCGTGGTCAAACATACATATTTATTCAGAATTATGAAGTATTGTAAAAAGAACGTTAAAACGAAAGCTCTATCAATTGAATAACATAATTATATATTTTTTAGTCTTTATTTCCGAGACTACATATATTAATATGTATATCCATAACAAGAAACTGTTTCTGTAGTGTCAACACATCGAGTTTCCCGAATTAGTGATCAGCGGGTCCAGTGACACACATGCCTCTTCTAGCTGCTTCTATTTTTTTTATTATTAGCTTTTCGTAGCCATTCTAATTAGATTATACTACTGATTTCTTAAGTTTACGTGAATATTATACATTGAAATAAAACTATTCTTACGGATTCTATCACGATTAGGTTTTAATTATTATTCCCGACGTTTCGAAGGCTGAGAAAGACTGAAAAGCCTTCGAAACGTCGGGAATAATAATTAAAACCTAATCGTGATAGAATCCGTAAGAATAGTTTTATTTCAATAGATTATACTAACCATACTTTAAAAAACTGGAACCAGTTTTTAGTGAAAACTGGAATCAGTTTTTAGTGCGTTTAAAAAATAGAAGACTCCAAAACTCTAATGAACGTACTCGTAGTTTTATTGAGATAGAACATTAAATTTGCAGTGATGAAACTTTTCTTAAATTCTTTATCTTTTATGTGTAAAGAAAAAACTCTCGCAAGATATCGCTGGATTATTGACTCGGATTTAACAAAGAATACACTTTATTTCGATCCAAGGGCACCGACTTAGGCAATATACTAAAGTAGTCTGGTGTAACAGATTTGTAGAGGAGCACTTATAGACATGTTCTCTTGTAATGAATTCTACAAATTGTGCTTCGTTAACCTTAGCTACAGGTAGAAAACACGGGCGTTTGACTCCCACGCATCTACCTCTATTCCCATCCATTGCTTGACAGATATGAGAGGTGACTGTGAAAGTGAACCAAAACGAGTATATAAATTTATAAAACTGGTGGTAAGGCATCTTCGCTCGGATAGCGAACACCATAAACCTCGTACTATACAACCAAGTGTACATTGCTAAGCAAATCTAAAACTTGCCAAAGTGATCGACGCACCTCGCATGGATCGTGTTTTAATATCACTCAGAGTATGTCTAGTTCTTCTGAGGAGCCTGAGTTGGTAGTTGATTGGGGCGTGTAACAGCGGTCATCCTCCTGTCCTGTGACCGGTCGCAAGTCACTCGATTTGCTTCTTCTCCCTTAAGAGCCCTCGCAAACTATATCAGTGTATTGTGCGTACTTTCATACATGTTCATATTGATTAACTGCCCGATTACACTATCGACCGATAAAAAGTCTGCAGTATGAAGTTAGTCTCTTAGAGTATGAAGGAGCATCAACGGAGGCCAAAATGATTCTATGACAGAGAGATTTTACTATTAATATTAGAATAGAGACATTGACTGGCACTGGACTGTCCTGCGCTAACAATCGAATCATTTGGCTCGCTCAAAACAAAAACCTACGCAACTTAGGATTTTTGCAATTATAGTCGGCTTATCCACATTCACGGAATTCGACGGCTTTAACAAAAATATTATTTTTAATAGAATTACGGTATCAAGAATATCCCAGTTTATTCTAGATTATTTTCTCTTGTCAACATTTTATATTATTGGAAATTGAATCAATATGATGTAATATTAGCTGTATATCTTAACTTGATTTTCCATTTAGTTTGTAGTCTGCTGCCCGAACAGGAATACTTTCGAGCAGGAATTCGAATCGAGTACGATGCGCGTGTATATTTGTATGAAATATATAGAAATATTAGAGCCGTTCCAACATCATTCTCATTCGTCAACTCGATACGAATTCGATTGTCAAAAATATTCCTGCTCGGACCGCCTCGCTGGTCCGATTACTAATTTTCCGGGGAGATATACATATATCTCCCCGGAAAATTAGTAATTTTAAAAAAAATTAGATCCCGGGAAACTACATAGTTTCCCGGGATCTCTAGAAATCCTGGAAAAACCTATACATACGTCACAGAATTTAAGTTATTGATATTAAGATTTTAACATTATATGAATGAGACTTTCGGTCAGTGAAAACGTACAAAACTGCCTCGCTGGCGTGGTGGTATTTCGGTACGGCTACGGTTCTGAGGTCTCGGGTTCGATCCTCGGGTCGGGCAAAGTGATATTGGATTTTTCCATATCAGCCCGGAGTCTGGAATTTGCGCCCGATATGGCGATAGGCTCGCCCCCTATCACCCCTTCGGGGTTACAGGCGTGAGCTTATGTTATGTTATGTTATGTAAAATATTTTTGTCTTTTTTGGACCACTTCAAAATATTGTTATACACGTGCCGGTTTATAACTACTTCATCTACTTTTAAGCCCCTAATTATTTTAATTAGTTTTTCGAAGTATAACCATTTTTACCAAAATAAATTGATAATCCTAAAAAATGAAATTAATAGCTTTCCGAGAAAATTAATCGAGGGCTTGGTATATTTTTGTTAGTCAATCATTATATTAAAGAACTTTGTCTAGAATGATACGATGCGGCGATAACAAGTTGGTTCAGTATCGTCAGATGAAATCAACAAATATTTTTTTCGGGTCTAGATGTTGTGTACATCGATATATTAATTACCTAGATGCACAGTTGACGCTCGGAAAATGGGACAGCAAAGAAGTGCTTAAGCACTCGTTCTGCATACAGTCCGACGCCGATGGAATTCTAAATTTCAAAATTCAAATTTAAGAACGCTTGCTCATTTCGTTTAAAAAGCTACTTTATTACACCTGCATAGGGTTATATTTGTGTTGATTTAATTAGAACTTGTGATCTTTTTCTTTGTTTTATTCCTGAGACCACTTTTTAGGAGGATATTTGCAAAGAACTGTGCATCTAGGGTATATTATATTGATGGTTGTGTAACCGAAAGTACGTATCTCATAGTTTCTGATATAGAGATACAAGACTGGAGTCAGGCCTATGGTGTGATGTGGGGTATAAAATTATTATTATTGACTGCCTCGGTGGCGTGGTTGTATTTCGGTACGACTACCGTCCTGAGGTCTTGGGTTCGATCCCCGGGTCGGGCAAAATGATATTGGATTTTTCCATATCAGCCCGAAGTCTGGAATTTGTAACCGATATGGCGATAGGCTCGCCCCCTATCACATCTGGGACGGAACTAAGCTCGGCGCCTCTGCCTACCCCTTCGGGGATACAGGCGTGAGCTTATATTATGTTATTGTGTAGGTAGGTATGTCCATATAAATATTGTAATTTTTCAAAAGCCCAATAGTTAAAAAAAAGTTAATATCACTTAACCAGACCTGGGGATCCATCTCGATAGTACCTCAGTATGATAGTCGTACTGAACACGCATTGTAACTACGCCTCCCATAGAATCACTAAAACGAATTTTATTCGTAGTACATATACATATAAATCTGAAAGTAAAAAGTTTGTTTTACTCACGAAAAACGTGGAGTGGACAAATGAATTCTGAAAAAAAAAACACCGACATTAGGTTGCTGACACACTTTCCCATATAAGTGCATTTGAATGGATATTGCACGTTTATAATCTATTCCAAAACGATTCTTGCAGGTGTCACTTACTTTGATTGAATACCGCACGGCAGAGATGGCGAACCAGTGGCACGTGAGGCGTTATTGGCACGCGACAATATTTTCGGCACGTCACCGATCACAAAATTCATTCAATTTTTCTAATCAAGTAACATTGAGATGTTGCAAAAAGTATTTTTTTTTGTAGTAAATAAGAACTTTTGAGTTGATAGTGTTTGTTATTGTTATTATTATTTTATGTGTTTGTTATTATATTTATATTTGCGGGGAACGTCTTACACCTCATTAAATATTTCTGTAGATAAAATGATACGTTGCTACATAAAGATTCGCTTCGTGGTCACGGGGGTGGTCACTTAAAACCAAATCGTGATAGAATCCGTAAAAATAGTTTTATTTTAATGAATAATATTCGTGTATACCTACGAAATCAATATATCTAGCTTCTTAAATACATGTTACAAGAATTGCGTAAAGGTAGAAAAGGGAACAAACGCTAGGCGTGCGTAACAGCATTATCTATTCTTCCCAAAGGACAACAAATCACTCTTAACTACACGGACGATGAGGTTTTGTAATTAATGTATCCAGTAGGTATTTGTAAGGGTGTAAACACCGAACAGCCGTACATTTAGGTCGAACAAATGTGTTCATTCAGTTTTTGTTGAATTTATTTAACACAATTTACTAAGATAATTCAGTTTATCTTTCTTTTAATATGACGTTTTTGTGTGAAAGTTCTTGTATTTTTGAGACGGGGACAGGACGTCTTAAAAACTTGTCACTTTTATTGAACTTAGGAATAAAAATGAGCTGACAGTCACTCTGGTGATTATCATCCTTTGTATCCGAGGTATTGGCAAGTCGCTACCTAGCATAGAAAAAAAATTGAGATTGAGAAGGAGGTGGTAGTTTGGTCTCCAGTCTCTATTGGAAAGCTATTTGTAAGACCGAGTCATAGGATTATTAAATTCAAAATATATGAAGTGATCTCGTCAACTGATAGTCACGTTGTGGGTCTGCGTTATCCTTACCATGTGAAATAATATTTCTATCCATATGAATATGGCTCAAGGCTATTTTAAATCATGTTCTCTTCCACTGACACATTTTCGCAGCAATCTTTTCGACCCACTTCCAAAAAGGAGAGGTCCTCAATTAGTTTGTATTTTTTATGTATGTTACGCGATATATCCACCGAATGTAGAACGATTTTCAAAATTCTGTGTTTTTAAAAAAAAATGTCTTCGATAGAGCTTATTTCAAGGGTGGTCCTATATAAATTTGGTCACGGTCGGATTTGAAGTCGGTCCATTAAGTTTTTATACTCAGCCTACCGATATTATGCGGAACGGTTGTCGCTTCACATGCAAGGAAATAACTGCATCGTCTCTCTAATAAGATACTAAGAGTGGATTTAAATAGCATAACAAAGCCAGTCAAGAGACTTGAAGGAAAGATTGACCTCAAAAAGTCGACACAAAGAGACAAATGTAAACACATCGGCTCCGAAAAAATCCTCGACAAATTTTACTCTTAGAGGTTTGTACTACTTCTTCAGCGTACAAAGCTAAATCCACTCGTCGACGGTACTGAGAGCCCGGAGGCCTGATTAAATGAAGTGGGTGTGGGTATTTTGCCACAATACAATGCTACGTTATTGGGTGTATACTGTATAGTCATGCCTCATACCAATCAAGCGGGCTAACTATCGAGTGAGGCGTCAAGTGAGCCAGTCGACTTCGAACCGACGCATAAATTGTGTTTAGGCGAGCATGAAGTTTACCGCTAAGGCTTAACGTGACTTAGATACACCTCAAAAATGAACCTCGCGACTTACTTATAAACTTGTCTTATTTTCTAAATATTTCTCTTATTATTTTATCTTATTTTTCAAACGTAATGTGTAACGTAACTATGAAATATATAATGGATTCGTTTTTTGGGCCGTTGATTACGGAAATAACTTAAATTTTAAGAATATCCTTGGCATATGGTCTTTATAATATTTGTGTAAAAGTTTAATAAGATAAAAAATAAATATTAATTCCCATGGAAATTAAAACGGTTTTTAGCGCAAGCGAAGCCGCAGGTAAAAACTTTGTTATTTTATATTCAAAAAGGCTTTTGCGAACGAATCGGTCCCTTGAAAGTCTTTTCGTGTGATAAAAGTAAACTATGTTAGTCAGGAATATTGTAGTTTCCCAATAGACAAATCATTTTAAAATTAGTCCCGCAGTTTCTGAGATTACTTAGGGGTTAGGCCTTAGTCTACCACGCTAGCTTAATACGGGTTGGTAGACTTGTCGAAATTCTTGTGGAGAAATTCTCGGGTATGCAGGTTTCCTCACGATGTTTTCCTTCACCGTTATGGCAAGCGATAATTTACAAAGAAATCACTTAATATAGAATAGCCAGAGGATTTTGCTGGATTTTTGGGGATGGTTTCGAACCTCCGAAACTCGTTTCGGCAGTCCGTACCATTCCCAACCGAGTTATCGCTGCTAGATATATTGTATTTATTGGAATATAAAACTAAATTTGTCGTAAAAGCAAGCCACCTCCGGTTTCTCAAATGTGATCAAATTAACATTCAATTATCGGAGCACTGGATTTGCCACGCTTTGCGTACGGACTTTCGCAAACTTATTCATACTTGTCGCGAAATTCGGAAATTGTCTAATATCCTATCGTCATACGCACAGATATGATGGTTGTGAAACTATTACGATTACTTAAAATATTGATTAATTTGGTTATAATTTTATATTAAATATTATATAATTAATATATCTTTGGGGGAGGCCTATGTTCAGCAGTGGACGTCCTATGGCTGATGATGATGATGATGATGATGATGATGATGATGATGATGATTATATAATAGTGCAGTTTAAATACTTAGTTAATTAGTCGCCACGCAACCTGAGATCTTGAGTTTGATCCGAGGTCGGGCGTAGTGGTTTTCTAAGGCTATAGAGGTATACCGGGACTGCATCTCCCAAATTTAGATTGACGTCAGGCAGGTCGTAAAATTTAAGCCAACTTCTTTCTGCAAACATGATTGAGAAGGTGTGTTGCGCCGACCCTACATTAAGGTGAAAGGGCAGCTTGAAGGAAAGGAGATAATTAAATAATAAATAAATAACACCCAACAGTCACATACATAGTCCTGACCCCACACTAAGATCGAGTCTTATGTCGTGGGTATCAGGAACTACGAGAGACTTTCGGTCTCTCACCCGAAACAAATATCTGTAGGCCATTCAAATATTTGTCTCGGTGCGGGGGTCGAACCCGCGGCCTTTCGCTTCACAGCCCTCTGCGTGCCCTCGTCCGCTGCGCCACGGAGGTTGTCTCGTGTCGTTTCAATTCGTTTTGTTATTTATTATTTCGTCACTTAGTCTGTTGGTTTGAGTCGTGAGTGTGAGAATATGTTGATGTAAATTGTTTCACTGGCAGTCACTTTGGCGCGGTGGACATTACTTACCATCAGCTAATGGGACACCTGATGGTAAGTAATGTCCACCACGCAAGACACAAAAAGAATCATGGGTGCGTTGTCAACCTAAAGAGGGGAAATGGAAAAGGAGGGGAAAGAGATGGGATGGGGGGGGGTGTTTGATCGAAACGCAACAACAAGCTGCCACTTTACGTCGGTTTTCTGTGAGACTGTGGTATCAAACCTTTTGAACCGATCCATTTGTGCTGTAGACGTTACTGTCTACCGCGTGGCTTTACCGCTCAAAATTCTCACTAATACACGACATATAGTTGGAAAACACTTTATTTTATAGTTGTGAGATGTTTAATAAGATGGAAATACCATAGATCCAGGAAATATGACAGGAACATATCCATAGACGAAGCCGCGGGCAAAAGCTAGCTCATTCACATACAATAAAATACAGCCCGACTAATTAGAGATTATGTTAACGCCCACGGCGAGGTAGGTAACAACAGCCTGTCGTGAATAGGCGACGAATATAATATTATTCCTATCCCTTTTAGCATGGACGTAAAAAAATGATGGACGTAGCATTGAAAGTGAAGCAGGGTTTTCGGCCCATTCGATCTATCCACACGTAATGGCGGTGACTGAGCGTGTTGATGTGTGCGTAGGTCACTTTTGCACAGGCGCGTTTGTGTGCGTGGCTTCTCTGTGGCAGCTGTTTAACTATAGGCGAGATGGGGTCCTTCTTTTTTACCTACATACATACATAAGGTCACGCCTGTATCCCCGAAGGGGTAGGCAGAGGCGCACTAGCGAACTAGAACACCCACATTTCGCCGAGCTTAGTTCCGTCCCAGATGTGATAGGGGGCGAGCCTATCGCCATATCGGGCACAAATTCCAGACTCCGAGCTGATATGGAAAAATCCAATATCACTTTGCCCGACCCGGGGATCGAACCCGCGACCTCAGAACCGTAGTCGTACCGAAATACCACCACGCCACCGAAGCAGTCGCTTCTTTTTTACGTCCGTGTCTTTTAGTTGCTGAATAATAAAAAAAAGACAAGAGTATTCCAGACTCGTATTACACAAGAATACACATGAATCTAGATTAAAATCTAGTTTTACAAACTTGTATTAAAATTCGATTTATGCTTAACTGTCGTTTGTAATACGTGCCAGAAAAAGCTTAAAAGTAGCACAAATGACGCGGAAATGTAATAGAAGTTATCCCGACATAGAACATATTGAGAGCCTTGTTCGAAATGAGTTTCGTGTACGAGCACGGTCTTAAGGAGCGTGTAATGAAAATAATGTTATAAGGCTGCATATTATAACATTTTTAATAATTCCGTCGGTCTAGTCTACTGGGAGCCTACTTAGCTTAGTACCTCATAGCTGCTTTGTAATTGTGAGTACACACTTTATATTTTAACCATAGAGACCTATAGAAGGGCTATAAAGCAAGTTTCCATACAAAAAATTGATCTCAAACGTCAGTAACGCCATGTTCCACTATTACAAATCGAAGGTGCTTACAATTTACACCCTAGAATGATCTGCAAATTTTCAAGAAGCACGTAAGACAATTTTACGACTGAGTGACTTATGACCAGGAGGTCACAACTTTTGGATCACAAGTTTCTTGCTGTTGTCCCGTCTATGTACTGTTGAATGTGTTTGTTTTTTACCGACTGCAAAAGAAAGTGGTTATGAATTCGTCTGTATTTTTTATATGCCACGCGATTGTCCGGCGAATGCAGACCGATTTTGTGATCGTCAGAGCTTACTCCAAGAGTCTAGATTTAGTCAAGATCTGATGAAAGAGTATGGAGTTAAGCAAACTAGATTTTTGCGTTTTTAAATTTTATGATTATGTATATTTGATTTAAAATGGCTTGTCAGTCAGTGTTTGCTGTTTATTTTGACTGCACTAGGCTCACCAACAGGTAATAGTGATTTCTTAGGTTTACGCGAATGTTATTCATTGAAATAAAAGTAGTCTTTACGGATTCTATCGCGATTTGCTTTGTATTTCTTTTATTTATAATCCCTAACTGTTTTTGGGACTAAAATAAATGAAATACAAAGAAAATCGCGATAGAAACCGTAAAAACTAGTTTTATTTCAAGGTGTATATACACTTTGCCGTGCTAAGATAAAAGATAATTTGCTGTGGTTAGACTTTTTGATTATTTCGTACTCGTAACCTTGTAGAAAGCAAATAAGGAATCGGGATATAGAGGTACAGGGGGGTTACCACCACCTTTTATATCAGTATTATTATAATCTTACTTGTACCGGTTCCCATACAAAACAAACAAAGAACGATTATAATAATACTGCTATAAGACTGTCTCGGTGGCGTGGTGGTATTTCGGTACGACTACGGTTCTGAGGTCTCGGGTTCGATCCCCAGGTCGGGCAAAGTGATATTGGATTTTTCCATATCAGCCCGGAGTCTGGAATTTGTGCCCGATATGGCGATAGGCTCGCCCCCTATCACATCTGGGACGGAACTAAGCTCGGCGAAATGTGGGTGTACTAGTTCGCTAGTGCGCCTCTGCCTACCCCTTCGGGGATACAGGCGTGAGCTTATGTTATGTTATGTTATGCTATAAGAGGTGGTGGTACCCTGCAGTTGTCTTTCTACTATAAATGTACTTAGAGGATACAAGCGTGGACTTACGTCTACGTTATCTCACACTCTTAAATCATGATAATTGCCGATGCAGTATACTAGCAGATAGTCGGCTTTGTGCGCGGTACGAACAAGTAGTCCTATCCAAAACAATGAAACAATGACTCATGACTCTTCTATCGACATGAAGCGGTTTGGTTTGCTATTTCAAATCTCTAGCTCGACCCGTTTTGCTAGTTGTCGCTCATCTAAAAATTTTCACTGAAAGGACGCATGTAAAAGGAAAGTGTAACAAGCAGACCGTTTGAAAAGATATCATAGTTCTCGCCGGCTTTTTGTTTAAAGTGTATATAGTTGAATACTATATATTCCTAAGTCATATTTGTTAACATAAATATTCTTGTCAAAACTATCGTTGAGCTTATGTAGCATATTTTAATAATGTAGAGAGGATAATGTATCAAAATACTATTTGGAAATGAAATACTGGTACTTTTGAATTGCATAAAGAAGAAGATTAAATTATCTTGTCATGAGAGATTGAGCTGAGAATTGCTCTGTAAAATATATTTAGAAAAACTACAAACACTGCCTCGGTGGCGTAGTTGTATTTCAGTATGACTACCGTCCTGAGGTCTCGGGTTCGATCCCCGGGTCGGGCAAAGTTATATTGGATTTTTCCGTACAGTGCCCGGAGTCTGGAATTTGTGCCCGATATGGCGATAGGCTCGCCCCCTATCACATCTGGGACGGAACTAAGCTCGGCGAAATGTGGATGTTCTAGTTCGCTAGTGCACCTCTGCCTACCCCTTCGGGGATACAGGCGTGAGCTTATGTTATGTTACAAACAATCTTTTAATTATAATATTAACATGAAAATAATGATATTATGGATGGAGTTTACATATTATTGACGGCCTCCGTGGCGCAGAGGGCGAGTAGCCGGCTGTGAAACGTGAGGTCGCGGGTTCGATTCCCGCACCGAGACGATAACTGTGTGGCCCATAGATATTTGTTTCGGGTCTGGGTGTTGTGAGACCGAGAGTCTCTGGTAGTTTCGTCTCTGATACCCACGATACAGGTTACACCTAGTGTGGGGTCAGGAATGTGTGTGTGACTGTTGGATGTATTTATTTATTTATTATCGCATAATAATATGCGATCTTATTTACGAAGTCGTGGATACTTGGAACGGTATCATGAAAACTCGCTTTATTTTTAACGGAGTTAGAGATAATGAGGTTCTTGAGTCGGTCACTGTTTTGCTTTCTTTAAACGTCATAATATATAACTAATTAAATGTAGTACATATTGGTCTCATACTTAGAAAAATAATTAGTCTCTCTTTACCTCAAAACTAGTTTGTCCTTTTCCTTTTCAAACAATGTGACGCAACGAAAGAAGCAACAAACTTTTCTTAAAGATAAGAAGCGCGTAAATGTTATTATAAGTAACGGGCTATGTGTTATGTGTTCACATATTCGGTGATTTAGTAAATATACCTAGGTGGTGTTTCGGTTTAAAGTGCCACTTACAAAATTAATATGAATTCTGTTTTAGTTTCATTTTTAATGTGAGGCATAAACTCCAACGCAAAATGAAAATAGCAATTTATTTGTTGCTACTTGTTGAAAGATCCATCCTACATAAGAACTCGGAGAAGATTATAATATGAAATACGTTAAGTGGAAAAAAAAGGTTAAATATAAAAAAAATACTCTGGATTTAAAACTCCTTGCGACCTTTTTATAGTGCCCATACTTCTTTGGTGTGTCTCGTTTTACGAATGGTTGCCTTTTAAATTGTGAAAAATGATTAAAATGATAGTCTAAAATCTTCATCCAAAGGCGTATCTAAAGGGATATTGAATAAATGTAATTATAGTTTGTCTCACTTCACCCATGAATTCATTGTAACAAATATTCAATTACTTTACGTTTTCCTTGCGTCACATTGTTTAAAAATGAAAGGAACAAACTAGTTTTGAAGTTAAGAAGCGCGTAAATATTTTTTTAAGTAAGGAGCATAATGTAAATAATGTTTATACTCGTATATAACTACAAAACTAACTAGACTAAACGTGGCCACCTCTGAGGCGAAATCGTATTATGTGCACAGTACGACTACCGTCTTGAGGTATAGGGTTCGATCGACAGGTTGGGTAAATTGATATCGGGATTTTGTTGAGTATTAACGCGGAGTTTGGAATGTGTGCCTGATATGGTGATAGGCTCGCCCCCCCCAATCACATCTGGAACGGAAATAAGCTCGGAGAAATGTGGCTTTTATACCCCTGAATGCTCATACACTTAAGGTACCTTAAAGCTGCCTTATCTGTTAAAAATGGAAGGCGAAAAACAATGTCAGAAGCCTTTAAAGTTGAGTAGCGTTTGATCATCCGGGCGATAGTTCTCTAGTTCTGTTAGTTTTTCTGCCTACCTCTTCGGGAATACAGGTGCGAGTATACACTCACACCTGTATTCCCGAATATATACATACGTATATGTGCACTAAAAATAAAGACTGGAACCATTGATGATTTCATAACCCTTCAGTTATATGAATGAAGAGAATTTAAAATTCACACCTCTTACGTGAATAAAAATTAAAAATCAACTAACGCGTTACAATGAAGCGATATTCCATAGTCAAGTTATTAGGTCAACGGAACTTTCAGTTTTATTTTTTATAATTCCCGTTTGAAAAATTTTAACAGCACCCATTCTGAAATCCACATGAGAGGAATTCTACGCCAGTTCATATGAGTACGCAGCGCGGAAGTCGCGATCTCAATTGCGCAAAACTAACCTACTTCTTCATAGTGCAACTTTTAATGCTTTTTGTATGTAACAAACTTTACTGGTGCTGTGTACTAGGCAACGCCAACAAACATCTATATATCATTAAATTATGTAAGGATCTTTTTAACTTAAAAAAGAGGCTTATCACTTGTCTGTACTTTATATTAGACTGGAATTAGACAGACAGAGCTATAGTAGGTAGATATATGTTTTTATATGTATAAATAAATATGAAAGTGCACGATCCTAGGAACGACACGACGTAACTGACACCGGAGCCGTGTTTTTCTTAATCACAGCTTAAACGATGGTGGTACTTCTTTTTGATCTATGATTATGGTATATGGTTTGCGATGCCGTAGACAGCGGCCCGAGAAGGAATATTTTTGACAATCAAATTCGTATCGAAGTCGTTGCACACTGATGACGTTTGGTTAGTATTTCATACAAATGGCATAAACGCGCAACGATATTTACATTCGATACGAATTCGATTGTCAAAAAATATTCCTGCTCGGGCCACAGTTCTCATCCTACGATCGACACTTTTATTGACATCTCATACCAACAGAGAAATGGAAAATCTCGCAGAAATTTTTTTTTGTCTATGGTCCATTGTTATATGAGCAGGAGATCATTAAAAACCTTGTTTTGTGTAGGTATTTTTAGGGTTTTGTTTCGAGGAAACATGTGCAGGAGACGCGACATTAGGTTCATTTATATTGTAGAGGTATAATAGCTTTCTCCTCGCATTTTTGCAAACGTTTCACCCCTTGCCCTCGTTAATTGAATTGGGTTCAATTGTGAAAAACTACCGTAGTATATGACATATTTTGTCAATCAAAGAGCAATTTTAATCATCTGGCAGCATCCACGGCGTAAGGAGCAAATATTTTGCCGAGGAAACAAAATGTTTGAGTGTCCCACAAACAATTTTTAGGGCCTCAGTGTTGTGAGATCGAAGGTTCCCTTAGTTCTTCACTTACGACTCTTAATGGAATACTTATTGGATGTTGTTTATTATATGATGAGTGCTGTGCTTTGTTATTCAAAATACGCGTGGTGTTGCTCCTGTTCATGGTTATGAGCCCACTTACCATCAAGCGAGCAGTTTTTTTGACCGTCAATAAAAAAAAGACAAACAGGTATTGCTTTCAAAAGTTACAAGTAATATAAAAGTAGGTATTAAAATTATCCAGGATGCTTACAATTTTAGTCGGGCACATAGTGCCAACCTCGAGCCTAAGTAGGTTTACTTAAAGCGGCAATAATTGTGCATTATGGTCTCCTCCAAATCCCTGAATGTTGGCTGCATTTATGAAGATTTAATGTACTATATATATAAAGTTATTGCGAGTACGGACAGTTAACACAAAATAATGTTTTAAGTTAAACAAGTTTGAGCGCTCTGAAATACCAGCGGTTTTGTCCAGTACAGTTGTTTTGTTTAAAAATGTTACAGTAGGACCAGGGTCCTTATGGCTTGAAAATACTATTTATTTTAATGGAATCGCTTCAATCAATTGTTGTGATCCTTGTTTAAACATCTGCCCTAATACAACTACAATGTGGGGTCCAACAATATATTTTTAAGCATGTTGCAGAAATGATTTGGCTTAGTTATTACGACCGACCGCCTGTTTGACGACAAATTCAACTAAGGGAACCAGCCCCGGCAAATCGTGTTAGCAAAAAATTAAATTTAATGCCTACAGCACGGATAAGCTGGCTCGACCGGCTCACACAGAGAATCGATGTGAAGTGACAGTTCGCTGTTGCGTTTCATTCAATAAGCGAGATTTTCGGTGGGCCCAAACCCGTCTTCTCATCCCTCACCTATTTCGCTTCTTTAAGGTAGACTACGCACTCATGATTATTTCTGTATTCTAGGATCACTCTCCATCAGGTGACTCAACTACTCGTTTTGCAGTTTGTGATTATCTTTTTTCAGTTAGGTACAGACCGATTTCCACAAATAAATTTCCAATCAATTTATTATAATAAAACTGGCGAGTAACAGAAATAATATTTAATTGAGATTCCTCGACGATAGAGAAAAGGCGGTCAGATTATTCCGTCAGCAAAATTCCATTACGAGTATAATCGTTTTTAGAGCAGATACGTACGTAGGTAGAACTGGAGGCTGGTCGCTGGAGACAAGCCCGTTACACATTGTTACTGTCAGCCATTGAGATTTATGTTAGCGTGGTGAGCGGTCTATTCGACCGGACGAGCTATTTTCGACCCTCGCAGAAGTTAAAGACAGTTAAACTCATCTCTCCGCGAGCTCCACTCCATTTCAAGTGTTTTCTTTCAATATACGATGAGCATGTTCTCAACGACGCGTCTTAAGAGGATAGGGGAAGTACAAAAGCGTTATAATATTTTTTCCGAGTAATGTTATCGTAAATATTATTATGTATTTTTATAATAAATCAATAATAAAATACGCAGAACCTCCTCACTTGTGGCAGAAACAGATTATTTTACTTTTCTAAGAATAAAATTAATGATGGTAATAAAATAAAGGATTAGAATTTTATTGTTTGTATTATGTTACATCTATAATGGATGTTCTTCGAACTGCAAATATCAGTGTCTTATTTGCAATTTAATTTTGTGTTAAAAAGCCTTCATTCAATATACTACGAGAGTATTGGTATATAGGTAGTACATGTATCTTATATGTACGTAAGGAGTTTTTGAACATGTTCACGCTCCATTAGACCCACGGCGGGCGTCAACCGCACTATCGATTCTAGCTAATGTTCAGTAGCTTTTAGTGCATCGTCAGAAAGTATTTAAAAGTACACAATTTTGTACAATAATTTATATTTTATTTAGAAATAAGATCAATTATAGCACAAATTAAATTTTTATCTTTGTTTACATTTTTCGTGTTGTACATTTTGCGTATTGCACATTATCCATGTTGTACCTTTTGTATATTGCACATTATCCATGTTGTAACTTTTGTGTATTGCACATTATCCATGTTGTACATTTTGCGGGTGGTTGTCATTTTTGCGTGTTTACATTTTGCGCTGAAGGAATATTTTTGACGTTTATTAATAGACTTGATATGTAACATTCACCTTCTCGTTCGCCTCCTTGGTCTAGTTACAGCGGATAAGAGCTGTGAACCGGAGTTGTGAGTTCGATTCCCAGGTCAGGAGAAGTGTTTTTCTAATACTATCTACCCGGGATCCCCCAGAAAGGGGGACGTCGTTGACGTTGACGTCAGGCGCCTGATCATTTGATTTAGTTTATACAATGGTTTAGTTTTTACGACTAGCCCGTCTAAAAACTAAACCAAATCCTTTCTGCAACATGCTTGAAAACGTGTGTTGCACCGACCGCACATTCAGATGGGATAAGGGAAGGTAGAAATGTTATGTAACGTTCACATTGCACTAATAATAGCAAAGTGTAAAAATAACAAAATAAAGTGCATAAACTACACTAAAATTCCAAACAACACTTGTTGTTAGTAAACATTTCAGTGAAATGTACAGTTGAATTCTCGGCTGACGCGAACCGCCGTTTGTCGCTTTGTTGGGGCTTAACGAAACTACTTATAAAGGCAAATCAAACATTTTTTGGTGCAATTGCATAGTTATGTTTAATTGTAATAGCAAATAATACGAAAAACACCGTTTGTACCATTGCGCCAAACTTTTAAAAAAAGAGAATATTTTAAAAATACTATACTAGGGCATCTTGCTGTCCATTTCTAATGATAGCACAAATATGTCCTGTAAAGACAAAGTTTATTTTTGCATCACTTTTCTGTTATTTGGCAGTTGTGGTTCTACAATATATCTATAATCAACAACAATTAATTAATAACATCATCATCACCATCATCATTATCATCAGCCATAGGACGTCCGCTGCTGAACATAGGCCTCCCCCTAAGATTTCCAGATCGACCTGTTGGAAGCGGCCTGCATCCAGCAACTTCCTACGACCTTTATCAATTAATAACAATATTTCTAAATTTTGAATGACGTAAATTTTAAATAAAATTGTTAGGACGACTTGCAGCGTTATTACTAATCTAGAGTTACACCTTATCTTACACCTTATCTCGATTTATCCCACAGTTCACTCCTATTTTTAATCAAGATTTGGGATGAATAGACATTTGTCGCGGAGCTGCAAGTGGCCCCTAATTGTATTAATTAGAAAACTGTTAAAACTACAAGGATCGATTAATAATTAAAAACAATTAAATTGTGACTGACTCGACTCGAATGCCTCTGTGGCGTGGTTGTATTTTGGTGCGACTACCGTCCTGAGGTCTCGGGTTCGACCCCGGGTCGAGCAAAGTGATATTGGATTTTTTAATATTAGCACGGAGTCTGGAATTTGTGCCCGACATGGCTATAGGCTCGCCCCTTATCATATCTGGGACGGAAGTCGGAACTAAGCTCGGCGAAATGTGGGTGTTCTAGTTTGCTAGTTCACTTCTGCCTACCCCTTCGGTGACACAGGCGTAAGCTTATGTTGTTGATGTATGTAAAATGTTTTAAGCACATCTGCTCGTCGTATATTCCACGTTGGTGATCGACTGTCCGAGGACCGCATTTGCGATTGTTATGCAAAATCGATGTTTTTATTGCTCTTTTATGGGTTCTCATGGTATTTCCGCCAAATTGAGAGCAAGGAAAGGCGTGAGAAAATTCATTCTGGTGCCAAAGCGTTTCTTTAATTAAATTTTCTCGTTTATTTTTCACTTAATGACCGAAAGTGTCCGATGTGAATGATGTCGCAGCCCGCATCGTCTTGTAGTAATTTGGCAGTAATGTTGTCACAATTACACAATTATTTTATTTCGCCACATTTGTATCAGCTAATCATGAAGCGTTAACTATGTTACTTTGTTGTGCCCATTGAAAATAGTCTGCCTATTTATCTATTTTATTCCGATAAAATATACATTATTAACGGATTTTATTGAAAAGCCTCTCTAACCAGCTGTTATTGCACATAATTCTAATCTAGTTTGAGTGTATATCATTTTTTTTAAACAAGTATTCCTCTAGTTCGTTATTATCAAGGACTTCTATGAATTTACTAGACAAGCTGTTTTGAAGTAAAATTGTGGCACATGACCGCGAGCTAAGGAAATGAGCAGATTTCTATAGTGAATTGTGGTCGATTAACAGAGACCTAGTGCGCACATTCTATGTACAAAACAGCCAGTTAGTAGTATACAGAGAAGTCTTTGGTTATTATAAACATTTTCTAATCAATTTTTATTACAATTATTTTACAGTAATATTTTGTCTGATTCGGTAAGGAACTGCAATGAGTATCGATAATAATTTTTAATTATTCTTTTAATTTATAGAGCTCTTAACTTTGTAATTTCTCATTCGATCTATCAAAAGCTTATAGGTTTAGAACTAAACTTACTTTCCTCATATTTTTTTTTTTTGTAATATAATGTATAATAATAAAACAATATAATATAATATAATAAGTCCATTATACCATTGCAGTGGCGAAGGGTCCATGCAACTCGATTCCTACCGTTTTCCCTTAACTTGGTTCTAGACTAATAAATAAGTATTTTCTAGGTATTATCTATAAGAGAAAGTAGCATTTCATTTTTAAGATTGTCACCCTTTGCCACTGCACCATTGTATAATACAATTTAGTTAAACATATAATAGAGTTTAATCGTTGACTCAATTTCCTTTTCCATTAGTATTTACTTTGTGGTGTTTAAAAACCGCCTTTTTACTTCCGACACTACAGAATAAACAGTGCTTGACCGCGGCAAACACCAACCACCTAAACAAACAGAGGATTTCCTCTGAAATGTAAGGTTGACTTGCGGTACTTAGTTAAATCTCGATTTATTCTAAAGTGAAAAAAATTGGCGATGAATAAATCGAGTTTAGGTCTAATTCTAAATTAGTAATAGAGCTGCAAGTCGCCCTATGGAACAACACTCAGCGCAGCGCTTAACCTTGCGGTGACATTGCGCGATATTTTACTAAACCTATTTAGTATGATTAAATGTCAGAGACTGTCAAACGAGCAGATAGGTCACCTGATGGTAAGTGAACTCCACCGCCCATAGACACCAGCGACACGAGAAGAATTATGGGTGCGTTACCAACCTAAAAGGAGGGAATGGAAGAGGAGGGAAAAGGGATTGGGAAAGAAGAAGGGAGGAATTGGGCCATCGGAAATCTCACTCACCGAACGAAACGCGACAGCGAGCTGCCACTTAACTTTGGTTTTCTGTGAGACAGGGGCATCAAACCGGTCGAGCCGACCCATTCTTGCTGTAGACGTCACTGTCTATACCACTCAAAGGTATACTGCCTCGGTGGTGTAGTGATATGGTATGCGTGGTACAACTACCGTCCTGAAGTCTCTGTTTCGATCCCGTTGGATAAAGTTATATTGGGTTTTTGGATTCAGGATCAGCTCAGAGTTTGGTATTTATGCTCGATATGGCCGCTTCCAACATGTCGGTCTGGAAATCTTTGGGGGAGCCCTATGTTCAGGTGCAGAGGACGTCCAATGGATGATGATGTTTTGAAGTCGGTCCATTAAGTAATTAAACTTGTGATTATTACATTTTACCTTTACATTTGTCACTAAGTACTTAGTGGTGGTCGGAGGTTCGAGACCAACCTCAAAATGGAGCATACACCTCTGACTTTTTTATGTTAAGTGTATTTTCATTGTGAAATATCGCTTGCTATAACGGTGAAGGAAAACATCGTGAGGAAACTTGCATATCCGAGAATTTCTTTATAGGAATTTCGAAGGTATGTGAAGTCTACCAACTCGCATTAGGTCAGCGTGGTAAACTAAGGCCTAACCCCTCTCATTAGTAGAGGAGGCCCCTGCCCAGCAGTGGGACAGTAATATTACAGGGCTAATATTATTATTATTATTTATTACTTAGTGGTAAGTAGAGGTAAGTTTTGCTTTATACTAATTTGTGGTTTTTTGTTTCAGGTATATTAAACTCCGGTAATATGTCACTAGGTAACTATACATTTTTATTTCCTATATATTACGTCTTCGTTAAATATCAGCAATTATATTACAATGCCGAGTAGCTATTGTTATAATAAGATTCACTAACAAATCCTGGGGCTAAGACAACACAACCGGAACAGAATGCAAAGGATCGTGAAACGTGAAAATAATTTCGAACTTTACTCGTTTTTTCGGTTCAAAATTGGCGTTTAGGCTCTCTTTGGATCGCGCACCTTAAGTTTAAAGAAAGGCACGTCTTAAATACGCAATCAACACAGAAAATAACTATAAAACCGTATGGGTACATTTTCAGATAATAATACTGAAATTTTAACGTGCGATTTCAAGTCGCGTAAATAATAATTGAAACTAGAACTGAAGAATCTGCTATTCTCATAATAGATTTACTTCGACAAGTAAACACGTTTAAAAACATTTTTTTCATAATTGTTACTAGCTCAGTATTCTGTACCCTAAGTACGACTTTTCTCTATTCTCGAAATCGACGATAGTTTACAGTTTTTCCATAATTTTTTTAGTTCGTTATAGTTTCCGCAAAGTGGCGCTGCTAGTCATGTATGGACAAAACGCATACTAGCGTCGATTCCGAGAAGCGAGAACTGTCAAAATTAACTCGTACTAGGGGTACTGTTATTGCCAAACCGAAGGTATTTATTGCGTTATTTAGTTATTTTCTGTGCATCGAAACTATTAGGTAACGGTTATGTCATTTCGTATTTTCTATAGTTGTGGCTCGCAACCGATATACGCCCATAAACACCTATATATCAAAAAGTTGCTTTTTAGAAAATAAAAAGGTATCACGATAATGGGCCTCCACATATTTTCGCATTGACTGTATGAAACGTAAAAACCTCCTCTCACTGTCTCGTTAGATTTCTATGGCACTCTAACCCTGTTAAGTCTGCCTCGGTTCATACTAGTCTAGTATACGACAACCCGAATAATTTGGGCATTGTACCTACACAATATTTTGAACAAGATATAAAAAATGAAAAAAATGCCCGGTATACATTTTTCATCTCGGAAATACTTTCATACATAACATACATAACATAACCTCACGCCTGTATCTCCGACGGGGTAGGCAGAGGCAAACTAGCGAACTAGAACACCCACACTACGCCGAGCTTAGTTCGATCCCAGATATCATAGGACGAGTCTATTGCCAAATTGGGCAGAAATTCAGACTCCGAGCTGATACTGAAAAACCAAATATCACTTTTCCCGACCCGGGGATCGAACCCGAGACCGCAAGACGATATCCATACCGCGCCCGCAATATCGCTACACTACCGAGGCAGGTACCGGAAATAGTTTCAGTTATATACAATGATGCAGGCCGCTTCCAACAGGTCGATCTGGAAATCTTTGGGGGAGGCCTATATACAGCAGTGGACGTCCTATGGCTGATGATGATGATGATGATGATGATGATGATGATGATGATGATGATGATGATATACAATGACTGGAAAAGGAGCATTAAAAGTTCAATATCTGAATATTTTGATGGCAATCTACTTGAAATTGCTGTGAGACATCTGGGCAGCGCTGCAGCGGCTACGTCTCTAGAGTAAACACTACACCGACGTACTCCGGTAATGTTATACAGTAGCGTAAAAATATGAGTTTGACAATATTTTCGCCCGACTTCAAAAGAGGAGAACTTCCTCAATTTGTTTGTTTTGTTTTTTGTTTGTTTTTAATACCGCTACGCCATTGCCTCGGCCAGCCCGCATGGAATTGTGCCCGATATGGCGATAGACTCGTCCCCTATCACATCTGTGACGTAAATTACCGCGGCAAAATGTGGGTGACCTAGTTCTCTAGCTCGCGTCTGCCTACCCTTGCGTGACCCTTGAAATAAGCTCTATCGAACACAAAAAGAATTTTGAAGATCGGTCCACATTTGGCGGAGATATCGCGTAACATACAAAAAAAAAAATACAGACGAATTGAGGACCTCCTCCTTTTTGGAAGTCGGTCGGAAAGGGAAAGTTTGGATGGATGCATGTTTGTTAATCATGCCACAACGCCTGAACGGGTTTGGATGAAATTTGGCACAGAGATAAAGTACACAGGCTAATTAATTTTCAACAAAAAAATTGCGGACAACACCAGTACTCTATAAAATACTTAATTTCATAATTATGTATCTTTTAAATGGGTTACTAAAAATCAATAATATATTAAGTTCCAGTAATATCAGACGGAAAAACGTTAACTTTATTGAAATTGTTAAATTAATTCCGCCACATCAGTTGTTATTTTTGCTTCTTTGGTGCTTATTTTGCCTCAGAAGGTTTAATATACACTATAACCAAAGACTTTTATGTATCCTACTAGAGAAGCTGATTAGAAGTAAAATTGTGTCACATTACGTCGAGTGTTTGATGTTTCACGGCTAAGGATCTCTATAGTGAGTTGCGGTCAATTGACAGAAACTTAGTGCGCAAATTCTATGTACCGAACAACCTGTCTAGTAGTATACATAGAAGTAAACATAACCGTTTGAAATAGTTATAAGCAATTTCTCCTAGTTTGTTGGGAAATTAAGGGACAATTGTATGGGATAATGAGATTTAGAACTGCTTCCCGGGTCATCGTCATCTTCCGCTCCACATACTTCAACACGAATTGAGATGTATCTATTATTATACGAATAAAATACATCTACTATACTTTGTAGAGTATGAATATGCTTCGTTAGGACGTCGTATTTTTTATATTAAATACATTTATAGATAAATAATTTTGCGTATTGATAATAAATGGCTATTTTTTACTTAACCTATATAATCCCACTGTTGCGGTTTTCTTTCTACCTGCCCTTATCCCACCTTAATGTGGGTTTGGCGCAACACAATTTTTGATACAAGGATATTGTAGGAAGGATTTTACGACCGGATGTCTGCCTAACGTCAACACTCTCTGAAGAATCCAGTCCCGGGCAAATTAAATTAGAAAATTAGCTTTGCCCGACCTGGAAATCTAACCCAGGACCTCCTGGTCCACAGCCCATATATGCTGCCACTAGACCAAGGAGGCGAAAAACTGCTGTGCAAAGGTACAAAAGTATTAATCAATTATTATTATTGTAAGGCTAATTATTATATAAGTTAAATAATATAAATTATAATATTATCTTTAGTCGAACATACTTAAAAAAACAAACACCTGGATTAAATATTATGGTAAACGTAATTTACAATCAAAAGACGGTTATAATTTATTAAGCATTATATAGATATACGTATATAGCTATTATACGTGCTCAACTTAAAAATATATACATATATTATACCCTTTAAGTTATAAGATTAAGATGAACAGGGAATGGTTGAACATGCAAATAATACGCTATGCACAGCATGTACATTTTACAAGAGCGATTGCACTTTGTATTTGTATGATGTACATTATTGCAAATAACGAGGAGTGAGCACTGAACGTACAAAGGAAATATTGAATAAAGAACTATTCCTACGAGTAAAATGATATACTTATTTACACCAGACACATTCACAAAGAATAACTTATATTGATACTTATAAGTTTGTCGAGACAGTTTATGCGATAATGATTTGTAATGTTGCAAATAGCCTTGTCATCTTCAAGTAACTTTCAGTCTAAAAGTATTTTGAGTTATACTTCTTATAAAAAAAACAATTATTTACGCCGTGTAGCATAGAACCAATATCTAGGATTATTTTTAAATTAAGATACATAAAATCTGTTTTTTATATTAACTTTAAAAGACGAATTTTAAATTAAATATTATAATTATTGAAAAAATCGTTAAACTTGAAAATTGTTGGTGACAATTAGGCTGCATAAGGGCATAAAATGAATGCCATAGCACTCTAATTCAAGGCGAAATCTTGAAAATATGTCACCCGTATCGTAACCATCCTCACATCACTTCTCTGATATATTCGAGAGACTTAGTCCTCTCTCCCCGAGGAAATATGGTATAGGATAAACAAAAGCGTGTAGCATATATACATACATTATCCAACTTCACAGAGTCACTTTTAGCATCTGGACGGGAAACGCATGCACATTTATTCAGCGGTGAACGCTCTGTCCGCCACTTGAGACCTCTCTGCTGGTTGGCAAGTACCTACCGAGTTATGAAGGTGTTGGAGATGTCATCATGCGGCAGACATTTTTAAAACACATACGTTATCGCTTCACTTTATTTTAGTGGAAATTCACAGGAATTCATAAATCAAATCAAATAGTTTATTAAATCCATAAAATGTAACACATTGTTTAGATTCCGTCAAGAATGTTTACTCTACCGCCAGTTCTGAAGGCTGGTTCGCCAGAGAAGAACGGGCAAGAAACTCTGACGTTGCTTTTCATAACATAACATAAGCTCACGCCTGTGTCCCCGAAGGGGTAGGCAGTTAGTAAGGTCGTTTTTTTCATACTAATATTATAATAAAGGGCGGCTCGCAACGCTACTACTAATCTAGATTTAGATCTTATTTAGATTTATCCTACAGCTTACTTCTATATTTAAATCAAGATTTGGGATAAATATAGATTTATTGCGGGACCGCAAGTGGCTCGAAGCGTATAAACCGATTTTGATAAATTTGGTAAGATGAATGATGATTTGGTAAGGTTTGGCTGTGTTGAAAGGATGGACGAAAGTGGAGTGACGAAAGAAATTTATGTCGCGAAAGTGAAAGTTAGCGTCGGCCGTCCTAGATTTACCTTTATGGACCAAATTGGCGATCTCTTAAAAAAAGGCCAAATAAGTTCTCGTAACCGGCGAGCCTGCATGAAAAAACTGATGACTGTGGAAGAAGCGAAAGAGGTGTGTTTGTACCGACGCAATTGGCGCTCCTTAGTCTCTGCCTACCCTAACGGGAAACAGGCGTGAGTTTATGTGTGTATGTAAGATGAAGTTTGAATACTACGCTATCTATAGTCTCAGAAAACTTGACAGTCAAATGTCAGTTGTTCAGAAGCGTCTAACCAAATTTTATCCGCAATCACACAAATCACCTAAAGCTGATATAAAAACATTGATTTCAAAAAAACCTTCCACCTTTGGCTAGATTTTCGTCTTTTCTATCATACGATATATATATCTGGTATACAATCCCAAGCATCTGATACATAATTGTTTGAATAAAAATCTTAAACAATAAACATAATTAAAAAAAAAACATTTACTTATAAAAACAGTTTAACTGAGCATTTGCGCAGTTAAGTTAAAATAAAAGGGACAGACGATTCTTTATCAAATGGTAAAGAATAGTCTGTCCGGTTTTTTTTTGCTCAGATAAACTGTTTTTATAAGTAAGGCCCAATAATATGATTGTCTGACTTTGGTCGGAAGTCGAAAACACAATGAAATGCAATTTCACGGGATAGTGCTGATCTACATTCTACTACTAACTTCTTAACTATAACCTAAATAATTATACCACTAAGGCTCAATTGCACCACTATTATTAACCTAGAGTTAGTCCTAACCGCAAGTTAAGTTACATGTCATTCATACATTTTCTGTCAATTTAGCTTGCGGTTAGGACTAACTCTAGGTTAATAATAGTGGTGCAATTGAGCCTAATTAAAGCTATTTTATTCCGTCAACAAGGAAAGCTACATATAGAATTTATACCCAATTATGGTTACCAGGATCATTCATTATATCCGACATCACGGGCATTATAAGTTCAGTAACATCAGGATATTGTTATTATTTATGATATTATATTATCTAGTATTAAAAATTATGGACTACTTGAAGCTGAATTAGGGATAATAATATATGATCAAATGAACTTCGAGAAGCGAAGTTCGATCATTATTATATGAGTTATTTCATTCGAAGATATATTAATAACTTGGTAGTCCTTTCAACCTACAAGGCAGCTCGCACTATTTAAAAAGTCAAATCGATTGTAGGTAGACGATCGATTCTTTTGACGTTTAGTTTGACATTGCGCCTCCCTACCACTCGGCGACGCTTTGTAGCTCATTCTTTTCAGAGATTAGAAAAGAAAATTAAAGAAATCTCTTTTTTGTACCTCTGTATTTTCAGGGTAAGGGTGGGTTGGGTGTTTATATCTTCGAATGAAATAACTCATATAATAATGATCGAACTTCGCTTCTCGAAGTTCATTTGATCATATATTATATTTCGTTATTTCATTCGAAGATATATTAATAACTTGGTAGATGTTTAGAGATTCATTATGATTTTGAAATGAAAACAAAATCATTTAATTACAAAAAATATGTTTATTTAATTTTTAAATATAATATAAGTACTTGATTATAACCCTTGGAGTCTTATAATTCGACTTAATTTCAAATTTAATTAAATTAAATTATCAAACAATCAGCCTTTATTTGGTGCAATTTGGAACACTGATTCGGCAAATAGCCTACCCATTTCAGATGATGGGTCAGACACTGGACGGTTATAAAATTTTGCAAATGTCTGGGATGAACTTGACCAGCCGGCAGTCCTTCTTATTACATCAATGCTCACACCAGCGGAGGCGGCTGCCGACGTAGCTGCGTGCCGCGTGCTATGCGCGCTGAACACACCCGCGTCAACGCCACTTTCCGTTAAAGTCTGTCTTATCCATCGACTAATAGTTTGGGGAGAAGCTTTTTTGTAAGGTTTTTTATATGTAATAAGGAGGTTTGGGCTATTAGAAGGTCGTAAACTATGTGTAACATGGAGATAATCAGTCAAAACTGTAGCTGGGCAAATTTTTGTATTTTCTTTGAAAAAAGGTAAATACAAAAGGGGCTGTTCTCTACCAGCTGCTGAAGTTTTAATTATATCAGTAATATGTATTTTTATTCCGTCAGTGGATTGTTTGATATTTTCAACCTTAATTAGGGAGAAAGTCTGTACTCTATGGGCAGTGCACAATGCTAGCAGGACAGTTAACTTTTTGGTTAGTTTTTCTAAGGTTAGGGTGCCATTAGGAATCCATTGAGCCACATGATCTAATACAACCTGGGGATCCCACGTACTAGCGTACTTGGGACGACAGGGTTTTGTTTTATAAATGCCTTTTAACAATCTTTTTATCCTTTCATCTGCGCCTACGTCGTTACCTAGAAGTAACGATAGGGCTGAGCGATGTGTATTAATGGTTCCATAAGAGCTTCCCTTATGGAACTCTTTGGTAAGAAAAGTCATTAATGGTATAATTCAAGTATCAAATAAATCTAGGTTATTTTGCTGGCAAAATGACCACCAAAGTTTATATGTCACGTTATATTGCTTCAACGTGTTAATTGATATAGAAGAAATCATTAAATCCATCGCTATTATTGGGACATTCCGGTGTCCAAAGGCTTGCTGGAGAGCTTCGCGGCTCCCAGGGTAAGGGTCTTGTGCAACGGATGAAGGGATCTGAAACGAGATTGAAGAAGATCTCTATTAGGCTTGAAAAATATTATTTCCGAGACTAACATTGTCTTGAGCAAAGGAAACCATGGTTGACCTGGCCAGTAAGGAAATACTAATATGCCTGTGGCTGCATCTCTGATAATTTTATTTAGGCATTTTAAGATTAATGCGAACGGGGGAAAAGCGTAGAAGAAATATTGATGCCAGTTTACTGTAAAAGCATCTATAATTTCTGCATCAGGATCTCTCTTCCACGATATGTATCGATGACACTTAGCATTCACACGAGATGCAAATAAATCAATATCTGGTTGTCCCCAGTTTCTTATAATGCTGTCGAAGGCCCATTTAGAAAGTTCCCATTCTATATCAATGTTGATTTTCCTAGATTCTTGATCTGCTTCAATATTATCGAGTGTATTTATGTATGATGCAAACAACCAGATATTGCGCATCTCACACCACTGCCAAATTGATTTAGCTATGGCATTCAGGTGTGGAAATTGAATCCCACCCATTCGATTTATGTAACATATCGCAGTAGAGTTATCCACTCTTAATAAAATTGTACAATTTGAGAGCTCCTGAGCAAAACACTTAAGACCCATAAAAGCTGCTAATAGTTCTAGTTGGTTTATATGAAAAGAAAGTTCACTCTCTTTCCATCCCCCGTTTACACGTTTACCGTTACAAAAAGAACCCCAACCAGTTCTTGAGGCATCGGTAAATATTTCTAGTTTATATTCATCTTGTGGTCGTAAAGAGTTGTTAGAGGATGTTATTTTATTTGCCCACCATTGCAAATCAGGTAAAATGAACATAGGGAGAGTAATTTTTCTTGAATAACTATTGTTCTGTTGTAAGGCTAAGAATTTAGCTCTTTCAAGACTTCTCGTATATAGCCAGCCATATTTGATGGCTGGACATGCTGCAATAAGCACCCCAATTAGTTGTGAGAGTTCTCTAATGGTGCATCTAGGTAATGATAAGAAAGTATTTAATAATTTTAAGATGTTACCTATCTTAGTTTGAGGTAACCTTAACGTCATATCAATTGAGTTGAATATAAATCCCAAGAATTTACATGTTTGTTGAGGCTGTAAATTACTTTTATTCCAATTAATAACAAAACCTAGTTTTTTCAGTACCCTTAGGGTTTCATTAACATTCTTATAACATTCGTCGTAAGAATGTCCAATGCACAAAATGTCATCAAGGTATATTACAGATTTATAACCCTGGGATCGAAGGTGATTCATAACCTCTTTCATTACTTTTGTAAAAACACGTGGAGCGATAGATAAACCATACGGCATAGCGTTAAAATGATAAGTTTTATAGTTTTTATTTTCATCCCCACTAAAATTAAAACACAAATACTTGCGGCTATTTGTGGCGATAGGAATTAAAAAGTACGCTTCTTTGAGGTCAATAGAGGCCATAAAACCATTTTCTGCTATTAGTTTTGCCGCGGTCCTATGATCTTCCATTTTAAAGTGAGTATTAGGTATGAACTTATTAAGCTGTTTTAGATTTAAAATAAATCTTTTGTCTCCATTAGGTTTGGGAGCGAGAAAGATACTAGATATGAAATTACTGTCGCTCTGATCACATAAAGTTATAGCACCTAAGTCTAGAAGTTTATTGATTGCCAAGGCCATATCAGCTTTCTCATTTTTTGACCGTAAAATGTTTCGTGGAGTAACATTTTGGGTAACTACGTTACTGAATGGTATAGAATACCCATCCCGAATCCATTTGAGGACTAACGGGTTTTGGGTAATATTTAACCAGGATTTGTAAAAATATTGTATTCGTCCTGCGTGTACCTTTAATGCCGCTGAGGTGCACGTGGAGTTTTGTTCGATATTTTCCCCTGGTTCGTTGTGGGAGCCTTGCGATTGTTGGATGCCGTAGGGTTGATCCTCTTGTACCCCCCTCGCCCCCCCCTGGTTGGCAGATAGCGAGGAGGGCCCACCCAGTTTACCTGGGATCGAAGACGGCTCGTAGACGGTTGTGGTGTATACGATGGCGGTGGTCTTGTGGTAGGGGCAGGTTTTTTAATTTGGAGCCCCTGTTTTTCTATTACTCTGGAAGCCTTAATTTTCTCCGAGAGCTTGCTGCCAAATAACATTTCATCTCGATCTACGTCTTGTACTATACTTAGGAAACATTTGTCTAAGCCGGGAGTTATAAACTTCTTCCTAGCTTCGGTTTCCATGTGATGGAGGTCGCATAATATGCGACAACTATCGCTTAACATTTTGATTGCCTCCAATTTGTTATTGTCGCCATCAAGGAGCAATACCAGGGCTCTGTTCACAGCTGTAATTCCAATACCTAGCTGTTGTTGAACTAATTCAACGCGTTTGTCTTTGGATCGAGAAATTTCTGAAGATGCAGCCAAAATCTCTGGATTCAGTTTTGGCGCCTGTAATAGAGAGCAATTTTCCGGAATAAAAAATTGTTTCATTACTTTATCCTTAGATTCTTTGGATAAACCTTTTCTTAGTATTGGTGTCCATAGACATGCCAAATTATGGTGAATTTTTTCACCTAGTTTTGGTGATTCCTCCGTACTTTCGCCTAAGGCGCATAAAATATCAGGATCCAGTATTACTTCGCGATCATCGGGTTGAACTTGCTCTGAATGCACTACACCTACCTCCCCGGGATCTTCTGAAGCCACTTCCTCGGAGGGAAGACCGAATTCTGTAAGTGGTGGCTCTGGATCTGAAGTTGGGAAACGATTCCGTTATTAAACTTCATCTTTTTTTTTTTTTTTTTTTTTTTGTGGGTAGGTCGTAAATTTGTGGTGTAGCATTGTTTACGTATAAATCACCTTTGTGTTAACCCACGGTTAACCTCCAGGTTCATTTTTGACTTGTGTGGACCCACGGTACACCTCTAGTCAAATAAAGCAATATTCAACAACTAATATTACTGTATTAGATGTTAATTGCCGTCGTGTTAACCCACGGTTAACCTCCGGGCATTGCTTATAGTATTTACCGATGAACGTATTAGGTATAGTATCACTTAGTTAAGGAGAAAATAAAAACTTACCTGAATCTTTGTCAGAGTCGGATGAATCTATAATGATTCGACGACGTTTTTTATTTTGTTTCTCCTCTAGTCGGTGTAATTTTCGTTTATAACGACGAATTTTATCAACGTCATTTTTAGGCATGCTGAAGTAAGTAAAAAAAATAACTTTTTGCTTACTAACAGTAAGAAATCTATGCGCGTGCGAACGCTGCCTCGCACGAAAAAAGAATGAGCTACAAAGCGTCGCCGAGTGGTAGGGAGGCGCAATGTCAAACTAAACGTCAAAAGAATCGATCGTCTACCTACAATCGATTTGACTTTTTAAATAGTGCGAGCTGCCTTGTAGGTTGAAAGGACTACCAAGTTATTAATATATCTTCGAATGAAATAACGAAATATAATAGACGGTGGCCAATAACCATTATATCAGATTTGAGTGTTGTGATTGTGAGAGTCAAGTGCTTCAGAAAGAAGAAAAATAAGGTCTTAAAATTGTAACAAAGCAAAAATGTAGATTATATACTAATATTATAATTGTGAAAGTTTGAATGGATGGATCAATCATGTCAGAATCTATAAAATAAGATTATCCGATCGTGACCCAGAGTAAATGGGACCTCCCTTGAAATAAGCTCTATCGAACACAAAAATCAATAAGTAACTTATCTAACGAGTATTGAGTAATAATTTTAATGGCTTGACTACAATCTCAGAAGTATTCAACGTAAAATGAAAGATCCTTGTTTTTCGTTCAGTAAGTTCTATTTATTCTATTCTCATCAATTTCATTCGTTTGAAGATCTATTTCTTTCGTTTAAGCTGGTATTTGGCAATACTTTCACGACCCCTCTATCATTGTGTTCAGAGTCGTAAGTATTTACTTTCCTTGATTTGAGTATGATTTGACGCATTTGCTCGTTTTTATGTTATGGTATAAAAATATCTTATCCATATTATGTAAGTATATTTACCTACAGAAGGACGCCGTGTCACCTGAGGTCATTGAATATACAAAGATCATATAACAACATAAATTATAGGCCTATATCCACGTAAGGGTAGGCAGGGGCGAATCCGAAAACTAGAATACATTTTTCATCGAACTCATTTACGTCGCAGATTTGATAAGGCCATACTGGGCACAAATTCCAGACTCCGGACTGATAATGAATAGAAAAATTCCAATCACTTTATTCGACCCGGAAATCGATACCCAGAGCTAAGAACCATAGCCGTACCGCACGCGATACAGATACAAGACAGTGTAAATTAACATAAAACATAACATAAGCTCACGCCTGTATCCCCGAAGGGGTAGGCAGAGGCGCACTAGCGAAGTACAACACCCACATTTCGCCGAGCTTAGTTCCGTCCAAGATGTGATAGGGGGCGAGCCTATTGCCATATCGGGCACAAATTCCAGACTCCGGGCTGATATGGAAAAATCCAATATCACTTTGCCCGACCCGGGGATCGAACCCGAGACCTCAGAACCCTAGTCGTATCGAAATACGACCACACCACCGAGGCAGTCTGTAAATTAAAGAAGTGACAGTAAACCTCAATGGGTCTTTAGAAAGCATACAATAATTATAAAGGTTTACTACTTGGTCTTGATTGTTATGGAACACTGGAGTAGTTTTGTTAATTTTTCTATTTCGCTGGAACCTTTAAAGCTAGACATAGTGTGGACCGTCCATGTCAGTTGTTCAGAGTGGCCTAACGATGACGAATGACGAGAGAGCCCCACCTCGTTAGCTGTTGTCGTTTTTGGACCATATTGCACTTATCCCAGCGCAGTCATTTTGAACTAAAAGATTTTTCTTTTTAATGGCTGTTTTAAGTTTCAAGCAAAATGATATATTGTGGCATAAATCCAGCTACCTCGGTGGCGTAGTTGTATTTCGGTACGACTACTGTCCTGAGGTCTCGGGTTCTATCCCCGGGTCGATAGTGATATTGGATTTTTCCATATCAGCCTGGAGTCTGGAATTTGTGCCCGATATGGCGATAGGCTCGCCCCGTATCACATCTGGGACGGAACTAAACTCGGCGAAGTGTGGGTGTACTAGTTAGCTAGTGCGCCTCTGCCTACTGCTTCGGGGATACAAGCATAAGCTTATGTTATGTTATGCTATGTAAATCCATCTAAATCTAAAAGGTTATGTTGAAATTTGCCTGTCATGTCTACTTTTGAATATGCTTTGAGGAGATATGTTCATACTGATTTCTTAAGTTTACGCGAATGTTATACATTGAAATAAAACTAATTTTACGGATTCTATCACGATTAGGTTTTAATTTTTATTCCCGACGTTTCGAAGGCTTTGCAGTCTTCGTTGTCTTCGTTTTATTTCAATATATTTTCAGATGAAAGTAAATAGCGCCTATACTTAGGAATTATGTTTGTAGCACGACAAAGAAATTATTACAAAAGGATCAATAGGCAGAGGAATAAGCGTTGGTATGTTGTCATGGCAAATAATCCACAATAATGTTAGTGCCAATTCCTATTTCGAAATATATTTTATTCAGCAATAGTTTATTGCCAACACAGATACACCCACTTAGAAATATTCTCTTTAATGAGAGTAAATTGTTTGAAGGATAAAAATAATAAACTTCCGATTGTTTGTTAACAACTCAATTGAATGTATTATGAATTCTATTCGTTTAGTGATTCAATAGACGTACAGTAATGCTACCATACAATTCCGCTAGAAATTGTTGCTTCATAATTCAGTGTCATCGGTGCAGCGAGCTCGATACTAATTCGATTAACAAAGTGATTCCTGCTCGGGCCACGTTACAGTTTCTTCAAAACAAATTTACCTCGTAAAAGGTGGTCAAAGCCACTAATATGATCCAATTACCAAGAGCTTCAAAGGAAAATGCACTTTGAATAAGTGTGTTCAGTTTAACTTTGTTACCTCCTTACATATGTAACATAACATAACATAAGCTCACGCCTGTATCCCCGAAGGGGTAGGCAGAGGCGCACTAGCGATCTAGTACACCCACGTTTCGCCGAGCTTAGTTCTGTCCCAGATGTGATAGGGGGCGAGCCTATCACCATATCGGGCACAAATTCCAGACTCCGGGCTGATATGAAAAAATCCATAATCACTTTGCCCGACCCGGGGATCGAACCCGAGACCTCAGAACCGTAGTCGTACCGAAATACCACCACGCCACTGAGGCAGTATGTACACGTACGTAATCGTGTAAGTTTTGTATAACAGACGACCGAGATAATATTTTTACCATATTTGTTTTATTTAATCATGCTAGGTATCTTACATGTGAAATCTGAGTATGTACCACCACAATATACTACTGCTAAGCAGCAATCAGCTGGGTACTTCACTCATTTTTTTAAATAAATTTTATATAAAACTGACGCCATCTAAAATATAGCACAGAAAGAATTATTGAAATATTCTGAAAAATAAAGAAGTTCTAAGCATTTAAATTTGGTGTAACCTTCAAACTGCGGAAAAAAGAAGTATCAGTAAAATCACGTCAGGGTCATAACGGTACGTGCGTTAGAAAGGGATAGCAAGATATCCCTACTACATCCCCAGTCTTGCTCATTGCAGAATTTAAAATATGAATAACTGACTCATTTTGCAACCAATTTCGATGCAGATTTTACAGAAGAGTTTCTTTTTTATTTTATTTGCTAGTACATATAAAAATGTGTACAAAATCAAACATAGTCAAGTACCCAATTATACACATATGTCCCGTTTGAAGTATATTGCAGCTGGTGTAATTATTGAGGATAAGGAGTCATAACATCTAATGTCTCAGGATGATGAGTGCAGTGCAGTACCATTATGCGTGTGACTCTTGGGTGTACTCGTATTTATTTATTTTAGTTATTCAGTGTTTTGAAATGCCTCGCCTGCTTGGTCTAGTGGCAGCGTGTATGGGCTGTGGAGCGGGAGTTCCTGGGTTCGATTCCCTGTTCGGGCAAAGCGAATTTTCTTATTTAATTTCCCCGGGACTGGATCCCTCATTGGGGTTGACGTCAGGCAGGCGGCCGGTCGTAAAAACTATGCCAAATCCTCTCTGCAACATGCTTGTGTGTGTTGCAAGGGCAGGTAGAAAAAAAAGTGTTTTGAAATGCAAAACGCGGGTGGTGACGCTATTGTTCATGCGTAGACGTATTTCTTATCATTAGTTGAGCGACTTGTTCATCTTATTATTCATTTGCAGTAAAAAGACGGGAAAAGACCAACATTGGCGGGTGAAAACCCGAGGGTCAGCTAGTATCCATATAAAATTTTACTGGATTCGTATTTTACTATAAATCGAACCATTAACCACGTTTCAGTATCTGATACAGTCCAGTACGCTTATAGCAGGACATCACTTTAAGTACTTTATAAAACTGCGCGGTATTCAACATGTTTTACGATCTGTCAAAGCTTAATGGTGAAAAGTTGGTGAAAGCATATTTTCTATGACACTTATGTTTTTCTTTTTACTTTTAAATAAACCTTTCAAATCCATTTTATGTTATACATATATATGTTTATTTCAAATGCTACATCTTTCTGAGAAGCTCCGTTTCTCTCATTCTATGAGATAGGTTTTGGGTCAATACCCTTGCAAGCTTTTTAAACTTAGGAATTGTTGAAATTCTACATTCAAGATGCGGCTTCATGCGCTCTCTTATAAACGTACCTCAAGGAGAATTTTAAATGCATATCACATTAACGCAATCATTATTATAATATGCTTCTAAGAGGTGTGAGCACTCATAGTTGAGATAGCAATCCATTATGGGCCTTACTTATAAAGACAGTTTAGCTGAGCAAATGGCTAAGAATAGCCTGTCACTTTTATTTTCAAACAACGTAACACAAGGAAAAAAGTGACAGGCTATTCGCAGCCATTAGCTCAGCTGGCCTGTTTCTAAAAGTAAGGCCTATGCCCCTTACTTATAAAAATATTTAAGCGCTGCTTATCTTTATACCATCGGTTGTCCCTTTCATTTTTAAACAATGTAACGCAAGGAAAAAAATGACAGGTTATTCGTAACCATTTGCTCAGCTAAAAATACTGTTTTAAGTAAAGGCCCTTAGTGTTTATCTTTTTTAATTTAAACAAGGTTCAAAAGAATAGAAAGACAAATAAAGGCTGTTTGAAGAGGTTTTATAAATTAAACTAATTAGGTACATATAAAAATCTCTTTATGCTAATTAACTTATACATACGCAATAATGATATCGGCTAACAGATTAAGTATTCGTTGAACTTTTTCCTTCTTTACTTTTAATAAGTGGTTTATTAGTTTGTCATAGTCGCCATTTTTTCTTAACGTGTTGATGGCCTGTTCCTTAACCTTAGGATCGTATCCTGTGTACACTTTAGTCCATAGAGTTTTAAGGATCATCCCGTCTAAAGTTTTCTTATCGTATGTTGTGCAGTTTACCTGAAAATAATTTTATGATAATTCCATAGTTGTGGAAAAGTTAACAAGTCGATATACCATGTTTAACTTAATTCGATGGTTTGTTGATATAACTCTTTAATTAACACAGAAAGCGAAAAAATCTAGTAACCGTAATATAAATTAGGAATGTTGAAATATTTTAACTTATTCATATCTTGTACGGAATAATATTATGGGTTGAAAGTATGAAAACGGTAAAATAATGGTACCGATCAAATAAAATAGCTGCCTTTTCAAACCACCTTTTATCATACCTTTCAAATAGTAATAGACGATTAGACTTTGAATGTTGTTAGTAGTTCAACATGATAACTCTATTGATGAAGTCTATCATCATCATCATCATCAGCCATAGGACGTCCATTGCTGAACATAGGCCTCCCCCAAAGATTTCCACATCGATTTGTTGTTGATGAAGTCTATATAACATTGTATTTGTATATTGTTATAAAATTCCAATAGGGTTTTTGCTAGTTTGTATGCATTATAACTCTATACTTCGGAACTACTATAGCGATTTTCAAAATTCTTTCACTACTAAAAAGCTATAATTATGGATAAAAACAAAGAAAGCTATGAACGTGAAACATTGTAAAGCATTTATATAAAAGTACAAACTAGGAATCGCAAAATGTTTCAATGTGTAAAACTTACATAAAATTATTATAAATCCGTAAAATGTTTGAAACTGCATATCAATAAAGAGTTAATTAATATGTACTCATCAGATGATTTTGTATTAATATTGACTAATTAAAATAATTTGGTAATGATAACATGACTGTAATCGTAATAAATGTTGCTTATAATCTGCTATCTATACATATGTACATACAAATAAATCAAAGAGTGTCTGTTGGTAATTTGAAATTAACAGATTTTCACTTAATGCATATGAAAGTATTAAGGTGTTTTATATCAAAAAAACTATTTTTAAGTTTTTTGTTTGTGTGTCTGTTTGTTCCGGCTTATCTCTCAAACGGCTGGACCGATTTTGATAGGACTTTCACTCACAGATAGCTGATATTATAAGGAGTAACTTAGGCTACTTTTATTTTATAAAAATATAGGGAATGAGAAAGGGAGTAGGGAATTGGGCCTCTAAAATCTTATTCACCGAATGAAACGCAAGCAACGCGAGGTGGCACTTTACGTTGGTTTTCTGTGAGACAGTGGTATCGAACCGGACGAGCCGATCCATTCGTACTATAGATGTTACTGGCCCTATGTACCAAGTTATTTATATTCACCCGCGAGTTTCTATTCACCGCATTTAACGGTATAATATATAATTAAAGAATTCTATGTATACTACCAGACAAGCTGTTTAGAAGTAAAATTGTGTCACATTACGGCGAGTGTTTGACGTCTGACGGCTAAGGAAAAGAGCAGCAGGCCAATTCTCTAAGGTTTTGAAAACAACGATGCGGCATCGTTGCAGCAACGATGTTTTCATTTTTGTATTCAGCAACGTACAAAGCGCACGCACTAGCGCTATGCGTGATGACGGCGCTTATGCGAACTAACTCTTTCGAGCGAGGCGTTTGACATAAATGTATGGGAAAATGGTATTATCTAAGACCCCAACAACGTTGAACGCTTCGTTGATCTCAACGATGTGCGCTGCGGGAGCTCGTCGCCGATCGCAACGTCGCGTTGCGGCGTTTCTTAGAAAATCGACCTGCAGATCTCTATAGTGAGTTGCGGTCAATTGACGGAAACTTAATACGCAAATTCTATGTATGGATTGAATAGCGTGTCTAGTAGTATACATAGCAGTATTTATGTTTAAACTTTAATCTACAAATGGCCACTCACCAACAATATGTGACACATCGCAGATATTAAAAGGGAGAGAGTCACTGTATTCAACATATTGACTTATTGTCAGTGTGAACGGTAGAATATTACTGCGATCGAATCACTAACACAACAGAAATTTCAAGTATGCACAAAACATCCTTTTATTTAACCAAGCGTTTCTCTCGAACGACGGGCTTATTCTGTATAACACGCATGTTTAACTTACATTTTCTGGTGATAGATATTAGTGGCCTATTTGGTCTAGTGGTAGCATAGGTAGAAGGGATGTGACTGTGTGGCCTTTAAAACAAAAAAAAAGTTAATTTTCTAATTTTATTTTTTTAATCTGGGACTGGATCCCCCAGAGGGGGGTGACGTCAGGCAGGCGGCCAGTCGTAAAAGCTAAGCCCAATCTTCTCTGCAACATGCTTGAAAAAGTGTATTGCATCGACCTCGCATAAGGTGTGATAAGGGCAGGTAGAAAGGAAATGATAGATATTACTATCCGACTGGATGGCGACCACCGTAACCTGCCATAGTGACCCACACTACCTATGTGGCTCGCGTTCCCAAATCAACCAGTGTATATCCGATGCTCTCGAGGGGCTTGCGACATGACATGATGGTTGGTTGCGGTATGGGGGTACAACCCTTTGTTTAAATCGGACATACACCTATCTTGTCGCAAGCCCCCCAATTAACATACTTCTTCAATCTTCGGAGTGCGAGGAAGTATAAATAGTCGTTGGTTTTTTGGGCTGCACTGTGCTAACCATCAGGTATAGTGTAGTTAGCCACGTGGCCGTGCTCGGATAAAATAAAAATAATAGATATTGCGCACTCGAGCACATTTACAGCTTTACTTATAAAAATAGTTTAGGTATGATGGTATAAAAATAGTTTAGGTATGGTATGGATAATGGTAAAGAATAGCCTGCCCCTTTTGGGCCTTACTTAAAACAGCATTTTTAGCTGAACAAATGGTTACGAAAAACCTGTCACATTTTTCCTTGCGTTACATTATTTAAAAATGAAAGGGACAACCTATGGTATAAAGATAAGCAGCGCTCAAATATTTTTATAAGTAAGGGGCGAGATGTACAGGAGAAAAATGTGCGAATGTTGCCGATTGAAAATGCACCGCACATTTTTCTCCTGTACATCTCGTAGTGGATGCCAATCCACATTGACTTAAAGATGCCGTTGGGAGTACCCAGCCAGTAGGCTGCTAGTAGAAGGGTACGACAATCATTTGTGGTTGATGCATGATACAAGTAATTGCATGGAAATAAGCCCCAAGTTTTTTTTTTTTTTTTTTTTTTTATACAAATACAGGCAAAGCGTTTGACCATAATCACACCTGATGGAAAGTGATGATATGTTCTACGATGTTACACGCCTGCCCAAAAGATACCTATTCACTCTAACCTTGAAGAGTCCCAGATTGTAGTGCTCAGGAAACACAGAGTCCGGCAACGAATTCCATTCCTTAGCAGTACGCATGATAAAAGATGAGGCAAATCTCTTCGTGCGGATATGTGGAATGTCAACTATGTAAGGATGGAATCCGGCCGTTCTTCTAGTTGTTCGCAGGTAAAATGGAGATGGTGGGATTAAGTCATGTAGAACCTGCGCACAATCACCGAAGTGCAACCGATAAAACACCGACAGTCTAGCAACATTACGCCGGTGGTCAAGACTCAGAAGTTTAGCGTTCACAAGAGGGTCATTGCCTATAAGCCTCTTTGCACGTCGTTCGATCAGGTCTAAAGCGGCTAACTGGTATTTTGCAGATCCGTCCCAAAGATGACAGCAATACTCCATGCCCGAACGGATCTGGGCATTGTACAAGTTCAGAAGTTGCTCAGACGTAAAGTAACGCTTTACCCTGAATAGGATGCCGATTTTTTTTGCAGCAGTTTTTGCAATGGACTCGATATAACTTCCGAAGTTCAGCTTGCACGATAGAGTAACACCCAGCATCTCGAGATGATCAGAGATGGGAACGGATACCCCTCGAAAAACCGGAGACAGGGTGAAAGGGTCTCTTTTAGTGGCCAATTATGCCGATTTGTGGTGGCTCTTAAAGCCAGTGTATGCAAGCTTCAAGGTTACTAGTTATAGAAATCGAGACATTCAAAATTGTACATTTCCATTTCCAAAATAAAGCATCTTTAAATTATTGTCTATTGTATTAAGCAGTTTCAAGTTTATACTCACACAAAACAATATTAAACATTTTATTTCTTCATTCTGTGTTGAGTTCTCTCAATTGTTTTACAACGGCTTTACGAGTCAGGCCTAAGGAATTGCTTAAGGTTTGGAAGTATTAGGGATAATTTTACTGCCGAGTATCGGCTACAGGCTTCCAGGTCAATTACTTGTTATTTATGGCTTTATCTTTTAAATACACAATATTATTAATAGTTGCCTGCGACTTCGTTCGCGTGGAAATTTATTAACAAATTACTTTTGTGGTTTTCATTTGACATAGACAGACAGATAGTCAAAAATTCTAAAAATTACAAAAATGTGTTCTATCGCTATTTCTAAACCCCCCCCAATTAGTTTTTTTGGAAATCTAAGCAATGTACAGACGCGTGATATTTACATTCTTATTATATGTATTGATGTATTTCACGGGAACCCTGATTTTTCTGGGATAAAAATGGCCTATATGCTATTCTACAGTATAATCTACATATCTCTGCCTCTGCCATCATCCAGATTTGTTCAAACACTATGACGTGATCGAGTTAAAATAAATAATTTATTCAAATACCTGCATTTATAATATTAACGTAAAATTCTTTAACGTAACATTAATAAAATGAATCCTAAGTTATTGCACGTCTACTGGAATTATAGTCATGGTTCTTTTTAAACAAAACTTACAAAAGCTGTGAATGTGCGGAACATAATTTTTCTCAAATAATAAAAGTAATATTTGTAATTTTCATTATTATCAGTTGGTTATTATCATTGCGCGTATCTGTTGTGATTATTATTTTATTATTTTAAGCAAAGACAGTTAGTGAGGGTTAAGCTGAAATTTCTAAAATGCGCAATAAAATTCTAATTTCGCAAGCCAGTGCCGAGTTATTGTTTCTTTGATAAAGATTTAAATAGATCAATCACTATGTAAGTAAACAAAATTATTTTGTAAAGTAACATTTCGATCTAATGAGAAATCAAGATATAATTTAGAATTGACAGGCATTTGACAGATGTACGTATTATTCTGACACTGAGTAGCTTCCGTGAAACCTGGCGTTATTATCTTGCTGTTCAGATAGTGGAAGCATTTTAGTAAAAGTAGGCCATATGGGGGTGCACTAATTTTGGAACAAGTCGTCTCTCCAGCTCGTTATATTATACGCTCGGCCTCCATTTACGAAAATCTTTACCAGTTTAAATGGTTGCTACTTGAATAAGGATATTTTTATATTTCCATTTAATAAAAAAAAACACCGAAGATACGCCATATGCATATGATAGGACTTAGGAGTGGAGAACTTTTTGAGAAAGGTTTAATAACATACATTCTTTGGTGGCTTCGTTGTATAGCGTGCGCTGTACAGTCGTACAGCGCACGAAAACCTCACGCCTGTATCCCCGAAGGGGTAGGCAGGGGCACACTAGCCAACTAGTACACCCACATTTCGCCGAGCTTAGTTCCGTCCCAGATGTGATAGGGGGCGAGCCTATCGCCATATCGGGCACAAATTCCAGACTCCGGGCTGATATGGAAAAATCCAATATCACTGCCCTACCCGGGGATCGAACCCGAGACCTCAGGACAGTAGTCGTACCGAAATACAACCACGCCACAGAGGCAATTTTATGGTATATATTAATACCCCACGTAACCGCTAGAGGCGTTCGATTGTTTGTCATTATAGGTATTTTACGTAGACGCTGGCGAGGAACGTCAAAATACCTCATGAGTCATGGTTGAGCTACTGTCCGTGTGTAAACAAACATGCGGTTATGTGACAGTGACGCAGCGTCACAACGATCATCCTTTAACCACGTGAACATGTTACACACATGATGTTATATCTCATTTGACAGCCTCCGTAGCGCAGCGGGCGAGTAGCCGGCTGTGAAGCGAGAGGCCGCGGGTTCGATCCCCGCACCGAGACAAATGTTTGTATGGCCTACAGATATTTGTTTCAGTCTGGGTGTTGTGAGACCGAAAGTCTCGTAGTTCCTAATACCCACGACACAAGATTCGATCTTAGTGTGGGATGTCGATTTATTATTTTTATTATTTAAAAATGCTTTAATTTATGTATAGGTAGATATTCTACGTATTCAACAACAGGACGTCTACTACTGGGCGTCTACAAATGTTTTATATTATAATACAAACTTTAAATACCCATTTTTCTCCTTCATATCAAATTACAAAATGTAAAAATAAATAATTGTAACAATCGGTTGTAATTGATAAGTTGAAAAGGAATGTAATTATTCACAAGTCACAACATTTCCTTTCTGGATTCCGTATTCGGATGAAAAATAGGGGAGCAACTAGCCTCAGGGCACCTCAAAGGAGCCTGGGCCTCGTTTTCCGGCCTCCGTTATTTATGCTCTACAAAGTTCAAAGTGTGGAGTTGTGGCGTTCCGTACAAAGCAGAATTGTTGGTATCAATCATTACGATTCCCCTCGGCCTCTTTCCTGTAAGTAGGTTATCTAAATGAATGTCAATTAATTTAGTTTTCTCGATTCTAATTTAATTTGCGGTACTCGTTTCTAGTCTGTTTCATTTCAACTGGTTAGGGTTCCGTACGTAAGACGTGCCAACGAGCGTATTAATTAGCCTACGCCATCTGTTAATATCTTGTTGTGTTATGGAAAGTAAATTATTATATTGCAAACTCATAAGATTAAATTAATTGCACAATTATAAAACATGCGCCATATTATCATAATTTTACGAAATTCATACGGCCGGCCAGCCAGTCTTTGATCTCATTTTTAATTTACTTTGTCAAGTAATTACAACTCATCTCGAGAATGGGCAAGCAATATAAAACAATTTAGGTTTTAAACATAGCTTGTACTTCCTTTATCATATTAAACGATATTTTATTAATTATATTTGTTCATCATCTTAGTAAAAAAGAGTTAAATATTTTATACCTCTATACAGTCTATTCACAACAGTTTAGGATATTTATGTTCTTTGTTAATTACATTACATACATACATAAGCTCACGCCTGTATCCCCGAAGGGGTAGGCAGAGGCGTACTAGCGAACTAGAACACCCACATTTCGCCGAGCTTAGTTCCGTCCCAGATGTGATAGGGGGCGAGCCTATCGCCATATGGGGCACAAATTCCAGACTCCGGGCTGATATGGAAAAATCCAACATCACTTTGCCCGACCCGGGGATCGAACCCGAGACCTCAGAACCGTAGTCGTACCGAAATCATTTAATAATAATTAGACTGCCTCGGTGGCGTGGTGGCCACCGAGGCAGTCTAATTATTATTAAATGAATATAAATGATTGTTCTAAAAACAATTATTCTCAATTAGAAGTGCTTACAAGTTTTGCGTTTGTCTTTGAAATTGTATAATCCGAAAACCGCCGAATGTTCATACACTTAAGGTCGCCTTATGTCGTTTAAGGCCACCTTATCTATCAAAATTGTATGGCGAAAATCAATGTAAGAAGCTGTTAAAGTTGAGTAGCATTTGACCATTCGGTCGTAAGAGACATTGATTCTGTAGCGAAGATTTGAGTTACTGCGGAAATTGCTCATACAACCGTTTTCATATACCATTTGTCATCCACCAGAACTAACAAACAACGATTCGTGAAGGAAAAAAATGGGAATCATGAGGCGGGCGCGCATTCTAAGGGTTCCTTACCTTTTTTTATAATCATTTTTAGGATTTCCGCCATAAATGCCATAATATTATATTCTGACTGCCTCGATGGTGTATTGCGTACGCGGTAGGGCTTTCGTCCTGAGGTCTCGGGTTCGATCCTAAGGTCGGGCAAAGTGATATTGGACTTTTCCGTATCAGCCCGGAGTCTGGAATTTGTGCCCGATATTGCGATAGGCTAGATCACATCTGGGACGGAACTAAGCTCGGCGAAATGTGGGTGTTCTAGTTCGCTAGTGGGCCTCTCCTTACCCCTTAAGGGATACAGGCGTAAGCTTATATTATGTTATATTAAAGAAATCAGTCACTATATAAAGTATTTCAGAAAGGTGGTAACAATAATGACTACTTTTAGGAATAGTGATAAATAATTGCAGCTTGAATATTGTTCTAATTAAGAAGTCTTATGTTAATAAGTCTCTTTACGACGTTCTATATTACCGACCTACCTACTCAATTATTAAAAACATTAAATGCATATATCGACTTAAACACTTAATATGACGATTTTGTATGTCGTATTACAACCCCGTATACTAAGTGTTGCAAAAATGAAAATGTATATATATGCGTCAAACATACTTTTACTGCATAGCTAGCTTACTTACTAAATAAAATCCAGCAGCTAATCGTAAAGGCGTAAAGTTTTTTTAAATTTAATTTTTTCTCAAATTATTTGATAAATTATTCTGAAATTACCAGATTGTAAACTTTGTCCATACATTCCTCTCATCCTCTCTAAAGTGTAGTATTAGTGATACCCACCTATTTGCAACGTCTATAGTTATTTTAAACGTAGAACGATAAAAGACAATATGGCATAGACTTAATAGGAACCAGTTAGTAGCTTTTGTATAAGGAACCCTAAATTAGATCAATAAGCGTTACATAATAACTGGCTATAACAATCCCACTGGGAAGGCTCGTGTTATAACACAATATCAGAAGCTCCTAAGTAAATTGGCGATGACTGGGCTATTAAGGTTACGAGCTAAGGCATGAAGTACTTATTTTTTTACGACGTGTACATGGCTTAATGCCTCGGAGTTAAGGGACGTGGTAGAAACGTTTTCCTTCACTATAATAAGTAATTAGGTCCTGGTTATACTGATAATCAATTTGAGTATGGTTATTTGTTATATTCTTATTTTCTTTCCACCTTCCCTTATCCCACCTCAATGTAGGGTCGGCGCAGCACACTTTTTCACGTTGCAAAAATGATTTGGCTTACTTTTTACGACCGGCTTCGTGACGTCAACGCCCCTTTTGCCCTATGCAGTCTCAGGGCAATCTTCATAAAAAGACCCGCCTGACCTGAGATTCCAACCCCGGACCTCTAGGTTCACAGTCGCCATGCCCTAGTCCAACGGTCGGCAACACGCGGCCCGTGGATGTCTTATTTGTGGGCCCGTGATTCTTTTGTAAATTAGTCATAAATATATAATCTTATAGATTCTAGATGGAAAATATTATATATTCTAAATAAATGCATTGAACTCAGTTTAAGTACTTTCTTTTCAGTTTTCAATTATGTTTTGTTATTCTGCTCATTCTTTATCGTGTAGTTCATTTGATTCTCAATAAAATTAAAAGAATGTTTTACGTTTACGGTGTTTTTAACCATTTTAATAGCATTTTTGTTTTTTCATATTTCCTATGGGATATGACCAATTACACGTACATTAAGCTTCTTGGGTTTATATCACCAGTGAGGCCCGACATTACTATATTTTGCCACCTTGTGGCCCCTGCTTCCCAAAAGGTTGCTGACCACTGCCCTAGTCACGCTGCCACTAGACCAAGTAAGCGATAAATTGTATAAATTATGTTCTTCGTTTACAACAATGTATTAGGATTGGTAGCAACTTGGCTCTATTCCCTGCGTTGTCGATGTCATTGGGTAATAGTAACCACTTACCACCAGGGTGGCTTGCTCGATTGCATTCATAAGCCAATAAAATAACTTCATTGTACCTAACTGGCTAACATCCACGGTTATACACTCTCAGTGGTCCTAGCATGAAAATTTTTAACAATCTGAAACGTATCGAGCTCGATGCGCGATTATGACATTTTTATGAAATATTAACCAAACGACATCAGTGCGCAGCGAGCTCCTTACGAATTCGATTTTCAAAAATATTCCTGCTTGAGCCGCAGTTCATTACCAACATTGCCAAACCTACAAATCTAAGGTCTAGCGAATTTGCCAATACCACCAAGTGAGATTATCTCGTGAAGAAAATATATTAAATTATATTATCGCTACATAAACAGATTTCATGCGTTCAAGCTATTACTAATTGCTATTACACGTACACTTTCAACCTAAGCAACGCACGTATCATTTTTCGAATTGATAACACTTTTAAATGTGGTCGGAGCCAAAATTGCGAGCAAAAGCTGGTTAGAAAAACGTTGGCATAGACGCTTTCAATATACGTGATAAATCCAGATTCTTGTATATAATAATAAGGATCGAAACAAAAAACAAAATAACGTTAAAAGCATAAGCCTATAGCGTATTTTGTTTGGATTGATTGAAGTGTTGTTCAAACGTACAAATACTTATGTTGTGTCGTATTCGAAAGAGCATACGTAGAAAGTATTACTGTGTCTTTTCTTAATGTACCTTTTGAACGAGTCGAGATATTATGGTAACCATGTTTGTGTTATATCTTCACAATCGCACGTTGCATTATCTTTATTTTTCGCTGAGTTTATTAGTCTGTGGCTGGAGCATTAGCTCGACCATGAGTATGTTTTATACTTCACGCTAGCGAATACAGAGGCATTCGGGGTGTTTGTCGCTAGAGTAAAATGTAAAAAAACTCATGATCGAGCCTCTGCTCAGGCTACTGATCTTAAGTGATGGTTTACGTCAGAGAAAGGAATATGAAACCACGGTATTGACTAATGAAGTAACGATGTCTATCTTCGAGCAATGGAATTTATGTTGAGTATCCACCACTATCTACTTATAAGTAAATAAATGAAGTTTCTATAAAGCTGAGAAAATATAGGCCTTAGTCATCACGTTCGTCTAATGGCGCCTACACACCAAACGAACGAAGGCGAAGGAACGTTCGTGAAAGGCCATCGGCGATGAAGACCGAACGTTCCCACAACAGCGAAGGTTTGTTTGTGTGAATGCAACAGTGAAGATTCGCGAATGATCGGGAACGTTCGATCCCCATCGCCGATGGCCCTTCGCGAACGTTCTTTCGCCTTCGTTCGGTTGGTGTGGGTACATGGGCCATTACGCGGATTGATGCTCGATTTTCCATAAGTAAAGGCGGCCCAGTGTACAATAATATTTCAAGGCTTATAAAAGTCAAAACCATCGTAAGCACATGGAATCGAAAGTATATTATTTATAACCTATTTCTATCTATACTTAAAATATAAATGTTGCCCGCAACGTCGCGTGGATATCCTATGAAAACCGCAAATTTTTCCAGGTAGCGGGAATTGGGCCTCCGTAAATCTCATTCACCGAACGAAACGCTACACCGAGCTGCCACTTTACTTCGGTTTTCTGTGAGACATAGGTATCATATAGACTGCCTCAGTGGCGTGGTGGTATTTCGGTACGACTACGGTTCTGAGGTCTCAGGTTCGATCCCCGGGTCGGGCAAAGTGGTATTGTATTTTCCCATATCAGCCCGGAGTCTGGAATTTGTGCCCGATATGGCGATAGGCTCGCCCCCTATGACATCTGGGACGGAACTAAGCTCGGCGAAATGTGGGTGTATTAGTTCACTAGTGCGCCTCTGCCTACCCCTTCGGGGATACAGGCGAGCTTATGTTATGTTATGTTATTATTAAAACACAACTTCGAAAGCAAAATGTAGTAAGTAGGTTTTAAAATACCATTATTTTAAAACCTACTTACTACATACTAAAAACACATTTCGCTTCACGTAAAATAAGAATCCATTTGAGCTACAAATCCTTTCCACTGAATTGTGTTACGTAGTGTTTGAAGTCAAATCGAGAGCAGAATTGCAGCGGGCCACAGCCCGAGTAGTGTCGCAAATTACACCCAATAAATTTACAGTACGGAAGAGTATCTCGCTTCCTATTCCACAGCGGTTTATCTGTTATACTGTGGACAATCGTTCTGTGTTAAATACACTCATTAAGCAGGGATTAAGCGTTCCATAAATGAATTCAATAAGAGAATGAATAATGAGATTTTATTTATGTTGACTGTACATGGAATTAAATATATTATAAATCTGTGGCTTTTTGCTTTGGCTTTATAATATACAATTCTTTGTGTATCAAAATATAAAATCCCAATATTATTCCAAATAAATGTATTCATCATGCAATAATAAAACAGTGAATTAATAATATTGGGATGTATTTAACATGTTTCAAACTGTCTCGGTGGCGTGGTGGTATTTCGGTACGACTACGGTTCTGAGGTCTCGGGTTCGATCCCCGGGTCGGGCAAAGTGATATTGGATTTTTCCATATTAGCCCAGAGTCTGGAATTTGTGCCCGATATGGCGATAAGCTCGCCCCTTAATATCTTTATACATAACACAAATAAGCTCACAGCTGTATCCCTGAAGGGGTAGGCAGAGGCGCGAACTAGAACACCCACATTTCTCCGAGCTTAATTCCGTCCCAGATGTGATAAGGGTCGAGCCTATCGCCACCTGCCTGATATCAATTACAAAGGGATCTAGTCCCTGCCAAATAGTGGAAATATTTTTGAACCAAATCCTCCCAACAACCTATGTACGCTGTTATTTTACCACGCAAGAAACAATAACTCAACTAACATGTTAAAAATCTTGCTCATATAATAATATGCAGCAGAAATGTGAACACACTTTACATTGATGAGCCCAACAAACGGCCCGAGAGCCTGAGTTATGGCCTCTGCTACGTGTTTTAAGTTTTCAAGAAAGCACATTCACAAAGCCCGTTCAGTGTCTGTTATTAAAACAGGGGAATATTTCTTTGACCTTTACAACCTATAAATTAGAAGGCTTTAAATTTCGTAGCTAATATAAATTTGATTAAATCGGTAGTCTTGCTAAGGCTAGGGAGGTATCCTTAGTGAACTTTTCTTTAGAAAGGAAAGTAAAATGTCTTAGAAACATTTCTATTCCTTTATGATTTCACACGTTGGATGACAATATCAATCCGTCTTCAATGAAAGAAGTATTGTACCTCTAGATAGTCACGGGTGGCTCGGCCTCCGGTGGCCCATACGCTTATGTAACATATACATATATGTGCCGACTCCGCGGGTTAACAAAGACTATTTTCAACCGACTTCAAAGAAAAGAAGGTCGTCTGTATTTTTTGTAGGTATGTTACGCGATATTTCCGCCAAATATGGACCGATTTTCAAGATTATTTTGCGATAATAGAGGTTATTCCAAGGATAGTCCCATATAAAGGTAACAATTGGATAAGTTTTGAAGTCGGTCCATTAAGTTTTTTTTTTTGTATCATGGATGAATTGATTTGATATATATATATATTAAATCAATTAATTACCTTTTGGCAAAGATCTAATGAGTGTATATGAGGGGAAAAATGGGAATTTTCTGAACGGGTAACATCAGAGGAAGTAATTTTGGAGTCGGTATTAAGGTTTATCTTTGTGATTATACTCCACTTTTCTGCAATAATCGTAAAGACAACAATAGTGAAACCTAACGTTCACATTTGAACCTTAAAGCCAATAATCCATGTTCCTAGTTATCGCTTATCAGCACCCGTTAAGCGTCACTTGAAACTTGTGGCACTAAACTTGCCACTCTCAAAATCTATCTAGTCACTTAACCACTTAGGGCGACTTGCTGCACTTAGATTAATGTGAATTTATCCTAAACCTCGATTTAGATATACGAATGGCATGTAAGTTCAATTGAGTTTAAGACTAACTTTAGATTAGTTATAACTGCGAGTCTCCCTTAAGCAGTGATTACTAAAGTGGGTTCCACAAATATCACAGGTTTATTAGAAATGCAATCGTGTTTTCTTGACAATTGATAACGACATATTATTTCATGAACAGCGGCCTGAGCAGGAAAATTTCTGACAACCGTAAATGTATTTCATCTCGATGCGCGTCTATGAAATTTGTATGAAATATTAACCAAACGTCATCAGTGCGCAGCGAACTCGAATACATTTACATTAGTTTTTCGTGCTCGGGCTACAGGTATGTGTTTATCTATATTACAAGTAAAACATTGTTAAATAATACAACTTTCATTATATTATATACCAGTTAGACTGGTCTGTTAGAATATTTAAAATCGCTGAAGAAATATGTAATATTTATTTATAAATTTATTTCAGATAAGTTATTTATATTTTCATTATTTTATTTTATAAGTTGTTTATATTGGTCGCCTCCTTGGTCTAGTGGCAGCACATATGGGCTGTGGGCCGGGAGGTCGAGGGTTCGATTCCCAGGTCGGGCAAAGCGAATTTTCTAATTTAATTTGCCCGGGACTGGATCCCTCAGAACTAAAAACTTAGCCAAATCCTTTCTGCAACAAACTTGAAAAGTGTATTGTACCGACCTCACATTAAGGTGGGATAAGTGCGAGTAGTAAGAAAGAAAGATTTATATTTTCATTATTATCACTGTCATTTTTACATTCAATCAAACTATACAGAAGCAGATCACAAATAAAGAATAATTTCATAAAGAAAGCTAGCACAAAATAATATTTTTCCAACGCCCGATACCATCTTCTTCACATAACATACTGGCAATGGTTGCCAACTTACGCTAATATCACAGTAATGTGATAGCAGCCACATAATACTGTTGTAATGGGCCTTATACATTTGTCAAAGGTTGGCAAAGCATGCATCGTGGTCGAATGTATTGGCGCCGGATAAAATTCGCATTACAGATTGACAAATTCTAGCTTAACCGGTCGACGGGCTGACGCATCGTGATGCGGGCCAAGCTAACGAGTAATGGTCGAGATAAGCATGCTGTTGGATAAGGCACTTCGCCTGAACGATGGAATGTGGCGCTCTCGTCTGGCAAAAAATGAGTATACAAATACCTGAGTGGTAGAGCAACGCTGTAGACAGTAACGTCTACAGCATGAATGGGCCGGCTCGACCGGTTAGATATCACTGTCTCACAGAAAACCGACGTAAAGTGGCAGCTTGCTGTCGCGTTTCGTTCGGTGAGTGAGATTTGTGGCCCATTTCCCCCCTCCCTTAACCTCCCTTGGTAACGCACCCATGATTATTTTTGTGTCTTGGATGTCTATGAGCGGTGGAGATCACTTACCATCAGGTGACCCATCTGCTCGTTTACGAATCTGTGCTATAGAAAAAAAAAGCGCGGCTGAGACATACGATGAGAAATCACAAAGAGAAATAAATTGCGAGTTAAAATGTGTTTCACTCGCCATTGTCGTGTTTGTGTTCAAATGGGGTTTGCTCGTGTTGCGTACCGTTTTAAAATCTAACTGTACAGGGGTGTTACCACCACGTCTTATAGCAGTATTAACATCATCTTACTTGTACCGAATCCCATCTGACCCTGCTGATAACTGACTTGCTAAAAGAAAGTTTATAAATCAGTAGATTACCTTTTGCGTCTATTCTCATATAGATTCGATTTTTTTGTACTCCATTCTCGTCGTAGAGGTAAGTTTTGATATACTCGTTCGTTAATTGTATTAAAGCACGCTTTTTCGAAGAATAAAAACATTTTTGGTATAAAATGTGAGCGATAACTCAATTGAAAGTGCTACGGGCTACCATGCCATACCCGGACCGAAACCAGGCCAAAAACAACAGGCACCAAATCCACGGATGAATCGCAGCGATAGTACCGTCGCGCCGCACCGAGCTATGAAATTCGATAGAATCGCCGAGTGAATATATCACAATCAAATACTTGTTGGGGATGGAATTTAGTTGAAAATTATTCTTACTAGTCTTATAAATGTGAATATTTAGATGGGTGGATGTTTGTTACTCAAACACACCAGAACCGCTGAACGGATTAAAAAAATCTTTATTAATCACGTAGGCATATAAAAGCACTTATGACATGTCAAAAAAAGCATAATTTAGATTTAAGTATTTCTTATAATATTATTATACTAGAGGTATATTATAGAATGCTATGAATTTGGAATCAGGGAGGCAGGTTATACAGTTAGAAGAATAGGGTCCTATGGGGAAAGGGGAATGGAGAGGTTTGTGGACCGTGAAAAGGGAACGGGATATGGCAGGTACGCCGACAGGGAAGCGACGGGAATTAATAGAAGTTGGTGAGATTGGATGAAAATACTACAGAGCCCTATCCTAGCTAACCTACCAACCTTTCTCTAGCTACCTACGGCTGACGACCCGAAGAAGAAAGGCAGAAAGAAACTCCGGGCTTATTTTTTTCATCATCAATTGTCACCATTTTTTTTTTACCAAATTACATACACAAATCATGGGTACAATTGATAATTATAGGGATTTATGCATACCCAACACCACTATCATATATCCAGAAGAATGGAACCGGTGAAGTGGTATTGTAGCATGCATAAACCCATACTAACAAAATATCCTTAATAATAATATTGATATAATTTAGGGCACACCCTTTACAAATTGGTCGATTTGGATTTGGTGACATTTAGTACAGAGATAGATTGTAGTCTGGAATAGCATAGGCTACGTTATATCCCGGAAAAGATGTCCGGTTCCCGTAGGGTATATTGCTAGGGGGCACCGCGCTGGGATAGTTCCTGCTAAAACCTGGGAATTTCGCGCATAGAGAAACCCGGGACTGCCCCTAAAGCGCCGAAGAGGGCCAGCAGGGTTGTAGTAAGAATTGTCGGTGTAGGAACGCTTTTCCCCGCAAAAACAAAAAAAGGGTATATTTTTAATTTTCCATCCAAACGCAGTCTGATACACTGTGATATCTAATATAAACAAGAACGATATTCGGTCGTCACTGTCGATCAATCGTCAATTCATTGTCACTAGCATTCCTGTGACACCACAGTAGCCAACATGCATTATGTCTGTCAGATACGATGTACGACATGAAGATTTACAGGGTAACTCCAGGTCACTGCAATTGGGTACTTGGCTATGTTTGATTTTGTACACATTTTTATATGAACTAGGAAATAAAACTAAAAGAAACTCTTCTGTAAAATCTGCATCGAAATTGGTTGAAAAATTAGTCAGTAATTCATATTTTAAATTCTGCAATGAGTAAGAGTGGGGACGTAGTGGGGATATCTTGCTATCTCTGTCTAACGCACGTACCGTTTTGGCCTTGACATGATTTTACTAATACTTATTCCGCAGTTTGAAGGTTACACCAAATTTCAAAAGCTTATAACTTTCTTATTTTTGAGAATATTTCTTTCAGTGCTATATTTTAGACTTTGACTGCCTCGGTGGCGTGGTGGTATTTCGGTACGACTACGGTCCTGAGGTCTCGGGTTCGATCCCCGGGTCGGGCAAAGTGATATTGGATTTTACTATATCAGCTCGGAGTCTGGAATTTGTGCCCGATATGGCGATAGGCTCGCCCCCTATCACATCTGGGACGGACTTAAGCTCGGCGAAATGTGGGTGTTCTATTTCGCTACTGCACCTCTGCCTACCCCTTCGGGGATATAGGCGTGAGCTTATGTATGTATGTATGTGTATATTTAGTCAAGTATCCAATTGTATTGACGTTTTCCACGCCAAAGAAAGTACTCCAAAATACTCTTATTTTAAAAGCTCCTTTTGCGATGTTGTATTTCGTTTATTGCGCTGTTGTAAGAAAGAACTGTGTTTTTGTATTTGCTTCATTAACTATTGTTATCAAGGTTATTGACGAAAGATAAAATCGTCATCTCTCGCTATGTGCACGACAGTAGCGCCGCCTGGCGTCAGCAACTTTATGAGATGGCATAAATATATCTTTGAATTAAGATTGTACTTTAATTATTAAGACAAAGTAAAACATAACTCTGTAAAATTAGTAACAATGGTGAAGAATATTACTCTAAATTTTAACTGTATTTATTTATCTTTTAAGAAGTTTTATTCGCGGTAAAATTACGAGGATTCGATACAATATCTAAAAATAAACTATTTTCAAGACAAAGAAAATTCGGGATTGCTCCACCGGCAAGAGAGTATTAAAATTTCAATAAAACTAAGTACTACGAAAACTTGTAGCATGTAATATGGGGGTGATTCAAGTATAGATAGTACATACACCGGTTCTTAAATTCTACACTATTTTATATTTATTTATCACGAAAATAAAGGGTTATTCCTAAGAATCCTCTTAAAAACATATTTAGTGTTGAAATCGCCCCGAATTCTTTTCATTTTCTGATCTATTCAATTACGTGCCGTATTCGTTTCAGTACCATTTTTTACAAAATGTGAAAACAAAGCTGCGGCTTACGCTAAAAGTTTTAAAATATTTTCGGTGATAGTTGGAAAGCGCCGATGAATATGTCAAAGTTCGAACGAATATCGTTAGTATATGACACATGTGGAAAATTTTAGAATGCCGACCAAGATAGCTTTTAGTGAATGAATGTTACACTATTTCCCCAAAAAAAGCTTTGCGTAGTGCGCTAAAATTGTGACGAGGTATCTTTTGTTTGAAAATCGTGTTTTCAAAAAAAATGTCATCGCATAGCAAGGCTGATTTTTAGCGAAATAGCACCCCAGATTTTACAGCTACTAAATATCTCCGTAAAAAAGGATCTAGAACGTAGCGTAATGAATGACTATGGTAAGTAAGTAGTATGCAAATAAAAAGTAAATAAATAAATCTCATTGGTGGGAGGGTATTAATACATTTTGTACCCAATACTGTATACACACTCGCTATTAGTTGCTTATAAGAATCGCTTAGGAATCGTGCTGGCATAGTTTTGGCGACGAGCGTCCAGAAACGCACGGCTGATACAGTGTTATTTAGATTGAACTATACTTACTACCAGTAGGCCAACCATGAGTTTTGACATTACTTACTAGCGATTCCGTAAAATATTTACATGATAAACATCCGAACGCCTCTAGCGGTTACACGGTGAACTGACGTTTTTCATAAAAATATTTTACGTAGTCGCTAGTGTGAAAACTCATGGTCGCGTTACAGATTAGCGGTCCTAGTAGAAATATTTTTGACAATCGCAATCGTATTGAGCTTGCTGCACACTGGTGACGTTTGGTTGAAAGTTCATACAAATGTCATCGAGTTTGATCTTAATTCGATTGTAAAAAATATTCCAGCTCGGGCCGCAGATGTATTATGTATATACCTTCTGTACTCGGAAAAAGTGGCATCTTAATTTATTTTTAGTAATAAATACATTTTTGACCAAATTTAACTTCGAGTTTAATTAACATTTAACTAGTATCGTGGGTATCAAAACACTACGAGAGACTCTCGATGTGTAATCAATAATTTTATTCGGTTTTAGGTGTTGATATACTTTGCCCAACTACCAGATCGCGATATCTAATCGTGCTACGGGCGCCCTCAAAACTCTCAAAACATTAAACTTATGAATATTCAAAAATCATTTGCGTATTACAACTCAACAAGAAATGAAACACATTTGTACTAACGTATCGCAATCACTCCAAATGCAATAAAGATACAATTGCTCATGTGTTTAAATCATCAGGATTAATTAAATTCATAAGCACCCTCGTTCTTGTGGGGATGTGTGGGTGTATCCCCGGGAGATGGCGCCCTGGCGACCTAAGGTCTAAAGTTAAATGGAATGTAACCGCACCCTTCGGGTAATGGTAGCATTATAACTATAGCTACGTTACAACGTCCGAAGTGGTCATTATTGTACTTGTTCCGAAGAGATCCGACATCAAAATTGTACACGAATTACTGTTAGCGGTTTGTTTGTGTTTTCTGTTTGATATCGTGTAGCTGTTATTAGTTCGACGAATGTATGACTGTAATATAAAAGCGATATTGTCGGTGGCGTGCAGTCCATATAGATAAAGAGACTCTGTCTACCATGACAACTTGCCAATTATATAATTAGAGATAAAAATCATCACCAAAAACAGATTTTGAAAATAACAGCTTAACTTAGCTTATATATTTTAAATCGACACAGGGTTGATTATAGTGATAATAGTGAAGCAAAAATTAGAGAAAATTATTATGCAAGATTTTTGTCTATCCTGATCTTAATGCCGGTGCACGTCACTGTATATTGTAGTTGCTGCATTTTCTGAAGCCAGCAAACGGAGCAACGGAGCGAAATTAACGTGGGTACTGGGTAGAGTCGCGAGCAAAGTTATTAGTATGATATGGCCTTTGTAAGTGGCTTTTCTATAAATCATAATCATCATATAGGCCCTGTTTTATCCACTGCTGGATATACGCCTCTTTCCTGTTGGTGTAACAGGAAAGAGGCAACATTTCTTCTGCGGCAGTCTAGATAGACACTTGATAAGTAAGCTCTTAATTTTCAACGTATTTTTATGAAAACAAAATTAGGTACATAAAATAACAATGTCTTATGTGGACTAGTCATTTATGCGTTTTAATAACAGCAGCCTGAGCAGGAAAATTTCTGACAACCGTAAATGTATTCGAACTCGATGCGCGTCTATGAAATTTGTATGAAATATTAACCAAACGTCATCAGTGCGCAGCGAACTCGAATACATTTACATTTACATTAGTTTTTCGTGCTCGGGCTACTGATATTGTACTTTTAATTCTTTATATATCGTAGCATTATCATACATATTTTGGTGATTATTTTAATTCGATACGATTATAAATATTGTAAGCTTTGTGAAGTGACAATTCTAATTAAAAGATAACTAGTAAAAGGGTTAAAACCCTATTCTTCAATGTTATCCAGCCATGGGTGAAGAAATTAACGGCATTGAAAGAAAGCTTTGTTAATTGAGTGGTAATTTGATAGCCCCTTTGGAAATAAGGCGTAAATGTAACATTTTCATAATAATAATCACAAAGATATTTCTTTGTATTGTTAAAGTCAAATATTAGGGAGCCCTATTCAAATACAATAAACGAACCTTATAATGAGCTGAATTTACATCAGCCTCCACCATTAATTGATTCGTGGTAATAGTTTATTGAATCAGGGCTTTCAATGTTACTTAAGGAAATCATATTTAATGTGGTAGAGCCACGCTGTAGACAGTAACGTCTATAGCACGGATGGGCCGGCTCGACCGGTTAGATACCACTGTCTCACAGAAAACCGACGTAAAGTGGCAGCTTGCTGTCGCGTTTCGTTCGGTGAGTGAGATTTCCGGTGGCCCATTTCCCCACTCCCATTCCCAATCCCCTTCCATTCCCTCCTTTTAGGTTGGCAACGCACCCATGATTTTTTTTGTCTTGGGTGTCTATGGGCGGTGGAGATCACTTAACATCAGGTGACCCATCTGCTCGTTTGCCAATCTCTGCTATAAAAAAAAAATGTCTATTATGGATTTAGTATAATTTATTATAGGATTTAGTATAATTTCATCAACTAAATAACAAGAAATATAAAAAAAAAACAACAGCAGGTCCAACAGGTCAATCTGGAAATCTTAGGAGGCCTATGTTCAGCAGTGGACGTCCTATGGCTGATGATAATACCAAATTTCAAGATTCTGAGTACACGCGAAGTACCCTGTAGGTTTTGATTCCCTTGCGAGTGTCGAAAATTTGCGGCATAAACGGATGTATCTTTTGATTGGATTGGCTTAGTAGTTTGATTTTTTCACAACTCCAAGGGACATTAGACCTAAGTATTTGATATGAATTTCAGCTTGATACCTCCACGCGTTCCTGAGAAAAAGGGTCGTGACAGACAGACAGACGGACAACAAAGTGATCCTATAAGGGTTCCGTATTTGCCTTTTGAAGTACGGAACCCTAAAAACATCAAATAACTACCGGTAACTAAGAACACATTTTTTATGTTAGGAATGTATGTTTATAGATGACATTCTGATATATACAGATACGCAGCGATTGCTCTGCCGAGACGCGTGTCGGAGGTTCGAGATCAACCCAAAATTGACCTCTGACTTTTCTATGTAAAATGTGTTTTCTTTGTGAATTATTGCTTGCTAGAACACTATTAAATATGTAAGTATGCAGGTTTTCCTTCAAAAAACACTTCGTGAGGAAACCTGCGGCCTGAGCAGGAAAATTTCTGACAACCGTAAATGTATTTCAGCTCGATGCGCGTCTATGAAATTTGTATGAAATATTAACCAAACGTCATCAGTGCGCAGCGAACTCGAATACATTTACATTTACATTAGTTTTTCGTGCTCGGGCTACTGCATACCCGACAATTTCCTCACAAGAATTTCGAAAATATGTGAAACCAATCCACATTCGGCCAGCGTGGGAGACATAGGCCTAACCCCTCTCACTAGTAAAGGAGGCCCGGTCCGGCAGTGGGAGAGTAATATTGCAGGGCTAATATTATTATTATATATACAGATCGGCAAGACACTGAATTCGAACCTAAAGAATATCGTTTGAGAGCGCTAATGTAGAACCACACACTTCATTATCGGGCGAGGCTGATTCTCAAGGAGTTTGTCATGAACAATTAATATTAGCGGAGTAATTTGAGAGTGATATTAATCATAAAGGAGGAACTTGAGGCAAGTTTACTACGGTGTCCAAACTTGTGAGCGGGGCTTAATTTCGATTACTTAGAACGCCCTGGGTTATTGAGAAGACTTGCTAACTGTGACATATTACTACGGAATATTAAGCATTGTATATAGTCACGTACCTCCCTCGGTATCGGTACACATGTAACCTAAATCCCAATCATATATTGCTTCCTGAGGTTAGTTTCGATTATTAAGTATCTACTAGTATTATCTGATTGGAGTTTGTAATTACTATTCGTTATAGCAAAGTGTAATTTTTATCTATTATACGTACGCAATAAACCATAATTTTATGGACTTAGTTTATGGACCATTAAATACATAAGTAGGTACTTTTTAAAAATAAGAATCAACAAGGCATGATGCGCAGCCAAAAGCAAATGCTTATTTTATTTTGCTCAAACAAAATTCAAGCAAAATTATCAAAAGCAGTTAATTAAGAACGCAAACTACTGGGGATCTGAAAGTTGGCATAGATGTTTTGTGGACAGTCAGCAGCTTTAACATAAATATTAGGAATAAAGTTTTTTGGCTATACCAATTAAAGTAATAAATTCAAGCATAATGTACACATTTGTGTTTTTAACGTTCCACATATTAAAAATTAGATACCGATAAATTGAAATTAAAACAATGACAATTCGTATCGGTCTAAAATATTTTAATGAAACTCTGATACCCTAACATAATGTACATTTTATTGAACATCGCCATTCGCGTAACATCATTCTTTACCTACCGGTTAGTGTCGTTTCCTCAACAAGGACAACAAAGTTAATATTTCATACAAATATTATGACACATGCCCGAATGGTCAAACGCTACTCAACTTGAACGGCTTCTTACATTGATTTTCGCCATACAATTTGGACAGATAAGGCGGCCTTAAACGACATAAGGCGACCTTAAGTGTATGAACATTCGGCGGATAGACAAGCATCGAGCTCAATACGAATTCGATTGTCAAAAATATTCATACTAGTAGCCCGACTATGAGTTTTTGTTGGCATGTCATGCTAGTGACTATGTAAAATATTTGTATGACAACCAAACGCCTTTTGCGGCTACGTAGGGAGTTGACGTTTTTCATACAAATTATTTTACGTGGTCGCTAGCGTGAAATGTTAAAATGTTAAACTCCTGCAGGGTTACCATGACCTCTTATAGCAGTATTATTATAATCGTTCTTCGTTTGTTTTGTATAGGAATTGGTACAAGTAAAATTATAATAATACTGCTATAAGAGGTGGTGGTAACTCCCCTGGTCGCGTTACAGGACCACAGAACGGCGAATGTAACAGACATTGTCCTACAGGACACATGCACATGATAAATGGTCATTAAGTTCTAGTCATAGTTAAAAAAAAAAATAATGTGACTGACTGCCAGGACTGGATCCCTCTAAGAGGATTGACGCCAATTAGGCAGCCAGTTGTAAAAACTTAGCCGAACATTTTCTACATGTTTAAAATTAAAAAAATAGGATATATGTAAATAGTAGCAGTTGTACATTTTTAAGCCATACGGCGGACGTGGAGTAAATCCGTCGGGATTTGAACAGCAAGCAAGAGATTAGTTTTATTACATCGAAATTCGAATACAACAGCAAACATATTATTTCATTACAAAGTGACATAATGTTAGGACACATTATTTGTATATTTTCTTACTCTAGGTATGTAAATTGTGTTGGTAACCTTTTTTTTTTATAGCAAAGATTGGCAAACGAGGAGATGGGTCACCTGATGGTAAGTGATCTCCACCGCCCATATATACCCAAGACACAAAAAGAATCATGGGTGCGTTGCCAACCTAAAGGAGGGAATGGAAGGGGAGGGAAGGGGATTGGGAAAGGGAGTGGGGAAATGGGCCACCGGAAATCTCACTCACCGAACGAAACGCGACAGCAAGCTGCCACTTTACGTCGGTTTTCTGTGAGACAGTGGTATCTAACCGGTCGAGCGGGCCTATTCGTGCTATAGACGTTACTGTCTACAGCGTGGCTCTACCACTTCAAAAACCTATTCACAATAACCTGTATTGTAGCTTATTTAACATACACTTTTCCAATGTTATAAGTAAAGCCATCTCCTTGAGCTTATTTCTATCAATACCGCCATTTTTAAGAGGTTGGTACTTAGTTCACCGTGCTAAACTAACTCAGCTCGCCCATGAGGTTTTTATACATATACACTTATGGTCAAGCTACTGTTGGCATTATGGCGCTGGGCTGTAAGACCGGTACTCCGACATAACCGTCACGTCTTCCCCAGGCGTGGCGGTAGTGTTAAAACACTGTTCCTCGCAATAAAAAAAGGCCAACCATAAGTTTTCTAGCTAGAGACTTCGTAAAATTATATGGAAAGCACCCGAACGCCTTTAGCGGTTAAGTTAGAAATTAATGTTTTTCATACAAACATTTTACGTAGACACTAGCGAGAAACGTCAATAAAAGACTGGACATCTGTAGGCCAACCATGAGTTTTTTCGACACGTATCGCTAGGTCTAGGTCTAGCACCTAGTGTAAATCTTATTACGAACAAATATCCGGAATAAACATAGACTTAAAAGTAGTTTCAAAATACAAAAATATATTGGCTTCAGAATCCGGTGCACTCTATAAACTAACAATTTTATCATAAACTACGAAACCCTAAAAAATAGGTCAAAAGATTGAATATAACATGCCCTTTTAGCAACTTTATACGGCATGTATGGATAAATACTTCTTTTCAGACGAGTCAAGGCCTTTGAATCAAATTGCTTTGATCTGCCAGCCTATTATTTGATACAATGGTAATGAGTTTCCCAATTACAAAATAATAAGGAATGATTACTGTCGATTTGTAATTTCCAGTTAATACATTTAAACTAATACAATGGAATAATTGTCGCCTCCTTGGTCTAGTGGCAGCATATATAGGCTGTGGACCGGGAGGTCCTGGGTTCGATTCCCAGGGCGGCAAAGCAAATTTTCTAATTTTATTTGCCCGGGGCTGGATCCCTGGTCGTAAAAAAAGTGTGTTGCGCCGACCCCACATTAAGGTGGGATAAGGGCAGGTAGAAAGAAAGAATAAGTAGGTAGTCCGCCTCCTTGATCTGCTGGCTGTATGAGTGGGCTGTAGTCCTGGATTCAATTGCCTGGTTAGGCAAAGCAGGCTTTCTAACACGATTTGTAGGGACTGGTTTTCACACAGGGAGTTGTCGTAAAGCAGTCAGCCAGTAGTAAAAACGTAGCCGATTCCTTTCTACAACATGGTTGAAAAAGTATGTCCCGTTGATACCACATAACATTAAAATAAATGCAGGTGTAAAAAGAATATAAGTAAGATAATCAAAATGATCTTTTGCGCGTTTGTCCATACATTCAAATAAAACTAGTTTTTACGAATTCCATCGCGATTTGTTTTTATTTTTAGTCCTGACTTTTCGAAAGCTTTACAGCTTTCACGGTCATAGGTCGGAGTCGAAAAAATAAAAACAAATCGCAACAGAATCCGTAAAAAACTAGTTTAAACCCTCATTTGCACGAGAGCTTCTTTAACGTGCGTTAAAAAACGTCTAGACATATCTGTTCATATGAGTGATTGAAATTAATTCTTGCCTTGTTTATAATAAGATATATTCTACATACCGCCCGAAAAAACGACGCGTTTGAACAACTATACTGGAACTCATTTATTCCAGTACAACGCGATATCAACGTTTCGTTCGTTCGTTCAAAAAGCTCTCCTGCGAATGAGGCCTTATTACATACATACATAAGCCCACGCCTGTATCCCCGAAGGGGTAGGCAGAGGCACACTAGTACACCTAAATTTCGCCGAGCTTAGTTCCGTCCCAGATGTGATAGGGGGCGAGCCTATCGCCATATCGGGCTTATGAGGCCTTATTTCAATAGGATAATCGCCTCCTTAGTGTAGATAGGATAATATACTTTCGATTTACTCGTATGCAAATACCACCCTAATCCTACGTCTAGCAAATACAAGGACGCGTTGTTTCATTGCACAATTTTGTGAGAGAGATTAAAGCGTATTGCGCCATCAAGCCTGCACTGGGGTATATTTTACTCAACAACGGTTAAACAAGCTGCAGTGAAGTTCAGTTTGCGCGTCGTATGCGGATGCGACCGCAGCCACGGATGGCATCGCATTTGCTCTGCGACAAATGTATCTTTTCCAATTATCAACGCGAAATGTTTGCTTGCTAGTAATGATGTACTGTAATGAAGAAGCATTGAAATGTTTATGCTTTGTACGTACTGTTGGTTCTATGGCGTAAACGAAATTAGTATGAGTGGTGGGATCACGGGCTTATCCTATTTTTTATTTTAATAAGAAACTCTTCTTTATAGCAGATATTGGTAAACGACCTGATGGAACATTATCATCACCTCCCCTAAAGGAGGTGAAGAAATGTCTGTACACTTATGATACCTAAACAATCATGGCTGCGTTACCAACTTAATAAAAAATAACACGTAGGAAAAGGGAGAAAGTATTTGGTTATGACAAAGACAAGACTGCCTCGGTGGCGTGGTGGTATTTCGGTACGACTACGGTTCTGAGGTCTCGGGTTCGATCCCCGGATCGGGCAAAGTGATATTGAATTTTTCCATATCAGCCCGGAGTCTGGAATTTGTGCCCGATATGGCGATAGGCTAGCCCCCTTTCACATCTGGGACGGAACTAAGCTCAGCGAAATGTGGGTGTTCTAGTTCGCTAGTGCGCCTCTACCTACCCCTTCGGGGATACAAGCGTGAGCTTATGTTATGTTATGAAACAAGTTTTGAATATTATCAATTCAATATATTAATGTATTTGGGTACGTAGGTGATATCAAATATTTCCAATATAAAATGTCGTATCAGAAATTATTATCCTTATCAATAACGTAATTTAACCAAGGATTTATGTCACACCATCTATGAAAGGGTAAAACGGAGTTACAAAGTTGCAACCGCGAGCGTAAAGCTAGTAACAAATAAAATTCACAAACAACTCTGTATGCTGCATTTCGGGTACGAAATGTCCACCGCGCTTTTTATAAACGCTCAGCGCTTAAAGCCGAGGTCGCTGACACCTTAAGCGACTTAGTTAAACAGTTACTATTATTGTAAGCTCATCTATATCAGATTGAAGACATTTCAACTGTATTACTATTCTAATTAGCACTTACTAACAGCAGTTGGGTTTTAGTTTTAATTGTTATGAATTATACAGCATGTTTCATAAAGTTGGTATCAATAATAGCTACACTTAAATATAGGATGCCTAGCGGTAAAGTTTAAAATTTCATTTTAGATAATGGACAAATTTGTGACGAAATTTTTTTTTCTGACTTATTGGGTCAGCTGTAGTACATTTGCAAGGTACCTATGGATTAATAAATTTTTTAGCATATATAAAGTCAATCCTATTCTAATAATTCTATGTTTAATAATTGATAAAAAAATTAAGTTCTATTCTAAGGTTCTATTTTTATTTTTTTTATCTTTACCATTCCGCTTTATATCGTTCTCCCTTTATGCGCAATTGTTATTGGTACCAACTTTATTGAACACTCCGTATATGCAAAACTATAATAGTCGAACCTTCTGCAGCCCGAGCACGAAAAACTAATGTAAATGTAAACTCGCTGCGCACTGATGACATTTGATTAATATTTCATACAAATTTCATAGACGCGCATCGAGCACGAATACATTTACGGTTGTCAGAAATGTTCCTGCTTGGGCTGCTGGAATTCAACGCATTTAAAAAGTTGTAGATATCTCGATATATCTATAGTTCCTTTGAGTTATAGTTTGTGCATTTCACCCTAACGCCTTGACATGAACAGGCTAATTAATTGATTTTAACACCCCAATCACTTTAATGGATGCAAATAATGTAGTCAACATGATCAAATGCAAATCATGAGTGATTCAATAGAGCGGAGTTAGGAGTAAATGTCAGTGGTCAATTTACTTAATGTCCATAGGCTGTGGTACACCGCAGTATTGTAAAATCGTATGTGTAATATTTGATTTATTTTATTCAAATCGCAATCGTTTTGCATTTGAAATCAGTGAGAATATAATAAAATTGTAATTTACGAGACAGCATCGTAAGATTCTTTTTCGACTGACTTCCAAAAAGGAGAAGTTCCTCAATTCGTCTGTATTTTTTTATGTATATTACAACACGATATCTTTCTTTCTGACTGACTTTCAACTTGTCTAATCGTGACCAAATTTATATGGGATTACCCTTGAAATAAGCTTTATTGACCACAAAAATAATCTTGAAAATTGGTTCATATCTGACGGAGATATCGCTTACACAAAAACAAACAGACGAAATGAGCACCTCCTTCTTTGAAGTCGGTGGATACGGTGGAGTACGAAACCCGATCATTTACAGTTGGCCTTAGCAACTTTTTTTAGAACAAAAATATTTCATTGAAATAAAACTATTCTTACGGATTCTATCACAATTAGTCTGACCCGTGACAACGAAGACTGCAAAGCCTTCGAAACGTCGGGAATAATAATTAAAACCTAATCGTGATAGAATCCGTAAGAATACTTTTATTTCAATGTATAATATTCGCGTAAACTTAAAAAATATTTCAACTTATTTATACCTATCATTCATCTCTAACACCCATAAAACGCAAACAGAAAGAGGGGAAAAGCAACATTCAGTTCGCCCAAATAAAAATGAAATATGTACTACTTTCACGAGGTTACGAACTGAGTGCCAATGTATCGTACACGCACAAGTACGAGTGAAGTAAAGTTGGTGACACGTGTCCGAACCAATAGTGCGAGCCATAATGTTTGGCGGGGGTTTCTCGATTTAACACGTAAACTTTTATATCGATATGTTAAGTACGGTCGTCGAAACTAGCGTGCCAACTGTCGAATTCGAAACGTATCTTTCTTTCTACCTGCCCTTATCCCACCTTAATGTGGGGTCGGCGTAACACTTTTTCAAGCATGTTGCTGTTAGGATTTCGCTTAGTTTTTACGACCGGCCGCCTGCCTGACGTCAACCCCTATGAGGTATCCAGTCGCGGGCAAATTAAATTGGAAAATTTGCTTTGCCTGACCTGGGAATCGAACCCAAGACCTCCCGGTCCACAGTCCATGCTGCCACTAGACCAAGAAGGCGACTATTCGAATATGTCGAATTCGAAACGTATGCTGATCATCATCATGTTCAGATATTTGTTTCAAGTCTGGGTGTTGTGAGACCGAAAGTCTTTCATTGTCTCGGATACCCACGATACAGGTTATACCTAGTTTGGGGTCAGGACTAGCTGTGTGACTGTATGGGTGTATTTATTCAGTACGAGTCCGACCCATGACCACGAAGACTGCAAAGCCTTCGAAACGTCGGAAATAAAAATTAAAAACCAAATCGTGATAGAATCCGTAAAAATAGTTTTATTTCAATTTATAACATTCGCGTAAATAAAAAAAATCAGTATGGGTGTATTTATTTATTAATATTACACACTTCGGCAATCTTCGTTCAATTCGAATATGACTGCTTGATGATGCGTATATATAAGTTGCACGTTCTTCTTCCATCTGCCTTTATGCTAAAAGTAATTGGAAAGGAAGGGAGTATCTGGGTTTCCAAGAAATTTATATGTCATGTCAGTTTTCTGTAAGACGACTCGTAATGACCGGGTCGAGCCGTTCTATTCATATTGGCGTCAAAATATTCGTGGATGGTCCTCCGTATATGCTTTTTCTTTATATTTGCCCTTATCCCACTTTAATGTGGGATCGGCGGTACACACTTTTTGCAACATGTTGCAGTAAGGAATTTTTACGACCGGGTGCCTTTCTGTCGTCAACCTCCTTCTATAGGATCTAGTTCTGGACAAATAGTGTTAAAAAAGCACCCCGCCTATCCTGGGAGTCGAACCCAGGACCTCCAAGTTCACATCCCATATACGCCGTCTCTAGACCAAGGCGGCGACTTTAGCGTGATAGTCCGACAATGATACAAATAATTACTCGTATTTTATCGAACCGACTACTATCGTTTTATAAACATCCACTCACTGCGTTTCAAGGCTTTCATCAACAGTAAAACAGAAAAAAATATTCGATTCAGAACAAACAACTAATTACATGCTTTTGTGTCAGTAGCACGACATTACGCGCTGATCGTACATTTGTACACATAAATTCTTTAAATCGCACTGTCCGAGTTGGCGAGCAACGTGCGATAGCATTACGAGCCGATAGCTGAAAATAATCCCCTTAATACGCAAAATAAACGCCCGCTGCATTGACACCGGCTGATTAAATTAATTATAGCGCAAATTAATGGCGTAAGTGAAGCACCCTCGGCAGTTTGTTTGCAGTTGCTAGAGTCAATTATTTGGCTGTATCCATGCGCTTTGTAATGTTGTTTCGTGGAATTTTGAATGATCAGTTGCTGCGCTTTTTGCAATTAAGATGTATAAGATATTGCGATTGTTGGACGGCTATCGTCGATTAGACCGCCAATGGTCCTTCGTTTTCGACCGACTTCCACAAAACGAGGAGGTCCTCAATTCTTCTGTATTTTTTTATGTATCTTACGTGGTATCTCCGCCAAATGTTGACCGATTTTCAAAATTCTTTTTGTGTTCGATAGAGCTTATTTCAAGGGTGGTCTCATATAAATTTGGTTACGATCGGATTTGTAGTCGGTCCGTTAAGTTTTTAAACTTGTGATTATTAGTTCCGTCTGTCCCTGGTTTACAATTATAAATGTTCTTACGAAAATTGAGTATCCATTACACATAATTGGGTCATTTGTGTCTAAATCAAATCAAATCGTTTATTGAATCCATAAAATGTCACACATTGTTTATATTCCGTCTAAAATGTTACTCTACTGCCAGTTCGGAAGGCTGCTTCGCCAGGGAAGAACGAGCAAGAAACTCTGACGTTGCTCTTTTTGTGAATAATAAGCAGTTTATAGTCACATATTAATATACAACCAATAATAGAAAACAAAAAAATCATTAATTTACATTTGAAATTAAATCAATAAAACGTACAATTTCGATTGCTATCTATCAGTAGATTTATATTATTCTACTAACGAAACGACCGGTTTCAATAAACGATCTCAGTTTGAGAGTGCAGATAAATCGAGATTATGAACCAATCAAATCAAGTCATTTGATGGAGTATGTGTTCCTATTGGCTAATTTTTGCAATCTATCTATCGAACTGAGATTGTTTATTGGAACCGGGCGTGTATCAATCAACCAAATTACTAGTTTTTCATTATCATCAGTCACAGGACAACTAGTTGTTACATATGACTAATCACAATATGCAACAAGACACTCGTAGCTGCCCATACCTAAGACCAGTTATAATTACAACACTCGCAATACATCCACCCTTGAAAAACACAGCTCGAAGCATAATTTTCAATTATCATGGTGGATTTACCGACATCTATAACACGAGATGATGAAGGCTTTGTTCCTGTTTTACGGGTAAAGAATAATTTGGCAAGCGTTACGCGGCATACGTAAGTAGGTATAGTCCAATCTGCTTGGGAGGGGGTTTCCGACGCCCGACGCCCGACGCCGCGCCGCCATGCCACCGCCACGCCACCGCCTAGCGCCTGTCTGACATACGCCCCACATTTATTTACACGACACAGATTAATTCCATGTCATCCGACATATCCACTGCGACTCACCGTTTTCAATCATATCGTCATGAGTGGAGTTCTTGAGATCATCGTCACATTTTTCCGACGGTGCGGCGATTAGTTCTGCTTAGGAATGTTTATAATGCTCACAAAAGTACGACTTTGGGTACTTCAGAGTTTCATGACGCATTTATGCAGGCCAGTAGGGTACTACGATTGCCTCGTTGGAGTATTGGTATTACATTCGATCTCCGGGTCGGGAAAAGTGATATTGGCTTTTTCAGTGTCAGCTCGGAGTCTGGAACTAATGTCCGATATACTGATAGGCTCGTCTCCTATCACATTTGGGGCGGATATAGGTGCGCTTCTGCTTACCCTTCAGGTGTATGTATGTGTATGTATATGCCATACCATTCTGATGACTCATTGACATGCTTATCGGTAGTCGAGGGAAGATTTTTAAGTTTTCAAGTTAAAATGAAGATAATAAAATTATAAGTTTCACATCATTACTAAATAATGTTACTCTCACCATTTTTATCTACTGCTTAAGATTTTTCTGACGATAGTAAACATAACATAACATAAAATAAGCTCACGCTTGTATCCCCGAAGGAGAAGGTAGAGGCGCACTAGCGAACTAGTACACCCACGTTTCGCCGAGCTTTGTTCCGTCCCAGATGTGATAGGGGGCGAGCCTATCATCATATCGGGCACAAATTCCAGACTCCGGGCTAATATGGAAAAATCCAATATCACTTTGCCGGGGATCGGACCTGAGACCTCAGGACGGTAGTCGTACCGAAATACAACTTCGTCACCGAAGCAGTCAACATAGTCCCATAGTAAACACAGTCCAGAATATTACACAAAAGATAAATTCTTGAAGTCGTACTGAAGAAACAAACATGCTCGATATAATTAAATGAATAGCCAATAAAACAAAAGCAAACGTAGACCACAAACACAATAAAATATACAGAAACACAAAGCAAACAGACATAAGAGAAAGCCATTGCGTTGGAGTGGTAATTTTCTAAGTACGTTGGCTGGCGAGGTCAACCTAACTCAGATAACTGTTGACATTGTTTGAGACGATCTCTGGGTTAATCCATGCCATTTATTAATTAGTGAAGTACCTAATAACTTCAAATAATATCATGTCGCGACTCTAATCCTCAATAAATACATGCTTAATTACTTAGTGAATGTGAATCGTAAATACTATAATAAATCATGTTAACAGCTATTGCCTGCGGCCTTGCCTACGTGAAAGCCGCATATCACAACGTGTTGGGGTAGAAAGTAACAAAATTATGGTGTAATACATTTAGATGAACGTCTGCTATGTGTTCAACATACCCATGGTTCTCTTGGTATCGTGGGTGTCTGTGGACGATAGAGGTCACTTATCGTCAGGTGATCCACCTATTTATCGGCCGACTCCCCAAAAAGGAGGAGGTCCTCAATTCGTCGGTATTTTTTTTTATGTATGTTACTCGATATATCCGCCAAATGTGGACCGATTTTCAAAATTCTTGTCGTGTTCGATAGTGCTTATTTCAAGGGTGGTCCCATATAAATTTGGTCACGATCGGTAAATTGGAAGTCGGTCAGCAAAGTTTTTAAACTTGTGATTATTTTCTAATATTTTTTTATAGCAGAGATTGGCAAACGAGTAGATGGGTCACCTGATGATAACTGATCTCCACCGCCCATAGACACCCAAGATACAAAAAGAATCATGGGTGCGTTGCCTATATATCTATATATACAAATCCAATGTAAAAATGATATACTGCACAAACAGAACAAAAGAGCTATAAAAACAAATAAATATGAGATTTAAGAATGAGTAACGTTCGGGTCAGCATATAAAAAATAACATTACCATAAGAGATCGCAATACATATTAAAATCTAATAGAATAGTGATAGCTCTTGGTTTTATGTCCATAACTGTCCAAAAAGTTTCAATATAGTGTGCAGAAGTACCGAATTTGTTTAGCTTGGCAAAGTTATTTCAGCGTGTGGTGAAGGCGCTACCAAAGACTAACTAATAGTAAGTAATTGTACTACATAAGCGCTACTAGCAAAAGTAGCAATATATGACCGTTTTTGAACATAACACAAAAAGTGATTAAAAATTCGTATAACCAATCAGCGGCCTGAGCAGGAAAATTTCTGACAACCGTAAATGTATTCGAACTCGATGCGCGTCTATGAAATTTGTATGAAATATTAATCAAACGTCATCAGTGCGCAGCAAATTCGAATACATTTACATTACTTTTTCGTGCTCGGGCTACTGGGCTCTTTGGTGTGTTCATGAAATTAATTAGCAATTTATATTTTTTCCGACAGATAATAAATATGAGGTTTCCGAATTAGGCCACCCGTACAGGTAAGTTTGCCAAGTCATTTTATTATAATAAATTGATTATGACAAAACGTCGCGTCCTTTATGGGCGTATCAATCTAAAGTTTTGTAATTGTTTCTCGTTGACTTATTGCCGACCGAGCGAATTATGTTTGCGGCCAATAACTAGAATTGTACCTTAGGAAAACATAAATGTAATGGCTCTTATGCATTCTTTGGCAATTTATATATTTTATTATAAAATTGTACTCAGCTGAGTTCACACATCTTAGAATCCGCCTGGGTCAAACAAATTTAATAATAGTAATTACTATACTGCTGTTTAATGTCTCTGGTCTGGGTACATCACCGCAATGTCTTTTTGTACTGCCAAACAACACTATGCGAACAATTTTGTGTTTAAGTTTATACGACATTTTAGTCAATGTAATTACTGAACATTGACCCCACAATATTCAAACACTTAGGGCCGCCTAATGTCATTTAAGACCGCCTTATCTCTCCCAATTGTATGACGAAAAAAGATACATGAAGCCGTTAAAGTTGAATAGCTTTTCAGGTTTCGGGCGTAAGAGACTTATCGCCAAATATCCTCAAGTGATGAGCGCGAAGCTTTGCTGTTCAAGGCGGTTACCATTCGGCTAGTGGTTTGTCCATTTTATTATATTGCTATATAAAATTGTAGATTCGCTCGCGTTCAAGTACCAAATTATATACCCAAACCTTCCTCATAAATATTTTACTTATTGGTGAAAACCGTCTGAAAATCCGTTCAGTAGTTTTGGAGTTTATCGAAAAAACAGACGCGGCGGAGGTCTTTGTTTTTTAATAAAGGGTGTAAATGACAGTCTACCGAAAACTGATATCATGTGTTCAGTACACAATTACCCAGCGTTAGAATTTTTCTTCGGTCTTTTCATGATTTTTTTTTACAAACATAACGCAATAAAATCGTTACTATTCACTAACAAAACCTCACTTCTATTAAATGTAATAAAAAGTAAATTACTTTTATTACAGAATCATGTACTGAACACCTGTAGCCCGATCACGAAAAACTAATGTAAGTGTATTCGAGTTCGCTGCGCACTGATAATGACGTTTGGTTAATATTTCATACAAATTTCATAGACGCGCATCGAGTTCGAATACATTTACGGTTGTCAGAAATTTTCCTGCTCAGGCCGCTGGTCTCAGTTTTCGGAAGGCTATCGTTTACAACCTTTATGTTGTGTGTAGTGGTATTGTGTCCTGCACGATTTGTCACGTCTCATATGATATTTGTCGAGTACCAATAACAAAACATCAACATTTTATTGTCCCCATAACTTGAAATAAAACTAATAAAACTACTAATAGAATTTTTACTCTCAGTTTATGTGCCGTACAAATCACTGGTAGCATAAGGTGTAAGAAGTTAACGACGACGGCAGCTGACCAACTTTATAATTTTTCGGATTGTGATATCAACACAAGGAGTTAAAGGTTTATATACAAACTGACCCGAAACATTAAAAGCATCTGGTGGCGAGAGCGTAAAAATAAGGAAAGGTGCTGTCGAGTACTATTCGCGCTATAATAAAAACTAAGGCTCAAGTTCACCAAAATAAGCTTAAACGTCAGTTTCGTAGCCGCTGGTTTAAAAAGAAAGGTTAATTAAACATGTAAAGTTTTTACCGTTTCGCCATCACATAACTGACTTAACAAAACAAACGTTTATGAATGAAAGAGCAAAACTTTTAAACAAACTGAATGGCAGATTATTAGATGAAACACGGTTATACGTGTGAAGTTTAAAGGTTATGTAATTATAATTTAAATTATACTACAAAATCTTTATATTTTCTTTTAATTCTTTGTTTAATTTTACACGAAAACATGAAGTGTAGTGAACATAATTTATTTAAACAACTGCGGCCCGAGCGGGAAAATTTCTGTCAATCGTAAATGTATTCGAACTCGATGCGCGTTTATGAAGTTTGTATGAAATATTAACCAAATATCATCAGTGCGCAATGATCTCGAATACATTTACGATTGTCAGATATTTTCCTGCTGGGGCCACTGGTTACGCATCTAAACGGATGATTAAAGTTTGGTGAACACGGACCTAAACTACCGCTTTTCTACAGTCAAGTGTTTCACAACTTCAAAACTCTACCAAGTACCTCCCCTCCAGGTTCATTTTGCGTAACAATTTCGACCTTATTACACTATTCTTTATTTTAATAACCTCATTATGTTTGATGTTAATTGTTTTCACTTGTTTTACGACGAAACTGATTTTCGTACCTTAAGAAATTTTAATTAAAGAAGAAAAATTTATCTCCGCCGTCACAAACGGTGTTTTGACTGTCCAAAACAATTCCACTTGCTTCCTACATTACTAAATATTTATAATTGTAAGTAACCTCAAAATGAGTATATATTTTAAGTACAAAAATAAAGCCAACTTAAGTGTTAGATAAGGAATCCTTAGATATTATAACAGTGAAGCCGGACTCAAAATTGGCGAGCCTTAATGTTGCTGTTTTTTTCTTATTTTGTAAGGCGAAAAGGTCTTAGAATATATTACGCGCCATCCAAAAGGCATCCCGTGAGATTTGAATCGAGGAATTTTAAAATCTAGCTCCTTTTTAGCCAAAGTTGTCCTTTTATAATAATCTTAGCTGTAACCCCGGGTTATCTGATTTTATATGTCCTACAAAAATATCAAGAAATGAATCTCGTCACACAATTATTGTTCTATAATATTGAGTAATTTATGAACCTATCCCGCCGATAAACCCGCCACTGTAACGCCTGTAAGCCAGGATTAACAACGGCATGAATTAATTGACACTAGGCAATGAAGCTCTGCGAGTCTCTGGAATTGCAAAACTATCTTTATCCCGCGACGGAATAAAAAAAGGGATGAGTTAGAAAATATTTTTCTATAGCACTCTAAGTAAATATAATAGATACCTTTTGGAAATTCAACGAAAATGAAAATAGATAATTGGTATTACATATTTGTTTGCCCTAACTCTATACAGATACACAAATTCACGTTTGACACATAAAAGCCTTAATAGACAACAAAAGCCCGCCAATCAATTGACTGTAGAGACCAAATCCAAACACGGTTGTTAAAATGTACAGAAACAATATTTTGTTTCAATAAGTGCTTTTCAAAATAATAATAATATTTTTCAAAACATTATCAGAATTACATGGGGTCTGCGGAAAAACACCTTAAAAATCAATACAGATTACGGAGTATACCAATCAATCAATATATACTTCTGTGGCCCGACCAGGAATATTTTTGACAATCGAATTCGAACTCAATGCGCGTATACGCAGTGGCGTGCAGTCCATATAGACAAAGAGACACTGCCTACCCTAACAATTTGCTATTTCCATAAATAAATAATAAAATTATGACCAAAATACAGATTTTTAAAATAGCCATGCTCGGAGCAATCGTTTTAAATCGATACAGAGATGATAATAATCTCTATAATGGTGTCGCAAGAGTTGAAAAAATAATTGTGTAAGATTTTTGTCTACCCTGATCGGAATATCTATGTACGTCACTGCGTATATGAAATATTAACCAAATCTCAACAGTGTGCAGCGAGCTCAATACGAATTCGTCAAAATATTTCTGCTTGGGCTGCTGTTGATATTACGGTTGGAAAGGTCTACTATTTGTATTTTATGAGAATAATATACCTAATAGTTTAGTTATACACATACATAAGCTTACGCCTGTATCCCCGAAGGGGTAGGCAGAGGCTCTCTAGCAAACTAGAACACCACATTTCGCCGAGCTTAGTTTCGCCCGAAATATGATAGGCGACTCTATCGCCATATATGGGGCACAAATTCCAGACTCCGGGCTGATATGGAAAAATCCAATATCACTTTACCCGACCCGAGACCTCAGGACAGTAGGTCTCGGGTTCGATCCCCGATATTCCGTACTCATTAAGTAGCAGTTACTACTTAAATGTTACTACTTAAAAATTACTACTTACTCCATCCACCATGAGTTTTTTTAGCATTTTACGTTAGCGACTACGTAAAATATTTGTATGGCAAACACCCGAACGCCTCAACGGTTACGTGGGAAATTGCCGTTTTTCGCACAAATTATTTAACGTTGACATTAGCGTGAAATGTAAAAAATAACATGATTGTTTATCGAGCTACAGGAGTCGATTTTCATAAAAAATCGTTACAAATAGCTCTTAAACTATGCATTTTCGGGCAATATACACGGGGATCTAACCAATGGATATTAAGTTTTTATGTACATTTTTTGTAGTTGTGACTCATTGACAGTGGAACAAAATGTTAAAGGTTCTATTTTAACCTTCCCCTACGGAAGCTTAAAAAGGAATAAAAAAAATATTCGTCGAATTGAGAACCGGTTTTTTGAATTTATTAAAAACTCATACTAAAACCGGATCGTTTCCACATTTCTATTTTTTCTATCTAATAGCTATTTGAACACGTAGGCTTTGGAAAACTGCTCGAGATTTATTGTTGATTTTATAAGTTTTGAAATGAATTGTAGTTGAAATGAAACTTTTATTTGCCATTGTTGAATATTTGTTATAGCGGTACATTACATGTATCATAAAAATTCTGGCTATATTGCGTTTAATTTTAACTTGTTTAAATATTTTTTTCCGCATCAATCACGTGGTATATTCAAAACACTCATGTGAAAATATTATTTGAGGACAAGCAAATCTCGGGCCCTGGTAGGGTTCCGTATAATAAAATGTTAACATGTCGCGTCGTATTTTCGGAGTATTCGAAATAATACTGCTAATAAATTATTTTATGCAATACGTTCTTCAAAAACGTACTCGTATCTGAACAATTAAAAAGAAATATACCTTTAGAATCCCTGGCAACGTCGATTATGATTTTACGACGTATTATTTTATTTTATCGCTATGGAATGCCAGATCCCTAAAAGCAATAACGATTTGTTGCAAAGCACGACCAATAAATCCATATTTTTCTCCGGCCAGACTACAGCTATAAATTCCACTCCGGAATACTATGCCCGTATGCTTGCAAAACAATAAATTGCCAATGTCGAGTGCACACTCTAGTTATATTCATAAAGCAATGAACAACCATAGGTTTCATTTAATCACCAGCAGATTCGTTCCCGTGGTAGTACTTACTGGTGACAAATCAACGTCCACATTTTATTATAGAATTATTATGGTAGGTTAAATATAATTATGAGTTTGCGTTTGCCTAGATATAAAGGTTTATCCAGCGATTTCCTGCGACCATCAAGTCGTTTGTCCACCTCGTACATAGGTGGACATCTTGTAGCTGACGATAATGTTGAAAGGTTTATCATCCAGTATTAGATCGATTGGTTTTATTCTAAAACTAGCAATTCGAACATGCAAGGGTATGCGTTATAATCTCCCTAAACAAGCACTTTGAAAATAAATGTTAAATCATGTTCAATTAATTACATACATACATACATATTATCACGCCTGTATCCCGTAGGGGTAGGCAGATACTATGGATTTGCACTTCGCCCGATTCTGACACACTACTTTCGCTTCATCTACTTTCATCAATCTCTTCATACATTCGCGTCGGTTAATTAATTATAATTCGTTTTCACTATGATGGCCATAAAATATTGTATATACATACATCATCATCATCATCAGCCAGGACGTCCACTGCTGAACATATGAACAATTTATATTACTGTGTTTGTTAACATTTACATTTTAATTCAAATATTATAAAATATAAATCATTTTTTTAAAAGTAAAGTAAATAAAATAAGTTTAAAAAAATATACAAGGTCATTCATTTAAGTTGGGATTTAAGATTTATTTAACTATTTATTTTGTTTCAGGCGTGGTTTTTGCCCAAAATACAGAGGAAATACAACATGCCTTCATGCTGTCGATGGCCCAAAACACAAATCCAAATCGAACCCGGCTCGACTTCCAGCTTTTCGTCGACATCATTAACACAGCGGATGCCTTCAAGCTCTCCAGGCTCAGTAAGTTGTTTCCCACAATACTTACAGTTTAATTCTTCTATCTTCCCCTATCCCACTCCTTTGTGAGGTAGGCACAACTCACAAATATTTGAGCTACATTTATATTCAGGAGGGTCCAGAGGATCCCAGGCAAATCCTGTTAAAAAAAACACTGCCCGAGTTGGAATTTGAACTCAGATCCCCGGTACACAGCCCGTATCTGCGAAACGCAATGGGCAACAATTATTAACTTACCATATTCTAATTTGATGATTATTTTTCTTAGGAGTTTGTTGTAATGCTACTTTAAGTGCTGACATATATCCAGATCCTGTACTATTTGCATCACATTCGATCTGTCACTTTCTTCACGTCATACTTTCAATACATCGACGGTCTTTCTCTAGGTCGTTTTTCACTCCAGGAGCCCGAGCACGAAAAACTAATGTAAATGTAAATGTATTGGAGTTCGCTGCGCACTGATGACGTTTGGTTAATATTTCATACAAATTTCATAGACGCGCATCGAGTTCGAATACATTTACGGTTGTCAGAAATTTTCCTGCTCAGGCCGCTGGATACACATTTGACGGTTAACATACGCCACTCTCCATATAATTAGATGGGAGAGTTTACCATTCATCGCATAGTCTTTTTTTAGAAATATATTATTCTCATTGTCTAACGGACATAAAAACGAACCCTTAAGAGTTTTTTGCCACTTGGCTATGGAACTCTAAAAGCAAAGTTTGCCGAAGCGCATAATTAAAATCGTTGTACTGTATTTGAAATATGTCTTTCTAATCACGCACATCTTGGGGCAGAGTGATACGATTTAAATGCCCATTTTCAACAGTTTATGGCTCCCGTTTCAATATGAAGCAAAGTCATTGTTCATTTTCTATTCTAGATATAGGTTGGAAGATGAAAAGTTTTCATAACAGTAACCAAATGGATAGCATTTTTTTTCAAATGTTATTTTATTTAGTCAGATAAAATATTTTGACATTTATTTTTCATTGATTTGGTTTTATCGACGTTCTAAGTGTTTTTATTTATATTATATGTTTTATTAATGTTCAAAGAAGTTACAATATAGTCATTACGATAAATTTTCTGAAAGGCATATTATTCAATGTTGAATTGCAATTATGTTAATAAACATAATTGCAATTCCAGTGATTAAAAATTAAAATAGATCAAGCGCCATCGTTGACATTGCTTTGCCGCGCGAACAGGAAAACGTTTGAAAATCAAATTCGAATCGAGTTCGATGCGTGTTTCGGACATTTGTATGAAATTTTAACCAAACGTCATCAGTGCGCATCGACTCCGCTACGAATTCGATTGCCACAAATATTCCTGCTACCGATGTTATAACTTACATTCCATGAAAATTTGACATATGCTGTGTATATGCAACATTTCAAAATTTATTTTGATCACAAATATCCTTTGCTGGCTGTCGCCGCGCCGGCGGCATTGCGTGGCATCATTATTTGAATAGTAAAAAAATTTATAAAATCATTCGGTACCTAGAAATGGTGCAATATGTTCAAAGCCTCTTTCAATATATTTTTTTTTATAGCAGCGATTGGCAAACGAGCGGATGGGTCACCTGATGGTAAGTGATCTCCACCGCCCATAGACACCCAAGACATAAAAAGAATCATGGCTGCGTTGCCAACCTAAAAGGAGGGAATGGAAGGGGAGGGAAGGGGATTGGGAAAGGGAGTGGGGAAATGGGCCACCGGAAATCTATATATTTCTAGTAACGCCTCATCTGCTGATTAATATAACCATATTGCTTGCGCAAGTGGCTTTCGAACAGGACACATAAAACTGTCCGAGAGAAAAGCAGTCATCCCTTAAGTCCGCTCCGACCAACTGCATTGCTCCTGAGCTTTATTTATAGTCATAGCGAGATAAACTTTAAGGAAGAACTGCAATTTTTTTAAACTCTAACAGGTAATTAGTAGTTATTTATGTTGAGTAGACGTTTCCAATTTTCCTACCTTTAAATAACAACACCGACCTGACCGACCGACGACCTGATAAAGGTCGGAGGAAGTCACTGGATGCAGGCCGCTTCCAACAGGTCGATCTCGAAATCTTTGGGGGAGGCCTATGTTCAGCAGTGGACGTCCTATGGCTGATGATGATGATGATGATGATGAAATAACCACAAGTTTAAACTTAACTGACTGACTTCAAAATTTATCCGATCCTGACCAAATTTATATGTGGTCCCTATGGAATAAACTTTATCAAATACAAAAAGTATCTTAAAATGTGGATTACATTTGGCAGAGATATCGTGTTATACATAAAAATACAGACGAATTGATAACTTCCTTTTTGGAAGTAGGTCGAAAACTGATACTGCCATACAAAATTATTCTCTCCGTTTCCTAAATAATAAAATTTCCCTGTTTATAATATTTGAGTTATACAATATTCCGTAATTTATATCCCTCCCTATTTAATTTCTTAAATCACCATACGTTGGATTTTCGAAAAATTGACAAATACGTGTTCGCGTATTGTTTTTTTATCATAATATCTATTTATTAATACTTTTTATTCATAAACTTTATATTCCGTGCTAAATATGCTCCAAATTTGAAGTTTGTGCCACTGCCTCGGTGGCGTGGTGGTATTTCGGTACGACTACGGTTCTGTGGCCTCGGGTTCGATCCCCGGGTCGGGCAAAGTGATATTGGATTTTTCCATATCAGCCCGGAGTCTGGAATTTGTGCCCGATATGTCGATAGGCTCGCCCCCTATCACATCTGGGACGGAACTAAGCTCGGCGAAATGTGGGTGTTCTAGTTCGCTAGTAGGCACCGCTGAAGGGGTAGGCACCCCTTCAGGGATACAGGCGTGAGCTTATGTTATGTTTATGTTATGTTATTTGAAGTTTCTAAACTAAGAAGTTTGAACTGTGAGTTGATAGTCTTTTAATCGATTCTCTTTATGCTGTGTTATATGTGACTATACACATATATCGATTTATAAGTATAGTTATATCACAATAAAACACTCGCATACACGATACTAGCAAATCACAATGAAAACTTTCTTTATTTCGTCGACCTATAAGGGCACTTAAAAACATCACACAGCAATATAAAATATAGTCTATCGGAGATCACACATAAATAGGTTTTAAGCATACATGGCTCAATATGGCAATATAACTGGGTATCCAATACTGTTAACGGTATTGGATTGAATAGGACAAAGTGCGGTCGCCGGCGGCGTACTTAGATCGAAATCAATATCAGGGTTTGACGACATATTCAACACGTTATGTACCCCTACTAGATATGAGTTTATTTACAGTTCTAGATTCTCGAAATCGATTATAGTTTCAATTTCTTTCATACATTTTTTAGTTTAGTGGAGTTTCCGTAAGTGGCGCTGGTACTCAAATGTACGGAGAAGATGAAAATGACTGTCGTCGGATTCGAGAAGCGACAATTGTTAAACAAAACTCGTACGAGAGGTACTGATTACTTATCATATTTGAGTCTGGGCAGGTCTGCGCAATTTATTTTAGTTTTGACCGAACTTCAAAAAGAAGGAGGTTTTTAATACCAAGCTTACAAACATACAATCTGTATACCGAGCGATGCCGACCTATCGAATTCATCCCAGATTTACAACGTTTTAAGGCTTTGTACCAAATATTCACAAGCCACAAGTTTAATCATAAGATTGATTTATACTTTCCAAAATTTTTGCACATGATATACGTTCGGGGCAACCATAAAAAGCTGATAATAGCGGTCAAAGACTTAATCGGGTACTTGACTATTTTTTTAAAATTAATTTTATATGAAATTTACGTCATCTAAAATATAGCACAGAAAGAAATATTGAAATATTCTTAAAAATAAAAAAGTTATAAGCCTATCAACTTAGATGTAACATTCAAACTGCGGGAAAAAGAAGTATCAGTATAATCACGTCACGGCCATAACGGTGTGTGCGTTGGAAAGGGATAGCAAGATATCCCCACTATACCCCACTCTTGCTTATTGCAGAATTTAAAATATGAATTACTGCCTCATTTTTCAACCAATTTCGATGCAGTTTTTACAGAAGGGTTTCTTTATTGTTTTATTTGCCATTTCATATAAAAATCAAACATAGTCAGGTACCCAATTGTCGGTGAAAAACATGTACGAACTATGGACTTCTCCGACGCGATTTGAAGGCGAGCGCCGCGCTAAAGTTACCTACTGAAGTTAGAAGCATATAAGCATACCCGCGCATATCACCGCCTTACACAGTATATGAATGATGTGACATTTACTAACCGAATTAAGTCAGAAAAATTGCTGTTTTCATGTTATGGTTTTTTATTGATGCGGGGAAATTTAAAAATCATTACATATCATTATCATTACCATTTATAAGAGGTAGAGCCACGCCGTAGATAGTTAGGTCTACAGCGCGAATGGGTCCGCTCGACCGGTTTGATACCACTGTCTCACAGAAAACCGACGTAAAGTGGTAGCTTGCTGTCGCGTTTCGTTCGGTGAGTGAGATTTCCGGTGGCCCAATTCTCCTCCCCCCCTTTTCCAATCCCTCTTTCCACCTCTTCCATTTCTTCCTTTTAGGTTGGCAACACACCCATGATTCTTATTGTCTTGGGTGTCTATGGACGGTGAAGATCACTTACCATCAGGTGACCCATCTGCTTGTTTGTCAGTCTCGGCAATAAAAATAATAAAAAAAATACTCATTATCTAATTTAATGTCGTTAGGTTGGCGGTACTCGGTTTATTTTTTATACGTTTATCGATAACGCCGACATGAACCGAATTGGTGATTCTTTTTTGTTTAAAATGGATTTGAAAGACTATTTCATATATTGAAAAAGCTACAAAATAAATAAAGTTCAACACAACCTAAAATCCTGATCGAAAAAATCATAAATGCTCTCTTTGAAGTCCATGCCTTTTCATTTGCATTGGTTCTGACATCGATTCCAAAGAGCAGGACATGTTTGAAGTTTTGGAGTCGGTTTCGTTTTTGCAAACTAATAAAACACGTACTAAGGGCCCAGGCCTCAACTCATTTCCTGCGGGCTGCGGTGGCTGCGACATACACATTCATAACTGTCGTCATAATAACCCTGAAGTTATTTGTCGACGACGCAAATTACTTAACACTAACCGAAAAATATTACTCAGCTTTTTAAAATGAGTTACTCGACTCTTTTACAAAAAAAGTAAAAAGATTTGCGGGATTATGGTGCAGTGTTTCATTCTGTGATGACATCGTCGGACAATCAAATAAAAAGTGTCGCTTTAAAACCTTTCCACCTATCTCATATTATAAACTCGAAAGTTTTTGAGTATGTGTGTTTCTAAAGTTACATCTCCTGTACTAAACATGGTTTCGCTACACATTTTTGTCTATGGTCCATTGTCCCATGAGCAAGAGACAGAAAAATCATTGTTTTGTGTAGGTGTTGTTGTGTTTTGTTTCGATAGAAAACACGTGCAGGATACGGGGTTTTACTCTTTCACGAAAAACTACTAAATAGATTTTGACGAAACTTTACGGTTATATACCTCTAGATTATACATAGACTATTTTTACAAAATAAGTTTTATTATATTTTAGACAGCCTTCGTGGCGCAGCGGGCGAGTAGCCGGCTGTGAAGCGAGAGGCCGCACCGTGAGTCCGTGACAAATATTTGTATGGCCTACAGATATTTGTTTCGGGTCTGGGTGTTGTGAGACCGAAAGTCTCTCGTAGTTCCTGATACCCACGACACAAGACTTGTTCTTAGTGTGGGGTCAGGACTATGTATGTGACTGTTGGGTGTTATTTATTTTATTTCTTTATTATTATTTAAGCGGATATTTATGATGACTGCCTCGGTGGTGTAGTTGTATTGCATGTACAAATGTATTGTTGTATTTTATATCCCCGCATCGGACAAAGTGATATTAAGTTTTTCTATTCAATATCATTCCCAAATTTGAAATTCGTGCCAGATATAGCAATAGGGTCGGCTCTTCTTATATCTGGAATGAAAATGATCCCAGCGAAATGTGGTAGTTCTAGATCTCTACTTCGCCTCCATCTAACCCTTCAAGTTTATATATGAAAGTATTTATATAAATATAATGATTATGATTTATTATTCATGGTGGGGACGTCTGCAGTCACGCAGACGGGCGATCAGCTCCCTTATTGGAACTATTTCACCCTTAATCCCAGTCAGGGTGGCGCTCTACTTTTGCTTTAGAGGCGACTAGGCTACGCAACAGCCCCCAGGATACCTCATGGGGGCGGTGATGTACCCATCAACGTTGGGATTTGGCTGCGGCTCAGACTACCCTTTGGGCGCCATGGGGGTCTTCCAGGTGCACCTTTCAGGTCCACCCACGGCTGCCCAGCACATCTGCCAAGACAAGCCCTTCCACGGACAGACAGACAGTCCGTGACAGGACCGTCCGGGCGACCCGCGCCCAGCCTTTATATGAATACCTGCTGTAAGGCATCGTCTGCCCACATACTTTCCTACTCTTAAGAGGAACACCTCCCAGTTGGAATACCGCGCCGCCAGTTCCTCTCAGCTAGTCATGGAAGCGTTCACCCTGGAGCACTGGTTTTACTGGTGCTCCTAAATAAATATAATGATATTGGCAGTCCGTAACACTCCTAACTGAGCTATCGCTGCTTTTTTATGATGAGCAAATTTATTAATAAAAGTGAACAGCGAGAAAATAGGTGGGAAGTAACTAAAGAGCGGTCCACGTTTTAAGATCAAATGCCTTCACTGGGTCTCCAGTCAAGAAAATTAAGTTCGTAGTTGCGGTGTCCTCCTTGACACGGCGCTCTCATTTGAATGCAAGACGAACCACCCTTTATATTTCGCCACATCACGGTAGGCTGATCAAAACACTTTGGTGTCGAGCGACGCAAATTTTCGCAACACCCGTTTCTACACCTATTTTCAACGGTAAAAATAAAGTCTCTATCGAAGTTGCATCTCGTCCGCCTAGATAATATCTTTAATTGTAACAAACCATTACATGGTTCATCTGATAAGTATAGTCATCATCCATGACCACCCATTTTTTTATAGCAGATATATGCAAACGAGCAGATGGGTCACCTGATGGTAAGTGACCTCCACCGCCCATAGACACCCAAGACACAAAAAGAATCATGGTTGCGTTGCCAACCTAAATGGAGGGAATGGAAGGGGAGGGAAAAGGTATTGGGAAAGGGAGTGGGGAAATGGGCCACCGGAAATCTCACCCACCGAACGAAACGCTATAGCAAGCTGCCCCTTTACATCGGTTTTCTGTGAGACAGGGGTATCTAACCGGTCGAGCCGGCCAATTCGTGCTATAGACTACTACTAGTTACTGTCTACAGCGTGGCTCTACCATTCAAAAAGATAAAAAGGTATGGCGATTCTCAAAGTACCTAAAGAAATCTTATTTTTACATTACCTGACGAAATGAACAAGTTGTCACTTCACATCACAGTTTTTAGGCAATAATGGTTATCATCCCGGTAGGGTCGATATATGCTGTAGAAAAAAATTGAATTTAGCTAATAGTTAAGAAAAAGTGACAGTCTAAAGAAAGACAAAATTGTAGCAAAAGTGGTTGCTCATGACTGACGTCATGGTACTTTGTGGCTATGTAATCTGAAATTTTACATTACCTTAGGCAATAAACAAGTTGTCACTCCACATCGTCAAGTTTTCGGCGACAATGGTAAAACTCGGTAAAGCTGTTTCATTCATGTTGTAGAAAACAATCTACATAATTTCTCTACCAGACAAGAAAGTGACTAATGATTTCTTAGGTTTACGCGAATGTTACGCATTAAAATAAATCTATTTTTTACGGATTCTATCGAAATTTGTTTTATTTTTAGCCCCAACGTTTAGAAAGCTTTGCAGCTTTCGTGGTCACGGGTCGACTGAAAAAAAAGCAAATCGCGCTAAAATCCGTAAATATTGGTTTTACAGCCTCCGTGGCAGCGGGCGAGTGAGCCGGCTGTGAAGCGAGAGGCCGCGGGTTCGATTCCCGCATTGAGACAAATGTTTATGTGGCCCACAGATATTTGTTTCAAGTCTGGGTGTTGTGAGACCGAAAGTCTCTCATAGTGTCCGACACCCATGATACAGGTTTATACCTAGTGTGGGGTCAGAACTAGGTGTGTGACTGTTGGGTGTATTTATTATTTATTTTTAAAAAAGTGACTAATTGAAGAGTGGAGAAAGTGATTGCTTGATGACTTTTTCATGTGGTAACCGAAATATCAAACGTTATGGTAGAATTCGCAGCCGTGTAATCGAATGATTTACACCACACACCGCTGCACAATTCCAATCGGTGGGAACAGAAGCGGAACGAAAGCAAATAGATACGATCGCATTTCGATGTTGTTTCTTCTCAAAAATCAACAAATTCACAGCGTTCCATCACCGGCTACACTATAAGCTAGGATTACTCAGAAACCTATTTGTGGCCTTTGGAAAATGTAATCCATAGTAGCATCCAGTTACTGAAGTACTGTTAAGGTACTAAGGATAGATGTATGTACAATTTTACTTTCGTTGTACATTTGGCTTAACTGGAATAACACAAAAGAGATAGGTTATTAGCAGTGTTGCTTTTACCTTTACCTTGTACAGATACTTTGAAAATATTGCTAGGATTCCATTATTTTTCCATACAAGGAGTAGCTAAAGTACCAAGATAATAATATCATTAGTCTTGTGACTGTGAATATGGGTAGACTTGCAAATCAACTTATCTAATAAGTGGTGTAGGTACTAGTTATTGCTTTGCTTAACCATACGAAAATTAAAGGTTCTACGCGTTTTCCTCATTTTACAGCTTTAAATTGAACATTACTGAGTTAATGTTCAAAAACCTGTCTGCTAAAATAGCTCGAAAAAGTTCGTCTGATTACAAAAACGCATAAAAATAAAATCGAGAAAATAAAATTAAGGAACAATTGCAAATTTTTATAAAACTTCGGGTTCCGTTGGCGGCGCGGCGCGGCTGGGAGTCCCCAAGCGGTTTGCGGTGCGTACAATTGCTCACAACTCAAGTCATTAAGCGAGTGTATTCTATGTATAAGCTCTACTTATTATACATTAAATACATTCAAGCATGATTAAAGCTAATTACTTCGCGTTGAAATTCACTTTATAATACGATATATACTCGAAATTTTCTCATGTATGGAATGTATATATATTTTTTACTTTGGCCGTCAGTGTTCCACTAAGGGGCGAAGATCTCCTCCGCCTTCATCCACAATGCCACAATCTCCTTCTGGGTTATGTTATGCAGTTCGTTTTAGCTACTGAGCATTCATTAAAACTATAAACTATTATCAAATCACATCACACTAATATTATAAAGGCAATCGTTTGTGAGTGTGTTTGTATGTTTGTTACTTGTTCGCGCTCAAACGGCTGGAGCCATTTTTATGAAATATATGGAGGTGGCTGACACCCTGGATGTTCATCCATAGGATACATAGGCTACTTTTTATCCCAAATAAAAAAAAACACGCAAACTAGTTGAATACTAGTTATCTGTAATTACTTTATTATTGTAGGATTTTATTTAATTATCAAATCATAGGATTATATACAAGAAATACACATACATACAACTCACGCCTGTTTCCCGTTGGGGTAGGCAGAGACTAAGGAGCGCCAATTGCCTCGGTTCAAACACACCTCTTTCGCTTCTTCCACAGTCATCAGTCTTTTCATGCACGCTCGTCGGTTACGAGAATTCCTTATTTGGCCCTTTTACGTTATATAATTAACTACTAAATAAAAATATTAATAATTGATATGAATATTCGCATCCTTAACTATTTTCTAATTCTAAGAAGCAATGTATAAATTAATAATTATATATGATGACAAATATCGATAAATAGCTCAAACAATTATTTTTGCTAAACTAATATTATTTCTATACAGCCCGTATAGACCATTATTTTATTTTATCTCTGTGAATTGAAAGACAAACAAAACAAAATAAGTGATAAGCTTTTGTATACGTGTTGTTGTAACATACATCAAGGATCTAAATTATAATGAAATCATACTATCTTATTAACATAATTGTGGTACAAAGCTGTTTTGGAACCATTGTTTTCGAGTCGTAAACGGCAAATGTATAATAAAAATATATTTGAAAATTTGTAATCGCCTGTTTGATACATGTTATGTGAGCGGGATCGATAACTCATCGTATTGTCTTGCTCCGAATAACAGAGTCCCGATCACTTTCGACTGCGTATTATGGTCTAAGAGACCATGGTACATGGATACTCATCTGATAACCAGATGAGACATATTTTTTATCAAATATCAATTATTTACAAACACGCCTATAGTAGCTTGCTTATCAAAAATTGTTCATAGCTATTTATTTATTTTATTTATTTCATAGCGATTTTTTTGCAGGTAAGCCTATACGATTAATTTTGTAATTTAATTACCTTTCTTGTGGTACCAATTTTTATTGGTTATCAGATCGGTGTAGTTACTTATATTGTTACTTACCTGTTTATACCTGCTTGCCAAGATGGTGAGATAGGTAAGACTACCAGGGCATATTCTTAATGTTAAAAACTATCATTTAAAATGTATTTTTTCGGTTATCAAAAGAACTAAGGTTATGAAAAAAAAATAAACAAAAATAGCTATAAAGATATCTCGATACACAAGCTATTATAGGCGTGTTTGTAAATAAAGAATATGTGATATAAAATATGCCTCATCTGGTTATGAGATAAGTGAAGGTCCGATGTACCACGGTCTCTCCTACCATTAGAATCAAACATCTCGTCGTGTAGTGATATTTAAACGAGATACGTAGCCGATATTTATTCGGACTAAGACTTCAATAGAATAATTATGCTTACGTTGATATCTATCAAACTATATATGTTGGGTTTTAATTAAACCTAATTCACTAAAATACTATGCACTTCATCATTTAGTAATTAAAGTGAACATTTTAAGATATGTGATATTATTTACAGTTTTCATTATGTCCTCTCTCATATTCCTAAAACATAGGACCCAAGCATTTTGGTCTAAATATGTACATGAAAAACCTACATAGGATCGCATACTGTTATAAAAAGTAGCATCAATTAGAAAATGAATGCTTACGATAAATAGCTATATTAGATAACACCACATAAAACATTCAGTGTCTAAAAACCTCGAAATCCAAACGAATAAATTACGAAAGTAGGACTATGAACTCTACAGTTGACTTCTTCACGATTTTCTGTAGTCATCGTTAGTACCCAGTTATTCCGACACGCAAAAGAAATCTCTCATATCCTCTGGGATTTACAATGGAGTACTCTCTAAGGCAAAGTTTATTCACAGGGCCTCATTTAAAATTGCGAGAAGATAAAAAGCGGACCAATCCTGGTGCCTCACTACGAACTGTCATTGAGATTATTCACCTAGTCCGTCGAAAACGTCGGTATTTGAGGCGGTGTGATGTGATATCTCGGCCCAACGACCACGTAGCCTTAATAGACACCTAATGTTCGTCATTTTTCCTCAAACTCTGTCTGCCAACTAACCGAGGTTTTAGGAAGCGGGGTACTCCAGCTATGGGTACTAAAAATCTGGTTATTTTAGCGATGTTATGATATTTATGTCGATTTTTAAAATCTACTAACGCGGAAGTCTATTGCTCAGAAATGTAGTCGATCCTGATTTGTTATATTGAGCGGTCCGCTATATCAGATATTATAGTCTGTTGTGTTGTCATATGTCGGTGGCCTGGCTATGCAGTGTCTATTAGGGTGAGTCGTCGTAGTTTCGGTCCGACCTAGTAACGCCATCGCCACTTCGTAGTACGGCCCTGATCAAAACACGTCTGAGACTAATGACGACGACGCGAATTTTTATGGCACTTTCCGTTCTTCGGGGACTACTATTTGTTCGCGGATTTCTGTTGAATTTTCAACCTTAAGGCCGCTATAAAAAGTTAAACCGTCTAAACGGTGTATCTACAAAGGCGATTTTATGTGCTTTGCCTTTCTTTCCTCTGGATGTTATTAAAAAACGGGGCAGTTTTACCACAGATGATCGCTATTACCCTGTTATTCGAGCTTTCTTTCTGATACTTTTCAATATTTAAATATCGTTGTTGTGTATTATTTTTATAGACCTAATTTTTTAAAATTTGAATGGGCTATTAATTTAGGAAAAGCATATATTCAGTATGGCTCATGATGGCTCATGATAATGATGATAAATATAAACAACATTACATAAGCTCACGCCTGTATCCCCTAAGAGGTAGGCAGAGGTGCACTAGCGAACTAGAACACCCACATTTCGCCGAGCTTAATTCCGTCCCAGATGTGATGTCATATCGGGCACAAATTCCAGACTCCGGGCTGATATGGGAAAAACCAATATCACTTTGCCCGACCCGGGATCGAACCCGAGACCTCAGGACGGTAGTCATATCGAAATACAACTACGCCACCGAGGCAGTCAGATGAAAAATATATCTACCTATAAACTTACATATTCACATGAGATATGAAAAAGCAATCCCAAAGCTATAACAAAGATTCGTTTCCATTACACAAATAATATCTCTGCGATCTTTAGGAAAAAGAATACGACATCGCAATTTGAAAAAGAGACAAAAAATTCAACGGGGAAACAAAGAACTAGCGGAAAAAATTATGTCACCATCTCGGCTGTAACTTGTAGTACGTATAACGAACCATCCTATTCAAGAATCTTTAGCTGAGTATCCGCTGATACGAGTACATAGGAGCACCCGAGAGCAGAGAGTATGCCCATTAACATGCTCATCACACGCGATCGGAAAATATAAGGAATATTAACAAAATTGAGTGTCACAATCTCCATAGATTAGACTCGACAGCCTGATCCGAAACAATTTTTGCGATGCCTGTTATTTTTATACCTTTCTTTTTTATTTTGATATCGCAACGACGACGTTAATGTTTGAAAAGGAATTTCAATCTTTCTTTATTCGAACAGATTATGTCTAATATTGTCTATGTTTATAGTTTCGTCATATTTATACATACATACATACATACATATGTACATACATAGACTCACGCCTTTTTTACGCCTCTTATATTTATATTTTATAAAAATCAATGTAAGCACGGGAATTAAATTGTGTTTGAGTATAAGTATCTATGTATGTACGTTGTATATCAAAGTATATCTTATTTGTTTTTCAATATTTTTTTATCTTTCTAATGATTCATTGTCACCTCCTTGGTCTAGTGGTAGCATGTAGGAGCTGTCCCGGGAGGTCCTGGGTTCGATTCCCAGGTCGGGCAAAGCAAATTTTCTAATTTAATTTCCCCGGGACTGGATTCCTCATAGGGGGTTGACGTCAGGCAGGCGGCCGAACGTAAAAACTAAGCCAAATCCTCTCTGTAACATGCTTGAAAAAGTGTGTTGCGCCGATGTCACATTGAGGTGGGATAAGGGCATGTAAAAAAAATTAATCTCATTGAGATGTTAAAAGGACGAATTGTCTTTTCAGTAATTTTACCGAATAAGAAAGTATCGTGAAAATCTATTCACATTTTCCGGATAATGCATATTCATATAATTTGGATGAATTGAGAACCTTCTTCTCTTTTAATTCAGCTAATTCGTTGAAATAAAACTATTCTTACGGATTCTATCACGATTAGGTTTTAATTATTATTCCTGACGTTTTGAAGGCTTTGCAGTCTTTGTCACGGGTCAGAATTAAATTAAATTAAATTAAAACCTAATCGTGATAGAATCCGTAAGAATAGTTTTATTTCAATGTATAATATTCGCGTAAACTTAAGAAATCGGTTAATTCGGTTAAAGTATGCATTTAACTATTTGAGTTGACGGTAACGTGTAGTCTGTCTCCTTTATTGCCTCTTTTATTTAACTTTACCTGGTATAGTGGTACATGTGTTGAAAATCGCAATTGAATTTTAAACTAGTTTCCACCAAACCGATTCAACAAAGTTTTCAAACACATTTTGGTACCAGTGACAAAACATAAAAAAGCGAGTAAAATGTTCTATTTTTTTAGGGGCAATTTTTTCATTGCCAGATAACTTTTATATCCAGAATATTATAAGGTATTCACAGTTAATTCAAGAAATATTTGTGAAAGCAGCAAAATTATAATAAAGTCATATTGGCTGATGTAAATTCCCTCCGTAACTACATACATACATACATAAGCTCACGCCTGTATCCCCGAAGGGGTAGGCAGAGGCGCACTAGCGAACTAGAACACCCACATTTCGCCGAGCCTAGTTCCGTCCCAGATGTGATAGGGGGCGAGCCTATCGCCATATCGGGCACAAATTCCAGACTCCGGGCTGATATGAAAAATCCAATATCACTTTGCCCGACCCGGGGATCGAACCCGAGACCTCAGTACCGTAGTCGTACCGAAATACCACCACGCCACCGAGGCAGTCGTAACTAATAAAATGTACCAAATAGAAATTGTTTAAAAGATTAGTTTGTCCCAAGTAGTGCACTCTCTATTCATATACCTATAGCGTTTTAAAGCAAATAACAATATCCAGCCCGATCTTCAGTTCTGCGCTGAACGGAGCGTAGGTTGGAATTATTTTAAAGTGCACAAGTACTTAATTATATCAAAGATGGTTACGCAGTTTGTAATAACTAGCCTTTAATATTATATTTAAACAATTATTTAGTAGCTCAACCATAAGTTATTTGCACATTTTTTGCCAAGTGCAAGTGACTATACCACAGCTGGTAGTAAGCGTAATGGAGCCCAAAAAAACAGGGACCACTGACAAACAATGGTTTTATCACCTGAATCATGCCGACTTATTTATGCTTCTTCTCACTTCGAATCCGAAGAGGAAAGCAAATCGAGAGACTTGCGACAAGACAGGCGGATGACCAATGCAGACATAGGGATACCCATATATCCGCCCCAACCCACCATTAATGTCGTATCCCGATCCCGGAATGCGAACGACATGACGAATATCCCAGTGTATTTGATGATTAAGTAGGAAATTAATGTTACTCATACAAATATTTTAATCGCTATCGAGAAACGTGAAAAACTCATGGTTGCGCAACTCTACATTCAGCCACGTTTACTATTCGAATGCGACACCACAATTTGTTTCGGAGCTACCGGCCGTTGTGTACAATGCTTGGCCATTGTGGTTAACAGCCAAATCGCAAATGACGTAATAGTAATCCTAATTTATAGTAGTTACTATAAGCAATTAGAGCATCGCGTTGATTTATAGTTGCTTTGCGAGCGAAGCTTATTTAATCGAATGCAGCCCAAAGAATCTTTGCTCGGACTATAAAATCAGCATAATATTTTGTAATTCTGGATACGGCGGGCTTGGCCAAAAGCCAGATTCAATTTAATCTTTGTACTGCGTGTTTCGTTGTGGTCAGTCGTCTCGTATTCTCGCTTTATGTACGACTGTAGTTTGTACTCATGGAATTAAATCCTTATCATATGCACTTCGGACCGTGTCTTTCGCTCTTCAAAAATATTGTTTGGCAAATGCAAAATTATAAGTATATTTCTAATATGAATGATCTTCGAGTAGTAGAGCCTCGCTTATGACTAATTATAATGCGAAAACGTATGTGTTTTTTATGAGTTGTCGCTACACCGCTGAATGTATTTTGATAATATTTAGTATGAATAATACCTAAACTCTAGGTAACAATTTAAGGTACCTTTAATCTCTAATATCCTGACAGGTATTATATAGGATATGAAGGTGTTCAGGAGCCCCTAACAGTATTTTATCCGCAATCACGCAAATATTTAAAATATATTGTTATAAAGGGGAGTAGGATGAAAAACCTGTCACGCGTGCGAGCCGCTAGCAAAAGCTTGTATGTAGAGGTATATAAGCCATGTTGATTGATCGCAAAGTACCATTCCTCATACTTCCCACAGCAATTTATTGAAACTTAACAGGAACATTAATTAGCCAAACTTGTCGTCGAGAATCCCAATCGCAAAGTACGCGTTAATTTGACAACTTCAAAATATCATTTAGACACTCGTGTCACGGAACAGATGTTACTAGTGGTAAATAAATCAGGGCCCGCCTAAAACCTTGAGTGACTCGCTCGTTAAGCCTCGGTACACAAGTGTTCGCTTAGGAACTTAGCACCCGGTCTAACTTCGGCTATTAGTTTTAAGAGCGCAGAAAGCATAAACAAGTCTTTTTCCTTACACGCAACGTTGTGTAACAGCATTAATGTTATTATTTCGCCCATGTATTGTGCCTTTGTATATAGATTGGAGTGGCTGAGTATGCCTATGTTGACCAGGGGAATGCACCGACTCCCAACAGACTTTACTCAACGATAAATGAGAAATTATTATTAATGACTTTCCAGAGTCAAATTTGCTCAAGTCGACTTTTTAAGATATATGTTCAATAACGTCGGGGTCTTGTGTATTTTAAATAACATTATAGGTACATTTTATGGTTTTTTATTTACTGATTTCTTAAGTTTACGCGAATATTATACATTGAAATAAAACTATTCTTAATAATTAAAACCTAATCGTGATAGAATCCGTAAGGGTAGTTTTATTTCAATGTTTTTTATTTAATTAAATATTTTTGTTTATGAGCAAAGACATTCAACAGTTTATAGACGGGGCAGCAGCACAAAACTTGTGATCCAAAAGTTATGACCTAGTGGTCATAGGTCGCTCAGTTTATTAATATACGCGCGCCAGGTCGGCCGACGTAATCATATTGAGAGAATAAACTTATCTTACGTGATTCTTAACCATTCACAAAACAATCTAGGGTGTAAATTGTAATAATCGCCCTCGCATTGTAATAAGTGGTTGATGGCGGTACTGAAGTTTGAGATCAATTTTTTTGTATGGAAACTTGCTTGATATTTATGAGTAATTGTACGGAAAAATTTTGTATGTGTGTGATTCTGATAGCCTGCCTGGGGTCAACGGTTTAAATGACAAGCATATGATCAGTTCTATAGTTCGGAAACCAATCATTTCTGCAAGCCAGAAAGATGAAAAGCCGGACAGGACGATTTTATAATTATTCTGCTCTCACCACTTAGAATTCCCAAAAACCTCTGTACGTTACCGTCAAAATAATTACGGGACAACTTTATCCGCTCTTACTATTTTATGAGACGCTACAACCAAAAACGAGATAAACGTACTCATATTAAAGGATAAAACTATAAACGATCCCTTAGAAAGTTACGTTCTTTGTGCTTTAGAAATAAGAACAATCTTCGAGCTTAACTTAGGATCCCGTTAATTACTATTTTGCGTGTAGAGAAAAAATATTTAGGAGAGTTACTTCGGCCCATTGGACAATGAATTCTAGACAAAAACTTTATGTAATCGTTTTATTATAACAAAAATCCATCAAAGACAAATTGCATCTTAAAAAATAAGGATTTAGATTGCCAATGTATTGTCATTTTATGAATAAATAAGTCCGGAAACTTTTTTCATCTGCTCTTCATCATCATCATCATCATCAGCCATAGGACGTCCACTGCTAAACATAGGCCTCCCCAAAGATTTCCAGATCGACCTGTTGGAAGCGGCCTGCATCTCTTATCCCATCTTAATGTGGATTATTTCAATGGCTATTTCATTTATGAAAGGAATCGGGTTAGTTTGTACGACCAACTGCCTGCCTTATATTAAAACCGAGTAAATCGTCTTAGAGAAACATCGTCCTGGTCTAGGAATCGAGCCCAGGACCTCAAGCTTCGCAGTGTATATTCAAATACTTTTTGCTTCAAAATTATTTCAATTATTCAAGTCTGGAATTTGTGCCCGATATGGCGATAGGCTCGCGCCCTATCACATCTGGGACGGAGCTAAGCTCGGCGAAAAGTGGGTGCTCCAGTTCGCTAGTGCGCATCTGCCTACCCCTTCGGGAATACAGGCGTGAGCTTATGTTATGTTGTTGTTACAACAATAATATCACTCAACATCAACTCAAAAATGATTCCAAAACAATCCACGTTGAGATCAAAACGACGCTTGACGTAAAAACTGAATACGATAATAAAACGGGCATTCACAAAACACGCAGGAGACGAAACTTTCATTCCACATTCACGTGATGGCACAGAAAGGCATCCTGGGTGCAATGCATAGTTATTGGCAAAGAGGTGCCATGGTAGAGGCCCAGCTATTCGGGTCACTGAGAATATTTAAGGCATGCGCGCGGATATAAAACCGAAACAGACGGGCTAAGCGGGCAATATTCTGAAGGCGGACATCGTATTTTCAACGGTACAAAATGAGTTTCGCATCTCAAAACAAAATTGACTACACCGTAAATATTAACGGTCATCGATGTTGCCGATATTGCAAATATTCTTTAGTGTCTAGCGAAAATGTTCGAAGGCCGATGCGATGTTGCGAAAATGTTATAGAAGGTTTCGTTATTAAAATATTGTTTAAATGTTTTGAAAAATTAAAAAAAAACTTAAAATATCTTTGTTATTAGACTGCCTTGGTGGCGTGGTTGTATTTCGGTACGACTATCGTCCTGAAGTCTTGGGTTCGATACCGGGGTCGGGCAAATATATTGGATTTTTCCATATCAGCCCGGAGTCTGGAATTTGTGCCCGATATGGCGATAGGCTCGACCCCTATCACACCTGGGACGGAACTAAGCTCGGCGAAATGTGGGTGTTCTAGTTCGCTAGTTTACCTCCGCCTACCCCTTCGGGGATACAGGCGTGAGTTCACGTTATTGCCTGTATCCCCGAAGTGGTAGACGGAAGTGAACTAGAACACCTGCCGAGCTTATTTCTGTCTCAGGTGTAATGGGGAGACCCTATCATCATATCGGCCACAAATTCCAAAGTCTGGGCTAATAATGAATAGAAAGACACTGTGCCCGACCCGGGATCTAACTCAAGACCTCAAGACGGTATTCGTACTGCGCGGTCCTAGTCATATAAAATACACATGAATTATAATGTGTTATACCTCTATATTTTATTTTCATTATTTCGCCGGGCAGTGAGTTTAATTTATTAGACTTATATCAATCCCTTCGGAGACACATGCTTGAACTTATGTGTATTTACTATTTGTAATTTGTATACAATGAATTATACAATTCCTGAACAATATCTTGTAAATAGATAAAGGTTACACATTGCAGTGATAGTTTTAAATAAAAATATCTCGAAAAGACAATCTAAAGCGACGCCTTTCGTCCCAAATCAAAAACCTTGCAGAAACCAAGGCCTTCAGTCATTTACGATGTGTTTCCTCTTCAAAGAAGGGTGGACGAATGTTCTGGCCCCGGGGACAATTTTATTATAGGTCTTTACCTCAATTCCGCCTATAATGATTTGGAAGTGTGTGCCGGTCTCTATACGATCGTAAAGACTGTAGGGGAGATGAAAACGGTAATAGCCTGGTGATTAGTGGCCGAGCCTATTCTGAAATACTATCGAGATTGAATTGGGTTAGGGGAGGCTACACGCGCGTGACAATCGGAAAAATTATCAATTTACACGTTCTTGTATGGAGGAAAATTGCTGTTTTATGTGTTCAAAGATTATGTAGAAAGTACGATATTCTTATAAAAACTGATTGAATTTTTTAGATACGCTTATTTTAATTGAATCACCATTCAATTTGTAATGAGTTTTTTTGAAAAACGAAATTACCAAATATGTATTAAATTTTCTTATATAATTATAATTAATTATATTCACGCGAACAGACGTTATGGGAATTTTATTTTTTCTTAAGCTTTTCTTCTTTTACATCAGCAACTGGCCATTTCGAGGCTAAACAATCACAGAAAAATAAATACATAGTGCATAATTTTAATCGTAATTTTATCGAAGGCGATATCCGGTATTACGATCGTTCTTTAATTTATTTTAAATATCATAATTCCCAAATAGTCATATACCATTTCCACATATTATAATTAATTTAAAATTTAGAAATATCCTTCTTATAAATAGGTAATAATATTTGATAATTTTAGTTTATGTTATATAATCAGACATATTTATTTTGTTATTATATAACACGATCGTTAAATTAGATTCAACCCACCATCAATATAATTTAATTTAATGGGAAACCAATGGAAACGTTTCCTAATAAACGGCAAGATATATGCTTATTAAGTTAAAGTTTTAAGAGGGTTTGATATTGATGTGATATTAAAAAAATTAATGGACTGTAGAAAATTATGCCTGAGAAATTATTAAGACTGCCTCGGTGGCGTGGTGGTATTTTCGGTACGACTACGGTTCTGAGGTCTCGGGTTCGATCCCCGGGTCGGGCAAAGTGACATTGGATTTTTCCATATCAGCCCGGAGTCTGGAATTTGTGCCCGATATGGCAATAGGCTCGCCCCCTATCACATCTGGGATGGAACTAAGCTCGGCGAAATGTGGGTGTTCTAGTTCGCTAGTGCGCCTCTGCCTACCCCTTCGGGGGATACAGGCATGAGCTTATGTTATGTATGTTATGTTAAAAAATTATAGGGGAACCTCTTCATTTTTCTCATAATTTTATTTAGTTCTTGTAACGTATTATGTGACTGTGTCTAAACAAAAGTATTGTTACCGAGTTCAAAACGTTTGTTTAAGATTCGCCATGCAATCGTTACCCTATCTGTTTGTTGTATGTTTGTGATTCAAAGAGCATCTTGCAATTTTCTAAAATGAAAAATTATATTTTCAAAACAGAACAAAATTATATACGTAACCAATTTTGACAAATTGAACTTCCTTTGAAATACGACTCTGTGATACGAAATAAAAATACCGTTCCAAAGAATTCGAAAAGATTCAATTAGATACTATAAATAGAATACCATAGACTTAATAAAATCCGTAAAATTAAATTTCATAAAGTACTTGTGAATAGGGAAGAAAGATGAATTATCGTAAATAGAAATTTATTTTGATTTTTTATACATGTTTTAAGGATGCTGATTTTATTATTGATTGATGTTTTTCGGTCTGATACCGTGATTGTGGAAGTAGTGACAACCCTGTCTTTCAAGTAGGTCAAGCTTAATACTGCTCGTGAAGGAATACGGGTACTCGAGGCTTGCAAACAAGCACTCCACTAAGTAGAGATTATGCCGTGTGTGGGCATAGAATGCAGATACATACACTTACGTAGACCGGCGTCATCGAATCGACAATACCAGTCAAACTTAAGCTATTAGTTTAGCATAATTGCACATGCAAGTGCAATAGCTGTACCGATTTATTTGTATACATGACAATGCAAATTTTGCCGGTATAGTTCCTTGTTTACAGCTATTTTACATGAATGTACGAGGTTTGTTTGCGACTCCTTGTATTAAAATATTGTAGAATCAAAGTGAATTATAATTTATTTAAAGTACCACAATGTATATATTAATACTTACATTGTTTCAATTACACACTTTTATCATCATCATCATCAGTCATAGGACGTCCACTGCTGAACATATAGGTCTCCCCCCAAAGTACACACTTTTATATAAATGGCGAAATTCATGTCATAGTCTACCACTATGCCAATTTTCTTTCATATCAGATCTCCGATCTCCGCCTAAATCTTTACAAACACTTTATATACCGGCTGTTTAATAAGTTGGTATCAATAAGAATTCCACATTAGCATAAGGATGCCATTGTCTTTGCTAAAAATAACTAACTATTCTATAAGTGGTTTGCAAATGTACTGCAAGTGCAGCGTCTACAGCTGAGCCAATGACAAAAAAAAAGTTTCCATTATTCAAAGACTATGAGCATTACGAAATGTTAAACTTTACCGTTAGATTGCTAGCCATCTCTATTTAAGTGTAGTTATTATTGATACCTACTTTATGAAACACCCTGAATAAGTAGAGAAACGGGGTGGTCTCACCAGTCCTTCAGTCTTCCAGTCTTCCACTCTCATGTAAAATCAGCGCAACAGACTTATTCAAGCAAGTTGCAGAATAAATCCGTATTAATTTTTACAAACGGCTGCCTGCTTGACGTCACTCCTCTCTGGGGATATAGGCCCGAGCAAATTGGGTTAGAAAAACCCATTGTCCCGACTTGGAATTCAAACGCAGTACGGAGTACCTCCCGGTACATATCTATCAGGAGGTACTGCGTTTGAATTCCATATACCCAGCCTCGAGATCAAGAAAACTTATTAAATTAATTAATTTAACCATGTTATAAAATATTGAAACTTTTTAGAATGGGTAAGCTATTGCCATAAAACCTAGTTCTGATTTGGGATTAAGCTTGATTCGACTAATGCTTATATCCTATTCTATTAATACTTCAACAAGAGCATGTATTGTGTTGTTACTTACCGAGGATAACATCCGATTCAAGCTTGAACGAAACTGAATGTATAAATATATGGCTTGATTAAATTTTAATCAGTTTGTTCTGTTATTAAACGATAAACGGATTTGGTATGGTTTAACACAATGACATGAAATAAACGACGAGAATTAAGACCATTTATTATTCAGTTTGCTTCTATTCTGTGTAGAATGACGAGTTAAAACGATTACTGTGAAGAGTGACGTAATTTAGTAAGTACTAGTACCTAGTTAATGATTTCTTAGGTTTACGTGAATGTTATTCATTGTAGTTAAACTGTTTTTACGGATTATATCACGATTTGGTTTTAATTTTTAATTTTTTATGCCCGACGTTTCGAAAGCTTTGCAGCCTTCGTGGTCATGGGTCAGTCTGACCCGAAAAAAATTAAAACCAAATCGTGATAGAATCCGTAAAAATAGTTTAATTTCAAAGTACCTAGTTGTTTGGTTGGAATTTTTGAGTGGTAGAGCCACGCTGTGGACAGCTATATACGTCTACAGCACGAATGGGTCGGCTCTACTGGTTTGATATGACTGTCTCAAAGAAAACTGACGTAAAGGGACAGAAGGCAGTTTGCTGTTGCATTTCGTTAGGTGAGTGAGATTTCCGGTAGCCCATCCCATTACCCTTTCCAAATAACTATTCCCCTCCTTTTAGGTTGGCAACGCATCCATGATTGTTTTTGTGTCATAGGTGGTTACTGTTTATGGGCGGTAAAGATCACACGCCATCAGGTGACCCACCTGCTCGTTTAGCAGTTTTACCATAAAAAATAATATTAGCTCTGTAATATTAATGTATATTAATCTTAGGGGAGGCCTATGTTCCTTTACTATTGGGAGGGGCTTATGCATTTTGTATTTTTGGTGGGAACGTCTACAATTGCACATATGAGTGATCAGCTCATATCACAAACACATAAACTCACGCCTGTATCCTCGAAAGGGTAGGCCGAGGCCCACTTTCGCCGAACTTAGTTCTATCCCAGATGTGGTAGGGGCGAGCCCATCGCCATATTGGGCACAAATTCCAGACGGCGGGCTGATACTGAAAAATCCAGTATTATTTTTCCCGGCCCGAGAATCGAACCCGAAATATCACGATAACGTACAAGTTGAACTGTGTACGCAAAACCACCACGCCACCAAGGCTGGGCTGGTAGACTCTACATAAGTATACTCTACTTTTGAAATTCTTTTGGAGAAATTGTGTGGTATGCAGTAAGTTTGCTCATAATGTTTTCCTTCATCACACCTATAGTAAGCGATGATTCATAATAAATATACACTTAACTTGAAAAAGACTTTCTCTTTTTGGGATTAGTTTCGGAGATTCAAGAACAACTCAGCAATCGACCGAGCCAACAAAACTAAAAAAATTCGATAGGCAAGCTATTTTAGGCGTGTTTGTAAATAATTGATATTTGATAAAAAAATATGTCTCATCTGGTTATCAGAGGAGTGAAGGTCGATGTACCATGTAGCTAATTTGTCATAGATCGGTCATTTACGCAGCTCCGCCAAACCGTATCGTCATTCAAATATCAAAGCTATTTAATATGACGTTGAAATTGTATATGGTTACGTAACGTACAACATTCACGAGTATTGCAGAATGCAGTGTAAGTTGTCAGATACAACATAAAAGCACTACGTGCTAGTGTAACCATAGCCGAAGATGACTCGCAAATCCATGACTATCGGCGCTTACCTCTGCGGTAATCCGATGTTGCACTTCGCCTTTATGTAATCTCAAATCGATAAAATTGTAACACAGGTGCGGGCAAATACCTCGTCCATTTTTCGGACACAAACATGGGAAATACTTTTTTATGATGGCACGAGTAAAGTGTGTACGATTCCTTCAAAATATAAACAGATTAGAAACTTTTTAAACTTTTAAATGATTTATCGACTGACTTCAAAAAAGAAAAAGTCCTCAATCATCTGTATTTTTTTATATATTTTTTTACCATTTTTATATTATTTGTGTGTTCAATAGAGCTTATTTCAAGGGTGGTCCCAAATAAATTTGGTCAGGATCGGATAATTTTTGAAGTCGGTCCGTTAAGTTTTTAAAGTGATTATTTTAGAACTTATTTATTCTGCTAGAAGAGGGCGCCATCCTTCCATCATCATCAGATTCCATCCTATAAGTGGTCTTTTGTGCAAATGGCAAGTTAGGAATACCCTAAACCAGCGGAAAGGTATAAAACGATACATTAGTATCGAAGAGACAAAAGTGGTGTTTCAGGATCATAGCTTAATAGTCTCTGCCTACCGCTATGGGATATATGCTTGAGTGTGTATATGTATGTACCATTTATTCTGAACTCATAACTACTTAAAGTATGTACAAAGTAACATGTGCATCGGTATTATACCACGTTACAAAAAATCGTGGAGTTGCATCAAGTATCCACCATTCTTTCTTTCTGCCTGGCGTTATCCCGGCCTTCTGCCAGGTTAATTATAATGTCTGCCAGGTCTGCCTTCTGTTATTTATCAATTATCAACCATAACAGATATAATTAATAAGACGTAGGTAGAGAATTAATCGCTTTACTGGAAGAAGCATCAAGAATACATATTTGAGTAGTGCCTGCGTTATAACTGATATTGAGTACAGTTGAGCTCAAATTATAATGTCGAAATTCGAGAGATAGTTTCTTCGTCAGTAAGTATAAAGTAGATCTGAAAATTGGTACCTACTAAAGACATTAGCTGACATCGCGCCGGTAAATCGAATCATAATATTTAACAGCAGAAAGTGTTATTTTTTTTATATCCGAGACTGGCAAACGAGCAGATAGATCACATGATGGTAAGTGATCTTCACCGCTCATAGACACCCAAGACAAGAAAATCATGGGTGTGTTGACAACTTAAAAGGAGGAACTCTCACTCACCGAACGAAATGCATTCGTGCTGTAGACGTTACTGTCTACAGCGTGGCTCTACCGTCACAAAAATACATCGTTACGATTTAATAAAATTTTTACGCCACCACCAGTTCAGAAAAGAGTGAAGAAGAGGCAAGAAATTTGTATGCGGCACTTCGTTGAGCTTTTGGCGTATTTTCCACTTTTCTTACTCAAGTTGATAAGCCAAATCCTTTCTGCAACTCACTTTTTCAAGCATGTTGCAGAAAGGATTTGGCTAAATTTTTACGATCGGATGCCTGCCTGACGTCAAACCCCTTTGAGGGATCTAATTCCGGGAAAATTAAATCAGAAAATTCGCTTTGCTCGACCTGGGAGTCGAACTCACGACCTTCCGGTCCACAGCCCATATGTGCTGCCATTGACCGAGGAGGCGACTAATCACTACAGCACTCGCTGAAAAAAATGGAAACTGTAAAAAGGTCATTGTTTGCGAATGTGATACCAAATTCATGAGCCGAACTATTAAGAAGTTGAGGTGACACACTTTTTGAAGACGTAAAAGAAGCATAAAAGTTCGCATTACAAACAACAATAACACACGAAACCGATATTTTTCGCGACACGTCGCGGCGAAGTCAACATTTGCGGAGGTCCCGTATCTATACCCATTTCGGGTTGTTTGTACGCAGTAATGAAAAAAGTTGTGCGGAAATTATCGCGTATATTATATTTGTGAAAACTTAGTTATTGTGAATTTAAGTCCGATTTTGATAAAATTTAAAACAATAGATAAAAAATCCTCACAACACATTTTCAAGCTAGTTGCAAAACTGATTTGGCTTAGTTTTTACAAGCGGCCGGCTGTCCAGCGTTAATTTCTTAAGCAGGATCCAGTCCCGAGCAAATTGTGTCATACAAATACTTTACCCGACTTGGTATTCGAATTCAATATCTTCATATACTTCCCCTAGATCAAGAAGTGATTATACCTCTATAATTTTACTGTCCATCAACATTACACATCTAGCCCCTTACTTATAAAAATATTTGAGCGCTGCTTATCTTTATACTATAGGTTGTCCCTTTCATTTTTAAACAATGTAACGCAAAGAAGTGACAGGTTATTAGTAACCATTTGCTCAGCTGAAAATACTGTAAGTAGAGCCCCTAGTTCCACATGATGCGTACAATACAAAGTTCAGACGTATTTCCTAACACCTAAAAGTGAAGGAATTCACATTAGCATAAGTTTGCTTCCCCTAAATGCCTTGAGTTGAGCTCGAGAAGTTAGGCTAACACCAAGCGGAGCATTAACTTTCTTTAAGGTAAGGACCAGCCTACAAAAAGGGAACAGCTTGCAACTTTGTTATAGTTATAATCAGTCGCAAGTTTAGAGTTTGGTATCTGTGAATACATGACGACGTGATGCCCAAACGTGACCGGCATTTGACGTCCCCGCGGGCAAAACGGTCTCTATTTGCTTTTTTTATTACCACATCCATATTTCAACACGAATACCCCCAACAATATTTGGAAGTACAGAGAACACTAATGCGTGCGTGGCGAGAAAAATGATATCGTCCCTCTATTCAATATTCGCCGCGGAATATAGGAAAAGCCGCAATTGAATAGTTAATGTTGACTATCATAATGCTTTGGCAATTTATGTTAAGCCAGATTTTCCGCGGTCGCATTAGCTGATTATTTGGTTAACTACATGTATAGATGTTATCGCTTGTCCGAGCGAGGATAAAACAGAAAACTATAAATTGAAAAGGCCATGTTTGACGTAAATACGTAATGCAATATTTTCAAAAACAACATTTATGTCATGGGCTCGTAAACAACAGATTTTTGTTATTTCGCTTGTCTCACGTCTAATAAAAATGATCATAAGTTGGGATATTTGCATTAATTTGTATTTTTTTTTTTTTTTTTATGGCCCTACAGCTGCTTGCCTGACCGAGTCGGCAAATACAGCCACACCGGTCTGTTGGGAGGAACGCAGGTGCGCTCAACCCGTAAAGTTAGGTGACCACGCTGAGGGCAACCCACTAACGGGTTACGAACCTCGGCTCAGGGCGGTCACTGAGGGGGTGATGTTGAAGACATCAACGATTAGGGGAGTGTGGACGTGTTTTCCTAACTATCCATTTCTGTCATCGGCACGCGGGCCGGAATTGTTAACAGGGTCGGGGGGGCTGCTACTGGGAGCGCGGCGTGGTCCTCGTCGGCGGGGACGGAACATCGGTCGTGTGGAGTGTGGGAGCGATTTAAGATGCTCGATCTTACGTTGAATGGCCAGAGTGATGGCGTCATCAGGGTCTGACAAAACGGATCTAGGACGTCTCCATTTCGCACGGTCAAATGGAGTGTATATTGACGCTTGACGGACAAGCGTGTTTGGGTGGTGTGCCGCCCGATCGAAGTAGCGTCTGCTAGCCATCTGCATAAAATGCCTGATGGTCGGCAAGTTGGTGTCCACGTGGAGGTCGTGGTTACAGATGTACCACGGAGCGTTAAGCGCTCGTCTTAAAAAGACGTTTTGCAGGACTTGCATACGCTTAAGTCGAGCGGGCGGTATGTGAGCGAACACGGGCGACGCGTAAGTCATTATCGGCCTAATACACGTTGTGTAGATCCTAATCTTGTTGCGGGCTGACAACTTGCTCTTACGGTTTAAGAGAAAATGTAATCGTGCTAACGCGATTGCGGCTCGCGCGCGTACCGCATTTACATGAGTGATGAAGTTCAGTCTCCGATCAAGGTTGACTCCTAGATATTTGGCGTTGTTGGTCCAAGGGATAGCCTTATTGGCCATGGTGACTGAAGCGTTAGGCGTTTGGGTGAAAATTCTCTTGGTAAAGAGAATTGCCTGACTTTTTGCGGGGTTGACAGTGATTCGCCATTTGCGGAACCACTCACCGAGTTCATCGGCTGCGGTTTGCAAAATGCGAATCACCTTGTCCGGGTCTCTACGTGAAGCGTAGATTGCCGTGTCGTCAGCGAAGAGTGCCAGATGGGCGTCTTTCGGTTTAGGAATATCGCTTGTGTATAGCGAGAAAAGAAAAGGGGACAAAGCGGAGCCTTGCGGGACTCCGGCAGTGATGGTGTGTCGGGAGGAAAGAGTTCCCTCCACGCGATATTTGAAACCGCGATTCGACAAAAATTCTCGTATGATGTGCACGAGCTGTGTGGGCACATTGAAGGTGTACAACTTGTAGAGCAAGCCGTTGTGCCACACTTTGTCGAATGCTTTTTCAATATCGAAGAAAAGAGCACCGGTAGGGATTCCGCGCCTAAAGTTGGCGTGGATATGCTCCGTGATGCGGAGAATCTGATTCACGCAACTGTGCCTACTACGAAAACCAAACTGCTCTGGAGGGAGCAGATGGTGAAGGTGGGCGACTATCTTGATGCGATCGAGGACGATTCGCTCGTAGAGTTTACCCAGAGCGCTGAGTAAACTGATGGGACGGTAAGAGGAGGGTTCGAAAGCGGGTTTCCCCGGCTTGTGAATACCTATCACAACCGCCTCTTTCCAGACGTCTGGAAAGAGGCTGTTTTGGAACGCTGCATTGAAGATGTCAGCGAGAATTTTAACTAGATGCTCCGGGAGCATTTTCATGACTCTATTGGATATACCGTCACCCCCGGGGGCTTTTCGTCTTTTGAGCGCCTTGATCAGAGAACTGACTTCTTCGATTGTCACCGGCGCGAGTGGGTCGGGCGGTTGGTCGACATCCGGGTCGACGTTTGTCGGGCGCGGACGCGGAACCGGTATCGGTGGCGGCGGGATTGCGTTCCTACTTTCGACAAAAGTGTCAACCGCAACGAGATGCTCTGGGTCAATGGGAACTGAGGTGAGTGAACATTGAGCCTCCAGGCTGTCGGCCAGTAATTCCGCTTTCTCGTCGTCGTCGAACGCCGGGCGTTGATTCGGACGATTGAGCGGGGGCATGGTGACTGTATCATTTCTCCTGAAGGAACGGCACAACTGCCAGAAAGCCTGGTGAGTTGGATCTAGCTCTGATAGGTGAGTTTCCCATCTCGAATCGACGGCCTCTTGGATGCGACGTTTGGCCTCGCGTTGGAGGAAACGCGTTAGATGCCGTTGATCCGGGGAGGGATTCGTCTTACAGGCTCTCAGCGCGGCGTTTCGCCTCCTCACCACACATTTCACGTCTTCGGGAAGGTGCCAATGGCTAAGCATAGCCTCCGGCACCCTCTCGGAGCTGTCGCTCACGACGTTTTGGATATGTGCGGTGAAGGAGCGAATCGCGCCGGTCGTCTCTTCAGGAGTAACTATGTTGGTCGGGATCGCGGAGAGATCAGGGGATGAGGTGTCCTCGAGCTTGGTGCCTAGGAGACGCCAGTTCGTTTTCACCTTCATCGGTACGTTAGGACCTGTGTCTGTGGGACCGTTTATAGGGACTAGATCTAGGATCACAGGTCTGTGGTCAGAGTCCAACTCTTGTAGCACCTGCATGGAACGCACGCGTAGGCATACGTTCCTTGCAAGCGCTATGTCGAGTATGTCAGGTCGGTGATTGTCGTTAATTGTACTATAATGGGTGGGTTCTGATGGAACTAGAATTTCCATATCAATAGTGTCTAGACACCGCTCTAGTGCTGCACCTCTGCTGTTGGTAGAGTTGCAGTTCCAGAGCGTGTTCTTGGCGTTGAGGTCGCCCGCCAGAAGAACAGACTCCCCCATGCTCAGTAGGGTCGAAATTTCATTGGAGTGAAGCTCCTTTTTGGGTGAGAGGTAAGCCGAGATGATAGTGATCGGCGGATGTCCTGTGATTGCTAGCCTGCAGACTGAAGCCTCAATGTTCGTCAGGTTTTCGGTGGGGTCTAGAGGTATGCAGTGCAGGGACCTTTTAAAGTATATTAGGGTGCCACCAAAAGGGCCAGTAGTGCGGTCGTTCCGTACTACTTTGAAATTAGGGATATTAGGGTTTCGGTGAGCAGGTTTGAGGAACGTTTCCTGGATGAGGAAAACGTCCAGATTGTTATCGCGGACAAAGTGTGCGATTTCGGCACATTGGCCGCGAATACCATTGGTATTGAAAAAGCCCACTCTGAGGGAGCGAGGCTTGGTCCGCGAAGGGGGGGAAAAAATATGATTGTTATTAGCCATCGGAAGGCGGTAAAATTAAGTCAGTGATGTAGGATCGCTGTTCCCTATACAGAAGTTCTAAGTCAGACACCAGTCTTGCGTCCGGGTGGCCCTTGGCTGCTATTTCCCTTATTTTATCAGAGATAAGGGTGTAGTAGTCGATCGGGGGGTTTATGATGGCGTCGTAGATGGCATCTACTTCAGCCTTAGAGAGTGTGCGACCCGCCGCGGTAGGGGGTGCAGGGTTTTTGGGGCGCGGCTGGGCTGCCCTGGGAGGGTTAGCCCGGGAGGCCGCAGGAGTGGGAGCTGGAGCAGGATTGGTAGGAACCGCGGTGGGTTGACTGGGAGTAGCGGGAGGTGTGGCCGGGGTGGCGGGAGTGACTCCGCCGGGGGCCTGGGTGGTGGCTGCTACCTCTTCGGCTTGCTTGCTTGGCAACTGCCAATGGTTGCGCGCCGGGATGGGTGCAGGGATGAATTTAGCCTGAGGGGCCTTGGGGGGTAGAGCTTTAGGAGCTCGGGTCGGTTTTTTGGGGGCATGCGTGCACCCACGATAACTAGCCGGATGGCCTACTTGGCGGCAATTGGTGCACGAAGGCGGCTCCGTGCACTGGGTCCTATCTTTGGGACGTGGGCACTGTGCAGTTCCATGATTTCCGAGGCACTTGACGCACCTGGCGGGCATGCGACAACGCAGCGATGAATGGCCATACAGTTGGCAGTTGTGGCACTGCCCGATTAGCCGTTTGCGGTGGGGGGTCTCCACGGTGAAGCCGCGGAATCCAAGAATGTCGCTGATGGCGAACAGATGTTTGGCATCAGCGGGGGTCTCTAATTCTACGAGGACCATCTCGTAGGGCTGCTGAGTGGCGTCTGCGCGGGCGGGACGGTGCATACGGGTAACCCGGACGCAAGAGATGCCTTTCTCTTGAAGGCCTAATGTAACTTCATCGGTCGACATTTGTAAGGGGATTCCGCGTATAACAAAGCGGTAGGTGCGCTCTTCGGGGAGGGCGTAAGTGTAATAGTTAATTTCTGTGGAAGCCATCCACTTAGTAAGAGAGCGGTGGTCGGTCACCGTAGCCGGCATGACGGTGACTGTCTTGTGGAGGCTATTCCACCTATTGTTTCTCAGGGTGATGCCCTGAGACTGTATTTTCGCGAGAAGGGTGGGTAGGGAGCTACCATCCGGGACGCGGATGTTGATCGGGGGAGGTTTTTTGCCCTTTGGCTCAGAGGGAGCGGAGGGCCTAGAGGGTGCGGCTGGTGAGGACGGGGGTGAGGGGGATGCCGGCGAGTCGGTGTCGAACGCCGGCGCAGAGGGCGCCGGAGTTGACACCGACACGGCGGTGGTGGCGGAACGCGGCTTCTTCCGCCTCCCGCGCTTCACGGTCGTGAAACCGTCGTCATCCTGCTCGGATGACGATGATTCCGACCGAGAATCGCCGGAGGTTGATGAAGCCGCGGGCCTCTTGGTGGATGCGGGTGGGTCGGTTTCCATCGCCGTAGCGATGGGCCCCGAGGGAGCGGTGGGCGAGGCGGAGGGTCCGTCGTCCGTTGACGAGCTCTCCGTCTCGTCGGCAAACAGGTCCGGTAGAATGTCCTTGAGTACGGACTCAAGGCGTGCCCACGCGAGTGGGTTTTCTGCCACCTTCGCGAGGGCCGCGGCACACTTCTTTCGTGACGGGGCCATCGCGAGTGTTGCAGAGTTTTGGCGCGGAGCGAGTGTGTTCCGACGCGGGGTGCGTTCCGCCCGGGGAAGAACACACTAGAAGAAACCGGGCGGCGCTCGCACTGACGTACGGTCGCGGATCGCGGGTCGCGGGTCGCGGTGGGACGCGTTAATTTACGTCCCCGGGTGGGTGTGCCCGGGGCTGAGTTGGTGAATGACGCTCCTCGCCGGGTATACGCGAGGGGGGGTGTACTTAAAATTAGGTGTGCCCTAAGCTGGTATCCCTTTGCCAATCTTAATGTGCGAAAGGGTTCCTAACAGTCCGTGCACCGTAAGTGGTATTGGTCCGAGGACCGCACACTCAACCGGATACACGGGATGGAAATCGGGATGGGTAGGGTTGGGAAGGAGATATGCGGGGGAAAGAGTGGTGTGCCTCCACTAATTCCTTGTCCGCACCCGTCCGGCTTGCTTCAGCCCTGAGGGGGCGTGGCGCGGGCCGGGTCACCGCTAGCTATCGGCTTGTTGACACCGTGAGGTTTACCACCGAGCTAATTCCCTGAAGGGGACAATAAAACAATACCGAAAATTCGGGCTAATCCCTGTCCTGAAAAGGACGCGGATGGGCCCTTTGTCTGGTAACCGACAAAACAAAGCGGAGCTTTGTTTTATGGTCGGATTACCGAGACGGCAGCGCGGGGCTGCAATCCGACCTGACAAACAGGCCGGTAATCGGTTGTAAAATCACTGCAGGTGCAGTGACAATACGTCCGAGAGCGACCGCTGCCAAGAGCGGAATGTAATTTGTATACTAAATAAAACTACTAAATACTAGCCTCTTCGAAAATCCAAGATCCAATTATTAGTGGTAGAGCCACGCAGTAATGTCTGCAGCACGAATGGGCTGGCTCGACCGGATTGATATCACTATCTCACAGAAAACCGACATAAAGTGACAGCTCGCTGTTGTGTTCCGTTCGGTGAGTATGATTTACGGTGACCCAATTCCCCCCTCTTTTTCCTACTCCCCACTCCCCTCCTTTTCGTTTGGCAACGCAACCATGATAAATTTGTGTCTTGTCTATGAGCGGTGGTGATCACTTACCATCAGGTGATCCACCTACTAGTTGGCAATCACTGTTATAAAATATAACAATTAAAAGATAAGGGATCAAACTATACATAAATACCTTGTATATAGATTTAATAAACATTATGTGCTATCGGTGGACTTACAGCGTCTTTGAATTATTAAAAAAAAATGTGCACCTCATGAATAACTGGGATTTAATGTATAAACGCTTTGAAATATTGAATTGGAAAGCTATAAAGCGATTGCTACAGCCTGGCCTAAGCATTGGTACCAATAGTATATCCTATTCTCTGTGGTTTGAGGCTGAGATCTATAGAGCGAACTTCGACTAAGTCTAAGTCAAAGAAACGAACTCAGCGAGGATTTAGAATTTTTAAATCGAATTCTGACTTTGTCCGAGTCATTTTTTTACAAGAAAATCTATGCTTAATCTGTCTGTCAGTCTGTTTTTCTTGTAAAAATGACTCGGTCTAGGTTGAAGTTGGATTTAAAAATTCCAAATCCTCACTGAGTCCGTTTCTTTGACTCAGTCGAAGTTCGCTCTATAGATTTCAGCCTCAAATCTCAGCCTGAATCATATTATCTTACTGGTTACGAAGTATGGAATCATAATAAATCTGTATGCATGATGTACGCACGAATAAATCAAATGTGTTGCTATTAGCGTTTTATAAAGCGTTGAATAACAATATTCTGGGGCAAATAATATATTCTGATTTACCACTAACGCATTAGTATGCTGTCTTGTTTCTGTTATAGTAATCCTAAACAATAATATCTGATACATTTATGGGTGGCGATAAATTAATTTAAGACGTTTTGGGTGCCGTTATGTGTGTCACTTCGGGAACAAATGTATATTTGGTTATGCAAATAGTTCAATCTTCGGAATGAACGTGATATAATCTATAGGAATATATTCTATATAATATTATGTAGGAATTATCAATTTTCTACACTAAGAAAAAATATTTTTTATATTTGGTTTTAATTAACAGATTTAGGTCGCCTCCTTGGTCTAGTGGCAGTGTATATGAGCTGCGAACCGGGAGGTCCTCGGTTCGATTCCCAGATCGAGTGTGGTGTTTTTCTAACAATATTTTCCCGGGACTGAATCTCCCAGTTGTAGTCAGGCAGGCAGCCGATCGTGAAAACTAAGCCAAATACTTTCTGCAATATGCTTGAAAAATTGTATTGCACCGACCCCACATTAAGGGATAAGGGCAGGTAGAAAGAAACAGAAGCGATTTAAAAAATTGTTTCACCTATAGTTATCTACAAGAGCGAGTATAGTATACTTTTTATTACTTTAACATAGTATACTTTTATTAAAAAAATGTAAGGATTCCAAGGGTTACATTCGTTAATAAATTCTCACGTGAACGAAGTCGCGAGCAACAGCGATTCTTCTTCTCTCTTCTTCATTTAACATCAACGTTCCACATTAATAAAAAACAAATAAATGTAATGCGAGATAACTCTTAAACATTGATTTATATGCGATCGAATGTTAAATATGAAGTTATTGGGTCAAATTTCACGAAAATATTTTCTCATTATTTCGGGCTAACACCTCGTTGGTCTGATGGCACGTTTCGATAAGTAAGAACCAAAGAGATTTAACACAACCTACGTACTGTTCAATGTGTTTGATGAGAACTGTCGTACAGACCCTGGATATCATCTAGATGTAAAGTACTCTTCAATACGATTCACTCAAGCCCAAATTTGGTGGGTTTATCTTGTTTAGTTCAGAAGTTCCTATAGTTATCTTCACGTCTCCATCAACAGACCAGCTCCATGGTACCATACCATTGTATTGTCACCGAAGATACATTAGTACACCAAATTTGGATCCAATCGGACATCGGGAAGTGGGTCTAATTTAGCTTGCAAGATTTGATTACACAAAACAGGAACGTGGAACTAAATAAAAGCTTGTAAAAGAAGATTCTAATATAACTTCGGCATAATTTGCCAGCCTGAGTAATTGCTTTGTCACCCCTTCGGTACAAGAGCGCGACAGGGTAGGGAGAAAAGCACGTCAATCGAAAAACACTTTCAAAGCGTAATGACATCCCTTATGTGCTAACTTGTGAACTCTTATGATCGTGACTTAATAATATATCTTGATAAGATTTTTATTCATTAAATATGTTGAAAAAGTAGCGATAGCTCAGTTGGGTATGGTACGGACTGCCGAGACGAGTGTCGGAGGTTCGAGACCAACCTCAAAATGGAGCATACACTTCTGACTTTTCTGTGTTAATTGTGTTTTCATTGTGAAATATCGCTTTCTATAACGGCGAAGGAAAAAAAACCTGAGGAAACTTGCATATCCGAGAATTTCTCCTCAAAAAATTCTAACGTATGTGCAGTCCACCAACCCGCATTAGGCCAGCGTGGTAGACTAAGGCCTAACCCCTGTCATTGGTAGAGGAGGCCCGTGCCCAGCAGTGGGACAGTAATATTATAGGGCTAATATTATTACTATATAAATATGTTAAAAAATATGTAGTTTAAATTGCATATATATGTACATATCCAAATTCACATATATTGTATACCTAAACAAAAATTATACCAAAATTGAATATTAAAAATTACTAACAAAATTGGACAGTGTCCGTACCATTGGTATTGGTTAATTGGTTGAAAAATATTATTTATATCAACAGTAGCCTAAGCACGAAAAACTAATGTAAATGTAAACTCGCTGCGCACTGATGACATTTGATTAATATTTCATACAAATTTCATAGACGCGCATCGAGCACGAATACATTTACGGTTGTCAGAAATTTTCCTGCTCGGGCTGCTGATTGCCAAAATGTCATAAGTACCGCTAACAATATTTAAATTTCACACATGACAGCTTCAGTAAAGACTAAATTACAACAAACTAAATTATATTGTTTAAACGTGTTGATTACAGTGTGCTGAAGTTTCAAACAATCACCGTTTTGTATGCCCGCTTTAGTTCAGTCGAAATTGTTTTAAATCAATGCTTAAATTAAGTTTCAAAACTGATACTAGGTAATATACAAGCTAAGTATTATGTAGTCTTAGTAGTATTAACTGTATATTAATATATCTAATTGTTATTTAATGTCATAGGTTCAAATCTACTATACTAGTTAAGAGTTATATTTCGTCATGTAATTCTGGATGTTTTAAAGTACCTACTTGTTCTATTAATAATCAGTTGCGCGTCGTAATATTAATATTACGACGCGCAACTGATTATTTACTGATACATTTAAATGTGATCAAACGCGTAACGCGGTCACGTCGCATTAATTTAATGCAGTTCCTTTGGAAAAATATTATCTATTTCATTTATTCTGAAAAAAAATAAGAAAGAAAGGTCCACCGGACTTTATATTAAAATGCTAATATTATAAATGCGAAAGTTTGTGAGTGTATGGTTCCTAATTGAAAAAGTGGCCGCCGTTTTATTTTTATTTAATTTTTCACCCGGTTGACTTTAAAATCGATATCTGGGTCGTCCCGTAATTCCGAAGGACGGATCCGGTGTTGAGTCCTTTAGAATTATATTATAGGTGTCTACACCCTACTCTTTCTAACCCTCTTTCTCTCTCTTATGTGACATAGACGAAGTTGCGCGGATCAGCTAGTATACTATTGTATTATTATCAACATGACACCCATTTGTCATTTGTTAATCCTACTTTAACGCGGTGAGGTGCGTTATACATTTTTTTGAACGGTGGAGAGATGAAGACCACGTTCATACTTCATATTAATTTATAAACATGAGAGAAAATTGACTGCCAATTTTTTAAATTCTCATGTACTACATGTTAACGTCTGGTTGGTTTAAACGGTATGAACCATAAGGTTCATAGTATATAACCATAAGGTATAGCTATAAAGCTATACTTATAATAGAAACATCATTATGTCAGTTGTATCTGAAAATGTTGATAATAATAATTAACACCCAACAGCCACACACATAGTCCTGACGCCACACTAGGTATAACCTGTTTCGTGGGTATCAGAAACTACGAGAGAGTTTCGGTCTCACAACACCCAAACCCGAAACAAATATAAATGTGGGTCACACAAACATTTGTCTCGGTGCGGGAGTCAAACCCGCGGACTGTCGCTACACAGCCAGCTACTCGCCCGCAATATTCTTTGATGCAAAGATGTTGCAATTTTTCACGAAAGTTTTATTAGATGTCCTACAACATTTTGCTGCAGAAACCTCAAATTTTATTGTTGAAAAGGTTTCGTAAACTGCTTCAAACTTTCAACAAGTGTGTCGCACTGAAGTGGATCGGTTTTTCCTGTAAAGATTTTTATTGGCGGTGGATTGAGAATACCTTTGAGTTGCATAAATCAATTTGCTAACATAAATGGCTCTGCGAATCGGATTTTTTTTATTTTGACTCGACAAAGTAAATGCATAAACCTAAGTGTAAGTACAGTGTACCCGTAAGTTTTTTACAAGTGTACCTTTTCACGACCGCTGTTCTTATGCCGGGTACTCACTCGCGAACATTCATTCGGCTGGTGTGTACCAGGTATAATGTTAACAAATATCTATATTATTAACTATGAACATTGTGTTCGATGTAATTTCATGGTCTTTATACAAGTTCTTAGCAAATCATCTTTCTTTCTACGTGATTATTATAATCTATCTGCACATTCGAACTGAGATTGTTTATTGGAACCGGGCGTTAATAAGCAACGAAGAACGCTATGATTACTAAACATTATAATTGTTACAGTTTGCAACCAGTTCGCGCGTGGAGTGATCGCCATGGTGGGTGCCGTGACTCCAGAATCCTTCGACACCCTGCACTCGTACTCCAATACCTTCCAAATGCCATTCATGACACCATGGTTTCCAGAGAAGGTAATATATTTATACATTTTATAAGCTACCTGTACCCCTAGTAAGAGGTAATAATTCTCAATAACTTTGATAGCATATACATACACACTCACGCCTGCAACCCATGGGGGTAGGCAGAGACTATTGAGCGCATACTTAAACTGTTAAACTTACATAGATTTGTTTTAGTTCTCTGTAGTTTCCCCAAGAGGCGCTACTAGTAAAATTATAATAAGTAAGGTCATCTTTATCGAGATGTATTAACTCTAACTAGAGACTTGCGGGTATTATCGAAGGTACTGCCCAATATAATATAAAGTAAATGTGAGGCCGGTGCAACATACGTTTTTAAGCAGGTTGCAGATAGGATTCGACTTATTTTTTTACGAGCGGCCACCAGCCTGACGTCAACGCCTCTCTCCCCTCGGGGGGATATAGTAAAGCCAATCCATTTTGAAATGACTGAATGATACAAATTATTTATTGTTTCAATGCTATAGGAAAGAAATTGACATAAGTAGGTAAAATATCAAAGTTTAAGTTATGTGATCTTTGTTTATTTCAGTAATCATTGGGTACTGATACTCTTACACTGTATACGTATAGACCGGTTACGAAATAGAATTATCATCATCAAAATGACCAGCCATAGGACAGCCACTGCTGAAAATAAACATCCCCTAATATAATGGCTCATATTATATTATAACAATGTCGAATTATTATAATTTATTTAATTCTCTTTTGCATACTTGTAGAAATGTATAAAACAGTAGCCGAAAAGATTTGAAGGTGCATCAACATGGCGGTATTCGCCTAAATTCCCTTAATACTATAATCAATTTACAACTTGCACTAGCACGAACCGGCATTATGCATCGTAATATTCACGTCACCAGTTTCCACCTGTGTCTTTGTCTTACATATTATGCAAACATTTTATGTTTATGCACTATGTCGCAAAAACATAACAAGACACTACCATTACTTGAAGTTTCTGAGAAATATATTACAGACTTAAAACATCCACACTATAATAAAAGAGAGAATGAAAAGTATGTACATATATTACCCATAGAACGTAGAGATGTTACGCGAATACCGCGTTTTAGGTATCTATCCCATAATATGAACTGTATAAACATCGACTCTTGTAAAGGCGCAGCTCACAGTAAAAACCAGATTGGTTATTAATTTAAATAGTCTTGCAGTTAATTTGAAGAAATCTCAAAGTAATAGTTAATAAATAAATGTAGTCCAGTCCGATTCGATTTTAGTTCAATGCTACAACAACGGTTTAAAAAAATGATTTTTAAACAAAACGTTCTGAGTATGAATGCTAAAAGTAAACTTCTAGCAGTATGTCGGAATGTTTTGCACGAATGATAAATAACTTAAAAAATCTATTTTTTATATAATTTCACAACATAAACACGTCGTTTAAAGCCTCGCCTTATCACAGCTGAACCCTGTTTTGAAAATTGTGAAGCGCTCTCAAAAGGCTCATAAATGCATTGAAATTTTTCAGCATCTCGTCTAGGGCCCATCGCTCCGGATTTATACTACCCTGTTGATACATTGAGCATCCACTTAAAACTTTTTTGAGTACTACGATGAGGATCGAAATAGCCTAGCCATTTTACTTTTAAAAATATTTGATGTTAAGTATAAACAAAGTAAGCCTTAAGCCAAAAAATAACTATAAAATCTGTTTAAAACAGTGTATTAAAGCCACGCTATAGACAGTTACGTCTACAGCAGGAAGGTCTCACAAGAAACCTACATAATGTGACGTGTTGTGTTTCGTTTGGTTACTGAGATTCCCGGTGTTCCATCTTCACTTCCTTTAAGGTTGGCAACGCATCTATATTTATTCCTCTATTGGTGTCATCGGTGTCTTCTTCTTCTTATTAGCCCATATCATCCCACTGCTGAGCAAAGGCCTCCCCTTTATCTTTGCACTCATCACGATCAGATCGGTAACGTTCATCATATGCTCACATGCGCAACATCAGCTATAAAAATACTGTCGAAAGTTCACAAAAATGGCTAAATTCCAAAGTTGACCCAGGCTATGACGCAAACCTACATTTTTGTGCAAAAAACATGCAGGATGGCCCGAGGCGAATGAGAGTGCATGTCAGATTTTCCAGCTAAATAGATAAAGGTTGTTCTATAACCCGGTTTTTATCGAAACGGTAAATTCAGATCACTGCGGAGACCGCTTAAGGGCTGATTCGCATTAGGTTGGACTGACAGTTTTATCAAAACAACAAAGGTATCGAATGCATATTGACATTAAGAAAGTTTCGGGTCGTTCGAATAATAAAGTGTAAAAAACGGCGCAAAAAGACAATACATATAATACGAAAGGAGAAGGAAGAAAATAAACAGGAGAGCGTATTTAGGTCTTTGCAAGTCTTGCTCATAATACGAAACGGGCACTGCTTCGCCAGATCTGGGATAGATTACAATGCACTAGATCAAGAAGACGACGACGAATAAAATTAATAAAAACAACCATAATACGAAACCATTAAATCGTTTCAGTTTATGATTTTAAAATTAGTATTATATATACTGACTAATAATATTGTAGCTATAATGTGTTACGTCGCAAGAGATCGCTGGATGTAGGCCGCTTCCAACAGGTCGATCTGTAAATCTTTGGAAATCTTTCTTATGTTCAGGAGTGGACGTTCAGTTGATGATGATGATCATGATGATGAATTTGTTACGTAATATTTTGTAGTGTTGCTTATACGTTGTACATAGGTTATCAATTACTATAAATTCTCGTTTCTTTTTCTTTTTAGGCACGTCCTCTTTCTTTGTATGAAGTGTTCCCGTTTTATGTTGTGCACTTAGTTTAATTATGTAGTAGATGTATTTTTATGTTGCAATTCAGTGTAACAATTGTTTGTGAACCCATCAAAATAAATAAATAAATAGAAAGGACAAAATATATAAGGAATACAAGTATTAATATACATAAAACCAGTCCCAGTACTTAGAGCCCAGACAGATTTTAATTGGTTTAATAACAATTGACCGGAATAGAGCTCAGTACTTTAGATTAAAAGGTCTTTATACAGCAAGAATTTCCTTTATAAAATGTTTTTACTGTTTAAAGGAAGAATCACACATCGAACTGTAGTAGAAAACTTTAATAAAATTGTTTTTTAGCTGTTTATTTGGTTGTAGACAGGGATATTCTTAAAATAAAAGTTTAAAAATCAGTCCTGAAATATCTCATATTTTATTTTCCATAAAAATATTCTTTTTATTAGACTGCATATACGTATGCCATAACATTCGAATAAATGTTATGAGGTGAAATAATAATACATTTGCTACGAGAACTTTCATGACATTACGTTCGTATTGTGTACCTTATTAATAATTCACTAAATAAATACTCTTTGCACGGAAGTTTTGTCAATGCTTTTACCTTTTCTAGTAAAATATGAGAGGAAAGGAAATATACATGTTTTGATGGATTTTTCTTTGAGGCAGTTCGTATCGAAAGCTTGAAATGGTGAGAACAAAGATTCTCACGACCCGTCTAACTTTTGAGCAATCAGTAAACTTTATTGAGACTATGGCATACTGAAGAAGCCGTCAAAAAATAATATAAACATAAGTTTAAATAAGCATAACTTTAGCTGTAGTTCAGTCTAAGCACAAACGAACGGGTGCACTTAACGAAAATGTGCCACGTCATTAGCTACCTATGTAATACACAACACTGATTTCTTAAGTTTACGCGAATGTTATACATTGAAATAAAACTATTTTTACGGATTCTATCACGACTAGGTTTTTAATTTTTGACTGACCCGTGACAACGAAGACTGCAAAGCCTTCGAAACGTCGGGAATAAAAATTAAAAACCTAATCGTGATAGAATCGGTAAAAATAGTTTTATTTTCAATAATACACAATATACAAAAACTAAAATAAATAAGTACACCCAACATTCACAAATGTCTACTTACCGTAGTTAATCTGTATCGTAAGTATCAGGAACAAGGCAGCTACGGTTCTACAAAACTAAAAAAAAATTCTTGGTGCGGAAATCGAACCCGCTACCTCTCATTTTACACAGCCGGTTACTGAACCGCAGCGCCACGCAATCTGTCCCTTAATTGTAGATAATACTATGATAAGTAATCGTACTCGAAATACCACTGATATTAAATATTGTAAAGGCCGAATTTTCAATGTCTTATTTTATCTGAAGAATAGTTTTGAAATTTCAATAATTTTCACAAAGGACATGGCCGGAATTTGTATGGAGCTATGCCCTAAGTCTTCGGACACGGACACGGACAGATGTTACGTCATATGAAAGCTCACAGGCCCGCGCTTATATTAGTATAAGATTTACTTTCCAAAAACCTGCGAGGAAAAATAAAAAGAGTGTACAAAAAGCGTCTTAACTTTTTGAATAGCAATTATTATTTTTAATAAAGGCAGAATTTTAGCACCATCTCGTATCTATACCATGGGTACTATTGGTATCTGGATAATCTTGGGTCTTGGATGGCTCACTGTCAAACAAAATATTATACAAAATCTTGTTTTCGGTTTATGTTCCGTGGCCCGTGACTTTGTGAAGTCTAAATGGCAAGAATAGCAAATAATTCCATAAGGCCGCCCTTACACATAAGACTTGCCGTTAAAAATTCAGATAGGTACATAAATAAATAGTCACACACATAGTCCTGAACCCACACTAATATACTAGTATTGTTTCGTAGGAATCAGGAACTACGAGACACTTTCGGTCTCACAACGCCTAGACCCGAAATACATCTGTGGGCCACACAAACATTTGTGTCGATGCGGGAATCGAACCCGCGGTTTTTTGCTTCATAACCAGCCGCCTGTAAAGGCGAGTAGCCACTCGCACACTGCTCCTCGTAACATTATATATCGTCATAAAATATAATATAGTTAAAATCACACGATAAATAATCCTCGCCTTGATAAGCATACACCGATTTTCTTAATTAAAACGTCCGTCGCTTCCTTGCTTTAGTGGCAACCATATATGAGCTATGGACTAGAGGGATCTGCGTTAGCCACCCATTTGGCAACGCGTGTTTTTCTGACACAATTTACCCGGGACTGGATTCCTCAGAGAAGCTAGTTCTAAACACTAAGCTCGATCACTTCTGCAACAGGCTTGAAAAAATAATTTCTGGACAACCTCGAATTCAAGTGAGACATTGGCAGGGGAAAGGAGTTGGTTGGTTAAAACATTTTTAGGAACTAAGGCGCAAATTCTGAAATTCAGAATCTATAAATTAATTTAGTTGCTATTACATAGGAGCACTATAAGTAGCGCACTAGGAGCAATTATTTTATTACTATTACGGCGAATAAAAAATGGATTTGTAGTTGTTAGAAAGATATGAAGCTTGAATACTTACTTATTTAAGATGATAATTTCCATTTTTGAATGACGTGGTGTGTGAAGCCTGCCTTATGCAGAAATACATAAAACGCAGAAATGTCAAAATAAGCGCCTTCAATGTCATTATCAAAATAGCTAGCGCATTCAGAAACATAATCTAAAATATTATTATCGATGCAGTTAATTTAACATCATACGACACGACAGCATAAAATATGTATCGTTTATTATTAAGTTGATTTTGATGTTTACTTTTATGCTTCGTTCAGTAGCACTATTAATTATTCTGTGGGTAGGTAAAGATCACATTCGAATAATATTACAGTCATAAAAGATGTTTTTCTTAAGCGTGTTTCCGAATACAAATATGACAAACGATCTTTGAAATCAAAGTTAAAGGAAAACAATTAGTATACATATTTATTCGGCATATTTTTGTCACAGGTTCTAGAGAAATATAATTGATGCCATATATTTTAATTAATTTTGTAGTTAATTTTAAGATATCACTATTGACAGTATATTTCAGTTGATTTTTCTATATACACATAGGGCAGGATTCGGCCATGTCCTTTACTGTCAAAACGAAAAAAATATCAAGCTATTTAAAAAAATATCTCTAAAGGAATTGACAGTATCAAATATATAAACACAGCAAAAATCATGAACATCACCTATTTTAGTAATAAATTGGAAAGAAGAAAAATTATTATTAAACCAGGCCACTTTGTATAAAAAGATTGAAAGCTTATTCACCTGACGCCACCACGGACAGAGGCGCTGTGTAATTTCCGAAGAACAACTTTCATCAAGGAAATTGACACTTTATAGTCGAACGCTTCGAGTCGTTAGGCTATTTCGAGTCCCGCCTTGCAAACTTTGAAAATATAAAAGAGATTTACATCCGTTTATCAACAGGCTACCAGCTAAATGCAATTTTATTTGATCTAATAGAATAGATTATGTAGTGGTAGATAAAGGAATTCTGTATATAATTTTGCCTCGGCTATATTTCGTATATTGTGTATTTCTTATTTGTATTTCGTATGGTGAGTGAGATTTTTCGAAGGCTTAAATCCTCCTCCTATTACTTTAAGGGTGCCTTAAACATATGGGTTTAATTCTTCTGGTATTGTTGGTGTTCATGGAGAGTAGACCGTGAGACCACTTATCATCAGATGAACCATTATTGTCGGAGATTGACAGCTGAGTTATTAAAAAAATATAGTTACTTACCCATCCATATAATAATTTTGTTTATCATTATCTTCAGCTACCGAATTGAACATAATTCATTTTTTTTAAATATATAATTTTAGTGTTCGAAATTTAAATCTCCTCTGTTCAGACGAATACAATACACTGTACAACAACATTGTAGCTGCTATTAGGTATATTGTGATTCAACCTAAAATTAATGACATTGTCTACGAATTGAAAATGCATAATATAATTGTTTAATACCCCAAATCAAAGATTCTAATTGGATTATAAATGTTCATAACCCTAGGTATTATTAGTTAATTTAAGTTTATAATTATAATATTGAAAAACAAATCTACAATATCTCTGTATTTTTGGGACGTATTCAAGAAATGTATGCATGACTTATGAGTGCCCAGGTCTGAACTTTGCCACATAAGGCTAAAACCTTTCAAAAACATAATATTCATCGGGTACACAAAAAAATGATGAAAAAACGTAAACTATTTCATATTTTGTGCCTCACTTCAGATTTTCTCGACTTTTGCATATTTTTAAATGACTCGTCCTTTAGTCATAACTTTAATTTAACTGAATCTAACGTTATGTTTAGGTGATCCCACCATCTTCAGGACTGATTGACTACGCAGTGGGTTTACGACCAGACTACCATCGGGCTGTGATTGATACCGTCACTTTCTACGGGTGGAAGAACGTTATTTACATCTATGACTCTCATGATGGTAAGTTGAATAATAATTATTACACTTGCAGATACACCTCTTTATTCTGGTATTTTCTTTATATTTATATATATACATGTGTCGTTGTCATGGTCCTATACCTCAAAATTTGCTTGTACTCTAGGTATATACAAATATCGCATAACAAAGGTTACTTTTATTTACTCGACATAAAAGTTAATAATCATATTTATTTGTTTAGAACATCAGTGAATAAGCAAACTTTATTAAGGACAACCAGTCATGTGCCCTGAGATTTTTTTATATTATCACTGATAATGTTCAAGCAGCGATATCTCAGTGGGAGTGGTACGCACTGCCGAGACGAGAATCGGAGGTTCGAGACCAACCCAAAAAGAGTATATATACATCTCTGACTTTTCTATTTTAATTGTGTTTTCATTATGAATTATCGCTTGCTATAACGGTAAAGGAAACATCGTCACGAAAATTGAATACCCGAGTATATCTTCACAAGAATTTCAAAGGTATATATGTGAAGTCTACCAAGCCGCATTAGGCCGGCATGGAAGACTATGGTCTAATCCCTGTCATTAGTAGAGGTGGCTCGTGCCCAGTAGTGATCATGGTTTAGCTGCTCTAATTCAAGGTCTTAGTGGTGTTGTACTGTATTAGTATCTGACTGTAAATTGGTGTTAAAAAGAGCACCGTCAGAGTTTCTTGCCCGTTCTTCTCTGGCGAAACAGCCTTCCGAACAGACGGTAAAGTTATAATTTGTCGGAATCTAAATAATGTTTGAACATTTCATGGATTCAATAAATGATTTGTTTTGATTTAGTCTATGACTATTACAGTACGCAGAGTGTATAGCCTATAGTAAACCTACGCCTAACTACACAGTACACATGTGATAAAATTTATTCTCCGAAAGAATTGTGTGAAAAGACCCTATGATATGCCTCCCGCTGTTATGAAAGCAATTCACAACGCTTGTGTTTTATACAATAGTCAACAAGATATTGGCCTAAATTGAAACATTCGTTCACAAAATATAATAAGGTGGGTTCATCGACTTTATGAACTGTATATTTTTATGGAATAAATATAATGAACGTAACTGATCCTGTTTCTTTACTTTATCAAATAGGTTTTTGGTTCCGGGGGTATAATTAATTTTTAATTTATTTTAGAGCTATCCTCTGTCTAGTGCGGGAGTTCCACCTTCAAATCTAGTACATAAGTGACTATTAATGTTCACATAATGTTCTAAAACTTAAAGTTTCAGCCAATAAGTAGTTAATGGACCGCTATTCGCAAAGGGAATTTGAGATGCAAGACTTAATTAATTACCAGCGTATATTCTGTAGTTCTAAACTAACTTAACTTAAACACGGTTTATTTCTCAAAAAATTATGATAATAAATAAACATAGAAGTAGTTACCATTATGATTTATTTCAATTTAAGTTTTAATTTATGTCACGCAAACACCAGCAGGGTTAGCACCACCTCTTATAGTAGTATTATTATAATCGTTCTTCGTTTGTTTTGTATGGGAATCGGTACAAGTAAAATTATAATAATACTGCTATAAGAGGTGGTGGTAACCCCCCAGGAGCTTCAACGCTTTATGACTGACATTTAATTTAATATAAGTAACTTTGTAAAACCTTTATAAGGTTTTTCATATATTTTAACTCGTGGGCGGCACATAATATATATGTTACATAAGCGTATGGGCCACTGGAGGCCGAGCCGCCCGTGACTATCTACGACATGGCGTATTATCAGTGAAAACTTGTAATTTGTCTTTTGTAACTGTGGAAACTTATAATTAGTCTATAATACATTACATATATAATATTATACCAGGTGTTTCATAAAGTTAGTACCTATAACAATTCCACATACAGGGAGATCGATTTAAAACGCAATGGTAAAGTTAAAAAATAATAATCACAAGTTTAAAAACGGACTTACTTCAAATCCGATCGTGACCAAATTTATATGGGGCCGCCCTTGAAATAAGTTCTTTCGAACACAAAAAGAATTTTGGAAATCTGTCCACATTCGGCGGAGATATCGCGTAACATACATAAAATAAAATCTGATGAATTAAGGATCTTCTCCTTTTTGGAAGTCGGTCGAAAATTTGTCGAATTTTTTTTTAATCAATTATTAACCTTGGGCTGCCACGGTGGCGTGGTGGTATTTCGGTACGACTACGGTTCTGAGGTCTCGGGTTCGATCCCCGGGTCGGGAAAAGTGATATTGGATTTTTCCATATCAGCCCGGAGTCTGGAATTTGTGCCCGATATGGCGATAGGCTCGCCCCCTATCACATCTGGGACGAAACTAAGCTCGACGAAATGTGGGTCTTCGGGGATACAGGCGTGAGCTTATGTTATGTTATGTTACGTTAACCATGGGGAATTTAAAATCGGAATGGGCCTTGTAAATCGTCGCAATTAGCATTGAAATGGCTTTCTGTATGCTAAAAATAATTAATTACCCCATAGGTGGTTTGCAAATTAACTGCTGACCCAATGAGCAAGAAAAACATTTTTCGTCACAAAGGAGAATGCCCATCCTATATGGGAAAAAGTATTCACCTCAGGATAGTTGTGTCAACATCAAATTATGTCTATTCTACTCTAAGATGTCCATAAATACCACTGTAGCAATTTGGGTTCAATTGATATTAGAGTTTAAGAGATATTTGAAAAATAAAATAAATTACATTTCGACGTTCATCGTACACCTTAAATTGAATTACAAAGCAATACCCTAGATTTTCTATTGCAAAACGTATGCACCAATGATATTTTAGTATCCACTAAGGTATCCACATTTCAATTATTAAGAAACTATGGCCTAAACCTATCTAAATAGGAAAAATATTGGGAATTTCGAACACCATCTTCATTTCCATTGAACGACAGATAACAATATTATGACATTCATGCTTTTTGATAACATTATCATTGTTCTTTTTGGAAAGACTTGAAGCATACAGCTTCGCATTAAAAAGTATTTAACCTAACGTGATCATTAAAGTAGGGATGTAATTACATAATATCGTCAATAATTAATCGATAACTTTTGTGGGCCTTATATAATATAGGTACTATTTATTACATAAATATATGAGACTACAGCGGCCTGCCCTAATGTACGTGAGATTTAAGTGTGTTTATTATATGGGTGGCTTATTTATAGCGCAAAATAAAAATGAACCATTGCGTTCTCCATGCAGAGTCCTTGCATTTTCTTCGGATTTGTGGATTTCTTAATTTTGGATGTTTTATCACAATGCAAGTTGTATACAAGTATTGTTACAAACAACACATAAATTATTCGTCGATTCGTTTATTTTACATACGTACATAAGCTCACGCTTGTGCCGGAAGGGATGAACACAGGTGAACTAAAACACCCACATCGTGCCGAGCGTATTTTAGTTGCTTTGAGTGACTTGGTGCTCTGAGGGAAGAGCCTGTGGCAACAATTCCCAGACAATTCAAATTATGATTTTGCGGATTGAAAAAGTAGAAACACAAGCTATGATGTCTATGACGATTTGCAGCTTAAAAGTGCTGCATTTACCTATTATTTAAATCTAGCACTATTTCGGAATGGATTTTTACCAGAAGAAAATTCTGACCAAGAACTCATAACGTTCCTCTTCTCACGCAGCACATAATTTACATTACATTAATTAATACGTACTTTCAATCTACGGGTGGACATAGTAATCTTTGAATATATAGGTAGGTTCCGAACTAGACTAAATCTACGCTAAATACATTTTCTGTGAGGATTACGATGTCAGTGTTTTTCTCTGTTTTATTTTTACGCCCCAGTCGTGATGACCATTTTAATGTATGCAGACGCTACCGGGATAATCTTCATCATACAAGCGAAGCTACGAGCAAATGCTAGTTGGTCGATACTTAAGTAACGTTTACCTAAGTAGTGAATCTCTAATTCATAATACGTGATATGTAGACTCTTTAATGTATACTTTATCGATACCTATACACTATGGTCAGTTGCTAGGGCGACGTTGGTTTGTTATTCAGGTAATCTGTGAAACTTACCAGAAGGGGTTGTTTAATATAAGGGTATGTGGGCACGAGTGATTTTTCGTCACTTTTGTACTCTTTTCAAATGTATGAAATGTGACTCCATACTTGCACCTCCATGCATTTTCAGCCTATAGAGACGAAACAATCACTGTGACAAAAGTCGCCCGATGATGACAAAGGCACATCGCCATGACGTCTCGGGTTGGATCCCCGGGTCGGGCAGTGATATTGAATTTTTCAGTATCAATCAGTCCGGAGTCTGGAATTTGTGCCCAAAATGGCGATAGATTCGCTCCAAATCACATATGGGACGTAAGTGAGCTCGGCGAAATGTGGGTGTTCTAATTCTTTATTTCGCCTCTGCCTACCCCTTCGGGGATACAGGCATGAGTCAATGTATGCGTGAAGTTACGAGGCGATGACGAGATGACGACTGGATGACATTATAACATTTTCCTTTGCATTTCTCGAGACTGCTCAAGAGTCACGGTAACAAGTCATCTGTGTGCACTAGCTTTTAACGTTTGATATATTCAAGGACCTGTTGATTATTGACAAGTTACCATAGTAACAATGGAAAATGGTGTATTTAATTATTGCAGAAATCTATTAATTATTCTTGTTTCCCATTACAGATTTAGCTAAGACTCGCACCAAACATTATGATTTTTTTTTATCTTTTTCCCAGTGGTATCACTGTCGAGACACAAACTATTACATATATCTGTCAAAGTATACTCGATATGGGCATTCTCCTTCAAGTTTCCATTATTCAAAAACTATGAGCCTTACGAAATTTAAACTTTACCGCGAGATTTCTAGCCATCCTTTCTGTAAATGTAGGTAGTTATTATTGATACCAATTTTATGGAACATCCTGTATAGTTTGTAAAATGTTTAAATATTTACAGTATTTCGGTTATTTATATATAAAATAAAATTAATTTTACGGTTCAGATCCCGGACGCTGTGAATTGAAGTATCTCAGCTTAAAATAAACTAAATTAATGTGCTTTAAATTAAGTTAATTTTGGTTTTAGTTTGATGATTCCAGAAAAGACACTCTATTATTTATTTATTTTATTTAGTATCACCATTTGTTCAAACTTTAAACCAATTTCTCGAGGAAAAGTGGTTAAACCATAAGTTTGCTAAATTATATAATTAGAATCCATATTGATAAATTAAACTTTTCACAATGCTAAATTTAATTAAAATTAGTAGATAAGTACGCAAAAATAACTAGGGACTAAATAGAGACTAAACATAAAATAAATACAAAGCAAATCGCGATAGAATCCGTAAAAAGTACCGTAAACTATCGCGTAAACCTAAGAAATCATTACGAAAAAATAAGTTAACCTAATTAAACTAGCTGACTACGAAACCTTGATAATTACTGCGTACACAAAATGTAATTAATACATCAAACTCACTTGGCAATCCTAAAAGAAAGATTAAATGATAGTACAAAAAAACGGATTAAAATGTATTTTTGAAACTGGTCACCCAAAATTTGCAGGACCTAGCGAAGCGAAGCAGAACCTAGTAGCTAGCTACTACATATTACCTAGGCTGAGATCTACAGAGCGAACTTCGTCTAAATCAAAGAAACGAACTCAATGAGAATATCGAATTTTTAAATCGAACTTCGACTTAGTCCGAGTCATTTTTACAAGAAAATATTAGCTTAGTCTGTCTGTCAGTCTGTTTTTCTTATAGAAAAATGGCTCATACTAAGTTGTAGTTCGATTTAAAAATTCTAAATCCTCACTGACTTTCTTTTTTCGTTTCGTTTTCTTAGTTCGTTTCTTTGACTCAGACTTAGTCGAAGTTCGTTCTATAGATTTCAACCTTAGTATCATCATACATTTAATATTGTTACGTTACCAACCGTTGCTATAATTGTCTGAATTTGTACTCTCATTATTATTCTCGACTGTGGAAAGTATTAAAACGGGTAAACGTTACGCCTTAATTTCTAAACGAAAGAAGGCGAAATTTTTAAAAGTAACCGTGGCTAGAATGCTAATTCTGTGAGGGAATGAAATATCTTTGACTCTCTTCTTCGAATAATGAGTGCAGTACTCTAATGACTCTGTTTTGAATTTTCATCACGAATGTCCAACGTTGGCTGTACTGCAATATCAATTACGAAAGTGGCATCTGGAACGTCTTGAAGATGAACGGTTTCGTTGAAATTACACTGATGAAATAACCTTAGAACTAGCAGACAGCGTTATGAAACGTGGCCAGTTATTTTTATTAAAGGCACTTAGACTTTGTAGAAAAAAAATAAGGCATAATGACGAGTGGCTTGTTTCTTTTAAAAACATATTGTTGATTTAAAAAAAGATGAAGATGTGGAAATATACCTTTATTCTATACAGTTATATTAAAACTACATTGGTTTATGCATTAGTGATAAAGGTTATTATATTTTTTCTTGATTTTCGACGCCACTAAATCAACTTCTATAAATTTGAGAGTTTAAGTATTTATAAATATATTGTTATATATACTGTTACATTTCCATATTTTTTATTGATATTGTATATCGTGTATTTTTTTATCCTAACATAGTTTTTCGGAAATCAAATCACATAATTTTTCAAAAACTCAAGCTCTCGTTTTACTACATAATGGCATTATCGTAAGTACGCTGTAGTCTGTGTGCTCGTATCAATGCTACAAGCAAAACAAAAATTCAGTTAAAAGAATTGTCTATGGTAATACAAACATGTTAAATGGGTACTCGAAATTCCCTTGCGGGTAGTAATTCGAGGATATCTACCTCTACATTATCTAATATACTTTACAATACGTACATAATTTATAATTTCATACACCATCAGCCACAAGATTGGGGCCCGTTCGACGTGATTTCTATGAAAACATATCAGATTTCAGATTTGTATTATTTAAGTTATTTTCCATTGAAGTTCGTAATTATTGTTTTGGATACCAATTAAATATATTTTAGTCTACCAAGCCAATTAGGCCTGCGTGGTAGACTAAGGACGAATCTCTCTCATTAGTAGAGGAGGCTAGTGTCCAGCAGTGGGACAAGTAATGTTATAAGGCTAATAATATTTTTTGTCTACAATATTCCGCCAAGAACTTAAAATATTAAATATTAATGCAGGTATTGATTCGTAACATCGTTGATCGTATATGTGTACTGAGTAATGTAAATAAATGAATACCTATCGCACAAGCCCATGTCCTTGTGGTTATTTCACGAATATATACACAATAATATACTATGTATGTCTGCGAGAATTATACGTATGATAGACTCACGAGATTTTTTGTGACGTAGTCACGCATCCAATGTGACATAAAATGAATTTTATGTCACAGTCACAAGATCACCTCCGAGAAAAGAGCACTTTGCAAACGGAAAAGCCCATTTACATATAAAATGTGGTTGCAGAGTAAGTACCTTCGTACGAGTACGTCTATCTGAAAACGTTACGTTTGTACGTATCATCGGAATACGTACGACCGACGCGACGTGAAGAAATTCGCCTCTTGGAAATCATGTGGTTATATGTACTATTTACGCAGTGTTTAAAAAGTGAGTCCTAATAGAATATCATTCTACATAGACACACAGGATCAATTCAATAATTTGATAAATACAATCATCTTTAAAATAATATTAAAAGTTAAGTTATTGCTATTTATACAAGTAAAATAATCTCACTTGTCACATACATAGATAATTCATAATAACATACGAGTAATTCATTCTCATAGTTTGTAGAAAAAGGAATTACTTATCTATTTCTACCATATAAAATTCACTCTTGACACAGAAATTTCAACGACACTAACACAATATAAAACCTTGTTACAAGAAAACGAGATGAGCACTATAAAACTAGTAGACTCAAAAGTTAGTGTTAAGATTATTACGCATCTAGACGGGAAGATAATAAAAAGACATAAAAACGGATGTCATGCTACCGAGACCAGACACCCGCAGATGCTGGAGTAAATCTCAGCCCTGCATTAAAATATAACATGAAAAGAATCATAAGAAATAAAAGAGAAAATAAACTAAAGATCGCATTCGAAGTTGTCACGGAATACATCGTCGCGATATCAAAATACCGATCGCTTCAAGACGCCTGCCACATCAGAATTGGTGTGTACAAGACACTAATTTGAATATTTGCACAGTTACGATATTGACAACACGATCGATACCGAAATATTCACTCGTATGTAGCGGATATATTTAAACTTCGCTAAACTTCACATAGTGTTTTTCAGATGATAAAATCAGCCTGTTATCAAAACGTTAACTTTAAAATTTGTGTATCCCTTTCATTTCCAAACAATCTGACAGAAGGAAAAACAAGACACTAGTTTTAGGTTAACTACCGTGTAAAGGTTTTTGTAAGTAAGGGGCTATGTGTTTACCTACATATTTTTAAAATATGTGGATAACAGTTATAAATTTAGATTACTTGTAGTATTTTGAGTGACCAACTTGAACCGCGTGTAATGAATTGGTAATAAAAACTGTAAAATAAGGTTGCGGAAGTGCATGATTAAAGTTTTAATACTACACTTACGATATTTTAATTAACTGATTTTATATAAAACACAACTTCGCATTTCAATAACAGTTGACTCTACCTTGATGCTAGAGCGTTTGTTATTTTAGTCCCCAGTTTGTGTATTGTATTACACTTTAAATATTTACTTGAATTGTTTGTTAGGTCAGGTTAGGCCAGATTTGTAACAAAGGTATTTATAAACTAAAATAAATTTAAAATAGTATAGTTACAAAGCTTCTGTACTTTGAAATTTTTTACATCGAAAGATCTTTATGCTATTTCCAATATACTTTTAAAATATTTTGAAATTGTACTACTATCAAAGTCTGTCCCGGGTAAACCAAATTTTCTAATTTGGAACTGGATCCCTCATAGGGGGTTGACGTCAGACAGGCTGCTGGTCGTAAAAACGAAGCCAAATCCTCTCTGCAATATGCTTGAAAACGTGTTGTACCGACCCCACATTAAGAACAAATAAAAAAACTACTGTATATCTTAAAAAAATTTTTTAAGGTAATAATGTTCTATTTACTTTGGGTTTTTATTACCTAAGCACTTGCACCATATTTTACTACACCTCTCTTCTATATTATCATAAGCTTAAAAAGGCGTATTAGAAAAGGCTGAAGTTGGTCACTGCTTATTAAAGTCCGTATAACGGCAATAAAAATGAACGAAGCAGTATGGATCACGCAGCCGCTGCGAGCTCATAACGCTTGTCTACAAACGGTTGTAATCTAAAATACCTCCCTAGTCGTTCCCCGCCAAGAGGTAGTTTATAAAACTTTTTCAGTTTTTCCTGAAGTGCCATTGAGCCAAGCCGGCAGGTGAAAGACGTCAACAGAGGGTTTCCGTGTAAAATATTTCGAATAACCGTCGGATATTTTTTACGAAACTTTCTTACTTTTGTGTCACATAAATAAATTGAAGTGTGTGAAAGTGATACACAACATGATGCTTTGTAAATGACATTTCTCTTTATCATTTCGTGCAATACAATGCTTCTAGTGCACGGTTACTCATTGACAGTAACTGAATACTATGTTTGAACATACGAATGGCTACAAGTTTTTTCTAAAGACAGAGAGTCTAGATTTCTTTAGAGTCTGCTATAAAGTTTTATTGTAACATAAAAAGTTACCTTTGCTATTTTACTTTTACTCGAATTACGAATATAATTTTTCTTTTTATTTTAATATTCCCTGGATGAAAATTTGCAGGATCATGACCGTTCACTGACGCCGTCATTATCCGGGCCGATTACAGCGAGCTCCCCTGTTGAATATCAATCGTTCGCACTTTTAAAACTCTGTCCACTAATGAACAGTTCAGTTTCGATATGTACCATTTTAACGCGGAATCAAAGCGTCCCTGTCACCTCTCGTTAGTGGAGCGGCAATGACGCCGCTGTAATTGCTCGCTTTGTCGTCAAATATTACGATTAGACAAAATCGCATTCAGTCATTTTGTGATATACGAATGCGAAACAGGCCGTGGTAACAATGCTCCCTCAGAAAGCAATAACGCCATCTCCCTGCTGGCTCAATGCCTCCTTGCCTATTTATCGTGTGCTCTTTGAATCTCCCTTCGCTCAGTAATGGCTCGTGCCGTACCTATTCTTGTTTTGCGGAAAAAAAATGCTTACCCGCTATTCCGCGAGACGGAAATTTTAACACTAGTTTTTTTCTGTACTCGTATTGTCACTGGCAAAGTTCCATATTGAATCTACTTACGCTTAATTTTTATGAATTCGCAAGTATAATTACTACAGATAGAATTAATTTAACTATTCGAATTATTAATACATAATTATAGGCTAAGATCTATAGAGGGAACTTGAACTAAGTCTGAGTCAAAGAAACGAACTCATTGAGGATTTCGAATTTTTAAATCGCACTTCCACTTAGTCTGAGCCGTTTTTCAAGGAAAACAGACTAACAGACAGCCTAAGCAAATATTTTCTTCTAAAAAATGACCCGGACAAAGTCAAAGATCAATTTAAAAATTCCAAATTCTCACTGAATTCGTTTCTTTAACTTAGACTTAGTCGAAGTTCGGTCTATAGATCTCAACCATAGTCACACACATAGTTCAGACCCCACACTATCATATGGCCGACCCTTATGATATTTAAATTAAAAAACTTAGGCCTTTACTCACAAGGACAAGAAAAATTTAGATTTTAATAATAATTGTGTTAATTATAATTCATTAATTATATTTTTAATGTATTTTGTTTGTACGATAAAGAGTATAAAATTGTGTTTTATATTTCGAGTATTAGGCGGTCGCCTACTTGATCTAGTGGCTTCATTCAATTTCGTACGGCATAGCGATTTTTCTTATTTGATTTGCCAGGGACTGGATCCCCCAGCGAAAGAAAGAAATGTGTTTATTTCTGGAACAATTAAATCATTTTTTATTATAAATTCATCATCATCAGCCACATGACGTCCAGATCGACATGTTGGTGTTGTATTATAACTTATAAATCACCTATGTAATTTATTTCCTAGAAAATACTCCTCAAACAAAACATAATGTAAAATTGGAAACTATCTTAATACAATATTATTGGCCGTAGTTTATGACAACGATAATAATATAATAATTATATTATGCAGCCCGCGGTCTACTCTTCACGCAGCCTAATCACCTAACTCGATACACCCAACAATAGAGGCTTGATCCCAACGCATTGTCGGTACAGAATAGGAAGGATTTGCTGAGACTCCGTATAAAACAAGGTAGCGTTCCGATTCAGCCGAGTAAATTCCTTTGTAATCACATTGCACAAGCGTTTGCGGGCCAAACGTGAAAGCAAGTTTGATCCTCCGTTTGCTTACGTCGGGCCCAAGTCGCCACTTTCTTATAATTTGATTCGATTCGTTGTTTTTCAATTTAATATCCATAATTAATTTTTTTTTAGATATTCTAGTTAAGGTTCACTATTAATTATGGTGCTTAGTAATTTATCGACCGACTTCCAAAAAGGAAGAGGTCCTCAATTCGTCTGTATTATTTTAATGTATGCTACGCGATATCTCCGCCAAATGTGGACCGATTTTCAAAATTATTTTTGTGTTCGATAGAGCTTATTTTAAGGTTGATTCCATATAAATTTGGTCACGATCGGATTTGAAGTCGGTCTGTTAAGTATTTTTAAAGTTTGTAAACTTGTGATTATTTGTCATATAGGGCATTACTGGGTAATTGGACTAATACAGAGCGATCTACATGAGTATATAATCATGATGGCCAGCATATTAGCACTTTATAGTTAATTTATACGAGGCACTATTACCAACCTTTCACATAAAGAGCGGATATTTTGCCTTATCGGCTAAAGTAAAAGTAAATCTACGATCAATTTTGTAAGCTTTTAATTATGCCATTCCATGGGGTATCTATCTACCGATATCTAAATTAGTTCGAAGTCTCAATACAAGTTAACAGGCACTTTGTATTTCACCGCTCATTTCACCATCAATTTGCAATAATATCCTGTTGAATAAAATTTTATTCGTAGATATTTTAGACTCGGTAACAGGTTGAATGTGGATTCTAGATAGGAATAGTCCAATCGGCTTCCAATTTATTCAGTGAGTTTAATGTATAAAACCCACGGATTTTCCGACCCAAACCACGCGGGCCAGATTCCTTGCTGAAACCATTAATGAATTTTATTGCTTTTGCATTATAACGGTCCGAATTATCCTCGCGCGATTTCATTTCTAGTCTTGCTGATGCGTGAACGATGTATCCTTATAAATACTTATTGTAGCGGAACATCTTCCTAGAGATCCAAGTTTCCTTCCTATACGAATATATGTAGAATAAGTACAGCGTTAAAAACGAGGAAATTATTACTTTAGTCCGATAGTGTAGAATCCGAAAGATTTTTCGTGATAGAAGTGCTTCTACTGATGAGATTTCCAACATTTATTGTATAGGGCATAATCCCTAGGGTACCGTTAAGCCTAATCACGCAATCGGTGCTGCGGGTGAAAGCTACTAAAAGTTAAGTAATGTGAGTTCGGTTAAAGCCGCTAAGGAGACGCTCCTGCACTAAAACATTATCTACGGTCCATTGTTCTATGGACAGAAGACAGCGAAAATCATTGTTTTGCGTATATGTTTCTGTGTTTTGTTTCGAGATAAACAGGTGCAGGAGACGCGTCTTTATTTTTACACGCCTTTTTTTGTGTGGGTGAGTTCTAAAATGGTCTTGATTTGTATGACGTACTGCCATGGATCTACCGCAATGCTTAACAATTATTAAAAAAATATCAATAAGATATATATAAACAAATTCAAAACCGCTGGAAGCTATTCTGGGAAGGGGAGCTATTTGTTTATATGCTGTAAAAATTAATGTATAAAACTTATATTACCTCAAACTGCTTTAATGACCGCTATTTGAGTTAGTTTTGCGTAAAGTCCAATGAAAGTAAAAATTGAAAAAGTATTCAGCCAAGAAAGAAGGTCGACCGGATTGTTCGTGTATTGAATTATAAAAACAGACACTTTCAGTTATAAAATTACCACTAAATACAAAATGGACCATGTGAAAACACCCTAAATAACGAATTTAAATTTAAAATTTCGTAAGGCTCGTAGTTTTGGAATAATGGAAACTTGAATTTGAGTCGAAAAAATGTTTCTGGCCAATTGGGACAGCTTCACTACGTTTACAAACCACCTATGGGGTAATTACTTTTTTTTTTTGCACATGCAAAGCCGTTCCTATGCTGATTTCGACGATTTACAGTTCACATTCCGATTTTAAAATTCTGATGGTTAAAAATTGATAAAAAAAATATGTTAAATTTTAATTTTTTTACTTTACCATTACGTTTTAAATCGTTCTTCTTGTATGTAGAATTATTATTGGTACCAACTTTCTGCAACCCCCGGTATACACATATAGACGTACATGAAGTAACGGCAGGTATATGAATTCATACATAATAAATAAATACACCCAACAGTCACACACTTAGTACTGACCCCACACTAGGTATAACCTGTATCGTGGGTGTCAGAGACTATGAGAGACTTACGGCCTCACAACACCCAGACTTGAAACAAATATCTGTGGGCCACACAAACATTTGTCTCAATGCGGGAATCGAACCCGCGGCCACACGCTTCACAGCCGGCTACTTGCCCGCTGCGCCACTGGAGGCTGTCAATATGCAATATATTATGTATGTAAGAAGACGAGCGTTCCGAATAGTACCAATATTCTTAAGGTGTCGGCAGATAAGAAGCTTTTCCTTTGATACTTCGCACCCCAATAACGGACTCGAGGGTAAAACGAAGATATTGCCATATTCAGGTTATATTAATGTGATCAAAAGATCCCCTCCTCTACGTGATGTTTCATAATGATTCACGGACGAAGTTTATACGTTTTAATAGTCTTTAAAATGGGGTAAATAAGTGTCTAAATTATACTGTTTTAGGTGATTTCCAATATATAGTTGATTTTTTAAATTTTAAGTGTCTGAAATTTACCTCATCTAAAACCTATAAAAGAAAGAAACACTGAACATTGAAATATTGTCAAAAATAATCGAATTTAACTGATATTATAAACGCGAAAGTTTGTGTATTATGTTTGTTACTCTACTAAAAACTACTAATTGTAATATAAATGGATTTTGATGAAACTGTACAGTTATATAGATTATACACGACACGGTTGCGAACTGTGACGTCACCAGCCCGAACTATATGAACACGAGAAAGATAGCACGATATCCTCACAACGCACCCGCTTTTGCTCATTTTAGAATTTAAAATATGAATAGATGTTTCGCTTTTAACAAAGATAATATGTCTAGAAAAAAATTCCGGCCTTAGTTCAGCTCTTTTATTAGAGAGTCTGGCAACCCTATTGGTAACTTTCACGGTAGTGACCTACATAAATACATCTTGACGAAAAGTGAATAATCCCATTCACGCTCACCTTCGTCTCCTTATATGGGACAAAGGAAGTAAAAATACAAGCTCGGGATATTCAATACTAAACCATATCCTCGGAGGGTAAACATAATTATTTTTTGTATGTTTGAAAGACCCTATCCCTTGGTTTAATAATGGTATCAAACTCCTCGGGAACGGTGACATGTTGTACAAAATAACCGTGTTTAAACATGTTATATGTCGGATTTTATGTGCCAGAATTTCCTTCGTGCTTCTTCTTTCATATGCAATCTGTATCCGGTACTGCTGAACTAACGTGAGGAGAGCAGATAAACCTTGGCTTAAATCGGCTAGGTAAAGACCGTTTTTAGGTATAATACTACTTTTTGTTACACAAGCTTTTTTTTAAATCAATGACTTCCAAGCATTTGCGATGATTTAGCCAATGTCAAGGTAATTAGAGCAATTATTATCAAGTGTACGCAATGATACGATGCGATGCGATACGATACGGAATAATGAGACCCAAATTTGGACGATCTCAAGATCCTGCTATGCCGGCTATCCCTTTCATGCCCCACATATGATCTTCACTCATCGAATCGGTCGAACAAAGTCAGCCAACGCACCAAACAAAGTCATCAAAGATCACCCATTAAAAAGTGTTCACATTATACTGTCCGTCTTCGCTGAACTTTGGTGCATAAAACCACATCACTTTAAAATAACAAAAACTACTGCAGACAATAACATGAAATAATTGTAACAAGCGAAGCCCACCCTGTCGGATTCACGTCAATATCCAACACAATCTTAATTAATATAGTTTTTTTTCGTATTTTTTATCAAAAATCCTTTACTTTAATCCCGTGTGATAAATCCGATACATTCATTCATTCTGTAACTTTAATAAATATTTTATTGACGCGGTACCCAGACGGTCGTCGAGTTGATCCATCAATTGTAACCCAAAAATTCTCTGTTACGATTTCATTTTTATACTATTAAAAACCCATCAACGAGGTTTTGCTCCCAAAAACATTTTGCAGTATCAGTGAAACATTTTTTTATCCATTTTGGCCCTGAACCTGTGTAAATATATTTCTTCTCCAGACGCGTGTTTATACCCAATACATCAGATTTTATTTTATTTTAAAACACCTGATACATAATTATAGATAGGTGATAAACAGCGATAGCCCAGTTGGGAATGGTACGGACTGCCGAGACAAGTGTCGGAGGTTCGAGACCAACCTCAAAATGGAGCATATGTACACCTCAGACTTTTCTATGTTAAGTGTATTTTCATTGTGAAATATCACTTGTTATAACGGTGAAGGAAAACATCGTGAAGTAACCGGCATACCCGAGAATTTCTTTACAGGAATTTCGAAGGAATGTGAAATCTACCAACCCGAATCCGGCCAGCGTGGTAGACTAAGGCCTAACCCCTCTCATTAGTAGATGAGGCCCGTGTCCGCAGTGGGACAGTAATATTACAGTGCAAATATTATTACATGCAGTTAATGCCTGAGGTATTTTTAACTGAATCGAACTCTTCAAACAAAATAATAATAGCTGTTGTGAAAATATATATACATATGTAATATCACGCCTGTATTCCATAGGGGTAGGCGGAGACTATGGATTTCCACTTCGACCGATTCTGACAAACTACTTTCGCTTCATCTTCTTTTATCAATCTCTTCATGCATTCGAAATAAAGAACGACACCTAGGGTGACTTCCAGAGTTAGTACTAATCTACAGTTATACCATATCTCAAAACTCACTCCTGTGTTTAAATAGAGATTTATCGCAGAATTGCAAGTGGCCCTTAGTTAGGCATGATGTTTTAAATGTAGAACATCTGAGTAATTGTTCTCTAATGCAGACCTTAGACTGGATTCACACGACATTGCCCACTAAATGCCTATACCTGTTGACACGCGTATACCATTACTGTATCTATATAATGCATACACATTACACGCAAATGACCGGAACTGATTGATATACAGATCATTATGGATCTAGTCAAATATCAGAGTAAAGTGTGTTCTTAATTCTTATGGCGTAATATAATCAAATATCTATGCACTTAACAATTATGAATATGTTTTGATGTAATTCTATGATATTTTTGTAATTTGGTATATACCTTTTTATTCCTCTGTAGGCAGTGCCTTTTTTAGCTTTTAGCATTATATCTATGGGTGTCAATGGATACATATCAACAGGTGAACGTCTTCTCATCTGATCTCGTTAATTAAAGAAAGAAAATGTCAATATTTAATTCAACAAAATATTTGTTTAAAACGTAGGACGGAAGAGAATAAATACATCGGAAGACTGTTTTTATCGAGACCACATTAACATAACATAACATAAGCTCACGCCTGTATCCCTGAAGGGGTAGGCAGAGGCGCACTAGCAAACTAGAAAACCCACATTTCGCCGAGCTTAGTTCCGTCCCAGATGTGATAGGGGGCGAGCCTATCACCATATCGGCCACAAATTCCAGACTCCGGGCTGATATGGAAAAATCCAATATAACTTTACCCGACCCGGGGATCGAACCCGAGACCGCAGAACCGCAGTCGTACCGAAATACCACCACGCCACCGAGGCAAAGGATTCTTATTTTAATATTCGATGATGCGGCCTTGTAGCTCTCCAATAAACTTTCTCCATCTGAAATGCAAGAAAAAAATCCATAACCAATAACCATTAGCCACCTTTATCTCAATTGCTTACAATGATCCAGTATAATAGGGAATTAAACCAAATAGTCTTAATTAAGCTCGTCGTAACTTGTCAAACTCCAAAATGTCCGCAAATAATACGGGTCCACATAATTGGTCCGCGTCGCCGGGGCGCGCCTGGGAACCGGGGAGTTTTGAATTTGGAAAAACTATTTGTTGTTTTTCCCTAAGCTGAAGTTATTTGTAGGGCGGGTTGGTTCAGAATTGGTTAACGTTAAACATATCAAATTACCTGCTTCGAAACATCGACATTATAACCTTATAATAAAGAACATTTTTGACAATTAATTTCGTATCGAGATCGCTGCGCACCGACGACGTTTAGTTAATATTTCATACAAATGTCATAGACGCGGAGCGAGCTCGATACGATTTTAATTGGCAAAAATATTCCTGTTAGGGCCACAGAACACAAAATCATTAGACGATTACCAATAGATGAATAATTACTGGCATTGAAAAAAGACGAAAAAATTTGTCCATGTTAACAAGCACAATATTTTGACACTTTGTGAAATAAATAGACTATTCAGGTCGTTCCGTGGCGGTGAGAATATTAAATTATACTTTTATTGTAATCTAGAGTTCTACAAAGTTATGTTGGAAACATTTCCAATCTCGTCACTAAACATAATTTTATATATATTTTGTACATTTAAACAATACCAGCTCTTACACGCGACCCCGTTCGCGTGGAAATTAATTTTTCGGGTAAAAAAGTAGACTGTAACTGTATTAATCCAGGATGTCAGTCTATACCAAATTCCATCAAAATTGGTCCAGCCGTATGACCGTGAAGAAGTAACACATAAAACCACACTCACAAACTTTCGCCTTTATTAGTGTGACAGTGTGATGTGATACACGACACACGGAAAGCACGGACTATGTTACACCCACATCTTTTCATAAAAAGTCACACCGATAATACTCGTATTTAATATTTGAACAGGGGGCTGACTTTTCATATTCGATTCGAATTTGACTTCGATTCGATTTCATTTAGTGACTTAAAATTCCACCAAAATAGAATTTAAAAGAGCCCTAATGTCACTTTATAAATTACCATATGACAAGTTCTCGAATCGAATGCAATATTAGCGCACTTTTAACTCGATTGCGGTGGAATTTGAAGTCAATAAATGAAAACGAATCGAAGTCAAATTCGAATCGAGTGGCAAGAGTAAGGGGGCAGTTTCTTGTTCGGATCAAACATTATTACTTTCAAGTAGGTTTACGTAAAGGCGAGATCGTCGTCGCAGCTTTTCACCATAAGTCACGAACAGCGAGCAATTGACTTCTTGGCCAGCTTCAGTTGCTTCATTCATCTCACACAATATAAGAAAAGACGTAATCATGTCTGGAGAGGAATCACGTCCAACGAGCGACAACGCCGGAATTCCGTCTGGGCCCGACATCCTTGCAGTCTTCGCTCTTGATAATTTTCTTCACAAAAAGTAGCGGATTTCTTGCTAAGTTTTTTTTTACTTAAATTAGGGTAACAACCCGAAACAATTTGTCGCTTTTTTCTTTATTTCCTACCTCGAAAACAATTTATCGAGGCACGTACCAGTAAGAATTTTTAATTTTGTAAATGAAAGAGTCATTTTCACGTGCCTTTAGGTGAACCTATTTCTCGATGAATGTTGAAAATATTTGGCTCTTTTTATGTGTTTATATTTATATTTATGTATATATATATTTTTTTATTTAATTTTTGTTTCAATGTGTTTTGAGTTCAAATTGCAATATCGATCAAATTGCAATATCGATTCTTTTAAATTCAGTGGGTGTTCTAGTTCAGTTAGTTACAGTGTGGATGCAGATTTCGCGTATCGTCCCATATTAACGACTGAAACAACTTTTGTAGTTCCCGCAACTATAATAAAATAAATGCCAAGTTTTCGCCTTTATTATCTAAGAGTATTTCTTTGGAGTAGATGTTGAAAATATAAATGGCGTTACATTACTTATTGTACCTATAGATCAAATAGTTAAACATTTGTAAAGAGTTCAGATGGTGTTAAAAGTTACCCCGGTCCCAGGGACCAGATAAGCTTCCATCGTTACCGAACTGGACTCCTGAAAGATAAAGAAAAACTTTACAATTCCAATTCGGCAGATGTTGCAAAAAGACGTTTGAAAAAGTTAGTGCAGTTCACGACAAACGCGCACATCCCAGTACGAGTCCAGTCTAACTCCAAACGTCTAAAGACTTTACGTTTCTCTGAATTAATCCGTCTTGAAATAGAGTGTGTTATCTGAGGCGATATTTTACTTTAAATTGTTTGAGGTACTGGCGGCTACTGCGGTGATCTCGAACTTTGTTTTCGGAAACTTTACCTACTTATCGTCTCTCTTCCTACTACACCTTCGGATCACTGCACTCTGCGTTTCAAACATGATGCTATCGTTACATTGACGTTGTTATCATTCTTCACAATCTTTCAGTGAGATTTATCCGATGTCGTATATTCTGTGTACTCATGAATCAAAATCCCTTTTAATGCCACCATTTATTTATCTGCAATATTAAGTTCTTATATTATGAATGGCATTCGTTGGTTTGTGATTTTATATTTTTTTGTGTAGGAAGGGTAATTTTCAGAACTTTATTTTTCTTTTGTTTCAAATATATTTTCGGCCGACTTCCCAAAAAAGAGGAGGTCCTCAATTCGTCAGTATTCTTTTTTTTTCTCCGCCAAATGTGGACCGATTTTCAAAATTATTTTTGTGTTCGATAGAGCTTATTTCAATGGTATATGGTCAATATGGTCATATAGTCAATTTCAATTTGGTCATGATCGGATTTGAAGTCGGTCTGTTAAGATGTTTTAAGTTTTTAAACTTGTGATTATCTGTTTTCAAATGTGTTTTCAAACTTTAGTTTCAAATATTATTTTACTTTGATCATGCTTCGCTATCTTTAGTTTGGAGATTGTCTAGCTTCACATTTGATTCTTAAAAAGCACCTTTCAACAACAAAATATAAATATAATCTGAATGTTATAAATGTCACGTAAAAGTTTCGAATTCAATTCCCTACTTGATATGGTGAGAACCGAATAAACCCGTTGAAGTAACGAAGGTGGTGAAAAATATAAAAGGGAGGTGAGTATAACGCGATATGAAATTGCAATGAGCGAGGGCCTGCCGAGACATGGTCTCGACAAATCCTATGATAACGCCTTCATTACCCACACGTCAACCCTCTTCTCGGAACGTCTTCGTCACCGCTTCAATCTTTTTGCGGATATTACACTTAAATTATGACAAAAGTGCCAGATCGGGAGCTGCATAATGAATTCTGTTAGTGATGAATGGTGTGTTTCATCTTCCATTGACATTTCCATTGGAATATTCTTTTTTCGGCTAACGACGCTGCGCTAGATCACCCCATCCCTTCACATCTATGTATCTAATCTGTGGGATTATAATCACAATGGACAGAGAGAAAATTGTATAAACTTACGTGCTTTGGCAAATGTCATATATTACATACATACATAAGATCACGCCTGTATTCCCGAAGGGGTGGGCAGAGGTGCACAAGCGAACTAGAACATCCACATTTCGCCGAGCTTATTTCGTCCCAGATGTGATAGGGGGCGAGCCTATCGCCATATGGGGCACAATTCCAGACTCCGCAGCTCCGGGCTAATATATAAAAATCCAATATCACTGCCCTACCTGGGTAATGAACCAAATACCTGAGAATGGTGGTCGTACCGAAATACAATCACACCACCGAGGCAGTCATATATTATTTCATGATAATATTCAATTTATTTTAATTGATTACACAATAACACATTAGTAATAATCGTCAAAATATCAAACTAAGCCAAAAGCCATTTAACAACATCCACTGATATTGAATAATAACTAGTCAATCATTACACGGAACATGAACCAATGTCCAATTATGACCAAATTTAACGTGAAATAACATAACATAACATAAGCTCACGCCTGTATCCCCGAAGGGGTAGGCAGAGGCGCACTAGCGAACTAGAACACCCACATTTCGCCGAGCTTAGTTCAGAAATAGTAACCACAATTTATCATAATCATTGTTAATTCACACCAATTACTAACATAATATTTATACGACTATACTAAATTCATGTTGAGAATACCTTATTCAGACACCTACTCAAAAAAATCTCAAAGGCTAACCGTCGAATGGTCATACACTTAAGGTCGCCTTATGTCATTTAAGAACGCCTTATCTGTCAAAATTGTATGGCGAAAATCAATGTAAGAAGCCGTTAAAGTTAAGTAGCGTTTGACCATTCGGGCCTTATTCATGTAATATTTAATTGAAATACTGGGCTTTTAAGCTCATTATGAACCAAAGGCTCTGAAGATATAGCTGGACGAAGTAAAGTAAGACGTAGATTATAGGTGTTTTACTTATCCAGTTCGCCGTTGCTTACCTCTTCTACGATACAGGCATGATCTTATGAATGTAGCTGAATTGATAAAGCACTCATTTTGACAACACTTCGGGATATCTTATTAAGGGCGACTTACACCACTATTACTAACCTACAGCTAGTCCTAACCTCAAGTTAAATTGAAAATGAAATATATGAAGGGCATGTAATTCATTACATGTAATATACTATATGCAATTACAGATAATAAATGATGACATTTAATTAATTACATGTAATGAATTACATGTCCTTCATATATTTCTATTTCAATTTAACTTGAGGTTAGGACTAACTGTAGGTTAGTAATAGTGGTGCAAGTCGCCCTAAGAAGCGTTTTTTCCATGTTTGTAATATCTCTTCGGACTTGACATTTCGACAGATATTTTAGGTTGACTGGTAGAGAATGCTTTAAGCATTATGTCCGCTTTTTATACACAATGTCTAAAAAGTTGTTCTTTTGTTTCTTTTTTCTGAGTGGTACAGCCACGCTGTAGACAGTTACGTCTGCAACACGAATCGGCACGCGCGACCGGTTTGATACCACGCAATTTTCATTTGGTGCATGAGATTTCCGGTGGCCTGATTTCTCCCTACCTTTCCATCGGGAAGCCTAATAGGAGGGGATTGCCTTATCCCCTCCTCTTAAGATGGTAACGCACCCATGATACTTTTTGTGTTTAGGATGTATGTCTCTACTCCTTTGCCAGTCTGCATTAAAAAAATAAAAAGTGTAAATAAATAAACAAATGTTGGCACTAAAAATATAATGCCTACCCACAAACGTTGGCTTTTCAAAATTACGACGCACTTATTTAGGTGGCATCGTAACTGCGATGCAGAACTGCATGTGCTAACAACACAGCCATCTGCGTGGGAATGGAGCCTCTTGCCGTAACGTGCCTGAATGGATATAGTCATTGCGCTCGCTAGTCGCTAGTGACGGCGGCCGGGCTCTATCGTGCTTCCACATGTGCTCAATTACCCACTATGCACTTTAGTTTTTCCAGAATACTCGATGTACAATGTTTTCTATACATGTAATTTGTTAACGGGGAGTGGTTGAAAAGGCTTTTTGAGGACAAGTTTTGCGTACTTACGAGTTGACCCGGCCACGCATTGATGTTACTTTGTTATAATACGTTGATTTAATATAATACTGAATTAATGCCAAATTATTTTTAACATAACATAACATAAGCTCACGCCTGTATCCTCGAAGGGGTAGGCAGAGGTGAACTCGCGAACTAGAACACCGACATTTCGCCGAGCTTAGTTCCGTCCCAGATGTGATAGGGGCGAGCCCATCGCCATATCGGGCACAAATTCCAGACTCCGGGCTGATATGGAAAAATCCAATATCACTTTGCCCGACCCACGCCCACGACCCACGCCACCGAGGCAGTCCTCAGGCATTCATCATAGAGTGTGATTGTAAATGTATTGATTAGTGATTTGTGTTAGGACGAGTGTCCATTAAGCAGTACGAGCACGCAGTTAGCTATTGATCTCAGTTAAAGCCCAGTTAGGTAACAATGTCTTTAATTAAATGAAAGTATTATCTTTTCTTTTTATGCCTTCCCAAAGAACAACAAGTCTCTAACGGCGGGTCTCAATAAACGATCTCAGTTTAGAGTGCAGATAGATTACGATTATGAACCAATCAAATCAAGTAATTTGACAGAGTCATGTTCAAACTGTGTTCTTATTGGCAAATTTTTGTAATCTATCTGCACATTCGAACTGATATTGTTTATTGGAACCGGGCGTACGACGATCTTGGTTATATCTATCTCTATTTATCCCAAAACTTGATTTAAAGATATAAGCAAGCTGTAGGATAAATCGAGTTTAGGTTTACCTTTAGATTAGTAATAGTATCGCAGTTGGCACTTAATAACTAAACTGGTCATAAACTATACATTAAGAAAAAAATACAATCACAATAGTCGAGGGTCTGCGGGAAATGATCCCTGTGGACCAGCTAATTCGACGCAAGGGACCACGAATTATAATAAGCTGTTTCGATGTGCTTATGGTTGAATAATCCTTATTAGAGCGATGTTTGACACGGTCAAATGACAATAATTATGAATAGATGATAATTAGTAGCTTGCAGTTCAATAATAACATAACATAAGATCACGCCTGTATCCCCGAAGGGGTAGGCAAAGGCGCACTAGCGAACTAGAACACCCACATTTCGCCGAGCTTAGTTGCGGTCCAGATGTGATAGGGGGCGAGCCTATCGCCATATCGGGCACAAATTCCACACTCCGGGCTGATATGGAAAAATCCAATATCACTTTGCCCGTCCCGGGGATCGAACCCGAGACCTCAGAACCGTAGTCGTACCGAAATACCACCACGCCACCGAGGCAGTAATATTATGTGGTAGAGCTACGCTGTAGACAGTAATAGTACCAAAATACGCCAGAGACAGTTATTTTCTATCGATAATAAAACATAGAACATATTCAAATTTAATAGTTACTGAAATACCTTCTGTAACAAAGTTGGGAACTTCGTAGGGACCACTTCTTCGTACCCTTCTAGGGTAACCTCTGGGACGAGCGATCCTTTTATAAAAATACATTTGATACAAAAAAGATACATTACCCTTGCCTATCCTATTGTTCATTTTGATAAGTCAGTTTCACAGTAAGAAATTCACTTTTAGTTAGAGGGCAGAGACGAGATGAAAAGCTGATAAATAACCAAATAACTAATAATAGAGGTATGTCATTTATAAATTACCCGTTTGAATAGTCCCAATAATTTGTATTTGATAATGAATAGTAAATACGTGGTTCATCAGACAGAACTACAACGAAACGCATTCAAAATGAATGAAACTCAATAATGCTTATTATCGGCAATGTACATTATCAAAATGTTAAATATTTTGACTTGCTGTTATGGTTGAAGAAACAAAGTGTTATAAAATTAATTTTGCAATAAACGTTTAACTCACAAAGCATCCCAGAGCCACAATCATATTATTTTAATTACAGTTCATGTGTTATTATTACATTTTTAATTACGCTGTCACGTCAAACATCCGAGGTAATCAACCAAATTGTTGTTTTAACCTTTGATTTAATTACAGCAGCTACTATCGGCCGTATTTTATGGCAAAGTAATTCGACGGTATAACGCATTACTTGTGGAATTAAATCGTTATGACATAAATCATTGATGTCACCCGTTTTATTTTTATATAGATTATATTACAATATAAATGCTAAAAGATACAATACCACTTTATCTTGTTAAATATTAAACAGATTTTTGTAAAATTTACATTGTACACTTTTCAGTAGTTACTTATGAACCAAAATAAATATAATATTATTCAAAATAGTTTCAAAGAGAATACTTAGGTATGTACCTACATTTTACGTTGGCACAGACACTCAAAGTAGGTCTTGACTCTTGGTAAAAGTACCGAAATATCTTCAAAGATAAATATAATAACAAATTCAGCTTGTAATAAGGCATCGCAAGTAGATAGACAGAACAACAATTATAATAGACAAAATATTATAATAATAATAATATTAGCCCTGTAATATTACTGTCCCATTGCTGGGCACGGGCCTCCTCTGCCAATGAGAGGGATTAGGCCTTAGTCTACCACGCTGGACTAAAACGGGTTGGTAGACTTCACATACCTTCGAAATTACTGTAAAGGAATTCTCGGGTATGCAGGTTTCCTCACGATGTTTTCCTTCACCGTTATAGCAAGCGATATTTCACAATTAAAATACATTTAACACAGAAAAGTCAGAGGTGTATACTCCATTTTGGGGTTGGTCTTGAACCTTCGATACTTGTCTCGGCAGTCCGTACCATTCCCAACTGAGCTACCGCTGCTTACAAATAAGTATGCTTGCTTGCTATGCTTACAAAATACAAAATATTACTGTAACAAAATCGAATAACAAGTAACATCTTACAATTTTGTGTAGCCTAATATCGGAATGGACTAATCGTGCTTATAATTGTCTAATCTACCACACAAACATTTGTGCCGCCGAAAATCTCATTACATGCAATACTTAAAGTAAAGATTTTCGATGCTAAGCTGATTTTAACGAATATTCTCTCCTTTGATTATATTTCTATCCAAAACATATTACTTTAGTCACGCTATATTTTTGTATGTATGGACATCAAATATATATTTCAATACCAGCCCACGATCCCATAAAACCAGACGTGCCTTAATATACTCAAGAAGTCGATGTAAAACATAACACTCGCAAAGCTATACATCTGATTCGTTCGTGTTTTAGGTTTACTCAGACTGCAACAGTTGTACCAGAGCCTGCAGCCCGGCAACGCAACGTTCCGCATTTCTAATGTAAAACGAGTCACCAATGCAACTGATGTGGTCGGGTTCCTCGGAGCTATCGAGCGGATGGATCGCTGGAGCAACAAATACGTAATACTAGACTCGAAAACACAGCTGGCGAAAGAAGCGCTAATTTTACACGTACGTGATGTTCAACTTGGCCGCAGAAACTACCATTACTTCTTAAGCGGCCTGGTAAGTAATCCCTCGGCTCCTTGTTAGAAAGGTTAATTGTTGGAATTTCAAAAGACCATAAAGTTCACTGCATAACTGCACTACTTAGTTTCAATGTTGAACGACTATAATAAGTGAACATTTGGCTGTAGTGTTAACCGTAACATAACTGTAATTTTGCAGAAAGGATTTGGCTTAATTTTTACGACCGCCTGACGTCAACTCTCTCTATGGGATTCAGTTCCGGGAAAATTAAATTAGAAAATCCTCTTTTCCCAACGTGTGAATCGAATCCAAGACCTCCCGGACCACAGCCCATATATGCTGCCAGTTGACCTTAAATGCGACATTCAATAATACATTGTAATGTAACCAAATTATTGTAAGTTTAAATCAAATATAAATATCGAAAGGTAGCAAATTCCGACAGCTCGATTCGAAAATTGTTTTTTTGGTCGGACCAAATTTTGTGTAACAATATTTGCACAAAGCTGAGACGGTGAAAATGTATGTGTTGATCCAGGTGATGGACGATCGCTGGGAGAAAGAGGTCACTGAATTCGGCGCCATTAACATAACTGGATTTCGAGTACTGGATTTCTCCCGAAAAGTCGTAAAGGATTTCATTGATGGTTGGAAGAAGGATTCTATTTCGGTAAGTCGGTTTCAGTTTTACACAAAAACAATGATAGTTCGTTTTCTCTATTTTATTAGCTAAGGTACATGACGTGAATAAGAGACTAGATAATATGCTATAAGTAAATGTCAGTGTTATGACTTAATAACATCGATATATTATATACCTAGATGCACAGTTGACGCTCGGAAGATGGGACAGCAAACAAGTGCTTAAGCACTCCTTTTACCTACAGTTGGACGCTGATAGAATTCTAAATGTCAAATTTCAAATTTAAGAATGCTTGCTCATTTCCTTTAAAAAGCTACTTTATAACACGTGCATAGGGTTATATTTGTGTTGATTTAATTAGAACTTGTGATCTTTTTCTTTGTTTTATTCCTGAGACCACTTTTTAGGAGGATATTTGCAAAGAACTGTGCATCTAGGGTATATTATATTGATGCTTAATAAAACTAAAAATGCAAAACCCCTTTTGTTAAAAACTAACTTAAATCATTTTTGTTTGTTATTCAAATCAACTAAACTTTCCATGATCTAATTCACTGCTAAGTTTGAAACTAATTCCAATACCTATAAGTATGAAAATAAAATTACCGATTTTCATTCGATTAGTTCATTATGGAACGAAAATATACGAACCGGAGGAAACCATCAGGCAAAGCGGGAATGTAAATGAGATTAAGAAGTTTCTTTTAAGATTCATCAGTGCATCCTGGATAGAGGACGGCGAGCGAGGGCGCCCAGCTCCTCATTACATATTTACGTGATGCCAATATCAAATAGATTGTAACTAGACAATATTCCAGTGGAGCATCTACCCCAATCTCTATTAATATCTAATTATATAATTCTTAGGCTTACAAATTGACCTTAAAATTGACTCATTTTATGTAGAATGTCGTTAAGACATTTTCTTACTTCAAATTATGCTTAGATTTAACTATAACTAATGGATGGAACACTGAGCATAGCACTCTCCATAGCACGCTGCGTGACTGTGAGTTTTCTTATGGGGATGCAGGCCGCTTCCAACAGGTCGATCTGGAAATCTTTGGGGGAGACCTATGTTCAGCAGTGGAAGTCCTATGGCTGATGATGATGGATGAAAAAATGTGTGTCCTAATATTACAAAGGTTTATCTTTACACAACAGGCTCAAGCTGCTATGATGTACGACGCGGGGTTGGTGTTAGTTGATTCAATTTTTCGCTTCACCCGGAAGAAGCCTGAGATCCTAAAAGGCGCCCAATCACGACGAAATGGAAACTCAAGTTTGGACTGCAACCCTAAAGGCAAAATCATGCCTTATGAGTACGGAGACAAGATATCCAGGATAATTAAAAAGGTACTTAAAGCTCGAGACCGCCTTAATGACCCCGGAGCAATGGCTCACTAGCACAATATTATGTAACTTCACTATTTTAGCGTTCCACGCTCACGTCATAATTATACGCTAGGTCGGTCTCTGGTCTCACGTTCATTGTATCGTTACCTACATACGAAGCAGCTGTGAAAATATCGTTTATAATTTTAACTTCTAACAAACGCCTATACTCTGGAGTCATTTTAAATTCCCTATTACCCATGCGAATGATTGATGCCAATTCATACATTCAATTACGGCTGCGAGCGAATGCTTCGTTATTCATGCTCGTTCGATGCCGCCAGTAGATGACGTCACGGTGAATGTGAAATGTCATAATGATATGAGCTGCTCCGCGAGGGGCGTAAGCATCGACGCAAGGTAAATTTTGATGTTATTTACTTATGTTGTGTGTACGGTATCGAATTTTGCGCGCTAATGGAGTGAGACACGAAGCTACAGCTTCCGCGTGAAGCATGCGCCTAGCCGAATTATATCAGTAATACCATATTAATTAACAAGAACCCTCACGGCGTATTTATTATGTGCGGTATCTCGTAAAACCAATGACTCCGCGTGCCTTTACGGATTTCGTGTTAAATTTATAGACTATGACTTGACTATGCTTATTCATGCGTTTTCCATATTGTTTAAATCAATACATAATCCGGCTCACATTATTAAAATGCAAGATATCTACCTATGTATCAAAGCGAAACGCTTCTGTGAAAAGCGGTGCTTGTTCTCTTCCCATCAAAATAAAAATTGCTAAAAGAGATTTCGAGTAGCGCTCTACCATCGGAACAGCGGCACATGAGCATACGGATACGAGTAGTTTTACAACACAAAACACCGGGAATACGACACATGGTTAATATGTGTCGTGCTCCTAACTTTTACATATCTCTAATGAGTATGAGTTCCATTGTGCTGCCTCCGACGCGTAATAATGTCGGCGCCAAATTTAAATTGAGCGAAATTACAAGACACAGGTGTTGAATACGGTCCGTCTTTTATCGGCGTAGGGACGTTGGGCCCAGCCGATTAATTAGCTTTCGTTGGTTGACGGGTCATTACCCTCACGCTTGTTAACTGCCAGGATCAGCCGCTGAAAAATATGAGAGCAATTCTCACAATTGAAATAACAGTCACCGATGCTTTGCTTAGTACGGTTTCGTGTTATCGCATCTTTATCGTCGTACGTAACGTGATTGTGTGAATCGATTCAATCCTTGACCTATACAGGGTATTTCATAAAGGAGGTATCAATAATAACTGCACTTAAAGAGAGGATGGCTAGCAATATAGCGGTAGAGTTTAAAATTTCTTAAGGTAAATAGTTTTTGAATAATGGAAACTTGAATTTGTGATAAAATTGATTTTTCTGGTTCATTTGGTCAGCTACAATACAATTTCAAACCACCTATGGGTAATTAATTAATTGTAACATAGCCAAATCCGTTCCTATGCTAATTGGGTACTTGACTATTTTTTTAAATTAATTATATATGAAATTTACGCCATCTAAAATATAGTACTGAAAGAATTATTAAAATATTCTCAAAAATAAAAAAGTTATCAGCATTTGAAATTTTGTGTAACCTTCAAACTGCGGGAAAGAGAAGTATCAGTAAAATCACGTCAAGGCCTAAACGGCACGTGCGTTAAAAAGGGATAGCAAGATATCCCCACTACATCCCCACTCTTGCTCATTACAGAATTTAAAATATGAATTACTGACTCATTTTTCATCCAATTTCGATGCCGATTTTACAGAAGAGTTTCTTTTTTGTTTTATTTACTAGTACATATAAAAATGTGTACAAAATCAAACATCAGTCAAGTACCCAATTTCGTCCATTTAGGTCACATACCGATTTTAAAATTGCCATGCTTAATAATTGATTAAAAATTAAGTGCAATTTTTATTTTACCATTGCGCTTTAAATCGTCCTGTATGCGGAATTATTATTGGGTACCAACTTTATAAAACACCCGGTATACATTTTACACATTTCTGTGTTGTTAACGAATAATACGTCGAATTAAGACAATATTTATGTGACAAGATTTCTGCACGTAGCGTGTTTCTACAGTCTACACTACCATTAAACCGTTAAAGGATCCGGCTCACACGTTCCCCTTCCAACAATATTGTCTCGTTTAAACGAAACGTGAAGGGGAATTTTTGTACGTTTTCAAAGAGATTGCGACAAATTTCTTATTCTTGTATAGGGTGGGGTCATCGTTATCGATTGTAAAAGTGTTATGAATACCAAAAGTATTTACATTAAATTTGAGCATAATTATAAACCAAAATTGTGTACCCCGAATACTGAAATGCAACTCAAATACATTGAAGTCGTTTTATGTCATTTGAGGCCGCCTTCTCTGTCAACATACCCGTTAAAACTGAGTAGCCTTCCAATATTTGGGGATAAGTATGGTATATCTTTGGAATAACAAAATGATACAATGTTACTTAATTGTCAATTTATTAGTAATTGTTATATTGCTCTTGCTAAATGCATATACAGTGAAGTAAAATAAGAGCTGTGCGGTAAAAATAATGCAATACGCGCTAATTAACTGAAACACAAAAGCGTATACTTTGCTTCAGACGGAGTTAGAAGGGTTATCGGGCGTCATCAGGTTCGATGAGGTTGGACACCGTAAAAACTTCACTCTGCAAGTCATGGAGATGACCGTCGATGGCGAAATGGTTAAGGTAATTTATGAATATACAAAATAATATGAACAGTTTATAATACACGAAATTAAGTTTTTGTTATGGTATGGTGTAAATTGCATGCAATACGTAATTTATTTGAGTTAATAACAAAACTGCCTGATTATAACATGGTAGGGTTGTAAATAAGTTTATCCAATAAATTAGTAATTATGCTTTTCTTCCATCAATATAATATACCCTAGATGCACAGTTCTTTGCAAATATCCTCCCAAAAATTGGTCTCAGGAATAAAACAAAGAAAAAGATCACAAGTTCTAATTAAATCAACACAAATATAACCCTATGCACGTGTTATAAAGTAGCTTTTTAAACGAAATGAGCAAGCGTTCATAAATTTGAAATTTGACATTTAGAAGTCTATCGGCGTCTAACTGTAGGCAAAAGGAGTGCTTATTAAGCACATGTTAGCTCTCCCATCTTCCGAGCGTCAACTGTGCATCTAGATATATAAAATATCGATGTTTTCTTCATTCAAAAAAATCATTTTGCTTTCTTTTTTTAAATAAACTTTAAAAGCTAGACGTAGTTTAGCAGAAAGGACTCAACCAATAAAAATAGTTTAATTTATATAATCTAATTAACTTTACTATTAATAATAATATTGGGTAGGTTGACTCTTTTCTGCTAAAACGTCTAATTCTAAGTTGCAATCATTCGCAACTAATAGACTCATAACAATAAAAAGGGCATATACATGAATGTGCAAATATGTATGTACGTACATATTAATGGAAATTGCCCTCGCCGAAAGTCGGACTGTCCTAATTAACGAGTATTTGTGCTTAATGGCTGTAATAACCGCATTCTACATCTCGATTATGCACTAATACAAACTTAATGTGATTACCGCAGTCAGTTCGATGGGTACCTTATCTCGTGGGATTATGCCGGTTCATACACGCAACAATATTACATAAATTCTATACTTTAAGAGCTATTTTTCAAAACTCCAATTATATTAGGAGAATAATTTCGCGTTTTAACAATGTATGAAACATCTGGTAAAACAACTAAATTATCTCGATGGTAAAATATCTGTCTATTGAAAAATAGACAATGTAATTAGATATTTACTATTTAGATAACAAGCTTGTGATTGATCATTCAATAGATTAAAATTGAGTTTAATTGTGGCTTTGTGGATAATATTCTATTCAAGAGAATGTTTGTGGTTAATTATTATGTTAACGAACTATTTAATATCAAAATTATCTTCAAAATATTTTGGTGTTGCAGTTTGTTACATACATACATAAGCTCACGCCTGTTTCCCCGAAGGGGTAGGCAGAGGCGCACTAGCGAACTAGAACACCCCCATTTCGCCGACCTTAGTTTCGTCCCAGATGTGATAGGCGGCGAGCCTATCGCCATATCGGTCACAAATTCCAGACTCCGGACTGATATGGAAAAATCCAATATCACTTTGCCCGACCCGGGGATCGAACCCGAGACCTCAGTACCGTAGTCGTACCGAAATACCACCACGCCACCGAGCCAGTCATTTGTTGCAGTTTGTTAAAATGTTTCGATTATAATTTATGCTTATGCTCTCCTAACCAGATTGGGACATGGTACGACAATCAGGGTTTCATCCCGGTGAGGCCAAAGCTTGCGCCGCTTGCTGTTCATGGCGACTATAATAGAAACAAGACGTATATAGTGTCCACTATAGAGGAATCGCCGTACATTATGCGCAGCAAACCCGGAGACCCTGACTTCACGCCTAGCGATCCCTACAAAGGCTTCTGTGCGGATCTCGCCAAAATGTTATCGGATAAGTTGGAAATCAAATGTAAGTATATCGTGTTATGTGAAAGTCGAGTTTCAAAGTGCGCCCTATTCCGAATGTCCAATCACATTATCGTTATCAGTATCTCTGAATGTAATAACAGTAGGTATGATTAGATTACAAGGTATATTATCCGCACGGACGTTAAAAAGACGGACGGAGCGCTAGGAACATTGAAAGTGAAGCAGGATTTTCAGCCCATTCGATCCATCAACACGTAATGGCGGCGACTGATCGAATGGGTCATTATTATTATGGTCGTTATTGCATTCAGAGATGCTTTCGCCAAGAGATTTGAATACGATATTTACATATAAAAGTACCTGTAGTTCTTCTGATTTCGTACATTACAATATTGGACCCTTTTTTGGTGCATACACTGTCTCGCTGCAGCAAGTAGCCTAGGGTAAAAATCGACTATTTATGAACCTACGTACCTAGTATAATTCTGCAAGAGTTATGCACAATACGTAGTTGCTTCATGTTTGTCACTTTAAGTGGAAACTAGTGTTTAACGAGAGTCTAAGTCGTTTCCAAGATGAGCACTTAGTTTGATTTTGTTATATAAGTTTTCTGAACTGTAAACAGATACATGAAGTTCTAAAGTTTGTGTACTTTAATAATAAAATGCTATTTATTATAAATGGCAAACAAATCGTCCACTATATATAATCACAATGTGAATCATTTGGTACTTTTAATGTTGAATTGTTGATCAACGAAACCCCTCCACCTACCCTTATCCCACTCCTGTGAGGGGTTGGTGAACCACCCTTTTCAAATTTTACTCAAAGTATTCGGTTTTGTTTTTACGACTGGCTGCCTTTTTTTTTGAGGAAGTGGAAGGGTTTTGTTGGACTCGCCGGTCTTACGACCCAGTTCAGCCGCCGGAGAAAGATAGTAAACATCCAGACGGCCGCCACGACTGGCTGCCTGCCTGACGTCAAACCCCCTCTTGCGGATCCAGTTCCAAGAAGGTCGTTTTAAGAAACTGAATTGCCCGATATAACATTTGAATTTAGGACCTCTCGATTCAAAGCCCATATATGCTACTAATAGACCAATGAGGTGGGAAGGATATCGACCAACTAAATTAATTAATATAATGTAAAATCTCTAATAAATTAATAAAACCCAAAACTATTTGTGAACCACTACAATTACATAAAACAGTTTACAATATAATAAAATGTTATGGTTGACAGACGAGATTAAGGTGGTCAAAGACGGCAAGTACGGCAACGAGAACCCCAAAGTAGTTGGTGGGTGGGACGGAATGGTCGGCGAACTTCTCCGAAAGGTAATCTACTAAATGTCAACGACAAGAGTGGAGAAATAACTTCAAAGAGTTACATCAAAGCCATAAATCGCAAAGTAAATTAACAGATACTTGAAAATTTAATATAGAATCACACGTGTATTCGGTGAAAGGGAATTGTTTATTCGCTCTTAATGCTGACAAGTTTACCTGAATAGTTTAAACAGTTAAATAGACGACAGAACTTAATATAAAATGTATGGGTATTTTTTATAGAAGAAACTAAGAAAAGAACAGCAGCCCAAGAAGGAAAATATCTAACAACCGTAAATGTATTCGTGCTCCATGCGCGTCCATGAAATTTGTATAAAATATTAATCAAACGTCATCAGTGTGCAGCGAGTTTACATTTACATTAGTTTTTCGTGCTCGGGCTACAGATGGGTCACCTGCGGGCTTAGCCAAGTGGCTTACGCGCTAGTCGCATATCTCATACGTTTATTATTCTATTCAACTAGCGATAAGCCACTTGGCTAAGCCTGCTGATGGCAAGTGATCTCCACCACCCATAGACACTCAAGACATAAAGAATCATGGGTGTGTTGCCAACCTAAACGGAGGGAAATATATTATACTACTAGTATACGAGTATTATGGTCCTTTAGGTATATCGTGAATAGTTGATAATTATTATGTTCGTTTGATTGTCTCCGTGACGAAGTGGGTGGAAAACTAGAGGCACTGAGTTCGATTCCTGCATTGAACATTTTTTAATACATAGATATGTATTTGTTTCTGATCTGGGTGTTGAACTACCATAATCTTGAATAGTAATAGGCACCTCAAACGCTTTATCATCTTTCCTCATTTGAGGTCGTCTTGTCTGACTAAATTCTATGACGTAATGCAATGTAATCCTTAGAGTTGAGTAGCGTTTCGGATATTATACTTTTACGCATTCAAATTACATCTTAGTTCGGGCGAGGCGATAAAACGTTGATCTCCAGTAAATATCAAGAGTTTCCCGTAATATAACCTCTGTATAAATGGTTTCCCTTTTCATAGGGACTTGCGACGCATAAATCTGAACTGTCGTTCCCTTATCGCACGCATCTATAACTTATGTGCGTAATGTTTGTGAAAAAATATTATGAGGGAGCGTTTTCGACATTCTATTCGCACGCTTAATTTTTATAAGAAAGTTTATGATAATTGAAAAAACAAAGTTATAGTTAGTGCATTTCATTTAACACCGTCCGAGGCGAAGCAGGCGAGTAGCCGACTGTGAAGCGAGGCCGCAGGTTCGATTCCCGCATCGAGACAAATGTTTGTGTGGCACACAGATTTTGCTTTATAGAATTTCTACAACGCGACGCTTTAATGTTTTATTAGTATAATAATTTAAGTAACAATGTATCCGCTCCGCTTGCATTTCTCTTAAATATTCATTGACATTGAAGCGTGAAATTTTATTTAATAGCTTTAAAACCTCAATCGCGACGTCATCCGTAGAAGAAGGCACATACGGTATAAAATAAATGAGACTTTCGGTCTCACAACACTCAAAACCAAAACAAGTATTTGTTAGTCAAGTTATTCGACAGCCTCCGTAGCGCAGCGGGCGAGTAGCCGGCTGTGAAATGTTAGGTCGCAGGTTCGATTCCCGCACCGAGACAAATGTCTGTGTGGCCCACAGATATTTGTTTCATGTCTAGGTGTTGTGAGACCGAAAGTCTCTCGTAGTTCCTGATACCCACGACACAAGACTCGATCTTAATGTGGGCTCTGGACTATGTGTGTGACTGTTGGTGTATTTATTTATTATCTAAACACTTGTTTCGAGTGATGAATTTATGTGATGAGCTGGAATCGAACCCTCGACCTGCCGACCAACCAGACTACTCACCACAAATAAATGATTTCAATATTTATTATAAAAAAAGCAGTTGTGTTTAATGTTATACCTATTAGTTTCCACATACTTCAGTCATTTATGTAATTTTGTACCAAGAAGCAGCAAGACGCTAACAAAATACTCATTCAAAGGAATCCATAATATTCAAGATATTTCTAAAATTCATATTAGTCAAACGCTGCGCATAGCTCTGCTTTATGCAACGAGTAGCTATACACTTCATCACAACATATCTGTCGTCAAAGATTAATTATAATATTATATAATAAGGAGCTTTAGAAGAACCATTTTAAAAATATTTTAAACTTTTAGGAGGCTGATCTTGTCATAGCTCCGCTTACAGTGACGCTAGAAAGGGAAGCGGTTGTTGATTTCACCAAGCCGTTCTTGTCTTTCGACGTAAAACAATCTAAGAGTATTTTTAAAGACGCCGCGACTATATTCAGTTTTCTACACCCGCTCTCCAAAGAAATATGGGTAAGGGCCATTTCTCAAACACGCTGTATTGCCTATTGCTATATGTTAGAATGTTAGGTTTTAAATGCTTTAATTGCATTTTAATGTTTGTCTTCCAGTTCTGCATTATCTTCAGTATTTTCGCAGTCAGTGTGGTTTTGTTTCTGGTGTCAAAGTTTTCCCCGTATGAATGGCGGGCTGTAGCCTTTACGGACTCACAATCTGGACTCAGTGAAGTGGCAACAACAAAGGTGAAATTAAAATAGCTTTATTTACATCCTCATATTAAAAGTAATTAAAGCATCGTGGAAAGCGCCCCACAGGCGAAATTAACTTATAAAATTAATAACGTGCTCCATGTTTCAGACAACTATTGTCAACGAATTTAGTTTCTGGAACTCGATGTGGTTCTCCCTGGGTTCTTTTATGCAGCAGGGCAGCGACATTACGCCGAGGTCAGTGAATATATTAATATTTGATTGTCTAAAGTATATTACATGTTATATAATACTCTCGGTCTGTAAGAGTTCGCTACAGAGAGCTCAGACAAAATATCTATAATATATTACTACATCGAAAATATTATTCTCTATTGAAAATTTGTAACAAATTGTGGGCACTCGTGTTATCAGCACACAAACCCGATTCTCGTCACGTTTTCAACATTTGTTTTCAATTTAATATATTAATACAATCTTTTAAAATACCAATAGCAATATTTTATGGACGTGAGCGATATTTCAGATCGGCATCTGGACGCATTGTTAGCTCTGTGTGGTGGTTCTTTACGTTGGTTGTTATATCATCGTATACTGCCAACCTCGCTTCATATTTGACGATCACGCGTATGCAAGAACCATCACAAATGTTCACCAAAATAACCACGTGTCCTGAGGTAGCTACAGTTCATAATTCTAGTTTGTAGCTGTTATGACTTCTGTATAATTTCATTTTCTAATTGTATAGGATACGTCTGATGGCCTGAAGAGTCTTGAGTTTTCGAATAATGACGTCACTGATGAACATGGATGGTTGGGATTCCTCACAGACCGACCCGGAAACAATGCCGCAAACCCTGAAAACCCCTGTGAAATGTTGGTCACTATTGCTAATAGTGGTATGAAGGACTTTGCTGTAGCTGTGCCAAAAGGATCAAAGTTGCGGTGAGCATTTATTATTGCCATTTAATACATAATGTATTGCGAATTTGCATTGCGATTTATTAGCAATTTTGCTACGCTGCAACGCGAATGAGAATCTAATTATATTTAAAATTAACCTTATTGTTATGCAGAACATTTATAGCGATAAGTGTTTTTAGGGATGGAATCAACTTAGCACTGCAGGCTCTAAAAAATGAGGGTGAAATGCAAAAACTTATGCGTAAATGGTTCACCAAACCGGACTGCAACGCTAACGAGGTGGGTTACTTCAAATATTTATTAATTGGGTGCTAATTAAAAATGATGTATTGAGAATAGGCCTAGCACACATAATATAATAGTACCTACCAATTAATAATGTAACATGAGTTTTCATATAAAACCACGTGAAGTATTGTGAAAATGTTGTGTGATGTAATGTTGTTTAAGAACACGTTTAATTTCACATGAAACGATACATTACTCGTTACGCTTCTAACATAAAACTTGAAAATTTTAGGATCCACCAGGTTCTGAATTGACACTGAGTCAGGTGGCGGGCTTATTCTACGTACTGCTCGGAGGCCTCGCTCTCGCGCTGGTTGTTGCTTTGATCGAATTCTGTCAGCACGGTCGTGCAGAAGCGGCCCGTGGTAACATACCCCTCACTACGGCCTTGCGAACACGCGCTCGGTTTTCCTCCTCGAATGCAGAGCGCGAACGCAAGCCGCCACCGCAACGCACACCACAACGCGAACACGACAGGCTCGGGTGGAATGGCGGCGCATTCACCGGGGTATGTAGACAAACTAGCATAACTTGCAAGCATTATTATACTATTATAACAAATAACATTAAACAAATTAGCTTCAAACTCATTCTGCCTTATAAAATTAAAGTCATGCACGATGTGACCATATTAAATATTTCTTCCCAATATATACTTGTAACTGTACTTTTGTGAATTTAAGCTGTATCTACTATTTCTGTATCTCTGTCAGGGAAATGTGTTGGAGCAGGATCAGTTAATCGGAATGCTTTTGTGTAGACGCAGCCACTCTAAAACTTTGTTAATCATAGTATAAACATCATACTATTGGGACTGAAAGTAAAATCATTATCATTAATGTTGTGGATGCTGCTTTATAGTATTACTACAACATTCAGTGTAAAATTTAATGCTCCTCTCCAACAGTATTACACCCCGGCCAATCAGATTGGTCAGGAGGAGACTGCACTGCATGCGAGCTTCACGCAAGTCTGATCCTCGGCCCGGGAGGTTGGCACCATCCGCCGACCCTCCCACTCCAAGCAGATGTCCACTTCTGTCGACCTCTACCAGCTGTAAACTGCAGCAGAGTTACGACACTAACGACAGTCTCTTGGATTCATCTTCTACCTATATATCACTATTTTATTTGTCAAGAGTGATATACAAAATCCCTTAATTTTCTTTTCGTCGACTGCCTTATAAGACATATTCCCTTAAAACGGTTTCAAACTGATTTAAAGAACGTTTTTCCTATTCTGAGTAATAAATGTCAACAAACGAACTTGATTGATTTTAATCTTTACAAACTTTTTTCTATTTACTGGGAAGTTTTGTACGTTTGCACTGACTTCTGGGTTTTGTATATCAACAATCAATCATGTGGTACCATTCGATATTACTGGCGTTACGCCCACACAATGTAATCTTTCGTCTCACGCTAAACGACTGTTCGGTGTACTAAGTAGTGCAGAAAATTGATATTAAATGTAGCCGTGAAACACCGCAACCACATCTCTAATCAGCCATTCTTTAGACTTAAGAACACAAATCGAATCGGTACAAAGTGCCGAGAGATTTGATAATTATAAGATTGATCTTCAATTTGGACTCGCTATTTCATTGTTGACCGTAACCACCATTGATATATTATATACCTAGGTATAATACACATATGATATCGAATGCATCTAAACACACAGTTGACGCTCGGAAAATGGGACACCAAAGAAGTGCTTAACCTGGAGGGTGACTCCTAACGCTTGATTCGATTAGGATTTCGATTGGGTTTCATTTATTGACTTAAAATTCCACCGATATCGATTTTTAAAATGCGCTAATGTTGCATAATATTCGAGAACTTGTCATTTGGTACTTTTTAACGTGACATTAATGCACTTTTTAACCTGGTTTCGGTGGAATTTTAAGTCAATAAATGAAACCGAATCGAATTCAAGTTCAAATCGAGCGTCAGGAGTCACTCCCGTGCATAGGGTTGTATTTACTATTTGTGTCGATTTAGTTGGAATTTATGATCTTTTTCTTTGTTTTTTTTATTTGTTATGATTATTGAGGCTACTTTTTAGAACGATATTTGCAAAGAACTGTGCATCTAGGGTATAATATATTGATGGTAACCAAGCATATAATTTTATTGTATCCATGTACGATGCACCATCATTTCCTTATTTTTTACTAAGTAGATAAATATCAGGGTCTTATGTGTACGTGTCTAGTGAGTAAACTTTTCGATTAGGTGACAATTTAAAATTCAGTAATTTTAATAATGCCTGGTAGTTAGGTAAAGGTAATGTTAATGGCGGAGTTACCGCACTATGTCGGCAGCGGTATTATTATTATTTCTATAGCAGAAACTGGCAAACGGACAGGTGGGTCACTTGATTGTAAGTGATCTCCACCATGGACATCTAAGACACAAAAATAATCTAGGGGGTGTTGCCAATCTCAAAGGAGAGGAATACGGATTTGAGTAAAGTGGGCCACCGGAAATCTCACTCACCGAACAAAACTTGACAGCTAGCTGCCACGTCGGTTTTCTGTGAGAAATTGGTAGCAAACCGGTCGGTCGGTAGACGTAACATTTTACAGTCTGACTCTACCACTCAAAACCTATTACATATTACTTTTAATTTATTAAAATTAATCACCCCGCTACATACAGTTCTAAATATTTTTAATTATATAGATAATTCTAATGTGTTCTTCACGCGGGTAGTTTTAGTTTTTCTTGTAGTAGACTTTACATAACTTATGGAAAAAGAAGCAATCAAAGAAAAATAGTCCTACTTCAACACCGTATAAAATTTAAAATTTAAATGCGAGTCCAAAATTATAGGTATTTCTACCAAAACAGGCTCAAACATATTTTACTTTTTGTTACCTATTTTTAAAACTTCGACGCAGATGAAAATGAATGGCCAATTCCTATCTACTTGATATTTTTAGATAGGTTACTGTAGGTACTTATTCTAAATAACTTTTATATAAGGTATACTCAGTATAATAAGTTGCTGTGTGATAATGGTAATTCGTGTCTACATAATATGAATGTAAGTAGATATCTTGTTAATACGGAGTTTTGAGACATCGTATTTATTAATCTAAATGTCTTTATCATTGTGGAAATTATAGGGAAATTAAAAGTCGTTTGATATAGGTAATTTTTGTTGATTCTCGTTTTGTTGATACAACGTCCGTAACGTCGTGTATCTAAATTACTTGACTATACATACCTATTTTTCTTCATTTGCTACTTAATACGTCCCAAAAAGTATTATATTTACTTAATAAACAAATTATTGTTTATTATTGAATGAAATTTGGTACTAATATTAGGATAGTAATGCCAAAGGCAATATGTAAGCGAATCATATCAAAATGTTTAAAAAGGCAAAAACGAACAAATTAAAGCACATAGATAATTTGTGAACTCTTTTAATTTGTGCTGGAAATCTCGTAAGCATTCATTTATGTACATAACTGTATGGATCGAAGCTACACGAGTAAAGTACGTATGTGAGCGCAAACTGTGGACGGCGTGTTATCCGGATAATGCGATTGTACAATGCGCCTAACTCTAACAAAAGAAACGCACGCTTTACAAACACGGATGTGATATTGTGAAATAGCGCTCAGAAACTGGCCACATTTATCGTCTGAGCACATTAAAATTTATGATATAATCGGCGCTATTAATTGTAAAGCGAATTAAATGAAATGTGCGTCTACATCCGTCCGACTGTGAAAGGCTGAACTCTACTCCCGCCTCGGTGTAAAATGCTTTTCATTAAAAATAAATTGAAAGAGATTCACCATTTTCAGCTAATGGCGGTCGGCTTCTATCATAATTATTTCATATAATGTTTAAAGTCCCACTTTTGTATCTGCTCGAGTCGTGGGTAACTGTGCAACATTTTTGCATTTAACAATCTGAGAACGACCTATTAAATTTTATTCCTAGGTAAATAAATATATTATGTAGTTTAGATATTGTATATTAAGTTAATGTTATTCTTCAAACGACTGATTTACATAATCGTTTCATTGGACGTAGTGTTTAGGGTTAAGATATTATATTTAAATGTTACCATTAATGTAATCGGATGTTTAACTTACGATAATATGTCTATAAGGTGGTCTCTTAGTTAGTTAACCGTGACGTCACTGTGTCGCGTTTCTTGCGTAATTATATTAGTGTTACAGTAATTTATTCGTATGTGAAGACTATCTAACTTAAATGTTTGTTACATTATATCACAATAAAGAAATAAATGCCACGCGTGTTTTTTTTGTATCAAATTTTCCTTCCATAAATTCACAACAGTGAATGTGACCAACAGGTTAAACAATTATTTTGTAGCAGATACCTCTCCCGACTACATACAAAAATACACACTGTTTGCTCATAAGAATTAGGTGTACCTTAGGCTGCGGACACGAACTCAGCGGTGGCGAAGCCGTAGTGGCGGAGGCGCGGGGAGCGGCGCGGCAACGTACCGCCATGGCCAGACCGATCGTACGCCGCTCTCCGAGCCGCCGCGCAGCTTTCGAGACCATTTACATTTAAATGTAAGCATTGAAACGCGCCAATCCCCGCGCCGCCGCTGCTCCGCCACCACTGAGATCGTGTCTGCGGCCTTATAGACGCTAGACCGGAGTGTCAGCTGTGGGCTTGAAATTATCTCTCCTCAACACCTATAGCGTCAGTTTTTCAAAGGCTGATCAAATGAAAACGCATAAAGATATGTAAATACCTACATAATAATATCATTAAAATACTAAAATCATGGTCAAACGAATCCAGATTCATCATTCAACGGTCTATCAATATAATGCCAAACTATCAATATAATGCCTTTGATTGCCTGCAGTAATCAATGGTAAGTGTATTATTACTGTTCGTGTGTATTATGTTTCATTGACTAATAAAAATGGGAGAATCATATTTTATAAGATTTCCGTACTCATTTAGTTAGTACATAACATAAGCTCACGCCTGTATCCCCGAAGGGATAGGCAGAGGTGCACTAGCGAACTAGAACACCCACATTTTGCCGAGCTTAGTTCCGTCCCAGATGTGATAGGGGGCGAGCCTATCGCCACATCGGGCACAAATTCCAGACTCCGAGCTGATATGGAAAAATCCAAAATCATTTTGCCCGACCCGGGAATCGAACCCTAGACCTCGGAATGGTAGTCGTACCGAAAGGTACGACTACCATTCCGAGCACGAGCACGAGCTCGTAAATTGACTATTCTATATCTGATGGTAGGTGTACCTAGTGCTGTCCAAATAGTTCAGCGACCACCGAAAAGCAATGGGGTTATCGGTGTTCACTAGTCATGTCTGCCTGTCACAATCCGAAGAGGGAAGAAGTAAATCGAGATGCTTGCGACAAAAAAGTGAAATGAAAACAACGAGTCGCTGCGCACTGATGAGAATGGGTTAATATTTCATACAAATTTAATAGACGCGCATCGAGTTAGAATACATTTACGACAGTCAGAAATTTTCCTGCTCGGGCCGCTGATGTAAGGCCTCTTCTACTAACAAAGACCCATTTTACACTCCAATATACAGGATGTTTCATAAAGTTGGTATCAACAATAACTACCCTTAAAGAGAAGACGGCTAACAATCTAATGGTAAAGCCTAAAATTTCTTAAGGCTCATAGTTTTTCATAACATAACATAAGCTTACGCCTGTATCCTCGAAGGGGTAGGCAGAGGTGCACTAGCGAACTAGAACACCCACCAATAATGGAAAATTTAATTTGTGACGTAACTTTTTTTGTAGCTCATTGGGTCAGCTGCAGTACATTTACAATTAATTATTTTTAGCATACACAAAGCCTTTCCTATGCTCATTGCAACAACTTACAGGTCGCATTCTGATTTTAAAATCCCCATGATTAATAATTAGTTGTCCCTGAATGTGGAATTGTTATTGGTACCTTATGAAACATCCGGTATAAACTTGCACACTCATTAATCTTAATATTAAGCATTTGCGCTGGCATTACAAACTGACTAACTGACTTATAATCAATTATCTTGAATGAAAACACTTCATACAAAATTCAAAACATAAAGTTCAGGTCCTAATGTTATTTTACTTTAGAATATGACATTACTTCTACATAATTCAAACAATAGTTAAATATGTCGTAAATCAATTATAAATGGCGAAGGCCTATTTTAGCAGTAGTCGTGTGGCTGATGATGATGAATAAAAAATGTATACTTTAAACAAAACCGCTACCGTATATTGAAGGTATAGCTTCTAAAGATAGCATTGGGTCCTTGCTTCTTACGGCCGGATTCAATAAACGATTTTAGTTTAGAGTGCAGATAGATCGCGATCAAAATCAATCAAATCAAGTCATTTGACGGACTCATGTTCAGACTGTGTTCTTATTCACCAATTTTTGTAATCTATCTGCACATTTGAACTGAGATTGTAAAATTGAGATTGGAACCGTGCGTTAGCGTGTATCCTGAAGCCATGAATGCGACCGCATCTTACTGCTTTGCGTAAATTTATATGTAGCTCTGACAGATGCAAGCAATGGGGGTCGTACAACGAGTGTGTAAATCTATAAATTGAGTAGCCGCCGCATGTCGCTGTCGCTAAGAACGGAATTCAACCTTAAGGTTTAATTAACTTCATCGCGTCACCGCTACCGCGTCGCGTCTTGTTTCGACTCCAAAAAATTCAAACAATTTTAAAGGTAGCATTTATCGCGCTCTTATATCTCTTTCAACTATGTTCATCAAATACTTTTTTAATAATTTTTCGGACTCCTTAAAATTCAAAGCAACGCGACGTCAATCCGAAAACAGAATTCTAAAGAAATTATTTGGCAACGACGTCTGTCGAGTGCGAGCAATAATAATTCTTAGCTAGAAACATGGCAATAATGGTGTAGGTCAACACCATCTGCCGCCTGCTGATTTATGACATCTCCGGGAAAAAAGCGCTCTCGAGCAGTCGGCTCGGTCCGTTTCTTGCCTTTCTATAAATGACGAAAAAAGATTTTAGCACATTTCAGCTAAACTCAGCGACCGCGTTGCCACTCACTGCGGTGTACCAACTTACCTACGAGCCAAGATCAAAATCGCTTTCACAACTCGATATTGAAGAGACAGATACTTTTATCAAATGGGGTAACGTACAAAGAATAGTGTTCCTGACAATGATTGCAGTAATCTTGAAAAGTACAACTCGGTCTCGAAAACATAATGCCAAAATCTGTGATATTAGGTTTAGAGTCATTCATTGAAATAAAACTAGTTTTTAAGGATTTTCAATCGCGATTTGTTTTGTATTCATTGTAAAATAATTTTATTAAAATAAAATAGATACAAAAAAATCGCGATTAAGTCCGTAAAAGTTAGTTTTATTTCAGTTATGATGTTAAATAAAATTTCTTGCGATGTTTTAACTTGCTATACGACTTATAACATGTCAAAAAGATTATAATTTGTTTTATATAAATAAAATATAACACTATAACAGTCACTTACTGGCTGGACGTTTTGGAGGGTGATGATGAGGGCCAATGGTCTTCCTGTGGAGGATGCTCAATACCGGGCGAAGTGGAAGCACCTGGCAAGAGGCTAGAGTCACATACATAGTCCTGACTCCTGAATGCCTGATCTAACACCGTAGATGCTATAAATACGAATCTTGTGTCTTGACCTTGAGTATAAGTATTAAGAAACTATAAATACTCTTGGTCTCACGGTATTCAAAATGGAAGCAACTATTTGTTGATTACATACCTACTACCTTTTTATCCCTGCCCAATGCCCAGGAATCAAAGCCACGGCCTACCATTTGAAGACTGGCTATTCCCATTAAGCCACGGACAATCTTATTATACTCGTCTATTAAAAATAATTATGTAACTTTAAGGTTATATTTTAATTCAAAAAGAATTAAAACTCACGTCCTACGTAGTCCTTTATAATTCAATTAATATCAATTATTAAATTATATTCTTCGTTTAATACCTTCTGAGCAATCCATAAATCATAACTAGTTTAATAAAGCATAATTCCTTTTATTTAATACTGAAGTTGTGATTTTACTTACATCGCTCGCTGGATTCCCTAGTATTCATAATATGTAATTGATAAATAATCTCTAATTAATACCCAAGACTGCCTCGGTGGGATGGCTGTATTCCGCGCATTGCACCACTGCCGTCCTGAAGTCTCGGGTTCGATCCCCGGACCGGACTAAGTGATATTGTCCGCTGCATCAATTCGTCCCCTCCCTTTACCAATCACTATTTCCCTCCTTTTAGGTTGGCAACGCACCAATGATTTTCTTGTCTTGGGTGTTTATGGGCGATGGAGATCACTTACCATCAGGTGACCCATCTGCTAGTTTACCAGTCTCTGCTATAAAAAAATGGGTTTTTCTTAATTATCAGCCCAGAGTCTAGAATTTTCCCCGATATGGCGATAGAATCGCCCCTACCACATCTAGGACGGAAATGAACTTGGTGAAACTTTAGTGTTCACCAGAACATATAACATATATCTCTAGCTCGCCTCTGCCCACGCCTTCAAGGATACTGGCGTGAAACTATGTAACAATTAAAACATTGCCCAACACCAATCTACAAAAGATTTTAAAAACATTTCAGTTCAGGAACATCTAATTTAGAAAATCTAAGTCTTTAGAAAATTTTAAGTGAAATCGAATTGAAAAACCGGCGTGGGCAGCGAATAAATCAGCCAGGTCGGAATGTTTTATAAACCAAATTACCTTACGGGCCGACCGAAAATTCCAATGAGAAAAATAAAATTTCAATTACAGAGCACGATGATTACACCTAATTAAAACATAACTTGAGCAGTATACAATCACGATATAATTTATACCTTAATGTACAAAGGAGCAATCTGTCTTGATTATGTTACTGTGACTGTAGATGCGACAATAAATTAGATGTTAATCAGTGGCCGTTTGGCCGTGGCCAATAGAGCGCTTGTTCCGCTAGGCTTGGCCTTTATCCTTTGGCAATCCCACGTGACTGCTATACACGCATGGCCCCTCTGAATCCTTTGTAGCATTTTCACTGTCATTTCTACCGCTACAATTGTTGACTCCTCTCATGCCATTCAAAAGCAATTATCTGTCAAATGCTCAAATACGTTTTGCATATTGACTACCGTGTTAAATATCTTTCTTACGACTATTATAAGTGGATTAATGGATGTTTGTTACTCAATCAATTAAGAACGGCTGAACAGATCTGGATGAAATTTGGCACAGAGGTAGATTATAATTCGGAATAGCATATAGACTTTTTATTTCAGAAAAATGTACGGTTCCCGTGGGATAGAACTTTCCACTCGAAGTCGCGGGCAAAAGCTAGCGAGCAATTGATAACAATACATAGTCCTAGTAATATAACATAGTCCTAATCCCACAGTAAGAAACTTGGGGTCATCGAGGCCTGAAACTAATATATTTTGTAGGTCACACAAACATTTATGAATAGCATTCGTACACCGTAAAGGTATTTTTGACCGACTTCAAAAAAGGTGGTCCTCAATTAGGCTGTTTTTTTTATATATTACCCGATATCTCCGCCAAATATAGTCCGATGTTCAAGATTATTTTTGTGTTCAATGGAGCTTATTCCAAGGGTGGTCCCATATAAATTTGATCACGATCGGATCAATTCTGAAGTCGGACTGTTAAGTTTTTAATTTCCCACATCCATGGATTTTGCCTGCTAAGCGCACTAGCTTTCATACTTAATTTATAAAGGTTTATTTCGTACTCATCTTAGAATATGTTTTCAGGTTTTTCAATTAACAGCAGCTTATAAGGTTATGTGTAAATATGTCGTGAAATGGGCAGCTAATACGGGATCTAAGAACACTTAGACCAGCTTAATCTAGTTTGGACAACAAGTCCTGCATGTAAGAGACTTAAGTATAAAATTCAATTTCATCACATGCAAATTTTCCCGCAGTGTTATTTTATGTTCACATAACATAAGCTCACGCCTGTATCCCCAAAGAGGTACGCAGAGGCGCACTAGCGAACTAGAACATTCACATGTCACCGTGCTTAGTTCCGTCCCAGATGTGACAGGGGGCGAGCATATCGCAATATCCAGGCTGACACCGAAAAATACAATACTTTATCCGACCCGGGGATCGAACCCGAGACCGATAGTCGTACCGCGCACACAATATCTATTATTATCAATTGCTATAACAGTGAAGGAAAACGTCGTGAGCAAATCTGCATACCTGAGAATTTTTCCATAAGAATTTCGAGAGTTAACGTTACCATCTCATTTGAAGAGAAGCATTGTGCCCAGCAATGGGGCAGGAATATTACAGGACTATTATATTATTATTTTATATTACAGGACTATTATATTATTATTTTATATTATAAAAACACTACACGATTGTGATTCTCTTTCACATTAAATATCAACTCATTTTATCGGTGTACTCATCGGAAACAATGAAGTAATGAAAACTTTGGTTTGAGCGATAATGTATTAACTCATTGGGGCAATGAATATTAAATGACATATTTATGTAATAACGTAATGACTGTTGACACCTGCAATTTAATAATTTACATTACACGTAATTAATTACAATTTAAATAATGACTTCAAACTGAATTCTCAAAAATTATTAAAGATTTATTAACTTTTCATACATTAATCAGACTCGACAGGTCCCAAGTCTATTCGACAGCCTCCGTGGCGCAGCTGGCAGCTGGCTTGGCGTTCGATTCCCGCATTGAGACAAATGTTTGTGTAGCCCACAGATATTTGTTTCATGTCTGGGTGTTGTGAGACCCAAAGTCTCTCATACCGCCGAATGTTCATACACTTAAGGTCGCCTCATGTCGTTTAAGGCCACCTTATCTGTCAAAATTGTATGGCGAAAATCAATTTAAGTAGCCGTTAAAGTTGATTAGCGTTTGACCATTCGGGCGATAGTCTCTGACACCGATACAGGGTATACATAGTGTGGGGTCAGGACTGGTGGCGGTGGAGGTGTATGACTGTTGGGTATATTTGTTATAAATATTTATTATTCTGTTCGATGTATTTTAACATTAACATAAACATGTTACTAATCGGCATAAATAGGAATAGGATTTTGTCACAGTTAGGAATAAAAATAATAGAAATTCATTTCATCGTTGTATAGTTTATTTTACCGACGACCTGATAAAGGTCGCAGGAAGTCGCTGGATGCAGGCCGCTTCCAACAGGTCGATCTGGAAATCTTTGGGGAAGGCCTATGTTCAGCAGTGGACGTCCTATGGCTGATGATGATGATGATGATGATGATAGTTTATTTTAACCTACCCTTATTCCACTCCAATTTGAGGTCAACACAACACATTTTTGTAATTGTGGAAAGGACATATACTCATATCTGTACGTTCCAGGATAAGGAGTCCTTCACATTTGGTATGCGTATTCGAATTTCATAGAGAGAGAGAGCTAACATAACACTTGGCTTATCGCAGACATTTGCTAGTACTATGCAAATTCTAGGGTGCAGGAATGATTCGTAGCTACGAGAATATATAAATCATATTAACATTAATCTCATAAGGGAATCCCGCATAACTATTACAAGTTAATTTAAAACATTGTGCCCGCTAACTAAAACTGATACATCTACATCGTCTCTAAAGACAAGTCTTAACTAAAAGTTAAAATGACCGATAAACGTCAGTCAAAGATGTTATAATGATAATTAATACTTTAGGTCATTAACTCTCATCGCTCTGTAAACCATTAGCAGTATAATAAAATTAATTACAAACAAGCCCCAATATTTAGGACTGTTGATCCAATGTCAAAAAGTTATATTAATTTCGATAACATTTTCGCATTACATTCTAATAATATTAACTGTAACGGCATGAATGACTTGCACTCGGTGAACAAAACCAATTTAAAGTTTAAAACTCAAATTAGTCACACTGCTAACATTTTACCAAATTCTGACAATTATTATTATCAATGGCATCAAAAGCGATAAGTTGCTGTAAACACTTTATCCAACTCGACTTATTGGTACTGTAATTACACTTCAGAACTTAATTACGAGGTAGTGAAGGAATAAAAAAAGGTATAAATAATAGATTAATATTAAAGACATTCTTCTTCTCACGTCATACATAAGTGTTGATCACTGCTCTCGTACTGAGCTCTGAGTGGTGGTCGGCTAAATACGCATCATCCATGCATCATTCATCATCATCATCATTGTATATCATCCTCATAGCGAAGTATGTTCTCGGTCACCAATGAGGCAGTAATTTCAAGAATTAATAGCCTCAGCATTTGCTGTCAAGACTAACGCTCATTAGCCATTTATTTCGGCTGGACATCGGCAATTACCCGTAGTCATAGGCAATAATGTGTCGCTTACAGCAACGGTCGCTGCGGTGAACTGTTCTTTCGCCTCTACACTCGGAGAGAGCTCTACTGCGCTCTAGCCAGCTTACATTGTCTGTTCTGTGACACACTGACCGCAACTTGCCTCGGGCCAACTCTCTTAAGGTGTGCGTCCGAACCGTCGCGTTCTTCCATTGAAGAACGCAGGGTTATCAGAGCAAGCGACGGTAGCGACCTCTCTCTTTTTCTGACTGTAGTAACTGATACTGTTGGAATTTTGACGGGAAGTCTGACAGGGTGGGCGTTGGTGATGAGTTTTGCTTGGTGCGTTGGCTGGCTTTGTTCGGTCGATTGGCCGATTGTAGGTCATCTGAGGGGCATCACACTGGAAGGAATTACCGCCATAATCCCAGCAGGATCTTGAGATCATCCACATCTGGGTCTAATGGTCATTGTGAAATATATGCTCTATATTTTCTTTTCTCTATCATAATTGCTTTATTTACCTTGACATTGGCTAAATCATCGCATATGCGTGGAAGCCTTTATTTTTAAAAGAAGAAGAACTTATACTGTTCGCCGTACCGCGCTGCGCCAAGGCTGGAAGTGATCAGAGATGTTCCCATCAGGATATAAGTTATTGTCCAATGATAGTTGTCTGGCGTTTCTACAAATTTTGTATATATCTAATGCTGCTAATAATACGTAGACATAACAATAATTATAACATAATATATGATATAATCTTTCGAACTAAACTGGTTTATGTATTTTTATTTATTTACCTCTACACAATGTATTATACCTCTACACCCACATCTTAAAATCGTAATATGCGCAGTTGATTGTGAATTTGCCTGGAGTCGACGATCAACAATGTCGGGACTAATAAACTTCAAAGCTTCAGTCAATTCAATGCAATACATCGTCCTTGCCAAAACGTAGTACTAAAACGAGGTAATAACCCAATGCGGTCAATACGATCACACATTATTTGGTTGCAGCTTTTGAGAATATCAGTTGCAAACTCTCACTCCGACTGGCGTATGGAAACTAATATCGGTATACAGTCAACCCACCCATTCCACGTATTGCTCCCCATATCCCGCTTAAAATTTACGTGGTTTCGCTCGTGTGTGCATTACTTTCTGAGGGATAGATGAATATTGCAAGAAAATATATAGGTATTGTAATCCCATTTAATTATTATGCGTATAAGGCCTTTCAAACATATGGCCAAGTGGTTAATCAAAGATAGAAGCTAGAGCACCCTTCAAGTACAAACTGTAGTAGGCGATAGTCCTTAATTATTCCTTCTCGGTAGTAGAGGTGGGTCGTACCGCTTATCGAGTTGACATAAATAGCAATTATTTCTTGCATTCAATAAATCGTATAAAACGTATGTACATATTTATAGTTGCCAACGTATTTCTCAAACACTAAGTACTAACTAAGGACGTAAAGAAATCCATCACCATCTGCCCTTAAATTAAACGGATGCCACAGAGAAGAGCCACACACGCATACGTCATTACGTGTCCGTTGATCGAATGAGCCGAAAATTCTACTTCACTTTCAATATTCCTAGTGCTCCGTCCATCTCTTTTTACGTCCGTGTTACTAACTAACTTTAATGAGCGTTACGAGTAAGGGACCCTCAAGAAAAGAGCTCATTCGGCATTCCTACCTCAACCGGTAACCGTCGATGATTCTACTGGTACAATGGGTGTAATGCAGCAGCCCGAGCAGGAATATTTCTGACAAGCGTAAATGTATTCGTGCTCGATGCGCATCTATGAAATTTGTATGAAATATTAATCAAATGTCATCAGTGCGCAGCGAGTTTACATTTACATTCGTTTTTCGTGCTTAGGATACTGGCAGTGATCATTTCACGTCAGGTAGCCCACTTGATCCTTGCCCCCCTTCTATAAAAAATGAGCAAATATACTGATATTCACCCAACACAGAATGCAGTTCATAAACCGCATCCTTTGCTGCAAGTTAAACGTACGTACATACATCATACATGTTAATTCTTACTACTACATATGTTATAGAGTTACTTGAAATGGAGGCGAGGGTAGCGGTATGATTTTTCAATACGTATCTGTCCACTGGCGTAAATATTTGTTCAGTCTTCCAGTATTTGTCACGAGTGTGTGTTGTGATGCCACATTCTGTATAGAACCACGGATCGATGCAATATTGGAAATATTTTTAATAATAGAAGTAATATCTGAGGAACTTCTTCTACTTTTATTTTTATGAGTATCAATGTGAGGCACGTTCCTATGCTAAGCTATACTTTTAATTAAAGTTTTGAGTACTATACATACTGTAATGGGTAGGCGTATCAGACACCTCATTTTACCATCAGTCAAGCAAATCCGAGAAGGAATATTTTTGATATTCGCATTCGTATCGAACTCGCTGCTCACTGATGTTACCTTTGGTTAATATTTCATACAAATATAGACCAGCGGTAGGCAACACGCGGCCCGTGATTGTTTTGTAAATTAGTCATAAATATCTAAAATTTTATAGATTCTAGATAGAAAATAATGAGGTGAGGCCCGCCTTTATTATATTTTGCCACCTTGTGGCCCCTGCTTGCCAAAAGGTTGCCGACAATGGTCGGCTCCTTCCTATGAATCGAGCTCGATGCGCATCTATGACAGTGTCATAGACGCGCATCGAGCTCGATACGAATTGGATTATAAATAATATTCCACTGATCATTCAAGCGAAGAACAAGCTTTTATTCGCTGCTTTTTATAAATGATTTTGCACATACCAAGGCTTCTAGAAGTGTTGTCAAATAAATACTGAATTGACAGGGCTTCAGTTTTCATAATTCTGTCAAAATATTTCGTAATTTTAAAAGTGTTTTGATTCTCTCGACTCAAGTTTGTCGTGAGCGTGACACGAGGTATGGTAGATATTAAGTTAATTTTATAATTTATCAGCCTTTAAGAATCTGTAAGTTAGTTAATTAATTTTAATTAAGACAAAACCACAAAGCCTATCTGTTAAGGTAATAAATACCTTGCGATACACAGAATGAAGGGCATTACTGTACAAATATTCTATTGTCGGTATTCAGAATCATATACTATTTATCGTAGCATTTATTTTAATGAATATTAAAATTAAAACTTATTTTAATAAGCCCTTGGGAGTTAGGACTTCATTTCATATACACATAGGTACATATAGGTATAGCTTCTGTATACCCGAAGAAGTACGAAAAGGTAAAGTAGAGAGCTAGGGATAAGTAGAGAATGTATGTCATGAAAGAGAATAGCGGCCCGAGCAGCATTTTAAATTAATCTATTTACAACATTATACAAAGGATATGTACAGGCGGACTTAACGCCTGGGGCATTTTCTACCAGTCAATCTTTGGTTGGTGTAGAGTATAAACAATCGAATTCGAATGGAGCTTGATGCGCTTTTTGACATTTGTATCTATGTAATTTTAGCATTGTAAGCAATTGCAGCAGTGATAGCTCAGTTGGGAATGGTACGGACTGCCAAGACAAGTGTCGGAGGTTCAAGACCAACCCCAAAATGAAGCATACACCTCTGACTTTTAAGTGTATTTTCATTGTGAAATATCGCTTGCTATAACGTTGAAGGAAAATATCGTGAGGAGACCTGCATACCCGCGATTTTCTTCACAGGAATTTCGAAGGAATGTGAAGTCTACCAACCTGCATTAGACTAGCGTGGTAGACTAAGGCCGAACCCCTCTCATTAGTAGAGGAGGCCCGTGCCCAGCAGTCTGCAGTGTCCCTATTACATGCAATTTTAACCCAACGTCATCAGTGCGCAGCGAGCTCGATACGATACTGATTGTCAAAAATATTCCTGCTCGGACTACTGTCCTGTTTCTGTCATCATCATCAGCCTGAGAACATCAACTGCTGAACATACACCTCCCCCAAAGATTTCCAGGCTTACCGCATATTTATACGTAATAGACGTTTTGACTCGTAAATCAGGAATTTTGATTGCCAAATTAGAGATATTGAACATAAAAATCTCATAAAAGTATTGGGTTTCTGAAGTTTTAATATCGAGAGTTGGAAAAATCCCACATGGCTACTAGATATTGCAAACCATTTTGTTTTTGTGTTCTGCATTTATCTTACGGGTGAAAATTATCCAGTTTCCGTACAAAATTGGAGGTAAAATGTTACATTGCGCCGACTCGTCACGTCGCCAGTGTCAAATAAAATAACAGATTATCGAACGGGGCCCGTGCGTCGAATAACAAACCCGTAATGGCTAAAGCGGTTTCGTTTAAGAAGGCACGTTGTTCAACTTAACTAACTCCAAGTATGTTAATTCCAAAGATGTTTTCTGATTTTAACTTTACCACATAAAAGTATATTGAATATTTCATAAAGGAACCATTTTGAATGATTCATCGATGGAAATGAAAGTTGTTTTTCAAAACTGTTTTATTGTAACATAGTATTTAACTTTATATTTAACTAGATGTCTAAAATAATTCATAAATCATAAGCACTATTAGATATTACGAAATATCATATTCACCGCATCAGTATTTAACCAATTCAACTTTACTTCTAAGTTCTAAGTAATAATTTAAATTGTTTCATGTTTATCTTATTCAATAGTTGTATATACTGCGAATATGTTACAATAACATTTAATCAATAGATTTTTTATCGCAGAGTCTGGCAAACGAGCAGATGGGTCACCTGACGCTAAGTGATGTTCATCGCACATAGACACCCTAGACAAGAAAATCATGGGTGCGTTGCAACCTAAAAGGACGGAAAGACTTAGTGCTAATTTACCTGGAGAATAATTTTGATGTTTACATAGTTAATGTTTGAAACATATAGGGTCTTACTTATAAAACCTTTTTGCTTATCTTTTTGCATTTGCTAAGAATAGCCTGTCACTTTTTTCCTTGCGTTAATCACAATTTTAAAAACCAATCTATCGTGACAAAATTATTATATGGGTATAGAAATGTAGACATTTTAAAACAGCGAGATGTTATATTTATGTTCCGAATTGTAATATCTAGTTTATAAAATATTTGAAACTGTTCGAATTATAATCGAGTATCAAAATCACGTCCTTGCATTATAAAAACAAGTCTGCTAAGTTATTAAGCTTTAAGCTAAGTATTAAGTTATTAAACTTAAAATAGCTTAATTTTTTCCAAAATGTAAGTCATAGAAATGAAATCAAGTTTTTGCAAATATTAATCATTGATCAATCAAGTAACGTAACGTCGCAACTTTTATGCACATCTGATTTCTTTCGTGTATTTAAAAGTAAAAAATTGTATTTTTTTTTCAAAGCTTGGAGTCAAACAGTCTCGGACGAATAAAGCTTAAGTATTTCACGTATCCAGTGCTCGTATTTGTAGCATTTTCCAACATGTTTTGCTTGTTCATTTATAAAATATTTCACATTTGCATTTCTGCTGTTAGCCAACATTAACCTAATGTATTTTTCCATCATATTCATTTCTAGCCATATATCTGATAGCCGATGGGGCATAAAAGTTCTCGAGTGGAGACCACGTACCCGCAAGCGCAGCGTAGGACGTCCACCTACAAGGTGGACTGACGACTTAATGAAGGTCACAATAAGTCGCTGGATGCAAGCCGTTTTTAATTATCTGGAAATCTTTGGGGATTGCCTGTTTTCAGCAGTGCACGTCCTATGGCTGATGATGATGATATTAATCTTGCCTACTCTTTCTAATGCTGCCCAGCCGAGCTGGATTCGACGAATGATCTCTCTCTCAAAGTCGGACCTGCCTAGCTGGACCGCTTGTCCTAAATAGACATATTCGTCTACATCTTCGAGAGTTGAGTTTCCTATACCAATTGGGGTAGGAGCGACTTGGACAGTTCTCGAGTGGAGACCACGTACCGGCAAGCGCAGCGTAGGACGTCCACCTACAAGGTGGACCGACGACCTGATAAAGCTTGCAGGGAGTCGCTGGATGCAGGCCGCTTCCAACAGGTCGATCTGGAAATCTTTGGGGGAGGCCTATGTTTAGCAGTGGACGTCCTATGGCTGATGATGATGTTAATCTTGCCTACTCTTTCTAATTCTCAGTCACACCGACGTTTATTGCCCCGTCCATCGGGGGCAATAGAACTTGGTTGACTTGTATCAAATATATGTAGTTAATATGGTTTAATATCGATTTTTACTTACGTTGATTCGTAAAAAGTGCTTTATTTAATATCGATTGACTGCAACTGCATCTACATTTTCGTCACTGTATATTTTTGTGTTTATGTTATAAGTAGATACCTCATGAGTTTTTTCGCCATTTCTCGCTCGCGACTACGTACAATAATTTGTATGAAAAACATTTGAAAAAGACAAATTGTACCATATTCTAATTCATAAGGAAGTCGCTGGATGCAGGCCGCTTCCAACAGGTCGATCTGGAAATCTTTGGGGGAGGCCTATGTTCAGCAGTGGACGTCCTATGGCTGATGATGATGATGATTCTAATTTTGTCTATATCGAAAAGAGCAGTGATGATCGAATATCTTCCATGTCATCACCTAAAGCAATGAACAGCTTAATTAAAATCCACCACAACCGGTAGCTATGTGATAACTTCGTTCATTTTTATTAAAACCGTCAGACGTGCGCTCAACGTCGTATGCCGTTGTAACCATCAATTATAGCATTTTTGGAACACCTCGCCACTAACAAGAGTCTCGCTTGCCAATAACTTAAATGGAAATATCATGATTTGGACATGTCATCGCACTCACTTGTAGATACTATTTACAACGCGAGAGTTTTTTGCCCGTTCTTCTCTGGCGAAACGGCCTTCCGAACTGGCGGTAGAGTAAAATGTTGACGGAATCTAAAAATATTTAAACATTTTTTTTATTGCTAATCGCCTTCTTGCTCTAGTGGCAGCATATATGGGCTGTGGACAGGGAGGTCCTGGGTCCGATTCCCAGGTGGGGCAATGCAAATTTTCTAATTTAATTTGCACGCATGGACGAAAATATAAAGATGGACGATCGCATGAGCCGAAAATCCTACTTCACTTTCAATGTTCCTAGCGCTCCATCCATCTTTTTTTACGTCCGTGTTTGCACGGTCCGTCAAAGGGGGTTGATGTCACGCAGGCAGACGGTCGTAAAAACTTAGCCAAATCCTTTCTACAATATGCTTGAAAAGGTGTGTTGCGCCGACCCCATATTAAGGTGGGATAAGGGTAGGTAGAAAGAAAGATTGCTAATCAAAATGTGTTCTGGCTCCACGTCTATGGTTTTGGCACTTTTTATTTGGTATTTGTTTATAGATATATATATTTGTGTCCTCTAGGCTTTTGGCCACTATTCACACGGTTTTTAAACCTGCCACAGTGACCCACACTGCTTTTGTGGTTCACATCCCAGGATCAGACAGTAAATATCAGGTTCTCTCGAGAAGCTTGGGACACAACTTGATAGGCACCCTGTGTCTGTATCGATCATCCGCCTATCATATCGTAAGATCCTCGATATGATTCTTCTCTCTTCGCAGTGTTAAGAAGCATAAATAGGCCAATATGATCCTAGTTACCACCTATAAATCTAGTGGTTGTGGGTGGCCTTTATTTTCGACCGACTTCAAAAAGCAGAAGGTCCTCAATTTGACTGTTTTTTTATGTATGTTACGCGATATCTCCACCAAATCTGAGCCGATTTTCAAGATTATTTTTGTGTTCGATAGAGCTTATTCTAAGAGTGGTCTTATATTTGGACACTATTGGATAAGTTTTGAAGTCGGTCCGTTAAGTTTTTAAACTTGTGATTATTTGGACTGCGTTGCGCCTACAATCAGATGTAGTGGAGTCACTATGCCGGGCTTGGATAAATAAAATAAAAGCATACGTTATAAAAGCAGAAAGATAAATAGGTATTTATTTTGTAAATATACAAATTTCGACAGTTAATTCGCCGCGCTGTAGCCTGTGAGACAGGCACATGCCGCAATAATGTAACCTCACACCTGTCCGCTCCGCAAAATGCAGAAACCCCAGACAATGTAGCCCGATATGTATACACAAACTTAGGCTGAAATCTATACAGCGAACTTCGACTGAGTCTAAGTTAAAGAAACGAACTCAGTGAGGATTTGGAATGTATATATATATATATATATATATATATATATATATATATATATATATATATTTGGAATGTATATATATATATATATATATATATATATATATATATATATATATATATATATATATATATATATACATTCCAAATCCTCACTGAGTTATATATATATACGCGGTCAAACATACAGACAGACAGACAGACAAAAAATCTAAAAATGATAAAAATGTATTCTATTACTAATTCTAAACCCCCCCAATTAGTTTTTTTGGAAATCTATGTAATGTACAGACGCGCGATATTTACATTCTTATTATATGTATTGATGATAATGATGATGGTAAACATGATGATGATGATAATTATGTATATGATAGGGAATACTATGGCTGCCCGTCTATCCGTTTCTGTTTACAAATATCATGTTGGTATATCGGTTAAGTTAATTAAAACCGTAAATGATTGTTTGCGGTAATTTAATTAAATTAATTATAACATAGCAATTGTGATCAAATCGGTACACAAAAAGTAATCGGTATATGCTTAAATGGGGATCCGTGACCATTTTAGCGCCAATATAGATCCATTTTGTGGTATGACGGTACTGGATTCTAGAGGATTCCAATTAACGTAATGGGTATTTGAGTATACGATGACGCTATAGTATACACGAGTACAGAGAGCTCAAACGTCTTTACTGTAGCCTTCAATCACTCTTGACCGGAACATGCTATTGTTTCTGTTTAATTAAAATCGAATGACATCGATGTCAAATGCAGATTGCACATCTGTACTAATCTGTAGGAGTGCATCTTGTAAGTCTATAGTGTCTATACAGGCGGCAACGGTCTGCTGGGCTATCATTCATGATTAAAATATTTAGGAGGTGTTTGGAATCCATCCTCAAACAAAAATGTGACGCAAAAATATTTTTACAAAATAATAATAAACCAATATCGAGAGGATGCATTTTTCTGACAGCAACTTATTGCTATTAAATGTTTCCACAACAACCTTTTTGCATGGTATTTTCGATGTGCACATTTTAATAGCTTTTTGGTTGTAAATTAAACTTATACAATAGGTGCATTATAAAGAAAAGGATAAATTAAACTCGGTTTAATTGACAATGCGATAAATTGATCCATCTCGGGACACCTGGTAGATCTGAAACATCAAAACTATAACGACAAATTCCTCACCTTTTCCTCACTACCACCACCAACTTTATCATGACTTAAAACACTTATGAGGCTCTACTTAAGGCCAGAGGCCCATACTCACCGTATCAAAGAAATGATACGGTAAAAACCTATATTTATTTTGTGAAGTTATATTTATGTTATGTTGTATATATTTCTTTTTCAATTTAACTTGAGGTTACGACTAACTGTAAGTTAATAATAGTGGTGCAAGTCTTTTTGTATGCTTAAAATAATCAATTACCCCATAAGTGGTTTGCAAATGTACTGCAGCTGACCAAATAAGCCTGAAAATAATTTTACGTCACAAATTCAAGTTTGCGTTATGCAAAAACTATGATCCTTACGAAACTTTAGACTTTATCGCTAGATTGCTAGCCAATCCCTCTTTAAGTGTAGTTATTAGTGACACCAACTTTATGAAACATCCTGTATATTTTTATATTACCCCACAGTCATTGCAAAGTTTATATCGAAATAATAGAATATCGTAATCACATATGAATGACACAGACCCGAAGCATTGTTCCCTAACCTTATCACTGATTGAGGGCTGACCTTTGACGAATGACCTGTGACCTCCTTTCTACGCCTAACTCCCGGCGTCCAAATACTTATTATGACACTGTATGAAAAATGTTACCTCTTCGTTAGTCGGATGGTGGCGAATTTACACTGAGAACCGTGGTTCAAGGGTACAAATTCCATTTCGGACAATCGCAATTTGCATTGAAAAAAAAATGAAAGAATCACATATTTTGCCCAGCAGTTGTTGAATAAAAAATAATGTGCAGAAAGTGCCAGCAATAATCTTCATACAAGTAGCAATTTCTGCAAATATGGAAGAAGCTTTATCATAGGATGTTATTGTTAAACTCCAAAATAAGTACATTTTGAATTACGGTCTACACTATTACAGATAAATATGGCATGCAGTATACAGGAAACACCAAACAAGAATACGGGCATGCCTTTATCATTCTTTGGCAATTGTTGTTTTCCCCATGATGAATATTTATTACGCTCTATTTATTGTTAACACTTCTTCTTAATCAGATTTACCTACTTTTAGTGTTTGAAATGGAAAAGCGTGGCAACGGCGTTTCGTGAAATAACCGTTCCCTTTCGTGGAAAAATTATCTCACACCGTTCATTTCATAAAAGCAGTGTGTCATAAATTCAGGAACGCAGGGGAAATGTGTCCCCTATCGTGAGATGTCCATTTCGGGCATTATCCTAGCAAGCCTGCTTCTACTTATGAAAAGCGCTAAAGCTAGCTTGCACGGAATATACTGTCTGTCACACCTTTCCCTTTGAGTTGTCCAGCGACGGGACTAGTGAGACTAATTCATCCCACTAGTCCCGCGGGACTAGTGAGACCGATATTTTGGTGCCACTAGTCCCGTTACTGACATCGTCGTGTTATCCCTTTGGTATGGTTACTGAGGGTTTATTATTTTAATCGTACCATATCATTGTTTCATTCTACCTGCATTTATCCCACTCTAATGTGGTGTCGGTATTGTCAATGTGATATTTTTTATCCCTCTTATCGTATCAAAAATCACCTATTTGCCATGTGACACTCACTTCATAACGTTTTGGCACCTCCATACATTTCGTGAGACCGAAAAAGAGTGACAAAAGGTAGATGTCTTATGTCTTTGCCTTGTCACAGATGTGCGCTCTATGCTTCAAAACATTAAGGCTGAGATCTATAGAGCGAACTTCGACTAAGTCTAGGTGAAAATCACGAACTCAGAGGGAATTTGTAATAATTAAATCGAACTTTGACTTAGTCCGGGTCATTTTTTACAAGAAAAACAGACTGACATACAGACTAAGCAAAGATTCTCTTGTAAAAAATGACTCGGACTTAGTAAAAATCCTCACTGTGTTCCTGACTTTGACTTAGACTTAGTCAAAGTTCGCTCTATAGATCTCAGCCTTTATAACAGATGGATGCATTTAATTTCTTATTCTGTAATATTAACCGCTCTCGAATTAAAGGCAAAGACATTTTGATATTAAAATTGTTCAAAGGCGAAGTTTTAAACAGTTTCATTACACATCCATATGGAATGTTCATTTTGTGAAGTTACATTATGTCTCTAATAAGAAATGGACAGTGGACACGACTCACACGAGTCTCCACAATTGAATTATATCATAAAGGATTTTTTACAATAAAAGCACAAGCTAGGGATGTCTTTTTAAATGAGTCTTAATTACTGCAGCTGATGTTGTAATATGCGCTAAATATAATGCTATAACATTTTCTATTTCCTTTACAAAATATAACAAGTAATATATTTATTTTGGTTTTTGTTTTCTAGGACTATGATTATTGTAATTCAAATAATACACTAAGTACACACGGGTAATTATCGACTAGGAATTCAAGTTAATCTCGTATGTCAATAGTCATAAACAAAGGCCGAACCCCACATTACATTGAACCTGGGTCGTGAGTATCAGGAACTAAGAGGGACTTACGGTCCCACCATCCCACATCAGACCCAGACCACCCAGATCCTAAACAATTATCTGTGAGTCACACAAAAACTTCTTAGGTCGAGAGTCAATTTAATCAAACCCACAATATCTACAGCCGAATTGCCTGCTATGCCACTAAGGCTGCCTGTATGGAACTTTAAACAAATCTAAGTTCAGAATGAGCTCTATAAAAAAAGGAAACCATGAAAAAAACCGCATACCTAGTAAAACTACTTCGAACAGTTTCAGTTAGTAATGTAAAGAGAAATATTATATTCCATCGCATAGCGAAGTAAGGATCGACTTAAAAAGGTTTACAGATCGTTGGATCAATATAAACGGATAAATTGAAGAGATTGCTGCTTGAAAGCTATTGAAGTTTGTTTACTTCGTCCGTAATTTATAGGTCAGTCGATTACATCGTTTGTAAACGTTTGATTCTCGTATTTCCACGTGTCATGGAAACCAATACTTAGTAGTTAATTCATTGACGAAGGTACAATTATCAGACTGTTAATGCAGAGCAAACGCCTTTACACATCACTCTATAAATCCCGAAAGTATGTTCTAATGAAATACAATACTAAAGTAGGATTGCTAATTAAACGGAGTAAACTGACATTTCAAATGTTGCCACTTTTTAATGAAATTTAAATAGTGCTGCGGTAAAAAGATCAAGATTATTCAAACTTTTCAATTCAGTGAACCATTTCATTCTTTCATTTTCTAAAGTCCAACTCAAAGTCGTAATCCCTGCCTAATGTGTGATAATTACTGCATGTCTACTGAATTATATTATAGTCATAGTAAATTACTAAATGCTAAGTTATCGCATGTCTACTGGAATTATACTCATAGTTCATTATAAACAAAATTTGCAAACGCTATAAATGTGCCGAACGTTATTTTTCTCAAATAGTAAAAGTAATATTTTTAATTTTCATTGTTATCATTTCGCGTATCTATTGTGATTATTTACGCAAAATTATTTACCCAGACGTTTAGTCGAATAGTTAAGCTAATATTTCTAAAAAATATGCAATAAAATTCTAATTTTGCAAGCCAGTGCTGAGTTATTGTTTATTTGAATGATTAATAACTACCTAGATCAATCACTATGTTTTGAAAGTAAGCAACATTATTTTGGAAAGTGTCATTTCGATATGTCAGTTTACTCCGTTTAATTAGCAATTAGACTATAACGAGCGTGTTGCTATTGGTGACCAAGTCTGAATGAAAGTATGTGTCATAGGCATAAAAGTTGCTTAAATTTGTTATAAGGGATTTCATTCAATAAATCGCGCCCCTCCATATGATTTATGTATGTATCTTATACATTACATTTCCATTGCTGCCCTTTTTATCATAAGATACATTTTGAAGAATGATTGATTGATAATTACAAAAAAATCAATTACTGCCTTTATCTTAAGATTAGTTAGCGAACAGTGAAAATTAGACCTAAACTAAAACAAATATAATTAATTGGATAGGATGGATAGGACTTTACGTTATATACCTCTAAATAATTGGCTTTTATGATTGAAAGTACCTACGCAATAACATTTATCCCTTATATAAGTCTCATGACTAGTCGCCTCCTTGGTCTAGTGGCAACATATATAGGCTGTGGACCGGGAGGTACTGGGTTCGATACCCAGGTCGAGCAAAGCTATTTTTCTCATTTGATTTGCCCGGGACTGGATTCCCAGAGGGGGGTTGACGTCAAAGCAACCGGTCGTAAAAACTAAAAACTAAGCCAAATAATTTACGTAGTTTTCCACATTAAGGTGGGAGCAAGTAGAAAGGAAAATTAAGAAATCTCATGACCATATAAATAGACAAGTGTTATTGTTATAAATTATTTATCGTTTGAATATAATATTCGGTAATTTCGCAAAGCGGGACAGTTAAGTTCACAAGCGTGTTATGTAAATTTGGAAACATTACATTCTGTAACTTGTTGCTTTTCCATCGAGAGCGTGTCGGACAGTGTACTCGCTCGTTCACTGTTCCCTTTGAAATTATAATTAGGTGAATGTTGATGTCATTCACTACTTTCCACTTGGTTTGTAACTTTTTTGGATGTGCTATTGGTAACAAAATTCGATACACGCCTTTAAATATGCCCCCCTCCAGAATTTAAAATATGAATACCGCCTCATTTTTCAACCAATTTCGATGCAGTTTTCGGAAGGTTTCTTTTTTTAATTATCATTACATAAAAAGATGTGTATGAAATCAAACACATTCAAGTACACAATTTAATGTTATTTTCAACTTTAAAAGAAGAACGTCCTCAATTCGCCTGTATTTTTTATGTATGTCACCTGATATCTCTGACAAAATTTGACCGATTTTAAAGATTATTTTTGTGTTTGATAAAGTTTACTCCTCTTCTCATAAATATTGGTCAAGATGTTACTGCGTTTTCAACTCGGTTTTATATTCAAATAATATTTGATTATTCTAATCCTGTTAATCAAATAGCTACTAAAAAGCTAGCTTGAACTTCTACAGTTTACTGCACGTTAATAAATCTCTATCTCTCACTATATTAAGTCTTTGAGCGATGCTTAAAAAAGCAATTAAGCAGACCGGCATAATTATTGCGACCGTCTAGTGGTCTTAAGTTTCTCGTTAGTCGTTTTTTGCTGCATCGTTCTTATTATCATGAAGAGTAGACTAGTCGGTATTGTTTTACTCGTATGGTAGTTTAAGGTCTCTTAGTTTAAAAAGAAAAAAGGACCCCTGATTTTTCATGTTATAATCTACGAGTACGTATGTATTTGACTCTCCCGGATGTTCAGACCTTTTTTGTAGGAACGGATAAAAGTACCACAAATAAACGGGTCGATCTGGAAATCGTTGGGGGAGGCCTATGTTCAGCAGTGGACGTCCTATGACTGATGATGATGATGATGATGATGATGATGAAACGAAGTATCTTATAATAATAAATATTAATCGTTATAATCTCTTGGAGGTACTTATCTAATATTGCAGCTTGGAGCAATACTGGCAGAATTAAATATTCGTTCTCAGTCAGTCACCAGCAAACTTAATAAAGCAGACTTAATAAAGCCGTAGTAAAAATATGGATCTCCAGCAAACATGTCATAGCACACGACAAACACAAAATAAAGAACTTTGCATGACTACAAAAAAGTCGTGTATCACTGATGTACATACATAGACTCACGCCTTTTTCCCATAGGGGTAGGCAGAGATATGGAAGTAAAACCAAATGGTGGCTGCGAAAGAAAAATCCAAGTATTATAGTATATAGGCATCTTCTTAACATGCCGAACTTAGTATTATTATAAACAAAACACTGTATTTACATATATTACAATTATATATACGTTATTTAAGTCTTCTGACATGATGATTACTTGGCGGAAAGATAACACGTTTTTTCGTAGTTATACCAGGTGTTTCATAAAGTTGGTACCAATAATAATTTCACATACAGAGAGAACGTTTTAAAGTGCAATTTTAAAGTAAAAAGAATAAAATTGAATTTAATTTCTTTAATTATTAAACATGGCGATTTTAAAATCGGAATGCGACCTGTAAATAGTCGCAAATAGAATGCGAATGGTTTTGTGTATACTAAAAATAATTAATTACCCCATAGGTGCTTTGCAAATATACTGCAGCTGACCCAATGAGCTAGAAATCAATTTTTTGTCACAAATTTATGTTGCCATTATCCAAAAACTATGAGCCTTATGAAATTTTAAACTTTACTGCTAGATTGGTAGCCGCCCTCTTTTTAAGTGTAGTTATTTTTCATACCAACTTTATGAAACATCCTGTATAGTAGCATTTCGTAGTTGTCATTGGTTATTATAACACATCTCTCAAAACGCGACAAGTTTATAGTTTCTGACTTTACTTCACTATCTCAAAACAAATAATCACATACAACTATTTCCGGCAAGGCAAATATATTCCGCCGTCTAAATAAAAGTAAATATTTATTTTGATATAATGCATCCGTAGAGAATAAACACCTTCCCTTTTTCCTTCAACCATTCCTCGACGCATTTGTCAGAAGAGCAGTGAGAACAACCATTTATTTACAGTGGCATTTGGTTATGAAATATCTAGAACTCAACACTTCACTGAATAGGGCGTCTATAAAAGCAATAAACCTTTGTATTAGTCGACCTAGTTGAATATAATTTATTTGTTAGAGACTGCCTCGGTGGCGTGGTTGTGTTTCGGTACGACTACCGTCCTGAGGTCTCGGGTTCAATCTCCGGGTCGGGCAAAGTGATATTGGATTTTTCCATATCAGCCTGGAGTCTGGAATTGGTGCCCGATATAGCGATAGGCTCGCCCCCTATCACATCTGGGACGGAACTAAGCTCGGCGAAATGTGGGTGTATTAGTTCGCTAGTATGCCTCTGCCTACCCCTTCGGGGATACAGGCGTGAGCTTATGTTATGTTATGTTAGACACTTGCCCACTCAAGGTGTCAACTGGCAGCTCTAGTAACCTAACAAATTGATGTATTAACGATGTATTATAATGACAAACCATAGATAATACATGTGACATATCGCGAAAACATCGCGTAAACACCAATGACGTTGAAACGGCTAGTAAAAGTAAACACAAATATGCCCAGTTTGTGAATATTTTTTACTGTGGTTTATCCACCGACTTCGATAGAAGAAAACTTAGAAAATAATTGATTCGTCTGTATTTTTTATGTATGTTACGTGATTTGTCCGCCAGGTGTGGACAGATTTTTAAGATTTTTAAACTTGTGATTATTTTCTATTCCATATTTATTCCTAAACGATTGGTTTTGGATACGTGAAAAAAATATCAATAATGGCATATGATGAATTTAAAAGGATAAAAACTATCGCAGCTAACCAGCCCGCCTAGCATGCGCGCCACACGAACATTTTGTCTACGCTTTTTATCGTGTTATAACTGGTTTTCTCTATTTGTCTACGGACACTACGGGCTTTATTATCATACAATATTGTAGACTACATACAGACAACATCTCGGCAGTTGATTATCGAGGTATAACGTGACATGCATGCTAGCTGGCTACGGGCTGACTTTACAAGTTAACGAGTAATAGAGGACCAAAGCAAAAAGGTTTCGTAAAAATATTTTGAATATCACTTAGATGAAGTTGTAACTGTTACCTACATAAATATACTTAAAATTAAGTCTAATCAAATTATATTTAAGGAGGTAACAGTTACCCCATACTTCAGAACTTTGTACTGTGCTCGGTCAGATATGCAGCATGCACTTGGCCGGTTTTATTAATGTTTCGATGTGTTGCGTGACATTTAAAGTAAGTACAAACAATATAAAACATTGTATTTAGTCTAAGCTCAGACGTCTATGTAACCTACTCGACAAGCTGTTTGGAAGTAAAATCGTGTGACATTACGGCGAGTGCTTGACGTTTGACGACTCAGGAAAAGAGCTTTCTATAGTGAGTTGCGGTCAATTGACGGAAACTTAGTGCGCACATTCTATGTACCGATCAGCCTCTCTAGTAGTATACATGGAAGTCTTTGATATCTAACTATGGTAGATGTATTCTTCGATAATTTAATACCATTACCTAGTTATAGAATACCGCTATTAACCGCTGTTCCAGCATTAGACTCTCAGACTTCCATCAATTAAGAAAATTGGGAGCGCATATCACGGATCCCGAAGGAAGACGTCACTTTACAAAATAAATCGTCTTGATTATACTTTTTGCGGGCATTTAATTATGAAACTCGGCGTAATGTGCTCATTAATCATAAGCGAGACTGAACTTTGCGCAGAACCTGTGAGTGTGTCAAACAAAGGCGTCTTACATGAGACAAATTTTGTTACTATTTACATTAAACAAACATCGGTATGGTATTTTTCAAGAATGAATAACATAAGCTCACACCTGTATCCCCGAAGGGATAGGCAGACGCTGAATAGAAGAAAGAATCAACAACTTACACCAAAAATCGAAAAGCCTGAACAAATTAACACTTAATTTTAACACTGCATTTGTTTTTAGCACCGCAGATAAAAAAAATACAATCATAAAATCAAAGGCGTATGTATCCACATTTCTGCTCAATTTGCACTTGATATGCGGTTTGACAGACATGCTGGCTAGAGGCCTAGAGGGTCACTAAGATTCTTTGAAGACCATTTGCGAAGAATTTTTAAAGTCAATTTTGGGTCGAAGAAATTAAAATTCCAGTCTTTCTAATTGATTAGTTAAAGGTTGAATTACATCATCATACATCAAACTAGGGTTTTACTAATACCCCTTAAACAATGAATTAAATTTAAAAATACGAGAGCGCAATAATGTAATTAAGATGAAAGCGTCGCGTCTCGTCAGTGTCGCCGATGGCCCTTATTTTCGGCCGTTCGAGCAGTGCCCACTGAGCACCAGCGCCCCACATAATCATATTAGCTTTACTCCATACATCTCCACTCAATTACAAATTAATTACTGAATTCATTATCGGCCACTTAATTTTCTTGAGGCAATGACATCCATAAAAAAATATTTACCTACAACAAAGTTTGAAGTTGAATTAGATCGAATTGAAAAAAGATAAAAATGAGTGTCTAACCTTTTCTTTCTACCTGCTCTTATACCATAATGTTGGGCGCAATACACTTTTTTATACATGTTCCAGAAAGGATTTGGCTTAGTTTTTACGACCGGCTGCCTGTCTGACGTTAACCTGAGGGATCCAGTCCCGGGAAAACTAAATTAGAAAATTCGCTTTGCCTGACCTGAAAATCGAACCCAGGACATCCCGGTTTACATTCCATATATGCTGCCACTAGACCAAGGAGGCGACTACACAAAGGCGACAAATGTGTATTTACTAACCACGCACAGTAAATAATCCCGTGGTGATGATAAAATGCTATGAATAAAATAATGTTCAAATATTTAAAAAAATAATACCCGAAGTATTAAAAATCAATTTTCGTTGAAAGTAGTATTTGGGTTTTACAACATGATATTACGTCTTTATATACTCAATCAACTGTTAATTAGAATTAAAAAGTATTTTTAAAACCTGTTTAAAGATCACGCTCTTACTGCAAGAAAAAGCAGTACTAATTTAATTTCATACATTTACAAATTACCTCCCAAATCCAAAAGTCTTCGACTAATGTGGTTGTGTGGCATACGGGTTGACAGTCGGGCATGACTTACGGCCGGTCTGGTCACGATTATGAACCAACCAAATCAAGTCATTAGACGGAGTCGTGTTCAAACTGTGTTCTTATTGACTAATTTTTGTAAACTATCTGCACATTCGAACTGAGATTGTTTATTGGAACTGGGCGTTAATATTAATAGTTTCTCTATTGACTACGATATCATATAAAGAAAATTCCATATGAGAAAATTCTTAAATCAAATTGTGAAGAATCGTTGTTGAACGTAATTTTGTAAAAACTAGTAATAACGCTAAAGTCGAAAACGACACTACTTGATTCTTTAACATATCATATTTCGTATTTACTTTCATATACAATGCATCATACCATTTAAACTATTTTGCATGCCGTCGAGTGCAGAAAAGCGCGTAAAGCGGAAAGTGGATAAGGCAAGTTGTTCAAAAAGCTATTAACTGCATGAAATTGTTTGTGGTGATAACATCCGACAGAACTCAAAGACACTAGTGTTACTTGTTAGCTGAAATACATTTAATTGCAGTCCTGTTATTTTGAATACAATTTTATTTATAAAGTGAATTTATCAACGAATGTCTGACAACATCATTTGACACAACTTTCCTAGTTTAAAGTTGGCATCAAAGGATAGATTATAAACTACGCAGTTTAGCTGTTTGCTTCTCAAAGTATAACAGTTAATCATGTTGCATCAAATTGCTTGAAAATGGAGGCAGCAGTTAATTTATACTCGAAATTCTGCAATGAGTAAGAGTGGGGCACAGTCAGAATATTTTGCTATCCTTTCTAATACTCACACCGGTATAGCAGGTGACGTCACTGTTCACTAATCTATGCATTACTTTCTGAATTTAGTTTTTAAAAAAATACAATATTTCTTTCCCTGCTAGGTTTTAGATGACGTGCACTTTAATACATAATAATAAGTAGAATTTTCGTGTGAATTACCGCCGAATCCTGACTCTGTACAACATACTACTTCCCACTGCGTATGAAAGTTTATTATTTTGTTTATAATAAAGTTTTAGTCCGATGTCACGTGTGCACATGTGTTTTATTGCAGACCAGTGTGTACTTACTCTGGAGATGAAGTTGGCCGACCGCGCGTTATTACTGACATTTTGTGTACTCTTCCCTATATTTAAGAAGTTGGTTTACTAATATACAGTTTCGGTGCCTCATATAATTTACTATGTGCTAGTTATTTCCATAGTTGCATAAATGTAAGTTAATAAACGGGAAGATTCTTCAGCTAGATTATAAATTTCCCTAAATTGGCATTAGCTAGACATTAATCCCGGTGGAGGATACAGCCCTGAGCAAATCGTGTAAAAAAACACGCATTGCTCAATCTGGGATTGGAACTCAGGTCTTTCTGATCCACAGTAATAATATCAAATCTCTGACAATCATAAAATAATTACGTATGTTTGAAGCTACTTTTAAATCAATAATGTTATTATTTTTATTATAGAAACATTATATTATTATTATAGCTTGATGTTATTTTTCAATCAATTACAGAAAATATATTATTTGTAATTATTTAGATCATGTTTGTGGTTATTATACCGTGATTTGTACTTCACCAAACTTGAATAGAAAAGCCTCGCAGGCACAATTTGAATATAGGGAAACTTCGCAATAGCTCTTATTCCTTATCGGAAAATGAATGAATTTACAACTTACGGCAATTTTTTTTATTCGATACAATGCCTTCGATGTTCTTTACTTCAGCGGCCAAGTACCTTAACTTTTAGTGCCTTGCTAACCAGTGCCAATATAATGGAATAATTTTCAAGTAAATAAACAGCTTTTGGAAAACATCAAGATTTCTTTCTCAGAATTCAATTGTGAAATTGAATTATGGTTTATGAATCACAATAAACGAAACGAAACGTTTCAAATACTGTAAATGATAATTTCACAGATTTTCGCTTTTTTAATATCATAAAGGCGAAAATCTGTGAGTGTGTTTGTATATTTGTTACTCTTTCACCCAAAAACTATCTACTGAATAGATTTTGCGGCCAGAGCAAGAAAATTTCTGCCAATCGTAAATGTATTCGAGCTCGATGCGCGTCTATGATTTTTTTATGAAAGTGCGCAGCGAGCTCGAATACATTTACGATTGTCAGAAATTTTCCTGCTCTGGCCTCTGGTGAAACTTTATAGTTATATAGGCCACACAGGCTAACTTTTACTTTTTAAAAATATGATAATAAATTTCCACGCGAATGGAGTCGCGACCAACAGTAAGTTTATCATATAAGTGGTATTGCATTTCTAATTATAATTGGCACAAAGAGAAATGTAGTAAATGAAGATGTATTGATAGGTATTTAGCAGTATTAATTTGTGAATTCCTTCAGCTTGATTACATACAAATGATTAATATACAAGTGGTGATGTTAAGTACAAACGCAGTTCAAACGGTAATTAATTGTTATTGGCATTTAGGAAGCATCGGCATTCCTGTGACGTTTGAAGTGTAATATCATCCCCTAATATGCAGTTACAAGACGTGCACATGTTGTATATTAACTATAGCTGTGATAAATGTATATCTGTTTCATAACTATCATCAGACATAGAACGTATACTACTGAACGTATAGACCTTCTGTGTAAATGGATGTTGAGACTGGCAAACGAAGAGCTGGGTCACCTGATGGTAAATGATCTCCACCGCCCGTAGATACAAAAAGAATCATGGCTGCGTTGCCAACCTAAAAGGAGGAAATGGAAGAGGAGAGAAATGGGATTGGGAAAGGGAAGAGGATCTCCTATATCATCCCAGACCGGTTTGGGACTAAATGTAATGCTACATGCATGTGCATGCATCGCTAGGATGCAAGCTTTTTTCATACAAAATTTAACGCAAACCGGTTCAGTGGTTTCATTGTGAAAACCTAATAGACAAATTGGCGGGCAATGCTCGTAATGTAACCAACTGTTGCATGATGATGATAACATAATTGACGTACTAAATATTAATTGGTTTAAAATTGCCCTTTCATACACGTAAATAGGCAAAATAAAAAGCCCCAATATGTTTCGACATAAGGGATGCCGGATGTTATTGCAGAAACTTATTCATTTACTTTTAGTCAGTTAGTCCTAACCTCAAGTTGAATTGAAAAAATAAATGAATGACATGTAATTCATTACATGTAACGTACTACATAGAATTACAGATAATAATATATGAATGAGATTTAATTAATTACATGTCATAAATTACGTGTAATTTTTTTTTTTCAATTTACCTTGAAGTTAGGACTAACTGTAGGTTAGTAATAGTGGTGCAAGTCGCCCTTAGTAGAATTACTAAAGATTAATTAATTTTGTTTGATTTTTTTTCATCAAACCTGTCCTAATTCAAGTGCTAGTTGAAGCACGCACGCAAGCAAGCTTGTGACGTAGAAAACGGAAAAAATTACCTACCATTCTATGATTAATGCGCAACAATAACCGATAACGCGATCTCATATAATTAGGTAATAATGAATATTCAATAACGTATTTCCTAAGTATTATCTCGTACGATTTAAATTATATTGTAAAATATCGGAACATCAATATCATATTGACATCTAGCATAGTACCTACTATGAATAATCTAAACATTGACATTCTACCATCAGCTAACAGTTCCGAACGAGTGAGTAGAAGAAAGTTAACTTATTAAATAGTTCGCTAGTATAATCGTTTCACTCGACCAGTTAGGAGTTGAGTTTGTCTAAGCTTTTGCAATCGAGGCCAGGTTGCTTATTGTTCTGTTAGGATTTATTTCACAGGATTACAAACGGAGCGTAACTATATATTTCAAATGTTTGTGTGGCCCACAGATATTTGTTTCAAGTCTGGGTGTTGTGAGACCGAAAGTCTCTCATAGTTTCTGACACTCACGATACAGGTTATACCTAGTGTGGGGTCAGGACTAGGTGTGTGACTGTTGGGTGTATTTATTATTATTATTATTATTATATGTTTCAGGTATTATTCAAGATTCATGTAGAGTTACGCGCTCCGTGCAGTCGAATTATAATATGTGATGTGTCTGACACAGTGACCGCGGCAACTTGTCTGGCCGATGCGATCGGCCGCATCACCGCAACGGCTTCGAATACTCGGTTTTGCACTAAAATACCAATGAATTGATCCTGTTAGTAATGGAAACCAGGTCACACACACGTACTCCAATGAATAACTAATCTTGTATTAGTTATTCATTGGAGTCGCGCACATCATCAATGCCCAGAGTGTGTTTAGTGCTGCTATTGACTGACCGATGACGACTGTAATTAATTACTAGTATTGTACGGATTCCTATTAACTGACCATTGATAGTATGCAATTTATATTTGTTAATTAGTGTAATCACTTAACAAAAACGAATCGTCACAAATTGTTAATTGAATATGCAGCTTAGAATAATCCTTGCTCAGAAGTATTGAAGATAAAATGAGTAAAAATTAAATTAACCGGTTCATGGTTTGAGAGTGCTATGTGTAATTGTGTGATATTTTTTAAAATATACAATGTTAATAAACAGCATTACGGCTCCTTCGGTAAGCCCTCCTCCATAAGCCAGTAATAAAGTAATGCAATTGTTTCCGATGAACAATATTTATTCTGAAGCACTGTCGTCCGAAAACTGGGACGCTAGTCAACTTTACGACTTCTTACAATATTTTGCGTCCTACAATTTTGACAGGTATGGGGGCCTCAAATGACATAACACAACCTAAGTGTTTGAGTAGTTTGGTGTGATGGACACAGACTTCCTTTAGTTTAAGGACGAGTAAGGCCTTGATTCTGGAAACTGGCCTACACAATCAATACCTAAATGTAGTAAGGTATACATTAAACATTCAAAATTCTTGAAAATAAGTCCATATTTTCCGTATAAAACATTCGCAGCGTAACATACATAAGAAACTTACAAACGCAATAACAATCTCCCGTTTTTTAAAATCGGTTAAAAGCAGATATTAGATTGTCCTGGTTATGCTCAATTCATAAGCTACGAAATTGTATTAAAACACAGTTTAAATTGTGCATATTGTTCCACTGCTCCCGCAACCACTAGCAATGTAGAATTGTAGAGATACCAGCAGGTCGATTCTCTAAGGTTTCATTTGTGAAAACAACGTTGCGGCATCGTTGCGGCAACGATTTTTCATTTTTGTATTCAACAAGGTACAAAGCGCACGCAATAGCGCTATGCGTGATGACGGCGCTTATGCGAACTAGCTCTCTCGAGCGATAAATGTATGGAAAATCGTACTCTCTAAGACCTAACAACGTTAAACACTCCGTCGATCTCAACGATGTGCGCTGCGGGAGCTCGTCGTCGATCACAACGTTGTGGCGTTTCTTACGGCTGATTCCAATAAACGATCTCAGTTTAGAGTGCAGATATATCGCGATTCTGAACCAATCAAATCAACTCATTTGACGGAGTCATGTTCAAACTGTGTTCTTATTGGCTAATTTTTGTAATCTATCTGCACATTCGAACTGAGATTGTTTATTGAAACCGGGCGTTAGAGAATCGACCTGCAGTACCTATCTAGTCACTCGATATGACAAATGCGCTGCAAATTGAATGCGATTGAATGCTCGCAATTTATCACTTAGTTATATAGAACAATCCTTATCAGTTACGCTGAGAGCAATGGTTTACCCAGTGGCGTGCAGTTCCTATAGACAAAAAGACCAAACCGTTCGTCGTCCAAACCGATACATAAGTATGGTGGTTACTCTTGATTCGGAAGTGGTATCCTTGAAAAAATATTGTTAAATATAATATAAATAAAAGTATTGGCAAATATATAAATAAAATGTATACGTGTCATATTTTTTAAGACTAATTAGATGGAATTCGTGGAATTACAAATGTCAACATTTCAATCCCAGTTACCAAATGATTTCTAAGCATTATTAATGTGCTTAAAAATGAGGCTAAATAGCGCTGTAGAACAAAACTCCCGACCTTTCATCTTTTACCTAGTGATAATAAACAATATTTCCAACTTGTAACATTCGATGTACTACAGGTGGTCTTGAATCAACAAATAGTCGTATAATAAAATGGTTATGCATCCGACAGCGCTCCGGCGCTCCGGCGCTGCGGAGCTCCGGCCAGTGAGACAAACAGCAGAGCTGTGCAGTTTCAACCAGATACCTTGTTCTACCCAATTACTCTCTAAGCACCGAAGGTAGACGGTGATAAATTCACGCCGTGACCTGCATCAACAAACTGAGTACTCCTCACGAATTTTATATCTTTTATCTTATTGTGCTGAAATTTTTAGAAGCGACACGTAGTAAAAATATCAAGAGGCTGTTAAAAGGTAAATTTAAAGGACGTGGCTGAAGTTATAACTGTGTCTTTCGAGGAATTCTTATTTGCATATCGCCTTGGGGAAAGTGGGAGTTACAAGCCGCGCCCAAATATAGCTTCTTAGATTTTTGTGTTGACTTAATATTTCACGGTAAAATATTTAGATAGGTCCTGTGATGGGTTATTAAAAATATAAAACATAAGAATCCATTGTTGGTTTTTATAAATCTGCGCGTATTGTTAAAAGAAAAATCTACTAATACAATTCCAAAACTTAAATCTTCAAAGAGACAGCGCCGATTCTCAGTTAATCTCATTCCACTGTTCATCTACTTTCAAATTACTTCTCAAAGACGATACATAGTTATGAATAAAATTAAAATTGAAATCGACAAACTTTCAGATTAAGGTTTTTAATTTACACTCAGCAGTGTGTTGTATAGAAATCTCAGAAAGTTCTGCGACATCAAAAGAGAGAATTTCAACAAAAATCCATTCAGCGAAAAGGGTCGAACAAAAGGAACGATAATTATTGAGTTTTACGACCAACTGATTTCTGAAAAGAACGAATCAGTTTCATTTAGACTTTTAGAAAAGTTTAATTACCGGGACTACATAATGTGGTCATTAGTCATTTGGTGATGCGATGTCTTCGGATTTGTGAGTGCTTTTTGTTTCACAATGCCACATTTCGTTCAGTTTAATCAACGTTTGGATCTGTTCGGACTTATCACATGAAACGTGAGAAACGCGTAGCTCTTGAGCTCCGTATAATCTGCTCGTTCTGAATAATCTATATTGATGCAGTTGTTGATCTCAAGAATAATAAGCAAGTTGAAAAGCAATAAATACCATATTTTGTATAAAATGTTTATAATTATATATTTTAGACTTTATTGCGTAAAAGGATATAAAATCATTGATAAGCTACTAATACTGCTTTACAATTTTATTACTTAGATACATAAGCTTAGTACAACACCATAGAAATAATCAGACGATATACCCCCAGTTTTTTTATCGTAAGCAAAAGTAAGGTAGGTATAAAAACAAAGGCAAGATTTTTCGTTACTTGTGCCCTATTCGCTAACCTGTCAACTGTCATTTGCCAACGTACGTAAATATATGACTGTTACTTCAGCCTACAACTTTAGCTTTACATAAAGAAACTAGGGGTAAATCATTATGTCATAACCATACACTTTCAACATATCAACAGCGCCGACAACATATAGCACCTTCTAAAATATAACATAGTTGTACTTGGTAGTAAAAATCCAGTAAAAATATTCTTGTCCGTAAATAAAATGTGCTAACATCAACACGGCATGGCACTAAGATCGTCAAAATAAAATTAACTACGCCAAGCTGGGAGTTTATAGGAGTTGTAAAGTGACATTAATGGCGTCGACGATCGTCTTAACTGTACCTGTCTGTGGACCCAAAATAATGTACTTATTTTATTTAGTTATCTTTACTATTTTGTTATTACTAGCGCTTCTATATTAACTTTACCTATATAGTATGTGTGGGTAGTTAGCTTGCATATTTAACAGATACTTGAACCAATTAAGCTATTTTGTACACACTTTTAGTCCTGAATATGGACACGAATAGAAGTGGAGACTGTAGCATGAATGAAAGCAACTATGAAAGGTTGTACTGCAAGTCTATATAATATAATATAATAATATTAGCCCTGTAATATTACTGTCCCACTGCTGGGCACGGGCCTCCTCTACTAATGAGAGGGGTTAGGCCTTAGTCTACCACGCTGGCCTAATGGGGGTTGGTAGACTTGACATACCTTCGAAATTCTTATGAAGAAATTCTCAGGTATTCACAATGTTTTCCTTCACTGTTATAGCAAGCGATATTTCACAATGAAAACTCACTTAACATAGAATAGTTAGAGGTCTATGCTCCTTTTTGGATTGGTCTCGAACCTCCGACACTCGTCTCGGCAGTCCGTACCACACCCAACTGAGCTATCGCCGCTTATATTATATCAAATATTTCCATTATTATTATTAACAATATGGTGACGATCCAATTTAGTCACATAACATAACAACATAAGCTCACGTCTGTATCCCCGAAAGGGTAGGCAGAGGCGCACTAGCGAACCAGTACACCCAAATTTCGCCAAACTTAGTTCCGTCACAGTTGTGATAGGTAGCGAACCTATCGCGATATCGGGCACAAATTCCAGACTCCGGACTCATATGAAAAATCCAATATCACTTTGCCCGACCCCGGGGATCGAACCCGAGAACTCGTGACGGTAGTCGTAAATATAACCATGTCACTGAAGCCGTCCAACCAATTTACGTAGTTATGTGTATGTTTTACCCAAGTCTGAAACTATTAAGGGCAATTTTTTTGAATCTGGTAAGACGTAATAATTGTCCCTAAAACAAATTCAATACACATCCAGATCGAGATGAGAAGGTTCTGTTCAAAGGGCTGGACCCTGCCACGAGGGCTGCAGAGCCGCCAGCCGTAGGGCCACGTCATGTCATCTGCCAGAGGCACTCATCTTAATTGCACACTCACAACTTTGATATTGTATGTTTTACACTGACGACAATTTGTGCGTAATAGCTGGGGATTTATCATGGTGTTTGCGGCCATTCCTTTAATGATCAGCATCCAGCTTTACACCATACCTATTAAATATTAGGTCATTTTTAGTACCGCCGTTCCTGAACAATAGGTACGTTTGTTTCATCGATATTAAAACAGTTTATTTTTTATTACAATAGAGTTGATATTCGATGAGACGCGACAAGACAAGTATCTAATGGCTAGGAATGCGACTACCTATAAACAAAATCATCTGTAAAGTAGTTTACTAACAGACAGTATGTTGATCCCACAATTGTGATCGGAGTCCATAAACGGCTTTAAGGATAAATGTATTGTAATAATGTAATTAACTTTATGTCGTATTGAATTGTAGTTTCATTCATTATACATAATAATTTGATTACTCATTACATTTTAATGTTGGAATATTGCTTAATATTTTTTTTAACATTGGGTACATTTCACACTCTGTCATATAATAATATTATAAATGTCAGTTCCTAGATTAGGATATAGGCTATTTTTATCATATACAGATATTTTTTAGGTGTTGGAATCGAAATCATTACTATAAGTACAGTATGAAATGTTATAGATTTAAACCACAATCGATTTGATGTGTTACTTTTTATTAACAATTACGTATCACATGACAAGCTTCTAAGGATTCATGTATGTACAGCGCACGTTGGTTATTGCTCTCCTTGTATAATTTTATTCAACGGATACACTTCCGTCAGTCGCATCTTGCATCTATCCACAAAGTTCACAGAAGTTAATCCCGTTTTTGTTCCAAAGTTCCTGGGAGATACCCCACAGGATTTCAACAACGTAAACTTCAACGAATTTTCGTGTTTAAATTAAAATAAATTGTACTTCCACTAGCTAGATATCAAAATAAATTTTCTTAAAACTAAAAAGCTCCTTACGGACAAAGGTCCCATGACCACCTCATTAAAATACTTTTACAAAGAGATGTCGGTTTCTGGAGTAATTACCGCACCACCAAAGCGACTGAACCGTGCACGTTCTTTGTTACTTTATACGAAAATAACATACAAACTCACGTAAATCCCTAAAAAATTAAATGAGTTCAGTTTACAGAAGAATATTTTGTCACAATTTTTCCATTAGTCTAGTGTGGAGTCCAATGTTATATCAAAATACTATATTATCCCCAATAGTCATGAAATTAAATAGTCACGGGCGGCTCGGCCTCCGGTGGCCCATACGCTTATGGAACATATATATGTGCCGCCTCTGACGGGTTAAATGTAAAATAAACGAAATAACATGTAATTTAAATGAATAGTTAGTAATAACGAATATTCTTAAAGATGATTAACAGAAATCTGATACAAATATAGCTCAGACGAATCGAGATCTAATTAGGTGAAAAATAATCTCAAACGACCTTAGCTCTTAATTATAACTATCACTTACCTCCTACGATAGATCTAATAATAAAATACACTTATTACTAGGATTAACCAAGTGTACATCGAATGAAAAAACGTACAAGTAATTTTCATTGAGTGACTTGTTTTTGAGCGAATAGGTAATTTGCGAGAGCGCGCACCTGCGCTCAGACGTATCGACTAACAGGGGCCCTCTGCTTTACGGCGAGTATATAGCAGAACATTCTTGGAGGGCCGTACCAAATGAAATTGACTTTATTCAGTTATGCGATCGTGTGAGCCAGACTCGCTGGAAAGTATGTCTTCACGTTCTTTTAACCGCGAGGTACGAGTACCTAATAAGGCCAGAATGAGATCAAGCATTTTTCGTTACTTTTTCTAGATAACTGCTATGGGGATTCGCAACAGCCTCGGATGGCGTATTTACTTGACAGTAAGAAGTAAACTCGTGAGGTACAATGTCACATGATGCCAGTGTTAATTTGGTGGTACGTTTTGAGGAAACCACAGTAGTACGTCGGTTGCGTGTGTCTGGCCCAGATTGTACCAGGGGTGCGTTCTCATGCACGTTCTGAAGGAAGATATGAGATACGGTGTGTGTTGGTATTCGTCACTCGCCTAATACACAGTTTCTGAAGTCCTGAATTCCTAACATGCATTTTTTAACACACATAACATAAGCTCACACCTGTATCCCCGAAGGGGTAGGCAGAGGCGTACTAGCGAACTAGAACACCCACATTTCGCCGAGCTTAGTTCCGTCCCAGATGTGATAGGGGGCGAGCCTATCGCCATATCGGGCACAAATTCCAGATTCCGGGCTGATATGGAAAAATCCAATATCACTTTGCCCGACCCGGGGATCGAACCCGAGCCCTCAGAACCGTAGTCGTATCGAAATACCACCACGCCACCGAGGCAGTCTGCATTTTTTATAAGTAGATAACCAACTAGAACTACATAGATTGACCAGAACTTATTATCACAGGTATTATAATTATGTCATTACTTATATACAAAAATTCACGCCTGTATCCCAAAGGGGTAGGTAAAGGCGAAGTAGCAAACCAGAATATTCACACCCAGAGCTCACATCCGCGATGGAATAGGTGGCGAGTCTATGGACAGCTGCTATCTCTATCATAGCTATAAAATGCTTTTTTGTTATTAATTATTCACGCATTATCGACATCATCATCATCCCGAAGCCCGAAGGATTCCACTGCTGAACATGAGCCTCTCTCATATCGTATATGATCAACATACTACTTGTAGACATAAGCTCACGCCTGTATCCACGAAGGGGTAGGCAGAGGCGTACTAGCGAAATAGAACACCCACATTTCGCCGAGCTTAGTTCCGGGCTGATATGGAAAAATCCAATATCACTTTGCCTGACCCGGGGACCGAACCCGAGACCTCAGGACCGTAGTCGTACCGAAATACCACCACGCCACGGAGGCAGTCATACGACTTTTGTATAATATATTTTTATTGGTTTACGGAGACATAGAGGCACTATATAAGAATGTAATGAGACTGAATGAGGCGAAAGGTGTGTAAGGATCGTAGCAAGTGGAAATCCGTTGTCTCTGCCTACCCCTATGGGAAAAAGGCGTGAGACTATGTATGTATGTATATAAAACAAACAGGCCATAGTTTCACAACAGTTTTCTGTGAGACAGTGATAATTACCCGGTTTTGCCAGTCCATGCATGAATGAATGAAATAAGTTTATGAATGGCTGTAGGCATTTAATGACCTACAACGTGGTTCTACCACTTATAAAAGTAATTATAATAATTATACTATAATAAAAGTTCTTATAGAAATAATTCAATTTACCATGGTTGAAACATTTTAGAAACTTTCTTTGTCGTGTTATTAAGTAGCCCTCAGAGATAATTTTTATTAATTAATGTAGTACCTAATAGCTTTTGTGGGCTCTGTTATTTTTATTAGGTATCTTTATCTTCTTTTTTCTTTCTACCAGCCCTTATCACACCTTAATGTAAGGTCGGCGCAACACTTTTTCAAATATGTTGTAGAAAGGATGTGGCTAAGTTTTTATGATCGGCTGCTTGCCTGACGTCAACCCCCTAAGGGGGATCCAGTCCCGGGAAAATTAAAATAGAAAATTCGCTTTGCCGACCTGGGAATCCAATCCACGACCTCCCGGTCCACAGCCCATATATGCTGCCACTAAACTAAGGAGGAGACTTTTTGTATCTTTATCTGAAATGTTTTAATATTCTCGTGGGTTCCTACTATCCTAGTTATTGCTAGCTAGTCTAAACTCATCTTTCATGAAGACATAATAGTCATTCTGACCTGCAGGTCGATTCCCCAAGGTTTCATTTGTGAAAACAATGTTGTGGCATCGTTGCGGCAACGATGTTTTCATTTTTGTATTCAGCAAGGTACAAAGCGCACGCTCTAGCGCTATGCGTAATGACGGCGCTTATGCGAACCAGCTCTCTCGAGCGAGGCGTTTGACATAAATGCATGGAAAGTTGAACGCTCCGTCGTCGATATTAACGATGTGTGCTGCAGGAGCTCGTCGTCGAACGCAACGTTGTGGCGTTTCTTAGACAATCGACCGGCTGCTCGAGTAAATCCAGCGTTAGTAGGGCCCAGTTACACGAGAAAACGGGTTAAATACATGAATATAGTTTTTAATCTAGCATTAATACTAATTCTCATTGTGCCTTGTGCAATCTAACCCTAGGTATACTCCTAACTTTATATGACGCAAGGCGTTTAAATTCTTTGGACGCAAGATAAATTATTTAGTATTGTGCAAGTGAGCCTAAGTGGTTATTCCCCTAAATCTGAACTTCTGAATTGACCATCCTTCGCATGTAACCGCGCCACATTCAATCCAAGTCCTTCAAATTCGAAATGAAAGTTCTCTAATACAACAGCGTCAGCATAATAACATGCTTGTTCAGCAGCTCGAGCAGGAATATTTTTAAAAATCGAATTCTTCTTTTTATTAACAGAATGGCCTCCATCAAAGGCTAATGATTTTACCGACGAAAGTGTTTGTATCCAGCTCGATGTGCGTCTATGACATTTTTATGAAATATTCACCAAACGTCTTCAGTGCGGAGCGAGCTCGATATGACCTCGATTTTCAAAAATATTCCTGCCCGGGTCGTAATTCAAAATTCATTATTACCGAACATGAAATGAATAGAAAGTTAATTACCATAACGATGATATAAAAGTCTAAACCAATTAAACTTGAAACCTCTTAAATGCGTGCTTTCAAACATTCATTTTTTGGTTTCTTACATGGAATTCTGCCCTTTGTTCCTATAGGTTGATACATGTTTTCAGAAATCATAATTATATACCGATTTCAAAAAAGGAGAATGGTCTTTTAGTTCTCTTGTGTTTTTATTATTCGTCGTCTACTGGATCTAGAGCCATTGTACATGAGCTGTGGACTGGGAAATCCTAGGTTCGAACACCAGGTCGGACTACGTTCTTTTAAAACGTTTTGCCGGCGATTATCCGCCAGATAATTGTCACTTATCAGTCAGGTCGTAAAAACTTAGCCAAATCAACCTCATACTGAAGTGGGATAAAGGTAAGTGGATTTCCATAATAATATAGATGGATGTAATATGTGACAAGTAGATATGTATATCTCTATTATCACACACCTAGATAATTAGTATGACAACTCAAAAAATAAGAAAAATATTCACCTCAATATTGACTGCCTCGGTGGTGTATTTCGGTATGACTACCGTCCTGAGGTCTCGGGTTCGATCCCCGGGTCGGGCAAAGTGATATTGGATTTTTCCATATCAGCCCGGAGTCTGGAATTTGTGCCCGATATGGCGATAGGCTTGCCCCCTATCACATCTGAGACGGAACTAAGCTCGGCGAAATGTGGGTGTTCTAGTTCGCTAGTGCACCTCTACTTACCCCTTCGGGGATACAGGCGTGAGCTTATGTTATGTATCAATATTTTAGATAAATGGTTTTTCTTGTCTTCTGAAAAAATACATTTTTTAACTTATATACTTACATATACTTTAGTATTGATCTTGGTGTGCGATATAGAAAAGATATGACTGACTGCAATATCAGCGTATAGCCGAAATTATTGGTACTAGGAACGTGAATTTTTACACACGTAATATTTTCGGAAAGGATTTTTGGAAATTCATCCCTAAAAGTGTTGTAACAGGGATGGAAGTTTGTTTACAGAAATGAAAATACGACGAGACAGACTAAATCAGGTGTAGCCGCGGGTAAAAGCTAGTTTGATATAGGTTAAAATAATGGGGAACTTGCACAAAAATTATAACGAGATATTGTGTTGATAAATCAATAAACAAAACCATGAAATGCGCTATAATGAAATTTGTAGTATAAAATACCTGATATTTTACAAAATATCTTATTTATAAAATATGTACAATGGAATGTAATTGCAAAAGCCAAGTGACGTTATTGCATAGAGAATCATAAAGCAGTGTTTCTATGTTGGGATATTTTTCCCCATTTTGGTAAAAATTGTTGTCGTGTATGTGTAATATAGTGATTAGTGAATTCGATTTCGCCGGTCCTTCTCTTCTTCCTTATTTTTATTTCGTTATTTAAAGAAATAGTTTAACATTTGACGTCAAGCCCTTTTTTAGCGCAGGGTTTTGTAAGTAATATTTTGTCTTGTGATAAATGATTTTAATGTTTTTGTTTGTTGTGTGTTTATATGAGATGTTCCCTATCATTGGTATTGTTCACGAAGCAAGATCATCCCCTCCCTCTTCTCACATTGTTTTGTAAACGATAAATAACTTTGTCAGATAATTTCAACGAGACTCCCGTCTATCGTATTTGGGTATTTAAATATTCTTTGACTATGTCCTGCGGAAATATTCCCGTATATCCAACGTAAAAGTGTGAAAGTGCAGAATTGCTTTGAAGAACTTTAAAGTAACTTTGCTTTTGCGACTCTGATGTTATATAAAGTAATATATTAGAGTAGAGGTGCCGTAACTACCTTTCACGTGGAGCTTCTTTATCTTCAGGATGGTCCAAAACTGGTTCCTGGTCAGTGGCCCTAGAAGGAATATTTTTGACTATCGAATTCGTATCGAGCTCGATGCGCATCTATGACATTTGTATGAAATATTAGGCAAATGTCATCTGTCCGCAGCAAGTGCAATACGAATTCGATTGTCAAAAATGTTCCTGCTATGGCCGCAGGAACAAGTTTCAGGCCGCTGGTCATTTCTGCGCCTTTCCTGGCTCTGCTACTTTTATCTGAGCACCGGTCGCATAGGCCTGATTATAACAGCCTTTCTGTAGTTTGCAGAGGATTTCCCTGTTCGTCACGATCCTTGTCGCTTTTCATAGGTGTAGTGTATGTGTGTAAACTGTAATTCAAGTAGGTATTAGAACTTTCTAGTATTACTGTTATATATTTTTACTATATAATAGGCTTACATATGTAGCTAATGACGCAGCTCTTACTATGAGTTTAAAATAATAATAAAACTGGCAGATTACATATACTTTCCTCACAATTATAGATATCTTAAGGTAAAAATTAAACGCCTCTAAAGGTGTTAAAACGTTATTATCTTACAATGTGTAACATTTCATAATAAAAGCACATAACCTTTCCATATAACTCGGTAAGACAAATTTGGCATAACGGTCGAAGATGGACCTTTCCCTCAATTAAGCAATTAGGAACGATTAACCCTTTGAAAATTCAATAAACGTTTACTAAAAGCGAACGACAGTCTGTAAAAATTACTCTTTATAATAGTAAATGTTTGGATTAGAAAAATGGCGTACACACGAAATCGGATGACAGAAATAAAATCAAATTCTTCGAACGCTAACAAGTAGGAAGCGAAAGATATTAATTGATTTTATAACTTTACTTTAGATATTGTTCTGAATACAATTCTTATTTCATTTTTGATTGCTCGCTAGTCATCTCATATTATCGTATATTTATCGTGTATCGCGTAAGTACGTAAGTAAGTACATCCTTATATCTTAAATACTCAGTTTTTTGTCTTTATTTATTGTAACCGACATCTAAATTAGTTGGATCATATACCAACTTGCTACTACATATGCTAAAATGATAATAATATCTAGACACCATAATATGCTTTAATAACCCCGAATATTTCCTACCGTTGTTAAAAAAAACATAAAAGTCCTCAAACAACCAGCTATCAAACTTATCAGTATACATGAATAAGGCTTACCTATTGTTTCCATCAACTTCTGCAGTCGAGCTGAAATCGAGAAAATTAAATATTGTTTTATAAATTAAAACTCTTTAAAACTTAGATAAACAGATTCAAGATTCACATTTAAAGATATACATACTACTAAGAGGTAATCGGTGCTCGAAATGGACGCGTGAGAATGGTAGTTCCTCTTCGTTTAATAACCGTTCCGTTTTCCGTTAGGAACGCAGGGAGAAAAGCGTTCCTTCTCATGAAAAGTCCATATCGAGCACCGGGGTAGCTTACTACCCCTGGGGCAACTGGTGCACCCACGTTTTGCCCATGATTTGATAGGAGCCAAGCCTATCGCCATATCGGGCACAAATTCCAGACTCCGGGCGGAAAATATGACCTGATTCCGTGACGGTATGTTAAAACCCAATATTACCGCCTACAGAATAAATAAACGACGCCGGCAAAAAGAGACCGGATGAGGTAATCATCAGGCAAAAATGATAATCAGTTTAAATAGTCAATGTAACTCCTGGTACACTAAATTAGCTAAACATTTTATCCAGTTTTTCCAAGGTGAACCCGTCGAATGGCATTTCGTCATTTAAAAGACGAAGAAAAATGTACACAAATAAGAAACTAATTGAATCCGTTTTTGAGATAGTTTGGAATATAAATTTATGTCCAAGATTTATTTCCTCAGTATTAGGGTGGTATTTAACTATTTTAAATTCGCTATTGCGGTTGAAGATGACAATGTTATTATATCACGCGACCGTTGATTTCCCTGTTATGCCAGGGTTAATGTTGTATCACATACGATATTGGCTCTACGTTGTTTTATGCGGAAGTGCCCCTTTTCTTCTTTCGCCGATAAAATGTAATAAGGCGTCACATCGATTAGCCTTCACTGAGTCAACACGAGTGGTAACAATATTACTGATATTGTGGCCAATAACCCACCCTCCAAAGCTTTAACGCAAAAGCAATTCTCTTTTATTGATCTAATCTATGCTATTATACAAAATTGTGGCATTAAGTAATCCTTTGTTTTTTTCTCGTTAACATTGTTTATTCTTTGGAAACCTTCCTTAGCAAACAGCCGAGCATAGACGTAACAACATTAAGTTAATGGGCTAAAATAATATTTATTTACAAACGTTTCGTTTTAAAATCGGAGTACAAGAAAATAGCTCATAATTAATTATGCCTTTTTGGACACGGTGCATGAAATACTGAACATATAGTATGACCCAATAATTCTCTTTTGGCTGTGGCACAGGAATTTATATTGAGCCTAAAATATATAACGGCCAGAGTTATACCCAGAAATAATCATTTATCACCCATAATGCATCGCAATCTAATTTGCAAGCCACGCTGCGCAATGCGTTTACAGAGTTCTACTAATTTAATAAATGAATATTTACTTTACCTATTGATTTATTTTCTTCTAGCAGAGATTGGCAAACGAGCAGATGGGTCACCTGATGGTAAGTGATCTCCACCGCCCATAGACACCCAAGACACAAAAATAATCATGGGTGCGTTGTCAACCTAAAAGGAGGAAATGGAAGGGGAGCGGTAAGGGATTGGGAAAGGGAGGGGGGAAATGGACCACCGGAAATCTCACTCACCGAACGAAACGCGACAGCAAGCTGCCACTTTACGTCGGTTTTCTGTGAGACAGTGGTATCTAACCGGTCGGGCTGGCCTATTCGTGCTGTAGACATTACTGTATATACAACGTGGCTCTACCGCTCACAATATGAAATATAAAAAAATACTAAAATAAATGAATATTTATTATACCTACGTTGCATAATACAAAAATGTAAATATACATGATTTGTACAAATTACTAAAAACTGAATGGAAATACACCACATACTCGAATGGAATGGAAACATGTCGTTTCCAATAATAGTTTAAAAAAATAGTTCATTAATTATATCATTTTTAAATTTGGTGCTTTGACATCATACATATTAGTCACATAAACGACAGTAGAATTTTATAAAAACCAAAAACTATATTTAATAATTAGAACACTTTGAACTCTTCCCCTTTAATCATATTTTGTATTGCAACACAAATAAACTCATACTCGTCAATAAGTAAAAATGTCCGCACGCCGCGGATGAAATTCAGTTTTTTTCGTGAGCTTCTAACGAGGTAAGAGGCTCATTAGCTATCTGGAGTGGTGAAGACGAGCCGTGTCACGACCAGACTACCTACTTCGGCCCCACACCTTTTAATACTTGAAAGCTTTGGTATTTCACATGACGTGTACTGATGTGAGGTGGTATTGAAAAAAAGCTTGTTAGTATACGTGTTCGCGAACCCGGCAATCTTAAAGGCACGTTGAAAAATTGTGCCACGTAAATCAAATTTATATAAATAACTGTGATATAATTATGGAACTTCGATAATTTACGGATGAAAAGGTACACGAGGTGAAATAGAAACCAAACTGGATTTGTTTTTGAACAACAATATTGAACAAAAACTGAGTCTCTTGTGTTCTCGGGTTCGATGGGCTAATTTGTCTAAATATCTTAATGTTAATAGATTTGTTCCTGAGCGCTATAACCCAAATACACTATTTGAATGTATTACTCATGAGGAAATTATCATCAGCTACCAGTGGATTTCCCCTAAGGCCAACTAGGCCCAGGCCTAGGGTGGCTGTAGCATTACATAAAGTCACGCCTGTCTTCCGTTGGGGTAGGCAGAGACTAAGGAGCACCAATTGTTTCGGTTCAAACACACCTCCTTCGCTTCTTCCACAGTCATCAGTCTTTTCATACACGCTCGTCGGTTACAAGAACTCCTTATTTGGCCCTTTTTTAAAAGATCGCCGATTTGGTCGATAACGGTACGTCTAGGACCTCCTCGGCCGATGCTACCTTTCACTTTCGCTACATAAATTTCTTTCGTCATTCTACTTTCATTCATCGTTTCAACGTGGCCAAACCACCGAAGCACTGTACCATTAGGGGCGGCCAAACACTAAACAAATTCATTAGGAAACTTTCACCTTACTGACGAACTTAAAACCATTATCTACAATAAATTGAGAAACTTCCCCCTTTTTAAGTTGGTTAAAAACAAGGGGTAGCAGCTAGTTCCTAATTATTCAATGAAAGACTTATTTCGAGGACCGTGATGTTTTTAATAATATTTGTTTTACATTAAATCTGCTTAATATTATGTTATATGTAATTTTACAATATGCCGGTGTCCTTGATAAGAAATCACACAGGAAAGAGAAATGTCAAAGTACGTCCATGCGTTTTGTTCTCGCTAATAAATATTGTAACAAGCATTACTTCTGTACGTTTTGTTATTACTTAAAACCAATGTTACTACAGTTCCGGGCCTAGGACGGCCAGCACTGCAAATCCGCCACTGATCATCACCATTATCAACAACCACAGGATATCCACAGCTGAACATAGGCTATTTATACAAATCAGTACGAGAAGTAACACATACACTGCTAGTCAGTAGTCTATTCCATACATGTACTCACCACCGTGCACACATTTTGCAATCTGTGTGTAATTTTGGTAGACGAAAGTTAAATTCTTTTATGGCTTAAGAAGATACGTTGCAACTTCCAACTTATTGCAACTTAAAAAGGCTTTGCCTGGAGTGTTTTCTTTACAAACTTGAACGAGAGTTCAAAACTCTTACCGTCAGTAGACGTTATCTATACATCACATAAGTTTTAAATACGGTGATAATCAAAACCTAAGGATATAACTTAAGGTATACTTTTAAACTTTGGAGTTTAAGTCATCATAGTCTCAATGTTGAATGTTATTGTCACAACCAGCTACCTGCCTGACAACACACTCTGAGGGATTCGGTCTTGGCCAAATCATGTTTGGAAAACTCCGGTTTATTTTCTTCCTTTCTTTAAAAACATATGGTCCCCATCAAAGATTGATAACTTTGCCAAAAACATGCACATGCACACACCGTATACTTTGCCACTCAACCACGGAAACGCCTTTACTTAAGTACTACTATAATATTTGCTACTACTATTACTTAGTACTTATGTATATATCGGCGCAAAATCACAAGCTTATTTAAAAAGCCGTTGTTATTTCACAATTGTTAAACTGCTGAAACGTTAAAAGATTCTAAAAAGTTAAAATAATCGTTATAATTATTTCTTTGACATTCGATATTCGATATCGAGTAGGTAGTTGCAAATATGCACCCTATAAAAGGAGTGTTCAAAGCAAATTTGACACTCCCTAATCGATGATGTCTTCAACATCTCTCTCAGTGGCCGTCCTGAGCCGAGGTTCGTAACCCGTTAGTGGGTTGCCCTCAGCATGGTCACCTAACTTTATGGGTTCGCAACGCACCTGCGTTCACCCATCAGACCGGTGTGTCTGTGTAAGCCGACTCGGTCCGGCTGCCAGCTGTAGGGCCAAAAAAAAACAAAATTCGACACAGTCGTGCTCCGGCACCCGGACTGTCCACATCCCTAACTAGACGGTACTGTTGTGCACCGTTAATAAAGGGAGTTAGTGCATTTCAGTGCTTGCTGTTGATAAATAAGATGAGTAATCATCATATTAAAAGTCAGCCTTGGCTGACGTCACCATTTTTAAAAACATCAGCATTGGCCCTCTGACATATATAAGATGTTATTTATGTAAGCAGGAGGCACCTAACCCACACATACAGATTATCAGACCTAATCCATCCACTTACATACATTCACACATTTTCAGATTGAAAATATTTTTCACAGATAGAGATCTATCGTTGAAGCCATTTCGCAGGCTTCAATAATTCATTACAGAACACGTCAAATTCCGTTCAACGTTTGCGCTTGACGCGGCTATCCGTCATACCTAGAACCTAACACCAAGATGAAACCTGGCTATTGTACCTATGTAACGTTACTTCACATCAATCGATCTTTTGATAATTTATAGCTAACAGCCGAATGTTCATACACTTAAGGTTATGTCGTTTAATGCCGCCTCATCTGTCAAAATTGTATGACGAAAACAAATATAAGAAGCCGTTAAAGTTGAGCAGCGTTTGACCATTCGATAACTTGATAGTGGGAAATAGGTACATCAGTGGCGAAGGGTGAAAATTTTCAAAAATGAAGCCAGTGCTACTTTCTCGTCTAAATAGTATCTAGATAAAACCCACTTAGTAGCCTAAAATCCGGAAAAGGGATGCTGGTAGGTATCAAGTTATATAGACCCGTCGCCACATTATTATCTTTATCAACAAACACCAACTTTTTTAAAATCTAGGCGTAGTGTAGTCTCAAAAGAATAGTATCCACCGACAAACATTGGGTTTAGCGGTGGTCACCAGAATTATGCCGGCCTATTTATGCTTCTTCACACTCCGAAGAGGGAAAAAGCAAATCGATGGGGTTACGAGACAGGCGGATGAAGGATGCAGACAAAGATGTACCCCCCATACCCGCCTCAACCAACCAATCTAGTCATGTCGCAAATCCTTCGAGAGTACCAAAAATACACTGGCTGATCCTGGAACGCGAATCACACAAAGACTGAGTCACTATGGCAGGTTTGAACACAAAGGGCCTTACTTATAAAAGCATTTTAACTGAGCATATGGTTAAGAATAGCGCGACACTGTTTTCCTTGCGTTACATTGTTTAAAAATGAAAGGGACAACCTGTGGTTAAAAACAAGCAGCGCTTAAATATTTTTATAAGTAAGGGGCCATGTGTTTTTTCTTTCTTTGTATAATATTGTGTACGGTGGACGCCGCCGTCCGGGCGGATAAAAATATCCTACCGCCCGCAACTACTTTCTATGACAGAAAAAATCTAATTGAATGATACCTACTGATAATTGCCTTCACTTACAGCTATTTAAGTTTTTGACACGTTAACAACTGCCTCTAATGTTGAGGCAAAAGTAATAGCCATAAAGGCAACGACTAAAATTGTGAAGTAGCAAGTTTGAACTTTATGACCTTTGACATTTGCATAACATAACATAAACATAACATAAGCTCACGCCTGTACCTCCGAGGGGGTAGGCAGAGGCGCACTAGCCAACTAGAACACCCACATTTCGCCGAGCTTAGTTCCGTCCCAGATGTGATAGGGGGCGAGCCTATCGCCATATCGGGCACAAATTCCAGACTCCGGGCTGATATGGAAAAATCCAATATCACTTTGCCCGACCCGGGGATCGAACCCGAGACCTCAGAACCGTAGTCGTACCGAAATACCACCACGCCACCGAGGCAGTCATTTGCTTTCAATGATATAAACTGGGGGCTATGTAGGTATTTACTAATTACCTATAGAACCTTTAACTACATCGACTAGCACTTGGACGGCATAATAGGTGTAGGTAGTAGGTAGGTGGGTGGTGCGAAAGTAGGTAGGTACCTACACAAAGTAGAAACGTAAACTACATTTCCCACGTCCCATATCAAAGTTTATTCAATCAACACATTCATACGAAAACCTAACTAAATAAAGCAGGCATCCCTTGAACCCTTTTAGGTGGCATTTTTAACATGCCGCAATAAAATTTACGTAATGCTAGAAGGGATACGCAAGCCACTTCCTAAAGCTTCGCATACATAATAATGATTAAATTCATTACGAGATTTCGTACACAACGTACCATTGTGATTGTGCGGCCGGCGTGAGCAACAGAAAAAAGTTTATTACGTCCTACTGCGCTCACCCAGTTAAAACAAATCCTGAAACACCACTGACATAAATTGGCTGCCAGGTTTGTTCCATACATTGCACGTTTTTCCAACTTTATAGCAATAGTCTTCAATTTGCAACGAAAAACGGGAAAACCTGCCTGCCTCGGTGGCGTAGTTGTATTTCGGTACGACTACTGTCCTGAGGTCTCGGGTTCGATCCCCGGGTCGGGCAAAGTGAGATTGGATTTTCCCTATCAGCCCTGAGTCTGGAATTTGTGCTCGATATGGCGATAGCTTTGCCCCTTATCACATCTGGGACGGAACTAAGCTCGGCGAAATGTGGATGTTCTAGTTCACTAGTGCGCCTCTGCCTACCCCTTCGGGATACAGGCGTGAGTTTATGTTATGTTTTAAACGGGAAAATAAACTTTTGCACATCGATTTCAGAAATATAATTTGAAATACATAACGGCAGCTACTTTAATATCCACCTTCATTGGACCGGTGACCCCAGCTTCATAGGGACTCTAAAGCTGAGATCTATGTATATAGAACGAACTTCGACTACGAAGTCGAACGGAGTCGCGGGCAACAACTAGTTTAGAATAATAAAATAACCTCACATGGGCCTTACTTAAAACAGCATTTTTAGCTGAGCAAATGGTTACGAATAACCTGTCACTTTTTTCCTTGCGTTACATTGTTTAAAAATTAAAAGGACAACCAATGGTATAAAGATAAGCAGCGCTTAAATATTTTTATAAGTAAGGGACATAGCGAGTATCCCCGAAAGGGTGACATAAAGATGTGAACTAGAACGCTCGTATTTCGCTGCGCTTATTTCGCCTCTTCATAATTATAAGCGAATCTAAACCTTACGGTGCACAAATTCCTACGACGGGTAACACATGTGTGTATTTCAATTAAAAATAACAAATTTTAATTACAAATGCCCTACATGAGATTTAAACCTCGACGGAGAAACTTAAAAATCGACTTCAAATATAATTACTTAAAAGTCAATAACGTAATGTGTTTTACTATTGCATGTAAATTAAAACACAATAACCCAATCGGGACGTCTGTGCTGTTCAGGGAGTGTCATTTGTTATTCTTGACCGAATTTATGTCGCACCACACTGCAGAGAAACCATGATAAACAAACATTTATTGGTCTCCAGAAGGCGGATTAACAGTTTTTCAATTAATTGTAAAATTAGCAAAAGAAACTGATTTCTTAAGTTTACTCCGAATGTTATACATTGAAATAAAACACTTTTTACGGATTCTATCACGGTTTGTTTTAATTTTTATGCCCGACGTTTCGAAGGCTTTGCAGTCTTCGTGGTCACGGGTCGGACAAATCGTGATAGAATCCGTAAAAATAGTTTTCTTTCTTAACAAAACAATTTTAATTCTTGGGTCTGTTTGATCGGCTAATCTCAAACTGCTGGACCGGTTTTGACGGGACTTTCACTAGGAAAATAGTTAATGTTATAAGAGTAACAAAGCCAATATTTTAAGCCTGGAAAATAGATTTCCACGCGCAGTCGCGAGAAACGGCTCTATAAAAATAATTCTGAAACTGCCTCGATGGCCTAGTGGTATTACGTGCGCGTTACGACTATCAACCTGAGGTCTCAGGTTCGATCCGGGGGTGAGATAAATATTGGATTTTTCAGTATCAGCCCAGTCTGGAATTTGTGCCCGATGTGGCTATAAGCTCGCCGTCTATCACATCTGGGACGGAACTAAACTCGGCGAAATGTGGGTGTTCTAGATCGCTAGTGCGCCTCTGCTTACCCCTTCGGGGATACAGGCGTGAGCTTATGTATGTTAAAAATAAATTAGGAGCCAGATACGGGATCCCTCATCACCAAAATAAAAATCGATTGTTGTAGGCAGGTTCATTATATTTTCTTACATTTACCAAACAAAAATAATGTGAAGAAAAACGCAGTATACGAAATACAATGAAATTTGCAATACAATAAGCATCAATGAAAATGCTTATTTGTAAAAATATTAAATAAGTAGGTACTATGTATTATTGCTTTAATAATCTTGTAGAATTTATATTATGCATTATCAATAACACGTTATATTAATAATTTTAATGTTTACAGAGCAATTTTTGAATAGCCAGAAACATATTGGGAAAATAAAAAATCTCTCAGATATAAATTGACCAGCTATTAAAAAATCGGCTCTGAATTAATAATAGTTTTATTTGATTACACACTGATAACAAATTGTACATATTAATACTATAACAATTAATTATTATTAATTTTGAATTTCTTGTCCTCGTTGATATACCAACAACCATAGAAGTACAAGGCTTACTCTAAGCGTGCAACAATGATAATAATAAACAACAGTGTCATGACAAACTCGCCATGCTTTGTTTCCATGCTGGCTCCTAATTCTATACGCATCAGCGCAAATGTACAATACGCAAAACGACCACAACACGCAAATAGCACGACACGCATAATGTACAATACACAAAATGTACAAAACGCATAGTGTACAAAAAGCAAAATGTACAATACACAAAAAGTACAAAACGCATAGTGTACAAAAAGCAAAATGTACAATACACAAAATGTACAAAACGCATTGTGTACAAAAAGCAAAATGTACAATACACAAAATGTACAAAACGCATAATGTACAAAAAGCAAAATGTACAATACACAAAATGTACAAAACGCATTGTGTACAAAAAGCAAAATGTACAATACACAAAATGTACAAAACGCATAATGTACATGTAGCCGTTAAAGGCTTGTTTGTCATATAAATATTTTACATTGTCGTTAACAGAAACGTCAAAATACTCACGATGGAGATACTGTAGCTCGACCCTGAGTTTTGAAATTTCACGCTAGCGCCTACGTAGAATAATTTGTATGAAAAACGTCCATTCCCCGCGTACCCGCTAGAGGCATTTGCCATTGTCTCTAGCGTGCAATGCCAAAAAAAATAATTGTCGAGCGACTGCAGCTATGTAGTACGGTTAATACTTCTCGATAACTATCAAGAAGTATTTACTCGTACCAGGGGTACTGTAGGCCAACCATGAGTTTTTTTGACATTACTCGCTAGCGACTCCGTAAAATATTTGTATGACAAACCCCCGAACGCCCGGTTACGAGGGGAACTGACGTTTCCCATACAAATATTTTACGTTCTCGCTCGCGTAAATACGTGTAACAAAGTCATGGCTGAGCTACTGATCTCGATAGTAGTAATGATACTACATTTTTACAAGCAAATCTCATCTATAACTATCACATAACACAATAGACATTTATTAAAATCTAAATAATACACTAATAGAGTCAAGGAATGCAAAGGTGCGTAAATACGTGCTAACATGCTTTAAGCATTATGTGAAATACTGTAATATAAATTAAATTCGATAATACATTTATGAGAAATCAAGCACATACAACTATTCAAAGATCAAAATGAGATACATAATATGGTTTTAATTCTTAAAACATAGATTACTATAGACAAAGTAAGGCATATATCCGTATTGATTGTACGTGCGTTTTAAAATATCAAACGTCAATATGTCCTTGATAAGTGAAATGAAGATATACCAAAAATATTTGTTTAAAGATGCAAACTACACTCTGTTATTGATATTAGGGTTTAATTAGCTTATTTTGACAATGCTGATCCACGACTACATATAAATATATATATGTATCAAAGAATATACATATTTACACGTTAGCATAAAAACATATTTTTTTGTCCATGGTGGACATATTGGCGTTTGTTATTTATCAACTCATTTGTAATAACATTTTAATATCGAAGGAGTGTAGGGATTTGTGACTACCGGATCTGGCAATGTTTCACAACTCAAGTAAATGTAACTTTCCTATTACATATTCAGTCATTGTTTTCTGTTACATGTTCTTCATAGACCGCAGCTGTGTGGACAGAGTCCCCCAACATAGATTGCAATTAAACAAGACAAGTGAAATTTACATACATGTATTGATATAATTGATACTACCAAATACTTACACATAATATTTTTTAAATAGATTTTTTCTGTATCTCGTTGAAAGCTCGCATCGGAACTCTTTACTAAATAGTGAAAATTGTATGTACCATTGAAATATAAATTTTTACGGATTCTATCACGATTTGTTTTAATATTTATGACCGACGCCTTTTCGAAGGCTTTGCAGTCTTCGTGGTCACGGGTTGGACGACTACGAAGACTGCAAGCCCTCGAAACTTCGTTGCGCATAAAAATTAAAACAAAGCGTGATAGAATCCGTAAAAATAGTTTTATTTCAATGTATAACATTCGCGTAAACTTAAGAAATCAGCATATTGTATGTACCATTACATAATTACCTAACATACAATGAAAGTTACTTGAATATGGTGAAACATAGGCCTTAAACTAAATCTTCATATATACCAGTGTTATTGAAAGAGTTTTGTTACTATTGATATAGGACAGAAATATCTGAGATGATAACTAGCATATACCATGTTATAAAAATCTATCGTATCTTAAACACCTGCAATATATTATATTGTGCAATAAGACATAGAGAACTTAGTTCTATACATTGTGCCATACAACGAAAATATTATTGAATAAATACCGTCTTACTTTAATTATTATATGAAATAAAAACATTTGAAGCTTATTCATATCTAACAACAATATATTATGAAAAAAGTATGACAAAAATCAGGGGGGTGACTCCTGACGCTCGATTCGAACTTGAATTCGATTCGGTTTTATTTATTGACTTAAAATTCCACCGAAATAGAGTTAAAAAGTGCATTAATGTCAAGATAAAAATTACCAAATGATAAGTTCTTGAATGTTATGCAATATTGGCGTACTTTAAAAGTAGCTTTCGGTGGGATTTTAAGTCAATAAATGAAACCAAATCGAAATCACAATCGAATCGAGTGTCAAGAGTAAGGCGGCAGGTCATTTTTATGGATCTTTTTAAATTTAACAGCTATACAAGATTTGTAAGACCATAATTGGGTACTTGACAATAAACCAATATCAATGAATTTCTGTAGGAACATAGATTTATCATCTAAATAACATATGCAATAGAAATTTATTAAAAATACTCCAAGGATAAATTTATTTTAGTAATTTAAATACTTTATTTTTTATATGTCCGTCACGTGACGGTAAACACCAATCACGATGCATGATGTCAGATTACTCATTTTTCTTGTTTATTTGTTCCACAAGGGCCTAAGACCTAAGATCAAAAGTCATACTGCCAGGTTATTTGGTAATTTTATTTCGTATTTTTATTTAAATATCAACTTTATTTCAACGCGGATGTGATCGACGATCGATATCTGATCGACGAAATATCCAACCCGTTTTTTTTAGTATGAAATCATAAATGTTATTTCCTCAATATCTTTTTTAAAAGCTATTTTGTATTTATGGTAAGAAACAATGACGTCACACGTAGCTACAGTTAACAGGTAGCGTTTTGGCGGTAAACTAAATTATACATATTAATTTTTCCTTTTTTTAACTAAATATATGAAAATAAATTACGAAATATTTTTTTACATGTATAAGATAAACCAATTAATATCCCTGTTTACTGTTAAAAAAATAGTCATGTACCCAATTATTGCCAACATCTTAATTATGCTGTAATATGGTGCATATGGTCAAAAGGAATATGCTACGTCACACACACTATAATATTATGTATATCAATACATTTAAAACGTAACATCATATTATATTATGTAAAACCTACGAACATACTGAACATTAATATCTAAATGTGGGAATGCTATTTGAAAATTTGTAATCAACATTGCAATATCATATAACTATTATGGAATCAGTCTTGACATAAGGGAATGGAATTTATATGAGGTAAAGTTCATGTAAACATAATGCCTTGTGCAAAAGGCAATTTTAAAGGCAATATCAATGCCGCATATAATTTTCATCCGTACATTTAGTACATTTAGGATCAATTATAATATTAGAACTAGCGCGCGCGGGTAGCTGTTTGTCACTCCTATCTGGTCTAGGGAAATGTATGAAGGTGCGTGCATGTTACCACACGACGTGACGACTGGGTGACTTTCGATACAACTTCATACATTTGAGAAAGTGACAAAAAAGTCAGTGACAAAAGTAACTCTTAGTTTTAAATTCGAATAATTTCGCAAATTGCTTGGGATCCACGTATATTGTATACCTATGCTTTCATGAAGTTACGATACATCAAAAGCGAGTTAAAAACCATGTCATAATCAGATCTTATATTTAAAAGGCTTTCATAATAATAATAATAAAGCGGTAGCTTTGTACGTCTGAGGCTAGTTTTTGTATAATTAAATTTTTCTTACCTGTCTAGCATTATATAATATATCAATCAGCTCCACTGCTGGGCACAGGGGCTGACCACCACCGCTTATAGCAGTATTATTATAATCTTACTTGTACCAATTCCCGTCCAAAAAAAAACTAAGTAAGATTAAAATAATACTTCCCTACTTTTACGTGGTTATCCTCTGGTCTCCTTTGTACTCATGAGAGGGGTGAGGCCTTAGTTCAGCAAGCAGAGACTATGGCATAGTTACAGTTCAATCTTATCAATATTACCAAGATATATAACAATCAAATCGTTGTAACAATAGAAAATGTTGTGCTTTGTGTAGTTCTCTGTAAGACAGGTAAGAAAAAATTTGTGTAATATTCGTTAAATCTTTGTACTGCTTGTTGTGAACACAGTTTAGGGTTTCCTCACCAAAAGGCAGCAGGAGCTGAGTCCTGCTTGTAGTTTAGCCAGTTCAGAGAAACAAATAGATCTTCTAGCGAAATCGATCTTTTTGCAGAACACCTGAAAAACGAGACAAAATCATACTATGAAACTTGTCGATCAAAGCTCTGGTTTTGCTACTCAGTAGTAGCAAAATGAGTTTTGCTACTCAGTAGATGCAGTCATCTTTATATTATATTATCTTGTTTTATCAGTACGCGCCGCGCAAGTTTTCTAGTTCTACCCAAAACAAGAAAAAAATATTTCCTTATGAAGTTACACTCTATAACAAAATACCTTCAAATATAAAAATGTAAATCTTTTAACACATTCAAAGTAAAACTTGCCCAATATGTCTTAGACAAATACTTGTTGGAAATGTGTCTTAGCGAACAACATTCAATGTTGTGTCTACTTTATGCAAATTGTGTTCTCCTGTATGTGACTTTTTTTTAAGATAAATTCCTTTGAACCTTACTCATCATTTAAATTTCTTATTATTTACATATTTATAATAGCTTATATAAGTTATATTTATACAAAAATAGCATGTCTTTTTCATACCATTGACAAAACAAAATATGGAATATTCCGATACCACGTCAATTTATCTGATATCAAGTGTACAATATTCTATACAGGGTGTTTCATAAAGTTGGTACCCATGAAAAGTCCACACATAGAGCCGGTGATTGGCAACTTTTTCGTGAAGTTAAAAACTCCATAGGCCTTATAGTTACTGAGCAATCAGACTTCGAAAATAATATGAAATCTTTCGTTGTGATGACCCTAGATCAGCTGGCAGCGGTCAACAACACATGGTTACAAAGACTAAATAAAACTAGATGTGTCTAAACCTGCACACAAAACTTTACTAACTTAACGAAATGAACGAATGGAACGATTTAGTTTTGTGCGCGATGACTAAAATTGAAGTATTTTACATACTTAAAATTTATACGAATATTTGTTTAAAGTAAATGCGTAAATTATAATATTACACTTGCTTAGTGACAACAAAATATTGATCAACTTTTCACTTCTTTCATTTAAAAGCACCTCTACATGTCTAAACTAATTAGGCATGTATCAAATCATATTTCACAACGAACATTCACTACTCTTTGCTAGTCGCGTGCGCAGAGGGGTAGGTCACTGTCTCTTGCTATACCTATGAAGTCCACGTGGACTGTCGCAAGAACTCAAAGAAAAGTCGGTAGTTTATCGCCAATCAGACATTAGCGGCACATATTTCAAAAGCGGTAGCTGTGTCTTTTGAGTATTGCCTGTATTACCGCGCTAGGGATGGGCGGTTGATAAATATTAAATATGCAATGAATTGATTGATTCAATCGATTAGAATGATTCAATATTTAATACCAAAGTTAATTCATTATTCTAATTAAAATTTACATCCGTACTTATCGTAATTTTCGCTTTCTACATATGAAGTACAACTTTTACTTGTATGAATATGATGCATTGTCTTAATCTTTACGAACTATTTTATTTTCTGAGCTGATACGAATAATGTGGTGATTGCAATAACTTTACCCAAAACCTGTACTTCGGTTAAGCATTCATACAGGGTTTTTTTCACCTACCTGAAGGTAGTATTAATTTCCATTAAAATTATTCGAATATTTAGTACCTAGTTCTAATGATTATCCGAATAGATCATACTAAAGCATCACTATGTTCGAACTGCCATATTTCCGCGGCACTTTTTTAAGTCTTTGCCAATGCGCCGCTACGTGCGGCAATCCTTTGATAGGATGCCGGCGCATTCCTTGTCGGCAAACTTTTCGCCGTCAATAAAAACACACTACACGACAGAACGCTAAAAAATTATGAAAATAGATAAAATGGTTCTGCATAATTTTGTAATTGTAGTTAATGTTGATTTTTATCCTATAATACTGACTTTTTTTTAATGATGCTTGATGCGGATAAATTAAAACGTACCAAGAAGTTTTTTAAATTCCCGTTGAATGTTTTTTTTTCTTCAGTTCATAGTAGCCTATCGGGGTTTCTTAATTATGGCTTGTTGAACTCTACCGCCATATTGAAAATTATGTACCTTCATTTCGGCAGTTGCTAACTAACCGTAAAGTTGTGAAGTCGCTCTCAACTTTTATAAAAATGTCGCGATCGAGTGTGTATTTGAATAGCGAGTACTATGAAATGATTTTATGTGTCGGTGCTGCTGGGGGTAGCTGTCGTAGGGGTCGGGAGCTGTATCGGTGGCGTTTCATCGAGGCACGTTTCATCAAAATCCGCTTTTGAATCAGTAACCCCACAAATGTTAAGAAACACTAGGTCCTTGATATACCACAGAATAATTAAGTGTTTGGAAAAAGGAGGAGCTCATTTCGAACCCTATTTGTGAAGTAAGTGTTCATAGAAAAGTGTAGTGCAAAGTTCTTGCTGCACGAAACGCAACATGTGGTAAGTGGACAATTACACTACTAATCTTTTAATACATTGTTCAAACTCAGTACATGACGATTCTTTTCTATTAAAGGAAATAAATTACATTTAATAAAAAAATAATCCTCATAGAAAGCCACCACGCTGCCGCGGCGTCACCGCCCGTGCTATCTGTTGGAGTACAAAGATAATACCGCGCTCTGTGGTGTATGTACCTACACCGCGCGTCGCGTCGTCAATGAAGTCAGCTGATTAGGGTTGCACGATTTATTATTCCACAAATATTAAGTATGAAACGTATACAAATTCGAAATCGCGTGATAAATTTTTTTTCTCTTCACGGATATGTTGTTAGACAGAACCTCAATCTGTGTACCTTTTATGGATACCAACTTTATGAAACACACTGTATAAAAGGTAACATGTCCTCATAGCTTAAAATAAAGTTTCTAGAAAAACAAATTTTATCAAACCGCGACACAAGCTGACATGGGAATCAATGCTCACGCGTCAGTCACCTGTTGAGCAAGCCCTCATTTAAAAATCGTTTTATTAGTGTGTGTGACTCATTACCTTAAAGGCTTCTGGTATCTCTTCAATAGCGCGATGCATAAGCGTGCCGTTGACAAACAGGCAGTTCGCAGCTTCGTCCTCGGGCACTGTGAGTGTTTGATAGGAAAAATTTGCTTCTCTCTCCATCCGTTTCAACAGTTCCTTGGCCTCCTTGCTAGCGCCCACACAAAGAAGATCTTCTCCAGCAACAGTGATGTATTTCTTCAGGTGTCCAGCGCCTTTAGATACCTTTAAATGGTATTGCATCATTTTGATTTCTAAGAATTTGTGACTTGAACTTAGATAAATGAAAATGCCATTATTCTTTTTAAAGGTTTAGTAAAGTGTTGAGATTGTTAATTTTACTAATTCAGTTTTTAATTTTATATGATTTTTATTTTTAATATATACTTTATCCATAAATATTTTATGTCTAAAACTATTAAAAAATATATCATTGTACATAATACAATTATTGAACTATAGAAATACTTGGTTTTATTACTGATAGGAATGGGCTCTGAATTCAGAACCTGGTAATTATGATAATTAATTTGCACTTTGAGGGCAATTTATTTTTCCTTATGTATATATAACATGTGGATTATAAAGAAGAATACGAGACTATCCCGCCCACACACCCGACACTGTAACTCCTGTAAGCCTGGATCAACAATGGCACGCATTTTACGACACCGAGCAATAAAGCTCGGCGAGTCCCATAGAATGCAAAATTATCTTCATTTCGCAACGAAATTAATCAAACAGAAAGATAGGGAGGCGTTGGAATTATAATGTTACCACTTCCCTCCATAAAAATACCGGGAGACAATGTAATTACTTAAAAAGACATAAACCTCATACATAGGTATATTTAAAACTGGAGAGACCAGATGTGAGGCACCATGGATATAATATTAGTGGGCTATACTATCATGCGAGCTGTTAAACTTGATTCCAATAATCATCATCATCATCATCATCATCAGCCATAGGACGTCCACTGCTGAACATAGGCCTCCCCCAAAGATTTCCAGATCGACCTGTTGGAAGCGGCCTGCATCCAATATTAGGTATTGCAAAAACGCCGGAATGCCGGTGTATCTGTTATTCTTCTTTATCTGTATAAAGAAGATAAGTACTCAGTTTTGTGTAACAGACCTTAATAGGAGTGCAAGGGAACTCCGGAAACGCTTCGGCAACAGCACGAGCTCCGGCTTCATTAGTTGTCTCAGATATACCCACAAAAAACTCACGACCTAAAACGTAAAAAAGCATAAATTATGTCACAATTTCCCAATAGCACAATTATAAATGACCTTGATTAATTAAATTATCCTCTACAACACGTGTATGACGTAATTAGGGAACGAATATGATCCAAAGTGACATCATTTCTAATAATACATATATACTGACCTGTGAAAAGCACATCCGAACCACAAATGTTGGCCTCTGGGTCAGTTTGGTCTATAATAGTCTGGCCAAGGTCTTCTTTCAGCACCTTTCTGAGCAGTTTCAACTGAAACAATGTAGAAAAAATTTATTCATAACCCACATTGCCAATAATATATTATTACCGAAGCATAACTATGTAGTTCTTTGAATTGAAATTGGACCGTGTTACGCAGAAATGATCCAATCCACAAAAAATAAATAAAAATGTTATTGATGCCAACATGTTCTAACCCCCTTATTCATAATAACTTAGTAGAGCGTAAAGAGACCGCAAAAGTACGTTTCATAAAAATTGTATTCATAATGCCAACGTTCAATAGTGAAAACATGGCCGATTCCGATCAGCTGTTTCAACTTTGATGTTCTTTCTTAATGATATTAATTTTTTATAGTCTACGACTCCATCTAAGATTGATATATATATTTTATTAATTGTTTGGAAACAATTAATAAAAAATATATAGCCAAGACTTCGTATCTGTTTCGAAGCTTGCCAGAGATAAAAATAATATTTTTTCTGTAACCAGCAACATTGTACTCGATAAGCATATATTAGTTCTGTTTTTGCTAAACTAGGCAAAAGTAGGGTTATGCTTTCGATAAGACCAAGATTTCATTATGAATAAGGGGGTTAATCATTAATAGACCACATTGGCGACAAAATTTTTAAAAAAATATTTTTGTGCATTGGATCATTTCTGCGTAACACGGTCCAATTGTGTGATATATGTAGCTGTCACCTTGCACTTTCATATTTATTTATGCACTTTATTATTACATTTATTACATTACATTACATACATCATACATTATCACAATTCGACTATTTCTATAGAGATATTTATGTACAATATATACAAAGCGACGTAAAAATAAATATTGTCTCAAAACTTTTTTATTTTGGTGCATTTAATGCGCCTCAAACAAATAATAATTTATACTACTCTACTGTGAAGTTTAAATTTGCTATCACTGAAAAACAAGCTATTTTATGGTACAAAATTATATAAAATAAATAAATACACCCAATAGTCACACACCTAATCCTGACCCCACACTAGGTATAACCTGTATCATGAGTGTCAGAGACTATTATAAACTTACATATACAATCATGGAGATATACATGAGAGGAAGGCCTACAAACAATAAGACAACTATAAAATTAACAAAATTTTCCTCGCTTTGCAAAAAAAAAGTAGTAATTGTGCCTGAAAGAATAAAAAAACTCACGAGTACAAGGCAACCAAAAATCAGAAACAAAAAGCAGATTAAAGTAACATCAGTTGAACAGAATAACAATTAATTCGCAAAGCAAATAATGAAGCAGAAAGATCTTATCTAGAACATTCAGTTAAGAGGTCAAGCTAAGTGTCAATTTACCAAGGTCGACCTAATTCATAACCATGCGTCAGGAACTCAGGAATAGCCCTGTCATTATTATGTAGCAATGTGACGCTCGGCAAACAAGCAGAATTTACAGAGAATTTACATATCTTCATTTTAAAGGCATTAAATCGACATTTCAAAAACAACAAATCGACCTATCCAAAGAATAAAGTTACATATGAAAATGAATCGAAATTGCTTTCTTATTTTTCTAAGCTTATATTTACCTATATATTTAACTAATAAATATTTAAGCTATGTCTATATATGTATAATTTAACTTGTTATTATGTCATAACTTAATAAAAAATACTAATTAAATATATAGGTAAATATAAGCTTAGAAAAATAAGAAAGCAATTTCGATTCATTTTCATATGTAACTTTATTCTTTGGATAGGTCGAAATATGTAATCTATGAATAATATAATTGTATTACAATGTCAGATTGTTTACTTATTTTTCTCTGGAATGATTAACCATGCTCCAATCTTACGAATGTATATAGGAAACATTACCGAATAATTTAATCATGGTATTGTTATAGTAATTAAAACAAGAGATAAACCAACAGAATAATCTATGTGCAAAACATGTTTTATTTCGTTTCATTAAGATAATAACTTCCACCTTACTATTAAAAGTAGGTCAGATAAACTGAAAGTAGAACAATGTATGGGTTACATATCGAAATTCAAGGAAAAATGACATAAACATGCAATACAGTCCAGCAAATGAAACTGCAATATGTAAAATACACCTGCAACTACAAAAACTAATTTTGAACATGACTTTCTTACATGCAATAACATTGTTATTGAATGTAGCATTGAATGTAACAATTTAACTTGATCTGTAGATTCGACATTTACATTAAATTCTTGACGAGAAAATATACTTCATGTTGTGTTGCATCTACATTTTTTTGCATAGAGGTGGTTTATAGACCAAAGGGTGACAAATCTACTCATTACTCTAGAGTTATAAAAATAAATAACTCCACATTGTCGGGAGTCGTAAACATAGGCTTGTTAATAAATTCAAGGCTTCCAATATAATAAAACTATAATGGTGTCATTAGTCAACTAACATACTAAAGTCATTAGCATACTATGGCTGTTAAATATGTATTAAATTGTACGATACTTTAATTCAAATTATGAAAATCAATTAATAGTCAACACTTGTCTAAGTATTGCTATAAGCGTATTTTAAAACATAGAAATGCATGTACACTTGCCATGTGTTTATCAGTCCCAAAATCATGTACATAGATGATTTCTAGATTCCTATTCTATATTACTGCCTGCCTGACTGCCTCAGTGGCGTGGTGGTATTTCGGTACGACTACGGATCTGAGGTCTCGGGTTCGATCCTAGGGTCGGGAAAAGTGATATTAGATTTTTCAATATCAGCCCAGAGTCTGGAATTTGTGCCCAATATGGCGATAGGCTCACCCCCTATCACATCTGGGACGGAACTAAGCTCGGCGAAATGTGGGTGTTCTAGTTCGCTAGTGCGCCTCAGCCTACCCCTTCGGGGATACAGGCGTGAGCTTATGTTATGTTATGATATTCTATATTATAATGTGAGGTACATATTTGTTTCTTTAAGATGTAATTGGATACTAGACAATTGATTCAAAAATAAATTTTATATGAATTATACATCATCATCAAATAGCACAGAAAGAAATATTGAAATATTACAAAATGCATATTTTTTAGTTCTACAATGTGACCGCAAAGTGGTACTGCCAGTCAAATGTATGGAGAAGATGCAAACTGTCATCCATTTCGAGAATCGAGAACTATCAAAATAAACTCGTACTATGGGTGCTGATAAAACCCATAACCACCGAAAGAACATTGGTTTATTGGTGGTCACTATAATCATTATTATTTATGGTGGGGATATCTGCGGTCGCACAGACAGGTGATCAGCTCACTTATTAGACTTTTTGGGGCTTAAATAGTGACGACGGGCTCCGCCACCGATGGCTGAGACATTTATGTAATATATACATATAATGCTGCCTCCAACATGTTACTCCTAGTTCATTTTAATCATGCTGGCCTGCATAAATTATTCTTAACACTGCATAAGGACTCAATCTTGTAGGAAGAAGGGAACATGTCAGCTTGCAAAGTGTTGCATAGATGCTTTTTCTTGCAGAATATCAAACGAAAGGAAGTCAAGAAATTATATTATTATTTTGAATGTCTCATTTACCCACATAAGATTAAACTAATAGTATGTTTTTGGACTACTTCTTATTTATTTTAAAAAAATATGGCCTCCATCAAAGGTTGATGAGTTTGCCAACAACAGTGTTTAATAAATCCATTACTCTAAAAAATAGCTAGTCAGACATCTTGAAAAACCTCATTTCGAAAGCCCCTATTAATCAACAGAAGTAAAATTGTAATTTAGCAAAAAGTTCTCATGTTAGATGAGAGGTAACAAATACAATCACTTGTGCAAATGGCGATCGACGCACTGCAAGGCACATACGTCACAGGAAAACCTAATTTAGCACGCATAATTCTATATAGGTACTTGCAAACAATACAAGTACCAATTTATTAACTATATTATGAGTATTTTTTAAGTAAATACAAAAAGAGGTACAGACTCACGTTATGACCTGCAATATGCGATTTCGGCTTCGGCAGTAACGCGATCCCATGACAAACTACAGCCATGTCTTCCAGAAAGAATCTTTCACGTATGGTTCCTAGTAGACCTTCTACTTCGATCACGTCTACAGTCAGTTCTCTTAGGAGTCGAAGGTAACAGTCGTGCTGGCGCCGAACGTCGTCAAAATCAACATTGTCTCCAATCCCTTGACGAGACTCTGTGCTCCCTTTTCCTACTAAAGCATGTGTAAACTCATGCATTTTAAAATCCATATTGATAATTGTCAAAGTAGTAATATGAAATCGTGAAAAATATGAAATAACTGTGCACTGAGCGAGCAATGGGCATTAATTTAAATGGAATTTAAGCTTCACCTAATCACTATTCAATAGGCAGAAGCATTGGCCTTCGACAGTCGACTAGTAGAGGTGGGCATAATTGCTTAAAAAGAATAACAAATTGAAACGTTAATTTATTTTAAAAAGCTGCTTTTATAAGTTGCTTTTATGCTTTTATGCTTATACACGGTCTTATGTATGTACTGCCAAAAAAAAAAAAAGTTTGGACACATTTGACACCAAATTTGTTGTTCGTAGCTAAAGCGCAACCCAGATATCGATTATGAAGTCAATCGGCCCATAAACAAAGAAAACCAAAATAGCGGCCGCTTTTGACAGATTTGACGCCAAATTTGTTGCTCGTAACTAAGGCGCAACCCAGATATCGATTTTGAACTCGATACACCAATAAACAAAGAAAAACAAAATGGCGGACGCTTTTGACAGATTTGACGCCAAATTTGTTGTTTGTAACTAAGGCGCAATCCAGATATCGATTTTTAAGTCAATCGGCCCATAAACAAAGAAAAACAAAATGGCGGCCACTTTTGACAGATTTGACACCAAATTTATTGTTCGTAACTATGGCGCAAGCCAGATATCAATTTTGAAGTCAATAAGCCAATAAACAAAGAAAAACAAAATGGCGGACGCTTTTGACAGACTTGACGCCAAATTTGTTGTTTGTAACTAAAGCGCAACCCAGATATCGGTTTTGAAGTCAATCGGCCCATAAACAAAGAAAAACAAAATGGCGGCCACTTTTGACAGATTTGACACCAAATTTGTTGTTCGTAACTAAGGCGCAACCCAGATATCGATTTTGAAGTCAATAGGCCAATAAACAAAGAAAAACAAAATGGCGGACGCTTTTGACAGATTTGACACCAAATTTGTTGTTCGTAACTAAGGCGCAACCCAGATATCGATTTTCAAGTCAATAGGCCAATAAACAAAGAAAAACAAAATGGCGGACGCTTTTGACAGATTTGACACCAAATTTGTTGTTCGTAACTAAGGCGCAACCCAGATATCGATTTTGAAGTCAATAGGCCAATAAACAAAGAAAAACAAAATGGCGGACGCTTTTGACAGATTTGACGCGAAATTTGTTGTTTGTAACTAAGGCGCAACCCAGATATCGATTTTGAAGTCAATCGGCCCATAAACAAAGAAAAACAAAATGACGTTAAAATATATCGCACCCGATTTCATTTCAGCGATTTATACTAAAGGTATCAACTTCTAATAATTAAGGAGTTATATTTCCATCATCAGCTCAGAAACATGAGATGACAAGTACCAGCCGCAAATATATGAATAGTTTTAGAAAATATATAAAACACATTATGCGTCCCTATAGGATTTCAGGGTTGCCCTTATTTTTCTGGTATCCCATCATCAGATCCTAACTTGGTGCCAATGGGATCACCTGGAAAGTATACACTTTTAAACAAAAAAAGAATTTCTCGAATGAGCCCAGGCGTCTTCGAGTGATCGGGGAATATACATAAAAAAAGTTTTCGACGAATTGTTAACCTCCTCCTTTTATTGAAGTCGGTTAAATAAACTTTAATTTCCAAAACGTATCGTTGAAATCGTAAACATAACAAATCCCCAGTAAAGAAAAATATGCACTGACATAATTAATTTTTAACGCAAAATTCGCTATATCATTAAAATCAAAACATAAAAATTCCCGTTGAATAAAAATATCCACTGACATAATTAATTTGCAACGCAAAATTCGCCAACTATTGTAATGTTAAAAACATCCACTTAAACTTTTAACTTATAATAATTGATAAAGCACGTTCGTAAACGTTACGTTCGTCAACAACATTCCACGTCAAGAATAAAAGTATCACTGACCAAAATAGCAACAAACGAAAACCTGATAAATTGAAAGAAATGTATAACGTACCTCCGATTGGATTAAATCATGCTTTGCGTTTTGGTTGGATTAAAATTATTACGCAACGAAACGATTACGTACGTAATGCGAATATACTACCGCCATCTATCTTTTTTTCTTGTAACTTTTTACAAATTTAGCAAGCACGCTTTATTGACTTGGTGTGAGTGATGCGAAAATTGACCACTAGATGGCTTGGTGCAAAAATGTTATCCATTTTTAATTACGAGAACTATAATTTCGAATAAGCATTTTAACGTAAATTGCTTAAGATATGTAATGTTATTTTTTGCTTACTTTGATAAACGTTTATTTTTTCTGCTTTCGTTTAAACGCCCACCTCTATCGACTAGTGAAGTAACAACTGTCATTGTCAATTTTCATATTATGGCGTGTACACACCAACCGAACGAAGGCGAAAGAATGTTCGCGAAAGAGTCTGTGTAACTGTGGACGCAACACCGAAGCCGAACGAACGAACGAAAGCGTTCTGTCTCGTTCGGTCGTTCGCAGGGTAACTGTTGTGTGAGCACAACAGTGAGGTATCGCGAATGTTCGGAAACGTTCGATCCCCTGCCGATGGCCCTTTGCGAATATTCTTTCGCCTACGTACGGTTGGTGTGTGCCCGGCTTTATTTTATGTTTGCACAGGGGGGCCCTTATTGTCTATTACAAGTTACAACCTATAGAGTATAAATAAATTTAATAGAATCAACAAAAAACAATGCTAACTCCTTTCTGCTAATGAATGTCAACTCAGATTAAGAAGGATCAATATACAAGTGTTTGGGCCGAATGGTCAAACAGTGCTCAGTCATCCAAGTCATTTGAGCACTACCCAAAGTTAAGCAGCCAATAATTTTTGAGCGGCATGGTCGTACGCACTTGAGAAGACTTGGCGGAAAAATCAGCTGAGGATCAATCATTATGCTACAGATAATAAAAGTTTGTTCTTGATTACAAAATTTTAATAAAATTATATTTTTGTTTCGTTTCACGTAGAATCATTTTATTTCATTTAGTTATTTTTTAAGATAATTATAATAAATAATTGGCAGAATACATGATTCGATAATGTTTATTTAACCTTTTTGCTTTCCATGTGCCATTCCGATCATTTTTCATCTGTAGTAAATTTTTCTGTAATGTTTATGTTATCTCTGTCTATCTTTTGTTATTGTGAAGGTAAACACATTTTTATATAATAGAAACGGAACTTAAAATGTATCTTTTTTTAATATTTATTATTATGTTGTTAAAATATTTACCACTTGGCAGAATGTTTCTTTCGTCCTTAGCCAATGATTTGTGTGGAAGAAACGAAAAAAAAGAGGTTTTGGCGGGAATTCTGACTGTGCGGGTGGTCGCTTGTTTTAATGATTCCATATTCTAGTCTTAAGTTGTGCTTGTGGTTTAAATGTGATGTGAATCTAAGCAATAAACATCAACGAAGATGGACAGTATGTGGAAGCTTTGAAATAAGTGATTTTGGACGCGTTTTGTCGGGTGGATGGGTCGACCATGTTCGACTCCTCTGCTGCGAGAAAAACGTCTGAAAAGCATCAAACTGGAAGGAATTAACGCCAAAACTCCAGCAGGGCCTTGAAATCGAACACATCCGATTTCATTGAACTTGGGAAAAATTCGATATAAGCAAATAAAGAAATAAAAACCACTTAAGACGAGGCTGTATGGGCTAGATCCCTTTGCCTTCCCGAAAGGGAAAATTAAAAAAAAAAACGAAAAAAAATTTTTGGCAAATGGCGACCTGTTTGTTTATATTTATTTTCGTATTTAAATAACTGTGTTTGTTGTATGTGAAGTGATTTTGTTTTATGTAACAAACATCAACGAAGATGGAGAGATTATGGAAACTTTGAAGTTTGGATATGGAGGATATTTCTTGGAGCGTTTCAATAAAAGTAGTCTTCTCGAATTTTTCTTGTCAAGGACTGCCGTCCGTCCCAAAAAAAATACTCTGCCCGATATGAGGATGGAATTCAGGACGTCCCAGTTCACACCGGCTTCATCAGACCATCTAAAAACCATTATATTGGAGAGGAATTCGGCAACATGCAGTAGTGTTTTATCGGATTTAATAAAATGAATCATTGTATTTGTGAAGTGTTTTATTGTCTTGGCTTCTTCGAGTGCGCTATATTCTAGTTTAGATAATGATATTGAGGAAAAATACATTTTATTGAAAGCAAGGGGTAGGTAAACACTACACGGAACACGGACATTATTAAATACAAACCTATGCCCGCCATTCCGTTCGCGTGAAATTTTATTTATTTGAACATATCTATCCTACGGAAACCATACATTTTTTCGGGGAAAAAAGTAGCCTGTGTGCTATTTCAGACTTTAATCCATCTCTGTGCCAAATTTTATTCAGATCTCTTCAGCCATTCTGGTGTAAAAGAGTAACAAAACATCCATACATCTTCACAAACTTTCGTCTTTATAACATTAGATTTATTTGAGAGTAGTCGCAGGCAATCTCAAACTAATTTCGATCAAATGCTAGTTAAGCGGGCCTTAAATAGCTGTCAAACGTTCAAACGGTCAAACGCTGCCTAAATATTTAGGAGGGCCTTATCGATTTAAGCACTCGTTATTCTTCAATTTGGCATGGTCAAACAGAACCGATCTCTTCACATTAAATGTAAGCAGGACCCAGTTTAAGGCCCGCTTATTTCATAAAACGGCATGGTCAACAACTGCCTAAAGTTTGACAGCTATTTAAGGCCCGCTCAACTAGCATTTAATCGAGATTAGTTTGAGAGTACCTGCGACCAATCTCAAATGAAACTATTGTATAGTTTGTGATGATGTATGGATGTTTTGTTACTCTTTTACACCAGAATGGCTGAAGAGATATGAATGAAATTTGGCACAGAAATGGATTAAAGTCTGAAATAGCACACAGGCTACTTTTTTCCCCGAAAAAATGTATGGTTTCCGTAGGATAAATAAATAAAAATAAAATAAAATAAAAATAAAAAAGCCTTTTATTTCTTGCTTCCATAACCTTAAAATTTGATTTTCCCTTACATATTTATTTTAATTTTATTAACATTACATATATACACATATATTGTTATGTTGTTTTTTCTAAAATAAATTATTAAATTAACTTATTGCTATAATAATGATTACGAACATTTCATACAATCAACATTATTACTTAATTAATACATATTTTCTATAAATGTTTTGATTAATTGGATTAAATTAGAGTTTATTAAGTTAAAATTAAATGTATTAAATCATTTATTTTATACAGATATATATTTTCTCAATTTCTTATTAAATGTTTTCGATTTAATTCTATTTATTGTATTTATCGTTTTTATATTATTTTTATTTCGATATTATTATAATTATTACTATTTTATTTGTTAGATATATATATATATTATTATTTTTTTTTTTTTTTGTATTTGCATGCAAGAACCCCTTTAAGCAAGGGTGAAGGCCTCCTCCAGATCGTTCCAGCGGTTTCTGTCTTTTGCTTGTAGTAACCATTGTTTTCCTATTGTTCTTATAATATCATCTTCCCAGCGGGTTTTAGGTCTTCCTCTGTTTCTTTTGCCCCTAGGGCCAGGCCATGTCGTTAACTTAATGGTCCATCGGTCATCATTCAATCTAGCTATATGACCTGCCCACCGCCACTTTAGCTTTAATGCATGTATAAGAGCGTCAGTCACCTTAGTCTTCATCCGTATGTGTGTATGTGGTATTTTTTGTATTTTTTTAATGTTCATAAGGCTCCTTTCCATGCTACGTTGGCAGAATTTTATTTTATTTCTTACTTTATATGTAAACTTCCACGTCTGGCAAGCATAAGTTAGAGATGGAAGCAGACAGGTATCCATAACTTTTTTCTTGATCTTAATAGGCATGGAACTTTTAAGTATTTCTTTCAAGCTCCAGAATTTCCTCCATGCAGCTGTTATTCTTCTCTCTACCTCTGATTCATTGTTCTGCTTCAAAAAGGATATTTGTTTACCCAAGTAGATATAGGTCTGGACATATTCTAAAGGTGTATTATCTAGGTTTATTGGGTAATATGAGCTATTTGTCATGATTTTGGTTTTGTTTAGATTTAATTAAAGTCCTACTTTCTTGCTGCCGTGTCGTAGATTCCGTAGGATACATTTGTGTAAATAAATAACATTTCACGCGAACGGAATGGCGGGCATAGGTTTATATTTAATAATTTCCGTGTAGTGTTTACCTACCCCTTGATTTCAATAAAATGTATTTTTCCTCAATATCATTATCTAAACTAGAATATAGCGCACTCGAAGAAGCCATGACAAATAAAACACTTCAAAAATACAATGATTAATTTTATTAAATCCGATTCAACACTACTGCATGTTGCCGAATTCCTCTCCAATATAATGATTTTTAGATGGTTCTGATGAAGCCGGTGTGAACTGGGACGTCCTGAATTCCATTCTCAGATCGGGCGGAGTATTTTTCCTTAGGACGGACGGCAAGAAAAATTCGAGAAGACTCCTTTTATTGAAACGCTCCAAGAAATATCCTCCATATCCAAACTTCAAAGTTTCCATAATCTCTCCATCTTCGTTGATGTTTATTACATAAAACAAAATCACTTCACATACAACAAACACAGTTATTTATTTATCTGTCATACATTTTTACTATTACATTATTATATTAAATTTGACAATTTAATATAATAATGTAATAGTATTCTATACCTCCATTTTGATTTTTTATTAACAGCTTTATATAGCTTTATATACCTTATTTGTGTAACCTGGATGAATTGGATTTTTTTGTACGTGCTAAGTGCACAAACGGGTATTTTTAACGGAAAACTACACAAGACGACCCGTAGTGAAAATTATTGTGACAATGACTGAATCGATTCCACAAACAGTTTTTATAAACGTGGAAATTTCTGAATCTGGTACCTCGGCAAAGGGGAAATGCTATTATTGGCGTATCCAGTCATAAGTGTTCAATAGGTAAATATTAATCTACGAGAATAAAGAAAAATAAAATAATAATATGTAAGTGGGTCGTCAGAATCATACAAACTAGAAAATTATAGTCTTTGGTGTGATAATACGTATATAATGTAATAAAAAATGACATCTTATACTAACAGAATAAAACATTTTATTGATGTCGATAAGATGCGCAATGAATCATGACCCATCACTAGACCGCCATTTCTGCTGCCGTATTATTATTACTTTTGCCCGGGGGCGTGGCTTATTGACGGCTGCGGGTCTATAGGTGAACACATGTATCTTGATCCTTTTTACTTAAGTTGACACTTATTAGTAAAAAAGAGATAGCATATTTTTTGCTGATTCTACCAAATTTTATACTCGCTAGGTTGTAATAGACAATAGAGGCCCCCGTCCCCCTGTGATCCGGAGCATTTGGGCATGAAAATATTGATTGGATGGAATTTGAGTTCTGAGTTCTGACTGATCTGAGAATTGGGAATTCCTATTTTCTTAGTTTCTTAATCCTTTTCAATTTTGATATACTTGATTATTTTGTGCTTTGTGCAAATAAATGATTGGAAATCGATGCTGAAATAGAACATTCATCAAACTTGGTAATTTGCGCCTGCTTGTCTTAATAAGGCATAAAGATGATGAACAGAGATAAACGTGAACCAGAGTATCCGACAGAACTGGAGTCACAGTTTGTATTACGGCTTCCCGAAGAGCCAGCAAAAACGCTCAGAGATGCATTAAAAACAGGGGATAATCTAAAAAATCGGTTGACTATACAGATGGATAGCGATATGAGACGTGGTGAAGTGCGTTTGGATCATTGGTTCATGCATGCAAAGATAGTCGATTTGCCTTCCATTGTGGAGTCGCTGAAAACGATTGACAACAAAAGCTTCTATAAGACAGCAGATATTTGTCAAATGATGATATGCAAAGACGAGCCTGATCAACCATCCACAGAAGAAGAGTCACCAGCAAAAAATAAGAAGAAGGACCCATATAAAGTAGACAAAAAATTTCTATGGCCCCATGGCATCACTCCACCAACAAAAAATATTCGTAAACGTCGCTTCAGGAAAACCCTAAAAAAGAAGTATGCGGAAGCACCAGAGATTGAGAAGGAAGTAAAAAGATTGCTGCGTGCAGATAATGAAGCAGTCAGCATGTCATGGGAAATTATCAAAGAAGATGATGAACAAAATACTAAACAAGAGGCAGGTACAATCACACAGGCTCACATCAAACCAGAAAAGAAAACTAAAACTGAACGCAATATGAAAAGAGAATCAACTTCAGATGCCACAAATCCAGAATCTTCTAATGTTGTGGACATATTTGGAGGGGCAGTAAGTGACAGTGATATGGAGGATGAAAACATCAATGTGGATATGGAAGACAGTCACTTGTCAGCATACGATAGTCGTATGTCTGATAACAGCTCAATGCTCGGATTGGGAGAGACTTCAAGCAAGAGAGACTCTTTGCCTATTGAATTTGACTCTCACATGTTCCATTCACCACAAAGCGGACATGGTAAAAGTTACACTGGTCACAGCAGCTCAGTTACATCTGCTACTGTAACTAATATTAAATGTGGAGGTATTTCATCAGAAGAAGAGGATTACCAATCTCGAGATATGTCGAAAGAAAATATGACTTTCCGCATTGAACAACTCAAGGCTGAAGTGGAAGAGCTAAAACAGAGACGACAGAGAACTCAGCATGAAATAGCTGGGATGGAGAACCTGGCACTTCGTCAACGATTCCAGGATATTTTGCATACATTGAATCAAGACATTATGTTCAAGGAAATGGAATATCAAGGGATGCTTACCCTTCAAAATTCCGAAGACATCTAAGTTAATCTATTGAAACTATAAAACCTTTGGCCCAATTTTAGATTGTAAAATTTCACATAATATAATATAATCCACTTTCGAACCACATAATACCTACACTAAACATTAATATTATATTACAATAGGAATTTAAAACTTTAATAAACTCTAATGTCATCTAAAATATTTACCTAATATTATATAAAGGTATATATGACCTATGTACATAGGCCATATTTTATTATGAAATAAGAGGGAAATGATTATTACCATGCAGTCATGTATGCAGGTTCACATAGAACTACAACTAAAAGCTATAATAGTCTGTTAAATGTTAATAACACATTGTAATTAGCCAAGATTCATTGTAGACATTGTACCTAGTACCTACCACTGCACTTTAAAGTATAAAAAGGAATTTGAATTTGTTTTGTATTCTATTCCAATTAACGGATTATAACATTTATATAGTAATAGTAGTAAATAGGATCCCACAGGTGACAGCCTATTAGTGTTAGTAATATTTTTTCTATATTATTCAAATAATGTAGATAAGAGGATGTCCCATGTCCACCTACAAGGTGGACTGATGACAGATGACCTATTAAAGGCCGCTTCCAACAGGTCGATCTGGAAATCTTTAAGGGAGGCCTATGTTCAGCTGTGGATATCCTATGGATGATGAAAATAAAATTTTTGATAAATCAAAAGCAAAGCCCAAAACCTATTGTGTATTGCATTGATATTGACTGTGTTTATGTATGACTGTCCATTTGATGGTATTATTATGTAAGTAGTTGAGAAATATCGCAATTAATGATCATTGTACTGCTAAGTACACACCTACATCTTTCTTTAGAATAATAAACTTAGAATTATTGAAAACATTGGTAGTTTTATTTCAGAATTGTGTAAGTAATATTAGACTGTACAGAGATATGTAGAAGTTCAACAAGTACGTCTTTATAATGTGTACTGTTTAAGTATTTCTGATTTAATCTAAAGTTAGTTCAATCTAGAACCTGAAACCTGGGTCGCTTTGGTGTCCGTGTAACAAATAGACTTATATATTATAATAACAGAATATTGTGATCATAATTCGCACTTTATAAATCTAAGTAAAATAATAAAGCCAAGGCGGCTCATTCATGCTCTTATTACAATGCTGATAGGCCGTTGTTTATTAGTAAAATAATAATTGGATGTTTGATTATATATTTAGATCAAGGAATATAATACTCTCTACGAGAGTTAGAGATGTATAATTTTAATATCCTTTGTTCCATAATTAGAAAACAATATTCAAAATCAATATGTCAAATTAATCTTGTGTCATTTTCAATTATAGAGATGTAGGCAGTAAAAATTACAATATTTCGATTTTCCATCGATTATTCTGTTGTTAGATAGTGCTACACCTGAGTCGATTGTTATTTGTGGGATATAAACTGATTAGCTTT